>OV049871.1:3650000-6260000 GCA_920104075.1 Melanargia galathea | reverse complement strand
ACACACACACACACACACACACACACACACACACACACACACACACACACACACACACACACACACACACACACACACACACACACACACACACACACACACACACACACACACGTCAAACTTATAACATCCCGTCGTTTTTGCGTCTGGGGTTAAAAATAAGTAAAATCACCTTCACCGACGAGCCGTTCTCAAACCACTCAAAATAAAATTAAATGTATGAATGTCTATTTGAAACTTGCGAGTAGGGATGATATCAAAGTCATCATCGATTTGAATTTTTTCTATTATTTATTTGCATTTGTGTCTAAATCTTCGTTTGTATAGTGCGTTCAAGGGTGACTTTTCTTAACGAGTACGTATATTGAATTTCCGTGTCAATGAGTTCTTTGTGATTCAGGAATATTCCATATAACTTCTAATAATTGACCCTTAGATAAAGAATGAATATTATTCAGAAATACGAAAATATAATGTTTCGTTATTTTTACTGCAGAGATATAAATATAACATGACAGGAAAACGTTTGTAAGGCTGTTTAACCATTATAATTAGGTACGCCCACATATATATATTAATTTTCATCGATCGTTCTGCTACCTACGCGTTTTACAATCAAAATGAACATTTTCTAAAGCTTAATGCGATGTAAAAGAAAATATTTACTCTACTAATAATAAAATCAAAAGAGGATTTTCATCTCCGGAAACATGTCGAACGAGAAAATGGAGTTCAAAGGAAATCCATCTTTGAGCCTCAGTCGATTCGTTGACTGCTTTACAAGGCCTTTTCGAGTGCCACCAAACACGACCTTAATTCCTCCTTCTTCCGACCCTTTCCAGTAACCCTCTTGGGATCGTTGGTCCATTGGAGGGAGATTATTTTGCTTACAAGTCGCGGCAAATAAGTTCACCGTTGACCTTCAATGCGCAGAAGTCGGAAATGAGGTATCTCGGGGTGTGAGGGGGTCGCGGGGAGGGTGTGGGGATCATTCGTAAGCACTGATTAGCTCTCGCGGATCCCTCATAAGCGCTGATTGGCTCTCCAATCAGTATTGTGTCCCGCTCACTCGTACGACGCTGCGCGCACTTGAAGGTCACCGGTCGACTTACGTGCCGGGGGTTATATACGTAGTCTCAACTCCGGAACACGACTGCTTCGTCCACCAGCAACGTCGCTCCAGAAACCGTCGGCTCTGTGACAGGCATGGGCATGACCTGCCCTTTGTCACATCGGCTTTTTGAGAGCTTTTTTTATCAACCCTCGAAGCAAAAACGACGGGGTGTTATAAGTTTGCAGACGTGTCTGTCTGTGTGTGTGTGTCGGTCTGTTCCCCTGTAGCGCTCAAACAGGTGAACCGATTTGAATACGGTTTTTTAGCTATGTTTGATGAAAATCGATCCAAGATGGCCGCCGCTACAAAATGAAAAAGTAGGTACATATTTTTTCACAACTCTCTTAATATGGGTATCAAATGAAAGGGCTTGACTAGTAGAATAGCACTATGCAAATCCAAGATGGCCGCCGCCACAAAATTGCGAATGTCGGGGGTTTTTTAAATTTTAAATACTTGTTCAACTACTAGTTAGCCCTTGAGAACAATTTAACCTAATGGTAAGTGACGATTCAGTCTAAGATGGAAGCGGGCTAACTTGCAAGAGATATGCATACCTCTGATCGGTTTCTACACGGCATCGTACCGGAACGCTAAATTGCTGGACGGCACGGCTTTGCTGGTAGGGTGGTAACCGTCCACGGCTGAGGCTTCCCACCAGACAACACCTATTGTTCTCCTACAGATTTTCCCCTTCCGAGTTCTATATACCTAAGAGAGACACCCAATATCACTAGCTCCGTCGTACACTGTGCGCCTTTCAATTTGTGGAAACGACCAATTTTACTGTTGGTTTCCGAACATCAAAAAGATCCCGTTTCATAAATAAAAAAAATGTTAGAATTGTAAAAACCAATAGAAAGGAACGTGATTCTATTTCCTGAGTTCATTATACTTGGTAACATATAAAATTTGATGTGCCAGTAGCAGAGAAAAAATTGTGATTCTTGCCAAAGGAAATTCACGATCAAATATTTTCCTTTGATTCCACGCACACGAGAAAAAAGGGGCAAATACCTACTTATTTTAGTTTCACCGAAAAAAATCTTCGACTCGCTTAAAATATTTACTGCGCCCGCAACAAAAATTTCTCTTGCGTGTTACTTCACATTAATGGTTAAAATTTACTAAGGATCTGTTTATTTTCATAAAGTAATATAATTAACATAACATTTATTACTGTTGAGTTATTTTAAAATACGGCCGTTTAAGCTATTTCGGTACATCACATTAATAGATGACTTGCGATAGAATTTTAGTAAAGGCCAAATTAGACGGTTCATTATTCGAGATTTTTGCTTTCATTTTCGAGGCTTCATCGGTGAATCATCGAAAATGAACCGTCTGAACACCGTCCGTTCATCGTTCACAGGCACTTTGCCATAGTAATAAATATCGTATCGTGTATCGTTCACCGCAAAAATGAACGATGAACGGGGCACCGTCTAATTTGGCCTTAATTGTTTTTATCGTAGGATTAAATTCCTTGATTAAGTACATGCTTTTGATAATTTTGAGTTCTACCAAGCACCTACGTAGAGTTACATGCGTTATTTATAAAATTTGTCAATAAACCAGCTGCATTTCCGAAAAGCTAATAAATTCAATAATTCATGGAAAAAGTATTCTGCGTGTGGTTTTTGCAGTATTTGCTCCCCGATATTGGATGGCGTATCTATTCTCTACAGGTTCATTCGGTTTCCACTCAAATCACGCATCTGTATGCAAATGGCACCGGTGGAATTCATATAGTTGAACAAACAGACTTTGTATTCACATTTCACGTGCAGATTTAAGAGATGAGTTTTTCCGAACATCAGTTTTCGCTCTGAGCTTTATTTCAAAACATAATGGTTTGGAGCGATGCGGTAGCGAGCTGCCACACTTGCTTAGTGCTTGTTTCTTAGCGCTTAAGAACGTCGGCAATATTAAATGTCTGATTTTTGAAATTTTGTCCGTAGGTACATAATTACAGCGAATATCAAATAACACTTACCTATCGTTTGGGAAGCACTTAGTTGATAAGATAGGTTTCAGTATTCGGCCGTAAATGAAACGTTTTTTGTCATTTTTCTACACAAAAAAACATTACCAAATATAGTGACTCGTTTGGGACGCTCTTCAAAGTTACGCGTCAGTATTCGGTTGGATAATAATAATTTATTGGTTTTCTTTTACAACGAAAAAAATATCCTTTTTTTTATCCTTTTTAAAAAAATTTTCGTTGTAATAGAACCCCGCCGCCTCGATGAGAACCCTCTACCAAGAGGGTTCCCGGCGTAATTAGTTACGAGTTATGACCCAATTAGTATTATATTAATAATCTGCCGATTTGAAGTTTATTTCTTTATTTATGGATTAAGTGGATTCAATAAAGACGTTTTCGTGATTGGGAAAAGTTGAGTTTTAACTTATTTAATAATAATTACTTTATTACACAATTATGTATAATATTAGTTCACCTTTACTTTTTTTTTTTTATTCAACTACAAGTTAGCCCTTGACTGCAATCTCACCTGATGGTAAGTAATGATGCAGTCTAAGATGGAAGCGGGCTAACTTGGAAGAGGTATGCATACCCCTGATCGGTTTCTACACGGCATCGTACCGGAACGCTAAAGCCTCCCACCAGACCAGACCAGAGACAATTTAGAAATTATAAAATCCCAAATTGCCCCTACCGGGAATCGAACCCGGGACCTCCCACTTATAAGACCACAGCGCTCACCACTGCGCCAGGGAGGTCGTCAAAAACTTAAACTTAAATTTGATATTGCAAGAAAATATTTAATAGGTCATTCCCTTCAACAGATACGAGGTGTGGAGATTGGAATAGTCGTACTGGTGCTGATAGTCTGGATCGGTGCCATCGCTCTTTTCTTCAACAGATGGGGCAAGATCCGGATGTTGCTACCGTACCAGCCCGATTACAAACAGGAACAGCTGAAGGTTTTTCAATGATTTTCTTCAAAAAAAAATCTTAGTACACGCAAAAGTAATAATTTCTGACAACACTGATTTTATTGGCCTACCGTTTCTGAAGACTGTACCTGAGATACGTTCCGGGAAGAGTGACGGACTTAAAATTTCACGTCAACTTCAAGACGTGCCCTTATGAAGACATTGCCCCCTGATTTTTATCGAGCCGTAGAGTTCACACCTCCCCTAGACAGAGCTTCGCGCTCGCTACTAGGTATCATCGGTGACGCTGTAGCGGCTAATAGAGCCTACGCTGTATCCACCACTACTACAGCCTTTAACGTCCCACAGCTGGGCACATGCCTTATATCTCGTAGGAGAGAGGCATTTAAAGCTGAGACCCGCCACGCTGTTCCAATGGGGATCTAACAATTATTTTACCAACCCGGGAATCGAACTCGGGACCTCGTGAATCGTGACCAACGAAGCAATCACGCACTAAGCAGTATACTTTAAATGGTATATACCGTATACCGAATATACAATACAGTATACCGAAATAAAATCACCCCTCCCGCTCCTAAACTCTCCACTCAGGAACCGTCTTAATTAAACGGTAAGCTTTAACATTACTTACAACCAATACATCAAATTGTTAATTGTTGTTTCCTTTTATAAACTTAATGGAGGCGATCGCATCAGGCACGACGCGCAAGAGCCGCTAGACCGGTCTGGCAGCATCAATCGCATCGAAGAAATGCTGATAACGTCAGTTGATTTTGGCGCTGATGTGACCTCCGCTGATGTCATCAGAATTTTTCTTCGATGCGGTTGATGCACGCGATCTTTCACTGGTATTTTCAGTATTGGGAATGCGTTGCGTTTGTTCTTGCGGCTCTTCCGGTTCGTCTCTTAGTATGCGATCACTTTTATTCGATGTTAATCACGTATAATATTATTTTGTGCACTCCATTATCGATCGAAATTTTGACAGGTTGAAGCGCGTTCTTCAAATTCAACGCCATAGGATACATTGATGGTGTGTTTTTACTCTAACTGTAATTGCTATCACTCTTGTAACATGTAACGTTTCTTCTGTATAAAAAAACATATTATAAACTATGTAATCCTAACGAAACTGACTAATAAAAATCCGTATTAACGATAGTAAGTACCGCTTTCGTAGACTCGATATTTTCCCCGACTCTTCTCTTGTAATCTGTAAAATTAATAACTTAATATAATAATCCTTAACAATGATGATTAATAGTTTTAGGTGGCCTGTTTCTTTCGATGCTTGGAACCATAATATTAAAAATCCCTTTCTCATGTATAAGTACTTAGTATAAAATAAATTGCATTTTGATTGAATGACCTGGCTTTAATATTGGCTATTAGTAGGTTGTTCGAATAATCTAAAATCCTGGAAAATCATTCCCATCATCCATGTCAGTCTTGTCAATCAATTGTTTGACAAAAAAATCAGTTTGAGAAGGATCGCAAAGATCAATCGTAGTATTTCATCCATTTCAGTCACTCTATAGGATTTGAGGGCTACAGCGAAATAAAGATCGTTGTCTTACTTAAGAATATCGTCTTTTTTCAAACAACTGCCTGCGGTAATCGTGATCTTTTTTCTAACTATCCATATTTGAGTCTCATCATCACGCTGATCTTTTTTGCAATTTATTGTTATATAGGTATATGTACAGTCCGAAACCTTTTTGAATGTTCGTTTAGATGGCATTGCCAACTCATTAACTATAAAAAAAAACTTATTTTCCTGTCCCTTTATTTATGACCATCTTAGCCAATTATTGCTATATCCCAATCGAGACTTATTATAAGGTTAAAATATCTTAGTTTAAATCATTCTTTATAACCATCAGGTGCCGGGAAGCAGCGCATTGGCTGCAGCGACCGCGGCGGGAACATGCGGCGCACACTCAGCCACATCTGCATGTTCGGTAATTATCTACTTTTCATTAGAGCCTCTCTTAAAAAAAAATAACGACTGATGAAGAAAACTTTTCAATAAAACTTTTTTTTTATTCGGTGACAAGTTTGTTAGCCTTTGACTGCGATCTCAGGTAAGTGGAAGATAAGTGATGCTACTGAGTATGAAAGGCCAGTATGGCAGTTCACTCATCATCATCACACCAATCAGCAATCACGCTTATACCCCTAATCGGTTTCTACTGGAACGCTAAAGAGAAAGCCACGGTCGAAACCTATCACCGAAAAAAAAGTGTAAAATTTAAGGTTTAATAATTTTCTGTTATTCAATTTTGCCATTTGAGTTTGCACATTTTCACTGACGCATCTTTTTCAAGTCATGTAGGTAAAGTTTTAGTACTTATTACTTTAGTAGTATCTGTACCTATTAAGAGTTGAAGTCTTAACGTTAACCTATTGCTTAGGTTTATATTTCCTAAACGTGTTATTATTTTCAACGATGTTCATATTATGTAATATATTTTAACTTTGTATATTGTAATATCCAAAATTATTATGTGTATATTTCTCTTCTTGTTTTGCAAATATGGCATTAGGATATTGGGAACCGTTCTGATGTAAGAATTTTTAACGTAATAGCTAAGCACGAAATAGACAGTAGTTTAGCCATCTTAGATAATGGTGCTGATTCTGTTGTAGAAAAATCTCTGATTTAAGCTAAATTGACATTTCTTAAAACAGTGTTATCCTTCTCTTCAGTGAGTGAATTCAAAAATACTCTGTACTTTTTCTGATACAAAAATAAAAATACACACTTCAATTGGTCATTCAATAATGCCATAAATTCTACACGTCTTGATTCAAAGAAATGGAAGATAGGTAGAGCATAACGCAAAATACCCAACAGAGCAAAAAGAGTCAGATTACTATAAGGAAAAATTGATTTTTTTTATTTATTTTTTTATTAAATGCATTAAATCATGTAAGAAATCGTACAACAAATGTTGTTCAGTTTTATGTAATTTATAGAAGTTTATATACGTACCTACGTTATCTGTAGGAGGTTGTTGGAAAATTGCAAATCACCCAGTATGATCTAGTTTAATTCGGAGATTTATGTTGCAATGGAATTTGCACCATTAGGTACTGCTTACACTGTAACTATGTAGAAGTTAACATTAATTTACAAATGCCGGATGTATTGCAAAGGCTCGCATAATGCCAAGAGCTTGACGCCTCAAGGTCATAGAAAACGAAGGTCTAAGATTGCAGTACAAAGACAGGGTTGGCGTGATTCCCACTCAACCGCATTGCACCATTTCCACACCGTAAAGGTCGAGAAAATCCTCTTGTTCATGAAGCTACATAGCTGCTTTGCGCTAGTATTTAGGTACATTCCAATTTCTGTATAGTTGACATTTTCTGATTCGACTAGGCGCGGTGGCTAATGCAACAAGTGGTAACGAAGCTTTGATTTTTACTTATTTCTATTAGCGGAGCAAATAGAAATATATTATCAAGGATAAAATGGCGAAAAGGGAGGAAAACGCGTGCCAAATTGATGCACAGTTGTGCACAAATTTCCAAAGGCACACTCAGTACGAACTGAGATTTCGACGTAGTCTATTTATTTAAGTGCACAAAAATAACCGTGAAAGTGCCATTTTGCGTTATTTCGAACTGTAAACACAGAAATTTAGAATTAACTCGCAAACAGACGGATAGCGGAGTCTTAGCAATAGGGTTCCGTTTTACCCTTTGGGTACGGAACCTTAAAAAACAGGTATTTCCTATCACACCTAAGTGTTTATTTTGGCACGCGTGAATTCTTAGTAGATACACAGTGATGATCACCGGTCTACTCTATATAATATGTTTGTGGAAGCAGATATTTAGTCCGTAGTTTTATAAAGTAAGTATAGTTGCGAGCATGGACCCTCCGTAAAAAGATCGAAGCCTTCGAGATGTGGACGTATCGTAGGATGCTCCGCATGAGTTACGGGCCATAACTCATGCGCAGCATCCTATACGGCTAAGGTGTCTAACGCTGAATTTCTTGCCCTAATTTAGAAGAACATCGAGCTAGTAGGAAACATTAAGCGACTTAAGATCCCGTACCTAGACCGCATTGGGAGCGAAGCGAAACGAAATGAGGTTTGTTTAGCTTCGCTCATGTCGCTACTGCGTCTTTTCATAGAATTTCTTGTCCTAATGCAGAAGAATATCGAGCTATTAGGAACCATCAAGCAGCGTAAAATCTCGTACCTAGGTCTCGTACGTACGAACGAGGTTTGTTTCGCTTCGCAAATGTCGTTACTGCGTCTTTTCATACTTCGGTTCACACCGCGAACTACAGATCTCAATGAATCCATCTTTGCGAACTTGCGGGCTCTCATAGTCGTCCATTGACGTAGAGCGAAGTGAAATGAACCACGATTCATTTCGCTTCGCTCCCAATGTGGCCTGCGCTTTATGATGGGAAAGATTGCAGAAAAAAGAGGGGTTGTAAGACGAAAAAGTCATGGCTAAGAAACATAAGGAAATGGACTGGCATTTAAGACAGTCACAGCACTATTCCACCTAGCCATGGACATGGAAAGAGAGGCACATGAAGTAATGGAATAAGTGGAGTGATTTATTGTTTAGAACGTTACCCACATCGGTGCATGAACCATATATTATAACACCGTTAGGTTTTTCTATAAATTGTACTGTATTGAGTTCATAATACATGCCTTTGCGATGGAAATCGTGAGAAAATCTACATAACTTTATATATTGCGTGTGATTCGAATCGGTGTAAGTATTACAGTGGGCATTAAATTCCGAACGTATTTTTTAAATCCTAATGTATCATTAATATCATCGGCGTGGCGTGTGGAAGTCCTTACAAGAGAGCTATGTTGACGACGACGTTGTCATATAACTTAACTGCGATCTCACCTGATGGTTAGTGACTATGCAGTCTAAGATGGAAGACGGGGTATGGCAGGTTTTATTGAACCCCTATTCCAACCCTGATCGGTATCTATACGGCATCGAGCTGGATTACTGAGTTGCTTGGTGGGCACGGCTCTGCCGGTAGCGGGGTAACTAGCCACCGCCGAATCCTCCCACCCTACCAGACTCGACCAGACTAGAGACAATTTACATAATATAAATTCCCAAATTGCGCCTGCCGGGAGTCGAAACTACGGTGCCCCACCACTGCGCCAGGGAGGTCGTCATTCGTACAAAATCCAATCATAAAAATACAACACATGCATAAAATTATCATACATATATTGCAGAAATTTAATCCAACTCTACATTTTGCCTGTACACGTGCAAAAAAGATAAAAATGTTTTCGAATTCATTTGTATTTCAATGTTGTGTCGGTTATTTACAGTCTTAAATCATTTAGAGCCAGTTGTACCTACTTCAGACGGTTAAACTTAAGTTACCGTTAATGTTAAAATTGCCCTACAAAAACAAGCAAAGTTAGATATACACAAGTCAGTATTTGTAACTCAATGGTTAAGATTAATAGTCAGATTTTGTTAAAAAACGAAATCCCCGACTTCTTCTACCCAAAATGATATTTATTCGGTGGCGATATATTTTAATTCCAATCGTAATCTTAACTGATGTGCAACCCACCCTCAATGTGTGGTTTCTACTTTTGTGGTTCCGCGGTTAAAAACCAAACTGCTAAATTTGTATTGGATATAATATATTTTGTGGTGAGAAAACGTTTAATTAACGAAATTATCGCACAGCTAAATAACCAACGTATTATTATTATTTATCACAATAGAAATGCTGTGGGAATTAACGCTGTAGATGTAACCATAATAATCACGCTCAAATTTATTTTGCAACATTATTTAAAACAGTTGATAAACATAATAATTATTTGATACTCAATTTACTCACACTTTTACAGTTTACTCTCAGTGACAGTGTGCAAAAATTTACGAAATACAAAATATATTATGTACATACAAATGCTTAAATATAGCAAGACTGATTAAGAGATAAAATCAGCTAAGTGCGAGTCGGACTCGCGCTACTGGGTTCCAAAGGAAGCGTATAATATGTACGTACCTACGTAGTTATTTGGTTTTCCAAATTATTCGACCACCTCAAAATCAGCCCTTTTATTTGGGACCATATGATTACGACACGATATGTGTCGTAATTAATTAATTAAAGGATTGATTGAGATCTAGCTTTATTTAAAAGGCTGATTCTTAAAAAACTGTACCAATTAATGGCATGGTATTATTTTTCCTGTAATACTTAGCGTAACGTAATACTTAACGTAATACATAGCTTACGTAAGCATAAGCTTACGTAAGTATGTTATCTAGATAGTTATCTTTATCAGCTTACGTTCAGAAAGTTTTTGCATCACGATTCGATTTAATCTTGTAATCTTCATTTCTTTAATCTTAACCATTGATGTCTGTCTCAACATGTCTCAACATCCAAATCAAAAAAAAAATACGAAAAATAAGAGTTGATATAATATCAACTCTTATTATTCGTATTTTTTTATTTGGAATTGTATTTTTAGACATTTTTTATGATATGTCAATAACTAGCCGAACGGGTTAACCACTACACCAGTGAGGGTGTCGTAAATAACATAATGTACTTAGTTTACTGAAAGACGTAAAAATTTATAGGTCGAATCCATCAAAAAGAGGTGTACCTACCAGCTGTTTATAATCCTATAAAGAGAGCCATAAACGCAATTTTATTTTATAATGCTATTGCAATACAAAGTAATTTTTATGACATCACTATAATATTTTTAAAGACACTTTATTTACGTGTAATATAGTTTTCACATTTGCCCGAACCTCCACTGTAATAGAATGTCGTGCCGCAACTGTCTTTATATCGTAAGCCATGCTCTGAAGGCGCCCTAAACTTCGCTTAAGATCAGAGAAAAACTTAACTAAATTGTGTGTAGAGTGTGGGCTACCACATTTGGCTACTATATCACCATTATACCACACTACTATACCATATTCGGCACATAGTAAGTATATTGATACTACAGTGTCATCCAAAGTATAGTCCAATGAAAAAAGATGAAAGAAAGTTCCAAAGAAAAGAAAAGGATAAAACCAATGGAAGAATATTTAAAAACTTCTTCTCTTATTATACTTGTTCTTAAGATAACTAGGTACTCAAAAATGCCCATTTGAAACGTCACCTGGTGGCCCTTATAAAAGTAGACCCCATTCCGCGCGCCAAGATTTTCTTTGTACGATTATTCCACGCAGATACATCCATAATTAAATTTTAACAATCATCAAGGCATAAAAGACATACGTCACAAGAGGTGTGAGAGATGCAGTCGGTCGCATTTAATCGATGTTGGAAATGCGACGCCAGTAGGCAAGAATCCACTGCATCAGGCTCATCGAAGTAATGCTAATGACATCAGTTGAGGTCTTCGTTGAGGTGTCCTATGACCGGCCGTAGGAAAATATGTAGTTAAAAGTATTTCCCTTATTTGACTTCGTCAGTCACTAAGTGACAAGGGAGGGCATCCTCATCGAAACGCCCTGTCATGTGGATTGTGGTTAAGTGGCTAGTGATGGATCGAACAGTCAAAATCCATTAATTACCCGAACTTTGCGTTCAAGTGTCAAACTTTACTTATCATGCCCTCCTATTGTAGCAGAAGTTGTACTGCTAATTGATTTCACTTACCTACTCACCCTTCTGTTCATTTAGAATTTCGTCCACTATGTGTATGTTAAATACGCTGCCTTTGCGGTATTTTATTGTTACTAGGACTCTAAGAAAAACAATTTTAATAGGATTATTTGTAAAATTAAATATTGAAATAAAATTCCTGATATGAATACTCGTTGTATACGACTACAAATTTTGTTTATCTGTTTGTCTGTTTATCTGTTTGTCTGTATGTTTGTGCGCACATCACGCAAAAACTACTGAATGGATTAAAATGAAACTTGGCATGATTTAAGTTCATACTACGGAGTAGCATATAGGATACTTTTTATCCCGAAACTCAGCACGGTTCCCTTGGGAGAGGAGATGAAAGTCAAAATGTGTACTTAGCTGTAATTCATTAACGCGTGGTCCGATTTCATTCATTTTTTTTTGTTAGAAAGTAGATACTTTAAAGATTACCGATTAATCTCTAAAAGGCTGAATAGATTTTGATGGGACTTTCACTGGCTTGTATGTATATTCAATGTTTGTTTGTATTCGCTAGATTAATCTTACAATAAGTTTTGGGACACAAAAGGGTTTGTGGGAGTTTCACACTATCTGATGTAACTTCGGCCTATTGTTCTCACAATGATGCGTTCTAATCTATTGTACGTTCGAAGCTAGGATTGATATGATAATATATTCAGATCGTGCCGATTCATATGTTATTCATATAATTACACCATATATCTCTTCGAATATATAGATCTTCGTTATTAACTTTAACTTGGAAATAGAACTTTCACACTTTATATCTATCTAAATATATATAACTCAACTTTAGCTTAGATTGGTAATTGAAGGAAATTTGCTTATCTTCTTCTATGAGGTTGTTTGTATACAACCAATGTAGAAATCTTCGTACAACCAATTATTTTTTTCAAGATTATTTTGAAAAAAATTGTAATTTTTTGAAATGCGCAAAATGCTTTATGTAGAATAGGTAAGAATTTAGTTTATTGTATTTTATTAAAATATATTTTAAGAGCATTTTTAACAAAGAAAATTCATATTTTCTTTGTTAAAAATGCTCTTAAAATATGTATATATGAAGCCTGTAGTGAAGTGCTGTGAAGTACTGAACTTCTTACAACAAAATCTTCGTCAGAACCCCGAAGGGTCCAATATCGGTCAGACATCTGCCTTCAATTAAAACTTAGGTGCTTAATTATTAATTCATCACTGATCTTTGGTTAAGGAAATTGACGCGAGGAAACTTTAATTGGATTCATCTTTATGTTTGTCTTTTCTGTGGGAAGAAATGTATTTTTCTTGGTAAAGAATCTTTTTAATTATTGTGGTCTAGTGGCTTGCAACCAGGGACTGAAAGCGGTAGAGCATACCGGTACATACCACCGTTATCATACCGGTACAAAATAGGTACCGAAATCTCAACCTTTATAAAAGATACCTTTATTTAACCGCTTTGCGATTTCGGTACCGAAAAAATACGAAAAGGTGCGCGCGCGGGGGTGAAGAATTTGACCACGTGCCGCGCGCCGCGCGTCCCCCGCTTCCCGTCGGTTCCTGTGTTTGTTAAAACGTAAGGATTTTAAGAAATTCCAAATGCTAATTTTAATCTAAAAATAAGAATATTAAAGAATATAGAATGCCGAAGTGGTGGGATTCATTCAACGGCACATCAAAGTAAAGCCTTATTAGATAAAAATATCGATATAAATAGCGGTACCGAAATTTTATTTCGGTACCGAAATTTTATTTCGGTACCGGTAAACTGAAATATAAAGGTACAGAAATAAAGAGGTACCGAAATGAAGCGGTACCGAAATTATAGGTATTTAAACAATTCGGTACTTTTATTAAAAGGGTAGGCCCATTACCGCTAAATAAAACTACCATTAAATTCCGGTTATTCAGTCCCTGCTTGCAACACTTAATTGTTTGAAAGGTTCTAAAGTAAAGGAACCAACTCCACTTGTTTAACATTATATTTATTTTTGGGTTAGGCAGTCATTTGTTTTTTTTTTCTTACTAATGAACACTATACTTTTATGAAAGACACAGAAAGAATTTTAGTAAGAAATTCATTGGTATTAGTTTCATTAAAGGACAAAGAACAATCGTCGAAAAGGCATATTTTTGATTATCCGAAATTTTTAATTCAGTTGTCCCAAATTGAAGAAGTTTCTCGAAAATGATAACGATAAATTATTTTAAAGAGGAATAAACTTATTTTGAATTTGTTATAAATATACAGGCAACAAGTTAGCAAGTAGTAAAACAGGATACCAAAAACTAAAGCGGACGTACTTATGCCCGACGTAATAAAGTATTGTCTTGCGCTTGGCTGGAACCTACGGTGGTAGTATCTGAAACATGGTGATTATGGTAAGAGAGAATACAGCAGATGTTATGGTCTATATGGTATGTTATGGATGTGATGTATGGTATATGGTATGTTATGGCTGTATTCACTGACTCTTACTCCACTCTTCTGACTAAAGTGAAATTTCCTATTCATTCTTATTTTGAAGATACCAATGCAGTTTTAGAATATTAAAGGCTACCGTATTATCCAGGGAAAAGCATCTAGTACCGCGGAAAATACGAGAAGCGATCGAAATAAGTCGTAACCCGAATTTCAATCGGGATAGTGGATGGGTTTTGCCACCAGCGTGGAAACCGCTTTTTAACGCCAATACTACGCGATCGCAAAATTTGGAACCAGACACTGTGAGTTCGGCATGCCTCCAATACGACGACGGTGTCAGCGATGAAGACCAGCATGAACCGTCGGAAGCTGTGACGGAGCCAGCTTCCCCCCAACCTCAGCCCCCCTCGCAGCGCGCTCTCCGCGCGGCAGCGCGAGCGGCTCGCAATTTGATTTGCGCCGCGCCGCGCGAACATGCTCATGACTAAGGGCCCCGGATGGGCTCGAAACTAGTCGGGCACACTCCGACAAAATACACGTGAGTTAAAGCCGGTGTTTCAATTAAATAAAAATATTACACAGATAGGTACTTGGCGACGCGCGTGGGATGAATAGAATAGAAAAGTTTTTTATTAAAATAAACTTTTACAAGTACTTTTGAATGAATCTACCACTGGCTCGGAATGCCGTTCCAACCGAGAAGAACCAGCGAGAAACTCGGCGGTTGCTTTTTTTAAAAATAACAATATAACAATTTATGTACATGATTTAATTGACGTTTCGCGCATTAAATCCATGCTTTTTTATCATTTATATCATCTTTAATTGTATAATATGCTTTTTTTATGAGCATACGTTTATAGAGTTCTTAAACTTGTGTAAATGCAAGTCTAAGATTGCTTGTGGAATTTTATTATAGAACATTACACGCATTCCCACAAATGACTTTCGGAACTTCTTGAGGCGTAATTGAGGAATCACGAGCCTATTTCTATTTCTTTATTGCTTATCGTACCGTGTGTACCGCGATTATGATCCCACACCAATCACCTCACTTTAAATTCAGAACATCTCTACGGAAACTCATTCCTTGTGACTGTAGGTATATTTATACTTGTCCACAAGATGCTTCACATAATTAATATTGTATCTGTCGTCGCTGCACTGTACACATTGTCGCTGCACGTAATGACCCGTTTAATGAACCACCTGACAATGGCCACACTAAATTAAATGATCCGTAATTGAATACGATACTATCCGTGAACGTGTATAATTATTTTATACTAGCCGATCCCCGCAACTTCGTTCGCGTAAATATATGTTTTTATATAGGATCAGATCGGATCCCATAATTCTTTTATATACGTAAGCTAAATGTAGCCTAAGTTACTCCTTATAACATTGAAAGTTCCATTAAAATCGATCCAGCCGTTTCGGAGATTAGCTGGAACAAATAGACAGACCGACTTACATAAATTTAAACGCACACCAGTTTAAAATAAGCAGTACGTTCAAAGATCCGGATCCCAAGTTATTTTATCTTATTTTAGTTAAGTTATTTTATTATATTTATCCTATGTCTTATCTCGGAGTATAAACTCAAATCGTACCAAGTTTCATTTGAATCCATTCTGTAGTTTCGGCGTGATGCGCGGCCAAGATATAGACAGACAGACAGACAGAAAGACAGACAAAAATGAAAAAAATTGCAGTTTTGGATTCAGTATCGATTATAGAGTGCTCTCCAATAAAAATTTTCAAAATATCTTCAATGTACAGAATTGAAACTGTTAGAGTTTTATTATATTACTAGCTGTTGCCCGCGGCTTCGTCCGCGTGAATTTTGGTTTTTCACAAATCCTGAGGGAATCGTGGATTTCTAGTTCCCGTTCCCGCTCCCTTTTCAAACCTTTATACTTTCAAGGTAGTTTGCTATATTGATCTACCTAATTACCTATAGCTGTAGATTTGGGTTTTTTCAAAATCCCGTGGGAACTGCATCGAATGGGGAACTGTGGATTTTTCCAGGATAGAAAGTAACTTATGTATTAAGTCAGGGCATTATCTATCTCCATTCAATATTTCAGCCAAATCTGTTCAGTAGTTGCGATGTTATATAGTAACAAACATCCAAACATCTAAACATCCAAATATCCACACTTTCACATTTTGATAATTAATTATTTAATAACTAAATAGCTTTAAATTATTTATTTATTTATTTAGTTATTAATTTAGTATTTATTTAATTGCCTTCGGCCACCAGAGCTGTCGTATCGAGATTCCGCCTGCGGCCGTCAGAGGTCATTGCAATTGCTTCGAGTTTCCAGCTTCGGCCGCAAGAGTTTTGACTGCAAAAGGGCGCTGCAATCGCTTCAATTTTTCGGCTTAGGCCGCTAGAGGGCGCTGTGATCGTTTTTAGTTTCCAGTTTTGGCTGCAAGAGGGCTTTTGTTGTGTTTGCTTTAATAATAATAATTTGGCAGCAATCACTTCAAGTTTCTGACCTAGGCCGCCAGAGGGCGCTGCGATCGTTTTTAGTTTCCAGTTTTGACCGCAAGAGGGCGCTGTATTCGTTTTTAATTTCTAGTTTTGGCTGCTAGAGGGCACTGCTATTGCTCCAAGTTTCCGGCTTAGGCCGCCAGAGGGCGCTGCGATCGTTTTTGTTTCTAGTTTTGGCCGCCAGAGGGCGCTGTGATCGCTTTAAGTTAGGCCGCCATAGGGCGCTGCAATATTTTTTTAGTTTCCAGTTTTGACCGCTAGAGGGCGCTGCAATCGTTTTTTAGTTTCCAGTTTTGGCTGCTATAGGACGCTGCTATTGCTTCAAGTTTCCGGCTAGGGCCGCCAGAGGGCGCTGTGATCGTTTTTTAGTTTCCAGTTTTGGCCGCCAGAGGGCGCTGCAATCTTTTTAAGTTTCCAGTTTTGGCCGCTAGAGGGCACTGTATTCATTTTTAATTTCCAGTTTTGGCTGCTAGAGGGCGCTGCTATTGCTTTTCCGGCTTAGGCCGCCAGAGGGCGCTGTGATCGTTTTTTAGTTTCCAGTTTTGGTCGCCAGAGGGCGCTGTGATAGCTTCAAGTTAGGCCGCCAGAGGGCGCTGCGATCGTTTTTAGTTCCCATTAAAACTTTCATCCCCTATTTTACCACCCTTAAAAGAAGATTTTTCAAAATAAAATATACAGAGTTTTATTATTTAAAACTCATAATCTAAATGCCAATTTTCAGGTCTGTAAATTTAAAAACTTAGGACTTTCATAAAAACTTTCATCCCCTATTTTACTACCCTTAAGGGGAGATTTTCCAGAATATCTTATACAGGTTTTTATCATTTAAAAATTATAATCTAAATGCCTATTTTCACATCTGTAACTTCAAAAACATAACCTTCCTACCCCCATTTTACCCCCTTAGGGGAGGATTTTCGTGAAATATTTTCTAGGCTGATATCTAAGCCCTAGAATTAACCTACCTTCCAAATTTCAAGTTGATAATAGCAAAATTATAATTAAAACTTCCCATTAAAACTTTCATCCCCTATTTTACCACCTTTAAGGGGAGATTTTTAAAAATAAAATATACAGAGTTTAATTATTTAAAACTAATAATCTAAATGCCGATTTTCAGGTCTGTAACTTTAAAAACATAGGACTTTCATACAAATTTTCTACCCCCATTTTACCCCCTTAGGGGAAGATTTTAGGGATATTAAATAGCCTATAGCCTGCCCCAAAAGTTGGACTACTAAATGCAAAAAGAATTTTTCAAATCCAATAGGTACTTCCAGAGATTAGCGCGTTCAAACAAACAAACAAACAAACAAACTCTTCCGCTTTATTATATTAGTATAGATTTCTATAAAATCAAATCTTCTTCATTTATGTATGGTAATATTGTTATGAATAACAAGTATAAATTAAATAAACCCCCGACATTCGCCATTTTGTGGTCGCGGCCATCTTGGATTTGCATAGTGCTATTCTACTAGTCAAGCCCTTTCATTTGATACCCATATTAACGGAGTTGTGAAAAAAATATAATCTGCCATTTTGTAGCGGCGGCCATCTTGGATCGATTTTCATCAAACATAGCTAACAATACTCTCGACTAATTCACCTTTCAAACAAAAAAAAAACGCGTTCAAATCGGTTCACCCGTTTGAGCGCTACACACATACACACACACACACAGACACGTCAAACTTATAACACCCCGTCGTTTTTGCGTCGGGGGTTAAAAATTATATCACATAAAATTGAGTCACAAGGACAGGTGTTGTGTTCATCCGCAACAAAAAGTAATAGGGTATTCTACTGTGTTTGAAAAAGCACTTCAAAATGTTGTTTTTGTTAATAAAAAGCCACAAAAAATATATTTCGGCAAAATAAACACGCGTTCATGCCATAAAATTAAATTAAATTTTAAACATTTTTAATCCCGCGTAAAACGCTGTCAGCCAATAAGTCAGCCATTTCATGACGTAACAATGTTAAACAAGAAGGTTATAAATGTATTCTATATAACACTGGAGTTTGCGCCTTAAATATTGTAGTAAAGATAAAGTCATTCGCCTGGGCTACTTTTTCTTTATTACTTATATTTTTTGGACGATATATCGATAGTTTGATATCGAAATGTAGATACAAAAATGTAGGTACAAAATCATCGTAAACTTAATAATCTACCGTATTTCATTTAAAATATATTATGTTTTTTCTGTATTCCTAGTTTACATACTTACATCTTAAAACGAAATGTAATTTTATTTAGATATACCTCTGTGGTAAAAAAATAGGGACATTCACTAGTGAAAAATAAATTAAGAAATTTAATAAAATTGAAAATTTATGTAGAAATATACTTAAATATTCTGATTTTGAGTAATAAAAGCACATTATTTTTTTATTAAATTATAATTAAAAGTCGTAATCTTTAATCTGTATATCACGTGACCTTAAACACGAGCCGCCTTGTTGTGACGTCATAATGATAGTTAATACTAATCATTAATCTATGGTCATATAGACAAAAACCATAAAGTTCATTGTACTCTGAAGCAACAACTTTCAGTTCAGTGTAAACAGATCAACTTTATCTTCAAGGAGTATTAAGTAATTGTGTTTTTTCGTAGGTACATTTTATTTTTATCTATTTATTTATTAATATGCAAACCAGTTGTGTAAAAGCAGATAGTACTAATCTGCCAAAAATTGATTCAATTATGGTTGCAAAGTTCTTTGCATGTAACCCAGACTTCTGTTCTGCCGAATTCCAGAATGTTAAAACATCTTTGTAAACATCATTAGTTATCTGTCAAGTCGGCTTACGGATGAATATTTTACGTGATAACGTCATTTAAAAATATTGGTATAAGGCCCTGTTTCACCACCATCTGATAAGTGTCGGATAGCTTATTCAGAACTATAGTCCTTGTCACTTGACATAAGTAAGGAAGTGACAAAACTTACGTTTAGGCTATCCCGACACTTATCAGAAGGTAGTGGAACAGGCCATATTGTACCTTATTTAAATAAAATAATTACTAAGAACTATAACCTAACATATATATATATTTATAATTTAATTTGTTTAATAAAGATACTGGATTATAATATAACTGTGTAATCATTTTTGAAGTGACTTACGATTTTTTAAATAAAGCCGATATATCGAAATATCGATATTTTTTCGGTATATCGAACTCCGATATCGATATATTTAAAAATATAGATATATCGAAAATATTTATTTATATAATATATTAAAAAATATCAACAGTCCTTTTTTGTTTGGAGTTTAGATTCCATAGGTTCTATCTTTCTTATATGACCACAGATTAATATTAGTTTTTGCTTATATGACCACAGATTAATATTAGTATTTTTTATCATTATGACGTCACAACAAGGCGGCTCGTGTTTTAGGTCACGTGATATACAGATGGGAAATTACGACTTTTAATTTTAATTTAATAAAATAATCACGTGCTTTTATGACTCAAAATCAGAATATTTAAGTATATTTCTACATAAATTTTTATTTTTATCAAATTTCATAATTTATTTTTCACTAACGAAAGTACCCTATTGACCCAAAACTGGAAGATTATCGACAGTTTGCGTGTCGGGCATCATTCAGTATACTAAATATTGTGTCCATTTCCTTCAATACAATATCAGTATAAGATTCTAAAGATCTCAAAGGCGAAATTCTATTTTTGAGTCGTTTTGCCATCACGATAATATTATGATACACAGCAACAAATAAAAATGTTAAAATAGATAAATAATTTAGTAAAGGAGAATGACCACCCCTGACCCAAACGTTTACACAAAATGTAAATTATTAAAAATTATCTTAAGTACGAATATATGACAATTTGAAAATTAATAATTATTAATGCAAAAGCTGCCGATAAAAAAATGTAATAAAAAAGGAATTAAACCGTCTTTTCAACTTCCCGTTGAAGTCTGACGGCCATTTGCATTACATTCTACGCATAGGTACATGCCCAAATAAAAAGAGGTTTGTTATATAAAAAAAATCATTTCATTTAAAATACAACGGATAATAATTATTTAAATACATTATTTTATTTGTTAATTGTTATTTGTTGTAAATCGTACAATATGATTAAAGTAATTAAGTAATAATTAATAATATTATTTTGTTATAATATTTTTTTAACTTCTTTGCGTTTTTTGCAATGAAATATATAACTACCTTCTTGATTTTGTGTACCTACCTAACGAAACTTATTTGAAGATGTCAGTGTGACATGTCATTGTTTTTGTTGTGTGTGACGCTAGTGACGTCTACTCAGTTTATATTTTGAATGTTTATTGTAACGCAGCGGAGACCAATATTCATTCTATGGTTTATTGTTTTTGTATTGGACATCGTTGCAACAGGTATGTTAAGTATAGTGCGCGCTAAACAAATACTTCAAATCGGCAGGAATGATACGCGGCTTTCCTTACTAGTTTAACAATTATATACACATAACCAACACATAACCTAGAATCATTTTTAAACTTAAACTTAGATTTATTTAAAAACGGCAAGTCCTAGAGGTATTAAAATGGTGTGTTTGGTTATCAGGAATAAATCTGCAATAAATGCTTCATACAACATGCTTGTAAACGACTGGGTTACACGCCCATAGATTTTTGGGCATTCTCCTTTTTAATTTTTCAATTCTTTATTTAAACTTTTTTTTATTCTACATTATAGTTTTATTTAGTATGGTAATATATATCCATAAATTTAATTTATTGTTTAAAAACATGTTCAACGTTAATTTATCGTTACAAAGAACATTTGTAAATACATCAAGGGGCTGGTTTTTTTCTGTAAAAACTTGGGAAATTATATTGATTTCTTGTAAGTTGTAACGCGCAATATTGGCGATATGACCTTAGATATTATATACGCTATATGATATTGGATGTCGTAAGCACGCTTGTATGATTTGATCTAGATATTGGAAAGGTATACAACACTGATGGCTCGGCCGGGCGTCGAACAATCGCAGCGTAGATCGGGGCCAAGTAATCTTCGAAGCTATAAATTGCTCACGTACAAGAACGAGTTTAGTATACTGGGCACAATTGGCACCAAATGTAATAAGGGCTGTAACTGGACAGTTTTATTTTTTGGACGTTCAACGGTGCTAATTCGGTAACACAAAAGTTCAACTGAATATGGTACTATGGTAAAGCTATTTTTTGCATAACTGGCTTCACGCCTCTAGTGTCTAGCTTTAGCGCAGCGCTTTCTGCGTTTAAAAGTTTAATTTTGAATCCTGATAATTTAGTTATGCAAGTTGAATGTGTACAGTTTAGTTAATGATTTATTAGTCTAATGTTTGTGTGACGAACCTAGTGTTTCTCAGATTTCCGTATTTGTAATTTCAATGTCACTTGGTCTGAACCAACCAAGTCACACAACTATAATATGCTGCTTAGTTTTTCTATTTAGAAAAAATACATTCAGAAAATATACTAAATATCTTATAGCGAAAATTTTATTGTAGTATCTTAAGAAATATGTATTACATAGGATTAAATTGACGATACATAAATTATTATCTTTGTTGTATAAAAATGGTTTATAAAAAAATAACTTTTTGAAATAGTTATATAACTTAGCTACAATTTTGAAAAAAGTTATTCTGTCTATGATTTCTCAATTTTTTTATTCGTTCACAAGTCAGCAAGTTATAAAATAACATCGGTTTAAATTAATTTTTAAATAGCATACCGACCCAGGTTATTTGTTCCTGCAACCATTATTATAATGAAACAAATTAAACAAAATGGCTCTCGTAAATTATAATGACATTCATAATTAATTAAAATACACAATAATATTATGCATTCCCAAACAGCCAGATGCTCAATGGCTCTTCATGGCGTCATTGATTAAAACATTTCAGTGAACAAATTAATACGTAAAAGCTCTGAGGGTGTTTTTCACTAACCAACGCACGACACGACAAAATGTAGCAACGGCGCCGAACGCTAAACGAGTTATTATAAACTTAGCATCAACAAGTATAAATTAAAAATTTAAAAATCCACCGACATTCGCCATTTTGTGGCGGCGGCCATCTTGGATTTGCAATAGTGCTATTCTACTAGTCAAGCCCTTTCATTTGACACCCATATAAAGGGAGTTGTGAAAAAATATGTAATCCGCAATTTTGTAGCGGCGACCATCTTGGACCGATTTTCATCAAACATAGTTAACAACACTCTCGACTAATTCTCCTTTCAAACAAAAAAAAAACCGCATTCAAATCGGTCAACCCGTTTGAGCGCCACAGGGGAACAGACAGACACACACACACACACACACACACAATCAAATTTGCGTCGGGGGTTAAAAAAATATACATACGCGCCGAATGGAGTACCTCCTTTTTTTGGACGTCGGTAAAAAAATCCAAAGAATATACGGTTTTTCATAGAAAAAGATGCAAATACGGCTTTTTGTATATCTCGCTGGTGCCACTATTTCTAGTTTTTGCAGTGACGATGTACCTATACATTGTACAAATATTTTTTTATCCTTCTGAAGAGACTCGTATGCAGTGTGGTTGTTGTATATACGAGGATACCGTGACCACAAATCGTGTGATACGATGGTCCGTGGAAAAACACCCTTACAATGAATTAATGTGGTAACGAATGGATGGCGTGTTACCTGTGTGGGCACAAGTGTAGGTGTTAGCGCGGAACTAGGACATGTATGGTTGAATTTTTCATTATGTCGTGGTATTTCCATTACAAGCTTTTATTTTACTTACAATGTCAGTTTGTTACTTCGGGTCAAATCCCGCAAGTCATGTTCAACCTACTTACGAATCTAACGAATTATAGTTTTACATTTTGTATTCGGAATATGCTGACTCAACCTGGTTTTGCAAGGATGATTAAAGTAGCACTTCACATTTCTCCCAAAAAGCATCCATTTTTTTCTAGATCTAAAACTATGACAGACATCAATTTACTTCTTCATCTACTCCTGACCACAAACAAAGTGGTAACATTACATTAATTTCGATAGTTAAAAAAAAAAATCTATTTTAGAGCTTATTTATATGCGCGAATAAACAATATAATTAGATTCGAAAATACAACGTTGCAAAACTAACAAAGTGGGGTGGTGGTACAAACTCAAATAACAATAATAATATAGAAGACTCAAATGTTTTTTTCTTATCGTCTATTTTCTTATCTTATCGTTTTCAATATGTTTTCAAACTTATTTCTTTCTCTTGAATTACAACTTTCTCATGAATGTCATGTCATGTCAGGTCATGAATAAGGATTAAAAAATCAAAACATTTTTGGAGATACTGAGAGCACTTTTAACTACTGAAAATATATCTATCCAAGAGATACTCTTAATGTTTCTGAAAACTTAAATCCGTTAATCACTTTTTAAGATAGACGCTGTCCGCTTTCAAATATATAAAACGTGGCAGACTTTATAATGAGATGACTGACGACTGACTGATGACTGATGACTTTATAATTTAGTACGACGTTGTAATGAAACACTTAAGTATAATATCAAGAAACCTTTAAAATAATCTTCTGAACTTTTAACTTCAATTAAAGAAGATTTTACTTACCTAAATATGGTTAATAAATTTGGCATCTAGGTTCAAAAGAAAGCAAGTAGTTTTTTCTTGGAAAACAAAAGCGGTCGGCGACTGAGTCGTTAAAATTTTATCAGAAACGTCGATAATAACTAAACTCAGCAAACTTTAGACGTTTAGTAGGTAGTAGAAACCTAATCGAAAGTGAATTTTTGAGTAGTTACGTTCAACTTTGATAGTTATGACTTTGTGATTTCAGAACTTTCGATAAAGTAAATTAAATTTTCATTAATATTTTGATTACTTTATTCATACTTAAAAACTTTACTATATACACCAGTACTTTCATTTATATCACCTTCCATCAAGCAAAAGGAATTTCTTTTATTTATAATTTATTATCTTTCCGTACGAACGTAACATTTTAAGGAACACTCACAGCATAAGATGTTCGGAATGAAAAAGAAGGTATTTTTTATTTTCAAAAGGCATCATTTGCTCTTCACTTGAGGTCTCTCTTGATAATACACTCGTACCAGGGGACAAAGAAATAAACAAAGATGTCGCAAATAGCGAGAGGAACATTCGTAATAAGGACTCGTAGAATTTAAAATATTGCCAGTACAACGATAGTAAAGAGCAAATATAGACAAGGATTGAAAAATCATGGAAAGTCAATTATAATTTCGTAACTTAATTTAGAGTTAATATACTTAGGTATACTGATCAGAAAATGCAAAATCGTATTGTAGACTTTAAAATATCGCCAGTAGGTACAATAAAAGTAAAGAGCAAACAGAGAAAGATTGAAAATTCATAGAAATTCAATTAATTTCGTAGTAGCTATTAATTACCAGATATTATAACTAATTTGGATGCTTTTACGTTCTTCCCGTACCTCGTCCCGGTTGTTATTACTAACATAATTTACTAGCCCATGCCCGCGAATTTGCTCACGTGAAATAATATTTATTAAAATCCCGCGGAAACTCTTTCATTTTCCGGTATAAAAAGTAATCCATCTCCAGGACGCAAGCTATCTGTGTGCCAAATTTCTTCAAGATCTATGCAGCGGTTGATGAGTTGTGAAAAGGTAACAGACAGACTGAGTTACTTTCGCATATTTATCATATTATTTATTATAGAATAGATTCCAATCTTTAACGTCCCATTTGGTGCTTAGTTTATTGGAATAATAGAAAAAAATTCAATTTTGTTTCAAAGTAGGTATGCGCTTTTTTCAGCTTTTGTAATAATATTTGAGACTGGTACATATTGAGAATTTATGCGAAATTTGGTAACCCAAAACATGAAAACTGTAAATACAATGATTATTTTAATTTTAAGTTATTATGCTTTTTGCCGTGAGGAGGTAGCTGAAAGACTTCCGCATTTATAATAATAGTAGAATGAGTTTTAAGAAACCTATTTGGAGAAAAAATAGGTTTCTTAAAATTCAAACTTCAAGAAACCTGATTTACTGTAAAGAGATTAAGATAATTATCTCGTTGGTCTAGTAGTTAGTATGTTTAACTGCGGATCACGAGTTCCTGGGTTCAATTTCCGGGTCGAGTCAAGAATTGTTAGGTACTAGGCTATTTTTTCAAGAAATTCTCAGTCCCAATTCAGAGTTGGAAGTTGGCGGTGTTTTACCCTCGTGCCTCGGAGAGTACGTTAAGCCGTCGGTCCCGGTTATTATCAGTATCACACAAATATCTTTAGATATATAAAAGGGTTACGGCTCGTCATCAAAGCCTGCCAACATACCCAGGCAGCAACAGCCGCCTGCATTGGACCAGTGTAGCGGGTGCTCTAAATCCCTCTCCCCAGAGCGGAGGTCTGTAGAGCTGTTGTGGTGGTGGTTGGATTGAGCGCGGCCGACCTAAACTCTAAATCTCTCTCTCCTATAAATGTAGGAGTGTAAGAGGTCTGTGCCCAACAGGGGATCAGTGGGGCTATTCTCTAACTTAGTTACCAACTGAAAATGGTCGCCAACGAATAAGTTCGATATACATTGCTGTTTTAATGTGTGAAATGAAATCGCTGTTTATATTTCACACAGTAAAGCAGCAATGTATATAGAACTTATTCGTTGGCAACTATTTTCAGTTGGAAACTAAGTTACAGAATAACTCTGCTGGTTGCTCAAAAAGTATGATGCGCAGGACGTATGCTGTCTCCTGGACCGTTGCTTCCAATACCCTCGCCGGAGCGCGCGCGACTGCGGCTGTCAGTTCGCCCTGCTGCACGCAGCGCCGGACGAGCTGACGCAAGCCAGCTAGCGGAGTCCGGCCCGCGCCAGATCGCGGGCTTGCCCCCACTGCCAATGCCGGTGTTCCGGTTGCGACCACCAAGTAAGCTGTAGCACGCTTACTGTGTTCCGATACTCCAAAGTACAGTCGCGTCACTTACGAATTACTGTGAGCCGGTCGCACTTGAGCGCCGTTTATGTGGAAGTGGTGAGGGTTCAGAGGTGGTGCAGACACAATTCTGTTCCATGGTCTAAGTATGCCGTTACATTTACAAAGGGTTTGTAAAAGTAACCGTGTGCCACAGTTTCCGCCATTTTGCCATACTCTATCCAATAGAGTAATTATGTAAATTGATCTCTAAGTATACTCGTATCTAACATTATACTTGGTCTATGGAACAGATGTGACCTCCACTTATCTCCCTCGTCACTTCTGTATATATACGGTATCTATAACACACCACCCGATTCAGTGTCACGCAACGCGTGTTGAGTCAAATAGAATCATAATATTTTACCTAGCACAATCACAACACAACTTGCGACTTTTGCATGGACAAAGTTTTGCAGAAGCTGTGAAAGACTGATTGTACTAGGACGTTAATAAGACACTACAGAAATCTGATACTTAAGCCATGTCGAGTATCGGTAGTGTATTTCAGCGGGCATATTGTGTATCTCAGTGGACATTAATGATATTTACACTACGCAAATTATCCAACAAATAACTGCACGGTGTCAATAGGTATGATACCCAATTTGATATCCAGTCATATGACGTTATCTCGACTGGTCACTAATGTTACCCAACAACAAATAAGGAGTTGCATAGTTATTTCTTGGACATTTTGAGTACGATACAAGTATAGACCTACGGTTTAATTGATACGGTAAGTGATATGGGTGAGGGATTTAACTATTACGTCACCTTTCTACACCTAACCGCACATCTTTCACACCGCGCCGCTACCTCAATTAAACCGTAGATCTATACATGTACCGTACTCAAAATGTCCAAGAAACAACTATGCTACTCTTTATTTATTATTGGGTAACTTTAGTGACCAGTCGAGACAACGTCATATGACTGGATGTCAAATTGGTGGTATCATTTTCTATTGGATACTGCACATTGTTCAATTGGAGTTAAACTGCTGATTTAAACATGTCCACTTAAATGCGCAATAGGCCTACTGGTCACAGAGAAGACTACGAATAGATTTGACTCAACACAATTGAGTGTAGATTGGGTGGGTCGTTATAAGAGTGTTACTGGCTCTTTGTATACCTACACGTATTTTGCTATACACGCACGCTCAAAATTGTTTTTGCACAGAAAGTCTCGATCACAATTGGATTTATCACGTTTGCTCATGAATTTTACTAGAACACCAGTGGCGTGCTGCTGTTTGCAGGCATTTTTGATCTTTTTATCATTTTAATTTGAATGTCACTTGCAGTGAACTTAGTTCTATAATCTATATAATTATTTACATTTATATATAATATTTACATTTATATATATAATTATTAACATTATCTGAGATGTTTTTTTGACGTGATAACGTCTTATAAATCGATGAACGCCGGCTGCACGCACGAAAAAGTGTCACGTTCCGCACCGAGCGTGCAAGCGAGAGCGCAGAACAAGTGATAGGGAGGCTCGATCGGCCTAAGCGTTCGGCTTCATCAATGTTTTCTTATGACGTTATCACGTAAAATTATCATCCGTAAACCGACTTTACAGACAACCGATTTTTTTTTGTTATTGAAATACAGGAAGCAGGTAAAGTTACCCAAATATTATTTTATAAACAAATACAACACTCGACTCTCGGTGTAATATATCGGACCACGAAACACGCTAACGTGCTCCAAATACTAAATAATTCATTCAGTTTGGAAATTTAAATAGAGACTGTGTAACATTAGAGGTTTAGCCTCTAATGTTACACAGTCTCTATTTAAATTTTAAATGTAAAACTTTTTAATGTACATATTACGTACGTAACTCGACTTTTTCTGAGCAGTTTCCAAGACCTATATGAACATTGATGAAGTTTTTATTGAATTAAAAACTTCTTTTCAACGTATTTTTACTATGTAGAAATAAGGAAAAATATCGCAGGAGAAAGAGTAAAATCGGTATAGGTACAGAATTGACTTTTATGAATTTTAAAACATGTAAAAAATTGTGGAAGCGGGATTCGAACCATACGGGATCGATAACATATACCTAATCGATGCAATGTTACGCTACTAGGTGTTGCATCTTAGTTAAGGGGTCAGAATTCCAATGCATATATCGATTAAGTATCTATCTATCGACTATCTATCGATCTATCGATTAGTTATCTACTGTAGTGAGTTTAATTAAAAAATATATATTATATATAATAATTGCAACAATCGCATAGACAGGAAGGACAGATTCACATCAGAAATTTCGGTATAGATGGGCAGATGAGCCGTGGTATCGTGGCGTAAGCTCAGTTGCAGTTTCTCCAAGTGTATTTAAAACATTTCAATCCTACTATCCTACTATCCTACTTCCTACTATAATATTATAAATGTGAAAGTGTGGATGTTTGGATGTTTGTTACTCTTTAACGTCGCAACTACTGAACAGATTTGGCTGAAATTTTGAATGGAGATAGGATTTTCCTAATCCTAGATAATGCCCTGACTTAATACATAGGCTACTTTTTATCCTAGAAAAATCTACAGTTACCGCGGAATTTTGAAAAAACCCAAATCAACAACTACAGCTATAGGTAGATCACTATAGCAAACTACCTCGAAAGTAAGTATAAAGGTTGGAAAAGGGAGCGGGAACGGGAACCAGAATTCCACGATTCCCTCAGGATTTGTGAAAAACCGAAATTCACGCAGGCGACGCCGCGGGCAAAAGCTAGTAAAAATATAAATAGAATTAACTTTATAAGCGTGCGTGCACATTGAAGTCAGGAATGGCCATTACCGTTGGTGTGAAATGCAATTTCTCGGTATCGTACTTCAACTTAGCTTCCTTCAAGTTAGCATATTCCCGGCAAGTATTTAACTAGGGCCTTAGTATTCTAAACCACGAAACCTTTATCGTGGCTTTACACTTGACTGCCCGAGACATAGAACATATGTGTGCTTAGTCTAAAGCGGAGCACTCGAAAACGAACTCGAAAACTATTGATCGATTTCAGAGTAAAATAGACCTAAAATGGCTTGTACTAAGGTTTGAGTTCGCCAATACATTCAGCATTGTTCGAATGCTGAATGTATTGGCGAACTCAAACCTTAATACAAGACATTTTAGGTCTATTTTACTCTGAAATCGATCAATAGTTTTCGAGTTCGTTTTCGAGTGCTCCGCTTTAGACTAAGCACACTGGAGTAGCCTTTGTGCGCTAGATATATGGATGCGCATAAATATTTTCTGCCAAATTCCCCCTGCGACACTGATACAAAAATTATGTATCCTTACGTTGGAATACATAAACAATTCACGCATACTTATTGTATTATTATATATATGAGCTCGACAACCCGCATTGGAGCAGCGTGGCGGGTCTAAGCTCTAAATCCCTCTCTCTTGAGAAAGGACGCCTGTGCCCAGTAGTGGGACGTAAAAAGGCTGTAGTCGTGGTGGTGGTGGATATAATATTATTATATATAATATTATTATATTAGTGTATTATTAATCTATACATCTATATCTATACATATAATAAAATCGTAGAATTGCCGTATCTGTACATTGAAGATTTTTACGAAATAATAACAGGGGATGTTAGAGATAAGTAATAGAACATAAAAAAGCTATTTTTGAAATTTTTGTCTGTTTGTCTGTTTGTCGGTTTGTCTGTTTGTCTGTTTATCTGTTTGTCTGTTTGTCTGTATGTTTGTGCGCGCATCACGTAAAAACTACTGAATGGATTGAAATGAAACTCGGCATGATTTAAGTTCATACTATGGAGTAACATATAGGATACTTTTTATCACGAAATTCAGCACAGTTCCCTTGGGAGAGGGGATGAAAGTCAAAATATGTACTTAGCTGTAATTCGTTAACGGGTGGTCCGATTTCATTCATTATTTTTTTGTTAGAAAGTAAATACTTTAAAGATTACTGGCTAATCTCTGAAAGGCTGGACCGATTTTGATGGGACTTTCACTGGCGGATGTTTACATTTTGGGCTACCTAAACATCCGCCAGTGAACTTTCAACAGTTTTTAGCAAGGTATGAGCTCAAAGGAGCTTAGGAAAAACAAAATGATTCTCACGGGATTTTTAAAAACTAATGTCCACGCGAACGAAGTCGCGGGTGTCCGCTTGTAAGATCATAAATGCGCGCCAGAAATTTCAATTGATTAGGATGATTCAATTGATTAGGCGAACACAATCAAAAACTTTTCTCGTTAAAGAAAACAAGAAAAAGTTTTTGATTGCGTTTCAGAATTAATTTTATCAACTAATCTGATATGATATTATGTTCAATCTATAAAATTTTGAGTGCTGTAAGGACTGTGTCTCATTAAATAAACTTCTAAAACATTGTAGTTTCTAAGCTAATAAAACGGCGCTCTATATTCTAGTTACAGAATTTAGTTATTTATTATTCGTATACATATCGTGATATTAAAAAAAAACTGCGTTTATTTTATTTATAGTTTTTCACACACACTGATTCAAGTTTTTATTCTTGGCATTTTTTTTATTATTTATTACGCTGAAAACATGACCCAATAAAACACTTTGTACTGGCACCCTCGATAAGGGGAATGTTGAAAGTTTTATACGACTTTCCTCCGAGTGTAAATTAATCAAATATTTTATTCGTACATTTGACACGCCTCGTGTAAAGATCATTTAAGAAATTATAGAACGTTTAATAACGCTTGGTAATATGGTTATTGTTAATTATTATAAGTATCTGATTTGACATGCTTTATACTTTATTTTATTAAAGACTAGATGATGCCCGCGACTTCGTTCGCGTGGATTGAGATTTTCTGCTCCCGCGGGAACTCTTTAATTTTCCGGGATAATATGTAGCCTATATGTTAATCTAAGGTGTAGTTTATCTCAGTTCCAAATTTCAGCCAAATCCATTCAGTACTTTTTGCGTGAAAGAGTAACAAACATCCATACATCCATACATACAAACTTTCGCGCTTATAATATCTACTAGATTCTGCCCGCGGCTTCGCCCGCGTGAATTTTGGTTTTTCACAAATCCCGAGGGAATCGTGGATTTCCGACTCCCGTTCCCGCTCCGTTTTCCAAGCTTTATACCCACTTTCAAGGAAGTTTGCTATAGTAATCTACCTATAGCTGTAGATATATATTTCGGTTTTATCAAAATCCCGTGGGAACTGTGGATTTTTCCAGGATAAAAAATACATACATATACAGATGCATGCAACTAATAATTGTAATAATGTGCAATGTGAGCGTGATTTACCTAAGAACAGTCAACGCCATCTATCGCGTTTTTGGAAGTCTATATCTATTTTAGTCCCACAGGAATACTTTTCTGGGATAAAAGGTAGCCTATCTTTTAAGTCAGGGCATAAGCTATCTCCATTCAAAATTTCAGCCAAATCAGTTCAGTAGTTGCGGCGTGATTGAATAACAAACATCCAAACATCTAAACATCCAAACATCGACACTTTCACATTTATAATATTATAGTAGGATTGGTATTGTGATTATGTGTGATAGCTTCTGCCCGCAGCTTCGCTCGCATGAATTTCGGTTTTGAACAAATCCCGAGGGAATCGTTGATTCCCGGTTCCCGTTCCCGCTCCCTTTTCCAACCTTTATACTTTCTATCAAGGAAGTTCGCTATAGTAATCTACCTATAGCTGTAGATATAGATTTCGGTTTTATCAAAATCCCGTGGGAACTGTGCATTTTTCCAGGATAAAAAGTAGCCTATGTGTTGCCAATGCATGCAACACAGCAAACTATTGCAATAATGTGTTATGTGAACGTGATTTACCTAAGAACAGTCAGCGCCCTCTATGGCGTTTTTGGAAGATTATATCTATGTTAGTCTCACAGGAATACTTTTCCGGGATAAAAAGTCTGTCTGTCTGTCTGTCTGTCTGTCTGTCTGTATCTTGGCCGCGCATCACGCCGAAACTACTGAATGGTTTCGAATGAAACTTGGTGCGGTTTGAGTCTATACTTCGAGGTAGGACATAGGATACTTTTTATCCCGAAATTCAGCACGGTTCCCTTGGGAGAGGGGATGAAAGTTAAAATGTGTATTTAGCTGTAATTCATTAACGCGTTGTTCGATTTCACTCATTTTTTTTTTTGTTAGAAAAGTAGTACTTTGTATATTGTCCCGTAAATATTTCAAGGTCATAGGTTTTTTAGTTTAGAAATGACAGACATTACAACCCTCATTATTGGGTTCAAATAACTTGGGACCCGGATCTTTGAACGTACGGCTTATTTTAAACTGGTGTGCATTTAAATTTATTTTTGTCAGTCTGTCTATTTGTTCCAGCCAAGCTCCGAAACGGCTGGATCGATTTTAATGGAACTTTCAATGTTATAAGGAGTGACTTAGGCTACATTTAGTTTAGGTACATAAAAGAATTATGGGATCCGATCCGATCCTATATAAAAACCTATATCTACGCGAACGAAGTTGCGGGGTTCAGCTAGTTAGTAATATGCTCTGAATTTAAAGATTACTTTTGGTATTTTTACTTTAGGAGAAAGTCATGATGCATCGTAATTTGTAAAAGGCTAAGTACCAAGTAGGTTGGCGTGTGTTATTTTTTAATGGATCCGTCGTGCAGTGTTATTTATAATGGGGGTTTTATTAATATCTATAAACCAATGAAATTTCACTTATTTCACATGTACTTAATTCACCTATAATTTAGCCACAAAAAACAATAATGTTTTGTATTTTCAAACTTTTTAATTTTTAATTCTAATTTTAATTTTTAATTTTTTGGTAAAGGCTGTGACACCTTAATAAGTTGTGCATCTAATAATGTGTATATTTGTATAGTTTTTCAAGTTTTTTATTGATGTAACAATTTTTTGGTTGTTCCAAATAAATAAATATACACAAACAATAGGTACTCACAACAATTTTTCGTCATTGAAATGCCAGTATGACAATGGTCTTCTCACATGAAATTCATAGTATTGGTGCAGCGATTTGTTTCAAGGTTGAAACAGGAATAAAATTTCACTTTCCCCCTGTATTCGCAGTAAGAATACCTCATTCGGATTCTCCGCATAGTTGATAATAATAAACAAATGTTTTTCGCAAACGAATAGCCGAGGAAGGTACTTTGTTTACAAACTTTTTCCCTGGAAGCGTTCAAGCGATTCAGTATGCTTAGTCTCACTTTGCAGAGTTCGAAAACTTTACTAAATACTATTGATCGAATCACAGTAATTTCAGAGTAAAACGGACCTAAAATCGCTTAAATTAAGGTTTGAGTTCGCCAATACATTCAGTATTCGAAAACAGCCCGCGCCCCAAGCAGAAATGTTGTAAAATAAATATTCGATCTATTGAATTACGACTTTATAAAAAGAGTTTTTGGATTCATTTTGCTCTGAAGTCATTGCGTGTCGATACTCGAATTTCGATCATCGTTGCCACAATGTACAAAGTCGGCATAAGGCCTCAGGTTTTCTTTCGCAAACTAACTCGCGGATCGCGTGCCCCGCAATGAATGACAACGTTGCCAAGATCTGAGTATCGAATATTTCGCGAGCCTGCAGTAAAGTTTATTGCTGTGCTATGGATAGGTAATTAGGTTATAATTAATTATGTCGATGTAGTAAAGTATTGGAATTCACAAGTATAAATTAAAAATTTAAAAAACCCCCGACATTCGCCATTTTGTTGTGGCGGTCATCTTGGATTTGCATAGTGCTATTCTACTAGTCAAGTTCTTTCATTTGATACCCATATTGAGGGAGTCATGAAAAATATGTAATCCGCCATTTTGTGGCGGCGGTCATTTTGGACCGATTTTCATAAAAAATAGCTAAGAACACTCGCGACTAATTCACTTTTCAAACAAAAAACCGTATTCAAATCGGTTCACCCATTTGAGCGCTACGGTGGAAAAGACAGACACCCACACACACACACACACACACACACACACAAACAGACACGTCAAACTTATAACCCCGTCGTTTTTGCGTCGGGAGTTAAAAATAGGGTTCCCTTAAATGAACTCATTATTTTGGTGTTTCTTTTAGCATGAAGAGAAATGGAACAAAACACAATTAATACCATCGGAATAAAGTAAGTGAAGACGTTATAACAAGGATTCGATTGATTAAAGATTTAATATTGACCCTTCAACTGGGGAAACGTAAATAAGGATCCAGAGTAAATTTTATTATGGAAGGATATTAAATTAATGAATGAAACGTCCAATGTCATTTTATACTTACCTGTAGTTTTGAAGCTTAGTAAGTAGCGTTAGCGATACACGAATTGTTTCCAAGCCTTTGAGACTTAATGAGCATTCAAAATTGCTTTGCTATGGATTCTAAAGTATTGTATTACTGTTCGTAAAACGTGAGATTTTCAAGCTGTCTCTTAAAAATTATATTTTAAAATTAATTAATTCGATTAAATTATTGAAATCGATTCGATCGATTAAATATATGAAATTATTTTTAATCCAAAGAGATTTGATGCGATTGAGAGATGAAAGTAGGATCAAAGTATATACACAGACCTTTAAAAGGTATTGATTTTGCTCCCTGATGGATGAAAAAATGATTGGAATAAGCTGGTGTAAGATGTAAAAGGGATAAAATGCTTATTATCCCAAATATTTATAACAATGAGTCTCAAACTCGTATCTTTATTAATAAGACGAGTTAATCGATTAACTGTGTTATTAGTCTAGATTTATTTACGTGCGTAACTTTTATTATTAATTAAGTTTGGCCAAGCACTCCCTGATTTAAATTAGGTCACAAGCTTTATTAAATACGAAGCATAATAAATAATATTTCGAACGATTCGAAGAAATGTTTACTCGTCTAAATATTTCGTTACAAATTAAATTCCATCAAGTAAGAGTTCAATAATTGTTTCCTTAAAATCTTGCGTAGTATTAGGTATGCCTTGAGGTGTCAAGGCCAGCATCTGAAGCTTCCACTTTACGTTGGCCTAATTCGTTCGGCCAGAGTCGCCTAATGTGTAAGCTCTGTGAATTACGCCAATATTTTTTTTATTTGTACAAAAACCAACACAAGGCAACAATTCAACAGTGTTAGCAGCACGCGGCAAATAGGAGCCAATGAGGAGGAGTCGATTCGGCTATACTGAGCAATGTTTGAAGATTAGGTTTTGTTTCTCTTTTTTAGTTCGCTTTTTACGCAGTCGGGGTTTATTTTTATACAGATATACCCTGTATAAAAATAAACCCCGTAAAAGCGTTCTCCTGATACCTTTTATATTATGCTTGTACTAAAATATAATTTTCTTTCTAGCACATGCGTTGGTCGCACACGCACACGCAAAGCCTGGAGTGCGAGGAGCATCTGTTGGCGCGGTGCAGCAACCGGCCGCGGGTGAATTCCGCAATATTCGTCTCCGCGGAGCCCACTAGTTTCGCCGGCTTTGATCCGAGCGAGTTCCTCAGGAGGCACGGATCGCAATCGCAACTGTGTCGTAAAGCCAGGTAACATAAGAATCATATTTGTATAGCTACTTTTGTGTATGACCTTATTAAGTGCAGACCATATTGGGAGCGAAGCGGAACGAACCTCGTCTCGTCGTCGCTCATGTCGCTAGATTATGCGAGCTGGCAAGTTCGCATCACTGGCTTCGTTTAGCTCTGTAGTTCGCGGTGTGAACCAAAGTATGAAAAGACGTAATAGCGACATAAGAGAAGCGAAACAAAACTCGTTTCATTTCGCTTCGCTCGCACTATGCTTTATCCGTTTTCAGGCGCAAACATAATATAATTCTATTCTCAGAACGAGAAGGTGGTCTATCGTCTAAAAATTACAACTACATTGTGACGATCGTATTCACATTTGATTGCCCAACACTCTCACACTATTGGTTCTTATAAATTGTTGCATAACATAAAATCAGTCAATCACCACAACAGAGATTATAATGAAAATTGATGTAGCTTTTAGACAATGGACCGGCAGTTTACATCACCAACGTAACTTGTCGTGTTGGCTTAATATTTGGTTGCGTCAACACGTTGCTCTGCGTGCATCTTAATTGCCATTGAAATTCTTGCCTACGCGATCAGTTGTTTTCGAATTGAAAACTGATATTATTTTGGTCACCTTGTGTGAGAAGACACTAAAGGTTGACGTCTTGTTACGCGATATTTACGAGTAGTTTGTGTCGACTCGATTGGCTACTAGTTTATGTACGACTAAAAGGTATAAAATAAATAATATATTATTTTTATGATGTTATTGTGTAAACAATCCCTTTTTTGCTTGATCACAGTCAATCCCGCCTCTACAGATAGAAATGAACTGGAAAAATAACTTTATTGCATGTATTTTATGATTTCGGTTCGCGGTAAGATATTTTCCTTACTTCGCTTGACTGCGAAACCATGCGGGATGCGTGACCCAACACACACTTGACTGGTCATTTCCTTTTGCGAATTCCCCCGAGCCAGTTATCACACTCGAAATAGTACCCTAAAACTATATGAAATAGGTTTCATGTTCATTTATCTACTCTTAGATGTGACAATATTACCGCTTTCTGCTTTTCCTTTTGCAACTGCCTATTATGGTTCTAGATTACTTTGGGAGTACAGTATGAACATAAGGGTGAGCATGAAAACGTTTTTGAATTTCAAATGCTTTCCTATTCACATTAAAGTGGCTTTCAAGTTTCGCAGCTACGAACGAATGTTCATGTTGCAAGGTGTGAAGTCGCGAAATTGCTTTTTTCACTTGAGCAATTTTATTTTGTAATGTAATTTTGCTCGCAGATACGAATAACATAAATGAGTTTTAGCTTAGACATATACATACGCGTACATATAGCAAATGTCTATTCTAAAAACCTTAAACATGTCATCGTCTCAACAGATAGATGTCCAATACTGGACATAGGTATCTGGTAAGGAATCCATCCAGCCATATCTGCCAGCGACCCACGATAATTCATCTAGTGGGGCATCTTCCAACGCTACGTTCCTCGGTGCTCGAATATTTACCCCAAGAATACGTTTGAATCTATCGGTTCTTCGAGCTTGTTCATTTTCAGTATTAATAAATGTACTACGTGCCTCTAACGAGATAATCTTTCCAGGTCGGCGGACAACATACCCCTTACAACGATGAGTGACTCATCAGAACGACTTTGTACAGTCAAAGCGCCCCGCGAGGAGACCATCAACGAAGAAGCGAGCAAATCGGACGACAGTGGCAGCGTGGAGACCGTCAAGCACTTTGGTCTACCGATCCTCTCGGTGTCTGGTCCCTCGCCCCCCGACGAGGACTACGACCAAATAGATGAGTACCTGTAGCATTTCCACACCGGTTTCCAGCTGAAATACGTGCTGGAAAAGATGAGGCCGCCCTGGCCCAGTCCCGCACAAAGCCCCTAAGACATGGACTTACTTAGCTGTCGAGAACTATCGCACTGATCTCTGTGAACTGTGACAAACTCGCGTTATTTTTCTCGTGTCAAGAACTATAAATTATCGCACTGAACTCTGTGAACTGTGACAAACGTCGTGTAATTTTTCTCGTGTCAAGAACTATCGCACTGATCTCTGTGACGAACTCGCGTTGTATTTCTCGTGTCAAGAACTATAAATTACTTATTGCACTGATCTCTGTGAACTGTGACAAACTCGCGTTATTTTTCTCGTGTTTAATTATTTATGTGTGCTGGAAACAGTGTTTTGTGATTGCATCTATGCGCTACAACGAATTTCGGAAGACTCTCGGCTAATCTATCGCTACTCAAAGTGTGTCTTGATGAGGGACCATAGATATTTTCGTCGTGTTTTGTCAAATATTCAACTATATTTTTAACTTACGGCTCAGTGAACGAAGGTGCAGGACGTCAAATAGAGTATCAGGCAGTGAAAGATTAAAATTGATAGAGATGTGGTGGGGAGTTCTCTGAACTACATACTTACTAAAAACTGTTGGATCCCACTTTCTGAGAAACGAACTGAAACCTAAAACTAAACTAAGCGTAGCTATCCCCTTTGAGTTCCCCTTGGAGTTTTAGTGTTGTTTTTGAACTCTATTAAAACTGTACCAAATTTTGAGAGTACCGAATTTAAATATGTCATATTTACTAGTAGGTACCTTCGTTTACTGAACCGTGAGCATCTATCTCTATTGAGTGTTTAGATAATATTGAAATTCGGTAATTAGCGTAATTATCACTGTATAATAGATTGTAAGGAATTGCACAATATAAATTTAAAAACGATTTATCTATATTTAACTGTGCCACTTAAATATTCTTCTATTAAAATTTTATGAATTAACCAATGTCTATGATAGTATTTTTCATAAGCAATCTAAATATAAGTTTAAATGAGCTTATGCATTGTAAATCTTAACAAGTAGGTACTTACTTAATGTTTTTCTTTTACTTAATTGCTGAAGAATTCACTTATCACATTCGTATTTTAATACCCCTTATTATACAACAGTTGCATAAATAACTATTAATCGCACGATCAATTGCATAGCACACTGAGAAAGCGTGCCAGCAATCGCCAATCAGGACGCTGACCTAACGGTTCCTCTTTAATAATTTTACGTACGTAACGTAATTTTAGCTCTTTAGTACAGGACCCTAATAACCAATAAAAAATATTTATATAATGTATTCAGACGGAAAGAAATTATGTGAAGTTTTATGGAATCAAACATGTAAGGTTTACATGCACAAGCTAATAATAGTCAATGTAAAATATCTTCAGTGTCTTGTAAAATTATAAAGTATCCAACATTTTGATAGAAATGCATAATAAATTATATAGTAAACTAGTTTTCGATTGCCTGTAGTCGTGATTGCAATATCGTCTTAAAGACTAATAATAATATCTATATGTGGTTATAGTTAGTGTAGAATTGAAGGTTGAACTTTGGTCCAATGAATCGTATTATCAGCACACAATATGGTGTTTTAGAATGTAAGCGAGTGATGAGTTTTATTATAGATAACATCAGACATGTGGTTACGTTGAGATGTTGATTTATCTTTTTCAGCTAAGGGATTAATTAATATATATATAAAATAATGCATATTTTACGTATAAGAATTCTCAAATAATGATAAATCTATGTAATGACATCATTAGGAATAGTATTAAGTTACTCTCTTTTAGAGAAGCAATTTGAAGCCAATTGAATAAAACGAAGCAAAGTAGACAAGCATAATAAATAACTAGTAGATGCCTGCGACTTCGTTGCCGGGGGAACTCTATTTTGTGATGAAAACATCTATCCAACTTTCAGCTGAATCGGATGAACGGAAAGATAAGATAACATATTAAAGGGATCGGATAAGTGAACCACCTCGTATATACCTGCTTCGTTGCGAATCACTTATATAAACTTACTAATTAAATCAAATATTAGTATAAATAATTAAGTCAATTATTCCAAAACCTTGTAAAGAAAATTAAATTAAAGAGACATTTAAGAAATTGCACTAACTACCTTATAATAAGATAATATACAGTTTACTATACTTGAAATAATAAGGTGAAAATTATATTATTCTCTACTGGTGTTAAGGGACCAGATTGTATGGAATAGAGGATTTGAATTCGAGAATCCTTGTGACACGATATCAGTTTCGGAGTCTAAGACTACTTTATTCCCTCCACTATGTATAGTAACCTTTACGGATTAGGTGATTATAACACAAACTATTCACAAGTTCTCACATTCGCTTGAAATGCTTGAATACATTTATCATCACAATTCATATCTTGAATTTCTGGATTATACCACAAGGCGATCCATTATTCAGTATGAATTAAATGTGTTCAATTTAATTGCATCGTACAAATTACTTTGCAACTTTTTGCAGACTGGAATTTGTAGTGAAGATTGCAATTTAATAAAAATACAGCCCGCGTTCAGTATGCCTTTGACACCAGTCATTATGCGTAGTTTTAGACGTGATGTAAATAAAGAACTTATGTGTATTAAATGTAATCAGTTATAAATAGCGTTAGCCCACATAAAAGCTTCGATGTTACCTTTTTTCTGTATACTGTATGATATACAGTTCTTTTTTGATTGTCTATTTATGAATCCTCTGTTTTTTTATCACTTTTATTCTATTCCTCCAAGTTACTTCATTTCTTTTTTTCATTACCTACGCCAGTGAGTTAAGTTCTACTTTATCAGCGTTATTTTCCTATTATCCTATATGATAATAATAATTATTATTATCCTCTTAGAATGTAGGCGTAGTTCAAAGTAGTGATGAAGTCTGATTATTATTTATTTTAATGTAGTTTTATTGCTCGCTTCTTATTCATTGATATTACAATAAACAAAAAGAATCTGAGCATAAACATAATCCTTAAATATTTCGCCAACAAGTAGAATTCTATAGTTGTTGTCAATCTACTTAGTCTACTCTATTTACTGTAGTCATCTTGTGCCAATATTAATTGTTAATTTATTTCAGAGTTACCCATATTTTAATGAGACCTTTCAAATTCAAGTACACATTTAAATCCTCTTCATATTTTTGTAAAACCAAAACGATATTTTTCAAAATCACTAAGTAACTCTGTAACAAAAATGTATAAGACACAGAGCTATAAAAAAATAAGAGTTTCATTATTATAACAATTATAATCCATAGACCCTAGTAAATCGTAAGTTTAAATAGGATTAATAATAATAATATTACTAAATCTAAGAATGTTTGAAAACTGATTTTATTTTACTAATTATACAGGGTATAAGGAGACCGCTTCCGAAAACTTAGCGCTATTATTATACTACCTAAACACAAGGGTTCGTTGACCTCCAGCGTCAGCTGATTTTATTTGAATTACGCAAGAATTCCTACGTATCAAACTTTAAAAAAATATAATATTTTTTTTGCAATTACAGTTTAACCTCCCAAAACGGGTTAAGCACAAAAAGTGCATTTTTTACTATTTTTTTTTACGTTTTTTTTATAGTATCTTATCAGTAATCATCAGTACTATCACCTGTCTTCGTTTCCGAGCGCGTTCCCCATACACCCGTTATTATTTGTGAATATTTATATTTTAAAGATAAAATACCAAAGATGAAAATATGAAAGTGAAGGTTCAGTCATTGTTAATAAAGCCTTCTCGTTACAGTGCATTCACAAGTTTTAATTTTTCAAAGAATTGTTTTTATTGGTTAAAATTATGTGTACATTTAAATACCATAAATTTTACTTTGTACCTATATGAAATATCTTACATAATATTCAGTTGATTTAACATCAAATTACTTAAAATGTTGTATGTAGGTAATTTTAAAATCGATTCACTATGAATACTAAATTAAGTGTAATTATTATTTGAGGTAGTGTAGCTTTTACAAGATACAAGAACATGCATAGTTCTAAATGTAGTTTACCTAAAAGTTGTACATATCTATGATCACGATACTATAAACTATTGGAATGCTCATAAATTCGATTGTAAATTACATAAATTATTATTAATAATATTATAATTGTAATTTTTTTATTTATATCCTTACAACCTCTATTTACTATCACGATGAAATAAAATATTTAAAAATTTACTTTGTTTTTATTTTTGAGTTTTTTCAATAACTTAAATTGATAAGAACTACGAACGATCCCTGTACCCACCTCGTTCTCCACCAGTGGGTGCAAAGGGGAATTCACATTTACCCATATGCCCACGATCATTTGAAATTTTTAGTTAATAAATAAAAATAAAATAAATATTCACACATACACACACGGTCGGCTGTTCCTAAAGTATGCAACTTAATGCCTGTGTTATAGGTAACAGCCGACTGATATACATATTTACATATATACAATATAGATTTATTTAATTTTTTATTAAATGTATAGTATATACATAATACATACTTATATACTTACATAAATACACCCAGACTCAGAGCGGGAATCGAACCCGCAACCCCGGAGCGGAAAGCAGGGTCACTGCCAACCGCGCCAACGGGTCAGTAATGCATTGAAGATAAATGCATGATGAAACAAGGATTCGTTAAATGGTAAGTAATTTGTAAAGCTCACCAATTTTGATGGCGGAGTTTTCATACATAAAATTTATGCTATATATATTCAGGGTAGAAATGAAAATTATGACCTATGAAAATCGAGATGAATAAAGAATTAGAAATTGTATTGCAAGATGTAGATATTTACATAAATGTTAAACTGATGTTTAACGTAACAGATAACAATATCTATTCAAATTCGCGTAGGTACTAAATTGATAATTGAGAGCTTGCGAAATTGAATGCCTCGTATAACAATTTGCATATTACTGTCGCCGCCCTTGTAAATCAACGGTTATCTTAGATGACTTAGGCGTTTCAGTTGTACAAATAAACTGAGTAAGTATACGATATTATACTAAGTTTCGGCCACGGCTTTGCTCATGTTAATTTCGATTTTACCTCCTAAGGGAGTACGATAGGGAGTACGCCCCACTAGGTGGACTGAAGACCAGAAGAAGACAGAAGAAGATGGATCGCAGGGAGCCACTGAATACAAGCCGCGCAAGACCGCGGCGTGTGTAAGTTCCTACAAGAGACCTATGTCCAGCAGTCTATTGGTCGTCTATTGGTTGATGATGACGACGAAGATGCTGCTGGAAATATTTAAAATTTTATCTGCTCATTTCATTTTTATACTTATTAACTTACTTCATGCGCCTGGTGTGAGAATGGCGGACACTTATGAAAATCCGACCAAGTGCGAAGCATACTCGCATATCGAGGGTTCCGTTCATCGGAAGGAAACCTACAAATATGAGTTAGAGAGAGTTATTTGGTTAAATATTCGATAACCCAAAAAATAAATCCCCTTTGATTAGGACCACATAAATAAGTTTGAACCAAAGAATATAAAGATATTAAGTATATCGTTTTATCTATAGTTAGAAAGATTGTTACTGATTTTCGCGGACGGGAAGATTAAGAAGGCGACTAAATAGATAATTCTCATGACAACTTAACGTCTTACTTTTCGTTAGTTTGCTTCAAAGTCGCAGTTCAATTGTGAACCACGATAATTGGGTCTAAATGTCAACATGTACCTATACTTACTACAAGGATGTTCATCGTGGTATACATACATATTGTTAATGAACTGCGAAATGAATCTAAAGTTTTTAAATGAAATAAACCTGGAAAACGAGATTTACGAGAGACCACACACGAGACGAGAACAGTTATTTTGTATCAGCTTATTTTGGTGATTCCATCAGAAAGCGCATCGGCAAACCATTAGCAAGAATTAAATCGTTCATATCACGAACTCGGGCGGCCGTTCCGTTAGCTATTTGGGGAGGCATTAATAGACCATCAATTTTCAATTTCCGTGCACGCCGGTAAACAGCCTAACGTTGGTATTATTACCCGATACGAGTAATACACTGAACATACTCCAGTGCTAATTAACGTCAAAGCTGTATCTGGTATAACAATTTCCAGTGCTTATGCAACTTGTAATAAATAGAAATCGACAATTTTAGGACACGTCATCGTCATTTCAGACTGTGAACGTCGCTTATCTACGTATCTATACTAATATAATAAAGCGGAAGAGTTTGTTTGTTTGAACGCGCTAATCTCAGGAACTACTGGACCGATTTCAAAAATTCTTTCACCGTTAGATATGTACGTGATCCTTGAGTGCTATAGGCTATAATTATATGTACCACGGGCGAAGCCGGGGCGGACCGCTAGTAGTATATATAGTACGTGGTCTCGACTCTCGAATATTCCTGCTCAAGGGTCGTCTCTCATAATAAGCATAGCCTGCCCATAATTAAAATATTCTTTGACATAACTGCTACAACTGGAAGAGAGTGTAACTATCTCTAGTGCACGGCATCCTATTTTAAACAAATGAAGTTTGATTCTTATTCGAAGTTACTTTGAAACTGTCAGAATATTTTACAGAAATTTGTAAAACCATAGACACAGATATTAGTTTCTGAAGCATGTCTCTCCTGTTTAGGATGTTGTTAACGCTCGTGTATATACTTTGTGAAATGACATCTTGTATACCTACCTTCACTTTAGTGTTTTTATGTGTGCGTTTGCTCGAACCTTTGTAACTAGATGACCTTATAAAGTAATAATTTTGCATGCGGGTAGATGACCTTATAAGGCGATTAGTTTGGCCGTAGGCATGGCCAATGTTTGCGATTGGCGCAATGGCAAAAATTTGTAATAAACTGACACTCTGATCTAACTCTTCAATGATAAACAAAATAGTTTCATTTCTTCACCACCACCATTTCTTACCTTGCGTACCAAACTGTAGACCCGCTAATCAGGCCCTTAAGTGTTGGTTCTGATAACCGACAGATGGTTTGGGTATTGGGCCATAAGTGACCTTGGTGATGATGAGGTCAGGTTGTAGAAAATTACATAACAAGCGGTGATAGACTAATGGTCAAGACTTAGGTCTTCCGTTCGATTCCGAGCCCCGGCACTCACCTCAACTGCTCGGAGTTATGTGCGTTTCAAGCAATTAAATATCACTTGCTTTAACGGTGAAGGAAAACATCGTGAGGAAACCTACATGCCCGAGAGTTCCTCTTTATGTGCTCAAAAGCATTTGAAGTCTACCAATCCATATCTACTTATCCAGCGTGGTTGACTCCGGCATAAGCCACTTAGAGCAGACCAATGCTTTGTGGTAGGTCCGTAATGAGTTGATGATAATGATCATGATGATATAACATCAAAACTGAAAAAAAAACAGGATTAAAATTACGGCGGGATTTATTCAGTTCAGTAGATATTTCACAGGTAAGCAGCTTAAATTAATACTCTTCACCCAGTATTATTCAGTAATGAAATGTAAAGCCTTTGATTAAATTATATATATAGTACCTTTCCCGCCTATTTTACAGTAAATTTTTCCTTAACCGTAAGAGCTTCTTTGAATTTTCAATTAGCTTGAAGTCTAGACGTATCTCAAAGTACTTAGTTTTAAGTAGATTGTAATCTAGATTATTACACCTTACACGCATCAAATAAATACACTTTGATATTAAACAGTACCACAGAATTAGATACTATAACATAAATTGGCTGAGATCCAAGTCCCTTTGATCTGATCATTCAAGAATACATACACCGTCTATTAAATTAATGATAACTACAGTAAGTATTATTTATTTTTACCACACGCCAAAATATTTCTCCTTTCTTCGTTAAATAGTAAGCAACAAAATATTAATCCGCGTATATACTTATTTACCGTTCGCTTATAAGCTCTCAACTTCTTGGATTCCAGTTGGGTTCATTGCCTTTATCTCAACCGATAGATGTCCACAGCTGGACGTATGTCTCCTCACACGTTCATACGTATGAATCACACGTTTTTAAAATTTTTGTCTTTCTGTTTGAACGGGCTAATCTTCGGAACGGCTGAACCGATTTTGATGGGACATTCACATACAAGTAGAGAATTAACCAGGAAGTAACATAGGCTACTTTTTTAACCGACTTTCAAAAAAGGAGGAGTTGTGTTTTTCTACCTATGTACACCGATATCTCCGAGATTTCTAAACCGATTTGCGTATTTTTTTTTTAATCGATAGAAAAACATTGCGACACTGTCCTACAAAAAATTTGGGTTCCAACTCCTCAATCCTGATGATGTAGGGGACCTGATCCCCAAAACTAGTGGGATTTAGGAACTGTCGGTTATTTAAATTTATATTGGGGGTACCAATTAAAGACTTTATCGTTGAATGAACTCGAGTAGGTACATATCCAACTCCTCAACCCTTATGCTGTAAGGAATTGCATTCCGAAATCGTAGGGATCCCACGGAATTTTTCCATTTTGGGGATGGGTTACTACAGATAGGCTACTTTTTGTTCTGGAAAATCAAAAGTTTCCACGAGATTTTTAAAAACATCACACGGGCGAAGCCGTGGGCATCATCTAGTAAGTAATAATTTTCCAATACTCCGTTTGCCATCTTGGGACCCCAATGTCTATCGGTTCTTCGTACCTTCAAATTAAGTCTCTAGAACGGATAAAACTACCCAACCGTGCATAAGCGATATAAATCAGCTAATTATGTATCACATTATACTATCTCAACTTATAATTTACATAGAATTTTATATAACAGAAATAGGACATAGGTATATCTAGAAAAAAGCTTCGTGCACAAAGTGAATTATTCAAGCGTGAAAATCTGACCTCAAAATAAAATTATTTTCCAATGGCTGGGAAAATTACAGGCACTATAATATTGTAATAGCCGATAAACAACGCAATACGAAGCATATATTATTCATAAATTATTTTTGGAATAGGGGTGTAACTGTAGGGTCGTATAGGGGCGATTGTAAGTTTGAGGAACTTTGTATGCGCTTTGTCTGTAAAGTCGGATAAAACACTTCTAATCTACGAGTTTAAGTAATACTTGTAATATACATATAGTAAGAACAAGTGGATACCCGCGACTTCGTTCGCGTGGATATTGGTTTTTAAAAATCCTGTGGGAATCATTTTGTTTTAGCTGAGCTCCTAAGAGCTCATACCTTGCTTAAAACTGTTATAAGTTCACTGGCAGATATTTACGTAGATCAAAATATAAACATCCGCCAGTGAAGTTTCATCAAAATTGATTTAGCCTTTCAGAAGTTAGTCGGTAATCTTTAAAGTATTTCCTTTCTAACAAAAAAAGAATGAATGTAATCGGACCACGCGTTAATGAATTACAGCTAAGTACACATTTTGACTTTCATCCCCTCTCCCAAGGGAACTATGCTGAATTTCGGGATAAAAAGTATCCTATATGTTACCCGGTAGCATAAACTTAAATCATGCCAAGTTTCATTTCAATCCATCCAGTAGTTTTTGCGTGATGCGCGCACGAACATACAGACAAACAGACAAACAGATAAACAGACAAACAGACAAAAATTTCAAAAATAGCTTTTTTACGTACTTATACCTAACATCACCCAGTTATTATTTTGGAAAAAATTTAATGTACAGATACGGCAATTATACGATTTTATTATATGTATAGAATTTCAGAACAGAAAATTAGATATTTTCCCCGCAGTTGGTGATTAAATACGGGCAATGTCAAATTCTCATTCGCCCTAAATGAGCTTTCATAATGACGGCGCCATTACTTGCGTCGTTTAAAAACGTTATTAGGTAGGTTTTTCTATCAAGAAATGCTCAATAGTAGCCTGGACTTATGTCTACTACCAATGGAGATTCGGCACTACCTATCTATTATCAATGAATATTTGGGATTTAGGTACCTATCCGTATTATATGAAGCTACGCAAATAAATAATAAGTATATTAACAGACATTAAAGTTAAATTTTAACGAACGTAAGTTACGATAACTGATGCTTTGGATCAACCGAACCTCAAGTCCGGTAGTAAAATGGTACGCTAAAACATATCTCCGAAATACGAAAATGTAGAATTAGGTACCTACAGCATAACTTATTGCAGAACTTCCTTTTGTTGTTAAAACAGGCTAACAAAAGCATTGGTATCAAAGCGCATGCAACAAAAATATACAATTCTGAAACACAATGTTTGCTTTATTTGAGTTACCGATACTGTTTCTATTCAGTCTCGTTCCCGCAATAAACGTCAAAGGAATACGGGATACAAACAAGGTGGCTCAAGAGCCCGTGGGAAATTTTGACGAGGTGCTTGTAGTTTGAAAGTTGTTATGGTGGTTCTTCTGCGTTGCCTGATTATAGCAAACTAGAATTGTTAGATGGTAGCTGCAGTATAGTTTCGGCGAAGCTTTCTGATATTTCGGGTCGCTTTAGTCCTCTGTCACTTTACAAACACCAGCTTATTTTTAGGGTTCCGTATCCAGAGGGCAAAACGGAGCTCAATAAATGTTCCTCTGCTATCTTTAATATCTTTGACTATTTATCCTTATGTCACGGATTTCAAACTATGGAGGAATACTATAAAGGAAGGTCGTTACAGACCTGACCAAAAACCGAATATTGAATGAAAAATTCAATTTAATTATTTTTTAGAGTTTTGAGTTAGACAAGAAAAAGGAGACGAAAAAATGATTTTCTTATTCTTTTATTTAGGGTGTTATTGTCTAGAAATCACTGAGGTATACATTGAGTATAGAGTGACTACAAATATATGTTTTATTCCTTTATCTTCAAAAAGAAATGAATAGTTTAAATTGTCAGTTTATGACCATTTTTTGTTACGGGCCAAAACTTAAAAGTTAAAACCATAATTTTTTAAATCTCAACAACTCAAAAACCCACCTCGGTGTCGGCAGGTCTACTTACTACTAGGTCTAGTTAGACTCTCAATGCCTACCACGCCTTTGGGTTTTATCAAGCATCGCCTCGAAATTTTCGACGAGCTCCCGAGTCAAGGTGCATCATTTTCATTCCTGTTACATTTGACGTGTTGGATTGATTCCAAAGCTTGTCAGTGATGAATAGTGAATTGTTGTTCGTATTGACTCGATTAGTAGAAATAGACACAATTGATATTTCTAGATTATAGGGATCTGTATCGAATAAAAGAAAAGTAACAATTACTCATTCAATAAAGAAATTAATGCATTATGCTTAGATAATAAGCATATAAAAATGAATTATCTAAGCACAATTAAGCTTAAAGAAGATGCAAACAAGTAATTACTATTTTATTACATGTCTACTGTTGAACTGAGATGGTTTTTGAGGTAGCTGCGCGATGCTGGAAGAGTGACAGAGTTAGCTTTTACGTCAACTGTCATCCCTTCCACCACACACCGTCAACCCCCCACACCTAAGCGTCACCTCCCCCCACGCCGTTATCTTAGTAGCATTCTCAGTTAAATGATAGGCCTTAAAAACGATACCAATAAATAATAATTAGAGCTTAAGAACGTGAAGATACTTAAGTAAAGGAGCACAAACGTGGAAAACATTTACCATCAAAATCTTAATCAACAAGGGGAAGATCTGGTTTTTATAAATTAACTGTACCTTCTAATTTTATAAGCAATCATTCCTAATTCCCTGAAAGACAATTTGTCGATGTGAAAGTAGGTAACGATGTAATACGGAACCGTAGTTTTGCAAGTTCTACGCACGTTTGGTAGACTTTTTTGTTGGCACGAACATTACTGGCAGAACATCAAGAAACATTAACTGTCGATTAAGTTATTTGATTAGAAAGTGATGATTTAAATAAATCACATATATTTATAGTACTTATAGTATGTAATTGAGACGTACCTTCTTACGTTTTACGCAGTAACTCAACTCAAGAGGTATGTTTCTCAAAGTAAATAACAACGTTTTACAGCTGTCTGTCTATATTAATAGGCTTATTCGCCTTTTGAAGTTTGTTAACTCTCGACGCAAAAACGACGGGGTGTTATAAGTTTGACGTGTCTGTGTGTGTGTGTGTGTCTGTTCCCCTGTGGCGCTCAAACGGTTGGACCGATTTGAATCCGTTTTTTTTTTGTTTGAAAGGTGAAAAGGTTAGTCGAGAGTGTTGTTAGCTATGTTTGATGAAAATCGATCCAAGATGGCCGTCGCTACAAAATGGCGGATTACATATTTTTTCACAACTCCCTTAATATGGATATCAAATGAAAGGGCTTGACTAGTAGAATAGCACTATGCAAATCCAAGATGGCCGCTGCCACAATATGACGAATGTCGGGGGTTTTTTAAATTGTTAATTTATATTTGTATTGCAAGTTTTGAATATCAGTATGGCAGTAGAACAATCGAATTGATATAGTCAACATTACAAGGAGCAATTTATACAGAAATGACGATAGATGAAAGCACTGTATTGCGTTATTTACACACAATATGAACAGAGGATGTATTTAGGGCGCCTTCACGTCGAAAGCCTTTGGATAACTAATATTTTACTGTGTTTGTGCCATGTCTTCAACTAGTTACTTCTGTATAAACTTCGACTTATCTATATCTATACATCTATCTATCTTCTTCTATCTATATCTATACATATAATAAAATCGTAGAATTGCTGTATCTGTACATTGAAGATTTTTGCAAAATAATAACTGGGGGATGTTAGGGATAAGTAATAGAACGTAAAAAGCTATTTTTGAAATTTTTGTCTGTTTGTCTGTTTATCTGTTTGTCTGTATGTTTGTGCGCGCATCACGCAAAAACTACTGAATGGATTGAAACGAAATTTGGTACGATTTAAGTTCATACTACGGAGTAACATATAGGATACTTTTTATCCCGAAATTCAGCACGGTTCCCTAGGGATAGGGGATGAAAGTCAAAATTTGTATTTAGCTGTAATTCAATAACGCGTGGTCTGATTTCATTCATTCTTTTTTTGTTAGAAAGAAGATACTTTAAACATTACCGACTAATCTCTTTTAGAGATTTTGCTGGATCGATTTTGATGGGACTTTCACTGGCGGATGTTTTAATTTTGATTTACCTAAACATCCGCCAGTGAACTTTTAACAGTTTTTAGCATGATATGAGCTCAAAGGAGCTTAGGAAAAACAAAATAAGTTTTACGGGATTTTTAAAAACCAATATAATATATCCACGCGAACGAAGTCGCGGGTGTCCGCTTGTAATAATATAATGATAACCAGTATAAAAGGGATGAGTTTATATTTTAATACATTTGTCAAATTGCTAAATGAACAATCAAAAATGAATGGAATTGTGAAAGAAGAAATTTTATAATTAAGACATAGGAATACCTACGTGGAATTTTATAACATTGTCCTTTGTAAGATCGGATAAAATATTCAGTAAACGCGAGACCGTTTCTCAAGATAGCTGGCAACATGTCGCCTTTGTCTTTCAGGAATTCCCAGATAAATCTGTCTAGATTAAGTAGACGTGTTCTCACGAAGATGTATGGACTGGGACATTTACTTGTCTAGAGATCAACTCGTTTCGAAGACGTTGAACTATCGTATGCTTAAAAGATTGATATAGGGATGACTATTCGCTCGGATATATTTTTTTTCATCTGCAAGTTAACCCTTGATTGCTACTTCAGCTGGTGGTAATAGACAATGTGACACAGCTTTGCCGGTAGGGTTTACTAGCCACTTGCCTGGGACGTATACAACGGGTTCCCCAGGCGTCTAGCATAGTCAGCAAGAGGGAACAACCGTGGTGGTTTTATTTAGGGTATACCCATAGGGGGAGTCCCACATAACCCCCGTTCTGCCCAAAGAACGGGGGTAGCCATAAAGCTTTCCACCACGGAAAAAAAAAGGATTTACTAGCCACGGTCGAAATCTTCCACCAGACTAAACCAGAGACCATAATATTTTAGAACTTATAAACTACTAACTAAACTATATTCTGCCGGGATCGAATCCATGACCTCCCACTTATTAGACCGCTGCGCTTACCACTGCGCCAGAGAGGTCGTCAAATGTGCGATAAGTAATCAACCACTGGTCCAAGAAACGTGTTGTGCAAGAACAGGTGCATAATCCAATCCTTATGGCTGAAGAGTTAATAAAATTTTATGAGTTCGGTTGAACACAAATCGCTAAACTAATCTTACATGTTTAAAAGTAGTGGTTTCCTTTTCAAAATGTGCACTACTTTGAGATCCGTCAAAGTACTTAGCCTAATCTTCATCATCATGATCAACCCATTACCGGCTCACTACAGAGCACGGGTCTCCTCTCAGAGTGAGAAGGGTTTTGGCCATAGTCTACCACGCTGGCCAAGCGGATTGGCAGACTTCACACACCTTTGAGAACGTTATGGAGAACTCTCAGGCATGCAGGTTTCCTCACGATGTTTTCCTTCACCGTTATAGCAAGTGATATTTAAATACTTAAAACGCACATAACTCTGAAAAGTTAGAGGTGCGTGCCCCGGGATCGAACCCACGACCTCCGATTAGAAGTCGGTCGTCCTAACCACTAGGCTATCACAGCTTCAAATCACAGCCTAATCTTAAGATTTGTAAATAACCGAATTATTTAGATGTTTCAATTTATCATCCTGTAAAACAACTTCCTAGTAGATATATGTACCGTACTCGTACAATAAATACTATTATTGAAATGGATTAACAATAAAAATACCTTTTTTCCCCCCATAACAATATAAAAGCCCTCATCCAATAAAACAAATTGGTAAACGGCGAAAATTATTCAGGTCACGCAGGTCGAATAATTTCACGAAACTTCGCCGATTGGTACACAACATTCCGTGATCTTAACTAAATAAGGTGTGGTCTAATTGTGACAGTGTTTCGCATATTACAATACACAAGCTGAACGATCACAGTGGCTAAAAATAACTAAACTGAAGATGTTACAATTAAAGCTCTTCACCAGAAGATGTTAAGAAAAAAAAATAATAAAAAATTACCAATGTAACTATAAAATTAAGAAAAAGTTTTTATTCGAAATTTCAAAATTGGTGCACTTTTTAAATATCAATATTTTACAAGAATACCATTATGCAAGTGATTTACAATAACTTAAAGCTAAAGCTACGATGGTCCAAATGCGCCCTGGACTGATAACAGCCTACAATAAAGTCTGCCGGGTATTCTTTTTATCATCACTATCTCATAATATTACTAATAACTAAAAACTATTATTTAGGGCAAATAATTCCTGAGTCTTCATTATCATCAAGGTAGTTTTCCAAAATGTCAAAAACAAATGAATTGCCAATTTACTCAGCCTAGAAGTGGGTAGCAAAAGTTAGTTTACGTTAAAGAAACAATGGATACTGGCTTTAGGACCCAATACCAAATAATATGACGTACTAAAATGGGGTTGTAACGTAAAATCTCAGTAAAAGTTGATCCCAATTTGATAGTACCCACCAATGTCGATCGGAATGATTGAGCGAATGTAAAAATTTCGGATTCCGAATACGGAATTATGTCGTAATCGCGTAACCATCTGGAAATGGCGCTCCGGAATAAAAATGTCAGGGTTGGGTTCCTTTTAAGGAATTATTTTCGTTTGTTCAGGTATATAATTTGAAGGTATAATAAATATAAATAATGGGGTGATGTCAAATTCGCTGGTTAAGCTTCGTTGATTGGGGTACACGTGACGGGATTTGGGTATCCAAAATCGGATTTGGTGTCGTTCAGAACCATGCAAACAACAGAAGAACAAATTGGTATAAAAAGAGTTACCATTAAATATTTTAATATTAAGTATTTTTTTTTAATCGTAATTAATTTTAGTTACAGTTTATAAGAAAATGAAGTAAGTAAGAGAAACTTTCCAAAATGTGCAGTAATTCATATTTAATAATATTATTATGGGAGAAATAAACCGCATTTTAACGGGCAAAATCCCCATACCTATGACGAAAATCCATTAGTTTTCATTTAATGGTACCGTATTTTTGCGAGCTCGTAAATCCTGGGAAGGATTTCACTCTAAACATGCCCATTAACTCTTTTTACAGCCGGTTGGCTTTGGATAGGTATAGGTCAACCAGAATCTCATGAAAAATAGGGAAATTAAATTTTATAGTAAGCAACACTAGGTTAACTCAGCTGCCCTAGTGATAAACAAAGTAATTACATTCAGAACACCTTACCTGGGATCGTTTCACGAAACGAAAAATCAAGCAACTGCATTTTAAATACAAAAACAAAGTAATCAACATCCAATTACTTTGTTTTTGTGTTGTGCTTGTTGTTTACTTGGTTTTTGCATTTATATTTATTTATATTCTGGGTTAGTGTGTGCAGTTACTTTGTTTGGGCAATTCAAGTTTCAGTAAACGGTTCAAGTTATTTGAAATATTAAACTGTGTAAAAAACTACTCGACATAAAACTTTTGTTAATGCAAAAAAGTCAATTTCACAAAAAATGTCAGTTACTTTGTTTATCGCCAAGGCAGCCGTAATGTTGCTAACTTTGGAATTTCATTTTGTTATGAATTTATTATCTTTTTTGTGGGAACTGGCATCATTAAGAAACGTCAGAATTCCACAGAATTAAAAATCAGAGTATAAGTAATTAAGTACCCATACTCGCCGATCTAGAACGCCTGATTGGATTCCACTTTAAAATCGGCTGGCTGGAGTGATTCCGTGGGAAGCTGCATCAGTGGAGTCAGACAAAACAGTCGGATGCCGATAAGAGAAGAATTCAGATAACAGTTGACGTAAAAATTAATCATCACCGTCGTTCCCGCAAAAAAGTATACTAGCTTTTTCCCACGAAGTCTGCGTGAATTTAGTACCTATTGTTAATAGGGTATTTGACTAATTTTTGGAAATAGTTTTAAATTATTCTTTATTACTTATTAAAACACACTACATTGATATTTTTCGCAATATCTACAGTATTAAGAATTAAATCAATGATAAAGTTTAAGTTTTGAAAACCGCGCCAAAAACGACATTTCTGATCACATGATACGCGTGACGTCACAAATCGGTATGCAAGTCACTTCTCTCGCTCTCTCCTTGTCGGAACTCGGTGCGTACGACAGAGACGCTACGCAAGGCGACTGCTGGTAGTCGTTTAACCCTTTACCGCATAGGAATCCAAATATGGATTCAAAAATTTTAAATTAGTTTTTTAGTTTACAGAAATATTATTTTTTAATAACCAAATATTAAATCATATTAAGCAAGGCTTCCTGTAACGATACGCATTTTTTGCTGCCTATGGTAAGAGTCAACTGTCAATATATTTGATGTTATGTGGAGACTGTTTGACGCGTGTGGTGTGATTAAACTTTGTACAAATTTCATCGCTTGAAAAAATATATAAAACGGTAAGTGAAAAATCTGATATTTTTTATATTTGCTCTCTGAATATCTGAGAATGTGGGTTATTTGCGTTTGTTGTGATTTTTCTTGGTTTTCTTTATTTTTGAGCCTATTTTTTTATTTGCCATATTTGGCTTCGTATGCATTCACGCTTGCTTTCTTTTGTTTGCAGAAATGGATCCTGCTTGCTTTCATAGTGCTATTGGGCTTTTTATACTATGTTCCTGTTTGAATATTCCATTTGACTATGGCTAGAAAACGTGGTCGTCCAGCTAGTATTCTCGGAAGTCGAGCCGATACACTATCAATCCAATTCAATACTCCACCAGATGTTACTGCCAGAAAACGTGGCCGTCCACGTAGCATTATGGGAACTTGGTGTTCCCATAATGAAGCCTGAATCCCTCAAGCTGAATTGACACTCCATCCAGCTTACCTGATTCACCACGAAAAAGGCACGAAAAGCGCCAACTAGTCATCAAGATCTGCCTTTAGATACTGTTCGTTGTGATAACTTGGCTCATTTTCCTAAGTGGGCAAAAATCGCCAAATATACCAGAATTGTACCAAATTTCGTTCATTCAGAAAGTGTAAAAAATGTCAAGTTTATTTATGCTACAATGACAAAAGAAACTGCTTCACAGATTTTCATAATGCATAATTTTGTTTTTCACTAAATGCATACGAAGCCAAAAATGGATCTTATATGATTTTACTAGAATGCATATGAAGCCATATATGGCTTCGTATAGCAATTTCTAAAATAAATAACTTTTTTTTATTTTACTAATTAAAACTGCTTAGTAAGGCCAAATAAAAGATGTTTTCACTATTAAAAAAAATTTATTTCATCCCCTTCATAATTCATGCAATAGAGGGTTAAATGCGCCTAGTATCGTAATGTTGTAAATTGTTATACCTACTCATTTTAATATCAATCTTATTCTTTCACGTTTAAAGTTTAGTTTCGGTTGACTTGATAGACTTCAATTATAACAACCAAGTACTAAGATAGTGATGTCACAACCAATCTCAGAGCGTTCACGTTACTGATAAAATTTCAAAAATTATTATGTTTTATTTCGTGCAAAATATCGCGTAAAATTACATAATTTAGTTTGATTGAGTGAAATATGTCTTTTTTAGTCTATTATCTGATAAAATGACCACAATCAATAGTATATTTTCAATGTTGTCAAATACCCTATTAGTACCCCGTTGGATTTACTTAGAATATTTTTTCAGTGAATTTTCATTATAAGAGAGAACCTATACAACGTTAGCTTTACTTTGCGCAAAAACCGAAACACGTATCAAATATTTTTACATTAAGAATATTTATACAAAATTTCAAAAATATATAATGAAAAGTAACGAAGTTATAAGCTTGTTAAGTTGCGTCGTTGTCCTCGAAAAAAATGGTCACCGCAAGCCGTCGCCGCAGCGACTTGCGATCGACGCGAGTTGAATGACCGCCGCTGTGTGCCGACCGTCAGCTGATGCGCCGTAAATCATTGTGTCTAAGCTTGTAGGATTTCAAAATATTTTTGGACAAAAATATAACACTATATAACAAGTATAAATTAGAAATTTAAAAAACCCCCGACATTCGCCATTGTGTGGCGGCGGCCATCTTGGATTTGCATAATGCTATTCTACTAGTCAAGCCCTTTCATTTGATACCCATATTAAGGGAGTTGTGAAAAAATATGTGATCCGCCATTTTGTAGCGGCGGCCATCTTGGACCGATTTTTTGGACCTAAAAATTGTTTACGAAACAAACTTGTCTTGTTTAAAGTTATTTATCAATTTAATACGAGTAGTTTAAGCGTTTAAACTTTATTTGCTTCTGTTAAACTATCCGTGACACGGACAATTTCGAGCAACTTTGTCCGTCCGTAACTTTCGCAATGAAACTTTTCATTAGGTACAATTATGAGGAGACCGTTTAAGGTGTACCTACTCCTACATACAAACATACTTACGAGTAAAGTAGACAACTTGAAGTTACGCTTCTTAGGCAGATAAAAAGGAATTGATTGGCTCATTTGCACTCTTTATGATGTTTCAAAAAATAATTCACACTTATTAATGAAGTCTGAAGAAATGTAGGTCAACTTTTGGCTGTTAAAATAACTCTACCACTGGTTCGGAAAGCAGATCAAAGCTAAGAAAAGAAAAAAAAAATGTGAAAAGAAGAAATCCAGCAGTTCTTTTCAAAACGTAAATTGTTTCAATAATAACTATAGTTACCTACTCGCTTCTCAATCTATGTCATGGCAATGTATCAAATTAATTGAATATCTTGAAGGCAGCTCAAGAATGCAGTCAGTAATGCAAGCAAGATAATGCATAGTCGATTGCTTCTTAAGCTATGTATTTTCGATTCCATTCGGGACGCTTCGCACCAACCAGCTTTTTAATAAAGATCCTATTTTAATAAAAATTCTCGGCGTACTTTTGTGACCCTCAAAATAGATTACTCATAACTGCATTGTATAATGCTCTTGATGTCCTCAATACTGTATAGGTACTAGTAATGGGACGGTGGAGTATTGTTCTCCGCAGACAATAGTCCCGAGTCTGCCCAGGCCCTTACGTGGTCGTTCGACGCGAGCAACGCTCGGTTTTTAGTCACTCTGCTGTCTGTCTGTCTGTCCGTCCGCCGTTCACAGGTCTCTAGCTCACAGACGAAATGAGTTACAAACCTGAAATTTTGGTATTTTGTGTAGAACGTTGACCCAAAATCAAATATTGAATTAGAAATTGAATTAAATTATTTTTCGGCGGGGCTCCCATACATGAGAAAGGCTTTACCCTAGCTTGTGGGGTATCATTGCTTAGAGCTCATTGAGTAAAGTAAGAATATATTATATATATTTTTTAATTTTTTGCTCAAAAAATAAGGAAATGAGGGGCCATCAAAGTTGTCAGTTTTAGACCATTTTTGTGACGGGGGCTATCTCAAAAACTAAACTAGTTAGGAATATGATATTTCGGTATATTATGTACCATATGCTAGCACTATTTAAACAACAAATATTGAAAACAACGATTCATAAAATAGTTTATAAGCTGTGACCCAACACAAACGAACATTTTTAGGGTTTTTCTTTCGCGTTTTGTTGTGATGTCTAGCTAGAAAATTAAATATTTCTTAGACCCAAACTATTGTATTGTTCATAATTATGTACGGAACTCTAAAAGAGCGAGCCCGACTCGCATTTTACCGATTTTTGTTATGTGCCCTCAGCCTTACCTAATTATAGCGTGTGCATGCTGTAGTAAAATTATGAATGGCAGTTAAAAACTGGTGCGAAATGCACTTTCAGCATATAGTTTTTATCGCGCTATAACTTAACCACACGGTGCGGTGCTAGAAATTTATTTGTTTTTTATGACTTCTTGTTAGTGCTTTGATATATTTATCGTACTACATAGTTTTTCCGTAAAACGTTTTCGCGTTTAGTGTTCGTAATAATACAACAGTTGACATGATGTATAGTATTTATGAGTACTAGTATTTATAAGTTATATTCAAGAAGCTTATAAGTAAGTATATATTCATGTAAAATAGTATTGAAGAATACTATTTTACATGACTAAAATCTGACCGAGAGCGCTTTTGAAAATACTCGTATAATATTAATTATTATAATATGAATAATCCGTTTGAAATACTATCTACAAATCATTTGAAGATATATTTCATTATTAATTCAGATTTAGAGGGTGTAGGTAAATACCTCTCTTGTATCTATTAGGGATTATCTGTAAACTCGGATTTATGACCGGTTTACTTACAATGATAAATGTGAATTAAAGATCATGTAGAAACAAGATAATCTTAGGTATTTAAAATTATAGAAGCAACTGTAAAAATAAGTTAAAGGTTTATGCGTGACTTCATCCGATTAAAGTATGGTAGTGTGATATATTGGCGTCTATTTAGTGATCGCTTGGAATGAAATATTCATTTTCTCAGCTTGGAGTAAAATTAAAAATATTCAATTAATTTCATTGACAGCGATAAGTTTCAATTAAAGTCAGTGATCTCGCAAACTTAAATCTTGAATCTTTAGATAGCAGCATCAATACCAATTCCTACAGAAAAGTCTTTATTTTAGCCATTTAAGCTCTACATTATTATATTATTAAAAAAAGCCTGATGCTTGGGTTTCAGAATTCAGGGTTCCTAAACTTTTTAAAAAATTCACCCTTATCTAACAACCATCGAACTACGAATAGTGACTTACCTCGATTTTTGTGTGGCAAGTTTAACTTTTTACTGACTGAGGTGCATTTAGCCCAAGTCTAACAGTTTGTTCCTTGTAATGAAATAATTTTGTATTATAATACTTATTTTTGAGAATTTGTCAGAATGCATGATTTTTATTGACCAGTAATAAGGCTCATTTTTTAAATGAGACCATTCTCAACAGCTGAAGCGTTAGTACCTAAGCAGTTACGTCCTGTTTTAGTGATGGCAATTAACCGCTTTCTTACCGACGCGTCGCTTTCAAGACTTTACGGTTTGCGTTCCGGTTTTGATTTGCTCGTTTAAATGCCTCGGATATTGCGATTTTATGACTAAGTTTGATGTAGGTGCTTATACTTGTAGTATTGTGTTATAACTTATACCGTTGGTAATAATTGGTCATGTCAAATATTTGTAACAGCTTCGACGATCTGGCAGTTGGTGTGGTTGACTGTAGATTACGAGTTCTTGGGTTCGATTCACGGGTTGGGATAAAAAATTATGTGGTAAGTATTTATTGATTTTTCCGTCAAGAAATTTTCAGTTTCAGCCCGGAGTGGCAGTTGGCGGTGGTAGATACACCCCTGTGCCTCGGAGAGCACTTAAAACCGGCGGTCCTTCAAGCTTTTATAGCTACCCCCGTTCTGCGGCAGAATGCGGCAGAACGAAGGTTATGTGGGACTCCCCCCACTTGAGGGAATGGGGAGCCACTAAAAATCACCACGGCATAACCCTCATGCTGTCTGTGCTGGACGCCTGGGAACCCAATGTATGCATCCCAGGCGTCCGGCAGCCGCCCCAGCCGGGGCTCCCGCTCGTTTCTGGGCTGTCCCTCCAGAGGCTCGCGCCCTCCTGTAATTTCATCCCCCTGTAAAAGTTTTACCGAGGTTTTCTTCCTCACGCGATGGGCATCGCTGCCCCCCGCCCTGGGGTGTCTCACCCTCAATTTCATCCGCAGTGCCCTCTGCTAACCAGAGGGACACGCGGAGAAACCTCCCTCCGCCAGGTCATTGGCCATGACTAACAATGTCCCGGTAGGAGGCTGACTGCTCTCTTCGTGTCGCATTGGCGTCTCATCGGACTATGAGAGGTAAATAATAGAGAGTGCACCTGTGTATGCACATACACTTGTGTAGTGTGTACTTCTATAATCTCTGCATAGGCTAGACTCCGCCTCGCTTGACTTCGGCCACCGTGGCCGAAATTCAGTCGGGAGACATATACTCTTCTTTGGCTGGAAATGGGTCACAGATTGGTTATGCGCTTTGGTCCAATGTGTACACAGCTCTTTACACATACTCATAGATCCATCAACTTGGTCAATGACAAGTATGAATGACATGGCCACGGTTGAATTCGAAAGCTATTTGGCTCAATGGTCCACGGACGGAAGATGACGCGAACAATGTCTGAAACTCGAGCGTGCATACTCTTGTCACGCCGTTAGATCGCAGCGAGAGCGGTACTGAATTATTCATACAAAACGTCTATTTTACACCACTGTTCGCAGGGCTGTTATATCCTACTTCCTACTTAATATTATAAATGTGAAAGTGTGGAAGTTTGGATATTTGGATGTTTGGATGTTTGGATGTTTAGATGTTTAGATGTTTAGATGTTTAGATGTTTGGATGTTTGGATGTTTGTTACTCAATCACGCCGCAACTACTGAACCGATTTGGCTGAAATTGAATGATTTTGAATGGAGATAGATTTTATGCCCTGAATTAAAACATAAGCTACTTTTTACCCTGGGAAAATGCACAGTTCCCACGGGATTTTAAAAAATCCGAAATCTATAGTTACAGCTATAGGTAGATTACTATAGCGAACTTCCTTGATAGCTAGGTATTAAGGTTGGAAAAGGGAGCAGGAACGGGAACCGGAAATCCACGATTCCCTCGGGTTTGTTTAAAACCGAAATTTACGCGGGCGAAGCCGCGGGCAGATCCTAGTTAATATTAATTTTTCCTTCATTCTCATCGTGAAAATTGTGGTAATTACTGCCGTACTCAGGAGACGTTTTGAATTAGTCTAACGAGTCATTAACTAATTATCCTTTAATCTCCAATTCAGCTGACACCTGTCTGTAATTTGGTTGTAATTTGACTGTGATAATGAAGCCTTAACTGACTGAGAGTAAACTTTTTTAAATTTATACTAAGTGACCATTATCGACTCTGAGTGCGGCAGTAAGTCTTTAATAGTCTGAACAGGACAATAAAAAACCTTGCCAAGTTGTGAAAAAGTAAAGATACTAGAAGAACTAACTTCTTCTATTGGTAATTAGTTGGTTGCCTTAAAAAAGCAAAAGTGCCACCCCTAGAGAAGGTTTTTAATTTTTCTGGTAAGGCTATAATTATTACTATATCACACACATAATATTATTATGCCTACACATAAATAGTGATACAAGTACAACTAACAAGTATAAATTAAAAAAAAATAAACCCCCGACTTTCGCCATTTATTGGTGGTGGCCTCTTGGATTTGCATCTTGGATTGCATTTGCATTCTACTAGTCAAGCCCTTTCGTTTGATACCCATATTGAGGGAGCTGTGAAAAATATGTAACCCGCCATTTTGTGGCGGCGGCCATGTTCACCTAACAAACAAAAAAAAACCGTATTCAAATCGGTCCACCCGTTTGAGCGCTACAAAAGAACTGACAGACACATACACACACACACACACACACACAGACATGTCGAACTTATAACACTCCGTCGTTTTTGCGTCGGGGGTTTAAAATAGTTTGCTACAGCTAGTTTGTAGCTGTGTAGCTTCCGACGTAGCAGGCACGTCTTGTTCAATGTACTCGTAGCGCAGCTGCGACTACGCCGTAGATTTTCGTTACGTGCAGTAAGTAGCTCTAAGGTAAAGGCACCCAATTCGGAGGTATTTTCATCAAGACTCGAAAGAACGTCAAAAAATAAGCATTTACTACACCTTTCTGAAGAACTGGCTATTTTTATCAGAAGCGTTATTTATTTAACTCTTGAAATATCCTAAAAGGACAACAATTAAAACTTGATTTAAATGTAAAATTAAATAAAATATGAAAAAAGTCCGAATCCCCCAATTCGGAGGTAAAAATCCTAATTCGGAGGCAAATGGCCCCTAATTCGGAGGTACAAAATACAAAGGGAAACGAGTAGAATGAATTCTACATGGTGTTCAAAAATGAACTGTATTTATTAATATATTTCAAAATCAATTTGATACGTATGTAATTGTTTATATGTTTGTGTGTAAAATATTAATATTATATATTAATTTATATATAGCTGCTCGTGCTGATTCACTGACTGATCTATCACCTCTCCTGTAAAATTTTGTATGATTTTTTTTTCACTAATAGTTTCGTATAGAGGACAAAAATTCATTCGGAACAAAAATATGGAGAGAGCTGATGATTGAGGATTTCGGAGACGGTTGAAGAGCACGCTTAAGCTATTGAAGATAGGTGGAGGGTGCTCGAGCAAATGTCATTCGAAACGTCATCCAATTGGCAGTGAGCTGAAAAAAAATTCAAAATGGTGAAAAAAAGATGGCCGCCATACAAATTTCTTCGGTCTCCATCTCGGAGGGTATAAAAGATGGAAGAGTGGTTTCTTAGCAAAAGATGATCAGAATCAAAAGGTCTTTTTGATGAATTGAAAAAAAATCAAAATGGCTGAATTTATTTATCCATAGAAAATGTATGGCGAATATTGAATATCCATATTTTTCTTTGAGAGTTCTCCAAAGAATCGCATCAAAGTTTCTTCAATATTCGGCATACATTTTCTATGGAAATCAAATTCCGCCATTTTGAATTTTTTTCTATTCATCGATTAGACCTTCCAATCCTGATCATCTTTTGCGAAGAAACCACTCTTCCATCTTTTATACCCTCCGAGATGGACACCGACGAGTATGGCGGCCATCTTTTTTTCGCCATTTTGAATTTTTTTTAGCTCACTGCCAATTGGATGACGTTTTGAGTTACATTTGCTTGAGCACCCCCTACCTATCTTCAATACTTTAAGCGTGCTCCTCACCTGTCTCCGAAATCCTCAATCATCAGCTCTTTCCATATTTTTCCTCCGAATGAATTTTTGTCTTCCATACGAAACCATTTGTGAAAAAAATACAAAATTATAAAAATACAAAATTTAACAGGAGAGGTGATCAATGAGTGAGTGAGTGAGTGAGTGAGTCAGTCATCCAATCAGCACGAGCAGCTATACATATATAAATATATATATATATATTAAAATATATATTTCTATCCATACCACATAATTAGGGGCTCATAGAACCTAATTCGGAGGTAATACCTCGGAATTGGGTTTTGTAACAAAAAACACGTTTCCTAATTCTGAGTGTTAAAAAAGAAAAGATTTTTCCATAATAAACAAATAATTTAAAGCTTAATTAGATTACCTTCGTAAATATGTACAATACTCTCTCAAAATTGCATCGAAATATGCATAAATTTAATTTTCTTTTTAATTAATTTTCTTTAGCTTCCCCATACAATCTATCAATAAATTACCTAAATAGGTAAACTTTGATACGGTATAACTAGTGATTTAGAGGCCAAAGTATACCTCATAATTAGGGCTCTTTAACCTAATAGCCTATTTAAATAATCAAAACTGAAAAAAGACGTATTTAACATAAAACGACCCTAAAAATTGAAAAACTTATTAAGTCTATGAAATCGCAATTCTGTGGTATACCTCCGCGTTAGGAACCGGCTAAAATATTTGGCACCTAATGCGGAGGTATTTTCAAAACGTATTTTCACCTTAATTTCTTTACAAATATTCACAAAAGTTGATTGTTTTCGATTGCAAATATAGTCCTTCAAATATTCATATCTAAATAAAAACAAATAAAGCTCAAAATTAACGGATAAACACTATTTAAAAAAACGTAGGTATTTCGTGCACAAGGTCCAAAATGTATGAAACATGCGTTCGGGCCGGCTGCTAGTGTAAAACTTGCCGGTTATTTTAAAACATATACATATAAAACCAATTATTTCGTCATTTATCTATGGAATGATAAACTATCAATTGATTAAGATATGTTGCAGTAAAAAAGAGCTTGGTGATCGGTTGAAAACGCTGTTTTTCTATATACCTCCGAATTGGGTGCCAATTTTAGAATACCTCCGAATTGGGTGACTTTACCTTACGATCGAGCTTATCTCCTGCGATTTTGTTACTGTGTTACGAGATCCATCTATTTTAACCAATTGAATTTTATTTTCTGCTGCAAACTTTCTGTCGCATTCTACATTGCAGAAATCATTAATCTTAATTTATGTAGGAGGTGGTTTTGATATATAACTCATATCCTGCCATTGGTCCTGGTTAGTATAACTACTCGATTGTTAGACACATGTGAAATAGTAGTAAAAGCCCCACGATTGACAAGTTGACAATTTGTCAATGTGAGTATTAGAATATCATGGCGGGTCTTAACTATAAATCCCTTTCTCTTAATATAATAGCCTGTGACCAGCAGTGGGACGTGGTGACCTCATTGGTGGTGATGGGATCATTTCCTTCCGTATTTGACTCTTCGATAGTACTGGTTCAATATTTTATACCCAGCGCAATAGACTAATACAATATGTTTTTCTATAATAACTAAGTAACTACTTAACTAATGATTTCAAATGAGTATGTGAAAAAAAATGGTTTTCATCTTTGGTTGAAATCTTTTTCCAATGAAAGAAAATTCAAATCAAGAAAATAATCTAGACGTGGATATGGACCGCTATGCCACAAATAGCACTAACGCAATTACCGTGTTGCAAAGTTTAGGTCGCTTACAAGATCTTAGATTGGAGCTGGAAACACGCTTGGAAAACGACATTACACTCCAAGACGCGCTTACATGCTTCTTTAGACATATCAAATAGACAGATATAATTCGATCTTAACTAAGTATTTTCGAAGAAAATATAACGAAAAATCAAAACACAGTCTAAATATATTAAAAAACTACGAAGTTAGAGAAGTTTTAAGATTGTTGTATCTGTAAGTAGGTAGTATGAAATTATGACGTCCCAACCACAATTTCATAGAAATTCAATGGAATTATTCGTTTTGGATGAATAGAATAGAGAAAAAAATCAAAAATGTATTACTAAACTGCGGTTTGTTGAACAATTTTATTATTTTTCAACAATTGCATTCTGTTTAAAAATTCTATGAAATGATCATTGAACATTTATTTATTTTCAATTAGGTAATGGTCAAATACCTTATTATATCATTTTCTATGATTAAAATAAGATTGGATTTATTTTACATCCGTGCTCACAGGCTGTATGGGAAACAGTTGAATAAATTGCAGCATTTCATTGTTTTGTTGGGCCCAGATTAAAAGAAGCTAAATCATGAGGCTTAGATTAGGCGTTTTATCTGCCGCGATTTACCTATCTTGTGCTAACCTGTATTCCGTCTGGGCATAAATATTGTATTGATATAAACACATAAAACCCAACCACAGCACGATCCTACCTTTGTATGGCGTAATATAAATTCAATCCGGCACGACGAACATAAATGCGGTGACGTTTTCCAAGTATGTTTTGGCCCTAAGCCACAGTTTCGACCTTAGATTAAATATCTTCGAAACTTATGCAAATAGTTTGACAACCCTGGAGTTCGGCATCTAATCTGATTCCACGGAGTTGAACTGACAATACAAACAAGGTTGGTTTCCATTGTGACGGCGTCTGAATAATATCATGGCGGTATGATTGTTTACGGTAAATCTACTATAGTTTGGATGTTTAGTGTTTCATACAATATCTACATACTGTGTATAGACCAATAGACTATACAATAGAAATACAATAGATCAGAATATATAAAAAACTTGAGAGGTGTCAAGGGATGATATTGTATAAAGTTATTATTTTTTATTATTTATTATGTACAAAAAACCTGTATACACTCAACAAAAATAATCGTCGCGACACCATACTGTTCAATGCGAAATAGGAAGACGAAACAAAAATATAAGAGAGAGAGAGAGAGAGAGAGACAGACAGAGAAACACGCGCACGCCGCACGGCATACAACTATAGCAAAAAGTGTCGTTACAACATTTTGTCTTAATTTTTTCCGTCTAGCCCCCTTTCGTAGCGCTCGATAAGGAACTTCGTTGCAATAATATCTGATCTATTGTATTTAAGTCAATGTAGGTTAGGCTTGAGGCAAAATGTAGAGCAAACTATCCACTGCTGAAAAAATTTCTCGTACTAGGATCGCCACAGAACACGATCTTGTGCTACTTGTGTCCAACAGCAGCCAGTCTACCTACTGTGGGATTTTCTAACGCTGTGCTTTCCGGTCCGAGATAGGTATTAAGAAAAGATAACACTTTTTCGAAAACTTGGTTTAATGACCATCCATACGATGACAATAAGAAACAAATCTTCTTCTAGAAGACTTCTTTCTTTCTTCTAGAACACTTAATATTTTCTTTATAATTTTTAAAAAGGTTAAAAAGTACCACGTTTCTTTGTCAAGCCCGACAGAAATCAATTTGTTAATCTAATATGCAGATTATAATGAATTTGAACGCAAAACTTGATATTTTTGGCAGTGCAATGACGAAGAGATTAATAAAAAATTCGAAAAGATTTTTATCTGTAACAAGTTCTGCGGTTTAACCACTTTGTATTTATGAAGACAGAATGTGCAGTAAAAAGTACTTAGGTGTGTTGTTTGTTATTTTACTGGGTATAATTTAGAGACTCTGCTTTTAACTGCACTTAAAAAGTCGTCACCAAAATGAACGTCTACAAAATTGCTTTCGGAATTAGTAAACACGATCAAAATTGGAGTTCTCATGCATTTACAAGTGTAGACTAATAATGGAATGGGTTAATTACTAATGCCTTCCACAGAATTGTACCGAAAATTCGAGGAACGAAACTTGAACGATTAGTAGTTAATATTAAAGTGTTTTTAAGTCGTGGAAGAAGTTTTTAGGTGGCGTACACACACACATCCAAAACACATACGGAGCTGCGCGGATGGAAAGAGGCGTATCACATTTTTATGCAACGTACCTACTGAAAATGTGACTAAAGTTCTGACTTAGGCACTATCCGCCAAAAATTAATATAGATAAAAAATAATTAATCTTTAAAAAGTAGTTTTACGTATTACCTACTAAAAATTTCACTAGCAAAATCTGTTTTAATAGATTTAATATTTAAAAAGATGCAAAAGCTGTTGAGACATTTATTGCAATAGTAAGTTCTCAACTTTTTCAGAGAGTACTTACAGAGAATAACTTGAAAGTTTTGAAATAGCATCAAATAAAACGACACAGGAACGTCTCCAGACATCTGTGTGCTTAGTCTAAGATCGGAGCACTCGAAAACGAACTCGAAAACTATTGATCGAATCACAAGTGAATTCAGAGCAAAATGAACTCAAATACTCGTATTTTAAAGTCGTAATTCCATAGTTCGAATATGTATTTTACAACATTTCTGCTTGGGGCGCTCGTTGTGTTCGAATGCTGAATGTATTGGCGAACTCAAACCTTAATTCAAGCCATTTTAGGTCTATTTTACTCTGAAATCTTAGACTAAGCACTCTGGAATCTGAAAATGTGGAAAGTATTTAGTTACTTACAATTTCCTAACATTTTAATGTAATACTCACCTTTTCGCACAAGACTGGTTTTTCATGGGAACGTTATTAATTCCAATGTTTCCTACGTTATCATAATAGCCTGGTCAAAATAGACACTTCAATTAACAGTAATTCCGACAGAGCTGAATTTTGGTAGAGACCACCAACCACCATGTAGAGACACCAGTAGGAATAAAGTGTCAAAAATCCCCATTGATCCCATGTCTGCTAAAAAGTTATTCAAGACCTTGAATAACTTTTTTAGCAGACTGTCGGAATTATTGTTATTTGATAACTATTATACGTCTAATTTGACTGGGCTATAAATTGAAACATTAGAGTTCCTTTTAAGAAGTCACAATTGAGCGCTCTAGAGTGCGTTCATTCGTCATTTTATCGGATTGATATGGCGTACGGCTATTCTATACTTTGCGCTTTTGTTGGTGCAACCGCTAGGCACATAACAATAAATAAGCGGAAGATTTTTCTATATATAGAACGTTGCAGCCGCGACGCAGAAGCAACGTTGCGAGACTGCAATGCGGCCTGTGGCATTGCTCTAAGGAAACCAGAGCTTGAAGTATGATGATTGTTTTTACCGCAACCAAAAAAAGACAACAATTTTTCGGATTCCAAAATTAAAAATTCATTCAAATCAAGTCACATGTAACAACTAGTATTGGAATTAATATTAGAACTTGCGAGCACCTTCATTAAATTACAAGCACTAGTATAATACCAACTAGTCCTTATTTGCTGCTCAACTAAATTCGCCCTTCTCAACTCCATTCCACCCAACGGCAGCTGTATTTTAATGAAGTAACTACACAAAACCCTGCGCTTGCCTTCACCGTACCCGCTTTGAGAGTAAGACCACACTAGCGACATGTTGCTTGACAAAAAACTGCAAATTATTACACCCCATAACGTTGAATTGGAAGGAGTGTGGCAATTTATGCCGAAATCACATTTGTTAGTATCGAACCGCATTTAGGTGAGTGGTTTAAGACACATTTAGAACAGATAGGTATAAGGTCATTGTGTTAAAAAGGTGCACATGTGACATTCCCTTCAAAAGTATATATACATAGTTCAAAAGTACGTAATAGTTATACATCATGATCAACCCATTACCGGCTCACTACAGAGCACGGGTCTCCTCTCAGAGTGAGAAGGGTTTTGGCCATAGTCTACCACACTGGCCAAGCGGATTGGCAGACTTCACACACCTTTGAGAACGTTATGGAGAACTCTCAGGCATGCAGGTTTCCTCACGATGTTTTCCTTCACCGTTAAAGCAAGTGATATTTAAATACTTAAAACGCACATAACTCCGAAAAGTTAGAGGTGCGTGCCCGGGATCGAACCCACGACCTCCGATTAGAAGTCGGTCGTCCTAACCACTAGGCTATCACAGCTTTTTTTTATACAATAATAGTTATACAATATTAGCCAATATTGCTTTTTTCAGTCAAAACGTAGCGAAACTGAGTGATCCAACCTACGCGTGGGCCTCAAGTGAGCTGTTTATTTCTATCTGTATAGGAAGTATGTCAGTTATTTCAGCACATCGGAATTGAACCTTGACCTTAGAAAACTATTTTTACCAGTTTGACCCTAAGCCCCTTAACACACACTTAACTTTGATTCTAAGCCCCAACGTCTTTATTATCCTTCAAACACAGAAAGGCACAGTTATACTAGAGAGCTCGTAAAACAAAAAGTCTCTAGTGACATACAACTAGCACAAAACATCACGTTCTCGTTCAGCGTACCTGGCTCTAAACCGTTTTGTTTTAATTGTTGAACTTGGCAAGAGACTTTGTTAGCAAATTACGACTTAATAGCATTTATAAAGTCGTAAAGATCTGGCCCATGCAAATTTTGGTAGAGTTAGTTCCCTTATTTGACATAAAATGCAAAAATAGGTATAGTGTTTTCTAGTTAGTCGATGTTTTAGCATAGAAGTACGAGTATTATTGAAAGTCACAGATCACGATTCACACTCATTTTATTCTTTTTCATACTTACTACGTTATTTATGTTGTAGATATCTGTTTGCTTGTTTATTTGTTTTTTTCATCTGCACGTTTCAATTACTGAATCAATTTCAATGAATTTTGCAACATAGATAGCTCATATACATTATTCTGTAGATGGATTTTTATATCGGATAAAAAAAATAGTACCTAACTAGTAGAATTAACGTCATTTTGAAACAATAGTAGATTCACTTGACGATTCAAAAGCACTCGTGAACGCGTATTTGAATAAAAAACTTGTCTATTTCTATTTGTAGTAGGAATAAATTAGTAACAAAATGTGTGAAAAAACATGTTTTAAAAGCCGGAATATCTAACGTGTTAACTTTTACCTATGGCTCCGACAGCAAATTCAACGTTCAAAACTGTGCTTTATACCTACTCGTGCGAGGCCGATATTGTCCCCTTTAAAAGTAACCTGAAAATGTTCGTTGCATTCATTAAGCACCTCCCGTGCAAACTTTATCGGTATAAAAATTTATCGGATGGATGAAAAAAATATTTTATACCATCATCAACATCATCATCATCACATCTCCGTAAGCTTGAGAATTATAATCTATTTAGTATCAAAATACTGGTGCGACCTCGCACCAGTAAACGAAGCGTTGGTAGACCCCCGACCCGATGGACAGACGATCTCAAGCGAGTCGCTGGTAGCCACTGGAATCAGACGGCACAGGATCGTGTTCTGTGGCGATCCTTGCAAGAGACCTATGTCCAGCAGTGGACGTCTATTGGTTGAGACGACGACGACGATGAGTATCAAAATGGCTCTCCTTTGCAAAATTACGAGTACTTTAAATCCTTAATCTTAATAATCTTAATGTAGCGGTCACATATATGGCGAATATCGCGTATACGGCCGTTAACTGTAGGTGTAGCCACAATTAACGGGAAATGGTAATGACAATGCTGTACACCACCGTATACATTTGGCTTAAAACCGTATGTGTGGCCACTCAGTTCTACGCGTTGTTTACCGGCGATAATTATCGCGTAGTTTAAGGCATTTTTGAGCATTAACATTAACCATAATGTAGCCGCAACATAAAAGAGATACCGAATAGCTAGCTACAAGTTAAACCAATTCACAGATTAGTTAAAAAAATTATGTAAATTATTTACTATCGAAAAAAGTTCATCGCAGAATCGGTATTTTTTTCTTATTGATTGTAACTCTATACTGAAATCCATGTGAACTGAAGTGTTAAATCGCTCATTTTCACATGAAATACATATTAGACATAATATTATTATTAAGTAGGGAGAAAAATGTTAGGTTTTAAAATTAATGTAAGTACCTATCTTGCAAAACAAATAGCAACTTTACAATTATTTAATGATGATTAAGTATGCTTTCAAATACCTAATAAGTTTTCTTGGACATCTTCGACGCTGTAAAACATCGTAATGAAAGAAAATATTCAAACATTTATTAGCACCAAGATTGCTTTGAACAGGGCAATAAAGCCCTCAGATAACTGGTAATGGCATAACAAACTGTTTATTACTTGCCTTTTATAGAGATTTCTATTAAAGTTATGTCATTAATTATAATGGATGCAATTTTTATCGTTCCATTTCCCCGTGGTTATCATAAATGATACTGTGGTATAGATTTTTTGATAAGAACGTGAATGTAACTGACATTTATTATGTTATTTGTTTTTGATGAAAACAACGAATCTCCTATACAAGTATACAGTTTTAACTTTGGTGCCTATCTTTAATTAATAATGGCACTAAATAATCCGCGAGTAGACATAGGTTTTTTTATCAATGCACAAGGTTTATGATCATTTTGAAATTTTAGAAACACTGTCTTTTACTACTGAACCAACGAAGAAAGCAGTGGGATACAAGCGGCACAAGACCGCGGCATGTAGAAGTCCCTACAAAAGATCTATGTTCAGCGGTGGCATCAGCGGAGACGATAATGATGATACTTTCCCCAAATATATTGAGAACATTATATATTTTATTGTTCTGTCTGAAATTATATAATTATATACCTACAATGAAATTAAGAGAATATTTGTGTGAGTTAGTTAATGAGTTATGACACACATAATATTTTGAAATAACAAATTTTACTCGATAATGCGAGTAAAATTTGCCCTTTACTTCACCTCTTAATAGGGACGCCAAAGAACCTTGGCATATTTGTAGGTCAAGAGCTATCACACGAGCTCTAGTGTTATAACGACGTCTTGAGAGCTAAGATGTATCAGAGTTTTAACTTAATTATAAATTAGTTATGAGACGAGATCAACTGGTGTTATTCGTATAATTTATATTATTAACGAATGTTTCTTTGTTCGTCCCGTATGCCTATTCGAGCTCTAGTGTTATAACGATGTCTTGAGAGCTAAGATGTATCAGAGTTTTAACTTAATTATAAATTAGTTATGAGACGAGATCAACTGGTGTTATTCGTATAATTTATATTATTAACGAATGTTTCTTTGTTCGTCCCGTATGCCTATTCGAGCTCTAGTGTTATAACGATGTCTTGAGAGCTAAGATGTATCAGAGTTTTAACTTAATTATAAATTAGTTAAGAGACGAGATCAACTGGTGTTATTCGTATAATTTATATTATTAACGAATGTTTATTTGTTCGTCCCGTATGCCTATTCGAGCTCTAGTATTATAACGATGTCTTGAGAGCTAAGATGTATCAGAGTTTTAACTTAATTATAAATTAATTATGAGACGAGATCAACTGGTGTTATTCGTATAATTTATATTATTAACGAATGTTTCTTTGTTCGTCCCGTGTGTATTCCTATATTAAGTAACTATTCACTTGATTTTGATGAAACTTGACACTGAAATGACTTTTATCTCATGTTCATAGATACTTTACTCCTCGTTTCATCTCGGGAAATAGTTCTCCCGAGAACGATGTCCTGGGCCTCAGCTAGTAGGTACATTTATTTAAAAAAAAAATGTTTCTCTGTTCGTCCCTTATACACTTGCGTATCGTTCATCCGATTGAAATAAAACTTGGCTTGGATTTAGCTTGCATGACTTGCATCCTAGACATTGTTTGTGGATACTTTTCATATCAAAAAAGACTTTCTTCTCGAAATTCGGTATTCCAACGAGTGCCTGTTCTTAATTCAAGGGACTGTTTGTAGGGACTTAATTTTATATTATTAAGCCAAATAAATAAGTTAATTTATTCGATTTTCATACATTGTTATCATATTGTAAAAGTTTATTTGAATAAAAACTTTTCTATTCTATTCTATTCTATTCTATATGTTTGATCACCAAAAAAGCAAAATGGGTTGCATAATTTAATAATCGTTATATTACAGTTAAGATGTAAGATGTAAGAGCTAAAGTTAACGAACTATTGGAACCCATTTAGCTTTCAACTTTTGCCTTATTTTAACCATGTTTGGTGCAACTGATCCTAAATATTATGTAAGCTGATCCTGTGCAGCCTTTCCGAATATAGTTACTATAGTTAAGTATATAGTTAATTTAACACGCTATAACATTAACTACTAACTTGGTTACAATTTAGCTACATAGTAATAGCTGTATTAATATAAAACCACATACAGGCTGTGACGCCAGCGCAATTGAATTACTCGCGGTCGTGGCTTCATCCAATTAGTAGCTGTACACAAGCCTGGATACGCACCACAGCTTATGATTGAATTCCTGGCGAGAAGCTTTCGCCAGTTTGTCTAAATATGAGGTGAAATACCTACGTTGCGTTATGAGCAAGGATATCGGTTTTAACGTTACTTTTTTTAAATAATAATTGCGGGCAAACGAGCAAGCGGGTCACCTGATGTTAAGTGATTACCGCCGCTCATAAACATTTGCAGTAAGTACCTGAGCAAGCACAAATGCGTTTCCGGCTTTTAAGGAAAGGGAATGGCTATTTAGCTCGCTGCTGGAACGCATCGGATGCTTTGCGGCAGATTACGGCTGAAGTGTGGTCGCTAGCCAGGCGGATTCGGGGTAGAATCCTACCACAAAGCGGTGATACCATCTAGGTTAAGTTGTGTGGTATCAGGCACAACGGCCCTTAGAGGGGACTGAGAGCGTCAGGGCCTCGTTAGCATATTGGCAGAGTGCACCGCGCGTAGGTGAGGTTGACTTTAGCCAATAGCCACATAAGTGGAATTTGGGTCACTTACACCCCAAAACGTAAATCGTAAACGTAAAACGGTAAAAATATTGCATAACGACCTCCTTTCAATGGCACAGTTTTGATCGTGCCATTGAAAGGAGGTCGGTTTGGGTTCGGGTCGGTTCGGGTTCCATTCCCGACAGAGGCAATTAGGAAATTTGTAAATTCTAAATTGTTTCGGGTATGATCTGGTACGAGGCTTCAGTCGTGGCTAGTTACCACTCCACCGGCAAAGTCGTGCCACGAAGCGATTTGGTGTACCTACCAGAACGATGCCGCGTAGAAACTGAAGGGTTTAGAAAAATTGAAATACCTCTCCAGGGTAGCCCGTTTCCTAAACTACATCGTCACTTACCATTAGATGAGATCGCGGGACTTTTAATTTAATCATAATAAATTACATCTCTGTAATAAGTTTGGTTATAAGTAAGTAATTCTAGGATAATAAAGGTCTGGCATATAGTGAGAAGCTATATTTATTGCCTCTCACTAGGGAAGACATGATAAAAAATAGGAGATGACGTCTCCCTGAAGCATTATATGTATTTCAGAATTTATTTTTATTCTGGGGTTCTGCTTTTGATCTCTAGCTTAATTTAATTGTGAGAAAAAATATATCGGTCACGAATGTTTCTCTTTTTTCGATTCATTTATCGCTGATTGCTTCGTGTATTGTATACTTACTATAAGGAATACCAAAATTCGTTCAACAAACTAAAATGTTTTTTCGGTGAAAATATACGCTTATCAACTGTCCAATCTTTGTTTAACATCATTTATGTAACTATAATAAAATTTATATTCCTGTAAAACTAACTTTAGTTTTGAATAAAAACATTTCAGTAAAATTGAACTTTTTTAAAATCGTTTCGCTTCCCGAGCGCAAAAATCTAAACGAAAGTCGAGCTAAGCGTCCACGAGAGTAAATTAAATTTTTGCACTCCACTCTTTTTCTTTTGATAAAGTGAACAAATTGAATTTTGCACTTGATGGAAAGCACACAGTAACATGGCGATCCTAATGGCGTTTGGAATAATTAAGTAAATTGTTAAATGAATTCTTTGAAAGGCTCTGATTTTATATGACATGGAAAATTTAATCGAGGTTTGTATAATAGAAATAGATTTTCTGACGTCAAAGACTTGACTATTTTACCTACGCAGTCACAATTAGGTTACATAGCATAGCTGTAAAGAATTATAAAGATACTAGATGGCCCGGTAAACTTCGTATCAACTACAATTCACCTAGCTTACTTAATAAGTATAGAAATAAATTGCTGTTCTTCTAGTCTATACTTGGTACCTACCTACAATATGAATTTATAATGGACAGTTCCCAAATCCCCACAGTTATAGTTCAGCAAATTAGGTGCCACATCAACAGCAGCGCCACTTACCGGGTTCAACTGTATTTTCAAACGATCCAGGAACCCTTTGAAATATACACACAATTTCATCCAAATCAGTCCAGCCGTTTAGGCGGAGTTAGGTGACAAACACACGTATAGAAGAATCATAATATATATTATGTATAGGTACTAAGATAAGACGAATATGCAGCGGTCAAAAACAATTCATAGCGTAGAGCACATTCTATAACCAGGAATGCAAAACTGGATCGAGCTTCAGAACCCGAAATTTCTCTCCACAGACACATCATTCGAGACGTGAAATTTTGTATACTGATTGAAATAAGTTGAATTAATTTTCAAAAATTGTGAAGATGGATGAACTAGTGAGAATGTGGGATCCAGTATGACAAACCATGAAAGCGTCGGATGAACGATACGCGAACACATAGTGATGACGAACAGATGTTATCTACTTGTCGTGTTTTTTCTACATGATTCAGCCGTTTCAGTTTAAAAGATAACACACATACAGACAGACAGAGTTACTTTCCCATTTATAATATAATGTAAATTATGCCGCGGCCACATATACGGAATATGCCCTTGGGCATTGGGTCGGATGGCGGTTAATTTTGGCAGATCAAAGGGTTTCAATGGCAGATTTACGCATCAAAGCGGCCACACCTATCGCTATGTTCAATGGCATATCCCGTATATGTGGCTGCTACATAATAGTGGCCAAAGTCGATGACGGTACAATTTTACACGATTATTACAATTTTACACGATTATTACAATTTTACACGATTATTACAATTTTAGCATTTGTTATTATGAACAAAGCATTAAGTCGTAATTTATGTCACAAAATAATATGCAAAATGGTTTTACGAATCAGGTTAATGTGAAAGTCGCATTTCACCCAGTCATGCCACCATCATAAATTTTGCAAGCGTAATAGTTCTAGTCATTCACTTATCGTAAAGTTGTATCAAATCTTTCTCAATTCGAATCGAATTTTATGAATTTACGATTGAGATTAAAGTGTTTGCACTTTGCGTAAATTGAACGTCAATCGGAGATTCAATTTATAAAACTGATTCACGAATCAAAACTACATTAAGAAATATTACATAGTTACATACATAGAACACTTTGTTTTCACATAGTTTTGTAACGATAAGAAATAAAGAGGGATGGTTGTTATTGAGTATTCCTGGAAATTTGTAAAGCAAACGAACACAAAGGGATACGGTTTCAAATGAGCAAAAGAAACAGAAATATCTCATATCAAAACTGTATTACAACACATGATATTATAGACACTCTATACTTGGGTACTGTGATGCGTAAATACGGTACACTACAAAAGATGGCGTAGGTATTACGAATTTTTCTTCAACCAGTCTTAGTTTAACTTGAGCAATATTTTATTGCTGAAATACAAGATCCTCTGAGAGTACATTGTTATAATATATATTATTATATTATAATATACAAATAGTGTATTAACATCTAGCTCAGCTTGAGCCAGAGGGCAAGTATGTAATAGATGCATTGCCTTGTATGCCAATTTTCTAATATTTTAAATTCGTCGTCACGTTAGTAGATAGAGATTCCAACGCTCTCTTATCTCATTATATGATCCAATATGTCGTGGTTCTTCTTCTTTGTAGCCTCAAAGAGTCTAAAGTTTAAAGGTTGGCGGCTTCTTTGAAAATAAGTGAAGCCGGCGGGATCGAGAAAGCCGGTAACATTGAGGTACACATAATAATTGAGGGCCGACTGCTTATCTTAGTGTAGTGTCGATATTTCTCTTATTATAGCTCCTTCGTGAGGAGGAGGAGGAAGAAAAACTGCATGACGCCATTTCCGTTTCATCTTTTGACATTACTTTCAAGTTCCGTTACATGTTTCAATGTTTCATGTTTATACACTTTTTTTCTTCGCGCACCTAAGGAAGTTTCACTTAAAAAATACTAGATTTCATATCTCAGTATACGACATAATATTATCATCATCACTCCTGCAATGTCAAATAAAAGTTTTATTGTTTCTTCCGCGTGGTCGCCATCATAAAAATGGGAGGAGAATTTAATCAAATCATAGGAGGCCATAACTTTTACAACCGCCGCAGATGGTGCAAGCAATAATCTTCGCAAACAGCCTTTGAATGAGACTAGAAGCAATTAAAATATATCTCATAACTATAACAGTTCAATCTTCACTATCATCACTATGATATCACCACAGGTACAAAGGCCTATCTTATCCGTCTATTTGAAAGCGTCATTCTCAGAGGCACTTAAGCATCTTTCGGTTCTGCAAGATACATGACCAGGCCGTACTGCAGCTTGGAGTGATAATCTTAACATTTGGTACTTTTTTAGTTTGGAACTTAACTACCTACTTATCAACATTTTTTTTTTGACGTGGTTCCACCACGTCAGCTTTATGGCTACCCCCGTTCTTTGGGCAGAACGGGGGTTATGTGGGACTCCCCCTATGGGTATACCCTAACTAAAACCACCACGGCTGTTCCCTCTCGCTGACTGTGCTGGACGCCTGGGGAACCCGTTGTATACGTCCCAGGCGTACCTACTTATCACCTGCATCAACAAGAAAAAAAGTCTTATTTATTAAAAAACTAATAGTGAAGGTGAAACCTCGACGAAGACAATAAAAAGACTAGAATCTAAAGCAAACTCTGCCATAAGAACATTTTCTTTGATTGAGCGCAGACCTTCAAAAAAGCTTCACTAACTAGATTACACGGAATGTACACATAATTCACTGCTGTAATTTTGGGAGCACACTGTATATCATGTTGGCACAATATTCAAACATACTAGGGTAATGTTTCGCAAAAAAAAAAAAACATGAAAATCATGACTGTAACATTTAATCTCGTTTGACGTTATATAGGTTCTATGTTTGGTAACAAGGTTAGGAATAAGGTTTTATAGCGCAAAGTGTGATTGAAGATCAACCAAAGGTTAGGAGATGTTCACTTTTAAATAATATATTACACTAACATCCATTTTAAATACGTAGTTAACTCATTTAGTCCTGGGGCTTAACATACGATATACTCGTATATATGCACATAACAAACTTGTATGTTTTGTGCTGTTATGTCGGCAAACTTTTAATTACGTGTAACGAAATTCTGAACTTCAACTAAATAACGAACATTGTGTTTTCCGTTAAACTCGCTCCACGCGAAGTTGCTTCGTCTAAAATGTTAACAATAATAATGTTGGTGAACAAAACTGAACCCAAACTAAATATCTATAGAGATAAATGTAATGTAGGGCCTTCCATTTGTTTACCAAAGAGTGATTTGCAGTTTTTAAAGTCCAGTCAATCTCTAAAGCTATATCTTAATATTTTTTTAAACAAAGTCATCACATTTTCAAGTCCTGTCCACATGTAAAGTAATTTTGTTTTTAAAGTAATTTTGTTTTCTGCAATAAATTTTCAGCAGAAGCCCCAGAATTTGTCTGTATTAGACACATATTGGTTCTTCGAAGCAAGTTGTGAAGCGGTCAGTCCTGTGCCTGATCTCTCTTTTGAAAATTTCTTCTGGGGCACTTGGGTTTTAATTCATTGGAAATAAGACGATCCTATGTCCAACTTGTATATATGCATAATTCTAACAGGATAAACTGACTCTCCTGAACTCCACAACAAGGTGTGATGCTTATTTCCTCCTAGAAAATTGTTTCCCTCCATGTCGCACAGTGGTCCGCGCTAGATCTTCCATTCCGCGTACTTTAGCTGCACTCAATTAAATGTTAGTGGATTCGCCGGATTCGCCTTATTGTGACATATTTGCAAGCCCATTACACATAATTCTGAATCAATGCTTGCAGTTCTGTGTAAAATATAACTGCACTATGTCGCTTTCATAGGTCATCTAGAATTTGCTATTATTATTTGTGTAGGTTTTACTTATAACTATAGTGTATAAAATAAATACAATAAAGTTAGTTATTTTTCTTGTTACCTCTCTCGCATTCCATTTATTGTATTAAGCCTATTAATTAATTACTCTTAATTTGTATTTACCTAATTTATTAAATTTTTTTGCCGCGAATACAGGAATTGGGTCCCAAATTTTTAATTCGCCAATAGTGACACCGCGAATAAAGGAAACGCGAATAAAGAGCTTTTACTGTACTCTATAACGTCGCTACTACTAAACCGATTTGGCTGAAATTTTGATAGATTATGCCCTGACTTAAAACATAGGCTACTTTTATCCTGGAAAAATCCACAGTTCCCGTGGGATTTTGAAAAACCCGAAATCTATATCTACAGCTATAGGTAGATTACTATAGTGAACTTCCTTGATAGTAGGTATAAAGGTTGAAAAAGGCAGCGGGAACGGGAACCGGAAATCCACGATTCCCTCGGTATTTGTTTAAAACCGAAATTCAGGCGGGCGAAGCCGCGGGCAGATGCTATTGCCATCCCACTACATTATGAGTGTGTGGGAATAGAGAGTAAACTTATGTCCTACTGTGCACTATAGAATCTCCAATACGTAGTTGAGTTCGCCTCCATTGAGATTCGCTGAGGGTAGGCGTTGTTCCCGCTATTTGACATTCTTATAGAGCAAGATCCCAGGGCCGCCAGACGTCACGTATTTTCTGATGGATGAAATGTGGACGATTGAGTAGTGTTAGTATGTACTATGATCGTATGCCTACCTGCTAGCTTGGTCAAACGGCCAATTTCCAGGTATCAGGTAATCAAGGTACATAAAAACATTACTTACTTCACTTAAATTCTCATGGCTGATTTTTATATATGTTTTCGAGTGTATAGTTAAAAATAAATTGTCAATACTCCCAGACACTTTCCGTCGGCCATATTGCTTGACAGACGCTTTAAGGGTCTCAAAATAAATAATTAGTCAACTTCACGTAAATTCTGACGCTCCATTTTTATATATGTTCATCCGACAACTATTTTAAAAGCTTTGACAAGAAGACAGACCGATCCAAGGGGCCAATCATCCCCTAAACTAAATTTGAATATCTCTGTGAGTGGGAGCGCGAGAGCATTATCTACGCGCATGAGACTGAGTGAGACCGACTGCGCTGTTAAGGCCATGAAAATTACTTGAACAGATATCTTATAATTTTTAGAACTTTTGTTGACAAGTAAATTATAGCAACAAAAATAAGAAAAAAAAATTGACATATAATAAATAATACTAAAGTTAGCCGACATTTTTAATTTTTTTTTTTTTCAATTTATTAATTAGAACTAAAAAATATTTTTTTAAAATAACACTTATAGTTTTTCAAATTTTTTACAAATGAAAAGTTCTAAAAATTATAAAATATCTGTTCAAGTAATTTTCATGGCCTTAACAGCGCAGTCGGTCTCACTCAGTCTCATGCGCGTAGATAATGCTCTCGCGCTCCCACTCACAGAGATATTAAAATTTAGTTTAGGGGATGATTGGCCCCTTGGATAGGTCTGTCTTCTTGTCAAAGCTTTTAAAATAGTTGCCGGATGAACATATATAAAAATGGAGCATCAGAATTTACGTGAAGTTGACTAATTATTTATTTTGAGACCCTTAAAGCGTCTGTCAAGCAATATGGCCGACGGAAAGTGTCTGGGAGTATTGACAATTTATTTTTAACTATACACTCGAAAACATATATAAAAATCAGCCATGAGAATTTAAGTGAAGTAAGTAATGTTTTTATGTACCTTGATTACCTGATACCTGGAAATTGGCCGTTTGACCAAGCTAGCAGGTAGGCATACGATCATAGTACATACTAACACTACTCAATCGTCCACATTTCATCCATCAGAAAATACGTGACGTCTGGCGGCCCTGGGATCTTGGACTATTAATACGGCAAAGAATTGCTCCTTACGTGATAAATGACAAAACTAAAGACGCCTTGCTTGAATACCTAGCTTTAAGTAGAAGAGATCTCTTAACTACCTACCTACACCAATTTCAATAAAATGAAAAAAAAAAAAAAATTGGTTGTCTGTAAAGTCGGTTTATGGACGATAATTTTACGTGATAACGTCATAAGGAAACATTGCCTCTCTATCGCTTGTTCCGCGCTCTCGCTTGCACGCGGTACGTGAAAATGAGATATGCTTTTCGTGCGTGTAGCTGGCGTTCGTCGATTTATATAAGACTTTATCACGTCATAAAACCTTTCGCAACTTAGACGCTTAATTCTTTTTGTGAATTAAGGTGTCAAAACTCAGATTTACTTTTCAAGCCACCTTATCTTACCTCCCTTTTACAATATTTTACAAAGGATAATTTTTTTGTAATATTACTGGACCGCTTTCATTTATAGCCACCGGAGATGAGAAACATGAAAAACTGCTTGTCTGGTAATCATCTTTCACTTTTCTTCTATGTTTTTTATACAACAGTGGAATAATTATATGTGGTGAAGGTATATTCGATCATGAATAGATTTATATCTGGGTACTTGTATAATTATTATTTATGTCAACATTGCGGCATAATTATATCCCGTGGATCACTATTGTTGGTACAATATAATTATTCAAGATTCTTTATAAGCAGGAAAAGCTAGTTACTCGTAAATTAAAAATATAATTATGAAAGTATTTTTATTTTTATTAGTCGACAAGCGGACACCCGCGACTTCGTTCGCGTGGATATTGGTTTTTAAAAATCCCGTGGGAATCATTTTGTTTTCCTAAGCTCCTTTGAGCTCATACCTTGCTAAAAACTGTTAAAAGTTCACTGGCGGATGTTTAGGTAGATCAAAATGTAAGCATCCGCCAGTAAAAGTCCCATCAAAATCGATCCAGCCTTTCTGAGATTACCTAGCATCTTTCTTACAAAAAAAGAATCAATGAAATCGGACCACGCGTTAATGAATTACAGCTATGTAAACATTTTAACTTTCATCCCCTCTCCCAAGGGAACCGTGCTAAATTTCGGGATAAAAAGTATCCTATATGTTACTCCGTAGTATGAATTTAAATCATACCAAGTTTCATTTCAATCCATTCAGTAGTTTTTGCGTGATGCGCGCACAAACATACAGACAAACAGACACGCAGATAAACAGACAAACATTTCAAAAATAGCTTTTTTACATTCTATTACTTATCCCTAACATCCCAAAGTTATTATTTTGCAAAAATCTTCAATGTACAGATACGGCAAGTCTACGATTTTATTATATGTATAGATATAGATTTCTTTATCCAATTTCAGTAGCATATTTCACTGAAGGGGCAAGGTTAATAAATGCATGGGACAAATAATGAAAAACGCTATTTAGTAGAGCATTGCAAGTGAAGGTTACATGGTAAGTGCACAGAACAATCGAAACACAGAAATATAATGCATTTTTTTACTGCAATATTATTGGATCATTGTTAGGTAAGATTTTAACAAGTTATGATATTTAGGGCCAGTTTCACCACCTTCTGATAAGAGTTGCACAGCCTAAACGTAAATTTTGTCACTTTCTTACTTTATGTCAAGTGACAAATCTTGTGAATAGGCTATCCGACACTTATCAGAAGGTGGTGAAAAAGGCCATTAATAGTTTAGTAGTATTACTAGCGGACACGGAAGGCAGATGTTGTACTGCTAAAAAATCTGGACGTTGACAACAACACCACCTACTGGATCTAAATACCTATAGCTAAGAACCATCCAGATACACCCAAAGTACCAAAAAAATATGATCAAAATCGATCAACCCGTTTACGAGGAGAATAATTATGAGCACACGCAAGCATAAAGTTTATATATCGCACCTTTGGTAAAACAAGGGCATAGTTGTTAAGGGAGGAAGGAGTACAGTTATTGTGCCCTTGATCTACCAACGGTGCTATATTGAGATTATTTGTGACCGCAACTCTTCTTATTTAAAAATGGAATACAGATAATATTGAGTTTCTTATTATGTAGACTATATTAGCCAAAACGGTCTACTAGTTTGAGCTGGGTTTGCATTTCTTAGTTGAAAAGCTGGTGCCGATGATCTAAGCCACTGACTCAACCCAGTGCGGGAGCGCGAAGGCTTTGGTAAGTAGGTATGTATCTCCTACAAGCAAATCAAATCCTGACAGTTAACATCAACTCAAACAAAATTTTTATTGAAGGCTCTGGCTACGTTATTCTGTATACACGAACCCATTATGAAAATACTTCAATGCGATTAAATAAACTTTCCGTTCCGCGGCGCTGACCGCGAGCGTTATTCCCAGAAGGCTGTTAATGTATGATTGTGGACTCGCAAAAAATGCGATTCTCGTGTCAGATAAGGTGCTAACGAAAGTTTATATTCAATATCTTTCAATTGAACTCACATACGTCGCTCTCTCTATCGCAGCAGTGCTCTGTGGCTTTGTGAGCAAGACATCCATTCGAAAATCAGGTTTAGTTTTTGTTTTAATAAATGCAGAGTGATATAAACATCGGCACGTAGATCAAACACTGAAGGAAAGTGGAGGGGGTAAGCTATTGTATTACGTGCGTGACAGTTCCTATACGCAGCTATCCCCTCCACGTTTCGTTCAGTGTTCGATGTACGTGGCGTGGGTTATATTGTTTTAACTGCCTCGTTGGTCTAGTGGTTAGCATATTCGACTGCAGGTCACGAGGTCCCAGGTTCTCGGGTCGGGCAAATAATTAATAGGTAAGTATTGGGTTTTTCTATCAAGAAATTCTCAGTACTAGTCTAGAGTTGGTAGTTGGTGGTGTTTAATCCCCATGCCTCGAGGAGTACGAGCAGTCGGTCCCGGTTATTATCTTACTATCATGTGACAATAGTCGTTAAAGCCCGCCTACCATGGGAGCAGTGTGGCGGGTTTAAGCTCTAAATCCCTCTCTCTTAATATGAGAGAGGACGCCTGTGCTCAGCAGTGGGACGTTGAAAAAAGGCTGTATTAGTGGTGGTAGATATTATGGTAGGTTTATCACATCTGACCTGTTATTATCCTGGAACTAACTAACTGAATTTAGCGGTTGCTAGAGACTCTAACAAACAATAATTTCATAAATGAAAGCCATTTATTCAGGTAAGTGCGTTATTTTTTGCAGTCCAGTTACAGTAGAGAAAAGAAAAACAGTTGCAAATCTATGCGAAATCTGACAAAGGGGTAAAAGAAAAAAAATTAAAATCCATCTTTAAGAGATTAGTAGTTCCTTATGATTTGTCTGCTTGTGTACATAAAAAGAAACTAGGTATAAACAATACGAGGAGCTCTCAGGCATCTGCACAATTCTTGAATTCCGGGCACTCTTGTTTAATTTACCTGTTATTACCCTAATTTGTCTGAACACAATTACTTTATCCTCTCAATTTAAGGGCCAAATCACAAACACACGATATGACGTCGCATCGTGGCACGTTGCGACGTCGTATCGTGGAAATCTATGTACTACGTGCATCGTTAAAAACACGACATGATGTCGCATCGTGGTACGATAGGTACGATGCCATTGAAATTTAAAGAAAAATTGCCGCAATTGGTTCGGAGATGTGGACCGCACTAGAGATATTCTCTTCTTGCTGTTAAGAAGACGCTTAATGGAGATACAGAAACGCAGAATACTTGGTCTATTCAATTCTTTCCATAATGAATGATGGAAATAAACGATGTCGTGTCATGCATCGACATCGTGCCGTGATTGTCGCCGTAGATTTTCACGACACGAAATAACATAACGACACGAGGTTGCAATGTGCTATGATACGACGTCATATCGTATGTATGTATTTTTGTCGTGAGACTAAGTCGAAAGCACGTCATCAAGATTAAAATAATTGTGTTGAAAACAAACATCGGTAACAATAATGTAATTCTTAACGGAACAAAGGAACGGCCTCAAAGGGACGACACAGTGCCGTCAGAAATTTAATTAGGAAGAAAACCAGCAGGTGCGCGGTTCTTTAACTCCCCTAGCGGGATAGAAGCAAAAGGAAATGAAAACAATGCTGAAAGTTAGGAGTTTCCTTTGAACGTATTTACACATAGGTATACGCGCCTAAAGAAACTCCTCGTTTTCGAAGTTGAAAATGCATCAGTTGACTCCATTAATTATGAGTGACGAATAAATTATTGATGGAGCAGAAAATGTTCCAAATAATATAAATCATTACAGTAGCTGATGGAAGTTATCCGTCAGTCTGAGCATTCAGCAGAGACTATGTGTAAGAAAGTAGCTTTAAAAAAAGCTATAGAAAGAGATTCACCTTTCCCCTCCTTATAATTCTGGCAAAAACAGTACATTCATCAACAGTATTTCATGATCAATGGACGAGAAAAGCGGTGACCGATTTCGATTGGTCGCCGCTACGTACCTATCTCTAACTTTTCGGAGTTATGTGCGTTTTTAACAATTAAATGTCACTTGCTACAAGGGTGAAGAAAAACATCGTGAGGAAACCTGCATGCTTGAGAGTTTTCCATAATGTTCTCAAAGACGTGTGAAGTCTACCAATCCACACATAACTACTGTTATTTATATGTGTAACTTTAAGTGCTATATTAACAAAATCAAGAAAATATGTTTCAAAAATAGATATACATTTTTAATCGAAAAATCCTATGAATATAATGCTGTTATATTTGTGAGAGCCATCATCGGACTCTCGGAGATGATTTATTACGCGTTTTATCTTTCGTCAAATATTTACCTTTCACGACGTATGGAGCGCTGAGACATGTACAAATCGGAAGAAAAAATTCCACGCAATAGGTTATACTACCTACTCGTAATATTTTTATATGATTTTGTGAGTAAACATAAAATTGATTTTATACAAGCAAAGGTATGTACGTAGCTACTTATTTCTTTGTGATATAAAAAAAAATACTCATAAATAACGGTATACGGTCACAACACAGGCAAGCAGTCTCCGACTTATTTTCCGTATTTGACATATTTTCAAATCTAATAAAAGTAGTTTTAAAGCATGCTTTGAGTTGCATATATTCACAGCTCAAAAGCTTGCATGAAGAATGTACGCATGCTCGAGTAGATATCGAAGTGCTTGATTGCTCAAAGTAAGTAAAGTACTTACGTTCAGGTTCCAAGTTGCTCGAATAGCGATGAGGACGGACGGTCTCAAACAAGTTGCTGGCAATCACTGGACACAAGCTGCACAAGATCGTGCTCTGTGGCGATCCTTACATGATACCCGTATCCAGCTGTGGATGTCCAAGAATATGTTTGAGTGTCTGTATCATGATTTTGTGCTGATGAAGAATCTTGCCTCGTTGGTCTAGTGGTTAGCGTATTCGACTTCAGATCACGAGGTCCCGGGTTCGATTCCCGGGTCGGGCAAATAATTGTTAGCTATTGGGTTTTTCTGTCAAGAAATTCTCAGTGCCAGCCCGGAGTTGGTAGTTGGTGGTGCTTCACCCCCATGCCTCCAAGAGCACGTTAAGCAGTCGGTCCCGGTTAATTATTATCACTATCATATGACAATAGTCGTTAAAACCCGCTAACACGCATTGGAGCAGCGTGGCAGGTTTAAGCTCTAAATCCCTCTCTCCTATGAGAGAGGAGGCCTGTGCCCAGCAGTGGGACGTTAAAAGGCTGTAGTGATGATGATGATGATGATGAAGAATCTTGCTGGTGTAAGCAGCGTGAAGATGGAGGCTTCCACATTAGGGTAAATATGATTGAAGGTAACAAGGTTGCGCAATCATACGTCAGTTGCGCAAACATGCATGCATACTGTGCGTAAATGTGCAAGCGGAACCAATAGCCAGAAAACTTATATACACTTTCTTCACTGATACCTATAGATAGAGCTTAAATGCACTTCACAGAATGGGTTCAATTTATCTTACTAACGTGACCGCTTTAAAGTAAGTGTTAGAAAATCTTCTAAAGACGCTATCGTTTATGTAACTTAGTAAGGAACAATGGGTTAAGTGGCGCTATTCTCTTTACACTCAGAGCCCCGCTAACAACGCTGACACAGCGACGAAATAAGACTATGTATGTATACATGTTTGCGTAACACAAACATACGTCCATGAACAAGTTGTTTATCGTAATGTTCAAAGAAATCAAGTCAGACGTCTCGAACGTTTTAGTCGTCGTCGTCATCGACTGATAGACATCCACTGTTGCACATAGGTCTCTTGTAGGGACTTCCACACACCGCGGTCTTGTGCCGCTTATATCAAACGTTTTTCTGCAACTCGTCTAATGTCATCGGTCTAACTGCCTCTTTGCTGGTGGTCTGCCAATGTGCACTTTCCGGTGCGAAGTCCCCATTCTAGCATCTTGGGTAATTCGATGTTCTGTTGCAACGCACGTCATATAACATAACATCGTTATGGATTTCGGTTTGATGTTCGGTTCAGATGTGGACTAGCCTTAAAAGTTACGCACGTCAAGCAATAACCTAATAAATTAGAAGTTGTTAAACTAATCTATACTAATAAATAAAATTGAAGTGTCTGTCTGTAATATCGAAATAACTACAAGCTCATATGGTTATTTGAACGAAACTATTACCGAATCACACGTTTTTAAAATTTTTGTCTGTCTGTCTGTCTGTCTGTCTGTCTGTCTGTCTGTCTGTCTGTCTGTCTGTCTGTCTGTTTGAACGGGCTAATCTTTGGAACGGCTGAACCGATTTTGACGGGACTTTCACATACAAGTAGAGAATTAACCAGGGAGTAACATAGGCTACTTTTTTAACCAACTTTCAAAAAAGGAGGAGTTGTGTTTTTCTACCTATGTACACCGATATCTCCGAGATTTCTGAACCGATTTGCGTAATTTTTTTTTAATCGATAGAAAAACATTGCAACACTGTCATACAAAAAAATTTGGATTCCAACTCCTCAATCCTGATGCTGTAGGGGATCTGATCCCCAAAACTAATGGGATTTAGGCACTGTCGGTTATTTAAATTGATATTGGGGATACCAATTAAATACTTTATTGTTGAATGACCCCGAGTAGGTAGGTACATGTCCAACTCCTCAACCCTGATGCTGTAAGAAATTGCATTCCGAAGTCGTAAGGATCCCACGGAATTTTTCCGTTTTGTGGACGGGTTACTAACTTACTACTTACTACAGATAGGTTACTTTTTGTTCTGGAAAATCAAAGTTCCCACGAGATTTTTATAAACCTATATACACACGGGCGAAGCCGTGGCCATCATCTAGTTTATACATAAAACTAATTACAAACGGTAAATAGATATGTTATGTGAGCCTGAAGTGAGTAGCCTCAGATTTCGATAGCAAAATTTCCGTTTTCATTATTCGTAGGGCTGCCAAAGTCATAAAGGGGTGTTTCCCGATGCTGAATTTTCCAGTGCGAGGTCACCACTCGAGCACTTCAGGACCCCAACGCCTATCGTTTCTTAGATAGGTATATGTATATGCACCGCCCATTTTTTCTGGCGGAATTTTGAGAACCACTTTTCACAGAGAATTTCGCGTTTCGATTAGCTATGTCGGTAACTTTGCTCTCTGGTGACCACCACTACAGTCTTTTTACGTCCCACAAGTGGGCACAGGCCTCCTCTCTCATAGGAGAGAGGGATTTAGAGTTTAGACCCGCCACACTGCTCCAATGCGGGTTGGCGGGCTTTAAGGACAATTGTCACATGATAGTGGTAATAACCGTAAATAACTTCTAAACGTGCTCTCCATTACACGGGGGTGCAGCACTGTCAACTACCAACTCCGGGCTGGCACTGAGAATTTCTTGACAGAAAAATCCAATACCTAACAATAATTTACTCGATCCGAGAATTGAAGCCGGGATCTCGTGATCTGCAGTAGAAAATGCTAACCACTAGACCAACTAGGCAGTAAGACCAACTCTGGTAACAACCTACCCTACTCATGATCAACCCATTACCGGCTCACTACAGAGCACGGGTCTCCTCTCAGAGTGTGAAGGGTTTTGGCCATAGTCTACCACGCTGGCCAAGCGGATTGGCAGACTTCACACACCTTTGAGAACGTTATGGAGAACTCTCAGGCATGCAGAAACCCTACTACAAGTTAATTAAAAGTTAAACATGTTTCACGAAACTACCTGTCTAAAGCACGCCTAAACAAATATTGCATTAATATAAGTACCTACATTAATAGCCTACTTACGCCTGTTGGAAAATGCTTTATCATGTTGCGAGAGAAAATCTATTCATTTTAATTATAACATCACAATTTAATACAGTTCGATAACGACTCAATAATATCAACCGGCAACCAGCCAACCCAACTCAACCAGCCAATCCAACTCAACCAGCCAACCCAACTCAACTAGCCAACCCAACTCAACCAGCCAACCCAACTCAACCAGCCCAATGTTAAAATGGTACCTACCTGAATCGCCTGACATTTAAACTATAATTTTTGGAATGCATTACTAAGAGCCTGTTTCACTACCTTCTGATAAGTATCGGATAGCTATCTACAACTATTGTCTTTGTCACTTGACATAAAGTAAGAAAGTGACAAAACTTAAGCCCAAATTAGACGGTTCATTTTTCGAGATTTTTGCTTTAATTTTCGAGGCTTCATCGATGAATCATCGAAAATGAACCGTCTAAACACCAACCGTTCATCGTTCACAGGCACTTTGCCATAGTAAATATCGTATTGTGCATCGTTCACCGCAAAAATGAACGATGAACGGGGCATCGTCTAATTTGGCCTTTACGTATTTAGGCTATCTGACTAGTCTATTTGTAATTGCTGTAAAATATCACAATTCCATTTATTTATTTCATTTATCGTTCGTCTTAGGTATTTGTTTATATTTTGATTTTGATTTTTCGCTTATTTATCAAAGTAAAAAAAGTAATAAGAACATTTATTATCCTGTAATGGTACCTACTTGTATTCCTACCTCGTTGGTCTAGTGGTTAGCATATTCGACCGCAGGATCACGAGGTCCCGGGTTCGATTCCCGGGTCGGACAAATAATTGTTAGGTACTGGGTTTTCTTGTCGGTGTTTCACCTCCGTGCCTCGAAGAGCACGTTAAACAGTCGGTCCCGGTTATTATCACTATCATGTGCCAATAGTCGTTAAAGCCCGCCAACACGCATTGGAGCAGCGTGGCGGGTCTAAGCTCTAAATTCCTCTCTCCTATGAGAGAGGATACCTGTGCCCAGCAGTGGGACGTTAAAAAGCTATAGTGGTGGTGGTGGTACTTGTATTATTACCAGCACTACAAAGTCAGTGTAGTAAGTCTGTGTAGTAGTCAGTCAAGTAAAACAAGGCGTATTGTGCTATCCATTAACAAGAAGAAGACTGTCATCTTCCACGTCCGAGTAATATCCGTTCAACGCCATTCTACGGATGCGGTCAAGCCAATTTAAACATAAGGTTTAAACCAGGCCTTCCGGGTGTGATATCGATAAAAATTGCATTATCACAAAATACTAAGCACATCTGCTAAGGTGCACTACTTTTTCGAAATTTTGTTACTTAAAGGGGTGAATTTAAAAACCTTAATCCACGCAAACAATGTCGCTGGCAACATCTAACCTGGAATAAAATTAAGGTGATAAGATGAATTTGTAGTTAAGTAAGGAAGATGGATTTCTGGCAATTTGGTTGAGATGTGGCCTAGATGTGACAGTGCAATGAAATGAAATGAAAAATGAAATAAAAAAATTGAAAAAATGAATTGGTTGTTCTGGGTAAACTAGGTTCAAATCGATGCTATAAATCGACAGTTGACCAGCCTTTAAGAGTTGGGAATTGGGTTTTAATATTTTCGACGTGCCTCAAAAATTACTTTATGCGTTTAGTGTTATTATCACTTACATAATCTATATATTATATAAAACAAAGTCGTTTTTGTTCGAACACTTGGAACGGCATTCCGAACGAGTGACTCGAGAACGGCTGGAGCGATTTTCATGGTTTTTAATTTGTTGTATTTGTTTCCGTCCCGAATAGCAGAATAACCTATTAAAAACATTGGAAAATTGACGAAAAAATATAATAAAAGAAAGAACATTTTCCCATACAAAATGTTCATGAGTTTCGTAACTGTCAAACATTTAATTGTCATCCCGTAAACTCTCACCCGTAGCACCCCGTAGTGCCCGTACCTCTCATACAGTACGTACGTGCGTGTGTTTGTCAGCAGGCAGGACGAAGTCTGCCAGATCCACTAGTGTCTAATACATATGAAAGCTACTTACTTATAATTTATGAAAAATTAAACCGACTTTAATATACCGGATAAAGAATAAATGAAAAGGAAAATTACTTATCCATAACTTGAAAACTAGTGAATCGATTTCTATAAAACTTACACAAAAAATCCAAGAATATAAAATATGTGCGAATTTCCTCACTAAAACAAGCCCGATCACGAAACAAATGATGCAATAAAAAAATGCACTTTCAGCAATATTGCACCTAAACTAACTTAGGTACCTCTTATCTTATACAAACCTTGTTATATCAAACTTTACGAAGTATATTGCACTACAAAATCCATTGCACGGTAAAATGTGCAAAGTATAGGCACGGTATGTACCTGAGAATTTACATAAAACTAGCATACAGAGTGGAAAGTTGTGTTCTGTCGCCGCGCGTTATTGATTTATTATTTTATAGAGTTCGTGAACGATGACGGTGTGTTTATTTTTACGATGTGTCTGTGATAGCACATAGCGTGTACCGTAGGTGGAATTTTTGAGTTTTTTCTCATTTATTTATATATCTATAAACATTTAAGTACATTAAATTATTCGTAAAAATTTCTATACAGGTACATAAAAATATTCTTAAAAATCACACTAAAAGCGAAAGTTTGTGTGTTTGTGTGTGTGTTTGTTACTCTTTAACGCCGCAACTACCGAACTGATTTTGCTGAAATTTAGAATGGAGATAGATTATGCACTGGCTTAACACATAGGCTACTTTTTATTCAGGAAAAATCCACAGTTCCCATGGGATTTTGAATTTAACCGAAATCTATAGCAATAGCTATAGGTAGGTTACTATAGCAAACTTCCTTGAAAGTAGGTATAAAGGTTGGAAAAGGGAGCGGGAACGGTAACCGGAAATCCACGATATCCTCAGGATTTGTGAAAAATCGAAATTCACGCGGGCGAAGCCGCGGGCAGCAGCTAGTAATAAAATAAATGGGTCCCACTTGCTGTGGAGAGTACGATTTTACGGAGGGTCTTGACATTGAAAAGACCACGTATTTACTGGACCTATTAGAGCTACCTAGAGGACCTAGAGGATCTTAGAGATTTGAAAGATGGTAATATCCCCCGAGTATTTCTTTGGTGGACGGATAATCAGGGCCGGATTATCCATAAGGCGGATTAGGCAACTGCCTAGGGGCCCCGCACTGACTAGGGGCCCACGGGGGCCCCATAAGCGCCTAGTCGATGGGGGCCCTAGTCGAAGCGGGCCACGCAACAAGAAAAAAAAGCTTCATCTAACAAATTATTTTTTTTTTTTTTTGAGAAAATTCTCAATGGAGGAAGTATACAAATGTAGAAAGGAAAGGGGCCCCGAGAATTGCATTGCCTAGGGGCCCCGATAGGGTTAATCCGGCCCTGCGGATAATCTCAAGCGAGAAGCTGACAGCCTCTTGATACAGATGGCTCAAAATTGTGTCTGCGAAAATCCTTGCAAGAGATTTAACTCCAGCAGCAGTCTGAAGGTTGAAGTGACCACGATGACGATTCCTTGATTACCCTAGAAGTGCACTCAGGAAGGATTTTTCAAATTTCATCCCTGAAAGAGTGCAAAGGGGTGGTAAAGGTATGAGGGTGGTTTGTACAAAGGGACATTTTTTAATACCTAAATCCACGCGGCTGAAGTTCTGGACATCGGCTTATCTATAAATAAGCTTAGAAAAAAATAAAAGATGATTATTTAATTTCCATTGCTTTATTTACATAATATAGTAAGAAAAAAAACAATGTTTGGTACAACGAATACCTATTTTAGAATAATCCAGTCAAGACATCAATACATCTATTAATTTTCTTATAACTAAGTGTTTTTTATTTTAAATACAGACATACATACAATACGTTCTATAATAGTATGTAAATAAAAAGTATATATTACCTACTTTTAAAGACAGTTCAACCAACTTCATAGATAATCTCAGTTCATTTGGATTCTAATTAAATTGTTCCGTTAGATATGTACTTTATTTTCCCACAAGTTACTCCAAAAGAGTCAAGATAGTGGTATGCAATATTTCCTACTTTGAAGTTGGTTAAAGAGTAGTTTTAGTAAAATTGTATTAAATGAACTTGTACAACAATTGCATATAACAATAAAATATTTAAAATAACACACATATCATACCGTACTGATTCTAAAACATTATTCCTAGAAAATTCCAAAAAAACGTCCGGCATAGATAAAATTCTAGATTGAGATCAATTAAAATTATTCTCACGATTTCTGGGGCTCTAGTGTATATCTGTGCGTAAATATGTCATTTAGTTGAAAGATGTGAAATAATGACGTTTTTCCATATTATAATCTAATTATAATCAACTACCTGATGCTAGCGACTTTGTCCGCTTGGATTCTTATAAATTTCACTTGGGGGTGGAATTTCCAAAATTCCTGAAACACATAATTCTTTATTTTTAACCGACAATACAAACACCGATTTTCATCGATATAACTTTAAAAATGACGGACTTTCATATAAACTTTCATCTCCCATTTAACCCACCTGGGGGAGATTTCCCAAAATTCCTTAAGCTCATAACTCTTTATTTTTAACCGAAAACCTAAATACCAATTTTCATGGATATAACTTGAAAAATGACGGACTTTCATACAAACTTTTATCCCCTGTTTAACCCCCTTAGGGATGGAATTCGCAATAATACTTTCTTAGTGTGCGCCTACGTTATACAAGTGTAAATTGAAAATTTAAAAAACCCCCGACATTCGCCATTTAGTGGCGGCGGCCATCTTGAATTTGCAATAGTGCTATTCTACTAGTCAAGCCCTTTCATTTGATACCCATATCAAGGGAGTTGTGAAAAAATATATCATCCGCCATTTTGTAGCGGCGGCCATCTTGGACCGATTTTCATCAAACATAGCTAAGAACACTCTCGACTAATTCACCTTTCAAACAAAAAAAACCGCATTCAAATCGGTCCACCCGTTTGAGCGCCACAGGGGAACAGACAGACACACACACACACACACACACACACACAGACACGTCAAACTTATAACACCCCGTCGTTTTTGCGTCGGGGGTTAAAAAGGAAGCTTTTGTGAAAATTTCAAGTTTCTAGCTTCAGTGGTTTTGGCTGTGCGTTGATTGTCAGTCAGTCAGGACAAGCTACTTTATATTATTATAGATAAAGATATAGATATAGATATAGATATAGATATAGATATAGATATAGATATAGATATAGATATAGATATAGATATAGATATAGATATAGATATAGATATAGATATAGATATAGATATAGATATAGATATAGATATAGATATAGATATAGATATAGATATAGATATAGATATAGATATAGATATAGATATAGATATAGATATAGATATAGATATAGATATAGACTAGATGATGCCCACGGCTTCGCCCGTGTGGATTTAGGTTTTTAAAAATCCCGTGGGAACTTTTGATTTTCCAGAACAAAAAGTAGCTTATCTGTAGAAACCCGTCCCCAAAACGGAAAAATCCCGTACTATCCCCACGATTTCGGAATACAATTCCTTACAGCATCAGGGTTGCGGAGTTGGATATGTACCTACCTACTCGAGTTCATTCAACGATAAAGACTTTAATTGGTACCCCCAATATCAATTTAAATAACCGGAAGTTTCTAAAACTCATTAGTTTTGGGGATTAGGTCCCCTACAGCATCAGGATTGAGGAGTTGGAATCCAAATTTTTTATAGAACAGGGTCGCAATGTTTCTCTATCGATTTAAAAAAAAATTACGCAAATCGGTTCAGAAATCTCGGAGATATCGGTGTACATAGGTAGAAAAACACAACTCCTCCTTTTTTGAAAGTCGGTTAAAAAAGTAGCCTATGTTACTCCCTGGTTAATTCTCTACTTGTATGTGAAAGTCCCGTCAAAATCGGTTCAGTCGTTCCGAAGATTAGCCCGTTCAAACAGACAGACAGACAGACAGACAGACAGACAGACGACAGACAAAAATTTTAAAAACGTGTGATTCGGTTATGGTAGCGTTCAAATAACCATATGAGCTTAATATGAGGTAGTTATTTCGATATTACAGACAGACACTTCAATTTTATTTATTAGTATAGAATATAGATATAGATATAGATATAGATATAGATATAGATATAGATATAGATATAGATATAGATATAGATATAGATATAGATATAGATATAGATATAGATATAGATATAGATATAGATATAGATATAGATATAGATATAGATATAGATATAGATATAGATACAGATACAGATATAGATAGATAGATAGATAGATAGATAGATTAATTTTATGTACTATTGTCAGATTACTCTATGGTGCGTGAAACAAGTGAAATATCAAAACCTTCGATTTTCACACGACTCCATTGTTTTATGTCGACTATAAGTTATCTTACGACAAACCTGTCTTTTATAGGGTTGATGTTAAAAACATAAAATGATGATGGAAATACATCAATCTTGTAAATCCGTTTAAAGTTTGTTACCTATATGTATCTATGCTAATATAAAAAGCGGAAGAGGTTTTTTTTTGAACGCGCTAATCTCAGGAACTACTGGACCGATTTCAAAAATTCTTCCACCGTTGGATATTTAAGTGATCCTTGAGTGCTATAGGCTATATATTATGTACCACGGGCGAAACCGGGGCGGACCGCTAGTCTATAATATAGAGTGTAGGTCTAACGCGTCTGACTCTATCCAGACTTGGAACAAAATTAAAACGACAATCGACTTATTATATCCTAGACTTATATCTGTCTTGATGTAACTATCTGTATCAAGTCTGAGTAAAACTAGACTGCACTCTGTAAATCGCAGTCTTGAGACTAAGTCAACAAAAAAGTACCTAACTAGGAAAACAAAAGTGCTTTTTTGAATAGGTACATCTGAATAATTCTAGGGTGTAAAGTAACACTGATTTATGAGTTGATTTGTAAGATTATCACAGATTATTATGGTTGTTCAATGCAAGATCATTTATCCATTGGTTATATGAATAGTATAAAGTATATAAGTAGAGATAATGGTATTTTATACCCACCAAAGTCTTTCAAAGTCTTTCAACAACTAGTTTGAAGACTACAAACGCACCACAGACAGTTCAAGTGTTTAGTGCACGCTGTATTATGTGTGCGTAAAGTTTGTACACATAAAGTAATAGTGTGTGTGTCACTTCCATACAAATCATATCCACAAATTATAAACTCACGCGCACATATTTAATTATTCGCAGATATGTATATTGTACATGTATGTATTTATTATACACATACATATATAATATACCTAGATACATATTATACAGCACTGCGAGCACAAATGAATTGAACTGCCTGTAATAAAATTGTTTCGCTGTTTCGCCTATTAGAACCAAAATCTATCTATGTTTCTTTATCTATTATTAAATTAAACCTAGAGTGATACACATACTTATGGATAATAAATATGTAGTATGATATTTTCTGACAGAATGATAAATGTTCTTTAATATACCTGGTATAGTTATCAAAGTTTAACATTCATTCACAATTATTACTGTTTAAATATTTAATTATAATACCTATATATTATATACAGCTTATAAAAATACTTTAACATCAGACATTTGGTACAACATCAAAAACACCTAGTTGCTCAGTTTGTATAAAATTACATTTAACAAATACACAGAGTATATCAAGATAAGTCTTCACGATGTGAGAATAAAAAAAAACTGAGCGTTGTGATGAACAGGCACATTCAATATCAAACAACATCTTATATCACTTAAATAGTCTTGAAAGTATTAGTAGAAAGAATATACTTACACTAACATCCAATGGATACGAGATTAGCCGAGGCGCAGCGTCTTTTAATCAGAAAACTTAAACTCAGCTTTACTTTCTTTAATATATGGTTAGATGTTATGATATAAAACATGGAGGAGACACCGGCGCGTTGCTCTGAGTTGCCACCACTAAAGAAAATATAACCGAATTTGATCAGTTATCAAAAAAGAACCCTGCGCCTTGATTGCAATCCACTCCTTTGGTGGACGTTGCGTCTTAAATTTTAACAACATCAAACATTCATAAATATAGTAATATAGTATCAAACAGTACCTATGCTGTATGCCATTCATATTATTCAACATCGAGTTCACATATATTATTTGGCTTATAGTTAAGAAGAATTTTAAGAAAATTTATCCAACCGCCACCAGAAATTTTCGACACATCTGAGACGAAAATATTTGGAAAAAAATATACACCCATTATTATTACAGTATGCAACGTCATCTATCTATACAAACATTATTTCCCTGACAAACTTCACCAAAATATTAAACGGGCCTGCCCGTAAATTTCATAAGAATCAAAAGATTAACAGCCAGGTAGTCTACAAATATTTCTTTCACGGACCTCAGCGTCCACGCCTAACTAAGCTATGCTAGCTTTCGACTAGAAAACGGAGAAAAGCGCGTAGTTTCCTCGAGTACTCCACCACCGGACAGCGGCCGCGCTTAGAGGAGGTACTCTCATTGCTCGGGTCGATCGAACGATGTGTTCGGCGTGCTCTCTACTTTCTTCAGAACAATTTTGAAAGCGAAAGTATGCTTAGGAGAGACCGACGCCGGGCGCGGAGTGTCCGGCGAACGAGCCGGTGGGTCTAGAGGCACTTCGGATCTAGTTCGCGTTCGTCTCGGAGGGTTCCCTATAGCTGGAGCAGATGCCGGCTCTCTGGGGCGCTGAGGCGATATGCGACTCGGCGACAGATGCCCCGGCGATGGATCTGGGGTGACAGGCGGCAGCATCAGCGGCGGGAGATTAGCGCAGGGCGATCCTCTCGATCCGCGCCGTTCCTTGAGAGTCATTGGAGGTGGGGGAGACGATGGGGGGTCGTCCTCAGCAGCCGCGACCACCACCACCGTTTCAGTCCTCATCGGCACCTTCGGCTCTGTCGTATCCGAAGTTATGGATCTCCTGAAATAGTTGAGACCGTTCTCTATCTCCGCCAGCGCTCTTCTCACGAATGGAAAACTCTCCGATATTTCTGACGCCGACTTCCTCACGGGGAATTCGGTTGCGCTGTCGCGTTTCTTGGGTCTGCATCGTTCGAAAGTCGGGTCTCCCGAGGCTGCCACCGTCTCGGAGATCTGTCGCGTTAAGGCCGCGTGTCGCACTGAGTCCGACTTCGAGCGCGGTTCTCTGACCTTCGGCGTGGGGGAACGTCTGTCGCCGAACTTTTTGCTCGCGGCGCGCTTGATGGAGGAGAAGAGACCTAGTTTCTCGGGGGGCTTGTCTGCGGGTGCGGCGGGTGCGGCGGGTGCGGCGGGTGCGGCGGGTGCGGCGGGTGCGGCGGGTGTCGGTGCGGCGGAGGGTCCGGGGACGGGGTCGGGCGCGGGACGGGGGACGTTCCCCTCGCGTTAGTTGTGCCGCGAGTCGGACGACGGGCCGTCGCTCGATCCGGTCGAGGAGAGGGTGGTGTTGGAGCCGTAGGGGTCGAGCGAGGACTGAACGGACATGGAGCGGCCGGCGCGCCGGATTCGCGCCGGGGAGAGTTTGCCTGGGTCTACGCTGGCCGGGTCTGCCTGCAACATTAGTGTTTTCAGCACTCCACTAAATGTAGCTTAAAAATATTATTACATAATTTATACAAAAAGAATTTGATTTAATAAAAAACTAAAAAAAAAAATATAGTTTGGATGTTCTTTTAAATCTATGGACTGAAATCGTCTAGACATATAAAATACGTATTGGTAATAGGTAACTTCTTTTACTGAGATCCTAATATTCTTCTTTGTTTCATAAGTGGCTTTTTGTTGTACCAGCATAGCATGATCTACGTCGTATAACTTAAAGAACGTGAAGGTCTAAGGGTCGCAATATAGGAAATATTGTCCGTCACATCAAATATATTACTTAACATATTATATTCACCTGGTAAAATATAAACAAACTGGAGCTTTTCATTTGTACCCATCCACGTGTTCACCCACTCTATGTAATGCTAATAAAACTTACCATTAGTGTGAACATCAATAAAATTTGATGGTATAATAAAACGTTACGAACCTGATACGCCAGAGCGTTCATGATGATGGAATATGGCACCAAACCAAGCGGATGCACTTCTCTCATCAAAACATTGGCAGGGATCCTATGGAATTGTATGTACTCCAGGAAATTTCCGATTACGTCCTTGAGAATCATGTTCGGATTGGTGTCGCAGTATTTCTTGCTCCACATCAAGGCGGCCTGGAAATGTACTTAAACTGTTGTATGACGATGGAAAAATATTACTCGAAAGGCCTATTCAAACATATCAGTGAACTCACAGCGCCAACACCATATCCTCACAGTTCCATATCAGTATTACAGTGATACCACAGTGTCTTCATTTCACACATGTCAGTGATTTCTCAGTACTTTTACGTCCTCTATTTTGTTTTCAATGCAGAGGCATCAGTAATGTGAAAACAAGGACTATCGTTGTCACCGAATTACGTCCGCAGTTACCGGTGCCGGCACTGACACTGAAGTACTGTGATGTCACTACGACGACACTACACTACCACACTGACAAGTGTGGATGCTTTCATAGAGAATGTATGAAACAATAATTATCACGGTAGCGGTACTGTGCCGGAACTGTGACTACACTGATATGTGTGAATAGGCCTTTTTAGATCTATTACTGTCTGTGTCTACTTTTTGACGTGATAACGTCTTATAAATCGATGAACGCCGGCTACATGCACGAAAAAGCATGACTCGTTGTCACGTACCGCGTGTAAGCGAGAGCGCGGAACAAGCGATAGAGAACGCACGACCGGCCTAAGCATTCGGCTTATGACGCATCTTGTTTTCTTATGAGTTATCACGTAAAATTATCGTACGCAAACAGATTTTACAGAGAATAAATTTTTTTCATAACGACGATTCGATTATTATCTACATCTTTGACACATATTATTTAGTGACCAAGCGAAGCACAGTTTCTATATGTTAAAGCTTTTAGCCTACTGATAAACTGTGATAGCCTAGTGGTTAGGACGACCGACTTCTAATCGGAGGTCGTGGGTTCGATCCCGGGCACGCACCTCTAACTTTTCGGAGTTATGTGCGTTTTAAGTATTTAAATATCACTTGCTTTAACGGTGAAGGAAAACATCGTGAGGAAACCTGCATGCCTGAGAGTTCTCCATAACGTTCTCAAAGGTGTGTGAAGTCTGCCAATCCGCTTGGCCAGCGTGGTAGACTATGGCCAAAACCCTTCTCACTCTGAGAGGAGACCCGTGCTCTGTAGTGAGCCGGTAATGGGTTGATCATGATGATGATGATGAAAGCTTTTAGGGCTATTTGTTTTAATTTTATATTAATTCACCTGAAACTTCGTGAACTCGTCGGCTCGCAGTTCCTCTCTGGCCAGTATGAGTCGCACCACATGCTGAGGCAGCAGGGTGAATGAACCCAGATTGAGCACATCATTGCCATGTTCATCCACGAATTCAAGTACCTGAAATTTTAAACAATAACAATTCTATTAATGTTTGTTTTTATAATTGTTTGTTCTTAGAATGCCACATTTGATCAATAATGTACCTACTACAAATCTGTTTTTCGTTAAGGCGCCTCTACACGTTGGCCAACATGATGGCGGATATGTTGGAAGGTGTTGGGCGAGGAGTTTGTGTTCGCGTCCACACGTTGGAAGGTCGTTCAGTATGCTCCGGTTAGGGCCAATGTGCGGACGTATTTACTAAATTTAATATTGAGACATTAACAGCTGCTGCGGTTTAATTATTCACAGCATACCGCAACTACGTGAATGTGTATACGAAAATTGTATTTTTTTATTTTTGTGATTTTATTTCTTGGGTTCCACAAACAATTTTCGGCTTAGTAGGGCTCTATAAAGCAAAACGTTTATTCATTGGTCATTGTCACTGCTAGTTTGTGGACATTATACTAGTTACGACGCGTGAATATAAAATTTAAAAGACGTGCATGCGTGCGATCACTCTGAGAGCTCGTAGCAAACTGAACTTGCCTCCAACGTGTGGATGGTGCGGCCAAACTCTGTCCCAAACCCTTTGATGTACCGACATGAAATGGATCTCGCGCCAACTCCCGCTCTACACGTTGGGCCAACATATTAGGCCATAAGATGAGCCAGCATGTTGGCGAACGTGTGGATGAGCAGTTAGCCGATATAGACGAGGTCATCATTTATTTTTTATATCTATAGAACTATGGTTATAATTATTAATGTAATCTAGAAAAAATCATCCAAGTGCGAGTCAGACCTCGCTCTTTTAGGGTTCCGTACCTACATAATTATGAACAATAATATTTTGGTTGTAAGAAATATTTCATTTCCGAGTTAGACATTAAAAGAAATATATGCGAAGAAAAAAGAAATGGACAGGTAGACAGACAGATAGCAGTGTGACATTAATAGGGCTCCGTTTTTACCCTTTAAGTACGGAACTGTAAAAATAACAAATTAACTAATTAAAAAAAATAATACCACAAAAAATATAATACCGTCCAAATTACTGTTTATGGACGTGGTGCCCAAGACACTGGCGCCACACGAGTAGATAGGTACAGAGGGGAAGCTTCATACGAACGGCCTGCTGTAGGTACACTCATACAAACACACTCACCAACGGTTCACGGACGCTCTGTCCTCCAACCAGCTCAGTTGGATGACAAACGTGTGCATATGTGTGAGTGTACCAACAGCGGGCCGCTTGTAGAAGCTTCCCCTCTGTACCTATCTACTCGTGTGCTGGCGCTATTGCCCAATCATGACTCTAGTCTCATGCTATGTTCCTATGTTGACGGTATAAGTATATTGTATCAGTTTCATACCTTTTGCACCAAGGACTTTGTGCACTTGTACTGGATGTATCTCTCAGCGGAAGCGAGCAGTGCACACACGGTGTCAACGGTGATGCAACACTGCACGAAACCTGCGCAGGCGCGGCGCAGTTCATCCAATCCGTAGTAGTCCGCGGCGTTCATCACTCCTGGAATCCAAAAAAAATATTATATATATTTATGAGAAAAAATTAATTAGGAGTTAGGTAGGTAGGATAAGAGAAACGTAATTAGCGTAATAATTTAATTTATTTTTTATTAATTTAAATTATTAAGTTAAATTATTTAACTAGACTGTAGCTGTAGATTGCTATGGCAAATTTCGATTTTTCAAAATCCCGGGAACTGTGGATTTTTTCAAGATAAAAAGCCTATGTATTAAGTCAGGGCATATAGATTATGCCATTCTAAATTTCAGCCAAATCAGTTCTGTAATTGCGGCGTTATTGTTAGAAATTAGGTAATTAATGATGAATAATGTAAATGAATTGTACACTAATATAGATAATTAACAGAGTTATTGAAATATTATATTAAGGAAACATATTGATTGAATGTATAACATTGTATTAATGCTTAAGTCAACCATTCAATCAAATGCATAACCGTAAAATGTATAATTATTTAAGTTGATATAATTATTAAGATCGATAATAGTTCAAATTCCGTAAAATGTTTATCAAAGAAGTATTTTTGTTTGCTTGGTTATATTTTAAAATAATTAAGATATTCCAATGATGAATTTTAATGAATGAACTAATATCATGACATTGTTATGAAATAGCTTAGTTCGTCCATGACGAGATTATAAAAAGCACGGTAGTTGAAAAGAGGGAATCAATCGTCCCACAAAAATTGGTGAAAAAACTTGTGAAATCAGTCTACGTGTTGTTATTCTACGTGGTATTCAAACATTATAGAGTAACAAACATAAACAGTAAACACACATACACAAACTTTCGGCTTTATAATATTAGTGTGATTTCTAAATAAAAAAAGTACGTAACTAATACCGGAAATAAATCGCAGTATTACAAAATTGTATCCTATCAATATACAAGTAAGTAGGTATCTAATTTCCCCAGCGAGGTTAATCAGGTTTCTAGTCTGTAAACTAATTAGTACTCTGCAGTCTGTTGCTATAAAGTGAAACCCTTTTGATGTTAGTTAGAAACGGCAACTTGTAAGTGCTTTATTATACCTACATAATAATAGTATGTGTTCAAAACTTTAAGATAAAGTATACCAGATTGGAAATTTTCATACTTATCCATGCTAATAATACGAGAGTATAATAAATGTAAATGTGTGTGTCTGTCTATATGTGCAATACATTTTCATTGCTCAATAGCAGTACCTACTGATTTAAATGGACTCAGCTTAACTTTTCGTGCCGGAAAATTTCTTTAAATCTGTATAATATATAAAACAAAGTCGTGTTAGTTCGAATACTTATAACTCGAGAACGGCTGGAGCGATTTTCATGGTTATTGATTTGTTATATTTGTCTCCATCCCGAATAGCAGAATAACTATTAAAAACATTGGAAAATTGAGGAAAAAATAAAATAAAAGAAAAAACATTTTCCCATACAAAATGTTCACGGGTTTCGTAACTGTCAAACATCTCGTCGCGTCGCGGTGATACTGTAAACCAGAGGTTCCCAAACTTTTTTCTCATAGACCACTTTCAAAATTTAGTTAGTTCCGGTGGACAGGGGGTCCACCGGAACTAACTAAATTTTGCAGCTACATTTCTACCATATTCCCAAAACTCGACAAAAATGTGAACATATTTAGATCTTACTATAGAAATTTGCGTTGCGGCTGAGTTCCAACCACGAATTAATAGTTTTCGAAAAAAGTGAGAATTGATTGATTAATTGATTGTGGATGTCAAAACGTAAAGTTCTGTAAAGTAGGTACTGAACATGGAATATGGAAGTTTTTACAAGTAACAGTCGCTGAGCTTCTTAAAATATTATCTGCCTACATTGTTAGGTGAAGTCAAGCCAACATTTTAGTTCTTCACTATCGAAAGCAGATAAATTTTCGTGGACCCCCGCTTACGACTTGTGAACCCCCATTTTTTTGACACGCCAACGTAGACCCCCGTCGAGTCTCCCGTGGACCCTTGGGCACTTGGACCACTTTGGGAACTACGGCTGTAAACTCTCTCACCCGTACCTACATAGGTAATTCTTCCGTACGTGTTTGTCACCTACTCCTCCTAAACGGCTGGGCCGATTTGGATGAAATTTTGTGTGTATATTTTACGAGTAGGTACAGGTAACCTACCGGGTCTCGGTAGGTGGCGCAATGTCGCTATATCACCGGGCATGTCGCTATATCTGCCGGATCCACTAGTAAAATATAATCATCAATTAATTGTTGACTTAATAAAGTACATATCACAACAACCGCCTACCACATCTGACCGCGACCGTGACCGCAGACCGCAGACCGCCTCTGTTCGAGGAAGACACCTCAAAAAATACTAAAACACGAGAAGAGCTATTGAAATAGCTTTCATAAATAATTTATTACAATATGTTAATTTCTTCGAAAATTGTTCACAAAGTAGGAAAAACAACTTTGTCTGTCGGATATGTACGACAATCCGGCACTCAAGAGACTTAAGCTTTAAACTTTTCTAATAACCTCATTACGCGGCGATATTTTTCAAAGTATGGAAATTTCTTTTCATAATTTCAATCTGGAAATCCTTAATAGATCTATTGGATCTAATCTTATAGGTATACATAAAACAAAGTTGTGTTTGTTCGAACACTTAACTCGAGAACGGCTAGAGTTTTTGATTTGTTGTATTTGTTTCCGTCTATAGCAGAATAACTACCTATTAAAAACATTGTAAAATTGACATCATCATCATCATCATCATGATCAACCCAAATGATGATGATGATGACCTAATGTGTCCGAATGTCTTGGCCAATTTTGGCAACGGCATCCATTAACGGAGACTACGCAGGAGATACTTAATATGCACAATCGTGTGCGCAGAACAGGTGCTCACTCTGTTCCCTCATTCTCAGTCCGATACAACGGCACTCCGAACAACCGAAGAGAGATCAGACGCTGTACCAAGCTTTATGTCCTCTTCAAGACGCAGGGTTGTATTTTCGAGGTTGTAACACCGCTAACTCCGTAAACCTCTGATACTGAGAAGAAATTCTAGAGATATAACACGTTGACTCACTTGATGCGAAACCAGAAACTCTAGACCAAGCCGCAGTCACTTTTAATCTCCCAATGCGTTTGGCGAGTGGCGGCCAACGTGTGAATGCTATTTGCGAATTACACTAAGATCCTTTCGTGTTTGTACAAACTTAAGTCAGCGTGTACATGTGCAATTATCAAAGATCGGAATAGGTAGTGCAATTTGGGGCGAACGATCTGAAACATTATATTTATCAATAGTATGGATATGACTGCGGGATTTCTGTCTTTCGCGATTTTGAAACCTCATATAATGTTCAGTATCGAAGAGATTTCTCTTTGTATTTCTTGACGTTATAAGTTTGACGTGTCTGTGTGTGTGTGTGTCTGTCTGTTCCCCTGTAGCGCTCAAACGGGTGAACCGATTTGAATGCGGTTTTTTTGTTTGAAAGGTAATTTAGTCGAGAGTGTTGTTAGCTATGTTTGATGAAAATCGATCCAAGATGGCCGTCGCTACAAAATGACGGATTACATAAATTATTTTTATAAACACAAATAAAAGCAAATCTGCCCTCATTAACAATTTTCTTTGCTTGTTTAGAACCTCTTTATGATATTATATTATACTCGTAGCGCTGAAATACTAAAATATTCAGAACCAGTTGAAATGTCTAGAAAGCTAACATGGGAGTTCTATCGAACAACAAGATTAAGTTCAAAAGCTAAAACCCGTCTACTCATATTATAATATTAAGGCATATTTAAATGTAACAAATTATTTTCGGAATGAGACTCCATCTGATACCAATATACTCTCGCACGTCGTAGATATCCCCCGCCACGATGCGCCGCCCGTTGTTAGAAACTATCCCCCACCACGACGCGCCGCCCGTTGTTAGAAATTATCCACCGCCACGACGCGCTGCCCATAGTTAGAAATTATCCCCCACCACGACGCGCCGCCCGTAGTTAGAAATTATCCCCCGCCACGACGCGCCGCCCATTGTTAGAAATTATCCCCCGCCACGACGCGCCGCGCCGCCCGTTGTTAAAAATTATCCCCCGCCACGACGCGCCGCCCGTTGTTAGAAATTACCCCCCGCCACGACGCGCCGCCCGTTGTTAGAAATTTTATGTGATTTTTAAAGTTTACAGGAAAATGTAAATACATACATGTTTATGTATTTTAAGCTTATATTTTCGGAATATGCAAAAGCAATCCTTTAATTTGACATAAATACATTTTTCTTTTTTTTTGCGTTTCATAACCGTCAAATTAAAAATGTGATGTCATATTATAATCATGCTATATTATGCGAAGCATTCACACAAATTCAACTGTTCAACTGTTCAATTTAAAGTCACGATTCTATTGAGTAGTTCAGGAGCTACGAAGGCCAATAACTGCTAAACTTATAACCCTCCTTTTGTACCGTAATCGGATAAAAAAGACTTCTTAAGACCATACCAATTGATTCTATATACTTTTTTCTCCCCTGTAAAGTTTAGCTACTGGGATTAAAATATGCTTGTTCGCTAGATTCACATTTGATGCAAGTGCTCTTTGACCTTTTTAATATCATTTTATTTCATCTAAAGCAAAAAGATTTGTGTTACAAAGCAAAAAGTTAAATGATATTGCGCACTCAAGCGAGGTGAAGAGACGTAGACGCCATCCTTAGTGGAGTCAATAAAGTTGGTTTTATCTTTTCCCAATAGAAAGATGAAATAAACCCGTGAAATACTAATAAAATAACACTTAGGTGGAAACAGGATTTAAATCTGAGGTATATTATTTTTATCATCTACCAATTCACATTTATATACCTCACATACAATCCGTTTAGTGTGTGTCAGTTACTCGTGGATTCGATATTAGATTATAATATAGGAACGTGTAACAAACTTAGTTGACGGCACTTAACAAGATTACAGATGTCGCTTTAGAAATAGGTACCTATTAGAATCAATGCGATCAATTATCCGGATGTGATTATTCGTGCTTTGATATTAATAAATGAGAATATTATGTACTAGCTGATCCCCGCAACCTTGTCCGCGTGTATTTAGGTTTTTTAAAACTCCCTTGGAAAGTCGATGATTTTCTGGGATAAAAAGTAGCCTATGTCCTTTTCCTAGATCTAGTATATCTCTGTGCTGAATTTCGACAAAATCGGTTCAGCGGTTTAGGCGTGAAAGCGTACGACTCAAAGCTTTACGCTTAGTTGGAGAAGATACTTTTGAAAAAATGCATCAAAACATCTGAGCATCAGAGCAATGATAGCTGGTTGCTTACATTTTCGTAATTTAGATATTATGTTTGTATTTAGTTATGTGTATTAGATATGTTAGTTATGTTTATTAGATATGTTTAGTTATTAGATATGTTTCGTATTTAGATACCTACGTCATACGATAGTCCTTTGAATTTAAATTGAGCAAACTAATCTTTTGATCCCAAAATCGTCTAAATTCTAATCGATTTCCCTAAACAACTTCCTTCAAAGTCAAACAATCGGAAAATTTAAATAAACTTACACTTTCGGTCCAACTTTTCGGCGCACTTTCGGTCTAAATTTGACGGGATCTTTGACGTTCAATCTCTTAGACGTTAATTGGAAACACTATATAGGAAATTTCATTTTCTTGACGCCATAAACCAATTTTATGGCATCAATAAGTCCCATCGCACCCTCTAGACTCCACCCTTTGTCGTTAAAGTGGAAATTGAATCTCTAGTCCCATTATTCTATTGTCCTCGAAAATGACCCGACGTGAAAATTTTTAGAATCTTTTCATGCTGAACATTAAATATCAAAATCAGAAATTGGTTTTGAGAGATTGATTTAAAATATTCTATGATTCAATTTTTATTTAATAAAATAGAAATATTACGGTCCTGGATTAACTTTGCGTGATAAATAAATTAAGAATCCAATATGTGCCTTACCCGTTGAAAATAATATTATGTATATAGTCAACTGAAAAATTAACATTGAGAAAAATATCAAAAAAGAAAAACTCTGAAGGTATAGGTACAATACGTACAATATTTCGATTTCATCGAATCAAATACGCCTTCCACAAAAACTCTTATCTGTGATGTTCCAATGATCGATCGTGACTCGATTACTATTTGCGTTAGCAAATTGGATTTACTATTGAGGCTTACTTGAGCAAACTCAATATTCTGCTGAGCTGAGATTGGAGACTTGTAAAATATTATGTTGTTCAGAGGTAAATACGCCTCAGTTGACGTCCTTACTTTTAGCACAACATTAAGAGGAGGCGACAAGATAATACTTGTGATGATCAAAAATTATGTTACACTCTCACTCTCTGTGTATAGACTACTGTTTTATTTGTAAACAATGTTTAAAGTACTTGTTTTTTCTATTTAAAATAGGTCCATCAAACATCTAGCGGTACAAACTGTACCGTGTGTAGCGGTACAAGCTCAAGTGCAGGGCATTGACATAATCATAAGATCGACATTATCGGTTGCGCCACTGGTTCATATACATCCATGTGTCCTTCACAATTCCGCCAAAAAAGACGCTATAGGGAGATCACTTGCAGTAAAAGATCGTAAACCTATAAAAATTACCACTTCGCTAAACGTAAGCGAATCAGAAGAAAGTAATACGAATCAAATGACGGGTTTAAACAGTTTTTCAAATTAAATTACTTAGTAATGTAATAAATAAAAAATTGAAATCTACTACTAATTTTGTGATTTAGCAATGAAAATAATATGAATATTCATAATCCACACCAACAGTGAAGTAAACAAAAATGCATTAAAAATCTATTCTGTTACACACTATTTTATAAGTAAAACGTTGTAGGTAAATCAACATGTTACATGGTGCTTACCTAAAAGAGTTCTGGGTTGTAAGGTCACGCATCCAGTGTGAATGTACTCAATCAGTTGACGAAACACATCAGGTTCGAACTCCTCAATGATGAGGGTCTGGTGCTGTTGCGAAGAAGGCTGTTGTAAAAAAAAAACAAAATTATTTAGCAAACTCCTTTGGACAATACACATTATTTTGCTGCTTCAAATATGGCCTTAAATGAAGATAACTCAAAGTACACTATAACAAATTGTCGATTTTATTTAGAAGAAGACTATGTGCATATACGAATCTAAAAGAATTTTAAATAAGAAAGAATATGCTTTTTCAAGATTTGTATTTAAGATAATTATAACGCAGTAAATATGAAGAAAGAGATGCATATTTTAGAGCATAGAGCATTTGTAAAGAAGCATTTGTGCTCAAATAATCCTGAAGCACAGTGAAAACTACATGCTTAGAGCCAAAGTGTATCTATAGAAACTGAACTTTCGCAAATTGCTGACAAAAATTATACAATTCTTAAAATATTTTTTGCACAAAATGTATTGTCATAAATGAGATAAAAAGTTTGCCACGCCATGCACAATTTATATTTACAATATTTAAAAAAATATAAATATTGAAAAGAAAATTGAAATTGATAATTTTTATTATCCGATTGAGTGATCTTTGCAACTACGCAAAAACTTGTGTTATTATGTGAAAAATTACTGTACAAAATGAACACCAAATAAATCAACCTATGTTAAACAATCTCCTACGACATCGTCAATTTTGAATTACCTCTTGTATTGGAGCCAATTGTTGCGCGAAAGTTGATCTCTAGAGTGAACATAGTAAAAATATTTTCGTTAAAATTTAGTTTATTTTGATAGATTTAAATACTCGTGCAAATGCTGATAAATTAGAATTTACCTACAAAGTACATAGTTTTTCATTTGTTATGTATTTATGATGACTTTTTTGTGATGAAACGAATATGATAAAATTTTAAAAGTTTTTTTCAAGACTAGGAAGACGATAGTTTTAAAATTAAAGCTCTTGAGCATTTATACTTCAATTTACCTATATTCTATAAATACATACCTAATAACCAACTAAAAAGTCGCTACTTTTGATTGATTTTTTAAAATTTATTTTCTTGGTCACTTCATCATTCTTTTCAGTCATTCGTATATTGTGTTCAATAATATAATGATAACCAATTACTTTTATCGCTTAAATTTTCACATATCACTTTCATAAACTATATGATTAGGCATGTGCTTGAAAGTTAGCGTCGAATACAAATATGTGATATTATAACTTACTTGTTGGGCAGCGTTCTGTAGGTTCAGAAGCGGTTCTGATGATCGCTTCAGGAATAAACGAAGCTTGTTCTCCCTAGGAGCTGGCTCCTTCTTTCTTTGAGGGCTTGGTGCCTGATAGAGCATCTTCTGAAACACTCTGTTTGAAAACAATACCAAAGTTTATACTTTGGTCATTATCAACTGATATACGATACTGTTCGTGGAGTAATCCTCAAAGATCTTGGAAATACTTTATCAACCTATTGATCAAACATTAGTGCTTCCTGCAAGAAGTTTATGAAGTATTCAATTTCAATCTAGTTTGCTATAGATAATCGCAAAACAAGATATTGATGCCAAAAATACCGTTACAATAATAAACTTCTGTTAAATGCATACCTACACAGTAAAGGCACAATAAAGATAACGAAGATGAATAGGCGAAATCGTATCAAAAAGTACATAAGTACATAAGTAAATGCACACACAACGTCTTGTACGAAAAAAAAGGTATCTCGAAAAATAAGGTAGATAACAATGCCGCAAACCAAATACGTAAAGCCTCAGCTGGAAAAAGCTTCAACACTTAACTAAAAAGGATTTTAAGTACATTCTACGCACTTGATGTGGTTACGTATTGTGCAGGCTCTTTAGGGTCTTTGTGTCGCAAAAATGTGGTTTCATTTTATATAAAAAAGATGAAGGCAAAAATGTATGAGCTTAGAAAACATTTAATCTGCTTACAGAGGGGATTCGTGTGGAAATATTTTCGATAATCTTAAATGCTTATGTTATCTACTTATTCCATTCTACTAAATGTATTGAGAAAACAAAATAATAATGATATCAGAGGAAGATCAGTATTTTCAAAGAAGGATAGTAATTTTGTATTTCCATTCAAATTACCCCATTGTTACGACTGACAGGTATCATTGTTCTCCATCAAACTTTTAATGTATCGAAGTTACGTTACGTCGTTTCAGTGATATAAATAAGGCTACATGTTACCTATCTTTTATTTCCTAGGTTTTTCATATTATACGTCGTCACCATCGTTGACTCAATCGATAGACGTCCACCGCTGGATACGTCCAAACAATCCAACTAGTGTAGCTTTCCAAACATCACTATCCCATCCATCACAAAACCTTAGCAAATGATGTACCTTCCTCATGAATTCCTCTATCTATTGGTGAAAACCGCTTGAAAATCCGTTTGAGTTTATTTTACAATATGTAGGAGGGACTTTGTTTTACAATACGTAGTGATTGTAACAGCCCCCGCACACTGGGCCACTAGTGGCGACGACTAGTCACCGCCACAAGTCACGGAAGAGATTCTTCATACATTTTATATGGTACCGACGCACACTGAGCCCTGGCAGCGTTTGAGCCACAAGAAAATGTAGGTATGAAAAATATCTTCCGCGATTTGTGGCAGCCAATATTGGCCCAGTGTGCGGGGAGTCTGTCATGTTTTTATTTATAGTATGTATGCCTGCCTAATTGTGAATCTTACCTGCTCCGAGCTGCCAATACGGCCTTGACGGCGCACACGGGCTCCCTGGTGTCGCCCACGAGGAACGTGACGTCACAGAGCTCCGGCATGGAGGCGAGGAACTTCATGTCCTCAGCGAGCCCCGACTTGTTCTCGAACGTGCTGAGGTCGGGCTCCGCCTCCATTGCCACGTACGCTCCGCTTCGCATTGACGACTGAAAGTTCTTGATTATCAGAAAAAAACGGCCAAGTGCTAGTTGTCCTCACTCTATTAAAACATTCAATCTAAGAAAGACTAGGCCAAAGCCACACGAGTAGAAAAGGAACAGAGAGGAAGCTACCTACAAGCGTCCCGCAGCAAGTACACTCACACATAGCGCCGCTCACGCACACACGGGCTGTCACGGACGCTCCGCTAGTGAACAGTTAGTTGAATAACGTCAAGGCTGTCGTGTGGTCGTGTCGCGTGCGCATTAAATTATTAGCGAGAGTTATTAGCGAGAGTTTAGACAACTGTGTACTTAAAATAGTGTAAATTATAGTTATAAAAAATTAAGTGTTGTGTTTAGACAAATATGCCTCAGTATTGTACAGTATGTTTAAGTTCCACTATCTATATCTATACTAATCTATACTAATAAATAAAATTGAAGTGTCTGTCTGTAATTTTGAAATAACTACCTCATATTAAGCTCATACGGTTATTTGAACTGTACCATAACCGAATCACACGTTTTTAAAATTTTTGTCTGTCTGTCTGTCTGTTTGAACGGGCTAATCTTCGGAATGGCTGAACCGATTTTGACGGGACTTTCACATTCAAGTCGAGAATTAACCAGGGAGTAACATAGGCTATTTATACATATTTTTAACCGACTTTCAAAAAAGGAGGAGTTCTGTTTTTCTACCTATGTACACCGATATCTCCAAGATTTCTGAACCAATTTACGTAATTTTTTTTTAATCGATAGAGAAACATTGCGACCCTGTTCTATAAAAAATTTGGATTCCAACTCCTCAATCCTGATGCTGTAGTGGACCTGATCCCCAAAACTAATGCGTTTCAGAAACTTTCGGTTATTTAAATTGATATTTATCGTTGAATGAACTCGAGTAGATACATATCCAACTCCTCAACCCTGATGCTGTAAGGAATTGCATTCCGAAATCGTGGGGATCCCACGGGATTTTTGCGTTTTGGGGACGGGTTACTACAGATAAGCTACTTTTTGTCCTGGAAAATCAAAAGTTCCTACGGGATTTTAAAAAACCTAAATCCACACGGGCGAAGCCGTGGGCATCATCTAGTCTATACTAATAAATAAAATTGAAGTGTCTGTCTGTAATTTTGAAATAACTACCTCATATTAAGCTCATACGGTTATTTGAACTGTACCATAACCGAATCACACGTTTTTAAAATTTTTGTCTGTCTGTCTGTCTGTTTGAACGGGCTAATCTTCGGAATGGCTGAACCGATTTTGACGGGACTTTCACATTCAAGTCGAGAATTAACCAGGGAGTAACATAGGCTATTTATACATATTTTTAACCGACTTTCAAAAAAGGAGGAGTTCTGTTTTTCTACCTATGTACACCGATATCTCCAAGATTTCTGAACCAATTTACGTAATTTTTTTTTAATCGATAGAGAAACATTGCGACCCTGTTCTATAAAAAATTTGGATTCCAACTCCTCAATCCTGATGCTGTAGTGGACCTGATCCCCAAAACTAATGCGTTTCAGAAACTTTCGGTTATTTAAATTGATATTTATCGTTGAATGAACTCGAGTAGATACATATCCAACTCCTCAACCCTGATGCTGTAAGGAATTGCATTCCGAAATCGTGGGGATCCCACGGGATTTTTGCGTTTTGGGGACGGGTTACTACAGATAAGCTACTTTTTGTCCTGGAAAATCAAAAGTTCCTACGGGATTTTAAAAAACCTAAATCCACACGGGCGAAGCCGTGGGCATCATCTAGTAAAAAATAAGGATATTTCTTTTTTTTGTACCCTAGAGATCAAGTGAAGTAAGTATACCTACCTTTACATAATATTATATTATCTACACAAAAAATTAATGAAATGAAATTAATTGAAATGAAATTAATTTATTTATTGTATGATAGCATGTGCCACTTATGATATTATGTCAAGACTCTACCACTAGTACCAGTGGCATAGCATACCTTGGCGGGGCCCCGTATAAAAATTTGTTTGGGGGCCTTTATGAAGGGTAAAGATTTCTCACAAAAGAAAAAAAAATGTTTGCATAAAATTAAAAGCAATACCTATTTATTCATCATAATTATTTATCTGGCACTTTTTCTGAATCAAATTAAATATATACTCTCCTTGCCTTTTTTCGGCAAACTAATTTATTAAATCATTTGATGATGACTTTAGTTTTTCTAAAGATTCTGCCTCTATGTACAACTTTTTAGACAACATTTTTTGACTTTTGTCATTTCTGAAATAAACAAAAATTTGGGAAGTTTTTGTTAATTTTTACTTACGCACGTCGGGTGCCCCCATGGCTTGGGGGCCCCGTATAATTGATACGGCATATACGGTGGTAGCTACGCCCCTGACTGGTACGGAAATCAGATTCTACTCAATAGAATTAGGTAAAACATTGCCAGGTAAGTTAAAATAGCTCCTGTACACAGTGGACCATTTCGATGGGCCTATCTAAGGTACCTATCTAAGTAACTAGGTACTTAATTCATTCAATTTACTAAAGTAAGTAAGTATCTAGGTACTGTCACGCGGGCGAAACCGCGGGCAGAAGCTAGTATAATATAAAAAACATTTTATTCCAATCATTACTACATATCTTGCTATACATATATACTAGTATATAATATTTTTATTTTTACCCATAATTTTTCACATGCAACAGGTGACAACCCTATCAGAATAGGTATAAATTTTGGACGTTCTTAGGTAGCTTCCCTTCTGGTTATTCTGTGCCAAAGCCTTCTTATTCTTACACTTATAACAGTAGCGGTCAACTTTTCTGTGAGTCGTGCATTCGTGCAATCGAACTTTTAAGACTAGTTTGGCTTCGCTAGTCACATCCGCGCACACTCCAGGCGATAAAGCCAATGTGTCGCCGTTGACGGACACGTCAAGGAGGACATCATCATCATCATTAAAACAATTAAACTTTAAACCCATTTTTCACGAAACCGACAACTCTCTCGAAAACGAAGACAAGTAATAGTAGAAATGATTGCTGACCAGATACCATAAAAATACGTTTAGTTTTCGTAATTTTTAAAAGATCGCAATGTAACGAAATCACGTTGCGACTAAATACCTAAAGTTGTCGCCCATCGCCCGCCGCTCGCAGGCATTGACACTGAGTTGTGCACGCTATCCATTGCCGGTTCAAAAAATGCTAAATACTAAACCACTAATATAAACAAAGCCGGTGGAAACAGATAATCCATTCGAGGGCAGTATGCCAGGACCACGATCTTCAGCAATGACATACATACGGGACAGACATAAGGTTATTTTTTTTTTTTGGTTATTTTGTTTATTTTGTTATTTTGTTATTTTTGGTTATTTTGTTTAGTAGATAAGTATAATAATAGCCCTAAGTTTTCGATAGTGGTCTCCTTATAGGTACCCAGTATTTATCGAAGTTACTCTGTATTTTCTATAATGAGCGCAGCATACCCCTGATCAGTTTCTACTCGGCATCGTACCGGAACGCTAAATCGCTAGGTGGCACATGCTTTTCTACTTGCAGCTGGCAACTAGTCACGAGATAATTTAGAAATTATTAATTCCCAAATCGGGAATATGGGAATCGAATACGGGACTTTCCGCTTATAAGACTACAGCGCTCGACACTGCGCCAGGGAGGTCGACAAAAAAGCTGTGCTGCATATGCTATGAGGAAAATTGCAGGAATAAGAGGGATCGGAAGCCGAAATAAGGCATGGCTAACAAACATAAGGAAATGGACTGGCATTAAGACAGTCGCACAACTATTCCGCCTAGCTATGGACAGGGAGATGTTCAAAAGACTGACTGCTGACCTTCAGTAATGGAGAGGCACAAGAAGAAGATGACTTATGCTATTATGGTAGATTCAATTGACGATTCAAAGTGCTTGTAAAAGTTTATTTGAATAAAAAACTTTTCTATTCTATTCTATTCTATTACATTTCCAAAGCCAATTTAGGTACAGGCAACTTTTTGCAAAAATACGACGAGTGCCAATCATCACTTCGTCATTGGACCCTGAAATTGGATCTCGCGTCGAAAAAGCAAAGCAATTGCCAAGAGAACGAGACTTGTTTTTTTTTGTCCTGATTAACGTCAATTAGGTACTGAAAAAGGTCAAAGACGGGCATTTATTTAATCAGAGCTTAAATTTTAATAAAGTAGGTAAGTATAGTTGGAAAAGTTAATTAAAAATATGTCTAGACACAAAAATAAATCAGAAACCAATAGCTATAGTAGTGTTAGTCGCATTTTTTATAAGAAAATGATTTACTTAATATTTTTTTTTTCTTTTTCTTTTGAAAGTAAAATAAAATATATACAGAATTACATAATTATTTATATCAAAATATTAAATGATAAAATTAGAGAATGCTCTAGTACTTCTCTCTCTATATCTCGGGAACTGAAACCAACAGCACAAAACAATGCAGGCAATTCAATAATCACAAACGGTTCCATAGCTTTCAATCTAAATGGTAATTTAGTTGAAGACCAGTCGAGTGTGCTAAAAGGAATAATTTCAATTTGGCCCTCTTTAAAGTCCTCAGTTTCAATAATTTAGACTAGCGTAATCAGCTAGTCTGGTCCTAAAATTATTGCTTACAATATATTTTTACACTGTTCTATAGTGTGAAAGTAATTTACACTACTTGCTAGATACTAAATGGGTTTTCATGTAGTGGGTTGAATCAAATTTTTATGAAAAGTTTGTGATGTAATTAAATAGGGGCAAATATCAAATGATAGTTAATTTTTTGCTACCTAACTCATTTCCAAATTTAAAAACATGTCCTTATATTATTAAGATAATAAAAAAAAGAATTATTGAATATCTCATTTCAAAAACTTCAAAGGCACATCCAATAAAACATGAAAAAAAAGAAACTTACTTCATCTAAACTGAAGTGCCTCGTGAATGTAATATCCATCTTGAAGTAAGTACAAAAGGGTCTTTTAACAAGTTCTATTCAAGTTTCCACGAGCCACGACTTTGTATAGCGAAGCTCAAACAGCGACTGACAGAGGGTAGTGAAAGGAGATGCGTGTCGCCGTGTAAAATGGAAAAGTTATGGTCCAAATTAAGAACGGAGAATTAATATGTTTTAAATAACATGTTTATATCTATACTAATCTATACTTCTATACTAATATGATAAAGCGGAAGAGTTTGTTTGTTTGAACGCGCTAATCTCAGGAACTACTGGATCGATTTCAAAAATTCTTTCACCGTTGGATACGTACGTGATCCTTCAGTACTATAGGTTATATATGTACCGCATGCGAAGCCAAGGCGGACCGCTAGTTAGTAATATTGGTAAGAAAATTAACAAGAGTTTAAATAACCAAAAGTCCGTAATTTTCAGTTGAGTGAGCGCCTTCAGTCTATTATTGTCCTATGAATTTTCGATAGTTGTGAGAGCTGTGAAGAAATCGTCACTTGTGACTCACTTTAACATTTGAACAAAGACTGAAATACGAACTGCAAATTGACTCTTAACTCATATAATTAAGTAAACAATCCACAGGTCTGTATATGATAAACGTTTCAAATTATAGAGAGTAGGGAATCCCGGACCTCAAATTATTGAATGCAAAATTCAACTTCAAATTATCGAGGGGACCAATTTGTATTGATTTATCGAGGGTTTTACAAAGGACCGGGAAAAAAATTTAAATTATCAAAAGATTCAAATTTGTTAATTTGATAATGTGTCACATTATCGAGAGTCAACTGTATTTCCTTATTAAATACGTAGTAAGTGTTTATTTTGGCACGCGTGAATTCTTAGTAAAATGTGATCGCCGATCTACCCTATAATTATGTCTGTGGATAACTCTTTTTATACTGTACGAGGCGATGTGAGTAGGAGAATGAAATCGGCGCCTTCGCCTCGCCTCAAGTAGCTTTGCAAAGCGCTCTTCTGAGCGTTAATTTTTTGGCCGGAGTCAAAGGTAGCGGGGGTATAATATTACTTTTTCGATATTAAGTCAAAAATAAGGAGAAAAACTAATTATTTCAAATCAAATAAATTACAGTGTATTTGGGACATTAAAAGGTAAGTTTTCACCAAATTCCGTGAAAAAAAAAAATATTTATTGTAAAAGATAAAAATAAAAAACCAAAAACTTGGTTTTTTGAACTTTTCACATAAATTTTGAGGTTATGTGAAAAAAGTGTAAATACAAAAGTTGTAGATCTTTTTATTGCCTACAACTTTGCCATTTAATTTTTTCCCATAGAACTTGTAGTTTTGCCGAAAATCGAGATAAACCGTTTTTTACCCTTAAAACACCCCCCTTTTTTCCCGAGCTCAGATCGCCCGTAAATTATTTTTCCTTTTATTTTTATAATATTTTCCTCCTTTTCCAATGAGTTTCATCCTACTGTGATTTTTCTTGGTTTCAAAAATTATCGACACTGGGCTAATAATGAAGTAATACTTAGTTATATGAAAAGGTTGATAATGTTACATGACAATGCAAAATAAGTTGTGAAGGTAGATGGTATTGATCTTGTATGATGACAAGTTTGTCTAAACGATTATATTAATAAGCAAATATTGGTTAAAATATCGTGATTATGCGACAAAAGTAAATACGTAAAATACGCCAACGCTCTTCACTTAGTACATAAACCACAGGAACTGAAATGCAATGAAGCACTATTCGCGGAAAGCGGTTAAAGGCAGTCTCATAGTGAAATGAGAAACTATAAATAGAATTCCTCTGAAGTTCTCCAGAATATTTCACAGTCACAGTCAAAGTTTAAGCCTTTCAAGAATAGCTTCAAGAAAAAAAAACTCAAATTTATAGTTTAACAATTATCACGCTTGCAATTTTCATCTTCAAGCAGCAAATGAACTATTGCATAACTAATTGAAAAATTGTGGTAAATTTATTTTTCTGGCGGATTATTGTTCATTTGTCTATCCAGTAAGCTCTTGAATTTTCGCATTTCTTAAATTTTATATTTAATATGTTTAAACTTGATAAAGGAGGAGTGAACTATTAACGAAACTTTTAGAATGGCGATATCTTAGGAATGGTGATTCTTAGGAAAGAAAGTATAGAAAATATTTTTGTAGATAATTTTATGATCTGCAATTTTAGCCTGGACTGTATTTTTATAAAACTTACCGTTCTCGAGAAAAATCCAAATAAAAAAAAGGAAATTTTGGCTTTGACCTTGAATAACTTTTTCAGCAGACATGGGATCAATGGAGACTTTTGACACTTTATTCCTACTGGTGTACTCAAGGTCTCTACCAAAATTCAGCTCTGTCGGAATTATTGTTATTTGATAACTATTTTACGTCTAATTTGACCTGGATATAAGGATTTTAACGATACCTCATTCATCGAAATCGGTTCAGGCGTATAGAAGCTATGAATAAATTGAAGAATTGTTATGAAGTTATGAAATATAAAGAACGGCATTCCGAACCAGTGGTAGATTCAATAGAGGATTCAAAAGTAGGTAGGTACTTGTGAAAGTTTATTTCAATAAAAAACTTTTCTGTTCTATGGTGAAATATACAAACTCACATATATGAACCATAAAAACAATATACCTACTACTTTTTTCAGGCAGTTGTATAACAACGTCCGCACCCCTAGCAGGATAAAAGGAGAGTGAATAGGCATTTTCTAGGCAAGCGCGTTCCAACTTAGACCTCATCATTGCTGTTCAGGCATGATTGTCGTCAAGCGTAAGCCTATTTCGCAATAAAAAAATAATAATAATAATAATAAAGGACCAAAGCTTCGACACGTAGAGCAACACATCTATCCTATCCTACTAATATTATATATGTGAAAGTGTGGATGTTTGGATGTTTGGATGTTTGTTACTCTATAACGTTGCAATTATTGAACCGATTTGGCTGAAATTTTGAATGGAGATAGACTATGCTCTGACTTAAAACATAGGCTACTTTTTATTCTGGAAAAATCCACAGTTCCCGCGGGATTTTGAAAAATCCGAAATCTATATCTACAGCTATAGGTAGATTACTATAGCAAACTTCCTTGAAAGTATGTATAAAGGTTGGAAAAGGGAGCGGAAACGGAAACCAGATATCCATGTTTCCCTCAGGATTTGTGAAAAATCGAAATTCACGCGGGCGAAGCCGCGGGCAAAAGCTAGTACCTAATATTGTCGATATTGATTTTGTACGGGCACCATTACATGGACGCTGAATAATGAACACAATTTGCATATCAACACGTTAACATTTTGAATACATTAAACAGAATAAACAATGGAAAATCACACCTACATACGAATAATGTATATTTAGTATATTCGTAAATGCTCACACAAATATTTTTGACTTGATAACGTCTTATAAATCGCTGAACGTCGGCTACACGCACGAAAAAGCATGACTCATTGTCACGTACCGCGTGCAAGCGAAAGCGCGGAACTAGCGATAGATAAGGCACGATCGGTCTAAGCATTCGGCTTGTGACGTATCTATTTCTTTGTTTTCTTATGACAACCAATTTTTTAACCCCCGACGCAAAAACGACGGGGTGTTATAAGTTTGATGTGTCTATGTGTGTGTGTGTGTGCATGTGCGCGTGCGCGTGCGTGTGCGTGTGTGTCTGTTCCCCTAAAATCCCGAGGGAATTGTGGATTTCTGGTTCCTGTTCCCGCTCCCTTTTCCAACCTTTATACCTACTTTCGAGGAAGTTTGCTATAGTAATCTACCTATAGCTGTAGCTATAGATTTCCGTTTTTTTCAAAATCCCGTGGGAACAGGATAAAAAGTAGCCTGTGTTAAATCAGGGCATAGTCTCATAGCCATTAAAAATTTCAGCCAAATCCGTTCAGTAGTTGCGGCGATAAAGAGTAACAAACAAATAAACACACGTGTGTGTGTGTTTATTACACACACATGCACACATACACAAACTTTTGCCTTTAAAATATTAGTATTGAAAATATAACAGCGATATCTCTATTACCCAGATAGCTAGCCGTGAACTTGTAGTTCAATAGTCTCCTACGTCTCTGTTTACTGATGCAATGTCTACTACGGTGGTAAAACGCTCCACCCACGCGAACCGTCTGGTGTAACACAACGCCCACCTTAATATCTACTCAGTGCCGTCACTAAAAATAAACAGTAAACCTCAAACCTACCTGTTGATATTAAACACTTAAAACTCTGTATCTACACTCATATGTATCACGCCCTGATCGAAGAATTCATTGACAAAACACCACCCGAAAAAAAACCTAGTGAAACACTAAAAATATTGTCATCTAGGCAAATAAACTAACGTTTTCTTCGAAGCCTAATTCACTTTGCAATTTGCAACACTGCACATTTTATTGAATATTTGATTTTCGAATATACTTATTATTGGTTAGGTATTAGTTGAGTTGAACATATTCTATTACATTTAGTCCTACTAGATTGTACACAAGGATTGTTCGGTGGTGCGCATGCGTGAATATCGCGCGCATGCTTTTGGTCATCGTCAATACCACATGAGCGATGGAAGATCGGATGGAGTGTTCAATGGGCGATGCATTGAGGGTTATATTCATGAATGAATCGTTGAAATGGCTATCGATTCAGTAGAAATATGATGCCGTTCTGTAGCTTGTAATGAAAGTCATTCATAATTTATAAGTAAGTACTTAAGTAAAAACTCATGCAAGGAAAATCAATATATAAACAAGTATAAATTAAAAATTAAAAAAACCCCCGACATTCGCCATTTTGTGTCGGCGGCCATCTTGGATTTGCAATAGTGATATTCCACTAGTCAAGCCCTTTCATTTGATAGAATAGAATAGAAAAGTTTTTTTTATTCAAATAAACTTTTACAAGTACTTTTGAATCGTCAATTGAATCTACCACTGGTTCGGAATGCCGTTCCAATATTAAAGGAGTTGTGAAAAAATATGTAATCCACCATTTTGTAGCGGCGGCCATCTTGGATCGATTTTCATCAAATATAGCTAATAACACTCTCGACTGTTTCATCTTTCAAACAAAAAAAAAAAAACCGCATTCAAATCGGTCCACCCGTTTGAGCGCTACAGGGGAACAGACAGACACACACACATACAGACACGTCAAACTTATAATACCCCGTCGTTTTTGCGTCGGGGGTTAAAAAGCATACAATTAAAAAGGTAATTGAGGATGTGAAGGCGGCCTTATCACTTGTGTATCTCCAGGCAAGCTTTTTTTAGGAAAAATCCATTGGAAATCTTCCAAGAGTTCCAGGTAACCTGTTAAACAGGAAAACTTTCATGTAGATAACTAGTATTTTATTCAAGGTGAAGTTACATGCGTGCAGCGTGGCGGGTCTAAGCTCTAAATCCCTCTCCCCTATCAGAGACGAGGCCTGTACCCAGCAGGTGGTGGAAGTTAAATTGAAAATTCATACCCCAAATACAACTTACAAATAATTAAATTACGGAAATTAAAAATTTAATTTGATAATGATTAAATCACCCTTATTACGTAAGATATTTTATTAACATTAATTTTTTATTGTTATTTGTTTTTGTGTCAAGCTTTTAAAATTGTTCAGTTTTCTGAAAACACGACATCTTTCCATAGAGACATGAACTACTGAAAACTACAATAAGGTTCCGGAATATTCAATGGTACCCCTTTCTGATATTACGATACCAAGTATGAACCCAACCAAAAGAAGCAGTACATCACTACAGCTGCAGATGGCGTTATTATCATAACCGTATGGTATACCTATAAGTACCGTAGAATAGAATAGAATAGAATAGAAAAGTTTTTTATTCAAATAAACTTTTACAAGTGCTTTTGAATCGTCGATTGAGTCTACCACAGGTTCGGAATGCAGTTCCAGCCGAGAAGAACCTGCAAGAAACTCGGCGGTTGCTCTTTTTTAAAAATAACATTATAACAATTATTATTATTAATGTACATGATTGAAATGCCGTCTCGCGCATTGCTGGAACGAGTTAAATCCAAGCTTTTTTATCGTTTATATAATCTTCAATTGTATAATAAGCTTTTTTTATGAGCATACTTTTAATAAAGTTCTTAAACTTTTGTAAAGGCAAGTCTAAGACATATTTTTTATTCAGATAAACTTTTACAAGTGCTTTTGAATCGACAAATGAATCTACCACTGGTTCGGAATGGTGCTTACAATTCTACACGTTAAGAAGGGCAGACAAAAGTAGCCCCATTTCCGACGGCGGCACCCGTTCACGAGCATGACGCATGATCCAGCCATTGCTTCGCTCAATCATATTTGAGGGAACGTAACAACCCGCACCACACGACACCACCACAGAAATGTCGTGACATACTTAGGCTACCCATGATTAAAGCATCGAATTGAACACCAATAATCGAATACTCCTCAAGTTATAATAGCGTATAAAGCGAATAAATTAAATCCATGCTTTTTTATCATTTATATAATCTTCAATTGTATAATATGCTTTTTTCATGAGCACACTTTTAATAGAATTCTTAAACTTGTGTAAAGGCAAATCTAAGATTTGTTGTGGAATTTTGTTATAGAACATTAGGCCCATTCTAGTAGTACTTGAATGTAGTAGTACTTGCCGTTATTGGAGGTAAAACGATATTGTTGACATTCTTAATATGTTTTTGGTGTTTTTGACATCAAGTCTACTCGTCTCGCACGAAACCTTTTTGTTCTTCCTTTCCTAAACAAATAACTAGTTGTCTCTTCCGGCTGCGTGCCTATACAGCCCCTCGTGGTACCACAGGCCGGCCATTGGTCGTTTATATGACGTACCACCGCTCGAGTGTCCGCGTTCGAGCCGCAAGAAAATCTATGAAAAATCTCTTCCGCGACTTGTGGCGGCCACTAGTCGTCACTCGTTGCCACTAGTGGCCCAGTGTGCATGGGCTGTAAAAGTGAATAAGCTTTTTAGATAACCACACCTTTCAACTGCAATGTTTTTACTGCGTGCTTTCATCATAGAATTTTAAGTCATGGAAATTATCAGCGCAAACTTAACTTGCATCAAACAAGTCTAACTTGGTTATTATTATACAGGGTGACTGGTAACAGGATACATTCCTTGCAGGGGCTTAAAGTAGAGCTCATTTGCAGTAAATTTTTTCATATAATGTCCTATCCGAAACTTAGTCGTTTCCGAGTTATTGAAGATTTAAGGTTTTTAGCAAAAAATTCCAGTTTTAAAGTTAAAATTAGTTGCTGAAGAAAATCATACCCAGTTTTGTTAGTTTTTTTGTTGTTTTCTGATAGAAAAACGTTCAGAAACTCAATCAAAATCAAAATAAGCTAGAAAATACCGTTAACTTTTCAGTTAAGGCCTAAAAACCACGTATTATTTTTAAGAAAAAAATCGAATTTGATGAAAAGCAATAGTATTTCTAAAAAAAAATGTATGGAACGTTACGTACAAATTACTGAAATAACTTCCTTGATTCATTAGCTATCCAAAAAGGTACAGATGTCTACAACTTTTTTCAAAACCTCGATTTTATTAACAAAATTCTGAGAACTGACGAGTCTCAATTTGACCGGGATGGAATCACAAAGTATCATAATTTACATTATTGGGCGGCAAAATGAGAAAACCTAAAAAAGAAAAAGAAAGGGCACATCAACGGAGGTATTCTGTAAAAGTATGGATAGGATTAATCAATTAAACATCTAATTGGCCCGCATTTTTCCCTCAGAATTTAAAAAAAACGAATTAGGTGAAAAGAATATTAATTCAAAAAAAAAAAATGTATGGAACGTTACGTAAAAATTACTGAATTACCTTCTTTGATTCATTATCTATCTAAAGAGGTAAAGATGTCTACAAAAAACTGCAATAACGATAGGTGAACCTATTCCTTGTCCAGATTTAACGCCTTGAAACTTTTATCTTTGGGGCCACATGAATGATTTGATGTACGCTTACCCCATTATCACAGATGAGCTTCGCGAGTACTCTTCGTGCAGCTCATGAAATACGTAAGAATTAGCCAACAAGAGTCACTGAAACGGAAATACGAAAAAGGTTTTGGGCTTGTATCAGACAAAGAGGTTCACAGTTAGAGCAAGTTTAAAATTAGATTTAGATTAAGATTAAGATTAACACTAAGATTTAGAATAAAATAAAGATTAAAATTTAGATTAAAATCATAACTAGTTTTTCTTTTGCGAACCTAAAATATGTAATTACTAATAATTATTAGTTAGTTTATTGTTATTCCTAAAATTAATCAATTAGTCATTAAACTACTACAAGTTTCAAATTGAATTAAAAATCGTTCTTGCAGTTTTTTGTAAATATCTTCACCTCGTTGGATAGCTAATGAATCAAAGAAGTTAATTTAGTAATTTTTACGTAACATTCCATACATTTTTTTTTTAGAAATAATATTATTTTCACCTAATTCGTATTTTTTAAATTCTGAGGGAAAAATGCGGGCCAATTAGATGTCTAATTGATTAATCCTATCCATACTTTTACAGAATACCTCCGTTGATGTGCCCTTTCTTTTTCTTTTTTAGGTTTTCTCATTTTGCCGCCCAATAATGTAAATTATGATACTTTGTGATTCCATCCCGGTCAAATTGAGACTCGTCAGTCCTCAGAATTTTGTTAATAAAATCGAGGTTTTGAAAAAAGTTGTAGACATCTGTACCTTTTTGGATAGCTAATGAATCAAGGAAGTTATTTCAGTAATTTGTACGTAACGTTCCATACATTTTTTTTTAGAAATACTATTGCTTTTCATCAAATTCGATTTTTTTCTTAAAAATAATACGTGGTTTTTAGGCCTTAACTGAAAAGTTAACGGTATTTTCTAGCTTATTTTGATTTTGATTGAGTTTCTGAACGTTTTTCTATCAGAAAACAATAAAAAAAACAACAAAACCGGGTATGATTTTCTTTAGCAACTAATTTTAACTTTAAAACTGGAATTTTTTGCTAAAAACCTTAAATCTTCAATAACTCGGAAACGACTAAGTTTCGGATAGGACATTATATGAAAAAATTTGTTGCAAATGAGCTCTACTTTAAGCACCTGCAAGGAATGTATCCTGTTACCAGTCACCCTGTATATCTAAGTAACCAGAAGTCAAATGTCGTATGTCCCAAATGTTTATCAAATAAAAATATAGTACCTACTTATAACACTCGTATTATCATGAATTTCGTTTCGGACTCGTGCGGTTTTAAAAAGTTAAGCACACAATATATTTTATGTAGAATCTCTACAATAAGTCAAAAATTTCGGTGTAGCATTTACCATTTACAAAGTAAACTCTACGCTTGATGTAATGCCATCGTTTGAGAAGATCAAGAAAGGACATGTATGCTATTAATTAAAGGCATCACTGTGGAATCCTATACGATTAGTGGTGTAATGGTGGGTAAGACGTTGATGTACATAGGTATCATACAACTTTAAACACTTATTTACAGAAATGTCGACTCTAAATTTAAGAACATAAGGATTAATGATATGCATATTTGTGTTGCTATTTTGTATGTAGATGCGCGGTGTCTTGGGCAAACATTTTAAGCAAGGGAACCGTAGTAATCTGGGAATTTCGTTATAATAATTAATGTCTAGGTGCTGAGATTCTAGCGAAATTACAGTGAGTGAAACTTGGTTTTGCGTAAAATTTAATTAAATGTACGATGTACCCCTATTGTAACGCAGAGTTTTCTGCAGTATTTATTTAGGGTGAGTTGCACATAGCACAATTACATTAATTTTACGGTTAAAATTAAATACCTAAGAGTGAAAAATCCACTTTGGATTGCACAAGTCAGGATTCCTAAGTGAACAAAATTTGGCCCTTAATTTTAAGGTACAAAATATACTGACTGCGCAACCCACTTTGCTTTTTATTTGCTGTTCAAAAATCTAACCCGTTACTTACGTAGATTTAACCCCCTACATGACCCTTAACAGGCCCTATCATGACCCTTAAAGGTTTTATTTTGTAAGTAATACTATTTATATTTTTTTAAACTAATATCAAACTTTCTGGACATACCTAATATGTGCAATAACTCAACATAGAAACAGGATCAGACGCCAGTTGGTATTAATACCAATATATCCACGTCGGTATGAGATAGCTGTTTGGCAGTTATTAATCCTCCACAGGCTTAGATCTGGATATCGAATGTCTCAAGGGTTGACATGACATAACCCCATTTCACGGCTTATTGCTCTAGGTATCGTTTTTGTTATATAATTTGATATGTGAAATCATTCCTAAACCCAACTAGGGTAAGTTTTATGATGAGCCATATATTATTTCTTCGTCGTACATATTATGTTACTGCATTTTATACGCTGAACAAAGATGAAGAAAAAATGTCTGAGTTGCACATTATAATTAAAACAAATATAAATTAAAAATTTAAAAAACCCCCGACATTCGCCATTTTGTGGCGGCGGCCATCTTGGATTTGCATAGTGCTATTCTACTAGTCAAGCCCTTTCATTTGATACCCATATTAAGGGAGTTGTGAAAAAATATGTAATCCGCCATTTTGTAGCGGCGGCCATCTTGGATGGATTTTTATCAAACATAGCTAACAACACTCGACTAATTCACCGTTCAAAAAAAAAACCGCATTCAAATCGGTCCACCCGTTTGAGCGCTACAGGGGAACAGACAGACACACACACACACACAAACACACACACAGACACGTCAAACTTATAACACCCCGTCGTTTTTGCGTCGGGGGTTAATGAGGCTGAGACCATTTTTAAGTAGGTATAAGGATATACTTGTTTCAGAAACTTTAGCTCTATTAAGTACCTGCAGGTTGATTAATTTTTTAAGGTGATCGAATAACTTGAATAAATATTTATTAAGTTTCTTTTTGAAGTACTAGTGCTCAAGTCTGACTAACACTTGGCCTAAATCAAAGGCAAAATCAAAGTCAGCATTGATTCGAGTTTTATCTTCTGATATATTTGGCTATTTTTGTATGAAGAAGCGTGATTATTCTCTGCTCTATCAATGTTTCACCACAATGTTTCGACATATATGTGGTTGAGCAGAACTTGTCGTTATTTAATGGACTCCTTACAGCTGTCAATGTGGACTCAAAACAGGACACTCGAAAGAAATTCATAGATTGTATTTTTTAAGCTAAAACTGAATGCTTAACCTCTCGTTTACTTTGTCTTAATATAATAACGATTAATTATTATCTACCAGTCGTTCCATGGTGGACTCACGACTTACGTAACCAACAATCAACATAGAACAGAACTTCACAACTGTTATAATCTTGATAGTGCCAGTAAGTTACTTGGAATTGATTCAGATGTTTCCAAGTAATTATGAGATAACAGTTTGTCAGTTACTAATCTAGAGAGTGCGGACTTTAGAACTAGATATTGAATGTCTCTCCAGTCGACTAGATGCGACTCATTTCACGGTTTATGCCCCATTCGCACATACATATCAGTGAAGCATCAGTGCCGCGGCCGGCGCAGTTCCGGCACAGTGAAAAATATGTCATTCTCTATGAACTGACACTGAAACACTGCGTCGTAACTGATACGGACAGGTGCGAACGCATTCATAGAGAATGTATGAAATAATATTTTCACCGTGCCGGAACTGCGCCGGCACTGATGCTTCCCTGACATGTGCGAATCGGGCATAAATGCTCTGAATATACCTACTAACTTCGTAACTCCGTGTATTTAATCAAACAGTTTTTCTTAGTAATAAAAATAAAATATATACTTTCAACTAAGTACTTACAACCATTATAACAATTATATTATTGATGGAGGTAATAAGGTGTCACTTTACAGGGTAGTAATACTTACCAATTTTATAATGTACTGGTTAAAGTTCACAAGCGTCTTACGGGTGTGTAATGAAACGATGCTGGGTCACTCAGTACTGGCACAGAATAATAACTAGTACCTAAAGGTACAGAAGCCTTACTTCGCAATGGTTTTTAAAGAAATATGTACTCAATTTGATAAACAATATGATTTAATTTAGCTCGCGTTCCAGTCGAGCACGTGTTCATTTACGTACCTACAAATTTTTTTTTGAGGAAATATGGGCCTTAATTCACTGGTTTACGGTTCATAATAGGTTATACGTGGTTATACGTTTGAATGATCCGCGGACTCTAGGGTTGTTTACTTCGAGAAACTACCGTAAAACGGGGTGAATAGGGATGCAGGGGTGAATAGGGAAAAACCAGGAAAGTTTTTCGACACAAAAATAAATTAAAAAGCTCGTTACAATTTATACCATTTTTGGTAGCATGATAGTAGAGGATTAGAAGGGTTTACGGCGATACTGAACTATGCATCACATTAGCTACAAATTGTGAAAAACGACATTTGAAAATACCATGTCAGGATACCGGTTTGTTACAGCTTAAAAACTTTGCTCTCTAAAATTTATTTTGTAGAAAAAAAGGACAATTGTGAATGGAATACGTTATTTTGTGTTTGAACTATCATATGCATAAAAGCTAAGTCTCATTTGTTGGTTAATTTTAATATATTTTGATAAATTAGTAAGATACTGAAAATCTGTTGTTTTTGGGGTGAATGGGGACGGCTCAGTGACTGAATAGGGACGAAAGAGGGGTTAATAGGGATGAGAATGAGGTGAATAGGAACGACTTATGGGTGAATAGAAATAGAAATTCGCAATATGGATTCGCAAACTTCCTTTAAGTTGAAAAGAATTCCATAGGTATCACATATAGTATCACCGTAAATATTTTGCGTTGGGCTCTTAGTCTAAGTTCGTAAATGAATACGACAAATGAAATGCAACTCGAATGAAACGACTAAAATGTCTTTTTATTGTACTTTTAAATACTTTTAGGGTATCGGAATAGTACTTTGTTCAACAAGGGGAGAAAGGGTTTGTAGTGTGAATTAATTTCATTTCAAATAGGAACATTGTAATCCAATCGAAGTAGATTTTACCTGTCAGCGTCTTTAGGCAACCAAAAAAAAGTTAAATTTCGATCACGATCCGTATTTAAACAATTAAATACTGCACAGTATCTTTTTGCTTTTTTTTCGTTTTGTGTCCATCTTGCAACTATCGAGAAAGTTGAACGTGGTCGAACAAATAGCGCGCGCGCGTGCGTCTTTCTTCGCTTGTGGCAGCCTACTAGATTGGCCTTAGCGCAACGGCCGCCGCCTGTAGGTATGTTTTTACTACCTACACGCGGAGTGACACAGGCCTGGTACTGGTTTATTTTTATACATGCAGATTGCAGGTACCCGCAACTTATAACATAATTATGATAATAACACTACATCTTTCTTTTTCTACAATGAAAAACAAGTGAGTAATACATGCTAAAAATTGGCAATAAATTAAATCCATTATTAACCTCCTTATACCTCCCCTTATTTATTACCCCCCATTAAATGATATTTAAGAAGCAATTAAAAACCAAATAATTAAAAAAAATACAAAATATTAAAAAAAATGTAGCAACAAAATTAAAAAAAATTAAAAGTAACATTATACAGCACCATATTATAGACTGGTTCAGCATTACAATAAAATTTCTACCTCATACTGACTAAGTCATCAGATAAAAAAAATCCTTTACATAATTCACATTATTAATTACTATATTATATTATTAATTACTATATTATAAGTAATTCTATGATTATTTCAGGTACATATAAAATTCAGACATGAATAAGAATTAAAACTTCTAAGATATAAGTAAAAATAAACATTTTATTTACTAAATACACCTCAAGAATTTTTTAGGCTTACAAAAAAAAATCTATTCCATGGAATAAATAAATGAATCCTTGTCAATACCTTTTTAATAAAAATAGACACACACACACACACACACCGCGCGCGTCTCCTCGCGGTGTCTACGAGAGAATCGAGTTACTGGCTACAAGCTCTCCCGTCAGCATATTAATCTGGCCATTCAACGAGGTAACGCAGCCAGCGTTCTGGGCACCTTGCCTCGTTACAGTGATTTGGATGTTTTATTTGATTTGTAATTTTTATTTTTAAGTATTTATTGTTTTAAATTAAGGAAATTTTTAAATAAAAATAAAAATAGATGTTTGTCTTTCTTTCGTCATTGCGTTCGCGTATTGTTCATCTGATTGAGCTGAAACTTAGCACAGAAAAAGATTGCATTCCGCAAATGTTTCATAGTTACTTTTTATCCCGAAAAAGAGATCCCCGGGAATGAATTCACTCAACTAGTTCATAATAAATCTTTCTAAATATGGTAAATATCGCACTGTTTACCTACTAAAAAGCATAAAGATGATATAAGCGAATCAACAGACAAATTCTGATTCCGAATTTATTACTACTCAGAGAAGAGAAAAAATAATAAAAATATCCGAATTAAGTATATAATATTATATACGTTAAAATGGCAAGAATACAAGAAGAATACATAAAAGGATTGTTTTATTGAATGATCTCTCGTCGTCATACGGGCTTCGTTTACAAACCAAACAACTCATCAGCTATCCAAACAAAAGTCCGTCTTTCCGCTTACAATTTTTTGAAATTTCTCGAAATATATTTATTTTTCAAAAGCTTATAAAAATCTTATCTGGATAACACTAACTTAACTTACATTAATTAAATTTGCCATTTCAATTTCATTGGTTACCATTAAAATATTAAAAAAATAATTAAATATTATTTGCAATAAACTGTAATCCTTTTTTTGTTCTCAAGTTTGAAGTCGGTAGACATAAACGATTTTTAAACTCGGTTTTTATTGTCTCGACTAGGCGAGCACAGAGCCACAACACGTGCTGTTCGCCAGAAATCCGTGGTGGTACTGAAATATAATCAAGCAAAACGCCAACCGCAGTGCGCGTTTGTACGCGGTTTGGCGTTTTTAGCTTTTCCTAAACCGTTTTTTCTTTTTCTAAATCGCGGTGCGTGCGCAGCCTTATCACGTAAATTATCGTCCGTAAATCGACTTTACAGACAACCAATATTTTATACTTACTTAAAACTCATCATCCTTTAGACGCCTAAAATATCTTTCTTAAAATAATAGTCGATGAAGTTCTTTTATTATCTACGGCACCGATACCTACCAGACGATTCGAGTTAATCCAAGATTGTGGTGAATGGATATGAATGATTTGGCCGCTATCCCTGCCAGATAGATGGACGGCCTTTAGATTAATTACCCTTTGCGAAGAATGGTTTAACTTTAAATCTTTTTTCTTTCATAAATATAACTGTTATCTGTTGTCTATATAATAATATAGAGTGTAATTTACTCATTTTTTAAATAAAGAAAATTTATCTCATAAACTTTGACTACAGTATTTTAATTTTTCAAAAGATAAGCTTCCGACTAATTGTTTTTTCTGCGAGTCCAAAAACTGTCTAATAATAATTTCACCTATGCATCTGCCTATATATAGCCACCATATCTGTATGCTATACTGTACATATATATGCTTAGAATGTAATCGACATTATTGAGGATTATGTGTGATAAGTTGAGCACACGCGCATAGTACGTCTAATTGCGACGACGCAATGTGAATGACAGAGGCATTAGGGGGATTGACTTGGGTCGACATTAATCAAGTAATGTAATCGTTTGCGATACCTAAACTTCCGTAAGCGTAAAAACTCACGGAGCGGTTTGCACCCGCGCCCGCCGCGGTTGCGGGCCCGCAAACCTCGTACGATCGCGAAATATATGGAAATGTCGAGAGCAAAACTCACGACGCGATTTACTCCCGCAGAGTGCGCGGTTATTTGCGGGTCCCGCAGCACCGACGGGCCGCGGTCGCCCGCGAGTTTTGCGGGCGTCACCTAACAAGGTCACTTGAAGAGCTAATCTTATATATAGGTAGTAGGTAATTATGTCGATCTCTTTTTGATACAAGTATAAATTAAAAAATAAATAATAGTTTAAAAAAACTAAAAAACACGCTTTTTATAGAAAACCAAACTAAAAAATAGAAAATAAATTTTAATAAATATAAATTAATAATAGTGTGCATATGAAAAAATGTATTTTATTTAAAAAAAACGTGGGGTGCATGGGTGTATAGAGGATTATCATTTCGATAATATCTTAAAATCACCCCACGCTTTTTTTAAATAAAATACATTTTTTCATATGCACACTATTATTAATTTATATTTATTAAAATTTATTTTCTATTTTTTAGTTTGGTTTTCTATAAAAAGCGTGTTTTTTAGTTTTTTTAAACTATTATTTATTTTCTACTTTTTAGTTTGGTTGATTTATAAAACACTAAAAAAATCATGTCACTTAAAATACAACAGATATTAATTATTAATACAGTCGCGCGCCGAACGCGGACGGTAGCGTTCGTTTTATTCGTACGTTCGAGATTGCGCATCGTAAATCTTTTTAACAAAATACCTTCGAGTAACAAGTTTGTGCAAGTTTATGTCGTCTTGTAGTTTGAATAATATAGGATGTGATGAACAAGTTTCAACGTGTTCGAGGATGGAGGGTGATAGTTCAGATGTGGTTTCAAGTATGCAGGTAGTTGGAAATATGGAGTTGGAGCATAATGAGGAGAGTAATATTACACCGAAAGTCCCAGAAAAAAGAAGGCGGCCAAATAGTGATATTATAGGGGAAAATGAAATGGATGATGGATTTATTACGGTATGTTCTAGGCGTTCGAAAAGACTAATTAGGAGCGAGTCAAGGAATAGCGATTCTCACAGGTCAAAGAACAATAGTAGCTCTGAAGAAATATATGAAGTGAGTGTTACATCTAAAAAAATTCTGCCAAAACAAATAGCCTTTGCTAAGCTCTTAAGATCAGAAAACATAAACAATATTCTTAGGATAAAATTTAAGAGTCCATATAAGGTTTTCATACAATTTGGTAACAAGGAACATGCAGAGAAGTTGGTTCAGAATAAAAAGTTATGCGATATGGGATATAAAATGCAGGTAGCGGATGAAACAAGCGTGTCGTACGGAATAATTAAAGAGATAGATTTAGACGAAGAAGAGAAAGAACTGATGGAAAATCTTGAATGTGATCACGAAATATTAGCTGTGAAAAGATTAAAGCGCTTAGCAGAAGGAAAATGGATAGATAGTGAGACTGTATGAATATCTTTTAAAAGTTCTACTGTTCCTCCGTACGTGTACGGGTTCGGGTGCAGATTTGAAGTTAAACCTTATATGTTTCCAGTAACTCAGTGCGGAAATTGCTGGCGTTTTGGTCACCTAACCCGCTTTTGTCCAATGAAAAATATTGTGTGTCCAAAATGTGGTTTAGCTCATGATAATTGCGAAACAACTCAGTACAAATGCGTCAATTGTAAAAACAACCACATGGCCAATGACAAGGCATGTCCAATCTTCCTTAAAGAAAAACGTATACGGAGAATAATGCAGTTGGAGAATTGCACATATCGTAGAGCTCTTGAGATACAGAGGGGTAGTATGAAAACAAATGAGAAAAATAACAAGAGTGAAAGTGAATGTGAAAGTACTAATAAGAATAACGACAAAGCGAGAGTTACAGATCCTTTGAAAAAGACTTATCGAGATATACTGTTGACAGAAGCGATGATACATACAGAAAATTCTGATACTGATGATATAGATAATGATGAAAGTTTAATAGGTAATTTGACGAAATTTCAAAACAGAAAAAAGAAGAAGAAACAGCAAAGGACTAACACCTTTAATGAAGATTGGGTGGATGAGAGTTTGCAGTATAATAAAGAACAATCGAAGCAGTATACAGAGAATCAAGAACCTAAGAAACCTAGTATTCATGAAGGTAAAATTACTCTTATATTAATTTTAAAGAAAATGAAGGAAATTATTATGTCAAACAGTAAACTAGAAGAAAAGATGGTTGCAGTGGCAAAATTTATTTTGGAAATTATTTCCAAATTGGTTTTATCATATTTTGAAAATGTAGATATTTTGAAGCAAGTAATGTCATTTTTCAAAAGTGAGTAATTTACAAGATTTAGTGTTGAATATAATTCAGTGGAATTCACAAAGCATTAGGCCTAAAGTGGCCGAGTTTGAGTGTTTATTACATCAAGAAAAGGTTCATTTGGCTCTTTTGAGTGAAACATGGCTAGAACCAAATTCGACATTGCGCATTAAAGATTACAATGTAAGTAGAAATGATAGATTTGATGGTTATGGCGGAGTTTGTATTATTAGTCACAAATCTCTTAAAATAGAAGTATGTCCAATAAATATTTCAAATTCAGGTATAGAGATAGTACACATTAAAATATTAAATGTTAAAGATTTAATTAATGTAATATCAGTATATTGTCCTACAACCATTCGTACCACTCAAGCAGACTGAGATGATTTATTTTCGAAATTCCCTCACAAAAGTATTATAGCTGGCGATTTTAATGCCCATCATTCAAATTGGTCATGCAAAATAGATCATAGAGGCACACAATTATTTGATTGTTGTTTAGAGAACGGCTATATGTCTATTAATGATAACAGCCCCACTAGGGTTAAATTAGTAAATAATAACCTTCAGCAAACTTCACCTGACATTACTTTTATCTCATCAGATCTCGCAATTAATTTTGAATGGAAAGTTACAAATGAAAACTTGGGCAGTGATCATTTGGTAATAAAATATTCTATGAATTATAGCGATAATTATCGATGCACAAAACTCCGTAATTTTAAAAGAGCTGATTGGAATACATATAGTAATTCTGTTGAGTTATATTTAAATACATTATCTCAGGATGATAATGACAACAATATTGGTATACAACAAAGATACAATACATTCTTAAAGTGTATAGATAGAGCCGCTGATGAAAGTATTCCCTTTATAAAAATTTGTAATAATCCTACAGCTAAATTTCGGCCAAAACCATATTGGAATCCAAATATTTCTAAGGCTGTTGCGCAACGTAGATTAGCTTTAAAACTCTTTAGGCAAAACCCAATTCCAGAAAATCTTAGCGCATTAGAAAGAAAAATCATGGATGTTAAAAAATGCATTAAAAAAGCTAAAACACAAAGTTGGTGTGATTTCTGTGATTCTATCAATGAAACAACATCAGCCCCTGACATGTATCATCGTATGAGGTGGATCAAGGGATACAAACGTTCTCAAGTATATTTCTCGTCCGAAAAAAATGAACAACTTTTGTGTAGTCTTGCTCCTGACTCAGTAACGTCCAAATGTCCATCTTTCAAGTCATCAAATTCATTAATGGAGTCTTTTTTTACTTTAGATGAATTGTATCACTGCCTAACCAAAAAAAAGATACTGCCCCTGGTGATGACAACATAACCTATTCGATGATTTATAATATTTCTGAAAAGGCTAAATTATACCTTCTTGATATTTTTAATAAAATTTATACATCTGGTTATGTTCCAATTCAATGGCGCAATATTAAAATAATACCTATTCCTAAAGCAGATAGTTCTAAATTTAGACCTATATCATTAATCTCGTGTGTGTGCAAAATCTTTCACAATATGTTATCTAGACGTATAGAGTGGTTTGTTGAGAGCAATAAAATATTATCCCCTAATACTACGGGCTTTAGAAGATCACAATCTTGTTTAGATAACGTAGCCCGGCTTGTGACGAAAGTACAGATTGGTTATACAAATAATCATCCCACTCTAGCTTGTTTTTTGGACGTAGAAAATGCGTATAATAATGTGACAGTTGAAAGTGTAGTTACAGCTCTTGATAAGATTGGTATAGGAAGGCGAATTTGTATATACTTTTGGATGTTTCTCAAAGAGAGACATTTAAAAATTGAGGTCGGTGTTGATGCTAAGAAATATATTTGTCGATGGACAAACAGAGGATTGGCACAAGGCGATCCTATATCCCCTTTACTTTTCAATATTGTGACAGCCAATATATGTAGAGAGATCCAATCTGTATTTATTTCACAATACGCAGATGATTTTGTAATATATGTCAGTAGTAATAATCTTCTAGACTGTGCTAGTAAAATACAAACTACGCTGAATACTATTGTTATTTTGCTGGAAAATATTGGTTTGAATTTGTCTGCAGAAAAATCTAATTATTTGGTCTTTAGTAGAGGTTTAAGAAGTCAGCAAGTTGTATTATCGATAAATGATGTAGAGTTAACCAGAACTAACTGTGTTAGGTACTTAGGATTTTGGCTTGACTACTCCTTACGATGGAGAAGACATATAAATGAGATTTGCGGGAAAAGCTTTAAATTTTTGAACCTACTCAAAGTATTGGCTGGGCCTTCTTGGGGGATTCATCCAAAGCACTTACGACGTTTGTATATCGCCATCATAAGGAGTAGACTTGATTTCGGGAGCTTTTTGTTCGATAATAGTGCTAATTCTAACATCTCGAAATTTGATAAAATCCAAAATCAAGCATTAAGAATAGTGGGTAGTTTTATAAAAAGTACACCAATACACGTGATGGAGTGTGAAACTGGTGTTACTCCGTTATGTCTAAGAAGAAAATATCTTGGTATTAAATACTGCTTGAAATCTAAATCTATTAGTGAAAATCAAACGTTATCATTATTAAACGAGTTACATAATATTTGCCAGGGTACATATTGGAGCAGGAAAAAATTACCTTTACTTGTTACGATTTATAATGAATTAAAAAATGAAGATGTTTCATCATCTTATCCTATTGAAATCTTCTCCTTAGACGTTTGGACGACTAAGATTAAGATAAAGAATGTTTTAGAGGATAGTCTTTCAAGTGTTAATACATCTAAAAAAGAATTTGACTCTTGTATAAAATTTAATATTTTAGAAGAATTAAATCTTAAGTACAAAGGTTGGCATAAGCTTTATACGGATGGTTCAAAAACTGTTCAGGGTACTGGAGCAGCTTATTTTGATCAGAAGAATAAATTATATGGCAAGTTTAAGACTAATTCTAATGTTTCAATAATGACTGCAGAACTGCTAGGAATTTTACAGGCTTTAAAATATGTCAGCACTATAGAAGAAAGCAAAATAGTTATTTTTACAGATAGTCGAAGTGCCATTCAGCATTTAGCTCGATGCGCCTCTGGTCACAGAGGTGTTGTGATAGCTTTCCATATTCTTAAAATGCTGAATGACCTTCAATGTAGATACATAAATATTAAAATTCAATGGATTCCGTCTCACACTGGTCTTGTTGGAAATGAACATGTGGATCATTTGGCTAAGTCTGCAGTAGTGGAAGGCATTGATGTAATGATTTCACCATCTCATTCGGAAATATTACCAAAATTCAAAAAGTCTTGTTGTGCATTGTGGAAAAATCATTTTGACATTAAATCAGTTGAAAAAGGAATATGGTATAAATCCATCCAAGACATGCCTTCTATTATTCCGTGGTTTGTTAATTCACGATTAAACCGTCCGTATATAGTTGCTGCTTTTAGATTGAGGTCCGGACACGTTCCATTGAGAAAGTTTGCGTATTTAATGAAAAAAGTAGACTCACCAAATTGTTTGTCCTGTGGTAAAAATAGATGATGTGCTACATTTGTTAATGGAATGTGTTCAGAATAGTAGTCTGAGAGAACAGGCTTTGTCTTTATTAAATATCAATGAATATGACATTGGATTATTGAATAGTATTTTAGCTCAACCTAATTCACGTTCAGCTAAAATTCTATTTAATTTTTATATAAATAGTTTAAAAAACAGATAGGATAAATTATATAGGTAATATTTTAGTTTACTACTAGAGTCGTAGATTTTTGTTTCGTTTAAAATATGATTATATACCCCTAAGTTTAAATAGTTATTGACTGATTGTTACATATATATATGGTACAATAGGACTGTCATGTACTTAATGTATAAAAGCCCTTAAAAATAAAGATAATAAAAAAAAAATTATTAATAAATTATTTTATTTGTTTTTTATTGTAAATCGTACATTAGGATTAAAGTAAATAAGTACTAATTAATAATATTATTATTTTGTTTTAATATTGTTTTATCTTCGCATTCGTGCGTTTTGTGCTTAGATTTTAGTTGTGTGTGACATCTATTTTGTTTACCTTAGTTACAGTTAGTTACCGTACGGTTAGTTATTTCAATGGGTTCCTGGATGGATTGAAAACACAATTACCGGGTAGGTAAAGGTAACCTACCGGGTCTCGGTAGGCGGCGCTGATGTCGGTATGTCACGGGGCAGGACGAAGTCTGCCGGGTTCACTAGTTCAATATAATAGTTAACTTATTCAAAGTTGGCAACGATGACAAAGGAGTATTATATAAAAATATCACGAGTAATATTTTCAAAACGCAAAAACTCTTCTAATACCTATAACGTGAAACAAAATTTGTAAACTACAGTCGACTTTCAATAATTTGAAACTCAAGGGACAAAGAAAAATATCACATTACCAAGAGTTCAAAATAAGAGTTAAGCCTGCAGTCTATCATTGTCCAATTAATTTTCGATAGTGGTGAGAGATGAGAAGTAGGTACCTAACCGTCACTTCTCACTCACTTTAACATTTGAAGAAAGACTGAAATATGAACTGCAAATGACTCTTGTCTCATTATCTCATTTATGTAAACAATCGATAGGTCTGTGCATGATAAACACTTCAAATTATAGAGAGTAGATACGGAAGCCCGGACTTCAAATTATTGAATGTTGGCGGGCAAGATTTAACTTCAAATTACCTAGTGGACCAATTAGTATTGATTTTATTCAATTTATCGAATGTTTTTCAAGGGACTGGGAAAAAAGTTTAAATTATCAAAAGATTTAAATTAACGAGTGTCAAATTATCGAGAGTCGACTGTAGGTACATCTATCGTAACCTCGAGTCCGCATCATGACTTCGAAATATGTTACGCCGAATAATACGACACCGAATGTTTATAATAACGTATAACGTGATGACGAAAGTACATTATAACGTTTATCGTAACAACGAAAATATGTGATAACGTATCACGCAATAACGAATGCACGTTATAACGAAAAACATCATACCGAACTACGCGCCTCGAAATAACTTAGGGATGGCCCTTTTTAGGGTGCCGTACCCAAAGGTTAAAAACGGAGTCCTATTAATGTAGCTCTGCTGTCTGTTTGTCTGTCCGCCGATCACAGGTGTCTAGGCACATAGACGAACTACATTACGTTACATACACGTACGTTACGTAGACAACAGACATTGTTACAAACCTGAAATTTTGGTATTTGGTGTAGAACATTGACCCAAAACCAAACATTGAATTAAAAAAAAACCGGCCAAGTGTGAATCGGGCCTCGCTCTTTTAGGGTTCCGTACATAATTATGAACATCATAATATTTTGGGTGTAAGAAATATTTAATTTCCAAGCTAGATATCGCAGCTAACCGTGAAAGAAAAACCCAAAAAAAATTTCCGGCTCCTTTTTCATGTATGCTCACTGAAAAATAATTTCTTTCAATTTTTAATTTAATATTTGGTTTTGCGTCAACGTTTTACACAAAATATGTACCAAAATTTCAGGTTTGTAACTCATTTCGTCTACGAGCTAGAGACCTGTGACCGGCGGATAGACAGATAGACGGACAAACAGACAGCAGAGCTACATTAATAGGACTCCGTTTTACCCTTTGGGTGCGGCACCCTAAAAAGGGCCATCCCTAAGTTATTTCGAGGCGCGTAGTTCGGTATGATGTTTTTCGTTATAACGTGCATTCGTTATTGCGTGATACGTTATCACATATTTTCGTTGTTACGATAAAAGTTATAATGTGCTTTCGTCATCACGTTATACGTTATTATAAACATTCGGTGTCGTATTATTCGGCGTAACATATTTCGAAGTCATGATGCGGACTCCGTAACCTCACGTAAAATTAGCAAATATTACTATTACCACTCGAAATACTAACCACTTTATTATAACGCACAGCCGGTAAGCTATGCGCAATACTTTCTTTAATGAGAGCGCAACTAACACCGGCCATTGGATCACACCACCGCCGACTCTGCTGTTGCCAACGCCGTCGATCAACGACGAAAACTGGGTCGATATGTGTGCCCGCTCACCACATCGGAAACACACAACCGATTTGCTTTATTGAGAAGTCTTGATATTTCCTAACCAGAAACTGCTTCAAGTTGGTCTGCCTGCCTGCAAAGCCTGTTCTATAAGCGCACGACTCAAAGCCATTATGAGAAGTTCCTTGCAAATCTGGATCTGTGATGCACATATCCGCGGTCGTAACCCATGCGCGAGCGTCCACTTTGTTCTTATTCGGATTAAACTCAGGTATACCTGGATATCTTTGCTAGTAGACGGCGCTTTCATTGCCTCGACCAATGCCGCAATTACGGTTTTGCTGTTCCATGAGTAAGCGCCATTTTATATTGTCATAGCCGATTAATTGATTCACACCGATTTTCATATCGGTTGCGTCCCACTTCTGTAACGGAGGGCCGAAGGTATCATCTCGTTACCGTGGGCGATCATTGATGGTTGTATCAGCTCTTCGTCCATTGTAAATTACGGAAATAAGACTCGAGTTACGCTTGATAGATTTCATAGATTACAACGAATCACCGCATAATCACACTTAAATAAACACACGTAGTTCAGATATGAGCGGATTTCTTTCGAAACGTGTCGGATCTAGGTTGTTTCAACGCCTGAGCGATATCTTTTGACAAGCTTTTTTTTCAAAAGTCCATGTCAATTCACCTCCGTGTGTCAATCCTCCGACAGTTGACACATTTATTCGAAAATCCCAACCAAACTCCGCCGAATACGCCCAAAACAACTCGTTCCGTTGCTTACTCAACGAAATAATAATTTAACAAAAATCTTATTTTGCAAATTGAATAATGGAATAATCTTATCAAATTAGTGTATTGTCATCGGTCCTCGATAAATCTACAAAGTTTGAATGAAATCTGACCGTTTAAAGTGGGTCAAAATCGCGGTCAAAGGAGTCGGTTACAAACATACATACCGGTGAAGCTAATATAAAGCGTGTAAAAATTTAGAAAACCCCCGGCATTCGTCATTTTGTGATGGCGGCCATCTTGGATTTGCATAGTGTTATTCTACTAGTCATTTGATACCCATTTGAGGGAGTTGTGAAAAAATATGTAATCCACCATTTTGTGGCGGCGACCATCTTGGACCGATTTTCATCAAACATAACTAAGAACACTCCCGACTAATTCAAACGTTGGAACAGGCGGACAGACAGACAGACAGATACACATACACACACACACACACACACACACACACGCACACAGACACGTCAAACTTACAATATCCCGTAGTTCTCGACCTCGACTCGAACCTCGATCACGAAGTACGCTGGACTGGTAGACAGACGACGTGATATTGAAGTAATTCGACCATTCTCATTTTGGCGCTGATTGCTAACAAAAGTTATTGTGAAGGTGCTTGGAACTAATGTCAATTATTGTCGTCCTTACTAACATAAATGAGAAGTTATAGAACACAGCGCCGATCACTGCGCCAAGGATATCATTGCTAGTCACAATAAGGGGTTTATTCCTATTTACATAGTAAATGGTATGATAGAATGGAACAGCCTACATACGTCCCTGTAATTAATTATTCCTAAAAACAAAGCCTGCAGCGGGCCAAGACTCGGAAATTATTTCCGCACACAGGACCGCAGTCGCACCTATTGTTCTAACTATAATCACTGTAACGAAGTTACAGTTCATGGGGAAATTTGTTTCAAAATAGAAAGTGACTGTTTGATTTAACATTATAACTATACTAGCTTATGCACACGGCTTCGCCCGCGTGAGTTTTGAGTTTTCACAAATCCTGAGGGAATCGTGGATATCTGGTTTTCGTTTCCGCTCCCTTTTCCAAACCTTTATACCTACTTTTAAGGAAGTTTGCTATAGTAATCAACCTATAGCTGTAGATAGGTATACATTTCAGATTTTTCAAAATTCCGCGGGAACTGTGGATTTTTCCAGGATAAAAAGTCTAGATAGAAAGCCTATGTTTTAAGTCAGGGCATAATCTATCTCCATTAAAAATTTCAGCCAAATCGGTTCAATAGTTGCGACGTTATAGAGCAGAGGTTCCCAAACTTTTTTTTCTCATGGACCACTTTCAAACTTTAACTAGTTCCGGTGGACCCACTGCAGCCACATTTCTACCATATTCTCAAAACTCGAAAAAAAAATATGAAGATTAGATCTTACTATGGAAATTTGCGTCCATCGACCAATTGCAACTATCCATAAATTACGTCGCACGTTAAGGGGGAGGGGGTCGAATTGTGACATTGTGTGACAAGGGAGTGGAAGGGATCATACATTTTTTGATGTCACATTTCAAAATCTAATATTTTTAAAGTAGGTACTATTAAAACATGAAATAAGAATTTTTAAAGCAAAATTTTGTTGAAAAATTGCAAAATATGTGACTTCACACCATTGTCTCACAAATGTGACCAGCTGTGACAAGGACGGGGGTAAAGTTAAGCACTGAATATGGAATATACAAGTTTTTACAAGTAAAAACTTGCATATTCCATAGCTTTTTAAAATATTATTATCTGCCTACATTGTAAGGTGAAATCAAGTCAATATTTTAGTTCTTCACTATCGAAACCAGATAAAAAAAATTCGTGGACCCCCGCTTACGACTCGTGAACCCCCATTTTCTTGTCACGCCAACGTAGACCCCCCTCGAGTCTCCCGTGGACCCTTGGGGGTCCACCTGGACCACTTTGGGAACTACTGTTATAGAGTAACAAACATCCACACTTTCACATTTATAATATTAAATAAAGTAGGATGCCTACCGTTTAATGAGACTACTTCCTGATGCTGTAGGGGTAGTGGACCTACAAGTAACTTCAACACCAATTGTCACCGAGGGGTAACAGTTGATATAGTAAGTTACTTAACCGTCAACCCTCCCTCATCTAACCCCCGCTATCTCAGCCTAGCCTAGTAAGCCTAGTGATAGTCTGTTAGATTATACTCTGCATCAGTCAATTCGGTCAAAGAATTATCCAGATAATATCTTACATTCAAACATTTGTCATCGCATTTATAAACGGTAAGTTATATTTCAAGGCCGTTCAATAGTGACTGTTAAAACCTATCGTCTAATGCCATTGTACTATACATCATGTAATTCGTACCGCAGTGGCCAGCAGAATGACGAAATTTCTCCATTAAGAACAATTTTTTTTGGAATGCCGTTCCAACCGAGAAGAACCAGCAAGAAACACTGTTCCGTTCCGTTTTTAAACCCAAATTATATTTAAAAACATAAACAAAGTTTTAATATTTATTTATTACATATAGTTATATAACATTTTGGAGCAATTGAAAAATTTGAATATAAGTTTCACTTCTGCCGTGTGTGAATTGCACACAGACACTTTTTTTAAAAGTTGCAATACATGCACTGACTGCTCTTGACTTGATTTCTCTGGCGCAGTTATCCCCCTTCATCTGCATAGGTATAGTCTGCCTCCTTCCTCAACTCATCTTCAATCTTCATCAACTCATAATAACTGCAGTTAACTCCGCCTGATCCAACGATTTCTAGAAAAGTTTGCGAAAGTTGCTCAAATTGTTCGTGTATACTGCCCTAAATATAAAAAAATACGTAATTTTACTTTAATTGCGATGTTCCAGTGACGGCAAAATTCATTAACGAATTGAGTTTTGAGAGCTTTTATGCCGAGTTTGCACATTGCGACAATGTTAATCGATTTCGAATATCGAAATACAATAACTTTAAAGTAAAATGGAACTAAATTGGTTAGTTTTAATCGTTCGTCCATTAATATATATATAGCTGTTCGTTCTGATTCACTGACTCATTCATCGCCTCTCCTGTAAAATTTTGTATGAAATTTTTTTTTTCACAAATGGTTTCGTATAGAGGACAAAAATTCATTAAGAGGAAAAATATGGAGAGAGCTGATGATTGAGGATTTCGGAGACGGTTGAAGAGCACGCTTAAGGTATTGAAGATACGTGGGGGATGCTCGAACAAATGTCACTCGAAACGTCATCCAATTGGCAGTGAGCCGAAAAAAAATTCAAAATGGCGAAAAAAAGATGGCCGCCATACAAATTTTGTCGGTGTCCATCTCGAAGGGTATAAAAGATGGAAGAGTTGTTTCTTAGCAAAACATGATCAAGATCCAAAGGTCTACTAGATGAATACAAAAAAATTCAAAATGGCGGACTTTATTTTTCCATAGAAAATGTATGGCGAATATTGAGAGAGAGTATAAAGTTGTGAACTAGGTATGCAAGGCGGTTGATGCGGTTCTTTGGAGAAATCTCAAAGAAAAATATGGGAAGACATGATGATTGAGGGTTTGGAAGATGATTGATGAGCCCGGGCAGAGTTTTGTAGATAGATGGGGGCTGCTCAAACAAAAAATACTCAGAACCTCATCCAATTGGCACTGAGCTGAAAAAAAAACAAAATGGCGGATTCAAGATGGCGGCTATACAAATTTCGTCGGTGTCTATCTCACCAAGTATAAAAGATGGAAGAGTGGTTTCTTGGCAAAAGATGATCAAGAACTGAAGATCTACAATTTGATGAACAGAAAAAAATCAAGATGGCGGAAATTATTTTTCTACACAAAAAAATTTTTTATTGATGGTTTCGTGTAGAAAACAAAAATTCATGCGGAGGAAAAATACGGAAAGAGCTGATGATCGAAGATTTCGGAGACGGATGAAGAACACGGCGAGGGTATTGAAGATAGGTGGGACGTGCTCAAACAAAAACTACTCGAATCCTCGCGGTCCGCTTGCGGGCCGCGCACCCACGCGCCATACTAGTATTTTAATATATATATAGCTGTTCGTTCTGATTCACTGACTCATTCATCGCCTCTCCTGTAAAATTTTGTATGAAAAATTTTTTTTTTCACAAATGGTTTCGTATAGAGGACAAAAATTCATTAAGAGGAAAAATATGGAGAGAGCTGATGATTGAGGATTTCGGAGACGGTTGAAGAGCACGCTTAAGGTATTGAAGATACGTGGGGGATGCTCGAACAAATGTCACTCGAAACGTCATCCAATTGGCAGTGAGCCGAAAAAAAATTCAAAATGGCGAAAAAAAGATGGCCGCCATACAAATTTTGTCGGTGTCCATCTCGAAGGGTATAAAAGATGGAAGAGTTGTTTCTTAGCAAAACATGATCAAGATCCAAAGGTCTACTAGATGAATACAAAAAAAATTCAAAATGGCGGACTTTATTTTTCCATAGAAAATGTATGGCGAATATTGAGAGAGAGTATAAAGTTGTGAACTAGGTATGCAAGGCGGTTGATGCGGTTCTTTGGAGAAATCTCAAAGAAAAATATGGGAAGACATGATGATTGAGGGTTTGGAAGATGATTGATGAGCCCGGGCAGAGTTTTGTAGATAGATGGGGGCTGCTCAAACAAAAAATACTCAGAACCTCATCCAATTGGCACTGAGCTGAAAAAAAAACAAAATGGCGGATTCAAGATGGCGGCTATACAAATTTCGTCGGTGTCTATCTCACCAAGTATAAAAGATGGAAGAGTGGTTTCTTGGCAAAAGATGATCAAGAACTGAAGATCTACAATTTGATGAACAGAAAAAAATCAAGATGGCGGAAATTATTTTTCTACACAAAAAAAATTTTTATTGATGGTTTCGTGTAGAAAACAAAAATTCATGCGGAGGAAAAATACGGAAAGAGCTGATGATCGAAGATTTCGGAGACGGATGAAGAACACGGCGAGGGTATTGAAGATAGGTGGGACGTGCTCAAACAAAAACTACTCGAATCCTCGCGGTCCGCTTGCGGGCCGCGCACCCACGCGCCATACTAGTATATCTATATATTTATAGCCAGTGCTCCAAGCCGTAATTTTATAAAATAAATATCTATAAATAAATACATATATAAATATTGAATTTGATGACTTCAAAACAAGAGGCTTTAGATCCATTTTATTCTGACTAATAAAATTTTTCGATTTTCAGAATCTAGTAACGTTTTCGAAATGTGCAAACTCATGCTAAGGTTTAATTAATGAAACGAGTATTGATTGAGTATATTTATGAACATTAATAAATTACGTTTTAAAAATGGAATGCTTCTGAAAAGTCTTAATTAAGAGTGTTCCATTAACACATTTCAGCTCAAGTGTAGGTACATGCACATTACGTTATGTGCCAAGAAACGCTCAGTGATGTAGAGTTACTATATCCAGTTTGAAAAACTCCGGACTTCCGTTCTACTAGTTTGTGATAGGCAAAGATTAAAATCAGTTGCTGGACAAAGGTCTCCAGTAGGGATTTTCACACGCCTCGGTATTGCGCCGCTTGAATCCAGCGTCTTCCTGCGATTCGTTTGATGCCGTCTGTCTACCCAGAAGAGGGTCTGCCAAAATTACGCTTCCCGGTGCGGGGTCGCCATTCTAGTATCTTGGGACCCCAACGTCTACCGGCATTTCGAACTATGTGCCTATATTGCCAATTCATCTTCTCGATTCCTTGAATTACATGGGTTAGTGGTGGTATACAAAGGACAATGACCTAATTCGCCTAAGAATCAGCATACGTTTGACATATACCATAAGTCTTAGCATAATTTATATTCTTTATTCCAAATAATAGAATTTCACGGACACTTCTTAATAATATTATAAAATAAATAAATGGACGCTTCATTGACTAACATACTATACCGTTCCGCGCGTTCCTCGAATAATATCCAAAATCATCGCTTGAGCGCTCGATTCGTAAAGTAAGATACAAGAGTTAAAGCAGCTTAAAGCGCTAAATGCCACACGAGAAGGCGCTGTCAAATATTTATGGTAGGTAGGTACGTAATAAGTATTACGCACTACGTACTTACTTAGCTAGATACCAAATAAAATAAATCAAAGATATTTTGAAATAAAAAATAAACTCAAAGATATTTAACGCTCTAATTATAGAATTCTGATGAACCTAAAACCGAAAAGTGAGTAGCGATTCGACTGTTCTAGATAACCTCAAATTCGAAAATATTTTTGAGTATTAAAAAATACTCTGAAGTGTCCGTTGTTTTAATCTGCTTTTAAGGATATATAGGTGTTATTTTCAATCCAATTATCATTATTTTATGACTGTTGGTCTTTAGGCGAACTTTGTATGGGAACAGAGCAATGTCCTTTATCTGGTTTTGCGAATTGTAACACAGTAAGTTTTACCTATTTGCTCCTGGCTAGTGAGGTGGACTACGGCCCAAACCCCTTCTCATTCTGAGAGTAGACCCGTGCCATGTAGCGGACCGGTAATCGGTTGATACCGTACGTAATGTACGTATTGTATTCGAGTATAATATTGGGTATCATCCTAGGAATATATAACGGATGGTTATCCTAATTTTAAGGAAATACGGCCTTTGTTCAGGTGCGGAGGTGAATTCAGCGCATCTGCGATTTATGAATTAAATAGAGTTCAAAACGGTGAAGGATTCATGGGAATCTTTTATCTTTACTTATTCAAAAAGGTACTTATATTCATTTTTTAACACGACTTTAAGATAACACTATACCTATAAGACTATCATAAAATAAACTGGGGTATATTCTCTAACTTAGTTACCAACTGAAAATAGTTGCCAACGAATTAGTTCGATATACATTGCTGCTTTACTGTGTGAAATATAAACAGTGATTTCATTTCACACATTAAAACAGCAATGTATATCGAACTAATTCGTTGGCAACTATTTTCAGTTGGCAACTAAGTTACAGAATAACCTACCTGGATTGGAATAAGTACTTCATTAGAGCGGAGCTGATAATAACATGATAAAATTCGGCGGTGGCTACTTGCCACTCTACCGGCAAAGCATATTTCAAACATTATGTATTTAACATCAAAGTCAGAAACCAGGAAACTACTAGGCTGCGAAAAGTTGGAAAATCATTTGTTGGTAATTCTGTACTTTTTTATAATATGTTGCCAGAGAACATTTTGGATATGTCTCTCAATAAGTTCAAAGGTTTTATTAAACGCAAATTAATTGAAAAGTCTTACTATAGCTTAAAAGATTTTTTTAATGACAAAAATCCATGGACATAGATTGCTCTAAAAGCCAACAGTTCAAATCATTTTTATGGCTATTATACCATATTGTAAGATGGTGATAATAAAAAAAAAATAAACCCGGCTGAGTTTGTTGTGGGCTCTTCTCAGACCAGGGCGCGTTTGGAACCCTCGTAGTTTTAGTTTTAAGTTTCCGTAAATAATTATCACCATTGCCTGTACCTAAATTGACGTTCAAAAAGTGTACAGTGTACCAATTTTGAATAAAGTTTATTTGATTTGATTATTTGATTTGATTTGGAAAAAAGTAAATTAGTATTTAAAACTGTAGATTCAATCTTTTCAATTAATAACCGACACTAATGAAAATTATCATGAATGTACAGTTTCGTAGAAGAAAATAACAGAGTGAATTGAATTTTCAATGTACCGTCTTTTTCAGTTCACTAAACTCAGCTCGGGCAATTCATTAAAATAATTACCTTGAATTGCTTCAAACTGGATTTATCTTCCAGCGAGCTGCTAATGCGTTCAAGCCAAATTAAAACCACCGGTTACAGCCATTGAAAGCCAAAAGGGTACTATGAAAAGATTAATTAGCACGCTCCATGCTCGGGGGGCGGGGGAGGGGGGTAATGGCGTAATTCACTCACACTGAGCTTTTAATAGCTCCGTTTTGGACCAAAAGGTAAAAGATCAGTGCAACACAGGCTTCGATCTAAGAGTCAAACTTGTTTTTACGGGAAAAAAATGATCAAGTTGAGAAAAAATATTTACACGAGTGAAATCCATACAAAAAATTGCTTATTTATATATAATTGGTAGCTCCTCAATGGACTTAACTGGTTAGCACTGTGCGACGTTAAACGTTACTATAATTACGTTACGTTTAGTATTTATTTAAATTTGGTTTTAGTTAGCATAGTATATAATTATAATAATTATATTATAATTTATAATATAATTATATTATAATTACTGTCTAAGAGGAATGTGAAAACTCCACTTGAACTTCTTTTCAGGACGTGAAGATATATAACGTGAATATTAGTTTACTTTAGAAGAAGTAAGTGACCCTAAGCGCGCCTAATAAGAAAAAGCCAACGCCAGCCATGGAGATAGATTTTTTTAGGCGGTATGAGTCGGGCACTATGGTGTACTGATGTCTCTAAGGATTTTCCCTCCTACAAAGAAAAAAAAAGCCATATAGATTGCCAAGCCTGTGGCTTGGCTCACAGTAAACTACACCATAGTAGACCATGACGGTCAAATGAGCAGCCGGTTGGTGGTGGGAGAGACGGTTCTGTGAATGCTTTAGAGCTGTTAAAAAAGTACAACAACGATAATACTAATGAGATAAGTTGTTTTACCGAAGCAAACTTATCAGTACACATTGGGCCAGTAAGTTCGGCGAGTACCAGCCTTTGACGTAAATACATTTACCGAATCGTATCATTGAGGTTTATAATTATTAAAACTCACAAATATTGGCAACTCAGTGCTGGACACATACGGCAAAGGAACCTCAGGTACCATTTGCCGAGAACAGTAGGAGCCATTAGTTAGTAATTTATACGTAAAAAACGTTAATCCACGATTAAAATTTATGGATACATTTTTATGTCTGCTCGTTTTTTAGATAACGTTTTGATTAATTGAGGTTGAATATGTTTGTGAAGCTTTCGTAATAAATTATGATAACGATATTTTTTTTACGGCTAAAAATAAGTAAAATAAGTAATAATATTCTATGTAACTAGTATACTAGCTACATAGAATATTATTCGTTCGACTGATTTAATTGTTGTATCTGATTAATTATTATTATAATAATACCGAATTTCTGACACTGTAGCCAATCTCGACTGAGGTGGAGACTATTCAACTACGCAGGACATATTATAGTGCACAAGTGCGTGCCCATACACAGAGGCACTCTCTTTTCCTTCACTCTCATAGTCCGATGGGATGTCAATGTGACACGATCGGAGAGGATGAAGCTCAGGACCGATCACCTTACGTATTCATTATTTGTATATGTTACCGGAAATGTATGTAATCCGTCATTGTATACAATTCCTAGGAAATGTATGTAATTCCTAAAATCGCACGGAAAAGTGTAAAATAAATTATATTAGACACATTTCCGAGGAAATCTATACATTTCCTAAATAGCAATCGGAAATGTAAAACATTTGAGATAAATAATATCTTTTTCAAAATTATTTCTTTTTTTCAGAAGTTAGGTTAGGTTAGGCTAGAACATAAATATTCATGTACTTAGGTTTTATTGGGTCCTACGTAAAATATAGTCCAAAAGAAAGCATTATTTTTATACATTTCCTAATACGATATACGAATTAATTACCTTTAATATAATATTATTCCTAGGAATTGTACACATTTCCTAGGACATTTATATATTAAATAGTTTTTGAAACAACATTTTATACATTTCCTAAATAGCTTCGGAATTGTATAAATTTTCTAGGATTTGTATACAATTCCTAGATTACATACATTTCCTGTAACATATTATATAAAAAAATCCTATAAGTGAGTACCTACTAAAATCCGAGAAATTATTATTTTGATTTTAAATTATAACTTCAGGGCTATGTATAATATACGTATTACGTATCCTGTATATGTATAATATACATATACCAGGATAAGCGCCCTGAAGTTATCTTATCGACTATCGAATATCAAGGTGTCTATTTGTAAGTTTCAGTTTCATTTATTTTCTTTCAAGTAGTTAGTACATAGCACGTCATAATTATAATATTAATTTTAAACTTAAGAACACGTAGGTATAAGAAGCTCCCACAAGGTGTTGCTTTATCGTAATCATTTTAAGCGTCATTTAAAAATTTCATTATTTCTTCCCACTTGATCCATGTCCAAATTCATACGTGGTAACATTTTCTTTCACAATACGCCAACCTTCTTCAGAACTACATAAATCTTATTGTACTTTTTTCGTTTCATTCGTAATAACGTAACGGGACACTCAGAATTCCGGGCCCTCCTCCCATTATGCGATCACCCACGCATTGAGTTATAGACCATAGAGATGTAGACAAAATACATACATCAAGCGTCAAAAATTGGAATCACCTAATTAAACAAATAAATTCTTTATTCTACAATAAAATATAGGTACCTACATATCATAAATCTGCATAGTAGGTATATCTAAAAATCTAATAATCTTAAAAAGTATAATTTTAATTAAAAAACTGATTTTTCTGAGATTGCTGGTGCGAAGTCAGTTTAATTTTTTGTAAAATATAGCTTCTTTACATGCATTCGAACGTAACGCTCTCAAATATGACGTGACAATTTATGTGTATGTAAGCTCAGAGTCACTGAAAGGGCGATGATATTAATTAGTGTCCCTACGGGATAAAATCAGAAATGAAGGTATCACACATAATTCAAAGAACCGATTGATGTTAGAGTCCCAAGATGCTTGAAAGGTAACGTCGAACCGGGAATCGCAGCGTTGGAAGATACTTCCATGGACACGTATTCACCAGTCAGATAGAGACTGTTTTGCAAATAATGGGACCTCTATATAACATCATCTCTCTGCACACACGTGACAGATAGAAATATCCAGGACGTGACGAATGTGTTTTATGTACAACGCATTTTTGAGAAGGAGACACTTAAGTATGAATAAATAAAACTTTATTTTTGGTAATATATTGTGTGTATATCAAATAAGTTAATTATATTTAAGTATTTGTAACTGGCTGATTTAAATTTCTTTAGATTTTCTAGATTAGATAGAATTTCTCTAGACTTCAAAAGCGTATTTTGGGTATAAACCTATGGGAACTCTATATTCCGCGATAATAAGTATTCTATTCACGTTTCCAATAAGCAAGCTATCTCTACGGCAAATTTCACAATCAGCTCAGCAGCAGCTGTGAAAATGCAACAAACAGATAGAGATAATAGATACATTGATTTACATAATCACTCATATTAATTACAAGCGGACACCCGCAACTTCGTTCGCGTGGATATCGGTTTTTAAAAATCCCGCGGGAATTTTTTGTTTTTCTCAAGCTCTTTTGAGCTCGTACCTTGCTAAAAACTGTTAAAAGTTCACTGGTGGATGTTTAGGTAGATAAAAATGTAAACATCCACCACTGAAAGTTCCATCAAAATCGATCCAGCCTTTCAGAGATTATCCGGTAATCTTTAAACTATCTCCTTTCTAACAAAAAAAGAATGAATGAAGTTGGACCACGGGTTAATCAATTACAGCTAAGTACACATTTTGACTTTCATCCTCTCTCCCAAAGGAACCGTGCTGAATTTCGGGATTAAAAGTATCCTAATTGTTACTACATAGTATGAACTTGATTCATGCCAAGTTTCATTTCAATCCATTTAGTAGTTTTTGCGTGATGCGCGCACAAACATACAGACAAACAGATAAACAGACAATCAGATACACAGACAAACAGACAAAAATTTCAAAAATATTTTTTTTACAAAATGTACGAGAGTAGAAACGTGTGTGCTCTTTTTGTTATTATAAAAGATAAAATTGGTGCCACCAACAGACCCCGAATTCGATTATGCCCAGGGCAATTCCCTTGAGGATGACCCCTTTATACAGTATAATATTCCTAACAAGCTAATAATATTTCTTCCTTAATATTATTATGGCAATGAGCTCGAAAACATTAGCGAGTCATGTTTTTCACAACTTCTGTGAGGTAGGCAAGGTAACCGTTGTTTTCGTAACGCCTAACAAAGCTGTTGCAAAGATAACACGTCAAAATTCCCTGGAAACTTCGCGCTGGATCGTTCAAACTTTGTGGTAATCAGGTAAGGGTCTGTATACAGTACAAAAGTAATTGTCGTCATCATCGTCTCTACTGAAAAACGTGTACCGCTGGCAATAAATCTCGGACAAGGATTGCCAAGGAACACGATCTTGTGTCGCATGTATCCAGATCCATCCAGATCGCTTAAGACCATCCGCCTAGTAACGGGTGTCAAGCTGCGTTAGCCGGCGTGAGGTCACCGATGATGATGATGATGATGAATCTTTCAGGCTTACTAATGTAGGCTATTTTCCTTCTCAGGGTTGACCTATTTATGAGTATTGTTATTATGATTTATACTAGACCTGCTCGGAAAGTACCTTCTGGTTTGTCTCATATCGAAAGTCAAAGTACGTCATTACTGTCAAACAAATATGCGGGCTGAAAAGATGTATGGGATTTCATTGTTAACGCGCTAGAGCGGGCTGAAAAGTTGTATGAAAATCCATTACTAACGTGCTTTTTTCTTTTTAATTTCTGATAAAATCCGATCAGTACATAAAAGAAAACCTATTTCGACAAAGACAACATAAAAAGCATCTAATAAAGAAGTAACTGTCACGGTAGGTGGCGCTGATGTCGGTATGTCACCGGGCACGACCGGGGTCCGCTAGTTTAAATATATTCAATTTTAATTAATACAATTAAATAAAAGTAAATAACACCCCGTCGTTTTTGCGTCGGGGGTTAAAAATAGAAAACAAAAAATTTTTCGCGCTCTTTTCTTTGTATTTTGCGAGTCGCTTTCTTTTGTTTTACCTATCCAAATTTTCAATTTATAAAATTACAAGTAGCTTTAGGGAACTCAAGGTGTCTAGTAGTGAGCCGCCCAACGCCGCCGGAATTAAAAATATGTGGCCAAGCAGTTATTTTTGTATTGATAATCTCTTAACCAAGATACTTATCTAGAAATAGATAGATATAGATACAACAAAGCATATGAATATTTTTTACCATGGAAACCCAATGTCTTCTTCTGATTGATTTCCGGTAATAATTTTAATATTTTTGATTATTTTATTATTTTCCTCATAGGTGTAGTATAAAGCACTATGTATCCCTTCGAGAGAAAATGCGATTTCTCTGGGGCGTATTGCGGCCCTACGGCCTCGGGCCTCAAACTACACCCTCGTAGTAATCGGCGACTTTCGCCTGTCGAGGAACTATGTACTATTACAATCTTAGTTTTAATAAACAGACTTTTGGGTTTACAATATACAAACTAATTTGGAGGCTTATATAAATAAATACTTGGATATTACGGATATAATTGTCGCCCAGTATGAACGCAGCCCAATCCCACAGTTACGCTAAAGTCGAGGAAGGTGCGAGACTCTCCATTTTGCAGATTTGTTTGATAAAATAAAATTGCGCGTCGTAATCTGATTTGCAGATGAAAACAGGCCGTGTTTGCAGACGGTAACAAATTTGTATTTGTTTTTATTCTTTTGTTCTTTTGTTGTGCTTCACTTCTGTTGTTTTATGGGGATTCATTTTATGGAATACGAGCGGATGCGAGTAAATTCGTTCCAAGCTTGAGACGAGGTGACATCCACCTTCGAATACTATTGCAAACAAAAATAAATAATCTTTGTTTCTTACCTACTTCTAGGAGTTTTATAGGTAATGTACACGTATAAATTAAAAATTTCAAAACCCCCGACATTCGCCATTTTATGGTGGCGGCCATCTTGGATTTGCATAGTGCTATTCTACTAGTCAAGCCTATCAAGTTCATTTGAAAAAAAAAAAGATCAAAAATTTTTTTCGAAAAAATCTATAGGACCATTTTTCAAACATCCTCAGCTGTCGACTAAAAAAAGAATCACGCAAATCGGCTCAGTAATCTCGGAGAAATTGGTAAAACAAGTAAATTACGTAGAAAAAATACCCTGAAACCGTACCTTGGTACCTTGGATGACGTTACACGCTGGAGCGCCGCGTTTTCGTGAAAGCGAAACTTTAAAGTTCGATAACTTTTTCAGTTTTTGAGATAATTTAACGATTCTTTCAGATTTTTGTTTTATTTTACTTAAGTAAATTTTTATAATTATTTTAAAAAAATATTTGTAAACTTGTCCATTATCTTCCACCACCACTGATGGACTGACAATCATTTTTAATAGACTTTCAAAAGTGTACAATTTTGAAATAAATGACTTGAAACTTTGCTATTTAGTAAGTAGGTATTTCACGAACGGATCACAATGTAATTTATACCTTGGTGTTATTTTACAACTTCTTTCACAATTACCACCACAAGCGCAGACCGATATTTTAATAAAACATAATTTGAATATCGATCACCTTGAAACGCCAATCGTATTAATTTCAAGAGAATTCTCCCTGAATAAATTTACGATGAAAAAATAACATTGAAAATTTTCGTAGTTCCTTATTGAATAAGGAATTTTCAACAAACATTTCAATTACAAAATACCTCTTGAAGGTCGAAATCAATTAGAATTCTCTGCGGTATCGTTTTTTTTTACATTTTAACGATAACGATAAGAAATACCATCCGTCTAGAGATAATATAAAAAATATAAAAATCACGCTTTGCCCTAGACTTAAGTTAAAGATTTTTGATAGTAAATATTTTTGAAACCAGTTATTTTAGGTTAACTACGCTTTCATAAACCTAGCCCGCCATTGCAATTTTAAGCAACACAAGACTGGTGTTACCTAACAGTTAGTATAATTGAAAAAACTAAAACTTTACCCGTTGGTCAAATGTCGTGAAAAATCTAACCGGCCTGCCTATACCTACAGCCGAGGACAGGAACACGTGGAAGAGTGTAGTGCTACGAGCGACAAAGTAATACTAGACGCGAACTTCAGCAATGAAGAAAACGACTGGGAAGAAGAAACTTTTCTATTCTACTCTATTCTATTTTGTACTAGTAACTGCCCGCGGCTTCGCCCACGTGGATTTCGGTTTTAAACAAATCCAGAGGGAATCGTGGATTTCCGGTTCCCATTCCCGCTCCCTTTCCCAAACTGTATCAAGGAAGTTTGCTATAGTAATGTACCTATAGCTGTAGCTATAGATTTCGGGTTTTTCAAAATTCCATGGGAACTGTGCATTTTTCCGGGATAAAAAGTAGCCTATGTTTTAAGTCAGGGCATAATCTATCTCCATTCAAAATTTCAGCCAAATCGGTTTAGTATAGTTGCGGCGTGATTGAGTAAGGGCGTTTGTGCACTTACTCGTTTTCGATTCGTTTTCGATTCGTGTTCGTTTTTTTAATGAACATCATAATAACGTATACGAAATTCACGAATGACATTTGTGCACTTAATCGTGATTTCACTATACGTTTTAAGCATTTCGTAGATAAAACCGTGTTCATAATGTGTGCTGCATTTAATCGTCGTCAGCTTTTCGCACTTCTCTTATACATTCGTAGGCGATCATCACTTAATGACATGACATGACATCATGAAAAAACTTTTTTTAATTACTATCGAAAGAATGTTGCTACTTTCGATTTCATATTGTGTCATATAAAAAAAAGATTCCTCGGCAAGACACACGTTTTAGAGAATGCATAACTCCAGAAAAAATGCTGGCAGTAACACTAAGGTAAGTGATTATGAATATTTCACACGGTACGGTTAGTATCAAAATTATCTAAGCATACGTCATATATTTTGTGAACATCCCAAGTGGACATTACGCTCTTGTAAGAAAACAGTAACAACTAAGTATCAGAAATGATATTTTTTATGAAATGTTCATATTTTGCTGATAGTTTTTGACTACCAACCACAGGTATGGAAATTTTGATTATACTACAATATTTAGGTATTTTACTCGAAGTAAAACTAATTTGAATGAAACAAACGATTTATTTTAATGCCAAACTAAGTAGGTATTAATTTTTAATAATAATCAACTGCGTTGAATCATGTTTTGTTGGAATTCAAGAAATGCAAATACCTATGTTTTCCAAATACCTCACAACATCAGGACTCATCTCTGCCCTCTTTCCACACACCATTCCACTCGCGTCCTTATTTTAAAACGATTCGATGTGAAGAATTCACGAATATATAAACACGAAAACGAATCGAAAACGAGTAAGTGCACAAACGCCCATACAGTTATAAGGAAGGCTATGTCGAATCGTGTTTTCACGAAACACGAAAACGAATCGAAAACGAATAAGTGCACAAACGCCCTAACAAACATCCAAACATCCAAACATCTAAACATCCAAACATCCAAACATCCACACTTTCACATTTATAATATTAGTAAGATTGGAACGTTATGAACTATTTTTCAAATGTAGATATTTACTCAGTTTTTATCAAAACTTAATAAATAAATAATCCAAACAGTATTTACGTTCCTTTCGCCAGAATTGAAAACGTTTTCCAATTGAAGTTCGATAGAGGCACTGGATATTTTGAAATAGCTCTTGTATACAGTGCTCCAGTAGATATTAAAAGCCCAGATATATGGTGCAGTTGTTACATGATAAATTAGCCATGTCAACGGATCCATCGCTCGCTTGGGACGCGATTGAAAAACGATGGCCCATATTATGACTTATGATCGAACGCTGCGTGACTAATATTTTAAGAAAGCAACTTTTTTAAGTGAATTTTCTTCAACGTGATTTATTAACCGACTTCAAAAACCAACGAACCGATTTTGACGATTTGTTCACTATCGTACTCTACAAACTTTCAGGAAGTTTTTAGTATGTATAATGTATATAATCACACCTAGCTTATGTGAAGTTACACACATAAATGTACCCATAATATATATTTTCTTTTGATATAGCTGGACCGAAATCAGTTTATTTTTTTCCTAAAAATATAGCGTTGCCATCGTGGTCATCATCAATAGACATCTACTGGTTGACATAGGTCTCTTGTAGGGACTTCCACACGCCGCGGTCTTGTGTCGCTTGTATCCAGCGGTGCCCTGCGACTATTTCATGCACATGTAAGGTTAATTCTGGACTTTCAAAATAAAGCAACGCGTGAGCGTGAATTGAAAACTGAAAACCCGACGCTTCAAACTCCATAATTTGAAGAAAAAAATACAAAAATTGAAGAAAATAAATTTCAATAAACAAAAAGAATGGAGGGGGCGTTTGGTCCTCATTTGATACATCTTTCATCCAAGAAAAGGTTTACATATTATAATATTTATGGTTATAGAGAGAAAGTTGCCTTAAGATACCTGGACTAGGTATAAGGGGTGTGATCAGGTTATTTGGGAATCTCGGTGGCTTCTTTCAAAAGAGCATATAACAGACGGTGTGACATAAAGTAAACAGCAAAAAAAGATACCTCCAGAACAAAAAACCCAAAAAGAAAGAATGAAAAGGAAATAAAGGAAGAAGGAAGGAAGGTTTGCTATGCTCACCCTTATAAAAGAAAAAAAAGAATTCCAGAATTTGAAGCTGGCGTAATTAATATATATATAGCTGCTCGTGCTGATTCATTGACTGACTCACTGATTGATCACCCCTCCTGTAAAATTTTGTATGAAAAATTTTTTTTTCACTAATGGTTTCGTATAGACGACAAAAATTCATTCGGAACAAAAATATGGAGAGAGCTGATGATTGAGGATTTCAGAGACGAGCGAATGGCACGCTTAAGGTATTGAAGATAGGTGGGGGGTGCTCGAGCAAATGTCACTCGAAACATCATCCAATTGGCAGTGAGCTGAAAAAAAATTCTAAATGGCGAAAAAAAGATGGCCGCCATACAACTTTCGTCGGTCTCCATCTCGGAGGGTATAAAAGATGGAAGAGTGGTTTCTTTGCAAAAGATGATCAAAATCCAAAGGTCTACTCGATGAATAGAAAAAAAATTCAAAATGGCGGAATTTATTTTTCCATAGAAAATGTATGGCGAATATTGAAGAGACTACAAGTTGTAAACTATGCAAGGCTTTGATGCGGTTCTTTGGAGAACTCTCAAAGAAAAATATGGGAAGATATGATGATTGAGGGTTTGGAAGATGGATGAGGAGCCCGGGCAGGGTATTGTAGATAGATGGGGGCTGCTCAAACAAAAATTACTCAAAACTTCATCCAATTGGCACTGAGCTGAAAAAAAAACAAAATGGCGGATTCAAGATGGCGGCTATACTTTCGTCGGTGTCTATCTCACCAAGCATAAAAGATGGAAAAGTGGTTTATGGGAAAAAGATGATCAAGACCTAAAGATCTACTTGATGAACAGAAAAAAAATCAAGATGGCGGAATTTATTGTTTCACACAAAAAAGTTTTTTTCACTGACGGTTTCGTATAGAAGACAAAAATTTATGCGGAGGAAAAATATGGAGAGAGCTGATGATTGAAGATTTTGGACACAGGTGAGGAGCACGCTCAGAGTATTAAAGATGGGTGAGAGGTGCTCAATCAAAAATTACTCGAAACTTCATACAATTGGCAGTGATCTAAAAAAAAAGGACCAAAATGGCGGATTCAAGATGGCGGCCATAAAAATTTCGTCGGTGTGCATCTCGGAGGGTATAAAAGATGGAAGAGTGGTTTCTTCACAAAAGATGATCAGGATCGGAAGGTCTACTCGATGAATAGAACAAAAATTCAAAATGGCGGAATTTATTTTTCCATAGAAAATGTATGGCGAATATTGAAGAGACTACAAGTTGTGAACTATACAAGGCTTTGATGCGATTCTTTGGAGAAATCTCAAAGAAAAATATGGGAAGACAATACGATGGTTGAGGGTTTGGAAGATGGTTGATGAGCCCGTGCAGGGTATTGTAGATAGACGGGGGCTGCTCAAACAAAAAATACTCAGAACCTCATCCAATTGGCAATGAGCGAAAAAAACCCAAATTGTCGGATTCAAGATGGCGGCTATACAAATTTCGTCGGTGTCTATCGCACCAAGTATAAAAGATGGAAGAATCGTTTCTTGGAAAAAGATGATCAAGACCTAAAAATCTACTTGATGAACAGAAAAAATCAAGAAGGCGGAATTTATTTTTTTCACACAAAATCTTTTCCACTGATGGTTTCGTATAGAAGACAAAATTCCATGCGGAGGAAAAATATGGAAAAAGCTGATGATTGAAGGTTTTGGAGACGTATGAGGAGCACGGTCAGAGTATTAAAGATAGGTGGGAGGTGCTCAAACAAAAATTACTTGAAACCTCATCTAATTGTCAGTGAGTGAGAGAGTCAGCTGAAAAAAAGGCCAAAATGGCGGATTAAAGACGGGGGCCATACAAATTTCGTCGGTGTCTCCAGTTCCTTTTCAAAATTTGTTTTTATTGAAAAACTCTCATTCTGACAAATGATTCGGAGAAAAATATGGAGAGTGATAATTATCGAGGGTTAGGAATATGGGAGAGATAGGTGGAGGCTGCTCTCACCAAAATACCCGAAAGCGAAACCTCGCGGTCCGCTTTAGCGGGCCGCGCACCCACGCGCCATACTAGTTAATATATATATAGCTGCTCGTGCTGATTCATTGACTGACTCACTGATTGATCACCCCTCCTGTAAAATTTTGTATGAAAATTTTTTTTTTCACTAATGGTTTCGTATAGAGGACAAAAATTCATTCGGAACAAAAATATGGAGAGAGCTGATGATTGAGGATTTCAGAGACGAGCGAATGGCACGCTTAAGGTATTGAAGATAGGTGGGGGGTGCTCGAGCAAATGTCACTCGAAACGTCATCCAATTGGCAGTTAGCTGAAAAAAAATTCAAAATGGCGAAAAAAAGATGGCCGCCATACAAATTTCGTCGCTGTCCATCTCGGAGGGTATAAAAGATGGAAGAGTGGTTTCTTCGCAAAAGATGATCAAGATCCAAAGGTCTACCCGATGAATAGAAAAAAAAATTCAAAATGGCGGAATTTATTTTTCCATAGAAAATGTATGGCAAATATTGAAGAGACTACAAGTTGTAAACTATGCAAGGCTTTGATGCGGTTCTTTGGAGAACTCTCAATGAAAAATATGGGAAGACATGATGATTGAGGGTTTGGAAGATGGTTGAGGAGCCCGGGCAGGGTATGGCAGATAGATGGGAGGTGCTCAAACAAAAATTACTCAAAACCTCATCCAATTGGCACTGAGCTGAAAAAAAAAACAAAATGGCGGATTCAAGATTCAAGTATAAAAGATGGAAGAGTGGTTTCTTGGCAAAAGATGATCAAGAACTGAAGATCTACAATTTGATGAACAGAAAAAATCAAGATGGCAAAATTTATTTTTTTCACACAAAATATATGGCGAATATTGAAGAGACTATAAGTTGGGAAACTATACAAGACTTTGATACGGTTCCTTTTCAAAATTTGTTTTTATGGAAGAACCCTCCTTCTGGCAAATGATTCGGAGAAAAAAATTTGGAGAGTGATGATGATCGAGGGTTTGGAAGATGGATGAGGAGCACGGCCAGGGTTAAAGATGCTGAAAATGATAGAAGAAGGTGGAGGCTGCTAAAACAAAAACAATACTGAAATCCCCGCGGTCCGCTTTAGCGGGCCGCGCAGCCAAGCGCCCTACTAGTTAATATATATATAGCTGCTCGTGCTGATTCACTGACTGATTGATCACCCCTCCTGTAAAATTTTGTATGAAAAGTTTTTTTTTCATGCATGGTTTTGTATAGAAGACAAAAATTCATTCGGAACAAAAATATGGAGAGAGCTGATGATTGAGGATTTCGAAGACTGGTGAAGAGCACGCTAAAGGTATTGTAGATAGGTGGGGGGTGCTCGAGCAAATGTCACTCAAAACTTCATCCAATTGGCAGTCAGTTGAAAAAAAATTCAAAATGGCGAAAAAAAGATGGCCGCCATACAAATTTCGTCGGTCTCCATCTCGGAGGGTATAAAAGATGGAAGAGTGGTTTCTTCGCAAAAGATGATGAGGATCCAAAGGTCTACTTGATGAATTGAAAAAAAAAAATCAAAATGGCGGAATTTATTTTTCCATAGAAAATGTATGGCGAATATTGAAGAGACTACAAGTTGTGAACTATGCAAGGCTTTAATGCGGTTTTTTTGAGAACTCTCAAAGAACAATATGGGAAGACATGATGATTGAGGGTTTGGAAGTTGGTTGAGGAGCCCGGGCAGGGTATTGAAGATAGGTAGGAGGTGCTCAAACAAAAAATACTCGAAACATCATCCAATTGGCAGTGAGCTGAAAAAAAGTCCAAATGGTGGCCATACAAACATCGGTGTCTATCTCACCAAGTATAAAAGATGGAAGAGTGGTTTTTGCCAAAAGATGATTAAGACCTTAAGTTCTACTTGATGAGCAGAATGATTCGAAGAAAAAATATGGAGAGTGATAATGATCGAGGATTAGGAATAGGGGAGAGATAGATGGAGGCTGCTCAAACCAAAATACCCGAAAGCGAAACCTCGCGGTCCGCTTGCGGGCCGCGCACCCACGCGCCCTACTAGTTATTATTATTATTATACTATATATAGCTCAATTACCACTCACTCACTCACTCACTCATTGACATAATTGTTCTCCTAGAAAGAGACAGAAAACGATACAATAATGTATGGAAGATATGTTTGGGTGCGGGAGTGGAGTAGGGAAAAATTATGACATTTCAGAAAAACAAGATGGCGGCCGACGTAATTTTTGTAACTTTTTTGTTTTTCAACCGATTTCGTTAAAATTCGCAGGTTTTTAAGAAATTAGTAAATGATTATTAGAAAAAGTGAAAAAAATTGAAAAAACAAGATGGCGGCCGAGATATAGATTTTTAAAATTTTTGATTTTTCGACCCCAAACCGCGGCACCACAGCTCCGAAACGGGGTAATTGAGGATAATATTTTTTTCTTGTTTCCGCTTACAACTATCCTGTATTTTGACGAAACGGGAGTGGTTTTTTAAAATTCAAGATGGCGGCTGTTGTGACGGCCATTTGGTTTGAGGTACGAAAAAACGTAATTTTAAAATTAAATTTTCTCACAGTTGGCAACATCGGAGCGTTTCGACTTCTATGAAGCGATTGTTTTCCTAGACTTGAGGTATAAATTGGTGACAAAAAAATACCCCACTTTTGGGGAAATTTCAAGATCTACCCCAAAAATGAAAAAATCGAAATACGGACTTTTTGCAAAATCCGAGTATGAGGCACCACGTATTTTACTTGTACAAATGACATTTGGGTATTTTTGTCGTCGGGCACTGGCAACACTGGAATTTATCAAAGAAAAAGTGATTTTCGCGACATGGTCTTTTGTCAGGGGCAATCATTTCGCCTGGGTGCGAGCGAGATAGAACATTTAAACGTCATCAGGAGCGGTATATCTTGTAGTTAATGGTAAAATTATAAAACTTTCTATAATGTATCTGTCAAACGAGTTGGCGGCCATTTTGTATTGTTGTTGGGTGTTTTTGAAAATTTTAATCATGTTTTTGAGGCAGTTGGCAACATTTTAGAAAGTTGACATGTATGAATCGATTGTGTAACTCAACCGGCAGTATCGAAGTATGTACACAGTGTTGCCACATTTAGGGTAGTTTTTGAGATTTCCCCAAAAATTTCCTACTGTAAAATTTTGTATGAAAATTTTTTTTTTCACTAACGGTTTCACAAAGAAGACAAAAAATTATTCCAAAAAAAATATGGAGAGAGCTGATGATTGAGGGTTTCGGAGACGGGTGAAGGGCACGCTGAAAGTATTGAAGATAGGTGGGGGGTGCTCGAGCAAATGTCATTCGAAACGTCATCCAATTGGGAGTGAACTGAAAAAAAATTCAAAATGGCGAAAAAAAGATGGCCGCCATACAAATTTCATCGGTATCCATCTCGGAGGGTATAAAAGATGGAAGAGTGGTTTCTTAGCAAAAGATGATCAAAATCCGAAGGTCTACTTGATGAATGGAAAAAAAATTCAAAATGGCGGAATTCATTTTTTCATAGAAAATGTATGGTGAATATTGAATTGCCTTTGATGCGGTTCTTCAGAGAATTCTCACAAAAAAATATGGGAAGACATGATGATTGAGGGTTAGTAAGATGGTTGGGGAGCCCGGGAAGGGTATTGTAGATAGAAAAGGGCTGCTCAAACAAAAACAAGATGGCGGCCGACGTGATTTTTGTAACATTTTTATTTTCCTACCGATTTCGTTAAAACTCGCAATTCTAGAAGAAATTAGGAAACGATTAATAGAAAAAGTAGAAAAAACTTAAAAAACAAGATGGCGGCTTTGCTGTAGTCTTTAAAATTTTCGATTTTTCGACCCCGAACCGCGGCGCCACAGCACCGAAACGGGTTAGTTGAGGATAATATTTTTTTCCTGTTTCCGTCTACAATTATCCTGTATTTTGACAGATCGGGAGTGGTTTTTAAATATTCAAGATGGCGGCTGTCGTGGCGGCCATTCAGTTTGAGGTACGAAAAAACGCAATTTTAAAATTCAAATTACTCACAGTTGACAACATCGGAGCGTTTCTACTTCTATGAAGCTATTGTATGTACAGAATTGAAGTACAGATTGGTGAAAAAAATACCCCATTTTTGGGGAAATTTCAAGATCTACCCCAAAAATTAAAAAATCGAAATACGAAGTTTTTGCAAAATCCGAGTATGAGCAACTACGTATTTTACTTGTACAAACGAAATTTGGATATTTTTATCGCCAGGGACAGGCAACACTGAAATTTATGAAAGAAAAAGTGGTTTTCGCGATACGGTCTTTTTTCAGGGGTGATCATTTCGCATGTGTGCGAGCGAGATGAAAACTTGAAACGTCATCAGGAGCGGTATCTCCTGTACTTAATGGAAAAATTATTCAACTTTCTAAAATAAATCTGTAAAATGAGTTGACGGCCATTTTGTATTTTATTTGTTTTGGAATTGATTTTGAACATGTTTTTGAGGCAGTTGGCAACATTTTGGAAAGTTGAAATGTATGAATCGACTGTGTAACTTAACCGGCAGTATCGATAAATGTAAACAGTGTTGCCACCTTCGGGGTAGTTTACGAGATTTTCCCCAAAAATTTCCTCCTGTAAAATTTTGTATGAAATTTTTTTTTTTCACAAATGGTTTCACAAAAAAGACAAAAATTTATTCAGAAAAAAAATATGGATAGAGCTGATGATTGAGGAACTTGGAGACGGGTGAAGGGCACGCTTAAGGTATTGAAGATAGGTGGGCGGTTCTCGAGCAAATGTCACTCGAAACGGCTTCCAATTGGCAGTGAGCTGGAAAAATATTCAAAATGGCGGAAAAAAGATGGCCGCCATACAAATTTCATCAGTGTCCATCTCAAAGGGTATAAAAGATGGAAGAGTGGTTTCTTATCAAAAGATGATCAGGACCTTCGGATCCTGATCACTAGAAAAAAAAAAATTCAAAATGGAGGAATTTATTTCGGATCGACTAGGGACCGACTAGGGACCGACTAGGGACCAACTAGGGACCGACTAGGGACCAACTACGGACCGACTTGGGACCGACTACGGACCGACTACGGACCGACTGAGTTGACGGCCATTTTGTATTTTATTTGTTTTGGAATTGATTTTGAACATGTTTTTGAGGCAGTTGGCAACATTTTGGAAAGTTGAAATGTATGAATCGACTTAACCGGCAGTATCGATAAATGTAAACAGTGTTGCCACCTTCGGGGTAGTTTACGAGATGTTCCCCAAAAATTTTCTCCTGTAAAATTTTGTATGAATTTTTTTTTTTCACAAATGGTTTCACTAAAAAGACAAAAATTTATTCAGAAAAAAAATATGGATAGAGCTGATGATTGAGGAACTCGGAGACGGGTGAAGGGCACGCTTAAGGTATTGAAGATAGGTGGGAGGTTCTCGAGCAAATGTCACTCGAAACGGCTTCCAATTGGCAGTGAGCTGGAAAAATATTCAAAATGGCGGAAAAAAGATGGCCGCCATACAAATTTCATCAGTGTCCATCTCAAAGGGTATAAAAGATGGAAGAGTGGTTTCTTATCAAAAGATGATCAGGACCTTCGGATTCTGATCACTAGAAAAAAAAAATCAAAATGGAGGAATTTATTTCGGATCGACTAGGGACCGACTAGGGACCGACTAGGGACCAACTAGGAACCGACTAGGGACCAACTACGGACCGACTTGGGACCGACTACGGACCGACTAGAGACCGACTAGGGACCGACTACGGACCGACTACGGACCGACTAGAGACCGACTAGGGACCGACTACGGACCGACTACGGACCGACTAGAGACCGACTAGGGACCGACTACGGACCGACTACGGACCGACTACGGACCGACTAGAGACCGACTAGGGACCGACTATGGACCGACTACGGACCGACTACGGACCGACTAGAGACCGACTAGGGACCGACTACGGACCGACTACGGACCGACTTAGAGACCGACTAGGGACCGACTACGGACCGACTACGGACCGACTAGAGACCGACTAGGGACCGACTACGGACCGACTACGGACCGACTACGGACTGACTAGAGACCGACTACGGACCGACTACGGACCGACTACGGACTGACTAGAGACCGACTACGGACCGACTAGGGACAGACTAGGGACCGACTACGGACCGACTAGAGATCGACTAGGGACCGACTAGGAACCGACTACGGACTGACTACGGACCGACTAGAGACCGACTAGGGACCGACTACGGACCGACTTAGGTAGACCGACTAGGGACCGACTACGGACCGACTAGGGACCGACTGCGGTCCGGACCGACTACGGACCGACTACGGACCGACTAGAGACCGACTAGGGACCGACTACGGACCGACTAGAGACCGACTAGGGACCGACTACGGACCGGCTACGGACCAACTATGGACCGACTAGAGACCGACTAGGGACCGACTACGGACCGACTATTGACCGACTAGAGACCGACTAGGGACCGACTACGGACCGACTACGGACCGACTACGGACCGACTAGAGACCGACTAGGGACCGACTACGGACCGACTACGGACCGACTACGGACCGACTAGAGATCGACTACGGACAGACTACGGACCGACTACGGACCGACTACGGACCGACTAGAGACCGACTAGGGACTGACAATGGACCGACTAGGGACCGACAAAGGACCGACTACGGACCGACTACGGACCGACTAGAGACCGACTAGGGACTGACAATGGTCCGACTAGGGACCGACAAAGGACCGACTAGGGACCGACTAGGGACCGACTACGGACCGACTAGGGACCGACTAAGGACCGACTACGGACCGACTACGGACCGACTAGGGACCGACTACGGACCGACTATGGACCGACTAGGGACCGACTAGGGACCGACTAGGGACCGAATAGCGACCGACTAGGGACCAACTAAGGACCGACCGGGGACTTTTTGAGATTTCCCCAAAAATTTCCTCCCGTAAAAAAGTTGTATGAAAGTTTTTTTTTTCACTAATGGTTTCACAAAGACAAAAATTTATTCAGAAAGAAATATGGAGAGAGCTGATGATTGAGGGTTTCGGAGACGGGTGAAGGGCACGCTTAAGGTATTGAAGATAGGTGGGGGGTGCTCGAGCAAATGTCATTCGAAACGTCGTCCAATTGGGAGTGAACTGAAAAAAAATTCAAAATGGCGAAAAAAAGATGGCCGCCATACAAATTTTATCGGTATCCATCTCGGAGGGTATAAAAGATGGAAGAGTGGTTTCTTAGCAATAGGTGATCAAAATCCGAAAGTCTACTTGATGAATGGAAAAAAAATTCAAAATGGCAGATTTTATTTTTCCATAGAAAATGTATGGCGAATATTGACTATGCAAGGCTTTGATGCGGTTCTTTGGAGAACTCTCAAGTAAAATATGGGCAGACATGATGATTGAGGGTTTGGAAGATGAATATCAAATGTCGAAAGCCCCCCCGCGAGCTGCTTTAGCAGCTCGCGCACCGAGCAACTAGTTATAATATATATAGCTCGATTACCACTGACTGACTGACTGACTGACTGACTCATTGACATAATTGTTCTCCTAGAAAGAGACAGAAAACGATACAATCATGTATGGGAGATATGTTCGGGTGCGGGAGTCGAGTAGGGAAAAATTATGACATTTCAGAAAAACAATATGGCGGCCGACGTAATTTTTGTAACTTTTTTGTTTTTCAACCGATTTCGTTTAAATTCGCAGGTTATTAAGAAATTAGTAAATGATTATTAGAAAAAGTGTAAAAAATTGGAAAAACAAGATGGCGGCCGAGATTAAGATTTTTAAAATTTTTGATTTTTCGACCCCAAACCGCGGCACCACAGCTCCGTAACGGGGTAATTGAGGATAATATTTTTTCTTGTTTCCGCTTACAACTATCCTGTATTTTGACAGAACGGGAGTGGTTTTTAAAAATTCAAGATGGCGGCTGTTGTGACGGCCATTTGGTTTGAGGTACGAAAAAACGCAATTTTAAAATTAAATTTTCTCACAGTTGGCAACATCGGAGCGTTTCGACTTCTATGAAGCGATTGTATGTATAGACTCGAGGTATAAATTGGTGATAAAAAAAATACCCCATTTTTGGGGAAATTTCAAGATTTACCCTAAAAATTAAAAAATCGAAATACGGACTTTTTGCAAAATCCAAGTATGAGAGACCACGTATTCTACTTGTACAAATGACATTTGGGTATTTTTGTCATTGGGCACTGGCAACACTGGAATTAATCAAAGAAAAAGTGATTTTCACGACTTGGATTTTTTCAGAGGCAATCATTTCGCCTGGGTGCGAGCGAGATAAAAAATTAAAACGTCATCAGTAGCGATATATACTGTACTTATTGAAAAAATTATAAAACTATGTGAATTATTTATAAAAAATGAGTTGGCGGCCATTTTGTATTGTTGTTGGGTGTTTTTGAAAATTTTGATCATGTTTTTGAGGCAGTTAGCAACATTTTAGAAAGTTGACATGTATGAATCGATTGTGTAACTCAACTGGCAGTATCGAAGTATGTACACAGTGTTGCCACATTTAGGGTAGTTTTTGAGTTTTCCCCAAAAATTTCCTCCTGTAAAATTTTGTATGAAAAATTTATTTTTCACTAATGGTTTCACAAAGAAGACAAAAATTTATTCCGAAAAAAATATGGAGAGAGCTGATGATTGAGGGTTTCGGAGACGGGTGAAGGGCACGCTGAATGTATTGAAGATAGGTGGGGGGTGCTCGAGCAAATGTCATTCGAAACGTCGTCCAATTGGGAGTGAACTGAAAAAAAATTCAAAATGGCGAAAAAAAGATGGCCGCCATACAAATTTCATCGGTATCCATCTCGGAGGGTATAAAAGATGGAAGAGTGGTTTCTTAGCAAAAGATGATCAAAATCCGAAGGTCTACTTGATGAATGGAAAAAAAATTCAAAATGGCGGAATTCATTTTTTCATAGAAAATGTATGGTGAATATTGAATTGTCTTTGATGCGGTTCTTCAGAGAATTCTCACAGAAAAATATGGGAAGACATGATGATTGAGGGTTAGTAAGATGGTTGGGGAGCCCGGGAAGAGTATTGTAGATAGAAAAGGGCTGCTCAAACAAAAACAAGATGGCGGTCGACGTGATTTTTGTAACATTTTTGTTTTCCTACCGATTTCGTTAAAACTCGCAATTCTAGAAGAAATTAGGAAACGATTAATAGAAAAAGTAGAAAAAATTTAAAAAACAAGATGGCGGCTTAGCTGTAGTCTTTCAAATTTTCGATTTTTCGACCCCGAACCGCGGCGCCACAGCACCGAAACGGATTAGTTGAGGATAATATTTTTTTCCTGTTTCCGTCTACAATTATCCTGTATTTTGACAGATCGGGAGTGGTTTTTAAATATTCAAGATGGCGGCTGTCGTGGTGGCCATTCAGTTTGAGGTACGAAAAAACGCAATTTTAAAATTCAAATTACTTACAGTTGACAACATCGGAGTGTTTCTACTTCTATGAAGCTATTGTATGTACAGACTTGAAGTATAGATTGGTGAAAAAAATACCCCATTTTTAGGGAAATTTCAAGATCTACCCCAAAAATTAAAAAATCGAAATACGAACTTTTTGCAAAATCCGAGTATGAGCAACTACATTTTTTACCTGTACAAACGAAATTTGGATATTTTTATCGCCAGGGACAGGCAACACTGAAATTTATCAAAGAAAAAGTGGTTTTCGCGATACGGTCTTTTTTCAGGGGTGATCATTTCGCCTGTGTGCGAGCGAGATGAAAACTTGAAACGTCATCAGGAGCGGTATCTCCTGTACTTAATGGAAAAATTATTCAACTTTCTAAAAATAAATCTGTAAAATGAGTTGACGGCCATTTTGTATTTTATTTGTTTTGGAATTGATTTTGAACATGTTTTTGAGGCAGTTGGCAACATTTTGGAAAGTTGAAATGTATGAATCGACTGTGTAACTTAACCGGCAGTATCGATAAATGTAAACAGTGTTGCCACCTTCGGGGTAGTTTACGAGATTTTCCCCAAAAATTTTCTTCTGTAAAATTTTTTATGATTTTTTTTTTTCACAAATGGTGTCACAAAAAAGACAAAAATTTATTCAGAAAAAAAATATGGATAGAGCTGATGATTGAGGAACTCGGAGACGGGTGAAGGGCACGCTTAAGGTATTGAAGATAGGTGGGAGGTGCTCGAGCAAATGTCATTCGAAACGGCTTCCAATTGGCAATGAGCTGGAAAAATATTCAAAATGACGAAAAAAGATGGCCGGCATACAAATTTCATCGCTATCCATCTCGGAGTGTATAAAAGATGGAAGAGTGGTTTCTTATCAAAAGATGATCAGGACCTTCGGATCCTGATCATTAGAAAAAAAAATTCAAAATAGAGGAATTTATTTCGGATCGACTAGGGACCGACTGGGGACCGACTAGGGACCGACTAGGGACCGACTAGGGACCGACTAAGAACCGACTAGGGACCGACTAGGGACCGACTAGGGACCGACTAGAGACCGACTAGGGACCAACTACGGACCGACTAGAGACCGACTACGGACCGACTACGGACCGACTAGGGTAGACCGACTACGGACCGACTAGGGACCGACTAGGGACCGACTAGGGACCGACTACGGACCGATTATGGACCGACTACGGACCGACTAGGGACCGACTACGGACCGACTAGGGACCGACTAGGGAGCGACTACGGACCGACTATGGACCGACTACGGAGTACGGACCAACAACGGACCGACTACGGACCGACTATGGACCGACTACGGACCAACAACGGACCGACTAGGGAGTGACTAGGGACCGACTACGGACCGACTAGGGACTGACTAGAGACCGACTACGGACCGACTACGGACCGACTAGGGTAGACCGACTAAGGACCGACTACGGACCGACTAGAGACCGACTACGGACCGACTAGGGACCGACTACGGACCGACTACGGACCGACTATGGACCAACAACGAACCGACTAGGGACCGACTAGGGACCGACTACGGACCGACTAGGGACTGACTAGAGACCGACTACGGACCGACTACGGACCGACTAGGGTAGACCGACTAGGGACCGACTACGGACCGACTAGAGACCGACTACGGACCGACTAGGGACCGACTACGGACCGACTACGGACCGACTACGGACCGACTACGGACCAACAACGGACCAACTACGGACCGACTAGGGACCGACTAGGGACTGACTACGGACCGACTAGAGACCGACTAGGGACCGACTACGGACCGACTACGGACCGACTACGGACCGACTAGGGACCGACTACGGACCGACTAGAGACCGACTAGGGATCGACTATGGACCGACTAAGGACCGACTAGGGACCGACTACGGACCGACTATGGACCGACTACGGACCGACTAGGGACCGACTAAGGACCGACTAGGGACCGACTAGGGACCGACTACGGACCGACTATGGACCGACTACGGACCGACTAGGGACCGACTATGGACCGACTACGGACCGACTAGGGACCGACTAGGGACCGACTAGGGACCGACTACGGACCGACTATAAACCGACTAGGGACCGACTAGGGACCGACTAGGGACCGACTAGGGTCCGACTAGGGTCCGACTAGCTCCCCATGCAACCCCATGTTATTATTACTCAAACTTCTTATTTTTCCGATGTCTATGTGCTCACGTGATCAAATTTTAAATGCTTATATCTTCGAAATTATAGGGTGCAGCCCCATGTTATATAATGTCGAATGTCCCCGCGAGCTGCTTTAGCAGCTCGCGCACCGAGCAACTAGTTATAATATATATAGCTCGATTACCACTCACTGACACACTCATTGACATAATTGTTCTCCTAGAAAGAGACAGAAAACGATATAATTATGTATGGGAGATGTGTTTGGATGTGGGAGAGGAGTAGGGGAAAATTATGACATTTCAGAAAAACAAGATGGCGGCCGACGTGATTTTCGTAACTTTTTTGTTTTCCAATCGATTTTGTTTAAACTCACAAGTATTCAAAATATTAATGAACAATTAACAGAAAACGTAGAAAAAATTGAAAAAACAAGATGGCGGCAGAGATTTAGATTTTTAAAATTTTTGATTTTTCGACCCCAAAGCGCGGCACCACAGCTCCGAAACGGGGTATTTGACGATAATATTTTTTTCCTGTTTCCGCCCACAATTACCCTTAATTTTGACAAAACGAGAGTGGTTTTTAAAAATTCAAGATGGCGGCTGTCGTGGCAGCCATTCGGTTTGAAGTACGAAAAAACGCAATTTTAAAATTCAAATTTCTCACAGTTGGCAACATCGGAGCGTTTCGACTTCTATGAAGCGATTGTTTGCATAGACTCGAGGTATAAATTGGTGATAAAAAAAATACCCCACTTTTGGGGAAATTTCAAGATTTACCCCAAAAATTAAAAAATCTAACTACGGACTTTTTGCAAAATCCGAGTATGAGCGACCATGTGTTTTACTTGTACCAATGACATTTGAGTATTTTTTTCCTCGAGGACTGGCAACACTGGAATTTATCAAAGAAAAAGTGATTTTCGCGACATGGTCTTTTGTCAGGGGCAATCATTTCGCCTGGGTGCGAGCGAGATAAAAAATTAAAACGTCATCAGGAGCGGTATATACTGTACTTACTGAAAAAATTATAAAACTATGTAAATTATTTATATAAAACGAGTTGGCGGCCATTTTGTATTGTTGTGGAGTGTTTTTGAAAATTTTGATCATGTTTTTGAGGCAGTTGGCAACATTTTAGAAAGTTGACATGTATGAATCGATTGTGTAACTGAACCGGTAGTATCGAAGTATGTAAACAGTGTTGCCACATTTAGGGTAGTTTTCGAGATTTCCCCAAAAATTTCCTCCTGTAAAATTTTGTATGAAATTTTTTTTTTTCACTAATGGTTTCACAAAGAAGACAAAAATTTATTCCGAAAAAAATATGGAGAGAGCTGATGATTGAGGGTTTCGGAGACGGGTGAAGGGCACGCTGAAAGTATTGAAGATAGGTGGGGGGTGCTCGAGCAAATGTCATTCGAAACGTCGTCCAATTGGGAGTGAACTGAAAAAAAATTCAAAATGGCGAAAAAAAGATGGCCGCCATACAAATTTCATCGGTATCCATCTCGGAGGGTATAAAAGATGGAAGAGTGGTTTCTTAGCAAAAGATGATCAAAATCCGAAGGTCTACTTGATGAATGGAAAAAAAATTCAATATGGCGGAGTTTATTTTTTCATAGAAAATGTATGGCGAATATTGAAGCGGCTTTGATGTGGTTCTATGGAGAACTCTCGAAGAAAAATATGGGAAGACATTTAAAGTTTGAGTGCGGGAGCGGAGTATGGAAAAATTATGACACTTCAGAAAAACAAGATGGCGGCCGACGTGAATTTTGTAACTTTTTTGTTTTCCAACCGATTTCGTTACAACTCGTAACTATTGAAGAAATTTGTAGACAATTCATAGAAAATGTAGAAAAAATTTAAAAACAAAATGGCGGCCGAGATGTATATAATGTCAAATGCTAGAAGTAATGAACTATGCAAGGCATCAATGCTGCCCGCGGGCTGCTTTAGCAGCTCGCGCACAGAGCGAAAAACTAGTTATATATATAAAGCTACTTGAAGTTACGGACTGATCACCTCTCCTGAACAATTTTGTATGGAACTTTTTCACCATACTTTCCATGTGTGTAAAATTCAAAAATTCTAGGTCACCAAAATTATAGAGAGAGCTGGACGTGGAAAACTGACTAGAGTGCCCTAGGGGATCTCGAAAACTATCATTCGGAGAGGTATCGTCTTGAAACAAAAAATGTTCAAAACCTTGGGCCACTGGGTGAACCGGTAAAAAAAATATGGCCACCATACAAAAAAAATTTCGTCTCCATACAAAAAATTTCCTAATTTTCAAGAGGCTCTCCAGAACAATTTTGTATGGAACTTTTTTCCCTTCACTACTTATGTGCGTAGAACTTATGCGTCTTCCTTCAGAAAATTATGAAACTTCATGAATGTGGAAAATTTACCAGAGTACCTCATGGGTCCTCCAAAACTACCAGTCATACAGACATGGTCCCAAACAAATGTTATTAAAGACCTTGGGCCATTAGGTGAACCGGTAAAAAAAAGATGGCCGCCAAACAAAAAAAAATTCTCTCCATACAAATTTTTTGGGTAATTTTCAAGAGGCTCTCCAGAACAATTTTGTATGGAACTTTTTTCCTTTCACTATTTATGTGCGTAGAACTTATGGGTCTTCCTTCAGAAAATTATGAAACGTCATGAATGTGGAAAATTTACCAGAGTACCTCATGGGTCCTCCAAAACTACCAGTTATACAGACATGGTCCCAAACAAATGTTATTAAAGACCTTGGGTCATTAGGTGAACCGGTAAAAAAAAGATGGCCGTCGAACAAAAAAAAATTTTCTCCATACAAATTTTTTGGATTCTTTTCAAGAGGCTCTCCAGAACAATTTTGTATGGAACCTTTTCCCTTAACTATTTATACATGTCGAACTTAGGGGTCTTCCTTCAGAAAATTATGAAACGTCATGAATGTGGAAAATTTACCAGAGTACCTCATGGGTCCTCCAAAACTACCAGTCATACAGACATGGTCCCAAACAAATGTTATTAAAGACCTTGGGCCATTAGGTGAACCGGTAAAAAAAAGATGGCCGCCGAACTAAAAAATTCTCTCCATACAAATTTTTTGGGTTCTTTTCAAGAGGCTCTCCAGAACAATTTGTATGGAACTTTTTTTCCCCCACTACACGTATAAATAGAACTTAAAGATTTTTTTCACAAAAAATTCAAAACGTAGTGAATGTGGAAAAATTACCAGAGTACCCTAACGGCCCTCAAAAACTATCAATCGTAGAGGCATGGTCCTGAAACTAAAAATGTTCAAGACCTTAGGCCCTTTGGTGAGCCAGTAAAAAAAGACAGCTACGGAACAAAAAAATTCGTGTCCATACAAAAATTCTTTTTAATTTTCAAGTGGCTCTCCAGAACATTTTTGTATAGATCCTTTTTTTTCCACTAAATGCATGCATAGAACTGATTAGTGTCCTTTCAGAAAAGATACAAAAGATACGAAACGTGATACCAATATTTCTTTCTATCTTTCAAGAGACTCTCCAGAATATTCTGGTATTTGGTATGGCCTTCCATTTCTTTATTTTACGAATATTGAAGAGACTACAAGGCCCGCGAGCTGCTTGCAGCTCGCGCACCGAGCGCAACACTAGTTAATATATATATAGCTGTTCGTTCTGATTCACTGACTCATTCATCGCCTCTCCTGAACAATTTTGTATGAAATTTTTTTTTTTCAATAATGGTGTCGTATAGAGGATAAAAATTCATTAAGAGGAAAAATATGGAGAGAGCTGATGATTGAAGATTTCAGAGACGAGGGAATGGCATGCTTAAGCTATTGAAGATAGGTGGGGGGTGCTCGACCAAATGTCACTTGAAACGTCATCCAATTGGCAATGAGTTGAAAAAAAATTCAAAATGGCGAAAAAAAGATGGCCGCTATACAAATTTCGTCGGCGTCCAACTCGGAGGGTATAAAAGATGGAAAAGTGGTTTCTTCGCAAAAGATGATCAGGATCAGAAGATCTACTCGATGCATAGAAAAAAAATTCAAAATGGCGGAATTTATTTTTCCATAGAAAATGTATGGCGAATATTGAAGAGACTACAAGTTGTGAACTATCCAAGGCTTTGATGAGGTTCTTTGGAGAACTCTCAAAGAAAAATATGGGAAGACATGATGATTGAGGGTTTGGAAGATGGTTGAGGAGCCCGGGCAGGGTATTGTAGATAGGTGGGAGGTGCTCAAACAAAAATTACTCAAAACCTCATCCAGTTGGCACGGCGAAAAAAAAATACCAAAATGGCGGATTCAAGATGGTGGCTATACAAATTTCGTCGGTGTTTATCTCACCAAGTATACAAGATGGAAGAGTGGTTTCTTGGAAAAAGATGATCAATACCTAAAGATCTATTTGATGAGCAGAATGATTCGAAGAAAAAATATGGAGAGTGATAATGATCGAGGATTAGGAATTTGGGAAAGATAAGTGGAGGCTCCTCAAACCAAAATACCCGAAAGCAAAACCTCGCGGTCCGCTTGCGGGCCGCGCACCCACGCGCCCTACTAGTTAATATATATATAGCTGCTCGTGCTGATTCACTCACTCACTCATTGATCACCTCTCCTGAACAATTTTGTATGAAAAAATTTTTTTTCAATAATGGTGTCGTATAGAGGACAAAAATTCATGCGGAGGAAAAATATGGAGAGAGCTGATGATTGAGGATTTCAGAGACGAGCGACGGGCATGCTTAAGGTATTGAAGATAGGTGGGGGGTGCTCGAGCAAATGCCACTCGAAACGTCATCCAATTGGCAGTGAGCTGAAAAAAAATTCAAATTGGCGAAAAAAAGATGGCCGCCATACAAATTTCGTCGGTCTCCATCTCGGAGGGTATAAAAGATGGAAGAGTGGTTTCTTCGCAAAAGATGATCAGAATTGGTAGGTCTACCTGATGAATACAAAAAAAATCAAAATGGCGGAATTTATTTTTCCATAGAAAATGTATGGCGAATATTGAAGAGACTACAAGTTGTGAACTATGCAAGGTTTTGATGCGGTTCTTTGGAGAACTCTCAAAGAAAAATATGGGAAGACATGATGGTTGAGGGTTTGGAAGATGGTTGAGGAGCCCGGGCAAGGTATTGTAGGTAGATGGGGGCTGCTCAAACAAAAATTACTCAGAACCTCATCCAATTGGCAGTGAGCTGAAAAAAAGTCCCAAATGGCGGATTCAAGATGGCGGCTATACAAATTTCGTCGGTGTCTATCTCACCAAATATAAAATATGGAAGAGTGTTTTCTTGGCAAAAAAAGATCAAGAACTAAAGATCTACAATTTGATGAACAGAAAAAAATCAAAATGGCGGAATTTATTTTTTTCACACAAAATATATGGCGAATATTGAAGAGACTATAAGTTGGGAAACTATACAAGACTTTGATACGGTTCCTTTTCAAAATTTTTTTTATGGAAGAACTCTCCTTCTGGCAAATGATTCGGAAAAAAAAATTTGGAGAGTGATGATGATCGAGGGTTTGGAAGATGGATGAGGAGCACGGCCAGGGTTAAAGATACTGAAAATGATAGAAGGTGGAGGCTGCTAAAACAAAAATAATACTGAAATCCCCGCGGTCCGCTTTAGCGGGCCGCGCAGCCAAGCGCCCTACTAGTTAATATATATATAGCTGTTCGTTCTGATTCACTGACTCACTCATTCATCGCCCCTCCTGTAAAATTTTGTATGAAAATTTTTTTTTTCACTAATGGTTTCGTATAGAGGACAAAAATTGAAGTAGAACAAAAATATGGAGAGAGCTGATGATTGAGGATTTCGGAGACTGGTGAAGAGCACGCTTAAGGTATTGAAGATAGGTGGGGGGTGCTCGAGCAAATGTCACTTGAAACGTCATTCAATTGGCAGTGAGCTGAAAAAAAAATCAAAATGGCGAAAAAAAGATGGCTGCCATACAAATTTCATCGGTCTCCATCTCGGAGGGTATAAAAGATGGAAGAGTGGTTTCTTCGCAAAAGATGATCAAGATCCAAAGGTCTACTTGATGAATAGAAAAAAAATTCAAAATGGCGGAATTTATTTTTCCATAGAAAATGTATGGCGAATATTGAAGAGACTACAAGACTACAAGTTGTGAACTATCCAAGGCTTTGATGCGGTTCTTTGGAAAACTCTCAAAGAAAAATATGGGAAGACATGATGATTGAGGGTTTGGAAGATGTTTGAGGAGCCCGGGCAGGATATTGTAGATAGGTGGGAGGTGCTCAAACAAAAATTACTCGAAACCTCATCCAATTGGCACTGCGCTGAAAAAAAACCCAAAATGGCGGATTCAAGATGGCGGATATACAAATTTCGTCGGTGTCTATCTCACCAAGTATAGAAAATAGAAGAGTGGTTTTTTGGTTTTCATGCCGAGGAAAAATCTGGAAAGAGCTGATGATTGAAGATTTTTGAGACGGATGAGGAGCACGGTCAGAGTATTAAAGATAGGTGGGAGGTGCTCGAACAAAAATTACTTGAAACCTCATCTAATTGTCAGTGAGTTGAAAAAAAAGTCCAAAATGGCGGATTTAAGATGGCGGCCATACAAATTTCGTCGGTGTCTATTTCACTGAGTATAAAAGATGGAAGAGTAGTTATTTGGCAAAAGATGGTCAAGACGTGATTATTTGATGAACAGAAAAAAAAACAAGATGGCGGAATTTATTTTCCATGCAAAATATATGGCGAATATTGAAGAGAATATAAGTTGGGAACTATATGCAAGACTTATGATACAGTACCTTTTCAAATTTTTTTTTTATGGAAGAACTCTCATTCTGACAAATGATTCGGAGAAAAAATATTATGGAGGGTGATAATGATCGAGGGTTAGGAATATGGGAGAGATAGGTGGAGGCTGCTCAAACAAAAAAACACCCGAAAACGAAACCTCGCGGTCCGCTTTAGCGGGCCGCGCACCCAAGCGCCATACTAGTACAAATATACAGGCGCAAGATGTCTAACAAATGATAAAAATAACTAACGATGCTATATACAATAACATAAAAAGTCATAAAAATGGTACTGCAATCATAAATTCCATACGCACATAACATATTCGTTAACCCTCCCACAATTTACGCTGGCAACTTCTGTTTCAAAAAATAAGAAATCGCAAAACAAATTCACCCTTACGTCGTTCGTAATAAGACGTTGATGCGATGCAAATTAAAGGGCGCAGTTTTCAGGACGCGGTGCCGAAGTCATTTTTCTCCAACCCTCCAATATGTTGGACGAAATTCACCATTTATCTTAAATGGCTCTCATTATGCAAATTGGTTTCGTAAACGCCTTAAATAAGACGTTGATTTATGGACTTAAGTCCTAATAACTATACAAATAGTTATCAAACTAATCTATTAAACTGAATCAAAAGTTGTATAAAACCTTCAAAAAGTAATAAAAAAAGTTTTAAATGATTAGTAAACTTATGAAGAAAGGAAATACATACTAGTTAGTTAGTTACGTGGGTTTGCTGCCTCCATTGCCTGACCAACTGCCTCGTTGGTCTAGTGGTTACCATATACGACTGCAGATCACGAGGTCTCGGGTTCTGTTCCCGGTTCGGGTTTTTCTGTCAAGAAATTCTCAGTGCCTCGGAGAAAACGTTAAACCGTCGGTCCGGTTATTATCAATATCACGTGACATTAGTCGTTAATTAAAGCCCGCCAACCCGCATTGGAGAAGTGTGATCTAAGGCCTAGCCCGCACTGCGAAATTTATTCGCGCGATTTTTTTCGCAGAATTCTGTGACATATGGAAATGTATGAAGCTGCATGCACTTGCGAATTAAAATTCGCGAAAAAAATATATTAAAATACTGAAAATAAACCGCGCGAATAAGTTTCCCAGTGTGGGGTAAGCCTAAGCCTTAAATCCCTCTCTCCTATGAGAGAGGAGGCCTGTGCCCAGCAGTGGGAAGTTAAAAGGCTGTAGTTTGCTATATACTCGTGTATTTTAAGTTGTAACATAGTAAGGATGATCGTGGTACGAAACGATCTAATATGAGGAGTTAAGAACTACGTAATCAAGGAGAATCTTTGAAACTGTAACTCAATCAACGTTACAATAATTTATCAAAACAAACTATACTTACTCAAATATTTTTTGCATCTCATTCTGAGAAGGGACCCGTACCTTGCAGTGAGTTGGTAATGGGTTGATAATGATGAGTTAATATTCTTTTGTTTTGCTATAGTGTCGCATCAATATTGTTCAGTAAATAAATTCATAATTAACAACGTTACAATTAACATTAAATGATAATTAGAATTTTGAGTCGATTGTCGAAACTAATAGATTATTTTCACAAAAATATAATTAAACTGAACTAAGTTGATTACTTTGTAATTAAAGGTAGTATAAGTAAAGTAAGTATAAATTTGTAATTAAACGTAACTAAGTTGATTACTTTGTAATTAAAGGAGTTCCGACCCCGGCAAAGTTTCCAGATTATCTATATCAGCTCCTAAACCTCGTTTATTATTCAAAGTCACACTCCCGATGATCCGTAGATTAAGCTGTTATTTACTTACTAGAGCATGTTCACTTTGATCTCATTAATGCCTGAACGGTAGTTAGTCCTTTCAGCAGCTGAATATTTGATTGCAGCTTGAATTTCTATTAAACTGGAGTGTCCGAGCGGATATTTGAAGTCTAAAATATATAAAATATATTTTTGAGTAAGTAGGTAAAAATTGCATTTTTTGTAATTTTTTTTAAAAACTGAAACAAAGTTGAATGAAACCCTTTCACTGCGAACTGTTTTTTACTTGTCCGCACAATTGTTTTCGAGATAAAACAAACAATGGTTTTACCTTTGTGCGGTAAGCGGTAAGCCTTAAAAATGAGCAAAAGGTAGGTATTTACTGTGTATTGTTAAGTCGGTTTCAGGTATTTCAGAACTCGGCCTTATGTTATCATCCCTAAACGTTATTATTATAAAACGGTTTAGTTATTTTGCATGTGTCGAATTAAGACGTTTTACAACAATGTAAATCCAGTTTAACGGTAACTTGTTAAAGTAACGTTACACTCAAAGGCTACCGATTTCTAAAAAGAAGGTTCTGAATTTGACTTGTATGCATGTTAGCCCGATCAAAATAGACATTTCAACTAACAGTAATTCTGACAGAGCTGAATTTTGGTAGAGACCTTGGCTACACCAGTAGGAATAAAATGTCATAAGTCCCCATTGATCCCATGTCTGCTAAAAAAGTAATTCAAGGTCAAAGTCAAAATTTTCGTTTTTTAATTTTTCTCAAAAACGGTAAGCTTTATACAAGTATAAATTAAAAATTTAAAAAACCTCCGACATTCGCTATTTTTGGCGGCGGCCATCTTGGATTTGCAATAGTGCTATTCTATTAGTCAAGCCCTTTCATTTGATACCCATATTAAGGAAATTTTGAAAAAATATCCCATCACACACACACACACACACACACACACACACACACACACACACACACACACACACACACAGACGCGTCAAACTTATAACACCCCGTCGTTTTGCGTCGGGGGTTAAAAAAGGCATAAATTGTAGATCATAAAACTATCTACAAAAATATTCTTTATACTTTTTTTTCCTAAAAATCACCATTCCTAAGATATCGCCATTTTTTCAGAAGAGTTTTAGCTTTCATTCTTGCCTCAGTTCATTCTTGTTTCAGTAATGCACCCATATGTCACTAATATTAATTTCTATTGGAAGATTGCTTGACTGATGTCGGTTTTATTTTTAAAAATATAGCTTGTTGGAATAAACATTTAATTAACCTCCTAAGCAACACCAGTGAATACCGAAAGCTTTTGTTAAAAAAAAGAAAATCTCCACAGTGGTGTATTAAGCAAAGCTATTCATCTACATAAGCGCCGCGCCAGATTTGATGAAAACATCCCCAGCTGTCGGCGAGCGATGATCGCAGTTAGCGCAAAATAAAGACACCGCGTCGGCTCGTTGCCACTCGCAGTCGCCGCTAACGACCGCGTCATTAATCATAACAGACGCCGCTGTCGTTTGCTTGACTTGCCCAACAATGACATTTAAGTGTACAGATTGCGCCTCGTACTGTACCTTAATGGTATGGTACAAAAGATTTTTTCAGATGTTCCGAATTACACGAAATGAAGGAATAAAGGAGGAATGATGAGGGAGTGATGATGATTATTAAATCTTTAATAATTTACAATTTTTATAATTTAGGAGTTTTAGGGCCTTTTACCTTCTGATAAGTGTCTGATAGCCTAAAAGTATGTTTTGTCACTTTCTTACTTTATGTCTAGTGACAAAGGAAAAAGTTGTAGATAGCTATCCGATACTTATCAGAAGGTGGGGAAACAGGCCCTAAAACTGTGAAATCGTTTTTATTCGTCAGATAAAGTTTATATGACATTTGTGAAACAGGCCCTTGATCTCGTGTGGTTACCTCGACTTTGAGCATCGTGGTGACTTTGAGATAAAACTCTGTATATGATTTTACGCTATATTACTCAACAAGCGGACACCCGCGACTTCGATCGTGTGGATATATATTGGTTTTTAAAAATCCGGTAGGAATCATTTTGTTTTTCCTAAGCTCCTTTGAGCTCATACCATGCTAAAAACTGTTAAAACTTCACTGGCGGATGTTTAGGTAGATCAAAATGTAAACATCCGCCAGTGAAAGTCCCATCAAAATCGATCCAGCCTTTTAGAGATTAGTCGGAAATCTTTAAAGTATCTACTTTCTAACAAAAAAAGAATGAATGAAATCGGACCACGCGTTATTGAATTACAGCTAAATACACGTTTTGACTTTCATCCCCTCTCTCTAGGGAACCGTGCTGAATTTCGGGATAAAAAGTGTCCTATATGTTACTCCGTAGTACGAACTTAAATCGTACCAAATTTCGTATCAATCCATTTAGCAGTTTTTGCGTGATGCGCGCACAAACATACAGACAAACAGATAAACAGACAAAAATTTCAAAAATAGCTTTTTTACGTTCTATTACTTATTCCTAACATCCCCCAGTTATTATTTTGCAAAAATCTTCAATGTACAGATACGGCAAGTCTACGATTTTATTATATGTATAGAATAGAAGATAGATAGATATAGATAGATTATCTACCTACTAGTAGGTAATTATAAAGTAGGTATCTACTACTATAACAGATCCGGTTCGTTATTACTGAACTATAACTAGTAATCGCAATTAAAATTACGTCAAGCTAATTAACTGTGCCTATTATAGCTCTTCGACCATTAGCTTACTCCATACCCTTGTGCTAAGTCGAATATTCGCTAGCACATATATCGTAGAACGTATTTTCGAATAAACATTTAGTTGAATGATCGAATGTATTTGATGGTTAGGTATGACATTATTCAAATAGATGTATTATGACTGTATATATGAACGATTTACGAACATCGATTTCGATATTGTATTATCAAAATAACTCGTGTTGTTATCATAACATCAACTTTTATTGAAAGGTATTGTTATGGCCTTATTGTTCAGAAACTCATTATCAGTTTGATTTTATTAATTAACAAGTGGAAACCCGCGACTTCGTTCGCGTGGATATTGATTTTTAAAACTCCCGTGAGAATCATTTTGTCATTCCTAAGCTCTTTTGAGCTCATATCTTGCTAAAAACTGTTAAAAGTTCACTGGCGGATGTTTAGGTAGATCAAAATGTAAACATCCACCAGTGAAAGTCCCATCAAAATCGGTCCAGCCTTTCAGAGATTAGCCAGTAATCTTTGAAGTATTTCCTTTCTAACAAAAAAAGAATTAATGAAATCGGACCACCCGTTAAAGAATTACAGCTAAGTACACATTTTGACTTTCATCCCCTCTCCCAAGGGAACCGTGCTGAATTTCGGGATAAAAAGTATCCTATATGTTACTCCGTAGTATGAACTTAAAGTATGCTGAGTTTCATTTCAATCCATTCAGTAGTTTTTGCATGATGCGCGCACAAACATACAGACAAACAGATAAACAGACAAACAGACAAACAGACAAACCGACAAACAGACAAAAATTTCAAAAATAGCTTTTTTTTGTTCCATTACTTATCCCTAACACCCAGTTAATATTTTGCAAAAATCTTTAATGTACAGATACGGCAATTCTACGATTTTATTATATGTATAGATGTATAGATATAGATCAGGCCGCACCCCTAGATTTAAACTGTTTCAACTCAAAAAAGCACTTCTTTCACAAATGAAGGAAAACTGATTTTTAATTATCTATACCAGAAAATAAAATGCCACCAAATTATTTAGAAAGATGCTGTGTTTAGGAATGCCATGCGTGCCTCTAGATCTGCTTTTATTTGTATTTTTTAACTTACTACAGTTTTGTGTTATCAATTGAATAAAGAATTATTGATGATTTCGAGTTAACTCAGTTTTGATGATTTTTTTTTTAGTAAGGACAGTTTTTAATTACAAAATCGTATTCATCAAAGTGTCATATTTTGTGTTAGGTAATTTATTATCAAAGATCATTCAAATAAAAAGTGTTCTAAGGTAAAAAAGGACCTACTAAACGGACTAGGAAATTGAATGAATAAAACAAATTTGATTCAAATCACATACTTATAATAGAGTAGATCATTCATTAAGGATATTTGTCCTTTTTGCATTTACATTAGTGTCTGCAAATCATACACTACTTTAAGATCAGTCCTATTTTTATCATTTTCCTTTTCTACTCTTGCTAATTGTTTTTATTATAAACGCTCTTCGTTTTCATAAAAGAAGTTTCAGCTTTTCATTTTCATCTGCGATCTTATATGCGCCTTTGCATCGATTGCATATATCTTTTTTAGGTAGGTATATAAAATGAAATATTAGATACGATTAAACGTTGACATCGAAGCTAAAGGCAAGTTATTTAATTCGCAAATTTCCTTATAATCTCTACAAATCTAGAAACTTGTCATATTTGATAATATATTTGCGAGAAGGTTGCCCTTAGGTAATGGATAGAATTCCATTCCCCTTGAAAACTATTTATAAAATTTACAACGCTCTCTATGATTTCTGGGCTAACAGTAGGCTGGTTCCCATGTTTCCCTCTTATTTTTTAGACAACGTTTTAATAGGTTTAATAACTTTTTAAGTCCAGTGTGTGATTTACCTGTTCCTGTACATTTAGTACTTGGAACAGGTAAATCAATGTCTTCACAGATGTTTTCTTCATTAGCTTTAAAAGTATTTTCAGATGGTGTTTCACTTGAAGTAGTTGGAATCTGCTATCTACATTTCTGTAAGCAAATACTGAACTTTCTGTTTTTGAAATGTTAACACAGCTATTCAACGAAATATTATGTTATTTTATATAAGTAATCATTATGAAAGTCTTTGTTAGTAAATAAATTCTCAGTATTGTTTTTACTTACCATTTCCAAAATCACCACCACCACCACTTACTTCTGTAGTAATAATGATTACGTAGTTAAACCATCAAAAGTGTCTTAAATCATAAAACATAATTTTAACCCAAAATATACAGGCAAATTGTCTAGAATTACCTGGAGTGATATTTTTAATTTACTGTATTTATATGCTATTTCAAACAACAATATATTTCGAATAGTAAGGAAATTATCGTAGCTAAATAAATACACCATCAAAACCGATTTAACTCAAAATTTAGGATTATTATTCACAAAAACTGTAGTAATGCAAAATAATAGATAAATCTGAACAAAACTTGATCATCAAAACTGTTGCAATTTGAATTATGTCTCTTCAATTTCCTTACAAAACTATATCAAATCTAAATCATATTGCTTTTTTAACAATTTGATTAACCAAAACCGTTGCAACTCAAAAAAATACACTTTAGATTGCACCTCTCTGATCGGACGACGAAGCACAACTGGAAATGACGCAGAGTGGGGCGAATGAGTCTATTCAGCAATAGTGACTTCTTACGCCATCTAGAGAACATTAGTGGACGTAAAATTACAAAAGTTTTATCCTCTTGTAGGTAATCGAATCAGGAATCTGAAAATGGGATTATCTCAAAAAGTGAGTATTTTGAGTTGAAACAGTTTTGATCTAGGGGTGCGAGGCGTTTTTCGTCTGAAAAAGAAAAAATTTAAAAGAAAATTTGTAACTACTAAAACAGTTAGTATGTACCTACTTATATATTTGTCTCTCTAAATTTTTATTTAGATTAAAATTCCTACCATCCGCAAAATTCTGCCACCAACATGTCTCGTACTATTAAAGTTTTTTCTATCTTCTGTGTTGTTGTGTATAATAAAAATATATTTATTAAATCATTTATAAAATTAATAGTATTATTTAATACTAGCTGACCCCTGCGACTTCGTTCGCGTGTTTATAGGTTTTATATAGGATCGGATCGGATCCCATAATTCTTTTATGTACCTAAACTAAATGTAGCCTGTTACTCCTTATAACATTGAAAGTTCCATTAAAATCGATCCAGCCGTTTCGGAGATTAGCTGGAACAAATAGACAGAACGACAAACATAAATTTAAACGCACGCCAGTTTAAAATAAGCCGTACATACAAAGATCAGTGTCCCAAGTTATTGGAACCCAATAAATGTCTGTCATTTCTAAACTAAAAAACCTATGACCTTGAAATATTTACGGGGCAATACTTAAAGTACTACCTTTCTAACAAAAAAAGAATGAGTTAAATCGAACTACCCGTTAATGAATTACAGCTAAATACACGTTTTTACTTTCTTCCCCTCTCCCAAGGGAACCGTGCTGAATTTCGGGATAAAAGGTATCCTATGTCCTACCTCGGAGTATGAACTCAAATCGTACCAAGTTTCATTCGAATCCATTCAGTAGTTTCGGCGTGATGCGCGGCCAAGATACAGACAGACAGACAGACAGACAGACAAAAATGAAAAAAATTGCAGTTTTGGCTTCAGTATCGATTATAGAGTGCCATCCAATAAAAATTTTCAAAATATCTTCAATGTACAGAATTGGATCTGTTACAGTTTTATTATATTATTATAGAAGATAGATAATTGCTGTGATAGCCTAGTGGTTAGGACGACCGACTTCTAATCGGAGGTCGTGGGTTCGATCCCGGGCACGCACCTCTAACTTTTCGGAGTTATGTGCGTTTTAAGTATTTAAATATCACTTGCTTGAACGGTGAAGGAAAACATCGTGAGGAAACCTGCATGCCTGAGAGTTCTCCATAACGTTCTCAAAGGTGTGTGAAGTCTGCCAATCCGCTTTGCCAGCGTGGTAGACTATGGCCAAAACCCTTCTCACTCTGAGAGGAGACCCGTGCTCTGTAGTGAGCTGGTAATGGGTTGATCATGATGATGATGATGAATATAATTGCTCGTTGACAAAATAAGCGATGAAAAATGTTTTAATTAGTCCGTTTATATATTCCGCATGAAACCGTTGAGTCAAAAAAGGTCTTAGCAAGGTGGGGTTTTCTTTTACAAAAACCATGCTTCAATACTGCAAACTTAATACAGATCTTCATTCACTTTGTGGTTATCGGCGGCGGCAATCGTTTTCATTAAATGAAAAACATGATGTTTATCAAAGCCAAGCTGCAGCTAAAGAACTATTTTAAAATGTACTTCAATCCATTCCAACGCTGAAAGCTGAAATATTTAAACGGGCAAAAGCAATTTTAAATGCGTTAAAAATGCTCGAAACCATTTTAATTCGTTCTCATGCGCCATTTTATATGATGTCAATTATTCATTATGTGGGTCAAACTTATGTGGATTGCGGGAGTATAGAGATTTAATATTTTATAAGTAGAGCTTGAAAAACTAAAAAAAAAAAACGTGTTTAGTGCATGATTCCACTACTTATTAAACTTAAAAATATCTAAGTATAAAATAAATAAAATAAGCACAATATTTTTTATAAAAATCATACGGGGAATTTCCTACTATAAAAATATAATATTTGGTGTGAAAATTGATACAAACTGAACTAGAATCTTAAATAATGCGTAGGTACCTATATATTGTACCTACGCATTATATATTATACGCATATCCGAGAAAGATAACCAAACCAAGGCGCGTAAATTATTTCACGTTAAACAAACTAATCCCCAAATAAACTTGTTAAACATGGATCGATTGAAACTTTTTCGGGGAGATTTTACGAGTATTTTAGTGGTATTCCAGTAGTCACCGAGCATTGGGAACTTTTTCATTTACGCTTACGGACGCCGACTGAATAATATATGAGGCGGCTCAGTGCTATAGAAAATCCATTCAAATTTAAGGAATTTTTAACGCTCTCCAACTGAATTAATGATGTCTTACTTTGAAAGGTTTTAGTATTATTCATATCAAAATAGAATTTTTCACGTGGAAAAAATAAATAATGAATTTCTGCTGAAAAGTGCATGTAGTGTCTTCTTTCCTCTTACAAGTATGCCTCGTTTAATCTGGTGAAATAATATGCGTTAGTTTAGGTTAGCCGCTTCGCGGATCATGACTTCCCAGGTTGACGACCTCCCTGGCGCAGTGGTGAGCGTTGTAGTCTTATAAGCGGCAGGTTCCGGGTTCGATTCCCGGCAGGGGCAATTTGGGATTTTACAATTTCTGAATTGTCTCTGGTCTGGTCTGGTGGGAGGCTTAAGCCGTGGCTGATTACCACCCTACCGGCAAAGACGTGCCGCCAAACGATTTAGTGTTCCGGTACGATGCCGTGTAGAAACCGATCAGGGGTATACATACCTCTTCCAAGTTAGCCCGCTTCCATCTTAGACTGCATTATCACTTACCATCAGGTGAGATTGCAGTCAAGGGCTAACTTGTAGTTGAATAAAAAAAAAACAGGTGGGACCTAAAAACATAATGCTAATTATGTTCATGACATTTTCAGTATCAGTCCGGAGAGTCTGAAACTCGTGCTTCGGAGAGTAGACCGCTTTCATCTTAGACTGCATTGTCATTTATCATCTGGTGAAATCACTTTCACGGCCTTAACTTGTAGATAAATAAAAAACCAAAAATGTTTTTGTTTCATTTTTCAATCAAAAGCATAATAGATACAACATACAAGTATAAATTAAAAAAAAAACACTGACATTCGCCATTTTGTGGCGGCGGCCATCTTAGATCGATTTTCATCAAACATAGCTAAGAACACTCTCGACTAATTCACCTTTCAAACAAAATAACCGCATTCAAATCGGTTCACCCGTTAGCGCTACAGGGGAACAGACAGACACATACACACACACACACACACACAGACACAGATACGTCAAACTTATAACACCCCGTCGTTTTGCATCGGGGGTTAAAAATACATGAAAGCGCGAAACTAACAACAATAAAAAAAACTATTTTTTTCAGCAAATAAAGGACAAATAAAAGATGTCCTATATTTGCTGTTAACAGTGAATAGATGTCAAGCATCGCGCACTTGGCATGTCAGGGACTATGTGTCACGCAACAAGGGACACAAAATAATGTCCCTTTTATTTGAGAAGAATGAGGACATTTCTAATCTTGCCATACGGTTACGTTGTCTCCATCTATCTACATTGGCTTAACACTGGTAGCAGTAATTCCTAGCGCGTGGATGCATAGCGACATTAATAATTTATTATCGCGCAACTAACTAAAAAAATCAGCCAAGTGCGAGTCGGGCCTCGCTCTTTCAGGGTTCCGTACATAATTATGAACAATATAATAGTTTGGGTCTAAGAAATATTTAATTTCCGAGCTAGACATCGCAACAAACCGTGAAAGAAAAACCCAAAAAAATGTTCGTTTATTTTGGTCACAGCTTATAAACTATTTAATAAATCGTTGTTTTCAGTATTCGTTGTTTAAATAGAGCATATAGTACATAATATACTGAAATATCATATTCCCAACTAGTTTAGTTTTTGAGATAGCCCCCGTCACAAAAATGGTCTAAAACTGACAACTTTGATGGCCTCCCATTCCCTTATTTTTTGAGATAAAAATAAAAAAAATATATATTTGTACTCTACTTAATGAGCTCTAAACAATGATACCCCACAAGCTAGGGTAAAGAAAATTTTTTTTTTCCGGCTCCTTTTTCATGTATGGGAGCCCCCCTGAAAAATAATTTAATTCAATTTCTAATTCAATATTTGATTTTGGGTTAACGTTTTACACTAAATACCAAAATTTCAGGTTTGTAACTTATTTCGTCTGCGAGCTAGAGACCTGTGACCGGCGGACAGACGGACAGACAGACAGACAGACAGACAGACAGCCGAGTGACATTAATAGGGCTCCGTTTTTACCCTTCGGGTACGGAACCCTAAAAACTGTGACATTACTAACAGTGACATCCAATATTACAAAATGTCTAAAAAAACTTTTATTGTACGTTTTTTTTTAATAAATGAGACCGCCCTCTTTCACAACTTATTTACCTACCTTAGGCGACACAGTAAATATAGCTTTAAAAATCTCAATAAACTTGTAAATATTTAATTAATGTTATCTTCTTTTTCTAATTATGCGTAGTGTTTATAGTAATTATTCCAGAAAACTCTGCAAGGAAGAATATGATAATCTCTCTTTCATTTAATATCTTAATATACATTAATCAGTACAGTAGCGGCAAAAAATTACGATGTCCGCAAATAGAAAATTAGCCAAACAAAATTTCAGCGAAGTTCTTCGCAATATTTCACGTTTAAATGGGACGCATTAACATTAATTGTGTTATTTACTGCCATTTTTCAACATAATTGCTTTTCCTTTTGCTTCACACAGTTTTAATATGATGAGCAGGTATTTAATTTAGACGACCATCCTGGTCGTCTTTTAATATAAAGTACGAAAAATGCCCTTAAAATACGTAAAATTCATCGAAGATAAATTGTTATTATACGCATACTTATTATTATTATGAACTTCTAAATGTCCTTAATCGTGTGAACTTCTAAATGTGCGTAATACGACTACTTCAGAATAATTTGTTATTCTTTATTTATTATTGGTTTATGAACAATTTTCTTTTTTGAGATTGATGCATAAAAATTTTTGACTATCCCAGTCAAAAAAATTTTGTTGTGTTAATTTTAATTGAAATCGTCTCTTCGCAGCACCAAGTAGTAAAATTTCTTCTCGCTTAAAATCAACAGAGAAAATATTCCATCTATTTCCCACCGAAACAAAGCATTTCGATTTCTGCTATGCTTTTATACAATCGAAAGACCGTATATTAAGTCAAAGCTGAGAAAATACCAAAAAGCTAATGGGTAGCCAGTGCATTCGCCCGCGGCTGCATTCCAACTTTTCCTACGCTCATTTGTAACTTCCATTAGTCGACAGAAAGAGCTGAATACTCGTTACTTTGTGTACCACAAGCTATTTAGGGCCCTAATTGAAGAGTGGTTAACAAATTGCGCTACTAAGTTTTAGTACTGCTACAGTGTTACCTTTATTTTCCTTATAATTTTTTTTTTTGGTACATTTTTTTATTGCATAGTAAGTATATTCAGACTCTCTTACATTCGCATACTTACTTTTTAAATATTGTATCTGAATGTAATTAAATAATAAGAAATGTAACAAAATTAGAAAACCTCAATTAAACGTAAACTTTTAACACCCGTAATTAGAAACATCTGATAAGCTTTTTTTTAATTTGTGTTCTCCATCTCTATCTATACTAATATTTTATACACGAAAGTATCACAATCTGACTGTTCTCGGCTCCACCACAAATACCAAAAAACGGATCCCAGAAAAATGAAAATTACCACGGGATTTAAAAAAAAAACCTAAAGTCACGAGTATCAGCTTATTATTGATCTTATTACATAAATATTATAAACACGTCGAATGCAGAAAAAGCAAGTCTACGAGGACCTAAAACTTTAAGTGTCAACTTTTTTTGCCCACGAGTACCTAAAATGCACTTGGCAGTGTGAACTTTTTCAAATATTCCAGGTTAATGCTTTATTTTCAGTCTAGCTTTATTATTTCTGTGTAACTCGATAGCGAGGTGGTGTAGAATGTAGATGGAAGTTGCACTGACCTAGAAAAAATTTAGCACATAAGTAAGTATGTATATTCTTAGTTTATACAAGTAACTACCGTACAGAACGAAATATCCTAAACAAAAATGTCATTACGCAAACGAAAATGATCAAAGGAAACTTGCACGTATGAGCAACGTGAAAAATTCAAAGAGACAAGACACGAAGCACTGGTATGAATACGCCCGGGAAATAAACATGTCAGTGAGAGTTACACTCAGAATATAAAGGTGGATGCATACGTAACTTAACGTGGCAGATGGCTGCCTTTGCTAATCATGTTGCAGTGGAAATAAGGTCGGGCGGACTGTTTTGATTTTCTCTGTTGATACTTGTTAAGAGTACTACGTAGAATTGGGAGTAGCAATTGGGTAGTAAGTGCTCTCGTTAGAAGGAGCTAAAGAGAGCATGTTATTTATTTAAACATTTATACATACATTACTCAACGCGAAATGTGCGAGGCTTTGACAACGCAAATCAACATTTTGGTTTACGTTCTATCTTTGCAGTAACCCAGCCTGTATGAAAAAGTAACTTTTTGATTTCTACGCATCACGTTGTATCAGGGTTCAGGAGCATGACGTTCAACATTTTGAAATATTAAATTCAATGAAACCAAAGCCCGCATAAGCTCGCGTTTCACAAAATCTCTACTCTCTTATACAGCAAACAATATTTCGTGACATCGACAGTATATTTTAGAGTTAGCTAAATCTCCGGATAACCCGGCCTTGAGCTCCGTTGTGACTTTTACAGGGTTAGCGGAAATTGAAACGGGAAATATTTTTCTGTATCTTTATTACTATTTTATCTGGTACGAACATAGTATATACCTACCTACGTATATATTATTTAAACAAATGTATGTCAGGGCTAATATTCGAAAAAGCTGAATTGATTTAAACGGGATTTTAGCCTATTTATTAGCATGTTCGACTGCAGATCACGAAGTCTCAGGTTCGATTCCCGGGTCGGCCATTTAATTGTTAGGTAGGTACTGGGTTTTTCTGTCAAGAAATTATCAGTGCCAGCCCGGAGTTGGTAGTTGGCGGTGTTTCACCCACGTGCCTCGGAGAGTACGTTAACCTTTAAGTACCGACGTGTGGTCTGACAGACACCTCGAGAGGTCGAAAAGTCTGATTACCTATGTTAGCGAAAAAGTATCCTCCTGTGCTTCTCTGTACCCCTCGGAAAGTCGCTCAGCAGCGTTCCTGCAGAGTGGCAGTGTTGGCGCGTATGATTTCGGTAAGTTTTGATTTTTATAAGATGACGAGTGGTCTGTCAGACCACTCGTCGGTACTTATGTAACTTTTTTTGGATGCGACTTTTTTCAGATTATATTGTTTTCTCTTTTATTTTCAGTCAGTTATAACAATGGATTAGCTACGTTCTTCAGGCATGAAACGGTCAGCCATAAATAAAAATAAATGTGTCCCTATAGGTAAAAAAAGATATCAAACACTGCTTCAATATAAAGACCACCAAGAACTTTTAGTGGAATGGCTAAATGAGAGCTCAGAGTCCAAATCTGAGGTTATCTACCCAAATTTTACTGCTGGAGAGTGACCATAATTCAGCACGTGAACAGACTGTGATACTTGTATGAAACACGTGTGCCTACAATGCAGTAAGCCTATGCAAACACTGTTTGTAAACTTTGATAGTTCCTGCAATTTGATACTTTGTGATTTTTGAGAAAACGGTTGATTATTAAGGTTTTTTATTTTTTATTATTTATCTAGCTATTAATCTTTAAGAAAAAATTGTTTTTAAGAAAAAATAATAGTATTACTGATACATATGAATTATTAAGATAAAAGTTAATTTTTTCCAACGAAGAATCTATGATTTCTATATTAATGCTTATAATTAGTAATAAATGTGAAAACTTCTACATTTTGTTTAATTTATACAATAACTAGATATTTAACAATACATAGAAACATTTTTTTAGGAGAATAATAAGAAACACAAAAGTTTTCGATTGGAAAACTATGGTGGTCTGGCAGACCTCACGTCGGTACTTATGTAACTAAAATAGTATGTCGGTACTTAAAGGTTAAGCAGTTGGTCCCGGTTATTTTCACTATCATACAAACATACTTTTGCATTTATAAAATACTAGCTGATGCCAGCGAATTCGTCCACGTGGATTCATACAAACTTTCAGCCCCTATTTAACCCCATTAGGGATTAAATTTTAAAAATCCTTTCTTAGCGGATGTCTACGTCGTAATAGGCATCTGCTTGCTTGGTCTGTCCAGTGGTTTGAGCTGTGCGTTGATAGATTAGTCAGTCAGTTAACTTTTCCTTTTATGTATAACAAGCGGACACCCGCGACTTCGCGTGGATATCGGTTTTTTTTAAAAATCCTGGGGGAACTTTTTGTTTTTCTTAAGCTCTTTTGAGCTCATACCTTGCTAAAAACTGCTAAAAGTTCACTGGAGGATGTTTAGGTAGATAAAAATTTAAAAATCCACCACTGAAAGTCTCATCAAAATCGATCCAGTCTTTCAGAGATTATCCGGTAATCTTCAAACTATCTCCTTTCTAAAAAAAAAGAATGAATGAAATCGGACCACGGGTTAATGAATTACAGCTAAGTACACATTTTGACTTTCATCCCCTCTCCCAAGGAAACCATGCTGAATTTCGGGATAAAAAGTATCCTATATACTACTCCGTAGTATGAACTTAAATCATGCCAAGTTTCATTTCAATTCATTTAGTAGTTTTTGCGTGATGCGCGCACAAACATACAGACAAACAGACAAAAATTTCTAAAATAGCTTTTTTTACATTCTATTACTTATCCCTAACATCCCCCAGTTATTATTTTGCAAAAATATTTAATGTACAGATACGGCAAGTCTACGATTTTATTATATGTATAGAATAGATAGATATTATAGATATTTAGATTTAGATTAAGTACCTACAGCATGGACTTATCCCGCTCCCTGACCCTGCCCCTGCCCACGGGAGCGCCGGTTTTAAATGTAAAAACTGGAAAAGGAAATATAAATACTTATTTATAAGATTGAACGAGTTGACAAACTTTTTTGAATTTCGAATTTTACAAACCAAGTTTGGTGCGAACTTCGCGCGGAACAATCTATGACTAACTGCGAACTTTGGGCAACTTTCACATTTGTTTGGAAACGGCTTGCCTTCGAAACTTGCCTGTTTCTTACTTAGATGGAACGCCAGCACCGCATACTAATTAGTAGACATGCCTTATTACTTAATAGTTACCTCAATTTAAATCTTGTCTAACTAAACTTTAGGTTTAATATTGAAGTCGGGGTATGGGATAATTTTGGGAAATTTTAATATCCTAAATAATGGAATACCACATGAGATATCCAGAAAATAAATATGATGGCATTATTTAAAATTAGTTGATGCCCGCGACGTCATCTGCGTGAATTTATATTTTTTTTTTTAAATCCTTAAGAAACTATGATTTTCTGGGATAAAAAGTAGCCTATGTGTTAATCCAGGGTATAATCTATCTCGTACTTAGTATTAGCTCTTACTCAAAAATTTCCGTGTGGATTTTTTGGATCCTGTAGGAATCCTTTATTTCCAGGATTTTATTCCTGGAAAATAACGGTCGTGTCCTTCTCCAGGTAGGGCTTAAGTTTGACAAATTGTGTTCAAATCGATCGACTAGATGATATATAAAGAAGTTACAAACAAATCACTTTCAGATTTACCATATTACCTAGTATGGATGACTGAAGATTTTATTACTATATTGACTAACAAACATACATATAAAATTATATTTTACAAACATAAATATTTTACAAACTTAATGTGTGTATAATATTTAAATGTTATAGCTAATACCTACGATATTTAATTTATGAAGCCATTGCCAAAAATGTAAATAGCACCAATAAACATTATTAATTGAAGCGTTAAAATATGATAATAATAATTGGTAATCAGATCATGTTATGTTATAATTACCTTAATTTCCACTCGTCGAATATGCACAGTCATAATAAAAAACTTAATGCGAAATGTCCACTGCCAAGTAATTTTCTCGCAAAGTAAATTTCTTGCAGAAGTCAATATCAGTGTATGTACCAAAATGTTGCAGAAATTAAGTTACTGACTTTCAGAACCAACTTCTGCAAATTTTATTGCTAGCGGACACTTGGCTTTAAAGATAAACAAATAGCTGAAAACATCTCGAGATCGCGCGAGCGATGCACTTTGCCCGACGCTCGGTTTATACGATACCGAAGAGAGTGAAACTGATTTGAAAAAAATTCTGATTTCCGATTAGTTCAACCGTCACATTACTGTGCCCGCCAACCCGCATTGGAGCAGTGTGGCGGGCCTAAGATCTAAATCCCTCCCTCCTATGAGAGAGGAGACCTATGCCCAGCAGTGGGACGTTTAAAGGCTGTAGTGGTCACATTACTGTGCCGCTTACGTTTCTGAGAAGCGACTTGTTTATACCATTTAAATCAGCCAAAGAAAAATAGATCGCAAAAGCCAAGCGAACTGCAGATTTCCGTATGAGTAGGTATATGGTACCACTACGATAGTTTAAATTCTAAAACAAAATCTTAAAAGAATTTCAGCGATTCTTGCGGACTGTAAGTCAGCAGCAATTTATCATCCGGAGGCGACGTAGCCCACTAGCAACCTTTATTGACGCAACCATTAATCAAAGCTTGTCTTTCGAAAAATCTGCAAGAATATCATATTGTACAAGTTTTAACTCAGCCTCTTTAATTAACAGGCCCTTTTTATAAACCTTCATAATCCACCACTACCACCACCACGTCAGCCTTTTAACGTCCCACTGCTGGGCACAGGCCTCCTTTCTCATAGGAGTGAGGGATTTAGAGCTTAGACCCGCTACGCTGCTCCAATGCGGATTGGCGGGCTTTGACGACTATTGTCAAAATATGATAGTGATAATAACCGGGACGGACTGCTTAACGTGCTCTCCGAGGCACGGGAGTGAAACACCGCTAAATACCAACTCCGGGGTGGCACTGAGTATTTCTTGACAGAAAAACCCAACATCTAAAAGACTATAATATCAATTCGCTTTCCCTTGCCAATTACCTCACGCTTAGATAGTCCTAAGAAACTACACCAAAATTAGGAGACAAGAAAAAACAAGAAACCTCCAAAGTGGAAAGAAGTAATAAAGGAAAAATAAGGAAAAGGGAAAGCGCAAATTGGCTTACACGAGGAAAAATTTGAACAGTAGGTACGTATCTTAAATAATTCAAAACATATTTCGTTGCATGTATACGCGGGTTCGTCTTTCACCACCGCAATTTTGAAGCAATTTGTAAGTAAATTTACATTGCATCCCAACAACCGGCAAGGAAGCTTCGTTGAGAATAAAACAGGAGCTTATGTTAAAACTTCAGCTGAAAATCCGAGCTTCGAGGTTGTCTAGCAGTCAGTCCTGATGTTTTTCTTCAAGATTTCACTAGACTTTCAGAAAATCCGTACCTAACAAAAATGTTCTCTAAAACTGACAACTCTGGTGGTCCCCCATTTTTTTTTTTGAAGATGAAAAGAATAAAAATATACTTAAAAAATATATTTCCACTCTACTTTGTGGAATTTTAGACAATGATATATTTAGACCAATAATTTTTTCTCTTATAGAGACTACAACCCACATGCCAAGTTAAGAAAAAATTAGGATGCCTTGAAAATAATTTAATTGTATTTCGTCGAGTTCTGGGTCAACATTCTACACCAAATATCCCAGGTCTGTGACTCATTTTGTTTTCGTGCCAAAGATCCGTGACCCATATGTCACGGACGAATGTAACGAACAGACAAATAGTAATATTAATATGGCTCCGTTGTACCCTTTGAATTTAATTTAACCTTTTAGTTTCAGAACTGGAGACACAATCAATATTTGTGACAAAAATATAAGAATGCCTTGTAGTAATATTTTCAATGCTCCTTTTTCATTTGAGCAATTGCGAGGCAATTTGTTATTGTATTTACGCAGCCCCCGAACAACAGAGCGAAGAAAGCTTTGTTGTGGAGTTTATTTATTCTGCGACTTGATATCCGGGTATTGCATTGGTGACTTTGAAAACTTGGAGGGGAAATTTTTGCAATGAAATAAGGCCATCCATAAAATAAGTAAAACACGACGTAGCTGGCAACGTAGTGAACATCAATGTTTAAAACAGATGAAATATCTAATAATAATCCTGCAAGTTTTACGCAAAGTTAGTTTTTAATACTGTTGCTCAAAAAGTGGCGTATTGCAGGGACGTATAGCGTTCGGGATGTGGGCTATTACATACTCGTGCTTTTTTTTACCTTTCCCGAACTCGTGCGTTCTCTTTCCCAACTGTCAAAATAATGTCTATTAAAAAGAAAAACCAACCATGAAGTTTTTACTAAAAAAATTCATAGAAGTTTTTATGATTCATGCAAATACGTATATTTCTAAAAAGAAACTACTAAGTAATTTGTTTCAATATCAGATTTAATGATTTAATTGAATGAGTTTGGTTAGTTACATTTCATTTCATTGTTGTTTGGTTGGTTACATTTCATTTCATCTCATTAAATTTCATTTTCATTTCATATCAATAAAAAACTTCTACTGAAGACTTGGCTGTATGGGCATAGTTCCCTTTGCCTACGAATGGGTGAAAAAAAAAAAAACTCTGCTTATATTTTACGGTTGGCGCCATTTTTAGAAATTTTCTTTGCGAGTTTAGTTGTTTGTTGCACAAAATGAGTAATTTCGACCCTAGTTTTTTTGAATTAACACCACCGGAACTCAGTATAATTGCACAAAATGCTTCGGCGAACATTTTACCGGAAAAGTCAAAAAGTCGCTACATACTACATACGACGAATTTATTGCGTGGAGAGAAGAGAAAAAAGCAAACAGTTTTTCAGAAAATGTTATGTTGGCATACTTCTCCGAACTCTCAATAATAGTTTGTCTCAAACAGTAAATATGCAACCTAAAACTTCCCCGGTCAGTATAAAAAACTGTACCAATTTCAATGTATATAATATGAATTATAACTTTTATAAGAAATAAATGTTAAGTTAGTTGAGTATAATGTGTTTTTATTATTTTATTAAATTGCTTCATTTTTTCGCAACTGTATTAAAAAGTGTATGTATTGTACCACTACTACTACTAAAGTCTTTACCTTACCAAATTTAGCCTAACCACAACATTAATGTATAATTTTTAAATATTTATTATCTCATGTTACAATAAAACTTTAAGGCTTAAAACAATCTAATAACTATACAAATAATGCTCGCGTGAAATGATGTCAGGATAATGGCTGCAATTTTTTACTGAAAACCTTGGCTGATTCATTTTTGTATAGGAAGGTACTATTTTTAAGATATTAATGCTTATTCATTTATTTGATTGAAATCCACAAATTTTACCTGTGTGCAACGAGAATTGCTGATATTTTTACCAAAACTCCACACCGGTTATAGCACTAACGAGGCAACACATGAAAAGCCTTTGTAACGACGATGTACCTCTGCGAAAATAGTTGTAGGTACTGAATGCTATGGAATATAATAGAAAAGTTTTTTATTCAAACAAACTTTTACAAGTGCTTTTGAATCCTCAAGTGATGACCGACTGGCTCGAAATGCCATTACTAACGCAAAGAACCAACAATAACTCTGCGGTTACTGTTTTGAAAAAAAGAAACAATAGGTACCTACTATTAAAAAAAAAAAATTAGCCAATCAATTGTTAATTAGTGGCTATTTATACATAGGAAATTGCTACCTATTACCGTTATTTTTAGATTTTAAAATACCAAAACTAGAATAACTGCTCTGAGGAGGCCCGTGGTTGACAGGCATGATTTGTTTGATAAATTTCGTGACTCAAAAGCTGATCCAATTTTTGTATATAAATTATTATATTTATATTATTATATTCATATTTTGTAAATAGATATAATAACAATGGAATTACGACTTGTAATTTTACCGGAAATGAATAAGTATATAAAGTGTAATGAAAATAATGTTTCCTTTAGGTATAGGTATTAAGAACAACTAACAAAAAGCCTAAGCGTCCTTGAATAGAGCCTCAAAATCACTCAACTGAACGCAAGAAGGGCTAGCGCAAATCCACTCTGATATCAGAAAGCGGATAATCTTAAATGACGTAAGATAAGAGTAACTTATGTAACACACCATAAAAATAGAGGGCAATTTAATGCCGCATATTATAAGAATTTAACAGGGCGTATCTTGCGCACACTCACACAGTATCAGAAACTTCACTCCAGCGTGTGTTAACTCAGTTCACAACTATACCTGGAATACTGATTTCTTTGATGATTTTTGGGGTCAAGTACCAAATTATATGCGGATCCAACGTTCTAATTAGTCCTGACGTCGGGCGAGCATCAGAAACGAACTGACAAATCGGTAAAATTCTGATAATCTGCTTGCTTGCTGCTTTGGCAGCTCTTATGCCTTTTGAAGCTCTAGTATAACTTTTCAGAACTGTTTTAGGCAAACCTAATGATTTGACACCTCCATATTTGGGATGTAAGTGGCTCAAATTCCACCTCTGTGGCCAAAGTCAACCTCACCTGGGCACGGTGCACACTGCCAATATGCTAATGAGGCCCTGACGCTCTTAGTCCCCTCTACGGGTCGCTGTGCCTGATACCACACAACTTAATGTAGATGGTAGGATTCTACTCCGAATGTGCCTGACTAGAGACCACACTTCAGTCTTAATCTGGCGCAAAGCATCCGATGCGTTCCGGCAGCAAGCTGATATAGTCGGAATGGACTATATCAGCTCGCTGCCTTCCTCAAAAGCCGACAACGCATTAGTGGATCCTCAGGTGCTGCTAATTTTCACGGGCGGCGTTAATCACTTAACATCAGGTAACCCGCTTGCTCGTTTGCCCACAAATATTATAAAAAAATGACTGATTTACATAATAGTTAACGAGTAATACTAGAGCCTCCACCATGTACAACCGTGTGCGATCTCCACCATGCAATCATGTGCGAAGTAAAAGTGAGTTACACTAAATAATTAAAGGGTACATACTGCGATGATTACTCTGTCACTATACTACACAAAGTCTTATCGGTATCTGAACATTACCAGCTATCCACTCAACTTAAGAGTGAGAGTGTAACTGTATTGTATATTGGTTTCCATTAGATGTTCAATGTAAACTAAATCTCGAAGCAAGTGGCGCTGCGAGCTGCGAGGCCGTAAACAACACAAACAAATATGGCCTCCGCAAACAAGTAAAGCCGATAGTGGAATACGTGCTGAATGAAACTGGGCCTTGTAAAAACATCGTTTGTATGACTCTGCCGGAGAATGTCGAATATCGTATTCTAAATATACACACAATTGTTCGTAACAAATGTTCATGAAAGGAGTTCTAGGAAGCGTACTTCCCCTCAGGAAATTACTCGCTCTAGAGAAACCAAATGTATTTTCAATAAGAAAAAATCACGCTGAATTCACAATGTGCTCATGATATTCTTAGGTGACTCGCCCAGGCTTCGCATGAGTAGCTTTAAATAATAGCTCATGATGAACTTTTACTTGATCTAATCCTCAGACTTGATAATAATAAACACATGGTAGATATTAAATAATAGTTGAATATTTAGGAAATTAAATGATATGAAAATATACTTTACTAGTTAATGCTCGCGACTTCGTCCGCGTTGATTTAGTATCTTTAAAAAATCCCTTCGGAACTCTATGATTTTCCGGGTTAAAAAGTAGCCTAGATTATCCAGGGTGTAATCTATCTTCATTCCAAATTTCTGTCAAATCGGTTCAGTATTTGCAGCGTTAAAGAGTAACAAACATACACACATACCTACATATGTACATACATACATACATACACACAAACTTTCGCCTTTATAATATCAGTGTACAACATTAGATACGACATTAAGAAATACTTAATAAGTACAAAAATTTAAAAAAAGAAATTTTGTCATTTTACACTTAAAACAGTTAAAGTTTACAGTAGATATAGTACTATCCGAGCTGTTGGTATACCTACGTACATTGTACATGTACAAAATAATTTTTACTTTTAGATATATTTTCTAAATCAAACTAGCTAGATACTATTTTTTCTAAAAACTTACATAAAATTGAAGCCATTTTGGAAATTTCCAAGCCGCGGCGCGTACACGCAACCGTGATAAGCCCCCTGTAATTTAAAGTTGTCCCGTTCATAGCGAAGTTTGAAGATCATCTAAGTCCACATCTAATCCACGTTTATTATTCAACGTCACACTCCCGCTGCTTGAGTTAACGAGTGTCACTTGAATTATATACGTGAAGCTACTAGATTTTTTTTTATTCAACTACAAGTTAGCCCTTGACTGCAATCTCACCTGATGGTAAGTGATGATGGAGTCTAAGATGGAAGCGGGCTAACTTGAAAGAGGTATGTATACCCCTTGATCGGTTTCTACATGGCATCGTACCGGAACGCTAAATCGCTTGGCGGCACGGCTTTGCCGGTAGGGTGGTAACCAGCCACGGCTTAAGCCTCCCACCAGACCAGACCAGAGACAATTTAGAAATTATAAAATCCCAAATTGCCCCTGCCGGGAATCGAACCCGCGCCTCCCACTTATAAGACCACAGCGCTCACCACTGCGCCAGGGAGGTCGTCAAAGATTAAAAGTTAAATAGATATAAAGGAATTGGTTGGTAATCATCCACTACCTATACAAAGTTTTTTTTGTATGACGACGGTGTATTTTTCTATACATACAAACGGTTGTAGAGCTGGAAACAAGCGGTATTAAATCGAGGACTTTTGAACTACTAGAGATCCTGTGCAGTTGGAGGCACCTGCTGGATACAAGCTGCACAAGACCGCGGCGTGTGGAAGTCCCTACAAGACTTATGTCCAACATTAGATAACGACGAAGACGACTAGAGATCCTATGTCAAACAGTGGACCTTGATCTGTTGAGACCACCCTTGACTTTGCTGTACTGAAGGGGCAAGTGATTGGTTGCCTCCAAGAATCACTATCATGACATGAAGAACTAAACTACATATATATTTATCATTTGTCTTTTCACGCTATACATATAATATTATGTCTTTTTATATTAGCTTTAATATAGCAAAATCTCTTTAAAACTCACATACAATCATATTTTAACGGCAATTCAATCATAAACACTGAGCTACAACATATTTGTTAACCCTCTTCTATTTTACGCTCGCTACTTCGAGTCTTATATTGACGCATAAAATATACCAATTCAGTCTTTATTTGTATCACGAATAAGAGCTATAATATTGTTGTTGCAATGTAACTTATAGGGCGCAGTTTTCAAGAAGCAACTTCTAACCAATTTCTCTCTGTATCCGTTCAATATGTTGGATGAAAACAGTCTAAGATCAATGATTTTCTGTCATAAAAATTGGCTAGGTACAAAACTAAAACGATAAGTTTAGTCTTTTAAGTATGATTTTTGTTATTATTAATATATCGTGCTGATTCATTGACTGACTCACTGATTGATCACCCCTCCTGTAAAATTTTGTATGAAAACTTTTTTTTTCACAAATGGTTTCGTATAGAGGACAAAAATTCATTCGGAACAAAAATATGGAGAAAGCTGATGATTGAGGATTTCAGAGACGAGCGAATGGCACGCTTAAGGTATTGAAGATAGGTGGGGGGTGCTTGAGCAAATGTCACTCGAAACGTCATCCAATTGGCAGTGAGCTGAAAAAAAAATTCAAAATGGCGAAAAAAAGATGGCCGCCATACAAATTTCGTCGGTCTCCATCTCGGAGGGTATAAAAGATGGAAGAGTGGTTTCTTCGCAAAAGATGATGAGGATCCAAAGGTCTACTTGACGAATTGAAAAAAAATTCAAAATGGCGGAATTTATTTTTCCATAGGAAATGTATGGCGAATATTGTAGAGACTACAAGTTGTAAGCTATGCAAGGCTTTACCGCAGTTCTTTGAAGAACTCTCAAAGAAAAATATGGGAAGACATGATGATTGAGGGTTTGGAAGATGGATGAGGAGCCCGGGAAGGGTATTGTAGATAGATGGGAGGTGCTCAAACAAAAATTACTCAAAACCTCATCCAATTGGCACTGAGCGGAAAAAAAACAAAATGGGGAATTCAAGATGGCGGCTATACAAATTTCGTCGGTGTCTATCTCACCAAGTATAAAAGATGGAAGAGTGGTTTCTTGGCAAAAGATTATTAATACCTAAAGATCTACAGTTTGATGAACAGAAAAAAATCAAGATGGCGGAATTTATTTCTTTCACACAAAAAGTTGTTTTCACTGATGTTCGTATAGAAGAAAAAATTCATGCGGAGGGAAAATATGGAAAGAGCTGATGATTGAAGATTTTGGAGATGGGTGAGGAGCACGGTCAGGGTATTGAAGATAGGTGAGAGGTGCTCAATCAAAAATTACTCGAAACCTCATCCAATTGGCAGTGATCTAAAAAAAATACTAAAATAGCGGATTCAAGATGGCGGCTATAAAAATTTCGTCAGTGCCTATCTAACCAAGTATAAAAGATGGAAGAGTAGTTTCTTTGAAAAATATGGTCAAGAACTAAAGATCTACTTGATGAATAGAAAAAAAATCAAGATGGCGGAATTTACGTTTTCAAACAAAGTTTTTTTTATTGATGGTTTCGTATAGAAGACAAAAATTTATGCGGAGGAAAAATATGGAGAGAGCTCATGATTGAGGATTTTGGAGACGGGTGAAAAGCACGGCTAGGGTGTTGACGATAGGTAGGAGGTGCTCAAACAAAAGTTACTCGAAACCTCATCCAATCGGCAGTGAGCTGAAAAAAAAGTCCTAAATGGCGGATTCAAGATGGCGGTGATAAAAATTTCGTCGGTGTCTATATCACGGATTATAAAAGATGGAAGAGTGTTTTTTGGCAAAAGATCATCAAAACGTGATTTACTTGATAGTTAGATAGAAAAAAAAAACAATATGACGAAATTTATTTATCTATACAACATGTACGACGAATATTGAAGATAATCATCATCATCCTCATGATCAACCCATTACCGGCTCACTACAGAGCACGGGTCTCCTCTCAGAGTGAGAAGGGTTTTGGCCATAGTCTACCACGCTGGCCAAGCGGATTGGCAGACTTCACACACCTTTGAGAACGTTATGGAGAACTCTCAGGCATGCAGGTTTCCTCACGATGTTTTCCTTCACCGTTAAAGCAAGTGATATTTAAATACTTAAAACGCACATAACTCCGAAAAGTTAGAGGTGCGTGCCCGGGATCGAAACGACCTCCGATTAGAAGTCGGTCGTCCTAACCACTAGGCTATCACAGCTTCTTTTTTTTATAAGAATATGAAGATAATGCAAGTTGGAAACTATGCAAGACTTTAATACAGTTTCTTTTCAAAATTTGTTTTTATGGAAGAACTCTCATTATGACAAAATAATCGGAGAAAAAATATGGAAAGTGATAATGATCGGGGGTTTGGAAGATAGGTGGAGGCTGCTCAAGCAAAAAATACTCGATAATGAAACCTCGCGGTCCGCTTTAGCGGGCCGCGCACCCACGCGCCATACTAGTATAATATAAACTTATATTTTTGGAAAAATTAAACCGACTTCAATATACCAAAAAAAATTGAAGAGTTCCCTCAAGTTCTCCAGGATACCATCATCAAATCTTGACCTGATGACCATAAGACTATCTAGGAAGTATACCCTTTCAAATAAAAAAAGAATTTTCCAAATCGGTCCAGGCGTCTTTGAGTAATCCGGGAACATAATATAAAATAGATTCCGACGAGTTGAGAACCTTCTCCTTTTTAAAGTCGATTAAAGAATATAATATTCCATAAAATAAGCATAAACAACTTAACCTAAAGTATACAATTATTTGATAAAAGTATATTTATTTGTATTATTTGATAAAGATATCTATACATACATTTAATAAAATCGTAGAATTGCCGTATCTGTACATTGAAGATTTTTGCAAAATAATAACTGGGGGATGTTAGGGATAAGTAATAGAACGTAAGAAGCTATTTTTGAAATTTTTGTCTTTTTGTCTGTTTGTCTGTTTGTCCGTTTGTCTGTTTGTCTATTTATTATCTGTTTGTCTGTTTGTCTGTGTGTTTGTGCGCGCATCACGTAAAAACTACTGAATGGATTGAAATGAAACTCGGTATGATAGTTCATACTATGGACTTGGGGTAACATATAGGATACTTTTTATCCCGAAATTCAGCACGGTTCCCTTGGAAGTGGGGATAAAAGTTCAGTAAAAAGGGGTAAAAGTTCAGAGAGGGGAGAATCAAAATGTGTACTTAGCTGTAATTCGTTAACGGGTGGTCCGATTTCATTCATTCTTTTTTTAGGGTTCCGTAGTAAACAAGGAACCCTTATAGTTTCGCCATGTCCGTCCGTCTGTCCGTATGTCCGTCCGTCCTCGGTTAATCTCAGAGACTATTAGTGCTAGAAATCCGTAATTTGGCATGAGTATAAATATTAATCATGCCGACAAAGTGGTGAAATAAAATTTTGATAAATATTTTTTTTTAGGGTAGCTCCCCTACATATAAAGTTGGGACGAATATTTTTTTTCTCGTCTACCCCATAGTGTGGGGTATCGTTGAATAGGTCTTTTAAAAATACTGTGGGTGTGGGAATATCATTTTTCGATTTCTAGATCCGTTTGTAAAATATGATGTTTTAAAGTGCAAATTTTTATTAGAGTCGAGTGTCTCCCCCCCTCTATCAGCCAAATGGCAGTATATAGGAACTTGAAAAAATTCACAGCAGTAGGGTATATAATCAATTTTAAAGTAAAACTATCACGGCTAAGTAGGGTTCACAGGTTAAGGAGTTATATCTGTTTTTCGAGGATTGTGACTACGGAACCCTACACTGCGCGTGGCCCGCCACGCACTTGGCCGGTTTTTGTTAGAAAGGAAATACTTTAAAGATTACTGGCTAATCTCTGAAAGGCTGAACCAATTTTGATGGGACTTTCACTGGCGGATGTTTACATTTTGATCTACCTAAACATTCGTCAGTGAACTTTTAACAGTTTTTAGCAAGGTATGAGCTCAAAGGAGCTTAGGAAAAGCAAAATGATTCTCACGGGATTTTAAAAACCAATGTCTACGCGAACGAAGTCGCGGGTGTCCGCTTGTATTAGAATAAGGAGTCTAGGCAAATACTAGCAACATTTTAAGAGGAAGCATTTGTATAATTGTAATATCGGTTATGGTTAAAGCAGGAACAAGAGTGTATGTCAATGTTTGTCCCGCGTATTTGTGCTCGCTCGTGGGAGCGAACTGGCTTCGTAGTATTTCATAGTAAGAACAAACACGGACACTTATTCGATTTTCATACAATTTAAAAAAAAAATTATCACTTACGATTGAATGAACCTGTATCTGCCTACAGGAGTATTTTTTGTTTAATTCAAATTCTTAACCAAGTCAAAACAAGCAACAGTTCGGAAAGCAGATTAAGTGCCTGTTTCACCACCTTCTGATATGTATTAGATAGCTATCTACAACTTTTGTCTTTGTCACTCGACATAAAGTAAGAAAGTGACAAAACATACGTTTAGGCTATCAGACACTTATCAGAAGGTGGGGAAACAGGCCGTAAGCTGAGAAGGGCAGGCAAGGAACAGTTGATCTCTTCAAAATTCAAAGTGTTACAATTTTTTATCTTACAAGGAAGACGGCAAGGGTGTGGGTTCCTCAAATTAAACGGAGGTTCCTTGTGTAGTCATATACTCAAACCCTAGAGTGCACTACTTAGCCATTGCTGAAAAAAAAATCCTGAAGTTTGAAAAAAAAAATTTAGTATTAAAAATCTAATAAATCGTTATCTTAAACCATTTCTTTTGAATATTATTGAATCGCGAATTTAATAATATTTAACTTTTTAACGATTAGAACTTATAAAAGACGAAGAAATGTGAACAGATATTTGTGAATAGATATTTTTTTTTCAAACTTTAGGATATTTTTTTCGGCAATGGCTATGTAGTGCGCTCTAGGATTCGAGTATACCTAATATGAATACACTCACTGTATGCTAAATACACGCGGAATCTCCGTTTGATTTGAGGACCCCACATCCTTGCCGTCTCCTTGTTAGAATACCTATATCAATGGAGTACTTACCTAACCTACCTAACAATTTTTGATACCATCTTGTGGGCAGCTGAACGCAAAACTTTCATGCAACTTGGTCATCAAAAAGTCCATTAAATGTGTAATAACCTCAAATTAATAAATGTTTTTTAAACATTGTTTAAATTTGTGTAATAACAAAACTAAAATCTTTGTCAGAATTATATCAAGCCTTCAAGTGGGTTTTAATATAATACGTTCATTTTTTTTAGTTACATTACACTAGGTATTTATTTCTATTATATTTTGTCTCCTCTTTATATATTTTATATTTTATTTTATTTCAAGCCTCCCTATTTTTAACCCCCGACGCAAAAACGACGGGGTGTTATAAGTTTGACGTGTCTGTGTGTGTGTGTGTGTGTGTGTGTGTGTGTGTGTGTGTGTGTCTGTCTGTTCCCCTGTGGCGCTCAAACGGGTGGACCGATTTGAATGCGGTTTTTTTTGTTTGAAAGGTGAATTAGTCGAGAGTGTTCTTAGCTATGTTTGATGAAAATCGGTCCAAGATGGCCGCCGCTACAAAATGGCGGATGATATATTTTTTCACAACTCCCTTGATATGGGTATCAAATGAAAGGGCTTGACTAGTAGAATAGCACTATTGCAAATTCAAGATGGCCGCCGCCACTAAATGGCGAATGTCGGGGGTTTTTTTAATTTTCAATTTACACTTGTATACTGTCTTTGTTATACTTATTTATTAATAGTTTTATCGTAATAAACGTTAAGAAGAGATAATACTATTTCAGTAGAGATAAGAATAAGCCTTCGTAAGTCTCGTTTTAACACAAAGAAAAATGTTCCATAACAAGAAAAGTACTGTATCAAATCACTTACTCGGTACTTTCATTGTTCAGTGAGACGATTACACTCGAACACTAACTTCGACCGTATTATTTGTTGTTTTTTTTTTTTAAATTTATTTAATCAAAATAATTATTTAAAAAATATTTTATTAGTAAATTTTTGCGATTGGTAACATCATAACTTTCTTAATTAACACAGATTTTAGTGTGTTTATTTTTAATAGCATAGAACTTTACTGCTCCCCAATCCCCTCTACCGGCTGCCCACGAAACCCATTGTCCTAAGTGAACGACATACACGACAACGCGACATAATGCGACGCGACGCAAAAATATCAAACAGTTATAGCGGAGCCTTCAAGTGGCGTACGTTGTCGTGTAGATAAGTTTGTCATTTTCTATGGAGTTGTATCGCGTCGCATCGTATCGTAACGCATCGCATCGTGTTGCATCGCGTCGCGTTTGTCGTTCAACTAGGACAACGAGAGCTGGGCAAATCCGACGTCGAACGACCGCAGTGACGCGTGAGCCGTGGCATACCTTATATACATACATTTCCCTACAGTTTTGTTTTACTTGCCATGCCATCGTCTAGATTTTCCTCACAGCGCGGCGGTTTCAAATTCCGATTTTTCTTAAATAGGTATAATCTTAAGGTATGTTTAGTTGTTAAAGTGATTATACCAAATCAATTTTATTATATTTAATTTTTATTTTAATAAACATAGTTTTTAAAGCATCACAATAACAAAAAAATGTTTTGATGAACTTTTGTGACGGAGTTTTCGTTTATCTTTTTAACTATTTCATTTCAAAGAGAATGCTAAGACAGATTCTTAAAATTTTTGTCGTAATATTAATCGTATGGGGCATCACATTCTTCATGATTTTAAAAGAATATAAAACTAGTAAGATGCTACTTGGAGGTTATGATCACTATGAAAAAGCATTGAAACAATTCGTGACGAACACATTCAGAAATTCTACGATTTCAGAAGGTATTTTCGTATTTTATTAATTTACAAAGTAGGTATGTATAACTGACAATTACTTAAATATACTTGACTTGATGTAGACTAAGATATTTGAGTTAATTTTTAAGTTAGCTAACGTAAAATAGTCAAATCACTTTTCCTTTTTAGTCATTTTCCCTCTATATATACACTACTAGCCGATGCCCGCGAATTCCTCCGCGTGGGTTTTAAAAATTGTGATAAATGAAGAACCGCTCAACCGATTTTGTGCAAACTTCACATAAACCATCTACTAAATAGTCCAAACAAAGCCTAAACATTTGGTTTGGATAGGTGAGCCCGTTCTTGAGTTATAAAATTACAACCAAAAGTGGCATTGATTTTTATATATATATATATATAGAAGATAGATTGATAATAACTCACATATTAATTGCAGAATGGGATCATCTTGGCCCCGGCAATCCACATCTATCTTATAATGATCTACTATTAGCTATAAAGGCTCCAGTACACCCACTGGGTAAGGAATTTGTAAGGTAACTTGCAATTAAAAAAGCCAAATTAATAAGTCCTTAAACTATTTCATCATCATGATTAACCCATTACCGGCTCACTACAGAGCACGAGTCTCCTCTCAGAGTGAGAAGGGTTTTGGCCATAGTCTACCACGCTGGCCAAGCGGATTGGCAGACTTCACACACCTTTGAGAACGTTATGGAGAACTCTCAGGCATGCAGGTTTCCTCACGATGTTTTCCTTCACCGTTAAAGCAAGTGATATTTAAATACGTAAAACGCACATAACTCCGAAAACTTAGAGGTGCGTGCCCGGGATCGAACCCACGACCTCCGATTAGAAGTCGGTCGTCCTAACCACTAGGCTATCACAGCTTTCAATTTAGCTTTTCAAATAAGCTTTCAGCTTATACTATTTACTTTTAATTATAAAATTGCTCATCTATCAGTGATAGATCTGGATCTTATACCTACTTGAAGTTGAATGTACATCATTGATAAAAAAGAACGAAAGGCACTTTATAAAGAACTTACTTACCTAACCGTAGAAAACATGGTCTTAAACCAGGCATCCTTAACAAGATTGGAAATATTTTCCATTAAAAGAATTTTCAAGAGTTGCGTTGCCTGCTACGCCAATTACTGGAAAAAGCGGATGCAGATATCATATTTAGATCAGTGAAATGAGGACGAAATATTAAACTTTGAAAAGAATGCAAAAGAAAAATGCGATTGAGTGGCTCCCGGCGGAAAATTTTCGCTCATGCAATTTAGAGAGCTCAATATTGTACCTTCTTATAAAAAATATGCCTGTAAAAATGCATCTGTTTGCATTAACCTATCTTACCTATTATAAACTTACGTATATCTAAAAGGATATTTTCGTCTATCAATACAGAGTCCACAGACCAATCACAGAGCCCCAACGTACCTATTTATCAGAAACATAAACTACACTGATGTGTAGGAAATCAAGCAACAGTCATCATAATTAAAAGGCGTTATCTTTATCGTTTATTTTATTGTTAGTTAGAAACCTGAATGCATTGACATAATAATATGGATAAAATAAAGACTCTGAATTTTAATTTCATAACAGTGTCTCTTGCATAAACATAGTCTGGTATTACTATCATTTCATCTAAATCCCAAAAAAATATAGTACTATACTGAAACTATGTACCGAATTTTCAATTAAGGTTGAACCGCTCTGAAGAAAATTATTGTAATAAGGGTTGATTTATGTTTCTTCTATTTAGGTATGCTTGGAAAGGCTGTTCATGTAAAAGAAGACGTAAAGGGCAGTGTGCGGATGTTGATAAAGAAGGGCTGGCAAGACAACGCCTTCAATCAATTTGTTAGTGATTTGATACCCATTGACCGCACCCTACCCGATTTTAGGCAAGACTGGTATGTGTGTGTTTTTAACCCCCGACGCAAAAACGACGGGGTGTTATAAGTTTGACGTGTCTCTGTGTGTGTGTGTGTGTGTGTCTGTCTGTCTATTCCCTTGTGGCGCTCAAACGGGTGGACCGATTTGAATGAGTTTTTTTGTTTGACAGGTGAATTAGTCGAGAGTGTTGTTAACTATGTTTGGTGAAAATCGGTCCAAGATGGCCGCCGCTACAAAATGGCGAATGTCGGGGGTTTTTTAAATTTTTAATTTATATTATTATTTCACTAGTTCAGTTTTGGATAGGGAATTATTGAGATGCCACGCAACAACTATAGCGCGTATTCTGAATCACGTATAGGCACCAAACCTAGACAATTGTTCTACTCATGTGCCATATAGCGTGAATCAATTGACGATATATTGTACTGAGCACAAATCAGACTATCAGACATTATATTGAAGAGTCTGAAGAACACTGATCTTTAATAATTACAAGTGTGCTGGATGGTCATACAAATTGAGCTGATTTTTGTGCCGCATCTAGGGTACTGATAAATTTGACAATTCCCAATACAATTTATCGCAATTCATATTAGTTCCGGGTACTCTCACTCTAACTTTTCTTAGCAATCAGCGCCAAAATGGCGATAGTGAAATTGCTCCAGTTGATACCTAATCTAGCTTACCTGTATAAACATCAGTGTTAAGGAATCATACCTATGCAACGCAACTAACGCAACAGGAATGTTTCAAAAAAGTCTGCTGATATTTGTTATTTATTTAACAGGTGTAAACGAAGAAAATATTCGTCGAGTTTACCCGAAGTAACAATTATAATTTGTTTCCACAACGAAGCATGGTCTACTCTTCTGCGAACAATACATTCGGTTTTATACCACTCACCGAAACAATTATTGAGAGAAATTATACTAGTCGATGACTTTTCTACTATGCGTAAGTTTAAAGCATTACCGAAATAAAGAAAGTTGAAGAAAAAGTCAGCCTTTCTTGTATGAGTATTGAACCGACAATTTATTTTGTTACCTACTTTTATTTTTGTTTTTTTTTTTCAATTATTATTTGAAAGTCCTTTTTACGTCCATTAGCATTTTTGCCTTGTTTGTGACGCCTCACAGTCGTAGGGAATACAATTCCACAAACATTTTTATCATAATCATAAAATATAAATAAAATGACAATCCTGTTCCTGTTTTCAGTTCACCTCAAGTCTCGCTTAGAAGTTCAACTTCAAAAATTGCCTAAAATACGTTTAATGAGAGCTACACGTCGCGAGGGATTGATAAGATCGCGAATAATTGGTCTAAAGGAAGCCTCTACCACTATAGTCGTATTTCTGGATAGCCACTGCGAATGTACTAAGGGTATAAAACTTAAATCTATACATATAATAAAATCTTCTATATCTTCTATACATATAATAAAATCGTAGAATTGCCGTATCTGTACATTGAAGATTTTTGCAAAATAATAACTGGGGGATGTTAGGGATAAGTAATAGAACGTAAAAAAGCTATTTTTGAAATTTTTGTCTGTTTGTCTGTTTGTATGTTTATCTGTTTGTCTGTATGTTTGTGCGCGCATCACGTAAAAACTACTGAATGGATTGAAATGAAACTCGGCATGATTTAAGTTCATACTATGGAGTAACATATAGGATACTTTTTATCCCAAAATTCAGCACGGTTCCCTTGGGAGAGGGGATGAAAGGCAAAATGTGTACTTAGCTGCAATTCGTTAACGGGTGGTCCGATTTCATTCATTCTTTTTTTGTTAGAAAGTAGATACTTTAAAGACTACTGGCTAATCTCTGAAAGGCTGGACCGATTTTGATGGGACGTTCACTGGCGGATGTTTACATTTTGATGTACCAAAACATCCGCCAGTGAACATTTTACAGTTGTTAGCTCAAAGGAGCTTAGGAAAAACAAAATGATTCCCATGGGATTATTAAAATCAATATCCACGCGAACGAAGTCGTGGGTATCCGCTCGTAATTAAATAAATTCTGACTATCGAGTTAAGTTGTAAATGTTTTCTATCATCATCATCATCATGATCAACCCATTACCGGCTCACTACAGATCACGGGTCTCCTCTCAGAGTGAGAAGGGTTTTGGCCATAGTCTACCACGCTGGCCAAGCGGATTGGCATTGGACTATGAACATCTGCATCTGCACCAACAGAGGAATTGACAATGTGTTGCCAGTTTTGTTTTCAATCGTATTCTTGAGAGTACAAGGTAAAAACTAATTCTACAAATTGTAGAAATTACGAGTAATAATGGGATCTTAAAAATTAGGAATCCGGATAGTAAGGATGAAAATAATATTTTATTTTGTAACATTGCTCGCCTGTTGGTCTTTATAAATTATAGTCCTACTGTTCAACTAAGACAATTCGGGAGGCAGCGCGATTCGAGAGAAGTGACGGTGAGGTGTCAGATGGTTGACCGTTAGGTGGCGGGAGGGGTTACAGTTGACGTAAAGGTCCATCACACCTCTGAAATCGCCCAGTGTTACCTCAAAACCACCTCAATTGAACAAAGGCCCATAACTATCAACTGTCATACTGATTTATCATTAATTACTTTCCCAAGGTTGGTTAGAACCCCTAATTGAGCGGATAGTAGAAAACAACAGAACAGTCGTCAGTCCCGTCATCGACCACATTGATCCATCCACCTTTGAATACATCGCTCAGGAACCTCAAGACATCCAAATTGGTGGCTTCAATTGGAATTTGAATTTTATTTGGAAGCCAATACCACTTATAGACGTTGCCAAGAGAGAGAATTTCTCCGCACCAGTGAAAACACCGACCATAGCAGGAGGTTTATTCGCGATAAACAAAGATTTCTTCCAACATCTCGGTTATTATGACGAAGAGTTCGAGATATGGGGAGGGGAAAATTTGGAATTATCATTCAAAGTGTGGATGTGTGGCGGATCTTTGGAGATCGTTCCCTGTTCCCATGTGGGACATGTTTACAGAACGACTTTTCCTTATGAAATTTCACGGGATCAATCTAAAAGAAACCTGGTTAGATTGGCTGAGGTAATTAAAAGAATTGGTGATTTTTTTAAATTTTGTCTTACACTAGCTTCTGCCCGCGGCTTCGTCCGCGTGAATTTCTGTTTTCACGGTTCCCGCTACTTCTCCCAACCTTTATACCTACTTTCAAGAAAGTTTGCTATAGTAATCTACCTGTAGCTATAGATTTCAGTTTGGCGTGTGATCTGTGTATTTTTCCAGGATAAAAAGTAACTTAGCCTAAATGTTAAGTCAGGGCATAGTCTATCTCCATTCCAAATTTCAGCCAAATTGGTTCAGTAGTTGCGGCGTTAAAGAGTAAAAAACATATACCTATACATACACACACACACAAACAAACTTTCGCCTTCATAAATATTAGTGTGATTATCAATTGTGTCGTGACGTGTCGTGATGTGACTGTGATGTGATGTAATCGCAGTCATACATTTTAAATTGAAGACGAACAGTGAAGACCAAAGTGCTACAACTATAAGACCGTCGTAGCACTTTGGTGCGCTGATCGTGTTCGTGTTCCAATTAGTTGATTGTCACGACAGAAAGCGTTGCGTCATACCAGGATACAACCGTTTATTTGTATCATTATTCAAAAGTAGACTAGTGGGAAAAACCTTCCAAAATGCTGCTGGCTGCAAAATATCTATTTTAAAATATTACGCTAATAATAATACTCTCATAATGAATGTATTTCTAGGTATGGCTAGATGACTACGCAAAATATTTTTACGAAAGAATTGCGTACCTTAAAGGAGATTTTGGTGATGTGAGCGAAAGGCAGAAATTACGCGAAAGGTTGAAATGCAACTCATTCGAATGGTATCTAAAGAATGTGTTTCCTGACCTGGTAGTACCTAATAATACTGCTGCTAGTGGAAGGGTACGTTCAATAGTTATTTAATAAAGCACAGCTATAAGCAAGAGTGATAATAAAAAAGTTAATAGTTACCAGTTCCTCGGTCTTTATCGGTTGTTACCATCTATTACAAATTTTGCAGATTTATACTACTGGAAGTTATGACATTTGTCTCGATTCCGACGCGTCTCCACAGGATAGTATGGGTGCTGTTGTGGTTAAGCCATGTCATCATCAAGGAGGTCATCAGGTATGTGGTATTAGGACAACCTCTGAACATTCCCGTGAACCTCGCGCTTGCTGGAGGCCCTCCCGCAAGTTGAAGCAAGCGGATGCCACATGAACGTTAGCTTTCCATATGAATTAATTCAATTAATTACCCGTGCCTTTCTTTTGACTGCAACCCTAATATCGACACCAAGTGGAGCGCACAAGAGTGTCTAGACAGTCCATACTCCACCGTCTGCCGAGTCTTAGTGAGTCTTAGTTACCTACATACATGCAAAACAAGTGCAACTGCTTTCGATTGAATTAATAATATGCTCGTATAAATTTAATTCTATAATTATCATTTTCGTAATCAGCACCCCATAAACTTTTTACTTTAATAAATATATTTAGTAGTACTTTAATATATATACCTACAGTTTTTTGATAACCCATCCAAGATTTCTACGGCTCATGTGAATTAGCTGTTGTGTATTACAACGAAAAAAAAAAAGCTATAGAGAGATGAACTTTAAGTCAAATGCAAAATTGTGGTATAGATGCAGTTCACATGCAGTTAGTTCTTTCTGTTGCGGTTGACATAACAATTTTAAAACTGTCACCAAGTACTACGCGTGTAGTTTAGTTCTAGTACAATGGACCTCGTGAATTGTATCTGGTTGCAAGGCGAAAAAAATATGAAAATAAATGTTAAATAAATGTTGTTAAGCGATACTTCTGATAGGTATATATATTTCATTTCAGTTTTGGCTCTACACGAGGGAAGGCAGACTGCAATTCGATCATCTATGTCTAGATTTCCTCTTCGGTGTAATAACTCTGTTCACTTGTCGAGATCGGTCCGTAACTCAGATTTGGCTATATGACATGAAGGTAATTTCATTTTATTTTAGCATCGCCTATCTATGCATTCACAAAGAATTTTGGAGCAGAAAATAAAAACAATTTTTGTCTGTGTGTCTCTTATGCCTTCCTATTCTATACTATTCATCTGATTATGACGAAACTTTAGTGAGTTGTTCTGCATACACCCGCAGAGGTGCCTGGGCCTAAAAATATATATAAAAATGGATGTCTGTATGTTTGTCCTCTATGCTACACTTTACGTGGCATTGCAACGCATGCCGGGAAAAGCTAGTAATATAATGTATAACATCTAGTGTTATATATCTACTCTCATATCTTAAAATCTAGATTAAAAAATCAAAATGTGTCATATATTGGCCTACTTTATTCACATACTTCTATAATATTAAAAAAAATTCATTATAACACTATTTTGTTAGAAAAATATGGCAAAATAATGTTATAAAATAATGTTTTCTCCATTATAGTGTACAGGTCTGGTCGAGTCACGACTCTACTGGGTTCTAGATTTTTGAACCATGGTAGGAAATGCGCGCGACCTCTTTGGTCATTTATGTGAGACGTATTGTGTTGTCTATGGCTACTGTGTACTATTGTATTACCTACTTTATAATTTTAGATATTGTACGAATTAATATAGAGCATATTTTCTTCTTGGATTTTTATTTAGACGTGACGGCGCGGCGGCCAGTGTGGCGCTACCATAATTAAAAAAAAATAACGACCATAGACAATAGACATCACCTGACACTGCAGTCTGCACGTACATTTTGTAACAACTGAATTTTGGCGCCATACGCTAGTTATATTATTTAAATTTTTTATTTAAATATTTTTTTTGTTACTCAAAACTTTTCAAGACGTGGTTTTTATTGTGCGGAAAAATGTCTAGCAGTGATACTGAAGAGAATTTAACTCCACCTGACCACTGACCAACAATCTTTTGCCAGCAAAATCAAGGAAAACTCACGACAAATATTACCAAGATTTTATGGTTTGGATTTTAAGATATGAGTTTAGATAAAGTAGTGTATGAAACTCTACATAATTAGGTATTAAAACACTCGTGTGATACTATTAAAAAACTCACCAGCGGCTCGATTTTTAAACTCACACTCATGTATTAATAACCTCTATTATGCAAACGTTTCATAAACTACTATTTTATGGCTTTTTAGACAAAACTTATTCGACACATGCACACCCAAGACTGTTTGAATGTGGTTGTCAGTGAAAAAAATGACATACATCCGATTCTGGAGAGATGTACCGAAGATAATACCCAGAAATGGTACATGGACAACTTTAAAGTTGATAATCTTGTACCCGAGTTGCAAATTTATTCTAAAAGGTTAAGCGTAAAAAATAAAGAAGGCATGAATTAGATCTTGTCTTATTGTTATCTTTCCCTCGTTGATTTTATTTCCAACAATCTCACTTAGGCTGGTTTCACAGCTGTACGGGATGGGATACCCGTACGGATAACGCCCACAATGCTCCGATCGTACTTAACTAGTGTTAAGTACGATATGGTTGCTAGCATTGGACGGGCTCTACGCGGAGGGAGTCCCGTACGGAACAATCCTCGTCGCTGTGAAACGATGTTCTAGAGCCTCATATCTGTTTCCGTTACGGGAGCGGGTCATCTGTACTGATCCCCCGTACGGATCCCCAGTACAGATATGAAATCAGCCTTTAAAGGTAGGAAAATTGCGAAATTAATCGATCACAATAGGGAACCGCGATGTACCGTTGAATAACTTACACACACACAGAAATAATATGATTTAACTTGTTGTATGAAATATTTTTTTACATAACGTGTCTTTAATGTGAAAATAAAATCTGTAACATGTCTCTGTATTGTCTCTATCACAGAATATTAACTATTACCTACTAGGTACACTCAATATTCCAGCCAATTTATCGTCACCCGCTGTCATTCATTTATAATGTAAAAAAAAGTACGTCCAGCAGTATTTCGCATAGCGTTAAATTTGTTGCGTTCGATTTACATACATCAGTATCCTTGTCAATACACATAGTACATAAAATTTAATGAAATTAATTCGCTTGTATGAAGTATCGGGGGTGCTAGAGTCCTGCAGGGCGATTCAGAACACTTCGATTCGGTTTCGGTTTCGACAACTACCCTGTCGATACGGTTATTCTGAATTAAAAATACATCTTATCGTACGGTAAGTAATTCAGAACACTTCGATAACGTAACTATCGATCGATTCGGTAAGTTATCGTACGATAAGATGTATTTTCAATTCAGAATAACCGTATCGACAGGGTAGTTGTCGAAACCGGAACCGAATCGAAGTGTTCTGAATCGCCCTGCTGTTTGTATAACGTAAGTATCAACTGTATAAAATTTAGTATCTAAATAGTTTGAATAAATTCACAACATTGAAATAAAAAATAACAATTGTAGCAAAATGTATAACCGTCAAAACAAGACAGTTTCCATTAAGGAGTTGCAAGCTTTGGTAACAGTAAACAAAGCTGCCGTTACAACAGATTCGAATATCTCGTTGAAGTCTGGAAAGCAATTACTGCTGCAAACCTTGAAAGCTTTCTTCGCGGACTGAGTGCTTAGTCTCAGTTTGGAGCGCTCCAAAACTTTATAGTATACTATTGATCGAATGATAATGACTTCAGGGTAAAATGGACCTAAAATGACTTATATTAAGGTTTGAGTTCGCCAATACATTCAGCATTCGAAAACAGCCAGCGCTCCAAGCAGAAATGTTGTGAAATAAATATTCGAACTATTGAATTACGACTTTAAAATAAGAGAGGTTGGGATCATTTTGCTCTGAAGTCATTTGTGATTCGATCAATAGTAGGTATACTATAAAATTTTGGAGCGCTCCAAACTGAGACTAAGCACTCTGATTACATAATTCAAAACTAGTTACATAGTTTATTAGTCAGGTAAAATTTAACATAAATGTTTAGATGTTTTACTGTTGACCTAATTATAAAAAAAGATTTCGTTGGAAAGATGGAGAAAATTCCTAAAGTATTAGACAGTATTTTACAGATAAATGAATAGAATGCGGTGACTTTATAAAACTGCAATTATGCTTATCATATATTTATCAAAGTTAAAGCCTTTGAAAGCCAAAAATAATATTTTTTCATGAAAGTGTCGCATGCACCAAAATCATGCAATACGGGACCACCCGCACGAAACAACGAAGATTCTCCACAAACTTCTTCATTCGTTATTAATTCATTTATTCACACTTTATTCATTTACTTCTCCACACACTGGTTCACTTCAAAACCGAAGGCTACTACTGTTGTCTTTCAGTTAGTTAGTTAGTAGGTACAAAGCTACTGTTATCTCTCAGTTAGTCGACTGATAACGAAAACGGCTTGTTTGTAGGAAATATACGTAATCCTTGACTAATCAAACTTAAATTCTGACTTAATAAATAAAATTCTCTTTACGTGTGCGTATTCGATGGATTTTCGAGAGCAACTTTATTCGACGAGATAATATTTTTCTTCATTCTGAATTTAATGAATTCATCGTGAAGCGTTTTCATTTTATAACCCTCTCTATGCTTGTGCTTCAAGCGAAATTTTTCTAAGTGGCATTTTAGATTTTACTGTAAAATTTACATACGAAAATCGTTCGGACGAGATATTTTTTAAATTTTTGTTTGAAAGTTTAAATCCCCACCTACGTAAGTATTGATCATTTTTAATAGGTAATAGATAAATGATAAATATATGTAATGCAAATATACTATAGATAAATGTACAAAAGTAGGTAACTTTAATTACAATACAATAAAACTAAACAAATTTTAATGTACCTATGTATTATAATAATGATCCTTCTGACCGAATTTCGGTCACGTCGGCCAATCTCAAGCGATGCGGAGATTAGTCAGCTATGCAGGAGATATTATAGTGCACAAGTGTGTGTCTCTATTTCTTTACTTTCATAGTCCGATGGGATGGCAATGCGATACGACGGGAAATTAGGAACAGGACTGACGGCGTTAAGTGCTCTCTAAGGTACGGAGGTGTATCCAACATCGCCAATTTCCAACTTCAGGCTGAGAATTTCTTGATAGAAAAACCCAATACCTTATTATATTTAGCCCGACCCGAGAATCGAACATGCTAACCACTACACCAACTAGGCCATAGACAAATGCGTGCTTGTTCAGTACTAATGGAATATTGAAAGGAAATGTTGTTGAAGTTATGTTATCTCGAAATTGTGCTCTCATTTGTGTCAAAACACTTGCTTTTCTTGAAGAAAAATAAACTCATTTTCTTGTTTGTATTCTATTTACTCCTTTCCTCGTTCCCTTCACCGCAATTTACCGTAACGACACAATTCAAAGTAAATCTTAGGAGACCATTCTTTTTTGTCGCCGCCAATGACTCGTTGTGGAAGAATTGACTCTACTTCTCAATTTGGAACCTTAACAGTGTCGAATAGAGTTCATACTAAAGTGACACAGATATTCTCACTCCACGGGAGTTTTAAATACTAGTAATGAACTTAAAGATTTTTTGTAAGGCCCGATGGTTTGCGTAGTAGCGTTTAATTAAGACGAGACAGCCAGCGTCGTTTTGGAGCAGTTTTTATCAAAATTAAAAATAAAAATTCTAGGAACATGGTGAATTAAAAAGAACGACCGAAAATTATTTTTGTATACCCGTATTACTAATTCCCCGGAATTCTGACAGCTGTCGTTGTCATTTACAGATGAGTTATTTGTATGGAGAACAGGGTTAACACCTACGAAGTACGATTTTACCCCAAACTACTTTAATTCCCTGTCATCATAAAAAGCCATATGCCGCGTAATAATATTACTCGTTTCGCCTTAAAATAGAAAACACCAAGAGTGCACTAGAAAGTGCACACGACAGCAACAGAAAACAAAAGAAGCATATTGAAAAAATTTATTCAAAAATGGATGTCGAATGACATTATCACCATGAAGTGTCTGTCAGGCATTTGTCATATCTACATGCGGAAGTTGATTTGTATTTGCATAAGTTTCGAATTTTTTATCTTTTTTGTGGTAATTGTTTTATCTCTGGTAACATTACGAAACGTCAGAATTCCAGGGAATCAGTAATACGGGTATAGGTTGGTTGTTCTTGCCCTTACAAACTATTTTGAATAGCGTTTTGAAAAGACTTTACAGCAAATTGAAAATTATGGTTATATGCATAAAAGCAGATGAGAGATCCTACAGTAACTTCTTTCAAAATTATACTACAAGAAGTACCTACTTTACCTAGTACTAAGACCTAGTTTTGTATGCTCAATAAAAATATGACATGTGTAGGGCTGTGGGCTTTGAAATTAGAGTCCAGCGTTGAGTAAAGTTGTTTAATGGGTCACTTTGTCACAAAAATACGAGAGTGCGGGAACGCGGGGCGCTGCGTAAGCGACGTGTGTTCGCTAAGCAGACGAGAAATCGACTGACTCCCTCGCTGGCGCGGCGTTTATATTACGCCAGCGTATGAGTGAGAGGTCCGAAAACCGTTAAAACACCCATGCTCTCTCGCATGGGTGAGTGAAGAACAGTTGCAACTACGAATATACTTCTCGAGCCTGGACCTCAAGTATTGTAAGGCTTAGTACATGCATGCGGCTTAAAGGCAGTTACTCATCACGCTATACACTCCCCCTCGAGTTCGTGAGAACGCCCTCGTTCATGAACTCGCTTAAAACTAGTTAACAAACAGGACAAGCATGTTTCCGAGGACGTCCCCTTTTACGCTTAGGAACTACAGGACGAGGAGGCGAAGAATCCCGGCTAAAGAATCGTGTAAGCTCTGAAGAGTGAAATTTACCTAAAACCTCGGTAGGCGAATCCAAATTTGAAATAATATAAGCAGTAGGGCTGACTCGTTCTTTGACCACATAAGGGCCGTCCCTTTTTGGAATGAACTTAGATGTAACATTTTTCGCAGCGTGGCTAAGGACATGTGACTTTAAGAGCACCTTGTCACCAACTTCGAAAACATCGCCAGGCCTACGGGAACAATCTGCGAACTCCTTTCGCTGATCCTGTTGAGTAGAAACTCGTTCCCTAACTGCAAAAATTGAAGCAGACGAAAGACGTTGCTTTAGCTCGTCGAACGCACGAGCTTTGTCTGAGCTCCAACTCCAATGTTGATTTTTCTTCAACAAACGTGTTAAAGGTTTTGCGACAGCTGAAAAATTCGGAATAACTCTGCGGAACCAGGAACAACGCCGAATAAATTTGCGAAGCTGTGTCCGAGACGATGGTGTCTTCATCTCTAGGACTGCACGAACCTTGTCATTGTCAAACGACTTGGGAACCAATAAAGCCGGAGACATCCAAGCTGAGTCGCATTCTTCCATGCTGCCATCAGCTAACGTTTTGTCGAGCTCGATCCGCATTGCGTCCTTCTTGGCCGGAGTTACCCTGTAAGGCGGGACAGCAACAGGCGGATGATCGCCGGTATCAACAACGTGTTCGGCGAAAGGAGTCTGCACTCCCCCTAGCTCGAAGATGTCTCCTTTCTCCACGAGGAGACTGGCAAGAAACTCCCGCTGTTCATTGGTAAGCGAAGTCGCCTCATCGTCCCGCAGGACATTAACCGAAGAACACGGAGCGAGAGATGACACTTGTTCGAACGTCATGTCGAACTTTTGCGAACTATCCGCGAAGTGCCATTTGCGGTTGCCAAAGTCAAAGACTAAATTAAATATAGACAAAAAGTTAATACCTAACAAACTTTCATTATTGTTAAAGTCAGGAAAAATTAAAAATGGAACAACCTTAGTTCTGTTATGCAGTGTGACCTCTAGCTCCGTTGTCAATACATTCATTTCCCTAGCAACACCATCCGCCAACTTAACAATCTGTGTTGACGGCACTAACGGGTGCTTCATGTTACGAAGGAGAGCGTACAGCGTGTGACCCGCGATGCAGTTTTTAGCTGCCGAATCTACGAGTGCAGTGCCCCGCTTTCCTAACAAGGAAATATTAAGTATAGGACGACGATTAAGTATATCACTAAAACTAGGATTAGGTAATACACAAGCATTAATATCCGAAACAGAACAAGTATCGTTAACATTATTATCCACAAAAGTGTTAGAAAAGTTATTACAAAAACCCCCTGTCGCAATCGCAGGGTTACCTTTTTCCGCTAGAGTCGTAGGTACATACGCAACGGACGTGAAATTTGCGCCGGACGGGTCTGGCGACGACGTCTTACGCGCGGCGGACGCTTTCGGCGTCACCGTGCAGAACGGTTTGCGCGCGCTGTAGACGCAATTTTTCGTAGGTATATGGTTTATGGAGTAAAATGTCTCTACGCTAGACACATTGCACTTTTTACACTGAGATTTAATTACCCCCGGTGATCCGCAAGTGTAACACTTCACTTCACTTTGTGGTTTGTTTTTATTAGCTAACTTATCGCAATTAATTTTAATGTGCGAACGCGATTTACAGTACGCACAGAACAGTCTATCCTGTTTATTAATTTCCTTGGGATGGATTTCGTTCCGGACGGGAACGGACGGCGTAGACGAACTCGAGGAGTTACTCTGCAGGGCTGTCGGAGGCTTCCTCTTTGGTGCCTCTTCAGCCACCTTCGAACCCGGGTTTTTGCCCTCGGTTAAAGAGTCCTCAATGGCCCTAGCTCTCCGGAGTAAATCGTCGAAGCTTTGAACACTTTCGCGATCCAAACGCTTTCTGATCCGTCGATCCAATAAGGCATAAGTGATATCCAACTCAACTTTCTCGTTGAGGTCGCCTTCCGGCAACTTAGCTAAGAGAGCACGCGCCTTGGAAATGAATATGTCCGTGTTTTCATCACCTTGGGACATTTGAAATAATTCTCTGTAGACAACGAAGGGGGGCCGCCTTGCACCAAACGCTGAACGTAGACGTAGCAACGCGTCTTCCCATTGCGTTGTGGATCTTCGTAATCCTTGCCACCAGCGAGCTGCATCATGAGTAAGTAGGAGCGAAAAACCTTTGAGAGCATTGTCATCCGTGATCTGCAGGCAGTTCTTGTAGACCTGAACAGCGTCGATGAATGCCTCCACGTCATCACTGCTGGAACCACTGAAGCGAGCTGAACACTTGGAGAAGTTGGAGCTGGTCGAAGACAGGACCGGACGATCCGTTGAGAGAATAGGTGTAGAAGAACGAACTTCCCTCAGAAGCCTCTCGCACGTGTCCGCATTTGTTTGCTGGATTGTACTTAAAAGCGAGTGAAGTTGGGCTGACGTCATAGTTAAGTTTTCTGACGAGTCGAGCCTCTGTTCTTCTGAGCCAATGCTCCGCCTTGTTCTTGGCATCTTGTATAGACGAAGAAAAACCGTTAGGCAGTATATACCTATAAAACGATTTACGATTTACCCGAAACAACACATTTACCCGAAACGTATAGGAACACGTAAGTAGGTATGGCTTTATAACTAACTCCGCCGCGATCGCGATGTTATTTACGCGCGCGAGAAACCGGTTTTCACTGGTAATGTTCTCTTCGCGAACGGCACAAATAGGTATAAAGTTTTACGTAAGTTATAAGTTCACTAAAACCCCGAAAAACACTTTGGGCGTCCAGTGTAGGACTGGACTTGTTTTAGACCCAAAGAGACACGTTGGGCAGCCAGTGTAGGGCTGTGGCTCTTTTTAGATCCTAAAACACACGTTGGGCAGCCAGTGTAGGGCTGTGGGCTTTGAAATTAGAGTCCAGCGTTGAGTAAAGTTGTTTAATGGGTCACTTTGTCACAAAAATACGAGAGTGCGGGAACGCGGGGCGCTGCGTAAGCGACGTGTGTTCGCTAAGCAGACGAGAAATCGACTGACTCCCTCGCTGGCGCGGCGTTTATATTACGCCAGCGTATGAGTGAGAGGTCCGAAAACCGTTAAAACACCCATGCTCTCTCGCATGGGTGAGTGAAGAACAGTTGCAACTACGAATATACTTCTCGAGCCTGGACCTCAAGTATTGTAAGGCTTAGTACATGCATGCGGCTTAAAGGCAGTTACTCATCACGCTATACATGTTGATATTTGAATAGAGATAGAATGCTGTGCGCGCCCCATACAAACGACGTTCGATTCTTATTTTAATAGTAACCAATCAAAGTCAATGATGTTTTATAGACACGCTCTAGAAACTAATATCTGAGTCTCTAATAGATATATGAAAAAATATTGTAAATATTTGTATATATAAATCTTTGAGCCCAAATTTCAAAAGATATTAAACATAATAAGGGAAATGGTGCATAACAGATATCTGTTGCGTACGTCGATTGGTCGTACGATTTATGCTGCGATACTGTCAACGATGCTGTCAACGATGCTGTCAACGATGCTGTCAACGTTGTCAGTGTCGCATATTATGGAATATGGTTACATATCACAACACAATTGCGTATACATAATACACATACTTAACACAATATACACGTAATATTATCGAACGTAAGTCCATCTAAGTGCTTTGTGTAGGTACCTAACTAAATGAAAAACCCTTTATTGGATTGGACTGTATAAAGTCATGTGGGACGTTATAATTTATTAGGGTTAAACGCGTGGATAAGCAGATTCCAGCTAATCAATGTTCTTTGAAGCAACGTTTACGGCCTGAGGGATGTCGGTATTCATATATCTATTGTAAAAGGCCAGTATTTTACTCAAATAGATAGTATAATTAATGTGAATTTTAATGATTTTTCTTACCTGTAATATCAACCGGTTTTCTATTACACCTCAAAAACATATGACTCGTTTATTCACTGGAGCATATACCCTACATACTTGCTTAATAATAAATATATGTAGCTGATAAACAAGCTATAATTCAAGAAAAATTAAACCGACTTCAGTATGCCGAAATATACCAAGTTCACTAAACGTCCGAAAAAATTATATAGATTTACGGATGGTTTCGCTCATCATTTGACCTGGAATACTGGAATATCCCCTGAAACAATACAATACGCATACAGCGAGCGGCAAAATTAACCCATAGTCACTGTTAAGTGCCGTTTAATTAAGTAGTGTTCAGGTGTAAACCGCACATTAGCGGATGTGAGCAATAATGTAACGCGTGTTAGGCAGAGGTAAATAAGCGTGTTAGTGGATTAATATTACAGTTTAGCTAATTATGAGCTTCAGAGTATACAATAATTATATTATTGCTGTTATAATATTTGCGAAAATAAAATGAATTATCACTGAAACCCATGTATCTATGTATAGTCCGTTTCAATAGAGTTGAGCTAATAATATGTAAACCAACACACCTCTTTTAGTGGGAGATACAGTCATAGAGATTACTACCCTCATCTGTTATTTAATGCTGATAGAGATAATATGCTAGATAATTCATAGATTGATACATTGCACTTTGGTTGCCTGGCTAAATTTGGTGCCTATGATGTTAAACACAAAAAAATGTAATCAATTTTTTTCGATCTGCTTCCCTCATCTGTTATTTAAACGAATTATATGTCAAATGAAAGATTATTTTATTCCCAATCGAACCGTATTTGGTTGCCTGGTCAAAAGTGGTGCTAAATCATGGTTGCCTGGATTTTAAGATATAAAATTTTCTGTGCGAGTGTTGAAAGTGACGGAAAAGTGTTGCGCGCGCAATTCCATTTGACAGACAAAGATGCAGTGAGGCAGGCGTGCACTCGGCAGGTGCTTAGTCTATACAAAGATTAAAACCATAGACTAGCTGTGCCTGTCCATTAAAGATATTTGCAAAAAAAATAAGTGAGCGACGTAAGGAATAAGTAATAAAACGTAAAAAAGCTGTTTTTGAAAATTTTGTCTGTTTGTCTGTATATTTGTGCATGTATTACGCAAAAACTACTGAATGGATTGAAATTAAACTAGGCATGATCTAAGTTCATACTACAAAATAGCATATAGGATACTTTTTATCCCGAAATTCAGCACAGTTCCCTTGGGAGAGGGGATGAAAGTCAAAATGTGTACTTAGCTGTAATTCATTATCGCGTAGTCCGATTTCATTCATTTTTAGGGTTCCGTACCCAAAGGGTTAAAACGGAGCCCTGTTAATGTCACTCGGCTGTCTGTCTGTCTGTCAGCCGGTCACAGGTCTCTAGCTTGCAGACGAAATGAGATTTACTCCAAACAATTTTCAACCTGTCAAGTCATCTTTGTCTATTACACAAAATAAGGACGCCTTTTTTCGAATTTCTCCACTAAATTTAAATTTTTTGTTACTTCAACAAAAAAGAATTTGTTGATTATTTATTAAAACGTTGAATGACATTAATAAGGCTCCGTTTTTACCCTTTGGGTACGGAACCCTAAAAATGAATGAAATCGGACTACGCGATAATGAATTACAGCTAAGTACACATTTTGACTTTCATCCCCTCTCCCAAGGGAACTGTGCTGAATTTCGGGATAAAAAGTATCCTATATGCTATTATGTAGTATGAACTTAGATCATGCCTAGTTTAATTTCAATCCATTCAGTAGTTTTTGCGTAATACATGCACAAATATACAGACAAACAGACAAAATTTTCAAAAACAGCTTTTTTACGTTTTATTACTTATTCCTTACGTCGCTCACTTATTTTTTTTGCAAATATCTTTAATGGACAGGCACAGCTAGTCTATGGTTTTAATCTTTGTATAGACTAAGCACCTGCCGAGTGCACGCCTGCCTCACTGCATCTTTGTCTGTCAAATGGAATTGCGCGCGCAACACTTTTCCGTCACTTTCAACACTCGCACAGAAAATTTTATATCTTAAAATCCAGGCAACCATGATTTAGCACCACTTTTGACCAGGCAACCAAATACGGTTCGATTGGGAATAAAATAATCTTTCATTTGACATATAATTCGTTTAAATAACAGATGAGGGAAGCAGATCGAAAAAAATTGATTACATTTTTTTGTGTTTAACATCATAGGCACCAAATTTAGCCAGGCAACCAAAGTGCAATGTATCAATCTATGAATTATCTAGCATATTATCTCTATCAGCATTAAATAACAGATGAGGGTAGTAATCTCTATGATGGTATCTTAGACCATTTGCTAAAAAACTACAGAATGGATTGAAATGAAACTTGGCACGATTTAAGTTTGTAGTATAAACTTAAATCGTGACAAGTTTCATTTCAATCCATTCTGTAGTTTTTTAGCAAAGAGGTGTGCTGGTTTACATTTTAGCTCAACTCTATTGAAACGGACTATACTCGTCATTATCAACCCATTACTGGCCACGGCCATTATAGACCAGTAGCGGTCCACCCCGGCTTCGCCCGTGGTACATAATATATAGCCTATAGCACTCAGGGATCACGTACATATCCAACGGTGAAAGAACTTTTGAAATCGGTCCAGTAGTTCCTGAGATTAGCGCGTTCAAACAAACAAACTCTTCAGCTTTATAATATTAGTATAGATTACAGGGCACATGTCTCCTCTCAGTATGAGAGAAGGGTTTAGGCCGTAGTCCACCACGCTAGCCAAGTGCGGTTTGGTAGACTGCACACGCCTTTGAGAAAATTATGGATAACTCTCAGGCATGTAACTGTAACTAATAACTGTGGAGTTGTCGATTTTAATGTCATTTGGATGAAAACTTTATACCCATTGACCAAAGGCCACCCTCGACTTCCAGCTGTGTGACGAGTTTCATAAATTCGCCGCTTGCTGTGCCGCGCTAAGCTGCTTCTTATAGCGGAAATATCCTGTACACGCCACAATTATTTTGATATTATTTTATAGAACAAAAACTAAGGATTTAATAAAATTATGATGAAATGAAATGAAACGAAACGAAACGAAACGAAACGAAACGAAATGAAACGAAATGAAATGAAATACACCACATATTTAAATGAACACCTTAGGAGATATCGTAAAATAAAAACTAACGCACGCGAAAATAAATTCAAGCTCAGATTTCACACCGTTGACGGGACTTGCTTGATGCGACCACGGACCACTCCTACTACCAGTGGCGGATTAACCTTAAGGCAAACTAGGCACATGCCTAGGGGCGTGAGGTTACCATGGGGCGCCAGAGAAAGTAACACCCAGAGGCTTTAAGGGATAAAGAATTTGAAACAATTCACCCAAACATAGACAAAATATTATTGCCGATAAGGTACCTACTGCCTAGAGCGCTGTGGTTATCTAATCCGCCACTGCCTACTACCCGTGCGAAACCGAGGCAGGTCGCTAGTTAAGAATAAGTTGAATAAGCGCCTCACATAAAAAATACGCCTTACAGTTACAGTAAGTATAGCCTTACAGTATAATTTTTGTAATGGAGCTGGAAACTGTAAGTTTATGAAATACCTACATAATATTAATACAATTAATCTAAAAGCGAGAGCAAAATAGTGATGAGATATGCTTTTATCAACGTGTATCACCTCACGCGTCAATGCGCACTAGTTTTTCAAACTGAATGTGCTCTCTGTAGTGGAAATAAGTTGACTACAACTTCAGTGACACGAATATGCTGTTTGTGTTTTTTAGGACAGCTAAACGGTGCAAGTTTCTTATTTGTTGAGCGAATAAACGGGCTTGTTTCAGCGATTTATACCTAGATGCAATTTTGTAGCCGCCGAGTTAGCGTTTCTAGCTCGCAACTTTTATAGTTTTGTGGGTGCTAATTATTATTTGCGGTGACCTCGCACCCGAAAACGCGTGTTGGCAGATACAAGCGGCACAAGACCGCGGCGTGTGGAAGACCTTGCAAGAGACCTATATCCAGCAATGGACGTCTATCGTTGATGACAACGACGACGACGAATTATTTGTAAATTGAGAGATATATTGTTTTTAGGTGCCGGACTTTAGGTGGAACGGAGAGGTAATTTTATGCAAATCTCTCGGTTAATATTTTCCTATAGCTCCGTGTCGCTCCTCTCCTCTCCACTACAGTGGACAGGTACCTTAAGATTATGATTACTACGAAGTACCAACCCTTTCCATCTTCGTAGTCAGGTGCGGACCATGCGCTTATATAATTGTCATCGTGTCAACAAAAATCGTACCGAAACAAGAAACATTAAACTGACTGTAGTTCGATACGAATCTACCGTATTTTCGTTTTACAAGTGTAAATTAAAAATTAAAAAAACCCCGACATTCGCTATTTTTTGGCAGCGGCCTTCTTGGATTTCCAATAGTGCTATTCTACTAGTCAAGCCCTTTCACTTGATACCCATATTAAGGGAGTTGTGAAAAAATATGTAATCCGCCATTTTGTAGCGGCGGTCATCTTGGATCGATTTTCATCAAACATAGCTAACAACACTCTCGACTAATTAACATTTCAAACAAAAAAAACCGCATTCAAATCGGTTCACCGGTTTGAGCGCTACAGGGGAACAAACAGACACCACACACACACACAGACATGTCAAACTTATAACACCCCGTCGTTTTTGCGTCGGGGGTTAAAAACTCGCCTTATTTCGTCCAATATACGTGACGCGAGTGAGTGAGCTAGCTACGTGCAGTGGTTTCGGCGGGCGGCGGCGGCGAGCCAGCTCATCTGCATTTGAAAGCGACGAGCCCGCTACTTGTTTTTGTACGCGCCGTATATTTAAGGCATACGCTCTGAACACACAAATATACGAGCCAATCAATCGATTTCAAATGTAGTTACAGTCTGCAAATGAAAATGTTACTGTCAGAAATCGACATAGGTGTATTTATGCCGACAGTTGCATTTTTATTACAAGTGATATAATATGAGGGCGCAATCGGCAAGTCCTTCAAAATTGCAGGTAATTTTGAAGAAGAAATATAGCACAGATCCTTAAATTCAGTGGAGTAAATATTTTTATTTACATTTTCACTTACCATGTTTTTTTTATTAAAAAAAACGTGGTAAGTGAAAATACCTTAGACCTATCTATGTTATATCCTATGTCTATGGACCTTGCGCAACATTATATTGCGCAAGGTCCATAGACAACAAATGTTTTTTTTTTTAAATAAGAGCAAATTTTACACTACCGGCAGAAACTCACTACCGGCAGAAACTTGGCTGACACATTATCATCATCATCCGAAACACTTAAAGCTTAGCTTTGTCAGTACCAACCAAAAGTTTTTAAACATGATAAAGGCAGCATTAAATAGTCGTATAACCTATTTAGCTAAAGCATAATAATTATTATCTTAAAACCTTGCTAATAGAATAGAAATAGAATAGAAAAGTTTTTTATTCAAATAAACTTTTACAAGTGCTTTTGAATAGTCAGATGAATCTACCACTGGTTCGGAATGCCGTTCCAACCGAGAAGAACCAGCAAGAAACTCGGCGGTTGCTCTTTTCCAAATTTACAATATCAATATAACAATTTTATGTTAAGTACATGATTGAATTGCCGTCTCGCGCATTGCTGGAACGAGTCAAATCCACGCCTTTTTATCATTTATATAAGTAATCATAATTTTATTCAGATAAACTTTCGGAAGCGTTTACGAATCGACAAATGAATCTACCACAGGTTCGGAATGGTGCTTACAATTCTACACATGTGAAGAAGGGCAGACAAAAGTAGCCCCATTTCCGACGGTGGAACCCGTTCACGAGCAAATGTAATGCACGAGCACGAGCTAATGTAATGTTTAACTGGGTCGTCGTCTTGTCTCAACCGATAGATGTCCACTGCTGGACATAGACCCCTTGCAATTATCTACACAGAACCAAAAGACGATCTTGTGCTGCTTATCTATAGCTGCTGCCAGCAAATCGTTTGAGATCTTCCGTCCACCAAGTCGAACACCGGGAATAAAGTACGACTTATAAAGTAATTCATTGATAATAAATTGAAAATTTAAAAAACCCCCGACATCGCCATTTTGAGGCGGCAGCCATCTTGAATTTGCAATAGTGCCATTCTACTAGTCAAGCCCTTTCATTTGATACCCATATCAAGGGAGTTGTGAAAAAATATGTCATCCGCCATTTTGTAGCGGCGGCCATCTTGGACCGATTTTCATCAAACATAGCTAACAACACTCTTGACTAATTCTCCTTTCAAACAAAAAAAAACCGCACTCAAATCGGTCGATCCGTTTGAGTGCCACAGGGGAACAGACAGACACACACACACACACAGACACGTCAAACTTATAACACCCCGTCGTTTTTGCGTCGGGGGTTAAAAACACTTTTTCATGGTGCTATAATAACTGCACGAATATGCTGAAAATAGCTCATTCGTACGCGTCGGATGCGTAGCGTGAAGACGTCTTTATCATGCTTTTACACACGTTGAATAAGCCTTTGATGATGATCTAGTTCAAAGTTCTCTTTCAAGTTATCTTTGCTAATGTACCTAGAGTGATACCACTCTTAATGAAACCTCAGTAGTTCAACGGTTTAGGAAAATGAAATTCGAAAGGTCGTGGGTTTGAATTCAATGCGTGAGAATATAATGTTGCTCCAATTTCTAGTTTAAGCTCTGATTGGATTTTCACAGAGCGCACTGAACGCACGTGTACGCATGTACGATTTGTATTAAAAAAAAATGTGTGAGGCACGTCACACTGCAAAGCGTGATGAGTGACGCGAGAACAGGTACTTGGGTGCGCCAAGTAGGTCCAGGACCTATCTGCGGCGTACCCAAAAGCCAGGTTGACTTAACCCTGCTAACCTATTGCTACTACGATACGCTAATGCGCTGGCGTAATTTACCAGGTCTAAACCACTCAAAAGCGCTGGTCAGATCCATCAATAAAAAAGGCTGCCTCTGAAATACTAGCGCTGAGTAGGGAAAACATAATATGCATTCTAGTGAGAGCTTTAACGGGACGTTCTGGACTTAATAGACACAGGTATAACGTTAAGATTCAGGGCACGGATTTCAGACTCTGTCAAGAGTCGGCGAAAACGCCGCTACACATAATCTGTCACTCGTCCTCAACCGATAGACGTCCACTGCTGGACATAGGTCTCTTGTAGGGACTTCCACACGGCGCGGTGTTGTGCCGCCTGTATCCAGCGACTCCCTGCGACTCTTTTGATGTGGTCGGTCCACCTAGTGGGGGGTCTGCCAACATTGCGTTTTCCGGTGCGAGGTTGCCATTCAAGCACCTTGGGACCCCAACGTCTATCGGTTCTTCGGACTATGTGCCCCGCCCATTGCCACTTCAGTTTTGCAATTCGTTGAGCAATGTCAGTGACTTTGGTTCTTCTACGGATCTCCTCATTTCTGATTTGATCGCGTAGAGAAACTCCGAGCATAGCTCTCTCCATCGCACTCTGTCACTACCCCGCTCTAATGCATACTCGAAGCCTCCAGCTAGGGAAACATTTTGTACATCTTGAGGAGACTATAAATAGTAGCGAGCACAATAGATCGGCGACGGTCAAAGTGCCACAAAGGCTCAAGAACCTGCATATAGCCGCAACAAGAAGAAGAAGAAAAAGACGGTCGCGCAGACGGCATGTTGTGTGTTTGAACGCCTTCATAAATTAATTAATTCTTAACTTGTAGGGAGTATTTGACCTTCTAGGAGCCGAACTGTGATTTGTGAACGTTATCTTTCCGTCGCGCGTTGCGTGTGTTTCCAATTTATGACACTTTCTTCTTCTTTTCACTAGTATTACATACTAATTATTCCTATACCTATTTAAAAAACATTTTCGCTTTTTGCATTAAATATTACAAGTTTCTTCGAATAAAAAATAAAATAAGAAGTCATCATTATTGTAAAAGTTAGCACGAATCCGATGTTATAGAAAAGTTTTCTTTATGAAGGTAATAAATATCGTTATATTGAAATATGATTTGAGCAGACTTTGAGCTATTTATTACGTGAACGTTATTGCAAAAGAAAGAGATATTTTATATATTTTTTGGTGTTTATTAAAAAAATTACTTTTTGCATGATAGAACTTTACTAAGTAATAAATTATGTCTCGCACTCATTCTTCATTTCTGCCAAGCAATAACTCCCGTAGAGTACATGGTAACGAAGGGTTTTTGAAAACATATTTAAATTCACGCGAAGTGGCGGGAAAAGCTATTAGTTTCAAATAAGGCGATGGTCTTCTCGTCATTTGAAACAGAAAATAGATCGAGCAGGTATTTTATTTTTGACGACCTCCCTGGCGCAATGGTGAATACTGTGGTCTTAAAAGTGGGAGCTCCTGGGTTCGATTTCCGGTAGGGGCAAATTGGAATTTTATAATTGCTAAATTATATCTGGTCTGTGAAGCCCCCCACGGCTTCAGCCGTGGCTGGTTACCACCCTACCGGCAAAGCCGTGCCGACAAGCGATTTATAGCGTTCCGGTACGATGCCGTGCAACCATCAGGGGTATGCATACCTCTTCCAAGTTAGCCCGCTTCCATCTTAGACTTACCATCAGGTGAGCTGTGAGATTGCAGTCAAGAGCTAACTAACTGTAATTGAATAAAAAAAAACATCTAAAACAAGATATAAAGTTGGTAAACTAAAACCCGACTACTCATAATAAAAATAGTATCTACAGCAAGCAGCTAGTAGCGTCATCTGTTGTCTATCCGAAACTAATTTAATATTCCAGTTTCACTTCTCGATTTTTTTCGTATATAAAATGTAGCCTATGTCACCCGGATCATAACAACGAATCAAGTAGTTTAGGCGCTACGGTGGAACAAAAATCGGATACAAAAATACAATACATACATACAGAGACTGCTAAAATCATAACCCTTCCTTTTGGCTTTGCCTTAGTCGGGTAAAAAGAGCATAAATTAATGTACGCCCGTAACACGTCTTCTATTTGAGCAATTCAGGTTCGGGAGTATTTTCAGAAACACAGTGTAGTGTAAACCCAGCTTCACGTTAGATTTTGTTCGCTAGCAATGTTACTAATTCAAAGTTTCAAACCTGTTATTTGTTCACAACTTTGGCTCACGCCACCGACCGTCGTGGATGCTTTTGTGTCATACATTGTGAAGCCATACATTTTAACCCCCGACGCAAAAACGACGGGGTGTTATAAGTTTGACGTGTCTGTGTGTGTGTGTGTGTGTGTGTCTGTCTGTTCCCCTGTAGCGCTCAAACGGGTGGACCGATTTGAATGCGGTTTTTTTGTTTGAAAGGTTAATTTGTCGAGAGTGTTGTTAGCTATGTTTGATGAAAATCAATCCAAGATGGCCGCCGCTACAAAATGGCGGATTACATATTTTTTCAAAACTCCCTTAATATGGGTATCAAATGAAAGGGCTTGATTAGTAGAATAACACTATGCAAATCCAAGATGGCTGCCACCACAAAATGGCGAATGACGGGGGTTTTTTAAATTTTTAATTTATACTTGTAACTTAGTAGGTAAAACACGACGGTTGACATTGATATGTATGTTTCATCATGGCTTTAGCTCAACAAACTAATTAAAAGTCTGACTATAATATGCTTTCAAACTGCAAAAGTTTCGTCTCAAACGGTTCAGTGATTTTTGCGATTTGCGTGTTCGTCTTTGCGTCATATTCCTCAATACAAAAGGTCATCACATCACCGCTTTCATTATTCACATAATGGTAGTGGTTTTCATGGTACATTAATGTGATGGACTCCGCATCTTCCCATTGCGTCAATATAAACAAACTGAAGAACTGTCTAATACATTAAAGTGAATAGAAAGCAAAGACTCTCTACGCGCGGTAAACAGCTGGTAGTAATTGCAGTGCATTTAATATTAAACATCAACATCCTGCTTTATAGAATTCATTTCAACCAGGAATATTTAAAAGCATCTCGCCCGCACAAAATACATAAAATATAAAACAAAATGGAGTGGTTGAAGAAGATTTTATTCATCTTAAATAACGGCATTTAATGAATGCTTTGATTTATATAAAACAGAAATATTTTGCTGGAAGCTCTCTACAAAGCTCTCTATATTAAACCTTTTACCGTTCAATGATTAAAAACTAAAACTTGGTTTAGACATATACATACAAAGTAACCACTGAATGAAAAAAAGTTAGTAAAACTGGTGTCCGTATTTTATATACCACGGCCCCTTTAACGTCCCACTGCTGGGCACAGGCCTCCTCTTTTATAGGAGAGAGGGATTTAAAGCTTTGGCGGGCTTAAATGACTATTGTCACATGAAGTGACAACAACTGGAATTGACGGTTTAACGACGTGCTCTCCGAGACACGGGGGTGAAACACCGCGAACTTATTGACTATTCTACCACACCTTTATTTACTTACCTGTATTCAGTATTCCGATCTTTAATAATAATTATTCGATGTAGCAATAGACCACATAAATATCAGAGTGCTTAGTCTAAGTTTGAAGCGCTCCAAAAATAAAGTATACTAGAAGTATACTATTGATCGAATCACAAATGACTTCAGAGCAAAATGAACACAAAGACTCTTATTTTAGGTCCATTTTACTCTGAAGTCATGGTGATTCGATCAATAGTATACTTATAGTATACTAAAAAGTTTTGGAGCGCTCCAAACTGAGTTCTAATAATTAATCAGTAAAGCATTAAATCCAATGCAAATGCTTCAATGTCATACCCCAAACATATATAATAATAATAATAATATATACCTAATACCCCGAATAATATGCAACACCTTGTCATTTATGCAGACGCAATCTCAGGGTGATATCTAAATCTCATTTGCTTCAGTGCAACTAATTCTCTATTCAAGAGCTATTTCAAATTAGCTCATTTCAGATATTCTGGGATTCAGATTCGTAGCTCGAAGCTTTGTGTCATTTACTTGTGACGTCTCTTGAGGATTATGATATTTCAGTTCAGCGTAATTTGTGTTATAAGTAGTATATTATTATGATTATAGCTAATATTTGAAAGCACTTGCGCCATATCAGTTTAAATAATAAAATAGAAAATAAATAATAATTATGTCTGAATAAAAAGATGCCCGGAAAATTGGCATATTCGGGAATAACTTGTTAAAAGTGTTTTTTTTTTTACATGGGATTTTTGTAATTTATTAAAAGTGCTTTTTTTCGATGGGATATTTGTAATTTAGACAGGACAACGTCTGTCGGTTCTGCTAGTTACAAATAAAAGTATAGATCGACCAGAATCTCATGAAAAATAGGGAAATTAAATTTTGTAGTAAGCAACACTAGGTTAACTCGGCTGCCCTAGTGATAAACAAAGTAATTACATACAGAACACCTTACCTGGGATCGTTTCACGAAACGAAAAATCAAGCTAATGCATTTTAAATACAAAAACAAAGTAATCAACATCAATTACTTTGTTTTTGTGTTGTGCTTGTTGTTTACTTGGTTTTTGCATTTATATTCCGGGTTAGTGAGTGCAGTTACTTTGTTTGGGCAATTTAAATTTCAGTAAACGGTTCAAGTTATTTGAAATATTAAACTGTGGTAAAAACTACTCGACATAAAACTTTTGTTAATGCAAAAAGTCAATTTCACAAAAAATGTCAGTTACTTTGTTTATCGCTAGGGCAGCCGTAGTGTTGCTAACCTTGGAATTTCATTTCCCTATTTTTCATGAGATTCTGGTCGATCTATAATTTTTTTCACTTCAAACTTCGCACCAAAAAGCGTCCGTCGTAAAAGTTTTTTCACCCTTTTCACAAATCATAAAACGAGTTCCAAATCCAATGTGCACATTTTCAAGTTACTTAGATTTGGATAGTATGAGGTTCCAAAGAAAGGAATATTGCTTTATCCCGGGGATTAATTTGGCATGTCGCCCGCTCGACCTTTATTAAACAGCCACCAAGGGTCAGCGTTAATAGAGTCATAACTTTTGATAAAAATGCTTTTGACGCGGATATTTTAGCCCAGTCTGGTATTGTATTATTATTAAAATATTTCTTTATCAACTTAAAAAATAATATGAAATTTGTGTTTATTTATATATACTATAAATATATACTAAATTAAAATATTAAATTAAAATACCTAAGTACCTACCTATAATATTCTATTAACTTTAAAAATTAACTATAAGTATTTACAAAAGAGCTACAGTAAAAAATATTCTAACTAAAATGTTTTATTTTATTGTGCCTATGTAAATTATCTGTGTGATATAAAATATAAGCTGTAATAGCCTAGTGGTTAGGATGACCGACTTCTAATCGGAGGTCCTCTAACTTTTCGGAGTTATGTGCGTTTTAAGTATTTAAATATCACTTGCTTTAACGGTGAAGGAAAACATCGTGAGGAAACCTGCATGCCTGAGAGTTCTCCATAACGTTCTCAAAGGTGTGTGAAGTCTGCCAATCCGCTTGGCCAGCGTGGTATACCAAAACCCTTTCAAAACCCTTCTCACTCTGAGAGGAGACCCGTGCTCTGTAGTGAGCCGGTAATGGGTTGATCATGATGATCATGATGATGTAAATTATCCACTTGTAATGTTATTAAAATAAGTTATATAAGTAATATGTACTATCTGCTACGTCAATCTACGGGATCTATCTGTATAGAGCGTCTAATACGATCTGATTTAAGAACGTAAGCTTGTCGATACAATATCATTTCCTTTTACAAAGTTAGATTATAAAATTAAAGTGTCTAAGGGCTCTTATACAAGCGTCGGTGGCGTAGAGAGGGTTAAAAATGCAAAACCTCTTTACCCGAGTAAACAGAGGCTCCGTTCTCGCTTTCTTCTTCGCTTAGTAACACAATAGTTTATTTATTTACGCTAAATCATTCTAAACAGGATTTATGTTTGACCCGAGAATAACAAAATTAAACGGCTCTCGAGGAATCAAAACCCGTCTGTTGAAAGTTAGTAAAACGGAAAAGGCGTCACATACAAAAGCAATAGATTTATTATATTTACTTTTGGTATATATATTTTAATTCAAATAAGTAGTCTCAATAGCTGAAGAGTCAGGGGAGCGTATTAGAAGCAATCAAAACATAGCACTGTTATCGTATATATGCTTAGTTAAAGGGGAAAGGGGAAAATTAGTCATGCTTAACTTAGCTAGTATTCTATAAAAAAAATATAACCAAAAATAGATTATCGCATTGTGATGAACAAAAAATATGATAACAATTAATGTAAATTTATCAAAGCCACCTACCTACATTCCTTTGAAAACTCAATTTACATTTTTTATTTTTTTTAAAAGATTTTTTTTTTAATTTTTTAGGATTTTTTTAGTTACTATCGTAAATACCTACTAAACATATTTAAAATCAAAATTTTATTAAATTATTCTTCTTAGGTAACACCTAAGAAGAATAATTTAATAAAATTTTGATGATGATGATGATGATGGTCGTGGTCGTCATTTTAATTGTGGCCCACTTAAAAATGCAAATATAGGTATTTAAAATTTTATTACATACCTACTTACATATCGTATCGTGAAGCATAAACTACCTATTATATTATAATAATGAGCAAAAGCGCCTTTACACAAAGCTGGCAGCTGCAACGTGAGGGTTAAAAATGCAAAACCTTTTACTCGAGCAAACAGACCCTCTATGTCAGGAGCTTTGCGGCGGGATTGGTCACGTCACGTGTGACGTTATAAGGTATTCACTTTTACAGTGTGTGAGAAAGCCTAAAGCGATGTTATTATCGGTTTCAAGTTAATAAGGCCGAATCATGGAATGTCTCAGTAGGTAAGATCTTCTTAAGTATTTAACGAGTTTTGTTTAGTAGAGATTAGTTTTTAGAATGAACCCTTATTTGAACATAATAATGAATAATAATGGATATCTAAACACGGTTTTCATGACATACACGTGAGGACAAAGGCCTAGTGTAAGTTTAACGTAAACTCTGCGTAAATCTATCCTCTAGTATGGACAGAAAAGGGACGGCAAAAACATATATTCCATTCCATTAAAGTGACAGATTTACGCACAGTTAACGATAACTTAAAACTTACACTAGGCCATCTGGTTAGCCACTTTTTTCTCCGGTAAATTTGTATAGATATGACTTATTATTTTAATTAGATATGACCTTTTCCATTTACTCCAGTGCTCGTGTCTTAGTAATGAACTTGAAAACTAAGTACGTAAATTACTAAATTTCACTATCTCGATCATTTTATTAAAAACTACACGTTGTTTTAAGTAAAAGTATTTGCGTTAGCTAAAATTTATTTTTATCTCGACGAAACATTTAATTTGAAGTTGCAAGGATGGTACGGTGTTGAATATACATTATATTTTAAACTTGCTGCATGTTGAACATGAAAACTTTATATTTTCCCATGTGACCATTCACGAACCTCGAACCACGAAGCGTTTCACAGACAGAGCATTCTGTTTGCTCCAGCAAATAGGTTTTACATTTTTAAACCGTGGTAAGAGTAAGGCTTTCATATTAGAAGATACAATTTTGAGTCATAAACCATGGAAGATTGTTATGAAAATATTTTACTCTCTAATACTGAACATTATTGGATAAAAGTAGCCATAATTAAGCGGAAATGGATGATATACTATACAATGTAAAAACAAAATTATTGTGCTATACTTAATTCGCTAAAATATATACTTTATTGATGTAACAATACGCACTATGAGCTGTGTACCTACTGAAAATTATTTAAAAGTAGGTAAAGAGAATCTCAAGTTAACTTAACGTAATAAAAATCAATTGCCAAACACAGTCATTTAATAATTAGACCGGATAACAGAGAACCTATTTCAAGCACGAGGAAACTTAAGGTTGCTCTCCTCACGCGCTTCTCCATACAAACGTATTACGCCTATTATTCTAATATTTGTCGCAACAGATCTAAAGTTAAGCCAGATAACAATTTATATCTCCATTATCTATGCCATAAAAGAAAAGAATTAGTAAAATTATATTTATTTTAAAAGTTATGACGCTTGAAAAATCACTATTTTTGGGCAAATTTTGAGGCAACTTCAGGCGTAAATAAACTATATAAGAAACTAGAAAATTGAAAAACGACTAAAGTCATATCATATGCTACTTCATAATAATTTCAAATGTCTTTAGTTTATGTAAAAAATTGCCAAATATTTGCTAAATTAGACGTAATTCCAAACCTAGATTTGCATCTTTTTATTATGCCGTTTTTCACTAAAAATCATGATATCTCAAGCAAACTTTATTTATTTAATTAATTTATTATTAATTTATTTATACAGTGTGTCCGGGATCGAATTAGCGATATTTTAGGGACATATTCTACAACTCAATACCTCTCTGAAAATACCACTTATTAGGGCCTGCCCCCCTCATCCTCCCAGGGACAGCCATTTCAATTTGGTGTGCGTTTTTGTGGGTATGTGCGCACAAAAAATGTAATAACTCGAAAGTCTGCTGATGCACAGGTCTTCAAATGACCTTATTCGATTGGATACAATATTCTCCATCATTAAATACCAAACAATAGAATAAAATGTTAAAATAACTCGATCAAAAATGCTTCGGAAAAAAATATTTTTTGAAAAATATTGAAAACTACAAGTTTTTGCTGCATTTTGCAAAAACGAGGTCGTTAAGATTACATTGTTAAGTATTAAATCGGCAGTTTTTGAGATAAGCAACAAAACGACATAAAAAATTTTACTGTAAGTTATTTACTTTTGGAGATATTATTGTTTAAACATAACTTAACCGCGAGCGCGTAAGTTCTTATGTTATTCGAATGTGGGTTTCCATCGCATACCTCGGGCGATCAGGTAATAATAATATTGTTTTTGATTAGTCAGCGAATGAGGTTAAAACTAAGGATCGGACCCCTACTTCAACTGATTAAAATTTCGTATAAAAAATTGAAATATCTGAAATTTTATTTTGTTGTTCCTGGCGAGGAGGCGTTATGATCGCTACTTAAGTTATTACTCATTTTTGTTTGTGATTCAGGTTTGTGATGTTTGCTAAGTTTAAAGACATGCCTACTCGGTATTATTATAGCCATAAGAGAGCATTTAGATGTTAACTATTCGCCTTGGATCGGACGTGGCAGCAATTCAATTGAATGGCCACCTCATTCTCCAGACCTTACACCTTTGGACTTGTTTTTATGAGGACCTATGAAGCAGAAGGTCTTTTATGTGGTACCAAATACCAGAAAAGAATTATTGGAGACGATCTTGTCCGTTGCAGATAAAATAAGTTGTATTTGGACATGATCCAACGATTCTCCCAACATGAAGCAACTAGCTAACAGAACAGAGATGGTAATTTCGGTTTGTGGCGGAAATAACCTAGTTTTTAGGATATCTTTAGAGTTATTGAGTTTATAACTAACAAAAATTAAATTATAAAGTTAAGATTTTTTTACCTTATTTGCAGTAAAAAAATGATGAATCTTAAATTTGGGTTCAATACTCGTAATTCATGCTTGGGGACGAAGTACTTACAATTACCAATATCTCCAGAAGTAAGTAACTTACAGTCAAATTTTTTATGTTGTTTTGTTGCTTATCTCAAAAGCTGTCGATTTAATACTTAATAATGTGGTCTTAATGACCTCGTTTTTGCAAAATGCAGCAAAAACTTGTAGTTTTCAATATTTTTGAAAAAATATTTTTTTTCCGAAGCATTTTTGATCGAGTTATTTTAACATTTTATTCTATTGTTTGGTATTTAATGATGGAGAATATTGTATCCAATCGAATAAGGTCATTTGAAGACCTGTGCATCAGCAGACTTTCGAGTTATTACATTTTTTGTGCGCACATACCCACAAAAACGCACACCAAATTGAAATGGCTGTCCCTGGGAGGGGGAGAGGGGCAGGCCCTAATAAGTGGTATTTTCAGAGAGGTAATGAGTTGTAGAATATGTCCCTAAAATATCGCTAATTCGATCCCGGACACACTGTATATTTGTTGTATTCTTCTTTACTGAAAACGTCTCGCTCTCTAAATGCAGAAATCACAGTTTTAGACTCCACACACCAACGATTTGTCGCTCCCATGTAGAGGGCTCTTAAGGGCCGTACAGCTAGCAGATTTTAAGCGGGTGGCAATATATCAACGAAGACCACCAGCAATCTCCATTGATGACATTATTAATCATACTTTGTCCCGGGGAAGATTCGCAAGGATATCAACTTCCTACAATTTTTACAATACCGAAGCGTTACTTGCATTCTATTCAACATAAAATATTTGCTATAATTATATTATTAGAAATTTATTGAATTAATTATTATATAATTAAAATGGTCATTTATGTACAACGTAATGCATAACGCGTTATGTTGTACATACGAGTACGTAAGAAATGAAAATGTTTAGTGCATTTAGTAAAACGGACTTTTTAAAAACCTAAGTTACGGATCAGCTAAGGTGCAACTAACGAACAATTTATTACATTTGCAAAATTGCCCCATCTTTAGATCTTAATTTGATCTTAAGATGCCCGCCTCATTAAATTCAACACAAACTTTCTATCTCTTTGGAAACTTGAATTGAAACGCGGTTTACTTGAAAAGCCATGATCGTCTGGGATTGTGGCACACCGCACCAGTAAACCCTGGTCAGTAAACATTTCTATAAATAACCGTCTTTTTGATGGTTTTAGATTTCACTCATTCATTCTCACGCACTTTGGATGGTACCTACGACCAAGAAAATATCATGAAATCTGAAATGATATTTGTGGGGTGTAAGTGGCCCAAATCCCACCTATGTGGCCAAATTCAACCTCACCTGCGCGCGGTGCACCCTGCCAATATGCTAACGAGGCCATGACGCTCTCAGTCCCCTCTAGGTCAGGTCGTTGTGCCTGATACCACACAACTTAATCTGGATAGTATCATCGCTTTGTGGTAGGATTCTACCCCGAATCCGCCTGGCTAGCGACCACACTTCAGTCGTAATCTGTCGCAAAGCTTTCGATGTGTTCCGGCAGCGAGCTGAAGAGTCAGTCCCCTTCGTCAAAAGCCGGCAACGCATTAGTGTTTCCTCAGGTGCTGCTAATGTTCATGGGCGGCGGTAATCACTTAACATCAGGTGACCCGCTTGCTCAGTTGCCCGCTATTCCCATAAAAAAAATGAAAGAAAATCTCTACCGATAAATGTCCACAGCTAGGCTGGAAATTGGTCTTTTTTATCCAGCGGCTGTATGTTTCTCGTTTGACATCATCTATCTATCTAGTTGGGGGTTTGCGAGTAGGAAGTCGTCATTTGAGCACCTTGGGACCCACATGTCTAACGGTTCTTCGAGCAATCAATTACCACTTCAGGTTCGCTACTGAAGTGCAAACATAATATATTACAACTACTGCTGAGCATTAAGTAGGTTAACAATCTATATATATATAATTAATAAGAATCAATGGCACTTTTCGTTGTAATTTTATAACTCAAAAACGGGCTCACCTATCCAAACCAAATGTTTAGGCTTTGTTAGGACTATTTAGTAGATGGTTTATGTAAAGCTTGCACAAAATCGGTCGAGCGGTTCTTCATTTATCACATTTTTCATTTTTATCAATGGGTTCCTGGATGGTTCGAAAACACAATTAACGGGTAGGTACAGGTAACCCACCGGGTCTCGGTAGGTGGCGTTGATGTCGTTATGTCACCGGGCACGATGACGTGTGCCAGGTCCGCTAGTTAGGTATAAATTACCTACTATGCTTGTAAGACAAAATAACCGATGATTACTTTATATAGTATCCCTTTGTAGCTCTAGTGAATAGTGAACTGTGATCAACATGTGGAATGGCCCGGAAAATTGCTTGTTCGTATCTCATAATACCTATTATTATTCAATACATTATTAAAGTTAGCATTCACTTAACATAATGTTGTAAAAAGAGATCTTTCTGGTCTACCTGACACTGAATTCAAATTAGCTGTACTGTGGTTCACCAATAGAAAACTCACATAACTACTTTTCCTTTGGAAATTCTATAACAGTGATATATTTTCTTAGCCCTACTTAGTTTTTCATAAACTGAACTTTTCTAAACTGACCTTACCGAGAATTAAAACCGGAACTATACTCATCTCCAAAGCAACAACACAACACATCCATAGATCGTCAAAGCCTTCAATTTGGAATGGATGAAATATCGTTACATCTACGCGTATCATTCACAGCGACAGACTGTATGGAAATTGTCCCAGTTTTTTATCATCCAATCCCCGTCCCGATTTCAAAAATGTGCGCCGCTTCAATCGTATATCGCTCCACAGTGCAATATGCATTGTGCAAAATTCAGCATGAATTATTTACGAGGAATTTTAATTACCAATATTGTGTCTGTCATTCCGTCTGTCTGGCTGCCCATACCAGTCCTCTATAGGGCACGTAGAATGAACAGGTTTAGGCCGTTGTCCACCATGATGGCCAAGCACAAATTGGTAGAATTCACACGCCTTTGTGAATATCTACACGTATGATATGTCTGCAAAAATTTCGCGGCTCAACCGATCTTGACGACATTTTTCAAAGCAAAGAGAAAAGCTCCTGACGCTATTCTTATTTATTTGAAGTTGGTCATACACGTAGGATAATTTATATTCGAGAAAATGAAAGAGTTTCCTATTGACTTTAAGCCAAAATGTACCTCATCTAAGTCCACGCGGAAAAAATCGCGGGCTTCTAACAGCTAGTCTAATGTAAATGAACGATCCGCATAACGCTGAAAATTTATATTCCAGATAAAAAATTCTGCGTCCTGACTGATTGTCTTGTTAGAGTAGGTAGGTACTTCGTTAGGTATTGTTATAACAATGCATAATACAGATAACGACCGCAAGACTCGGTCGGATTATGATAATGATGTCACTGCATAAAATAAAAGCAGAACAATATGTCCGACATGAACTCCGCTGGAATAAAATAAGCAAACGACTATCACGTTAGGTGTGCATCTACCTTTATATTGCACATTCTTTGCGTAAAGAATACTGCACACATGAAAAACCAATCTTTGTGAAAAATTTCTAAAGTATCTATTCACAATCTATTTACAAGTTAATTTAGGCAAACGTAAATGAAGATACGTACCGTGGCCACTGGCCATTTATTACATAAAAATATACTTTACTGATTTATTAATTAACACTTTATTGTAATAATCAAATATTCTTATTGAGAAGTCGCCTGTCTGATACAAAGAGTTCAAGTGGCCACAAGACCGGACAAAATAATGCTCCGATTTACTGTGTCCTTCTTATTTATTTAAAGTAGATATTCATCCCGAAAAACGAAGACCATAAGAAGAAACTCCAGAAGCAAAGCCTGTCGTGTCACGTATGTATCCACCTTTATATTCCGAGTGTAACTTGCACCGACATGTTTATTTCCCGGGCGTATTCATACCAGTTCCGGGCATGCCTCTTTGAATTTTTCACATTTCTCATACATCTTGATGCGGTCTTCGTAAGTTTTTTCAAGATAACATTTTACCTACATACCTCTAACAGATGTGTCGGGTAGTTTTTTATTTTGTGTCGTTTCTCTGGTCGTTTCTGTCGTGTTGTAACTAAATAATATTTTGCAGATTGTCCTCGATTTTCTTTACCCCTACTCCAGCGTCCAACCTCAATACTATTTGCCCAACATATCAGCCCACCAACCCGCATTGGAGCAGCGTGGCGGATCTAAGTTCTAAATCCCTCCTCCTAAGTCCTATGAGAGAGGAGGCCTGTGCCAGTAGACAAAATAGCATAGTTCAAAACATTTGCGCCAAAGTTGGGAGTTGGTTGAGCTGTGTCGATTTCTTAGCAAAATATGCGGGGGAGAGAGTTTCTCTCTTTCGCAGTGATAGCAGGCCTTCAATTAGAGTGAGAGCCAACACTGACTCTACTTTGACTTGAGACAGAGTTAAAACGGGACATAAATGTCCTGCTGACACAAATCTGTCTCATATTAACTCTGTCTGTCTGCTCTATAGATCTTAGCATTAGAGCTTTAAGCAAGCTGTAAGTATATCAACGCACCCCTCAGTGGATATAAATTCAGTCGTCCTACCGCGTCAGATAACAAAAAAAATATATTAGGTAAGTATGCGATGGAAGGAGAGGGCTTTGTAAGTGAACATAAAGATTAGGCACTCAGCGCTGTACGAGCTAAAAGCACTTTATTGGTCAAATCAACAGTCGTTCTTATTCAAGGTATACCGGTCAGTATGCTTTGACTAAAGTCACGTATATGCAATAAGTGCGGGTTTAGGTAAAAAAATTATACCAACCCTACCTATGATCGTTTCAATCGATAAGCACAACTGAGACTTGTAGAAAAGTGATAAATAAGGTGAAATAAAGTGCTTCCCTCAGAACACTACCAGAAAGTCGTGGTTATAATACTAGCCAGAATTTCGGTATCCATCGACGAACCGTGACTAATGGAGTAAATGCGGGAGTAGCCACCGACTGTTAACGACGTGCCTACCTAGATTTTCACATTAAAGGTAATTAAGGTACAAAATGTTGTACCAAACAAAGTAGCCAGAATTTCTGTTACTACTTCGCTATCGACTAATGCAAGTTGCATCGCCGTTTCTGTTACTTACCTACTAATGGATCTAACTGCAATTACAGTAACGTTGGACACGGGTAAGAATAACAAACGGGTTTAAAAGCAATTCCTAGATTTTCACTTAAAAGAGAATTAAGGTAAAAGAAAGTGCTTCTCTAGCAGACCGCTATCGACTAATGGAAGAAGCTGCAGTTACAGTAAGTACCGCGGAAGTAACAAACGAGTGTAAAGCAAAAGTTGTAACACTCCCGGTGCCAACAAATCAGTGGATAATAAAAACCTCAGGGCTGTGACTAGTAGTACTGTTCATTACGGTCGGGTTTCAATTTGTACTAAATGCACGTCTCTACTGTTATTGAGTGCTACGTAATAATCTAACTTAAAAGGTACAAGTATAAATTAAAAATTTAAAAAACCATCAAGATTCGCCATTTTTTGGCGGCAGCCATCTTGAATTTGCAACAGTGCTATTATACTAGTCAAGCCCTTTCATTTGATACCTATATTAAGGGAGTTGTGAAAAAAATATGTAATCCGCCATTTTGTAGCGGCGGCCATCTTGAACCGATTTTCATCAAACATAGCTAACAACACTCTTGGCTAATTCACCTTTCAAACAGAAAAAACCGCTTTCAAATCGGTCCACCCGTTTGAGCGCCACAGGGGAACCGATAGACACACACACACATACCTACACACACACACAGACACGTCAAACTTATAACACCCCGTCGTTTTTGTGTCGGGGGTTAATAATAGTCGACATCAATACATAGATTTCATGTTGATGGACCATTCATCCACGGTATTTAGATTGTCGAAGAGTAGACGAATATTATAGATGGATCATAAGCTATGAGGTTCTGGGTTAATTCCCAAGGTCGATCCAATAATAATTGATAGGTATTGAATTTTTCTGCCAAGAAATTATCAATACCTATCAATATAATTATATAATTTCCTACTGATTATATTATTATGATTTACTAGATGGTGCCCACGGCTTCGCCCGTGTGTATTTAGGTTTTAAAAAATCTCGTGGGTACTTTTGATTTTCCAGAACAAAAAGTACCTAGTCTATCTGTAGTAACCCGTCCTCAAAACGGAAAAATTCCGTGGGATCCTTACGATTTCAGAATGCAATTCCTTACAGCATCAGGGTTGAGGAGTTGGACATGTACCTACTCGAGTTCATTCAACAATAAAGTCTTTAATTTGTATCCCCAATATGAATTTAAATAACCGACAGTGCTTAAATCCCATTAGTTTTGGGGATCAGGTCCCCTACATCATCAGGATTGAGGAGTTGGAATCCAATTTTTTTGTAGGACAGTGTCGCAATGTTTCTCTATCGATTAAAAAAAAATTACGCTAATCGGTTCAGAAATCTCGGAGATATCGGTGTACATAGGTAGAAAAACACAACTCCTCCTTTTTTGAAAGTCGGTTAAAAAAGTAGCCTATGTTACTCCCTGGTTAATTCTCTACTTGTATACGTGAAAGTCCCGTCAAAATCGGTTCAGCCGTTCCGAAGATTAGCCCGTTCAAATAAACAGACAGACAGACAGACAGACAGACAGACAGACAGACAGACAGACAGACAAAAATTTTAAAAACGTGTGATTCGGTTATGGTATCGTTCAAATAACCATATGAGCTTAATATAAGGTAGTTATTTCAATATTACAGACAGACACTTCAATTTTATTTATTAGTATAGATTTCCGACTCCAAATCATCCAAAAATCTAGAACATTCTTTCACTTAATTTAATCGCTAAAAAAAGAAACGCAGTTTCTGAAAACACTGATAAATCGAGTCACACCCGGGAGGCTCGCGAATCTCGTTAGGGATCTGCAGAGCCAGAATTTGTGAGATAATAACTCAATCTAAACTAGAGTAGGTACAATTGTGCCGTCTGAATAGTCCATTAATTTTGCTAAGATAAGATTTATGTACTGCGTGAAATAAAATAGGACTACCTAACTACCTCGTTTTCATCTTTGCCGAAACTTTAGCTGCGTACACATTAGCCTAAGCTGTGATAGCCTAGTGGTTAGGACGACCGACTTCTAATCGGAGGTCGTGGGTTCGATCCCGGGCACGCACCTCTAACTTTTCGGAGTTATGTGCGTTTTAAGTATTTAAATATCACTTGCTTTAACGGTGAAGGCCAGCGTGGTAGACTATGGCCAAAACCTTTCTCACTCTGAGAGGAGACCCGTGCTCTGTAGTGAGCCGGTAATGGGTTGATCATGATGATGACATTAGCCTAAATTCCCATAGTTGACACCAACGGAAATACGATTTACGTAAATGATAGGGCTTAATATATTCCTATCTCATTCACAATGCTCCCTGCGGAAAAGGATAGCACTATTTTTAACCTCGTTAATTTAGTTTAAGTTTAAAAATCGTGTATAACAGAATTAGCCACATTGTGACACTAATTTTATTCTGTTGTTAACGATCTCTAAACTAAACTAAAAAATACTGTGCCTAATATAAAACATATATACTTAGATCTGTGAATTGAATTTACCTAAGAGATTGTGTACAACATAATTGGTACGAATAGCAGAACATACCTAGACTATATTTTGCTTTTTTTATCATTCATATACTAATTACAAATTAGCTCTTGATTGCATTCTTACCTGATGGGAAGTGACAATGCAGTCTAAAATGACATGCTAACGTGGACAATGTACGACAGTTTTTATTAAACACAAACTCGTTTTAAACAAGTATAAATTAGAAATTTAAAAAACCCCCGACATTCGCCATTTTTTGGCAGCGGCCATCTTGGATTTGCAATAGTGCTATTCTACTAGTCAAGCCCTTTCATTTGATACCCATATTAAGGGAGTTATCAAAATATATGTAATCCGCCATTTTGTAGCGGCGGCCATCTTGGACCGATTTTCATAAAACATAGCTCAACAAGAGCATAAAAATAGAGCAACACTCTCGACTAATTCACCTTTCAAACAAAAAAACCGCATTCAAATCGGTCCACCCGTTTGAGCGCCACAGGGGAACAGACACACAGAGACACACACACACACACACACACACACGCACACGCACACGCACACGCACACGCACACGCACGCGCACGCGCACGCGCGCACGCGCGCTCGCACGCACGCACGCACGCACGCACGCACGCACGCACGCACGCACGCACGCACGCACGCACACACACACACACACACACACACACACACACACACACACACACACACGTCAAACTTACGTACACGTTTTTGCGTCGGGGGTTAAAAAATGAGTGTAGCTTATTGTTAAGCCTTTTTTCTCATCAACAAAATTCTGCTGTGTAACTACAATAGGTAACATAATACACACTACGTGGAAATTCCATTATATTATGTTTGTATCACGTCATAAAAAGCTCGTCCAAACTTGTCGATACATAAATTCTGATATCCCTCAGGTCGTAAATGTAGCTACAAACAAAATTGATTAGCGGGAATCTGCTTATCCAGCCATTCGAACCCCCATAAATTATAGCCGAATGTACCTCGGGAATCAGAGCCTTTGTACTGCTCGATATTGTAAAAGCATTTTAATTGAAATAATTTTTGGACTCAATTACATATTGCACATGTGAATTTAATAACACTCCAACTAATCCATTGTTGAAAAATTGTAACTACCTATCTACGTGTAGCTAAGTTCTGATTATTCGGAAAAAAGAGAAACAAGCGAACAAAATAAATGCGCTTAGTATCAATTTTCAATAACATGACACCAGATTTAGACTTAACTGAGTTAGTTAACTCTTCTAGTTCTTGAAAAAAAAAACGCGTTTTGCGCGTATAACGCGCTTCAATTTGCAAAAAGCCAAACGCTTATTTATTAATATAAATCATTCAATTAATAGTTTGAAAAGTTTCACTATGACTTACTTAACTCAGTAGGAAGAAATGTGAAATAAAATAGAAAAACGTTCAAAAATGCCATGCTAAAAATTAGATTTTTAAACTCGGAACTGTCGGAGTCTACAAATGTAGACAATATTTGATGAAAAGTTTTACTCGACAAAAATACAGGCCAAGAAACGGTGGAATAAACTTAAGATCCTTTCCCAAAACTTGTTCGTAATGAGATACCGGTGTAAAAACACAAACAAAAGATCTTCAAGCGAAATTAATTCCTATTCGTGTCACGACCCTTTCAACGTTTTCTTGGTGAAACGTTATACGACGACGGTGTCGAATTGAAAAGTTTTTGTCTACAAACTATTCAGATTTTCACTTTGAAACAGGAAATTGCAGGAAAGTCTATAAGTACGGAGCGAATAAAGAAAATTACGAGTACTTGTTATTTGACAACCGCTGGCAGTATGGCCTTAAAAGTAAAAGTGTATCATTCACTCTTGCCAGAGTATTCGTGCTTGTTGCTTACATCCATCCTAGACTGTGGCTCATGCTATCTCAATCGAGCAGCATCTGTAAGCAGCAAATGAGTATACTCGATGACAGATAGATTCGTACCTAGTGGATAGGATTAAGTTTGACCATCTTGCTGGTAAACGTGCACGTGGACTTGTACTACTAGAATAGAATAGAAAATGAATCTACCACTGGTTCGGAATGCCATTCCAACCGAGAAGAACCAGCAAGAAACTCGGTGGTTGCTCTTTTCCAAATTTACAATATCAATATAACAATTTTATGTTAAGTACATGATTGAATTGCCGTCTCGCGCATTGCTGGAACGAGTCAAATCCACGCCTTTTTATCATTTATATAAGTAATCTGCAATTTTATTCAGATACTTCAGAACTTTCACAAGCGCTTACGAATCGACAAATGAATCTACCACAGGTTCGGAATGGTGCTAACAATTCTACACATGTGAAGAAGGGCAGACAAAAGTAGCCCCATTTCCTACCACTAGATGTAGTTCCTTGTTAAATGTGGCCAAAAGCTTGAGGATTTAATTGAGGAACAAAGCACGGAAGTTTTTGATTTATTTTAAGTTATTCGTGAATTATTGCATGATGCCCTCGACAAACAGATTAGAGGTTATTGGATCCCTTCGTGAATATTTCGAGTTTATTTTACATCGTCACATATTATGTATACATGAGAGATCGCAGTCATGCGCTAACTGCTAAATTATCTCTGGCTATATTGCGAGTATGCCATATTATGCCATATTATCACGGACATGGCTTGTGTATAGTCGACATTAAAAAACAGTTGCTTCATTTGCTGTATTTGTAATTCATCAGTTCAGGCATGAAAAATCGTTTGGATGTTCGCTAGGTGGGCTGAAAGGATGTTAAATAAGAAATAACCTAAAAGTCAAAGGTAAAGGAGAGGGTTTTTATGAACCGTGCGAGGTTCGGACATGGGTTAGCCACAGTTTTATGTGTGATTTAATATTTAACGCGATGACTGCGACTCTCAAGTAAGACGTAACTTGACTTTATAGTTGTACCGTGAAACTTGGTATGAATGTTTTATCACCGAAGGTATTTTCATTCCTAATGTAGGTTTGCGAAGTATTTAAGTACGGTCTTTTTAAACAAAATATGTAGGCCTCTAGAGTCGACGACGATAAAAATTATAGAGGCACCATCAAAAAAAGGACATAGCTATTTATTATTTAAGTACTTAAGTTGAGCTTCTTCTTCCTTACATTACAGACTATCCGTTTATAGCTTTTATTCCAATCTTTCTCTACATCGGATTACTGATTCCTGTGGGTCATGAACTCATGAGTTCTTTCATGTAGCGGCCACATTAATGGGGAATGTCACTTAGCATTAAGTCGGGTAGCGGTAAATTTTGGCAGATCAAGGAGTTTCAATGGGAGAATTATCGCATTAAAGCGGCCACACCTACGGTTATCGCTATGTTCAATGGCATTTTCCGTTAATGTGGCCGCTACATCAGTTAATCTTCCGGACAAATTTACTCCATATGCCTCGGCTCTCTTTGAAAGACTTGTCGTAGACCTTGGAATCGAGAAGAGTACAGACTTTATACAAACTACGCATGATACGTCCTCAAGATAGCTGTCCTTTAACCTTGTCATAAATCTATCTATCTTCTTCTATATCTATCTATATCTTCTATCTTCTATACATATAATAAAATCGTAGACTTGCCGTATCTGTACATTGAAGATTTTTGCAAAATAATAACTGGAGGATGTTAGGGATAAGTAATAGAACGTATAAAAGCTATTTTTGAAATTTTTGTCTGTTTGTCTGTTTATCTGTTTGTCTGTTTATCTGTTTGTCTGTTTGTCTGTATGTTTGTGTGCGCATCACGCAAAAACTACTGAATGGATTGTAACGAATCTCGGTACGATTTAAGTTCATATTACGGAGTAACATATAGGATACTTTTTATCCCGAAATTCAGCACGGTTCCCTTGGGAGAGGGGATGAAAGGCAAAATGTGTACTTAGCTGTAATTCGTTATCGGGTGGTCCGATTTCATTCATTCTTTTTTTGTTAGAAAGTAGATACTTTAAAGACTCCTGGCTAACCTCTGAAAGGCTGGACCGATTATGATGGGACTTTCACTGGCAGATGTTTACATTTCTATCTACCTAAACATCCGCCAGTGAACTTTTAACAGTTTTTAGCAAGGTATAGGCTCAAAGGAGCTTAGGAAAAACAATATGATTCCCACGGAATTATTAAAATCAATATGCACGCGAACGAAGTCGCGGGTATCCGCTCGTCAATAATAAGTCTTTTTCTTCTTGTCATGTAATAATTATTTTGCATTTTCTGCAGTGAGTGTGTTGTGCATATTGTATTGAAGTGTACTCTTCATGTTAGTATGTATGTACGTACTGGGGTTTTTTTTTGTAAAATCATTCCATATTTTATTAAATTTTTAGTACATGTCTCTGTTTACTTCCCATTTGAATGTTAGCTTTTGTGCTGAACAAGACTGAATATTTTTGCGTAATCCTTATTTATCGTCGCGAGTCGACAGATAAAGTGGTGCTTAGCAAAATTTATAATTTCATACGTACACTTTACGTGTTGGATTAGTAGGTCATTTCGTATACGTAACGTTCTTCACGAAAATCTTGTTTTTATTCAAACATCTTTAGAAGAAAAAAAAATAGTTTCCTTTTGTTTGTTTTTCTATCTCCAATTCTCCACTCAATTCATGATTATGTAGATAATAGTTTTAGTTTGATCCAGGCCTAAAAAACTAACAGTTTCTAATGTTTTACTATTGATCGATTTCAGAGTAAAATAGACCTTAGATGGCTTGTATTAAGGTTTGAGTTCGCCAATACATTCAGCATTCGAACACAACGAGCGCCCCAAGCAGAAATGTTGTAAAATACATATTCGAACTATGGAATTACGACTTTAAAATACGAGTATTTGAGTTCATTTTGCTCTGAATTCACTTGTGATTCGATCAATAGTTTTCGAGTTCGTTTTCGAGTGCTCCGATTTTAGACTAAGCACACAGATCGGAAGCAAGGAAAATTCCTATTCAATAAATCACTTATGTACCTACGTAAAAGAAAATTGAACAAACTATGTATTCTTATGATTATTATTTTTAAATTGTGGATTAATGATAGATCATTTATTTATAACGACACAATCCTCTTAAAACATTGTTTACCTATACCTTTATTATATTACGTACATTATACTTGTACTTTGTTATATTATTACGTACATTAAATCCCCTCAGATTTTCAACGTGCTTCATATTGTGACCACAATAAAGGGATTAAGAATTTCGTGTCCACCTTTCTGTGGTTGTTTTTGGAGAATGGGGAAAATTCCCATTGCGTGGTCCTTATTATATGCTTTGTTGAGTGGTGGAGCAATTCTAAAATATATATCTCTTTTTGTATATTTTTTACATGAATGCTGTAATTTGTATTTAAAATGTTCACTGATAAAAAATAAACCTACAACTAAATCTATAATTTTGAGAAAATTTTTAGATTTTTTTATCTTAGACAATTAAACAAAAGTTGCGAATCAATTTTGTACACAAATCTTATATAGTTCTCAAGTGAAACATTACGTGTATTGGATAAACTACAACTTCGCATAGGTAACTTTAAACGTATTAGCTCAGCAGAATCAAATATTTGAATATTATAGGCATGGATTTAAATTGTAAATTGTGTTTGCTTACGTTATAGATTCGGGCAAAGTTCGCTATTTGCAAATTATATCACGGTTATGTGCCTAAAAAGTTTTCATAACGTATTATGTAAATCACGCAATAACTCATAACGATATGTTATTATAATTATGTAGGTATTATTTTATTATTGTTTTCCAGGTTAGTTAAAAGGAGAGACAGAATATTATGAATTATGTTATTAGCTAATAAGACTTTTATTCAGGTGTCCCACAACACCTCAAACAATGATATTAGGTATATATTAAAACCTTAAATACATTGATAAGTGGACCGATTGCACCATCGATTGCACCATAATATGCGTTTGAAGGTACTTTTCGGTTACCGTCAAAGTGTGAGCAACTGAGCACAGAAACAAGGAAAATGTCTTCCCTTAGTTGAGTTTCGTCCCAAGCCCATCTTTAGATCAAAATTTTATCCTAAATCTTTACCATAGTAGAGTTTTTCGTTTTAATTTTCTTGTGCAAGTCGTTTTGCTTTTCTAATGTGGTGAGATTAATTTAAGGGTAACCTCAACGCTACTTAAACCGTCCATGGTGTAACCGACACTAAGTTTAGGTATATGAAACAATACACTGTCTTAATTTATTCAACCATAGCCTGCGGACTTCCTTAATCGTGGGCGTAAAAATATCACGTCTAAATTATTTTTACTAAGTTTTCCGGCTTTATATCCCTCTCAGGGATTATTTTTCTTTTTCATCCCGGATAATATAAGTTCACCGTAACGGCTCCTGTGGTTTCTTTAAAAAAATAAATTACTTTAATCATAATTAACGTCATGAATATTTTAATTTATACAAGAAAGTTTTTGTACTTACCTTATGATAAATTGTAATAACCGCCAGTTTAGAAAATAGGTTAAATGAATGATTATTAAAAACTTCTAATTGGAAAAAGTTAGGCTGGTTTCACAGCTGTATGGGAGACCCGTACGGGTCGCCCGTACGAGCTCCCGGATCGGAGACACTCACGAGGTGCTAGAACATCGTTTCGAAACGATGCGGTTTGTTACGGACGGGACTCGCTCCGCATAGAGTCCGTACAACGCTAGCAATCGTATCGGTACAGAGTGCTTAGTCTCAGTTTGGAGCGCTCCAAAACTATATAGTGTACTTTAAGTATTAAGTATACTATTGATCAAATCACAATGACTTCAGAGTAAAATGGACCTAAAATAAGAGTCTTTGGATTCATTTTGCTCTGAAGTCATTTGTGATTCGATCAATAGTATACTTATAGTATACTTTTAGTTTTGGAGCGCTCCAAACTGAGACTAAGCATACTGAACACTCGTTTCAGAGCACTGCGGGCACTACCGTATGGACCGTACGGATATCCCGTACAGCTGTGAAACCAGCGTAATGTAGTTAGTAAATTGTAGTAGGTACGATAGAAATATTCCAAATTAAAAGTGCGTCAGTATAGGTAATTGAATACCTACCTTTCAATAGCTACATAGTAAGTAACTTAATATCCATTTACTCGTGATATGTGTTTGAGAGCCCCAAAAACCCGATCCCTCCGAATATTCAATCAAACTTTGTTCTCACGGATAAAGTTTCACTTTTACAACCACATAAAAAGTGATGCGAAAAACTTCCTACGAACAAAATGTATCACTAAGTCGATACGTATCAAAATCGAAATACAATATATAAATCGGAAAAGTAACTGCTATTTTAATAACTTAGTAGCTTGCAAAGATGAAACCAACATTGATAGATGTAAATAATTAATTTTGATAGAAGTAAATAATTAATTATATTATGTGACTAAATGTTCCCTGCGACTTGGTCTGCGTGCGTTTCTGGTTCATTAACCAACTTCCAAAAAGGAGGAGCTTCTCAATTCGGCGCGTATTTTTTGTATTAACAAGACATTTTCCTGAGATATTACCAATCGACCAACCTGAGATCAACCAATGTCCAGTACAAGAATAGATACTATGCTGCTATCTCTGGGCTATATCCGTGACGCCGCCGTATCGACAGCTACATCGCAATCACCTCTGATTGACTGACGCTCTCTCACTGTGAGCTATAAAATACATAGTTAGTAAGAATACCTACCATAAATTTAGCCAATCACAGCAATCGCGATTGTGCCTGCGATTTACCTTTCTTTAATTAATATTTTCGTACTAAGGGTTCAGCTGTAAGAAAAATAAAAATGTATGTAAGTAAGTGGGAAGAATTTTAAGTTATAGTCATAGTTTATCTTCATCATTACTATACCCGCGGCCACGTAGATTGAACGCTGAACGAAACGTGGAGGGGATAGCTGCGTATGGGAACTGTCACGCACGTAATACAATAGCTTACCCCCTCCACTTTCCCTCAGCGTTCAATGTTCATGTCGATGTTTATACAGCCCTTTTACTTCCGAGTTAATAGTATCCTTATCGATACTTTAGATATATAGATTACGTGTATTTAAGGATTTTGTTGCTTGACAAAAAAAACAATTTATGTCTGAGACATATAGAACTAAATAAGTACGGAAACAATACTAGCTAAATCATATTATGGTTATTATTAATTAGGAATCATTATTTGGGATATATCTATTGCAGATGTAGGTATATAGTCTGTTTTTGACGGACGCAACAAATCACAGCAGCTCTTCGCTTTCTCTCGAGATGTCACTCTTATTAATTATTGCTATTGAGGGGAACAAACAATAGCAGGAAGACGGGAGCAGAGATCTGCCATACAATATATACGAAGGAGATTCTAAGTAAAAACAGATCTTTTTGCTTATATCTGGATGCTTGGTTACTAGTCGTATCAATGTGCTGGTAAAATGGTGTTTGTCCTTACCTCGTCCTGATTTAGAAGTCCTTAAGAAAGTAGCTTATTATTTAAAAATCACGTAAGACATTGTTTATTTTTATTTCATCCTGCTAAAATATTTTCACTTGCTAAAATTTTTAGCAACCGAAAATATTTCTGCAAATACGAGTACATTCTATCCTCTATTTGGTTCCTTTTTGGCAAACTGAAAATAATTTCTCGCAAATAATTGCAAATGAGAATCATTATTAGGTACATATTTTAAATCGTAAATTTATATGGTAATTTCGACTACTAAAAGTTAAAGTTGAATTATATTAATTTTTGGCAACTTGTCGTACCAATTAAATTATCTTAATTTATTTATCGTTGCGCTGTACTGTATTAAACGTTGGTTGCCGAAAAATGTAATTATTTTTTTAAAATGTAACTAAAAATAATTTAGTAGGCACCTTACTAGCTGTCAAAAGTGATAAAAAATTAATTCGTGTTCATATCAATAAAAAGTTGACAAGCAGCCTGTGCTTTAGCTATCGAGCGTGATTGCCGTTAAACTTTAGCATTAAAAAGTCGGTTATTTATTACGATTCAATAAATCTGTATGCTCTGTTTGCCGTATGATAAACGACGCTTAATCCCTTTCTGCCGAATCATTTGTTAATAAATGATTCAGAATTGTTGCGAACTGCCTCGTTGGTCTAGTGGTTATCATATTCGACTCCAGATCATGAGGTTCGATTTCCGGGTGGAGCAAAAAATCATAATTTCGTCTAGATCATTAATAAATGTTTGTACCATGAAAGACTGATTGAAAGAATGTTCGCAAGATGAAAGTCTAATTAAGGTAGATATAACCGAATGTTTGCTAATGACAATCCCTTTTTGGAATTACGAATGTATGTATGAGACGTAGGTATGGGACGCGTAGCCGGTATAATAATATTAATTTAAATGGAAAAATTTTGTAGGCTATTTTGCATGTAGGTCTTTTACAGTTGATATTATTATAATATCTACTGTAAAAGTATCCTCTATATATATATATATCGAAAATGTATGTTAATACTTACAACCTTATGTTAAAGTTAAGTTAACATAAATTTCATAGGTGTTCTTAACACAAACTAACTAAAAAATATAATAACGAGGGGTAGGAATAAAAAATACTCAAATTAAAGTGTTTTTTTTCTGTTTTACATAGTTAAAGCTATGCAATGGAATAATAAAACGGCGCGTTCAAAAACAATGCAAATAAAAACAAAACGATGCTGAAAACACAGGCTGAAATTACATCACCAAACTAGTTTACAGCGCCAAATTGTGTTCTATTAAAAAATAAATATACTACTCACATGACTTAAACGCAAATTGTATAACTTGAAGTCTTAGTTTATTATTCATTTAAAAATACCACTACAAATGAATGGTTACTTTCCTGAATTAATTACAATTTGCGAAATGTAAATTAAAAACGAGATCTTGCTTAGTTTAAGTACCTACTAATAGAAATGTTACATTTGGAAATTGGTAGGTACCTAGCAATTATTGTGATACTATAATATTCATTTCATTACACATATAATACACTAGTTAATTTCCGAATTGTCTCTTAAGAATAGCTGTTTACGAATTTTTACACTTTGGAACTAGAGTATCGATTCATACAAACACAAGTAGATACATACACGTACTGTTACACACCCATTACTCTTTCTTTGCTTCGCGGTAGTTGGGAAAAAATATTTACATCATCAAAAAATATGCTAATACATAAAACATGTTTCCGAGTTTCTTCCGAGTTCTTGGTTCTTTTCGGTTGGAATGGCATTCCGAACCAGTGGTAGATTAGATTCATTTGACTATTCAAAAGTACTTGTAAAAGTTTATTTGAATAAAAAACTTTTCTATTTTATTCTATTCTATTCATGACCAAAACCTTATATTTTTACCCCACAGAAGGACAATGATTAAATATTTAAGTAAGCCGAGCATCACGGGTAGCTCAAAGTGCCGAATTACTGATATAGGCATAAATACAAACATAAACCGTGTTTTAGCCTCGCAATAAACTTTTACGATGATCCGTGACATATATTTTCATATTTTCGAGATGCCATAAAAATCTTATTTGACCCGCTTATATTCTTTATGCGGAAACGTTTTCAGAATATATTTTGCACTAGCTTTTGCCCGCGGCTTCGCCCGCGTGAATTTCGGTTTTTCACAAATCCTGAGGGATAAGTAGATTTCTGGTCCACCCGGCCCCCGCCGCGCGGCGGCGTACCGCGGTACCGCGTACGACGGGCGCAGGGCGCAGGGCGCAGTGCGCAGGGCGCAGGGGTGCGCGGCGCGGGGAGTTCCGTGCAGCGCGAGCGTCGCGGTCGGCCGTCACGCGCAGCGAAAATACCTATCAGGGCGTTTTTTACCGATTTCAACACAACTCCTTTTTTGAAAGTCGGTTAAAAAAGTAGCCTATGTTACTCCTTGGTTAATCCTCTACTTGTCTGTGAAAGTCCCGTCAAAATCGGTTCAGCCGTTTCGAAGATTAGCCCGTTCAAACAGACAGACAGACAGACAAAAATTTTAAAAACGTGTGATTCGGTTATGGTATCGTTCAAATAACCATATGAGCTTAATATGTGGTAGTTATTTCGAAATTACAGACAGACACTTCAATTTTATTTATTAGTATAGATTGGTAGAAACCCGGTTCTCATAAATATAAAACTAACATAATTTATGGTTTAAATCTGTCGAAAACAACTCTTAATTTTTTCTGTAATTATTTTAAGTTTTCATCTAGGTATTATAAGGAAATCTACTAGAATATTTTTATTCCCTAGCGACCTCCCGCGGCTTCGGTTGCGTGGAATTAGAAATTTCTTATCCCGTGGCAATCTCGAAAAATCCGGCCTTTGTCTACATTATAGAGGAAAACTCCGAGCAAAACTTCAGCTTTATAAGTCCAAGGTTTGGTTAGGGTGGGTGATGTTTAACTGTCTCGTTGGTCTAGTGGTTAGCGTATTCGACTGCAGATCACGAGGTCCCAGGTTCGATTCCCGGGTCGGGCAAATAATTGTTAGGTATTGGGTTTTTCTGTCAAGAAATTCTCAGTGCCAGCCCAGAGTTGGTAGTTGGCGATGTTTCACCCCCATGCCTCGGAGAGCACGTTAAGCAGTCGGTCCCGGTTATTATCACTATCATGTCACAATAGTCGTTAAAGCCCGCCAACCCGCATTGGAGCAGCGTGGTGGGTCTAAGCTGTAAATCCCTCTCTCCAATGAGAGAGGAGGCCTGTGCCCAGCAGTGGGACGGTACGGTGCGGTACGGTAGTGGTGGGCGTTGATGAGTCAGTCAGAGAGTGAGCCAGGACTTTTTTAATCTGTTGATAGAGATTGACTAGATAGACATTTTTATTCCCACCACACTGCCACTTTTGCACACACAAGCACGCACACACACACTATGTAGTGTGTGTATACTACACAGTCACACCGGCAGTCACACTAATGGTCACACAGTCGCACGCAATCATAGTTAGTCGCTTATATTCACACGTAGTCATATTCAGTCACACACACACATCCGAAACTAGTCGCTACAGTGAAACATACTCAGTTAGTCGCGTAAAAACAGTAGACGTGGTCCAAAATCACTTGAAGAAAGATTCTATAAATTAATTTTGTCAAGCTTAAATTCCCTAGATTAAAGCCACAACACAAAGATATCGATTGGATCTCACATAAAGGCGTCATATGGCGGCACTACATAAAACACATTTGTCACGTCTCAGTTATCTCTGTCTGTCACGTGGCTGATAGGATAATGGGGAAGCAGCCCGGAATTTTGAGTGACTATACGTTATCTAAATTACAACGAGATTGTATATCTATCTAATATATATATTTTAGAATTATTATTATTTTAAATTAGGAAAATATATATATATATATATATATATATATATATATATATATATATATATGTATGTATATACATATCTATACTTTTTAATAAATAAAATTGAAGTGTCTGTCTGTAATTTCGAAATAACTACCACATATTAAGCTCATATGGTTACTTGAACGATACCATAACCGAATCACACGTTTTTAAAATTTTTGTCTGTCTGTCTGTTTGAACGGGCTAATCTTCGAAACGGCTGAACCGATTTTGACGGGACTTTCACAGACAAGTAGATGATTAACCAAGGAGTAACATAGGCTACTTTTTTAACCGACTTTCAAAAAAGGAGTTGTGTTGAAATCGGTAAAAAACACCCTGATAGGTATTTTCGCAGCGCGCGACGTCGACGCTCGCGCTGCACGGAACTCCCCGCGCCGCGCCGCGCGCCCCTGCGCCCTGCGCCCGCCATACGCGGTACCGCGGTACGCCGCCGCGCGGCGGGGGGCGGGTGGACCAGAAATCTACTTATCCCTCAGGATTTGTGAAAAACCGAAATTCACGCGGGCGAAGCCGCGGGCAAAAGCTAGTATAACATAAAGTAGTTTGTCCTGACTGACTGATCATCAACGCACAGCCTAAACCACTGAAGCTAGAAACATGAAATTTTCATAGTAGCTTCCTTTTATGACGTAGGTGCACACAAAGAAAGGATTATTGCGAATTCCACCTCTAAGAGGGTTAAATAGGGGATGAAAGTTTGTATCAAAGTCCGTAATTTTTCAAGTTATATCCATGAAAATTAGTATTTAGATTAACGGTTAAAAATAAATAATTATGTATTTAAGAAATTTTGGAAAAACTACCCCCAAGTGGGTTAAATGGAGGATGAAAGTTTGTATGAAAGTCCGTCATTTTTAAAGTTATATAAATGAAAATCGGTATTTGTGTTGTGGGTTAAAAATAAAGAATTATGTATTTCTGGAATTTTGGAAATTCTACCCCCAAGTGGGTTAAATAGGGGATGAGATTTATAAGAATCCAAGCGAACGAAGTCGCTGGCATCAGCTAGTAAAATAATATAAAGAAAGAATATTGATCTATTGATCCTTTGAAAGAATATTAATTTGTTTCACTCTTAAATAAGTGGCTTTCATCTTACCTGGTACCTATTTGTTTTATACCTACTCACCTTTGCGACGCAATTCAATGGGCCGCGGCCGTGAAGCTGCTGCTGTAGTGGCCGGGCATGTATCTCGAACGAATAGATATTATATTGGTGTCTTAAGTTGCTCCAATGATAACCTTGCACTGACAAACGACAACTGTGGAAGACTTCCACTATGAAGATGGAATGTCTCAAGCGAGGCGCTGAAACCGTTGGACATAAGCGCCACAAGATAATGTGATATTTTGTTCACCGGAATTCTTATTAGCATTAAACTTATAATTAAATCTCTTACAGTTTCTAAAAGGATATCGAACAATAAAGCTGGGCTGATATTCAGCTTTGTCGTCTTTTCATCCCGGTAATACCGTAATGCCTTAAAACGTTCTCAATCAAACCAGTTTTGAAAGGAGCCAAAACGTGAACACTAATAGCGAGGCTCCACTGGCTTTGAGTCGCTCAGTATGCTTTGGAAAAAGCTTGTCTTGGAATTTCTTTGAGGAATGAAGTACCTACCTACTTCACCAAAGAACTAAAGTGAGCGACATAATCCTCAAGGCTAGCAAGGCTACAAACGTGGATCTGACCACTGCCACTTCAACGTAGTGACAGTAGGTAGGTCACGTTTATCTTGCGTTTATCAAAGAACCATCCAACATTGGAGTACAATTTATAAATCGTAAGCAATATTTGCATTTGCTATTCTGCTATAGTATAACTAAGTTACTGTGTTTTCTATTACGTGGATTTTAATAAATTCTTACAAAAAATTCTTAATTTTAATAAATTCTTAATTCTTTCTTAGCTACTATGTGCACTGAATGTTAAAAATTATTCTACACTAGCATCTGTCCGCGGCTTCGCCCGCGTGAATTTCGGTTTTAAACAAATCCCGAGGGAATCGTGGACTTCCAGTTCCCGTTCCCGCTTCCTTTTCCAACTTTTATACCTACTATTAAGGAAGTTTGCTATAGTAATCTACCTATAGCTGTAGCTATAGATTTCGGGTTTTTCAAAATCCCGTGGGAACTGTGCATTTTTCCATGATAAAAAGTAGCCTATGTGTTGCCAATGCATCCAGCACAGCAAACTATTGCAATAATGTGTTATGTGAGCGTGATTTACCTAAGAACAGTCAGCGCCCTCAATGGCGTTTTTGGAAGTTTATATCTATTTTAATCCCACAGGAATACTTTTCCGGCATAAAAAGCCTATATGTTATAGCCTATGTGTTAAGCCAGGGCATAATATATCTCCATTCAAAATTTCCGCCAAATCGGTTTAGTAGTTGCGGTAGAGAAGAGGAACAAACATACACACACAAACTTTCGCCTTTATAATATTGTTGTGATTTTCAACTTCACTCATAATATCGGTATTTTATTTGTTCCTAACAAAACAATTTAACAATTAAACTTTAAACGCATTTTCACGTTTACGTAAAGTTTTTACGTAAACGTAGTTACGTAGTTAAAGTAGTAACGTTAGAGTAAAATTGTTCTTATTACATATTGCTATGTCTAGAGCAACTTGATGCTAAACGCTACTGCAACTTGAAGCGAGCACTGTAGGTAATCGGATTAAATAAAGTAGGTATCCACTATAATCGTGCAATTTTGCAGTCTAATGGCTCTCGATACGTGCGCTGCGACGGAATTTGCTGAGAATATAATCGTTATGTAAAATGATATTGCCGCGACGCGAAGTTCCATATGAAATAAATAAAGAAGTTTTCTCCGTTTTGTTTCTGCTCAGTGCAAGACTGCAGGCATGTTGTACATAATTTCATAGATCAAATTTATTTACACATAGCAGTTAGCACAGATAACAAGCTATAATTTAAAAATTAAAAAACCCCGACTGCCATGCTATAAAATGAACTAAAAAATTAATAAACTACCACCGTACCACTTACAGTGTAGTTGTTATTTATTTTGTTTTTCATGATTTGTCACTCCAAACTGATTTAAAACATATAGATTGTATACATTTTCGTATTGGCCTTTTAAAGCCCTTTATTTTGATACCTACCCCACTCGAGGGTCTTGAGGCAAAAAAAAATTTTCAGCTCGCACATTAAAGTGCATAAAATCCGCCATTTTGAATTTTTATTATTTTTATGTACCCAGTAACATTTGCTTAGTTAAGACAAATCTAATGACGTATCATTTATCAAAATATGTTGAGTCGTTGAGTAGTTACGAACTGACATAGGAAACGGTCATTTTCTGTGATTTATCACTCCAACTTATTTTCAAATAAATAATTGTATACATTTTTGTATTTGCCTTTTAAATCCCTTCATTTTGATACCCCACTCGAGGGTCTTGAAGAAAAATTTTTTTTTCAGCTCGCACCTTAAAGCGCATAAAGTACGCCATTTTAATTTTTTTTTAATTTAGGTACCCTATGACAGTCGCGTCAGGAAGACAAATCTAATGACGTATCATTTATCAAAATCCGTTGAGCCGTTGAGTAGTTACACGCGGACATAGGAATGGACATACATACACACAGGTGAAACACATAACCCAGTCGGTAAAAAAGGTAGCTACTTAATTCTTTGCCCATAAATAAATAGGTTCACAACTTACGGCTAAACACTATAATTACATATGTTGTAACGTATCATACTGTTTTTTTACGTCTGTTGTATGGAAAAATATTCACATTACTATAAAAAAATGCACACTGTTTAAATATCGTTTACATATATCAAATTGACTGGCCCGTTGGCGCGGTTGGCAGTGACCCTGCCTGCCTCTCCGGGGTCGCGGGTTCGATTCCCGCCCCGAGTCTGGGTGTATTTATGTAAGTATATAAGTATGTATTATGTATTTATACATTTATTCAATATATATATATATATACATGTAATATATGTAAATATGTATATCAGTCGGTTGTTACCTATAACACAGGCATTAAGTTACCTACTTTAGGAACAGACGACCGTGTGTGTATGTGTAAATATTTATAAAAAAAAAAATTATAAAAAAAATGTTTACATACATCACTCGTATGACGGAAAAAGGCGAGTAAGCCTACTAGGGGAAACAAACAAGCGAGTAGGCTTAGTCGCTTTTTTTGCCTTGTATGTAAAGGCGAGTAAGGAATATAATCCCCTAAACCAGAAAAATCTGTATGGTACCTATACAGCCACACATCATGCGCTCGCCCTCCTGCTAGTAGAAGGGGGTTGCTTGTTTGATTGCTCGCTTTTTCCGCATTCCCCTCGAGGAGCACAATATAAATTCATTTCGTTGAGCGAATAATAGTCAAACAAGCTTGTTGTTCCTTATGAATCGTAGACTTCCACGAAGTAACAATGCGTAGTTCTATCTAAACAAGTATAAATTAATAATTAAAAAAACCCCCGACATTCGCCATTTTGTGGCGGCGGCCATCTTGGATTTGCAATAGTGCTATTCTTCTAATCAAGCTCTTTAATTTGATACCCATATTAAGAGAGTTGTGAAAAAATATGTAATCCGCCATTTTGTAGCGGCGACCATCTTGGACCGATTTTCATCAAACATAGCTAACAACACTCTCGACTAATTCACCTTTCAAACAAAAAAAAACCGCATTCAAATCAGTCCACCCGTTTGAGCGCCACAGGGGAACAGACAGATACACACACACACACACACAGACACGTCAAACTTATAACACCCCGTCGTTTTTGCGTCGGGGGTTAATAATGGACCTAAAGTAAGATGGGTTCATTTTGCTCTGAAGTCACTTGTGATTCGATCAATAGTATACTTATTAGTATAGGTAGGTACTTTTAGTTTTGGAGCGCTTCAAACTGAGACTAAGCACTCAGACTTGATTGCGATGTAGCTGTCGATACGGCGGCATTTAGTTAGACATTTCAGTTATATCGCCCATTGGAGATCCGGTCGTCTATTAACGAATGGCCGCAAGTGTCACAAACTCGGATGACAAATTGTGCTGTCACACGCTGTCTGTTCATTATCAGTTGTTTTGTGTCGTTCCGGCGGCACTCCATTTAAATATGTCCGAGCTTAGAATCTCTATCTAAATGTTTGTCAGTTTGTTGGTCGTGCGGCAGAAGTGCGGCACAATGGGAATAACTTTCTGGTTTGCAAGTAAATTAATTAATAGCCTCAACATATGAAATCCCGTTGTATCCTATGTCCATTTCCAGGATGACAACTATCTCTGTACCAAATTTTGTGAAAAAAAAATCGATTCAACGGTTGAGCCGTGAAAAAGTAAGAGATACGTATAGATATACAAATACACAGGACTTTCATCGAAGCGGTCTTGTACCGCATATATCCAGCAGCTCCCTGCAACTCGTCTGATGTCGTCAATCCACCTAGTGAGTAGTATGCAACGTCAATCGGTTCTACGAACTATGTGTCCCGCCCATTGTCATTTCAGTTTCACAACCCGTTGAGCTATGTCGGTGACTGTGGTTCTTACGGATCTCTTCATTAGGGTGAGAGTACTTCAGCCAAACTAAAGGCAACTGTTTAAGACTGTCAAAGTATACGCTCTATAGATCTCAATCCTAGTACGTAAAACTGCCTATATAGTGTGAAAATAAGGCAAAGAATTAGTAATGAGAGAAACAAATATGTTAAGAGAGAAAAATAAACGGAAAAGATAATGCAGTAGAATAAAAATAGCAAAAAAATGTTGGATTGCTCCCGCGTTTCAACACCGCAATTGCAAGGCAATTTGCAACTAAGTTTACACAGCCCCCAAACAAAAGTAGTTCGTCTCGAGCTTTGTTCACTATAAAATAGGAGCTTATTTGCTCTACTACTGAATATCTGTCTCGGATCTCACGGCGCGTGATAATACGTCTTCGTTGTCCCAACCGACAGATGTCCAACGCTGGATGATTTCCATACTCAACGTCTACTGTCTTGTTTTGCTGGTCAGCGCCTTCTACTTGATTGATGTCATCCATCAACCTAATGATCTACCGACACTACCCTTCTGTGTCTGCCTGCTGTGCTGTGCTGTGCTGTGCTGTGCTGTGCTGTGCTGTGCTGTGCTGTGCTGTGCTGTGCTGTGCTGTGCTACTTTTAACTGCGAAGTCGTCGTCAAGCACACATATCCTCGGCACGCACCTACTTTTCGGAGTTATGTGCGTTTTGAGCAATAAAATATCACTTGCTTTAACGGTGAAGGAAAACCTCGTGAGGAAATCTGCATACTTGAGAGTTTTCCATAATGTTTTCAAAGGCGTGTCAAGTCTACAAATCTGCACTCGTGGAGTGGTGGACTATGGCCTATAATGGACCGGTAATAGGTTGATCATGCTGATGAATGATGATTATGATAAAAACACATTAAATACCCCGTTTGAATTGGAGGGTAGCCTGAATGTTGCTATCACGCACCGTGCGTTACCACCCTTATGATAAGTTTTCTTCAAGACATTTTGCATTCTTCAGCATGCTCGGGTGATTTATTTGAAAGAGAAAAATTAAAGTAAAAGAAGTGGACAGGCAAGTTTGTCAACTTTGAAAAAAGAACCCCGCTTTTTGTGTCGTGACTCTTTGTACATTCATTCGAGCGACGAGCGAGCCGGTGTCCTAGGAATAAAGCTGATAGGGAGGAGCGGGAAATAGCTCATTTAAAATACAGCACACCATTTGTAAGCACGGAAGCGTGGTGTAAGGAGCTCCTTTCATACCGTTTTTTTTAATCCGCTCTTAGAAATATAAAATGGTATAAACTTTTACTACGACCATAAGATTAAAATTTTATACAACGTCTCGAGAAATATTCGTCTGAAGAAATCTTATTACTTTACGCGTCACAACTGACTAGTGATTACTGGCCATAACGCTAGAGTCACGTCTAAGAGAACATCGTATCTAAAACGCTGCAATCTTCATCTCCTGGGAATCTTTTTCACAAGTGAGCATTGTCCGCTCGTTTAGCATTACCCCACTGGTGCAGCTGTTTGCCGGATCCCTCTAGCTGGCTGACCACACTCCAGAATGCAGGCAGGCCACTCAGGTCAGCGAGGACGCCAGGGAGTGTCGATATAGCCTCCTGCAGGGCTAACATGCGACACACGAGAAAATTATCTCTACACTTTTTCTCGTCAAATTCTATTGTATTCGTCGAGAAAAAGTGTAGATATAATTTTCTCGTGCGTCGCATGTTAGCACTTCTGGAGAGCTAATGTACGCACGTTTTGCGTCGTCACTACACCCATCAGGCATTTCCCCTACACATACTATGGAACTACTAATAATAAGAACAATGCTATACATAAATTGAGTGGGAAAAGGATAACGTTATCACACTAATATTATAAAGGCGAAAGTTTGTGTGTATGTTTGTTTCTCTTCTCCGCCGCAACTACTGAACCGATTTGGCTGAAATTTTGAATGGAGATAGCTTATGCTCTGACTTAATATAGGGTACTTTTTATCCCGGAAAAGTATTCCGCTGTGAGGTCTTCTTCGTGGCCGTCAGGCCACGGAGGTACGGGCGTCGAGGCGGGACCTCCTTACCCGGGTGGGGCGCGGGGAGGTTTGCCTCCCCGGTGATGTTCTTTGAGCCGGTGTCGGCTCAGGCCTGCCAATTTCTTGGAGGACCTATTGGAAGTTATATCCGTGGGTTGTGCTCCGCGCTGCGGGCGATGTCATCGCCGCCGCGAGCGGTGCTGTCGAGTCAGAGGGGTGGCTCTGCGCTGCGGGCGGTGGGGTCACCGCCGCGCGCTGAGCGGTTGTCTAATCCGGTGGTGTCGCGTCGTCGTTGTCGTCGCCGCTGGGGTCGCCTGCGTGCCGCGCTGGTGGTGGCGATCGCAGGAGCTCACGAGGTAGTGGACGCCCGGTCGGTGGTCGGCTGATTAGCGGTTGATTAGCGGCTGATTAGCGGAAAAGTATTCCTGTGATAGAATCTTCAAAAACGCCATAGAGGGCGCTGACTGTTCTTAGGTAAATCACGCTCACATAACACATTATTTCAATAGTTTTCTGTGTTGCATGCATTGGCAACATATAGCACATAGGCTACTTTTTATCCTGGAAAAATGCACAGTTCCCACGGGATTTTGAAAAACCCGAAATGTATATCTACAGCTATAGGTACATTACTATAGCGAACTTCCTTGATAGTAGGTATAAAGGTTGGAAAATGGAGCGGGAACAGGAACCGGAAATCCACGATTCCCTCGGGATTTGTTCAAAACAGAAATTCACGCGGGCGAAGCCGCGAGCAGATGCTAGTATACTTCTACATACTGTACTACTAGGCATACTTCTACATTGCGGCGACGGCAGGCGACGATTGAAAGTTGAGTGAGTTTCGTCTCATTACGCAGTACAAATCAAAACCAACCAGAAGTTATTTTATTTAGATCAATATGAGTTAGAAATAACCTCTAATTATTCTACTTAGTTCTAGTGACCCGGAAGTTTTTACGAGGGCGAAAATAACGCTTTGTCCCGAGATGCATTTGGCATGTCGCCCGCTGAGCTTTATTAAATAGTTTGCGGAGTTCAACTTTAATACAGTCATTATTTTTCATAAAAACTTTGACGGAAAACTTCGCTTGGGTTTCTGTGTCTTTTTTTAATTTAAATATAATTTAAAAGGAAAAGGTGACTGGTCTATCAACGCACAGCTCAAACCACTGGATAGATCGGGCTGTTTGCATGCAGACATTTTAACGATTACGAAGTAGGCATCCGCTAAGAAAGAATTTTTGAAAATTCTAACCCTAAGGGGGTTACATAGGGGTTAAAGTTTCCATGAGATTTATATGAATCGACGCAGACGAAGTCGCGGTCATCAGTTAGTTTTATTTATAGCAGAGAAATACTTTCACACTCATGACGATACATCAAATAAATTTCTAAATCACTTCAAAACAAACCGTCATTTCGCACGTCTTTTTTAACGAAACATCAAAGTTTCTAAATAACTTCAAAACCTATTCAAAGAAACCGTCATTTTGCACGTCTTTTTTTAAAATGTCGGTAGGCTCTCTTTCAGATGCAAATCAGCCGACTGTCCAAACCCACTGAAACCACGGCACGGCGTCCTAATTCGAAGAGCTCGTGTCACGTAAATTGGACGAAATAAAGTATTCCGAAAGAGAAATACGGTGGATTTACTGGGAGCTTGTTTGAGAATCGTATAGATTTTTGCTTTGCTACTGACAGACATTTTTATTGAATCTAAAATGGTCAACGTAGCGAGCTATTTGCATCTTGTGAAACTTGCTGCGACTTACGGGATTAATGTTTTAGTTTCACTAAGAGCTGTAAGAAAAGTTCGAAAGGTGGCACATTTAAAAGCTACCCAATCGTTGTTCATTATTGATCTATTCCTAGGACAATATTTACGCTTAGGGCCAGTTGCACCACAGGCGGGTAAAGTTACATTGTGGTTATCGTAAAAGTTCGATAAGGAATCGTTCTACTATGTTATGAATTCGAACGCAAGAAAGCGCGGCGTAAGCAGCTAGTGGCGTCATCTATTGTGTCTATCCGAAACTAATTTAATATTCTAGTTTTGCTGCGCAAAGGGCACTTCTCGATTTTTTCGTATATAAAATGTAGCCTATATCACCCCAACCGTAACGAATCAATTGACTCCTCATTCATCAAAATCGGCCCAGTAGTTGGCGTAACGGTGGAACACACAGAATCTGATAGGTACGAAAATTGGATACATACATACATACATACATACATAAACTGCTAAAATCATAACCCTTCCTTTTGGCTTTGCCGTAGTCGGATAAAAAGTCGATATACTACGATGGCAACTATGTATTATTTCACCTAGTAAGTACTTAAGTATAATACAGACGTCAACGACAGATTGCAACATAAACTTGTCGCCAAAAAACAACTTTTAGAAAATAACTATCAGCAGAGATGTAATATTACCTAAGCAAGCAACCTTACAAAATGCACAACATGTAGAATGTAGATACATTTCACCTCTTAAGTCACTGTTTACAGCATTGCCTTCGAGAGCAGTTCAGCCAAGCTATCGAACACTAAAAGCTTTCTGAAGTTTGGACGACATATATGACGGTCGTTGTAGGAATTTCCCTACTTGAGGTTTTTCTCAGCCCGATTTCAAACATTACCCCGCTAACATGTGTTTAGATAAAACAGGATTAATCCATACACTCACGCCAACATTAAGAGTTGGCCAGTTTTTTGTAGTTTCTTAGAATGATAATGTCCTCCTGACCAAATTTTTGTTAAGGTGGCCAATCTCAACAGAGGCCAAATACGTAGGAGATACCGGATACGCGGCTTGACGTGCTCTCGCCCTCTGTTCCCTCGTCGGTAACAGGGGGACAGATTGAACTTTTTATTCCAATCTGTCCCCTTAAAAAAATGGCGGGGGCACTAACCAGTTATAATAATTATATTAGTTCGATCTGTCCCACTGTTAAAGATGAGTAACCCTGTAACTAATGAAACTTTTTAATTCTTTCTATCCCCCAGAAAGGAAAATAAACTACTAGGTACATATTGTCGAAGCTATTATAGGGTTATCCACCACCACCACCACTACAGCCTTTTTACGTCCCACTGCTAAGCACAGGCCTCCTCTCTCATAGGAGAGAGGGATTTAGAGCTTAGACCCGCCACGCTGCTCTAACGCAGGTTGGCGGGCTTTTAAGACTATTGTCACAAATGATAGTGATAATAACCGGGACCGACTGTTTAATATGCTCTCCGATGTACGGGGGTGCAACACCACCAACTACCAACTCCGGGCTGGCACTGAAAACTTGACGGAAAATCCAATACCTAACAATTATTTGCCAGACCCGGGAATCGAACCCGGGAAATCGTGATTTTCAGTCGAATATGCTAACCACTAGACCAACGAGGCAGTTATATAGCTACTATAGTGTTACAGTAACTATTAAATATGTGGTTTATGGCTTCCTAATAGCTTTATAATGCACTCTTATATTATACGATGGATCGAGTATGTTTACGTGTACACCCTTAAGTTGCTGTTTACAGCACCGCAGTGGCTTTGAGAGCCGTTCAGCCACTCAATGTCTATCCAACACTAAAAGCCTTTTGAACCTTAAGCGATATAGGGTGTTTTAAAATGTACCAAGTAAAAGAAAAAAAAAGCGCTTTATGAAATAGACGGAAGAGAAATCTTGGTCTCTTAAAAAAAAACTCTTAGAAAAAGTTTATACTTTTTTTAATTTATTTCCTGACATTCACATCGTTCTATCAAATTATAATTTTCGAATATAATATATTACATAGGTTTTTACCTTAGTTTTCCTTGCGTTATTAAAAATATAATATAATGGATAAAAGTCTCTTGGTACCTTTTTCAACACAAAACTAGAAATTCTATGAAAATAGAAATTATACCTACTTAGCGTAGAAATTTAGAATTTTTAAATGACCAGCAAAGGGAATGGGATAAGCTATTTATCAAAATCTAACTTGTTTTAATTTCTTTTAATTTTGTTGGATACAATTTGTAGATTTAAGAAAATCTGTTTCACAAGTTTGCATTTAAGATCACAGAAGGCGTCATAAAGGCCATATTTAGTACATAAAGGCCACACATTTATAGTACACCAGGATACATAACTTGCATAGATGTTTTAAAATGACTTGCGAAACGAAATTAGGCACTAGAAATTGAAAAAAAAAAAAACAAGAATTGAGTTAAAAATTTAGGAAAAACTTTTTCGCATTTCGAATATCCTGCCGATAGAGTTTGCGGGGGAACAATCTGCGACTGACTGCAAACTTCGAGCAACTTTCGAGTTTGTTCGGAAACTGCTTGCTTTCAGAGCGTAGGTACCCACTTGTATTGTGCTCTATTCGGAAATGTGGTATACAGCGCCACATACTAATTTGCGAGTGGATGTTTTATTCATCGGCCAGTCAAAGCGTTTGCTTTCCCCATAATATTTTTCTCTACGCTTCGAAAATGTGGACTCTTGAGGGAAAGTGAGACAAGTATAAATTAAAAAAATAAAAAACTCCCGACATTAGCCATTTTGTGGCGGGGGCCATCTTGGATTTGCTTAGTGATATTCTACTAGTCAAGCCCACTTGATACCCATATTAAGGGAGTTGTGAAAATATATGTGTAGGCAGCTTACACATATTTCAATATATATTCATATTTACCTAAGTATTTATACCACACAAATAGAATAATAAAATATATATCTATATACACACTTATAAAATATATAATTATCTAGTATAAATATATAAACACAACAGACACACACTACATAAACGGCAAACACTCATACATACATGATACATCATAAAAAACAAACATTATTTTCAATATATATAAAAATTAATTCACAAGCGGACTCGGGTGAAAACGGTAGTATAGCTCGGCGAACCGGCGCGGACGTCTCGGTGAGCGGGCGAGTGAAGGAACGACGGACCGGTGTGAGTTGCACTCCCGGTCGCCGCACGCCGGCGGCCTATGCGCTTACGAACTGCAGTGAGATCGTTGGCACCTTCACACCGATCTTATTGGTAAAATGCATTCGTAATTGTTCAGCCGCCATGACTTCGTTCTTTGTTTACGACACGATTAAGACGTGATAAAAATAACGTTTTCTATAAAGTTCCTATGTACCTGTGTATGACGGATAATTAAAAACCTTAAGCCGGTGAGTTGTGTTATTGTCTGAGTGCAAGCAAAAACCCAAAAATAGTGACACTCCCAAGTTCCATACGGGTAACATACCCACAAACTGCCTGCTGCCTACATCATGTATGTATGAGTGTTTGCCGTTTATGTAGTGTGTGTCTGTTGTGTTTATATATTTATACTAGATAATTATATATTTTATAAGTGTGTATATAGATATATATTTTATTATTCTATTTGTGTGGTATAAATACTTAGGTAAATATGAATATATATTGAAATATGTGTAAGCTGCCTACAATATGTAATCCGCCATTTTGTAGCGGCGGCCATCTTGGATCGATTTTCATCAAACATAGCTAACAACACTCTCTACTAATTCACATTTCAAACGAAAAAAACCGCATTCAGATCGGTTCACCAGTTTGAGAGCTACAGGGGAACAGACAGACAGACACACACTCTCGAGGCTCTGGAGATATAGTGTGTAGTAGTAGTAGGGAAAACTGTTCATCATCATCATGTTTACCATCATCATAGTGTCTTGGAACCATCATGCTTAAAGTACTCTTGACGTATACTTACGCTCACTAAGAAAGTATTTTGAGACGGTTGACACGATTTCTGGGGGGAGGCTTCAGCAGTGGCCAGTTACCACCGTACAGGCAATGTTGTGCCCTCAAGCATGGGCGCTGGCAGGGGGGTGCCAGGTGGTGCACTTGCACCCCTTGGGAATCTCGGGATCAACAGGAATTATTGAAATAAAAAGCCGTCTGTTGGAAATCATTTTGTAAATGTCTCGAACATAAAATAAACCGGGCTTCAGATTTCGATTTTCATTTCCGACTAAAATTTCAGTTTTTTATTAACAATCATAATACGGCGAACATTGTAAGAAAACTAAAATCTGCACCACCTGGAAATTATTTCTGCCAGCGCCCATGCCCCCAAGCGATTTAGAGTTCTGGTACGATGCCGCGTAGAAACCGATGAAGGTATCGGATTTAATAAAAACTGCCATAAGTACCTAGGTACCTCTTTCAGGTTAGATTGCTTCCATCTTAGATTGTATCGTCACTTACCATCAGGTCACAATCAAGGGCTTGTAGATGGAACAAAAAAAGGAAAAATTCGTACGAAATTTTTGAACGCGGATAAATACACACACGGGAAAAGCAAGTTTTCTGTGTATACATATTATTATTCTTTATGTACCTATTCGCCATTGCCCGCGTGGAGTTATGCTTTTAAAAATCCCGCGAGAACCCTTTGTTTACCCGGGATAAAATGTATGTCATCTCCATGTCACTCTCTAGGTTTTGAACTACATCCATGCAAAGAATCAAGAGCATTTTTATTTATTTATAATAAAATCGTATGTATGTATAATATATTTTTTTAATGTATGTATAAATTAAAAATTTAAAAAACCCCCGACACTTCGCCATTTTGTGGTGGCGGCCATCTTGGATTTGCATAGTGCTATTCTACTAGTCAAGTCCTTTCATTTGATACCTATATTGAGGGCGTTGTGATAAAATATGTGATCCGCCATTTTGTAGCGGCGGCCATCTTGGACCGATTTTCATCAAACATAGCTAACAACACTCTCGATTAAGTCGAACGAGGCAGGAAACACGGACGCCGTAAAGGCATTCCATACCTTTGTATAGGAACGTTGCTCCGTTGCTGCGTGATTGATGGACAAACCAACATACAAACACACTTTTGTACCTATAATAATATTAGTAGGGATAAAACAGTACCCTGACTGGCTTACAGACAACGCATCACAGCTTAATAAACCAAGTGACAATAGAGATTTAAAAGGAGAAAATATTCCTTGAGTATTTTCTTTATATAGTAAGGAGGAATTTTTTGAAATTCTCAAAAGCTTACCTACTAAAGCTTGTGTGAAGATACATTTTAAAGCTGAAGCTATATACTTACATCAGCTAACTTCGTCACAAAAGACGACGACTTACTTACTTACTTAGTTATAGATTGTTTCAAACGGATTCTAAAAGCTGAATCCATATGAAAAAATAAAACCGGCCAAGTGCGTGGCGGGCCACGCGCAGTGTAGGGTTCCTTAGTCACAATTCTCGAAAAACAGATATAACTCCTTAACCTGTGAACCCTACTTAGCCATGATAGTTTTCCTTTAAAATTGATTATATATGTATACTACTGCTGTGAATTTTTTCAAGTTCCTATATACTGCCATTTGGCTGATAGAGGGGGGGGGGGACACTTGACTCTAATAAAAATTAGCACTTTAAAACATCATATTTTACAAACGGATCTAGAAATCGAAAAATGATGTTCCCACACCTACAGTATTTTTAAAAGACCAATTCAACGATACCCCACACTATGAGGTAGAGGAGAAAAAAAATATTCATCCCTACTTTACATGTAGGGGAGCTACCCTAAAAAAAATATTTATCAAAATTTTATTTTACCACTTTGTTGGCGTGATTAATATTTATACCCGTGCCAAATTACAGATTTCTAGCACTAATAGTCTCTGAGATTAACCGAGGACGGACGGACGGACGGACAAACAGACAGACAGACAGACAGACAGACGGACGGACATGGCGAAACTATAAGGGTTCCTTGTTTACTACGGAACCCTAAAAAGGGTTTAGATATGACACCAACTCGCACGTATCGCGTCGCGGCTCGCTGCGCATTCGTTTTTCAAACTGAATAGACCCCCTCTGGCGGAAGTAAGTCGACTACAACTGCAGTGACACGAATAGTGTTGTTTTAGTTTTTTTTTTTTTCGGCATCGTATTCGTAAAACATTGGTGCGGTAGGGAGAGTGTTTCTCCTTTATTTATCTATTTCTCCTTTTTTATCTATTTGTTTTTACAGGTTTGCTCTTACCTATGGTAGAGCTAGTATATAAAATCACCTTGAAGACTTTTATTTAGATATTTTATAATCAACTAAACCGTTATAGTAGGTGCTCAAAGTACCTAACTCGAAGTAAGATATTATAATTTTATTATTATGTATTTCTATAGAACAAATAAAGAAGTGTATATCTGGGCTTGCAGGTTATATGAACAATATATTAACCATGACCAAAACACACGTTGCTAAAATGTTTATCTGTCTGGCTGTCTGTCAGTCAGACTGTCTACTTGTCCAGCGTAGTGCGATCGTAGACGCAACTCAATTTGAAAGGAAGCCTTAAAGATAGGTAACTACCAAGTAAATATTTAATATGGTTCTTCAATTCTCACACAGGCGTTTAACGAAACAACCGCAAAGAAACACATCATTAATTCACACAAGGACGAGCGGCTTAAATTCCTAAGAAGCCAGAGCCAAAGCCAAAGGATTTCCAGTTCGGAAGCACCTCATATATTATTCAGGCGGCATCCGCGAGCGTAAATGAAAAAGTTCCCAATGTTCACCGACTATTGGAACACCGCCAAAATACTCGTAAACCACCGAAAAGTTTCAATCAATCCAAAAATCAAGAGGTTCACAAATTTATACGGTTCGGGTACTTATTCGGATCGCGTGCGTACGCCGAAGGATTTATAAATGAACAACTCATTAGAAAATCACTTCGATTTAGATAGTCTATGTACTTATATATTTTGACGTGCTAACATCTTCTAAGCGTTCGGCTTGTGACACATCTATCTCTCTTTGTTTTCTTATGGCGTTATCACGTATTCAGTCACGAGACCAATATTAATTCTATGGTTTATAGGAACGCATAGAGGACAAACAAACAAACATTCATTATTAGGTATATAGATTTTCTGGGTCGGGTCGGGAATCATTGCGGGGGTATTCAGAACAACTCACCAAAGTTTCATTATTACCTACCTACTCAGTTGCATAGAGGACATCCAGATAAACATTGATTTTTATTTTAAATATATAAATTGTTTTAAGACATTGCCTTGATATTGATCGCCTCGTTGGTCCAGCGGTTTATGGTCATGAGGTCCTGGGTTCGATTCCTGGGTCGGGCCAAAAAATTTATCAGGTTTCAACCGATTGGGCATTCTGTCAAGAAATTCTTAGTGCCAGCCCGGAGTTGGTAGTTGGCGGTATTTCACCCTGTCTCGGAGAGGACGTTTAGCCGTCGGTCACGGTTATTATCAAGTATCATGTGACAATAAAGTTGTTAAAGCACGCCAATCCGCATTGGAGCAACGTGGCGGAATTTAAGCTCTAAATCCTTCCCTCCTCTAAGGGAGGACACCTCTCTTACAGAAGACTTACTGAATGCCCAGGAAGTGGAACGATAAAGGGCTGTAGTAGTTAAAAGATATTCATCATTAAAAAGTTTTTAAAATGAAACTTCTTCAGGAGTGATCTGTGATACTTCGGTTAGTTATTAATTTTAAACTATTCCATCGTGGATATCAATTCAATTATATCTGTACATCGTGAAGCTGGATAAATACAATAGTTCGTGCACGGTTAAAACAGAACTCCGACAGTAAAATGAACGGACCGTTGAGAATTGTTTTCATTACTAAGTCTGAAAGCACGTGTGGATTGTTTTCAGAACTCCATATTGGAATTGATTTTAGCTAAAAGAAATTCTAAAACCATATCCACCTATCTTTTATATCTATCTACTATATAAAAATAAGTCGGGTTTTCCTTCCTGACGCTATAACTCCAGAACGCATGAACCGATTTCCACGGTTTTGCATTCGTTGGAAAGGCCTCGGGCTCCGTGAGGTTTATAGCAAAGAAAAACACGCGAACGAAGTCGCGGGGGTCAGCTAGTACATAATATAATCAAATCGTAGACTTGCCGTATCTGTACATTAAAGATTTTTGCAAAATAACTGGGGGATGTTAGGGATAAAAGTAATATAACGTAAAAAAGCTATTTTTGTAATTTTTTCTGTTTGTCTGTTTATCTGTTTGTCTATATGTTTGTGCTCGCATCACGCTAAAACTACTGAATGGATTGAAATGAAATTTGGCATGATTTAAGTTTATACTACGGAGTAACATATAGGATACTTTTGTTCCGAAATTCAGCATGGTTTCTTTGGGAGAGGGGATGAAAATCAAAATGAGTACTTAGCTGTAATTTTCATCCATTCATTTTTTGGTAGAAAGGAGGTATTTTAAAGATTACTGGCTAATCTCTGAAAGGCTGGATCGATTTTGATGGGACTTTTACTGGCGGATGTTTGCATTTTGATCTACCTAAACATCCGCCAGTGAACTTTTAAGAAATTTTAGCAAGGTATGAGCTCAAAGGAGCTTAGGAAAAACAAAATGATTCCCACAGGATTTTTAAAATGAATATTCACGCGAACGAAATCACGGGTTGGATACCCGTGACTTGTCTGTAATATTATATCTTTCGTATTAAATTATGAAAATATTCTCAACTAATAACAGGGACCTATCGGGTTTAACGTGCTATCCGAGGCGCGCGGGTGTAAAACACCGCCAACTACCAACCGAGCTGGCAATGAGAATTTGTTGGCATAAACCCCCAATGAGGTTCAAGGTGGCATATAATAACGCTGCTTTCCGTTCCGGTGATAGACTATAGACAAATCATAAAAGGCACAATAATGTTGATCTAAAAGGATACCTATTTTTGGAAGTAAAGCAACAAGTTCGCCGTAAGGAGACAAAGCAAACCGTAAATACCGGACTAATGTATCAAAGGAGTGACATCGCTAATTCCCGTTGACGGCGAGCGGCGGTAATTGCAACACAAACACTCGCCGAAACAGAAAGAGTTAAGCTGCAGCTACAGAGAGTTCGATTTATTGTTCTTGCGTAGACTAGTTAACAAGTTCAAAAACTTGAAAAATAGATATAAAGGTCCTAAAAATATGAGCGATAGCTCATTCGATTCGGAATCACTTCTAGAAAAATGTTTTAGAAGGATTTTGGTGCAGGTAAAAAATTGCAATTGTTATTAACAAAATAAGATGAAAAAAATGATATTTCGTTTTATGTTAATAACTCAAAAAATATAAATATTTTTCGAGATATCAAGACTTTCAATCAAGACCCTCAATTTCAATTCAATTTCAATCAAGACTTAAGGTGCGGCTCCACTAGTCCTAATTGCCTCGGTCGGCATGGCTAATTCAATCCAGTTATGTCCGGATTAAATTATTTTTGACTATCAATCTGTCTTGTGGACCTTATTCTCTGGGTATACGTTATGTTAAAAAATTAAACAACAAGATACAAATCAAACATAATGCTTTATTTTACAAACACTACCGTACCGTCTAACATTACGCCATCTTATTTTATAGTACAAGAGACATCGCATTTTATATACAGAAATTTCAACATTCAAATACAATATTATTACGTAAAGGTATAAGGCACATTCATAACGTCTTAAATCAACAAGAATCAGTTATCGTCTACGTGTCTTTTTCATCGCCATTTAATGTTTATTAGAATAAAATTATTAATAAATTATATTTTTTTCTAAAGTCGAAGAGACGATTTTCATATTATTATTGCACACAAAATTTTAAAATAAAAAAAGCTTAATATAAAGAAAACAATACAATTTCAAGAACTACGTACCTGGACAATAATCAAAGACAAATTATTTTAAAATTTAATTCTAACCCATAAATGTGACTTTGCTTGTAAAATTTACGTTTTGATTACATTTTGCAAAAAAAAAAAGATTTTCAATTATAATGATATGTTTTGTACCCATTTCGCTTCTTCGACTTTAAATTATCTATTAAAGCATTTTCTAAAAAAAAATACACACTGCATATATACTTGGCATATAAATGACTTGTGCACGTCAAATGTATGACAAACATGACGTTTAAGCCATGTATAAACAATGTGTAAATTTTTATTAGTAAAGACCTAAAAATAGTATTTAGGATATTTTCAATGTTTGAACAGAAACATTATTTTAATATTATGTATTGTTATTTAACTACAAACAGATTTTCGTAATCAGAGAATTTTTAATTAATAAAATATACGAAAACATACCTTTAACACGTATCTAACGCCACCCGATGAAACGATACACTCAATATCGAAACAAAACCAATTGGGTCATATCAAAGCAAAATAATAATTTTGTACTATACAAAAAATTGCACAACTAAATTTTAAAATTCTAAAATGTATACTACAATACTACAAAATTTGTAGTATTGTAATATACAGATATTTAATATCCAATGCAACGTAGTACCGGGTGGTTTGCAGTCTGATGCAACATACTCATTATACTTCCTCGGTTCACACTACGTCTTTAAAATATGTAATACTTATGTATGTTTCCGCCTTAAGTGAAAGTATATAAAATTTAAAATTTTACAGTATCAATTTACATTATCAGAGTCAATATTGATAGAGATACTATTGAAAATTTAACCGAAAACCAATGACGGAAGATTTATAAACTTTATATACTATATTGTACGTAATACTTATAAAAGGCATTACATAAGGGAAAAGAAATAAGTAATGAAAAATAAAACAATATATACGAAAATCTTAAACAAAAATACTGGCACTTTCATTTTTAATTAAATTATATTTTTATATAATATTTTACAATGTGATAGTTATTATGATTCCTGAGCAATGACAGAGAATTTTTAACCTAAAATTTACACTTTTATTTTACTTACAACATCGTCTTTATATTATTTTTACATGTAACTGGCAGTTTTTATCTACGCATTATAATACATATTATTCATATAAAAATCACAAATTGGAATGTAACAATTGATTCATTTAGATAAGAAAATGAAAAAAAAATAACGAAAATAAACAAATAATATTTGAAATATTTTATAAATGATCTTCTTATGGAATTTCTACTATGACGCTATTCAAAAAATAATATTTAATAATAATAAATTAAAATTAGTGAAAAAAAAATAACGAAATAATTTAAAAAATAAAAAATGAACTAAATCAGTCAAATTTTAGTCAAATTGCCATATTATTATACAGTACCTACTAAACACAATATAGAGACAAAAATAAATTCGCTTTAATTCACGTGAATTCTCGAATAATACAAAAATATTTACTTATCATAAAACTAATAATATAAGACATTTCATTATATTGTAAGACCTAACTAGTGTATTTTATAAATATTTTTCACTAGATCCATTTTCTGGGACAAAGTTATCGACTAATACAATTATTATTTGAATAAATCACAATAACATTTTGCGAAACTATAGATCATCACTTAGAAGTGATGAGCCCATTTAGAAACCTAGTCATTTCAAGATTTCAATTAGGTACTTCAATGTTACATCATAATATGTAGCAAGATATGTACAGGTTCTGGATTACGTCTATTTTACTAAATTTAATACTTGACATAGAATAATACTATTACAATAGTTGATTTTTATACAATTGAAAATTAATAATACAAATTCGTTACAATGATATTATTATGAACTCAAAACATCATGCTACAATAGGAGATGGATACTAACTAATCAATTAGTAGAAAAATATACAACAATAACAATTCCTCTAAAGTACAAACTTCAGCGGAATTACTATTGTCAGTCCAGATAATTGGAATCGAGCCCACAGTAATACTGTGAATTAAGTTGAACAAAGAAGTCTATCAATACTAGGTATACTATATATTTATATACATATAAGATAAAATATATTATGGCTGAGATCCGAAATTGGAAAAAGGTGTTAGGCCAAGTTGTCAATATACGGGGTCAATTTAGGGGTCATAACTACACATACATCAATACATAAATTGAAAACAAACAAAACATTTCATACATCATCAAAATTCATGTCATAAAAATCACTCACAATTTTCAATACACCTATACACAAAATGCGTTCAACAACAAGTGATTCAGAGCACTCACATTAGTAACTTGTCCGTGTTTTTTTTAATTATTTATATAATAATATAATGTCCACTGCGTTACGATAGTCCTTGATTTATTATTTGTAACAAAAAACCGGCTGCGACTCACTTCAAATCTAAAGAAAATCCTTTCTTGATCATCCCCGTGGGAAACCTGACAAACTTCGTTTATATGCGATAAAAGAAGTTTGTCAGGTTTCCCAGATTTCCGTGAAATAGTCGTGTAGAGGTTGTACTGTAAATTTTTTAATCCCGTTCGACAAACCACAGCCACAGATATCAATCTAAAGAGCTTGTCCACAAAATTTCATATAGTTTAATTGGGTTAATATTTAAATAGGAATAAATTTTCGCTTGCATGGAGCGTGCTCTAAAACTCCTCTTCATGGGTATAAACCCGAAGTAGTTGCAACTAATCGAGCTTACCGATTAAAGCAGTCGAGTTGCAGCCGATCTTTCATTAGAATTACGAGCACCACTCACGATAGTTCACAGTCTTTGTTTATATAAACATCACTTCGTCGTAAGCCTCCCGCTACTCGGCCGTGAGCTCCGGACTCAGTCTGTCGGCGTTGAAGTTCTCCATGTTCCACATTTGCCTGTTCTCCGATTCGTTGCAAGTCTCCATGACGATCTTGTCCTTGTTGCGGGATATCGCCATGCATTTCTCGCTCGATCCGTGTTTTATTAACTTAGTCTGTAACAATAGATGTATATTATGTCATTGTTTTATTTTCTATGCAGATTATTATTATTAAATCGCCTGTTGCTTTCGTCTTCTTAACTCACAATATCATTCTGATCGAATATTTTTAGCGAACGTGGCAAAGTATTTAAAAAACATAAACTTAGTTCACTAAAAGGCATCCCAACCATAGCTGGGCATTAAATGGGCTTAAACTTAAACATTAACTAAAAATAACTGGGCTTAAAATCCCAACCATACCTACGGAGTAGCGAATAACGAAGTTAATTATTTGTTTAACGGTGCGTAGCTGCTATGATCCTAACTAATATTATAAATGCAAAAGTGAGTTTGTTTATTTGTTTGTTTCACACCTAAACCGCTGAACCAATTTTGCCGAAATTTGGTACAGAAATAGACTAAACCTTGAAAAAGGATATAGGCTACTTTTTATCCCGGAAAATCATAGAGTTCCCAAGCGATTTCGGAAAAACCTAAACCCACACGAAGTCGCGGGCATCAGCTAGTATATAATAAAAATGTAATATATATACTCACATTGTGGTCATAAAGCCACAATTGATTACCCTTGGCCCCATGACAAGGGTACAGCACAACGTCGTGGCCCGAATAATCGAGACAAGTCTCGTCACGACGGATTTCGCCATTTTTCGAGTACATCCAGTACTGGAAAGTATTAAATAATAATTGTTATTATAATATCAAAAAGTAGATTTCTCAAACGAAAATTTTTTCAACAATATCATAATCTTAACTCCAATCAAAACAAATATTAGTCCTATCCTGAAATTAATGAAAAATCAAAAAGTAATTAACTGTAAACATTCTATTTGACTACCCAAACCAACCCATATAAATTAAGTACAAATATAGGTTTTTAATATTAATTGTTAATGTATAAACCCTCCATCTATCATCGGACAGGCTGTTTTATAACCTTATTGATAATTGTAAAATTATTTCAAAGCAAATAGATGAAATTGCAATACTAAAATTATTATTATATAGGATGGTAAGGCATGAATATAAAAATGAAACTTGTGACGAGAGCGTAATATTTTTACAAATTAATGGAGAATTTATAAATATGAGTTAAACATAATATTCTTTATACAGTAAAATATAATATAGTTGATTAAATTAAATTATAATTAAGCTTACATACTAATAAAATATACCTAGTACGGCAGTACCAAAAGTTTTAAAAATCATTCAAAATGGAAAAGACGATGATATCAGTTAATAAGAAGAGAGTACCAATTTGATTTCCCTGCAATAAATAAAACGTGCGTGACCAACCACGATGTGTAGATAAAAAAAATATAAATGTTAAAATGAGACTTGAATGAATGACAAAATCTATTTCGTTAGAAAATTATCGTAACATTGCATTAGTACAGCGTATATAAAATGGAAATTACGGTCCAAAACTTATGCGTGTGGAAGAAACAACAAGTTTACCAGCACGCAACAGCTTCGTTGATTAGTGATACCGAGTAGTGTGACACACAACATAGGGGTTATTTAGTTCCAATCTATTATGGTCCGGCAGGCGACGAACAAATTTTTTAGTGATTAATAGCAGGCCGAATCTTCGTGAGTAGGTTCGTTGTGACGAGACGACCAAGTTTTTTCTCTATGAAAATTCTCGATGGAGGTAGCTATACGAGTTGTTAAACATTTTGATTCCCTCGGGTGGGAAATCGTTCCACTAAATTAATAGGACTATGTAGCCATTTCCCACCTGAGTGATGTTCAGTTGTTTTTAATCAAATTCAGCCTGTTATTAATCACTAAACAATTTGTTTGTCGGCTGCTTGACAATTATTAAAAGCTACTCACGGCGAGCACCATAACCTAGAAGTCAAAGCAGCAGCATTGAGATTCAGTGTTGGCGTTAATAGACAAACCTGGTTGCCGTATTCTCCGTGGCATGGCCATAAGTTAACCGGCTTCTTCATATCCTCGGGTCCCGCTGCCGAGTCGACGCACATATCCGTTGTGGGGTTCGCGATCTAATGTCATCCATAATTTAGAAAGGCGTGCCAAAAGCAAGCGTGCTGGTGACACTATTACTTGAAGCATTGCGTTAAAGGTTTGCTTACTATTCTACAAGTAATAATGTCCAGGTGAGAATGACAATGATGAATAAAACAAAACAGTGCCACTTATTCCTCATACAAGAATAAGTTGAGTGCATTTCGATAAACCCATTTCTATTGAACACGCCACTCGCATTTCAACACCGACGATACCTGATTGCCACCTTCGCCGTGGCACGAGTGTAACATTACAGGTTCCGTTGACTCTTGAGACTCCTCTAACGATACACCGTCGAGGCAGTTACGGCGACCGTTCCCTTCATTTCGAATCTAACGATTCATATAGAAAAAATAATACTAAAAAGATAAAATTCCGTGCAAACTGTGCTATAGATAAAAAACACCGTGCGTTTATTTAAACATGCTGGGAAATCAGAGTGCGAAAAAATTAAACAAAATGGTCGAAACAATTCTTTCAACGTGGTACTGCCGCAACAGGTGAAATTTTAAACGACAGAAGACCTGATTTCCTCCCTGCCGATGACACGGGTAAAGTCCGACTGGCTTATGATGGTTGGACTTGTGTCCCGGTGAGTCCAGGCATGTCTTATCGAAGCCGACATTTCGAATCTGTACAGGTAATAATTTTGAAAAACACGTTACACGTACATACATATAGCACAGTTAGAAAGCACTCTGGATTTGAAAATTCATTGACATTGGAAAACATTTTTGTCATCTACTATATAAAAATAAGTCGGGTTTTCCTTCCTGACGCTATAACTCCAGAACGCACGAACCGATTTCCACGGTTTTGCATTCGTTGGAAAGGTCTCGGGCTCCGTGAGGTTTATAGCAAAGAAAAACACGCGAACGAAGTCGCGGGGGTCAGCTAGTTTTCTTATAGAATTTAGATTAGAGATACAAAAATTATCTATAAGGAACTTGAATTTAATTATCAATGTAATAAAAATAATTGCAATTATATTATTAAAAGTAATGAATACCTCGCCATGTGCGACGGACTCTCCCGGGATGAATAACTCGGGATAAATGTTCTTCAAATACCACTCGAACGATTTGCAACCAAGTTTTTCTCTCAACGCCCTCCGGCTACTTATATCACCATAATCACCTTTGTCGTTACCAACGCGCTGATAATAGTATTTCGCATAGTCATCTAACCAAACCTGGAATGAAAACAAGCGGTGAATTTAATTTCTTATAATAATTAAATTATAACATGTAGGTAATAAATTAAAAATTTAAAAAACCCCAACATTCGCCATTTTCTGAGGGCGGCCATCTTGGACAGATTTTCATCAAACATAGCTAAGGACAGTCCCGACTAATTCACCTTTCAAACAAAAAACACCGCATTCAAATCGGTTCACCCGTTTGAGCGCTACGGGGGTACAGACAGACAGACACACACACACACGTACACACACACACACACACACACACACACACACACACACACACACACAAAGAGAGAGACACGTCAAACTTATAACACCCCGTCGTTCTTGCGTCGGGGGTTCAAAATACGTTTTATTGCAAATGATACCTCAGCCAATCTAACGGAGTTCTTCTTGAGAACGTTCACACCGGTTCGCCACTTGTAGGGCGATCTCTTTCTGAATATGTGACCGACGTGCGAGCACGGTACGATTTCCAAAGTTCCTCCGCACATCCAAGTTTTGAAGGACAGCTCCAAATTCTCTCCGCCCCAAATGTCGAATCCGCTATCGTAAGTTCCAAGTCGTTCGAAGAACTCCTTGTCGATCGCGAACAGACCGCCGGCCATCGTTGGCGACCACACCGGTTCCGCCGTGTGTTTGTGTCGAGCCCTTTCGTTAGCTGGCACGGGATGCCAATTGAACTGTAGGTTCCAGTCGAAACCGCCGACATTGACCGATGAAGAGTCCCTGTAGTGGTACTCCAGGGTGTTGTCGTCGATAACGTCGATCACCGGGCACACCACTGTAGTTTTGTTACGAGCGATTCTATCTAACAGGGGCTCCAGCCAACCTGCGAATAATTTCATATTAAACCTTAATGGAAAGCGAGAAGGTATACAATCATGATGTTATATTTGTCTTAAGGCCAGTTTGAACACTGTAAAGTGTCGGATAGATTATTGACAACTTTAGTCTTTGTCACTTGACATAAAGTAAGAAAGTGACAAAATTTACGTTTAGGCTATACGACACTTATCAGAAGGTGGTGAAACGAGCCCTTATTGTACAAAAGCTTGTCTTTTTTTAAATTCTATCTACAAGTTAGCCCTTGACTGTGATCTCACCTAATGGTAAATGACGATGCAGTCTAACTTAGAAGAGGAATGGCAGTTAATATTAAACCCTTAACCCCTAATCGGTCTCTACGCGACATCGTACCGGAACGGTAAATCACTCGGCGGTACGGCTTTGTCGGTAGAGTATTAACCAGCCACGGCCGAAACCTCCCACCGGACCAGACCGGAGACAAGAAATTATAAAATCCCAAATTGCCACTGCCAGGAATCGAACCCAGAACTTCCACTTTTACGACCACAGCGCTCACCACTGTGCCAGGGAGGTCGTCTAATTATCACCAATACCAGTTACTGATTAATTTTATCTGGAGAACATCATATCAGTATCTACTTACTACGGACGACGAAAATAATTACGTTGAAACCTTTGAATCATTACAAGTATAAATCAAAAATTTAAAAAACCCCCGACATTCACCATTTTGTGGTGGCGGCCATCTTGGATTTGCATAGTGCTATTCTACTAGTCAAGCCCTTTCATTTGATACCCATATTGAGGGCGTTGTGATAAAATATGTAGTCCGCCATTTTGTAGCGGCGGCCATCTTGGTCCGATTTTCATTAAACATAGCTAACAACACTTTCGACTAATTCACCTTTCAAACAAAAAAAGCCGCATTCAAATCGGTCCACCCGTTTGAGCGCCACAGAGGAACAGACAGACACACACACAGACACGTCAAACTTATAACACCCCGTCGTTTTTTCGTCGGGGGTTAAAAATTTAATATCATTAAGTTCGCACTCACCCTCCGTGCATTCGCAATGGCTGTCGAGGTACGTGAGCACGGGCGCAGTGACGTATCGGGCCCCGAGCAGCCTCGCTCTAATGAGACCCTCTCTGCGAGTGGCACGCACTATCCTGACTTTGGGTAGAGACGACATGTAATCGTCTAGCTGTTGCATCAGGTGTGCTGGAAATAACATTCATTGTGGCCAATTCTGTTGTACATCATGATCATGATCAACCCATTACCGGCTCACTACAGAGCACGGGTCTCCTCTCAGAGTGAGAAGGGTTTTGGCCATAGTCTACCACGCTGGCCAAGCGGATTGGCAGACTTCACGCACCTTTGAGAACGTTATGGAGAACTCTCAGGCGTGCAGGTTTCCTCACGATGTTTTCCTTCACCGTTAAAGCGAGTGATATTTAAATACTTAAAACGCACATAACTCCGAAAAGTTAGAGGTGCGTGCCCGGGATCGAACCCACAACCTCCGATTAGAAGTCGGTCGTCCTAACCACTAGGCTATCACAGCTTTTATTCTTATATTCTGTTGTACACAATCTCTAAATTAAACTAAATCGACAGGTTTAAAAATAGTGCTATCCTTTTCCTTTATCACTGCGAAAGAGATAAGAATATATTTAGCCCTGTCATTTTATAATAGTTTAGGTTTAGAGATTGTGTACCTACAACAGAATTAGCCACGTTGTATCAATAACTGACAATTAAAAAAAAGTGAATTATTTCGGTTCGTCAATCAATGTTTTAATATACGTAAGTGTTATTATAAGTTTTTTTAAATTAATTTCAGTTGATATACTAGATGCCATTTTATTATAATAAAGTCCTAGAAACTTCAAACTTATACACGTATTAAAATAATAGTCCTCTGACCCGGTGGCAGAAAGTGGAATTAATGGCGCCACTTCAAAATTTAATGTGATAAGAGCGACGCTAGCGACGCAGTCACCGGGCCAGATATGTTTGTGGGACTATACCCGAATTTCTAATTCCGCGGAATTCTGACGTTTCGCAATGTTACCAGAGATAAAACAATTCCCACAAAAAAGATAAAAAATTAAAAACCTATGCAAATACAAATCAACTGCCGCATGTAGATATGACAAATGCCTGACAGACACTTCATGGTGACAATGTCATTCGACATCCATTTTTCAGTAAATTTTTTCAATGTGCTTCTTTTGTTTTCTATTGTTGTTAGTGTGCACTTTCTAGTTTCCACTGTTGGTGTTTTCTATTTTAAGGCGAAACGAGTAATATTATTACTCGGCATATGGCTTTTTATGGTGACAGAGAATTAAAATAGTTTGGGGTAAAATCGTACTTCGTAGATGTTAACCCTGTTCTCCATACAAATAACTCATCTGTAAATGACAATGACAGCTGTCAGAATTCCGCGGAATTAGTAATACGGGTATATAACTAAGAACGTTGGTTGAATCTTAGTTTTTTTGTAAATTCGATGATAAAATAATAATTTTTATATCAAGCACAGAAAGAGTGTCAACTCACGCATTCAAAACCTATATAACTATAATAAAATCATCTTACGCATATCCGAAAAATCGTCGACAAGAATGATTTCTTTTATCAAGTGCCAAGGTGATCTGTCTATAACCGAATGCACGGTCCTGAGCAGCACCGACCACGCCTCATTGTGGAAACAGATCACGACGGACGTTTGTGGAAGATCTTCTAAATAGCGGCCTGGCTGTTTACACCTGATAATATATATACAACGTTAGTTTTACTTGAAGCAAAACCTGAAAGCAGTTTGCTCAAAATCAGTAACAGAATCGAATCCAACTATTTTTATATTGTGTTATAATTTTGTCCAAAAATATTTTAAAATCCTGCAAGCTTAGGCACAGTGGTTGAAACGCGCATCAGCTTACGATCGGCATACAGCGCACGGTCATTCAACTCGCGAGTCAAGGTGACGATGGCTTGCGAGTTGGGGTGACCATTTTTTTTTGAGGACAATGACGCAACACAAAAAGCTTATAACTTCGTAAGTTTACATTATATGTTTTCGAAATTTTGTATAACTATTTTAAATGTAATAATATTTAACACGTGTTTCGGTTTTTGCGCAAAGTAAAACTAACGTTGTATATAATGTAAGTTTCAATGTCATCACCATCGTCAACCCATTACCGGCCCAGTACGAGCACGGGTCTCCTCTCAGAGTGAGAAGGGTTTAGGCCGTAGTCTAACGCTGGCCGAGTGCGGATTGGTAAACTTCACACGCCTTTGAGAACATTATGGAGGACTCTCAGGCGTGCAGGTATCTTCAAGGTGTTTTCCTTCACCGTGAGGAAACCTTCAAGTTTCAATTTAACTTATTAAATAATCGTGGAATATTTCATTTTTCTTTAATGAACACATACGTAAGTTTCAATGTAATGGTTTCAAATATTTGATTTTTCTTCATTGAACATAAAAACTAAATACTTTTAGAATTATCTCCCAACCAATCTTTTGGAACGAGAACTCCCGGTAAACCATTAAAAACCATTGAACTACTAGAATTATTCTCTAGCCATTTTTTTGCACACTAGCACATTTTTAATGTCCCACTGCTGAGCACTGGCCTCCTCTCCCATAGGAGAGAGGGTTTTAGAGCTTAGACGCACCACGTTGCTCCAATGCGGGTTGGCGGGCTTTAAGGACTATTGCCACGTGATAGAATAGAGAATAACTCTAGTAGCTTAGAATTAGTAGGTAGAATCATTCTACTCACGCCAATTACTTTATAATTATTATTATTCTCTCACCATTCGTCACGTGGATCAGGCAGTTTCCTCCTGATCGATATCAAGTCGCTCGCGTACTGGTTGAATGCGTTCTTCTTCCAACCCTCAGATACCGCAAGTTTTGCGTCCTCGCTCATGTTCGTCGGCAAGACGACGGGTTTGCCCAGTTCGCCCGGCGCGTTGTCTGATCCGGGCGCAGCGATCACTCCGAGGCCTGTGGAATGAAACCAATGACAGATACCCTTTTTAACCGACTTCAAAAAGGAAGTTCTGTATTCAACCCACTTCAACCCGTGTGTATGATGTGTGTATGTAAGTATGTATGAATGTATGTTCGCAATTATTTCTACAACCAATGAACCAATTATAATTTTTCACTATCGTAATCTACTTACTTTCAGGAAGGTTTTAGTATACAACACACCTAGTTATTACAATTTACAGCACATTTAGTAAAAACAAGAGTTACTCTTGCGCCTACTCATACAATGATGGCCAACTTTTATAAGAGCAATTATTGTTCAGAGTAAGTTAACTTATATTTGCTTATTTCAAATAAGCTTGGAGGTTATTTTTGCTATACATAATTGATATTGAAGAAAAGCTTAAGTGCAATTTAGCTTCGTATTGAAATTCCTTCTATGTGGGATACATACTCTTTTATTGATCTACAAGTTGGCCCCTGACTGCGATCTCACCTGATGGTAAATGACGATGCAGTCTAAGGTGGAAGCGGGCTAACTTGGATGAGGGATGGCAGTTTTTATTAAACCCATACCCCTGACCGGTTTCTACGCGACATCGTACCAGCACGCTAGATCGCTTGGCGGCACGGTTTTGTCAGTACGGTGGTAACTAGCCACGGCTGAAGCTGGTCTTCTCAGACCAGGGCGCGTTTGGAATCCTCGTAGCTTTAGTTTTAAGCTTCCGTAAGTAATTATCACCATTGCCTGTTCCTAATTTGACGTTCAAAAAGTGTACAGTGTACCTACTTTGAATAAATGAATTTTGAATTTGAATTTGAATTTGAAGCCTTCCACTACGAGGTAAGTACCACCCACCATATTTTAACGTTCAAAAAGTGTACAGTGTACCTACTTTGAATAAATGAAATTTGAATTTGAATTTGAATTTTTACTCTACTACTATACAATCCAACGTTCAAACATTAATATATATCTAAAAGTAACATTTCTTCTAAGTAGATCTTTTCATTTCACGCGAAGATTATTATCGACGCATTTGAAATCAGCAGGGCTATTCTGTAAAGCCATTTTCGAATTATAGAGAGTGAATTCGAGATGAGTTTGCTAATTTGTACTCTGTAAAACTCGATAGTACAGGTCTTCTCACTCAAACTCACTTCACTTCGCAAGTGCGTAGCAGATGTTTACAGAATATCAAACCAAGGTGAAGTGAGTTTGCTTTCGAAGCGAGTTATCTCACGTGAGTGAGCTTCGATATCGAGATGGTATTTTAGAAAATAGCCCTACTGGCAAGCATTTGAAAGCACTGCGCCATATCTCAATCGGAAATCCGTCAACATGTCACGTCCGATACGTGTGAAATAGGTCTAATACCGGCGATTAATAACATCCCTTCGCCTCGTGAAGATACCGCAATATTAATTGAAATTTCACTCTAAATTACGGACAGCACTTACATTGATGTTACCCTGAAAGACATTAATCGCTAAAGTAACGATGGGTTAATTGAATTCGCTCCAGCTTTATCTTTGTAGATCGTTTAATACAATAAACTTCGTTTCATCCTCGTTTTAATCGTTTACTTTTAACTTCAGGGAAATTCAGAATTAGGATAAAGATAATAACTAATATATTTTAATAAGTCTATCTTATATATTAAGATAAGTCAGAGTTAAGATAAGTCTATTTTATATATAAAATATGTACTGCTATTTACGTTTAAAAAAAATTGGTCGTCTGTTAAGTCGGTTTACGGACGATAATTTTACGTGATGACGTCACAAAAAACATCGCCTTTCTATCGCTTGTACCGCGCTATTTTGCACGCGGTACGTGATAATGTATCATACTTTTTCATGCGTACAGCCGGCGTTCATCGATTTATAAAACGTTATCACGTCAAAAACTTTTGAATAATAAATTATTTAAGTTTACTTAAATTTATAAATTATTAGAAAAAATAAGTAGCAAATATATTATAAACAATAAATAAGACACATACTGTACAAAATGAAGCATTAAAGCAATTAGTTATTACCTTCTCGTCCCATGATCCGACCCATCCAATCGACTCGCGTTGGTGCTGTGGTGGATAAAGGAATATTATCATGCAGTATATCTACACCAACTAACATAACATATACTGGAGATATCTGTTATCATAATATCCAATCATAACGAAAAATATCACGTAGAACATCATAGAATAGTTTACGGGAATTCGTTATAATGTATCCAGTATATGTGCATGTTTGAATATAATTTAACATTCATCACAAAAGAATCTTTAACATAAGATGTCAAAAAAAGACTTAAGTGATAAAGAAACATTAAAAAAAAATTGTTAAAATAGTTTAAAATGTGTCTAAATTAGTGCAAATAAGATATAACTATGTGACTCGGAAAAAAATGTGTAGCGGTGGAAACAGTATTTTAAATCTCTTGGGATAGTTTCATTTGACATTCATTGGAATCTGTAAGGTCTCTCATTACCATTTCTATTGCGGGGGCAAGTGGAGAGACAATCGCAGAGTTCCTTAGGAGCTGGGTACAATACGAGCGGGGGATCTCTAATGGGCTTGTGATTTACAGCGGTAATAAAATCGTGACAGGCGATATAGCTTACGTAGATAGCGGAAAAAGTAAAATTTACAGTGATAAAGTAACATAAACAAGAATCACATTAACATAAATTAATCATGCCGTGAGTTATTTTTCATTTTACAAAAAAAAAAGAAAAAAACGCCGATTAATTTCTAAAATTATATAAAGAAAATAAACATTATACACAAATATTGATTGTAGAAACGTATATAGTCTGATATTTAATTCGGTGGAATTCTGACAGTTGTCATTATAAAAATAGAATGAGCTATTTGTATGAAAAACAGGGTTGCCGCCTAAAGTTCGATTTTACCCCCAACTAAAATACCTGACGTATCTGTCATATCTACATGCGGCAATTTAATTTTATTTATGTAAGTTTTGAATTTATTATCTTTTTTGTGGGAACTTTTTTATCTCTGGTAACATTAAGAAACGTCAGAATTCCACGGAATTAAAAATCAGAATGAGCATCACAATTTGTATATATTAGCAACAAAATTCATGCATTAATCAGAATTAAATTTAGAATAATAACATCAACGTCAATTTTCCACACCAAAAAGCTCATGCATTTTTTGTCTAATTTTGAAATTATGCTCACCATCGGATAAATTATTGCCATACGACTCGCTTTTCTTTTTTGTTGATGTTGGCTTAGCGATTTTTAGCGGCTTTGCTTCAGGATCGTCATATTCGATGGGCGGAGCGCCGATGGCGTTTCTTCCTCCGCCATTGGTCGTTAACAAAGCCACCATAAACCATACGGCTGTCAGAATCAGTACAGCTTTCAATATTAACGTCCTTCTCCGCAAAAAGAACATGCTGTAGTATTTCATTTTATCTTCTAAAAATTCTTCTAAATTTTCTATAATTTGTTATTGTATTAGCTTTGTGTTTGTCCTATGTCTTTCAATGTACGAATTACATTTACATTATCTAATAGAATAACGACAGGAAAGTTTACATAACTTTTGAGCAATAATGTTTATACTATCTATAATCACAAATAGGCGACTAGCATTAAATTATGAGATATGTCCAAGTTTTTCAAGAGTGATATTGTTTTAGATATGTTTCTAGATAAAATTTCCAATTGTTTTCACATGCTTTGGCAATGTTAGATTCTGGGCTATAATTTTGCCTTATCTTGGCTTTGATTAATTACTTTCTTTCTAGTTTTTTGATTCATTTCTGAAACTCTTTATCGTAGATTCTTCTTCCATATCATAAGACCTGTAAATGAAAATAAATGTAAATTAAATTTAAATGCTGTACGCTACAGCAGGAATATCAGTTAATTAATTAAAAAGTATTATTCAGCATAAAGCAGCCAACTTTGCTTTGAACTCAATGGAACACAACGCTCCCTAGTTAAACAAAAAATAATAAACAAATTCAAAGTGAAACAACGAGAAAAGCGTTGTACGAATAAAGCCTTGATTTTTGTGTTTGAGTCCGTGAACTAAAAACTAATAACTAAATTAAAGTTTTAACAGTTTATGCGGAAATACGTCAGGTTTATAATAAACACTGATTAAACTTTTTTATGGTAAGACTGTTAATTTTTTATAATGATTTATCGTATTTATCGTACTTACAAATATTTATGCTTCTAACGTTACGTCGTCACTTAAGTGTCGAATCTGGAACAAAGAAACATGACGTAAGTAAATATCTAATCAAATAGAAACCATCAACATACCGAAACATTTCAAATTCAATATGTTCAGTCCTAAACCGAGATAGTGGCCATAAATTTGATAAAAATCTTTACGGCTTCGAATGAAACGTAAATAACGCTGAATCGAAGATTTGGCCATCTGAGAAGGAGGCAGTTTATTTTAAGAAAACGTTTTCCAAAGCTGAAGAGAACGGAAAATACATTTCACACCTTGATAAAATATATCTAAGAATTTCGGGTAAGGTACCTACTTAAATATTTAAATGAAATAAAAAAAAAACGAGTTTAATGTGTAATAAATAAAGAAAATAAAAAAATGGTACTTATAGTACTTCATTAAAAGCTAAACAATACAAAAAAGAAATTAGGGAAAATAACAACAGACACACATTAATATCCATTAAGGGAATGTATAGTAGGGTATATAATTCTACAATTCCATCCCCGCAAAGGTGCAAACGCTACGGCACTTAACGACCCCATTAGAATTCCATACGATGTCCGGGAAACGGATATATATATATAGACATAGGACCGCAAATATATTGTATAATATACACGATTAAAACTATTCAGACACGTTTCCAGAACCATTTGCTTATTCTATTCTATCGTGTACCTATTTGGTAAACATTTGAAACATGCTGTTTGTAATCTTACTTGACCTCATTTGATTTATCTAATTTGGAGAATTCTCAAAAATCAAGCATAGAGTTCATAATCGCCTATAAAAATATATATTAGTAATAATTATGTCATTTTAAGTTGATGATAGTGAATTAAATTACTGCTTCGTTGGTCTAGTGGTAAGCATATTCAACTGTAGATCACGAGGTCCCGGGTTCGAATCCCGGGTCGGGAAATTAACTATTAGGTATTGGGTTTTTCTGTCAAGAAATTATCAGTGCCAGCCCGGAGTTGGTAGTTGGCGGTGTTGGGTTTCACCCCCGTGCCTCGGTGCCGATTAATGCCACTATCATGTGACAAAAGCCCGCAAACCCGAATAGGAGCAGCGTAGCGGTTCTAAGCTCATCCCTCTCTCCTAAGAGAGAGGAGGCCTGTGCCCAGCAGTGGGATGTAAAAAGGCTGTAATGGCGGTGGTTATGGCTGCTGCTCAAATCAAGAAAAAATCAAGCTGTAATCAAACTTTTTCACGTATAAATTACATAGAACTGTGTGCTTAGTCTAAAGCGGAGCACTCGAAAACGAACTCGAAAACTATTGATCGATTTCAGAGTAAAATAGACCTAAAATGGCTTGTATTAAGGTTTGAGTTCGCCAATACATTCAGCATTGTTCGAATGCTGAATGTATTGGCGAACTCAAACCTTAATACAAGCCATTTTAGGTCTATTTTACTCTGAAATCGATCAATAGTTTTCGAGTTCGTTTTCGAGTGCTCCGCTTTAGACTAAGCACACTGTTTAAATCTTTACTCTCGCTAAGATAACGTGGAATTGGTCCCGAGGGAGACCTAATTTAAAATTTATCCACAGCAGATTTTAATGCGCAATGAAGTTGGTAAACTTCGCTCTCTTGTGATATTATTGTTGTAAAGTACAGTTCTATACTGTGGTACCGTAGCAGCAGTATATTGTTATTAATATTAAATATGAAGGAGCAAAGAACCACCCGCGTATCTATCTGCATTACACTGAGACTAACTAACTATCTCATTAAAATAACCGAAAGTTTCTCGAGAGCGCGATATTTACAACTCAGAATTCATTGAATTTCGAATTACGTAACTTCAATAAACTCAGCTAGGTAGCTTCTCCGTATTTGTTTTTATGAGGGTTATTCATGTTTTCTATCTTCATTACTTCATTTTCCCCAACTAAAGTTACGAAAGTAAAGTTTTCATTTTCAATCCAAATAAATTGTGTTTCTAGATTCAATGCTACTATCACAATGAGCTCTTCTACTTTAGTTTTTAACTGGTTATTCACATCTTCCTGCACCGTTTAACGGTTAGTAACTGAAAGGTCAACTTCATTCCACTGTCCATAAGTTTCGTCGATATGGTTATGTGCCTCTATCCCTCGATGTTGCCCTCCTTACGCGCTTCTCCATACAAAGTTATTACGCCTATTATTCTAATATATGTCGCAATAGATCTAAAATTAAGCCAGATATCAATTTATATCTCCATTATCTATGCTATAAAATAAAATAAAATAAAATGGTAAAATTATATGTATTTTGAAAGTTATGACGCTTGAAAAATCACTATTTAAGAACAAATTTTGAGGCAACTTCGTGTGTAAATAAACTATATAAAAAAGTAGAAAATTGAAAAACTACCAAAATCATATCATACGTTACTTCATAATAATTTCAAATGTCTTTAGTTTATGTAAAAAATTGCCAAACATTTGCTAAAATAGGCGTAATTCCAAACCTAGATTTGCATCTTTTTACTTTGCCGTTTTTCACTAAAAATCATGATATCTCAAACAAAATTTATTTATTTAATTAATTTATTATTTATTTATTTTTAGTAGGTACTCTTCTTTATTGAAGACGTCTCGCTCTCTAAATGCAGAAATCACTCTTTTAGACTCCACCCACCAACGATTTGTCGCTCCCATGAAGAGCACTCTTAAGTCTAACTATGAAAAATTCTGTAGCGATCCAACTTTCAAGTTTTACGTAATATTTTCATTTCAGTTATCAATAACTGCAATAATATGAAATTGAACTCCGGCCATTGAACACCTTTTTTCGATATATTTCATGGTTTTTGGAAGCTAATCGATAAATTTATTATTATACAATTTATTCTATAGTGAGATTGTGAACACAATGAAATTAGTAACATCATATTAATCTTTGTAGATAAACTTGCTGATGCCATGATGGATGATGATTTTATCCACGTAGATTTAGATTTAACCTCTGACACCTCTTTAGAGATGGAATTTCAAAAATCCTTCCTGAGTGTGTTCTTTTATATTTCCTTTAAATTTCAAATATTTAGTTTCATTTAGTTAGTGGGTAGGCATTATTTTGTAGGTAATAGATAAATAATATTATACTTAATGTATAAATAATTCTCCGAACCTAAAATCCCTGAAGCCTAAAAATATAATATAATAATTATAACTGAAAGCCCACGCGCAGAAACTTAATTCTATAAACATGAAAAGCCTCAAGTAAAAGCTTAATATTGAAGCGCTTATTACCGCAGAAAATTAGCAAAACGAATTTATAACGCGAACGCGTAACGTGAGTTTCAGCACTTGAATAGAATATTAGATTACATCATATTTTATAGCACACATTATTAAAACAGAGCAATATGTAAGCGCGTAACTCATGTAATTAATACAAAAGCAATAAAGTCTTCGACAACTTTGCGAAATTAACGAGTAGGTAGGTACGAGTATGAGCACAGATTAGGTACCTGGTACATATTAATCTATCTATATCTTCTATACATATAATAATAATTATACATATAATAAAATCGTAGAATTGCCGTATTTGTACATTGAAGATTTTTGCAAAATAATAACTGGGGGATGTTAGGGATAAGTAATAGAACGTAAAAAAGCTATTTTTGAAATTTTTGTCCGTTTGTCTTTTTGTCTGTTTATCTGTTTGTCTGTATGTTTGTGCGCGCATCACGTAAAAACTACTGAATGGATTGAAATGAAACTCGGCATGATTTAAGTTCATACTATGGAGTAACATATTATAGGATACTTTTTATCCCGAAATTCAGCACGGTTCCCTTGGGAGAGGGGATGAAAGTCAAAATGTGTACTTAGCTGTAATTCGTTGACGGGTGGTCCGATTTCATTGATTCTTTTTTTGTTAGAAAGGAAATACTTTAAAGATTACTGGCTTATCTCTGAAAAGCTGGACCAATTATGATGGGACTTTTACTGGCGGATGTTTACATTTTGATCTACCTAAACATCCGTCAGTGAACTTTTAACAGTTTTTAGCAAGGTATGAGCTGAAAGGAGCTTAGGAAAACAAAAATATGATTCTCACGGGATTTTTAAGAAACAATATCCACGCGAACGAAGTCGCGGGTGTCCGCTTGTAATTTAATAAAAGTATATAAATATGAGAATAAACGCGAAGTTTTTTGCCGCGAGCTCTTCTCGCGCATATTTTAAAATTCCTATATATTACTCTTCTCGAAGCAAATAAATCAAAACGGGCTATTTTTTCTTAGTAAATTATGCGTACTGATTTAAAAAAGATTTTTAACGACTTACAAAGGTTGACAAGATATTTTATTTACGTATATTTTTGAATTGGATATGAAATTCAACATAATTCCAAAAAAATTTGATGTTAAAACTAATATCGTCAATCCTCGAAGTCTGTTTAAAATCTGTTCCAAATCATTTGCATCAAAAAACTGTTTACGTGATCTGTGGAAACAAAGTACCCTGTTTCAATTTATTTGCTCCCGAGATTATATTATGCTAATACGCTGAAACCAGCTAAAGAGTTGTCGAGCGACTCGATTAATTATACAATTTCAGAGCGACACTTAGCTTAGCAAAATATTTACATTAGTCTCCGCTAGGGCGGCTTCGCGCGAATGTCACAATTAGAAGTTTTTAGGTAGCTAACTCTGAATAGGTTCAATATTTGCTACTTCAAAGTTAAACTTCTCAAAGATTCTAATCACAAAATGTACTTGATGGAAGTCGAATAATTTGACGGGATCAATTTCTGAAGTCATAATCATGACTGAATATGGTTGCTAACTATGAGTTTCATTAGAAACCTCAGTCACTCAGCGGGCAATCGAGAGCAGCAGACAGATCGAGATGTTCGGAGTTTCTGCGTGATCAAATCAGAAATGAGGAGATGCTCGGGAAAAGAAGAACTGTAGTCATCGACGTATAGTCTGATTTTTAATTCGGTGGAATTCTGACAGTTTTTATTTTATAAATAGAATGAGTTATTTGTATGAAAAACAGGGTTAACACCTGAAGTTCAATTTTAGCCCAAACTTAAGTACCTGAAGTATCTGCCAAGCATTTGTCATATCTACACGCGGCCATTAATTTTTATTAATATAAGTTTTGAATTTATTATCTTTTTTGTGGGAACTGTTTAAGAAACGTCATAATTCCACGGAATTAAAAATCAGACTTGCGAAGCTAAAGTGGTAAAAGACGGCGTTCATATATAGGAAATAAATTTGCAAACTTGTGATTTAGACTTCCGCTCCAATCTTCGCATGATTGTTAGATACAAGCGGCGCAAGACCGTGATATACTTAAGTCCCTATACAAGAGATATAATAATATGTCCGGCAGTGGACGTATATCGCTTAACAACAAACAATCATTTTATACCGGATACATGTAGATGTATGCGGTATAAAATTATTGTTGTCATGTTGTACATGAGTACCGCAATAATTTTCATCTTCAATACAACACAATACACAAATGATACACAAATTATCTCATTGGCCGCCCGTACGTACCTGGTTTAGGTAATGTAGGCCATATATCAGCGCACCCGTAGATCCACGGTAATTGGCCGTGCGGGTCGGAATCGTGTAATTCCATTAGTTCACTACCTAAGAGCTATCGATTTTCTGACTGGTAAGCCGATTAATTTATCTAATTGTCAACATTAGTGGCTTTCCATTTGCTCATTGCTTATTCGTGCCTATAAACGTTTCAAAATGAAGATTAAATTATCCAGAATGTCTATATTATCCAGAACTCTAAGTAATATTATAAATCCGAAAGTGACTTTGTTTGTTACGATTTCACGCCTAAACCGCTGAATCGAGTTTAACAGAGATAGACTGGACGTAGGAAAAGGACATAGGCTACTTTTTATCCCAGAAAAACCAAAGGTCAAACTCCACGCGAACGAAGTAGAACTTTAGAAGCACTGTGGTAGAAGCTAGCTAGTGTCTATAGGTATTCTATATAGGTATATTATAATTTATATTGATAATATCAACTTTTATGTACCTATTTGGTTGATCAATATCTACGCAATACTTGACACTGTACTTTTATTTTTTATTTAACTGATCAACTACTAAACCTACCTTATTATCTTTACTCACCTATAGTAGGTATCTATCGAACATTGAACATTTTTAAAGATCCGCTCAATGAAGCGTAAGAGATTGTTAGCCATAATATAGTGTACGTAACCTTAGCTGATAGATAGTATATCGCACATGCAACCTAGAATGCGAACTGCAAGGCAATATGAAAGGGCAGTGACCGCCCCCCTGCCCGCCTCCTCTCCCCCGGGAGTTCTGCTAATGACATTTGTGAGGTATTAAACCCGTCGCTGCATCGAGCAAATGCAATGCCCTTTTTCCCCCAGTCATTTTTGCGCTACTTTTATGTTCGAATATTCTTTGAAAAATTGGATAGTCTCACACTTTTCATTTTGCTACTATACCTTTAACTTTTTAACTAAGTATGTGTTAACTCTATGTATATTATCCACACTATTGTTACTAATGCGAAAGTAACTCTGTCTGTCTGTTATACGCCTAAACCGCAGCACCGATTTTGACGAAATTTCGTACAGTGGTAGACTAGCGTTGGAGATGAACATAAGCTACTTATTATCCCGGAAAATCATACAGATCCCAAGGGCTTTTTAAAAAAAACCTAATTAAATCCACGCGGATGAAGTCGCGGGCATTAGCTACTATAGAGTTAATATGTATATTTTTCTTTGTTAGGTAAGACATTTGTTAACCGAAAACGTGTTCTCTCTATCGAACTTGGGCAACTTAAAATTTATCAATTTAAAATTATTAAAAAAATTATTAATTTAATGTTAAGCAGAATAATCAATAAATCAGCGAGTACCATCACTACATAGTATAAAACAAAGTCGCTTTCTCTGTCCCTATATCCCTATGTCCCTATGTATGCTTAAATCTTTAAAACTACGCAACGGATTTTGATGCGGTTTTTTTTAATAGATAGAGTGATTCAAGAGGAAGGTTTATAAGTAGAAAAATTGGACCCGGTAGGTGGCGCTAATAGCGGGCAGGACGACGTCTGCCGGGGCCGCTAGTAATCCATAAAATCGATTTCATCAATCATCATAATGAACGTTGTAAGACAATTATGCGGTCATTAACTGTGCATAATAACGTCAATAGGCAACCGAGTTGTCTCATTTGTGTGTTGAACTACTGGATTGAATGGTGCGAACGCACGCCACTAATAATAATTAACTAGTGCTTAATCTCCCATTGAAAGATTATCGTTATTATCAGATAAGCAGATTCTCACAACCTCATCTATGTATATGTTGAGTTATGACTTCAAAAAAACACATACTGAATTACACATTTATACAAATGTGTACCTATGTGTAATCTGAATTACACATTTGTACAATTTTTACAAATTATCACTTCTACAAATAAATTGAATGAGTAGTTATTAAAGACTAGTTTGATAGTGCAGATGTATATTACAAAAAGCTTCATTTAAATGCCTTTGTTATGCCTTTATGCATTAAGAGTAAAAATCTAAAAGCTTAGGTAGCTTGTACTCAAAATATATAGATTACTAGCGGACCCGGCAGACGTCGTCCTGCCCGGTGACATACTGACATCAGTGCAACTTACCCGGTCATCAAAATACTAATATCGCAATTAAAAAATAAGGGTTGATCGTAGAAGGGTGAAAATTTAGGATTGTATACTATTTTTGTATGTTGTATCATAAAAAAATAAAAACTAAAAATTTTGTCTAAAAATAAAATAAAAAAAAATTAGGATTGGACTACCCTTAACATTTAGGGGGTTGAAAAATAGATGTTGGCCGATTCTCAGACCTACTCAATATGCTCACAAAATTTCATGAGAATCAGTCAAGCCGTTTCGGAGGAGTATGGGAACGAAAATTGTGACACGAGAATTTTATATATAAGATCTTCTTGTTCACAGTGTTACACCTGAATCTTGAACTTCATGATAAATACAGAATCGAGACTTCCATTTGCCTTGTCGCCGGTTTACTATAGATTTCTATAATCTTAAAGTTAGTGAAGAAACGTCTTACACAAAAAAGAATAAACAAGCCGGATTTCATCATCATCATCATGATCAACCCATTACCGGCTCACTACAGAGCACGGGTCTCCTCTCAGAGTGAGAAGGGTTTTGGCCATAGTCTACCACGCTGGCCAAGCGGATTGGCAGACTTCACACACCTTTGAGAACGTTATGGAGAACTCTCAGGCATGCAGGTTTCCTCACGATGTTTTCCTTCACCGTTAAAGCAAGTGATATTTAAATACTTAAAACGCACATAACTCCGAAAAGTTAGAGGTGCGTGTCCCGGGATCGAACCCACGACCTCCGATTAGAAGTCGGTTATCTTAACCACTAGGCTATCACAGCCGGATTTGCTTATAGTAAAAGATATATGACCTACAGTCAGAAACATAGAATCAATGTATCAAAATTCAACAAGTGTACATATTCATATTATTTAATTCTTCGGTAATGTTAAAATACGATAGCAATCGATGAATTGTCTTCCTAATCTACAAAAGGTTACATGAATTATATTAATACCATTATTGGCTTCCTGTTGGTTCAAATAGACCATAATAAATAGTGTATCAATCACTTCGGATCGGATTATCTCATTCGTGAATTGAATAGCGTGAATGCACGCCACGACAAATTACCAACCGATTAATTTGCAATTGAAATTTCCAATCTCATTCATGCTGGCACAATTTGATCAAATAACAATACTACAGTGTTGAAGGGTAGCCAACCCACATCTATTATGTTCAAAGAAATTGTTGAATTAAGTGCGTGGAACGATTCGCACAATAAACTCTCAGATGTAGCCTTGGAAGCACAATTGTTTAGTAGAAACAAAGCTCCCGTGGAATTTTGAATAAAGGAACGTGACACATGCTTTCGTGCAAACGAATTAAATTCAAGATTCACTAAAATATCAAATAACACAAAATCCAAAGTAACAAAAGCTATCAGATAATAGCTATCCTGTATCCTGTATCTTAAGCAAAAGCAATCCTTGTACAGGCAGAATAAGAAAAGTTATAATAAACTTTTTTTTTTACTTAAACAACTCTATATTAAAACATCGGTAGCAAAGAAAAACTAAACAATAAAAAGTTAAAACTAGCCTCTGTGTTTAGTACTTTTATTAGGAAAATCTGCACCTATCACTTGTAGGTATAACTAATAATTCAACAAACAACGCAAAGTTTTCAAAAACTTCTGATAATGGCCAATCCGTTTTTTATCAACTTGGTACAAATAAGGTTTTCCATTAAAATTCTTAGCTTCTATATATACAAAATAGAAAAGTAGAATGTAGAGCTTTTTTTAAAAACGTCACGCGCGCATACTACTGTCCTTGGCACCAGCTTTACTGAGGGTAGTACGACTATTATTGTTTTCTAAACATAGTGTTTAAAGCTTCGTTATTTCCCAAGAAATTAAGTGTCAAACCCACACAATAGATTTCGATTTAAAAGCAGATAAGCTCTGTCTAGAAAACACTTTTAAAATATTTTCCTCATAGTATGGTTGCAAATTCTTTCTCGTGGATGTAAGTTTTTTAAAATCCCGTAGTAGTAGTTTTTCCCCACCTTTAGAAGTAAACGTCTCTGGAATGCAAGCTATCTCTATGCTGAATTTCATCATGATCGATATAGTGGTTAGACTGTGAAAATGTATTAATTAATGTACGAGTATGTCGCTGACATCAAGAGTTTGTTTTTTTACGGGGGACTCTTAATATTGTCTATATAAAAAGTACCTACCATAGATCACTATTTGTATAATCTTCTTCTCGCCTGACTGAAAGTCCCGTTAAAATCGGTTGAGTCATTCCTAACAATAAAATAGAAAAGAGTTATAAAAAGTGTGTTTCGGTTCAAATAATCATATGAGCTGAAAAAGGCAATTATTTCGTCAAATAACAGCTTATTCAGAGATTTCATCATAATTAGTTAATCTCTCATTACATTAATTTAATAAATGTCCTTGATTGTAGCAGTTAAAATTTGAATAAGAATTAAAATTGTTCTAACAATAATTTTGTCACGTAGGTACCTATTTAAAGAGGATTATTTTATTTCAGACAAAAGACATCTTTTACAAAGCTAACATATACATAAATAGTCTTCAAATACAGTAACGATGCCATAAACAGAAATTATTACGTCACTAATAAAAATTCCCGAGTGCCGGTGAGGACTTCAATTAAATTTCTTTCTTTACTGCACTTTAATTTTTGCAACTTCATATCAAGTCTAAGGGCCTATTTCACCACCTCCTGATGATAAGTGTCAGATAGCTTATTCACAAGTTTTGTCTGTGTCACTTGACATAAAGAATGAAAGTGACAAAACATATGTTTAGGCTATCCGACATTTATCAGAAGGTGGTGAAACAGGCCCTAAGAATAATAAAACTGGTCAGGCTTATTTTGTCTTGAAGTCTCGCTTTTTTTGTCACAACTTTATGTAGTATCGCCTCGCGAAAACTTGCCGCATCTACGCGACCGGCGATCTATTGCTGGAATCTACTCCAGATTCTTTTAAAATAGCAAAATGAAAAATGTGTCCACAATTACAATTATACAGTAAGCTCTAGTTTCTTGGAATAACGGTGCCGTCACATAGCGGCCACTAAATAACCTCGAAGTACTTAAAGTACATCACTCAAACATTATTTAAACAAGATAGCGTAGATGACCAGAGAGCGTTTTTTGATACCGTGACTTCGGTGTAATAAAGGCTCTACACTACTAGCGATGCCGGTATTTATGAGTAGATACGCAAGCCGCAATTATGTGCCGGCAGCAACCCAAACTACACATATTAGTCCTGTCAACGTTGCTTGTCGAGACATATCTCGCGTCGATATGACGCTTATCGCACGACATGTTTTTAGCACACCCTCGACACTTCATACCTGATTTAATAAATAACTACTATCAGTAGGGCTATTCTCTAAAATACCATCTCGATATCGAAGCTCACTCAAGTGAAATAACTCGCTTCGAAAGCAAACTCACTTCACCTTGGTTTGATATTCTGTAAACATCTGCTACGCACTTGCGAAGTGAAGTGAGTTTGAGTGAGAAGACCTGTACTATCGAGTTTTACAGAGTACAAATTAGCAAACTCACCTCGAATTCACTCTCTATAATCGAAAATGGATTTACAGAATAGCCCTGCAGGAACTAAGTAGGTAATCTCAGCTACCACTAACCAGGACGAATACGTAAAACTGCTGGGCGTACTTCCACGGGCGACAATCTCAGATCGAATAGACGTTAATAGAGAACACGACCTGCGATTTAAGTGAAGTCGACAATCGTGCTACTACCGTGCTGACCCATCATGTAAATACACGCACTCACACACAAACAATGCTCAGCACTAGTTAGCATGTTCGTTCTTCGAAAAACACACATGCATAATAAACAGGCTTCAGTTTGATAATGACAGTGTTGTATCTTAACTTCTTTACTGGTTTAAGGCGACGATAAATTATACCAGGGAGAGTGAGTTTTGCTCCTATTTACTTATTTAATAGTTCGTATTCTAAATAAATCACCCTTGGCGTGGCTTAAAAATAACAGCTCTGAATTCATGGCAATTCCCAGCAAATTGTCTTTCAGTCGAAAAAGTGTTCAAATGCATGTGTAATAAAATGTTACATGGGGTGGTCTTACTTCGATTACAGTCGAATTTATTGCTGTGATTCCATTCTTATCGCTGAACGTTTCGCTTGTTGCAGTAAAATATTGTAAATCTTTAAATCGTATTTTACCAGCTTACCCATTACATTTTACGAGTGAGTTGGCTTAAGATTATATTTTTTTACTAGATTCTGCCCCCGGCTTCGCCCGCGTGAATTTCGGTTTTTCACAAATCCCGAGGGAATCGTGGATTTCCGGATCCCGTTCCCACTCCCTTTTCCAAACTTTATACCTACTTTCAAGGAAGTTTGCTATAGTAATCTACCTATAGCTGTAGTTATATATTTCGGTTTTATCAAAATCCCGTGGGAACTGTCCACAGTTCCCAGGATAAAAAGTAACCTATGTTTTAAGTCAAGGCATAAGCTATCTCCATTCAAAATTTCAGCCAAATCAGTTCAGTAGTTGCGGCGTGATTGAGTAACAAACATCCAAACATCTAAACATTTAAACATCCAAACATCCACACTTTCACATTTATAATATTATAGTAGGATGGAGGTTCCTATTACTGGCTCACACGGGGGCTATATTGTTCTTATACTAAATTGATGTTGAATGTTGTGATAAAAAAACTGTAAAGCTGGGCATTGACGGTCAGTTTTTCGCGTCAGTCCAGACGTAAAACTGTGGCGTCACTCCAAATGGTTTAGGCCAACTAAATTTCCCCACTCACTGGCGTCACTCCGGCTCTTCAGTTTTCGATCGGCCGGGCTGTTGTTAGGAGGTGTACAGCCCATTTGGGTCGAAAAAAATGAATTCTGATTCCTCTATATTATATGATCAGAGAATGCCCGCGGCTTCGCCCGCGCGAAATTTCGGTTTTAAACAAATCCCGAGGGAATCGTGGATTTCCGGTTCCCGTTCCCGCTCCCTTTTCCAATCTTTATACCTACTATCAAGGAAGTTCGCTATAGTAATCTATAGCTGTAGCTATAGATTACTTAGCTTACTGTAGCTATAGATAGCTGTAGCTATAGATTTCGGGTTTTTCAAAATCCCGTGGGAACTGTGCATTTTTCCAGGAAAAAAATGCCTATGTTTTAAGTCGGGGCATAATCTATCTCTATTCAAAATTTCAGCCAAATCGGTTCAGTAGTTGCGGCGTGATTGAGTAACAAACATCCAAACATCCACACTTTCACATTTATAATATTAGTAGGATTACTCTATATATTTCTGATTCTTCTAGAGCTTTTTGTCGATTTTGTTTACTTTTATAATTTTTGTCAGTTACTTTCCACAAACATTCAAAATTTTTATATTTTTCAATCTATTCTGTCGTAACGGCACGTCCAGAGGACACCGACGCCGCCATTTTTGAAACAAAAACCTATAAACACTAGTCTTTGACAAAAACTACGCAACAGCCAACAACACGCTCAATCACCGCTGGCGCTGCGAGCGAACTGACGCCATTGGAGTGACGATCGCACACTCACGGTCAGTTTGGCGCGACACGCCGGGTTGGATTATGGTAGCCACGGAAAATATCCTGGCGCGTCGTCAGTTAAAACTCTGGAGTGATGATTCGACACTCACGATCAAATTTTGGATGGACGTCAGTTCAACTGACGCGAAAAACTGACCGTCAATGCCCAGCTTAAAAATGAACAAAATTGAAGTGCCAGTGAAAATATACAACTGGCACATATTATTGAACGATGGCATTACCCTGAAATGGCAAATGGCAAAAATTGCTATACGGGAAAAAAATGCTCAAGATATTTCCCGTAGATATTTGTCGAGCCAACTGCTCTACGCACAATGTAATTGGACGACAAGAAAATTGGAAACAAGAACGTCTAAGTACACAGATTGCTTGCAAACGTATTATTATATAGTCGGATGTAGGTATATCTACATCTTTTTTGGTCTTGTTTACAATACAAAATTAAAAACTAATATATCAGCTATTTGTATTTATTTTACAACAGATTTTTTTTCTGAGTAGGGCAGCAAAATATTTAAATTTTTGGTTATTTGGGGTGTAAGTGGCCCAAATTTCACCTATGTGGCCAAAGTCAACCTCACCTGCACGCGGTGCACCCTGCCAATATGCTAACGAGGCCCTGACGCTCTCAGTCCCCTCTACGGGTCGTTGTGCCTGATACCACACAACTTAATCTGGATGGTATCACCGCTTTGTGGTAGGATTCTACCCTGAATCCGCCTGGTTAGTGACCACACTTCAGCCGTAATCTGCCGCAAAGCATCCGTGTATTCCGGCAGCGAGCTGAAGAGCCAGTCCCCTTCCTCAAAAGCCGGCAACGCATTAGTGGTTCCTCAGGTGCTGCTATAATGTTCATGGGCGGCGGTAATCACTTAACATCAGGTGACCCGTTTGCTCGGTTGCCCGCTATTCCTATAAAAAAAAAATTGGATATTTTAATTTAGTTGGTCTATGGATTAACTACCTACTAAACAAAATATGAAAAAAAGAAAACTAAAAAGTAGAGGACCAACAAAAGTCCGAAACACACACAACGATCAATGGCAGCGCGGCGCGACACACCCAACGCGCGCGTACGCGTGTACGATTTGTACAAGGAACTTTATGAAACACGTTTCACTGCAGCGCGCAACTGCAAGCGAGCGTCGCAGTGCGAACGAACGCTTTCTTACAGTTGCAACTTGTATTGCAACATCTAGGAGCCGTCTAGAACAAGTCACCGTCCACGCTGCCATTGCCAGTGGGATTTTGTACGCTTACGCTGATAATATTATACTACCACGAACCACCATAAAAGCCCATTAACATCCTAATGCTGGGCAATGGCCTCCTCTTTTATAGGAGAGAGGGATTTAGAACTGAGACCCGCTACGCTGCTATAATACGGTCGATGTTGACATGATTTATGATAGTGAAAGTAACCGGGACCGATTTAACGCACTCTACGAGGCACAGGGATAAAACACCGCCGACACTTCCAACTCCGGGCTAGCACTAATTTTTTTTTATCTTACCCGAGAAACGAATTCAGGACCGCAGTCAAACATTCTTACCGCTAGACCAATGAGGCAGTTATATATGTATGTAGGTACAACATATTTATTATTAACTAGTGGATCCGGCAGACGTCGTCCTGCCCGGTGGTGACATACCGACATCAGCGCCACCTACCAAGACCCGGTAGGCTACCTGTACCTACCCGGTAATTGTGTTTTCAAACCATCCAGGACTGAAATATACACATAAAATTTCATCCAAATCGGTCCAGCCGTTTAGAAGGAGTTAGGTGACAAACACACGTACGGAAGAATTATATAGGTACGGGTGAGAGAGTTTACCGTATCGACGGGATGTTTGACAGTTACGAAACCCGTGAACATTTTGTATGGGAAAAAGTTTTTTTCTTTTACCTTACATTTTCGTCAATTTTCCAATTTTTTAATAGTTATTCTGCTATTTGGGCATTGATTGGCTATTGACAAATACAAAAAATCAATAACCATGAAAATCGCTCCAGCCGTTCTCGAGTTATAAGTGTCCGCCCCGGCTTCACCCGTGGTACATAATATATAGCCTATAGCACTCAAGGATCACGCACATATCCAACGGTGAAAGAATTTTTGAAATCGGTCCAGTAGTTTCTGAGATTAGCCCGTTCATACAAACAAACTCTTCAGCTTTATAATATTACTAGCTTTTACCCGCGGCTTCGCCCACGTGAATTTCGATTTTTCACAAATCCTGAGGGATAAGTAGATTTCTGGTCCACCCGCCCCCCGCCGCGCGGCGGCGTACCGCGGTACCGCGTACCGGCGGGCGCGGGGCGCAGGGGCGCGGAGCGGCGCGGGGAGCGCGAGCGTCCGCGTCGGCCGTCGCGATCGCGCGCAGCGAAAATACCTATCAGGGCGTTTTTAACATCTGTATTTACCGATTTCAACACAACTCCTTTTTTGAAAGTCGGTTAAAAAAGTAGCCTATGTTACTCCTTGGTTAATCCTCTACTTGTCTGTGAAAGTCCCGTCAAAATCGGTTCAGCCGTTCCGAAGATTAGCCCGTTCAAACAGACAGACAGACAGACAAAAATTTTAAAAACGTGTGATTCGGTTATGGTATCGTTCAAATAACCATATGAGCTTAATATGTGGTAGTTATTTCGAAATTACAGACAGACACTTCAATTTTATTTATTAGTATATAGATAGTATAGAAGTATAGATATCTTGTGGGTATAATACCACCAGTCGCCAGCTATCAGAACTAATTGATCCAACATTACTCGTAATTGAGCCGGCAGCTAATTGAAACAATGTTTTCGAAATCAAAATACTTCGAATCGCGGCATGATGTCACAGCATCGTAGCTTTATGAGATCATGCAAAGAGTCATTCTCTTTTACTAGACAAAATTAATAACATTTTCTCCCTAGAATATTGGCGACATGGGACTGTTTACTGCTGGCCAGGGACTGTTTATTATTCCAAACTGATTCCACAGCAAATAAGTTTTGAATGTCGGTCAAACTGTCAAACTGAATCGCCTGTCAACCTCAGCAACGGAGAATGAAGAGAACGGATGAACAAATAGCGTAAATTAAGAATCATTATTTCGACTGTATAAGTTACCGGTTTATATAGGTGTATGTATGTATGTATTTATTTAGGTAGTGTATCTATGTTTGTCCGCGGAATCCTCCGAAACTATTAATTGGATTGTGACCATTCTTTTTTCATTGGCTTACATTTAGGTACTTCAGTCTTCAACTTTGGGAACAATAAAAGTTTCATCAAAATTGGTTTGGAAACGGAATAGCAAAATCGGTTAGGTAATGGTTATGCAAGCCAAACCACCTAGACAACAACCACGATTTTGAGAGCATTCCGTGCACAATGGCCCAAGTCGTTCGGCGAGTGCTGGCCAATGTGTAAACGCCGAGAGACGAAAACTCTATTACCTCGTGGTCTAAAACATCCTTGTAAAAGATAGGAGTAGGTAGCAGCTCATACTTCAAAGTTTCCATTCTATTCACATAGCAAACACCTCCATTTTATTTGAAAACTAGCGGTCCGCCCCGGCTTCGCCCATGGTACATAATATATAGCCTATAGCACTCAAGGATCACGTACATCTCCAACGGTGAAAGAATTTTTGAAATCGGTCCAGTAGTTTCTGAGATTAGCCCGTTCATACAAACAAACTCTTCAGCTTTATAATATTACTAGATAATGCCCACGGCTTCGCCCGTGTGGATTTAGGTTTTTAAAAATCCCGTGGGAACCTTTGATTTTCCAGAACAAAAAGTAGCTTATCTGTAGAAACCCGTCCCCTAAACGGAAAAATCCCGTGGGATCCCCACGATTTCGGAATACAATTCCTTACAGCATCAGGGTTGAGGAGTTGGATATGTACCTACTCGAGTTCATTCAACGATAAAGTCTTTAATTGGTACCCCCAATAGCAATTTAAATAACCGAAAGTTTCTAAAACCCATTAGTTTTGGGGATTAGGTCCCCTACAGCATCAGGATTGAGGAGTTGGAATCCAAACTTTTTACAGAACAGGGTCGCAATGTTTTTCAATCGATTAAAAAAAAATTACTTAAATCGGTTCAGAAATCTCGGAGATATCGGTGTACATAGGTAGAAAAACACAACTCCTCCTTTTTTGAAAGTCGGTTAAAAAAGTAGCCTATGTTACTCCCTGATTAATTCTCTACTTGTATGTGAAAGTCCCGTCAAAATCGGTTCAGCCGTTCCGAAGATTAGCCCGTTCAAACAGACAGACAGACAGACAGACAGACAGACAGACAGACAAAAATTTTAAAATCGTGTGATTCGGTTATGGTAGCGTTCAAATAACCATATGAGCTTAATATGAGGTAGTTATTTCGATATTACAGACAGACACTTCAATTTTATTTATTAGTATAGATAGTATAGAAGTATAGATATCTTGTGGGTATAATACCACCAGTCGCCAGCTATCAGAGCTAATTGATCCAACATTACTCGTAATTGAGCCGGCAGCTAATTGAAACAATGTTTTCGAAATCAAAATACTTCGAATCGCGGCATGATGTCACAGCATCGTAGCTTTATGAGATCATGCAAAGAGTCATTCTCTTTTACTAGACAAAATTAATAACATTTTCTCCCTAGAATATTGGCGACATGGGACTGTTTACTGCTGGCCAGGGACTGTTTATTATTCCAAACTGATTCCACAGCAAATAAGTTTTGAATGTCGGTCAAACTGTCAAACTGAATCGCCTGTCAACCTCAGCAACGGAGAATGAAGAGAACGGATGAACAAATAGCGTAAATTAAGAATCATTATTTCGACTGTATAAGTTACCGGTTTATATAGGTGTATGTATGTATGTATTTATTTAGGTAGTGTATCTATGTTTGTCCGCGGAATCCTCCGAAACTATTAATTGGATTGTGACCATTCTTTTTTCATTGGCTTACATTTAGGTACTTCAGTCTTCAACTTTGGGAACAATAAAAGTTTCATCAAAATTGGTTTGGAAACGGAATAGCAAAATCGGTTAGGTAATGGTTATGCAAGCCAAACCACCTAGACAACAACCACGATTTTGATAGCATTCCGTGCACAATGGCCCAAGTCGTTCGGCGAGTGCTGGCCAATGTGTAAACGCCGAGAGACGAAAACTCTATTACCTCGTGGTCTAAAACATCCTTGTAAAAGATAGGAGTAGGTAGCAGCTCATACTTCAAAGTTTCCATTCTATTCACATAGCAAACACCTCCATTTTATTTGAAAACTAGCGGTCCACCCCGGCTTCGCCCATGGTACATAATATATAGCCTATAGCACTCAAGGATCACGTACATCTCCAACGGTGAAAGAATTTTTGAAATCGGTCTCGTAGTTTCCGAGTTTAGCGCGTTCAAACAAACAAACTCTTCCGCTTTATTATATTAGTATAGTTATGTGACCGTACTCTGAAATAGATTTAGCTGTATACACTTTACATATATAAGTAGCTCTAGTCCTTATTGTGTGGGTGATAAAATACAAGTTACCATAAAAATGGTGTAACCACGGTGCAGAGGTTTTTATGAAAACAAACTGTCACAATTTATACGACTCGCGGTTTGGCTGTAGTCTTCGGCAGTGTTGTTTTTATTTTAATATACTTACTTACTATAAATTTTCTTCTTTTAAAATATTATTTTAACTTTAGAATTTTTCAACATACTTAATTCAAACACTACGGCACGGCAGTTCCGATAGTAATTGTACAATTTCTAAGTAATTGTACAAGAAATCTATCTTATTATAATAATATAAAGTAGCTTGTCCTGGCTGACTGACAATCAACGCACAGCCAAAACCACTGAAGCTAGAAACTTGAAATTTTCACAGTAGCTTCCTTTTGTGACGTAGGCGCACACTAAGAAAGGATTATTGCGAATTCCACCCCTAAGGGGGTTAAATAGGGGATAAAAGTTTGTATGAAAGTCGGTCATTTTTCAAGTTATATCCATGAAAATTGGTATTTAGGTTTTCGGTTAAAAATAAAGAGTTATGAGCTTAAGGAATTTTAGAAAATCTACCCCCAGGTGGGTTAAATGGGAGATGAAAGTTTGTATGAATGTCCGTCATTTTTAAAGTTATATCGATGAAAATCAGTGTTTGTATTGTCGGTTAAAAATAAAGAATTACTTGTTTCAGGAATTTTGGAAATTCTACCCCCAAGTGAAATTTATAAGAATCCAAGCGGACGAAGTCGCTGGCATCAGCTAGTAGATATTATGTATTTGAAAATTCTACCTGCAATTTTCACGTTTATGTAATTCTTAAACGGAATTTATTACTGTACAAGTGTAAATTGAAAATTTAAAAAACCCCCGACATTCGCCATTTAGTGGCGGCGGCCATCTTGAATTTGCAAAAGTGCTATTCTACTAGTCAAGCCCTTTCATTTGATACCCATATCAAGGGAGTTGTGAAAAAATATATCATCCGCCATTTTGTAGCGGCGGCCATCTTGGACCGATTTTCATCAAACATAGCTAAGAACACTCTCGACTAATTCACCTTTCAAACAAAAAAAACCGCATTCAAATCGGTCCACCCGTTTGAGCGCCACAGGGGAACAGACAGACACACACACACACACACACACACACACACACACACACACACACACACACACACAGACACGTCAAACTTATAACACCCCGTCGTTTTTGCGTCGGGGGTTAAAAATAGGAAACAGAAAAAGGTGCACACTCGACATTATGTCGCGTGATGTTGCCTACGCTTTGCGTCTGCCCAAGCCTTTATAACCAGTAACGAGTAAATAAATAAAAAACACATAATATACATGTCTAAGATAGAACTTGTTTACGCTCAGAAGACCTATTTAGGTATTAAAACATGACCAGAATGTATCCGTAATTGCAAGCAATGTACGCAATTAACTTAAAAACTTCCATTAAGAACATTAAGTGCGTTATTGGCACGAACAAACCTTTTATGAGATCATCTTCAACTGAGAGTGGACAATAAAGTCCTTGGCCAGCGAATCCACTTCCTTACTGACGTCATTTGAATAGTTATATGCACAAAAAACTGAAAGGAAATCCAAAACGCAGAACTTAATCTAAGTTATACCTAACTTTATTACAGAGTAAAGGGTCTGTGAATTCTGAGAAGAGTTTGAGTCGTGAATTTTTCCTGCTCCAATCATGTGTGATAATCATCATTAGTTAGCACACAAGGCTTGCCGATGTACCTACCCTTATAGATCGGATATACTAAAGTGAAACAAATGTGAATCCAGTCTAAGAGAATTTTGTATATATCACTATATATCTATAAATTATATCTATAGATATAATCTATCTATACATGCATATGATAAAATCGTAGACTTGCCGTACATTAAAGATTTTTGCAAATTTTTTGTAAAAAAGCTATTTTTGAAATCATTGTATGTTTGTGCGCGCATCACGCAAAAACTACTAATTGGATTTAAATGAAACTTAGCACGATTTAAGTTCATACTACAGAGTAACATATAGGATACTTTTTTTCCCGAAATTCAGCACGGGGGCCCTTGGGAGAGGGGATGAAAGTCAAAATGTGTACTAAGCTGTAATTCATTAACCCGTAGTCCGATTTAATTTATTCTTTTTTGTTAGAAAGGAGATACCTTAAAGATTACCGGGTAAACTTTGAAAGGCTGTATCGATTTTGATGGGACTTTCAGTGGCGGATGTTTACATTTTTATGTACCTAAACATCCACCACCACCACCACCACCACCAGTGAACTTTTAACAGTTTTTAGCAACGTATGAGCTCAAAAGAGCTTAAGAAAAACAAAAAGTTCCCACGGGATTTTTAAAAACCGATATCTACGCGAACGAAGTCGCGAGTATCCGCTCGTAATAAAATAAAAAAGTTATGTATATTGTACCTCATTATACACATTTACCATAGTAAATGTATACTGCACCGTACATTTGTTTAACTGATTGTGGAAAATTAATCTTGTTTTCCACAATCTAGTCTAGTTTTTATCTAGTCTTGTTTTCCACAATACAAATTAGTCTTGTTTCTTGTATGATCTTTCGAACTCAACAAAGTTACGCCAGCCAGCTAAGGCAAAGTTTGTTCAAAGTTTCACATATCCGTTTTAAACTGTGTTACTTATAATTTAATTTTGAATTGAACTTGGTAAGCCAATATGTTGCCTTGTTTTTGATGAAAAATTCACGACTCAACTTAAACCGCTAATCGTGATATATGATGAATGGTGAAGGTTACATTGAAGATGTTAACTCACGAATTAGCATTGACTAAAAATATTGAATAAATTTTATTTACATTTTTTTTATGTATCTACAAGTCAGCCCTTGGCTGCGATCTCACCTGATGGTAAGTGACTATGCAGTCTAAAGTGAAAGTGGGCTAACTTGGAAAAGGTATTGTAATTTTTATTAAACGCATATCTATCCCTGATCGGTTTTTGCGCGACATCGTACCGAAAATCCAATTCGCTTGGCAACACGGCCTTGCCAGTAGACCCAGACCAGAGACAATTTAGAAATTATGAAATTTGCCGAATTGCCACCGCCGGGAATCGAACCTGGGACCTCCCATTCATTAGACCACAGCGCTCACCACTGCACCAGGGAGGTCGTCTTTTATTTTATCTTGTAAAATCGAAGTAAGCCGAGCATTCAGTGATGTTTGGCGGGTCACAGTTATTGCAAACTTTTTAACCACAGGGTGACACTGCATATTTCTGTTTCTATCAACCTTTGTAAATAATTTATAATAATTAATTTTCTTGTAATTACAATAACGTTATTGTAACACCGCACCGGTCTGGGCAAACACAGGGGTAATAGTAAGTATGGGCATTGGGCAATGCGTTTAGTTTACTGCAATTTTCGAGGTCGTTCCCGGCGTGACGGATGCTTTTTATTAACTACTAAAACATTGAATTGATAGCGCTTTTCCTGACAGCTGCATCCGCGCGCGCTTAATATAACACACCGTTTGTTTAACCAAATCTATAATATAATAAAACTGTAACAGATCCAATTCTGTACATTGAAGATATTTTGAAAATTTTTATTGGAGGGCACTCTATGATCGATACTGAAGCCAAAACTGCAATTTTTTTCATTTTTGTCTGTCTGTCTGTCTGTCTGTCTGTCTGTCTGTCTGTATCTTGGCCGCGCATCACGCCGAAACTACTGAACGGATTCGAATGAAACTTGGTACGATTTGAGTTTATACTCCGAGGTAGGACATAGGATACTTTTTATCCCGAAATTCAGCACGGTTCCCTTGGGAGAGGGGATGAAAGTTAAAACGTGTATTTAGCTGTAATTCATTAACGCGTTGTTCGATTTCACTCATTCTTTTTTTGTTAGAAAGGTAGTACTTTATATACTGTCCCGTAAATATTTCAAGGTCATAGGTTTTTTAGTTCAGAAATGACAGACATTACAACCCTGAGTATTGGGTTCAAATAACTTGGGACCCGGATCTTTGAACGTACGGCTTATTTTAAACTGGTGTGCGTTTAAATTTATGTTTGTTGGTCTGTCTATTTGTTCCAGCTAATCTCCGAAACGGCTGGATCGATTTTAATGGAACTTTCAATGTTATAAGGAGTAACTTGGCTACATTTAGTTTAGGTACATAAAATAATTATGGGATCCGATCCGATCCTATATAAAAATCTATATCCACGCGAACGAAGTTGCGGGGGTCGGCTAGTTGATAATAATAATATAAATTCGGCTTACTAAAAGGTGCTAAAAGTGTCTAGTGTTTGGATAATAAAACGAAACATTTTTGAATTCTATTTCAATTCATGTTCGAGTTGTGGTGTCTTATTGTCATTATTATATAGTTAGTTAAAATGGTTTCCAGTTTATTTGTCAAGTGTCAAAAGGTGAAGATTGAAAAATAATGAATATTATTATTATTTGTTTTTTTGTATCTTTTTTTTTTTGGAATTTATTATTTACTAGATGATGCCTACGGCTTCGCCCGTGTGGATTTAGGTTTTTAAAAATCCCATGGGAACTTTTGATTTTCCAGAACAAAAAGTAGCTTATCTGTAGAAAAACGTCCCCAAAACGGAAAAATCCCGTGGGATCCCCACGATTTTGGAATACAATTCCTTACAGCATCAGGGTTCAGGAGTTGGATATGTACTTACTCGAGTTCATTCAACGATAAAGTCTTTAATTGGTACCCGCAATATCAATTTAAATAACCGAAAGTTTCTAAAACCCATTAGTTTTGGGGATTAGGTCCCCTGCAGCATCAGGATTGAGGAGTTGGAATCCAATTTTTTTATGGAACAGGGTCGCAATGTTTTTCTATCGATTAAAAAAAAAATTACGCAAATCGGTTCAGAAATCTCGGAGATATCGGTGTACATAGGTAAAAAAACACAACTCCTCCTTTTTTGAAAGTCGGTTAAAAAAGTAGCCTATGTTACTCCCTGGTTAATTCTCTACTTGTATGTGAAGGTCCCGTCAAAATCGGTTCAGCCGTTCCGAAGATTAGCCCGTTCAAACAGACAGACAGACAGACAGACAGACAGACAGACAAAAATTTTAAAAACGTGTGATTCGGTTATGGTAGCGTTCAAATAACCATATGAGCTTAATATGAGGTAGTTATTTCGATATTACAGACAGACACTTCAATTTTATTTATTAGTATAGATTTTCTACGCTGTAATCGCGCAAGCAATATACTAATGTACCGTCATCGTCATCTCAACCGGTATGACGTACACTGCAGCACATGTCTCTCGCAAGGACCCTACAAGAACAGCATCTTGAGCCGCATGTGCAGTGTTTGCTAATGACACGCTTGAGATCGTACGTCATTCTAGTGAGGAGTATTTCTACGCTCCTTTTTTCAGTGCGAGCTCGCCATTTGAGCACTTCAAGACTCAACCATCTATCGGTTTTTCGATACGTGCCCCGCACTTTGCCACTTCAACTTCGTGACTCCATGACCTTTGTCTTCAACTCTGCGACAACTTTTCTTACATATGTATATATGTACCTATAATATATATCAATGGTCTTTGTTATATAAAAACGCAAGAATTTGCTTAAAACAGCGTAAAAACTTTGAACATGTAGGTATGCATGACTTTTGTTTTAATGCTACAACATACCTATTACCTACTTCAACAAGTGTAAATTGAAAATTTAAAAAACCCCCGACATTCGCCATTTAGTGGCGGCGGCCATCTTGAATTTGCAATAGTGCTATTCTACTATTCAAGCCCTTTCATTTGATACCCATATCAAGGGAGTTGTGAAAAAATATATCATCCGCCATTTTGTAGCGGCGGCCATCTTGGACCGATTTTCATCAAACATAGCTAAGAACACTCTCGACTAATTCACCTTTCAAACAAAAAAAACCGCATTCAAATCGGTCCACCTGTTTGAGCGCCACAGGGGAACAGACAGACACACACACACACACACACACACACACACACACACACACACAGACACGTCAAACTTATAACACCCCGTCGTTTTTGCGTCGGGGGTTAAAAATTGATCTCTCACCAAAAGGATCGGAAAAATTCGGCACTCAAACGTTTTCCCTCGAACAAAATGGCCAGCAATTTCACCAGTTAATTTGATTCCCTCTCAACAGAGCCACTCACGAAATTAACCGTTTAACGTTCAAACGGAACGCCTCCGCCTACAATCCAGTTAATGCGAATACAAACACTGTAAAAACAGGAGCAGTAACACAAGCTGACCACAACGGTTCAGTGCGGACCGTTGCAAGACACACTTAAGGTAAGGTCACAGTAACGACTTTTTGTCTCGTAATTTTTTGCCGTGGCATCATTTTGCACACACTTGCAATAATGACCCGAGACAACGGTTCGGACGATGTTTTCAGATCCTTCAGTGTTAATTAAAACAACTTGTAAATCCATTGACTAAAGATCGATTAGATAGAAACTAGCATCTGCCTCCGGCTTGGCCCGCGTGACTTTCGGTTATTCACAAATCCCGAGGGAATCGTGGATTTCTGATTCCCGTTCCCGCTCCCTTTTCCAACATTTATACCTACTTTTAAAAAGTTTATATCCTATAGTAATCTACCTATAGCTGTAACAGTAGATTTCAGAGTATCAAATGCCAGATGTTTTACCTTTTATATTATTGTATTATTGGCCTGTTTCACTACCTTCTAATAAGTATCGGATAGCTATCTACAACTTTTGTCTTTGTCACTTGACGACCAGTAGGAAAGTGACAAAACTTACGTTTAGGCTAGCCGACACTTATCAGAAGGTGGTGAAACAGGCCGTAAATATTATTATAGTTTCGTGATAATTGAAGACATGAGTGGATGAAGGGGTTATGTAACATTTTTAAGATTTTTTATTTTTTACGTTGAATGAAGGTGTTATGTGCGTACAAACCATATCAGACCTTAAGAAAACACAATTTAAGCTTGGTTTTAGAAATAGCAAGTGATGAAGGAGTTATGTACAAAAATAAAATGATAATTACCATGAATGAAAGTGCTATGGGCACTTAACGTATTCTTTATACTAAAATGGTTCTAATCTGTGTTTTTCTGGAGTGGATGAAGGAGTTATGTGCAAGCAAACGTATGGTCGCGCTGTGTTGCCATGGATGAAGGAGTTACGTCGTGTACTTGTCTCTTTCATTCATTTATCATCGTAAATTCTTGCGCCGCGTCACCAGTGACACGCACATCGTGAAAGCTTATATTTTGTTTGTTTACTTCGGTATATTTTAATAAAACAAGTGCATGTTAATTATTTTGTTACGACAATGCATATGTTAAGAGCTAGACGACTTGTAGAAGCTGCGATAAACTCCAAGATAAACTTTTCCATTTCGCGGGATTTAAACAACAGTGATGATTGCCAAAATAATGTCATTTCTAACCTCAAAATTTTCCGCAAAGGTGAGTATTTATTATAATATCTGTGTAAACTACTTTATATAACTAGGTATTAAGATGAGTTCATAGTTAGTTGTCGTGTTTTAGAGCTTTATATTCAAGTATTAATACATGGTGTGGATCTACGGCTTTAGTGTCGTCATTATGATTTCAATAGTTATGTGCCAGTTTTTTGATCCGCAGTTAAGTCAACAAATGGCTAAAAATTGCAATTACCTAATAATAGTTAAATTTCCTTAAAATTCGTTTTTATGAACCATATCTAGTTAACGTAACTAATGATTACATATTATTTAACCTCTAGCTGATGCCTGCGACTTCGTTCGTGTGGATTCAGTTTTCTAAAAATCCCGTGAGAACTCTTTGATTTTTCGGAATAAAAAGTAGCCTATGTCACTCTCCAGGTCATTAACCTATAACGATACAATAAATCACGTTTATCCGTTTTCTATTGCAACGTGATTGAAGGATAAACCAACAAACAAACACATTTTCGCACTTACAATAAGGGTAGTGATTAGATTATATTTTATACTAGAGGATGCGACTTCGTTCGCGTGGATATAGGTTTTAAAAATCCCGCGGAAACTTTTTATTTTTCCTTTGAGCTCATACCTACTGTTAAAAGTCGCCCATTAAAATGGAACTACCTACAGTAATGAGTATTAATTTTTGAATATCTCTTTCCCATCACTAAAGTTTTGCCAATGAACCCATCAAAATCGGTCCAGCATTTCGGAGACAGACAAACACAAATTTTAATGTAAATGTTCAAAGTTTCCTGTGCAATCTGGGTTCCAAGCTATATGGAATACTGAGGATTGTGATGGCTGTAACTTCTGAACTACAAAACCGATGACCTTGAAATATTTACGGAACAATCCTTAAATTATTTTCTTTCTAATAAAAAGAATGAATGAAATGGGACTACCCGTTAATGAATTACAGCTAAGTACACATTTTAACTTTCATCCTCTCTCCCATGGGAACCGATTTCGGGATGAAAAGTCCTATATATTTCCTATAATATAGTTCCTATATATTACTCCGTAGTATGAAAGTAAATCATGTCAAGTTTCATTTCAGTCCATTCAGTAGTTTTGCACGATGCGCTCACAAACATACAGACAAACAGACAAAAATTTAAAAAATAGCTTTTTTACGTACTATTACTTATGGACCTAACGTCCCCCAGCTATTATTTTGCAAAAATCTTTAATGTACTGACACAGCAAGTCTACGATTTTATTATATTGTATATTATGTAGATTTAAGTATTTATTACTTTTTATGCTGAAAACAAATTTTACGTTTTATCAACAAAATAATACATAATATCTGCATCATATTATGTATCATTTTGCCGATCTACCGATCTAGTTACTCATCACTACCTACTTGCCTATCTTACGTGCTTATTGCTTATCAAGTATCACTGCTAACTTTTATTTTACAGATGGGAAAAGTGCGTCAGCACCGCAGCAGCATTACACCAATTTAAATATTGTTGTTCCGTCAATTGAAGGTGAAGAAGAAGAAAGAAATGAAGTTATAGAAGAGAGGCATTACACGGATTTAAACATTGTTGTTCCTCCAATTGAAGAACAAGAAATAAGTGAGAGAGAAGAGAGTGATTACACCGTTTTAAATGTAGTTGTTCCTCCAATTGAAGAACAAGAAATAAGTGAGAGAGAAGAGAGTGATTACACCGTTTTAAACGTAGTTGTTCCTCCGATTGAAGAACAAGAAACAAATGTTTTAGAAGAGAGAAATTACACTTCAATTGAAGTAGGGGAAAAAAGTGTTATAGAAGAAATCCCAGTTATATCACGTAAAAGAAAACAGTTCCGTCCCAAAGAAAATAGATCAAAAAAACGACCAAGAAATGAAGAGAAATGGAAAAAGAAAGCAGCAGCCTTAGCAAGAGAAAAAGGAGATGAATATTTGTCATATAAAAATAAAGTCATGCCGAAAAAAACAATAGAAGAAGGAGTTTTATGTCATGAAAACTGTAGAATGGATTGCTCTAGTAAATTTGATAGAGAAGAAAGACAGTCGATTCTACAAGATTTTTATAAACTTGATGTAAATAGTAAAAATGCATTATTGTTCAATTGTATAGTGAGTAAGCCTGTTGCACGACGTCGAACTAACGCCAAAAAAAATAAGTCTGCCACCTTTAAATATTTTATTAAACACAATGGCTTAACAAAGGAGGTTTGCAAATTAGGTTTATGTGGTCTGTATCAAATATCGAGAAAGAAGGTAGATATTGTACTCAACAAAATCAAGAGTGGTGCTTCTGCTCCACTTCCAGATAGAAGAGGCAGGCACAATAATCGCCCTCATAAAATGGATGACGAGGTTATACAACGCATAAAACAACATATATCAAGATTTCCGGCCGAACAATCTCATTACTCTCGTAGTAAAAATATGTACAAACTATATTTGTCACCAGTATTTAATGTCACCAAAATGTACGAACTTTATCTAACGATGTGTGATGAGGAGGAACTGCCAGAAAAATATAAAATTAAGAAAAGTACATACAATACAGTGTTCGTTACTGAATTTAATCTATCTTTTGGCTACCCAAAAAGCGACACATGTGCAACTTGCGATGCTGGAAGTTCTAATGAAGAGCATAGATTAAATTATCATGCCGCTATTGAAGCAATGGCCACTGATAGAAAGAAACCTAAAAATGATAGTGGTTTGTTATACCTCACAGTAGATTTACAACAAACCATGCCACTTCCAAAAATACCGACATCTAAGGCATTCTATTTACGCCAAATTTGGTTTTATAATCTGGGTATCCACGTTGTAGACCAGACTAAAGAAAAAGCTGTCTGCTGTACGTGGACAGAAGATGTAGCTGACCGTGGTAGCGTTGAGGTTGCTAGCGCACTACTAAGATTTGTTGAAGTGGATCAGTCGTGTCGTAATAAGCATCATCTACTCATTTGGTCAGACTCTTGCGCTGGTCAAAATAAAAACTTTAATATGATAGTACTCTACCAATACATGATCATGAAAAATTATTTCAAAATCATTGACCACAAATTTCCTGAAGTCGGACATTCATATCTGGACTCTGATAGAGATTTTGGCCGCATTGAAAAAGTATTGCGCAAGCAGGAAGCGGTTTATGCACCAGACCAATACAGAGAGATCATATCCAAAGCATCTAGAAATAATGTAATTATTGACATGACGGATCATTTTCGCAAGATAAATGAGCTGGCAAATAAACTGAATTTAATCAATAGGAAAAAGGATGAAAATAAGCAAAAAGTTTGTTTTAGGGATGGCATTAAATGGATAAGGGTAGACGAATTTGGTTCCTATTTATATAAAGAATGTTACGATGAAATGATGCCGTTTAAAAAGGTTGATATATTAAAAAAAAGAGGTCAAGTACATGAAGTAGATAATATTGAAGTTGAGCGTGTTGGTAAAAAGTATGGAACAATTTCTGAAGAAAAGAAAGCTAATATTAAAGAACAGATTAAATTTGTAAAACCAGAATATCAATACTATTATCGAAATATTGTCGGACAAGATTAATTTAATATTAAGTAATATTCATCTTTCATTGGTCAAAAACCTTTCTATAATATTGATCCTCGCAAAAATGTCAAAGTAAAAATATTTTTTAATGTTAGATATCCCGTTCATCTTTACTTCATATTTGTAACTTATTAATTAAGCGATGAATGAAGGAGTTATGTACATGTTTTTGTCAACAAATAAATATTCTTACACTTTTATTTAGTTTTCTCTCTCCATAACAATGAACATATATAAGTATTATAATTTAGCTTAGTTAGTTATTAAATAAATAGTAAAAAAAACGATATATCAAAAAACTAAGTAACAAAACTTTGCTGCCCATTTTCTCGATGTTTACAAATTGTATCATACACCCTTCATCCACTCATGTCTTCAATTATTTGTGTGACTTGCTGACCATGTAGATCAGAGGTTCCCAAACTTTTTTTTCTCATGGACCACTTTCAAAATTTTACTAGTTCTGGTGGACCCCCTGCAGCCACATTTCTACCATATTCCCAAAACTCAAAAAAAATATGAAGATTAGAGCTTACTATGGAAATTTGCGTCCATCGACCAATTGCAACTATCCATAAATTACGTCGCACGTTAAGGGGGAGGGGGGACGATTGTGACATTGTGTGACAAGGGGATGGAAGGGGTCATACATTTTTTGATGTCACATTTCAAAATCTAATATTTTTAAAGTAGGTACTATTAAAACATGAAATAAGAAATTTTAAAGCAAAATTTTGTTGAAAAATTGCAAAATATGTGACTTCACACCATTGTCTCACAAATGTGACCAGCTGTGACAAGGACGGGGGTAAAGTTAAGCACTGAATATGGAATACACAAGTTTTTACAAGTAAAAACTTGCATATTCCGTAGCTTTTTAAAATATTATCTGCCTACATTGTAAGGTGAAGTCAAGCCAATATTTTAGTTCTTCACTATCGAAACCAGATAAAAAAAATTCGTGGACCCCCGCTTACGACTCGTGAACCCCCATTTTCTTGTCACGCCAACGTAGACCCCCCTCGAGTCTCTTGTGGACCCTTGGGGGTCCACCTGGACCACTTTGGGAACTACTGATGTAGATCATCAAGATTTATATACAAAATAGGATAGATACAGCAACTTCAAGACTATTTTGTCGGACGACCTGTCTTTATAGTGTATCGATACTCTAACACATACAAGTTAATACAGTTGTATGGAGTTTTTCTGCGTATTGCGAAGTAGTACTATCAAGATATGAGCAACTATTCAGTGGAAAACGTGCATTTGTTTCGCGAATAATTCTGCTTTCCGTTATTAGTAAAGAATATAGCATCAAAAAGTACCTATCTTCTTCAACTAGGTTAACTTTTAACCTTCAAACTTGGTTAATTTTTCGACACAAATAGTACCTATTTAAATTTTTTATCGCTTACGACAAAACTGAGTTACGATTTGTCATTGCAGTTAGTTGTCTCCAAAATATACTACTAGCGAGAGTTCAGTTTGATATGCTGCCTCGATATGACTTTGATATGACTGCCTCGTTGGTCTAGTGGTTAGCGTATTAGACCGCAGATCTGGTCCCGGGTTCGATTCCCGGTTCGGGCAAATAATTGTTAGGTATTGGGTTTTTCTGTCAAGAAAATTCTCAGTGCCAGCCCGGAGTTGGTAGCTGGTGGTGTTTCACCCCCGTGCCTCGGAGAGCACGTTAAGCAGTCGGTCCCGGTTATTATCACTATCATGTGACAATAGTCGTTAAAGCCCGCCAACCCGCATTGGAGCAGCGTGGTGGGTCTAAGCTCTAAATCCCTCTCTCCTAAGAGAGAGGAGGCCTGTGCCCAGCAGTGGGACGTTAAAAGGCTCTAGTGGTGGAGTGTTTGATATTATTATCGCTTCACATCGCCGGCGGGCGCACCGCATTCGCTTTGAGTTCGCTTACGCTGGAGATATAGGTACCTACGATAGACGTCTGACATAACGCATCAAACATTTACAAGTATAAATTAAAAATTTAAAAAACCCCCGACATTCGCCATTTTGTGGCGGCCGCCATCTTGGATTTGCATAGTGCTATTGTGCTAGTCAAGCCCTTTCATTTGATACCCATCATCATCATCATCATGATGAACCCATTACCGGCTCACTACAGAGCACGGGTCTCCTCTCAGAGTGAGAAGGGTTGGCTTGGCCATAGTCTACCACGCTGGCCAAGCGGATTGGCAGACTTCACACACCTTTGAGAACGTTATGGAGAACTCTCAGGCATGCAGGTTTCCTCACGATGTTTTCCTTCATCGTTAAAGCAAGTGATATTTAAATACTTAAAACGCACATAACTCAGAAAAGTTATATGCGTATATTGAGGGAAATATTTCCATTGAGGGAATTGTGATAAAATATGTAATCCGCCATTTTGTAGCGGCGGCCATCTTGGATCGATTTTCTTCAAACATAGCTAACAACACTCTCGATTAATTGACCTTTCAAACAAAAAAACCGCATTCAAATTGGTCCACCCGTTTGAGCGCTACAGGGGAACAGACAGACAGACACACACACACACACACACACACAGACACGTCAAACTTATAACACCCCGTCGATTTTGCGTCGGGGGTTAAAAAGACATAAAATCATATATTATGATCGTAAACAGATCGTGTAAACGCCGTCATCCCGTCTGAGGCCGACAACCTTGCGCTGTCCCAACATAATATTATTTAATCCAACTTCCACGTCATGATTTCTATTTGTTTAAATACCTATGGCCTCGGTTAATCGTGGATTCTAAAGTTATCAATTATATTAATTCATGAATAATACTGTACGTATATTAACATTGTACCTACCTACCTACATTCTTAAAAACTTGATTTTATCTTCGGGTGTATTTTTTGTAGATATATTATGTGAGTAAGTATGTACGTACTTACTTTTAAAAGAAACTAGGTATCTTATCTAGTTTCAAAGTTAACCATGCTCAAAGTTTTGAGCCCTTGTAACTTTGTCATTACATATTTTTACAGAAATCTGACAAACAATCGACCAAGATATTCGTTTTTAATTCGTGTTTACAAAATTTCATTAATTTTGTCTGGTTATTATCAAAATAAGAATAAAACTTCGTTAGTATGGGGCACGCCCGACAGCTTACGAGAATAACTTCTCTTAATGAAGTTTATTTAACATATAATTGAGCCCTCTTACCTATAATTGAACAGAGTACACAGTAAGAGCTTTTCCTTGCCAGGTTAAGAAGCGACAGGTAAAAAACTTTTAAACTAATTCAATATACCTAACAGTGACAAAATAAATTGAGTTTTCGATTTAAAAATAACCAGCTTAACAAAAGTGTTCAAGCCAGGCGTTTAATAGACAGCAATTGGGACCGACCAGGATTTATCGCACGCGTACAATTTAATTTATCTCGGAACCAAATCGTCCCCATTAGGCGCAACACTATAGTTAATAACGGTCAAAGTAATGATTGCAGACTCCCAGAGTTCGGGCTCTCGCTTACCCGACCCACCCGCGTTTGGGTCAATTGATTGAAACCGAGCTTCAATGCCCCCCCCCCCAACTTTATTCGCAACGGTCAAATTAATGTCTGTAAAGAATTTTCTAAATTAAATTATTAATTTGTTCGCACTCTCTCTTTAACAAGTAAAATCCCGTCAAGTATCGAACCAGAATCATGCCGATTAATCAACGCGCAAAGTAATGATTCAAGACGCGCTGAGAACACCATCCTTCATTTCATTCGACCCTTAGACCTTGACCGATTGAGTCAATTGGTTCAATCTTTGATATCGATAAATGAACTAAATCAAAATTAATAGTAAATGATCTAATGATTCAAGACCTCACCCCGAGATTTCATCTCACCCGACCCTTGACTGTCTGAGTAAATCAGATGAATCTATGGTCCGATAGCCGCACATCAATAAATGAACTAAATCTAAATGAATACTGAATGATCTGTTTACATTTTTCGCTAGAATTATTTCATCGGGTATCGAGATCAAATCGCCCATACTAATCGTAGGACAAAGTAACTCGAGCCCTCACTCATCCGACCCGACCGTGTTTGAATGAATTCATTCAATCTCAGCTCCGATTGAATGAATCCCAGCTCTGATATCCTAACACCACTACTCATATTGATAAGTGAATTGAAATATTTTTATTGATTTTTAACCTACTTCAAAAAATGGAGGTTTAACACCTATGTGTCAAATTGGTGTTAATATTATTGGAACTACAAAATATTCACATAATATGATAATTCTAAACAAATATACAAAATTAGGTGTACGTGTACGTCCAGATTCCTCCGAAAGTGTTAATCGGATTGTGACCATTTTTTTATTGGCTTATATTTACTTCAACTTAGGAAACAGCAAGTTTCATCAAAATCGGTTCAGTAGTTATCAAGATATGAAGTGTTAAGTGTGTGGTGAAGACGATTTAACTTTCAATCTTTTAGATTATCACTTGTTATAAATAATATCTTGCTAGAGTTTTTCATCAGATATTAAGATCGAGTTGCCCCTATTAATTGATGGACAATAATGATTAAAGTCGGATTGCCAGCATTCAGACCCGACCGTGTTTGGGTCAATTGATTGAATCCGAGCTCCGATAGCCCCACGTCACTCACAATAGGTGAATTAATGGCTGAAAGAAAATGACATCAATCGGCCTTTATTGAAAATGTTTAATGGTACACCCTAACGTTGCCGGTATTTTTTCCATTTCATTTCCATTAGGGCTGGTAATGTATTTTCTTACGATTCCTATTTATATTGTAACAAAAAAAAAATGCCCGAAGCTTACCTTTTTGTTTATTCTGCCACAGGATCTGCGAACAAAAGACAACATTTATCAATAAACGGAATAACGATTTCTATTTATCACACACAATTATTATTGTAGCAATAATAAATAATGAAACTGATGGGTATCTATATTTTGAAATCCAATCATTTGGCTCTTCTTTGAATATTTTAATGGTTCTGAAATGAAAAGGTACCTGTAAAATTAAGTACTAGTTATATTTGTAAAGATGATATTTTCCGATAAAATATTAAATTTAATATAATTCATATTGTAAACTAGCTTATGCCTGCAATTTCATCCGCGTGGATTCGTATGAAACTCATACAAACTTTCAACCCCTATTTAACTCACTTAGGGATTGAATTTTCAAAAATCCTTTCTTATTAGATGCCTACGTTGTAATAGTTATCTACATGCCAAATTTCAGCCCGATCCGTCCAGAGGTTTGAGCTGTGCGTTGATAGATCAGTCAGTCAGTCACCTTTTCCTGTTATATATTTAGATTATTATTATCAATGTATTATTTGAAGGTAATGTTTGAGTTGATACATTGATAAGACCTTGGATCTTGAGCGGATCGATTTTCAAGTAACCTTTTGAAGCGAAAAGAATGTAGTTGTTTGGGTAAAAAATGTACTTATTTAATGTTAATATTTTAGTACCTATCAGTAATTATTTCACGAAAAATAATTTTAATTGATAAATAATAAGTAGGTAATAATTGACCGCATACTGCCTAGGTATAGGTATATGTTATAAAACATAAAACAATATATATGTTACATTGTTTTTTGTGAAGAACAGCTGACATTCGAATCATGTAGGAGGAAATAGTTTAACATAATATTTTACTTTTACTGAAATAAGTAGAAAAATTTCATGTAGGTATTCCTTTCCAAAAATACATAATAATTATTATACATACTCCTTTATTTAATTTCAGAAATTTAATTGAGGCAACATAATATGTATAGGTATTAGGTAGGTACATACAGCGTAATGTAAGGTTATTCAGATGATAAGCATAATCCAGATGATAGTTTTTCACTAAACGATAAAATATGAGTTTGACAGAGTAAGTATACAGCATGGTTTTTTTTATAGGAATAGCGGACAACTGAGCAAGCGGGTCACCTGATGTTAAGTGATTACCGCCGCCCAGGAACATTAGCAGAACCTGAGGAACCACTAATGCGTTGCCGGCTTTTTGATGAAGGGGACTGGCTCTTCAGCTCGCTGCCGGAACACACGGATGCTTTGCGGCAGATTACGGCTGAAGTGTGGTCGCTAGCCAGGCGGATTCGGGGTAGGATCCTACCACAAAGCGGTGATACCATCCAGATTACGTTGTGTGGTATCAGGCACAACGACCCTTAAAGGGGACCGAGAGCGTCAGGGCTTCGTTAGCATATTGGCAGGGTGCACCGCGCGCAGGTGAGGTTGACTTTGGCCACATAGGTGGAATTTGGACCACTTACACCCCTGGTTACTGGAATCTCTATAGTGTGTTAACTGTGCTTCGATACAATCACGTGTTCTATTTCAAAACCTTCAGAGACTGTTGCAAACTCTCAACTTTTGCAACGAAAACTGTATGTTTAACGAAATCTGTATCCTCTCTACACCACTCAATAAAGTCCCGTATAGTTACGTGAAAATATCACAATTTCTACGCAGCCTAACGCCGAACCCAGCTTAACCCGATCTCTACGGAGTCAGGTGACCGAAAATCATAGAGCACTCAAAGGATCTCGCAAAAGACCCTTGAGTTACTGAACTCGTTTAGAATCTAGCGGTTAGAGCGCTCGCGGTGGATAGGGTTGAACAATATTCAATTTTGTAAATATTTTATTCGTCTTCGTCTCAACCAATAGACGTCCACTGCTGGACATAGGTCTCTTGCAAGGAACGCAACAGAACACGATCTTGTGCTGCCTGTTTCCAGCGCCTGCCAGCGACTCGCTTGAGATCGTCCGTCCATCTAGTGAGAGGTTTTCCAACGCTTCGTTTGCTGGTGCAAGGTCGCCAGTCAAGCACCTTGGGACCCCAACATCAATCAGCTCTTCGAGCAATGGGCCGGGCACATTGCCACTTCAGTTTCGCGACTCGATGAGCTATATCGGTAACTCTGGTTCTCCTGTATCCTGATTTGATCCCGCAGGGATACTCCGAGCATAGCTCTCTTTATCGCCCGCTGAGTGACCCTGAGCCTTCTTATGAGGCCCATTGTTAGTATATTTTATTTTATTAATAGTTCTTAAAAAATATATTTTACAACTAGCTTTTGCCCGCGGCTTCGCCCGCGTAAATTTCGATTTTTCACAAATCCTTAGGGAATCGTGGATACCTTTATACCTACTTTCAAGGAAGTTTGCTATAGTAATCTACCTATAGCTGTAAATACAGATTTCGGGTTTTTCAAAATCCCGCGGGAACTGTCGATGTTTCCATGATAAAAAATATAGCCTATGTTTTAAGTCGGTACACAATCTATCTCCATTCAAAATTTTAGCCAAATCGGTTCAGTAGTTGCGACGTTATAGAGTAACAAACATCCAAACATCCAAACATCTAAACATCCACACTATCACATTTATAATATTAAGTAGGATAAGGGTGGAAATTCTAAAAATCCTGAAAGACGTAATTCTTTATTTAAAAATCGAAATCCGAATCAAAGGTCTAAATACGAATTTCCATGGAAATAAGTTGAAAAATGAAGGAGTTTCATACAAACTTTCATCCCCTATTTAACACCCTTAGCGGTTGAATTTTCAAAAATCCTTTCTTAGCGGGTGCCTACGTCACAATAGCTATATTTCAGCTCGATCCATCTACTGGTTTGAGCTGTGCGTTGATAGATCAGTCAGTCAGTTAGTCAGTCACCTTTTCCTTTTATATATTTAGATTTTTTTATATATTTAGATTTAGATAAGGGTGGAAATTCTAAAAATCCTAAAAGACGTGATTCTTTATTTAAAAATCGAAATCCGAATCAAAGGTCTAAATACGAATTTCCATGGAAATAAGTTGAAAAATGAAGGAGTTTCATACAAACTTTCATCCCCTATTTAACACCCTTAGCGGTTGAATTTTCAAAAATCCTTTCTTAGCGGGTGCCTACGTCACAATAGCTATATTTCAGCTCGATCCATCTACTGGTTTGAGCTATGCGTTGATAGATCAGTCAGTCAGTTAGTCAGTCACCTTGTCCTTTTATATATTTAGAAGCAGAAGAAGAAGATTTAGATAAGGGTGGAAATTCTAAAAATCCTAAAAGACGTGATTCTTTATTTAAAAATCGAAATCCGAATCAAAGGTCTAAATACGAATTTCCATGGTAATTAGTTGAAAAATGAAGGAATTTCATACAAACTTTCAACCCCTATTTAACACCCTTAGCGGTAGAATTTTCAAAAATCCTTTCTTAGCGGGTGCCTACGTCACAATAGCTATCTGCATGCCAAATTTCAGCTCGATCCATTTACTTTTTTGAGCTGTGCGTTGATAGATCAGTCAGTCAGTCAGTCAGTCACCTTTTCCTTTTATATATTTAGAAGATTTAGATAAGGGTGGAAATTCTAAAAATCCTAAAAGACGTGATTCTTTATTTAAAAATCGAAATCCGAATCAAAGGTCTAAATACGAATTTCCATGGTAATTAGTTGAAAAATGAAGGAATTTCATACAAACTTTCAACCCCTATTTAACACCCTTAGCGGTTGAATTTTCAAAAATCCTTTCTTAGCGGGTGCCTACGTCACAATAGCTATCTGCATGCCAAATTTCAGCTCGATCCATCTACTGGTTTGAGCTGTGCGTTGATAGATCAGTCAGTCAGTCAGTCACCTTTTCCTTTTATATATTTTCCTTTTGTATATTTAGATTTTTTTATATATTTAGATTTAGATAAGGGTGGAAATTCTAAAAATCCTAAAAGACGTGATTCTTTATTTAAAAATCGAAATCCGAATCAAAGGTCTAAATACGAATTTCCATGGTAATTAGTTGAAAAATGAAGGAATTTCATACAAACTTTCAACCCCTATTTAACACCCTTAGCGGTAGAATTTTCAAAAATCCTTTCTTAGCGGGTGCCTACGTCACAATAGCTATCTGCATGCCAAATTTCAGCTCGATCCATTTACTTTTTTGAGCTGTGCGTTGATAGATCAGTCAGTCAGTCAGTCAGTCACCTTTTCCTTTTATATATTTAGAAGATTTAGATAAGGGTGGAAATTCTAAAAATCCTAAAAGACGTGATTCTTTATTTAAAAATCGAAATCCGAATCAAAGGTCTAAATACGAATTTCCATGGTAATTAGTTGAAAAATGAAGGAATTTCATACAAACTTTCAACCCCTATTTAACACCCTTAGCGGTTGAATTTTCAAAAATCCTTTCTTAGCGGGTGCCTACGTCACAATAGCTATCTGCATGCCAAATTTCAGCTCGATCCATCTACTGGTTTGAGCTGTGCGTTGATAGATCAGTCAGTCAGTCAGTCAGTCAGTCAGTCACCTTTTCCTTTTATATATTTTCCTTTTATATATTTAGATTTTTTTATATATTTAGATTTGATAAGGGTGGAAATTCTAAAAATCCTAAAAGATGTGATTCTTTATTTAAAAATCGAAATCCGAATCAAAGGTCTAAATACGAATTTCCATGGTAATTAGTTGAAAAATGAAGGAATTTCATACAAACTTTCAACCCCTATTTAACACCCTTAGCGGTTGAATTTTCAAAAATCCTTTCTTAGCGGGTGCCTACGTCACAATAGCTATCTGCATGCCAAATTTCAGCTCGATCCATCTACTTTTTTGAGCTGTGCGTTGATAGATCAGTCAGTCAGTCAGTCAGTCACCTTTTCCTTTTATATATTTAGAAGATTTAGATAAGGGTGGAAATTCTAAAAATCCTAAAAGACGTGATTCTTTATTTAAAAATCGAAATCCGAATCAAAGGTCTAAATACGAATTTCCATGGTAATTAGTTGAAAAATGAAGGAATTTCATACAAACTTTCAACCCCTATTTAACACCCTTAGCGGTTGAATTTTCAAAAATCCTTTCTTAGCGGGTGCCTACGTCACAATAGCTATCTGCATGCCAAATTTCAGCTCGATCCATCTACTGGTTTGAGCTGTGCGTTGATAGATCAGTCAGTCAGTCAGTCAGTCAGTCAGTCACCTTTTCCTTTTATATATTTAGATGTGTAGTGTGTACATTTATGAAAGTGAGAGTTAGAAAATAACTGAAGCCCGCGACTTCGTTCTGGGAACTTGTCAATTTTGCAGGATAAAATGTGGCCTAGATCACTCTTTGTATTAATTTGTTGTTGTTTAAGTTAAAGTGTCGTCAAATCGATCTAGCAATTTCAAAGATTAGTCTAGAAAAAACAGACAGATACACAAAATGTTAAATAATAATCGATTTATATTTAAAGCCGGGATATTATTATTCTTCAATATAATATTTCTTCTTTAATAATATTACAAAAAAAAAAGATTAAATTGTTCAAATGTCTTTTAAGAAGTGTTTTTTATCACATTTAAAATACTTCATTTTTAATGAGAACAAATTTATTGTTTTCAAATAAGTACTTAATGAAAATTATTCTGTATTCAGGGTATGTAGGTAGGTATGTAGGTAAGTTACTAAAAACGTTATCGAATAAAAATAACAATATTTGAATGGCAATTGATCTTTCGAGTACCAGATTTTCAGATTCTCTCGAACAAAGCCTATTTGGCAACCCTGTCAGGAACTGAATGATGCTTGTCAGGACTCGACCTCGACCATTCAATTTCTATTTCGGCACTACTAACAAATCTAGTAGCAAGGGAGTTGATGGCAGAAAAATTCAAGCCATTACAATTTGTACGCAGAATGCCAGAAATTTGTATTAGTGAAGAACTGATTATAGGAATGATTAAAACAAAGTTCTGGCATACCTGCGTTTTCAGTTAAATAAAAATAACTGATCTAAACCATTCACTCATGTCTGGCACTTTTTTCACTAATTCTTCTTGAAAAAACTTCAATATCTCTATGTCTCTGCGTTAATGGGTGAATTGTTGTTTTTGCTTTATCACAATTTCAAGGATTTTACGTTAATTGGCAAATGGTTTTTGTGTATATTATGTATATCTTAAATTTATGAATATTCAAATGCAAAAAAATTCACGAGTAAATGATTCAGAACAGCTTTTTTACCTTATAAATTTTCAAACTTATTTTTTTCGTAAAATCTACCTTGCTAGCGTGTTTATCTTGTACACAAGCTTCAAAATTCAATCACCTTTCAATCTCATTAATGAGCTAATTATACACTGAAATTGCCTCCAACTCTCTAGCTATAGAGAAATGATATTTTTCCTATCTATTTTTGAGTGACACAAAATAATAAGCTTTTGGAAAAAACATAAGTACAAATGAAAAAAATAAAGATCATAATTATTTTTTTTTAAATTTGGTTTATGTCTTAATATTAGGTAATGTTGAATAATTATGTTAACCACGAGTACATAGTGCGATTATTATTTGTGATAGGTATCTAATTAATAACTATAGTGGTACTTAAATGTATTTAAGTACATTATCATATTACTGTTAAATAACGAATTAATGTTAAAAAGTATCGAATGTCCACTACGATGATTTATTGGCCCTGGATTTTTTAATTCTCAAAATGCTCGAAAGAATTTCAGGGTCGAATCAATAAATAATTGATCGTTAAGTAGAAACTTTCAAGAATCTCTTCTTAATTAATGCAGAGAATTTGGCAGCCCTGCCATCGTTCTCGAGGGTACTTGGCAACGCTCGTTACAGAGGCACGAGCCACACGAGTAGATAAGTACAGAGGGAAAAGCTTCTACAAGCGGCCCGCTGTAGGCACACTCACACATATATGCGCACGTTTGTCACCCAACTGTACCGGTTGGGGGAACGAGCGGGCGTCCGTGAACCGTTGGTGAGTGTGTTTGTGTGAGTGTACCTACAGCGGGCCGTTTTTATGAAGTTTTCTCTCTGTACTTATCTACTCGTGTGCACGGGCTGTGGAGTCCGTGGACATTCAATTTCTAACTCTCATCATCATCATGATCAACCCATTACCATAATAATAGTATTAAATTATCTAATTAGTAATAATTAATAGTGATTACGACAGATGGCGCTGCACGTTTATAAATCGCACTCTTGAAATACAGAGCTGTGAAGTATAAGAGAATAAATATTCGTTGTAAAAGTAAGATCGGTTCAGTGGTTTAGAACTATGTATTTTTGAGGTGTTGCGGTTCAGACTAATCTAGTCTTTACTAGCACGTATTAAATTCTACAATATATCTAAGCTTCATCATCATCATGATCAACCCATTACCGGCTCACTACAGAGCACGGGTCTCCTCTCAGAGTGAGAAGGGTTTTGGCCATAGTCTACCACGCTGGCCAAGCGGATTGGCAGACTTCACACACCTTTGAGAACGTTATGGAGAACTCTCAGGCATGCAGGTTTCCTCACGATGTTTTCCTTCACCGTTAAAGCAAGTGATATTTAAATACTTAAAACGCACATCACTCCGAAAAGTCAGAGGTGCGTGCCCCGGGATCGAACCCACGACCTCCGATTAGAAGACAGTCTTCCTAACCACTAGGCTATCGCAGCTTTTTTTTCAAGCAATTTCTAATTCTACGCGTCTTAAAACCTAGTCAATTTTTTTTTTTGTAATTTTTTTTTCTCACTAAATTAAACATTAAATTAATGTAGAAAAGAAATTCATCTACAAGTTAGTCCTTGACTGCGATCTCATCTTATGGTAAGTGACGATGCAGTCTAAGATAGAAGCAGGCTCACCTGGAAAAGGTATGACAGTTGTTATTAACATACCCCTGATCGGTTACAACGCAACGTCGTACTGGAACGCTGAATCGCTAGGTCACAGACTTCGCTGATAGGATGGTTACTAGGCCGCGGTTGAAACCTCCCATGCAGTATACCAGACCAGGGATTTAGAAATTAAAAAATCCGAGAATGCCCCTACCAGGAATCGAGCCCGCGACCTCCTACTTATAGACAACAGTGCTCGCCACTGCGCCACGGAGGTCATCAAAACGCGATCAGAAAGGCTCCAGTGGTGCTGGGCTTACCAGGCGTGGACAAAGCTAATAAATCTCGTTCTGCAGTTAATTCTTCTAAAATCCATGCGAAATATTAAAGTGTGGCGAATTCTGTTGTACACAATCTTTAAACTAAATTGACAGGTTTAAAAATAGTGCTATCCTTTTCCGCAGGGAGCATTGTGAGAGAGATACGAATAGATTTAGACCTGTCATTTTAGTTTAGGGATTGCGTAAAACAGAATTAGCCCCAAGTATTTGAATAAACTCGATCTCAGAAGTGGCCGCCGCCGAGCATATTTCAACGTTAAACCGTTATTAATCCTATGTTAAGTCAATTAGGCATCGAGGCCCTTATTAAGGGCGGATATAAGAGCCTCGGGGCGCGTCGACTCGGAAACTTGAACGGCTCAGTCGGCCTGAGAACCGGGGAAATAATGGTGAAATTATGATTTAGCTAAAGAGACAGGGTGTTTTGCTTTGATTAGACAATACGACGTATACAGCCCCGGGGGCAAGATTTGCAGTAAACAAGGATTCAGAGGAGGCAAAAACATATTTTGTAGACGCAATCCGTTTTCCGTGTAGGTGTACGCTAAGTAAGCGACAAAAACAAATTGTACGAATTGAAAGCTGATTAGTATCCACATATCTCTCTTAACACGTTCACTGCGGGCCAAAATTTAGAGAACTTTCAGCTGGTGCGGTTGGGGTCGATTTAGGAAACCTGGAACTCTATTTCAGTGCGGTTGGCACTTTTTTGGCCTCGTGCTGAATGGTTTGATAAATATGTCATAATTTGACCAGGAACGTGACAAGCTGTTTAGATTTGCGCTAAAATCATTTATGTGTTAATGTTTTAACTAATACTAGCTTCGCCTGCGGTTCTGACCCTTGGTTTCAGAGAAAATACCGAAAATAGATCCGAGGTCGCTTTAGATCCCGCGCCGCACCTAATTTGGGTTACACTAGTGACGGGAATAAATTTCTCTGGTATAATATCGATGAATATCGAAGTCAATGTTATGAATGATTTTCATGAAATTTAGTATGCAGGGGCTTTCGGAGGCTAATATCATTAGAATACAAAGGTAAATTTTGCCACCATCATCTATAAGGTTATAATAGCTCAGGTGGGAATCGGGCGGTTCTGAAATCAAAACACCCCGGTTCGAGTCCAGATGATTATTTTTTTCCCTTAGTTTCATAATAATTAAAACTGTAATGATAAAAATATACGTACTTGTTTATTTACGTACTTGGTTATAAGTACTTGTTTCTAATAAAATGCTAAACTTATTGCACTCGTGATTTTTTATTTAAATATAATAAACAGTGCACATTTTCTTATTATTATGTCCGTAAGATCGAAAAATATTATTCATTCATCAGTAAGTAATTCGTATCTATATCTTTTATTCTTCTATACATGCAATAAAATCGTAGACTCGCCGTGTCTGTACATTAAAGATTTTTGCAAAATAATCACGGGGGGTAAAAAAGCCATTTTTGAAATTTTTGTGTTTGTCTGTTTATCTGTTTGTCTGTATGTTTGTGCGCGCATCACGCAAAAACTACTAAATGGATTGAAATTACACTTGGCATGATTTAAGTTCATACTATGGAATAACATATACCTAGGGTACTTTTTATCCCGAAATTCAGTACAGTTCCCTTGGGAGAGGGGATGAAATTCAAAATGTATACTTAGCTGTTCAAAATCAAGAGTTCCTGAAGCCCTACGAATTTAGTGTATGTATATTATATACTATGTGTGGTTAAAAGTCTTTGCATACTCTGCACGCTTAGTCTCACTTTGCAGAGCTCGAAAACTTTACTAAATAGATACTATTGATCGAATCACAAGTGTAAAATGGACCTAAAATGGCTTATACTAAGATTTGAGTTCGCCAATACATTCAGCATTCGAAAACAGCCAGCGCGGCGCCCTAAGCAGAAATGTTGTAAAATAAATATTCGAACTATTGAATTACGAGTTACGACTTTAAAATACGAGTCTTTGCGTTCATTTTGCTCTGAAGTCATTTTGTGTTGACACTCGAATTTCGATCATCGTTGCCACTATGTACAAAGTCGGCATAAGGCCTAGGCCGAAAGATTGAAAGTCAAACCGACTTCATCATACACTTAACAGTCCATATCTTGAAAACTACAATTATTATAAATTATCATATCCATCTATTATAGTATACCTATATAATAATATGGAACTTATTAACAACTTATACCCGAGGAAGCACTGAAGACATAATTAACATAATATGTATTTCGAAGTCATGATGCGGACTCAGAATATCGACTGCTGCGCAAAACGCGTGCTCCGTTATCGACTATGGTCGCGGCACTAACGTTGACTGAATCGTTTCCCCGCCGCCTGCGCCGCGCACCGCGCGGGGACTAAATCAGCGTCGTCCCGCACTGAATTAAATAATTTTGAACTCAGTGCGCACGACGCTTATTTTGATCCCGTGCTATTTTTTTATACCAACGAGTCGAGGCTTTGAAGACATAAAGAAAACTATATTTGTCTTTGTCATACGTCTTACGGTTGATCGTAGACAGCTCCCGCACAGGCGAGAAAACACGAGTTTTGCGCGCCGCACCAGACGAAAGTCTACCACGGGGCTGTTATCGACCCCGCCCGCAGTGAACGTGTTAAATATAATGTCCATAGGATGTGATATTGTCACAATAGAGTCTATTAGGACGGACCACACATCATGATAAAATGTCGCAAAACAGTCGGCGTAGGCGAATTATCTCGTTTGTTGTCTTTCCTGTTACTCAGAAGAATCGATAGACTCTTAAGTTTTAACTGACTAACTAACATCCTTCAGTAGGTACAAAGAACCCCACGTGCAAAGGTACATAATTATGTATGTATGCATGTACATATGTATGCAGGCGTATCTGAGTATGCACCCAGATACGCTTGAATAGCAAGCCTGTCACACATTCAGTCGATTCAAATAAATAATTTCAGACTTTCAGAGGCGTACTATAATTATATGTATTGTATACTTAATTAGTATTGTGTAACTACCGTACTGGGTAGTTACAAAACGAATAGTTAGTTGCTACCCGTTGCTTCCAAGTTACCGAGTCGTGACGTATCCTATAAATACTGAAATTTTAGACTAAACTTTTCACAAGAGTAACCTAATTAAAAGAGCTTCGCTACAATGAGTATTAAATTACCAACATCACACACACGAGTTTCAAAGGCGCAATTGTCTGAGCCCAGTCCATTGTAGCATTACGGAAGGCCGTGTGTAACCTAATTAAAGTACATGTTCACATTCGGCGTCTATTCTACTATGCAACGTAATGGTCCCTCTAAAAATTTAGGTTACACACCCACCCGCAGTACATTAAAGGGGAAAACGGCTCCCTTGATATTAATGTGGTAGCATTACGTTCCCGTAACCCGGAATCCACAATCTCGCCTGTACGCCTCCCGAAGGCCCTCGCGCGAGTGTATAGTGGCGAACAGGAGCCGAGCGAGTATTAGGGTGAGTCCACACGGCGCGTTGCAGTGCTGCAAAATAATTATATATCCAGATTGTACGTCACACGTTTGGTGCGGCAGCGTCAAATAAATGCTGCAGTGCTCCTTTTATTTTTTTTCATTTTATTGTACTGTTTGGCATAGCACGGAGTTTTCCTCAGCAGCGACGCAGAAGCAACGCAGTGACGCCGCAATGCAACTTGACGCATCGCTTTTAGTCGTTCGCCGTCCACCTTGCATGAACCTCAGTTCTTCGCGCCGCACTCACTTTCTTTGACTGCAGGAAAAAAACAGACACCGTACGGGAGGCAAGGTACCAGTTACATAGGTACTTAAGCCCACTCTTCTTTCGCGCTCTTGCTCGCGCTTCTGGCGTGAACTATGCGCGACAAATGAGTCCCTCTACACTCTCAACGTTTCACAATTTGTGACAGACTCATTCGTATGCTCGATTGAAATGGATGCCGACGTTGCTGTTGCAGCTGTGCACTATAGCGTGATTACTTTCATATGTCAAGTGGTCCTTATGATCAGCCTGCCAAAGCCCGAGGTCTGCTCGATAGAACTCCAGCAGTGCTAAGCTCATGGTTATTGTCCCACAAAAATGTCAGTTTATGATATTTTAGCAGTCAACGGCACGTCCGCTCGTCATCACGTATCGCACACTACTGGTACCGTGAGTGTAAATTGCGTCCGCAATTAAGCTTTTCCCTTTGCCACGAATCAAGAAAACCGATATAACGAAGCGCGAACGCGAACCATGGATACCATTGTCGCAAGGTGTTCGGAGGCTGTTGCGGCGCGAGTGAACAACGGGCTTTACATACGCATCGCCTCGCCTCGTCTCGCCTCTTGGAGAGTGTGGATGCGCGATTCCACACCTTATCTTGGAATGATCTTTTTACTTTTTGGATATTCGTCAGTTAAAACTTTTTGTGTTCGCTGAAAAAGTTAAATTGGAAAACTCATCACGCCTTTGCGATCAGAATACTCCCGTTAGGATCTGCTGCTTAGAGGTATTCCAATTCCATGGTGTGCATCCTGTATTTCTATAAAAAGCTTATTATTATGGAAGCATATTATTATTATGGTTAAGGAAATGTATAATCTATACTAATATAATAAAGCGGAAGAGTTTGTTTGTTTGAACGCGCTAATCTCAGGAACTACTTGACCGATTTCAAAAATCCTTTCACCGTTGGATATGTAAGTGATCTTTGAGTGCTATAGGCTATATATGTACCACGGGCGAATCCGGGGCGGACCGTGTACTAGTGTAAGATAATTTTTTTGTGAATCGAACGATGATATTATCAAGAGAAATATATATAGAACTAATATTATGAATAAACATGCTCACCTACTTAATGCGCAATTTTAATAAAAATATAACATATCCTTTCAACTACAAAGTCGGTCACGAATTTTTAATCAAGTAGAGATAGATCACTTCATGACTCACGAGTTTGACTGAGGGCAGCTATTCTATTTATGCATAATAATTATATCAACCATTATAATTATATCCTGCCATAATAACGTAGTTATTAAATAGTGTTGAACACTTTTATTCTAAACACTATTGTCTATTGTAATAAGAATCAAATTATGAATTAGAGCAGCGGAAATTCCACAGAGTAAGACACCTTTTACACTATTAAATTATCGCCGTATAATAAACCTCGTAAAAAATTTACAACTGACTGACAGCAAAAAATCCCGGTAAAAATAAAGGCTCGTTTCTTATACATTGAAAATTGAAGGATACATTTTTAACCCCCGACGCAAAAACGACGGGGTGTTATGAGTTTGACGTGTCTGTGTGTGTGTGTGTGTGTGTGTGTGTCTGTCTGTTCCCCTGTGGCGCTCAAACGGTTGGATCGATTTGAATGCGGTTTTTTTTGTTTGAAAGGTGAATTAGTCGAGAGTGTTATAAGCTATGTTTGATGAAAATCAGTCCAAGATGGCCGCCGCTACAAAATGGCGGATTACATATTTTTTCACAACTCCCTTAATACGGGTATCAAATGAAAGAGCTTGACTAGTAGAATAGCACTATTGCAAATCCAAAATGGCCGCCGCCCAAAAATAGCGAATGTGGGGGTTTTTTAAATTTTTAATTTACACTTGTTTCCATTTTAAAAGCAGTTAGTTCCCTTAAATCGAGATTATCGAAACGAAATAATTAATGAAAAGATAGTTCTGTCAGAAACGAATTTGTATTGTAACAAAGCATCAACACATTATTTTTACTAAGTACCTAGTTACTTAGTTCAATTGCATCGAGAATATATTGTCAACAAACAGTACAAAAGTCAATAATCATCCTGAGAGGACAGCAAAGATGCCGCGTCGTCGACTTGTCGGTACTATCCAATAGTTGTGATTGAAAAATTGTGAATAACGTCACGTTTCTTGCTCACTCAAGGTTCCGATAAACGCTTAACGTAGCATCGCGTAGCGTCGTCTTGTGATACGAGATTTTATTCCATCGCAAGTTTTTCTCCTTATTCCTTGAATTTTTACTTCACTTTGCAGTTTATATTTTTATGCTTGTATCGCTTAATTTTTGCATGAAATTGCCATTAAATTCTTCCTTTCTCATACCTGGCCTGTTTTGCTTCCTTTTGGTAGATAGGTACGTGTCGGATAGCCTAGCTATTCACAACTTTTGTCTTTGTCACTTGACATAAAGTAAGTGACAAAACTTACGTTTAGGCTATCCGACACTTATCAGAAGGTGGTGAAACGGGCCGTTAATATTATGTCAAAAATTGTGATTAGCAAATAAAACACCAGGTAATTGAACACATAATTATGACTAACTAATGCTGTAGTTCTTCAGATACACAATACACCAGTTAAAAATGTACACAGTACATCTACAATACCTTACAATAATAATTGTGGAATAGAATAACTTAGTGATAATACAAAATAAAAATTATGACACATAGTCTAATGTAAAAATTTCGGGTACATACCACGATAAAATATTTGTTTATTTGTCGATATTTTTACATTAGACTATGCCGATAGACCACGAAATAAGCCTTAAATCACTAAAAATGATGACATCGGCTGTGCTTAATACGTGCGTAAGCACCTTTAATGCATGCAAATCATGTTAGACTACTAGGACACCTATAATACCTGATCAATGATCAAGGCACGACCTTAACATGCTTTTATATTTTTATCCAATGCATTTAGTCATTTGGTACATACAGTGTGATTAAGAGACATGCTGGGTTTCCATATTGGATACCTAGGTACCTCTTAATCAGTGAGTAGCTAATTTTTTTCCTGTTCGTAGGGTCAATTCACATTAACATAAACTGGAAGCGCATCGGAGTGACGGAACGCAACTAAAAACCATTCACCACATAATGCACAAATACCAAGACAAAAATATAGACGCCCGCATTCAGGTAGGTCATTAGCGTTTATTCTGCACGAAGCTGAATGCGCCTCTTTTATATTATCTACTAGCGGTCCGCCCCGGCTTCGCCCGTGGTACATATATTATAGCCTATAGCACTCAAGGATCACGTACATATCCAACGGTGAAAGAATTTTTGAAATCGATCCAGTAGTTCCTGGGATTAGCGCGTTCAAACAAACAAACTCTTCCGCTTTATTATATTAGTATCTATACTAAGTGATCCTTGAGTGCTATAGGCTATATATGTACCACAGGCGAAGCCGGGGCGGACCGCTAGTATAAGATAAAATTGGCAGAAGAGGACGTTGTGGACTACTTGAATGACAATTTAATATTATATCTTCGATGCGCTACTACTCTGCATCAATGTGAATCGACCTTCACTTGTATTTGCATTTCATTAGAATTCTGAGAACAACAAAATATCACATCAATTTATGTGTATATTTTTAAAATGTATTAAGTACGAGAACGTACCTAATGTATAAATATGTTTCCGTATACGTGCGCCGATTTAGAATTCTTTTGAGTGTACTTGTTTTAGGTATTATTATCATATTTATAGATTATCACATTATCATGAAATGAAAAATAGCTATCTGTCCAGATCAGTCCTCCTCTTAGCTCAAACGAGTTCGTGGACCTTGGAAATCTCTACTAGGGCCTATGTGTAACATTAGATGTTTATTGTTTTTAGGGTTCCGTACCCGAAGGGTAAAAAACGGAGCCCTATTAATGTCACTCGGCTGTCTGTCTGTCTGTCTGTCTGTCTGTCTGTCCGTCTGTCCGCCGGTCACAGGTCTCTAGCTCGCAGACGAAATGAGTTACAAACCTGAAATTTTGGTATTTAGTGTAAAACGTTAACCCAAAATCAAATATTGAATTAGAAATTGAATTAAATTATTTTTCAGGGGGGCTCCCATACATGAAAAAGGAGCCGGAAAAAAAAATTTTTTCTTTACCCTAGCTTGTGGGGTGTCATTGTTTAGAGCTCATTAAGTAGAGTACAAATATATATTTTTTTAATTTTTATCTCAAAAAATAAGGGAATGGAAGGCCATCAAAGTTGTCAGTTTTAGACCATTTTTGTGACGGGGGCTATCTCAAAAACTAAACTAGTTGGGAATATGATATTTCAGTATATTATGTACTATATGCTCTATTTAAACAACAAATACTGAAAACAACGATTTATTAAATAGTTTATAAGCTGTGACCAAAATAAACGAACATTTTTTTGGGTTTTTCTTTCACGGTTTGTTGCGATGTCTAGCTCGGAAATTAAATATTTCTTAGACCCAAAATATTATATTGTTCATAATTATGTACGGAACCCTGAAAGAGCGAGGCCCGACTCGCACTTGGCTGATTTTTTTATTCATCTGATCGGTTTGTTTTTACGCGGCGGCGTACCACGACGATAGTAGCATTCTGGTAAGCTTTCCTGGTTCCGATCGAAGTCTCCCACCAGACCATACCAGAGGAAATTCAGAAATTATAAATTCGCAAGTAACCCGTGCCGGGAACGAACCCGGGGTCTTCCATTCATGCGACACCAGCACTCATCACCGGAGGCAGAACCCTCTAAGGAAGAGAGAGGAGATTGAGGCGACTATGACAACTGAGTTACAGAGACTTCATTAGCCATACTCTATCGAGCTATCACAAAGTCTTCCTTATGAAGGCTTATTGTCAAACATCCCCCTTTGAAAAGTTTCCATACCAACTCGTACAGACATCAAAGGCTGGTACGAACCTGTAAACCCATCAAACGATCTCTCTCAAATACTTTTACTTATATCATCGATTTTCCCGTAAGCTCCCGTCCTCCGATATTGCACATCTCTGGGGATCATTTCGTGACCTGTAAAGTTAATGAGGGTGCCGGTATACGACGCTTCGTCGTCGTTCGGAGCATTTTGATAGATTACTTTCGTCATTGTTCCCGTTTGCATAATGCCATCCATAAGGAAGATGGAGGCGTTGAATGAAACATGGGACTTTGGGCACATTTTATGTATTTTTGTCGTATCTATATCTGCCTCTTAAAGCTAGTCAATATGAATAAAAATTTTAGATTCGCTAAAAGTAAGGTTGACTTTTCATATCGTGAGTTTTTCACATATTAACAATTAAGATTAACAATTAAATGCCTACTTAGCAAAAATTCACGGAATATGTGTATCATTAATTGGATTAAGTAAACTGAGAATTTAAGTGCACCTATACAAAGGATGAGAACTAAAGAGCGTACTCTGACTTTACTCTGATTTGATACAGACTCACAGAGTTAAAATAAGATATAATCAGTCTCGCTTTAACTCTGGTTCAAGTTTTATTAGAGTTCTCTTAAACTCTATAGATGACAGCCTAAGAGTATATACGATGACTTGCTCGAAACATTTTGATTCTTTTTCGTCACAGCATAATTCAATTTGCATAATTCCATCCATAAGCAAAGCGAAGGCTCCAAACAAAACACGCAAAGTTGGCACTTACTTGTATTCACATTATACCTGCTTCACTTGCCTTCTTTATCAATGGAGAATGAAAGTGAAATACAACTTTTTGTAGTTTCGATGAAAAACTAAAGGATTTTTTACGTGAATCTCAGCCGTTTTATTGCATATTTGTCTTAACTATATACATGGTATAGGGATATAAAGCTCTTAGGGAAGAGCTGAAACTTATGTACAGTGCAGTAGATACATAATGCAGTTTGCAGTAACGAGATCAAACGCGAGCGTGAAGCGTTCAAAGGAGCAACTAGCCAGCAGCCAGCCATTGTTCGGCTTCGATTAACACTTGATTAGGTGTTATCGATTGACAACTAGATACTGCACTCCGCTCGTGGCCTAAACTATTTTAGTTTATAGGTCAACGGTTTAGTGTTGAGTTCAAGCGGAATAAAGCTCGGAACATAGCGCACAGCGGCAAAAGCACGGCATGTGACGCCTGGTATCATGTTTTTCTTTGAATATGAGAAATATTCTAAGAAGTTAGTACGAATTGTCGTATGTCGACAACGTTGATAGATTTCGAGTCTGGAAATACTAAGACTTCACTGCGCTCGTGGCCTAAACTATTTTAGTTTATAGGTCAACGGTTTAGTGGTGAGTTCAAGCGGAATAAAGCTCTGAACATAGCGCACAGCGGCAAAAGCACGGCATGCGACGCGTGGCATCATGTTTTTTTTTTGGCAATTATTTTCTCCCTACATTTTTTGAATATGAGAGATAGTCAATGGCTTCAGTACGAGTTTTCGTATGTCGACAAAGTTAATAGATTTCGAGTCTCGAACCATATAAACGTCAAAGTGAAATAGATCTAAACATTCTTGTTTTAAAGCTGAAGTGATGCGTCCATACATTCACAGCCAGCCAGCGCCCCAAGTCCGAGTTTTCAGAGTTTTATTTCGCAAAGGTTGCTGAAAGTACGTCTTTAAAACAAGCGTCAGGTCCATTATTCTCTGATGATTTTATATTTCGACGCTAGAAATCTATTCACACTATCAAGACGTGCAAATAAATAAGTATACTAAGACAGTGTCGCCTCGTGAACGGAATGACATCGCTTTTAAAACTACCCAAGTATAAATTAAAAATTAGAAAAAACCCCGACATTCGTCATTTTGTGGTGGCGGCCATCTTGGATTTGCATAGTGCTATTCTACTAGTCAAGCCCTTTCATTTGATACCCATATTAAGGGAGTTGTGAAAAAATATGTAATCCACCATTTTGTAGCGGCGGCTATCTTGGATCGATTTTCATCAAACATAGCTAACAACACTCTCGTCGTTTTTGCGTCGGGGGTTAAAAATACATTTTGCAGGCGGTTATTGTCTCATTGACAAAAATACCTACCTACTCACGAAATAATCAAATTTATACTATCAACTAGGTGCTTGAAATTTTCATCACGAATCTGCGAGTTATGTAAGTGCAGATATAGACACTTGAAATGCTAGCACACAGCGCAGTTGGTAGTTAGCTCACAAAGCTTAATTGCCTTCTTTAGCCCACTCTCCGCACAGACCGTTAACCACTAGATAGCTTATTACGAGTGAATAGACTTCAGGTTAGCTGTTAATCTGAAAAACAATAAAATTATGTAGCTTTAAACTTTAGCACCTTTGCTATTGAGTTCCTTACTTAGATACTTTTACAGCATTAATATAAATTGTAAATATGTCTTTGTCTATGGTGACTTGCCCTAAACTATTTTCACTGCCCCTGTTTATAGGTACTGTAAATTTACCAAAGACAAAGTTTCTTTATTCAAAATTGGTACACAGTAGGTAGGTATACTTTTAAATGACAATTTTACAAGCACATAGATATAATGGTGATAATTACTTAGTACTTACTATAACTTAAAACTAAAGCTACGAGGTTTTCAACCGCGCCCTGAGAAGATCTCTTATGAAACTCAGACTATCTCACAAAACACATTAATTGTAATAAAGTAGGTAAGTTAAAAATTTCAGAGATTTACCGCCAATGTTTTAAATAACTTCTTACGCATTTTTATTATGCAACGATTCTTTGAATACACTTACCAGAGAAAAATAAAACTTTATTAAACAAAATCACCCTATAATCGATTCCCGATGTTCGCAAGAAGCACCAGTAGCAGTCTGAAGGCCAATAAATCAAGACGCGACGCCGACGCCTAGTAAGCTCTTTCATCTTTTGAACGCTACCGACGATTTAAACCTCTTACCAGCAACCCCTCGATCCACGGTTTTCCTTTTCGATTTGACGAAAATAAAACGTCTAAGCAAAAACACAAAGATATATATTTTATTATGTTAACAACTCGCAATCGTAGATATCTACCACGAATGGTTTGAAAAATAATAATAACAAAGTTCAAATCTCAATTTTTAAAGTTCATTTTATTTTGAAAACAAAAGAAAATGCTACTTCCTATGCAAACAAAATCCATACTATAAATGCGAAAGTAACTTTGTCTGTCTGTTACGCTTTCTAGCCTAAACCAATCAACCAATTTTGATAAATTTTGGTTTAAAGATAGATTGGATTTTGTGGAAGGACACAGGCTACTTTGTATCCCGGAAAAACCAACGGTCAAAATCTACGCGGATGAAGTCACAGGCATCAGCTAGTCATCCCATAAAATAAGAATTCTCAATGATCACTCTATGCACCGTAACACTCACGTATGGGGGGGAAACAATAAATTTCCAAGTCCTAGAAATGCATCTAAAAAGTCGGTTTAAACCCGTAAAATGCAGAACCGATTGATCTTAAGAAGTAGCGGATAGTAGTTGGATGTGGAAGGTCAGGCACCTGCTTGGTGGTGCACTCTCGGGAAAGCCCATGTTGAAAGCCTATGGTAAAATGCCTGCAATATGCTGAATAACAAGTATAAATTTAAAACTTAAAAAACCCCCAACATTCACCATTTTGTGGCGGCGGCCATCTTGGATTTGCAATAGTGCTATTCTACTAGTCAAGCCCTTTCATTTGGTGAAAAAATATGTAATCCGCCATTTTGAACCGGCGGCCATCTTGGACCGATTTTCATCAACCATAGCTAAGAACACTCCCGACAAATTCACTCAAACAAAAAAAACACACACACACACACAAACACAGACACACAGACACGTCAAATTTATAACATTCCGTCGTTTTTGCGTCAGGGGTTAAAAAGAAGAGCATGAGAAATATAATAATAATATGGGTAATTTACTTTCAATGTTCACAGCAAGCAATCGTATATTTCACAGGCAGTGCTACGGAGGGCCAATAAATCAAGCAGCGGTGCCGACACCAATGCCGAGTAAGCACCTTCATCTTTTGAGCGCACCCGACGACTTATACCTCCTACGACAAATAATAATGCTTCGATGCTCCTGATTTTAGTTCCGATATAAAAGCGAACTCCTTCAGGAGCTGAGCACCTAGTAGTTTACTAAAACTTCTTTGTAGATACTTCGTTGTAGTATATTAATAACAAGACTATGCATTAACACAATGGTTTTCTATCTTCTATCTTCTATCCATATAATAAAATCGTAGACTTGCCGTATTTGTACATTAAAGATTTTTGCAAAATAATAATTGGGGGATGATAAGAATAAGTAATAGAACGTAAAAAATCTATTTTTGAAATTTTTCTCTGTTTGTCTGTTTATCTGTTTGTCAGTTTTTCTGTTTGTTTGTCTGTATGTTTGTGCGCGCATCACGCAAAAACTACGGAATGGATTGAAATGAAACTTAGCATGATTTAAGTTCATACTACGGAGTAATATATAGGATACTTTTTATCCCGAAATTCAGCAAGGTTGCTCTGGGAGAGGGGATGAAAGTCAAAATGTGTACTTAGCTGTAATTCATTAACGCGTGGTCCGATTTTATTCATTGTTTTTTTGTTAGAAAGGAGATATATCAAAGATAAAGGCTAATTTAATTGAAAGGCTGGATCGATTTTGATGAGACTTTCACTGGCGGATGTTTACATTTTGATCTACCTAAATATCTGCCAGTGAACTTTTAACAGTTTTTAGCAAGTTATGAGCTCAAAGGAGCTTATGAAAAACAAAATAATTCCCACGGGATTTTTAAAAACCAATATCTACGCGAACGAAGTCGCGGGTATCCGCTTGTGTCTAATAAATCTGCTGCTTATTTAGGAAACTTCAACTTTATACTTCCTAGCAAACCTCGTACAGTTCGTGACATCTATCACATAATATTAGATGTTTAAAATATCTAAAGAGTTACAGAACTTCTTTGAAATGAACCAATATGAAATATTCGACGAAAGCAAACATAGAAACTAATAGAAAAAAATAACTTGCTAAATAACTTGCTAAAAATAAAAGCTGGTACCACACTAATCGCAGGATTCTACATAACCTATTCGGTTGGTCGTGTCCGCGGCTATGTAGTTCGCTCTTGGACCGTTTCCAGTCAACGCCAGATGTCATTCCGCCGGAAACACCGGATCTGGGTTCGCGCGGATCCGGCGTGAGATTTATTGGGCGAAACGATAGTGTTCTATTAAAAATTCGATTCCGTTTCGGATCGACGATTTACGTATACCCCACATCCGAACACTACCTGATTTCACATTGAAAACTGCAATGTATTGAATCCGCGTCGGACATTTTTCTAACACGTGTGACATTTTAGAGAATTGCACTTGCAATAGAAATTCCGTTTTCCACTTCTATTTAAATCCTCTTTTCCACCGGAATGACAAATTGTTCCCAGAGTTGGTTTTAATGTAAGCTTTTAAACCCCTTAATATAATTTGAACTTTCCAACTACTTTGCCATGCTACTGTGCACTTTTTAAGTCTTTTTAATTGAAATCTTTATACTGGTATTATCTTCAGTCTTAGAAATTGGCGCATTTTGTTGAGATTGAATAGTTATTGCAAGGTTTGTAGTGTGCAAACAAAATATACATCTAAACAATAGTAACAGATAACTAAGAGCGAGGCCACACTGCGAAATTTATTCGCGCGAATTTTTTCGCAGAATTCTGTGACATATGGAAATATATGAAGCTGCCCGCATTTGCGATTTAAAATTCGTGAAAAAAATATATTAAAATGCAGAAAACAAACCGCGCGAATAAAATTCGGGCGAATATATTTCGCAGTGTGGCCCCAGCCTAAAATTATCAAACTGCAGTTACGTTCAAAGTAAACACGCTTCTTCAATTTTTCTGTGATAAGACCGACAACATATTTACCTTCAAAGACATAAAAGAATTATTTATCTTCGTTATTTCTTTTAAAATTTGCAATTTCAATTATATCATCATTAGCATTCGCAGGAAAGCGACAGAACATTGTATTCATGTTATTATACAATGAACACAAAATTACTTTGCTATAATCCGCTAACAGTGACAAATTTGTAGGCACAACACCACACAAATTCACCATAAATTTAACTCGACGATCGTTTCGCTCCGACACCGGAGCATCTTCAGGAGATGTCGACTTCACAACGGATGATTGCAAAGTCACTTTGCAATCATCCGTTGTGTGGTGTTGTGCCTACAAATTTGTCACTGTTAGCGGATTATAGCAAAGTAATTTTGTGTTCATTGTATAATATCATGGAATTCCGCATAGTAACGCCTGCTTCTATTCAACATTGTATTCATGTATTATGAAATCACATTAAACATCTACGTATTGTCTAAAATATTCCTCTATCACACATGTATTTCCCTAAAAGTCTTTGCTAGACTATTTACCGTATCGTACAGCCAATGGCACGTGCTCAATCCAATCTGATATCAGAAATGTCGGCATAATAAACGACGTAATCTAGACGCCGCTTGACACACATTTGTCTTGCAAATGTGTGACTCGCGCCTGAATCGCGAGCTATAATTTTGCCATAAATTATGAACTATGCCTCACTAACTATAAAGCTCATTTTACAAGAGCAATATGTTTATTGGCAAAATGGGAATTCACACTTATATTTTTGGGTAAAATGCAACGTTAGAAGCTCGTTTTGATACGTAACAGGGATGCACTCGTGTGGGTCTATGTTGGCAACAAAAATAGTTGGTTCTTTAAAAATAAAGCAGATAAAGATTTAAACGATAACAATAACCTGCAAAGGTGTTAACACAATTTGAGTCATACTCATAAATAAGTCCTTAGTAATTTCAATTCTAAGCCCCTTAGGTTACCTCTATCAAAGTCTTATTTGCAAAGTCGATAAATGAAATCAGATATCTAGTAACAAAGCCTGTTCAAACAAATTATTCGTAACATACATAGATTGGTAAATTACCTAAAGCCCCTTGTATAGGTTGGTCCAACGCGCTCGGCGAAAGCACTCGACATGTATAGAGCCACTTAGTGAATATGGACCGCGTGTTGCTAGTGCTGGCGCTATGGGTTTTCATACACAAATCAAAAGCTGACATAAGCGTAATTCACCACATCATTTAAAAGTTGGTCGAAAGCGTTGGGCCAACGTGACGCGAAGGCTTTAAAGATATAAAGTTTCGAAGTATCCTGATAACAATGGCAATCAAGTAACTACTTGCAAAATATCGTTAGAGAAATTGGCCTCCAACAAAGCCTGCTACTCACGAGCCTACACAATAAAGCTTCTTTCGAACTTCCTCCAGATATATAAAACGTAGTAGGGTACTTTGAGAAACTATTTCGGTACCCTCTTTCACCGACCTATAAGGAGTTTGGTGAAATCATTTGTTACATATTATTATTTGAAAGAGAAGTTTTATTTGTGAGTAGCCAAATATAATGTTGATGCTTTAAATGTGTTGAGATTATAATAATTATAAGTAGGTGCTAAAATTATTAAATCTGTTTTTTTATACATAATTATTAATGTCAATTTTTTGATATTTTTTCTTTGCTTCATAGATAAAATTTTTCATTATACTTAGGCCATCATCTCATCTCAGGCTGGCAAAAAAAAAAACAAGAAAAGTGGGTACTGATGCTTTACTGATATGTGCCAAGTTGCCAATCGTTCTTTACTTGAATCCTGGTTTAACAGCTTTTGTACAAGGAAATCGAATTTATTCAGGGCATAATAGTTTTTTCTGTTTGTGATTCATTCATTCACTTCAACAGTCCTGTTTGCTTTTTTGGTTTAAAAATTTAATTTCATCGGTAACCTTACTTTATCCGCCTGATGGGCAACTGATCTTTAGTCATCTATTTTAAGCCTCCTCTGAAACCAGATTTAGAATGTTCGCATTATCAGCACTAAGGGAATTCTCTTGCACTTGTATATCAAACAATAAAACAAAACCAAGAGCCTTATCGATCGTGAGACCCGAAGCCCTGGATAGTTCACAAGCCAGACTTTTTCCACCTCGTTTTGCAACCATAAAGCGGAGCGGCTCGCAAAATTCTATATTATTAAGTAAATTGCGATCGTCTAAGTGCTCTTTATGCTTATTAAAGTTGATAATATCTTCACTTCACTTCCTAGATGAAAAGCTGTGATAGCCTAGTGGTTAGGACGACCGACTTCTAATCGGAGGTCGTGGGTTCGATCCCGGGCACGCCCGCACGCACCTCTAACTTTTCGGAGTTATGTGCGTTTTAAGTATTTAAATATCATTTGCTTTAACGGTGAAGGAAAACATCGTGAGGAAACCTGCATGCCTGAGAGTTCTCCGTAACGTTCTCAAAGGTGTGTGAAGTCTGCCAATCCGCTTGGCCAGCGTGGTAGACTATGGCCAAAACCCTTCTCACTCTGAGAGGAGACCCGTGCTCTGTAGTGAGCCGGTAATGGGTTGATCAGGACAGGACTTCCTAGATGCGGCTTTTCTTGTTATATTAAAATATCAAAGAACGTAAGTGTGTCATTTTATTAATTATATTAGACTTTTCAAAGCACCTATTATTTTATTTTTTAACTAACATTATTACTTTATTTTTATAAAGCACCAAAATATTTCTTAAAATTTCTATAAGATCTTAGGCCAATATTTTCGTCATCTAGACATTAAAGTAATTGTTATTTAAAGGCGCAATATGAAAGTTAGTTTAAAACAGATTACATAAAAAAACAAGCTTCAAATTTTTATTGAACAAAATATTTAGTTTACTGCAATCCTATCTGGATTACAGTAAAATCTTGCAGTAAATAAGTAATCTTGATCTGTTTACACTGTCAATATTTTACCTAAGTGTATAGAACATTCTCAAAAGCTTAAATCCTTAATTCAAACATCTAAAGTCACTGCGGACTTCTCGTATCTTCAGAGACACGAAAAGAAAGGCAATACATCATGCAAACCGCATTAACTTTGCACGAACACAACAAAGATTGGGAAGAAAAATCTTTTTTAGGCGGCGCTCCTCTAAGAAGCAACGAAATAAAAATATATAAAATAAATATCCTAAGACATCGTAAATCACCCATGAACATGTTCCCACTCGACGACATACACAGTTTCGGATATATTTCATTGTTGGCTCACCGATGACGAAACTCGTAAAAAAGTAAACATAAAAAGACTTTTAGCTATAATATATAAAAGCCTTTTATTTCAGACACATCGTAACATAACATGTTTGAGTTCACATTATAAAGCACGTTTCTACTATAAACACAATTTTTTAACAATATATCTTAGAACATTTATTAGTTATTATTGGTGTCTGTATGCTTGCTCACTTGCGTCTCTTTCCTTTACCTTCTTCGTCCAGGTTTGACCTGGTGATTTCATCATCCTATCTAATTTTTTGTCGCATTATTCTACGCTTGCCTAATCTAAGTCGCCAAAGTATTACCAATGAGTTCCACTTATCTTTTTAATCTCATAATGTGAGCATCACTTCCAGTTTAAAGTATTTTTTTTTTAGTGTTGCATCTTTCACTCCCCTTCTTTCCAAAGATAAACATTTATTTACTTATCGCAAAAAGCTTGAGTTTCTCGTACAATCCAACTAAACGTCATGTTGCTTTTCATAGATTTTTTCCTTTAATGACATTCTTTTTACAACATTCAAAGATGGTATTCGTCAAGGGAGCATATTGGTGTTAGTGAACCCGCAAGAACGTCATGTATCACATTTTTAGATACCCAGGGAGAAAGGAGAAATATTTTGATAAAGCAATGTAGCCTCTATTCCACAGTGCTTAGGGTTGATATTATTACGTATCTTTTTACCGGAACCAGTTTTTACTATACACACGCCAGAAGACACGATGTTTTTGTAGAGAAAGAACTTCTTTGACACTCTATCATAATATTTTAAATTCCGTTTAATGATTAAACGAACTTACCTGTAAGTGAAGTTCGATCATAATTATACGAAGAATTCGTCCGAAGAGATTAGCAGTATATATTTGTAGTACCGTGTACGTACGGCCACTTTCACACGTTAGTTGAGGGTAGCTGAAAAACAAAAACAAGCTCCCCTCTCCCGACCAACAGCAGGCCCGCCCCGCCGCTGCACTATTCGTCATTTAGTTCCAAGCTAGAATATATTTTCATGACACTGGGGTAAACCTGTGGGAGGGTGGGTTGCTAATCTCTTCGGACGAATTCTTCGTATAATTATGATCGAACTTCACTTACAGGTAAGTTCGTTTAATCATTAATTATACTCGTATTCGTCCTTCGAGATTAGCAGTATATATTTGTAGATATTGAGAGATTTGTCATGAAATAGTCGCATTTTTACAATCAGAGTATTGAAATCATTAAATTTATGCAATACATGTTCGATATAACATTTGTTTAATACTTAATAATTCTGTATAAGTATAATTATTAATGTAATAAATTATTAATGTGAGTAAAAAAGTATATTTAAAAATATGCTTAATAATTCCGACTTACTATTATTATTATAAGTTCTTAGTATACTTGCAACAAAGGGATCAACTCTATAATCTTAAATTTCTTTATCGTAAAATTTTCCAAAAATATTCGAAGAATAAATAAATACCCAGACTGTGGGCCGTAGAGGTCATAGTGTGTCGTGTACTATGGACAGAAAAAATAAAGACACGTCAATGCCACTGCAACGCAAAAACATTTTTGACCTAACGACCTAAGGTCTGTGAGGTAATGGGCAGATAATGTCGATAATGTACCACCCTTGTACCTACTTAAAAAAAGGTGAGCTTGATTGTGTCAAAGATGTTTAGTTTTATCAATAAAACTTTTTAGAGGTACGACGGGGCATATTTGGATTTTTCCTCTAAAAATGAAGAAAGAAATGAATTGGACTGCAAGGATCCTATTCAGGAAATTTTAATTTTTGGTTTCTTTTATTTGTACTGGGGTTAAATTTTCATTAAGAGACCATTGATACAAAAAAAATTCAATACAATTGAAGTGTCCCCAGTGGCGTTGTATTTTAGCATGGGGGTCTGAGTTTAATATTATACTCTTGAAAAATCTGTTTATACTCGTATAAACTTCTAAACTTCGTTTTTTCCGATAAAACTGCCTAATATTAGGGACAGTGAAGATCTACAGCTTTTAATTGTGCTGTAGCCAGCGTCTTTGTGATAATGTTGTGACGAAAAATCAATAAAATTGGATGCTTGATAGAAATCAACCGTTACAATATTTTTATAAATTATAACTGTTTAAATACTGTAAATTATATTGTTATACGTATACAATTGTAATCAGCATTACAATATTGAAACTGCTTATTTTAAACAACAGTCATATTGTTTTAAAGAGTTTTCTGGCAGAGAAATAATCATGACATCTATGGATGAGAGTGGGATACCTCTTTCCAATAAGAACTCCCAGAGAGTAGTCCTGCAACCACGGTACACCGCTGATGCACATCGCGGCTGCTGGGGGGGACGCAAAAAGGACAATTTCCGGAATATCAAGTTGTTTTACGATAATGTTAAAGCTACAATAGAAAGCTCCCACTCTACATCTGGATGAATTCTTCTTGATTCTCTGGCAGCTATAATATTGTCACTAGAGCGTGTATAGGTCGCGAACTTTCTGCTCGCACCATTGCTATGTCTCTCGTAGCCTGCGTGAGGTGGGGAAAAAACTAAATACCACTATACCATGGTTTATATATGCAATTACAGTGGTATTATGTATTTGTATACTTAAAAATATTTAACTAGCGTGTAAGTTTTTAGCAATCATTTTTAAGCTGGAATAAGCTACTAGGATTTCTAAATGATTAATGTGAAATATGAGTTCAACCTCATTCCATTAACTGCTAGTAGTTTCCCCACCATAAGCAGCCCCCCATCCCGAAGTTGAGGCATCAGTGAAAATTTTTAAATCATAAGGTTCAATTTTAATTTTGTTTACCGAGTTATCTATTAATTTAAACCACCATTTAAAAAACTGAAGCAAGTGGCAACGGGACATCCACGCGTTTTATCATTTTCTTCTCTTATTAGATTTAGAAATTTACACCTTTTAATAACGTTGGTGGTACAGCCCGCAATATTTAATAGCAGGGCAAGCTAAAGTGAAAAAAGGCCAACTAACCTAGTAAAGTCTAATTTTACAATTTTTTAATACTGAAATACTTTTTAATGTATTTTTAATTTTTTAATACCGCAGGGGGTAATTTGATTTCAAATGTTTTTAAAATCAATTATATATCAATAATTTACAGTGCGTTGATGGCAATATATTGCTATTTTCTTCATTGATAATGAAGTTCAAAGCAGTTAAGTGTAAGATATGTTATTAAAACATTAGTTTCGTGATTTCCCAATCAAGAGGATGTCATCAAGATAACCGGTAGATAGAAATAGAAATAGAAACATGCTAGGTAATCTTAGTAATTTTAAGACAGGTTTCATGATCTTCGTGAATACAAATGGTACTGCACCATTTGCTCATTGGTTCAAACCAAAGAGCAAAACATTCTAAAACTTCAAAATATTTTATTCTCTCGAACAAAAGCGTAAATACTTTTTGGAATCTTATGTATTCGGACCGAAAAATAAGCATCTTGATATCAATTGTGGTCATATAGTACTTTTGACTAACTAATTTAACCACTGTTCTAAAATCTTCAAGTTTAAAATGTACAGTATTATAATATATATATAATTATCCACATCTGGAAAAATCTACAGAAACCGAAATCTACAGCTACAGCTATAGGTATAGCTATATATTATTACTTCCTTGAAAGTAAGTATAAAGATTCGAAAAAAAGGAAGTGAAAACGGGAACCAGAAATCCACGATTCCCTCAAGATTTGTGAAAAAACCGAAACTCACGCGGGCGAAGCCGCGGGCAAAAGCTAATATAGTATAAATTTAGTACAGAATTAGTATAAATTTATTTAATTGTTTTAAATTTAAAACAAGCTTGTTTGCCTTGTCTTGGATACCAAAAAAGGAAAATCAGATAATATAATTGATTAACCAATGATTCACATTGTGAAATAGCTCCTATAGCTTGGAGCTATCGATAGGCTCTTTCATATGTTTCCTGTCCTGGTGGGAATATGTTCTGTTTTTGGAACTTGTTTTTGAAATACAGGAGTACTTAAGGGAATGTTGTAACCATTTATCCAACTTAAAACTGTAGGATCCTTGGTTAATCGTGACCACTGGTTTAAAAAAGGCTGATAAAATCTATCAGTACTCCTTACCTCGGTTAACGATGGCTGCGCTTGGACGGCGTGCGAAAGCTTCTCAAGGAGCCCGTGGGCCGACTCCCAGGGGCACGGGGCAGGCACGTCAGGCCTCGAGCCCCTCGGCAACCTGCGCCTCGAGAGAGGTGTCCTCAAACATAAATCATTGTTCTTACAAGTTTACTTGTTGGATCTAGATTTCAACTGCTGTTGTTCAGAAGCCTGCGCCGCATCCAGTCATTGCTTTAGCAGACTCCCAATGGTCTCCGAAAGATCCTCTCCAAATAAAAAAGAATAAATCAATTTTAGCGAGCATTAAACGATCCTTTATTTCCTTCTTTAACGAAGATAAGACGAAAAACGTCAAAAAAAATGACTAAGAATCGCTGTGTTCAACTCTGGTTCTACTAAGGCATCACCATTGTGGGCCCCCTTAGTTATCTCATTAGTAAAATCTGCATTTCGAGTCCATCATCCGGTAAATCAATCGGCTCAGACAATGAAAGTGTATTTGGCCCTGATGTTGAAAAAAAACAACATGAATGTCTGGATCAGAGCGAGCGTTAGAAAAAAAATAAACGCATAAGGGTTTTATACGTGAACACGTATTAATATCAAAAAATTGATTTTACTTTCGTTAAAGTATTCAAAACAAACGAAATATAGATATAAATTGTGGGTATTTTGTATAAATTTGTGTGCGAAAAACACACTACAATTGCTAAGATTTCAAATACCCAAACATTATGCGCGAACACGCATTACTCGCCAGTTGTTAATCCCAATATTGAGAAGAAGTGGGTACCTTGCGAAATTCCATTACGCAATAACCACAACATTATGCGTGAACACGCATTGCTTGTTAGTTGTTTATCACAATATTGAGAAGAAGTAGGTATCTTGCGAAATTCCATTACGCAATACTCAAAATATTATGCGCAAACACGCATTGATTGTCAGTTGTTTATTCCAATATTGAGAAGAAGTAGGTACCTTGCGAAACTTTCATTACGCAATGTCCACAACTCTATGTGCGAACACGCATTGCTTGATAGTTGTTTATCCCAATATTGAGAAGAAGTAGGTATCTTGCGAACATTCCATTACGCAATACCCACAACATTATGCGCGAACACGCATTGCTTGACAGTTGTTTATCCCAATATTGAGAAGAAGTAGGTATCTTGCGAACATTCCATTACGCAATACCCACAACATTATGCGCGAACACGCATTGCTTGACAGTTGTTTATCCCAATATTGAGAAGAAGTAGGTATCTTGCGAACATTCCATTACGCAATAGCCAAAACATTATGCGCGAACACGCATTGCTTATCAGTTGTTCATCACAATATTAAGAAATAGGTAGATATCTTGCGGACATTTCATAACGCAATACCTAAAAATTATGCGCGAGCACGCATTGCTTGTCAGTTGTTTATCAAAATATTGAAAAGAAGTAGGTAGGTACCTTGTAACAATCGTGGCTGATGCGAAGCGGCTTGTCTCGGCTGGATGTCGTTTCTCGATGCTGGTCGTTTTGACTTCTGCTCCGGAGAACTTGATAGCACTCTAATTCGGCGGTAACGTTTACGTGAATCTTCTTGTATTTTTTCATCACTCACTTTACGTTCACTCACTACTTTACACTATTTATATTATTTATATTATATTTATAATTTTTATAATTCATAAATAAATATATATAATATATATCACTGAACGTAACATGAAATTGAAGACGTGCGAAATGGCTGAGCACGAAAACACGAATGACGAATAGTGCAGCGGCGGGGCGGGCCTGCTGTTGGTCGGGAGAGGGGAGCTTGTTTTTGTTTTTCAGCTACCCTCAACTAACGTGTGAAAGTGGCCGTACGTACACGGTACTACAAATATATACTGCTAATCTCGAAGGACGAATACGAGTATAATAATATATTGATAACTTTAATATTCATCGACCAGCATAGCTCAACTCATGACGACCTACCGGAAAACGCAACCATTAGTGGGGATCCTCCACTAACTGTATGATCTACTTCATCCTATCTTTAAGCCTATAGACACTAGCGGCCCAAGACCGTGTTCTATGGAAATCCTTGTGTAAGAGACCATCGAAATTGATAAATAGGAGGTTTCAACAGTGAATAAAGCTTGAAACATGAATAAATAGAATAAACATGTTTAATTAAGAGTCCTCTCCATGGCAGCGACAAATCGTTGGTGAGTGGAGTCTAAAACAGTGATTTCTGCATTTAGAGAGCGAGACGTCTTCAGTAAAGAAAAGTACTAAAAATATTTACGCAAATTAATAAAAAATTAATTAAATAAATAAATTTTGCTTGAGATATCATGATTTTTAGTGAAAAACGGCAAAGTAAAAAGATGCAAATCTAGGTTTGGAATTTCGCCTATTTTAGCAAATATTTGGCAATTTTTTACAAGAACTAAAGACATTTGTAATTATTATGAAGTAACCTATGATAAGACTTCGGTCGTTTTTCAATTTTCTAGTTTCTTATATAGTTTACTAGATTCTGCCCGCGGCTTCGCCCGCGTGAATTTTGGTTTTTCACAAATCCCGAGGGAATCGTGGATTTCCGACTCCCTTTCCCGCTCCCTTTTCCAAGCTTTATACCCACTTTCAAAGAAGTTTGCTATAGTAATCTACCTATAGCTGTAGATATATATTTCGGTTTTATCAAAATCCCGTGGGAACTGTGCATTTTTCCAGGATAAAAAGTGCATACGCATACAGATGCATGCAACGATTGTAATAATGTGCTATGTGAGCGTGAGTTACCTAAGAACAGTCAACGCCATCTATCGCGTTTTTGGAAGTCTATATCTATTTTAGTCCCACAGGAATACTTTTCCGGGATAAAAGGTAGCCTATGTTTTAAGTCAGGGTATAAGCTATCTCCATTCAAAATTTCAGCCAAATCAGTTCAGTAGTTGCGGCGTGATTGAGTAACAAACATCCAAACATCTAAACATCCAAACATCGACACTTTCACATTTATATTATTATTTCCGGGATAAAAAGTAGCCTATGTTTTAAGTCAGGGCATAAGCTATCTCCATTCAAAATTTCAGCCAAATCGGTTCAGTAGTTGCGGCGTGATTGAGTAACAAACATCCAAACATACAAACATCTAAACATCCAAACATCCAAACATCTAAACATCCAAACATCCAAACATCCACACTTTCACATTTATAATATTAGTAGGATAGTAGGATTAGTAGGATTGGTATTGTGATTATGTGTGATAGCTTCTGCCCGCAGCTTCGCTCGCGTGAATTTCGGTTTTGAACAAATCCCGAGGGAATCGTTGATTCCCGGTTCCCGTTCCCGCTCCCTTTTCCAACCTTTATACTTTCTATCAAGGAAGTTCGCTATAATAATCTACATATAGCTGTAGATATAGACTTCGGGTTTTTCAAAATCCCATGGGAACTGTGCATTTTTTCCAGGATAAAAAGTAGCCTATGTGTTGCCAATGCATGCAACACAGCAAACTATTGCAATAATGTGTTATGTGAACGTGATTTACCTAAGAACAGTCAGCGCCCTCTATGACGTTTTTGGAAGATTATATCTATTTTAATCCCACAGGAATACTTTTCCGGGATAAAAAGTAGCCTATGTTTTAAGTCAGGGCATAAGCTATCTCCATTCAAAATTTCAGCCAAATCAGTTCAGTAGTTGCGGCGTGATTGAGTAACAAACATCCAAACATCTAAACATCCAAACATCGACACTTTCACATTTATATTATTATTTCCGGGATAAAAAGTAGCCTATGTTTTAAGTCAGGGCATAAGCTATCTCCATTCAAAATTTCAGCCAAATCGGTTCAGTAGTTGCGGCGTGATTGAGTAACAAACATCCAAACATACAAACATCTAAACATCCAAACATCCAAACATCTAAACATCCAAACATCCAAACATCCACACTTTCACATTTATAATATTAGTAGGATAGTAGGATTAGTAGGATTGGTATTGTGATTATGTGTGATAGCTTCTGCCCGCAGCTTCGCTCGCGTGAATTTCGGTTTTGAACAAATCCCGAGGGAATCGTTGATTCCCGGTTCCCGTTCCCGCTCCCTTTTCCAACCTTTATACTTTCTATCAAGGAAGTTCGCTATAATAATCTACATATAGCTGTAGATATAGACTTCGGGTTTTTCAAAATCCCATGGGAACTGTGCATTTTTTCCAGGATAAAAAGTAGCCTATGTGTTGCCAATGCATGCAACACAGCAAACTATTGCAATAATGTGTTATGTGAACGTGATTTACCTAAGAACAGTCAGCGCCCTCTATGACGTTTTTGGAAGATTATATCTATTTTAATCCCACAGGAATACTTTTCCGGGATAAAAAGTAGCCTATGTTTTAAGTCAGGGCATAAGCTATCTCCATTCAAAATTTCAGCCAAATCGGTTCAGTAGTTGCGGCGTGATTGAGTAACAAACATCCAAACATACAAACATCTAAACATCCAAACATCCAAACATCCACACTTTCACATTTATAATATTAGTAGGATTTACGCACGAAGTTGCCCCAAAATTTGCCCAAAAATAGTGATTTTTCGAGCGTCATAACTTTCAAAATAAATATAATTTTACTATTATTTTTATTTTATGGCATAGATAATGGAGATATAAATTGATATCTGGCTTAACTTTGGACCTATTGCGACAAATATTAGAATAATAGGCGTAATACGTTTGTATGGAGAAGCGCGTGAAGAGAGCGGCCTTAAATAAAAACCTTGTCTCAATAGCTTTTTAATGTCACGAAGGCAGAAAGAAAGGACAAAAAGAGAATGACAAAGTGGAATCGTAGCAAGAAACCAAACAAGAAAATACAGTCAGTTTTATTGCGAGTGAGAAGTTTTGTTTTTAGCTGAGACACACCTGAGTCTTGAAGGGCTCATAAATAAAAGGGGGAAACGGCAAAAGTTGCGGAAACATCGCAACGGATATCTCAAGAGAGACGTTCTATTTGCGAACTGTATTATTATACGGTTAGTCTAAGATTTTACACATATAAATAGTTTTGCGACTCGTTTGCTCACTCGTTTTAAGAAACTGAACCCAAACACTCTTAATATAAAGTCGTAATTCCATAGTTCGAATATGTATTTTACAACATTTCTGCTTGGGGCGCTCGCTGTGTTCGAATGCTCAATGTATTGGCGAACTCAAACTTTAATACAAGCCATTTTAGGTCCATTTTACTCTGAAATCGATCAATAGTACACTACACTACAAAGTTTTGGAGTGCTCCAAACTTAGACTAAGCACTCTGTATTATTATACGGTGACGTAAACGACGGAACGATGGTGATTCGTGGAAATGTTTATAGTGCTCTATTGCTTTAATACTTTAATGACGTGATCATTTGGTCCGTTCAATAGAATTTATTTATTTCTCGGTTTAGGCTTGTGAAAGGTACAATTACTGCCTCTTTGCTTCAATAAAATATGTTATCATGAAAAATGCAAAAAAGGAGACTGTTTTTTAACTTCCAGAAATCTTTTATTGCTTCTAAATCTAACATCTAAATTTCTAATTCAATATTTAGTTTTGGGTTAACGTTCTACCTACACCAAATACCAAAATTTTAGGTTTGTAACTCATTTAGTCTACGAGCTAGAGATCTGTGACTGGCGGACGGACAGACAGACGGACAGACAGACAGCCGAGTGACATTAATAGGGCTCCGTTTTTACCCTTTGGGTACGGAACCCTAAAAATTGATTTTTCGGACTTGTCACTATATTGAAGCAAAGAGGCGATATGCATATCAGTCATATCAACAAGTGCATACCTATCAGTAGATTGTGCTGGTCAAGCAACAATGACCCAAGTCAGTAAATAAACAGGTTTAAGATAACTTTTGAGGTCCGATTTAGGCCTTTTAATTTTTTCTATGCTTCGAAGATCACGCGAAGTCCACGCGATATCCCGCAGTCATATCCATACTATTGTTAATGGTCCAGGTCGTGCACCCCAAATTGCACTACCTATTCCGATCTTTGATTATCACCAACGTTTCATATATTCGTAGTTGAGTTCGAGTCATATGCTGCAAGATCTAGAAACTCGCTATTATCCAAAGATTACCAACCTCTACCATCATAATATGATTAACTGAAAGAGATCACAACCCTCAACCATGAGGCATACAAGGCAGAGGGAGTACTCTACAAGTGCTCTACGGAGCAAATGTAAATATTGTGTCTCATACCCCATTTGCGCGACATACGAAAATATATCTGCTTCTTACCATGTCTATAATAAATGGGGTCTTAGACGTTTAGAATTCATCGATTTATTTAAGTCAACTCGAAGAATTTCAACGAAACTAATAAGCGCAATGTTGTTTCCGTTGAAACGCGACAAAGGGTGAAATGAAAAGGGTGAAGTGATCAGTCGAGTGAGACGATTCGTAACAAAGTTCCGCAGCCGGTTAACGAGGCCGCTCAAGGATAACATAATAGACAAGAAACTTCAAAATTGAAATAAAATCAATCTATTGAAACGCGTAATAGAAGAAATAGAATTCTTCCTTTTCTATTAAAACAGGTTTTATATAATTAATTGAAAAAAATTGGTTATCTGTAAAGTCGGTTTACCGACGATCATTTTACGTGATAATGTCGTAGGAAAACAAAGAGAGATAGATGCGTCACAAGCCGAACGCTTAGGCCGATTGTGCCTTCTCTATCGCTTGTTCCGCACTCTCACTTGCACGCGATACGTGACAATGAGTCATGCTTTTTCATGAGTGTAGCCGGCGTTCATCGATTATAATATATAACACGTTATACGTTATCACATCAAAAACCTTCCGAGTTTAACATTATGAAAGGCTTATGACGCAGGAATTTACTCATCTTTATTAACTGTAGGTATAATCTTTTTTAATTTGTATGTGGTTCAATGATCCATCGAGACTTGTAGTCTCGTAAAAGAGTAAAAAAATGTTGTATTTATTGAGGCTATAAGTTGATAATTGTGTGTTGCAGTTGAGATGTTATGAGATGTCGTCGGATAGTAACTGTTTTGCACTCTCAACATTGTCAGCGCCAGAGTAAATCACCGTGACAGTACGAACATATTTATTGCGGAAAAACCTACCATATTTTTCCTCTCCAGCCTGGAGTTAGGTTATGATCACACTGTGACCAAGTGCCTTGAGGCTTTTCGTTTCACAACATTTAGCCACGTCGCCTAAAATGGCACATATTTGTGGCGTTGCCTCGATATGATATTTCAACAGATTTTCATAGTACCATCACCACAATCACTACCAGCCCTTTAACATACCACCACTTGCAAATTTTAACCGCGTCCGTTTGGATGTATCATTAGTAGTGGCTTTACAGTTCTAACAGAAAATTACAGGGACGTGCGTTGCAGTTTCCGTCCGGCGTTGTGTGCTTCAAGCTTTATTCTTAACCATCATAAATTTTAAACAAAACAGTTGTTACAAAGGAATTTTCAGTCATGCCGATAGCGTATTTATGACGCGTGGTTTCGCAATAAAATTGAAAATGCCTGCAAGAAATCAGGAGGTTTTATCGTTTCAATTTTCTGTTTTATTGGCGATATATATTTCTGCGTGAACTCTGATATTATTTTATCGTATTTATTATTTATTGTTCTTCAAATATAGTATATTTTTATTCTTATACTTTTTACAAGACTTCATATAATTTGAATGCATCTTTTTGACAATCTATATATTAAGTATATAAAACAAAGTCGTGTTAGTTCGAATACTTATAACTCGAGAACGGCTGGAGCGATTTTCACGGTTATTGATTTGTTGTATTTGTATCCGCCCCGAATAGCAGAATAACTATTAAAAACATTGGAAAATTGACGAAAAAATAAAATAAAAGAAAAAACATTTTCCCATACAAAATGTTTCGTAGCTGTCAAACATCCCGTCGCGTGGATACGGTAAACTCTCTCACCTGTACCTATATAATTTTTCCGTAGGTACGTGTGTTCGACATCTAACTTCTCCTAAACAACTGGACCGATTTGGATAAAATTTTGTGTGTATATTTCAATGGGTTCCTGGATGGTTTGGTAAGCTACCGGGTCTCAGTAGGTGGCGCCGATGTCGGTAATTCACCGGGCAGGACGAAGTCTGCCGGGTCCACTAGTATTATATAAATATTGCTAAGCATTTTATAGCGTTATACATTATTAGAATATTTTGTATCAATTTAAAAACAGTTTTTTCATTAATTTAAATGCCTTTATAAACAATACCATAAAACGTGGAAAAATCTACGGAAACTGTGATTTCCTTGGCCCGTCCCATTATAAATAAACCTATCTAATTTCACCTCCATATAGCAATGTTTACTAAATATATCGACTTGTTCATAAGAACTGTGTTGACAGGGGTGCATTTCGGTATTCAACATACACAATAAAATGATACCACAGTTTAACAACCATACATTTAAACAATGTCTTCTATCATGGACTTCCAACTCCATGCCTTACTATGCTGCCAACGATACTGCCAATTATACCACAGTTTAACAACCATACATTTAAACAATGTCTTCTATCATAGACTTCCAACTCCATGCCTTACTATGCTGCCAACGATACTGCCAATCTTATACGTTCTGGCACGTAAACTGCTACTGTGCTGCCATTATTTCAATCCGAAACATTCAACAAACCATGATGAATACTCTTACAAATGGATCATAGTACCTAAGTACTTAGTTGTACATGTACCTACGTGTTAAGTACTATTTTTGTAACCTGAATTTTGTTTTATTGTCTGTGGTGTGCAATAAAGTATATACATTATACATACATACATGACGTTTGGTTTTTGTAAACTGATTTTATCCATACCCCGGCCCCGGTTCACTTTAACAGCAGTTTACCTACTATAATTTTAAGAATAGCCCTCTTTTTCACACGTCGCGTCTACGCGCAAGTAGGTACGAGTGCATTCATAACCCAACTGTATAGTTGCTAAACCGGGGTCATACAGTGCGTGCCCCTATTTGTATTCGTTGTGTAAAAAACACCTAATTTTGTGTTACTCGGCGACATCGTCCCCACACGGCGCGGCGCGACACCCGCGCTTTTATTAAGAGAACACGCTTACAGATACGGGTTTCGTTATTTTACCTTTCTTTTACTTGCTTATGTATAAACTAGCTGATGCTCGCGACTTTGCCCGTGTGGATTCATACAAATCTCATACAAACATTCATCCCCCATTTAACCCACTTTGGGGTAGTTTCTCCAGAATTCCTTAAACACGTAATTCTTTATTTTTAACCGAAAACCTAAATACCCATTTAAATAGATATTACTGGATAAATGACATGAAAAATGACGGACTCTCATACAAACCTTCATCCGCTGATTTAACCTACTTGAGGGTAGGATTTTCAAAAACCTTGAAATACGTACTTCTTTATTTTTAACCGGCAGTAAAAATACCAATTTTCATGGATATAACTTGAAAAATGACGGACATTCATAGAAATTTTTATCCCCTATTTAACCCCCTTAGGGGTGCAATTTGCAATAATTCTCTCTTAGTTTGCGCCTACGTCATAAAAGTAAGCTACCCGTCCACTTGCTCGTTTGCCCGCAATTATAAAAAAGAGACTATTATGGGGTAATGCTGCTGATATTAATTCCATTTTCGTGCTGCAGAAGAGGGCTGTTCGTGCCATATATAATATGGGACCCAGAGAGTCACTGAGAGATAAGTTCAAGGAAGTTAAAATCATGACAGTTACAGTGACAGTATAACGAATATATTTTTGAAAATTTAAAAATATGTGCACAAAAACATCGATAAATTCAAGAAAAAAAGTGACTGTCATAACATTAATCTTAGAAATAAAGATAAACTTGTGTTGCCCACTACTAGGCTGCGGAAAGTTGGAAAATCATTTGTTGGTTATTCTGTAAGTACTTTTTTATAATATGTTGCCAGAGGATATTTTGGATATGTCTCTCAATAAGTTCAAGGTTTTTATAAAACAGAAATTAATTGAAAAATCTTACTATAGCTTAAAACATTTTTTTAATGACAAAAATCCATGGATATATTATGTAGATTGCTCTAAAAGCCAACAGTTCAAATATTTTTTATGGCTATACCATATTGTAAGATGGTGATAATAAAAAAAAAACCCGGCTGAGTTGTGGGCTCTTCTCAGACCAGCTGGGTTATTCTGTAACTTAGATAGCAACTGAAAATAGTTGCCAACGAATTAGTTTGATATACATTGCTGCTATATCAAACTAATTCGTTCTATACTGTGGGAAATATAAAGTGTTTTCATAATTTTACACAGTAAAGCAGCAATGTATATCAAACTAATTAGTTGGCAACTATTTTCAGTTGCTAACTAAGTTACAGAATAACCCCCCAGGGCGCGTTTGGAACCCTCGTAGTTTTAGTTTTAAGTTTCCGTAAGTAATTATCACCATTGCCTGTTCCTAAATTGACGTTCAAAAAGTGTACAGTGTGCCAATTTTGAATAAAGTTTATTTGATTTGATTTGATTTGAGAGAAAACAGACATTATATTACGGACAAGAGAACTTCTCACTTAATAACAGAAACTTTATGATTGCAATGGATTTTTTGATCAAACGAAGGAACGCCCGAAGCAAGCGCAGTTTCCGCAGGACAGTTGCCGCTACGTGAGTCGCTTTCACGATATCGGTTCACACTCGGAACTCGCGCCATTACCCGTGAAAAGAGCGATCGGGCGGAAGAGATTCAAGGGACATAACAAATTATTGAAGCTCGGGAAAACTGAAGCGACCAGTCGGGAATTCCGAATCGAGCGATGCAAAGCGACACTATTTTATATGAGACGTTTTTCAAATCAATTCTTAATCCACGACGACGCTATAGCCTGATTTTTAATTCCGTGGAATTCTAACATTTCTTAAATGTTACCAGAGATAAAACAAATCCCACAAAAAAAAAAAAAAATTCAAAAATTACATAAATAAAAATCAATTGCCTCATGAGTAACCCTGTTTTTTGTACAAATAACTCATTCTATTTTTAAATGACAACGGTCAGAATTCCACCGAATTAAAAATCTGTCTATAGAGAATGAGTTGTAATATTATACGAGTAAGTTTGATCTCTTTTTTAGTCCGTTTATGTAGCATACTGCAGTAGCGTTGTAAAGTTGCAGACCTATTTGAATGCAGATGTTTTCTCAAATGTTATTTATTTGACCCGAAAGTATACGTATGTATTTATATACATTCGCGATTATTTCAAAAAACAATGAACCGATTTTTATGTCTGAAGATTAAACAGGATGTTCGATATATTATTTATTTAAGCGTTACACATAATATTTTCCACGTCTTAGGGTAATTCTCATTCTGGGGGGTATGGGAGCTCATCTCCATCTAGAGCTCCAATTGTCAACCTCACCTGCACGCGGTGCCCCCTGCTGATTTACCAACGAGGCCCTGACGACCGACCGATGGCGGTATAACCATCCAAAACTAGCTAGACTGAGTAAATGACAGAGGCCGGTGTCGGGCAGCAGCGACACCGGTGCGAACAGTCTAGCCCTGCGATGACCAACACGCCTGCCCAGCGTGGTCATTATCTGGGCAAATCCTTGAAATGGACAGATTAACATTGCCAAGGCCCCTAGTCCCCGGCGGCCCCGCTATTCCTGGCTCTGGCAGCGGTTATGGTAACGGCGGGGCAGGGGGTGCTAAGAATCTCCGGAAGAGATTCCGCTGCCAACCCCGACGACTAGACCTGGCAACATACAACGCACGCACATTGAGGACTGACGAGAAGATTATCGAGCTGGAGGAAGCAGTGAGCAAGTTGCACTGGGATATTATAGGATTGTCTGAAGTCCGAAGAGAGGGGGAGGACTCGATAATTCTCAATTCCGGCAACTTGTTCTACTACCGGGAGGGCGACCAACAGTCCCAGGGTGGTGTCGGATTCATCGTCCACAAGTCCCTCGTCAACAGCATTGTTCAAGTCGAGAGTGTGTCGAGCAGGGTAGCGTACCTTATACTCAGAATCACCAAACGGTATTCGCTGAAGGTCATACAGGTTTACGCACCGACATCGATACAACCCGACGAGGAGGTGGAGGTACTGTATGAGGATATTTCTAAAGCCATACATGCCTCCAACACTCACTACAGTGTTGTGATGGGGGATTTTAACGCAAGGCTGGGTGAACGAATCGGTGCAGAGGTGAGAGTGGGGCAATTTGGATATGGGCGAAGGAACCATAGGGGCCACATGCTGGCCAACTTCATGGAGAAGGAGGGCCTCTTTATGATGAACTCCTTCTTCAAGAAGCGGCCACACAGAAAGTGGACGTGGATGAGTCCAGATGGTTCCACGAGAAACGAGATTGACTTCATCATGTCGACCAAACGGCATATATTCAATGATGTCTCAGTGATCAACAGGGTGAAAACCGGAAGTGATCACCGTATGGTAAGAGGCACATTGAATATCAACATAAAGCTGGAAAGGGCCAAACTGGTGAAGTCTACACTCCGACCTTCTCGTGCTCATATCCAAAACCCCGAAAGCTTTCAGCTCGAACTGCAGAACCGATTCGATTGCCTAGCAGATTGCGACTCTGTGGACGATCTAAACAACAGGCTGGTGGAAACTGTCCATACGGTTGGGTCCAAGTACTTTAAGACCCACCGTGCAATCAGAACCAAAAAGTTCTCAGACCAGACTCTCAAGCTAATGAATAAGAGGCAAGAAATGAGACTGCAGTCTTCAGCAGATGCGTTTGCTTACCGGCAGATTAATAGGCAGATCTCTAAGGCGCAAACGCGAGACTTGCGTAACTTTAATACAGAATGTATTAAAGATACGATCGAGCGAAACAAGGGCTCAAAAGTCTTCGCAAGAGATCTGTCTATCGGACAGAGCCAGCTGACGCGACTGAAGACCGACAACGGTAGTCTCATTTCATCAAAGCCTGAGATCTTGAGAGAGGTAGAGAACTTTTACGGACAGTTGTACACCTCAACTCAGAAGCCTGTTGAAGATTTGGCTAAAGATCCCAGAGCCAAATTGACCCGACACTATACCGAAGATATCCCGGACGTCAGCCTATACGAGATTAGTATGGCTCTCAAACAACTGAAGAACAACAAGGCGCCAGGCGATGACGGAATCACAGCGGAACTCCTGAAAGCAGGTGGCAAACCAGTTCTTAAGATCTTTCAGCGATTGTTCAATTCCGTCATCGACGAGGGTATAACGCCAGAGGCATGGCACAGGAGCGTGGTGGTTCTTTTCTTCAAAAAGGGTGATAATACCTTGCTGAAGAATTATAGACCCATCTCGCTGCTGAGCCATGTCTATAAGTTGTTCTCGAGAGTCATTACGAATCGTCTCGCTCGTAGGTTCGACGACTTCCAGCCTCCCGAACAGGCCGGGTTCCGAAAAGGCTTCAGTACCATAGACCACATCCATACGCTGCGGCAGGTTATACAGAAGACCGAAGAGTATAACAAGCCACTTTGCTTAGCGTTTGTGGACTATGAGAAAGCCTTTGATTCGGTGGAAACTTGGGCTGTATTGAGATCACTACAGAGATGCCGGATCGACTATCGGTATATCCAAGCGCTGAAGTGTTTGTACGAAAACGCCACTATGTCAGTCCGTATACAGGATCAGACTACAAGACCAATCCAATTGCAGCGAGGAGTGCGACAGGGAGACGTCATCTCCCCGAAGCTCTTTACCGCAGCATTGGAGGACGTCTTTAAGCTTCTGAATTGGAACGAACTTGGCATCAACATCAACGGCGAGTACATCACTCACCTGCGGTTTGCCGATGATATAGTCGTGATGGCAGAGTCTCTGGAAGATCTCAATACAATGCTCAATGACCTCAGCAGGGTTTCTCAACAGGTGGGCCTAAAAATGAACATGAGTAAGACGAAAATCATGTCAAATACTCATGTCCCGCTTCACCCGGTAATCGTTGAGAACTCGGCGCTCGAAATTGTAGACGAGTATATATACCTAGGACACACAGTCCAGCTAGGTAGGTCCAATTTCGAGAAAGAGGTCAACCGCCGAATCCAACTCGGATGGGCAGCGTTCGGAAAGCTTCGCGATGTCTTCTCGTCCAAAATTCCTCAATGCCTGAAGACGAAAGTCTTCGAACAGTGCGTGTTGCCAGTGATGACATACGGATCCGAGACATGGTCGCTAACTATGGGCCTCATAAGAAAGCTCAGAGTCGCTCAGAGAGCGATGGAGAGAGCTATGCTCGGAGTTTCTCTACGCGATCAAATCAGAAATGAGGAGATCCGTAGAAGAACCAAAGTCACCGACATAGCTCAACGGGTTGCGAAACTGAAGTGGCAATGGGCGGGGCACATAGTTCGGAGAACCGATGGACGTTGGGGTCCCAAGGTGCTGGAGTGGCGACCTCGCACCGGGAAGCGCAGTGTTGGTAGACCCCCCACTAGGTGGACCGACGACATCAAACGAGTCGCAGGGAGCCGCTGGATACAAGCGGCACAAGACCGTGGCAAGTGGAAGTCCCTTCAAGAGACCTATGTCCAGCAGTGGACGTCAATCGGTTGACAACGACGACGACGAGGGTAATTCTACAGAACTTATTAATATAGCATTACTATTTAGCCGATGCTCGCCAATTCGCCCGTGTGAATTCATAGATAGGGGTGTAAGTGGCCCAAATTCCACCTATGTGGCCAAAGTCAACCTCACCTGCACGCGGTGCACCCTGCCAATATGCTAACGAGGCCCTGACGCTCTCAGTCCCCTTTACGGGTCGTTGTGCCTGATACCACACAACGTAATCTGGATGGTATCACCGCTTTGTGGTAGGATTCTACCCCGAATCCGCCTGGCTAGCGACCACACTTTAACCGTAATCTGCCGCAAAGCATCCGTGTGTTCCGGCAGCGAGCTGAAGAGCCAGTCCCCTTCCTCAAAAGCCGGCAACGCATTAGTGGTTCCTCAGGTGCTGCTAACGTTCATGGGCGGCGGTAATCAGGTAATCACTTAACATCAGGTCACCCGCTTGCTCAGTTGCCCGCTATTCCTATAAAAAAAAATAGAAATCTCATACAAACTTCCATCCCCCATTTAATACACTTGAGGGTAATGTTTCCAAAATTCCTTAAACACGTTATTCTTTATTTTTAACCGAAAACCCTAATACCAATTTTGATGCATATAACTTGATAAATCACGTGAAAAATTACGGACTCTCATTTAAACTTTCAACCCCTATTCAACCCCTTAGGGGTGGAATTTGCAATAAAATAATCCTCTTGGTGTGCGCTTACATCATAAAAGGAAACTTCTGTAAAAATTTCAAGTTTCTAGCTTCAGTGGTTTAGGCTGTGCGTTGATGATGATCAATTGATCAGTGATCACTCAGTACGTCTGTCAAGCTTTTTTTATTATTATATAGATTAGTAAGTTTAGATAGATTGTAGAATTTAATACGTGCTAGTAAAGACTAGATTAGTCTGAACCACAACACCTCAAAAATACACAGTACAGTTACAGAACACTCACACCCTTGGTACTTACGCGACTACGTACGTAGTACTATTATATATTCTGTGCTTTTACAACGAATGTTTATTCTCTTATACTTCACAGCTCTGCATTTCAAGAGTGCGATTTATAAACGTGCAGCGCCATCTGTCGTAATCACAGAAAAATAATTTTGTAATCATTAATTATTTTTAGTTCCCCACGCACGTAGAGACTCTCATGCATATATTATAATCTATACTAATAAATAAAATTGAAGTGTCTGTCTGTAATTTCGAAATAACTACCACATATTAAGCTCATATGGTTATTTGAACGATACCATAACCGAATCACACGTTTTTAAAATTTTTGTCTGTCTGTCTGTCTGTTTGAACGGGCTAATCTTCGGAACGGCTGAACCGATTTTGACGGGACTTTCACAGACAAGTAGAGGATTAACCAAGGAGTAACATAGGCTACTTTTTTAACCGACTTTCAAAAAAGGAGTTGTGTTGAAATCGGTAAATACAGATGTTAAAAACGCCCTGATAGGTATTTTCGCTGCGCGCGATCGCGACGGCCGACGCGGACGCTCGCGCTCCCCGCGCCGCGCCACGCGCCCCTGCGCCCTGCGCCCGCCGTACGCGGTACCGCGGTACGCCGCCGCGCGGCGGGGGGCGGGTGGACCAGAAATCTACTTATCCCTCAGGATTTGTGAAAAATCGAAATTCACGCGGGCGAAGCCGCGGGCAATAGCTAGTAAAATTATAAAAGTTTTTGGATATAATTCAATGTTATTTTTCTTTTATTATTTCTGAAATATATATTTGTAAAACAAATTTTTAATTTTTTTTTAAATAAAATAATAAGGAATTATGCCGCAGTTTACTAAGGATTTAACCATGTTTTTACCATGGAATTTTAGGTTTTATGTTATTTTGCTATATTTTTTTATTTTGATATTCTTTACGTTAGATAATTCTTATATTATAAATCACATTAAATCTGGTATCCGCATCTCACAGATATTCAAAGTCAAAGGTCTCAAAAACAAGTTTTCGCAAATATCCTGTTTTCTTTGCTTCAAATGATATTAAGTAATTTGTGGTTAAAATTATTAAAAAAAAGGATAGAGCATGCAATTTTCTACTAACTTGGTCTTAGGCAATATATTTTTATACAATGAACCGTTCTCGAGATAGAACACGAAGAGTGGGAAGCGCATAAACATGACAATACTCCCATTATATTAAGCGTACTTTAGTATAAAAATTATATATTTTCGGAATCACAATGGGACCTTTCTTTTGATATCAAACTCAAAAGATTTATCTCGATTTTATTTTTTTCTTGACGTATTTTTGTTTCCGCCATGTTGAATTTGATGACGTCATATGACACGTGGAACACTAATAAAATAAAGCCAACCATACTTTACTTATAGAAATTGTACGACCAATTGGACCCAATGAACTGACATACTACGCCCTTAAAACACAAGCACAGATATTTTAGTCATTCCCTACGCGTCATGGTGGTATCCGCTGTTTTGACTTTTGAGCGATTTAGCATGAGTGTCACTCAATGTTGTAATTTAAAACCTAAACTTAAAGCTATAAAGCCTGTATTTCATTGGTGTCAACATCCGGTTTTAGTCGGCGAGATTAAGTTCCTCTCTGCGCTAACGAATATTGTAGATTTCACTTATAAAAGTGGTCTTAACGTCGTCGTCGTCAACAACCGATAGACGTCCACTGCTGGGCATTGGTCTCTTGTAGGGACTTCCACACGTCGCAGTCTTGTGCCGCTGATATCCAATGGCTCCTTGTGACTCGTTTAATGTCGTCGATCCACATATAGTGAGGGAGGGGTCTGCCAATACTGCGCTTGCCGGTGCGAGGTCGCCATTGCAGCACCTTGGGACCACCAACTTCTATCGGTTGTAATGGATAAAACACGGTCTTAACATACCAACAGCCTAAATAATATTACAAATGCGAAAGTTACTTTGTTTATTTGCTACGCTTTCTCGCCTAAACCGTTGAACCGATTTTGACAAAATTTGGTATACAGAGTTAGACCTTGAATATAAATAATCATGGAGTTCCCAAGGCATTCTTTAAAAACTTAAATCCACGCGGACGACGTCGCGGGCATTAGCTAGCAGGTTTAAAAAGAAGAACAATGAAAATAATATTTTGTAACGAAATATAATTAAATTCGAGATAAGATCACTCGAATGCTCTCCGATATTCAAGTCGCCTGTAAAGCTTCGGCTCGTCGAAAATTTAATAACGTTTAAAAGCGAAATTTACGAGCCCCCACAACACAATACAACGGCCTCATAGTTTACAACAAATTGAGCAGGCCCTTTAAAATAACGACTCTCTGAAGTTGAATCTACTGACAGTGAAATTCTCTTTCTTGAATACAGAGTAGGCAGCTAAAAGCGATAGACTACAAACCTTATTTTGCTATAATCAAAGTAAAATCTTCCATAATCTGTGAGACTGCCAATACTGTCCAGACTGTCAAGACTGCGAACTCTTACTGGGTTAAGACTTAACGATAATAGCTGATGACCGCGACTTCGTCCGCGTCTATTAAGGTTTTTCTCAATATCCGGTGGAAATTAACTCTGATTCTCCACGATCTGTGAGATTGCCAATACTCTCCAGACTGTCAAGACTGAACTCTTACTGAGTTAAGACTTAACGATAATAGCTGATGACCGCGATTTCGTCCGCGTCTATATTAAGGTTTTTCTCAATACCCGGTGGAAATCAACTATGATTCTCCGAGACAAAATATCCTGAGTCGTTTCTAGGATACAGGCTCTGTGCCAAACGATAAGATCCACTCAGCGGTTGAGCCGTGAAAAGGTCTTTTTACAGAGAGACTTGCTTAAGCATCTATATATATGTATATAAAACAAAGTCGTTTGTTCGACCACTTATAACTCGAGAACGGCTGGACCGATTTTCATTGATTTGTTATATTTGGGACCGTCCCGAATAGCAGAATAACTATTAAAAACATTAAAAAATAGACGAAAACATAAAATAAAAGAAAAAACATTTTCCCATACAAAATGTTCACGGGTTTCGTAACTGTCAAACATCCCGTCGCGTGGATACGGTAAACTCTCTCATCCTCTCACCCGTATTTATAGTTATAATTATTCTGTACGTGTGTTTGTCACGATTTGTATGAAATTTTGTGTGTATATTTCAATGGGTTCCTGGATGGTTTGAAAACACAATTACCGGGTAGGTACAGGTAACCTACCGGGTCTCGGTACATAACGCTGATGTCGGTATGTCACCACCGGGCAGGACGAAGAGAGAGCGCTCACGGAGCGGTTCGCACCCGCGCCCGCCGCGGTTGCGGGCCCGCAATACTCGAAATTCATACAAATGTCGAGTGCAAAACTCACGACGCGATTTACTCCCGCAGAGTTGGCGGTTGCTCGCGGCTCCCGCAGAAGGCGGGCAGCGGGCGCCCGCAAGCTCTGCGGTTTTTTGGCGGGCGCGATCGCATTTTTCTTATAGGAGCTGGCGAACAAAACGATATAGTTGCATCAAACTAAAGAGTAAGAGTCTTTATTTGCAAAAATGTGGTACAAATATTATGGATCTTAAAGCTTATTGTCTTCCAACACATTTAACTAATAAATTAGTGTGCAAATTGAATTATTGATTTTAAGACTAAACAAAATGACGTAAGTAGCATACATGTCAACGTTCTAAAGATATAAATATAAAATTAATTGCAATAAATAGAATTTATGTCATACCTATATTCTTTTAAATTGTAAAAACATTTCTCCATGAGCCAGTTCTTTAGTTTTACTTTAAAAGTTTGAAGAGGCATGGCCTGTATTGATTCAGGTAACCTATTAATTATTAAATATTAATATTAAACTGAATGACATACTTACAGTGAGCTTTGGCGTGGATTTTTATTTACCCATATGTAGTTTGTGACTTTATTGAACATAATAATATGTTAAATTCAGTTTGCTATCTCATATAAGTTAACGGAAGCAATAATTAATTAATATTGCAAGCAATAACTTGTTTGTGTAAACACATAACTCCAGAAGCAGACTATCAATTAATATTAAAACTAAATCAAACTATTATTAAAATATCTGCGTTTATCACCCGCACATAACTCAATTTATATCAACTCAGAGATTAGTTTAACTGAGATCTATTTTCAAATATATTTTATACTAATTAATTAATTACACTCAGCCAAGTCCAAAATGGCAGCATTTATTCGATGAGGGTGTGATTGCTATCGCAGCCCTCAATCAAATATCACGACCTAGACGCTGAAGCATCTAATAGTCGGTTGAGTCTTTGGAGGAGACTCAATTCATGGCTTCGAATTACCCGTATTTATACCAATAATTCAAGATGGCGGTTCGGCGCCACTGAATGAATCAAATGTCAGTTAATTCTAACCTATTTCAATTATGAAATTAATAATTCGTAAACCATTTCTAAAAATTCTAATTAATTTTCAACAATAATCTATCATTTGTAAGTCAGTCTGACATTTGTAAGTTAGTTTAGGCCAATTTCAACATAAATTGTTTAAAAACTTTATTAGTGAATAAAGTTTTTAAATGATAAAGTTTTTAATTAAAAAAAATTCTTAGTAAAAAAAACAAATTTTTCTTCTGAAAAAGAAATAATCATTTTGATTGACATCTTACAAAGTATGGGAATTAATCCATTTTGAACGAAAACGTGCTCGATTATTCAAATCTTTCGAAACTTTATTGTAATTATGCCGTTATGATCGAAACCACGACCTATGGATGCAATTTTGATACAGTTGCGGGCCGTTTTAAGTAAAATTAAGTTGATATTCTTATTCAGCAAGCCAAAGACAATCGGATTAAAAAATATAACATTTTGTTCGCCAGCTCTTCATATATAACTATAACCGCCGGTCTTGCGGGCGTCGCCCGCCAACTCGGCGGGCGACGCCCGCAGCCGCGGCGGCTGCGGTCCCGCAAAAACAAGCGGGCTCGTGAGCGCGCTCTCTCTAACCTCTCTCCCGCAGCCGCGGCGGGCGCGATTCCAAACCGCTCCGTGAGCGCTCTCCGTAATAAACCTCGTAAAAAATTTACAACTGACTGACAGCAAAAAGTCCCGGTAAAAATAAAGGCTTGTTTCTTATACATTGAAAATTGAAGGATACATTTTTAACCCCCGACGCAAAAACGACGGGGTGTTATGAGTTTGACGTGTCTGTGTGTGTGTGTGTGTGTGTGTGTGTGTGTGTGTGTGTGTGTGTGTGTCTGTCTGTTCCCCTGTGGCGCTCAAACGGTTGGATCGATTTGAATGCGGTTTTTTTTGTTTGAAAGGTGAATTAGTCGAGAGTGTTATAAGCTATGTTTGATGAAAATCGGTCCAAGATGGCCGCCGCTACAAAATGGCGGATTACATATTTTTTCACAACTCCCTTAATACGGGTATCAAATGAAAGAGCTTGACTAGTAGAATAGCACTATTGCAAATCTTCATATATAACTATAACCGCCGGTCTTGCGGGCGTCGCCCGCCAACTCGGCGGGCGACGCCCGCAGCCGCGGCGGCTGCGGTCCCGCAAAAACAAGCGGGCTCGTGAGCGCGCTCTCTCTAACCTCTCTCCCGCAGCCGCGGCGGGCGCGATTCCAAACCGCTCCGTGAGCGCTCTCCGTTAGTCTGCCGGATCCGCTAGTTTATAATATTAGTAGGGATCGGTAAAGAAAGCAAGCAGACTGGCTCTGCTCAAGCGCGCTTTTTCAACTTTCACAGCGCGAAAGCTTAAGGCACCTGCAAGACTTTTGAGCCATAGCGCCTTAAAAACGCTAGTTACCACCCTATCGATGAAGACGTACCGCTGAGCGGTTTATCCTTCTGTTGCGCGAGGTCGTTTAGAAACCTATTTTGAGGTTTAATATGGGTTTAATGAAACTTTCAAACTCCATTCCAGGCAAGCCCGCCAGCCTCTTAGACTGCGTCATCACTTAGGTACAACAAGGCTAACTTGTTAATTGTACAAATAAATAAAAAAATCAAAAAATCTTCAGCTATGCCACCACCGAGCATTTATTGCAAAACACAATCTAACATGAATAGCAACATCCAACACTGTTTCTGTCGTAAAATGTGCGCGTTTAAAACAAATCAACAAATTTATGCCGTCCATAAAACAAGAAATCATATTATAAAATACCGAAGAGTAGGTACTAAGGTTGAACTGAAAACGGGGGGGAAAGGGGGGAGCTTATTTATTTCTTGCAACAAGAAGCCGGGTCAGACCGCAGTGACCGCACGCTCGGCGAGCGACAAATTAAATAAATTTACAGTCCGCAATTGTACAATAACAAAGGAAATTAATTTCAACATTAAATAAGTGCAACAATACACATACATTGTTTTTGTACAATTATCGTCGACTGGCTGACCAGCTCTGACTGTGCCTACCTATTAGGATTAACCTGTTTTATAATAATCTATATAGACGAAATATGAATTAATTTAATATTTATATAAATATATAAATTGATATATATCAATACTAGCTGTTCCCGACATGCGTTGCAAATTGCAATGCCACGTAAATTATGCTTTAGGAACGCATAGATGACAAACATACAAACATCAATTGTTATGTAGTTTTCTTCGGCCAGGAAGGAACCTTCGCGGGCGTATGCAGAACAACTCACCAAAGTTTCATCATAATCGAATGAATAGTTTACGAGTACCTACACAGAGGACACACAGACAAACATTGATTTTTATTTATATAAACGATAAACCTTCCTTGTAAAATCAACCTTGCACCCACCGTATAATGAAATCTAATTCAAATCAGTACAACCACATAAACGCTAACGATGCCGCAAACCTAGACCTTCAGATGCACACAGACAGACAAACAGATCTAATACAATGATGGAACGTCCCCTTTTTTGCGTCTGGAGTCAATAAAACAATCTTAGACGCCATCGTAAACGGAAGATATGAAACATGAAGTAGCCAGAATAACTCGCAAAGATTCATATTACCACCGCCTTTGACAAAGATTTCATCGCGTTGCAGACTTTGGTAAACTTAACGGGAAATTTTCTCAAACGGCTCTTTTATAGCTTCCCTCGGCGGGGGATTTGTAAAATTATTATTTCATACTTCCTTTACATAAGAGCGGAACTTTTTGAATGAAAACTTCCCTTGCTCCCAAGTCCCAACCGTCTCTTAATATGATGTTTAATTTCATAATCCTCTACGAGTACTTAAGAAATAATTGTAGAAACTCGTCGTGATCGACTGTAAGGACTTATATCAATATCTTAGTAGAATCTTATGTGAGAAAGTAAGCCTGTACAGTGGAGAATTGTGTGTGAAGAGTGAGCTCCTTAATCATCATGATCATGATCAACCCATTACCGGCTCACTACAGAGCACGGGTCTCCTCTCAGAGTGAGAAGGGTTTTGGCCATAGTCTACCACGCTGGCCAAGCGGATTGGCAGACTTCACACACCTTTGAGAACGTTATGGAGAACTCTCAGGCATGCAGGTTTCCTCACGATGTTTTCCGTCACCGTTAAAGCAAGTGATATTTAAATACTTAAAACGCACATAACTCCGAAAAGTTAGAGGTGCGTGCCCCGGGATTGAACCCACGACCTCCGATTAGAAGTCGGTCGTCCTAACCACTAGGCTATCACAGCTATTAATGCACAGCTCCTTAATGCTCAGTTCATATCATCATGGCCCATGGTCCATAAAGCTGTGTAGAGAACATTGATACCAAGTCTACATAAGCTTTGCATTTCAATTAAACCTTGCAACTCGTAACTCGCAAAGGCGTCTTACTCCTAAGTCGACCCCGGGTCGGTTTTGATGTAGGTAGGACATTTAGGGGGTCTGGTTATTAAAGAGATGAAACTCACAATGATTGATGCCACACTAACAAGGACTTTGTAAATAATATGACGCTATAAATCTACAAGGATTGAGGCTGCCTGAAGCTTATGCTCGGTTTAGCATTATATTATATATTGTGGTAATATGGCCTTGACCTTATTTAAATAATGGCGATAGGAACAAAACATCTATGGCTGGGAAGTAGGTAAGTACCTACCTACTGCTATACTAAAAATATTTTCGTACGTACAATTTTTTCCTCCAGGGTTGTTTAGATACAATTTATGTTGGCAAGGGAAGAAAAAAAAAGGATGATAGTGCTGCCTAAAAATATTAAGGTTTTGGTACTTTATCTAGAAGGATAAATCAAAAATATACCTACTAAAGGCTCTTGTTAACACGCTATGAAAACTCACATTTTGTATGGATAACGCGTTATCCATAATATCCATGTATTAAAATTCAGAAATAAGTATCATCTACGGACAAAAACTTGCTACGACAGTTTTGTTTATGTTCTCTACTTTACATAATAAAAGGGCAATATTTAAATCGAGATTTCACTAGGAAAACAAAAACTTACTCGTAAATATCGCCTATGTATATTTATTCTACCGTTAGGTTTGCACTCCGCACTAGTAACTCAAAGCAAAGCAAACGCTATAAAGCCATAGCCTATTAATAAACGTTCAATTACTAAATGGAGTTTCAACATTCACAGTCGCATCAATACTGCATTACAGCATGCAAACTTCATCAGCAAACTATCCGAGAGTCGAGCGTCACCGATACGCCAAAAAGGGAGTAATAAAATTAAAACAGGCGGGGGCAAAAAAAATGCGCACTCCCGGAGGGTAGGTACAAAATGAAATTCGGTGCCACCGAGTGACATCGACGCGCGGATCGCGATATTGGCTGCTCTATTTTTTCACTCGTATACATGTAACTGTGCCGACTAGGAAAAAATGTGACATAAGTTTAGTTTAGGTAGGTAGGTTTAGTGATTAATCGAGGGGAGTTTTTATGAGCCCCGAAAAAAACGTAGCATTAGGGCCACGACCGTTTTCCCAAGAGTACAAGGAAGAATTATAGACAGTAAAACTTTAAAGGCAGTGACAAATAAGTAAGTAAAACAGCATATGAGAGAAAAAATGTGTCAAATACCTCAGAGCTGTTTATCAATGAACTAAATGAGAAACTACAGTAGATATATTCTAAAATCTTTTATAACGCATAGAAAAGCGCTCTTCCGGGCTCAACTTTTACAAAGCGACACCTTTAATTGTGGTTTTTAAAAATTGTCACGATATAAATTAAAAAAAAAAAACTATGCGACATCCAAGTCACAGAGTTGTGCGATATTCGTGAAAAAGAGCAAAACGAAAGTAGAAGGCAAAAAAAAAAAAACAAAATGAAAACACGTTGCCCGCACAAACGGAAAAAGCAAGCACAGCCTTTGGAAGATAGGTATATTATTCCAGTGTGAAATTATTGCGTCAAAATATTGCACGATTTTGTTTTTACGATTTGCTCTTCTATGAGAAATTTTAAATCTCATTAGAATTAGGTGATATCACGCCAGTAAGAATTATTATCCAAAAACAAGTTGCTTCAGTCAATATATTAATAGTTGTATTGATAGATGTCAATGATAACAACGAAGGAGGCCCTCAGTACCTAATATTAATAAATAATTATCATGATGAGCAAGTGTATATTACGTTTTTTTTTTGTCGTTGTCAAAATAAAACGAGTAAAGTACTATGATTTGATCAGACTGAGATAAATTCGTTTTCTTAAAAATCCATAAACTGAGACACATTCATGTCCACATGACAAATTCCAAAGTAGTGCTACAGCTTTTTGGTTGCAAAGGTTGTCAAGTACAGTGCAACAATTCACCAGGATACTATTCGAAAGGGAAGAGTTACAGAAGCGTAAAGTGAATAATAAAATTAAAGCGGGTTCACGACGCACATACACTGTACAGTGTACAGTGTAGGTACAGGGCAAAAAGTGCACACTTCGGCTGGTGGAAATAAAATTCGGCACCGACTGACATCGAAGCCCGAATTGGTAGCTATTTTTAACCCCCGACGCAAAAACGACGGGGTGTTATAAGTTTGACGTGTCTGTGTGTGTGTGTGTGTGTGTGTGTGTGTGTGTGTCTGTTCCCCTGTGGCGCTCAAACGGGTGGACCGATTTAAATGCGGTTTTTTTTTTGTTTGAAATGTCAGATTATTGTTGAAATTCAATTAGAATTTTTAGAAATGGTTTACAGATTATTAATTTCATAATTGAAATATGTTAGAATAAACTGACATTTGATTCATTTATTGGCGCGAACCGCCATCTTGAATTATTGGTATAAATACGGGCACATCGAAGCCATGAATTCAGTCTCCACCAGAGACTCAACCGACTATTAGATGCTTCAGCGTCTAGGTCGTGATATTTGATTGAGGGTTGCGATAGCAATCACACCCTAATCGAATAAATTCTGCCATTTTGGACTTGGCTGAGTGTAATTAATTAATTAGTATAAAATAGATTTGAGAAGAGATCTCAGTTAAACTAATCTGTGATTCGATATTAATTAAGTTTGTGCGGGTGATAAATAAAGATATTTTAATAATAGTTTGATTTAGTTTTAATATTAAACTTTATCCTGCTTCTGTAATGATGATGTTTACAAATTCAGAAGTGGGATTCGAATCACGTTGCCTTAATTTTGCTTTGCCATCTACACAGTTGTGTTTGGTTTATTTTGAGAAAGTGAAAGTGATTAATTTGAAGTAAAGTTGTAGAAATACCCGCAGAAAAATGAAATACCCGCTCTTGAGATGAATGATTCGTTTGAAATTAGAAATAATTTCTGATTGGTTATTTTGAAAGGTTAGACGTGGTTAGACGCCGCCGAGTTTCTTACTGGTTCTTCTCGCTAGGTCGCGGCATTCCGAACCAGTGGTAGATTCGCTTTATTTTGTAAATGAGAGAAAAAGTTTTGATTTATGAAGTCACGAGTTAGATTTATAATCTGAGAGTTCGGTTATGAATTATTTTGAGTTATCTGCAGTTTAAAAGCGACATTGACGGACTTGACTGAGGGCATGACTGCCCGCAATTTACTGAGGGCAGACAGCCCATGACGTAAGTGAGGGTAAAATCACCCGTGATCTTAGAAACGACGGCAAAACGCCTGTGACATTGACAATGGGCAAGACCGCCCGCGACATGAATAAAGTAACTTTTACTGTGATTGATGAGAAACACGGGGACGTGTTAAATATAGGACGGCCGAACTGTCAGATTATTGTTGAAATTCAATTAGAATTTTTAGAAATGGTTTACAGATTATTAATTTCATAATTGAAATATGTTAGAATAAACTGACATTTGATTCATTTATTGGCGCGAACCGCCATCTTGAATTATTGGTATAAATACGGGCACATCGAAGCCATGAATTCAGTCTCCACCAGAGACTCAACCGACTATTAGATGCTTCAGCGTCTAGGTCGTGATATTTGATTGAGGGTTGCGATAGCAATCACACCCTAATCGAATAAATTCTGCCATTTTGGACTTGGCTGAGTGTAATTAATTAATTAGTATAAAATAGATTTGAGAAGAGATCTCAGTTAAACTAATCTGTGATTCGATATTAATTAAGTTTGTGCGGGTGATAAATAAAGATATTTTAATAATAGTTTGATTTAGTTTTAATATTAAACTTTATCCTGCTTTTGTAATGATGATGTTTACAAATAGGTGAATTAGTCGAGAGTGTTGTTAGCTATGTTTGATGAAAATCGGTCTAAGATGGCCGCCGCTACAAAATGGTGGATTACATACTTTTTCACAACTCCCTTAATATGGGTATCAAATGAAAGGGCTTGACTAGTAGAATAGCATTATTGCAAATCCAAGATGGCTACCGCCACAAAATGGCGAATGTCGGGGGTTTTTAAATTTTTAATTTATACTTGTTACCTATATTAACAGACGTGCAAATATTTTACACACAATCATTCACACAATACAAAAACATGCTTCTTTTTTTTAAGTTTGAAGCTTAAAAATTTGATAGTGAGATATTTCATGTTAGAGTTAGAGGTTATAGAAAATTAAAAAGCCATGAAGTGCACAATTTTAAATTTTGAGGAATTATAGACCATTCTGTTGATTCTATAACAAGTCGGTACTTACCTATGTTGAAACGGAATCTCTTCTATCGAAACAGTAAATACATACCTGGAAAAAAAAGAGATAGAATCTTTTAAAAACTGTCATAAAACATCAAGCATTACTTTGGTAGCAAAGATTCACAACAGAGCAGAAAATGTTCTAGTAGTAGCCAGCGTTATTAGGGGTCTCATATTCTTGCATATATTCGGAACATACGAGAAACTTTGATACATGACTGGGCTATAAAACGCAGCGTTGGTCCTCCGCTTGTATTTCGTAATATATGGCATACCGAGCACATAGCAACAGCGCATGCGAGTATGAACTGTTTTGTCTACGACAGTAATTACCAAAATACGCACAAAAATAATTGCCTACCATACCAAGCTTTTACTTTAATTAACATAAGTATACCAAGAAATTGTTATTTTTGACCGACTTCCAAAAAGGAGGAGATTCTCATCATGGCGCGTATTTTTTTTCTTTGTACGTACACCGATTTTTCCGAGGTTCCTGAACCGAAGCAATGAATGGAGTCAATGGAGTCTATAGATTAACGAAGAAAGCTTAAAACTATTACCAACCACAAACAATCCATATCCATACAATATTATAATAATGCGAAAGTAACTGTCTGTCTGTCTGTATGTTACGCTTTAACTATAAATGAATTTTAACCCATTCGTGGATTTTAATTCGGGTGATTACCCATCCGTAACTTTCACCCCTAAACCACTGAACTGGTTTTGACAAAGGATACAAACCTAGACTAGACCTTGGAGAAGGACATAAATTACTTTTTATCCCGGAAAATCATAGAGTTCCCAAGGGATTTTTAAAAACCTAATTCCACGCTTACGAAGTTGCTGGCATCAGCTGGTTGGTATACTATATTACCATCAATAAGTATTTCACCACTGTTCTTATGCAGTGGTAGTTACAAGTACCTACAAATTGAAAATTTAAAAAACCCCCGACATTCACCATTTTGTGGCGGCAGCCATCTTGGATTTGCATAGTGCTATTCTACTAGTCAAGCCTTTTCATTTGATACCCATATTAAGGGAATTGTGAAAAATTATGTAATCCGCCATTTTGTAGCGGCGGCCATCTTGGGTTGATTTTCACCAAACATAGCTAACAACACTCTCGACTAATTCACCTTTTAAACAAAAAAACCGCATTCAAATCGGTCCACCCGTTTGAGCGCTACAGGGGAACAGACAGACACACACACACACACACACACAGACACGTCAAACTTATAACACCCCGTCGTTTGTCGTCGGGGGTTAAAAACAAATCCAGCGTGCCATGGTGCCCTTGCCTAGATGGCGCGCGGCGGTGAAGCGCGAGAGCGCTGGAAGCGGTGTTATAATTTGCCTCATTTCATCAAAATTACCGAGCGCGCCCAGTCGCGGTGTAATCTTCGCAAAACTTCATTTTCCAGATTGCCGTGCTAAGCGCAAAAGTAGTATCTCAAAAAAAAAACATTTTCTTGATTTTTATGCCATCAGATAGCTTAAAAAATACGCCTATAATGAACTAATCCAAGTATATCATCTCTCATCAACTAATCCAAATGGTGGCTTAATTAAAACTTAATAAACCCTTAAAAAACTTTTCCCTATCTCAATTTTGCTAGATCAATAATGACGATTTAAAAGCACTTGTAAAAGTTTATAATAATAAAGTACGCAATATAATGCATAATTGATTATATTTGAAAAAGCAAAACAATCAACCCGCAACGTGAAAAGAAAACTATATTTACAAAACTTCGATTTTCTCGAAATTTGCTTTTACTGAGATACCGCTTTTGCCTTTAGCTCGGTGAACGAAAGACGTGAACGCAAAATGTCCTTCGAAGATTTAGCGGCGCACTTTCTTTTGTAAAACTAAAGTTGCTAATGTTGCTCCTTTAGCTAAATTTTCATTTAGTTATAGGAGCTTAGACATGTCATAGACATTTTGTCATCGATGATAATTAATACCAAGTTGAAACACAAGCATTAATTATAATTCGTGATCAATGAATTAATGCTAAAGTCATAATAATTCATACAATTTATGTATCCGATTCATTCTTAATATTTAAATTTGAAATTAGTAAAACCATTTACATCATTAATTCATTATTAATATTAATAATATTTTATTGAATTAACCATTTCACCTTTTCCTTTTTTACCTAGTTGGCTTAATTGGTTGGCTGACTGACAATAATTAATAATAATATAATTCAACTATGTTATTAAATATAATAAATTATGTCAGTTTAAACTTTAATGAAGTGACAAAAATAATATATTTTATAAACTTTATCGTCTTAATTTAGCGTAATTTTCCTTTGGACGAAAATCAAATTTCGTACAAAAGGTTTGTTTGATGTACGAAATAAGGCTGGCAAGAATTCAAACTATTCGCGTTCAATAAAAGGGGTACCTAAACTAAAAATGGTTTTCCAACTCAAAACTCATTTTCAAAAGCGGGGGAGCTTACGAGTAACAAATAGCTACTTTTAGCTTGAACTCTTGGAATTTCATTTTATCAAGATTCACGCTGTCCTAGGGTATTGGACGTTAAAAACATAAGCGCCACTTCAGTTTGTAGAAAAAAATATGATCATAAAAACTTTAGCCTCTCATTGTCATTCTATTTTCCCAAATTGACTGAAAGTTTTCGCAAACTTAACGTATTTATTCTTCGCAAACTTAACATTCTAACAGGTGTGGGGTTTAAATTTTCGTGCAAAAATTTTTCTTCTGGGAATGTTTTGTACCGACCTACACTGCGTTTGGTAGAGCCCTAAATAACTATTTCATATTATGTAAAAGTATTTTAAAATATAATTTACTTATTATAATATTATGTGGGTCATCGAAGCACCGAATTATTATAATAAGCGACACTATTTCCTCATTTCTATTGTTCACATTTTTTTTATTATTCCCAGAAAAAATGACTGTTTTTCATACAAGAATAAATGCTACCGAATTAAATACGGCTGGTTTGTATCAAATAAGCCTAGCCCACAGCACTTTGTTGTGGTTATGAAAACAAAGGTGTCGACAGCTAACACCACATTTCAATAATTGAAGTTGAAATAAAAATGTTAGACATAATAATTGTATTTATTGATGTGGTTAAGAGCGGATTAACTAATATTTATATTTTATGAAGCGAAGATAAGAACAGGAATGTTAAACCACCATTTTCTGTTTCTGTCTTGGTCATCTGCAACAGGTGATCTTTTTTTCTTACAGAATTAGGTACGTTACCTACCACAGCGTTGAGTCAAAGTTATCAAGTAGGTAAGTTAACTAATGTCTGAAGTTCGTGTAATTGTATCAATTCAGTGGAAGCTCCAATGTCTTGTTTTAATAACTTCATACAAAAGCAGTTTTATACCAACTTTAGCGACATGTCTGCGAACTCACATCGAAGGTTGAGAACTTTTGTTAACAGATTTTTACTATCTAAGAGAAGTTTCTCTCTAGCGTGTTGTATACAACCGAAGTTTGATTGTTATATATAGAATAATAACCGAACAAACTCTGAATGAAACTTTCAAAGTTACACGGACTCAAGGATATACATACAAACAAATGTTTGAGCTCGTGTAACTTTTAAACTACAAATTTTTACAGAAATCTGACAAACCACAGACAGGTATAAATTAAAAATTTAAAAACCCCCGACATTTGCCATTTTGCGGTGGCGGCAATCTTGGATTTGCATAGTGCTATAATACTTTCTACTAGTCAAGCCCTTTCATTTGATACACATATTGAGGGAGTTGTGAAAAATATGTACCTAATTCCGAAGAATTCACCTTTCAAACAAAATAAAACCTCATTCAAATCGGTCATTTCAAATTCACCCGTTTGAGCGCTACGATGGCACAGACAGACAACACACACACATACACTTCAAACTTATAAGTAACACCCCGTCGTTTTTGCGTCGGGGCTTAAAAATAAGAATCAAACCTTCGTTACTTAGCACGAGTACGCTCGAGGCTGGCTTCTGTTAACATTGCCAACTTTGTATTATGAATTTCCAAGCTATCCGCAACGTCACTCAAGTTCTGACAAGTTCAAACAAATTAAACATCGCAGCAGGTGTAATAAGATAAATTGGTAAAGTTTTATATCTTACCGAAACTAAGTACTTAGTTGTACAGGCTTAAGAACAAATTGTGTACTTAGAACTTGGGTATAAAGTATCATATTTGCTCTGCTAAAGTTGAGAAACTTGTTACAGACTGAGTGAGCACATACCTACTGTTCCCTGTAAAATGAGTTTGATTAATTTGCACATTAGGTAGGTATAAAAAAAAAGTCTGTTCGTTTTCTTACGGTCGCCTTTTGTGTCTAGCCGCCTCCGCCGCGCGGTGTTTTGCCAAAGACACCGCCGTGACTTCAAAGCATGCCGCGCGGGATGTACAGGCACAAGGGGTTTTGGCGTTTTATACCTACTCATATTTTTTCATTAAAATTCTCTTTGCTTTTTATATTTTTTTATATTCGTATTTTATTACAATATAACCATAAACACAAAATATAATATTCTCATGAACACGGGTCTTCTCTCAAAATGAGAAGGATTTTAACCATAGTCTATCACGCTGGCCAAGTGCGGATTGGCAGACTATTCGGAGATTCTGTTAGAATAGAACAAAAATTACAAACAGAAAAAAAGTAATAGAAATAAAAGCAGAATACTAAGAGCACCGGCGCCTGTACCGACACTAAGTTACCGAACGAAATAATATATACTATCATCTATAGGCTGAAAATCTTTAGTTTATTACAATATTGTCATTTCATATGATTACCCAAGTAGGTAAGTGTAGGTACTTATACATTTTATATCAATAAATATAAATTATTGTACCTAAACGAATGTTGGTCTTAATCTTAATATTATTGTTATAATTTACGTCTACCTTTCGTAGTTAAGTTAAAAAAAAAGTTTCTTCGTACAAACTTAATCATCCCTTTTCATCTCTTTAGGGATGGGAATTTCAAAAATTTCCTCCTTAGTGCACCTCTAGGGTATGTCAATTTAGGCTGTAGTTAGGTTATCAGTCTTGATACTATTAAGGTATTTATAGATAATATCATAAAACTAGATGATGCCCGCGACTTTGTACGCGTAGATGAAAATTTTCAAAATTGTACCTCTGTACCAAATTTCGTATTAAATCGGTTGAACAGATGGACCTTTAACCTTTAAGTACCGACGTGTGGTCTGACAGACACCTCGAGAGGTCGAAAAGTCTGATTACCTATGTTAGCGAAAAAGTATCCTCCTGTGCTTCTCTCTACCCTTCGGGAAGTCGCCCAGCAGCCTTCCTGCAGAGTGGCAGTGTTGGCGCGTATGATTTCGGTAAGTTTTGATTTTTATAAGATCGCGAGTGGTCTGTCAGACCACTCGTCGGCACTTATGTAACTTTTTTTGGATGCGACTTTTTTCAGATTATATCGTTTTCTCTTTTATTTTCAGTCAGTTATAACAATGGATCAGCCAGGTTCTTCAGGCATGAGGCAACGGGTACCCAAAAATAAAAATAAAAGTATTCCTGTACGTAAGAAAAGATATCAAACACTGCTTCCATAAAGACCACCAAGAACGTTTAGTGGAATGGCTAAATGAGATCTCAGAGTCCGAATCTGAGGATATCTACCTAAATTTTACTGCTGGAGAGTGACCATAATTCAGCACCTGAACAGACTGTGATACGTGTATGAAACACGTGTGCCTACAATGCAGTAAGCCTATGCAAAGACTATTTGTAAACTTTGATAGTTCCTGCAATTTGATACCTTGTGATTTTTGAGAAAACGGTTGATTATTAAGGGTTCTTTATTTTTATTATTTATCTAGCTACTAATCTTTAAGAAAAAAATATTTTTAAGAAAAAATAATAGTATTACTGATACATATGAATTATTAAGATAAAAGTAAATTTTCTCTAACAAAGAATCTGTGATTGCTATATTAATGTTTATAATTAGTAATAAATGTGAAAACTTCTATATTTTGTTCTACTAATACAATAACTAGATATTTAACAATACGTAGAAATATTTTTTTTAGAAGAATAATAAGAAACACAAAAGTTTTCGATTGGAAAACTATGGTGGTCTAGCAGACCTCACGTCGGTACTTATGTAACTAAAATAGTATGTCGGTACTTAAAGGTTAAGAATCCCATGGGAACTCTTTAATTTTCCGGGATAAAAAGTAGCCTATGTCTTGGCTCCGGGATGTAAGCTAACTCTGTACAAAATTTCATCAAAATCGGTTAAACCGTTAGTCCGTGAAAAGCTAGCAGACAGACAGATACACTTTCGCATTGATAATATTAGTACCTACGGATTATGTCTGTACATTATTTATGAACGTACTACTGAGAGATACAGATTCTTTTTTTAGTCTTACACCAGATAACTTAAGTAATTCGATGATTAGATAAGTATCTTAAGAGGGGAGCTTAAGTGAAGTGATTCTTATAAGATAAGACAAAAAACAAACACGCTCAGCTCTATAACTGCATAAGTAGATAGGTAAGTACATATTATAATAAAACCTTCAAAGGCATTGTAATAAAAGCCAACATCAAAAATCCGCTTATCGCTTTCCTATGGCTTCGGCTTCTGTTAGAGCGATGCATCTTATTTTTAACTCCCGACGTAAAAACGACGGGGTGTTATAAGTTTAACGTGTCTGTGTGTGTGTGTGTGTGTGTGTGTGTGTATCTGTTTGTTCCCCTGTAGCGCTCAAACGGGTGGACCGATTTGAATGCGGTTTTTTTTTTGTTTGAAAAGTGAATTAGTTGAGAGTGTTGTTAGCTATGTTTGATGAAAATCGATCCAAGATGGCCGCCACTACAAAATGGCGGATTACATATTTTTCACAACTCCCTTAATATGGGTATCAAATGAAAGGGCTTGACTAGTAGAATAGCACTATTGCAAATCCAAGATGGCCGCTACCACAAAATGGCGAATGTCGGGGGTTCGTTAAATTTTTAATTTATACTTGTTACTTAAGCATCTTACTTCATACCAGTGGCCTAATGTATCCTTCTGCGAGATATGTCTCTAGTCTAGTACCTCTAGTCACTAGACTAGAGGCACTAGCCTAGTGGCTAGCTTATTAAGTTTATCAATTAATATTAAGATCACGTGCTTAGAGTTAGGTCAGATATAACGTTAACTTTATTAGGTTTGCTGTCAAGATATTTCTTGACAGTGATTCAGCGAGCGCGTGAAGCCTTTGGTCTTGCGCCTGCAAGTCCTGCGGCCTCCAGCCATGTATGCCGACCCATCGGAATATGAGAGTGAGGGAAAAGAGGGAGCACCTGTGATTGACGCACACATTCGTGCGCTATAATATCTCCAGCATAGTTACCTAGTCTCAGTTGAAATTTACCCGCGTGGTTAAAATTCGGTCATAGGGCATTATTATTATTAGGTATATTTTAAATTTTAACTATTTTTCATTATTACATTTAAACTATTTTTCATAGTTAATTTTAAGTTCAAAGTTGATAAAATCGCTTCCATTAAAGTCTAACAGCTATGTAGTTTTGAATTTTGAATGCAGATATTTACGAACCGTCCGTTTAATCGAGTAATGGACTTTGTAACTAAAACTGCAGCAAACAGTTTCAATTTAATGGCAACGGTAAACTTTTGTGCATACATAGAGAGAAATTAGGACTAACATTTTCATATCATCAGTTTCTAAATGAGGCCGTCAGCGCAAAAACCTAAACCTGAGACAGTTAGTATTAGTTAGTGGCGGGTTAGGACATCATTGCTCAAATAAAAGACGAAAATAATAATAAAATACAAAAATGGATTTTGTTGCGCCATCTATTACATAACAGGATAACTATAGTTAGGCCATTTTTAGGCAAAGAATTATCATCTTTGTAATCAGTTTAGGTCTATAAGTAAGAACTTAAAAAAATGTGGGTTAGGCCGCTTATGCGCTGACGGCCTCAAATATAAACCACTAGCGAGTAGCGACCCGTGCCGGCTTCGCACGGGTAATTTTTTGTCTATCTGTCTGTCTGTTTCGGGAGCTTCAGGGCATTAAAAGCAGAAACTGACGGATAAACCAACAATATTAGTAAGGGGTAACTCAATATTGATACTATCAATGGCTTGTCTTTGAGTATTTCACCATCAAAGAGATGGATCGGATCAATTAAGAGTTTACCAAATAGAACTGTTTACTTATTCAAAGACAAACCAAATGTTTGTTTAAATATAGAAGACTTAGCAAAACTCCTTTCTCATCATCCCCACCTGCTACATTTGATTTCTTCCACTTAGGACCAGTTGCATATCACGCAATTAAAATAGTTTCACGGTTAAAGTTAAATTAGACCACTGAAAGAAAAACCTTCGGGTTGCACTAATCGGGATCCGTTAATCTTAACCATGGAGATACTACTGACTTATACAAACGAATTTGGTGGTCAATTTAGTGTTATCTACACTCACATAAAAAAAAGTAAAAAAACTTACAAAACGTGTAATTAAAAAAAAATGTTAAGGCGGGTACACATTCCCCTATCTTATATTTTGCAACAAAGTGACCACCACCGGACACGACTTTGGTGGTCAATTTAACTTTATCTACACTCACATCAAAGAAAGTAAAAAAACCTACAAAACGTATACGTTTTTAAAAGATTAAGGCGGGTACACAATCACCTATCTTATTTGCACATAAATATTTATGGACCGCCGTAACGCGATCGGTGCGCATGGAAATGGGCATTAAAATCGGTTATGTTCCAGGGAGTGTGATCCAAAAGTCATCGTGTTCCCATCTTATCTTCACAAGCCCAAAAGAGAATATGAACTAAAAGAGAAAGAACGAAACCGCCGCATTTGAACACAGCGACAGGGTTGACAAAAAATTTTCGAAGTAACATTAAGAGGAAATGTGGTCGAAGAGACTTTTGAAAATTAGGTATTTGAAAAAACTATCGTTGTCGCGTTCGACCGTTCCGCGCCTCAAATTCGTGCAATAAGGACAACTGCAAATCCGACTCAATAGCCGTAAGTAAAAAGTCACAATTCGAGGTTTGGCTCTCTAGTGTTTCCTCCTCCAATATTGGACCAATTTAAAAGATATTTCGTAAACTGAATATAAAAGATATATAGTTACTAAGTATGTCCCTATGTTTTGCTTTTTCATTATTATTTGTCAAATTTGTACATTAAGCCTCTGTTGAAAGCGATCTAAAATAGGCAATTTTGAACATTTTGTAACGGTTCTAGTTCTTATAAAAATAATGTATCTTCAAAAAGGAAAACGTAGGAACATAGAAGAGGTTGATATTTATTTCATTGTAAAAAATCATTACTTTAGAATCATAAACCAGGGAGAAAACAAGCGAGAACGTTTGTATGGAGAAAAGAGCAACCGCGTTTCCTCTTAAGATTGTTTCGATAACGAGGCAAAATGTATAAAACCCTCTTTAGTATAAAGTTTCCCTTTATCTGCAATATTATTTATTCATTTAGAGGTTAGCCCTCGACTGCGATCTCATCTGATGCAGTCCAAGATGCAAACGGACTAACCAGGAAGAGTTAAGGCAATTTTATAGAAACGCCGCGTAGAAACCGATCAGCAGTGTGTGGGTTTAGCACATACCTACTACTCCTTATCGGTATCGGCATCGTACTGGAATGTGAGCTATTAGTGCTTAACGGCATGGCTTTACCGGTACGGTTGTAACTAGCCACGACATAAGCCTCTCACCAGACCAGACCAGAGACAAATCAGAAATTATAAATTTTCAAATTGCCTCTGCCAAGAATGAACCCAGGACCTCCCACTTATACGCCACAGTTTCTCACTATTGCGCCAGGGACCTCCATCCGTCAACACTGTACTATTTAACCATAATTAAAAAAAATCAATAAGACAAAGAAACTTTATACGATGCGGCATAGGCGATCTGTGACAATCCTTGCTAGAGACGTATATGTCCAGCTGCAGTGGACATGTCGATTAGTGACAACGATGACGATAATATAATATAACAACACGAGAGGCAACCCTTCTAGCAGCGCGGAGGTAAAGTTGGAATCGAATTGGACGAGCAGAAGTCAGCAAAACTTTCGACGTTACCGTGTTTCGAAGATCGATATCTACTTTAACGTCTAGTACAACTACAAAACTTTTCACGTTTTTTAAAAATAAAATTTATTTCCGAAATAAAGATTAAGTTTGTATTCATTCAGAATTACTATTTGGTCGTAATGTTTAATGGCTACCTACATAACTGTATCAATCGTCCACGATACTACACTTATGTATAATATGCGTGTTGGTATAGTAGTTTCTCACTGCAAGATGCGTCTGAATAGAGCAAGAATTTAAATCCCTAGGTAGGTATTTAATATTATAAATGCGAACGTAACTCTGTCGGTCTGTTACGTTTACACGCCTAAACCGCTGCACCGATTTTGATGAAATTTGGTACAGAGATAGACCTTAGAGAAGCACATAGGCTCCATTTTGTCACGAAAAAATGGCTTGAAAGTTTTTATGGGAGTCTGTCATTATTGAAGATATTAAAACCATGTAACTTTATATTTAGACACTTGATAAGAAATAAATAAACAAAAGAAGATAAGAAATAAGTATATGTTTATTCGTTCCCCTGGGAAAGAAGTTGTGGGCATCAGCTAGTTTATTCATATTTAATTTACAAACAACAAATGTACTATGCTCTAACAGCTGTATATATTTTTTTTATTATATTAGCTCCCAATATTTCGATATCAATCAATTTGCATTCAAATGCCTGTTTCTCAAAGATGGGCCGTCGAAGCGAACCGATGCGATGACGGTACACCTCGGATACGAGGCCATTCACCAAAACGAACCGTCCCAAACATCTCCGCCAACATTATTATGCTAAGCAGATAACGGGTGCTATATCGGTACTAATCGGTAACGTTATTTTTAAGTTTATGACAAACTCTTTCAAGCGTTTAATGAAAAGACGAAAATCAGCATATCTACGGCCTTCTGATAGTGTGGGATAGCCTAAACGTAAGTTTTGTTGCTTTTTTACTTTATGTTATGTGACAAAGAATACTTTACGGACTAATTGATACCATAGTTGACGGAAGTACCAATGAAGCCAACGGCTTTGCATTAATATAAAGCCATATGCTGTCCTCAGATATTTTTTTAGGGTTCCGTACCCAAATGGTAAAAACGGAGCCCTATTAATGTCACTCTGCTGTCTGTCTGTATGTCTTGTCTGTTTGTCCGACTGTCCGCCGGTCACAGGTCTCTAGCTTGCAGACGAAAAACAATCGAACAGTTTTTGGGTTTTTCTTTCAGGGTTTGTTGCGATGTCTACAGCTCGAAAATTACCTAAATATTTCTTAGTCCCAAAATATTATATTGTACATAATTATGTACGGAACCCTAAAAGAGCGAGCCCTGACTCGCATTTGGCTGATTTTATTATTTTCGAATATCAACCGATGCCATAGCACCATAGATGATAATATCAAGTGTAAACTTATATGTGTGAACGAACTTGTAATAATTAAAGTTTGGAACGAACCATCTACAAAACAAATAGCGAGTACCTATCTTCTATACATATAATAACATCGTAGACTTGCCGTATCTGTACATTGAAGATTTTTGCAAAATAATAACTAGGGGATGTTAGGGATAAGTAATAGAACGTAAAAAAGCTATTTTTGTCATTTTTGTGTGTTTGTCTGTTTATCTGTTTGTCTGTATATTTGAGCGCGCATCACGCAAAAACTACTGAATGGATGGAAACGAAACTTGGCACGATTTAAGTTCATACTACGGAGTAACATATAGGATACTTTTTATCCCGTACTTCAGCACGGTTCCCTAGGGAGAAGGGATGAAAGTCAAAACGTGTATTTAGCTGTAATTCAATAACGCGTGCTCCGATTTCATTCATTCTTTTTTTTTGTTAGAAAGTAAATACTTTAAAGATTACCGACTAATCTCTAAAAGGCTGGATCGATTTTGATGGGACTTTCACTGGTGGATGTTTACATTTTGATCTACCTAAACATCCGCCAGTGAACTTTTAACAGTTTTTAGCATGATATGAGCTCAAAAGAGATTAGGAAAAACAAAATGATTACTACGGGATTTTTAAAAACAAATATGTATCCACGCGAACGAAGTCGCTGGTGTCCGCTTGTCAATGAATAAAACGCCTAGGCATTTAAATAATTTTCAAATGTTAAAAAAATTTAGTTGGCGGATTGTTGAAGTCTGCACAGACAAAGCGGCGGGTATCACGCTGAATGGTACCTATAAACTCGATGTCGATACGAGATGTGATGACACCTGGCTTTACGACCTCTCACCCGCAATCCAACTAGATTCCTGGCAGGTGAGAGCGCTGTAGCACGGTTATTGCTTTATTGCGGACGATGCCCGTCGGTCCACCGGACATTTCGATGTGTTATATTAGGACGTCGTTGTATAATACTCAGCGTCTCAGTAACTTTAAACCTCAGTAAATGTAGTAGTTGCTCTGTTTTCATGTTTATGTTACATACAAACATACATGTTTATATGTTTATATACACACATGTTATTATTTGTGTACATACTATATAAAGTAATCTTTAAGACTTAATAGTACAATTATTTTGAGTTAAGTTAACGCATAGTCAATAGTGACAGTGTGTCTGAAATAACACATAAACATAGTGTCACTATTACAAGAAATATACTCATTAGACAATTTCTTTGTGCATAATTAAGATTATTATTTATTGATTTATTAAATTCCTGTATCTCGTGTGGAACACGTAACTAGTAAATTATAGTTATTACTCATCGCGTTTTATCATGTTAAATGAATAAATAATTGTTCATTTAATATTGTGTACCATATCATCTATGAAAATCATTCAGGCCGCACGTAAGTCTACCAGGTTAACGTTTAACCATTCTTCGTTAAAAAAAACAACCAATAGCATCTAAAATTTCAACATCGAACTTCAAATTCATCTATTTCCATCTCATTATGTTGATTAGGGTGAAGCAACAACGTAATATACCAACATCAAACAAACAGGAACTTCTAAAATTCCAAAATGGAATTCCGAATCGATCCAATCCCACAATTGAGTTACGCGATCCCGTCCAGCAGATATTACCGTGACCACGAACTGTGTACGCTCCGCTAATCCTATTTTTGCTAACTCAATTCTACTCGCATATGTTCCGCTGCAATTCGGATTTCTATCGCAACTATTTTCGATATTTCATCCTTTTTAATATTCCCATTGTATTTTGTAGAGACAGCCAAATACTATTTTTAACCGACCTCAAAAAAGGGAGATATCAATGCGACGGTACGTATGTATATTAGTGGAACTGCAAAATATTCCCATTTGACAATCTATAAGGGCTTCCAAACAAATATAAAAAATTTCAAAGGTGTATGGTTTGTCCACGGATTTTTCCGAAAGATTGTGACCTTTTTTATTGGCTTACATTTACTTCAACTTAGGGAACAGTGTAAGTTAAATCAAAATCAGTTCAGTAATTTCAAGACACGGTCTATTAAATCTGTGGTAAAGTCACCTTCACTGATTTATTATAGCCTCGCTGCAATTATTAAAAATCATACTGTTTCTGTTCCTAAGTAAGTAATCAAAATTTAAGCAATGAACTGGTTGTAAATATTACGTGGTTTAAGTTTTTGATCTAACTTGCATATTAACTGGAACATGATCGATATCGTTGTATCTGATTCGCTCCAAACAGCTGGCAGTTTAGTTTGCACAGCAAATTACCAACCCAAACTTAATTGCTTTTTAGCTTGTTTAGTCTTCAGCTAAGCAGATTTAGTATTACCACACAAGCATCTAACTTTGGTCTACGATAAACTTAACAAGATTAAACAAGTAGAAAACTCAAAACATTTCTAGAAAACATTTAAGTTATCAATCAATCTATAGTAAAATATTCACATTGTTTATAGCATTCACATTTTTGGCAGTGATCCGTTTCAAAAATGCGATAAAAGAAGAGAAGTGAACAAAAAATACGCGCCGAATTAACAACCTCCTCCTTTTTGGAAGTCGGTTAATAAATGAAAAGTATACGTGTAAGTTTTAAGTATTTAAATATCACTTGCTTTAACGGTGAAGGAAAACATCGTGAGGAAACCTGCATGCCTGAGAGTTCTCCATAACGTTCTCAAAGGTGTGTGAAGTCTGCCAATCCGCTTGGTCAGCGTGGTAGACTATGGCCAAAACCCTTCTCACTCTGAGAGGAGACCCGTGCTCTGTAGTGAGCCGGTAATGGGTTGATCATGATGATGATAATGATACGTGTAAGTAAAGAAACGCAATAAAGTTAACGCAAGTAAAGAATTCAAAATATGCAAAAACATTGATACAAACAGATACGTCCTTACATGATACCTCGTATGAAGCATATGCAAATAACAAACATGTCACACTTCATGATCACGGTCAGAGGAACCTAAGACGCCCCAGTCAAGCACCACTGCTCATTGTATTTCCTGAATTTCGCTCCTGATAAAAAAGGGAAGTTTCAAATTTCAATAAATTAAAAAGCAAAGCTAAGCCACAAAAAGCCAAGTGTCGGAGCAACCAATATTAACCAAAACTAGCCAACTATGCAACCAAAACTACACAATTGTTTACATATGCCCATTCTATATTCCCTCACTTTCACAGGCGCAGGTCCAACGGCTCTCCGAGGCACGGGTGTGGTGACTAAATTTCTACTCCGGACTACTGAGAATTTCTTGTCAGACAAAACTAATAGCCCCAAACCTCAGATTAAGCAAAGACTACAGTCAAATAAGCCAGCTTCTAGATAATCGAGCAAGTTACGTCACTCTAAAATAAACTGCTCTCAAAGTGGCTCTTTGGGAATTAGTGCTCAACAATATCCATAAAAAACTGGTCAAGTGAAGGGTTTCGTACCATTATCTATAAAAACCGTAAAAAAATCATGTTTGTTGTATGGGGCTCCCATACAACAAACATGATTTAAATATTTATTTTTCCTGTTTTTTTAGTATTTGTTGTTATAGCGGCAACAGAAATACACCATCGGTGAAAATTTCAACTGTCTAACTATCACGGTTCATGAGATACAGCCTGGTGACAGACGAACAGACAGACAGACAGACGGACGGACAGCGGAGTCTTAGTAATAGGTTCCCGTTTTACCCTTTGGGTACGGAACCCTAAAAAGTAAGATAACTGAAGTAAAAACTTTAATAAAAAGATTCCGAAGAATTGAGAACCTCCTCCCCTTTTTGAAGTAGGTTACAATTTACACAATGCACGTTCCTACACACAGAAACCTGTTTTTTAACCCCCGACGGAAAAACGACGGGGTGTTATAAGTTTAACGTGTCTGTGTGTGTGTGTGTGTCTGTCTGTTCCCCTGTCGCGCTCAAACGGGTGGACCGATTTGAATGCGGTTTTTTTTGTTTGAAAGGTGAATTAGTCGAGAGTGTTGTTAGCTATGTTTGATGAAAATCGGTCCAAGATGGCCGCCGCTACAAAATGGCGGATTACATATTTTTTCACAACTCACTTAATATGGGTATCAAATGAAAGGGCTTGACTAGTAGAATAGCACTATGTAAATCCAAGATGGCCGCCGCCACAAAATGGCGAATGTCGGGGGTTTTTTAAATTTTAAATTTATACTTGTTTATCGTATAAAGCGTATGCAAATAAGGAATATGTTGCACATCACGACCACGGTGGAAGGAACCTAAGACGCCCCGAGTCACGCGCCACCTCACATTGCATTTCCTGCACGTCAGCGCCGATCGACCAAGGTTCTTGCCATTCCACAAATATATCCGAGTGTGGATTAACTCGTATCTAACGCCGCGGCCTGTGCCGCGGCTTTGAATTTTAATGGGCATTACCGTCATATGGCTGGCGCTGCACGCGATCTAAATTTAAAATGGAGCCGTTAGTGTTGGTGTTGTTACGTCATTAATGGAAGCTACTCAATCCAATTATCATACTTATTGCATTGAAAGCTGAACGAACAGTTTGTTACCATTTTTAACACCCGACGCAAAAACGACGGGGTGTTATAAGTTTGACGTGTCTGTGTGTGTGTGTGTGTCTGTCTGTTCCCCTGTGGCGCTCAAACGGCTGGACCGATTTGAATGCGGTTTTTTTTGTTTGAAAGGTAATTAGTCGAGAGTGTTGTTAGTTATGTTTGAAGAAAATCGGTCCAAGATGGCCGCCGCTACAAAATGGCGGATTATATTATATTTTTTCACAACTCCCTTAATATGGGTATCAAATGCTTGGCTTGACTAGTAGAATAGCACTATTGCAAATCCAAGATGGCCGCTGCCACAAAATGGCGAATGTCGGGGGTTTTTAAATTTTTATTTCAAATGCGATAGGTTTGCTTTTTAACCGACTTCCAAAGGATCTCAATTCGGCGCGTATTTTTTTCTTTTTCTATGTATGTACATTGTATACCGATTGCTCCGAGATGTCAGAAGTACCGATTTGCGTGATTTTTTTTTAAACAACAGAGGCAGTTCGCAAAATGCTGCAGGGCTACCTGCCCACTTAAACTATGGGGATTTGGGAGATCTCCATTATGAATTCATATTAAGGGTGCAAGGCAAAAACTTGATGATTGATGACAAGATCTTCGGGTCCCAGCTCTTCAGTCCTGATGCTGCAGACTACTGTATTAATTCTTAAGCTGCGGGGACTTAGTAACTGTCGCTTCTGAATTCATATCATGGTCGTCTATACTTTGTACCCATGATATGCATGGGTACAAAGTATAGACGATCATTGAACACGTTGAACTCAAGGTTCCATCACCTTAATTCCACTGCTGCAGGGTTCTGCACTCCTAAGATGAAATGTTTTACACCTGCGCACTACAGTAACTTCCTCCTTCGAGAATTTTCATAGGAAAAACTTGGGCGTCTCCACGAACCGAACCTACTCACGAAGATTCAGCCTGTTATTAATCTCTAAAAAAACAGGCGGCAGCTGCTGAACTATAAAGGTACCAACTAAGTGTCATGACCGTCAAATTGCTCTTGTTGCTCTTGCAGACTTCATTTTCCCACAGCAAGTGCAAACACAACTTCATAATCCCCGTCCGACATTATTTGTATCACTTCGTTAGCCCCGGAGTTTGCTTAGTAGCCCGAGAGCATGCAGCATTTTATTCAAAGTATTAGTTTAAATTTACACCCGATTATAGCCGTGTAAAATTGTTCATAAACGTTTTACTGAACGATATTCTGAAATTGTACGAAGCAAAAAAAAGATATTCACAGTGCGACACAATATTTCAACGTAAGGAAACATTGATTGGAGCATGAAAGAGAACAATACTGCAGCATTTCAAGAATTCTAAGAAAAACACATTTATTACATATGTAGAATCGACTTCATTCGTGACTAAATCGTGACATTTTAACAAATTCAGTAGAATATCTTGAAAGAAATAAACTTTGCTAGGACTTGCATATTATTTTATAATAGCTTTTGTCGGCATGAATTTAGGTTATCCTGTAGGCACCCTTTATTTTTCGGGATACAAAACCTATATCACTATCCGGATGTTATACCATATTGATACGTTAAATCACATGCTTTCTTAATGCGTGAATCCAACAACAAATACACTATCATATTCATAGCATGGATTAAAACAATATTGCTTAGTTTTATGATTAATATTGTTATTCTGTTATTTGCCGATATCTTGTCGGTTCTTATTTGTTTATGCGATACTGTTATTTACTCGGCTCTAGTTATTATACTGTTTTTTTCCGGTTGTATAACTTTTCATCCTATGTTATTTTCATCATTTAGGAGTCGTATAAACACTTTCTAAAAATCATTCACCAGCTCATAGAGCATAGCTGAAGTCTAAGTAAATTTAATAGCCACCCACGGTACGGAGATGCATATATGAGATAGGCACGAGTCAGGTCGTCAAGGTAACCCGCAACACCTTCTTGACAGTTATGAGCTCCAAAACTTGCAAGTTTCGTATTAATTTGAGGTCGATGTAACATCACCGCCGTACGGCCCAACATCGTTAATATGTTCGGAAACTAGTTTTGTATACATTACGCATGCCGCCGCGCCATGTTTATCTTGAAACTTCGCAGGTATACGATATTGTGGAAAGACGAAATTAAACCGAGCCAAATTAAAAGAAGGAGATCGACGCAAAACTTCTGAGATTCGAAATAGTTTTCGAATCTTAGAAGATTTGATTACTCAGAATATTTGATTTTGGTTATTCATATCGTAAGATTTGATTTTATTCCATGTGAGTTACTCTTTATATTCGATGGTCTCTTCTCTCTCTTCATGAAGCAAACTGTCTGATAGCAATGTATGCAGAAGTTAGCTCTGACAAGTCTTTTGCACTGTGTAAACACTTGCAGCAAGTCAAAATATGTTTTAGCTAGTCTTGATACTGATTCTGCAAGAAATGTCAAAAGTTACGTTACTGCCAGTGGAAACTCCGCATAAGTTAAGCCACTCTGACTCACCAACTAGATGGTCTGACCAGTTAAGGATAATATTACTGCAAGTTTTTGATGGTTGCTAAGCACAATTCGTCCAAGTACAATCCAACCACAACAAAAAGGGCAACCAACAGGGGATGACAGAAGCAGCTGACAGCCAAGATCTTCAGTGATGAAGGAATGACTAGAAAGAGAGAGAAAGGAAGGAAGGAACTCCCAAAATGATCAAAATTGACCAAATACAATTATTTGGTCAATCATAATAATTTATCGATTTGATCATGATAATAATTTATCGTCGAGTAAATCAATTTTTTTTCAAGTAAACTTTAAGACAATCGCCTTGACAATACATTACACGGATATCATAGAAGTTCACATAATATTCTATGAGGCATACAATTTCATTCGTGCGTTGACATTCCTATTAGTGCATTACAACGCCAACGCTAAGGTGCCTTGACCTACTAGATGCTCTGACCATTATAATAGTTTGGTTACAATGCAGACCAAACTGTTATCTGAAATCATGTAGATCGGTATCGTTTAGGTCAGACTAGTGTCCGATCACGGTATACACGTTATTCTCTCAGAGCCAATCAATCAAAGTCTTAGACATTAACCTATATCCTTCCCCATTTTGAAACTTACTCTTTCTCTGACTCGCATTTTAAGAACCATTAAAATGCACTATTTTACAACCAATTTTGATTATGTTCTCAGACAAAGGTTTCTTTTTTAACCCCCGACGCAAAAACGACGGGGTGTTATAAGTTTGACGTGTCTGTGTGTGTGTGTGTGTCTGTCTGTTCCCCTGTAGCGCTCAAACGGGTAGACCGATTTGAATGCGGTTTTTTTTGTTTGAAAGGTAAATTTGTCGAGAGTGTTGTTAGCTATGTTTGATGAAAATCGGTCCAAGATGGCCGCCGCTACAAGATGGCGGATTACATATTTTTTCACAACTCCCTCAATATGGGTATCAAATGGAAGGGCTTGACTAGTAAAATAGCACTATGCAAATCCAAGATGGCCGCCGCCACAAAATGGCGAATGTCGGGGGTTTTTTAAATTTTCAATTTATACTAATTGTAGTTGTACTTGAATTGAGTATGAGATCAAATCAAATATAGGCAACTACTCTATTCAAATAAGAAGATAAGCTAGACCCACTTAAAATAAACTTAAATGAGGCCTGCGCTTGTAGTATTAAAAACGAATTCCATTCATGTTACAATTATTACTGTACGAATGACTTTATTCTGGGCTGAATGTACTGAAGTTCTAAAGAAAAATAACGCTGCACAAAGTAATTAGGTTCTCTTTTCATAGTATCTCCTGGAAGGAGCATAGCGACGCGTGATAATGCGATTGCGAGTCCGCATTACGTGTTACGCTAATGACGTCACACTCCATTTACTTCGCGATATTCAACACATTAGTACGGGCTTAGGTGTTAGTAGTGTCTAGTACCAAAATGTGGGTGAATTCTAATGATATTTGCAATGACAACTTGGTTTACTTGTTCATACACAACAAGCTTCTACGCACGACTTCGTCTGGATTGAGGTATTTGAAAATTCTATTGGAATCGTTTGTTTACTCGGAATACGAATTAAGTAGATGACTCCTTACTTATTTACATTTACCTATCTGCGGAAGTATTATAAATTTAGCCATTTCGAAGATTATTCCGGAAAAACATACAGACAAATTTTTTTACTAATGGGTGTTTGGTCGTAATTCTAACCATTAATTATGACAGACAGATACTCCGATTTTATTTATTCGTGAAGAAGATGTTCGATGATGTAGAACAACAATGCAATAGTAACGTATTGTGCAATAAATAAGTTTATTGAATCGTATCAAACGTAAATTAGGCGCAAATCAATTGATACCAAATAAAAATAGTAGACTGTTAACTGCCTCGTTGGTCTAGTGGTTAGCATATTCGACTGCAGATTACGAGGTCCCGGGTTCGATTCCCGGTTCGAGTAAATAATAATTGTTAGGTATTTGGTTTTTCTGTCAAGAAATTATCAGTCCCAGCCCGGAGTTGGAAGCTGGCGGCGTTTCACCCCCGTACCTTGGAGAGAACGTTAAGCAGTCGGTCCCGATTATTATCACTATCATGCGACAATAGTCGTTAAAGCCAGCCAAAACCCGCATTGAAGCAGCGTGGCGGGTCTAAGCTCTAAGTCCCTCTTTCCTAAGAGAGAGGAGGCCTGTGCCCAGCAGTGGGACGTTAAAAGGCTGTAGTGGTGGAAATAGTAGATACATGAATAAACACATTTTTGTAAATACAAAATAATTATTAATTATACAAAGATACGTTTATTATATAATTACACTGTTGCTAATAAAATAGAACACCCAAATCATAGAAGTATCTTATCCAATCCCAAATATCTAATATTAATAAAGAGACGGAGGAACAGCTTCGCCTTGTTGTGCACAGTTCATTGTTTTTAATAACCTTTTACTTAAAGCTAATAATATCTTTGTTTCATGTTTTATTGACTCGAATTCATATACTAGTTATATTAAGTTAAGCTAACAAAATTTGTTTAATCTGGATTTTTATTTACAAGAAAAATGTTATTTTTTAGGATACAATCAATATTTTATTTGTGTATTCATCCAATCACCGAAATTAGCCGCGCATGGTGCAATGTAGCAGAATAGGTGCAGCATTGAACTTTTAAATGCACCCTTAAATATATTTTCGGATAAGGAAAAATCTATTAACACCTTTCAGCTATCCGATGCGTTAATACGTATAAAAGTAAATAATAGAATACACTACAAATATTACAAAAGTACTCGCCAACTAGATGTTGATGATTTAGATCGATGTAGGAATTACAAAAGCACTTTAAAAACTAATTTATCCACCACAAATCTTAAAGTAAATGAACAAGTGAAGTGAACAGGTGGGATTACCTAACGGCCATTACAATATCGGCTCGTGGGAGCCTTGTGGGAGCGTCGGCTGTTGTCTTGAATCATCGTTAATTGTGTTTGTTGAGAGCGCTCGTTCATCATGGCGTAATTACTTTCAAATTTTTCTTGTATACCTACTTTTAGTTAAAAAACGTGGTGATAAACGGTACAATGAAATAAATATGTTGCAAACAGACATACATAAATCCAAAGATCATTTTTAAAATGAAGGAAATTTTGTAACATTATTAAATACTGGAATATATATTATGTATGTATCTACATAATTATAAATTAGACGATGACTGAATTAGATTACACGATGAAGTTACCTAACTAATAAAATTAATGAAATGTAAAAGAAGAATGACATAAAAACAATGAAATAGATACACCTAAATAAAATATATAAACAGCTCTTTGTTTTACACCCGATTTTATAGTAGGTATTGACTATTTTACGGATATAAACTCTACAGTCTACATTATACAACAAAGTCAATTATTATGTATTTAAAAAAAAAAGTACCTAATAATACAAAACTTCAATTTTTAATCAATAACAAAAAGTCTTCTGATGAATACGGATGAATGTGTAATGGAATGAATATTTAACATGACGTGATGATATTGTGTTCAGTAAACAATACAAAAATGGATGTCAAACCTGTCTTACAAGACATTAAAACCATTAAAACCATCAAGAGTTTACATACAACGGCCACGGATTGCATGTAAATTACAACAGCCTCATGAAGATCGCCAGCCAACGTAAGTGTGCAATTATTGGAACCGATTGGCGAAACCGATTACTCTCAACCGAGGTCATATTAATAACTAGCTTCTGCAGCGGCTTCGCCCGCGTGCATTTCGGTTTTTCACAAATCCCGAGGGAATCGTGCATTTCTGGTTTCCGTTCCCACTCCTTTTTCCAATCTCTATACCTACTTTCAAGGAAGTTTGCTATAGTAATCTACCTATAGCTGTAGCTATTGATTTCGGTTTTTTTCAAAATCCCGTGGGAACTGTGGATTTTTCCAGTATAAAAAATAGCCTACATATTAAGTCAGGGCATAATCTATCTCCGTTCTAAAATTTCAGTCAAATTGGTTCAGTAGTTGCGGCGTTAAAGAGTAACAAGCACATACACACACACACACACACACACACACACGCATACACACACAAACACACATACACACACAAACTTTCGCCTTTATAATATTAGTATGATAGCGAAACGACGCGCTCCTTACCGAATGGCATTATTATGCCATATGCGGTCCCACATTGATGTTAATGGTCGGACGCCAAACGCCTGGGGATTGTGGCAGGAGCTCTCTGTTCGCAGATCGTGTAAAATTTATAGACTCGCAATTTGCAGCGTGTATAGTGACAGCGGTTACAGATAATCGAACTTAACTACCGGCGGTGACACAAATGGGAAATTCAAATGGGGTTGGAACGACTAGAGAATAGAAAATTAGATGGGATTCGATAAAATGGACAAAAGGAAGCGAATGTACACGATTATCCGGATATAAAGACGATAATATTTTAAAAAACATGTGTAGGTACAGATAATTAAGGAATAAGCAATTCATTCATTTGTCCTCGCCTCTTCCCGTTATGCGGGGTCGGCTTTTTTAATCTTTCGGCGCCATTCGCTTCGCTGGTTAGCATCGTCATCTGTAAGGCTAAGCTTTTGCATGTCTTTCTTAACATTTGTCATCCAGGTAGTTTGTGGTCTACCTCTCCCTCTCTTTTTTGAAGCCATGGAAAGGCACTTTTTCACTATATGGTCATCGGGTCTGCGCATGACATGTCCGTACCACCTTAGTCTGGACTCTGTGATCTTCTCAGTGATAGGCGTTACTTTGAAACTCCCCCTTATGTGCTCGTTACGCACTTTATCTTTCAGAGTGACTCCACCCGCCCAACGTAACATGCGCATTTCAGTAGTATGAAGTTTCTGTTCATGAATTTTCTTCGAGGCCCACGTTTCGCTACCATAGAGTAGAGCAGGTCTAACAGCTGTTTTGTAGACCTTGCCTTTGATTTTTATCGGCATTTTTGGATCGCAGAGAACTCCTGTTAGTGTACGCCACTTATTCCACCCAGACATCGTTCTGTGGGTAATGTCAGCTGTTATTGATCCGTCTTCTGCGATTACTGATCCTAGGTATTTAAATTTATTTACTCTAGGTATGGCCACACCATCCAATTTGACTTCCGCGCTTGATGGTATAGGTTCGTTGTGGTTGAAGTTGCACGCCATATACTCTGTCTTGGTTCTGCTTATGCGTAATCCGTTTAGCTCAAGAGATTTCCTAGGTAAGTATTTTTAATTTACTTCATAATGAAAGAATTACTTAGCCAGTCTTGACTTCTCATTTCCATTATTTTTACGCTATTTACGTATACATCGCTGCGTTAACTGTCAATATATTTATAGCGGTTAATGCAATACTGTAAGCTTAAAGAATAGCACATCAGATAAGCTTAAAAGTTCACTCGTCCGCAACGAAATAACATCGTCTGTGGGTAAAAAAGTTGAAGATTTTCATAGTCTAACAGAGTGCTTAGAGCGGGGCCGCACTGCGAAAATTATTCCATCCGGTTTATATTCCGCATTTTAATATATTTTTCTCGCGAATTTTAAATCGCATGTGCGTGCAGCTTCATACATTCCCACATGTCACAGAATTTTGCGAAAAAATTCGCGCGAATAAATTTCGCACTGCGGCCTAGGCCTTAGTCTCAGTTTGGAGCGCTAGCACTCAGTAGTTTTTATTTCATGTATCGTGACAAGAGTGGTTAGATAGGTCGATAAAATTTCTCTAAGTAGGTACAGGATCACATAAACATAATGTCGCTCGACAAAAAGTTTGTGCAAGTACGACTTCCCGTTACGAGATAGTAAGTCACAATATCTGTGACTTAAGCAGACTATTAATGCACGCGATAAACGCCATGCATGTCGGATATGGATGACGTAGTCATTTACGAAAGCACGCACGAGCGTGCGTGAGTAATATCGTACGAGTCTATGACTCAGCGATGGTGGGGGCGGACCAATCGCCGGCGTTATATAAGGCAGTGCGCTGCGTCATCGCACACACTTTGGTCGAGGCGCTCGCTCCGACAACATCTCTTAGTTGTTGAATTAGCTCCTAGCTGTTGAGTTCTCTTAGTTGATGAAGTTACTATTTATCTTTGTCGTTACCAATATTGGTGTGGTTAATTATTGTGATATTTGGTTTACCCTACTATGTTGTCATTGCCATGTTGGTGTGGTTAGTTATTGTGCTATTTGGTTTGCCTATGTGGCCTTATGGTGGCGCTGGACGGCTAAAAGGGGTTGGTCGGAGGCCGTGGTTAGGTAGGGATCTTTATCCCTGAGAATAGTTACCCACTCTTCCCAATTCTCGGATTGAAACGCCACGCCACCACAAAACTCGGAAAGATGGGCAAAGGATTGTCAGGGGTAAAGATCCCTACTTAACCACAGCCTCTGACATCTCCATCCGAGAATTGGGAAGAGTGGGTAACTATTCTCAGGGATAAAGATCCCTACCTAACCACGGCCTCCGACCAACCCCTTTTAGCCGTCCAGCGCCACCATAAGGCCACATAGGCAAACCAAATAGCACAATAACTAACCACACCAACATGGCAATGACAACATAGTAGGGTAAACCAAATATCACAATAATTAACCACACCAATATTGGTAACGACAAAGATAAATAGTAACTTCATCAACTAAGAGAACTCAACAGCTAGGAGCTAATTCAACAACTAAGAGATGTTGTCGGAGCGAGCGCCTCGACCAAAGTGTGTGCGATGACGCAGCGCACTGCCTTATATAACGCCGGCGATTGGTCCGCCCCCACCATCGCTGAGTCATAGACTCGTACGATATTACTCACGCACGCTCGTGCGTGCTTTCGTAAATGACTACGTCATCCATATCCGACATGCATGAATTAGCTTCTTTACTTTACAGACGTAAACCATCAATTAAGTACGTGTAAGTATGTGTCCATTTTTGATCGTGATTCTGTACTTAGAGCAATTATTGTATCGAACTGTCTGAACTTCCTTGTTGTGACCAGACACGACTGCATGAAATGAGGGCTATTAGTAGACTAGGACGCGACGTGTAAAATATGAAAGTGCGCAATGCACTTTTGGAGTCATATCGATTCGAAATAAAGTTATCGCGGATAACAGTAAAGAGTAAGCGTAAATGCAAGCACTTTTTTTGACAATCTTTTTCTATTTGACGATCCTAACCCCACGATCACTTGACATTGTTTTTTTTTTTTAATTCGTTACTGATACGAGAAAAGGTAATCACTTATCAATCTCCTATGAGCAATCAAAAAATGATGTGTGTGTCAAACTACACTTTTGTTAGATCAATGAGTTTTTGTGAATCAGTGAGTTTTAATCTGTCGTAAATAATTAGCATATACTTTACAATTTATTGACACTCAAAAAGTGTACAAAGTAGGTACCACTTTTGAATAAAGAATCAGAATCTGAATGAGAGACGCATTGTGCGTCTTCTTTCAACTTCGCATTTTTCATACAAACTATAGTACGTGTCTCTGGTGTGACTTTACTCTAAACCACTGTGCCGCAATTTGTTTGGTAGCCAAATATGTGGCCCCTGAATATTTTAATACGTAATTCCAAGGGAAAGGTTTTGTAAGGGTTAACAATTCTTTCAAAAAAGGTCTCTATGTTAAATAGCCAACATATTAATTTGTAACACTTAACTAACATAATTTTGTTTTCTTTTGTAAGTTTGTGAAAAGAATTTTTTTAGGAACTTTAAAACAATTGTCTTATCTTCCTCCTACATTTTTTACTTCCTACAACCTCCTACGAACTCCTACTTCATTACGAATTGGGCAACTGTAATGTCTCCCCGGGTAGATACATCTTCTTAATAAATAAATTATACCCAAAACTTTTTATTCGACCACTTGGCACAACCTTCTTTATATTTAATCTCTTGGTCATCGGCAATCGGCATGGATGTATTGTTTTGCTTGTTTATTACTTTTACACGCAACAAATCTATATCAAGCTTCAATGATAACACAAACTTACTAAGTCAATGTTAAGAAATTGGTTGTCTGTAAAGTCGGTTTACGGACGATAATTTTACGTGATAATTTCATAAGAAAACATTGCCTCTCTATCGCTTTTCCGCGCTTGCGCTTGCACGCTCGGCTATGCCGGCCTATCGTGCCTTCTCTATCGCTTGTTCCACGCTCTCGCTTGCACGCGGTACGTGACAATGAGTCATGCTTTTTCGTGCGTGCGGCCGGCGTTCATCGATTTATAAGACGTTCTCACGTCAAAAAGCAATTACAAACGTGCCTACATGAATATCAATCATGATGCGAGCAGTCATTAACGAATCTCCGTCGATTTGAAACGTTTGTGCCGACTCAACAATAGGGTTGCCCACTAGTTTGATTTCCTCAGATTCATTCTAGATTTTTCGAACTAGGACGCCCGACTTCATATTGTTTAACTAACCTATTGTTATGAATTTTATAATCTTAAGAGCGAGGCCGCACTGCGAAATTTATTCGAGAGATTTTTATTCGCGCGAATTATATTCCGCATTTTAATATATTTTTCTCGCGAATTTTAAATCGCATGTGCGTGCAGCTTCATACATTTCCATATGTCACAGAATTTTGCGAAAAAAATCGCGCGAATAAATTTCGCAGTGCGGGCCCGGCGTTAATATCGTAGCTTTTCATCAGCGTTTGGTGAACTTAGGGTATGCGAGTTCTTTTTATCTGTTATCAAGTGGATGTCCTTTTAATGGCTGAATTTTATGTCTATTATGTTATTTTATTTTATGATTTTATTTTAATCGCCTTTATCGCAAGTGAGCCGTTAATTTTTTTGCAATACATTATAGATGTTTTACCGCACTTAATTAGGGTAATATATTGTAATGGCTTTTATTGCATTTCTTTCAAAACAAACTAATAAAAATGCTTAAATTACTTCATTTTTGCCTCAATAAGGATTAATTGTAGGTATAGTTTTTGAAAAAATAATTTAAACTAAAACTGCAAAACATTACCATAAATGAAAGATTTTGGATAGATAGAGATTGTTAAAATTATAGTGGAGTGATGTGTAAAAACGTAAATCTTTCATTCGTTCAACTTTTTCTATCTAAAATACCGTATTTTAAAAGCATTGTAATACAAAAACCGTTCAAAAATTCAAACTACTGAATCTCATATCGCATTGTAGGTATATTCTGCTTAAGGTGCATCTTGAAATCTTGAAACAGCAATTCTAGTTGTTACAGGTAAAATATGTTCACTTTTTAATATAAGTTATAGTGCAATTCTCGGGAAAAATATTTTTAAAATACGGTTTTATGCACGTCGGAATTGCAATGCGCTTGTTAGTACTATAATATCATCTCATTTAGAAGTTGATCCTCTGCTTACTCAAACAACTGCTTGCTCATAAATGCTCAAACAAACATGTCATTTCAGTGCAATATATCGTTACGTCAAAAGCTACCTGCTGTAATATTCCAGTTGGTAGTGATGCTTCATTGTAAATTTTTGCTTGCAATTTTAATTTTATCGAAGGTTTTATTTTTAGTTTTTGATCGTTAATATCAAGAGTCGATAAACGTAAAAATAATTCAATAGGAAGTTATGTAGAGACTCAATAGAAAGAGATAATAACAATTCGAATTAAATAGAATTACAAGAAAATAGATTCAATAGAAAGTTATGTATTTAGTATAATAAAATATTCCAAATAATCAGACGGCGTCTGAAGCGTATTGAAGTTGAATGTACTTGAATTTTAACGTTAAATGCTATCGAAGACTTAAAAATACTGTAACAACAATTGTCACCGTAATAATATAACAATGCTTTTTAACATAACAAAATAATAAAAATATTCACCATAAAAACAATAACAAAGCTTTCAAACGAAAATTAAAGAAAATTATACTAAGATTGAAGTCTATGGAGAAATCAGTTAAAACAACAATCCAAAACCGACGGTATAGTACACTCAATGAAGCAAAATCAGGGGAAATAATTCGTGTAAAAGCCATTTTTGGCATAGTTGTAGGGAATGGTGTCTGAAGCAACATACTCAAAGTACTGATGGGTGGGGGTGGAGCTAACGGGTAGGGGGGGGTGAAAAGGTCCCTTTTTAAAGTTTTTTGCTCATATCTCGAAAATCTCTACGACTAGTATTATGATTACTTCTGACAAAAGTTTTTAAATAAAATTTGCTACAAATTTGGTCCCATTCATTTTTACTCTAAGATTATTACTTTAGGAGCTACGGGTGTTTAAGTTAACAGAGAGACAAAAAATGGCAATTACGAATACCGCGTCTTTTACAAAAAATTATATTCATTATGTATCGCTCATATTTTTAGTTTACAATAAGGAAGCTCATAGTCATCTACCGACCCAACATGAAAACTGGCCAAGTGCGAGTCGGACTAACACACGAAGGGTTCCGTATCATAGAGCAAAACGAAAAGTTTATTGTATGGAGATCGTCTTTAAATTTTAAATTTATTTTATTTTCATTATTTTGTAGTTGTAGAAACTAAAATGATACTCACTCTCTGAAAGTTTCAAATATCTACCTATTACGGTTCAAGAGATACAGCGATTGTCAAGGTCGAGCAAAAAACGCCGAAAAAATCAAGTTTCTTGTATGGGAGCCCCCTTTAATTTTAATTTTTATTAATTATTGTTATAGCGGCAATAAAAATATATACTCTGTGAAAATTTCAACAGCCTATCTTTTACGGTTCATGAAATATGGCCCGTGCACCTAAAATATAGTACCGAAAAAATCACGTAAATATTCATCACAGGCTATAATTTCATAAACCGTAATAGATATATAGTTGAAATTACAGAGTATATACTTTTGTTGCCGCTATAATAATAAGTAATAAAAATTAAATTAAAATTAAAATTAAAGGGGGCCCCCATACAAGAAACTTGATTTTTTCGGCGTTTTTTGCTTGACCTTGACAATCGCTGTATCTCTTGAACCGTAATAGGTAGATATTTGAAATTTTCAGAGAGTGAGTATCATTATAGTCTCTATAACTACAAAATAATGAAAATAAAATAAATTTAAAATTTGAAGGCGATCTCCATACAATAAACTTTTCGTTTTGCTCTATGGTACGGAACCCTTCGTGTGTTAGTCCGACTCGCACTTGGCCAGTTTTCATGTTGGATTGGTAAATGACTATGAGCTTCCTTATTGTAAACTAAAAATATGAGCGATAATGAATATAATTTTTTGTAAAAGTCGCGGTATTCATAATTGCCATTTTTTGTCTCTCTGTTAACTTAAACACCCGTAGCTCCTAAAGTAATAATCTTAGAGTAAAAATGAATGGGACCAAATTTGTAGAAAATTTTATTTAAAAACTTTTGTCAGAAGTAATCATAATGCTAGTTTTAGAGATTTTCGAGATATGAGCAAAAAATCGAAAAAAGGGACCTTTCAACCCCCTCCTACCCGTTAGCTCTACCCCCATCCATCAGTACTTTGAATATGTTGCTTCAGACATCATTCCCTACAACTATGCCAAAAATCGCTTTTACACGAATTATTTCCCCTAATGGGCAGTTTTTGGTCTTCATTGAGTGGGCTAGTAAGCAGGTGTAAGCCCGAGCAAATCTTAATCAAGGAATACTCACACCAAATTGAATAGCATTAGCTGCAAATAGCCCAGCGCGGAATTGGAACAATGCTGGCATTCAGAGTTCCAATTAGAACCTAACTCCACTCAAGTTTCCGAGAGGGGGAATTTGTATTGTGTTGCGCGTATTAGAATTTTATATTGTTTTGAATTTAAATAGAAATTATACAATAGTTAGTCTTGGCCTCTATTTATATTATAAGTTGTAGCAATTACGTGTGCATTATTAAAATATATAATAATTTTTAGAGTTCCGTACCCGAAGGGTAAAAAACGGAGCCCTATTAATGTCACTCGGCTGTCTGTCCGTCTGTCCGCCGGTCACAGGTCTCTAGCTCGCAGACGAAATGAGTTACAAACCTGAAATTTTGGTATTTAGTGTAAAACGTTAACCCAAAATTAAATATTGAATTAGAAATTGAATTAAATTATTTTTCAGGGGGGCTCCCATACATGAAAAAGGAGCCGGAAAAAAAAATTTTTCTTTACCCTAGCTTGTGGGGTATCATTGTTTAGAGCTCATTAAGTAGAGTACAAATATATATTTTTTTAATTTTTATCTCAAAAAATAAGGGAATGGGAGGCCATCAAAGTTGTCAGTTTTAGACCATTTTTGTGACGGGGGCTATCTCAAAAACTAAACTAGTTGGGAATATGATATTTCAGTATATTATGTACTATATGCTCTATTTAAACAACAAATACTGAAAACAACGATTTATTAAATAGTTTATAAGCTGTGACCAAAATAAACGAACATTTTTTTGGGTTTTTCTTTCACGGTTTGTTGCGATGTCTAGCTCGGAAATTAAATATTTCTTAGACCCAAAATATTATATTGTTCATAATTATGTACGGAACCCTGAAAGAGCGAGGCCCGACTCGCACTTGGCTGATTTTTATTATTTTCCATCTCAATTTCAGACAAAATCTACAATCTCATTTAATATTTTCTCGTTGAACAAATTACGTATATGGCTTTAGATTCTGTAACGTGCTTGATATTTGGTAAAGTATGCACAGTCCGGCGACCAAAAATAATAATTTCACGTAGAATTGTAGTTAAAATCTGCGGTTCCAAATAATTTGTCGGCACACCAGTTTCCCGTATAGCCCTCTCCCGACTTTGGAGCCCGTCCAAGTTTCACTCGTAATTTCACTCACTAAAATCTATAAATCCATTTATTACACTCACTCGGCACACGTAAGAAATTCCGTTATCTGCCGCCTTACACGGCCATTTTAAAATTTAAATCCCTTACCTACTTGAAATTCGAGCGAATTTTTTACTCAGACCAGTAACCTCGTAAGTCGTAATTCGTACCTGCAACAAAAGAAATAGATTATGTAGCAATAGTAATATTTCACATCGGTTTCTTAGAAATAGCTTAAGGGTTAAAGCGCACTTTATGTACTTTTCATGTTGTATTTTTAATTGTTTATAAAGTGACGTTAGTCCCTACTATATTAGCTGTCATCGTCATGATGCTCACTGCTGGAAATCTCTTGCAATTATCGCCATAAAACACGATCTTGTGTTGCTTATTCCAGCAGCTGCGAATCTCTCTTGAGATCGATTGTCCATCTATTGGTGGGTCTTTCAACTTTTAATAAATAATTATTGTAGTTAAGTAAATTTTTTTTTTTCAAGAGACCGAAAATGTTAGATATTTGCCCTAGTCCTCGCTACTTGTACAATGAGAACATCGTGTTTTTTTTTATACGACAAAGCCGCTTGCGGAAAATCGTAGTGCGCGTGTACCGCTAAACTAATTTACCATTGAAATTAATTTGTCTGAAGGCGGCGTGAGAAATCGCTTTGATCTCGGCAGTTCAAATGTTTATCCGAAGCAACTAACGTTATGATGGCTCTTGATTGTTTCAACAACTACAGCTTAGGCGTTAGCAATTAAACTTCACTCTAAAATAGATTTCCAAAGTTTTGATGTGAAGTATAACATTAACTTTAATTAGTTTATATAATGGAATATGACGCGGTTTTCTGCAGTATAAGAAACAAGATATTAATCTAAATATACAGAGTCACTCAGAGAGCAATGAAAAGAGCTAGGCTCGGAGTTTCTCCACGAATCCGAAATGAGGAGATCCATAGAAGAACCAGAGTCACCAACATAGCTCAACAGATTGTGAAATGGAAGTAGCAATGTTCGCGGCATATAGTTCGAAGAACCGATAAACAACGACTCGGGGTCCTAAGGTGTTACAGTGGCGACCTCGCACAGAAAAGCGCATTGTTGTTGTTGGCAGACTCAGGACCCTAGGCGGACCGACGACATCAGACGAGTAGCAAACAAGTGTATATTGTGTTAAACATTGTTACATAGCTTTATTTGTTGTAATACAACGGTCATAGGTATTAGATATTATGCATATAATGTTAAAAGTTTTGTCAGTATATCCCACGTATCCTCGCGATCCCCGGAGGACGTCCGAGCCAAGCAACGGACAGGGATCATATTTTTGTTGCGGCACCAGCGTAACGCTGTGGCAACTGTTATTTAACCCCGAGCATTATCAAAGCTAGCGGGCGTGAGGAGATAAACGTACCTACATATCGCCCTGTACGGTTTGTTAGGCGAAACGATTTGAAGTTCCGTTTCGTGAGTTATTACACATTTTTACTTGGATTCATATTAAATCAGTTGTAAATCCACTGGCCGTAAAACGTCACTGCCGATGCACATTAAATGTTGCCATGGCTTGTCTTAAGTCATACTCTGAACCAACATCTAACTAGCAAACTACTGCGTCTAGACAGAGGTAAACTCAGGAACGTGGTGGGACTCATAACAGTGCCTTAAACAAATATCTTTTCATTATAGGTGTCATAGACAGTCCTCTATGCAGGGCCTGCATGAAGACGGATGAAACACCAACGCAAGTGCTCCTGGAGTACATGGGCGTGGCCGAACAACGCGACTTGGGATCACCAGCCTAACTCTAAGAAGTCCTTCGCAACTTAGGCGGCCTGCTAGGCTCCTGGAGTGATCTTGGATGGCTGGAGTGAAGACATCAATGGGCGAGGCCCATCACGCACAACAGACCTTAAATGGTTTATGTGCGGTCACCTGCCCAGAGAAAGAAAAAGAAGGCTTATCGGAGGTATTGTATACAACGTTAGTTTTACTTAAAGCAAAATCTGAAAGTAGTTTGCTAAGAATCAGTAACAGAATCGAATCCAACTATTTTTATATTGTGTTATAATTTTGTCCAAAAATATTTTAAAATCGGCAAAAATTTATTATAAACGATCGCGCATACAGCGCGCGGTCATTCAACTCGCGAGTCGAGGCGACGATGGCTTGCGAGTAGGGTGACCATTTTTTTTGAGGACAATGACGCTACACAAGAAGCTTATAACTTCGTAAGTTTACATTATATATTTTCGAAATTATGTATAACTATTTAAAATGTAAAAATATTTGACACGTGTTTCGGTTTTTGCGCAAAGTAAAACTAACGTTTTAGAAACCTACAATCCACACGTATTGGTACGTACGTATAGGGTATAAGGTACATACGTATTCCATAATAACGGTCAGACGAACCAATAGTCCAACAATAGCCGTGCTCTACATGTAGCTCTTCGTGTAGGTACATTTAGGATTTAGTTGTTTGTGATACAAGTCTCGGCGGCTGAGCGATACACTAATCTGGCCTAAATCGGTGTTCGTGCTAATACATGTGTTCGAGCGGAAATGTATTTGATGAAATCAATAAAGGTGCGTCCAGACTTTCGAAACTGCGTACTGCTGTTACTGCGTAACAGTTCGGCGAAACTTTCGCCGAACTGTTACGCAGTAACCCATCTCAAGCGCTCCAAGCGCGCCGTCCACATTGAGCGTAACAAGTTCGCCGAAATGTTCGCTGTTCGGTTCGGTGAAATGTTCAAGTCTGGACGCACCTTAACGTGCCTATTGTTTTGCCGAGTGTTCGAATCCTTTGAAGTTTCACTCACTTGTGTAGTTAAGGTATAACTATAAGTTATACAGGTTTCCATAAACAAATTACAATATTCTCGAAGGATCTCTGTATTATAAACTGAAACTAGTTCATTATGAAAATAAAATAAAAATTATAACTATTTTAGAAATTTTAAATAAACACAATATGGATAAAAAACAATTTAATTTCCGATTAAGACTAAAAATAAACAAAAATGTTGGAGCAATGTTTGAAATGACTTTTTAGTGGGAAAATTTTATACATTTCATAACGAATTTACATCAAAGACCTAGAAACCATTAATAAAAAAATCGTTGCCTTCCTTTCCAATTTTCAAGTTACCGCTTACCAAAATAGCATAAACAAATTATTTGTCCCTTTAATTTTATTAAACATCAATGAATTAGATAAGGTTCGGTTCTTATCTAATTCATAGAATCGACAAGGAATAGACCACGAATAGATATAGCTTTCAAACGGAACAAGTCCTCAAATTCGAATCGAAAATCAAACATGGCGGTTGTACAAACACCGTCAGAGCGATTCCGATGTAGATACACGCGGTTAGCTGTGTTTGTGTCACTGGTTACTGGTATTGTAGCGGTTCAGACGGTTCAGTAATATATAGAGAAGACTGGGTATCGAAACATAGTGACTTCAGAGTGAAATGAAACTAAACTGGCTTGTTTTGAAGTTCGTCCATACATCCATCCATCCATCTACAGCCAGCGCTCCAAGCGGAAACTTTGCAAAATAAATATTCGAAGTACTGAATTACGACATTTTAACCTGTAGGGTTATGCCCTGTTTGCACACCTCGTCAACGCTACTAGATTTCGAATATCGGAAAACCACAATATCTACTAGATTTCGAATATCGAAAAACTACAATATCAGAGCAAAATGGACCTTCAAAAAAAGACGGTTATCAATGCGACACGCATGTATGTAATATTATTGGAACCTCAATATCCATACATAATAATTATGATAATCTGTTAGTGTATTCAAATGAATATGCAAAGTGTTATATTTGTATGTTTGTATGTACTATGTATGTATGTTACTCCATTTCCTCCGAAACATAGGACCCAATGTAAGTTTCATCTAAATCGGTTCAGTAGTTTTCAAAATGTGAACACTTTTCCCAAAGAATTCTACTTTTCCCTATTCAGTTATACTTTATTTTGAAGTCGGTTTGATTTTTCTTTAATACCATTATTATGCTTGTTTATACTTTCATCTTATAACATAGTTTTAGTTACTAAACATTAGACTGGTACGTATTTAGATCAGGTAAAGCATTCAACTGTCACACTACATAGACACTAACGTGGTAACCGATTACGAGTTGTACGTTTGTTCCCACACATTATAATTAAGTGTGATGTAACCCGAAGCGCTCATGCGGTAGCGCGTATTGTCCCATTCTCCACCGATCGTATCGAGGCAATCGTGTGTACGCTCATTCAATTTGCGAAGATGCCCATTGTAGAGGAGATATGTATTGCTCCGAATCGGCGGAGTTAAGGTGGTTCGTTTCCCATAATAATTTATTATTACCATTTAAGAACGAATGGATTATATATTTACACTGAAATTACATCGCACAGCCTTAATTTAATGTTTAATTTGCGGAAAATTTTATTTACATAAAGAAAACATTACATAAACAGCTAAAGGTGAAGTAAAGCCATCTCGGTCAGCTAGGCAAAACAGCGTTTAATAGATGGCTATTATAATAATTAAGCTGTCTATGTAATGTTTTCTTTATGTAAATAAAATTTCGCGCAAATTAAAAATTATATTAAGGCTGTGCGATGTAATTTCAGTGTAAATATATTATCCATTCGCTCTTGAATGGTAACATGAAGTTAGTATGGAAAACGTAACACCTTAAGCTACGTCCCACATCTCCTGCATTGAGGAGACGATGCTGCGAGACAGCTAACGCCCGCATAATGTTACACTGCTTCATGAAGACGGCAACCGACTAGTTGAGTCTCATCAGGAGACTGAATTCGTAACTTCAAAGCACCCGTATTTATAAAATTAATTCTAGATGGCCGTTCGGCGCCATTGAATGAATGAAATATCAATTTAATTAATCTTATTTCAATAGTTAAATTATTCATTTATAAAGCCTCCTCTTTACAATCGTCAGCAATCGTGGCGATCGGCGACGTGTCAACGTGTTTTCGAATGCTGAATATATTGGCGAACTCAAACCTTAATCCAAGCCATTTTAGGTCCATTTTACTCTGAAGTCATTTGTGATTCGATCATTAGTATACTATAAAGTTTTTGGAGCGCTCCAAACTGAGACTAAGCACTCTGATCCAACTAAAGAATTTGCTACTAAAAGTTAGTTAATGGAATTGCATGAAACACGTTACAAGAACCCGCTACGTTCTGTATCATCTGGGCTTAAGACTTGAACTTTAAACTTACCAAGAAAAAGATTTACATGACTAATCGTAAAATTAGACTATTGACGTCATCTCACGTGTTCAAACCTTAATATACTCGTATAAGCCACACCTTGATATAATAAGTCAATAATACTCTTAATCATCCGAGAATCAATTAGGTAATTATAATTTAGTATAATTTAAAAAAGATTCTTAGATAACAGTTATTTCATTTATGGCTAACGAAACTTTAGCTCTCGACATATTTTGTGTGATTTCAACTAATCTGTTACCTACTTAAATGAAAATCAAAAAGACGATTATAAAAAAAAAAACAAATAATACCTATACTTTCTAATTCATCTATTAATTATGAATTAAGTAATGAATCTTCAATTCAGATATATGATATTATAATACAGCCTGAATAAATATTTACTGAACTATGATTATTGTAAGTAAATATTTATTCAGGCTTCGAACATTATATTTATACAGGCTGGTTAGAACGGTATCCCCTTTGCACATAGTCATGCTATTTATGAATTGTTACACACAGACACACTGACATGTTATGCAAATTACATAATATAACTATGCAACCGGCAACGATAATTTTTTTGCATAGATGAATATTAATTAATAGCGTTTCGAGCAGTTATGCCAAGAGCGCAGTCGTAAAACAACCCGTGAATTAGTAAACATTTGATTATAAGATGTTGATATGTAAGTTTATAGCCCGGTAAGTTACCACTTACTACACACTCGCACGGGTTACGCTACTCTTGAATATTTTAATAAAACACATCGACCGTTTAAGCTGAAATGGCCGGTTTACATTTTTCCAGTACCCATACCAGCGATTTAATTCCGTGCTTCATTTATAACTAGCTGACCCCCGCGACTTCGTTCGCGTGTTTATAGGTTTTATATAGGATCGGATCGGACCCCATAATTATTTTATGTACCTAAACTAAATGTAGCCTAAGTTACTCCTTATAACATCACCTATCTGCAATTGAAAGTTCCGTTAAAATCGATCCAGCCGTTTCGAAGATTATTTGGAACAAATAGACAAACCGATAAATATAAAAAACGCACACCAGTTTAAAATAAGCCGTACGTTCAAAGATCCGGGTCCCAAGTTATTTTAACCCAATAAATGTCTGTTATTTCTGAACTAAAAAACCTATGACCTTGAAATATTTACGGGACAATACTTAAAGTACTGTCCCGTAAATAGTACAGTACCTACCTTAAGACAGACAGACAGACAAAAATGAAAAAAAAAATTACAGTTTTGGCTTCAGTAGGTATCGATTATAGAATGCCCTCCAAAAGAAATTTTCAAAATATCTTCAATGTACAGAATTGGATCTGTTACAGTTTTATTATATTATAGATAGACTACAAGCGCGACTCCATCCGCGTGGATCCATATAAATTTCAACTTTCAACCATTTGAATTTTGAAACCCGTGGGTTGAATTTTCAAAAATCGTTTTGTAACTGATACCTACGTTATAATAGCAATATACATGCCAAAGGGGAATGCCAGGTGGCCCTAGTAAATTAGGCCTTAGGTGCACACATATGAAACTATATGGAATCAACAGTGTATAATACAACAATTAATTGGTAAAAATATGGTTTTAAAAAAAAGTTACGGTTTCAATGTTATAATAAATAATTTTTATTTTCCATAGGATCAATTTTTAAATTGTACACACGCATCCTTATTCACACACAGTAAGGTTATTCTGGAAACATTTCCGTAATTCACAATTAACACATAAATAACAGCGTAAATCTCCGCTTACAGCAGTTGAGGATGATTTTTGTGACGAACTATGACCAGAGTCAATGCCGGGATCGTCGGTCATTGTTATTGTCAAATCAGAGTCGTTGCTGGGGTTGTAGTGTAAAGCAGGAACGGAATCCATATTCAGACCCGCCCGTGGTCGTCGTAAATAGAGGCATCGTCAGAGTCAGTATTCAATATTCATGCTTTATCTTATTAAATCCGCAAAAAGAACACAAACAATAACTGTGGGAAACACAAACGCCAGGAAAGAAATGTTTGACTTTTCAACTGTCAACCAGTCAAATAATACAATACTCTCATACGAGAGCTGTCAATATTGTCAGCTGGCTCATGTTTTTTTATGGTTTCCCATTTCGTAGATAATAATTAAGTCGATTAAGACCGATACATATGAATCGATTTAAGATTTTTGTTTAATTGTAATTAGTAATAGTCAATGATTGTTTATCAGAATTTCATATCTTGTGAGAAAAGATTTTTGAAAAGTTCAAGATAAGATTGTCAGTTTGTGCTAAGTTTAGCGTATGTACAACAGTCATATCTACCAAGCGCTACGCGATGTTCATTACATACATTTTTTGTTGAAAACTTTAATGAATGAACAATAAACAAATCATATTGGTCAAGTTCAAAATAAATGATCAACAGTATCCATAAAAATAAGATGACACACGATACCTATTTGATTGTTTAGATTAAGATTAATCGATTTTACGATTAATTATACGTTTTCCTTTATCTATGGTAAGAGCAAGTCTGTGTCGCGTAGCAACTACGTAGCAATTATTGTTATGTTGCCGTATTTATTGATCTTGGCGATCGTTTCAGTATTTTTTATTTAAATTAAATAATTTCTATCTTTAAGTCATTAGTTAATAGTGTGAAAAATTTTAAACAAATATTATATTATTTTTTCATAATATGAATTTGTTGTGCACGCTGGGCCAAAACTTGGCGTTTCCCTTTCAGCCCGATCTGTCCATTGGTTTGAGCTGTGCGTTGACAGATCAGTCAGTCAATCAGTAACCTTTTCCTTTTATCTACCTATTAGATATTCAATATTCATTTCGATTTAAGATTAAGATTAGGTACTATAGGAATAATGTAAACACTTCATTGGAACCAGTAAACAAAATCAGTAAGTAATTGGATTGGCGGTCTTAATTATTATTTTCATTTAAGCGTGCCCGATACAACGTGACTTGAATCGACTATTATAGACGCTCGATAAAGTGGCATCCTCTGCGGCCATTCCCCTGCACAGTTTATAGTGTTTGCAACTCTATTATAAGTTCTTCTTAGCTAGCAAATCTGCACCAACCTAGATATTGGTGTGCGTTACACGTGATTGTCTTCAAGCGCTAGCCTATATTGCATTTTTTTTAAATTGGTTGTCTGTAAAGTCAGTTTACGGACAATAATTTTACGTGATAACGTCATAAGAAAACATTGCCTCTCGTAATTGCTTCTCGCTTGTTGCCCGCTCTTGCTTGCACGCTCGGCTATCCCGACCGACCGTGCCTTCTCTATAGCTTGTTCCGCGCTCGCGCTTGCACGCGGTATGTGACAGTGAGTCATTCTTATTCGTGCGTGCGGCCAGCGTTCATCGATTTATAAGACGTTATCACGTCAAAAATACTGTCATTTTTAGCATCACATTATACAATGGAATTCACTATTGGAAAGTTACTTACTTACTATGCACATGTTGCAACTGTAAACCGGCTATAACTTAACCTATCTATCTAAATCTAAGCGAAACACTCGAAAATCCGACAATATCGATATTCTCCAATATAGGCAGCAGATTTGCCTCGTAACAAGGAGGGTCGCTGACAAAACAAATTTACATAAATCCCGAGGAATCCGTAAAAATGACGCGCGGCAGACGAGCCGATAAGCCTTGGATATCATTAGCCCGGGACGTATTGTAGCGATCAGTCACTTGTGAGGCCTCGCGCCGCGCCCGCTGGCTCGACTCCGATAAAAATCCAAAATATCAATCTTCCTTTCCCCGTTCCTTTCCCGACTTTTCCGATCGATGCCAAATTGAAAAGCCGGATAGATGTACAGTATTTGGGGGACCGATTCCACAAGCGATATTGCACTGATAGTGGATATGTAACAAAAGATTACCCACGTACTGTACCTACGCAAAACAATATTTTATAGTTCTCAAAGGGACATACAAATCGCGCGACGGCAGCGACGCACGACAGGACAGTAACGTGTCTAACCCTAATGTCCCAGGTGAACGACAAATGCGACGCGACGCGATTATCTGACACAAGCGGACACCCGCGACTTCGTTCGCGGGTGTCAGGTTATATTATATTGGTTTTTAAAAATCCCGTAGGAATCATTTTGTTTTTCCTAAGCTCCTTTGAGCTCATATCACGCTAAAAACTGTAAAAAGTTCACTGGTGGATGTTTAGGTAGATCAAAATGTAAACATCCACCAGTGAAAGTCCCATCAAAATCGATCCAGCCTTTTAGAGATTAGTCGGTAATTTTTAAAGTATCTATTTTCTAACAAAAAAAGAATGAATGAAATCGGACCACGCGTTATTGAATTACAGCTAAATACACGTTTTGACTTTCATCCCCTCTCCCTAGGGAACAGTGCTGAATTTCGGAATAAAAAGTATCCTATATGTTACTCCGTCGTATGAACTTAAATCGTACCAAGTTTCGTTTCAATCCATTCAGTAGTTTTTGCGTGATGCGCGCACAAACATACAGACAAACAGACAGACAGACAAAAATTTCAAATAGCTTTTTTACGTTCTATTACTTATCCCTAAGATCCCCCAGTTATTATTTTGCAAAAATGTTCAATGTACAGATACGGCAAGTCTACGATTTTATTATATGTATAGAATAGATAGATAAGATAGAAGATAATATGACGCGACGCGAAAATATAAAACAGTAGCTTTCACGTGCCCTACGTTATCACTTATGTAAGTTTGTCACTTTCTACGAAGTCGTATCGCGTCGCGTCATGTCGCATCGCGTCGCATCGCATTTAGTCGTTCACCTAGGATAAAGGGTTATGCGGCTCATAGATGTTATAATACAAGGAATTGTGTTATAACATCTGTGAGCAGAAGAAAGAATCTTGAAGCAAAGAAGCCGCGCTGATGCCGTTGCGCTCGTGATCCGGACCGTGGCATAACAAATCACAATATGTTACATTTATATCGTGTTACAAATCGTACACCTGTTCAATGTGATGTGCTTCATACAGTTCCATGTATCACTAATCGTACGTACTATGCCATGTATATTGCCGACGCGACTGCTGCCATTACGCTCTCTATCTGTTCAGGCCTTATAACGAGGCCAAGAGCCGGTTCCCGGTTATTAATTTAACTTCAATCCATGCTGGCGCACGGAAGTTTCATTATATGGCAGGAAGTGTTGTAGATGTAGGTATATTAGAAATAAATATTATGTGGGTAGGCTTTAAGACTGTCAGAGTAAATGATCCAGTCACTATCTAATAATGGTTTGATTCGGACCCTTTACCAATTACTACATGGTGTCAGGTGTGGGGTAACCAAAAGAAATGATAATTAAAGGAGTGTAATAGTGTTTCGCGTGTAGTGTGATAGTGAAAGATCAAAATATAGCAAGATAATGGCGTCCGAAAGTAAGAATAAGAGTGATGGCATTTGCGCGGCGATTCAACAACCACCGCCGCTGCGTCAAGATGGCAACCTGTCTACGAATTGGAAAGAATGGAAAAATGCTTTCGATTACTTTTTGATTGCTACAGGCAAGGAAACTGCCAGTAATAAAGAGAAATATGGTTTATTTATGCATTGTTTGGGACAATATGGCCGAGAAATTCTCGAAGAGATAGATATCGGTACAGAACAAGATAAATACGAGTACAACATTTTGTGTGATAAGTATAGGGAGTACTGCGATCCAAAGAAAAACGTGAATTACGAAAGACATACATTCTTTGAAACTTATCAGAATGAACATAATTTCGATAAATATTTGGGATTACTGAAAAAATTAAGTAAAACTTGTGAATTTGGGTCATTAAAAAATAGTCTCATATTAACACAATTAATACGTGGTTTAAAAGACCTTCAAATGAGAGAGAAGCTATTGGCGAGATCGTCGATAACATTAGAGGAGGCCAGTGCATGGTGTCGAGCGGCGGAGCGAGCGGGAAGGCAAGCGGCGGAGTGCGCGTCGCGCCTCCCCGCGGCCCCCGCACCGGCGCTCGAGCAGGTGCAGCGCGGGCGAGGTGCACCGCGAGCCCGCCAGGCGCCCGCCGCACGGCCGGGGCCCGCGGGTGCCGGCGCGGCCTGGCGGGAGCGGCGGCAGGGCCCGCCGGTTTCTTCGTATCGTCGTGGTAGTGACAATGTTTGCGACAAGTGCGGATTGCGTCACAATGAAAATATGCGGTGTTCCGCAAGTGCATTTCCAGGAAAGTGCTTTCGGTGCAATGCATTCGGGCACCGGGCGCGGTTTTGTGGCGTAAAATTTACGCGCGAAGTGATCGGGGACGCCAACTTCGCGGAGGAACAGTGTGAGGATGAGTACGACGAGGACGGTGAGCTACTTATGTCAAACATTTCTATTGATGCTTCGAGTGAAATGCACGGTTTGTGGTGCGAGACTATACAAGTGAATGGCGTTTGCGTACAATTTAAGTTAGATAGTGGTGCGGAAGCCTCTGTAATGTCATTAGATTCATATGAAAAAGCCGGTTTTGATAAATTTAAGTTGATTAAGTGCAATACCATTTTAAGAGAAATCAGTAAAAATAAGTTGCCAGTAATAGGATATTTCATTGGATTATTAAAATTTAAAGAGCAAGAATGTCGTGAAAAAATATATATTTTAGATAATAATTGCAATAATTTGTTAGGTTTGAAGGCATGTGTATCTTTAAAATTAATTGCGCGATTGAATCAAGTTTCTATCGACCTACAAAAGTACGAGCCTATATTTGAAGGTATAGGTTGTTTACCTAATGTTTGTAAAATAGTCGTGGATAGAACTGTATTGCCCGTTGTAAGCGCCACGCGAAAAATACCAATGAAAATGCGGCCTCGTTTGAAAGAGGAGTTGGATAGTATGGTTAAATTGAATATTATTAAAAAAGAGGATGGCCCTACGGATTGGGTGTCGAACATTGTTATTGTAGAAAAACCGGATAAAAAACTTCGACTTTGTTTAGACCCGCGAAATTTAAATCAGGCTATTAAGCGCAGCCATTTTCAGTTGCCGACGTTGGACGAAGTGGCGAGTAATCTATCGGGGGCTAAATATTTTTCGAAATGCGATGCAAAAAACGGGTTCTGGATGATAAAACTAGACGAAAGTAGTTCTAAATTATGTACTTTTTCAACGCCGTTCGGCAGATATAGGTTTTTACGCATGCCGTTTGGAATTAATTGTGCTCCGGAAATATTCCATAACGAAATGGATAAGATCTTTAAAATGGAAGGGGTCGAGGTGTTCATAGATGATATATTAATTTGGGGACGGACCAAGGAAGAACACGATAGTAGGTTAATGGAAGTCTTGAAAAGGGCATTAAATAGCGGTGTTAAATTTAATAAAAATAAATGCGTGTTTGGAGCTAGTCAGGTTACTTTCTTGGGTCACGTTTTCAATTCGGACGGCATCTCGCCAGACAAAAATAGGATAAGTGCCATACTAAATATGCAAAAACCGACGGATAAAAAAGGTTTAGAGCGGTTTTTAGGGGTCACAAATTATTTGTCTAGATTTATACCTCGTTACTCAGAGTTGTCAGCACCGTTACGTGAATTATTGAGTCGCAGTGTTACTTTTGAGTGGTCGGATTACCACGATAAGGCGTTTACGTTATTAAAATCAAAAATCAGTAGCGCGCCAGTGTTAAAATACTACGACCCTGCGAGTGCGGTGACCGTGTCGGTGGACGCGAGCGCGCGCGGGCTGGGCGCGTGCTTGCTGCAGGACGGGCGGCCCGTGGCGTACGCGGCGCGCACGCTGTCCGCCACGGAGCAGCGCTGGGCGCAGATCGAGAAAGAATTACTCGCGATTGTTTTCGGATGCACGCGTTTCCACCAGTACATTTATGGCCATGACAAAGTCACCGTGGAAAGCGATCACAAACCGCTCGAGGCTATATTTAAAAAATCTCTAAACGAGGCACCTGCTCGCCTTCAAAGGATGCTATTGAGATTGCAACATTATTGTATTAAAATACAGTATAAACCGGGTAAAATGTTATTCATAGCCGACACGCTATCCCGTGCTGCGACTGAGCAGGGGACCGATGAAGATATTTGTAAAGATGTGATGATACATGTCAATACCTTGTATGATAATATAGAAGCTACACCGGAGATGTTAAAGAAGATACGGGAAGAGACAAGGAAAGATACGATATTAATGGCGGTCGGAGAGTATTACAAAAATGGCTGGCCGGATAATAAGAGGGATACCGATACGGTGGTGCGACAATATTGGGCAGTTCGAAGTGAAATTCACCTAATAAAAGGTATAATGTTTAGGAACAATCGGGTGGTGATACCGACTTCACTTCGAAGAGATATGCTCAAACGCATACACGAGGGCCACATGGGTGTCGAAAAATGTCAGCGTCGTGCTCGTGACGTGATGTGGTGGCCCGGGATGAGCACCGACATCCAGCACACGGTGCAGCACTGCGACACGTGCCAGAGGCACCGCGCGGCCAACCCGCGCGAGCCGCTGCAGCCGCTGCCCGTGCCCGGTCTGCCGTGGGAAGTGTTGGCGGCGGACATATTTGAACTGAGGGACAGATACTATCTGTTAGTAGTAGATTATTATTCCAAATTTGTAGAAGTAATTCATTTATCTAATATTATGAGTTTGAGTGTTATTAATGTATTTAAGGATATTTTCAGTAGATTTGGTATTCCCAAAATTTTGCGGACCGATGGAGCCGGCCAATTCACGTCTGAACAATTTAAATCTTTCGCTAACAGTTGGGGTTTCACTCACGATACGAGTTCACCATTGTATCCGCGCTCAAACGGGCTCGCGGAACGAAACGTGCGAACTATAAAAGCTCTCATGCGCAAATCACATGAAAGTGGAGAAGACTGGAAACTAGCTTTATTAAATTTCCGAAATACTCCACTCGCGGGAGAAAAGTGGTCACCGGCACAGCTGTTGATGAGTCGTCGGTTAAATATACGTTTACCCGTTGCCTCTTCGCAGCTACAACCCAAAACAGTTAGTCCGCAAGCGATGCGAGATAATCGTACAAAAAGAATAGCGCAATATAAATCGAACTACGATCGCGGAACGAAAAGTTTAATTCCATTAACTGAAAATGAATCGGTTAGAATGAGACAAAATAATCTTTGGGTCAAATCTCGTGTTTTGCGTCCGACTCGAGGAAACCGATCGTACTGGTTGCAAACGGAAAATGGTGGCGTTTACAGGCGTAATCGACAACACATAATGAAAATACCATATAGACAAAATGTTGCCGATCGTACAAACGTATCCTCTGGAATTGATTGGGAGCATTTGAATTTCGCACCAACGGGCGGTACGAGTCCCGCGCGGGCGCCGCAGACGTCACGCTCGACTCCGCCGCCCCCGCACTCCCCGCTCCCCCCGCAGCCGTCTAAAGTAACGACCAGTGGTCGGGTGGTGCGGCAGCCGGTTCGATTTGGTGATGAATTCAATTACTATAGCTATGTAAAATAAAATTGATGGATTGAGATAATTTAAAATTAATTTTTATATTTATACTTTATACTACATAATTATATTTAAAATAAGTACCTACTATTTAAAAATATGTATTTTCTAGCTTACTTAGTCTTAGAATTAAGTTGAGTTTAGATAAATAAAATTAATGTAATCAAAATAACTTATAGGCATAAATGTACAAGTTCATACACTATAAAGTTCTAACAGTCTTATTGCTCTGTTGTAATGAAATATAAAAAAGGAAGATATAATATAATAGATATATAAATAATTTGTCAATTACAGTTAACTTTAATTATATTTGTTTCTATAAGGAGGGAGATGTTGTAGGTATATTAGAAATAAATATTATGTGGGTAGGCTTTAAGACTGTCAGAGTAAATGATCCAGTCACTATCTAATAATGGTTTGATTCGGACCCTTTACCAATTACTACAGTGTGCTTAGTCTAAAGCGGAGCACTCGAAAACGAACTCGAAAACTATTGATCGATTTCAGAGTAAAATGGACCTAAAATGGCTTGTATTAAGGTTTGAGTTCGCCAATACATTCAGCATTGTTCGAATGCTGAATGTATTGGCGAACTCAAACCTTAATACAAGCCATTTTAGGTCCATTTTACTCTGAAATCGATCAATAGTTTTCGAGTTCGTTTTCGAGTGCTCCGCTTTAGACTAAGCACACAGGAAGAACTTCTAAAACTGTACCTAGGACTTCCGCCGTATTCTTTTATTGCGCGAGACAATCAAACCGATTTTCCCTTAGTGGATTTCGCAGCAATTTTCGTTCGTACTGCAAAACTGAAAATGTCTTCTCTTGCATTTTAGCTGCAGTTTCATGTGTCGTTTCATCAATTTCTTTACACACTGCTATCGTAATAATCGTAAAATCTTTATTTGCAAAATATTTCAAGAGTCAATTTATTTTATTACCTTTTGAAATAAGTATTATGTACAACACCAGTTAGATAAAGTTATTATGTACAACGAAATAAGACAAAGTTATTGGTATTTATTTGTGACTAGCATTTACCTGCGACTTCGTCCGCGTGAATTTAGAGTTTTTCTTTAAATACCGTAGGAACTCTTTGATTTTCCGGTATAAAAATTGTAGCCCAGATTACTCCTTGAATTCATTTTCTGTCTGCCTGTAAAATTTTTGTCAAAATTGGTTCACTTGTTGCGATAGTTAATTATTTATTTATTTGTTTAGATGTACCTATAGTAGATTGATATAAGTACTAATTGAACATCATAAAAAAGTCAGACACAGTTATTGATATCCATTTGTGATTAGTAATCAATATACAACGTCATAGATATCATAAATGCATTTGCCCACAAAGGAATCTCTCACTGCTTTCAGACGAAATGGCAAAGCGTTGCCACAGTCACTTATCCAAATGTGCTTCCTCAGATCTTTCAAAGCGATCTTTGATAAAGAGAACTGGAGATGTAATATTATAATTTCAAATTCGTACCAATGATTTCTGAATAATATATTCCCTTATAATGTATTTGATCTTCACTTGGAATAAGTATATTTTCGCCTATTCCCTTTTACTAAAAGTCGGAACTAATGGTTATATTTTCAGTGTCATTATTTTCTCGAAAGTTTATGCTTTCACTTGTATTTAACTTGTTATCTCTGCATCTAACACTGCCTAATTATGAATTTTTAAATAAATAATTTATGAGTACGGTGCTATTCGCATCAGAGAGATAGAGTAACATTGCTATTTGTTAAGTATCTATGTTCAGCTCCCTTTCCACTCTGTAGGTTTATTTTAGGTCTGTGACTGGTTATTCTTTTTCCGTCGATCTAATAATATCACTTAATTGGCACTTAGAAATAGAACTGGCAGTTGAAAATGGTACGACCTAGTTCCAATGTGGCACGTGTGGTATTTGTGTTTCTAGTTTTTCACCTAGTTTTTCACACTTCAGTTGATTTGAATATTATAATAATGCGTAATTTGCACCTACTGCCATACTCAGAGAGACACTCATTAAATTATCTTTAATGAGGCATTAAAAATTATCAATCTATAAATGAGTTGTCATTTAGTTATACTGATGAAGCGTTAACTGACTTTGGGAGTGACACTTTAAATCTACACTAAAAAATTCTTTAAGTAATGGTTACTTAAACAACTCTGAGTGCGGAGGATGCGAATATTATTGTAGTGTAGCGCATACGTTGAGTTTAGATATTATACGATTTGCTTCTTTGCGTTAAAGATTCTATAGATTAACCACCTTACGGTACTCGAAAAGTGAGAGGTCGGCCGACATAGTCGACTCATCGAGGCTAAAGGTTGCCTGGTATTAGAGAACTTGCACAATGGCTGGGATTTCACTGTACTAATGGCGTATTTAAAATCAATTTAGATTGCCAACACGTTACGTGTTAACGAAATGATTATATTATATTTTACGTGTTTGATAACGGATTAACATGTTTACTAATTTTTAATATATTTTTCGTCTATTTGTGTGAAGTAATATTCTATTAGTTTTAATTTTAAATGAAAGCTATATTAATGTAACACATTTTAAGCTTGTTGTTTGTTGATTTGAGTTAAGAGTAACGTACGAGTAGGTATGTAGGTACTTAATTCATTTTCGATGAAATATTTTGATAAAATCCCAACTTCATAATACGGTTCTGTGAGTGCTTATAAAGCTTTACCATTTAGAGCTTATGGCTTAACATGTATAAATTATTCAGAACAACAATGGGCTCAGCAAAAAAATATGTGCCACACAACATAGTGGTCGACCTCAAATGTTGGATTTACAAAATGGAGATGAGATGATAGTGGTTTTTATAAGGACTGCTTTTAACCACAACTTTATCTGAATCCATTATATTTTTGATTAATCCGAGTTCGAATTATTTTTTCACGGTGGAAAGTAGACCTCCCATGAAGAGATCTGCAGGAGAAACAAGGTCACTGATATAGCCCAAATAATCAGTACCTAAGTTAAAGTGACAGTGTACAAGGCATGATTATCATAGGGGCAATATTCGTCGCACACTTAACGTTTCCCGGCACGCACCTCAACTTTTCAGAGTTATGTGCGTGTTAAGTAATTAAATATCATTTGCTTTAACGGTGAAGGAAAACATCGTGAGGAAACCTGCATGCTTGAGAGTTCTCCATAATGTTCTCAAAGGCGTGTGAAGTCCACCAATCCGCACTTAGCCAGCGTGGTGGACTACGGACTAAGCCCTTTTCATTCTGAGAGGAGAGCCGTTCCCTGTTGTGGGCCGGTAATGGGTTGATAATGCAGATGATGACATTCAGTAATATGCACTTATGATATCATCAAACAAAGAAGGTACATAGATAAAGTCAACCTAATAGCTCAAACTACCCTTTGACTTCAGAATATTTGTTGTAAAAACATACAGCAGCTATACTGATGTAAGACAAGCGGACACCCGCGACTTCGTTCGCGTGGATATATTGGTTTTTAAAAATCCCGTAGAAATCATTTTATTTTTCCTAAGCTGCTCCTTTGAGCTCATAATTATCATGCTAAAAACTGTTAAAAGTTCACTGGCGGATGTTTAGGTATATCAAAATGTAAACATCCACCAGTGAAAGTCCCATCAAAATCGATCCAGCCTTTTAGAAATTAGTCGGTAATTTTTAAAGTATCTACATACTTTCTAACAAAGAAAGAATGAATGCAATCGGACCACGCGTTATTGAATTACAGCTAAATACACGTTTTGACTTTCATCCCCTCTCCCTAGGGAACCGTGCTGAATTTAACTAAATCTGAACTTATCCCTAACATCCGCCAGTTATTATTTTGCAAAAATCTTTAATGTACAGATACGGCAATTCTACGATTTTATTATATGTATTGCCGTATGTAATTAGATTAGGTAAATGAAGGTAAAACCACAGAATCCTACGGTACTTTGTGGGCCACCCTACACCTAAAACATACCGTAAGTCAAGTAATTCTAAAGAGCAAGAGGTCGTGCCTTTGAAATTGTTTGCAATCTTCGTAAAGTATATACCTTGTTGTGGCGATGCGCTGAACTTTAGAAGCTTATTCAAATTATCTTAGATAGCCTTGTCATGAAAACTATGTTTGGGTTAAGGTTGACTCTTTTGAAAGTTGTTTTTTTTTTTCACTATTTATTCATTTTTTTTAAATAGAATATGGATTTTCTCGTAAATCTCGAGTCAAAGTGTATTTCTTGTTTTAGAAGACCTATTTTGATCAAAACAGCATCTCAGCGTACGCACAAATTTCTTACATCGTATTGAGCCCATTATCGTTGAAACTACATTATTACAGAAATCTGACAAATGGTTGACGCAGATATTACTTGTTCATAAAACATTGACTATGGTTAACATTCAAATAAGAATAACATTTCGTTTGTATGGGGACCTTTCTTTATCAAGTATCAACTGCTTTATTTTATAAATGTACCAGTAGGTAATTAATACAACTAAAGGAGTAGTTTAAACAACTAAACCCCCTCACCCTGACCCGTAGAACCCTGGTTAAGACGAGACTTACAAAAAGAGAGGTTCTGACATAAATTCTTACTCGTTTTAACTCAAAAGTAAAGTTTGAGCAAAGCCGTACTACGCTCTGTATATCTCAGATTAAGAGTAGTTGGGCAACAAACATACACACATCCAAACTTCTTCACAAAACTTCGAATTTATAATACCGATTGTGCAAGAAGTAAATAAAATATTTCTGATGCTCAGAATACTTTAGATGATACTACTTATTACAAAAATTTCAAACGGTCCATTCGTTTTCATAAAAGATGATATAGATATCTTAATAATATCAATAAATTGATCTTAAACGTTGGCAGACGCTGTTTAATATTTATAGTAAAACTTGTGAAATATCTATCGCAACCTCGATCTACATAGTTCGAACATCAAACTGGATTAGAATTAGGTATGAGCATTTACATAATAATTTAAAAGACGAGTTATTAATTTCTATTCGAGATGGTATTTGTTCATTTAACATAATGAAAACTGCATCGGAAATAATACAAGACAGTGCAAAATAATCTAATATTCTTAACAGTAAAGATCTTATTACACTCTAAAATGAATGTTCAATAGATCATGTCAAATAAAAGTTTTTACCTAAAATACTTAGAATATTTTCATTTTTAATCGACTTAAAACAAGAGCTTATTTTAAATAGGTTATCATTAACAGAATAAAGTATCTCTATATATTTATTCACGCATAAACTAGCATCTAAAAAAATCTTTTCTTTATTTCGGCTAAATAACATTAGGTACTTATGTCATCTTATAAAGACGTCATAATCGGTCAGCGGACTATTACTTGGTCAAATAAAAATATCTCTGAACTATTAAGGTGCAGATTAATTATAAGGTAACATGCTCATTTTTCTGGATGTCCCCTTTTGTTACTAACTCGCAATTCCCCTATTTTACTAAACTACTCACCTACATGGGTTGCACAAATAAGTAGCCTGACCCATGGCATTCAAATTTACTTTAATAATATTATATTACACACCGTCCTAAGTTAAGACATTATAGACACATAAAAATTAATCTACATTTCCAAAGATTATACAATAAGGTCAAATTTGGACATGTGAAAGATTCTTCATCGATTCGAATATCAAAATTTAGTTAGGTAACGTTTCATAATAATATGCATAGTTTTCATAATAACCACTTGGGGTAATTATCAATCTGGTTTTAGTCTCGAAGCATTGCCACAAGTTGCCGTCATTATGGAAGATTACACGCATGCTTACTGTTTCCATATATTAAGAGACAAGGAACAAGACGATGAATTCTACGACACTTATAAAGCTTTAGTCGTGAAACGATTGTCAGGTAGGTACTGTAAATCACAATACGCGGGTCATCTGGTACGAATTTCGAATACAAGATCAGTAAAATTCATAAGCAGGCGAACGCTCCAACAAAAATTCCACAAAGCATAAAAGTGTTAGTCGGAATATGTTGAAGAAGAACAGAGCTAAAGAAAATACACAAACTAGAGAAAAAATCAGTGGTGACACACGGACAGACGGATAGACGAACAGACGGTCAAGAAAGTGATCTTATAAGGGTTACTTTTTACCTTTTGAGTACGGAACCCTAAAAAGACAGAGGACCAAAATAAATAAAAGATAATCTTGAAGGAAGGACGCCTCACAGGATGATGTTCGTTCGTTCATTCGTTCGTTTCAACTAATGGACGTCCACTGCTGGACATAGGTCTCTTGCAAGGATCGCCACAGCACACGATCTTGTGCCGCCTGATTCCAGCGGCTACCAGCGACTCGCTTGAGATCGTCTGTCCGACAGACAGGATGATGAGAACAACATAAGAATGTGTATAAGTTTTCTTTAGTCTATGGTACATTAAATGACAAATAGGTGAATGACACTAACTCACGCAGTTATGGGAAAGCTGAGTGTTACATATAATCATGAAAATATTGGAACCTAGTGGAGCGTAAAAACCACATTTGACATAATCATGGTTAGCATACTTTCCAATATTTTCACTTTTGTTTTACATCACGTTTTTAGGATTCCGTTTGTATCACACCACGATGCCAGAAGTTCTCGAAAAAAATGTAAAATGATTGTACGCTTGATTTACTACATACTATATACTTTATAATACTTTTTATTAACAAAACATATTTCATATACGTATAAGTATATGTTTTGTTTATAAGATGGAAATTACTGTTTGGATACAAGAATTTTGTACTTTTGGAGTTTGGTACATCTGTACGTCTTTATATTCAATTGTATTGTATTTAAAACAATATTACTAGTATAATCTAAAATCACTGACGGATCAAACAAAAAATAAACAAAAGTTTATCATAATATATAGACAATTTAGCACTGATTGCAAAGAAAACTATCTAAAAATCAGTTACACAACCCCTTATAAAAGTGATAACAGCATTCGATTTGGCCAATTTATTCAATATCGAGGAGAGAACACCACACAAACACAATTTATCAGTATCCTTCTATAAAAGAATTACATCACGTACTTACCTCCGGTATGATGCATGGCACGACCTTTAAATTCCAGCTCCTTGTGCTTTAACATCTTAACATCCGGGTCACGATACGTATATATATACGCTAGGAAATAAATGTTAGATACGATGCTATACTAAACATGAACTGTGAGGTGAACACATTTTATCAAATCAAGCTTTGGTCAAAAACAAACGCTTTGGGCAAAGCTGTGATAGAGCTATGCCAAACGGCGCTTTGCTGCGTAGCATCGTATATAGTGATTGGTCAGATTGTGTGTCGCACTGCTGACAAATGAATAATTATACTGTGACAAGTGGCATGCATACAAAGAATTTTTCTGTGTTCATTACTCTTATCTCTCTCATGGTAGAGAGAGATATTATTATTAGCACTAACTTTTCGAAAGCGGTCTCCTTACACCCTGCATGTAAGGAGGTTTTCTAACATTTTCCTAAACCAGCGAAAAGCCTGACCAAGATTCTAAACCGCGGCACCTTGGTGAATATCCACTCGTTTTAACCACATCATACAATTTTAATTCATTTTTGAACAGTGAAAAAAAAAACATTGTTTTTCTAATGTTCTTTTTTTGGTTCGACAACGTGTTACGATGTAGCACTATAAAAGTATAAAAATTTACGATACTTGCGATGAATATTATCACATCTTATGTCTCACTCATGAGCGCACTTGGCTTCTAATGTGACATTAGAGGTGATAATATTATACATACATACCTACATTATTAGGACGGCTACTCATGATGGTTATTAGTATTTTACTCTAAGAAAAAAAAAATCATGTTGTACGTAATGTAATTTTTTCATGATATTTTTAGACTTTTTGTCCTTCTGTCAAATTCGATGAATTTGAACTTTAAATACTGAAAGGCATTTTAAGAAAATTGTATATTTTATTGTATTCATATATTTGCAAGCTAACCTGCAACGTGTTCTATAAAAGCTAACAAATTGCATTTCGTAGTGCTGCCCGAGACAAAACTTTAAGGCCTAGCCCGCACTGTGAAATTTATTCGCGCGATTTTTTTTTTGCAGAATTCGGTGACATATGGAAATATATGAAGCTGCACACACTTGCGATTTAAAATTCATCTTCAAATAGCAAATTAACTATTGCATAACTAATCGAAAAATTGTGACAATTTCATTTTTTCGGCGGATTATTGTTCATTTACCTATCCAGTAAACCTCTGAATTTTTGCATTTCTTAAATTTTATATTTAATATCTTTAAACAAATTTTATTGATAAAGTGTCTCGAAGTAGGCGTGAACTTTTTTAGAATGGCGATATCTTAGGAATGGTGATTCTGAGGAAATAAAGTATATAAGGAATATTTTTGTAGATAATTTTATGATCTACAAATTTTGCCTGCACTGTGTTTTTATAAAACTTACTGTTTTCAAGAAAAATTCAAAATAACTGAAAATTGTGACTTTGACCTTGAATAACTTTTTTAGCAGACATGGGATTAATGGGGACTTTTGACACTTTATTCCTACTGGTGTACCCAAGGTCTCTACCAAAATTCAGCTCTGTCGAAATTACTGCTATTTGATAACATTTTTATGTCTATTTTGACCCGGCTATTACGACAAACTTAAAATTAAAACTACGAGGGTTCAAAAGGCGCCTTGATCTGGATAAGAGTCAGTAAACTTAGTGCAGTTTTTTATTATCCACCATCTCACAATATCGCGAGTCACTGGCCGCCCTTATTTGCGAATCTTCATTTCGCTTACGGTCAGATGCGCCGTTACACAAACGGTTATGCAACACCTTTCACCAGGAATACGACATAGACTAGTTCATAACCGCTTCATAGTATAATAACCATTGAAACCAGGTATTAGGTTAACCTATCTTTTTGATCAGTGTGCTTAGTCTAAAGCGGAGCACTCGAAAACGAACTCGAAAACTATTGATCGATTTCAGAGTAAAATAGACCTAAAATGGCTTGTATTAAGGTTTGAGTTCGCCAATACATTCTGCATTGTTCGAATGCTGAATGTATTGGCGAACTCAAACCTTAATACAAGCCATTTTAGGTCTATTTTACTCTGAAATCGATCAATAGTTTTCGAGTTCGTTTTCGAGTGCTCCGCTTTAGACTAAGCACACAGACTAAGGGAGTGATGAGTTTTGCAATCTTACTACAGTGTACACTCAGAGATATCTCTCAAATTGTCAATCTAATAAAGCGTTAACTGACTCTGAGAGAAAACTTTTCAAATCTATATTAAGTAGGGTGTTCTTTACAGAATCACTAAGCGACTCTTAGTGTGGTAGTAAACTGTGAGTAAATTGACAATTCTAAACATACTTACCTAATGCTCTAGTTATTCGCAGGGAATATTGTATTGTAATAAGATTAGCATTATTTTTACACCTGTCAATTTAGTTTATTTCGTCGTTATCAACCGATAAATGTCCACTGCTGGACATAGGTCTCTTGTAGGGACTAGACGTGTGCGCCGCGCCGACCCGCCGCCGCCGCCGTCATTTTTTCGACGCCGCCGCCGCCGATCTGCGGATCGGCGTAAAATCGGCGCGAGTTCTAAATGTTTTAGAACACCCTCCAACATCATTCACCCTCTTCTATACCAAATAACCTAACGATACACCATTCATATTCCATATTTCTATACAATGAATTACAAAAAAATTTCGATCGATATGAAGTTACACCTTCCTATTCATAATAAAACTTAACTAACAAACTTACCTAACTAAAAAACTTACTCCGACAACATCTGCTTCATCATCTTGTAAAAGCCAAAATAAATATCCATTTAGTTTGGCTTTCCGAGAATCCTCTCGCAAGGGATTTATGTTTGTCGATTTGTAGATCACTCATGCCTTTCGATAGTGTATCTAACGAGAGGTTAGAAGACTTATTAGAATAGAATAGAATAGAATAGAAAAGTTTTTATTCAAATAAACTTTTACAAGTACTTTTGAATCGTCAATTGAATCTACCACTGTTAACAATCTATTGACGAAATATGACGCCAATAATTGTAGAAAAGAAGATAATACCGACTCGAACTTCAGTTTCGCGACTTGTTGAGCTATGTCGGTAACTCTGGTTCTCCTGCGGATCTCCTCATTTCTCATTTGATCCCGCAGGGATACTCCGAGCATAGCTCTCTCCAGACTCCATCGCCCGCTGAGTGACCCTAAGCCTTCTTATGAGGCCCATTGTTAGCGACCATGTCTCAGATCCGTAAGTCATCACTGGCAACACGCACTGTTCGAAGACTTTCGTCTTCATACACTGAGGGATATTGGACGAAAATATATCTCGAAGTTTCCGGGACGCTGCCCAGTCGAGTTGGATTCGGTAGTTGATCTCTTTCTCAAAATTGGACCTACCTAGCTGGACCGTGTCCTAGGTATATATACTAGTCTACAATTTTGAGTGCCGAGTTCTCAACGATTACCGGGTGGAGCGGAACATGAGCATTAGACATGCCTTCGTCTTACTCATGTTGATTTTTAAGCCCACCTGTTGAGAAATTCTGCTGAGATCATTGAGCATTGTACTGAGGTCTTCCAGTCTCTGCCATCACGACTATATCATCGGCAAACCGTAGGTGAGTGATGTACTCACCGTTTATGTTGATGCCAAGTCCGTTCCAGTCCAGAAGCTTAAAGACCTCTTCCAACGAAGCGGTAAATAGCTTCGGGGAGATAACATCTCCCTGACGCACTCCTCGCTGCAACTAGATTTGCCTCTGTTTTATACATACTGTTGGACATTTGTCCTGTATACGGACTGACATAGTGGCGTTTCGTACAAACAATTCAACGCTTTGATGTACCGATAGAGATCACTGCAAAGATGCCGGATCGGCATCTTTGCAGTGATCTCAATACAGCCCAAGTTTCCACCAAATCAAAGGCTTTCTCATAGTCCATAAACGCTAAGCAAAGTGGCCGGTTATACTCTTCAGTCTTCTGTATAATCTGCCGCAGCGTATGAATGTGGTCTATGGTACTGAAGCCTTTTCGGAACCCGGCCTGTTCGGGAGGCTGGAAGTCGTCGAACCTACGAGCGAGACGATTCGTAATGATTCGAGAACAACTTATAGACATGGCTCAGCAGCGAGATGGGTTTATAATTCTTCAGCAGGGTATTATCGCCCTTTTTGAAGAAAAGAACCACCACGCTTCTGTGCCATGCCTCTGGCGTTATGCCCTCGTCAATGACGGAATTGAACAGTCGCTGAAAGACTTTAAGAACCGGTTTTCCACCTGCTTTCAGGAGTTCCGCTGTGATTCCGTCATCACCTGGCGCCTTGTTGTCCTTAAATTGTTTGAGTACCTAGTAGAATAAAATTGCTATAATTTAAGACCAGAACCAGCTCTATAGATACATTACTTACCGAGATGCTTATGACTTCGCCCGCGTAGATTCTTAATGTCATTCAAACTTCCATCTCCTATTTAACCAACTTGGGGGGTAGTTTTTACAAAATTTCTTAAACACGTAATTCTTTATTTTTAACCGAAAATCTAAATACCAATTTTCATGGATGTAACTTGATAAATGACGTGAAAACGTGACGGGGTCTCATTTAAATTTTCATCCCCTATTTAACTTAACTTAACTTGGGGATAGAATTTTCAAAAATCCTGAAATATTTTTATTTTTTATCGCAAGCCCAAATACCAATTTTCATGAATATAACTTGAAAAAATGATAGACTTTCATACAAACTTTCATCCCCTATTTAACCCCCTTAGAATTTTCTAAAATTTCCAATAATCCTTTTTTAGTGGACCCCTATATCATAATCATAATCATTTACTTATTCATCATAAACGGAAGTTATTGTAAACGTCCTGAAAATGTACTATCAAAAACTAGTCCTTTACGGTTCGCCAAAATCGCCAAAATCTGAACGCAAGGTACCCCATACTTGCAAACGTTAAAGTTACTAGACTATTTGGCAAGTTGTTGTTATTGCAAAAGTTTTATTTAATTTTACCTATCTGATTTTCAGTAAAAATAATTCTACAAGTTAGACAGTTTTATTAAAATTATCCGCGCCGAAATTACGCCGAAAACACGCCGCCGCCGCCGATTTTTGATCGGCGTGCGCCGCCGGAGATTTTAGCATCGGCGCACACGTCTATAGGGACTTGCACACGTCGCGGTCTTGTGCCGCTTGTATCCAACACGCGACGCGTGTGATGTCGTCGGTCTACCTAGTGGGGGTCTGACAACATTGGGCTTTCCGGTGAGAGGTCGCCGCTCTTGCACCTTGTGACTTAAGTTTATTTAGGTAGTATCGAGAAATTGTGTATATATAACTGAATTAGCACCTGTGTGTCCTATGTGTCATCGGCCGCCAAACTGTCCTGATTGTATGAAGTCATCATAGTGGGTGCATTTGCAACTTCATAATTATTTGACAAATTATAGGCCATTACTGTGTCATGCCTTCCCACGTTTTACAAAAATAAAATCTTTCTCACCTTATTGTTGAACCTAGATCACTACCAGATGTGAACGAGTCTCCGGAAACTATGGACCTGGAAGGAGAAAATTAACAAATTAATAATAATATTTTATTCGGATTAATAAGTAGTTAAGAAGGGTCGTAGCAAAGTTAAATAAAGTTATACAGACACTTTAACTTAAAAAGTAAAAGCTGGTGGTCCCCGTCTATGTAATCAATCTAAAATAGTTGAAATAAATAATTTTATTTAGGTAAGTTTTAAAATAAGTTAAGTGTTGACTGTAATATTTCGACTTATTAATTAAGTATGTCACTAAGGTAAGTAGATATCTTCACTAAATATACTGAAAAACAGAAACCGAAAAGAAATAAAAACCATCATTAATTTCAATGAAACATTCGGTCGGGCACAAAAACTTTACTATGACTTTTATAGCACTCGAAATTTCACTTGTAGAAAATCAACCCCGGCGATTTCCACAAAATTTACTCTTGCGGAATGCTTAAAGCCGCAGAGCAATTCTAAATTCTACCCAAAATAATCGCTCTCGGTAATTCCACTGAACAAAGTAGGTACATACTCGTATAGAACTACCAAGTGCTATGAAAACCTAAATTGTCGCGCTCACTGTACATTTTATTCTGTTTATTATTCTAACTAATTTCCACGGCAGAATATATTATTACTTAAACTAATTCAAATTCAAATTCAAAATTAATTTATTCAAAGTAGGTACGGTACACTGTACACTTTTTGAACGTCAATTTGGGAACAGGCAATGGTGATAATTACTTACGGAAACTTAAAACTAAAGCTACGAGGGTTCCAAACGCGCCCTGGTCTGAGAAGAGCCCACAACAAACTCAGCCGGGTTTTTTTTTTATTATCACCATCTTACAATATGGTATAGCCATAAAAATTATTTGAACTGTTGGCTTTTAGAGCAATCTATGTCCATGGATTTTTGTCATTAAAAATATCTTTTAAGCTATAGTAAGATTTTTCAATTAATTTGCGTTTAATAAAACCCTTGAACTTATTGAGAGACATATCCAAAATGTTCTCTGGCAACGTATTATAAAAACGTACATATATACTACTAATTTATACAATAGATATTATTTGCTTTAATTGTACTTATACTGAAAAATAATAATAGCCACATTAATTATTAACGTAACGTATGAAGTAGTGTTAAATGTTTGATTTAGGCTAAAACAACATTCACCAACATAGGTTCGCATTTAGCCAGCTAAATGCGATTTTAGACACATTTATGAGCATCGTAAAATACTTAATGAAAAAAATAATTAACCTCGTATAAATCCACTATAACGCACGACTTTGGGATATTTTTTATCTCAGAAATTTCAAAAACCTAACTCCACGCATACGCGGGCAAAAGCTGTATTAGAAAATATTTATTCTATTATAATTAATTTAAAACTAGCGACCCGCCCCGGCTTCGCACGGGTAGTAATTACTCGCTACTATCCCACCATACATTGATTCGTGATTTATCTCAAAAGGATTAGTAGGATTATAGGCAGCGTTTTCGATGAACGTTATTACTTATTAACACACAAGCGGACACCCGCGATTTCGTTCGCGTGGATATATATTGGATTTTAAAAATCCCGTAGGAATAATTTTGTTTTTCCTAAGCTCCTTTGAGCTCATATCATGCTAAAAACTGTTAAAAGTTCACTGGCGGATGTTTAGGTAGATCAAAATGTAAACATCCGCCAGTGAAAGTCCCATCAAAATTGATCCAGCCTTTTAGAGATTAGTCGGTAATCTTTAAAGTATCTATCTACTTTCTAACAAAAAAAGAATGAATGAAATCGGACCACGCGTTATTGAATTACAGCTAAATACACGTTTTGACTTTCATCCCCTCTCCCTAGGGAACCGTTCTGAATTTCGGGATAAAAAGTATTCTATATGTTACTCCGTGGTATGAAGTTAAATCGTACCAAGTTTCGTTTCAATCCATTCAGTAGTTTTTGCGTGATGCGCGCACAAACATACAGACTAACAGACTAACAGACAAACAGATAAACAGACAAAAATTTCAAAAATAGCTTTTTTACGTTCTATTACTTATTCCTAACATCCCCCAGTTATTATTTTGTAAAAATCTTCAATGTACAGATACGGCAAGTCTACGATTTTATTATAATAAATGTATGTATAGAAGATAAACCTTCTTCATGAACCACTCTATATATTGGTGAAAACCGATTGAAAATGCGTTCAGTAGTTTTTGAGTTTATCGCGAATATACAGACAGAGAATCGTGGCGGGGGACTTTGTTTATAATGATTTATAATCCCCAATTCCAACTAGCGCAGCATATTCTCAACTAGGTCATGAATAACGAGGACGGTATCAATTAAGTTCACAAATTAATATCGCTTATCGAATTTAATAATTAAGTATCACGAATCATCACATAACTCACCGCGGCAAATGGGAATACATTCATATAATTAACATGATACACTGCAACCGTGTTCGCATTTCTATAAACACCTTTGTTACAAAATTAAATTAATTATATAATATATTCATCGTTCCATCTCGTTTGCCTATCGGCCTATTACAATTGATTATTGAATTTATATAGAAACTAGATGATGCCCGTGACATCGTCCGCGTGGATATATTATGTACCTACATCTCATACAAAATAATTGTCGACCTCCTTGGTCCTCCTTTTAACCCCCTTGGGGATTGAATTTTCAAAAATCCTTTCTTAGCGAATGCTTACGTCGTAATAGCTATCTGCAAATTTCAGCCCAATCCATCCAGTGGTAAAGCTGTGCGTTAATAGATCACGCCGCATTTTGTAGCGGCGGCCATCTTGAATCGATTTTCATCAAACATAGCTAACAACACTCTCGACTAATTCACCTTTCGAACAAAAATACCACATTCAAATCGGTCCACCCGTTTGAGCGCTACAGGGGAACAGACAGACACACACACACACACAGACACGTCAAACTTATAAAACCCCATCGTTTTTGCGTCGGGGCCAAAAATGTACAAAAGTGATATAGGTACCTACTAGGAATTCTGCAAAGCGTTGCAGTGCGTCTAGCTCTTATTTGCGCGTGCCTTTACAGTACTGTAACATATTGACCCAGAATGAAAAATTTCTACATCACATTTACTTAAGGCAACACACGTTAAATGATGCAGGAACGTCTATCCTAATAAAACACTCAAATAAAACAAACAGTTCCAACGCAATAACACGTACTTATTACAGTTGGAATATTGTCTCGCATATTATGTAAACGGGTGTGTACCTACCGAGCCTGACAGAATGTACCTACGTGATCTCACGCTTCATGGGATTTATTGCTAAGTCGGAAAAAATATTGCCTACATTACCGCGGGCGCAGTGCGTATGTTACACTCCTTGTGTAGGCACTTCTTGTCAGGTACGGGGTAGTTAATGCGAATAAATACCGGGACATTTTGGTAACTACCCACGAAAACAAGCATAACATTTAAAAGTAAAATAAAAACCCGACTACGTCACCACCTTTCCCAAATCCGTTCATTTAATACCCCACTCGAAAGGATTTCAAGAAAAAAAAATTGATCCCCACATTATGGCATCCAAAATCCACCATTTTGAATTTTTAATTTTTTTATGTCCTCGTTGACACTTGCGCTGGTATAGCGAATCTAACGACATACCACTTATCAAAATCGGCCCACGCGTTTGGTCTCTAGAGTGCCACAAAGGAACAAACATACATACATAGATTGATAAACTCATTTGCGTTGCGCAGTCGAGTAAAAAAGTGTATGTGTGCAATTCACACACACCAGAAGTGAAACTTCAGAAAAATTCCATTTCCAAGTTCCACAATTCTAAGGCAAATGCGTTCCATAATAGATGTGATTGCAGTCAAACTGTAGTCAAGCTATAACTAGTCTATCTATACATATAATAAAATCGTAGACTTGCCGTATCTGTACATTGAAGATTTTTGCAAAATAATAACTGGGGGATGTTAGGGTTATGTAATAGAACGTAAAACAGCTATTTTTGAAATTTTTGTCTGTTTGTCTGTTTATCTGTTTGTCTGTTTGTCTGTATGTTTGTGCGCGCATCACGTAAAAACTACTGAATGGATTCAAATGAAATTCGGCATGATTTAAGATAATACTATGGAGTAACATATAGGAAATTCAGCACGGGTCCCTTGGGAGAGGGGATGAAAGGCAAAATGTGTACTTAGCTGTAATTCGTTAACGGGTGGTCCGATTTCATTCATTCTTTTTTTGTTAGAAAGGAAATACTTTAAAGATTACTGGCTTATCTCAGAAAGGCTGAACCGATTTTGATGGGACTTTTACTGGCGAATGTTTACATTTTGATCTACCTAAACATCCGCCAGCGAACTTTTACCAGTTTTTAGCAAGGTATGAGCTCAAAGGAGCTCAGGAAAAACAAAATGATACTCACGGGATTTTTAAAAACCAATATCCACGCGAACGAAGTCGCGGGTGTCCACTTGTAGTATAATAAACAAACAACAAAACAAGTGGGTGTACAATCCATCAAAGTCACTAAGCATCCCTTTTATGAGTAAACCCTAAAGAAATAAAATAGTATTACATAAATACGAGTAAGAACCCTTTTCGCAAGTTTTGAAACAAAAAGTTGCTAATGTTACTTAACTTCCCATGCGGCCGGAAGGCAAAATGGCTAATCAGCGATTAACCACTCTGTGTGAAAAGTGCCTAACAGTTTCGGGTCACGGTACCAGTGTGTAGGTAACGTGGGTCAAGTGGAACGCATCGATAAAAAACGGCCAGCGGTCAAGAGTCTGTTCACACCCATCAGTTTGAGATCGGATTGAGTGGATCTCATTTATAGTAACATTTAACTTTGCACATGTAAAGTTTTTCAAGTTTGATCGTCCACAATGCTGAAATCTAGCTTTGTGGTACATGTACTAAGATATTTGCAAGGTTTAGACTATATCGTGGTCACTGCTAATTTTAATTACGCATCAGTGCACTGCAAAGTCTAATAGTGAAAAAGTCGTCTTATGCAGCTCTTTGATATATGACGAGTAACATAATTAGTTTTTAAAACGAATAATATCTTCATCCGAGTGCTTTAACGACAGCCTGGAGGTTCACCGACTGACCATTTGGTGAGTCGGTATGAATGCAGCTTAATGTACTTACCTACGGTTTCTAGTAGATCGATGTGGAGAGACCCCATAGCACCTATGTTTTGCTTTGTAAGCCTATTACGTTACGGTCAATGTGGGGTCGTAAATATGTTAACTAGTGAACGGCGGCTAAGTGCCGGTTTGACGCGCTAGTTTCTTACAGCCGCGACTGTTGCCTACAACGATATTATTATGGGCTATGTACAAAAGTGATGAATAGAGGAAAATTAAAGTGCACCCACTACACTACGTCACTTCACCGCAAAATAAAATTTTATTAGAGTTAGTGCGAGTTTATAAATCTCGACAATGTAACATCGCGAAACAAAAATTGGTAATGCACGAATTTAAAACAAGAATAGAATAGAATAGAATAGAAAAGTTTTTTATTCAAATAAACTTGTACAAGTACTTTTGAATCGTCAACTGAATCTACCACAAGGAAAATTAAGTCCAATTTACGTTGACGTCAAAGTATTTCTATACTTGAAAATAAATCAACGATAGCAAGATTTGCAAACTCGTACTAAGGGTACAGCTTCAACGGTATTCGGTATTTCTCTGCCAATGTCAACGTAGTAAAAGTGGGTGCAGACCATAGAGATAATAATAATAATATAGAGTTGCCCTAATGTCCTATAGAAAATAGTGGATCGGAAAATAGCTCAAGCTTATCAAAATTTTCATAAGTGTGTAAGAGACAACATTACATTTTTGACATAATAATAAAACAGTTTGCGGCAGACTGAAAACAAAAAATGGCCTCCCTAAAATGTACATACATGAACACTCACACACGCACATCTTGAGACATCACAATGAACAGGCGCCATTTTATGTTTTCGGATTGTGCATGTATGATACCTAATCTAAGCGTGTGAGTGTATTTTTGACACGTTTTTAAAGTAGGTATGGCTGCTCCATTATTATTATTATCTCTATGGTGCAGACAAAGGCGACGGAACACAGTGGGTCGAAACTGCTATTTGAGGGACATAGGATTTTTTGTTACAAATTCCATTAAAAAAAATACTTATCGAAAGATCTTGTCATTCTGATGAATAATTGTTATTAAAAGTTTTTCTCTAAAACTGATAGCTTGCCCGAAAAAAAATATTTTCAGTTTTTGTTGTATGGAATGAAACATAAACTACTAAATTTTGGCCAAGTCTTAAAAGGTCTTGCTTTAAAACTACTTTATTCTAATTCTTTGGCTTGTTGGCTATAATTCTACGCTATCAGCGCGTACCCGAAGTTGCCCGTTCGCGAGTTATAAGGTTCACAAAAATGAAGAAAAAAAAGTAAGTAAAAAGTACTTTTTGGGGTTCTGTACCTCAAAAGGTACAAAAAGGAACCCTTCTAAGATCACTCTCTTGTCCGTCTGTCTGTGTGTCCGTGTGTCACCACCAATTTTCTCAGAAACGGGTGAACCAAGCAAGTTGAAATTTATACCGGATACTGAAATCTATAGTTCCTATTAGGTGTATAAAAATCAAGGTCCTGAGTCAACACGGTAAAGAGATATGGGCAAATTTAGATTTTGGCGAGAACTTATAAGTACCGAAAATTACCTTAATTTTCAATTTTTTTTTATTTTTCGTAATTTTCCCTTCACTTGTGCTATAAGACCTTGCTTTTAACCAAAATCGACAATTCTAGGTCAACCGGAAGTACCCTATAGGTTTTGGGTCGAATACCTACATGGTAGTTGCCGTTGACCTAGAACCCTGAAATTTGGCAAGTAGGTAGATCTTATAGTACAAGTAAAGGAATAAATCTGAAAACCGTGAATTTGTGGTTACATCACACAAAAAAAAATTATATTGTGTTCATAAACAAAGAATTGATATTTTCAATTTTCAAAGTACGATAACTATACCAAATGGAATATTATATAAAAGGACTTTACTTGTACATTCTAAAACAGATTTTTATTTATTTTTATGCATAATAGTTTTTGATTTATCGTGCAAAATGTCGAAAAAAATTCCCTTACACCCCCCTTATCTCTGAAGTTTACCAATAGAAAAATCTAAAAAAATTATGGTTATTAGAATTTTATGTACATTTCACGGGAAAAATAAAATCAACATACTAACCGAATTTGAATTTATAGATACACACTTTACAAGATAGTGACAGTGATTAATTTTGTTAGTTTAGTTCTTTTAATTGTATTAGTTATTTTTATTTAAAACTACTGCTAATACAATTCAAAAAACTATATTTTAGATTTTTCTATTGGTAAACTTCAGAGATAAGGGGGGCGTAACGGAATTTTTTTCGACATTTTGCACGATAAATCAAAAACTATTATGCATAAAAATAAATAAAAATCTGTTTTTGAATGTACAAGTAAAGTTCTTTTATATGATATCCCATTTGGTATAGTTATCGTACTATGAAAATTGAAAATACCAATTATTTGCTTATGAACACATTATAATTTATTTTTGTGTGATGTAACCACAAATTCACGGTTTTCAGATTTATTCCTTTACTTGTACTATAAGACCTACCTACTTGCCAAATTTCAGGATTCTAGGTCAACGGCAACTACCATGTAGGTTTTCGACCCAAAACCTATACGGTACTTCCGGTTGACCTAGAATTGTCAATTTTGGTTAAAAGCAAGGTTTTATAGTACAAGTGAAGGGAAAATTACGAAAAATAAAAAAAAATGAAAATTAAGGTAATTTTCGGTACTTATAAGTTCTCGCCAAAATCTAAATTTGCCCATATCTCTTTACCGTGTTGACTCAGGACCTTGATTTTTATACACCTAATAGGAACTATAGATTTCAGTATCAAGTATAAATTACAACTTGCTTGGTTCACCCGTTTCTGAGAAAATCGGTGGTGACACACGGACAGACAGACAGATGGACAAGAGAGTGATCTTATAAGGGTTTTTTTTGTACCTTTTGAGGTACGGAACCTTAAAAAGTACTTTTTACTTACTTTTTTTTCTTCATTTTTGTGAACCTTATAACTTGCGAACGGGCAACTTCGGGTACGCGCTGATAGCGTAGAATTATAGCCAACAAGCCAAAGAATAAGAATAAAGTAGTTTCAAAGCAAGACCTTTCAAGACTTGGCCAAAATTTAGCAGTTTATGTTTCATTCCATACAACAAAAACTGAAAATATTTTTTTTCGGGCAAGCTATCAGTTTTAGAGAAAAACTTTTAATAACAATTATTCATCAGAATGACAAGATCTTTCGATACGTATTTTTTTTAATGGAATTTGTAACAAAAAATCCTATGTCCCTCAAATAGCAGTTTCGACCCACTGTGCGGAAGAGGAAGTATTCAAACATAGACACTAATGTAACTTATACACGCTGAAGTCCGTATGATTTCTTGCGCCCTCGAAATAAATAACCCGGCCAAGTGCGAGTCGGACTCGCGCACGAACGGTTCCGTACCATTATCTATAAAACGGCAAAAAATCATGTTTATAGTATGGGAGCCCCCTTAAATATTTATTTTATTCTGTTTTTTAGTATTTTATTATATATTTGTTGTAATAGCGGCAACAGAAATACATCATCTGTAAAAATTTCAACTGTCTAACTATCACGGTTCATGACATACAGACTGGTGATAGACGGACAGCGGAGTCTTACTAATAGGGTTCCCGTTTTACCCTTTGGGTACGGAACCCTAAAAAAGTATCATGGTAATAATTATGTCCATAGTTGTGTCAGTAATTAGTAAGTTACGTTTGCAGGTTAGCTGTGATAGCCTAGTGGTTAGGACGACCGACTTCTAATCGGAGGTCGTGGGTTCGATCCCGGGCACGCACCTCTAACTTTTCGGAGTTATGTGTGTTTTAAGTATTTAAATATCACTTGCTTTAACGGTGAAGGAAAAAATCGTGAGGAAACCTGCACATCTGAGAGTTCTCCATAACGTTCTCAAAGGTGTGTGAAGTCTGCCAATCCGCTTGGCCAGCGTGGTAGACTATGGCCAAAACCCTTCTCACTCTGAGAGGAGACCTGTGCTCTGTAGTGAGCCGGTAATGGGTTGATCATGATGATGATGATGATGATGATGTTTGCAGGTTGTAATCCATATTGTTCCGCCTTCAAAATATAGAAAAGCTTCATAGTAATGTGTAAATAGTTGCGTCAGTAATTGCAACGTTTCTAAAAAAAACTCGTATGGTATTAGACGCGACTAGTCAAATTGTTAACAGGTTCCACTTGGCACCAAAGGTCGTGAGTGAAAGTGTGTGATGGGCTTTCATTTCGCGGTCTCTGTTGCATGTGTGCTCAGCTAAAGGTCAGTACCCGGCCAGAGGGAGGCCTAGGTATGCGAAATATGTGACCTTATAATTAATACGTACTATTAATTGATTTTATTGCAATGTCAGAATAGACATATCTCTAATTTACTATGCTAATTTATTAAATGGATTGATAGAAACGTTATTTGTATTTAGATTATTGTAATTAGATATTACCTAACTATGGGCTTCACAAGAAGGCTTAAGGTCACTCAGCAGGCGATGAAGAGATTTATATTCGAAGTATCCCTGCGGGATCAAATCAGACATGAGGAGATCCGCAGGATTCAGAGTTACTGACTGATTTATGGAGAACCTATCATCTGATTGACCCCAACAACATCACATGAATGGACGTTATTTTGGTAATAAAATTTGGTTAATTAAATATAAATTATACTTATTAATTTCTAAGTATCGAATTAAAATTAAGAATTGCCTAACACATGCCGAGAAAAAATTCTTAAATAGCTACGTAACCTGATAATAAAATTAACTGAATCCGGCTAAAAGCGTAAAGTCACATTTTAATGATAGGTAATAAATAACTCATTTTTGTCCGATCGCCTATTTCAGAAACAAACTCATAGATACATCTCTATACAAAATGCAATAAAGTCAAAAACTTGAGTTACTACCAAGGTGACAGATGACAATATCTTATATACATATATAAAATTCTCGTGTCACAATTTTCGTTCCCATACTCCTCCGAAACAGCTTGACCGATTCTCATGAAATTTTGTGAGCATATTGAGTAGGTCTGAGAATCGGCCAACATTTATTTTTCATCCCCCTAAATGTTAAGAGTAGTCCACCCCTAAATTTTTATTTTTTGTTTTTTAGACAAAATTTTTAGTTTTTATTTTTTTATGATACAACATACAAAAATACATACAATCCTAAATTTTCACCCTACTATCACCAACCCCTATTTTTTAATTGCGATATTAGTACTTTGATGACCGGGTAGATTACATTGATGTCAGTATGTCACCGGGCAGGACGACGTCTGCCGGGTCCGCTAGTATTCTATATTTGCCGTGAGCCATCGAAGATTTGTTCAGTTTCTCTCTTTTATTTTGTTATTATTAATTTTGTTATACTACCTGCAGGGCGATTCAGAACACTTCGATTCGGTTTCGGTTTCGACAACTACCCTGTCGATACGGTTATTCTGAATTGAAAATACATCTTATCGTACGATAAGTAATTCAGAACACTTCGATAACGTAATTATCGATCGATTCGGTAAGTTATCGTACGATAAGATGTATTTTCAATTCAGAATAACCGTATCGACAGGGTAGTTGTCGAAATCGGAACCGAATCGAAGTGTTCTGAATCGCCCTGCTGATGCCCGCGAGTTCGTCTACGTTGATTTAGGTTTTTTTAAACTCTCGTGGGAACTCTATGATTTTCCGGGATAAGAAGTAGTTCTATATCCTTCTCCAAGGTCTAGTCTATCTATCAAATTGAGGACGAAGTGGCGAGCATCAGCTAGTAGATTACAAATTTAATTCGCGGAAGTAGAAATCGAGATGACAGTCCAAGCAAGACTCCACGAATATGACTTGCTAAAATCAAAATCGACAAACGGGAAAGGGTCTTTATCACTTCACATGATGTGAGGCAACACGGTGTGTTTGGAAAATGAAAGTAAAAGTTAACGGTGTCCGATGATTAGAAAACTAAGAGTAATTTACACCGTTCGAGTTCAAGCGAGAATCTTCGTTTACAGTTAATATTATTAGAAAGATGGTAAGTACCAGTGTATTGACTGCGTCGTTGGTCTAATGGGTAGCTAATACGGTTGCGGATCACGAGGCCCTGGATTCGATTCCCAGGTTGGACCAAAAGTTTATAGGTTTTAGGCTCTTCTGTCAAGAATTCCTTCCTTGCCAGCCCCAAAGTAATTGATAGTTGGTGGTTTTTCACCCCCGTGCCTAGGAGAACAAGTTAAGTTTGACATGACTTCTTGTGACATCACATAATACTTAATGATATTATAAAAGACTAGCAGATGCCAGCGACTTCGTCCGCTTGGATTCTTATAAATCTCACTTGGGGGTGGAATTTCCAAAATTCCTGAAACACGTAATTCTTTATTTTTAACCGACAATACAAATACCGATTTTCATTGATATAACTTTAAAAATGACGGACTTTCATACAAACTTTCATCCCCCATTTAACCCACTTGGGGGTATTTTTTCCAAAGTTTTTTAATCTGGTAACTCTTTATTTTTAACCGAAAACTCAAATACCAATTTTCATGGATATAACTTGAAAAATGGCGGACTTTCATACAAACTTTCATCCCCTATTTAACCCGCTTAGGGATAGAATTCGCAATAATCCTTTCTTAGTGTGCGCTTAAGTCATAAAAGGAAGCTACTGTGAAAATTTCAAGTTTCTAGCTTCAGTGGTTTTGGCTGTGCGTTGATTGTCAGTCAGGACAAGCTACTTTATATTATTATAGATTTTAGGTACATTTTAGGTATGTTTTCTTTTAAAATAAATAAGAATAACGGGTGTATGGGGAACTCTCTCGGAAACGAAGACAGGTGATAGTACTGATGATTACTGATAAGATACTATAAAAAATGAGAAAAAAAATCGAAAATGCACTTTTTCTGCAATACCCGTTTTGGGAGGTTAAAACTCTATAATTGCAAAAAAAAATATTTCCTGTGTTTTTTAATGTTGTTACGTAATTCAAATAAAATCAGCTGACACTGGAGGTCAACGAACGCTGTGTGACCTATTTACGTATCGATAGGTATCTACAAATTCGCGCGCGCGCCATGGCCTATACCTACCCAGTACCTATCCTATAATATTGTACTTACGTAGTATAATAATAGCGCTAAGTTTTCGGAAGCGGTCTCCTTATATCACTCTGTATGATTGGTTCAGTTTATGTCATTACTAGATTTAAAAATAAAATATTATGGTGACATAATACTATTGGAGCGAAACGATAAAGCATAATTTTATCGTGATTCAATAAAACTTCAATCGAACGCAGACCCTGGGTAGTTATATCCACCTATTCGAAAACGATATCATAAACGAAATTGGGTCAAACGACTTCGCTCGTAGTGCTACTAATTGAGCTTAAAAATTATCACAGCAATTAATACCAGCACTTAGTGAATTAGAAACGTGATGGTCTAGACGGGCAATTTTCGCACAAGCATGCCTAATTGTTATTAAGACGGCCTTTACATAAATCACACGAGTTTTTTTTTTTTTTTTACATAAATCACACGAGTAGAGTTTTATGATTTGAGAATCGTCTGAATGTGGAGGACAACAAAAGATCTGATACAGCCTGTCTTTTGGGGAACTTGGAATATTTCTCCTACAACTAGATAGTCGTGAAAGTTATAGTAGGTAAATAAAAGCCAAGAAATAAATTGAGGTTCTCAGTTACAATAATTTGGAGTTTAGTTTGCTTTTATACTTACCGCCTAACTTTTGGCAGACTGACTAGAACTACCAGTGCGTTCTCATTAAGGCAAGCAATTTGTTCATCCACCACATAAATAGCCCTATATCGAAGTTTCGGTTCTAGTTTGCCTGTGCAAGTTACCTAGAAATGACATGGAACTGGAAATAGAAGCGACGCTTGAAGTTGAGCTGCGAGATCAAAGTAGAAATGAGCAGATTTGTAGGAGAACCTGAGTTACCGACACAGCTTATAGTATAGGATCCCGCCATACAACGACCTTCACCGAGATGCTTATTTGATGAAACGTATTTTATATTTAATTTAATACGTCAATAAATATATTGCATATGGGTTGCCTAACAAATTCCAGTCCAGGATATGATTAATTAATAATTGAAAAAAAAAAATGTTTTTAAAACATTTCACTGGTTTGATTATTAGACAAATTCATAATGAAATCATCTTTATTTTCATTTAATTTTAATTCAATAATCAGACCAGTGCAAAATGCTAGTATCGATTTACCTGTTTACACCTGGCTACCTGAGAGTTGTGACCGGAAAAGAATAACCAATCTAACGTTTGCATATTCTATGGGCATCATACTTTCGATTGGTATAGAATTTGTCTAATAATCAAAACGGTGAAATGTTAAAAAAAATATTTTTTATTTATTAATTAATCATATCCTGGACTGAAATTTGTTAGGCAACCCATATGCAATATATTTATTGACATGTTAAATTAAATATAAAATAGATTTCATCAAATAAACATCTCGGTGAAGGTCGTTGTATAGCGGGATCTTAGACCATTATCGAGTCACGAAACTAAAGTGATAATCGGCAGGATACATAATATTACAAGTAGCTCAAAGAACCGATAGACGTGGGGGTCGAAAAGTGCTAAATTGGCGACTTATCCTGCATACGTAGCGACTCTCAACTAATAGGTGGACCGACGATTTCTGAAAGCCGCTGCATACCAGGGCCTACACAAGATGGTGATCTGTTGCCGTCTTTGCATTAGACCTATGTCCAGCTATGGACACCTATCAGTCGAGACGCAGCATCGCGTCAACTCAAGCAATTTAGACCGAAAGACTTTTATTCATAGCTAAATAATGTACTAAAAACACTACACTCATATGTTCACACATACACAACACACATACACACACACACACACACACACACACATACACACACTCACACTCACACACACACTAACATGCATGCTGCACCTGTAATAATCTAATTTAATAGTTAAAAAAAAATTTTTATATTATAATATTTTATAAATAGATAAATTATAATTGTCATAATATTTCCATTTATAATTTTGTATCGGAGGCGGGCGTGACGGCTGAAACACAGTTTTAACTTTTTCAGTCGTCAACGTTCTTAGATATTAAGTACAAATGTTAAAATGAAAGGAAATAAATAATTTCAATTTCAATTTCTTGGTAAACACATAAAATATGTTCGGAAAACGTAAAAGAAATAAATCCCTTGAATCTACATTTGCCTAGTTAAACTGCATATAAAAAACCGCTACAATTTAATGATAGAATAGGTACGCTTATTAGCCGCGCGAGTGCATAACACGTTTTTAAATCGCGCCCATTCACAGGAGCGAAAACACAACATTTCAGCAATCGCACACGCAACAATGGAGCTTACGCAACTTCATACAATAATAATTTTCGCCGAACAAAAGGTGCGACGCGGCGCGGCAGGGAATGAATTCATCACAAATCGACCGCAATGAGAACATCCAGGCAGTTCGCTATTTGACCAACCAATTGGTGATGATTGCTGATATAAATCAGTGCGACACAATAAATATGAAATATGGGTGGGTTCTTTTATGCTGGGTGTCTCCTGACGGAATCATATTCAGGAATTAGGAGATCCACAGGAGAACTAAAGTTATCAACATAGTTCATCGAGTCGCGAAACTTAAGTGGCAATGGGCGGGCACATAGCGCGAAGAACCGACAGACGTTGGGTTCGCAAGGTGCTCCAGTAGGCTCGAACGGGAAAACGAAGCGTTGGAAGACTCCCCACTAGTTGTCGACTATGTCAAGGATGTCGCTGGTCGCCACTGTATACAAGCGGCACAAGGTCGTGCAGCTGTGGACGTTTAGCTATAGTATACTCGATGCCTCTACTTCAAGTGGAATCAACTGTCAATATTCATTCTTTAAAATTTAATTTTTAATCAAGTTTGAATTACTCAAATTAGGATCACTTTGGCAAGTTATAAATATTAGTCTAATTAGTACTAAGGTAAACTCTTGTAAAGTTTTAAACGATCCTTTGTATTGAAGATATTTAGCATAAAAGCCTTTTATGTTAACCGTAATGTTAACAAGTAATACTTTAAATAGCAAAGCCATATTCTGCAGGGCGTATTCATAAAATTATGGCACTTTGATTAATGTTTTACAATAGCTTAGTTACAAGAAAAAAGTTTATTCATAACCGCTGAATAGGTTTGAACGATTGAAACGGTTACAGAATTAAAACTTAACTCTACAAGTATTTTATGGGTTCAAAATACTATGGGCTACTTAAAGTAAATAAATGAGTGTCAAAATAAAAGAAGGCATTTCTCGGGTTACAGCAGCAATGCAAGGCATCATAAGCATATTAAAATCTAAACTCATACTGCACAGTACAATACAATTATTTAATTGTATCTTTACATCATTACCCATATTATATTCAAAATAAACCATTTGTAACGATAACTATAGGTATATGATATACTCAGCTAACTGTAGGTATGCTAGGACCGGATCTCTATGAAAAAGATGTAATTTCAGACCCACTCGAAAAAGCTTAGTCTAGGTCTACTGAATGAAGATAAAATGTTCCAGCAATCACCAATAAAGTATGTTCAATAAAGTTCAACGACCGCGTCCAATAAAGGCGAGATTATAGTAATGTCTCTAATCAAACGACCTCCAGAGTAACGGTATCATTTAACAGGTTCCCAATGTGGCGTGTGTCAGTGGCCGTTCAGAACTTATTAACTGCGTAATTTGTCGGAGCTGTTTTTTCTCGAATCGATATTATTTTCTAAGCTTAAGTGCTGATTCGGGTGTAGTTGCCAAAACGGAGCTTAATAATAGTTCAGTACTTGCATCACTTTTGAATGTAATAAAGACGAAGGGTTTTTAAATTGTCCTATTCATTTAGGTAAAAATTAAATTCTACATTCCTTAGAAGCAATTTAACTAATAATTTTTTACTAGCTAAATTTTGCTTCTAAAGACCGAAGTTACCCGTTTATTTTTTGGACTTATTCTTTTGACACTAAGTATAAAAAAAACTATACCTACAAAGATATTTATTTATTTATAGGTTTACCAACCATAGGAATATTCGGAAAAGGAAATTGTAACCTATAATTAGATTGTAGAAATTAAACTAAATAGGTACTTAAAATACCTAAATATTTGACCTAATCAACAGTAGCTTTAAATCTTTGCGTCGATAAAATAACAAGTTTAATAATAATTATTATTAATTAATCAATCAAGTTGCATACTACGCAAATATGATAGCAACTAAAGCGTTTAAACAGATGAATTAAATTAAAAGACTAGAATTCCTTGATCTATTCAAGTTCAAAATATGAGTAGGTAATATAATAAATTCAATATTCACAAAACGTAAATCCATACCGGCGTGGCATGCCTCGAGGCATAGCTCTGTCACCGCCCACATAACTACTTTGAATACAAACAACAAACACACTCGAATCAATAAAATACAAACCCAATATTGTCGAAGAATATTTGTCTTCGAAATTACTATGGATAGTTACACAGAATAAAATATTATGGGTCAAGATAAACAAAAGAAAATTGTAGTAAAATTAATTATACTTAAGTAAATCTACTTTTCTAGTATTTAACCATGTAATCAAAGTTTAAAAATTAAGCTTCTTTGTTTTCATAATAATTAGAACTTAACTCGTACAAATTAACTTAACGAAGTTATTGAATTGACAATAGTCGCTTTTTATCATGTTTATTTGTTGAAACTCAAAAAAACCTGGCCGAAGTCATAATTTACAAATTCATAATTACCCGAACCAATTCAAGAAGTTGAATGAACTTACAATGATATGGCGTGATAATTAGCGAGTAGGTAACTCAATAGTTGAATACTTCATGATTTATTTAAGACATCAAAGATTTTATAATAAAACTTAATTACCATCACAGACGGACAAATTAAGACCTCATACGACAAATGCCCGTAACAGTCATAAATACGATAATTTGTTTGTGTCGTTTGTTTGTGTTTGTTATATAAGTAAAAGGTAAATTCATATAATTTTATCGTTTCACAGAACAAAATTACACAAAAAATATTCAAAATACCTATTTTCCTATTTCGGAATAAATTGCCTTTTGACGTCGAACATCCCAGTGCGGCATTTTAAGGATTTGAAGTGTCCTCCGAGTATTCAACATGCGAGTCGTGTATGTCGGCCCTAAATAGGAAGCTATAAATGTTGTAAATGCAATTTATTACGGCCCCAATAGCACTAGATAGAGCCGCGGTCATTGCCACTGACCTTGTGTGAAGCCTTAAGCGTAACATTGATTATAGCACCCAGTCAGGTGGATAATTTAATTACATCACTCGATATACCACTGCAGTATTCCTAGTGCTAATAAAATTAATCTATGACATAATTTAAAAGAGTACTATGATTATTTTAGCAATTCCTTTATTTATGACTATCTAACCTCTATTTTACATTATGGGATGAAAAATTTTAACTTTAAAAGAATTTGTCATGTACTTTAAAAAAATTTGTCATGTAGAACATGGCAGTATAATATAACTTGATAAATGACGTGAAAAATAATACACAAATACAAACCTTGATCTCCTATTTAGCCCACTTGGAGGTAAAATTTTCAAAAATCCTGAAATACGTATTTCTTGATTTTTACAAATTTTGGTTGATGACACGGGAGACCAGTCTTGAAATAAGGTGCCGCATAGAACAGGCCCGTAGTGTTTTCTTTAAGCTTAAATCACTTCTGTGCAATAAGAAACTGAACATCCAGCTACGAGTACGATTAGCACGTTTTCTCCATTCTCTTATATGGCGTTGAAGCATGGACCCTCACAGAGTCGAGCTGTAAGAAAATTGAAGCCTTCACAATATGGGTATACAGGAGAATGTTAAGGATATCCTGGAGAGACAAAATAAAAAACGTAACCGTGCTAAGGCGCGTGAAGAAAAAAGGAAAAATTTTATATCTAGTAAAAAAAAGAAAGCTTGAACATTTCAACCACATAATGAGACACTGAAAATACGAACTGCTACAACTCGTCATACAGGGCAAGATCCAAAGAAAACGAAGTGTGGGGAGAAGAAGAACATCTTGGTTGAAAACCCTACGCCAATGGTTTGAAAAAAGCACCCGTTCATTATTTAGAGCCGCGGTATCGAAGATACAAGTTGCCTTAATGATCGCCGACTTTCGAAAGAAGATGGCACTTTAAGAAGAAGAAGATCCATGAAAATTGGTATTTAGATTTTCGGTTAAAAATAAAGAATTACATGTTTAAGGAATTTTGGAACACCTACCCCCAAGTGGGTTAAATGGGGGATGAATTTTTGTATGAGATTTGTATAGCTTGGCATGGCATCGGCTAGTTTCGTGTTTAAGGAATTTTGTAAAAGCTACCCCCAAATGGATTAAATGAGGGATGAATTTTTGTATGAGATTTTAGATAGATAGCATTTCAGAATATGTCCGCGCCCAGCGCTAAACTGTAATCTATTAGTTTAATTCTAGAAAATTGGTTCAAATATATACCCTATGAATTAGCATCCACCCAGTCTGTTATTTTTGATCCCATTCTCCTGTCTTGGTGAGCTGAACTTCAGACACTGTTAACGATATGGCGTCCCTGATTCTTTTGCTTATGACTAATTTTAAGAACCCATGGCCCGTAATAAATTCCAGCTAGTCACAGGGAATCCCCATTCTCAAAAAATCTCAAATTTAGTGACTGGGCAACTGTTGGCATTTATAAAAGTAGAAACAAGTTATTTGACTTGTATGCAGAAAAACAATATAACTATACCCCTGCGTTTATTGAATATGTTAGAAATTATTCCAAATTATTTCGAAATGTTTGCATACAAGCAAAATCTCTTTACATAAAACAGAAAATCATTCACTCTGATAATAAAATAAAAGCAACGTGGGATATCATCAGTAATGAAATGGGGAAACATAAAGTGCATAATAATAAACTGGAATTAAAAATTAATAATCATATTATTGATTCTGATACAGATATTGCAAATACTTTTGAGAAGTTTTTCCAAAATGTTCCAGTTACCACGACTAGTTCCCTAAATTCCTCGCCAACAGAAGCCTATAGTATTTTAAAGGGCAATGTTTCTGAGTGCAATGTATTATTTCGATTTAAATACGTAACCCCATATGATGTTATTAAAACATTTAAGTCTTTACAACACAAAAAAACAGGAGACTTATGGGGAATATCAGTAAAAATAATCCATAATATTATTGACGTTATTGCACCATATCTTGCTGTTATTTTTAACAAATCCATAGACTCGGGATCATTTCCTGACCTAATGAAATGTAGTAAATTAATACCTCTATTTAAATCGGGAAGCAAAAGTGACCCAAATAACTACAGGCCGATCTCGATTCTACCAACTCTCAGCAAGATATTTGAGAAAATGATGCTCAACCAACTGCTTTTGCACTTTAATTTAAATAAATTACTTCACTCTGAGCAGTATGGTTTCACTAAGGGTCGTTCTACAACCGATGCGGCCGCAAGGCTGTTACGGCATATTTTCGATGCATGGGAGAAATCACAGAATGCCATTGGTATTTTCTGTGATTTGTCAAAAGCATTCGATTGCGTTGATCATGAGACTCTCTTACGAAAATTAAGCCACTATGGTATTAAAGAAACTGCACTCAGTCTTATTGCCTCTTATCTCAGTGATCGCATACAGAGAGTATGTATCAATGATGTTAAGTCGTCCGGATCAGCCTCAGTAATGGGTGTTCCCCAAGGCTCTATTCTGGGTCCATTCATGTTTCTGGTTTATATTAATGATTTACCACATTTTGTCAAAAATGCTTGCGATATTGTACTATTTGCTGACGACACGTCTTTGATTTTTAAAGTCGATAGGACTAAGGACAATTTTGACGATGTAAATAATACATTATCTCAAGTTTCACACTGGTTTACTACAAACAATCTACTTTTGAATGCAAAAAAAACCAAGTGTGTCGAGTTTCTATTGCCCAATACAAGGGTTACTAGCAAAAATTTAAAGATAACTGGTGAGCCATTGAAAACTGAGGACACAACTGTGTTCTTGGGAATAACCCTAGATGCAAAGCTTCAATGGGGCACCCATATAGCAACACTTGCTGGCAAGCTCAGCTCTGCTGCTTACGCTGTTAGGAAGATTCGACAGATAACAGATATAGAAACTGCAAAAATTGTTTATTTTGCATATTTCCATAGTATTATGTCGTATGGACTCATACTATGGGGTAAAGCGGTTGATATTGAAAAAATTTTCGTTTTACAAAAAAGGGCAATTCGCGCAATTTATAATTTAAAACCGCGGGATTCCCTTCGAGAGAAATTTAAAGAAATAGGTATTCTTACGGTAGCTTCTCAATATATCTATAACAATATAATTTTTGTTAGGCAAAACATTCACAGTTACATTAAAAAGTGCGAATTACACGACAGGCAATTAAGAAATAGAAATAGGCTCGTGATTCCTCAGTTACGCCTCAAAAGGGTCCAAAGGTCATTTGTGGGAATGGGCGTAATGTTCTATAATAAAATTCCACAAGCAATCTTAGACTTGCCTTTACACAAGTTTAAGAACTCTATTAAAAATATGCTCATAAAAAAAGCATATTATACAATTGAAGATTATATAAATGATAAAAAAGCATGGAGCAATTTCTCAATGTCTTAAACCGAGTATTTGATTATTGGTGTTCAATTCGATGCTTTGATCATGGGTAGCCTAAGTATGTCACGCTCTCTTTAAACATTTCTGTGGTGGTGTCGTGTGGTGCGGGTTGTTACGTTCCCTCGAATATGGTTGAGCGAAGCAATGGCTGGATCATGCGTCATGCTCGTGAACGGGTGCCACCGTCGGAAATGGGGCTACTTTTGTCTGCCCTTCTTCACATGTGTAGAATTGTAAGCACCATTCCGAACCTGTGGTAGATTCATTTGTCGATTCGTAAACGCTTCCGAAAGTTTATCTGAATAAAATTATGATTACTTATATAAATGATAAAAAGGCGTGGATTTGACTCGTTCCAGCAATGCGCGAGGCGGCAATTCAATCATGTACTTACCATAAAATTGTTATATTGATATTGTAAATTTGGAAAAGAGCAACCGCCGAGTTTCTTGCTGGTTCTTCTCGGTTGGAACGGCATTCCGAACCAGTGGTAGATTCATCTGACTATTCAAAAGCACTTGTAAAAGTTTATTTGAATAAAAAACTTTTCTATTCTATTCTATTCTATTCTATTCGTTACAATTTGTAAGGCTCGGCATTGCATCGGCTAGTTACAAATAAAATTTTAAAATATTACAACATTTTGAATGAACGTACAAGAAACCGAGTAAGAGTGCATAAATTAGCGAATCAGTGTCGACTGTCGCCGGCCGCCGCGACGCACAAACGAGCACGTGTGAAGAACAATACACGAGCCAGTGTGAATGGTCAAACGCTGTAACGGTGCGGCCGCGGTACAAGACGGAGATTCCACATACTCCGCGGTCATAACGGTGCACGTTTTTGTTAGAACCCGTATAAGTAGAAAGTCATTCGTCTGGTTGCATTTTACTTCGAATGCGACTTAAGGTCGCAGCATATACGCAGCGGGAATTTTCCAGACAACTTGTTCGGGATCTTTGCAAAGTTTGTCGTCGTCGTCCTCGTCGTTTCACATACAAGGATTTCTATAGAACACTGACCTGTGCGACCTGTGCCCAGCCTCCAGCGACTCGCCTAACGTTAGGGCATTGTATGTTTATACATAGAATAACCTAACGTTAGGTTATTCTATGTTTATACATAGAATAAGCAACTTGACTCGCCTTATCAACGTTAGGTTATTCTATGTTTATACCTAGAATAAGCAACTTGACTCGCCTTATCAGTTTATCATTTGATAAGGCGAGTCAAGTTGCTTGATGCTTGTCAAGATGTCACATCAAGTTGCTTCAGATGAAAGCCACACTGCGGATAGAAGATTTTTATCGGATTGTATCACATACCCAATGATGTTAAGTACAGATGTGTTAAGTGCCTACTGAGCCATCCGATAAAAACGTTCCGAACCTGTCCGAACCCTGCCAGTTTAATGTTTGATGTTTCACTTACATTTCACTACAATGCCACTACCACATTGACTGCCTCGTTGGTCTAGCGGTTCAACTCTAGCACGTTCGACTGTGGATCACGAGGTCCTGGGTTCGATTCCCGGGTCGGGCCAAAAAAAATGGGGTATTGGGTTTTTCTGTCAAGAAATTCTCCGGAGTTGGAAGTTGGCGGTGTTAGATACACCCCCGTGCCTCGGAGAGCACGTAAAGCCGTCAGTCCTGCGCCTAATCTCTCTCCGGTCGTGTCGCATTGGCGTCCCATCGGACTATGAGAGTGAGGGAATAGAGAGTGCACCTGTGTATGCGCACACACTTGTGCACTATAATATCTCCTGAGATGGCTAGTCTCTGCCTCGGTTGAGATTGGCCGCCGTGGCCGAAATTCGGTCAGGAGGAGGACTTTACTACCACATACTATACGGACTGAGGAGCGACGAATTACACTCAATTCGACGCTTCAGTTTCGGAGCTCTAGTAACAAATCTACTCACATGCCACGGATTTTTATGTAATACGCTGCAACGATGGCGCAGAAGCAATGCTGCGACGCCGCATCGCACCATGCTCCGTAGAAACCGATCAGAGGTGGGTATGGGTTTAATATAAACTACCAAACCTCTTCCAAGCTAGCCCGCTTCCATCTAAACTGCATCGTCACTTACGTCAGGTGAGATCGTAGTCAAGGGATAACTTCTAGATGATTAAAAAAAAACGTGAACTTAATAAACCCGCTGAACAATTGAAGCGGCATAAGAGACGCCCACAAGAGGCCTATGTTCAGCAGACATAGGTCACAGCATTGGTCTCTATCAGTTGAGACGACTTATACAGGTTGCGTCTGATGAGTTAAGTGCTTTGCTAGGCGGCGTTCTAATTGGCAATTGCTCGCACGAATAAGCGATGCGATTCGGTCGCGCTATTAAAATTCTCCTACAAAACTGAACTCATCGCGCGAACATCAATAATTATGACTTTGAATAAAGATATTTAATCACGAGTGCGTACGAATAATGCGATGCGATCATCGTTTGTTCGTGCGAATAATGGCTAATTTATTTATTACTAGCTGAACCCCGCAACTTCGTTCGCGTAGATATAGGTTTTTATATAGGATCGGATCGGATCCCATAATTCTTTTATGTATCTAAACGTAGCCTAAGTTACTCCTTATAACATTGAAAGTTCCATTAAAATCGATCCAGCCGTTTCGGAGATTAGCTGGAACAAATAGACAGACCGACAACCATAAATTTAAACGCATACCAGTTTAAAATAAGCCGTACGTTAAAAGATCCGGGTCCCAAGTTATTTGAACCCAATACTGAGGGTTGTAATGTCTGTCATTTGGAAACTAAAAAACCTATGACCTTGAAATATTTACGGGACAATATATAAAGTACTACCTTTCTAACAAAAAAAGAATGAGTGAAATCGAACAACGCGTTAATGAATTAAAGCTAAATACCCGTTTTAACTTTCATCCCCTCTCCCAAGGGAACCGTGCTGAATTTCGGGATAAAAAGTATCCTATGTCCTACCTCGGAGTATAAACTCAAATCGTACCAAGTTTCATTTAAATCCATTCAGTAGTTTCGGCGTGATGCGCGGCCAAGATACAGACAGACAGACAGACAGACAGACAGACAGACAGAAAGACAGACAGACAGACAGACAGACAGACAAAAATGAAAAAAATTTCAGTTTTGGCGTCAGTATCGATTATAGAGTGCCCTCCAATAAAAATTTTCAAAATATCTTCAATGTACAGAATTGGATCTGTTACAGTTTTATTATATTACTAGATGATGCCCACGGCTTCGCCCGTGTGGATTTAGGTTTTTAAAAATCCCGTGGGAACTTTTGATTTTCCAGAACAAAAAGTAGCTTATCTGTAGAAACCCGTCCCCAAAACGGAAAAATCCCGTGGGATCCCCACGATTTCGGAATACAATTCCTTACAGCATCAGGGTTGAGGAGTTGGATATGTACCTACTCGAGTTCATTCAACGATAAAGTCTTTCATTGGTACCGCCAATATCAATTTAAATAACCGAAAGTTTCTAAAACCCATTAGTTTTGGGATTAGGTTCCCTACAGCATCAGGATTGAGGAGTTGGAATCCAAATTTTTTATAGAACAGGGTCGCAATGTTACTCTATCGATTAAAAAAAAAATTACGCAAATCGGTTCAGAAATCTCGGAGATATCGGTGTACATAGGTAGAAAAACACAACTCCTCCTTTTTTTAAAGTCGGTTAAAAAAGTAGCCTATGTTACTCCCTGGTTAATTCTCTACTTATATGTGAAGGTCCCGTCAAAATCGGTTCAGCCGTTCCGAAGATTAGCCCGTTCAAACAGACAGACAGACAGACAGACAGACAGACAGACAGACAGACAGACAGACAAAAATTTTAAAAACGTGTGATTCGGTTATGGTAGCGTTCAAATAACCATATGAGCTTAATATGAGGTAGTTATTTCGATATTACAGACAGACACTTCAATTTTATTTATTAGTATAGATAGATTATTACGCCTTAAATAGCCGGAAAATACAATACCTTTGAGATTTGTAATTGTAATAGCATAACTAAATCTAACACGTTGAATCTATATGATTTGTTAATAACGTTTTTATAAACATACTACTTTTTGCGAGCCGTAAATAAAAACGCTAATGGCAAAGCGGTTGTTTTGGTATTTTAGTAATTATATTATAAAACGAGCGGATACCCGCGACTTCGTTCGCGTTGGTTTTTAAACATCCCGTGGGAATCATTTTGTCTTTCCTAAGCTCCTTTGAGCTCATACCTTGCTAAAAACTGTCAAAAGTTCACTGGCGGATGTTTAGGTAGATCAAAATGTAAACATCCGCCAGTGAAAGTCTCATCAAAATCGATTCAGCCTTTGAGAGATTAGCCAGTAATCTTTAAAGTATTTCCTTTCTAACAAAAACAGAATGAATGAAATCGGACCACGCGTTAATGAATTACAGCTAAGTACACATTTTGACTTTCATCCCCTCTCCCAAGGGAACCGTGCTGAATTTCGGGATAAAAAGTATCCTATATGTTACTCCGTAGTATGAACTTAAATCACACCAAGTTTCATTTCAATCCATTCAGTAGTTTTTGCGTGATGCGCGCACAAACATACAGACAAACAGACAAACAGATAAACAGACAAACAGAAAAAAATTCAAAAATAGCTTTTTTACGTTCTATTACTTATCCCTAACACCCCCCAGTTATTATTTTGCAAAAATCTTCAATGTACAGATACGGCAAGTCTACGATTTTATTATACTACGAGCGGATACCCGCGACTTCGTTCGCGTGGATATTGATTTTAATAATCCCGTGGGAATCATTTTGTTTTTCCTAAGCTCCTTTGAGCTTATACCTTGATAAAAACTGTTAAAAGTTCACTGGCGGATGTTTAGGTACATCAAAATGTAAACATCCGCCAGTGAAAGTCCCATCATAATCGGTCCAGCCTTTCAGAGATTAGCCAGTAGTCTTTAAAGTATCTACTTTCTAACAAAAAAATAATGAATGAAATCGGACCACCCGTTAACGAATTACAGCTAAGTACACATTTTGCCTTTCATCCCCTCTCCCAAGGGAACCGTGCTGAATTTCTGGATAAAAAGTATCCTATATGTTACTCCATAGTATGAACTTAAATCATGCCGAGTTTCATTTCAATCCATTGAGTAGTTTTTACGTGATGCGCGCACAAACATACAGACAAACAGACAAACAGACAAACAGATAAACAGACAAACAGACAAAAGTTTCAAAAATAGCTTTTTTACGTTCTATTACTTATCCCTAACATCCCCCAGTTATTATTTTGCAAAAATCTTCAATGTACAGATACGGCAATTCTACGATTTTATTATATGTATAGATGTAAGTATGTCGGAGATTGGATGACCTTCACGTAAGTATACAGAGTAATTGAGCGTGTAATTATCAAATCTAGACCTCAGTAGGTATGCCTAGAGATTCAAATCGACTTCACACTCTTATGTTACAACACTTTAATATTAAAAATATATTAAGCATATATGAATAATTTGGACACGGGCGTGTAGTATATAAAAACTAAAAGTATTTGTGAAAACACAGAGGTGGTTTATTACTTAAAAATACCTACAGCAATCCACACGCTTAAGGCGGCTCTTCACGTTGGCGAACATTATGGCGAATATGATGGTAGGTATTGGGCCAAGAGTGTGTTCGCATTCACACGTTGGAAGGTCGTTTAGTATGCTTCGGTTATCGACATCTTTAACCGAAAAAAATGTCTAAGAACTTCGTATAAAACTTTGTAGACACGTTTTACAGTTATATGGCTGACAGTCAGGATCAAGAACCCGAGATCACAGGTGTGTAGTTTAAAAACCACTATAAAGTAGTTTTTGAGGAAAATAATTTTAACGTTTGTAAAGATACGCCAAAAAGTATTAAAAATTCTTACAATACATAGTTCATAAAATCCGATGAAAGCAATAAAAAAAGTGACAAGCCGTAACACCATTAACAGTGAATCAACACTTGATATCAACAAAAGGGAACGGATTCGACGCACAATCGCGCCGGAGATGAGAAGCGAGAGCTCGCAATCTCCATTTATATCAATTGTAGTAACTGGACGTTCACAATGGGACGTACTGTACAAGTGCTATGCATCGAAGTTGGAAACGATAAGTACCGTTATGCAGATAAATTTGTAAAATACAAAAATGTTTTCTACTAGCCTATTAAGCCCACACCTTCATCAGCGTCGATTTACCTACCTGTTTAAAAATCCTACACTAACACTTCGTTTTTCAGGGATGTATTTCAGTTATGTATTTCTCTAGTTAATGTTTAACCTATTTGCGTTGCGTAAAAAACTTAAAATCGATTGAGAAATTAAGGCGTCGGGAAGTAAGTACCTAGTAACAAATAGTAGCAAACAGAAACTTTCGGATTCGTAATATCCAAAGTACGGATTGAAACTGTGTCTATTAAGTTGGGTACAGATCTCTTGACAAAATGACAAAAAACTAAAACATGTTGAGATTTATTTTTCCGCAGGGAACATTTTAATCCTAAGCAAGCGAAGTCAGACCTAGCGAAAAAAAGAAGAATACATAAAATTTTCTGTAAAAATTAATTAAAACTGAGAAAGATTAGGCTTTTTGACATAGTAGAAACATAATAAGACAAGAAATATATTTTTGAAGCATTCAATAATATTTATTGTAATGCATCAATCATATTCATAGAACACTAATTCTCAGTAGTTATTACTCACAGCGTGATATGAAATACTGTAACCCACAACGAAAAACACAATGAATGAGAGACGTCTCGCAATGAATAGAAGGCGACTCATTATTTCCAAACACTCTTCGATAACAAGTGCGAAACAATGCAGACGGTGAATTGAACCAAGTCGTAACAATAAATAACAGTCTCATCCAGAGGCCAGAGGACGGACGAAATGTGAACTTTGAACTTCCGTCTGGCATCACGACTGGGGAGCCGGTGGTAGAAAATGTTTATATCATTATAATAATGGGCAGAATTTAAGTCTACTTACTTCTGGACTCTTCTGGCTTGCGAGTATCACTAACACATATATACTCGTAAGATACCTGCCCTTTTACATGTTTTGCTATCATCTGTTCATCATCGTAATTATCTCAACCAAACGTAAACTGCTGGACGTAAGTCTCTTGCAATGATCGCCACAGAATAAGATCTTGTGACACTAACAGGTGTCAGCGACTTTCTACCTCGTAGGGAGGGGTCGCCATTCGTGCAGGTTGGGACTCATCGAATATTGGTTTCACGACTCAATAAACTATGTCTGATTCTGCTACAGTGTCTGTTACCTTATGACAATGACCTATCCTTGTGTGAACAATTTGATACCATCCAATAGTTTAAGACAAAGTTTTGAGTATTTTTATCGGTATTATAAGGGCGTTATGAGAAAAGCCCAGACAGAAAATAAAAAAGTACTTTTTCCGAAAATTATCATTTACGTACCTACCGTGTTCACAAATTATACCTACCGTGTTCACTCCCCGTCACTCTTAAGCTCCCAACAAATTGCCACCAGCTCCTTAGCTAAATGTGAAAGCAATGAAAGTTTAGCAATGATTGCTTGATATTCTCGGATGGACAAAATTACTGCAGAAGATGAAGTAATGATGAATATGACGATTTCTCTATATCGAGTGTTGATTGGCATGTATATTGTACATACTATTTTATAATGAAGGCCATAATGACACATCATAACCTCGTAGGCGAGTGCACAATGTGAGAGGTATATTCACTATTATTGTAAATAATACTCATGATTGGTAGTTTATTGCATTCTTATTCTTCTCGCCTCCTCAATATTCAATCCGATATTCAATATTACACAGTTACAAAAATATTCTACAATTTTGTATTGATAAAATCTATACATCTATACATATAATAAAATCGTAGAAATGGATTGAAATGAAACTCGGCATGATTTAAGTTCATACTATGGAGTAACATATAGGATACTTTTTATCCCGAAATTTAGCACGGTTCTCTTGGGAGAGGGGATGAAAGTCAAAATGTGTACTTGGCTGTAATTCGTTAACGGGTGGTCCGATTTCATTCATTTTTTTTTTGTTAGAAAGGAAATACTTTAAAGATTACTGGCTTATCTCTGAAAAGCTGGACCGATTTTGATGGGACTTTTACTGGTGGATGTTTACATTTTGATCTACCTAAGCATCCGCCAGTGAACTTTTAACAGTTTTAAGCAATGTATGAGCTCAAAGGAGCTTAGGAAAAACAAAATGATTCTCACGGGATTTTCAAAAACTAATATCCACGCGAACGAAGTCGCGGGTGTCCGCTTGTTAATTTAATATACTGCAAAATACAGTGTTAAACAGTCAGAAAAGAAACTCAAAATCTGACTAAAAATACCTAAGAAGAAAAAATTTTTTTTTTTAAATCAACCTACGATTAGAGCAAAGGATTAGCAAAGTGAATCTAACGGCATTGGGGTGATCATGTCTATTGGTCATTTCCTCGCCAAAGTCTCGTATAATATTTTTGTTAGTAAAACTTTCTGTATTGGATACAGGATATCGAGGTATAAGTTGATTTGTGTCACCAGGTTACTATATTAAAGTTCTGAGGAATTCTTCAAAAGCAGTATGTGAGTATGTCACGCAATACTTAGCGTGGGAATAAATTGATTAGGTATATACTTTTGTAACAGAGTGAAATGTAAACTATGTTACGTTATGCACAATTAGCGTCACTACATTACAATATTCTACAAACCAAACACAATGCAGTTTTGAAGTAGGTGTTCTCAATGACTATACTTAGAAATGAAAAGTTAAGGCTTTGATCGCCTAAAAACGTATGGCTACTGAAAATTTACGAAAATTAATGATAAAACGGAGGTATTAAGTAATACTTATTCACTTACTTAATACGTGTAAACCAAGCATTACAAGTATAAATTAAAAATTAAAAAACCCCCGACATTCGCCATTTTGTGGCGGCGGCCATCTTGGATTTGCAATGGTGCTATTCTACTTGTCAAGCCCTTTCATTTGATACCCATATTAAGGGAGTTGTGAAAAAAATATGGAATCCGCTATTTTGTAGCGGCGGCCATCTTGGACCGATTTTCTTCAAACATAACTAACAACACTCTCGAATAATTCACCTTTCAAACAAAAAAAACCGCATTCAAATCGGTTCACCCGTTTGAGCGCTACAGGGGAGCAGACAGACACACACACACACACACACACATACACACACACACACACACACACACACACACACACACACACACACACACACACATACCCCCCGTCGTTTTGCGTCGGGGGCTAAAACAAATCATTAAGGCCGGAATACAATACGTGAATATGGCAGCACCGCAGAACGTACCTATTCAGTTCAGACTGAATGCGTTTGCGATTTTTAATAAAAGCAAAGAATACAAAGGAGACTAATGTTTTCTTTAATCTATGGCAAGTATAAATCGAAAATTTAAATAAAATCAGCCAAGTGCGAGTCGGGCCTTGCTCTTTCAGGGTTCCGTACATAATTATGAACAATATAATATTTTGGGTCTAAGAAATATTTAATTTCCGAGCTAGACATCGCAACAAACCGTGAAAGAAAAACCCAAAAAAATTTTCGTTTATTTTGGTCACAGCTTATAAACTATTTAATAAATCGTTGTTTTCAGTATTTGTTGTTTAAATAGAGCATATAGTACATAATATACTGAAATATCATATTCCCAACTAGTTTAGTTTTTGAGATAGCCCCTGTCACAAAAATGGTCTAAAACTGACAACTTTGATGGCCTCCCATTCCCTTATTTTTTGAGATAAAAATTAAAAAAATATATATTTGTACTCTACTTAATGAGCTCTAAACAATGATACCCCACAAGCTAGGGTAAAGAAAAATTTTTTTTTTCCGGCTCCTTTTTCATGTATGGGAGCCCCCCTGAAAAATAATTTAATTCAATTTCTAATTCAATATTTGATTTTGGGTTAACGTTTTACACTAAATACCAAAATTTCAGGTTTGTAACTCATTTCGTCTGCGAGCTAGAGACCTGTGACCGGCGGACAGACGGACAGACAGACAGACAGACAGACAGCCGAGTGACATTAATAGGGCTCCGTTTTTTACCCTTCGGGTACGGAACCCTAAAAACCCACGACATTCGTCAATCGTCGTCGTTCGAAAATGTAAACGCTAACATAATTTTGTTATTACTATATCATCCAAAATCAAAATATAACAACCGTTGCCGCCGCCGGCTAAATATAATTTTCAACTTTCCACATAAAAATGAATGTTCGGCACAAACTTACAAAAAAGTTAAATTAGGTTCGTTATTTAATAGCCATTACCTTTTTTTATCACAAAATCTACAAGCGTTCAAGAAAGGGGGCACTTTGTTCGGCTAAGGAGCATAAATTCACGCCATAAACTAAGGTAACTTGATTACAATTTCATTAGGTAAACTTACATAATATATTTAAGTAGGTTGACAAAGTAATTACCTACTTTAAATTTAGAGACACAAAATTGATTATATCTATTAGTATGGAAAGATTTTTATCACACGTTCGCCGCGAAACATAAGAAGCGAAACAGCTGAAATTCCACCATGACTTGTCCGTTATATGACAAGCGAAACCGCTGAAATTCCACCATGACTTGTCCGCTATATGACAAGCAAAACCGCTGAAATTCCACCATGACTTGTCTGCTATATGACAAGCGAAACCGCTGAAATTCCACCATAACTTGTCCGCTATATGACAAGCGAAACAAACTGTCTGTTCTAACGCGTCTACTCTTTCCCACGTGATTCCTATGATCCTCTCCGTGTAGACGCCTGTGTCCGTGTTCGGTTTCGCTGTAAAGTTTAGTGACGGAGGTGTGCTAGGAGCCCGAATCGATTCCTGCTTTTAGGACTGGCAGTTTTGCTTCAGTATCTAACATCAACATCATACAACAGGCAGGTTATGCTCGAGCTTCAGCACTTTCACTAATTTTATACCACGGCGGAGGTCTGCTACAGGCCTTAATAGACAGATCGTTGTCAGTCTGAACTGTGTCGTTAACGAACGGATAGCTCCACAGATGGAACGGGTCACTAATGGAGTTACGGGGTCAATATTTCACTGATCGGGTCTTGTGGGTCGTAATTTATGCAATTGGTCCCTAAACGTTTAACTTCGGCGTCGGCCTTATTTTATTCAATGAAATCGAATAATAAATCTCTCAATAAAAATTATTTTATTTAAAAACTAGCGACCCGCCCCGGCTTCGCACGGGTAGTAGAGCATTTTATGCGTAGGTACTACCCGCTCAGGGATTAGGCAGCGTTTTCGATGAAAGCTCCCAGGCGGCTTTTACGACTTTTTACGATATTTTCCACAATGAACTTACTATATCTCACCTTATACCCGAATTACTAATTCCGTGGAATTCTGACGTTTCATAATGTTACCAGAGATAAAACAATTCCCACAAAAAAGATGAAAAATTCAAAACTTATGCAAATACAAATCAACTGCTGCATGTAGATATGACTTTCTAGTTTCCATTCTTAGCAATTTCTATTTTAGGGCGAAACAATTAATATTATTAAGCGGCTTAGAGCTTTATATGTTGACAGGGAATTAAAGTAGTTTGGGGTAAAATCGTACTTCGTAGATGTTAACCCTGTTCTCCATATAAATAACTCATCTGTAAATGAAAATGACAGCTGTCAGAATTAAGTCGATATTAAGTCAAAAATAAGGAGAAAAACTAAATATTTCAAATCAAATAAATTAGTGTATTTGGGACATAAGAAAGTAAGTTTTCACCAGATTCCGTGAAAAAAAAAATTATTTTAAAAGATAAAAATAAAGAACCAAAAACTTGGTTTTTTGAACTTTTCACATAAATTTTGAGGTTATGTGAAAAAAGTGTAAATATAAAAGTTGTAGATCTTTTTATTACCTACAACTTTGCCATTTAATTTTTTTCCATAGGACTTCTAGTTTTGCCGGAAATCGAGATAAACCGTTTTTTACCCTTAAAACTCCCCCCCTTTTTTCCCGAGCTCAGATCGCCCGTAAATTATTTTTCCTTGTATTTTATAATATTCTCCTCCTTTTCCAATGGGTTTCATCCTACGTACTGTGATTTTTTTTTTGGTTTCAAAAATTATCGACAATGGGCTATAGGGAGAACCGCGGCCGCCGACGCGCTTATAGGCACGCTCCCGCGCCGCCGCAATTTTTAAATCTGTAATATCTTCGAAAGTATTCATTTAAATCATATGCTGTAAAGGACCATATGGATTTATATAAAATCAACAATGCATTTAAGGTATTTAATTAGATAAGGATTAATGCTGTATTGGTTGAAATCGCTTCGAAAATTAGCCATTATTTGTCGTAAAAAGTAAATGACAAAAAAATGTTATTGTGGGATATCCATAAGAGATAGACATATACCATCGCGGACTTTTCTGTAGACCTTTTCAATGTGTACAATACTTAGTACATTATTTTGATAAATCTCGTAGGGTTCAGCCTGCGTTTGCAATGTAAGCGGAAAAAATGTAATTATTTACGACATCACATTAGAAACCTCAAAAATAACAGTATTTCTCCACAATTTAATGGATGTTATTATACATATAAACCTTCCTCTTGAATCACTCTATCTATTAAAAAAAACCGCATCAAAATCCGTTGCGTAGTTTTAAAGATTTAAGCGTACAAAGGGATATAGGGACAGAGAAAACGACTTTGTTTTATACTATGTAGTGATACACTGTTTTACTATCACTAAAGGCATTATTTTTTTCCAATTACGCACTCTTTCATTTGAAAAACCAATAGTGTACCTTTGGGTGTATAGATACACTCCCGACACTTCAAATGAACTGATACAATTACCTACCTCTTACTACAGACAAGGACAGTGCTATATGTAAATCAAGCGGAATAAGGACAACGCTATACATTATGTAGTATGGCTATTGGCTATTATATTGCGGGTGGTGGCGGGCGAAAATAAATCGAGGAAAGATGGCGTCTATTCGTTACGTAGTAAAGGTTCTTTGGTATGTTGTATTTCTATATTGGGACAAAGTTAACTTGTAGAAATTTTAAGACCGCCAAAATAAAATAATAAATACCATACAAAAACAAAAATAAACACTCTCCAAAGTGGGAAACTTGTATAACATTCGTTAAAAGATGAGGGCTGTACCTATATGTATATTGTGGCCAATTCTCTTGTACACAATCTCTAAACAAACTTGACAAACAATGAATATAAAATTATTTTGCTATAATCCGCTAACAGCTCAGTTCACTCAGTTCACTCAGTTCACATAGTTCACTCAGTTGTCCACAGATCCAACTAAACAATTTGCGGCAAAAATTAGATTAACTGTAAATAAATCTGAGTACATCTAAAAAAAACTGTTAGCGGATTATAGCAAAATAATTTTATATTCATTGTATATCATGGAATTCCGCAAAGTAACGCCTGCTTCCATTCAAAACTTGACAAACTAAATTGTCAAGTTTAAAAATAGTGCTATCCTTTTCAGCAGGTATCACTGTGAAAGAGATAAGAATATATTTAGCCCTGTCATTTTAGTTTAGGTTTAGAGATTGTATACAACAGAATTAGCCACATTGTATAATATGTATACCTTTTGTACGTCACAAGGGATCGAAAGCTTAATGAGGAAACCAGTGGAATAGAAGAAGGGGAACAACATAAAGATGTAAATACACGTGTCTATCTACCTGTAAAATTTAAAAGCAATTTAATAAAGAATTAATTTAACTTTGAAAATAATTAGTATTAAAGCGAAGAATAATTGGAGAATGATATTTTCAAAAGGATCACTGACGAAATTAAGGGTACCTTCTACGCCAAGAAGAGTTAAAACGACTTTGAATGTAATCACATAATATGGAAATGAACGCATAATCGTTCAGCTATGTCGGGATATGCTCGATCATTTATTGATACGGGCCCAATTATCCACATGTGGCTTACATCAGGGGAGATTTGCCTATTTGCATAACCTATCCAAAGTACGTTCACAATATGGAGGCATAATGTTAGTTTCAAAGTTCGGTACGACCTTAAGTTGCAAGTTTGAGCCCCTCGGGCAGATCGTTATGTGGGAAATGAGCTGTATAATAATGATATAAAATATGTTGGAATATTGTATTATATTATGATCAATTAATAAGTTATAACAAAGTAGATTTATAAAGGATCTTTAACAACTTGAATGATATACTGAAACTGTGTAGCTGAAGAGAACTTTCTGATTTAACCTACGTAACAAAGAATAATGTATGATTTTAAATAACTTTCTTGTATATTAAATAATAACAAGATATTATATTGATCGAAGTCATTACACTAAAATATACATTGTATGTTTATTGCTATTTCAATAATATAACATTGTAGTGTAGTATGCTATGACTGAATTTTTATACTCAATCTATACTTAATCTATACTAATATGTGCTAATATGATAAAGCTGAAGAGTTTGTTTGTTTTGGACGCGCTAATCTCAGGAACTACTGGACCGATTTCAAAAGTTCTTTCACCGTTGGATATGTACATGATCCCTGAGTGCTATTATGTACCACGGGCGAAGCCGGGGCGGACCGCTAGTAAAATATGAAATAGTGACAATCACTGGAACATAACAAAAATACAAAAAAAAATATTTTAAATATTAAGTAGTTTATGGGGCTGGGGTTTAGAGATTGTGGACCCACTTTGTGTTCACGCATTTTTATATCACCGTTTTCCTGAAAAACTTCACGGCCGATTTTAATGCAGTACGCGACATCGGAATTCGTATAAGGGAAAGAGGCTGCGATCCACAATCTGGGGAGCCTGCCTGGTCCAAAGTCTATCCATCGCCATACAGGCTACAGCATGGCAATGATGCAAACTTGATGGCCACCTTTGGCCCATGGTCAGAGGTGGACTTAATAAAATCAATCTTATAATATTAGGTAAATACCTACTTATAAGTTATTATTAATATATAATAGATAGCTTTACCATAGCTTTTCATAAGTCCCTGAGTCAAATATACTCGTACATATTAAAGAACAAATTCAATATAAAGAGATCAAAAGGCTTAGTGAACGAAGTTATTATAATTCCACGAATCGCACGCCAATTACGCGAACAGAATGATACGACTTTGAGAGATCAAATATGAAAATGAGCACAATGCCCCTTTATTTCTCTATTTGCCATATTACTTAAAAAAGAAGTAAAAGTACTTTAGCAAATACTTTAAAAAATTGAATAAAAATGTAAAACATTGATGTAGACCTACACATTCATTCCCATTAAGAGGAGTCTCCCTGCAAGACGTACTCACTCATGTATTTCTAGTAAGAGAAGTCTCCCTGAAGGTCGGTCGGTCACGTTATATATAACCCGCGGCACGTACATCGAACGCTGAACGAAACGTGGTGGGGATAGCTGCGCATTGAACTGTCGCGCACGTAATACAATAGCTTACCCCTCCACTTTCCTTCAGCGTTCGATGTACGTGCCGATGTTTATACTTGGTATAGCCTAAAAGTATTGCTGTCTCTATCGGTCGTACTCGTAACACATCGCTGCTAACGCAAACGAGACAACACTCATTACGCAAGATATCCGCACGTAATTTTTATCTCACCTTACTAAAACAAAATTGTAAATATTACCTATTTGATAAACTTTTTTGTGTGAGGCAGACCGACAAATAATCTTTTTAAAACGTATGTCTTTTGCAGGGGTATGCTGTCGTTCGACATAATACTTATAAACTTAACAAGAGTTAGAGAAACCAATGAATTTATTTATTTGTATAGAATATATTGTAGTAGGTATACTGAAATAACATGATTACAGTGGTTGTCTTTTGATTGTTTAATAAGAAAATTCGTTACCATGTTTTATTAAAAACTCGAATATACATAGTTTAGTGACAACGAGGATGGGATACTTGGGAAAAAAACTTCCGACTATCCGGAGTAAATAAAACTTTTCGCTAGCTTCCAAGAAAGTAACAAATTGAAAATGAATTACATTAACGAACAAGAAACCTAGAAGATGATTGATCTCATATTCATGAAACATAAAACTGAACAACCATTTGTATCCACTGCCTCTTAGAAAAATGTTTTCTGTAGACTACCTACCTTCTAAAGCTCTCTATACTGAAGCTATACGTATATAATTATTAATTAATTATTGTATGAATTATGTTAAAGTTACGAGAACGCAATTTTTTCCCAAAATTACATAAAAATATGTTTGAATTATAAGTAGGTATACCGAAAGCAATCACAACACAAACAAAGTTAGTAATTAATTAGTACAAAGAAATTCCGGAGGGTGATAAAAATGATTGAGATTGGAAATAGTAGTTTATGAAACGGTTGCATAATAGAGGTTATTAAAACACGAGTGTTAGTTTAAAAAACGAGCCGCAGGCGAGTTTTTTAATAGTATTACACGAGTGTTTTAATAACTAATTATGTAGAGTTTCATACACTACTTTATCTAAACTCATATCTTAAAATCCAAACCATAAAATCTTGGTAATATTTGTCGTGAGTTTTCTTTGATTTTGCTGGCAAAAGATTGTTGGTCGGTGGTCAGGTGGAGTTAAATTCTCTTCAGTATCACTGCTAGACATTTTTCCGCACAATAAAATCCATGTCTTGTAAAGTTTTGAGTAACAAATAAAAAATTTAAATATTATAACTAGCGTATGGCGCCAAAATTCAGTTGTTACCATAGAGATTCTTCTTCTTTTTCGGTTTGTCCCTTTCGGGACAGGCCAAGATCGTTGACCATACAGCCTGGGTTACCATAGAGAAATTAATAGTAGTAGAGGAGTCCTAATGTCCTATAGAAATTAGTGGATCGGAAAATAGCTCAAGCTTATCAAAAATTTAATTTTTAATAGTTATTAATTTTTAGTAGTTATTTTTAGTAGTTACTTAATTTTAAGTAAACTTAATTTTTAGTAGTTACTCTTCTGCAATTTAACACAATTCACAATGTTTAACGCGTTTGTACAGTTACACACATCTACTGTAAGGAGGTCGCACGAATTTCCCGCCATGGCTCAAAAATACCAGAACCCAGTTCGCCTGTACTATAATGTAGAAAAAATTATTTTATAACATTACTTTGCAATAATTTCCTAACAAAGTAGTGTTATAATGAACTTTTTTAATTTTTTTTTTAAATATTATAGATGTATGTGAATAAAGTAGTCCAATATATGACACATTTTGATTTCATATTCGGGATTTTAAGACATGAGAGTAGATAAAATATATGAGTGCCTACCTACCTGTATTTTTAAAAATAAAATTGAAATAAGTAAACAAAATAACTTTGAAAAGGGTCTCGTTTTCGATACCTAGTCATTTAAATATTATTTACGATCGAATTAAATATCGCTTAATATTGTTTTACGGGTCATTAATATCAAAAAGGTATTAATTATACAATTTTATAAGGTGCTTAACGTGAATTATTTAATAATGAACAATAATAATTATCGTAATATCGTATAATAAAAAATATAAAAAAGTTTAACAAATTTTGAGACATTAAGAAACTGTAAATAAGTATTCATATTATTTAATTATATTTAAGTGACATTATAACTTATTTGAATTCAAGATTCAATAACTCAACTATTTTGATTCCTTCCTCGTTGTCACCAAATTAATAGTTGAATTACCTGTAACAAAAATAAAAAATAAATTACTAAATCAATAAATAATTGTAACAGTTTGATTTTTTTCAGGATATCCGAGATGTCCGCGTAAACGTAAAAAGGAATAAGTATAAAGTTTCACGTATTAAGTTCTAGGTACAATTTAATTAATAATTTAAACATAATTATGTACAATATTTTATAGTTTTGGCAATAATGGTTAGCAACGTTGCATTTCAAACGCGGCACATAAAACCCGCTGGGTTCAAACAAATTTGATTACGCAATCCAAAATGGTTAGTTTACTAGCTTTTGTATAAAAACGTTTAAAACAAGGCACTCATTCAAATATATTTTTCCGATGTTGTTTTGGTTAATTTTACTATTTTAACAGAAATCTATTGGCGCTTACATATACGTGAAATGCCCTAATACGAGTTTGCACATATCGAAGATATTGATTGCTTTCGTGAGTATCAATATTAGATCTTTCGGATTTTAAAAAAATTCCTAAAGATCCTTGTTTTAAAATCGTACATTCTATACTACAGAATTTCATTTCGCTGTACCTAGACGCATGTTGCACGAATCATTGATTCAGTCAATCAATATGAAATGATCAAAAATATTACGCAATTAATGGACTGATGGTAATAAGTTATTTTTAACTGTAACGCTTTTCAGTCACCAATTTTACACCTTTTAACACTAAAATAGGGGTTAAAAAATATATAATGATGTTTTGTACTACATGTTATGTACCCTATGTGTTTGGAAATCTTGTTTACCCAGATACACTTGTTTATAATACTGACGGCGAGCGATTAACTGTTATTCGTTGAAGTTTTTGTTTAATTCTAAGACAAAGTACCTAATCTCTCTTTGCTTGTTCCTAGGTTTCATTATATCTTTGCCTTTGAACGGGACCAACATGACGTTTTAAACCCTTGTGAATTAAAAAAAAAAGAATAAATCTCAGATTTGACAAAGTCTTATCAAAATTATATATACACGGCTCTCGTCTAGCGGCTTAAAAACCATGAACGTGAAGGAATGGTAAATATAAGCAACTAATCATAGTATTTATTCGTTTCATATCACACCAATACCACACCACTGTTTGTATTAAAATCCGAAATTGTACGTTGATAAGAATGGCCATACAAAACTCGGTGGCCGCGCGATAACCACGGTGGAAGCATACGTCCTGTATTTATGGGACACGTTTCATATTTTTTGTATTAAATAAGAGTTTCGAGCAAAAGCGGTCGGTTTTATCGGCGAGCGGAAACTTATACGTTTTAATTATAAAGTACATGACACATGCGACATTGTAATATAAGAGTTGATTTTGCGCTGCTTCTCTGAGTGTAATATATTTTTTTAAATATAAGTTGGAACATTCTTTATCCCTATCCCTTTATAAAAAACAATACATATAGACTGACCTATCAATACCCAGCCCAACCCAGAACTTTGGGCCGTGAAAAGCTGAAATTTTGCACAGAGGTGACTTTATAATGTACATATAGAATAATTTATATTTATAAATATTTTCGTTCTGCGAAAATTTGGCATCAATCGATATCATGAGCTTTTTCTTATAATTGATTAATTACACTTTTCTACAGAAATTTAAAATATCGAAAACCCGCTTATAATAAAATATACATTATAGTTATAGTTATATTATATTATATTATTATGATAAAAAGTCAAAATTATTATTTAGTTACATTCAGTCACGCAGTCATCTTTATTTTCTCTACACTGATGCAACTGCAAAATGATTATAAAATATAGAGAACTTATTATACGTACATAATAATTACTTGTATTACAATAAACGTTCGGTTCTAACATACTTAATATGACTATAAATCATAATATTATGCAAGTACGTTTTTCATTTAGGTAGTTATAGTTTATTAAGACTTATCTCCTTCCCAAAATAACGGTTTAAGTATTTATAACCGTAAATCACTAAATAGTATAAAACAAAGTAGCTTTTTCTGTCCCTATATCCCTTAGTCCCTATGTCCCTATGTATGCTTAAATCTTTAAAACTACGCAACGGATTTTGATGCGTTTTTTTTTAATAGATAGAGTGATTCAAGAGAAAGGTTTATAAGTAGAAAAATTGGACCCGGTAGGTGGCGCTAATAGCGGGCAGGACGACGTCTGCCGGGTCCGCTAGTAATATATAAAAACCCGACAAAATTACACTCCCATGTAGATAGATGTATAAATATTAATGTGAATCTCACAATAATAGACAAAGTACCTATTAATTTTATAGCTCACCAAAACTAATTGTTTCGAAATAAAAGCAAGCAAATATAACGTTACAAATATTCACACAGAGAGATCTTTGACCTCTCCCACGATCTCAAATTGGATGTACATTTTGTATGGCCCGAGGCGAGGTAGCGCAGGTTTGCTCAAATTTCAGAGACTAGATAGAACAAGATCGTTAGCTTAACTTCGTTTGTTGGCTAGAATGAGCATTGTTTGTTATTATTCTTTGAGGTTTTCTATGAGCTAGTTGACATTAGCGTTTTTTTTATAGATATAGCGAGCAACCGAGCAAGCGGGTCACCTAAAGTTAAGTGATTTCCGCCGCCCATGAACATTAGCAGCGCCTGAAGAACCACTACTGCGTTGCCGGCTTTTGAGGAAGGGAACTGGCTCTTCAGCTCGCTGCCGGAACACATCGGATGCTTTGCGGCAGATTACGGCTGAAGTGTGGTCGCTAGCCAGGCGGATTCGGGGTAGAATCCTACCACAAAGCGGTGATACCATCTAGATTACGTTGTGTGGTATAAGGCACAACGATCTGTAAAGGAGACTGAGAGCGTCAGGGCCTCGTTAACATACTGGCAGGGTGCACCGTGCGCAGATGTGGTTGACTTTGGCCACAAAGGTGGTTTCCCCGGTACCTCCCATATCTGGGAGGCGTTCCCCTATCCACCACCCGGGGACGCGCCCGATGTGGGACTAGCAACCCCACACGGAGCCACTTACACACCTAGCGTTACTGGGATCTATAAAATCTTTGTAAGTTCCCCAGTTTGTAACTCGCCCTCGTGGACTGGCTAATAATTAATGGCTGTAACCTGAGCTGCGAATGCCTTGATATCTGTCATCAAGTGGCCTTTTTTCTTACTTCTGTGAATCAAGACTGAGCAGCCAAGGAAGATACGCAATGAAATCTTCTCCTAACAGAATCTGCACCCAGTTTCTAAATCGCCTTCGAGGTCTGGCTATGTGACCTGAGATGCGCATGCCTTGATATCATCGGAATTTATCAAGTGGCCTCCTTCCTTAGGGCCTGTTCTACCTTTTGATATGTGTTGGATAGCTTATTCACAACTTTTGTCTTTATCACTTGACATAAAGTAAGAAAGTGAAAGTAGAAAACTTACGTTTAGGCTATCCGACACTTATCGGAAGGTGGTGAAACAGACCGTTAGCCTTGAGTATTAAAGCTGAGAACCTGCACCCACTTTCTAACTCGCCTTCGAGGTCTGGCTATGACCTGAGATGCGAATGCCTTGATATCATTAGGATTTATCAAGTGGCCTCTTTCCTTAGCCTTGTGTAAGGTTGAGCAGCCACAGAAAATGTGAAATGGAATCTCCATATTCACCTGACAGAATCGCAGTTTCAAATAATTTCATATTGAACAAGATATTTTCTGAATCTGCAATGACCAGTTAGTGATCTAACGACTACTGTTATTTGTTTCCTGCGATTAATCTCAGGAAGTTAGTAATGAACATAGTTTACAAAGAAGTAACAAGTGTAAATTGAAAATTTAAAAAACCCCCGACATTCGCCATTTAGTGGCGGCGGCCATCTTGAATTTGCAATAGTGCTATTCTACTAGTCAAGCCCTTTCATTTGATACCCATATCAAGGGAGTTGTGAAAAAATATATCATCCGCCATTTTGTAGCGGCGGCCATCTTGGACCGATTTTCATTAAACATAACTAAGAACACTCTCGACTAATTCACCTTTCAAACAAAAAAAACCGCATTCAAATCGGTCCACCCGTTTGAGCGCCACAGGGGAACAGACACACACACACACACACACACACACACACACACACACACACACACACACACACACACACACACACACACACACACAGACACGTCAAACTTATAACACCCCGTCGTTTTTGCGTCGGGGGTTAAAAACAAGATTGCAGAAGCTAGGCAGGTGCGCTCCATTTAACGCTGCATCATGAGTCATGACTTACTAGTGCTATACTTTAATTAACAGGTGCAGTGTTTGAAATCGAGTTCAAGCCAATATTAAAAGTGTAATCTATCTATAATAATATAAAGTAGCTTGTCCTGACTGACTGATCATTAACGCATAGCTTAAATCACTGAAGCTAGAAACTTGAAATTTTCACAGTAGCTTTCTTTTATAACGTATGCGCACACTAAGAAAGGATTATTGCGAATTCCATCCCTAAGGGGGTTAAATAGGGGATAAAAGTTTGTATGAAAGACCGTCATTTTTCAAGTTATATGCATGAAAAGTTTATTTAGGTTTTCGGTTAAAAAAAATAAAGAGTTACGAGTTTAAGAAATTTTGGAAAAACTACCCCCAAGTGGGTTAAATGGGGGATAAAAGTTTGTATGAAAGTACGTCATTTTTAAAGTTAGATCACTGAAAATCGGTATTTATATTGTCGGTTAAAAATAAAGATATACGTGCTTCAGGAATTTTGGAAATTACACCCCCAAGTGACATTTATAAGAATTCAAGCGGACAAAGTCAAAGTCGCTGGCATCAGCTAGTATAGCATATAGCAGTATTATTATCTAGTTAGTTAGTGGAGTTTGCTACAGTTAATTTTCACTCTATCGTCAATTATTGTTCGTCGCCTTCGTTCACACCTGCGGCTCTTCTGATTTCCTCTCAGCGGCTTTTGTTGTCTGGCGGCTTTTTGATACTATACTAGGTAGGTATATATATTACTAGCGACCCGCCCCGGCTTCGCACGGGTAGTAGAGCATTTTATGCGTAGGTACTACCCGCTCAGGGATTAGGCAGCGTTTTCGATGAAAGCTCCCAGGCGGCTTTTACGACTTTTTACGATATTTTCCACAATGAACTTACTATATCTCACCTTATACCCGAATTACTAATTCCGTGGAATTCTGACGTTTCATAATGTTACCAGAGATAAAACAATTCCCACAAAAAAGATGAAAAATTCAAAACTTATGCAAATACAAATCAACTGCTGCATGTAGATATGACTTTCTAGTTTCCATTCTTAGCAATTTCTATTTTAGGGCGAAACAATTAATATTATTAAGCGGCTTAGAGCTTTATATGTTGACAGGGAATTAAAGTAGTTTGGGGTAAAATCGTACTTCGTAGATGTTAACCCTGTTCTCCATATAAATAACTCATCTGTAAATGAAAATGACAGCTGTCAGAATTAAGTCGATATTAAGTCAAAAATAAGGAGAAAAACTAAATATTTCAAATCAAATAAATTAGTGTATTTGGGACATAAGAAAGTAAGTTTTCACCAGATTCCGTGAAAAAAAAAAATTATTTTAAAAGATAAAAATAAAGAACCAAAAACTTGGTTTTTTGAACTTTTCACATAAATTTTGAGGTTATGTGAAAAAAGTGTAAATATAAAAGTTGTAGATCTTTTTATTACCTACAACTTTGCCATTTAATTTTTTTCCATAGGACTTCTAGTTTTGCCGGAAATCGAGATAAACCGTTTTTTACCCTTAAAACTCCCCCCCTTTTTTCCCGAGCTCAGATCGCCCGTAAATTATTTTTCCTTGTATTTTATAATATTCTCCTCCTTTTCCAATGGGTTTCATCCTACGTACTGTGATTTTTTTTTTGGTTTCAAAAATTATCGACAATGGGCTATAGGGAGAACCGCGGCCGCCGACGCGCTTATAGGCACGCTCCCGCGCCGCCGCAATTTTTAAATCTGTAATATCTTCGAAAGTATTCATTTAAATCATATGCTGTAAAGGACCATATGGATTTATATAAAATCAACAATGCATTTAAGGTATTTAATTAGATAAGGATTAATGCTGTATTGGTTGAAATCGCTTCGAAAATTAGCCATTATTTGTCGTAAAAAGTAAATGACAAAAAAATGTTATTGTGGGATATCCATAAGAGATAGACATATACCATCGCGGACTTTTCTGTAGACCTTTTCAATGTGTACAATACTTAGTACATTATTTTGATAAATCTCGTAGGGTTCAGCCTGCGTTTGCAATGTAAGCGGAAAAAATGTAATTATTTACGACATCACATTAGAAACCTCAAAAATAACAGTATTTCTCCACAATTTAATGGATGTTATTATACATATAAACCTTCCTCTTGAATCACTCTATCTATTAAAAAAAACCGCATCAAAATCCGTTGCGTAGTTTTAAAGATTTAAGCGTACAAAGGGATATAGGGACAGAGAAAACGACTTTGTTTTATACTATGTAGTGATTACTCAACTAGTATCTGCCCGCGGCTTCACACGCATGAATTTCGGTTTTAAACAAATCCCCAGGGATTCGTGGATTTCCGGTTCTCGTTCCCGCTGCCTTTTCCAACCTTTATACCTACTATCAAGGAAGTTCACTATAGTAATCTTCCTATAGCTGTAGCTATAGATTTCGGGTTTCTCAAAATCCCGTGGGAACTGTGCATTTTTTCCAGGATAAAAAGTAGCCTATGTTTTAAGTCAGGGCATAATCTATTTCCATTCAAAATTTCAGCCAAATCGGTTCAGTAGTTACGGCGTGATTGAGTAACAAACATCCAAACATCCATACTTTCACATTTGTAATATTAATAGGATTAGTGATGTGAGTCTATGCAAATGAACACCACGCAATTCTCATATCTGTCAAAAGAGCGAATTCAATGTCACGAAGAAGCATTATCATTATTATTATCATCAGAAGATATCCAAAATTTTCGTTAGTACAAAATCTAAAGTTGGTTATCTTGCTTGCTTGACAGGCTGTCAATTTTTTATTGCGCTAAGTTCGATTGGCCTATTCATAAACGAAAAGGTTCATGAATGTCAGTCAAACCACAATTTAAAATTATAAATACATCTTCACCTCACTAGATCTAACACATAAAACAATTAAATTGCACACACATTAGTATATACCTATATACTTCCTAAAACAATATCATTATTTATTGTAAGACAAAGTCTCCCACCGCGTCTATCTGTCTATCTGTCTGTCTGTTCGCGATAAATTCAAAAACTACTGAACGGATTTTAATGCGGTTTTCACCAGTAGACCGAGTGATTCATGAAGATGGTTTATATGTATAATTTAAGGTTATGTGTAAATTCGTTGAAATATAACAATAATTGTTGAAAATGTCGGAAAAAGTCAAGCCGGCCGGGAACTTTCATCGAAAACGCTGCCTTAAAACTCTTTGAAATACAACACAAGTATAAATTAAAAATTTAAAAAACCCCCGACATTCACCATTTTGTGGCGGCGGCCATCTTAGATTTGCATAGTGCTATTCTGCTAGTCGAGCCCTTTCATTTGATACCCATATTAAGGGAGTTATGAAAAAATATACCTATAATCCGCCATTTTGTAGCGGCGGCCATCTTGGATCATTTTTCATCAAACATAGCTAACAACACTCTCGACTAATTCTCCTTTCAAAGAAAAAAACCGCATTCAAATCGGTCCACCCGTTTGAACGCTACAGGGGAACAGACAGACACACACACACACACACACACAGACACGTCAAACTTATAACACCCCGTCGTTTTTGCGTCGGGGATTAAAAACAATGTATGGTGGGATTAGTAGCGGGTGATTACTACTCGTGCGAAGCCCGGGCGGGGCGCTAGTTCTAAATGGAACAAACACTGGCAATATTGTGCGTAAATATATTATTATGTGAGCACATAAACGGTGAAACTTGCGGTCGTGTACACAGCACACTTGACCGACCGGTGGCCTCCGATGACACTGTCAGGTTTCACAGCCGCTGGACAACTCAATAATGTTTTACTACTGCGATTTAAAGTAAACCACTCCATAAAACATTTTCATCTCTATCATCACTTTTAGAAAATTATACTAGTTTGTCTATTGTTATGAGCATGTGCCATGTGCGTCACTTAATGACCACTGGACCAATAAATGTCAAGTCGGGATTTTCCATTTAAACGATTAGTCAGACAGGTACCTACCTACTGCTCCAGCTTTTACTTTTGCTCTGCAGTTTCTTTGCATTAGTTAGTTATTATTATTTATTTCCCACGCGTCGAAATTTTGAAATCTTTCATAAATTCGCCTATAATTTTTAATCTTGTGGTCATATGTAGCTATTTGAACATTTTTGAATGTATTTCGTTAACTGTTAGATTTTCATTGAATTGTACAAAGATTTAGTTTCATTGAAAAGTTTAATGTATAAGTTTAATGTAAATAGTAAGAAAACTCAATTTGTAATATATTATGATGGAGTGTGGTTAGCTCAAGCGGTGTTTAATTTAGTTTAGTTATTAGTTGATACCCAGATACGTAGGAACAAAATGCAGAAATATTCCTATGCAGCAAGATCACAAATATGCAGTATAATATTCCTATGATATTTATCAAAAATATATTATGTATGCCATACATAAGCCTGCATCCAATTACCGTAATCATGCAATCGAAGACAGAATCGAGTTATCTTCATCAAAATATATCAAAATTGTAACGGTTGATTGATCGGATGATCGTGGTAGTACCTACCACGAAACCAGTTTCAAGTGGGAGCCTTGGCAAAGTATTCATTTCTTATTTGCCGCTCCATATATACGAGTACAAGCCATGCACACGATGCATTTAAAAACAGGTTTAGAAAAAACGCTCGCTTTTACAGACGTGTTAAGAAAATTAAATATGATAATAAGGCGCTCCTCATACGAATCGTTACACTTTTAGTACCTACAAGCGGACACCCGCGACTTCGTTCGCGTAGACTATGGTTTTTAAAAATCCCGTGAGAATAATTTTGTTTTTCCTAAGCTCTTTTGAGCTCATACCTTGCTAAAAACTGTTAAAAGTTCACTGGCGGATGTTTAGGTAGCTCAAAATGTAAACATCCGCCAGTGAAAGTCCCATCAAAATCGGTCCAGCCTTTTAAAGTTTAGCCAGTAATCTTTAAAGTATTTCCTTTCTAACAAAAAAAGAATGAATTAAATCGAATTACCCGTTAACGAATTACAGCTAAGTACACATTTTGACTTTCATCCCCTCTCCCAAGGGAACCGTGCTGAATTTCGGGATAAAAAGTATTCTATATGTTACTCCATAGTATGAACTTAAATCATGCCGAGTTTCATTTCAATCCATTCAGTAGTTTTTACGTGATGCGCGCACAAACATACAGACAAACAGACAAACAGATAAACAGACAAACAGACAAACCGACAAACAGACAAAAATTTCAAAAATAGCTTTTTTACGTTCTATTACTTATCCCTAACATCCCCCAGTTATTATTTTGCAAAAATCTTCGATGTACAGATACGGCAAGTCTACGATTTTATTATATGTATAGAAGATAGAAGATAGATAGATGAAGCCTATGGAAAATGTAATAAAATCCTCCGGTAAAATTGTTATAGAACTATCGAGTTAAGCTTTGTATTCACTAGATAAGAGGGAGTCGCGAGTCGAGGCAGTGACGGTTTAGAGAAGCTGCCTCAATCTGAAGATCAGCGCGCTATGAGGCAAATTACGTCATGCTACATTTTATTCAGTTTTTTCTTCAAAGGACAGCTTCCGTTTGCCTCACGTGAAAGTACTATGAACACTAAACAATAGCCTCAGCTACGTTTAAAAAAGGCAGTTTTCTAATTTGCCATCACAAACAACTTCTATCGAAATGGCGAATAATTTGGAGATGTCAACTGACTTATTTACCCCAATTTAAATACAACTGGATTAATTATATTGCAACATTCATTAATAATTCAGTGATTTCTAAAAGTTCCGCATGTTAATATTCACATTTCTGATGAGTTTTCTGGGTTTCTCAGAATGCCAATTTTTCTCATTTAACTATATTCAAATTGATTTTAAACATATTAAATTATTTATTTAGAGCTTTAATAAATTCTGAGATGCTAAAATTAATCTAATTAAGATCTTTGGAGCAATAGTTTAGTAACAGTCATATGTAATGTTACAACCATAAAACGTATGAATATTATAATTAACTAGGTAGCTATAGCACAACGAAGTCAGTTTAGTTTTATAAACCTCATGTAACTATAGAACCAGTTTTTCAACCGGGTAGGAACCGGATCATGTAGTCTTAGCCTTATAAGTGCTCATGCATCTTAAATGCATAAGGTATAAATAAGCAAAGGTATTCGAAGAGGCGCCGGCTGCAGAATTCATTATATATAGATTGTTGTTTACTTTTTATATTACTCTGGATGGAATGAACCAGGTCTTTTGTTCTTTTTACAAGGCAGCTGCAAAGGTTTGCATTGCGAATAGGTATACCTACAAACATTGTGTTATATGTGTAGACCATAGAGAAGCAGACAACAGGCGTTAAAAAAGCGCCACCTTATTTTCTATCTTCTTTTCTAAATAAATAAAAATATATAAAATTACTGAGTTACTGAGTAACTGATCTATTAACGCACAGTGATATTATGACGTAGGGCATCCGCTAAGAGAGGATTTTTGAAAATTCAACCCCTAAGGGGGTTAAATAGGGGCTGAAAGTTTGTATGTACGAAATATGTACAAAGTCATGGGCATCGCTCGTTAATTATACAAAACAATAATGGAATTCATAAAATCATTTTCCGTTTTATTATCATTTTTCCATCATACAACAAGGATACCTACTCTTAATATTATAGAAGAGATATTGACCGATAGAGTAAATGCATGTACAGCGCCAATTTACTGAATGACAAAAAGCACGACTCTCGTTCACCAGTTAGAACGAAGCGGTTTTGTGTGATATCATAACCTCTAGTATTTATTCGTATAAATACCTCATTGCCTAAGAGTATACGGGTTTCGCGTATTTTTATGGCTCCGTTTTTATCTTGGCACTTGGTTCCGCTGGAAATTTATTACCGTATCATGAAATTACGGCCGGGCAAAAAACTAATCTACGTTTCGAATTACTTAGGTTCTCATAAGAGGCGTGTTATGATGTATCACTAACTTATACCCATGCCACGGCATCATATTATGCGTTTTAGGTTTTTAAAAACCCCGTAGAAACTCTTTTTATTTTCGGGATGAAAAGTGTTCTATGCCTTATGTCTCCTAGTTGCAAGCTACCTACCTTTTTTACAAATATAGACAAGATCAATTCAGCAGTGGAAAATGTACCCATATTTTAATATCGGTACTAATATTATAAACACTAAATTAGCTCGATTTGTTTGTCGGTCTGCTATCTTTTAACGGCTCAATCGCAGAACGGATCTTGAAGACAGGGCACAAAGGACAGCTTCCAGCTTGGAGTAACGGCTGAAGCCTTCCATCAGACAAAATGCATCCCAACTGCAATTTACGTATTATGCAATCGTCTCGCAATCCAAAACTGTCTAGACACTTAGTCGAAGGCGGAGAGGAAACATTCAACCATAATTACTGCCTCGTTGGCATATTGGTTAGCATGTTCAACTGCTGGTCACGAGATGCCGGGTTCAATTCCCTGCAGTTCGGTCAATATTGTTAAGTATTGAAATTTTTGAACTCAGTACGTAAAGCCGTCGGTCCCGGTTATTATCACTATCATGTGACATAGTCGTTAAAGCTCGCCAGCCGGCGCTGGAACAGCGTGGCGGGTCTAAGCTCTAAATCCCTCTCTCCTATGAGAGAGGAGGCCTGTGCCCAGCCGTGGTTAAAAGACTGTCGTGGTGGTGGATCAGTCATAATTTAGTCAAGGTAGGCGGTTAATCAAATAAGACACAAGCAATGAATAAAACTCTCCAGCGGCGCCAAACAAAACAAGAATTCCTCCCATTGTTCTAACTCACTCGAAACAGCTCTTTAGATTTAAGCTCGAAGAATATCAAAACTCTTATCAAAGAAGCATAATAGCGCTTAAGTGCTAGCCCTTGTAGCTATTTCTAGATGTTACGGACGAAGTTCGTAGAGTGTGCAATGTCGAATATGCCCGCATAGTGTTGACTTTGCTGAAAACTTTGCGAGTTTTCTCGAATGACAACATAATTGCGCACTAAATTGTTGGGACTAAATTCCGAAAGATCGTATTCTCAAGTCTAACCTGTTGGAATGTTGTGTCTAATTTAATATAGAAATATTATTTCACACGACCAATTGACCCACTAAAGGTTCAACATAGGGCACAACTTGGCTAATAAATAATCAAAATAACGACACAACATAAGGAGGTAAGGACGCCTTTCGGTAATTATTCGATGGTGAAAGAAGCTCTGGCCTTATTAAGGCCTGGATAAAGTTAACTTTGCATACCGTCCGACTTTGACTGTAACGTTACAATATGGGGAATTCGGGAACTCGGTTTGGATCACGCTAAGTACGCTCTTAAAATATCTTTTTAAACACTCAGTAGTCTTCTTATCTATTTTTATTACTATACTCATGACTCTTTTATGACACGCGGTACACTTTTGATGAATGAGTGGAGTTAGACTGTAAAGTAAAGGAGTTCAAAATTTTCAAATTTTGTCAGGTAGGTATCAATCACTGAATCTAATTCTGAGGTATATAGAGTAGTCGGACTCTACTCAGGCCTGAGACAGAGGTAACACAAGATAAAGTAGTAAGGTGAATTAGTCGGGAGTGTTCTTAGCTGTGTTTGATGAATTGATGAAAATCGGTCCAAGATGGCCGCTGCCACAAAATGGCGGATTAAGTATATATTTTTTCACAACTCCCTCAATATGGGTATCAAATGAAAGGACTTGACTAGCACTATGCAAATCCAAGATGGCCGCCACCACAAAATGGCGAATCGGGAATGGTCGGGGGATTTTTAATTTTTTAATTTTTACTTGTTACAAAATGACTTTGATCGAAGCAGTGATTTAGGAAATTAACTAATTCGCCTTTGCACAGACCGACATATTCACGCACAGTTGAACCGCGTCAGGCGCAACGCGACACAGTCGCAGCCTGTTTACTTTATTTCAGTACGTTCAATCCAGTCTAAACTCAACGCAGACAAAGTTCAGTAGCGCGTAGGCCGTAGACTGCGTGTACAAATGTCGTCGGGTGCGAAGGCAATTTAAAAATCAATCAAACAGAATAACTATTATGAATGCAAATTGCAAAAATAAACGCTCAGTATTTTATGACACCCATTTATATAATAAAGCACTTTCACACAATTATTGCGAAAAAAATGAAAACTTCCGCCCGCATGTTTGATATTCAGCAACCTAAAAACCTACATACATGTCAACAAATACCGTGTAAAAGTTCAATTGTGATCCTTCAACAGTAACTGTAAAACGCGCATTCGTTTAATGGAACGCAACACAATGATGCGGGCCAATTTCCCTTTCTAAATAAATGCCTAACATCAATTCAGTTCAGATGCGAACAGTCCATGATTACGTCCGAGTGACAACAGCATAACAATAGCTGTTATTTTGTTATGTTTCCGAGTGTGTTACAGTTCCATGAAAAACATCCGCTACTAGGTGGCATCATATCAAAACGACAACAAGATTGTGTTTAAAAACTAAAACCGAAACCGAAATCATTAAGTAGTTCTTTTCATCCCTATACTGCAAAGTGGGGTAATAGTAAAGTGGTTCTTCTTAACCCCCAACACAAAGAGGTAATGGAAAATTTTTAACGCCCAACGCAAAAAATGGTAGTGGAAAAGTAGTTATTTTTAACCACCAATACAATCCGACCTGGATGGTGTTACCAGGGTAGTCTGTGCATTACCCATTTTCTCGTCTACTTATAGTTACAGAAGTTACTGTTCGGTTCATTTTGGTGTTGGTAAATATGCTTGTAGAGTAGGTATGACCAGGATTTGATGACCTAGCAGGAGATGGTTACCAAGTTTGTTTGTACTCATACGATTGGTCTTGTTGGTAGCAACTAGCGACACTGTCTGATAACAAATTTTCTATAAAAATACACAAAAAAATACGTATATTCAACAATAAATCATACAAATTCAATGGTAGCTAACGCTTCAAAAGCGAATTTGTTCTACGTTTTCAACTATAAATAATGAGATGGCGTGAAATGGTTTAATACAATTTATCCAACCGATTAACTCTTCATGTGGTTTCACTACGCATTGGAACGGAACCTCATAATTATTCAGTTGTGTATTTTATTTCAATATCTTACCCATATATTATGAACAACAAATACACAATAATATACTTTTAATAATACACTAGTTGAATCGCCGCTGATTCGCACGGGTGGCCTAGATGATTGAAATGTCTATACTATTTGTATGTGTACATAATATTTGTATATGTAGGTAGGTATATTCGTTCTGTGAGCGACACAAATGATTGTGAAAACTTGAATGAAATTCTTTCAGTATCTATCTAAGTACTTTGAGATAAACGCATTCCAACAGATAGACTACTATTTTTTTTAAAGACATTCAATAAAACTACATTTTTGCAATAATGTACCGCAACCATATTTTTTAATACGCACTTGACCAATTTGTATGTCACCTCCGAGGCTTCGTACACAGTTCGTATGTCCATAATTAGCGTAAAAGGTGCGGTTCATACCTTTTAGCAAACATTTAAAAGCTTATTTTTATAAAAGGATTTTTGATGAAAAAGTTACCTACATTAATTTGTGATTCACCTCTGGTCAACAAGAAAGTATATTCTCTCATACGTTCATTTAGTACGAATTTCGACATTTCGAGAACAATCATAGTTTTGTCAGACTTAAATGGACCTAAAGAAGAAAAGTTTTGTTTCAAGATTTTTATTTCACATAGTTTCCGTGTGGGACGCTGACGGTAGGTGTTTTACAAACTTGAGCCGTTAAAGTCCATTTTACTTTGAAATTTTAGTGTTTCGATTCTCAAAATTTCTCAAAGTCAAAAGTTAATACAAGTCAAAGTTGTTGACTTGTATTAACTCGTACCAACGATCTTTACTTGCTCAGATGCATATTTTAACAGATACTTGAGTACATATTTCTTTTTTTTAAGGAACATAATATTGTAGGAATTGCGCTTGATGACAATCATGCCTGATGGATTTAATAAAAAAAATAATGTCTGTAATAAAAAAAATTATAGACTAAAATGGATTTTTACGATCATCCAAACCGAATTTAAAGGTTATTGACCATTTAAAACATTTTATACCTAAGAGTGACTACAGACCGGTCTAACCGCTCAATATTGGTGCTTCGGTGTGTTCAAGGGTCCAATGCCACTAAAACGGAGACGTATAAATAAAGCATTTAGAGCCTGTTTCACCACTTTCTGATAAGTGTTGGATAGCCTAAACGTAGTTTTTGTCACTTTCTTACTTTATGTCAAGTGACAAAGACACAATAGGTATGTGAATGAGCTATCCAACACTTGCCAGAAAGTGGTTAAACTGGCCTTTAAAAGAGTGTTTCTACTGTATTGGAGTAGAGCACGTATAAAGCAGAGCGGTGCTCACAGAGCCTCGTTTCACTTAGCTCCTTCTTTCTGGGCTCATCTTTGTTTTATATCACTTGGTACTCTACATCCGCTTTTTATTTTGAACAAACAAAGAAGTTAGTGAAGTGGAGATGAACACTCCAATGAGTATTTCCAATGAATCGGAATAAGATAATGCGAATTTTGAAATGATCCGTTATAAATGATGCGAAAACAAAAACCACACAATTTGCAGATAAAATATTGAACATTAGAAATCGTGGAAAAAGGCACCAGCAGCGAGAGCGCAAAGTTCGATCAGAATTAGTGAAATCGCAACCAAGTATGCGTCCGCAAATATCTCAAATTCGGCCACCGATGCTAATTGAAAGATGATTCGGACGAGATGAGCAAAAGAAAGCTAACATAAATCATTGTTTAACATAATATACCACTTTTGTCTTGCATAAGTAATGTAATATCACGAGCGTTTCGGCTTTCTTTTTCTTTTAATTTCGAAGAGTTTTTTTCAACGATTAATAAGAAGAGCATATATGTAATTGTTGTAAAAATAGATAAGTATACAGGTTATAAGGGAACTGTTATGGAAAATTTAGCGCTATTATGATACTATCATTAGTATATACTTATAAACACAATCTAATACCGGTAACCATTTTATCTCACACGTGCATTAGTGGTTTAGTATTTATTATTTAGTATTTTTCAATCCAGCAATGTATAGCGTGCAAAACTCGCGACAATTTCAGGTATTTACCCAACGTTCGTTGACCTAGAGTGTCAGCGGATTGCATTACATTGCGAACTTTGAACTTTGAACAAATAAAAGCATATCCCATATCATCCTGGCTGGTAGACTGATGACTGGATGTGGTAGCTCATTTATAGGGAAGGCCTATGTCCAACCGTGGACGTATATTATATACAAGTGCATACCCGCGACTTCGTTCGCGTGGATATTGGTTTTTAAAAATCCCGTGAGGATCATTTTGTTTTCCTAGGCTCCTTTGAGCTCATACCTTGCTAAAAACTGTTAAAAGTTCACTGGCGGATGTTTAGGTAGATCAAAATGTAAACATCCGCCAGTGAAAGTCCCATCAAAATCGGTACAGCCTTTCAGAGATTAGCCTTTAATCTTTAAAGTATTTTCTTTCTAACAAAAAAAGAATGAATGAAATCGGACCACCCGTTAACGAATTACAGCTAAGTAAACATTTTGACTTTCATCCTCTCTCCCAAGGGAACCGTGCTGAATTTCGGGATAAAAAGTATCCTATATGTTACTCCGTAATATGAACTTAAATCATGCCGAGTTTCATTTCAATCCATTCAGTAGATTTTACGTGATGCGCACACAAACATACAGACAAACAGACAAACAGATAAACAGAGAAACAGACAAACAGATAAACAGATAAACAGATAAACAGATAAACAGATAAACAGACAAACAGATAAACAGACAAACAGACAAAAATTTCTAAAATAGCTTTTTTACGTTCTATTACTTATCCCTAACATCCCCCAGTTATTATTTTGCAAAAATCTTCAATGAACAGATACGGCAATTATACGATTTTATTATATGTATAGATGTATAGATATATGTATAGATAAGCTTATAACTATCCTATAAATGTTGTTATTGAATAATAATTTTTTTTGATCTAACAAAAATACGTAGGTACTGAAAAGGCGTGTTATCAGCGGAAAGAATTATTTCACGCCTGCCCAGAAACGAATTACATACAATGTTATCAATATTTCACACTGATTACCTCTGCCGCGATTATAACGCAAAACCGATAATTTCACAGTTTATTGTGTGCGAGGTAATTAAAAATTTGTGCGAGTTGGTACCTAGTATCTACGACATTTTATACCTTCCACGATGGTACCTTGATGGTATCTTCTACTATGATATCTAGTATCTAGGTACATACCCGTAGACCAAATTAAAAAAAATCTATTAAAAATCGACAAGCCTTAAGCCCAAATTAGACGGTGCCCCGTTCATCATTCATTTTTGCGATGAACGATGCACGATACGATATTTGCTATGGCACAGTGCCTGTGAACGATGAATAATAATTCGGTGTTTAGACGGTTCATTTTCGATGAAACCTCGAAAATTAAAGCAAAAATCTAAAAAATTAAACGTCTAATTTGGGCTTTAAGGCAACAAAAATTTCTGGTATTCATAAATATCATGAATTTATTGAAGTGTGTGAATTGTTTATGTACTCCGTATTGACACATCCTAATTTTTCCGTCGGCGTACCTATTATTGTGCAGGGGGACCTCAAAAGTTTGGCAGAAAATATTTTCTACTGCTCAACTTTGATCAAAATCGGCCCTAATAAACTCGAAATAAAGAAGACGCAAAAGAAACTGCGGCCAAAAAGAAGTAATGTCTTAGACATGTATTTTTCATCTGTTTTCATTTAAGGTTAACTGATGCTTTGTGACATGCTATCCTTTGTACCAAACAGAAAAAAACACATTTCCTTTTTATAATGCGACGTATGAAACCATATTTATTTTGATAGCCCATTATGTATATACAGATAAGGACTGTCCGTCGCCCTAAAAATGTTTGAACGGATGGTATAATCAGATGTATTGTGTTGCAATCACAAAATACATCCTCTGGCCAAGCGGATAGGTACTTATCTGACTTGTCCTTTCGCAGCGATACCTACGAACACATAGACAAGTAGGTATTATTCATATTTGTGAATGTATGTATGTGTTATCACTCACATTTTATTTTTATCATACTAGGTATGTATCCATTGTTAATTTTTGGGATTTATTTGTAGTTATAATCTAGTGGACGATATCTTTGACGTAGTGGTGAGTGCTGTTGTCTTATAAGTGGTAGGTTCCGGGCTCGATTCTCAGCTGGGTCGATTTGTGAACTTCTAAACTGGCTTAGTTCTTGACTGGTTCAGTAATTGAGGCTTCGGCCATGGCAAGCGCCGTGCTATACCATGTCAAACGATTTAGCACTCCCGTACGATACCGTGTAGAAACCGCTTATACGTATGCTTTATAAATTTAAAAAATGTTTCTCCATAAGTACCTAAGTACAAACTTCAACACCCTTTTTGACCCCTTTAGGGATGAAACAAAAATCCCCTCGTAGTTGCACCCTTAGGTTTTCTGATTCTAGATCAAAAGGTTCGCCGGTTTAAACTGCGCGTTGTCTGTCATTTAACTAACATGGTATTATTTTATAGGTATGCATAAGAAGACAATATTATTTTAGTTTGGATTTTGCCATTCGATAGAAACCAACTCAATAGAGCTTGCAATTACTAAGGCAAAATGATCTAACGCTATTAGTAATAACATAATCTCGGCCATCACTCATTAATACCTAGATTAAATACTTTATATAATGAATTCATTGCCAAGGATAAGTCTATTGATTTATTCAGCGATACACAATTCAAAGTTAAGTTATTTAAATCCCTAGACACCTCACCGGGAGATGACAATTGATGCGTGCAGGTACTTTAGAATCCGGTTATTTCCTTATTAATATTAGTCCTCTCTTATGTATTCAATTTTGTGTTTGTATATATGTATGTGTTTAGATATATGAGTAGTTATGTTGTATTACGGCTTGTCTCTGGTTTCATGTTGTGGCTGCCTTTAGTTGGGGTGGCATATCTGCTTGATACCTGTAATTTTTGTTTTGGCATGATTTTTGATATGTTGCTCTGTTGGCGGTCCTTAATAAATAAATAAATAAATAAATAAATAAATAAAGAAAAATGAATTGGAACACATTAAACAATTCCAGTGATAAGATAACATACTATTTTCCTGGTCGCCGGAATAATATTAATGTACGATTGGTACCAATTTTTATTATTAATGCAGTCATAAATCAAAAGGTGTGACATCGTCGATATGCCGGCAGATAAAACGTAAAGGCTCCTGTACACGGTCGGTCATCAATGGCATCTAATGATTTAGCATTGGCCACCAATGGCTAATATACGGCAAATAATGTCAACAGTTGAGGCGACAACTTACGTCGAATAGCTCATGATTAAGGCTAGATACACACAATGCGACAGCAGCGACTGTCCCATGAAACTGCACGACAAAACGTCACACGTAACAAGGAATTAGCTGAATACAGAGCAACCGCGACGCGCGACGGCGCGCGATTGGAGCAGCGTGGCTCATACGCGCGCTCGGTACCCTGAAGTCACCTTCATACAGTTTTTGCACGACTTCTAGGAGCCGCTTTGGACACGATTCCGTCGCGCGTTAATTATGTGTTATTTATGTCAGACTTTTAGGGAACCCGGAGTGGTCCGAAACCAATCGAGCAGATATCTACCGAATTATAGTACGCGATAAAGCAGGAGTCCCAATCAGGGACTAATCGACGCATGCGAATAAATAGGGCGGGTTAGGCACAGTCTTGCCTCATGATTATGTAGGTATATCGCCCGCTCTCCTGTCTTGTCGTGTAGTGTACTCATTATTAACGTAATATTTCAAACAATTAAAACAAAAAGTATATAAAAGAACTAGAGCAGAAATAAACCGATCCATTTTACTTAAAACGCGCCCGAATAAAAACTTAATAAGCTCATTACAGTGAACGTTCCCACGTACATCGTTCCGGGCTAAGAGGAAATGTTTGAAATAATTATTACCCAGAAACTACCTACATAGCTCAAGAGTCAGCCGTAAGATATTAAATGAGTATTATACAGAAAAACGCTAAGTATACTTATACACTCAATCAGAATCTACTAAGTTTTCATACTGGATGAAACTTATTTTAAGAATATCTTTCACAGAATATCTGCCTTCGATGTAATACTCAACTCTTAGGTCTGTCAGGTACAAAGCGTCAATATATTTGCGTCATAAAAAATTCGATGCAGTAATAAAAATTCACATTGAACTGTGGCATCCGGGATGTCACTATTGCATCGTACAACGATAACAGCTTATATATTGTATGTGTACCTACATATTTGATTAGGTATTTTCAGTCATATGTTACAAACAATGACACAGTGCTCACTTAATTTATAATTCTCTTATCAGATTTTCAATCTTTGACATTTGTACGATAAAATAAGTAGATATCTCATAATCTTATTTCTAACATAATTCGCTAGTTCCTCGAATAAGATTTTCATATCTATTTTTGATATTTTTATCTTTATCAAACTTGGTAACATAACGAGTAACGCTGATTTGATTAATGAAATTGATAAGTAGCCACCGTAAAGAAATAAATAGTATTTCGACTACTAAAATTCTACTTTTACAGAGACGCTATTATTTTTATTCTATGAAGTAACTTAATAATGGTAAGAAAACAAATAAAGCAGTTAGGTAGATAACAATTATATTATGATTTTTAAGAAATCTTGTAACCGTCTCATATACTATGTAGGCGTCATATTAAGGCGTAATGTCATACTTGTCTGCTGGTGTAATTCGGCAGAGGTTTGCGTTATTCCACAACGCTGATTAAGGTATCGTGAAGATGATTGTCATTACGCAATACTTAATTAAAATAATAGTATATTAGGGAATGTTAAGTAAATTGTTTATTTGAGCATTTTAAAATATAACAGGTGTAAGGCCAAGGGGACCGCTTTCGGAAACGACGATGGATAATTATTAATAGCAGTGATGATTACTGACAGGATACTATAAAAAAAAACCTCGAAAGAAAAAGTATTTCCTGTATTTTTCGTAAGCTCGCAAGTCGCAATGTACCTAATGCAATCAGTTGACGCCTAAAAACCTATTGTTGTCGTAAGCCGGCCGCCGCTCGCGAGGTCAATGCCTCAAGTTTTGCACGCTTTATACTGCCAGTTTGATAATATTACAAGTGTCTATAAGACAAACGGTCATTGGTGTTGGATTATGCTTAGGTGGTAGATATAACAATAGATCTAAGTTTTTGGTGGCAATCCCCATAATTATTATATCCTGTATATAGATATTTTTACTGATTACCTGTCGTTGTAACGATAATGTTAATAATATTTGTGATAGAAAAGTAATTATACAAAAAAAAATTATGTTCCTTTTTCATTTTTATAAAATAAGTACTCATTTCTTTCTAGACATAGAAGATAAGATGAATTTTATTTATAAAAATTACGCACCAACGAATAAATAAAGAAGAAAAGGAATCGATACCTATGACACAGATAACTTACTCATAGTGAGTAGTTGAGTACAGTATGAATAAATATTAACGGGGCGCGCACAAGAATAAAACAGAAGATTAATTACTGCCCACGGTGACATAGGTTGTTGCGGCCATTTAAAACTTGCGCCTGTGACTGCTACTGTGATTTTTAATGTGTAGTCCGATTATTATTATGCAGCAACAATTAACGTTTACGAAGCAACTCGTACATCTAGTATTGTTATAGGAAGATGGAAAAATTATATGGAAAAATAACATATTGACATATTAATTATAGAAACCCACGATCAACATTGTGATGAATTACATTTGGGATCATAATATTTTGTTGAGTTTACAGACTATTTGTATATTGTGATTTGTAACCAATAAAAGGTAACTAACATTTAAAAAAATTTACTTAGTCAAACATCGAAATAACTCGTGTTATAAAAAGTATTACAAAATTACAAAAAAGTATCACGTTCTACTACTTAATAAAATTATGACACAAGAGATGAAGGAGTCATGATTGCCATACATCAATAAAGGAAATGAAAACAAGGGTTTGGCATAAATTAGTTATCATTTTGATGAATAATATATTATTAACTAGCGACCCGCCCCGGCTTCGCACGGGTAGTAGAGCATATTATGCGTAGGTACCTACTACCCGCTCAGGGATTAGGCAGCGTTTTCGATGAAAGCTCCCAGGCGGCTTGACTTTTTACGATATTTTCCACAATGAACTTATTATATCTCACCTTATACCCGAATTACTAATTCCGTGGAATTCTGACGTTTCATAATGTTACCAGAGATAAAACAATTCCCACAAAAAAGATAAAAAAACAAAACTTATGCAAATACAAATCAACTGCTGCATGTAGAATGTAGATATTATGACAAATGCCTGACAGACACTTCATGGTGATAATGTCATTCGACTTCCATTTTTCAATAAATTTTTTCAATGTGCTTCTTTTGTTTTCTATTGCTGTTAGTGTGCAATTTCTAGTTTCCACTCTTAGCAATTTCTATTTTAGGGCGAAACTATTAATATTATTAAGCGGCTTAGAGCTTTATATGTTGACAGGGAATTAAAGTAGTTTGGGGTAAAATCGTACTTCGTAGATGTGGTTAACCCTGTTCTCCATATAAATAACTCATCTGTAAATGACAATGACAGCTGTCAGAATTAAGTCGATATTAAGTCAAAAATAAGGAGAAAAACTAAATATTTCAAATCAAATAAATTACAGTGTATTTTGGGACATAAAAAGGTAAGTTTTCACCAGATTCCGTGAAAAAAAAAAATATTTTAAAAGTTAAAAATAAAAAACCAAAAACTTGGTTTTTTGAACTTTTCACATAAATTTTGAGGTTATGTGAAAAAAGTGTAAATATAAAAGTTGTAGATCTTTTTATTACCTACAACTTTGCTATTTGATTTTTTTCCATAGGACTTCTAGTTTTGCCGGAAATCGAGATAAACCGTTTTTTACCCTTAAAATTCCCCCCTTTTTTCCCGAGCTCAGATCGCCCATAAATTATTTTTCCTTGTATTTTTATAATATTCTCCGCGTTTTCCAATGGGTTTCATCCTACGTAATGTGATTTTTTTTTGGGCTATAGGGAGAACCGCGGCCATCGACGCGCTTATAGGCACGCTCCCGCGCCGCCGCAATTTTTAAATCTGTAATATCTTCGAAAGTATTCATTTAAATCATATGCTGTGAAAGGCCATATGGATTTATATTAAATCAACAATGTATTTAAGGTATTTAATTAGATAAGGATTAATGCTGTATTGGTTGAAATCGCTTCGAAAATTAGCCATTATTTGTCGTAAAAAGTAAATGAGAAAAAAATGTTATTGTGGGATATCCATAAGAGATAGACATATACCATCGCGGAGTTTTTTGTAGACCTTTTCAATGTGTACAATACTTAGTACATTATTTTGATAAATCTCGTAGGGTTCAGCCTGCGTTTGCAATGTAAGCGGAAAAAATGTAATTATTTGCGACATCACATTAGAAACCTCAAAAATAACAGTATTTCTCCACTATTTAATGTATGTTATTATACATATAAACCTTCCTCTTGAATCACTCTATCTATTAAAAAAACCGCATCAAAATCCGTTGCGTAGTTTTAAAGATTTAAGCGTACAAAGGGACATAGGGACATAGGGACATAGGGACATAGGGATATAGGGACGGAGAAAGAGACTTTGTTTTATACTATGTAGTGATGTACCGAATTGAAAACAATAACCTTAACCAACTAAAGATACCTAGAAAGTTGTTTTAGTACCTATGCTCTAATAACCCCACGTAGGTGTAGGATATATACATTGAAAATTCTGAGTTGAATACAAATAAAATAACAACAATATATTATGTATGAGAAATAAAAACACTGTATTATGAATAATGAGAAACGTAATAATATTTTTTAATACCTACAAAGTTACTATAGCTTAGTTCGCGGTCAGTCGTTACTAATGTAAATTTTTTGATACAGAATACAAATTTCAAAAATCCCGACGTAAGAAAAGCAATAAGCAATAAAAAAGAAAAGAATGAAGAAAAACAATTAGCATAATATTGAAAAACCAGAAACAATCCTCTCCTCTACGTAAAAAGCGAACTAAAAAGAAAACAACCTAGCCTTCACACATATCATACAAACGTATACAATAAACATACCCAGATACCTACTCTTAAAAAGCATACCTTGTTTTTGCTGTTACGCATCAGGAAAAAGTAAGATAAAAGTATAAATCGCGACTAATTCCCGCGGTGACACTCGACAACTTGTCACGGGGCATTAAACTTGCGCTCGTTTGTGCTGCATTGCAGATTTGTGACATGTGTGGTCCAATTTGAGAGCATCAAAAATTATGCGTAGCAATTAATTTGAAACGGGTACATAGTATCATTTAAATAGCTCTCGACATGTGGCAAGTACCACTCATACCTAATACCCCAACGGATGAATTAATTTTTTTCATAAAATATTTTACTGAGTCGATTTTTATGGTATTTATTTACTATTTCAGAATCTTATATAGAATAATACTACTGATACTTTTTCATCTATAAGAAAAGATACTATCTTACTAATTGAGATTCTTTAAGTGCATTTGGTTTAAAATCTCTATATATATGCATATTTACGTAGACTTTGGTATTATCAAATTCTAAATTAAATAATATTTCCAGTTTCTAGTCAACGACTAAATATGTAAACAATATTTTAAAAATAAAAGTTAATAAGTAACCTCACAAATCACAATAAAGAATGCTACTTTACCAAAATGGCGAAACTTATTCGACGAGGGGAAACAAAGATTAAAATCTGGGAGATAAACTCACTTTGCCACTTCTTGGCGACGATAAATTGAGTGTAAGCTAAATGAATGTGCGCTTGAAAACAATAATCCGAGCTCGTAACCTCGGCTCCACACGTTGGCACCAACGCTGGCTCTTTTACTCCCTCCAACGTCGGGTGTTGGCCAATCCGTGGCTGTTGCATGGTCCCAACAAGTCCTGACGTGTGTAACTGACCTTATATTAAATTTACTACCTGATGCCCGCGAATTCCTCTGCGTGGGTTTAGGTTTTTTAAATCCTGTGGGAACTATTTGCTTTTCCCGGATAAAAGTTGCCTATGTCAATTTCCGGGACGCAAGCTACCTCTGTACCTTTGTGAGGACTCTTACTTTTCGGGATAAAATGTAGCCAATGTCCATTGTCCGCCCCCGGGATGTACCTAAGCTAACTTTGTATCTTTCATCAAAATCGGTTAAACTGTGGGATCGTGAAAAGCTAGCAGATAGACAGACAGACACACTTTCGCATTTATAATATTAAGTGTGGATTTGTACCAAACAAAATTCTACCATTGAGTACGCGTAAGAGGAGTTCCTAAGACGTGTCTCATCGTATAATTAAACATCTCGGCTCTGAGACAAATTTATGGCAAATGGCAATTGTATAACGGATCCGGAACGAGATTTGTTATACAATTGCCATGTTCGGACTGAGCTATCAAGTCTTAACCCAATGTTACGTCGACAGTCTGGATATATGGACTACGGTACATGTTATTTTAACTGGCTCTAACTCAGTGGCAAATTAGGGTACACGTCATCAAATAGTTGTTAAGGGACCAACAATTATTTATGTACCTACCTAATTACGGTTAGAGGCCTGCCACTTTATTAATGTTTATTTCAGTATGATTTTACTTTATGTACTTTTACATGAAAACCATTTAATACTTACACACAAGTGATTTGATTGTATAAATAATTTTATCGTAATTAGTTACCTCATTTCCTTATATTTATTTGTAAAATTGATTGATATTTAAAAAGTGTACTTACAGTGTAATAATTTTGATAAGAACAAAAACTTCCACCTGAGATTACAAACCATTGTTGTTAAAAGGCAAATTCTAATCAAAAAGAAAAAATTAACCTATTTCATTCTATGTTAACGTATATAAACGTCAAGTATGTTATGTAAACTCCAAGGCATTCCATAGACCATTCGCTTCCACAAATAAAATTAACAACGTAACATCCAAAAAGATTTATTTTCACAAATTAGAGATTCATTCATTAATTAAACATCTACTAAATCAGATTGTATTCATAACAGAAACGATATTTCTGTATTCTCGATTCAGATAGGTACTTCTTAATTAACAACTACTCTTAAGCAGCTTACTTAAAAACAATAGCGGGGCATCCTCATTAAAATAGAATTAGAAGCAGAATGTTAATTGTATCTTATATCTTTTGTCAATCAACATAAAGGCTGACATTGAATAAGGCCTTCAGAGATGTAGGAAATTTGGAAACATCCGTCAGAAGTGCACTGGCGCGTAACTGTAAGTCATTCTTTATGCATCCTCCCTTTATCCACAGCAACAGACGAACTTTGAAAACAGTTTTCCAATCATGATATAAATTAATAGAAAGAAAAATATCTTCTATCTTGTCTATGGTATTGCAAAGAAACAGTTATAGATAAAGCAATAGAAGTAGCATAACGGTTACTTGTGACACCATCCAGAATGGATGTGCAGCTCTTATGTGCAAATGCGGTGATTTTCATCTGTAATCCGTGTGATATACCCGGAGTTTTTTGTGGTTTTTACAGACCTGGATGTGTTTGAAACCTAATTAGCTTTAGTTCTAAGTTGTCACAAATAAATATCGCCATTATCTCATTTTCATATTACTATATTTGTAAAATTGATGGACATTTAAAAAGTGTACAGTTTACCTATTTTTAATCTTGATTTTAATGTTGTCTGTTCTGTTACATAAAGAGGATTATAAACTGCAAAAAGCAGCTACAGGTAGTTAAAGATCTAGTCATTTTACACCAATAAAAAAGCTGGATAGATGCGCAAAGCTATAATTATGGCTATTTGGTCTTATGAGAAAGTTTCCCTGTCTAATGTCATAAATATTAATGATGTTTAACAAACTGTTTTAGAAACACATTGAGTTTGCAGTGGCCTTTCTATTTTGCTGTATCGCGTTCGTATATTTAATATGTACAATCATCATGTTTAAACACCGTTTATTGTTAACTCTCCTTGACATGTCGGCGACCTTAGCCATAGTAAATGCCTCACCGTGCGCCGACGCATCATGTTTAAATATATTAATAAGCCTTATAACTTCAAAGCAAAATATTTTTTTATAGTATGACTTTTTTTATACTATGAATTTTTTTATACTATGAAGCTGTGATAGCCTAGTGGTTAGGACGACCGACTTCTAATCGGAGGTCGTGGGTTCGATCCCGGGGCACGCTACTCTAACTTTTCGGAGTTATGTGCGTTTTAAGTATTTAAATATCACTTGCTTCAACGGTGAAGGAAAACATCGTGAGGAAACCTGCATGCCTGAGAGTTCTCCATAACGTTCTTAAAGGTGTGTGAAGTCTGCCAATCCGCTTGGCCAGCGTGGTAGACAATGGCCAAAACCCTTCTCACTCTGAGAGGAGACCCGTGCTCTGTAGTGAGCCGGTAATGGGTTGATCATGATGATGATGATGAGTATGACTTATTAATTATATGTAGCTATACGTACTACATAATATTATATACAAATTATTTAAATTTAATTGTAATAAGCTCCACTTCTCTACTTTAGTATATTCCAAAATTTGATTTACGTGCCACATCATGTTTACGTTATCAATTTTATCAATTATTATTTATCAATCATTCAAACCTTTATACCTGATTAATATATATTTTGTCTACAGATATTTTTAATTTAGAATGTTTCTATATGACTCTAACTACAATCCTTATATCAATGAGGACTTATAGTATGACTTATTAATTATATGTAACTATACATACTACATATGTACATATATACAAATTATTTAAATTTAATTGTAACAAGCTCCACATCTCTACTTTAGTACATTCCAAAATTTGATTTACGTGCCACATCATGTTTACGTTATCAATTTTATCAATTATCATTTATCAATCATTCAAACCTTTATAACTGATTAATATATATTTTTTCTGCAGAAATTTTTAATTTAGAATGTTTCTATATGACTCTAACTACAATCCTTCCAATGAAGACTGCCGCCTTATTAAATGGAGCCTAGCCCCGACCACATATTATATACAAAACAAACCGTTTTGCACTATCAGAAAATATCTAGCACGAAAGAATTTCTGAAATGCAATTTTTGTTTTCGTTTTAATTAACACGACAATAAAATATGTTTAGAAAATTAGTGTTATTAATTATTAATCAAACTTCATGAGTTCAGCTTGAACTTAATGGGCTGATTTATTTGCAGGAACATGTAAGATTATTGCAAAGACCATTTAAATATAAACATTTCCCCGCGGCCAGCTGCAAAGAAAATGCTAATTGATATTTTGCAATAATTTAAATGTAAAGCTAAAAACTTTTTTCGGTGATTTAATGCAGACTATATTTCCTATTTTTTCGCATTCATAATTTCTACATATAGCTATATATATATTGTTGTAGAATATCTCTCTCTGGTTTTCAATCTGTTATCGATCTTATCTAGCCCATATTCATCAATTTCGTGCGACATTGCGACGTACCTAGTTGCTAAGAATAATTTTTTTTTTTTTTCACTGAAAATTAAACTCAGTAACTACCTAATTAGTAGACTAAAAATTGCTTTTGAGCATAAGTAAAATGTAAAATTGTTGTGCGTAATGGGTATCTTGAAAAAGTTTACCAAATACCAAAATAAAGTTATTTTCATGAAAAATGTATATGTATATATTATGTTAAATACCCATAATATATATGTATAGTATATACCTCCATATCAACCATAATGTTAGGTACATTACTATAATGTCGATTAGTTTTAAATGATTATTCCTGATGACTATCTTAATGATGTCAAACCATTATAATATATGTATTATAAAAAAATAGTAAATTAAAATAATAGTAGATTAGGCATATAGATACTCCATTAAGTCCAAGGGTAATCAATTTTAATCAATTATAAAGAACTAGAGAATACCCGCGGCTTCGCCCGCGAGAATTTTGGTTTTTCACAAATCCCGAGGGAGTCGTGGATTTCCGGTTCCCATTCCCGCTCCCTTTTCTAACCTTTACACCTACTTTCAAGGAAGTTTGCTATAGTAATCTACCTATAGTTGTAGCTAGAGATTTCGGTTTTTTTCAAAATCCCGTGGGAACTGTAGATTTTTCCGGGATAAAAAGTAGCCTATGTTTTAAGTCAGGGTATAATCTATCTCCTTTCAAAATTTCAGCCAAATCGGTTTAGAAATTGCGGCGTGATTGAGTAACAAACATCCAAACATCCAAACATCCAAACATCTAAACATCCAAACATCCACACTTTCACATTTATGATATTAGTAGGATAGTAGGAGGATTAGTAGGATAGTAGGATAGTAGGATTAGTAGGATTGGTATTGTGATTATGTGTGATAGCTTCTGCCCGCAGCTTCGCTCGCGTAAATTTCGGTTTTGAACAAATCCCGAGGGAATCGTTGATTCCCGGTTCCCGTTCCCGATCCCTTTTCCAACCTTTATACTTTCTATCAAGGAAGTTCGCTATAATAATCTACCTATAGTTGTAGATATAGACTTCGGGTTTTTCAAAACCCCATGGGAACTGTGCATTTTTTCCAGGATAAAAAGTAGCCTATGTGTTGCCAATGCATGCAACACAGCAAACTATTGCAATAATGTGTTATGTGAACGTGATTTACCTAAGAACAGTCAGCGCCCTCTATGGCGTTTTTGGAAGATTATATCTATTTTAGTCCCACAGGAATACTTTTCCGGGATAAAAAGTAGCCTATGTTTTAAGTCAGGGCATAAGCTATCTCCATTCAAAATTTCAGCCAAATCGGTTCAGTAGTTGCGGCGTGATTGAGTAACAAACATCCAAACATCCACACATACAAACATACAAACATCTAAACATCCAAACATCCACACTTTCACATTTATAATATTAGTAGGATACCCTTTTTGAATTTGTCCGTCGTCCGTTTTGTTAACGTCTGAATACCTACCTAGATATGAAGTTAAATAAATTTGTTAATGATAAAATAAAAAAACAATTTAAATCACTATGACATTTATCAACTTGCTTATCTTGATAAAAGGAATTAGGTGATACCTATCTCACATTCGATAACAACACTATATGTAACTACCAACATATATGTTGCTTAAGACGTTGTAATGAAAGTAACAAATAATTAAGTAACTAGTAGACGCGTACAGTAATTATTTGCAGTTTGTAGTGTAGAAAGGGAATGGAAATGATATGATTTATGAGTACCTAATTTAGCTTCATGTGAAAATTATTCAAATAATGGCAACTTTTTCCTCATTTCAAATATTGCGGACGCAACGGTGAGTGTATGTGTGATGTTGTTTTTGTGCAAAGATACAGCGTATGATTTACCATTACTTTACAGGATATTGAACTCTCTTGTTTTAGCCATTAAAGGTGGAGCTCAATTGCTTGTTGAAGAAAACGTTACTTGAATTACAAATTACCTCTTTGTCGCAGAAGTCTGTAACTTATGAGGGGGCTTATTTATATGATTAATGGCAATTCCCCATTTTAGGATTCTGTTTACGATAATTATTCCTTGCCCGATAGCTTCCGGTAAATTTACCGCATACAAATGACTCCCGCGCTATGCAGTGGTGAAAAAAAAAAAAAAAAAGAAAAACAGCTCAAGCTCGAAAAGTCAACGAACCCGCCGATACAAGAACTTGAAGCATATTCGGAAATGGTCGAAATGATCAATTTAAAAGCCAAGTCCATTATAAAGACCGGACAAGTGACATTCCGAATGCATCCAATAAGCATTACTATTCGCAAAGCATAAACGCACCAACCTTGAATGAAGAAGGGTTCTACCGCAACAGCCAAGGCCAATCCAGATATAAACACAAACGTTTAATGTGTATATGTTTATTATTTAGTGCACTTGCCACACAAAATCCACAGGTAAAATTCGAAAGCTCGCGTACGTAATTCGCGGGCAACGAGCGTACGTGTACCGTTGGCGGCGCGCTAAATTCAACTGAGGAGGACTGAGGTAATGGAGGTCCGTTTGGTCGGAGGTCGCAGGCGATTGGCTGAGGAGTTGAGGACGGTGAAACGGGATGCTGCAGCGAGATGTGCGCATCGCGCCCGGCTTCCGTTCGTCGCGTTTGATTATAATATTCGCACTGGAAAACTTCCGAGTATAATTGCCGCGCGGCTTTTGCCATAATTTCATTAAATTACTTTTTACCCGACTACGGCAATGCCAAAAGGAGTATGTATGTATGTATGTATGTATGTATGTATGTATGTATGTATGTATGTATGTATGTATGTATGTATGTATGTATGTATGTATGTATGTATGTATGTATGTATGTATGTATGTATGTATGTATGTATGTATGTATGTATGTATGTATGTATGTATGTATGTATGTATGTATGTATGTATGTATGTATGTATGTATGTATGTATGTATGTATGTATGTATGTATGTATGTATGTATGTATGTATGTATGTATGTATGTATGTATGTATGTATGTATGTATGTATGTATGTATGTATGTATGTATGTATGTTTGTATTCCGTTTTTGTATGAGATTCTGTGTGTACCACCGTAGCGCCTAAAATGCTGGACGGATTTTGATGAATGAGGTGTCATTTGATTCGTTGTCATGGTCCGGGTGACATAGGCTACATTTAATTTACGAGAAAAATCGAGAAGTGAACTTCGCGCGGCTTTCTAGATTATTAAATTAGTTTCGGATAGACATAACAGATGGCGCCACTAGCTGCTTGCCCCGCGCTTTCTGCACAGTAAATTATTATTTTATATTAAATTAATTATTAAACGTAGTTGGGTTTTAGTTTACGAACTTTATATTAAATTATAATTATGCTATTCAATGCTCTTAGTTTCGTTGCAATATTTTAATTTCTACTGAATTTTCTTTTATAAATTAAATAGCCAGGTACTTAAATGGATACTTAAGTGGCTAACATCCATGACATTTTTTACATTATTTTTCATCTCAATGGAATGCTTGGTTTTTAGGGTTCCGTACCCAAAGGGTAAAAACGGAGCCCTATTAATGTCACTCGGCTGTCTGTCTGTCTGTCTGTCTGTCTGTCTGTCTGTCTGTCCGTCTGTCCGCCGGTCACAGGTCTCTAGCTCGCAGACGAAATGAGTTACAAACCTGAAATTTTGGTATTTGGTGTAAAACGTTGACCCAAAATCAAATATTGAATTCAAAATTGAATTAAATTATTTTTCAGGGGGGCTCCCGTACATGAGAAAGGAGCCGGAAAAAAATTTTTTTTCTTACCCTAGCTTGTGGGGTATCATTGTTTAGAGCTCATTGAGTAGAGTACGAATATATATTTTTTTAATTTTTTGCTTAAAAAGTAAGGAAATGGGAGGTCATCAAAATTGTCAGTTTTAGACCATTTTTGTGACGGGGGCTATCTAAAAAACTAAACTAGTTAGGAATATGATATTTCGGTATATTATGTACTATATGCTCTATTTGTACAACAAATACTGAAAACAACGATTCATAAAATAGTTTATAAGGTGTGACCAAAACAAACGAAGTTATTTTGCGTTATTCTTTCACGGTTTCTTGCGATGTCTAACTCGGAAATTAAATATTTCTTAGACCCAAAATATTATATTGTTCATAATTATGTACGGAACCCTGAAAGAGCGAGGCCCGACTCGCACTTGGCTGATTTTTTACTTCGAGCGGAACTAACTGGAACTAATTTACTTCACCAATGTCACGAGAGACGCGCTTATCGAATTAGTTTTTCTAAGTTTTCACCTTTAATACTAATTAATTTATATTTTCTGTTGTAGGTTACCTATATATTTTGTTGAAATTGTTTTGTCACATTGAATATTAAATGATGAAGTAAATTAATTTAATATCTAAATGATTTATTTAATACATTATTATTTGTAAACATAAAATAAATTAGGTAATAGTTAGTAAATAGACCTATAGGTAATCTAGTATCTATTAAAAGCAATGACTTTGTGTCCATTAGAGACAGCCGCCATTATAGCTAACTCATCGGAAACGCTGCCTTCAAACCAAAGGCATTCCGAACCAGTGGTAGATTCAATTGACGATTCAAAAGTACTTGTAAAAGTTTATTTGAATAAAAAAACTTTTCTATTCTATAATTCTATTCTAATTAATTAGAAATTGGTACTAATTCTGTTGTACACAATCTCTGAACTAAATGGACAGATCTAAATCTTAAGTATAGTGTTCTCCTTTTCATAATGCTCCCTGTCGAAAACGATAGAATTACATTTACTTTGCGATGAACGCAAGGTTGGCGGGTAGGCTATTATTTACATTAGCGAGAGTGTCATTAATGGGGCTCCGTTTTTACTCTTTGGGTACGGAACCCTAAAAAAGAGCCTCAGGCCGAGCAGCCTTGACTTAACTGAATGCGCATTTTCAGAACACAAACCTTACCTTTGATAACCTTTATAATTATACAAGCGGAAACCCGCGACTTCGTTCACGTGTATATTGATTTTAAAATCCCATAGGAATCATTTTGTTTTTCCTAAGCTCCTTTGAGCTCATACCTTGCTAAAAACTGTTAAAAGTTCACTGGCGGATGTTTAGGTAGATCAAAATATAAACATCCGCCAGTGAAAGTCCCATCAAAATCAATCCAGGCTTTCAGAGATTAGCCGGTAATTTTTAAAGTATTTACTTTCTAATAAAAAGAATGAATGAAATCGGACCACGCGTTAATGAATTACAGCTAAGTAAACATTTTGACTTTCATCCCCTCTCCCTAGGGAACCGTGCTGAATTTCGGGATAAAAAGTAGCCTATATGTTACTCCGTAGTATGAACTTAAATCGTATCAAGTTTCGTTTCAATCCATGCAGTAGTTTTTGCGTGATGCGCGCACAAACATACAGACAAACAGATAAACAGACAAAAATTTCAAAAATAGCTTTTTTACGTTCTATTACTTATCCCTAACATCCTCCAGTTATTATTTTGCAAAAATCTTCAATGTACAGATACGGCAAGTCTACGATTTTATTATATGTATAGATATAGATAATTAGACTTTAAATAACCTTTTTCTGTGCTACAAATATTCAATTGAAGTTATTTTTCTATCCGAATGATTAATTATTATAGCCCTGTCATTATGAGTAAAATTTATCTATCAACATGTGCATTCAAACATCTGGCGGGGTTGAGCCACTTATCGTAATACTGTTATGACTCTTATCATGTAGATATTAAAATATGTATCTCTGGAATAACAGTTTGTTTGTGTTTTTATCAGTGTTTATCCCGCGAATGATTAATCTAAAATAATTTATTTATTTGAACTTGGTATGTAAATAAAAAAATCTGTTATAATTATAGCAAAATATTTAGATAGGTACCTAACTACCTATGTACTTACCTATTATAAACTCAATATATATCTATACTAATATAATAAAGCGGAAGAGTTTGTTTGTTTGAACGCGCTAATCTCAGGAACTACTGGACCGATTTCAAAAATTCTTTCACCGTTGGATATGTACGTAATCCCTGAGTGCTATAGGCTATATATTATGTACCACAGGCGAAGCCGGGGCGGACCGCTAGTATATTATAAATTGAAAATTTTAATAACCTCCGACATGGGAAAAACCTGATGTCACATCGTCCTGCTCCGTGTCCAAACGTCAGAACCGTGATCACTATGACGTGTCTACCAAGTACACGTCGAGACTAAACTGACTATAAAAAACGGCATTCAAATCGGTTCATCCGTTTAAGATCTACGGTGCGAGTGCGACTGACAGACACAGACACACACATAGCGGTCAAACTTGTAACATCCCTCTTTTTGCGTCGGAGGTTAAAAAACCACATTCAAATCGGTGTAAATACCTACCCATTATGCGTCTAAGATCCCTCTGCCGCAGCTAACATGTCTAAGAACAGAGCTGTTAACTTTGAAATGGCTGAAGCAATTTTGATAAAACATGTCTAAGAACCATCCCTAGAAAACCTGCTTTCAAGTAAAAAAATTGCATTCAAATCGGTTCACCCTTATACCGCTACGGTGCCACAGGTAGACATACAGATGGTCAAACTTATAACACCCCTCTGTTTGTGTCGGGGCCCGGGGGTTATAAATCAATTGAAATGGTCTCACAGGTCATCTTAGAAGCTCATAGTCACGAAAATCTTCCTCTGTCTTGTACAAATGCACATTTTTGTGACTCTGTATTGTTTATGCATTCGCGGATATAATTCGCTTTATGCTGAGCTATTAGGTATATAACCATTCTGGGAGATGTCACGGCCAAACATTACCTTACGTTACATCCGCATCTATAAACTTTCGTTAGTTGAGAATAAAGTGTTTTTGTTTCTCTCATGCGAAAGGATGTGATTACAAGAAAATCCCTACCATTATGTGAGTAATGGAGGTCACTGCGCTTTAGCGATGAGAAATACGACGCAGAGTCATCACTTATTATCACACATCATAACTCATCATCACATCATCACTCATCAGTCATCATCACTCATCATCACATCATCACTCATCATCACATAATCACTCATCATCACATTATCACTCATCATCACATCATCATCATTCGACAGGTAAAAATATTGCGAAACTGATTAAGCTGTGTACAATAACGAGAATGTAGCAAGTAGCAACTGTCGTTAAATGATACCTAAGTAATATTTCTGCGGCTTTTGTATTTCTGAACATTTTACTAGATATATCCTTGACATTTGAATCAAATCTCAAGTAGGTATTCTATTAAGTATAAACCTGTATTCGTTTAATTATGTTTGTGTATCTATTGAAAATAAAATGCATGATAAATGCACTCTGCAAAATAAACTATAACGTCAGCTATATTCATTTTATCGTAAACAATCATCTTCGTCGTTGTCAACCGATTGACGTCCACTGCTGGACATAGGTCTCTTGAAGGGACTTCCACTTGCCACGGTCTTGTGCCGCTTGCATCCAGCGGCTCCCTGCGACTCGTTTGATGTCGTCGGTCCACCTAGTGGGGGGTCTACCAACACTGCGCTTCCCGGTGCGAGGTCGCCACTCCAGCACCTTGGGACCCCAACGTCCATCGGTTCTCCGAACTATGTGCCCCGCCTATTGCCACTTCAGTTTCGCAACCCGTTGAGCTATGTCGGTGACTTTGGTTCTTCTACGGATCTCCTCATTTCTGATTTGATCGCGTAGAGAAACTCCGAGCATAGCTCTCTCCATCGCTCTCTGAGCGACTCTGAGCTTTCTTATGAGGCCCATAGTTAGCGACCATGTCTCGGATCCGTATGTCATCACTGGCAACACGCACTGTTCGAAGACTTTCGTCTTCAGGCATTGAGGAATTTTGGACGAGAAGACATCGCGAAGCTTCCCGAACGCTGCCCATCCGAGTTGGATTCGGCGGTTGACTTCTTTCTCGAAATTGGATCTACCTAGCTGGACTGTGTGTCCTAGGTATATATACTCGTCTACAATTTCGAGCGCCGAGTTCTCAACGATTATCGGGTGAAGCGGGACATGAGTATTTGACATGATTTTCGTCTTACTCATGTTCATTTTTAGGCCCACCTGTTGAGAAACCCTGCTGAGGTCGTTGAGCATTGTATTGAGATCTTCCAGAGACTCTGCCATCACGACTATATCATCGGCAAACCGCAGGTGAGTGATGTACTCGCCGTTGATGTTGATGCCAAGTTCGTTCCAATTCAGAAGCTTAAAGACGTCCTCCAATGCTGCGGTAAAGAGCTTCGGGGAGATGACGTCTCCCTGTCGCACTCCTCGCTGCAATTGGATTGGTCTTGTAGTCTGATCCTGTATACGGACTGACATGGTGGCGTTTTCGTACAAACACTTCAGCGCTTGGATATACCGATAGTCGATCCGGCATCTCTGTAGTGATCTCAATACAGCCCAAGTTTCCACCGAATCAAAGGCTTTCTCATAGTCCACAAACGCTAAGCAAAGTGGCTTGTTATACTCTTCGGTCTTCTGTATAACCTGCCGCAGCGTATGGATGTGGTCTATGGTACTGAAGCCTTTTCGGAACCCGGCCTGTTCGGGAGGCTGGAAGTCGTCAAACCTACGAGCGAGACGATTCGTAATGACTCTCGAGAACAACTTATAGACATGGCTCAGCAGCGAGATGGGTCTGTAATTCTTCAGCAAGGTGTTATCACCCTTTTTGAAGAAAAGAACCACCACGCTCCTGTGCCATGCCTCTGGCGTTATACCCTCGTCGATGACGGAATTGAACAATCGCTGAAAGATCTTAAGAACTGGTTTGCCACCTGCTTTCAGGAGTTCCGTTGTGATTCCGTCATCGCCTGGCGCCTTGTTGTTCTTCAGTTGTTTGAGAGCCATACTAATCTCGTATAGGCTGACGTCCGGGATATCTTCGGTATAGTGTCGGGTCAATTTGGCTCTGGGATCTTTAGCCAAATCTTCAACAGGCTTCTGAGTTGAGGTGTACAACTGTCCGTAAAAGTTCTCTACCTCTCTCAAGATCTCAGGCTTTGAAGAAATGAGACTACCGTTGTCGGTCTTCAGTCGCGTCAGCTGGCTCTGTCCCATAGACAGATCTCTTGCGAAGACTTTTGAGCCCTTGTTTCGCTCGATCGTATCTTTAATACATTCTGTATTAAAGTTACGCAAGTCTCGCGTTTGCGCCTTAGAGATCTGCCTATTAATCTGCCGGTAAGCAAACGCATCTGCTGAAGACTGCAGTCTCATTTCTTGCCTCTTATTCATTAGCTTGAGAGTCTGGTCTGAGAACTTTTTGGTTCTGATTGCACGGTGGGTCTTAAAGTACTTGGACCCAACCGTATGGACAGTTTCCACCAGCCTGTTGTTTAGATCGTCCACAGAGTCGCAATCTGCTAGGCAATCGAATCGGTTCTGCAGTTCGAGCTGAAAGCTTTCGGGGTTTTGGATATGAGCACGAGAAGGTCGGAGTGTAGACTTCACCAGTTTGGCCCTTTCCAGCTTTATGTTGATATTCAATGTGCCTCTTACCATACGGTGATCACTTCCGGTTTTCACCCTGTTGATCACTGAGACATCATTGAATATATGCCGTTTGGTCGACATGATGAAGTCAATCTCGTTTCTCGTGGAACCATCTGGACTCATCCACGTCCACTTTCTGTGTGGCCGCTTCTTGAAGAAGGAGTTCATCATAAAGAGGCCCTCCTTCTCCATGAAGTTGGCCAGCATGTGGCCCCTATGGCTCCTTCGCCCATATCCAAATTGCCCCACTCTCACCTCTGCACCGATTCGTTCACCCAGCCTTGCGTTAAAATCCCCCATCACAACACTGTAGTGAGTGTTGGAGGCATGTATGGCTTTAGAAATATCCTCATACAGTACCTCCACCTCCTCGTCGGGTTGTGTCGATGTCGGTGCGTAAACCTGTATGACCTTCAGCGAATACCGTTTGGTGATTCTGAGTATAAGGTACGCTACCCTGCTCGACACACTCTCGACTTGAACAATGCTGTTGACGAGGGACTTGTGGACGATGAATCCGACACCACCCTGGGACTGTTGGTCGCCCTCCCGGTAGTAGAACAAGTTGCCGGAATTGAGAATTATCGAGTCCTCCCCCTCTCTTCGGTCTTCAGACAATCCTATAATATCCCAGTGCAACTTGCTCACTGCTTCCTCCAGCTCGATGATCTTCTCGTCAGTCCTCAATGTGCGTGCGTTGTATGTTGCCAGGTCTAGTCGTCGGGGTTGGCAGCGGAATCTCTTCCGGAGATTCTTAGCACCCCCTGCCCCGCCGTTACCATAACCGCTGCCAGAGCCAGGAATAGCGGGGCCGCCGGGGACTAGGGGCCTTGGCAATATGAATGTGTCCATTTTAAGGATTTGCCCAAATAATGACCACGCTGGGCAGGCGTGTTGGTCATCGCAGGGCTAGACTGTTTGCACCGGTGTCGCTGCTGCCCGACACCGGCCTCTGTCATTTACTCAGTCTAGCTAGTTTTGGATGGTTATACCGCCATCGGTCGGTCGTCAGGGCCTCGTTGGTAAATCAGCAGGGGGCACCGCGTGCAGGTGAGGTTGACAATTGGAGCTCTAGATGGAGATGAGCTCCCTTACCCCCTAATCTATCCTCATCCTAAACAATCATCTTACTTACAGTCATCTTCATTTTTAACCCCCGACGCAAAAACGACGGGGTGTTATAAGTTTGACGTGTCTGTGTGTGTGTGTCTGTCTGTTCCCCTGTGGCGCTCAAACGGGTGGACCGATTTGAATGCGGTTTTGTTTTGTTTGAAAGGTGAATTAGTCGAGAGTGTTGTTAGCTATGTTTGAAGAAAATCGGTCCAAGATGGCCGCCGCTACAAAATGGCGGATTACATATTTTTTCACAACTCCCTTAATATGGGTATCAAATGAAAGGGCTTGACTAGTAGAATAGCACTATGCAAATACAAGATGTCCGCGACAACAAAATGGCGAATGTCGGGGGTTTTTTAAATTTTCAATTTATACTTGTCACAAAATTAGTTGCGGTTAAATTATATCCATTTAAATTCCATGAATTCTTATATTTACGTATGGAATTTTGGTTAAAATATTTTGAGAATTATGCAGGTGTTACAAAAGTAAGAGATTTCATTGTGCATACCTCTCTAGAATATTATTAATTTTAATAATTATTATTATTTTACTATCGATTGCAGCATGCATAATGTCGATAATACGTTATCAACGGGTCAGTCAGAGTTCATTATCATTATTTGTTTACTGTTCATCAATTGACATACTAGGTTCGCCGACCTCGGCTACACTACAGCAGCGGTCCTTTTTGTGGAGTGTTTGTTTAGGACGTGAAGAGTTTTTAAGAATGTTAATTCATTCTTACCAAATATGACGGTATTTTTAAATATTGCCGCAGCTTAACGCGTCTTCGGTATTTGGTTATAAAAAAACCACCCCATTTCATAAATGGGGTGGTTTTTGAAAAACAAAAGGAAGTTTTAATGTACCACCTGAGTCCTGAACATGAAAATTGAGAATCAAAAAAACATTCTGATTCTGATTTAAGGCATTCGAAAAGTTGAGATTATTAAATTTTAAATTGGAAGAAGAATAAACTGTTAAGTCTATAACAATAAGGAGTCAAGTTAATACTTTGACACTTTTTACGGAAATCTATTAAACAACTGTTTCCCGACTCGTTCGACTTGAGTACGTACCTTCAAGGAAAGAGTAAATAGGCATATTCTAGGCAAGCGAGTTCCAACTTAAACCTCATTATTGCTTTCCATCAGGTATGATTGTCGTTGAGCGTAAACCTTATCATACAACAAAAAAAAACAACAGACACAAATATTACAGTTTTTAGAGTTAAAATTAAAATAAGCGACAAACTTCGTTTGTATGGGGCACGCTCGGGAGCGCTCGAGGGTGGCTTCTCTAAATTTTAATCAAGCTCCGACTAGAGAGTGGTTATGCGAATCGCCCTAATTGAACGAAATTAACCGCAGTGGGAGTTGAACTGCGATCAAGGCAATGGGACCTAATTGCCGGATTTGAACTGTTATGTATACAGTTACGCAATCGGAGTAGATTGAATTATAGCACTGTGTTTATATATTTCTCGCATACAATGTTCAGGCAACTTTTGCTTTGATGGTATGTAGATGAATGGTAGTATCATATTGTTTTGCATAGCATTTTAAAATCAATCGGATGAACGATGTGCGAACGCATAAAGAACGAATGGACAGACAAACATTTATTTTTATTCGTAAGTAATACTAAGCTGGATTTTTCATTAGTCGATATTTTCATTTCCAAATCGATTGATTTTAGGTGATAATGATAAAACATATCCATTAAAAAGAATTAACAAAAATTAATTCGTTCACAGTTTATTAATTGAAATTGGACAAATTTTATTATCTGCATCAGTTGTTTAAGCATGTTATTGATAATGTAGGTACACTAATTAGTAATTACTGATAAAATCATTAACAGTTCGTGCGGAAACCGCAATTCAAAGGTCTACTGTTTTTAGAGTTATATATTTTTACTTAACTGTGTAGGTAAATTTAAAATTCAAATCATTCCGACATCTTTCATTTGGACTATTTGACCTTTCTATATTTGATTTATCTATGACCTATTCATTAAGATTATTCCAATGAGCCCAAACACGATACCAAATTTCGAATCGATCAGACCATAGAAATATACTATTTATACCTATTATCAAGGATAGACGCGTGAAGTGGAAGCAAACGCGTGTCAAATTGATGTTCATTTGCACACAAATTTCCAAAATCGCACTCAGTACGCGCCAAGATTTCGACGTTTTTGTTTAAGTGCACAAAAATAACCACGAAAGTGTCATTTTGCGCTATTTCGATTTTTGAACACAAAAGTTCAAAAGTTTAGAAATAAATCGCAAAAAAGAGGTAGTTCTTATCACGCGTAAGTGTTTATTTTGGAACGCGGTATTCTAAGTATTTACTAAGAATTCCGCGTTCCAAAATAAATAGTAATAATCGCCAATCTACTGTATATAATATTATTATGTCTGTGAATCAGACCTTTCCTTCATCAACTAGAAAAGAGATGACTATCTTCAAATCACTACCACTACCACTACAGCCTTTTTAACGTCCCACTGCTGGGCACAGGCCTCCTCTCTTATAGAAGAGAGGAATTTAGATCTTAAATCCGCCACGCTGCTCCAATGCGGGTTGGCGGGCTTTTTAACGGTATTGTCACATGATAGTGTTAATAGCCAGGACGTGCTCTCCAAGAGACGGGGGTGAAGCTCCACCAACAACCAACTCCGGGGTGGCACCGAGAATTTCTTGACAGAAACACCAATACCTGACAATTATTTGCCTTACCCGGGAATCGAACCCGGGACCTCGTGATCTGCCGTTGAATATGCTAACCACTAGACAAACGAGGCGAACTTCAAACGGCTGAAAAGATTTTCTTGATTAAGAACCCTGCCATTATCACTTCATTACCATTGAAATAAACCTGGCTGTTGCTCAACATGCATAGTATTATTCAATGAATAACTTTGAGCGAACAATTAGAGTAAAACGATTTTATCTTTAGTGTTGTTGTTTGCCTAATGGATAATGCCTATGTACATAGGCACGTTACGTGTATTTTCCACCGCTTTAACCTGTCTTAATGTTTACTCAAATTAATAAATGTATTAATTTGAGTAAACAATATGTATATTGTGTCGTAAAAGTAACTTTACGAAGTACTTTTACGACAAATTATTATTATTTATAGGTACACCGTAAAGTAGGTAATGCCTTGTCGTAGATAGGTATTAGTATCCTTTATTTTTTTTTATCTGACCCCGCGAATTTCGTCCCGTGGGAACTCTTTATTTTTCCGGGATAATAATATTATGTATCCTGAGTCCGTATTTAGGATGCACCTACCCTACCTAGTACCATACCATACCACGGTAGTAAGGATGTATGTATGTAACCCTTGATTGGTTTCTACACGGCATCGTACCGGAACGCTAAATAGGTTGGCGGCACGGCTTTGCCGGTAGGGTGGTAACCAGCCACGGCTGAAGCCTCCCACCAGACAAACACTAATAATGTATTAATGATTCAACTTAATTTTAGTAAAACAAAACAAAACTCAGAATAATTTCTTTTTTACCGTCAAATATGCGTCGAATTATAAACCACATCCTTTTTTAAATAACCAATTATAATTGAGTTACATCAAGATTAAATAAACAGAAAAGAAAAGACAGACAAAGATAACCGCCATAGATAAATTTAGAAACTATCAAAATAACGGATTAAAAAATTAGACGAAAAGAAGTTACAATCAATCCGTTAAGTCGAAGAAACAATAGTCAAATCAATCCAATAAAACAGATAGGAAGAAAACAACAATCAACAATCACCCACTCTCCGAAGGAGATAAGAATAAGTTCAATACAAAGGAATGAAAAAAGTACTCTAAGAGACAGAGCGACATTTAATTTGGATCGATTAGTTGCTTTTTTCTGTACCTTAATTCGATGTAACTGAATGAAATACGATTAAAGAATAACGCTGGAAAATTTTTTTTTCTTACTTTACATTGATAAGAAATCGGTTTCTTTTTAGTTTGTTAATCCATAGATACTAATGCGAAAGTTTATGTGTCTGCTACCTTTTCATGGTTTAACTGATGAACGGCTTTTGATGAATTCTTCCATCCTGAAGATAGAGGATAGAACATTTTTTAATCCGCTATATATCAAAGGAAGCTTTAGGAAGTTTAATAGTTTACAGTTAAATAACAATTAATAAGTTTAAACTAACAATAGAGTTTTTAAATACGTATATAAGTAGAGGTAGAGTAAGGTGGATAAAGATTTAGAAATATAGCCACAATACGGTACAATACCTGAATAATATATATAATAATATAAAGCTGTATAATAGAAAGCTGCTGATGAAGAGGTTGAGGCTGTATATGAAGATATCTCCAAGGCCATTCAAAACACAACCAAGGCTAACTACAATGTTGTTATGGGGGACTTTAACGCCAAAGTGGGAGTACAAGTACATGCCGATGAAACTAAAGTAGGACCCTTCGGCCTGGGACGCCGAAATCACAGGGGGCACATGCTGGTCAACTTTCTTGAGAAGGAGGGTCTCTTTCTCATGAATTCCTTCTTTGAGAAAAAGACCCACAGAAGGTGGACCTGGCATTGCCCCGGTAACGTGACAAGGAACGAGATTGACTTCTTCATATCAGACAAACGGACTATATTCAGAGATGTTTCTGTAATCGGAAGGGTGAACACTGGTAGTGATCACCGGTTGGTCAGGGGCACTCTGGATATCAATTATCACCTGGAAAGATCCCGATTGATGAAGTCAACGCTCAGACCTTCGCCTCCCGAAATAGCCATGGGGTCCGAACCATTCCAATTGGAATTGAGAAACAGCTTCGCGGCATTGGAAACCATCACTAACGTTGATGAGAAAACCGACACTATTGTGAAAGTCCTCCGGGAAGTGGGTCACAAATACTTCCGGCCACAACGTAAAATCAGAAAGTCCAAACTTTCTCAGACCACTCTCGACCTTATGAAAAAACGACGGGAAATGTCACCTACCAAGCAGAAGTGTTCGTCAGATGAGCTCAACAAGAGAATAAAAAAGTGCATACGACGCGATATCCGTTCCGCTAATACGCTTGCAATTAAAGAAGCGATTGAGCGGAACAGAGGATCGAAAGTCTTTGCAAAGCCTCTGGGAGCGAGCCAGATGATGAAACTAAAGACTCAGCAGGGTGACATTGTCAAATCTAAGATCGAGATAGCAAAGGAAGTCGAGAAATTTTATGGACATCTGTACGAATCACGCGCGGCCAAACCAGCTGATCCACGTGCCGACCCTCGAGCCACACTGACTCGACATTACACCGAGGACATACCGGACGTTGACCGAGACGAAGTTGAAGCCGCCTTGAGACAGCTCAAGAACAACAAAGCTCCGGGGGATGACGGCATTACCTCAGAACTACTTAAAGCCGGAGGGGCTCCTGTTATACAGGAGTTGGCAAATTTATTCAACTACGTCATTCACAATGGCACCACACCGGAGTCGTGGAGCAGAAGTGTTGTGGTCTTGTTCTTCAAGAAAGGCGACAAATCTTTATTGAAGAACTGTCGTCCCATCTCACTTCTGAGCCACGTTTATAAGTTGTACTCAAGAGTGGTCACAAATCGTCTTGCCAAAAGACTTGACGAGTTTCAGCCTCCGGAGCAGGCTGGATTTCGACAAGGCTATAGTACCATGGACCACATCCTTACTGTTCGGCAGATTATCCAAAAGACAGAAGAATATAATCAGCCGCTGTGTATGGGATTCGTGGACTATGAAAAAGCCTTCGACTCAATCGAAATCTGGGCTGTTCTGGATTCTCTGCAACGATGCCGTGTTGACTGGCGATATATCGAGGTGTTGAGATGTCTGTATAGCGCCGCTACGATGACCGTCCAAATTCAAAATTCCCAAACTAAACCAATCCAGTTGCGCCGAGGTGTGAGACAGGGTGACGTTATTTCACTGAAACTGTTCTCCAACGCACTGGAGGACGTTTTTAAAACATTGAACTGGGAAGGACGGGGAATCAATATAAACGGCGAGTACATCTCACATCTTCGATTTGCTGACGACATCGTCTTATTCGCGGAGTCTCCGGCTGAATTAGCCCGAATGCTGCGGGACCTTGATGGGGCCTCCCGTTGTGTTGGTCTCGGCATGAATCTTGAGAAGACTAAGGTCATGCTTAACTCACGTGTCATGCCGGAACCAATAACCGTCGGTGGTACTACACTCGAAGTCGTCGAAGAGTATATCTATCTTGGGTACAATACCTACAATCACGGTAATTTACAAATTGGATGCTTTTTCAGAGACCAAAAAGTATTCGTCAATCCTTTACATGAGAATTTTCTTAAATACTGTGAACTTTTAGGGGTCCATCAGACGATAGATTAGAATCAGTCAATTTCACATTGGACACTAGATGAAGTACATCCTACGGCTGCCTCCGAGTCTAAAAGAATCAATTTGTGCAAAGTTAGTCCATAGAACGTTGTAAACAGTAAAAGTTCCTAGGCAACTTCTTCGCTCCACGAAAAGGGTTCTGTCGGTAATGAATAAATACAGGATAAATTATTCAGAACGCAATCGCATTATATTCGAGTCGGTTATGAAATTTTATGGCCGCGGCCGTAAAGTTCTCGCACTCTTCGGCGATTTATGGACTTTGTTTTGTTCAAAAGTTAATTAAAATCTTAAGGCTGAGATAAGAAATCTCTGGAAATATAATGAACACTACACGATGACGCGGATTGCATATTTTTTTTTCGATGACAGATTCGCGATTGTGTGATTTCAATGACTAACCATTATGTCACCAAGCGATGATGCAGTCTAAAGCGCAACGCACACCTGCGAACCGAGGCGAAATCAATGATCGCCAAATCACCAAAATATCCAAAATCGCCACGCCTTGTTTTCTTTTTGTTATGCTTTTAAAGTTTCAAGTAATAACCGAATTCAGAAGTGAGGCTGAATATAAGTTAGGTATTATAAAAAAAACGCTGTTTCTTGTGGGCGTTTGACCTAAGGCTGCCTTTTCATGCCATGATCGCAGAGAATATGAAATGAGAATATGTCTGAACAAGTATAACGTTCGTAAACTAAAACCCGACTACGCAAGCGAAACCCGAAATCGCGGGGCAAGCAGCTAGTGGCGCCATCTGTTATGTATATCTGAAACTAAATAATAATAAACTTTTACCTTTTACATACATACATACATACATACATACATACATACATACATACATACATACATACATACATACATACATACATACATACATACATACATACATACATACATACATACATACATACATACATACATACATACATACATACATACATACATAATCATTTTAAGCAGAGCTAAAATGATCTCTGCGATGGGATTCACATAATATTACCTATTTTATATCTATAGCTCCGCATTCTGGATGGAACCGCTCTCTTTAAACTCGTCGAAGTAAAGCAGTCTTTTTATAGATGAGCCGTTTATCTTGAACTAATTTAAAAAGATCATTCCACAAAGCCGAACGGGTCATAAAATTTTTATCCTCACCTTTGTCAAAGTGAGTGATTAATGCTTCGATTTCGCATTTTAATTAAATTTATATTTACAAAAGTTATAAATTAAGTAAATATAAATTTAGTATCTATACCTACCTACATAATATTATGCACATTATAAACTCAAGTTTATGATTCCCAATTTTTTAAGCCTCCTGCACATTATAAAGAAGGGACATAATGAAAATTTACTTTTGGTCAGCCTTAACATGAATACTATCAAGACAGTGTATTTTCATATTACTTATTTAAGGATGATTTTTGAAAGAAAAATGATTGAAAACAATTTTTTCGACAGAAAGTTTTCACAAAATCAGTTTGCTCCAAAATCTTGTTTTTTTTTTTAGTTTTTATCGGACACGGTTGTTAGTTTTAATGTGCTTATTTTTATATGTTTATGTTACGTAGATATTATACTTACTTATATATTTTTAAACTATATAATTAATATAATATAATATATAACTAATATAATTAATGCGTAAAGTCATTCAAGTCAAGTCATTGTAGCCCCTTAAAATTGTTAGACCAGAGACCAGAGGAGCTCGTCCTACGCTATCCAAAAAACGCATAATAGCTCATATAATACAGCACCAATATATATAAATAATATATTTATATGTAAATAATAATAATATAGTATATTGACAATGTATAACAAATATAGAAATTTAGACGCGCTTCATAATAAAGGCCTTATTGTTGCCTCTATCGCGACCCTCTAAATCAAGAGGCAATTGTCCCCATTGGCACCTAACGATAGGGCTTGGACAGATAAAACGCGTTACGGCAACAGCAACGTGGCTGGACGTCAGAATGAATGCATGGACGGGTGTAGGTACAAGTTATAGTTAGTGATAAGGCAGCGCCTCATATTACGTCGCCCGCACTTTTGCCGTACTAAACGATGTTTTTACCCACTACGAAACTGAGATGGTAGGTATATGAGTTTGGAACAAGAGGTTGTGCTTATCTGTTTGTTTGTGCATTTATTTGTTTCCATTTGTCTGAAAAACTACTGGGCCGATTTTAATGCATTTTTTGTATTGTAGATACTTTTGCTCGAGCTTAGGATATACCTACACTTATAAATTTCGGCTCGCGCTTGTTATATACAACGAATTTTAAGTACGAAGAAAATTACACTGCGGAGGGGTTTATATCCTAAGTGGCGAGCCGAAATGTATATGTACACCAATGAAGTATAGTTACTTGTTGTACATATAAGAGTCACACTGCATCTCTTGCCGTCGCAAGTTGTGTATGTCCAGGTCTTTAGGCATACTCCCATAGCCCCCAGTGCGGCATCTTTACGTCCGACCTTTGAACAAAGGAAAATTAGCCCGGCTAATGTACAACTAGGGTAAAAGTGCCCTATCAAAAGCCTGAAAGGAAATCGATTTTGTTTGCGGTATAGTCTCACTGGAACCGGTTAATATCGGGTCAGGGAAAATGCCAACGTTATTTTAGCGCTGTTCGTTAATTTCTGCCCGATGAAATACACAATTAACGTTATTATGTAGTCGAAACCTAATCAAAATATGTAGTTAACGTGATAACGTAACTTCATGACAACATGAAATGCCTCATTATAGCCTCAATAGCGCAACGGTCGTTGGGCGCGGATCGGGGACCATAGGATCGACGGTTCAAACCCCACTCGTTACGCTATTGTCATATCCACTCCTAGCACAACTTTTCACATAATTGGAGGAGTATGGGGAGTATTAGTAATATTCATCATGGCTAATATTCTTTCAAAAAAAAAAAAAGATGAACATGAAAAAAAGAACATGAAAATGAAACTTTCCTAATTTCATACATCATCATTATCATCATGATCAACCCATTACCGGCTCACTACAGAGCACGGGTCTCCTCTCAGAGTGAGAGGAGACCCGGCCAGTTTTGGCCATAGTCTACCACGCTGGCCAAGCGGATTGGCAGACTTCACACACCTTTGAGAACGTTATGGAGAACTCTCAGGCATGCAGGTTTCCTCACGATGTTTTCCTTCACCGTTAAGGAAAGTGATATTTAAATACTTAAAACGCACATAACTCCGAAAAGTTAGAGGTGCGTGCCCGGGATCGAACCCACGACCTCCGATTAGAAGTCGGTTGTCCTAACCACTAGGCTATCACAGCTTTTAATTTCATACACAGTGATTAAATAACGTTTGATATGTGTGATCGAAGTTAAGTAACCACTAATGAAGGAGTCAAGATCAAAATTGTATTCTGCTCTCGAACTCGGCCGGCATTTTCAATTCTAATAATATCATAGGGAGTCGATATCCAATCGCTTTTATCGCGAAAAAAGTCAAAGAATCAAGGGACTAAATTGAATTCCCATCGGAGACAAGGATTTTTGTTGGAATAAAAGACCTCCACGATATAATATTTGGAATCGTGTAACTAAAGACGTTTTTACATTTTTTTATGGGAATAATTTTAATTTGGCAAACTGTTCCTCCTTGTATTTATTTTTATTATTAACTAGCGACCCGCCCCGGCTTCGCACGGGTAGTAGAGCATTTTATGCGTAGGTACTACCCGCTCAGGGATTAGGCAGCGTTTTCGATGAAAGCTCCCAGGCGGCTTTTACGACTTTTTACGATATTTTCCACAATGAACTTACTATATCTCACCTTATACCCGAATTACTAATTCCGTGGAATTCTGACGTTTCATAATGTTACCAGAGATAAAACAATTCCCACAAAAAAGATGAAAAATTCAAAACTTATGCAAATACAAATCAACTGCTGCATGTAGATATGACTTTCTAGTTTCCATTCTTAGCAATTTCTATTTTAGGGCGAAACAATTAATATTATTAAGCGGCTTAGAGCTTTATATGTTGACAGGGAATTAAAGTAGTTTGGGGTAAAATCGTACTTCGTAGATGTTAACCCTGTTCTCCATATAAATAACTCATCTGTAAATGAAAATGACAGCTGTCAGAATTAAGTCGATATTAAGTCAAAAATAAGGAGAAAAACTAAATATTTCAAATCAAATAAATTAGTGTATTTGGGACATAAGAAAGTAAGTTTTCACCAGATTCCGTGAAAAAAAAAATTATTTTAAAAGATAAAAATAAAGAACCAAAAACTTGGTTTTTTGAACTTTTCACATAAATTTTGAGGTTATGTGAAAAAAGTGTAAATATAAAAGTTGTAGATCTTTTTATTACCTACAACTTTGCCATTTAATTTTTTTCCATAGGACTTCTAGTTTTGCCGGAAATCGAGATAAACCGTTTTTTACCCTTAAAACTCCCCCCCTTTTTTCCCGAGCTCAGATCGCCCGTAAATTATTTTTCCTTGTATTTTATAATATTCTCCTCCTTTTCCAATGGGTTTCATCCTACGTACTGTGATTTTTTTTTTGGTTTCAAAAATTATCGACAATGGGCTATAGGGAGAACCGCGGCCGCCGACGCGCTTATAGGCACGCTCCCGCGCCGCCGCAATTTTTAAATCTGTAATATCTTCGAAAGTATTCATTTAAATCATATGCTGTAAAGGACCATATGGATTTATATAAAATCAACAATGCATTTAAGGTATTTAATTAGATAAGGATTAATGCTGTATTGGTTGAAATCGCTTCGAAAATTAGCCATTATTTGTCGTAAAAAGTAAATGACAAAAAAATGTTATTGTGGGATATCCATAAGAGATAGACATATACCATCGCGGACTTTTCTGTAGACCTTTTCAATGTGTACAATACTTAGTACATTATTTTGATAAATCTCGTAGGGTTCAGCCTGCGTTTGCAATGTAAGCGGAAAAAATGTAATTATTTACGACATCACATTAGAAACCTCAAAAATAACAGTATTTCTCCACAATTTAATGGATGTTATTATACATATAAACCTTCCTCTTGAATCACTCTATCTATTAAAAAAAACCGCATCAAAATCCGTTGCGTAGTTTTAAAGATTTAAGCGTACAAAGGGATATAGGGACAGAGAAAACGACTTTGTTTTATACTATGTAGTGATATATAATATATAGCTGCTCGTGCTGATTCATTGACTGACTCACTGATTGATCACCCCTCCTGTAAAATTTTGTATGAAAAATTTTTTTTTCACTAATGATTTCGTATAGAGGACAAAAATTCATTCGGAACAAAAATATGGAGAGAGCTGATGATTGAGGATTTCGGAGACAGGTGAGCAGCACGCTTAAGGTATTGAAGATAGGTGGGGGGTGCTCGAACAAATGTCACTCGAAACGTCATCCAATTGGCAGTTAGCTGAAAAAAAATTCAAAATGGCGAAAAAAAGATGGCCGCCATACAAATTTCATCGGTCTCCATCTCGGAGGGTATAAAAGATGGAAGAGTGGTTTCTTCGCAAAAGATGATGAGGATCCAAAGGTCTACTTGATGAATTGAAAAAAAAAATCAAAATGGCGGAATTTATTTTTCCATAGAAAATGTATGGCGAATATTGAAGAGACTACAAGTTGTAAACTATGCAAGGCTTTGATGCGATTCTTTGGAGAACTCTCAAAGAAAAATATGGAAAGACATGATGATTGAGGGTTTGGAAGATGGATGAGGAGCCCGGGCAGGGTATGTTAGATAGATGGGAGGTGCTCAAACAAAAATTACTCAAAACCTCATCCAATTGGCACTGAGCTGAAAAAAAAACAAAATGGCGGATTCAAGATGGCGGCTATACAAATTTCGTCAGAGTCTATCTCCCCAAGCATAAAAGATGGAAGAGTGGTTTCTGGGAAAAAGATGATCAAGACCTAAAAGTCTACTTGATGAACAGAAAAAAACAAGATGGCGAAATTTATTTTTCTACACAAAAAAAAATTATTGATGGAAAAATACGGAAAGAGCTGATGATCGAAGATTTTGGAGACGGATGAAGAGCACGGCGAGGGTATTGAAGATAGGTGGGACGTGCTCAAACAAAAACTACTCGAATCCTCGCGGTCCGCTTGCGGGCCGCGCACCCACGCGCCATACTAGTGTTATTATATGTATGCTGAACTATTTTACATAATTATTATACTTTGAAAAATAAAGAGCATATTTTCATCATCTGCTAATCGGTTATTTTCAATAACGCGCATCAAGCAGCGTTGGTGGGTCTAATGCTTTAGATCCCTCTCTCCCATAAAAGAGGACCTATAAGGAGGCTTGTGGCCAGCATCAGGGCTAAAGGACTATAAAATTAGTAGTTGTAAGTTTTTCTAACCGATATATAAATGGAAGAGATGCCATCTAGCGATATATAAGACCGCCATGTTGTATCGCTAACGTTTTAAGATCTATTTTTAACCCGCGACGCAAAAACGATGGGGTGTTATAAGTTTGACGTGTCTAAGTGTGTGTGTCTGTCTGTTCCCCTGTAGCGCTCAAACGGGTGGACCGATTTGAATGCGGTTTTTAGGGTTCCGTAAACAAGGACCCCTTATAGTTTCGCCATGTCCGTCCGTCCGTCTGTCTGTCTGTCTGTCTGTCTGTCCGTCCATCCGTCCTCGGTTAATCTCAGAGACTATTAGTGCTAGAAATCTGTAATTTGGCATGGGTATAAATATTAATCACGCCGACAAGTGATGAAATAAAATTTTGATAAATATTTTTTTTAGGGTAGCTCCCCTACATGTAAAGTGGGGATGAATATTTTTTTCTCGTCTACCCCATAGTGTGGGGCATCGTTGAATAGGTCTTTTAAAAATACTGTGGGTGTGGGAACATCATTTTTCGATTTCTAAATCCGTTTGTAAAATATGATGTTTTAAAGTGCTAATTTTTATTAGAGTCAAGTGTCCCCCCCCCCCTCTATCAGCCAAATGGCAGTATATAGGAACTTGAAAAAATTCACAGCAGTAGTATATATAATCAATTTTAAAGGAAAACTATCATGGCTAAGTAGGGTTCACAGGTTAAGGAGTTATATCTGTTTTTTGAGGATTGTAACTACGGAACCGTACACTGCGCGTGGCCCGCCACGCACTTGGCCGGTTTTTTTGTTTGAAAGGTGAATTTGTCGAGAGTGTTGTTAGCTATGTTTGATGAAAATCGATCTAAGATGGCCGCCGCTACAAAATGGCGGATTACATATTTTTATGGGTATCAAATGAAAGGGCTTGACTAGTAGAATAGCACTATTGCAAATCCAAGATGGCCGCTGATACAAAATGGCGAATGTCGGGGGCTTTTTAAATTTTTCTTTTACCTACTTTTGTAACTTATCCTTTGTGTTTTTTTCTGTAGTGTCCAACAAAGTATTTACATTATACATACATAGATACATATTGGAAAAAAATATGGGCTGCAAATAATATGTAATTTTATCAACCCATTTTATCACCCTTTTATCGGGTTACTGGACAACTCGACCGCAATAAAATCGACCGAATGGTCGAGTTGTCCACATTCAATTTTATTAATATTTTTTGATGGTCAACTCGACCGCACGTACAAAGTACAGTCATTTACAGTAGCAGATAGGTTGGGTTGAGGTATAAAAGTACAGTACAGGTATAAAAAGAAAGAGATAGCAAATCTCTTTTCGTTTAGAGACGTACCTATTATTATCTCTTGTATTCAGGAGAAAGAGACGGCTATTGGTGACATTTAAAAAAATTACCTCGTGGAAGCGCCGTATTACCCAACGTGTTTTAGTTGTTTAAAACTGTCAGTTGGTTGGTGACGTGCATGCAGGTGCTACTGTGAGTTTAGTGGAAAATGTGGAAAATTTTATACATATACATATATAAATACTTTTATTTTATATTTATAACCTTTTTAATTTTTGTGATGTTAATTTTTACTGATGCTACTTATAATTTGTTTTTTTCTTTTTGTTTTATTTGTTATGAAAATCATTCATAACAAAAAAATCCTGATGTGTGATTTTCTCCTAAGATGACCTGTTTGATATTATAGATAATAAGAGGTCATTACTTTCATGTACTTTATATATTGACGTTCAAAAAGTGTACAGTGTACCTACTTTGAATAAATGAGTTTTGAATTTGAATTTGTCAAAAGCTACTAATAATTTGTTTTTGTTTATTGATATAAGTGGTATTTTTTAAAACTGACTGACTGACACAATCCATGGAAATAGAAATTGTTAAGGTTTTTAATATCGATAGCAATTATACAAATCTGTGATTTTATAAAGACATAGGCCATTGATAATATAAGACAAGTGATATTTTAACAAAATAAATTGATAAGGTTTGTAATATCAATATTAATTAAACAATAATCTGTGATTTTATAAATAAGACTTAGTTTTTTATATATTTTTTGTTGTACATAACATGTTGTTTTAAATGTATACAATATACTTACCTATTTTATTGTTTACATTTTGTTTTATTTTATAGTAAAAATTCAAAGAATACCTAAATTTTGCTCTTTCAAAAAATACCATTTATACATAATATCTTGATAATAATTAATAAAACGCTGATAACTTATAAGTAATTTCATATAAGAGTTAATCAAAATATTTGATACGTGAAACACTTTTTGTATTCGACTGTACATAAACAACTCAGTATTCTGCTATTGGCCGAGTTGACCATTAAAAAATTGGATGTGGACAACTCGACCATTCGGTCGATTTTATTGCGGTCGAGTTGTCCAGTAACCCAAAGCTGAAGTCGGTGGGACGGTAATCCGCAAATCGGTCCAACCGGGCACCTTAAGCTGATTACTCGTGTGCCACTAACGTAACCACTCAGGCTTACCTTGCGACATATTAATAAATACTCGTAATATGTAAGTAATTAGGTCTAAGCTAGGGGCTCAGCTTCTATTAGTAATCTATTTCAAAGGTCTTTTCATTTATTTTAGACTAGCTGATGCCCGCGACTTCGTTTGCGTGGATTTAGGTTTACCGGGATTAAAAGTAGGTATCCTATGTTTGTCTCCGGAATGCAGGCTATCTCTGTTGCAACGTCAAGATCGATTCTGGAGTTATGCTTCGAACTATCCCGTTTCAAACTTACGACTATTTTATTATGACGATATAATATAGTAGGTAAAGTTCATCTACAAGTTAGTCAAGGACTAACTTGTAGATGAATAAAAAATAGGTTGCCATCTGAAAGTATTACCTACTTGCTTAAATCGCGGTGAAACCTGCATAAATCGTTACACTTATACTAAAATAAGGTATATATTCTTAAAAAAACTAGTCATCTATTGCTATATGCTATAAGTATGTGAAGTCGGAACGGATCTCTTAAAAGTTAAAACCAAAACAATACCTGTCATAGTCATAACCATATCACAGGCTCGCGTACCTACATTCCGAACGAAGCTAATTTCAGTTCCGCTAAAGTTTGTCTTTGCCTTTCTATCCGGCGAGTCCAATGTTAGAAGACTGTCTCCATTCTACTTCGGGGTTTAGTTTGTCCGCTTCAAAAGTTTGATCTAATGAAGTTATGTAATCCGGCGTGTATTCCTACCGCCGGTGAATTTATATCTTCCTTGCGGGCGAAACGGCATAACTTGTAATGAATAGAGCGCTTATAGTGTAGGAGCTGTGGATGATATTTCTGTAGCGAATTCTACATCGAAAGTTTAGAATTAATTCAGGTTCTCTGCATTAGTCTAGTTACCGCTCTATCGTTAAGTAAAGATGCTATATTTCTACTTGTAAAAAATTAATACCAGCATCTCTCTTCCATATAATCGTAAAATTGACATTTTAAAATAAACGCGTGCCAAACTTGTGTACACTTGTACACAAGTTTTCAAAATTACACTCAGTATGCACCGAAATTTCGGCGTAACTTATTTGTTTTAGTGCACAAAAATAACCGTGAAATTGCGTTTTGCGCTATTTCGAACTGTAAAACAGAAGTTCAGAAATAAATCGCAAAAAAGGAGGTATTTCCTATCACACGTACTAAGTGTTTAGTTTGGCACGCGTGAATTCTTAGGAAATAGTGATCGCAGATCTATTTATGTCTGTGGTAGCTGCCCTTTGGGCTTTGTTTTTTCTCAAATTGCCTCGCTTACATAGATAGGTACTATCAATGATCGACTTGGCTGTTTGAAGTAGTTTCTGAGTAAACAAAATACTACGACATGATTTAACACAACATAGGATATAGACATAAACTGTTTTCTAGTTTTTTTCGCGAGAACCTTCGGGAAAATCTTATGTCATTTGCATAGAAATTTCAAATCATTATTGATGTTAATGATAATGAAATGAGAAAAATGAAATATTAATGATTTACAATCTGCCACAAGTTCTTAAACTGTATTATAAGCAGGTGTTTGTCTGTTCATATACGTGTAGGTATCCGTGCGAGAAGTTTGTCGTTATTGCTCTCCGAAATTCGTGAAGTAACCCGCAGTATTAACTAGGATTGGAAACTTCACAGCAATATTGTAGCTTAATAGGTTCGCTGTCTTTTGTTTATTGCAATGTGTGAACCAAGATCTCTCGCTCTGATTTTATTACCCACTCCTGATTACTTCTTCTGTTGTAAAAGGTTTTCGATTTGGAAATTTAATGAAAAAATTGAACCTTTATAATACGTAGCTGTATGCCTGAGAGTTTTTCGTAATGTTTTCAAAGACGTATGAACTCTACCAATCCGCAACTGGCCCGCGTGGTGGACTACGGCCTAAATCCTTTTAATTCTCAGAGGAGACATTGTCTTGTAGGGGCCGCCCGGCCGGTAATAGGTTGATAATGATGATGATATAGCAACGTGCAAGGAGCGAACTGAAATCCGAAAGGCCGACTATTCAAAACGTTGATACCTACCACTTGCTCTATTGTTCCATCGACTAATAACAGTACTTAATTTGGATTTAAGGAAATATCAGAATATTCCCTTTTTTTGGGAAGGGAACAAGGACAGGAGACCAATAGACAGGTGATCATAAGGTGATATTGCATTAGCGCTGCAAACTGAGCAATTTCGCATCCGTCAGTAATTATAGATAATTCTACGAGTGCGGTAATCAATCGAGTCTAGTCAAGTAGTTCCCAAAGTACAGGACTGGTAGCAGTACTGCACCTGATAGATATAACCTGATAGGGTGTGAGGCGTAAAGTACCGCTTAATCTTGCTCAAGATAGCAATCTTTTAAGCAGATGTTTTGGACCTTAACTTGGACATTGAGATTGCTTTTGAGCTACGAATTCTAACGGACTCAACTGGATTGAACTGTTTAAAATTCAGTGGCAATACGGAGCAGTGTACACGGAGGGACGTCCGTTCGCAAACATAACGAGTGACGGGTCCCAAGCGAGTGAGCGCACTTGTCGGCAAACCAGAGCAAATGCGTTCCCGTACACGGCGGCGCGGCGCTTGCTTTCCGGTGTCGGTCGAATCAACTCCACGGATTTGATAGAGACAGACTACTAATTTCCACATAAAACCTCTTACTAATCGATGATATCTTCTCCAATGCGTTATAAACTAAAAGCTAAAATTCCAATTCCATTATGTAACTATCTCATGTTAGTATGACTACAGAAAGCAGAATCTACCTACTACAAAAAGAATACGCAAAGAATCTTAGGAGCTTTTGTCTCATAGGGCATCACATTATTAAGCTTAGAGGTACCTATATGAACATTTTGAATGACATTATTTAAACACAAACACATTGACATTTTTGTCTGTCTATCAGTTTCTACGGACTAATTTTTGGAAGGGCTGTACTGATTTCGACGGGACTTTAACAGGCTGTTAGAGGAATATACAAAGAGTAAATAGACTTCTGTTTATGTATTCAAGCTTCCTGCGTAAAAAAACCTTGATATTTTGATACCCATTAATTATATTAGAGACATCATTTTTTCAAGACCTACAGAGATTTCTTATACTTGCATACCGGTGACGAACATAAGCTGTTTATTTTTCTCAAGAAGTCAAAGTGTTCCCACGGAATTTTGAAACCCATGAAATCTATAGAGTCCATAGGTTTCATGTGTTTCAAAATTCCGCGGGAACTTATAGTATAAACAAAGTCGCCAGCATCAACTAGACAAAAATAAAAATGTATCAAGCATTTGTTGCTTTAGTGAACACCCTGGTGTATATGGAACTGTTTAAAATTCATTAGCAATACAGAGCAATGCACATTCACAACGACATACAGCTGCTAGTCAGTCCCAAGCTAATGCACTTGTCAGCTAACCGGAGCAAATGCCTGCCCGTAGAGGGCGCGCGGCGCGGTCGCTTTCCGGTCGCGGTCGAATCAAGTCCACGATTATGACCGCTACTGACACAGAACTGATGTGAATGTGGTTCCAATGTGGACAGTTTTGTTCAATAGATAAATAGAACGTTGTATCTGTAGATAAGTTCATTGCAAACCAGTGTTCTTTATGAATTAAGTTTACCTAAGCGAAGTTGCAGTGATTAAAACTAAGAGTAAGTAGATAGAAGCATAAAAATTTCCATTTATTTTTTATTTATGTATGATCTTTGCGAAAAATTCTTTCAACATCAAATATAACTCTTTCTCTAACAATGTTTTTCATCCAATAACCAGTCATTGTATGAATGCGATCTCACGTAATTGACGATGGAAAGTCATTGCAGTTTAATTATACCCTTACACAAAATCGGTTGCTATACCTCTGCTAAGGTGTCAAGGTGTGGAATTTTTATATGCTATACTAACTTATTTCCATAAATGAAGAAACACGAATCTCACAATTTTTGGGAATTTCATCCCCAGAGGTGTTGAAAGGGGATGAAAATTTTAAGGTCCGTAATTTTTCAAGTTATATCCATGAAAATCGGTAAAAGGATGAAAAGGGGTAACAAAGTTTGCATCAAGGAAGATTTTATAAAAAACCTAAATCCACGCGTACAAAGTCGTGAGCATCAGCTGGTATTAAAGTATAAAAAGTATTATTTAGCCCGGTCACGTACGTAGCTTGCGGCTATAATAATGTTGTTTCTAGTGTCCAATTTATTCCCCATAGGCGGCCTGGCTCGGAGAGTGTCCATTTTCACTGTCCCCTATTATGATTTGTGAGTTATCCCATTTCCCTGCGAAACACACCAGCGCTAATATCCCATAATAATGTGCTGGGTGAAGCGGAACTCTAACATCTGACTCAGTGAGTAAATTATCTTCCATAATTTTATTGCGAACTTTGCGCAATTATTTTTACCCGACTAGGTAAGTACGGCAAAGCCAAAAGGAAGGGTTATGATTTTAGCAGTGTATGTATATATGTATGTATGTATGTATGTATGTATGTATGTATGTATATATGTATGTATGTATGTATGTATGTATTTTGATGTATGAGGTGTCAATTAATTCTTTGTTATTGTCCAAGTGACATAGGCTACATTTTATATACGAAAAAATCGAGAAGCGACGTCCGACCGGCAAAAGTAGAATATTATTTCGTTTCGGATAGACATAATACCTAGATGGCGCCTGCGTTCTGCACACTAAATTATTATTTTATATTAAATTACTAAGCGTAGTCGGGTTTTAGTTTACGAACTTTATTTCTTGTTAGTCTCATTTTCGTTATATTTTTAGAAATGTTCAAACAAATATAAAATTCCGGTGTGCGTGTGTGTTCATAGTTCTCCTCCTAAACGGTTTGATCGATTTTGATGAATTATTTCTTGTAGGTACCTACTTATTGGGTCACTTGGATGTTTTTATCTATAGTTGGCGTGGTGTTTTCTGCCTTCCAGGTCCGGTAGTATTGTTTCAACAATTTTATAGCTCCCCGTAGTAAGAGTAATAAGAGTCGTCCTTAATAAAATTTTATGTAACGTATTGTTTATTATTTAAAAGCTGTGATAGCCTAGTGGTTAGGACGACCGACTTCTAATCGGAGGTCGTGGGTTCGATCCCGGGGCACGCACCTCTAACTTTTCGGAGTGATGTGCGTTTTAAGTATTTAAATATCACTTGCTTTAACGGTGAAGGAAAACATCGTGAGGAAACCTGCATGCCTGAGAGTTCTCCATAACGTTCTCAAAGGTGTGTGAAGTCTGCCAATCCGCTTGGCCAGCGTGGTAGACTATGGCCAAAACCCTTCTCACTCTGAGAGGAGACCCGTGCTCTGTAGTCTGTAGTGAGCCGGTAATGGGTTGATCATGACGATGATGATGATTGTTTATTATTATGAAGTAACATTTTAACATTTTGTCCCTATAGCGCACGGTATAAATGCTTAGAAAGAAACAGCTATGTTTCTGGTACATACATACCTACGTACATTGACAATATAATAATAATATGTCATTTATTTCAGGCAATTCAAGGAGCCCATACAATAGAGCCCATATAAAAGTAGATAAATTTAACTTCTGCTACATGTAAATCTAGCTGAAGCCAGCGACTTCGTCTGCTTGGATTCTTATAACTCTCACAATATGGGGGTTGAATTTCCAAAATTTCTGAAACATGTAACTCTTTATTTTTAACCGACACTACAACCGATTTTCATTGATATAACTTTAAAAATGACGGACTTTCATACAAACTTTCATCCCCTATTTAACCCACTTCAGGTTAGTTTTTCCAAAATTCCTTAAACACGTAACTCTTTATTTTTAAACAAAAACCTAAATACCAATTTACATGGATCTGTTTCACCACCTTCTGATATTATGTATTAGATAGCTATCTACAACTTTTGTCTTTGTCACTTGACATAAAGTAAGAAAGTGACAAAACTTACGTTTAGGCTATCCAACACTTATCAGAAGGTGGTGAAACAGGCCGTAAAACTTGAAAAATGACGGACTTTCATAAAAACTTTCATCTCCTATTCAACCCGCTTAGGGGTAGAATTTTCAATAATCCTTTCTTAGTGTGCGCCTACGTCATAAAAGGAAGCTCCTGTGAAATTTTCAAGTTTCTAACTTCAGTGGTTTATGCTGTGCGATGATGATCAGTCAGTCAAGACAAGCTTTATGTTATTACTAGCGGTCCGCCCCGGCTTCGCCCGTGGTACATAATATAATATAGCCTATAGCACTCAGGGATCACGTACATATCCAACGGTGAAAGAATTTTTGAAATCGGTCCAGTAGTTCCTGAGATTAGCGCGTTCAAACAAAAAAAACTCTTCCGCTTTATTATATTAAATATAGATAGAAGATAGATAGATAGATAAATGTACCTATACATAATATTATGTATGTTAGGCTATTATTCCATTACCGAGGTTTGAAATACAAGGTTTGTGTTTCAGGTCGACACTCTTATAAGCAGGAGTAACAGCCTATGAATGTCGCACTGAAGGCCTTATATCCCATTTGGAACCGCGTTACGGGCTTACTTCACGAGAATGTTTGCTAGAATTATCGCTACAAATATCGTATCATTTTGCTTACTTTTTTAGGGTTCCGTACCCAAAGGGCAAAAACGGAGCCCTATTGTCACTCTGCTGTCTGTCCGCCGGTCACAGGTCTCTAGCTCGTAGACGAAATGAGTTACAAACTTGAAATTTTGGTATTTGGTGTAGGCCAAAGACCCAAAACCAAATATTGAATTAAAAACTTAATTCAATTCTTTTTCAGGACTGCTCCTATACATGAAAAAGAAGCCGGATTTTTTTTCTTACCCTAGCATGTGGGGTATCATTGTTTAGGATTCGTTGACCTGTACAGATATACTATTTTTAATTTTTTGTTCAAAAAATAAGGAAATGGGGGCCATCAAATTTAACAGATTTAGGCCTTAGGAATATGAAACTTCGGTATATTATGTACCATATACTGTATGTATTTAAACAACAAATACTGAAAACAACGATTCATAACGTAGTTTGTAAGCTGTGACCAAAACAAACGAGCATTTTTTGGGCTTTTCTTTCACGGTTTGTTGCGATATCCTGGTCGAAAATGAAATATTTCTTATCTTGTTCATAATAATTATGTACGGAAACTTAAAAGAGCCTGGCCCGACTCGCACTTGGCCGGTTTCTTTTATTGTAATTTTCTTTCTTGTAAGTGTAACACACTATTGAACCTAAATGCCGATTCACATTCTGGACGAGTCAGTGAGCTTCGATAGTAACATATTAATTATTATTAAACCTATCATTGGGTATGCAGGGAAATACTCGTACTTATTTCAAACAGGTACATAAAATCCTATCGTAGAAAATATTACTCGTATATTTTTAAAATAAAATAATAAAATGCAACACATTGTTAGCACGGTGGTAGGTGTACTATTAATTATTCTAAAAGCGTACATATACGTACATATGTTATAGGTATTATAGTGAGCTGTGAATGTTAAGACAACTTTTTTTATTTAGGTTGCAATACGAAAACATATCATAATTATTGTATAGGTACAATTTTAGTAAAAATCTTTTTTTGCGCTGAATTTTGTGCGTTATCTTAGACCTGACGCCCATGATTGGCTATTAAGATTTATGTCGTATGAGCAATAGCTTCTACAGCAGCTGAGTGACTCATTGCAGTTTAGAGTTCCATCGAGATGATTTGATTTCCTAATGGAAGCATTTGAGCATTCCGTATATCTGCTTTATAGAGAAACTTCTTAAGACGCTATGGCTAGCAATATAATATGGCTGGCAAATGATATGGCTGGCGCAGCCTTGTTAAGATAAAACGAAGCCTATGTCTCCAAAATTCACTTCGAATCTGTGCCTTTTATCAAGACTGGTTTTAAATGGAAACCTCAAAAAGGAATTGATAGAAAGTAATAAACAAATAATTTTTAATTATAATACGTGGACAGTGGAGATAAACAATTACTTACTTAATAAAAAATCTTCATAAGTATGAAAAGTTTTAAAATAAAAAAAAATCATATTCAAATGAACAAAAGATTATGTACTGTAGAGAAAATAAGTATGACCACTCCGTTACACTTTTGGGCAGACTAGTTATCCCGAAATCTAATTTTCCAGTTTTCCAGTGGCCTCAATTTGCGCCTACCAATAAATTGCAGCAAAGAGCGAAATTCACAGATTGCGAGATTGCCTGGTCGATTTCGAAGTTAGCAGCCCAAGTTTGTACGAATTCTGCCCCGGCCGAATGGCGTGTCCAGCAAAATTCCCGTGATCACCTTTGTAAGCGATTATCAAACTCTCGACCAAGAACGCTGGCATTGCAATCAGGCGTTGTTTAGGTGGGCAATGTTTCGAAAAGCTTTATAGTACCGCCATCCCAGATATAACAAAATCCGATACGGATTTTGAATTTAGCAGCCAATATTTATTGGCTATATTATATTTAGTGGCCTAGTTTCGGCAATGCATTTATGCCAATTGCTCTGGTTAAGCAACGATGACCTATTTGATGACTGTGTAGGATTTAGGTTACCTATTCCTAATACCAAGGATAATCTATATCTATACATATAATAAAATCGTAGAATTGCCGTATCTGTACATTGAAGATTTTTGCAAAATAATAACTGGGGGATGTTAGGGATAAGTAATAGAACGTAAAAAAGCTATTTTTGAAATTTTTGTCTGTTTGTCTGTTTGTCTGTTTGTCTGTTTATCTGTTTGTCTGTTTGTCTGTTTATCTGTTTGTCTGTTTGTCTGTATGTTTGTGCGCGCATCACGTAAAAACTACTGAATGGATTGAAATGAAACTCGGCATGATTTAAGTTCATACTATGGAGTAACATATAGGACACGATACTTTTTATCCCGAAATTCAGCACGGTTCCCTTGGGAGAGGGGATGAAAGGCAAAATGTGTACTTAGCTGTAATTCGTTAACGGGTGGTCCGATTTCATTCATTCTTTTTTTGTTAGAAAGTAGATACTTTAAAGCAGTCTTTCCCAACGTGGGCGATAACGCCCCCTTGTGGGCGCTGCAGGCCTAAAGGGGGGCGGTAAGAGACCCAGAAAAAAAGGGGGCATTGTGTAGGGCTTTGGGGTCGATTTATAAGTTCATCTACCTAGCTAGGAAGACTCTTAGACACCGACTGAGCTCGAAATTCACGCGGGCGAAGCTGCGGGCAGAATCTAGTTTTCAATAAAAGATACTCTGTCCGAATACTATTAATTTGCGTTTCAATAATCAGTTATAAGTACTTAGCGGTTTTTAAGTATGTTTAAAAAGGGGGGCGTTAAAAAATAATTTATTCTTAAAGTGGGCAGTAGACAAAAAAAGGTTGGGAACCCCTGCTTTAAAGACTACAGGCTAATCTCCGAAAGGCTGGACCGATTTTGATGGGACTTTCACTGGCGGATGTTTACATTTTGATGTACCTAAACATCCGCCAATGAACTTTTAACAGTTTTTAGCAAGGTTTAAGCTCAAAGGAGCATAGGAAAAACAAAATGATTCCCACGTGATTATTAAAATCAATATCCACGCGAACGAAGTCGCGGGTATCCGCTCGTCAAATAATATACCGCTTTGATTCACCTCATTTATTCGGCGTGTTGCCATAACGTTAACAGTGATCTAGTAACGACTGGTAGGTACAACATTATAATAATTTTACCACGGCGCGCGCGGTGGTCCGCTGAATCAGACAAAGCATCGTGTTACATGTGCATTGTGGCCAATTCTGTTGTACACAATCTCTAAACCTAAACTAAATTGACAAGTTTAAAAATAGTGCTATCCTTTTCCGCAGGGAGCATTGTGAAAGGGATAGGAATATATTTAGGCTTGTCATTTTAGTTTAGGTTTAGAGATAGTGTACAACAGATTTGGCCACATTGTGTCCCTACAACTGGGTGGATTTTGGAGATCCGAATTAAGGCTTTTTACTTACCTCGGAGAGAACGTTAAACTGTCGGTCTTAGGCCGGGGCTGCACTGCGAAATATATTCGCGCGAATTTTATTCGCGCGGTTTATTTTCCGCATTTTAATACATTTTTTTCACGAATTTTAAATCGCAAGTGCGGGCAGCTTCATACATTTCCATATGTCACAGAATTCTGCAAAAAAAATAGCGCGAATAAATTTCGCAGTGCGGCCTCGCTCTTAGTAATTAATTATTATCAGTTGTCATCTATACTCTATACTAATATAATAAAGCGGAAGAGTTTGTTTGTTTGTTTGTTTGAACGCGCTAATCTCTGGAAGTACCTATCGGATTTGAAAAATTCTTTTTGCATTTGGTAGTCCAACTTTTGGGTCAGGTTATAGGCTATTTAATATCCCTAAACTCCTCCCCTAAGGGGGTAAATAGGGGGTAGAAAGTTTGTATGAAAGTCCTATGTTTTTAAAGTTACAGACCTGAAAATCGGCATTTAGATTATTAGTTTTAAATAATAAAACTCTGTATATTTTATTTTGAAAAATCTTCCCTTAAGGGTGGTAAAATAGGGGATGAAAGATTTAATGGGAAGTTTTAATTATAATTTTGCTATTATCAACTTGAAATTTGGAAGGTAGGTTAATTCTAGGGCTTAGATATCAGCCTAGAAAATATTTCACGAAAATCCTCCCCTAAGGGGGTGAAATGGGGGTAGGTTATGTTTTTGAAGTTACAAATATGAAAATAGGCATTTAGATTAAAATTTTTAAATGATAAAAACCTGTATAAGTTATTCTGGAAAATCTCCCCTTAAGGGTGGTAAAATAGGGGATGAAAGTTTTTATGAAAGTCCTATGTTTTTAAAGTTACAGACCTGAAAATCGGCATTTAGATTATGAGTTTTAAATAATAAAACTCTGTATATTTTATTTTGAAAAATCTTCTTTTAAGGGTGGTAAAATAGGGGATGAAAGTTTTAATGGGAACTAAAAACGATCGCAGCGCCCTCTGGCGGTCTAACTTGAAACAATCACAACGCCCTCTGGCGGACAAAACCGGAAACTAAAAACGATCGCAGCGCCCTCTGGCGGCCTAACTTGAAGCAATCACAGCGCCCTCTGGCGGCCTAAGCCGGAAACTTGAAGCAATAGCAGTGCCATCTAGCAGCCAAAACTGGAAACTAAAAACGATCGCAACGCCCTCTGGCGGCCAAAACTAGAAACTAAAAACGATCGCAGCGTGCTCTGGCAGCTAAAACTGGAAACTAAAAAAACAATTGCAGCGCCCTCTAGCGGTCGAAACTGGAAACTAAAAAACAATTGCAGCGCCCTCTTGCGGCTAAAACTGGAAACTAAAAACGATCACAGCGCCCTCTGGCGGCCTAACTTGAAGCGATCACAGCGCCCTCTGGTGGCCTAAGCCGGAAACTTGAAGCAATAGCAGCGCCCTCTAGCAGCCAAAACTGGAAACTAAAAAACGATTGCAGCGCCCTCTTGCGGCCAAAACTGGAAACTAAAAAACCCAATTGCAGCGCCATCTAGCGGCTAAAATTGGAAATTAAAATGATCACAGCGCCCTCTGGCGGCCTAAGCCGGAAACTTGAAGCAATAGCAGCACCCTCTAGCAGCCAAAACTGGAAACTAAAAACAATCGCAGCGCCCTCTGGCGGCCTAACTCGAAGCGATCACAGCGCCCTCTGGCGGCCTTAGCCGGAAACTTGAACCAATAGCAGCGCCCTCTAGCAGCCAAAACTGGAAACTAAAAAACGATTGCAGCGCCATCTAGCGGCCAAAACTGGAAACTAAAAACGATCGCAGCGCTCTCTGGCAGCCTAACTTGAAGTGATCACAGCGTCCTTTGGCGGCTAAAACTGGAAACTAAGTAATGATCGCATCGCCCTCGTAGCCATCATTCGAAATTAAAAAAAATCAGCCAAGTGCGAGTCGGGCCTCGCTCTTTCAGGGTTCCGTACATAATTATGAACAATATAATATTTTGGGTCTAAGAAATATTTAATTTCCGAGCTAGACATCGCAACAAACCGTGAAAGAAAAACCCAAAAAAATGTTCGTTTATTTTGGTCACAGCTTATAAACTATTTAATAAATCGTTGTTTTCAGTATTTGTTGTTTAAATAGAGCATATAGTACATAATATACTGAAATATCATATTCCCAACTAGTTTAGTTTTTGAGATAGCCCCCGTCACAAAAATGGTCTAAAACTGACAACTTTGATGGCCTCCCATTCCCTTATTTTTTGAGATAAAAATTAAAAAAATATATATTTGTACTCTACTTAATGAGCTCTAAACAATGGTACCCCACAAGCTAGGGTAAAGAAAAAATATTTTTTTCCGGCTCCTTTTTCATGTATGGGAGCCCCCCTGAAAAATAATTTAATTCAATTTCTAATTCAATATTTGATTTTGGGTTAACGTTTTACACTAAATACCAAAATTTCAGGTTTGTAACTCATTTCGTCTGCGAGCTAGAGACCTGTGACCGGCGGACAGACGGACAGACAGCCGAGTGACATTAATAGGGCTCCGTTTTTTACCCTTCGGGTACGGAACCCTAAAAACGATCGCAGCGCCCTATAGCTGCCTAAGTCGGAAACTTGAAGCGATTGCAGCGGCTGAGATGTTTGGATGTTTGTTACTCTATAACGTCGCAACTTCTGAACAGATTTGGCTGAAATGTTGAATGGAGATAGATAATGCCCTGACTTAAAACATAAGCTACTTTTTATCCTGGAAAATCCAGAGTTCCCACGGGATTTTGAAAAACCTAAATCTACAGCTATAGGTAGATCACTATAGCAAACTACCTTGAAAGTAAGTATAAAGGTTGGAAAAGGGAGCGGGAACGGGAAACAGAAATCCACGATTCCCTCAGGATTTGTGAAAAACCGAAATTCACGCGGGCGAAGCCGCGGGGAAAAGCTAGTAATATTAATAAAACGTCTTTTATATAAGTCCTGTACCTACTCCTGTGTTCGTAATTCCTCTCCTCCAAAACGGTTTGACCGATTTTGATGAATTTCTTTTGCACTTGTAAGGTACTTAGGTCGCCTGGATGGTTCTTAGCTACAGTTGGATCCGGTGGGTGGCGATGTTGACGTTTGATGAGTTACACAGAAATAGAAATAGAAAATTCCTATTCCTATTATAACGGCCATCGCATCAGTGGTCAGAGAATTCGAACTGGTGAGTTCCAAAGTTATTAGTGGTAGGTACACGATCTCTGACAAAAGATAATAATCAGAGAATGCATAGGGTACATAGGTACACGGCACTCGATGGTACGTATTCTAACTCGAGGGGAAGTTGGACTGTTCCCACCGGAGCGGGCGATTCATACAAACTAGTGCGCTTGTGGCTTCGTGTGTTTTGCGAGAACTTCTGAATGATTAACGCGCGCTACCGTTCCGAATAGTACCTAGTTTTTGTTTTTAACCCCCGACGCAAAAACGACGGGGTGTTATAAGTTTGACGTGTCTGTGTGTGTGTGTCTGTTCCCCTGTAACGCTCAAACGGGTGGACCGATTTGAATGCGGTTTTTTTAAAGGTGAATTAGTGGAGAGTTTTGTTAGGTATGTTTGATGAAAATCGGTCCAAGATGGCCGCCGCTACAAAATTGCGGATTACATATTGTTTCACAACTCCCTCAATATGGGTATCAAATGAAAGGGCTTGACTAGTAGAATATCACTATGCAAATCCAAGATGGCTGCCGTTACAAAATGGCGAATGTCGGGGGTTTTTTAAATTTTTAATTTATATACTTGTTTACACATAGTTTCAATCTTACTTAGCAGAGCTTTTTTGGCTCTATGGCGTGCAAACCACTGTCTATTATTTCGATTATTAACATGATACTTAGGATATACGTACCTAAGTCATAATATAAATCTATTCCTTTCCTTTGTAACAACAATTCCCCATAGGTAGCGCCCGTACCACTTCACGTCCACAATCCTCCTAAGTGGCAAACACATTACTTAAGTAAACGTAGGTAACAAAATGCCTGTGACACCCAACGGCGTTATCGTAACAAGCACCTACGAAAAAATAATATTTACGCTACAGTATACGAGGAGCTTGTTGAATAAGACAGAGACCTGGTAATTATATTATCTACCCGTACAAGGATATAAACAAGTAGCAAAGATCTCTTCAATATTCCTAACACTTAAGAATCTTTTTTTAAAGTTATCGTAACTGCAACATAAGGGCAATACTTTAGAAGCACTTATCTTAAAGGAAAAGTTTCCTTCATTACAATTTCAGATATTATCCTACCTTTGAGAATGTAGACGCTAGTTGAAAACATAATACCTACCTACTATTAAAATGAGATAACAAATTGCCCCAAAATGGATACACGTAATACGAGATAATAACTGGCAAACATAGTCGATTTGTCACATATCCTAAGTGTAGATGCACATGTGAGCAAAATATAATATATAATTATCTATCACTACATAGTATAAAACAAAGTCGTTTTCTCTGTCCCTATGTCCCTATATCCCTTTGTACGCTTAAATCTTTAAAACTACGCAACGGATTTTGATGCGGTTTTTTTTAATAGATAGAGTGATTCAAGAGGAAGGTATGTATGATAACATCCATTAAATAGTGGAGAAATACTGTTATTTTTGAGGTTTCTAATGTGATGTCGTAAATAATTACATTTTTTCCGCTTACATGCGGTTCAGCCTGCGTTTGCACGCAGGCTGAACCCTACGAGATTTATCAATATAATGTACTAAGTATTGTACACATTGAAAAGGTCTATAGAAAACTCCGCGATGGTATATGTCTATCTCTTATGGATATACCACAATAACATTTTTTGTCATTTACTTTTTTACGACAAATAATGGCTAATTTTAGAAGCGATTTTAACCAATACAGCATAAATCCTTATCTAATTAAATACCTTAAGTACATTGTTGATTTATTATAGATCTATATGGCCCTTTACAGCATATGATTTAAATGAATATTTTCGAAGATATTACAGATTTAAAAATTGCGGGACATAGACTTTGCGCGCGGCGCGCGGTTCCAGCCGGCCGGGGCGGCGATGCGTAAAGTTCTCCTATAGCATTTTGAATTTAGCAGCGATCGGACGCGTATGCTATCGAGTATCGGAGCTTTCTAGCGAGGAAAATAACAATCACACTAATATTATAAAGGCGTTATTAAGTTATTAAGTTTATGTGTATGTTTGTTCCTCTTCTCCGCCGCAACTACTGAACCGATTTGGCTGAAATTTTAAATGGAGATAGCTTATGCCCTGACTTAACACATAAAGTAACTTTTTATCCCAGAAAAGTATTCCTGTAGGACTAAAATAGATATAGACCTCCAAAACGCCACAGAGGGCGCTGACTGTTCTTAGGTAAATCACGCTCACATAACCCATTATTGCAATACTTTGCTGTGTAGCATGCATTGGCAACACATAGGCTACTTTTTATCCTGGAAAAATGCACAGTTCCCACGGGATTTTGAAAAACCAGAAATCTATATCTACAGCTATAGGTAGATTACTTACTATAGCGACCTTGCTTGATATTTTAAGTATAAAGGTAGGAAAAGGGAGCGGGAACGGGAACCGGAACTCCACGATTCCCTCGGGATTTGTTCAAAACCGAAATTCACGCGGGCGAAGCCGCGGGCAGAAGCTAGTCTATCTATCTATCTATCTTCTTCTTCTATAATATAATAAAACTGTAACAGATCCAATTCTGTACATTGAAGATATTTTGAAAATTTTTATTGGAGGGCACTCTATAATCGATACTGAAGCCAAAACTGCAATTTTTTTCATTTTTGTCTGTCTGTCTGTCTTTCTGTCTGTCTGTCTGTCTGTCTGTCTGTCTGTCTGTCTGTATCTTGGCCGCGCATCACGCCGAAACTATTGAATGGATTCAAATGAAACTTGGTACGATTTGAGTTTATACTCCGAGGTAGGACATAGGATACTTTTTATCCCGAAATTCAGCACGGTTCCCTTGGGAGAGGGGATGAAAGTTAAAACGTGTATTTAGCTGTAATTCACTAATGCGTTGTTCGATTTCACTCATTCTTTTTTTGTTAGAAAGGTAGTACTTTATGTATTGTCCCGTAAATATTTCAAGGTCATAGGTTTTTTAGTTTAGAAATGACAGACATTACAATCCTCAGTATTGGGTTCAAATAACTTGGGACCCGGATCTTTGAACGTACGGCTTATTTTAAACTGGTGTGTGTTTAAATTTATGTTTGTCGGTCTGTCTATTTATTCCAGCTAATCTCCGAAACGGCTGGATCGATTTTAATGGAACTTTCAATGTTATAAGGAGTAACGTAGGCTACATTTAGTTTAGGTACATAAAAGAATTATGGGATCCGATCCGATCCTATATAAAAACCTATATCTACGCGAACGAAGTTGCGGGGTTCAGCTAGTGTCTCAATATAATTGTATATAACATTGGAACTAATGTGTTTTGACAAGATAACTTGCATAGTAATTTAAACTTAATTCAAATAATGAAGTAAAATAAAAGAATTTTGATTTATTTAATAATTTGTTGTATTTAACAACCATTATGACACAACTTGGTATATTTTACCATATTTTAGCCTATGCCATATTTATACCATATTCCTCTCACACACGTGCCGTGCGGATTCGTCTGGTACCAGGCTGGGGCGCCGGACATTCCATACGTAGCCAGTTTCTACCCGACTCGACAATGCAAATAGTTACATTTCCAATTACAAACGTTGTCGCCGGCCACTACCCTCCCAACATGTGTGAATCGGCCAATACGAATCCACACACCGACACACAGACCATGTCGCGTCAGGTCACCAATTCGGCCCGACGCGGCGGACCTATGTACCTACTTGTTCATAAAACACTACGTCCAATGCCCGGCGCCGGCTTGGTACCGGATCAATTGACGACCCCCCTGGCGCAGTGGTAAGTGCTGTGTTCTTATAAGTGGGAGGTCCACAGTTCGATTCCCGGCAGGGGCAATTTGGGATTTTATAATTTCTAAATTGTCTCTGGTCTGGTCTGGTGGGAGGCTTAAGCCGTGGCTGGTTACCACACTACCGGCAAAGCCGTGCCGCCAAGCGCTTTAGCGTTCCGGTACGTGTGCATCTACACTATATCTGGTAGGTACCCAATCCGATCTAGATTTCGACCGTGACCAGCGGCTGCGGTCGGTCGGTCAAACCACACACAACTTAGTATGTAGCCTAAATACCTAGATCTAGTATGTCAAACTTTATTAATATCATGGCCAGTTTCGCATTTGGTTTACGTAAGGCGAAGCGTAACACGTTAAAAGATAGAATTATATAATCGTTTTCTTAAGTTGGTGAAAAGGAAAACGAAGCCTATCAATTTCCCACGAGTCTCCTCTAAGAATGAGAAGGGCTTAGGCTGTAGTCCACCACTCTGGCCGAGATTGGTGATTGGTTGCGGATTGGTAGATTTCACACGTCTTTGAAAACAAACAAAACTCATTTTGTTAAACATGATCATCATCAGGAAATCAGGAAATCAGAAAACATGATTTCCTCACGATGTTTTCTTTCACCGTTAAAGCAAGTGATGTTTAATTGTTTAAAACGCATGTATATAACTCCGAAAATTTAGAGATGCCTGCCGGGAATTGAGCTCGGTCACTCTGATAGTCAGAGTATAGATAGGCCAAAGTCTTACCCACCGCATTCTTAATCATGGAATACTGAACATACGAGATAGGTAACTATATGTATGTATATAGTGTAGATACATTTCACGCTAACTTGAAACGGCAGTTGGACTGCGCTCTCGTGCGGGGGATTGTTTGAAAATTATTAATTATGAAACGTGCTTTACGAGTTCACGTGAATAATTTGTGAAATTCTAAACGGAAGCAGCTACTCGCGTATGCGGCTGACGCGTGTGTTAATTAAGGTAACAAACATGTAGTTAGCTCAACTTATGAAATTCCAATTTGCATTGCTGACGGTGTAGGTAGGTACCTACTTACCTAGTGGTATAACATCTCCTTTGAATTTATTTTAACGACGAAACTGCTCGCGATTTTTATTTGGCCCTTAGCCCACAAGTTAGCCATTGACACATACACACACGTACATACACACACACACACACATACATGAGCCTGCGCATACACACATAGGACATTACCTATTTACCTTGTTATTTTTTAGTTACATTAGTTACTTACTTTAAAATAAATGTTTTACTGTACTGTACTGTACTTGTACTGGGAAGAGACTGAACCCCATGTCACGGGTATCCTAGTTTGGGGGTCGAGGGTACTTTTAAGAAATATGTAATTTCAACTTTGGAACTAAATAAAGATTTATTATTATTATCGTTTTAGTTTTAACTATGTGTATGTATTTGAGTCTGCGTAGAGTCAGAGTAAGCTCTATAGATCTCACCCTAAGGCTTGAGGTCTATAGAGCTTACTGTGACTGTACTCATACTTGAGACAAAATTGAAATTTTTGTCAGGGACATGTTTTAAATATCTCGTTGTAAACGAGATATAAACATGTCCCTGACATAAATCTGTATCGTTTTAGTTTTGACTATGTCTATGTATTTAACTTGAGTCAGAGTAAGCTCTATAGATCTTACTCTAAAGCTGAGGTCTATAGAGCTTACTCTGACTATACTCATATACTTGAGACATAATTGAAACGAAACACATTTAAGTAACGCAGTTGAAACGGGATATAAATATATCCCTATATATTTTATATCCCGTTTCAACTGTGTCTCAAGTCTGAGTGGAGATAGAGAAGTCTCTATAGATTTCAGCCTCAAGCGCAGCGGAAAGGTTTTCATCAGACCAATCAGATCATTAATAGATAACGTGATGAAATTATCACGTCATCTATCAATGATGTAATTTGTCCGCTCCGCGTTCTAGCCAAACGCAATACTTGAGCAAATAAAACAAAACCGCGACTGTTATTACTGTAGCACGTCTGAAATAAGTATAACTGAAATTAATGGCACCCCGACTACCTATACATATTCCGTTAGAAAACTCATAATATCTAATTTTCAGTTGAACCCGAATTATGTTGTTCCGAGTGCAATAAAATATAATTACGAATACGAGCAATTTCTGTTTATATATATATTCGACGACCTTCCGGCTTCCGTGTTTCCCTCCTCGTACGACTTGAGTACCTTCAACGTAAGAGTGAATAGGCATTTTCTAGGCAAGCGCGCTCCAATTTAGACCTCATTATGGCTTTTCAGGCATGATTGTCGTCAAGCGTAAGCCTATCATTCAATAAAAAATAAAAATAAAATATTATTTCTAGGGTTCCGTAGTAAAACAACAATCCTCACAAGGAATAATATAGTTTCATTTACTCTGTCTGTCCGTCTTTTGCCAGTTTATATTCAGAAACTATGAAAGCTATGTTAAATTGCTTTTTTTGAAGTCAGTTATATTATATTGTATGTTTGTATGTATGTAGGTATGTTTGTGCAAGCATTTCTACTAAACTGTGAATCGGATGGTGACCATTTATTTTTAATTGGCTTTAGTTTTCAATATAGGGACACTTATCCCGTTTCAGTTATTCTTTATGTTTTAACCCCCGACGCAAAAACGTGTGTGTGCGTGTGCGTGTGCGTGTGCGTGTGCGTGTGCGTGTGCGTGTGCGTGTGCGTGTGCGTGTGCGTGTGCGTGTGCGTGTGCGTGTGCGTGTGCGTGTGCGTGTGCGTGTGCGTGTGCGTGTGTGTGTGTGTGTGTGTGTGTGTCTGTATGTTCCCCTGTAGCGCTCAAACGGGTGAACCGATTTCAATGCGGTTTTTTTGTTTGAAAGGTGAATTAGTCGAGAGCGTTGTTAGCTATGTTTGATGAAAATCTATCCAAGATAGCCGCCGCTACAAAATGGCGGATTACATATTTTTTCACAACTAACTCAATACGGGTATCAAATGAAAGAGCTTGACTAGTCGAATAGCACTATGCAAATCCAAGATGGCCGCCCCCACAAGATGGTGAATGTCGGGGGTTTTTTTTATTTTTAATTTATACTTGTGTATATTAAAATCAGTTTGATATTTCTAAAATTACCTATAGCTTGTTTTTTCATTCTTAGTATGTTACAATACAATAACGCCTGATGGATATCGATAATATTTTGATCTTTTCAAAGAGTTTGCTTTATAAAATGCTCAGAAGCAGAATGTGAACTTCTGTGTAGAATATTTTATCTGATTATTTCGATATGAAAATAGATACGAGTATATTTAATTCATAACAAAGGTACATACCTATTTTAGCATTTTGAATAAAATCACAAATATGTTCGAAACATTATGGTTAAGTATCCACTATCCATAAATCACAAGCTATAATTTAAGAAACATTCATCATCATCATCATCATCATGATCAACCCATGACCGGCTCACTACAGAGCACGGGTTTCCTCTCAGAGTGAGAAGGGTTTTGGCCATAGTCTACCACGCTGGCCAAGCGGATTGGCAGACTTCACACACCTTTGAGAACGTTATGGAGAACTCTCAGGCATGCAGGTTTCCTCACGATGTTTTCCTTCACCGTTAAAGCAAGTGATATTTAAATACTTAAAACGCACATAACTCCGAAAAGTTGGAGGTGCGTGCCCCGGGATCGAACCCACGACCTCCGATTAGAAGTCGGTCGTCCTAACCACTAGGCTATCACAGCTTTTTCATCAAGAAACATTGAATCGACTTTAATATACCGAAATAAGCCAGCCATCACACGTACACGTTTTAGCCCATATCTTGAAATATACCTACACAAACGATTTTGATGAAACTTACACTGTTCCCTAAGTTAAACTAAGTTTCCCGCATAGAAACCGATCTAGGGTATGGGTTTAATAAAAACTTCTATACCTCTTCCAGGTAAGCGCACTTCCACCTTAGACTACTATCAGGTAAGATGAGCAGTCTAGCAGCTAACGCAGCTAACTTATAGATGAACTAGAGAATGCCCGCGGCTTCGCCCGCGTGAATTTCGATATTGCACAAATCCCGAGGAAATCATGGATTTCCGGTTCCCGTTCCCGCTCCCTTTTCCAACCTTTATACCTACTTTCAAGGAAGTTTGCTACAGTAATCTACCTATATCTGTAGCTATATATTTCGGTTTTTTCAAAATCCCGTGGAAACTCTTTGATTTTTCGGGATAAAAAGCCTATACCAAGGTTTTAAGTCAGGGCATTAGCTATCTCCATTCAAAATTTCAGCCAAATCGGTTCAGTAGTTGCGGCGTGATTGAGTAACAAACATCCAAACATACAAACATCTAAACATCCAAACATCCAAACATCCACACTTTCACATTTATAATATTAGTAGGATAAATTTATTAATTAATTTAACGCGTCGTCGCGTCGCAGCGTGCGGTCCACGTTGCGCGGCCATCTTTTTAACGGGGCGACATGAATCAAGGCATAAACTGACTACGACCGACGACATGATATTAATAAAACAGCCCAGATATATGTGTCCGGGTGACCGCAGCACGAGCCGTGCCACGGGAGCATGTTGCACTTAATAATTTAACGCTTTTTTTTTTTCAATAAAATTATTTATACTTAGTGAGTTAAGTTCAGAAGAAATATTTTTCTTCGTGCAATTTCTACCACCCGTTTTCACTCTTTGAAAGTTAAAATTTCTTAAATTCCTCCATATTGAACCTGTTATCTAAATCCATCATCCTAATTGGCCCTAGTGGATCGTAAGATCAAATGATGCGATTTCGTCGTTTGATGAAAATTAGTACAGCGATCGCACGATGACTTTCGAGCTTCCAAATTCTAATTACCTAGGATACTCTTAGGGGATCAATATATTTGATTCGATCGCAGGTCTAAATCGCATCATTTGATCGTACTTACGATCATCAGCCGATTAGGACGACGCGGAAACCTTAGGCAGTTGTCCCACCGGTGACGATGAACGAGATGCGAGTAGAGCTAGAAACTATGTAGAAACGAGTTGGCGAGCAGCGGGAAGCGAGCGTGTAGTTCCGATAGTTTTGTCGCTGGGCTATAAGCGAATGTGCGAGTGCGATTACTCGCGCCACTCACTCGCGGCGGCAGTCAAGTGCTAACATGCGACGCACGAGAAAATTATCTCTACACTTTTTCTCGACGAATACAATAGAATTTGACGAGAAAAAGCGTAGAGATAATTTTCTCGTGTGTCGCATGTTAGCCCTGGGCGGTCTTTTGGTCTCTCGGCGTGAGTTTTGACCAAGCGAGCATCGCTGAGCGAGTATCGCTGAGCTGTAGCTTGTGGCTCAGGGACAAACTAGTGGAGCGAATCCTCCCCGGCAGTGTGAACAGTCAGCGATCAACTATTAATATTCGCATCTTTTTTATTTACACGGAATATATTGTACGTTTCTTAAGCGAGAAAATAGCCTATAGTTGGTCGCTTTCTCCGCGGCGGTGGGACAAGTGCCTTAGGGTACTCAAACAAGTCACGCACACTTCAATAAATTCTTGAATTCTCATGAATGCGTGCTATACGTTTTCGTCTAAGGCTCGTCGTTCATTTTTAAAAGGATTTTTGTATTCGGTCTACGGGTATAAAAATGAAATCTCACAGATAGCTAACTGAAACTACAGCAGCCATTCATTTAGTTAAGGAGGCGCGTCAAAATGAATTACGGCACTTCATTACGCCAAAGTGCTGTCTTATAATGGCTAAAAATACCCTATTATGCGAGCAAAATGGCTTTTCTCCTTATTCATTAACTTCAACAGTTGATTTTCAATTCAGAAAAGTATAATGGGAGAACAATTAAACGTAGGTATAAGACTGTATCTCTATATGGTTCATACGTTTGAAACAGATTCCCTCCCAAAGTGATTCATTTTACTGAACAATAGATGGGAGTGACATGGACTTCGATTAATAGAATAGAATAGAAAAGTTTTTATTCAAATAAACTTTTACAAGTACTTTTGAATCGTCAATTGAATCTACCACTGGTTCGGAATGCCATTCTAAAATTATAGGTAAGACAAAGCCTGTGTAATTTTTTCCCTGCGGCGTTTTAAGTATTCCTCTCTACTATAAGACAAGCGGACACCCGCGACTTCGTTCGCGTGGATATTGATTTTTAAAAATCCCGTGGGAATCATTTTGTTTTTCTTAAGCTCCTTTGAGTTCATACCTTGCTAAAAACTGTTAAAAGTTCACTGGCGGATGTTTAGGTAGATCAAAATGTAAACATCCGCCAGTGAAAGACCCATCAAAATCGATCCAGCCTTTCAGACATTAGCCAGTAATCTTTAAAGTATCTCCTTTCTAACAAAAAAGAATGAATGAAATCGGACCACGCGATCCGACTTTCATCCCCTCTCCCAACCGAACCGTGCTGAATTTCGGGATATAAAGTATATGTTACTCCGTAGTATGGACTTAAATCATGCCAAGTTTCATTTCAATCCATTCAGTAGTTTTTGCGTGATGCGCGCACAAACATACAGACAAACAGACAAAAATTTCAAAAATAGCTTTTTTACGTTCTATTACTTATCCCTGACATCCCCCAGTTATCATTTTGCAAAAATCTTTAATGTACAGATACGGCAAGTCTACGATTTTATTATATGTATAGATAGAAGATAGATAGAAGAAGATAATATAGAAGATAGAATAGATATAGAAGATACATAGATAGATAGATATAGATAGGAGGCCTGTGCCCAGCAGTGGGACGTTAAAGACTTTAGTATTGTGGTGGTATAGTGATGGTGGTTTACTATACTAAAACTACGATATTGTGTTCGAATTTATCCAGTAATGATGTTCGAGTTCATACAATGTCAAGTATTGCTCTGCGCTCGTCGCCGAGAGCATGCCGGGTGCTTAAGATACAAAAAATATAGAACGAACGTTATTTGAAAAAGCTCTCGTTAGTCTTGTTATCAAATTGGTTCAATTTGTAATTTGCGAGTACACATTGCATTAATTTTTAACCCCGACGCAAAAACGACGGGGTGTTATAAGTTTGACGTGTCTCTGTGTGTGTGTGTGTGTGTCTGTCTGTTCCCCTGTAGCGCTCAAACGGGTGGACCGATTTGAATGCGGTTTTTTTTGTTTGAAAGGAGAATTAGTCAAGAGTGTTGTTAGCTGTGTTTGATGAAAATCGGTCCAAGATGGCTGCCGCTACAAATTGGCGGATTAAATATTTTATCACAACTCCCTCAATATGGGTATCGATTGAAAGAGCTTGACTAGTAGAATAGCGTAAATCCATGATGGCCGCCATCACAAAATGGCGAATAACGGGTGTTTTTTAAATTTTTAATTTACTCTAGTTTCCACAGTGCATTTATAGTTAAAATTTTATTATTCAAAGTCGAATTAAAAGTTTTCATACTAAGTAAAAAAGCACTTTCAGGTTTTCCCAATTTTTTTTGTAACTTTTCGAATTTGTTCTGTCCCTAAAAACCTTATTCAGACTATTACAAAGTGTCCCAGAAATCAATGTCAAGCCGGAAACGCGCGGTAGGCCAAGTCGTGACAGTTCTCAGAAAAATATAAAAAAAATCTTGGTATTTTACTTTTCGAATTGTAGGTAGGTACGTGTATCAGAACATAAATCGGAAAACTGACATCCTTTGAAAACGTTTCGAGTCCTGTGACCACAAGATATTAACTTTTCTTCGATTATTTTTCTGTAATGTAATCATGAATAGCCCTTCTATAAATTACAGTTTAAAATTTTATCATTGCAATCTTATATTTTTTGCTATAAATGTGCTGATCTTAAAAAATACAGCTGCATTTGTAGATAATTTTTAAGTTAACATGTAGCATTGACATTTAACAAGGCACGCTCGTTCCATATCCGCAAATAAATTAATACTGAAGTTTCATGTGACCCCATTTAGTTTTAGTTTATTTTAATACCAAGCCAGACTATGAAAATCGGTGAAAATGCACACACTGCTAAAGAGGCATGAATTAATTCACAGACAGTTTAGATATTCAGTTGAAATTAAAAGTGACATTTTTGAAAATACTGGCCGTTCTAAAACCGTAGATAGCAGAGTTTCTACCGACTAAGTACCTACTTTTAGGAAAGCTTTATGAAATGAATGTTAAGTGGCCAATTTAATAATAATATTTTAACCAAACAAAGAATTGTTTCATTCATTGAAAATTCACCGTAGACCCATATATCTTCTATCTATCTTCTTCTATAATATAATAAAAATGTAACAGATCCAATTCTGTACATTGAAGATATTTTGGATATTTTTATTGGAGGGCACTCTATAATCTGTCTGTCTGTCTGTATCTTGGCCGCGCATCACGCCGAAACTACTGAATGGATTCGAATGAAACTTGGTACGATTCGAGTTTATACTCCGAAATAGGACATAGGGTACTTTTTATCCCGAAATTTAGCACGATTCCCTTGGGAGAGGGGATGAAAGTCAAAATGTGTATTTAGCTGTAATTCATTAACGCGTTGTTCGATTTCACTCATTCTTTTTTTGTTACAAAGGTAGTATTTTATATATTGTCCCGTAAATATTTCAAGGTCATAGGGTTTTAGTTCAGAAATGACAGACATTACAGCCCTCAGTACTGGGTTCAAATAACTTGGGACCCGGATCTTTGAACGTACGGCTTATTTTAAACTTGTGCGTTTAAATTTATGTTTGTCGGTCTGTCTATTTGTTCCAACTAATCTCCGAAACGGCTGGATTGATTTTAACGGAACTTCCAATGGCAGATAGGTGATGTTTTAAGGAGTAACTTAGACGACATTTAGTTTAGGTATATAAAAGAATTATGGGATCCGATCCGATCCTATATAAAACCTATAAACACGCGAACGAACGAAGTCGCGGGGGTCAGCTTGTATCCTCTATTGTTGTATCGAATGATCCTATTACAGTGTAAAATTATTAACTTTGACATCTGTTGCTCTAATAACCAATAGTTACTTAACGAATATTTAGTCTAAGTGATATTGTGTTTATAAAAAGAATATCCGGCTGAATTTTCTATGGGCTCTTCTCAAACCAGAGAACGTTCAAAATCCCTTAGTTTAGCCTAAGTTTAAAACTTATCTTTAGTCTTAGCTCTATCCTAAGCTTTAGTAAGCTAAGCTATCGTAAATAAGTGTCAGACAAGTGTAAATTAAAAATTTAAAAAACCCCCGACATTCGCTACTTTTTGTCGGCGGCCATCTTGGATTTGCAATAGTGCTATTTTACTAGTCAAGCCCTTTCATTTGATACCCATATTAAGGGGGTTGTGAAAAAATATGTAATCCGCCATTTTGTAGCGGCGGCCATCTTGGATCGATTTTCATCAAACATAGCTAACAACACTCTCGACAAACTCACCTTTCAAACAAAAAAACCACATTCAAATCGGTCCACCCGTTTGAGCGCTACAGGGGAACCGACAGACACACACACACACATACACACACACACACACACACACAGACACGTCAAACTTATAACACCCCGTCGTTTTTGCCTCGGGGGTTAAAAATATCGTAAATAATTATTAATTTTGGTGTTTATGCAATAGGGATTTGTATTTTGTGCCATAGAAATTAGGTGTCATATCTCCTAAAATAATCTCTTCCAACTAGCTATGACTCCTTTGATAGTGAACCTCTTAAATATATACTCTTATTTTCATATTTACATACGAATACATCTCAAATAGGAGATATATTATTATTCAAATAAGATCGACATCTATATATAATATACATATATGCTGAACCTTTCCACAAATGCTAATAAGCGTCACACATGTTTTACTGTAATATCCCGTACACATTACGATTTACGACACATTATTTCATAACTTTCTTCAGAATACTTGGTGACTTCTTCTGTACAGATTTTCCGTGCTTTTTTTTATATATAATAAGATCACGCAAGACGGAAAGGTGAAAACATATGGATATCCTCAAAAAATGTAGTTTGTAGACTACAACCACGAAGTTGCGAAGTGGTATTACTTAGTATTTATTTCCTGAAAAAATAAATGGCTGTGACAGACAGATCTCTGGTAGACATAACGAAAGCATACCTTAATTTTCTGCGAATACCTAAAAGAGTACTAAATTTTTCTCTCACATTAAAAAAACATAACGTCAATTGTCTCTTTTCGGCGTGCAACTAAATAAGTAACACACAAGTAATTTTCAACACGATTATAATATTAGAAAAGGATTCAGCTAACGCCTCGTACTTTTTAAATCACTTTGAAAGTAGGGAGGTACTCTCCTTCGCGAATCCAATATTACTCGCCCGTCAATTTCTTTAGGTGTTTCAAGCATGGACAGTAAAGCCCAAATTAGACGGTTAATTTTTGAGGCTTCATCGATGAATAATCGAAAATGAACCGTCTAAACACCGACCGTTCATCTTTCACAGGCACTTTGCCATAGTAAATATCGTATCGTGCATCGTTCACCGCAAAAATGAACGATGAACGGGGCACCGTCTAATTTGGCCTTCATGTACCTATACTTTTAACTCGAAGAAAGCCCATATTTTACACCTTCAAAGTATGTATGCCCTCGCTTCGCGTGTTTGGTCGCTTTGCCCTCCGTTTAACAATCTGCTATTGCAAACTCACGTCTTCCACACCCAAATGTGCACGAGTTTTAAGTCGTACGTCAATATCGTATGCAATTAGTGGGGGATAAATTGACGTAGCTTCAGCGTGCGGATGGGAACCACGAATATGTAATGAAGCAATTAAGTGCTCGCCTAACGCTCGGGTACAGTACGTTACGCCTTTTGTACGTGGGGAATTGCGACAATTGTTTGCTCGTGCCTGTTCAGTGTTCGGTGTTCGGTGTTCATCTGTTATGTGGTTAGGAATAATTGATCCTATATTTCAACCAAATTGTATCGAAAAGTTCTCCACATATTCATCACACGTTTGAGTATCTAGTGTTGAGTTCTTGGAGGTTAAATGAAAGTAGAACGTCTTATGATAGCTTAATTTTTAGGGACAATAATTCATTATAATAATCAAGTGTTTCTTTATAATCTATACATATAATAAAATCGTAGAATTGCCGTATCTGTTTTACCGTGAAGATTTTTGCAAAATAATAACGGGGGGGTGTTAGGGATAAGTAATAGAACTTAAAAAAGCTGTTTTTGAAATTTTTGTCTGTTTGACTGTTTATCTGTTTGTCTGTTTGTCTGTATGTTTGTGCGCGCATCACGTAAAAACTACTGAATGGATTGAAATGAAACTCGGCAGAATTTAAGTTCATACTACGGAGTAACATATAGGATACTTTTTATCCCGAAATTCAGCACGGTTCCTTTGGGAGAGGGGATGAAAGTTAAAATATTTACTTAGGTGTAATTCGTTAATGGGTGGGCCGATTTCATTCATTCTTTTTTTGTTAGAAAGAAAATACTTTAAAGATTACTGGCTAATCTCAGAATCTTCACTGGCGGATGTTTGCATTTTGATCTACCTAAACATCCGACAGTGAACTTTTAACAGTTTTTAGCAAGGTATGAGCTCAAAGGTGCTTAGGAAATACAAAATGATTCTCACGGGATTTTTAAAAACCAATATCCACGCGAACGAAGTCGCGGGCATCCGCTTGTAAATTAATAATAATAATAAATCTTTATTTTAAGCAACTGGGGCTCATTGTGTTAGTATATTACAATCTTATAACTAATGTTAGTAGCTTATAACTAAAACTAATAGTAGTTTATGAAACGGTTGCATAATAGAGGTTATTAAAACACGAGTGTTAGTTTAAAAAACGAGCCGCAGGCGAGTTTTTTAATAGTATTACACGAGTGTTTTAATAACTAATTATGTAGAGTTTCATACACTACTTTATCTAAACTCATATCTTAAAATCCAAACCATAAAATCTTGGTAATATTTGTCGTGAGTTTTCTTTGATTTTGCTGGCAAAAGATTGTTGGTCGGTGGTCAGGTGGAGTTAAATTCTCTTCAGTATCACTGCTAGACATTTTTCCGCACAATAAAAACCATGTCTTGTAAAGTTTTGAGTAACAAATAAAAAATTTAAATATTATAACTAGCGTATGGCGCCAAAATTCAGTTGTTACCATAGAGATTCTTCTTCTTTTTCGGTTTGTCCCTTTCGGGACAGGCCAAGATCGTTGACCATACAGCCTGGGTTACCATAGAGAAATTAATAGTAGTAGAGGAGTCCTAATGTCCTATAGAAATTAGTGGATCGGAAAATAGCTCAAGCTTATCAAAAATTTAATTTTTAATAGTTATTAATTTTTAGTAGTTATTTTTAGTAGTTACTTAATTTTAAGTAAACTTAATTTTTAGTAGTTACTCTTCTGCAATTTAACACAATTCACAATGTTTAACGCGTTTGTACAGTTACACACATCTACTGTAAGGAGGTCGCACGAATTTCCCGCCATGGCTCAAAAATACCAGAACCCAGTTCGCCTGTACTATAATGTAGAAAAAATTATTTTATAACATTACTTTGCAATAATTTCCTAACAAAGTAGTGTTATAATGAATTTTTTTAATTTTTTTTTTAAATATTATAGATGTATGTGAATAAAGTAGTCCAATATATGACACATTTTGATTTCATATTCGGGATTTTAAGATATGAGAGTAGATAAAATATTATAATTAACTTAAGTTTGCGGCCTCACCAATACTTGAATAGTGTGTTCAAGTATTGGTGAGTCCATAATTGAAGACATAAGTCGATGAAAGTTATTGTAACATTATATAATTTTTATTAAGCCTTAATAACGCTTCAAGCTATTTTTATAGGAAAATTTGATACGTGTAACACTTTCATTGGTGTAATAAAGGACTATCGGTTGATTACGACTATTACTCAAATGGAATTAGACAGTATGACCATTGGTAATGAAAAGCTCCTGCAAGTATAGAAATTTTGTTGGTCCCGTAATGTTGGCAGCAACCTGTTGCCACCTATAATTACATACACGAATACACAATTAGAAGATAAATTACGCCGGGATATTAATGAAATTGGCAATGCTCTAATCGTTATATTAGTTAGGGAAGCTGAAACAAATTAACTTACAATTGCAATGCAAACTGTATTGCTATCAATGCTGATGGATTATGGGACACATTAGACTATGAAGTCTGATGTGGAAGGTTTTATTATGAAAATACGACACCAAATCACAATATAAATTGTAAATATACCTATGTAATAAAGATTACCTAGTATTTTTATGTAATCAAACGACATCGTATTAAGTGATAAGGTCATCACATACAGTATTTATATTTAGTAAATTTCATTGCTAGCGACTGACTTATGATATTTTTTTTTTACAATTTTATCTACCATTTCTACAGGAGCATCTGAAAGTTTAAGCACGTCTCAGATTATGCTATAACACTAAAAGCTAGAAGTAACTGTAAAATTTAAGTTTTTACGGCTAGCCAGGATGAGAACAATTCCCTGAAATATCTCAACTCATAATCTTAGTGTCCTCCATTAAATTTTGCTCTTCTCCCGTAGATGTATATATCATAATAATAAAAAAGAAACAGAGTTAACTTCTATCTTTGATATTATTTTTATTCGGCCTTCATTTTTTTATGTGTCTACACAATATAACTAATAAGAAATGTAGTAATGTGATCAGAGTTTATTTATTTCGGCATAACAAAATATTATAAGTGAAATTAGTAGTGAAAACTTAATTACTTTAATTAGACACACTAAAGGCATAGGATATATTGTTATTATTTATTATTTTAACTGTAACGATCTGACCCCCTATTCTCTAGCTCAGTGGCTATTAAAACATGAAAACCACATGAATGAAAGTTTAACTGGCATATATATTTTATATGCATTGAATATATAAAAAATAAAAAAGTGTTGGTTTGCTATGAAATGTTATTGTTATTTTACACAGCAATGTATATCGAACTAATTCGGTGGCATTCATTTAGTGACGGTCACTTAGCTAGAAGACTAACCTCCATGAAGTGGATCTTAACCAAACAACGTTAGAAGAAAGAAGAAATAGAAAAATCTTTATTTGTAGTAGAGCACTTGTACAAAACATAAAATAAGATAGGTATAACAATTAAAATGTAATTATTAGTGTAATATTTGTCTTGTACAGCAGTGCAATGCCACAAACAGGTAAGTCACTCTGCTTGTGTTGGAGCACAGGGCCTCTCAGACTGGAGACCGTTTTGGAAACGCATCTGAGATTCCAGGTGTCCCAACGCTGATTTTCAGTGACTGCCTATACGAACGTCAATGGCATAAACTGTAATGTGTTTTTAACAAACTATTAAAAATAAAGTGCAAAGCATAAATGGAAGAAAAATAAAAGTAAAATGTAGTAAATATAAATACATGTATAAAAGTGTGTTTACTTAATATTATGGTTGTAAAAGGATGGATAAAAAGATGGGTGGTAAAAGGATAAATTCCCGTGTGGGGTTGCTGGTCCCCCATCGGGCGCGTCCCCCCGGTGGCGGATGGGGGAACGCCTCCCAGATATGGGAGGTACCGGGGAAACCCGGCGCGGACCAAAACCAGCAGGGGGTTGCCGCTTGGAGGATCCTGGTACTTCTCTGTTCATCAGAGTGGACTGTGGAGACTCCGGGCGGCGACAATTGGGGGGGAGGCTTTCGGGCCGTGAGGAAGAAAACCTCGTTAAAAAATTACAGGAGGGGGTGGAAACGCCCTGCGCGGCGGGTCCGCTGGTCTTTTTGGCCGGTGGGCGCTGGCTTCGGCCACCGTCGGGCAACCCGTAATCCGCACTGAGCGGAACCGGGGGCCCCACGCACTGAGCGAGGGGCCGCGAGGAAGAAAACCTCTATAAAAAATTACACGAGGGGTGAACCTCTTGAGGGTCGCCTGCGGGTGTGGCCCTCTTGAGGGTTGCCTCTAGCGGGGAACTCCGGGTGATGGAATGGTGTATCCGTCGCCCGTTGAGACGCCTCGGGTCGGGAGGCGCACCATTATGTTCCTGGTGCGCGTCAGACGGTGTTAGGGGGCCTTTAGGTCCCCCGGTGGAGGGTCTGCCTCGGCGGACGGCGCCGGCTGGGTCGCGGATGATTGCGCAAGTGTACCCGTAACCCAGCCACCAGGCGACACGGAGGAACATCGCTGGGTTTTAGTGGGTATTCTGGCCACTTCTTGGCCTGCCTGAGTCCCACACTACCTTCCGGAAGCGTCGCAGTCCGCTGCGCTGCTTCCGAAAGGTGTGCGTAAATGCATTTCCCAGCGTCAAAAAAAAAAAAAAAAAAAAAATGGTAAAAGGATAAATTAGTAAATATTAAATAATAATAATAGGCTCTCGAGGTCAGTCTAAATTAAATTAAATTAAAAAATAATCAACCATATTAAAACTTAATTTTTTACAATTAAAATAAAAACAAAATAAAAGTTATCTTTTTAAAATTAAAATAAGTTAAATCATTAAAAATTATTTAAAAATTAAATTAATTTTGGTAATGTTATTCTAGTTTTTGAATGTTTAAGAGAAACTTTTTATAATTATGCTTAAAACAGTTGATAGTTAACGTTACAATCGTTCTTGTCCTTTTCGCATCATCCCATTCACCAGGGAAATCGACTGTGTATCTTGGTGTTTACGTATCTATGCCTTTCACCACTAAAGTTTGCCGTTTTATGTGTAATCCAAAACCGATCCTGTCTTTATTCGTCGGCACGTCCGCGCCGTATACAGTTTTTATTATGCGGCACTGTTTTGAGTATCCAATTTTCTAGTTAGCAATTTGGTGTTCCTCTTTTATTTCCCGAAGAGGTTGTTTTGAATTTTGTATTAGGACGCCTCTTCGTTTCAGCGTTTTTCCGGCATATAACTGGGGTTCGCCTATTACAACCCGAAGTGGACCACTATAGCAAAACCATTATATACTTGGCTCTTCCATGGTCTGCGGGATGCGGGACGGGAGGAAATTCTCATTGATAAATTAATAATCAATGGATGTGCTCGTACTATAATGTATGACAAGCATTTTTGGCGCGGCTTTGCGCCACTGTGAGTGTGTGTGTGTGTATTGCTACTGTAAGGACATGACACTAAATTAGGGAAAAAGAAATTTTATAATTATAATAATTTTAATTATCATAATTATTCTATTATTTGCGTAATCGCAATTTAGTCTTTCATCTTGATCTCTTTAAGTTTGCTCAATACTTTTCTATAGTTAGTACTATACATTTAAAGTTAAGTAGGTACGTTTCAGGATATGGAAAAAAGATTTAGGTACCATAACCAAGAAAGAAGAAGATACGTTATTAAATATAATTTATACCCCATTTTTTAAATTTTATACATATTATACTCATAATAAAATAATTTATTTAATACATCTACTAAATACAAGTAAAGTTCGTGAACTAAAACCCAACTACGCTTAATAATTTAATAATAATTTAGTGGGCAAAAGCGCGGGGCAAGCAGCTAGTGGTGCCATCTGTTATTCCTATCCGAAACTAATTTTACAAGTGTAAATTAAAAATTTAAAAAACCCCCGACATTCGCCATTTTGTGGCGGCAGCCATCTTGGATTTGTATAATGCTATTCTACTAGTCAAGCCCTTTCATTTGATACCCATATTAAGGGAGTTGTGAAAAAATATGTATGCCACCATTTTGTAGCGGCGGCCATCTTGGATCGATTTTCATCAAACATAGCTAACAACACTCTCGATTAATTCACCTTTCAAACAAAAAAAACCGCATTCAAATCAGTTCACCCGTTTGAGCTGAGTGCTACAGGGGAACAGACAGACAGACAGACAGACAGACAGACAGACAGACACACACACACACACACACACACAGACAAACTTTAAAAATCTAGAAAGCCGCGCAAAGCTGACTTCTCCATTTATCTATATCTATACTAATAAATAAAATTGAAGTGTCTGTCTGTAATATCGAAATAACTACCTCATATTAAGTTCATATAGTTATTTGAACGGTACTCTAACCGAATCACACGTTTTTAAAATTTTTGTCTGTCTGTCTGTCTGTCTGTTTGAACGGGCTAATCTTCGGAACGGCTGAACCGATTTTGACGGGACTTTCACATATAAGTAGAGAATTAACCAGGGAGTAACATAGGCTACTTTTTTAACCGACTTTCAAAAAAGGAGGAGTTGTGTTTTTCTACCTATGTACACCGATATCTCCGAGATTTCTGAACCGATTTGCGTAATTCTTTTTTTAATCGATAGAAAAACATTGCGACACTGTTCTACAAAAAAATTGGATTCCAAGTCCCCAATCCTGATGCTGTAGGGGATCTGATCCCCAAAACTAATAGGATTGAGGAACTGTCGGTTATTTAAATTGATATTGGGGGTACCAATTAAAGACTATCGTTGAATGAATTCGAGTAGGTACATATCCAACTCCTCAACCCTGATGCTGTAAGGAATTGCATTCCGAAATCGTAGGGATCCCACGGAATTTTTCCGTTTTGGGGACGGGTTACTACAGATACGATACTTTTTGTTCTGGTAAATCAAAAGTTCCCACGGGATTTTTAAAAACCTAAATCCACACGGGCGAAGCCGTGGGCATCATCTAGTTTCGTAAATAAAATGTAGCCTATGTCACGCTGATCATAACAACGAATCAATAGACACCTCATTCATCAAAATGGGTCCAGCAGTTTAGGTGCTACATTAGTACACACAGAATTTCATACAAAAATCGGCCACAAGCATACATATATACATATATATACGTAAATACATAGACTGCTAAAATCATAACCCTTCCTTTTGGCTTTGCCGTAGTCGGGTAAAAAAAACCAGACGTTTAGATTAGTACGGCATGGAGATGTTAGGAGATGGAATAAAACAAAGATAATAAAACAATTAGAATTGATAGGTTTATTATTCACATCTCGAATAAGAGTGATCTAACAAGACGTGTTCTTGTATATCTTAAAATTTCAATGCATTGCTGTCAGATGATGTGTCACTGTCGCTATCAATAACAGCTATATTATAATTCACTAATTCATCGTCGTCATTCTGCAATCTCTCAACGTGAACTTACAATGTGATTTCACGTAGCCTCCGTTACAGCTTGAAAAGCATCTTGCACCAGATTTAATATTTTTGTTTCGAAACGCCAACGAAATAATTTAAAATGTTGTCTTGAAATTATTGGTCCACATTATAGTTTTTTTTTATAATAATTGAGAGGCCGTTTTAACCAATATCTGACGATGCGTGATGGCTTCAATGGGTATGGAAATTTTTCACATGAAGCTGACAACACTTACTTGACACAGTTGTCAGCCTCATATTTATTATTATGATATTTATTTTAGAGATATTTGTTGTTTTCCCTCACATTCTTGAGCACAAAACGAACGTACTACCATAACAATTTTTCTAGCACTACTTTTTATCACAATAAAGATGATTACTGCTATGTATTTCACAAAATTTTCGTAACGATGTAAACAATGAACTTTGAAGTTTCAAAGTGACTTTTCAATATGACAGATTTCAACTGCCCTAGTGATAAACAAAGTAACTGACATTTTTTGTGAAATTGACTTTTTTGCATTAACAAAAGTTTTATGTCGAGTAGTTTTTTACCACAGTGTCCACAGTTTAATATTTCAAATAACTTGAACCGTTTACTGAAATTTGAATTGCCGAAACAAATAACTGCACACACTAACCCGGAATATAAATGCAAAAACCAAGTAAATAACAAGCACAACACAAAAACAAAGTAATTTGATGTTGATCACTTTGTTTTTGTATTTAAAATGCAGTTGCTTTTGATTTTTCGTTTCGTGGAACGATCCCAGGTAAAACTTGTCTATGTTTGAGATCACCTTTACTTTCTTTATGTTTAATGTTAACAAATTAAACACTCTGTCATCTGTCAGTTTTGCTGCACGCTTGTGTCAAAAGTTTTCAAACGGTTGACGAAAACATAGATCAAACATAGAAACTGGAATTTAGGGTATTACTTTATGTACTTATAAATAATCGTTTTAATTGTTACCGGCTACTTACTATTTTAAAATGTTTCTACTGAAGATAGGTGCAGAATTTTAGATACCTACGTACATAATTAACTAATAGGGACATTACTTTACAGGAATATAACTAAAAATAGACACAGTACTGTAAATTATAACTTTACAAGATCAACATAGTTGATTGATGCCCACGACTCCGTCCGCGTGTATTTAGGTTTTTGAAATTCTAGTCTAAGCTCTGTAATTTACCAGGATAAAAAAGTAGCTTATGTCATTCTCAAAAATACAACTTATCTGTATACCTCGTTAAGATCAGCTGAACAGATGGTGCATGAAGACTTAGTAGACAGACATACTTAAATCGCATTTATAATATTAGTAGGTAAGTATAGATTCTTGAGTTGTTGTAATAAGCTCTAACTTACCGTCTCTAAGTTAACTAAGTTGGATATGCTTTGTCCGTCTGACTGTCACAGCCTTATAACTTCTGATTTAATTAAAAGAATTACTTCAAATTCACCGATAACATGTAGAATAACATGTAGAATAACGGCCTAATGCCGGTGGTGGGTCCATATTGGCTCACATAAAATTCCAAATCCTATTCGTTGTCTTACTACCGTTCTGTGGTCATAATAAATAATAATCGTTCTTCATAATTTTGTTTTTCATAATCTTTTATTCATACATTTTTTATCCCTACCAACGGATCTCATAACCGTTAGTGATCATATTTAGAAATATTTTCGGACATCCGATGATAGGAGTTGAAATATGTAAGACAATGCGCTCCCGCCGGTGATTACATAAAAATAATAAAAATAGTTATTTGAGTTATTTGGGAGGGGCGCGGGTGCCTATTAAAGCAAATGGGGGGGAGGGGGCAATATTTTTTTATTCACAATATCACAATCACAATATCACACACACACACGCACACGCACACACACATTTGAACATTAATTTTTGGGGTAACTATTTGTATCTGAATAACAAAGTAAACTCTTCTTTGTAATAAATTGAAAAATATTTTTGGAAGAAATTGACTTGACTTAACATCTTTTTAAAGATAAATAAGTAGGTATTTTGTAGAAAGGTTGCCTTTAAATAAGAGTTTTCAATGTTTATGCTTGTCCTGTAAAATTATTCTGAATGTAGTTACTTTGTATATCACTAGGGCAGCCGATTTATCAATGAATAATGGACGTAGTTCAGCAAAAGGGATTCAACCTACACAACTTGTCATACAAATATATACCTAAATATTGCTGAATTAAAATTAACTTTGCTATGATAAGTCGTGTGAGTTGAACCCTTTTTGCTGAACTACGTCAATTTATCAATGAACTTATGAATGAACACATCTTCCCCTCGTACTCCACCAACCCCCGCAGAAGGGCCAACTATATCGCGGTCTGCCTATAGTAGATCCAATATACATAAATATGTATATAATACAGGATATAAGGAAACATCTATCGAAAATTTAGCACAATTAAACACAATCCAATACCAATTACCATTTTTCTTATACTTGTATCTATTATTAGTGATTTAGTATTTAGTATATTTTTAAAACCGGCAATTAATAGCGGGCACAACTCGGGGTCAATGCCCGCGAGCGTTGGCTGGCCGGTGGCAACTTTAGCTATTTAGGGGTCAGCTGATTGCATTATATTGCGAACTTTTAAAAATATGGGAAATATTTTTTTTCGCGTTTTTTTTTTTTCGTGGTAAATTGTCAGTAATCATCACTATATTGGATACCTGTCTTCGTTTCCAATAGCGATCTCTTTATACCTTGTATATTGATAACTTTAGAGCAACAAAATTATCAAAATTTAGTAATCAAACATTCTGTCTTAACATTTAATAAAATGTTAAAACAGTTTAGTATAACAAATAGAATTTCAAAAGACACCAAAATTTCACGCCTGACATCTTGAAAATAATGAAGGAATAAAAGAGTACTCTCTCCGATTAATTAATAGGGTCTCCTTATCCACTGGAAGGCATCATTATGGGGTAATGAAGTGCTATAATTATTTCGACGCGCCTCCGAACTAAATGTTCACTTTGCTTTCTAGTGTGCAAACGTGATAATTTATTCTGTGTAATGTTTAAAACTTTTTTTCACTTCACTATCACTACATATTATAAAACTAAGTCCCCCGCCGCGTCTGTCTGTCTATCTGTTCCAGATAAACTCAAAAACTACTGAACGTATTTTCATGCGGTTTTCACGAATAGACAGAGTAAGATTCATGAGAAAGGTTTACGTCTACCTAAGTATAATTTGTTAAGATTTTGTGTTAATTAGTTATAAATATACGACGATAATAGTTATTGAAAATGTCGGAAAAGTCAAGCCGCCTGGGAGCTTTCATCGAAAATGCTGCCTAACACCTTTGCAATGTAATACAAGTATAAATTAAAACTTTAAAAACCCCCGACATTCGCCATTTTGTAGCGGCGGCGATCTTGGATTTGCATAGTGCTACTCTACTAGTCAAGCCCTTTCATTTGATACCCATATTAAGGAAGTTGTGAAAAAATATGTAATCCGGCATTTTGTAGCAGCGGCCATCATGGATCGATTTTCATCAAACATAGCTAGCAACAGTCTAGACTAATTCACCTTCCAAACAAAAAAAAACTTCATTCAAATCAGTTCACCCGTTTGAGCGCTACAGGGGAACAGACAGACACACACACACACACAGATTCCATACTTTACACAATAAATACAATTATGCGATTTTGAAACTTGACTCAGGTTTTTAGCTTTTATTAAAGTAGCGGTATTTACTACTTAATTAAACACTTGGTTCTACTTTTAAAAGAAGGTAATAATTCTTTTAAGAGACCATAATTTTTTTATGTAGGCGATCATAAACATTTTGAGTCTCAAATTCTTAAGAATTTGAGACTCAAAATGTTTATATTTACTCAAAAGACTCAAAAGGTCCAATAAAATCCCTAAATAGGTTGCTTATCACTTAAACGTTAAAAATCAGCCCTTGTACAAGGGCCGTAAAACGCTCACCTAAAGGAACTTAGCGATAAGGGAGCACTGATAACGGGCTCCCTTTATAGTCTGAAACAAACGCAACGCGCGACGTACGCGGACCGACGGCAACTATACAGCCGGATGCCCCACTAACTGCGCGCGTACGCGTGTACCAAAATTTTGTAATAGGAACTGTATGAAGCGTTAAAGGGTAAGGTTGCCCAAGTTGTACCCCTAAGAGAATATCACCATATAGAGGTAATTATAATTGAATAAAATCTTGCGACCACTAAAACTTTATTTATTAAACTATCAACCAGATTTCATGGAACTACAAAGAGCATTTTTCAAAAATGTTTTAAGCATTTTTTCAAAAATGTGCCTTGGTATCCACTACCAGATTTTAAAAGCTTCTAACTTATCCAGCTTTTAAACGGATTTTCCAGTTCTTTCTAATGAAGCGGTAATGCGACACAAACTGATAATTACAAAAGTTGGTTCGCCCGTAAGTTTCGCTAAGCGTGAAATACACTCACGTTAAATCAGATTACGTCGGGGGAAAATGAAATTTCAGTTAAAACTCCGTACGAGTGTAAACAAAGTGAATGGGCGAAGTTGTTGAGAACGCCACTAATATATATTTATACGTACCTACAAACCATAGTACATTACTGCACAAGACCGGAAAGTAAGCGTATGGTTGAGTCATTGAGTGTGAGTTAGACGCTCGAGTCGTAGCCAGGAAGCATGTCTATAGCACGAGGCCAAAAAAGCACTCCCAGTCGAGACATGCGAGACATCGAGACATGAAAACATGTTGATTGGCGTCCCATCGGACTATGAGAGTGAAAGAATACAGAGGGTTAAAATTATGTCCATACTTCTCTTGATAACGTTTCTATAATTTTAATCAACTTTGTAACTTAGGTACGTACCTAATGTATATCATCATAAATGGCTTTGTCACACTGTTTGTTATTCCTTGTTCTACTATGGAACGCTAAAAAGTGAATTACTTTATTACAAAATAATAAAGTTTAATCGAGCATTGTATATAAAATGAACAATACAAACAAAAACCGAAAAACCGCCAGTAATCGCTGAAAACCCAGGAGGTAATTGAATCGGCCGAATATAAAATATTATTTAAGGCCGAAACAAACACGATGCTCAACGCTGCTCCGAGAAGTTGTAACCACTGACCTCTAATAACACAATTGGACAGGCTGTGGCCGTACAAAATTGGGTAATTCTGTGACGATTCCATGCGCACTACCAAAGATACTTGGAATGGACAAGTTTCCAATAATCTTTTTTAAATTTATTATAAAAACTAGATGATGCCCACGGCTTCGCCCGTGTGTATTTAGGTTTGTAAAAATCTCGTGGGAACTTTGATTTTCCAGAACAAAAAGTAGCCTATATGTAGTAAGTAGTAACCCGTCCACAAAACGGAAAAATTCCGAGGGATCCTTACGATTTCGGAATGCAATTCCTTACAGCATCAGGCTTGAGGAGTTGGACCTACTCGACCTACTCGAGGTCATTCAACAATAAAGTCTTTAATTGGTATCCCCAATATCAATTTAAATAACCGACAGTGCCTAAATCCCATTAGTTTTGGGGATCAGATCCCCTACAGCATCAGGATTGAGGAGTTGGAATCCAAATTTTTCGTAGGACAGTGTCGCAATGTTTCTCTATCGATTAAAAAAAAATTACGCAAATCGGTTCAGAAATCTCGGAGATATCGGTGTACATAGGTAGAAAAACACAACTCCTCCTTTTTTGAAAGTCGGTTAAAAAAGTAGCCTATGTTACTCCCTGGTTAATTCTCTACTTGTATGTGAAAGTCCCGTCAAAATCGGTTCAGCCGTTCTAAAGATTAGCCCGTTCAAACAGACAGACAGACAGACAGACAGACAGACAGACAAAAATTTTAAAAACGTTTGATTCGGTTATAGTATCGTTCAAATAACCATATGAGCTTAATATGAGGTAGTTATTTCGATATTACAGACAGACACTTCAATTTTATTTATTAGTATAGAAGTATAGATTTAAGTAAAATAAAACATAAATCTGAAAGAATTTTCAATCTTTCAATCAAAGTTTCAGTCTTTTTCTCGAAAAAATCTATAGCACCATTTTGCAAACATCTTCAGCTGTCGATTAAAAAAAGAATAACGCAAATGGGTTCAGTAATCTCGGAGAAATCGTTAAAACAAGAAAATTTACATGGAAAAAATACCTCCAAATAGACGCGGTGACGTCATATTCGAGTGAGAAATTTTGCGTTAAAATACGTGAACTTAAATAATTATTATCTCCTTCATTTATTGATGGATTTCAAATTTTTTTTTTCACTGATTTATTAGTTTTAATCTATATTTTAACACCATTGTGTTCAATATGATATTTTCAACTCCAGGAAAATTCCTCATTGAATACAACACTCGACTCTAGTATCATAAGGTCGGATGTATGCATCCGACCAAACTCACTTTTTTACAGAAAAGTGATGAGCATCTTGTCCTCTTTCTGCCAAGCTGACCCCTGTATTTCTATCTCTTTTCGTTGGAAAGATACACATCAGCATAATGTCGGATCTGGAGACAATCTTCAAATGCCGGGAACCATAATTATGTTTTTTGACTTACTTATTTATGCATCAAAGCATTTTAAAAAAAAAGTTGTGTATTTTGAAATCTACTATTATGCTACTAAATTAATTAATTTGTTATAGTAGGCGTTACTGTACTTCCGCATATCTGCTTCTAAAGTTTACATTGATTTTGGTGTGTAAAATGACAACCGACCTTATGCTTTGAAATTTTTGTTTTATTTTTTGAGCTGTGAATCATTTTACAACTTTTTGCTTGTAATATAAATGATTTTACCATAAAATTCATGTAAGTAACTTAAAATAAAACTTTATGTTTCCGATCACATCAAAGTTTATGTGCTCTATGGGTAAGAGATACGCCTATTCCGCGAAATCTTCGCAAGGAGTTCCGCGCTCTCTTTCTATCTAGCGCGCGGTTATCTATACTAGAGTGAGAGACACCTATGGCCCGCCGCCCGCGCCATGTCGGTTGTTGTCAAAATGTATTTGAATTTGAATTAGTTCCGTGCGGATTTCCGAGTCACAAGTGTTACGTGTTTACGTTTAAAATACAAAAAAATAACTGTAAACTCCTATTGTTGTGTGTATTAATTGTATTTACAAGCAGTGATGGAGGTTAAAAACAAAGTAACTAAGTAAAATTTAATTACCTAGTTATGAAGTTACTTGTTTTTTGGTTTTCATCAGCCTACTCGTAAATCCTGTACATATTAAATATTAATCTTAATGTTACAGCAAACGGTGCCATTGTATGAGGAACTTTTAGCAAAACGTAAAAGGCTTTCTGAACTCCGAAACTACAAATTGATGCAATTACGCAATCAAAACAGTAAAGAAGGTAAGACAACTTAGTATACGTATTACTAATGACCATGATTGATGATTACCCATTGATTACCAATTTGGTGTCTAATAAAACTCCTAAATAGATTAATTGTGTTTCATTTCTTATCTACCATTTCGACCTTTTACCTGAATATCGCTTATAGTCCAGTAACTTTAGTAATCCGACCTTGCGTTAAATCGGGTAGTTCTGATTTTTTGCAGACTTATTTATGATGTTGGCCCAATGATTAATCTAAGTTTGTGACCTCGAGCGACGAACGCAACTTTGTCAAAAATCGAAAAGACCGCGAACATTTCGCATTTTTTCAGATTTTGGCGATTATAACTCAAAAGGACTAGTTCTTGACACTACCTTTTCAGGGCGTTTTTAAAGTACAATAAAATTGCTACAATTTAAGACCAGAACCAGCTCTGTAGGTACATTACTTACTGAAATGCTTGCGACTTCACTTGCGTGAATTCTTAATCTCGTACAAACTTTCATCTCCCATTGTACCAACTTAGGGGTAGTTTTTCCAAAATTCGTTCAACATATAATTTTTAATTTTTAACCGAAAATCTAAATACCAATTTTCATGGATATAACTCGATAAATGACGAAACGAGACGGGGTCTCATTTAAATTTTCATCCCCTACTTAACCCACTTGCGGATAGAATTTTCAAAAATCCTGAAATTCATATTTTTTATTTTTTATCGAAAGCCCAAATTCCAATTTTCATGGATGTAACTTGATAAATGACAGACTTTCATACAAACTTTCGTCCTCTATTTAACCCTTTTAGGAGTAGAATTTCTAAATATCCTTTCTTAATGTGCGCCTAAATCATAAAAGGAAACTATTGTGAAAATTTCAAGCTCCTAGCTTTCAGTTGTTAATGTTGTGCGTTGATGATCAGTTAGTCAGGACAAGCTTCTTGAAGCTAGAAACTTGAAATTTTCACAGTAGCTTCCTTTTATAATATAGGCGTACACTAGGAAATGATTATTGGAAATTCCACCACTAAGGGGGTTAAATAGGGGATGAAAGTTTGTATGAAAGTCTGTCATTTTTCAAGTTACATCCATGAAAATTGGTATTTGGGCTTTCGATAAAAAATAAAAAATATGAATTTCAGGATTTTTGAAAATTCTATCCGCAAGTGGGTTTAGTAGGGGATGAAGTTTAAATGAGACCGAGTCACGTTTTCGTCATTTATCAAGTTACATCCATGAAAATTGGTATTTAGATTTTCGGTTAAAAATTAAGAATTACGTGTTGAAGGAATTTTGGAAAACTACTCCCAAATTGGTACAATGGGAGATGGAAGATTGTATGAGATTAAGAATTCACGCGAGTGAAGTCGCGAGCATCTCAGTAAGTAATGTACCTACAGAGCTGGTTCTGGTTTTAAATTGTAGCAATTTTATTCTACTTTAAAAACACCCTGAAAAGGTAGTGTCAAGAACTAGTCCTTTTGGGTTATAATTGCCAAAATCTGAAAACAATCTGAAATTTTCGCGGTTTTTTCGATTTTTGACAAAGTAGCGTTCGTCGCTGGAGGTCACAAACTTGGATTATTCATTAAGCAAACATCATAAACAAGTCTGTAAAAAATCAGAACTACCCGATTTAACGCAAGGTACCCCATACTAGCAAATCCTAAAGTTACTGAACTATTATGTATAATCAGTTAAGACGCATTATGAAATATTAATAGATCAGACTTTTATTATAACAACTCAAACTACTCAAAATTTTGATGCATAAGTCTAGATAATAATAAGATAAATTTTAACAGTAGTAGTGAAAATTGCGGGCATAAAGTCGGTTTATAACTTATGCATAAAGAATTTGGGAATTTTGACGAATATTACCAGCATACAGTCGCATATCGTCAATTTTGAAGAAATTATGAGTTTATATTTTTTTTATTAATGATAAAGTATTTCTAGTAATGGTTAATAATAGGTACAGTTAAGTGTTAAATATTACAAAAACAACTAAAAGTGTATCTCTAGTAGTTTAGAAATTATGACCCGATTTCCCTAGCATTTTTGTTTTGGCTCTCCTGAAAAGTAGCAAAAATCGACATCCGACCTTATGATACTAGAGTCGAGTACATTTCCTACAACAATTTATCACAAATCAAATTAGTTACTTAGTTCTGGTTACCCTTACTCCCACATTTCTTAGAAATATCATCATCAAAGTCTGCGTGTATAGTGCATTTCACACTGTGTGAAATGCACTGTAGAATCAAAGTGCAATTTTTGAGTCAGTTTGCAGTCTAAATGCATGATTTATCCCGACTCATCTTCTAAATATACGTATAACTAGCTGACCCGTGGCGGGGATAACTAATTAAATGACGATTGATCAGTTATCGACCGGAGATGAAAAATGATTGATGAAAGTTGATTGCAGAAGGGTGAAAATTTAGGATTTTACTATTTTTGTATGTTGTATCATAAAAAAATAAAAAATAAAAATTTTGTCTAAAAAAAAATTTTAGGGGTGTACCCTTAACATTTAGGGGGATAAAAAATAGATGTTGGCCGATTCTCAGACTTACTCAATATGCGCGGGAGGACGACGCAGCCGCGGACCCTCTCCGCCGCCGCAGAGCAGGACGCAGGCGGCGGGCTCACGACCGCCGTCTGCCGCCCTAGCGAGGAGCTCCGGGCGATGGGTTGGAGGTCTCCATCGCCCGTCGAGGTACGTCCTCGGGTCAGGAGGCGCACCAACATGTTCCTGGTGCGCCTCAGACGGAGTAAGGGGACCTAGATGAGTCCCCGCCGTGGAGGGTCTGCTCTGGCGGACGCCGCTGGCTGGGTCGCGGACGATTGCGCGAGTGTTCCCGTGACCCAGCCACCAGGCGACGCGTGGAACATCGATGGGTTTTAGTGGGTATTCGGGCCATCTCTTGGCCTTGCCTGAGTCCCACACTACCTTCCGGAAGCATCGCAGTCCGCTGCAGGGCTTCCGGAAGGTGTGCGTAAATGCATTTCCCATCGTTAAAAAAAAAAAAAAAAAAAAAGACTTACTCAATATGCTCACAAAATTTCATGAGAATCGGTCAAGCTGTTTCGGAGGAGTATGGGAACGAAAATTGTGACACGAGAATTTTATATATAAGATAACGTAGGCATCCACTAAGAAAGGATTTCATAAAAATTCAATCCCCAAGGGGATTAAAAGTTTGTATGAAATTTATAATATGAATCCACGCAGACAAGGTCGTGGGCATTAGCTACTTCTACTTTAAAGACTTTAACTATAATAGTGATTATTGTTATGTCGATGATTCGATAATTAAATTGAAAGGTACAAATACATAGCCTGACGGATTATGATTGATATTAATATACCTATTTGCCTTGGTGATGTAGCCCGGCCTTTAGGGCCACCGTATGAGTGTGAATGCATCCAATTGGCTCGGCTCAATATATGAATATAAATCGAAATTTAATTCGACGGAAATAGCGATAAAAAATTTTTAAACCCTCGCGATTTAAGTGCCGAAATTATTCCCACTTTTCGGATGCTGATTTTAAAGCAATCCTTATGCAGTTCGAAACGAATGTCACGTTACAATTTTACGATTGAATGTTTTGCGATACTCGCAGCAAAATAATATGCTAACGAGGGATAGTTTATTACAAAGTTGCAAGTTTTATTGTAAACTTTTCATTATTAAGTATTTTTAACCCCCGACGCAAAAACGACGGGGTGTTATAAGTTTGACGTGTCTCTCTCTCTCTGTGTGACCGGATTCTCATGAGCATTGACGAACCTGGTCAACTTTGGAGCGCTGTAACAGCGTTTTAAATGAATGAAATAAAAAAAATTGATTGGTCCGAGGTATTTTTTTTTGTAAAATGTATAAAAAAAAGTTTTGGAGCAAAAAAGATTTTATAAAAATTTTCTCACTTTTTTGCTTATAACTTCTTTAATTTTTAATTTAGGGCAAAATGTCATATAAACATATTTGTAGGCAAAACAATTTGCTACAAATTATGTCTTTACGAATTTTTTGTAAGACGCATAGTTTCTGAGATATCGCGAAAAAAGTGTTCCCAGATGGCGGCCGGGGAACAAGGGTGGCGACCCCACAAACTTGAGGTTAAGGTTCTATTGACCCTGTCCCAAAAACAAAAATAAAATTGCGTCCTCTAATAAATGCAATATTCGGTCCTTAAATTGTAACATTTCAATGGATTAATAATACATAAGTATATGCTGTATCTGTGTCAGATTGCCATAAAAATATCTAGTTTCAAAGTTACACAAATTACTTACTCAACGATTTGTATGTTAATCTTTGGCATGGGATAGTCACTAGCATAATGACAAAACCATAACGCCTAGCTGCAAATTAAAGCGCTAAAAAAAATTTTGCGCTCCGATACTATGCCGTCAAGAAACTAGATTGGGTTAAGGGTCTACACTCTGTGATACCGAGTATAAGCCAATTAGACCATAATTCTAATTGGCAACTTTTTCATGCTTTCCAACTTTCAGTTTACTTAGTATGTCATTTTTCATGACTTGATTGAAATGCTATGGAAATAGACTATAAATGGTTCAATATACTCTAATAATGATGTTATTATTTTTATTTACTTATTTATTTATTTTCGCTATTTTTAGATTTGTTCTAGATAGAACGCCTGTGCGGTCTATCAACGAGTTCCTATTTTTAATCTAGTCTTAAAATTTGTAACCTGATATTTGTAGCGAAAAGTACGATTTCCCCAAGAGACCCAAATCAAATAACCTAGCAACGTACTAGACCAACAAGTGTTAATTAAAAATTTAAAAAACCCCCGACATTCGCCATTTTATAGCGGCGGCCATCTTGGATTTGCATAGTGCTATTCTACTAGTCAAGCCCTTTCATTTGATACCCATATTGAGGGAGTTGTGAAAAAATATGTAATCCGCCATTTTGTAGCGGCGGCCATCTTGGATGGATCTTCATCCAACATATAGACACGTCAAACTTATAACACCCCGTTGTTTTTGCGTCGGGGTTTAAAAAGTAGCAAAGTTCATAATATAGGCCCATTTGCTACCAAAGATTGACATAAAGTTCCGACAACTTTCATCTGACAAACTACTCGTATAACCACTACCAGCGGTTAGCTCGTGAAAGACGAGATCTTGCAAGAAAGTCACACACTCTACTGAAACTAGAAGTTATTATGCCATCAGAAGTTTCGACAAGTTCGTGACAGACAGCGTCATTTCTATTGTGAATAGTTTCAACGGATGAAACTTCTGCGGTAAAAGTTAAAACTGAATTAAAACCGAAAACTCTTTGAGGATGAACATCTTTTTTTACCCCCTGACGGAATGTGGATACATTTGAAGAGGATTACGCTTGTATTTGATATTATTCTTTTTAGGTTATTATAATGTTTGTCCATTTATGTCCGTCACTATTTTCCTGAATAAAATACTGGACCGAATTTATGTGTATACTAGCGGACCCGGCAGACGTCGTCCTGCCCGGTGACATACTGACATCAGTGCAACCTACCCGGTCATCAAAGTACTAATATCGCAATTAAAAAATAAGGGTTGATCGTAGAAGGGTGAAAATTTAGGATTGTATGTATTTTTGTATGTTGTGTCATAAAAAAATAAAAACTAAAAATTTTGTCTAAAAAATAAATAAAAAAATTTAGGGGTGGACTACCCTTAACATTTAGGGGGATGAAAAATAGATGTTGGCCGATTCTCAGACCTATTCAATATGCTCACAAAATTTCATGAGAATCGGTCAAGCCGTTTCGGAGGAGTATGGGAACGAAAATTGTGACACGAGAATTTTATATATAAGATGTACACACATGTAAAAGGACTTGTCGTAACGTATGTCGACAGATCGCGCATGTACAATTAATTATGTACCTGGCAACTTTTCATCAGGTATGCAAATGTAGAGCAAATAAGAAATCAGAAATGATCGTCCGACGGACGGACGGGCCACCGTACGTATCTGTACGATCAGACATTACGATGCCATTATACGTACCGCGTTTACATAACCGCCATAAATAATACCGCTACACCGCCGCGCCGTACATTCGAACAAAGTGTGCAAAATATGTATTATAGTGTGTGGATGTGACACAGGAACTAACTCACTTTGACCTAATCGGGTAAATTATTTCTGTGATAACGGGATCGAAATGGGTTTTAAAACAAGTATAAATTAGAAATTTAAAAAACCCCCGACATTCGCCATTTTGTGACGGCGGCCATCTTGGATTTGCAATAGTGCTATTCTACTAGTCAAGCCCTTTCATTTGATACCCATATTGATGGAGTTGTGAAAAAATATGTAATCCGCCATTTTGTAGCGGCGGCCATCTTGGACCGATTTTCATCAAACATAGCTAACAACACTCTCGACAAATTCTCCTTTCAGACAAAAAAAACCGCATTCAAATCGGTCCACCCGTTTGAGCGCCACAGGGGAACAGACAGACACACACACACACACACACACACACACACACACACACACACACACACACACACAGACACGTCAAACTTATAACACCCCGTCGTTTTTGCGTCGGGGGTTAATGAGGTAGTGATTGATATTTTCATTGAAGGCATGCAAAAGCGAACTAGCTCATAAAAGGTACGCTATCTTCCGCGCATGCTCTCGCCCAAATAGTGCAGGTAACGTCACTGCTACACTCGTGCCTACTGTTTCTGTTTTACTACGATAATTAGATTTACAAGCTACGTGCTTTCTTTCATTGGAGTCAACCACATAGGTACATTATGAGAACTTGCCGATTTCGGTAGATTCTTTTTCTTCGTCGATACGCTCTTGACAGAGCGGTCGTGGTCGACATTTGGGTGTTGTGGCACGCTTCACTATGCGCCACCACTCCTCTCTAACAGCTGCCTTCCTAGTGCATTCATGTAGTGGGACATCTACCGCTGTCTTCACCTGGTCTGTCCATCTCATAGGCGATCTGCCACGCGCTCTTGTGCCCTCTACTCTTCCCTGGACTACAAGACGTTCAATCGAGATGTCATTACGTCTTGACACGTGACCAAAGAAAGTGAGTATGCGAGCTTGTAGAATGGAGGACAGACGCTGCTTGATGCTGAGTTCTTCGAGGATTGACTTACTTCGGTAGATTACCACTTCCATTATGATTTCAATCGGCGTCGACACAAAAATGTGAGTTTCGGTACATCCAAAAAAAAAAGCTGGGAACTCTACAAGCGGAATCGGCGTTGCGTTTGCCGGAGCCCGGAACTGAGATATGAGGTTTGGAAAATGTTATAAAGCCTTAATGACTTTTATAACAAGCTATCATTTTGGGAAAAATTAAACCGACTTCGGTCCAGCAATCTCAGAGAAATCGGTGTACATAATATGGGTACATGTAAGTATGTGTATAACTTCATACATAAGAATGATAATAATAATGATGTATGTCTGTTTTTTGTTTCAAAGGTGAATTAGACAGTAGTGTTCTTAGCTATGTTTGATGAAAATCGGTTCAAGATTGCCGCCGTCACAAAATGGCGGATTATATGTTTGTTCATAACTCCCTAAATATCGGTATCAAATGAAAGGACTAGTAGAATACTATAAACTATGATGAATTTCAAATCCAAGATGGCCGCTACCATCATTCCGTACCTACTTGACTGCCAACTAACCAACTTAGACCTCATTATTCCTTAGATTTTCTGTGATATTGATTCGCTACCATGCAATAAAAAAATACGAACTCATATGGTTCTTATAATAGGAGATCAAAAGAAGCAAAACAAGCTTGGGCAATTTGAACGTAGCCCAAAGAAAAAAAGAGGCTAACGTGAAAACGATTAAACGGGCCAGAACGATTTTTCAATTTTTACGCCTGTCGCGCGTAGGAAAAGCTTTTATGGTATTTTATGATGGCTTTATAGTTGATTCGTGAGCGGAATTCATAATTTGTAATTAAAACCGAACAAAACGCTCGGGCCCCGAAGCCCTGTCGCCCGTCCTGCATGCAAAAACCTTCGAAGGAGACCCTCGCATTATTTATGGCTTGTTGTTACGATGCTTCGCGAAAACAAGACGTTCACAATGTACCCAACGCTTATCCTGAAGGCGGGTCCAGATTTGTGTAACATAGTGTAATGTGTCGTGAAATGTAACGAGAATTTTGTGTGTGGACGGCACTACGAGCTATTTAGCCTGTTCAACAAGTATAAATTAAAAATTTAAAAAACCCCCGACATTCGCCATTTTGTGGCGGCGGCCATCTTGGATTTGCAATAATGCTATTCTACTAGTCAAGCCCTTTCATTTTATACCCATATTAAGGGAATTGTGAAAAAATATGTAATCCGCCATTTTGTAGCGGCGGCCATCTTGGACCAATTTTCATCAAACACAGCTAACAACACTCTTGACTAATTCTCCTTTCAAACAAAAAAACCGCATTTAAATCGGTCCACCCGTTTGAGCGCCACAGGGGAACAGACAGAGACACACACACACACACACAGAGAGACACGTCAAACTTATAACACCCCGTCGTTTTTGCGTCGGGGGTTAAAAAGAGAATTGGTGTGGGATTTGAGAGCGCTGCTGTGCTTTTTTTAGCGGGCAATACAAGTACAATACTATAGCGCATTAGTTCAATGTTTGGCCACGCCGATTCTCTTTTTGAACAGACTCTTCATGAAGCACTCGCATTGGCACTCGCGCTGTTCCATCGAGTGTCAGTTTTTAGCGCGAACACAAACGCGCTCGCAGTCATTCGCGATGATTCGCGTTGAATGTGTTCACATGCCGTTCACACTATTACATTACACCTTATGCACCTCTGAACCCGGCTTGAAACTTTGCGGTATGGTAAATTCAATAGTAAATGGTTTTGAAACCATTTACCTTTGAAGTAAATAACATAACGGCTGGACTTACACTGGAGTATGCCCAACAAGCTTAGAACCCGTACTCGGCACTTAATTACGAGCATGTGTCATAACTATGGGCAGCGCGTGCCTTTGTCCACCGGACGTGCTGTGGGAGCGGCTAAGAAAGTAGTCGAGCATACTCGCGCACTCAAAAATTATGGAACCAACTCCCTCTGGAGGTGTTTCCACGTAGCTTTGACATAGGGTTTTTCAAAGGGCGGATCAGCAAACTCCTCAAAAGCCGGCAACACATTAGTGGTTCCTCTGGTACTGCAAACGTTCATGGGCGGCGGTAATCACTTAACATCAGGTGACCCGCTTGCTCGTTTGCCCGCAATTAATAAAAAAAAAAATACTCCATATCCAGATAGATTATGCCCTGACTTAACACATAGGCCTGGAAAAATCCACAGTTCCCACGGGATTTTGAAGGAACCAAAATCTATAGCTACAGCTATAGGTAGATTACTATAGCAAACTTTTTTGAAAGTAGGTATAAAGGTTGGACTTTGGAAAAGGGAGCGGGAACGGGAACTGGAAATCGACGATTCCCTCGGGATTTGTGAAAAATCGAAATTCACGCAGGCGAAGCCGCAGGTAGAAGCTAGTAACTTATAAATGTTGTATTACGCGTTTATGTATCTCAGTAGGCTGTTCATTTTTCGACTAAAAGCTGATTATACTCCATAGCATTGTCCCTTGTTTTAAATATTCGTGGACCACTTCGGTTTTCAATTCGAAACATAACAATACAAATTGGTACCCAAATTACAATTTCACCGAGCAAAATTTCAGCCAACCACTAGCGATTTCTTGTCCCCCGAAATATTGTTTGTCCTTAATTAAAATTCCATTGAATTATATCCTCGGGGGGTTGTTCGAGGTATTCGCCGTTAAAGAGCTTCGGCTTAAGCTTGGTTTACACATAGTAAGTTGTCAAGTAGTTAACTAAATTTTAACTTAATTTTAAGCGACTTAATTTTAAGTAAGCGTTTTCACGAAACCAGACAAGTAATTTAGTAAAGCTCTCAAGTTCATACCGAGATGAACAGCGAAGTGCATAAAATAATAAACTCTGTAATTTTATAAGTGCTCAGTGAAGTCACAGAAGATATTAACAATGAAATTTTCAATGAAAAAAACACTTTCCCGCGCGAAATAGCATCTCAGTCACCAGCGGGGGTTGCGCGGGGTGCGGAGGGCGCGGCTACTTAACCGAAAAATAGACAAAATTCTATTCTACTTGTTTACTTGCATACTAAATTTTAACTTGCAACTTATTACTAAATTCACTGTTTACATGCATTATTTCACTTAAAATTAAGTTAAAATTTAGTTAACTACTTGACAACTTAATGTGTGTAAACCAAGCATTAAACGGGGAACGCAAAACAATGGACAATAATTAGGGGACGTGGTTGTTCACAGATTATTAATCATGCAGATGGAAAAGTAATGTATTTTTGATAGAGAAATTATAGCAAAGGCGGTGGCGCGACGGACCGGCACATTTAAGAGGAGTCTCTCTCGGGCGCGCCTTATAACGGACGAAAGGGGACCGCTCTCGGAAACGAAGACAGGTAATAGCAGTGAATGATTACAAATCAAATCAAATCAAATTTATTTATTTGTGAATACATACATCAGTGGATAAGGTGTTAATATATAATAATAAGCAGCTGGTATTCTACCACAGAGTGGTGTACAAATATTATATCTAAAATTAACATTAAATAGGATACAAACAAGACACCACAAAAAAAAAACGTAAAAAAAATATTTCCTGTAGGTATTACTAAGCACTAAGTTTCGATAGTGGTGCCCTTCCTCCTAGTTCAGTCGTATTCCTCATGTTTGAGGGTCGTGACCACCCCCACCCAAGACCTTATTCTTCACGATGGTACGCCATCTCTTCCTATCTCCATCTACTTGGAGAGCATCTTATACTGTGGATTCGAGTGTGGTGCGAATTTGGTCGGACCAACGCATCGGACTACGGCCACGTAATCTTTTTCCTTCCACTTTGCCAGTGACGACTAGTTTTTCAAGGTTATCTCAATCTTTCCTGGCAATGTGTCCGAAGTACTCTAGTATTCGCTTGAGGCAGATGGTGGAGAGCCTTGTTCTTATTTTCAGTTTGGCAAGTATAGATGCATTGGACCGAAAGGCTGTCCATGGGATCCGGAGCATTTTTCTCCAGCACCACATCTCGAATGCGTCAATACGTTTGCGGTCTGCAGAGCTTAGGGTCCATGTCTCAGCCCCATAGAGGAAGATGGAGAAGACGAGTGTGCGTACAAGTCTAGTCTTCGTCTTGAGCGATATTTTCCTGTCTCTCCAAATTTTTTGTAGCTGGGACATGGCATTCTTGGCCATTCCAATTCTCCTACGCACGTCCAGTTCGCAGGAACCGTTATTTGTGATGGTGGACCCGAGGTAAACAAATTCTTGGACTATTTGTAGGTTGAGTGCGCCAGTAAACTCTAAGTTATTCTTCATGTCTATTACCATAATTTTGGTCTTCGAATTATTGATAGACCCAAGTCCTTGCTGATCAGTTGCATTCTTCCCAGTAGTCTTACCATTTCAGCTTCGTCTTCGTCTGGTGGTGCCCTTACACCTTGCATAAACGAAGTTTGTTTGTGTGGGGCGTTCTCTATAATATTTTTATTTTCTCTAAATAGCACAAATGCTTAGGCCACGAAAACCAACTAAAATAATGGGGAAATGCCGAGCTCAATTTATCTTCTGTCTGTCTAGATAATATTCATGTATAAACTAAAGGGATTTCTGCGGCGGTACGCCGTGAATAAGAATGTTTCCATTATAATGAAAGTTTCAATGTTATGATGCATGTTATTATTAAAAATGGCTCCAGTATACATTGTCAAAAACTGGCCAAAGTGTAAACATGGCGCTTTAGAATTAGGTCAAGGTTGTTTTGTTGTTTTGTAGATTTAGTATATTTAATATACTAAATAAATTAATCTATACATCTATCTATCTATACATCTATCTATATCTATACATATAATAAAATCGTAGACTTGCCGTATCTGTACATTAAAGATTTTTGCAAAATAATAACTGGGGGATGTTAGGGATAAGTAATAGAACGTAAAAACGCTATTTTTGAAATTTTTGTCTGTTTGTCTGTTTATCTGTTTGTCTGTTTGTCTGTATGTTTGTGCGCGCATCACGCAAAAACTACTGAATGGATTTAAATGAAACTTGGCATGATTTAAGTTCATACTACGGAGTAACATATAGGATACTTTTTATCCCGAAATTTAGCACGGTTCCCTTGGGAGAGGGGATGAAAGTCAAAATGTGTACTTAGCTGTAATTCATTAACGCGTGGTCCGATTTCATTCATTCTTTTTTTGTTAGAAAGGAAATACCTTAAAGATTGCCGGGTAATCTCTGAAAGGCTGTATCGATTTTGATGGGACTTTCAGTGGCGGATGTTTACATTTTTATCTACCTAAACATCCACCAGTGAACTTTTAACAGTTTTTAGCAGTTTTTAGCTCATAAGAGCTTAAGAAAAACAAAAAGTTCCCCCGGGATTTTTAAAAACCGATATACACGCGAACGAAGTCGCGGGTATCCGCTCGTATTTAATATACTAAATCTGCAAAACAACCTTGACCTAATCACACGAGTAGTAAATCTACAGAGGGGAAGCTTCCACAAGCGGCCCGCTGTAGGTATACTCACACAAACACACTCACCAACGGTTCACGGACGCGCGCTCGTTCCACTAACCGGTACAGTTGGTGACAAACATGCGCATATGTGTGAGTGTACCTACAGCGGGCCGCTTACTAGAAGCTTCCCCTCTGTAGGTACTCTGTGACCTAATTCTAAAGCGCCATGTTTACACTTTGGCCAGTTTTTGACAATGTATTTGATAAAATTTATATTCGTTACATTGCTAAAATTGATGTCTAGTTTTCGGTGTATTGGAGAAACTATGAAATTGTGTCTTTGTGTATGTAATTTGTCTTTGATTCGTTGATAAGAATGAAACTTTATTTGTGTGGGGCGTGCTCGAGAGCGCTTGCGGAAGACTTATTTCAACATCTAATATACATTTTCGCATTAATATGCATATTTTTAATTAGTATTTTGTCTGTACATACCAAAACGTTGAGCACAACTCTAAATGCCCGGAAATCGAAGCAAAAGGTAGAGAAAACCTTGCACGTTCTATCTATAATATCTATACTACACAACAGTGAATCTTGAACCTGAGACCTCTTGGAGAGAATCTACGCTTTTTTACCACTAGGCATTATAGGTACGGCTATGAAAAACTTTTTTTTAAGTATTTAAAGTAGTTTTTGGCGGTCATCTTTTTCGCTCAATCAACTTTCGCTCGTTACCAATAAGTAATTGTACGTTAGCACAAAAAACAAACAATAAAACCTTACCTTTTTCACAATCACAATACAATTCCAAACAGTTCCATCAATTTGGAGTATAATTTCACCAAACAACATCCAAAGCTCCTACACGAATGTACCGATAAAAAAATACACACAGTAATAAAATAGTTATATACACAGTTACCAACTAATGAAATAAACACGGGGAACGGTTCGCGTGTAAAAATGTAAACACAAGCTAACCAAACTAAAATTTCATCAAATCGTCAAAAAACCATCGCGTTCGATCTCGTTCCCATTAAAATCCAGACACGTACAAATTCAATTTTGTAGAATAAATTGTTCAGTTTGTCACGAACATTTCTGATATTTGTTTTTCAACACACAGCAAATAACCTTACCGGGACTGCAGTCAAAACTGTCATTTGTTTGACTCCATTGTTTTCGGGCATGCGCATTTGTGATGTGTGCACTGCGCAAGTTTATACTCTAGACGGCCTTTGAATTTGGTCCCCCGTATTATTTCCCCGTATTATTTCGTAAAGTAACTCAGGTGTGGCTATTCATTCAACTTTTTGACCGACTTCAAAGAAACGAGGAGATTCTCAATTCATCGGAATCTTTTTTATGTATGTTCCCCGATTATTTAGGAATGCCTGAACCGATTAGAAAAATTCTTCTTTTGTTTGATAGGTATATTTACTTCTTTGGTGATCCCATAGTCATTAGATCAGGAACTAAGAGAAATTGAGGAAACTCTTCAAATTTTAATTTTTTCTAAAATAAATTTTTTAGATTAAATTTTTCCTAAAATAAATATCCGTTTATATGCTGAATGGCTAAGCCTCTAATAACTACTACCAACATAAATATATGTAAAAAGCATCTGGAGCCTTCAGGAAACTATCTTGTAGAATTGTAGATTAAGTAACCCTTGGATGAAAAGAGTCTAGAATAAAAAAGTAGTAAGTTTATAAACGAAGATTTTTTGAATTGAAAATTATCGTAATTAACATCGTCCGGAACGTGGACAAAACTTGTTTTCTATTATAATAGAAAACCAAGTTTTTGTCAACCAAGTGTTATTGGTAACTATAGAGAGAACCCGAGTTTTATGAAGGAATGGAAAATTCAAAGGAAACAAAACTGTAAAGTTTGAATAATTTATGCTCATTGTTCATGTTGTGAAATGTAGGTACTTTCATCGCGGTTTCATAATACTTAGGTAAAATTTTAAGTTCAAAGTTAATCCACGGTTTAGCTTAAAATACAGTTGGGTAACCTTACTTCAAAAGTTTTCACTGTCAAATAAATTTAAAATCATAAAGCTCATAAATAAACTTCAGAAACAGCGGTGAAACGTGATCGCGGATGACTGACTTCGCCATATTGTCTAGTTACCTAATTTAATATTAAATTAACTAAACCATATTTTTGTCTTTATGAAACTGTAAATGCCATCGAAAGGCGTTCTACTGTACCTACATTAAAATCCACATATTAAAATTCGTATTATTACTATAATTATTAGTTAACTTAATATTAATATTATTTATTACGTATTATTTATTACTAGCTTTTACCCGCAGCTTCGCCCGCGTGAATTTCGGTTTTTCACAAATTCCGAGGGAATCGTGGATTTTCGGTTCCCGTTCCCACTCCCTTTTCCAACCTTTATACCTACTTTCAAGGAAATTTGCTAAAGTAATCTACCTATAGCTGTAGCTATAGATTTTGGTTATTTCAAAATCCCGTGGGAACTGGATTTTTCCAGTATAAAAAATAGCCTGTGTGTTAAGTCAGGGCATTATCTATTTCCATTCAAAATTTTAGTCAAATCGGTTCAGTAGTTGCGGCGTTAAAGAATAACAAACATACACACAAACTTTCGCCTATATAATATTAGTGTAATGTGTTATTACTATAAGTATTAGTTAATAATATAATATTAAATTAACTAAACCTCATTTTTGTTTTTAAGGAATTATACAATGCCACCGAGGGGCGCACTACTGTATATTAATATTCATATAAATTAATATATTCTTTGCTTTGCTGTAAGCTTGTTGAACTGTGACTAAGCAAAGAAAATCGAGAACCTGCGTACTTTTTAATGAAATCATAACTAAAGTTTATCGCCCCAAGGCGATCATGGCAAGTGACTTATGGAGAAAGTTCGGTCACACTAAGTGACGATATACTATTAAAAGTTTAATTAAATTTTTAAGTAATGGGACGCTCTATAGAGATAATTCCATCGACTTTTTGTGACTGCGCGACAGCAAAGACAGGGTATATTTTTCACGCGTATCTGGGTATGTTGGACTTTTTAACTTCCGACGCAAAAACCACGAAAACATAAGTTTGACGTGTCTGTGTGTGTGTGTGTGTGTGTGTCTGTCTGTTCCCCTGTAGAGCTCAAACGGGTAGACCGCTTTGAACGCGGTTTTTTTTGTTTGAAAGGTGAATTAGTCGAGAGTGTTGTTAGCTATGTTTGATGAACATCAATCCAAGATGGCCGCCGCCACAAAATGGTGCTTTACATATTTTTTCACAACTCCCTTAATATGGGTATCAAATGAAAGGGCTTGACTAGTACAATAGCACTATTGCAAATCCAAGATGGCCTCCGCCTCAAAATTGCGAATGTCGGGGGTTTTTAAATTTTTCATTTATAGGTACTTGTTATACCCGTGAAGTATGCTAACGGCTGGATGGATTTTAATCAATGATCGATTCGTCGCGATGGTTATGCGCATATCTTAGATATCTTCTTCTTCTTCTTCTAAATATATAAAAGGAAAAGGTGACTGAATGACTGACTGATCTATCAACGCACAGCTCAAACAACTGAACGGATCAGGCTGAAATTTGGAATGCAGTTAGCTATTTATTTATTTATTTATTTATTAGGACTACCAAAAATTGTTACATCAATGAAAATCTTAAAAAAAATTATACAAATATACATAATTAGATGTACAACTTATTATAGGTGTCACCGCATTTACCAAAAAAAATTAAAATTAAAAATTAAAATTAGAATTAAAAATTAAATTTAAAAAGTTTGAGAATGTAAAATAATTGTTTTATGTACTTATCTAATAAATGACTTAAAATGACAATAATATTTAATTAAAATGACAATAATAAACAACAATAATTATCAACACTAGCAATTAAGAATTAACTTAGCATTAACTTAGCATCTCAACAATCTTAATGTTTGTTTTTTAAACTTCGGTAATGTGTCGTTAAATATATCCACCTCCATGCAGATTGAATTATATGATTTAGAAAGTCTGGATATTGCGGAAAATTGTTTAAGGTTGGTTCTAGGGGTTGGTTGGTGTAGTAGACCGGTTATTTGTCTCGGTGTTCTGCTTGGAACTCTCAAGTTGATTGTTTGTAGAAGAGGTGGACAGTCGATTTCATTTCTAAGAATTTTGAATAAGAATATTAAATCTTGGACCCTTCTGCGGGTGATTAAGCTATCCATATTGAAATGTTTAAGTTTGTCGCTATAAGTGGGAAGTTGTTTGTGTAATTTGCATGAATATGCTAGGTGTCTCAAAAACCTTTTTTGAACGCGTTCTATCCGAAGTTGATGAGTATTGTAATGAGGCGACCATACTACGCTACAGTACTCAAGAATACTTCTGACGTAGGTGTTATATATTTTTATTTTTGTACTTAGTTGAAAACCCTTACTATTTCGAATTAGAAATCCTAACATTTTTGAGGCTTTGGTGACTGCATTCTCTATTTGCGGGATAAAGGTGAGTTTGCTATCAAAAAGAATACCAAGATCTCTTAGTTCTGTTGAATTATTAAGTACTGTGCAGTCTATATGATACTGAGATTGAATTATTTTATGACTGCGGGTAAATACTATAAAATTACATTTTTTTGCATTTAAAGACATGTTATTAATAGTGCACCAGTTTGTAACAGCGTTAAGATCATCTTGGAGTAATGCACTGTCTGTATTGCTTTTAATGGTTTTAGCTAATTTTAGATCATCTGCAAATAAGTAGGCATTACTATGATTAATGGAAGTTACGATGTCATTAATAAATAAATTGAATAACCAGGGTCCAAGATGTGACCTATGTGAGCTATGATGACGTTAGCATCCGCTAAGAAAGGATTTTTGAAAATTCGACCCCTAAAGGGGTTAAATAGGGTTCGAAAGTTTGTATGATATTTATAATATGAATCCAAGCGAACGAAGTCGCGGGCATAAATAAGCTCGTTTATATTATAAAGGAGGAGGTTCTCAAATCGTCGGAATCTTTTTAACCCCCGACGCAAAAACGACGGGGTGTTATAAGTTTGACGTGTGTGTGTGTGTGTGTGTGTGTGTGTGTGTGTGTATGTGTGTGTATGTGTGAAAGGAGAATTAGTCGAAAGTGTTGTTAGCTATGTTTGATGAAAATCGGTCCAAGATGGCCGCCGCTACACAATGATGGATTACATATTTTTTCACAACTCCCTTGATATGGGTATCAAATGAAAGGGCTTGACTAGTAGAATAGCACTATTGCAAATTCAAGATGGCCGCCGCCACAAAATGGCGAATGTCGGGGGTTTTTTAAATTTTTAATTTATTTTATGTATGTTTTCCGATTACTCAAAGATGCCAGGACTGATTTGGAAAATTCTTCTTTTGTTTGAAAGAGTACACTTTCCCGGTAGTCCCATGGTCATCTGGTCAGGATCTGAGGATGGATTCCTGGAGAAATCGAGGAAATTCTTCAAATTTTTAACCAGCTTCCAAAAAGGAGGAGGTTCTCAATTCGACGCGTATTTTATTTTTTGGTTTATTGAAGTCTGTTTAATTATTCCTTAAATATAGCTTGTTAGGGTTCCGTACCCGAAGGGTAAAAAACGGAGCCCTATTAATGTCACTCGGCTGTCTGTCTGTCTGTCTGTCTGTCTGTCCGTCTGTCCGCCGGTCACAGGTCTCTAGCTCGCAGACGAAATGAGTTACAAACCTGAAATTTTGGTATTTAGTGTAAAACGTTAACCCAAAATCAAATATTGAATTAGAAATTGAATTAAATTATTTTTCAGGGGGGCTCCCATACATGAAAAAGGAGCCGGAAAAAATTTTTTTTTCTTTACCCTAGCTTGTGGGGTATCATTGTTTAGAGCTCATTAAGTAGAGTACAAATATATATTTTTTTAATTTTTATCTCAAAAAATAAGGGAATGGGAGGCCATCAAAGTTGTCAGTTTTAGACCATTTTTGTGACGGGGGCTATCTCAAAAACTAAACTAGTTGGGAATATGATATTTCAGTATATTATGTACTATATGCTCTATTTAAACAACAAATACTGAAAACAACGATTTATTAAATAGTTTATAAGCTGTGACCAAAATAAACGAACATTTTTTTGGGTTTTTCTTTCACGGTTTGTTGCGATGTCTAGCTCGGAAATTAAATATTTCTTAGACCCAAAATATTATATTGTTCATAATTATGTACGGAACCCTCAAAAAGCGAGGCCCGACTCGCACTTGGCTGATTTTTTTTCAATACAATGCCTGTTTATGAAAAAGTTTGGTGAGTTTGTAAAATTAGTCGATCGACCAGTTGAATTGTTGTAATTTGGTAACTGAGGTATCTAGGAAATTGATTGTACCCTGATTAATTTCGAATCGGTATAGTCACCAAGCACAAACAAACATGGTTTTCGATTTCCTCCCCGGATACACATAAACTACATTGCTTTAGATTACAACTCACGTGTTAGCTCCACCATGTGCATTCTAGGTAGCAATACGTACACAGCAGCGTTACCATTTGCTTCCTTCGAGTCTAGAGACAAATCTAAAGAAATAATAGGGACAGAATACCGCTGTAGGGTAAATAAAAATAAATAAAACTAGCTGAACCCCGCGACTTTGTTCGCGTGTTTATCTTTGCTATAAACCTCACGGAGCCCGAGACCTTTCCAACGAATGCAAAACCGTGGAATTCGGTTCGTGCGTTCTGGAGTTATAGCGTCAGGAAGGAAAATCCGACTTATTTTTATATAGTAGATAAAAATAGCTTTATTTTCCTTATACCATAAATACTTATAAATAATTATCTTACTTAATTAGTTGGTTACATATATTTTACTTATAACTATACTTATGTTAAACTTACTATTATCTTCTATTATTAATTATTATTAGTAGAAGGACCGCTTTCAGCGGTGAAAGCCTCCTCCGAACTGTTCCACGCTGCCCTATCTCTGGCATTTCGACTCCACGTAGCGCCTGCCACCTTTATGATGTCATCACTCCAGCGTTTATTTGGTCTGCCTGGTCTGCGCTTTTTATTTACGGGGTACCAGTTCGTCGTCGTTTTGGACCATCTTGCGTCTTGCACTCGCTGAATATGTCCAGCCCATTGCCATTTTAGGTGAAGAACTTTACTGACGACGTCCTTTGCCCCTGTTGTTTGTCTTATTTTTTTGTTTTTTATCTTGTAGGGTACCGCTGTAGGGTAACATGTTAAAATATTGCGAATGTTCTGTTCAGCATTTACGCAGATATGCACCATATCTGCTTGGTTGAAATGCTGAACACATCCGCGTGCGGGATTCTGCTGGCGTTTTTATTTTGTAAGAGTCCTATTGTAAAACAGTTATTTTTTAGTATTTATAATTCTTTTTAGCATTTATAATTCTTTTTTAGCATTTAAATTTCTTTTTAGCATTTAAAGTTCTTTGTAGCGGCCTAACTTGGAAGGGCTGTTTCAATTCAATCGTTACTGGGGTGCTTAGGTATGATTTTATATAAACTAACATGCCTCTTCGAGGTTATCCCATTTCCATATTAGACTGCATCGTCATTTACCACCAAGAGAGATCGCTGTCAATGGCTGTCCTGTAGAAGAAAAAAATAGCCTTATTGTTCAATGTTTTATCTCATTCACCAAAATATCGACAAAAAAAGATTTACCAATGTTGGTTGAGTGAGAGACTGATTTGTATGAACGATTGGTATTTTCTTACGTACGTATCGTTTATTATTATAATTATGCGTATCTCTGTCTTTTTAGCTTGAAAGCTTTGGCACTCAAAAGCTAAATAAAACGCGATGATTTCGAAAGTATCGTATTCAAACTGCTAAACGCGAAAATATAATTCGCTGTGATAGCAATACCAGTGTAGTAGAGTCAATGGTAGAGGATGCGATCGTATCAAGTATTTCTAGATTCAAGAATGAGTCGGCATTTGTGAAATTGCATGAGAACAACTTTTACAGCTTCGCGTTTCTGCATGTTAATATCAAAGATATTGTAATTTTGTATTTAATACATTAACTTAATTAATTATATATTACTAGCAGTCCGGGTTAAAGCCCGCCAACCCGCAATGGAGCAGCGTAGTGGGTCTAAGCTCTAAGTCCCTCTCTCCTATAAGAGAGGAGGCCTGTGCCCAGCAGTTGGACGTAAAAATTCTGTAGTGGTGGTAGCGGAATCATTTATGATTTTTTTCAAAACTATCGATTTTGGTAAGCATTTCCCCACAAATTGAGTCAATGAAATACGTCCACGTATCACGAAACCTTTACCTTTTTTGGCAATGGCAATCTCGAATCACCGCACAAGGCATAAAGATTCTGGAGCCCTAGTACTTATTAGGTAAATAAACAACAGTAAGTATATTTCACACGAATAAGTAAATAAATCGTGTTAAATTTAAACATTTATTTATTTTCATTGAACAAATAAACCTATCACCACTAGTGAGGCAAAAGATAATGAAAAAGCTTAGCTCAGCAATGAAAATGCTTAGCTCAGCAATGAAAATGCGTATTTTCATCAGGAATAATTTTATGAAAAAATTGTCGGTATTCGACATAGAGTTCTTGCTAATGGAATAAGAGCGCCATATTGCAACTCCACTCAAACAGATTTCCCAGAAGGTTTTCAGTTCTAGCGTTTAAAATGAAAATTATCATTTCAGTCTAATATTTTCAATATCCTTCATAATTGAATTCCGAGGAAATTGCAAAATTCAAAACTCAAAAGCAATTCCTAATGCGAAGTATGTATCCCTATAGAAATAAAGAGGTATACGAAGATAGGACATAGACATGCGACAAAGTTCTGAACCGATGGTCGGAATGTCTCATTCGAGATACTGCTCAGAACTTTTTCAAGTTCAGTCAGTCTTTACATCACAGAAAAAATGTAAAGTTTATTTTTAGTTATTGTCGGTCGCGTATTCGCGAATAAGAGTTGAGTTCGATGGTGGTTATTCTCAGACCTGTGTGCTTAGTCTAAGATAGGAGCACTCGAAAACGAACTCGAAAACTATTGATCGAATCACAAGTGAATTCAGAGCAAAATGAACTCAAATACTCGTATTTTAAAGTCGTAATTCCATAGTTCGAATATGTATTTTACAACATTTCTGCTTGGGGCGCTCGTTGTGTTCGAATGCTGAATGTATTGGCGAACTCAAACCTTAATACAAGCCATTTTAGGTCTATTTTACTCTGAAATCGTTCAATAGTTTTCGAGTTCGTTTTCGAGTGCTCCGATCTTAGACTAAGCACTCAGGAAGCGTTTGGGACCCTTGTAGCTTCAGTATGCTGTCGCGAATAACTATTGAAACTATTGAAGCTACTGAACGGATTTTCATGCGGTTTTCACCAATAGACAGTGATTCATGAGACAGATTTAGGTGTATAATTTGTTAAGATTTGGTGTAAATGGTTGAAATATGACGATAATTGTTGAAAATGTCGAAAAAAGTCCAGCCGCCTCGGAGCTTTCATCGAAAACGCAGCCTAATCCATTTGAGATAGTATAACAAAACAATATAATAGCTTGATCAAGCTGATGAGACCCTACAACTGACAAAAAATGTAGACATATAATAATTTACTCTACTACTCCTGCAAAGCAGGAGCGGCTCGCTAGCGGAATAACAAGTATTTAAAATGAAAAAATCAAAAAACCACCCGACATTCGCCATTTTGTGGTGGCGGCCATTTTGAATTTGCATAGTGCTATTCTACTAGTCAAGCCATTTGATACCCATATTGAGGAGGTTGTGAAAAAATATGTTATCCGCCATTTTGTAGTGGTGGCCATATTGGACCGATTTTCATCAAACATAGCTAACAACATTCCCGACAAATTCACCTTTCAAAAAAAAAACCGAATTCAAATCGGTTCACGCGTTTCAGCACTACGGGGGAACAGACAGACACACACACACACACACAGACACGTCAAACTTATAACACCCCGTCGTTTTTGCGTCGGGGGTTAATAAATAGATGCACCTCGATTTTAACTTGTAATCTGTTTCATCGTCGTGACGTAAGTAAACGCTTAACTTGAATGTAATTTCTCGATGTGTCGCGACGGGAAACGCGCAGGAAATGGATCCAACGGAAGCCTGAAAATGTTCATTTACATTACATTTCCTTCATCGACGCGGCGACGCGACGCCTTCTCTTGATTTTTATCCGACAACGAGTAGGTATACCTAATATTTGGCAGTTATGTGTTTGTGTTTCAGTTCATAGACTACCTCATAATTGCGAAACAATGATTTTGATGATTGAAATGTCCTTAGCTTCTTCTTAGGTCTTAGGGTAGGTACCTATCCACATATTTATCGACGTTGAAATGGCTTGAACCGAGTGCATAATATAGATTACCACCACCACAACTGCAGCCGTTTAACGTGCCACTGCTGGGCTGGTTATATACCTATATATAATATATAGAAATAAAATATGCTACTAATAAATAATGCTAAAATATATAATATGAATAACATAAACAATTAATATTATAATATAATAATATATCACTACATAGTATAAAACAAAGTCTCTTTCTCCGTCCCTATATCCCTATGTCCCTATGTCCCTATGTCCCTATGTCCCTTTGTACGCTTAAATCTTTAAAACTACGCAACGGATTTTGATGCGGTTTTTTTTAATAGATAGAGTGGTTCAAGAGGAAGGTTTATATGTATAATAACATCCATTAAATAGTGGAGAAATACTGTTATTTTTGAGGTTTCTAATGTGATGTCGTAAATAATTACATTTTTTCCGCTTACATTGCAAACGCAGGCTGAACCCTACGAGATTTATCAAAATAATGTACTAAGTATTGTACACATTGAAAAGGTCTACAGAAAACTCCGCGATGGTATATGTCTATCTCTTATGGATATCCCACAATAACATTTTTTTTGTCATTTACTTTTTACGACAAATAATGGCTAATTTTCGAAGCGATTTCAACCAATACAGCATTAATCCTTATCTAATTAAATACCTTAAATACATTGTTGATTTAATATAAATCCATATGGCCTTTTACAACATATGATTTAAATGAATACTTTCGAAGATATTACAGATTTAAAAATTGCGGCGGCGCGGGCGGGAGCGTGAGGGTGCCTATAAGCGTGTCGGTGGCCGCGGTTCTCCCTATAGCCCAGTGTCGATAATTTTTGAAACCAAAAAAAATCACATTACGTAGGATGAAACCCATTGGCAAAGGAGGAGAATATTATAAAAATACAAGGAAAAATAATTTACGGGCGATCTGAGCTCGGGAAAAAAGGGGGGAGTTTTAAGGGTAAAAAACGGTTTATCTCGATTTCCGGCAAAACTAGAAGTCCTATGGAAAAAAATTAAATGGCAAAGTTGTAGGTAATAAAAAGATCTACAACTTTTATATTTTCACTTTTTTCACATAACCTCAAAATTTATGTGAAAAGTTCAAAAAACCAAGTTTTTGGTTTTTTATTTTTAACTTTTAAAATAATTTTTTTTTTTCACGGAATCTGGTGAAAACTTACCTTTTTATGTCCCAAATACACTGTAATTTATTTGATTTGAAATATTTAGTTTTTCTCCTTATTTTTGACTTAATATCGACTTAATTCTGACAGCTGTCATTGTCATTTACAGATGAGTTATTTATATGGAGAACAGGGTTAACCACATCTACGAAGTACGATTTTACCCCAAACTACTTTAATTCCCTGTCAACATATAAAGCTCTAAGCCGCTTAATAATATTAATAGTTTCGCCCTAAAATAGAAATTGCTAAGAGTGGAAACTAGAAATTGCACACGAACAGCAATAGAAAACAAAAGAAGCACATTGAAAAAATTTATTGAAAAATGGAAGTCGAATGACATTACACCATGAAGTGTCTGTCAGGCATTTGTCATAATATCTACATGCAGCAGTTGATTTGTATTTGCATAAGTTTTGTTTTTTTAATCTTTTTTGTGGGAATTGTTTTATCTCTGGTAACATTATGAAACGTCAGAATTCCACGGAATTAGTGATTTGGGTATAAGGTGAGATATAGTAAGTTCATTTTGGAAAATATCGTAAAAAGTCAAGCCGCCTGGGAGCTTTCATCGAAAACGCTGCCTAATCCCTGAGCGGGTAGTAGGTACCTACGCATAATATGCTCTACTACCCGTGCGAAGCCGGGGCGGGTCGCTAGTATAAAATAAAATAAAAATTATAAAATATGACTAAGATTGCAACGAAAGCAGATGACTTTTCTGACGATGTTTGAAGATAGAGAGAGATTTAGAGCGCCGAATCTCAGAGGAAAGGGAGTTCCACTAAAGCTACAAGCCCTAAAGGTGAAAGATTTGCCATAGGAACGGATATAACCGGAATTGAAGGTGAGACCTGAGAAAGCGGTCTGGTGCAATGACACTGCTGTGAAAAGTAAAACGCTCTTTGAGATAAGAAGGGGTACAATTATTTGCTCAGAATATTCTGCTCCAGTACACCAACATCACACTTTGTCCATATTACGCGACGGATCCTCTCTACGATTGAGATACTTACGAAAATGTAGCAATGATCAATGTGTACTCTCAGGATAGTAAGTCTGGTCCTTATTTAACACCGCGTCCTTGAGTATTATCATCAATAGCCTTGTAATAATAAGTGTTAAAGGTTTTGGTTAATATATTATGATGAGATTAACGTCGCCCGCTATTCAATACCTCGCAAATTGAAACACACTTAGGTATCGTCACAGACATTATATAGGGTAGATCGGCAATCACCACTATTTACTAAGAATTCACGTGTGCCAAAATAAACACTTACATGTGATAGGAAAAATCTTTTTTTGCGATTTATTTCTGAACTTTTGGGTTTACAGTTCAAAATAGCGCAAAAAATGTCACAGTTATTTTGGTGCACTAAAACAAATAAATTACGTTGAAATCTCGGTGCGTAGGTGACTTTGGAAACTTGTGTGCAACTGTACTCAAGTTTGGCAATCGTTTTCCTCACGAGGCCGATCTATCCTTGTTAATATATTTATATGCATACAATAGATGGCGTGACTAGTCCCCCAGACAAGTCGACGCCATTTCAACTTTCTTTTATAACTAGCTGATGCTCGCGACTTCGCCCGCGTGCTTTCATACAAATCTCATTCCCTATTTAACCCACTTGGGAATAGAATTTCCAAAAATCCTGAAACACGTAATTCTTTATTTTTAACCGATAGTACAAATACCGATTTTCATTGATAAATTGAAATCGAGATAAACCGTTTTTTACCCATAAAACTCCCCCCCTTTTTTCCCGAGCTCAGATCGCCCGTAAATTATTTTTCCTTGTATTTTTATAATATTATCCTCCTTTTCCAATGGGTTTCATCCTACGTACTGTGATTTTTTTTTTGGTTTCAAAAATTATCGACACTGGGCTATATAATAGGGAGAACCGCGGCCACCGACGCGCTTATTAGGCACGCTCCCGCCGCCGCAATTTTTAAATCTGTAATATCTTCGAAAGTATTCATTTAAATCATAGGCTGCAAAGGGCCATATGGATTTATATCAAATCAACAATGTATTTAAGGTATTTAATTAGATAAGGATTAATGCTGTATTGGTTGAAATCGCTTCGAAAATTAGCCATTATTTGTCGTAAAAAGTAAATGACAAAAAAATGTTATTGTGGGATATCCATAAGAGATAGACATATACCATCGCGGACTTTTCTGTAGACCTTTTCAATGTGTACAATACTTAGTACATTATTTTGATAAATCTTGTAGGGTTCAGCCTGCGTTTGCAATGTAAGCAGAAAAAATGTAATTATTTACGACATCACATTAGAAACCTCAAAAATAACAGTATTTCTCCACTATTTAATGGATGTTATTATACATATAAACCTTCCTCTTGAAACACTCTATCTATTAAAAAAAACCGCATCAAAATCCGTTGCGTAGTTTTAAAGATTTAAGCGTACAAAGGGACATAGGGACATAGGGACATAGGGACATAGGGACATAGGGATATAGGGACGGAGAAAGCGACTTTGTTTTATACTATGTAGTGATAGATAGACTAGATGATGCCCACGGCTTCGCCCGTGTGGATTTAGGTTTTTAAAAATCCCGTGGGAACTTTTGATTTTCCAGAACAAAAAGTAGCTTATCTGTAGAAACCCGTCCCCAAAACGGAAAAATCCCGTGGGATCCCCACGATTTCGGAATACAATTCCTTACAGCATCAGGGTTGAGGAGTTGGATATGTACCTACTCGAGTTCATTCAACGATAAAGTCTTTAATTGGTACCCCCAATATCAATTTAAATAACCGAAAGTTTCTAAAACCCATTAGTTTTGAGGATTAGGTCCCCTACAGCATCAGGATTGAGGAGTTGGAATCCAAATTTTTTATAGAACATGGTCGCAATGTTTCTCTATCGATTAAAAAAAAAATACGCAAATCGGTTCAGAAATCTCGGAGATATCGGTGTACATAGGTAGAAAAACACAACTCCTCCTTTTTTGAAAGTCGGTTAAAAAAGTAGCCTATGTTACTCCCTGGTTAATTCTCTACTTGTATGTGAAGGTCCCGTCAAAATCGGTTCAGCCGTTCCGAAGATTAGCCCGTTCAAACAGACAGACAGACAGACAGACAGACAGACAGACAGACAGACAGACAGACAAAAATTTTAAAAACGTGTGATTCGGTTATGGTAGCGTTCAAATAACCATATGAGCTTAATTTGAGGTAGTTATTTCGATATTACAGACAGACACTTCAATTTTATTTATTATATAGATAGATAGATTGAAAGTTCAATGATAAAAAACCGTTGATTCTTGATATGAAATATGATTATTAAAAGAAATGTTATTTAATATAAAGTTTCACGTTACTTCATAAAGATGACGTAAGTTATTCATATTCCCCGAAAAGTGGCGAAGTGTCGACATAACGCAAATTACTGCAATTCTGTTGAAGTAACGGTCTTTATACGTTTTAAATATTTATTTGTTTAGCTAGTAGCTTTAGTGTTCGGCTTCTAGTAGACTGATTTTAATCAAAATACCTAATGATGACAAGTTTATGTGATTGTTCTATTTTGTAGTTCAAAAAACAAAGTTATCAATTCGACACGTAAATATGTATGTATGTAATATTATTGCAACTGCAAAATATTCACATAATATTATAATCATTAAGGACTTCCAAACAAATGTACACAATTTATGTGATGCATGAATATTTGTCCACGGGTTTCTCGGAAACTATTTATCAAATTATGATCATACGTGTACATTAATATATATATTTCAACTTAGGAAAGAGTGTAAGTTTTATCAAAATCGGTTGAGTAATATTCAAGATATTATGGACTGTTATATGTGTGGTGGAGTCGGCTTAGCTTTCAATCTTTTAGATTATCACTTCTAACACGTAGTTTTTGAAAAAATGGCTTAGACACAAATAGATCTACAGAAGGACGAACTATAAGGATTTCTTGTTTCACTACGGAACCCTAAAAAACTAAAAATTATGCAATAAAGTTACAGAATGTTAAAGTTACAAAAATAAATAAACAGGGGAAGGTGACACATTTTTATATAAACAACAGTAAACGGTTTATGTAACTTTAATGCTCCATCACAAATTCGCGACTAGAGTTAACAAAATAATAAAATATGGCAGTGATTTAGCGATAACCCTATGTCCTAAATTTAAGGTCTCTGAACCAGAATTTGCTCAGGTTTGGCGTTAGCGAGATTGTAGGCGATGGATCTCACGATGTACTCTGGGATGGGCCAGGCGGTGGGGAGGTGCGCGCCCTGCGAAAAAAGAAAAATAAAATTAGCAAACACATTAACAACGATTTTGCGCCTTGACAATTCAGAAATAATTTTCGTGTCATTCCCAAGAACCCCCAAGAATCTACGAGTATCTCGTAGATTTTTGGGCATGTTTTTTAATATAAAATTTTAATAAACGCTCAATGTCAAAGGACGTGCGAAATAATCTTAATGTTATACATTATAGTCATCTGCTTTGAAACGTTATATTTCAATATAAATCTTATTTACTTATTACAAGCGTAGATCCACACAAGTGTTCTTTAATTAGGACTTTTCTCCCCAAGCTTTCACGACTAATTTCAGGGCTAAAAATCACTAAAAACATTAAATACTTTTCAAGTAACTATGAATTATAAATCATTCATTCATTCATTCATAAATAAATATGTGATTTTTTCAGTAATTCAAGAGCAAAATCATATTATTACCAAAGAAAATCCATCTCTACTGACCACACAGTTTAGAATAATTTCATTCATTTTATTAATTAAAATATTACGGTAAAATTTATCGCCAGCGCTATCTAATTACTATACAAATTACTCCCACGTAAAAGATGTCAAGAATACTGGCTAATAATATATTGACTCTATCGGAATACTAATCAGCCTAGCTGATACTTTGCGCAACAAATGAGTCGGCCCTTCTGTTACCAGATATTATACTATAATATAATGTCTCCGAAACTATTATTTCCAAGAAGTGGCATTTAGTATGTGGTATCAACATGTGGCAATAATATTCTGTCTATTCTTTAAAAAATCACTATACCGTCTTATGAAGGCCAAATGGCAAAATAGGCATTAGAATTTCATAACATAATAGCTTTCAGACTTCTTTTAAGCGGCGTTCTCACGTAGAGAGTAGGTCGGTTCCAAAACATATTATTGCGTTTGAGCGAGAGTCTCGAACCAATAACTATAGATCAAAAGTGTGCACAGTCGCTTAAAAATACCGCCATTTGATGCGCGTAATCACTTTGAATTAAAAAAAAAATACTTAAGATTCGACTGACTCGACCGTCCTCATATCCAAGAAGTAGCAATTTGTAAGATGGCATCAAAGAATTGAATCAACTCGCACAGTTGAAGTAGAGTCAACTTATTGTCGTTCAATAAAAATAGATAAACTTATATTGAAAGCGTGTGCTCATGATATGATTGTTATTAGGCAAATTCGTAAACCAATTTAAGTTGATCAACTAAAATCGCCTCGTGAGAACACCTCTTTATATGGCATGTCACCTTTAAATCCTACGTAATTCATTCTTGATGAAACACTGCGCATCGTTTGACCTAAGAGTCTAGACTCTAGACGAAATGCTAAGCTCATTGATGCAAGATATAGGCTGTTATATTAATATTGAAAGCTGTGTTTCTAAACATTGCAACTATCACATGTTCTAGAACTTGGTCCAATTCGTATTTTGCAATACGAACTATCAATCTGTGCTGATATTATGTTAAATGCTCATTCAATAATGACAAGCATAAATTAAAAATTAAAAAAAACTCCGATATTCGCCATTTTGTAGTGGCGGCCATTTTGGATTTGCATAGTGCTAGTATACTAGTCAAGGCCTTTCATTTGATACCCATATTGAGGGATTTGTGAAAAAATATGTAATCCGCCATTTTGTGGCGGCAGCCATCTTGGACCTAACAACACTCTCGCCTAATACACCTTTACAAATAAAAACCGCATTCAAATCGGTTCACCCGTTTGAGCGCTACGGGGGAACAAACAGACAGACACATACACACAGAGACACGTCAAACTTATAACACCCCGTTGTTTTTGCGTCGGGAGTTAAAAATAAAAATATTAGATAGGTAGAATATAGGGAGGGTGTAGAGCCATCGGAGTTAGTATGTATATTAGTATAAACCAGTAGTTTACCTCGGCTCTGTATCCGTTCGCGCCGTCGGCGATGTAAGTCACAGTGAAACGTTCACCGTTAGGGGCGGTGTGGGAGTTGGTTCCTCGGACTGAGATACCTTCATCTTCCTGTAATATAGAAAAATTTTGCCGTTAACAATTTTATTATGGAGAAAAAATTTGAGGTTAACATTTTATGGTAATATGTTCCGTTTACAAAAGCAATCACGTCACCTGTATGGAAACTACAATGTTAATAAATAAAGCCTCAATAGCGCATCGGTCAGGATGGGGACCTAAAACCGAAAGGTGGGTTTAAATCCCACCCGTTTTAATATTGTCGTGTCTACTCCTAAATCTTAGCACAAGCTTTACTTTAAGGAGAGAAAAAGGGAATGCTACATGTTCAGTATAGCTATTTTTTTAAAGTAACAGGTAAACATGTTACAATGTTATTAGCTACTTATAGTGCTTTGGATTTTTTATTAAGTATAATAAAAACAAAACAGCTATTTAATACAATAAATACTTAAAAATAAAAATTAAAAATTACAAATCAAATAAAACATCCAAATCACTGTAACGAGGCAAGGTGCCCAGAACGCTGGCTGCGTTACCTCGTTGAATGGCCAGACTAATATGCTGACCGAGGTAACTGCCAGCCCTCCGGTCACCCGTGGACTCCACGAGACGGGATGATAGGTCCTTAAAAAAGGACCTAGCATCCTCGCCCCACGAACCCATGGTCTCCACCCCAAAAGGCACAAATATGAAATTATTTTCTATATTTTCATATTTGCGCCTCTTGGCCCTTTCCGCCTTAGTGGCTGCCGCTCCGGCCGCCACGGAGGTCACTTGTATATGAGACAACGCCAGTGTATCCACACAGGTGGCATCCCATACAAGCGACCTCCCTTGCTTCCATGGAAGCAAGGGAGGTCGCTTGTCGCTTGCTTGTCGGTTGTTTCTGTTCTGTTACTACCAAATAAATTCCATAAAAACAATAATAAAAAAAAAACCAAATTCATCAATGTATTCCAAGTTATTTACTTGGAAAACATTAATGAATTTGGATTGTGTTTCGATTTCGTTTTGAATTCGCGTAGGGAAAATTAAATAACAAAACTGTAGTATGTAACTATGTAGATCACAATTCCCTTTGAGTGTGTGTGTGAAACATAAAATGAACTTAAAAAAGATGACGCAATTTGGGAAAATCCTTATAATAATATATCTAAGGTCAAAGCAACACGCGGTCACATAGTGTTCTTTGAATTTATTTAAATTCAATTATGTATTAATACTGACCTGGCCTTGAGGGAAATATCAAGGTTTGTTATTTTTTATTTTATGTACATAATTCGGCAACTAGCTCATCATCTTAAATGTCACTAAAAATTACCTCATTTCCGTACTCATTAATAAGTTAATAATATAATGATAATTTATTAATATCATCTTAATTTAAAATCTTGCCTTAAATCAACTCCTTCTTTAAACTAACTTCCTTATTTGTGTATTATATTCATTTTTTTATAAAATATTATATTTGATCTGAATTTTACGCATTCTTTACATGAATACATAGAAGAATTACGATACATTTTAGGTAAATACTTCTACATAATTAAAGTCTCTTCTTTTCTAAATATACTGTCTGAAATATTTTCATTTGAAAGAGCAAAAAGTTAAAATAATTCTAATGAAATAAAAAATTAAATTGCATTATTTTTTATGCAGAAAAAAAATAATTTTTCTCTGTTTATATTTTTCCCTATAACAATAGTTCAAGGAGTTCAAGATTTGTTTGATTTAACGATTGTTATTTTTAGTTTTTGTATAGCTGTTGAGTATGTTTTACATACTACTAAAGCCACGGGTACGCAATTTATATTTTGGGCTATGCGTCGTGTTAAGTGAAAACTATTAAATTGAAGCAAAATTTTCGTAACTACTTATATTTAATTAAGTGGGAAAAAATTCTAGAATAATAATTCTTATTGATTTGACCACAGAGTATTGCGATTTTTTCTAGCTATAGGTTTGGCGTGTCCACACTTAACGTATATACATAACAGTTATCATGAAGCTTTTCAAGTATAATACTTACTGGGTTAGTTACATTATTATGATAATTTATTTACTCGTTGTGTTGCTAGTCACCATGATATTACGTAGTAGGTATACCGTCTGAGGGTGTAACTTACGAAAGTTATAAAATTTACCCGTATAACTTTTTTAAGAGCACCGTTTTCTTGGACGTTGATGCAGATGGTCTCATGGGTGTAAAATAATAGAAACATAGAAACCTTGTTCGAAGATGACGTTGTCTTGACAAATGAAAAAGTTCTAAGATCTTATTCGTACGGCGTTTTTGAGAACACCTTACTCTTGAGTGCTAAAGTTCGGCCGTTCAGAGAATGCGTTCCTGACACGTCGCGATTGAACTGACGACGTAGCTTTGTAATGGCGTTGCAGTTACGATAAAAATATTTTTGCTGGTTGTTTACCGTTTTAACAATTGATGAGCATTAAAACAACATTATTATATCAATAATCAATGAATGTTATAATTTTGTGCCAAACTGAGTGTCAAATAACTTGGTAAACAATATTTTTCTAAATCTATACTGCGCTATTACAAGGTTATGTCAGCGCTTTATATTTGTATAATAGTGCTGTGCTAAAAATAACAGGCAAGTATCGTAATATGTTCTTATACAGTTATACTTATAATATAAAATAATACGCTTTGTTTTTCTTTTTAAGAATTTGAAAATAATGGACTATAAGATAACTTTTATGAAATATAAAAATAAAACTATGACCAAACCGAACGCGCGAAAGAAAGTAGCATTTTTATATTTAGGTTGAAAATGGTAACCCCAAATGGCGTTGGGCCGCCATTTTGTGACGCTAAAACAGTCGTCTGTTGTCGTTTCGTGCGCATAGACCACGTTCTTCAAGTGTTTTCGATCTGTTTTTATTTGACAATTTTATTATATGAATATTACCTTTTTTTGGTTTCTACTTAAATAACTAAAATATAAATTTTAAATGATTCCGCCAATTTAAAACGAAAATAATCTTAAAATAATGCGCCGGTTCATTTTGGAGGAACGGTAACGAACTCAGTGTTATGTTGTGCCCATCACTAGTCGTGACTAACTGATAGGTGTCAGGAACGCATTCTCTGAACGGCCGAACTATAATAGCGTTGTATTGGTATTTTTATTTGTATTGGTATTTTATTTCTGGACATCTTGTTGGACGATGACAGTATCTTAACTAATAAGAAAGTTCTAAAATCTTACCCTGCCGACGTTCTCGAGAACACCTTGCTCGGCGGCGATGATGCCATTGCTGGTCTCAAATTCGTAGCTGTATTGGTCGGGAAAGACGTCAGCCTCTTGTTTGACGATGACCGCATCTTTGTCGTTGTTGACGACGTCAGCAGCGGCGACGGCCACGAGGGCAAGGATTGCGATGAAGGATTTCTGGAAAACCAATAAGGATTAAGAAGAACACAAGGTTGTTTGACAAATTCTTGAAAGAAGAATGCAGAATAGTAGTCTGCAGATAGCCGAAGACAGAAAGACATAGAAAACTACCGCTACAGTCCTATGTTCCACGAAGGAATGACAGTATACATTAAGAAGGATTAGAAAAAGAACGATGTAACGAAAAAAACTAGTACACAGTCAAATACAAATTGAATTAAAAAATACAGAGTTACAACGTTAAGGCATGCTGAAAGTATGTTGAGAAAAAGTAGTTCAATTTCAAAAAGCAAAACCAAAGTCCTAGAAGAACTATTATATTAGGTAACCTATCTATATCATAAAGATGATCAAGGTTAAAATAGTTTGGAGGTATCGTAGGAAGAAAAAAAAAAGAAAATTCAATGGTGATGTTTTTGTATTGACAAAGAGGAAGGTAATTTATAAAAGTAAACTTTTTGCTAATTATTATTCTATCTGCAGAAATCGCAGTATTTGCAGATCATCATCGTCATCATCGAATATATCAGGCAAGTCGCAGGGAGCCGCTGGTAAAAAGCAATGCAAGACTGCGGTATGTGGAAATCATAAGAGTCTAAATAGTCCTATGTCCAGCAGTGAATGTCTTTCAGTTGACGACGACGAAGACGGTTATTATGTTTGGTTAAATACAAAGAATAAGTCTTAAAAGTGTATGATGAAAAATTAAAGCATGAATTACACTACGAAATAGTTAAGTTTTTTTTTCCTACTCTACTAAAGCACCATATTATAATGGTAACTTTATTGTATGCAGTCTAGATTTTGGACTGAAAAGTTATATTTTGTTTTTAAATATAGCTGAGTAGAAGAATTTTTAAGAAAGGAAAACTGGAATAGAGGAAGTTTATGAACGAGAAATATTTTCAGTAAACTCGCGAAATATCTCAGTTGAATGAAGCACGTAAAATTTTACACTTCAACAGTGATTACAACTTGAATGATAAATACTAAAAATGTTTACAGAAAGCAAGACGTATAAATAAATCAAAGCTTATTAAGTTTTAAACTTCTTGTTGCGAGTAAGCAATTATAAATCGACGAAACTTTTATATAATAGGAGTAAACTCAAAAAATTAGATCACTTTTTATTAATTTTTAATTTAAGCTAAGTAATCTTTAAGATGAATAGGCCTATTAAAACCTAATCGATTGATCCACTCACCATGATGTGTGTCAAAGTTAACGAGCGATGTGTAACTGTGGCTATAGAATTATCGCTCCGCATTTTATACTCGGACGATTCCAACGATTATACTCCTATGTATCGGCATTTGCATTATTTTGCAACAAAGAAGCTCCGATGTTCGATGTGCTGTATATATTTTTTTCACAAGGTGAGCCCGTTTTACGATGATAATGATTTTTTTAGCACGCCGTACCTATCCGGTCCGGTTAGAGGTGAATAGTTAAACACAGTTTGAGCATTACGGTAGTCTTTGTAAAACTTAAAGTAGCTTATTATTTTAGCTTAACGTTAGGCAGTTTTTTCGAGATCACAGACGGACATTTCATTTTTATTTACTTTAATCGATATAGATTGATCGCCATTTAGCACTTTGCCAAGCAAAAAAAAATTGTTCATAATGAAAAAATGGGATTTTTATAGTAGGTATCACATTGTTGTCCGTCTATCTGTCTATGTGTAGAGGCACTTAGAAACGGCTAGGTGTGTCAAATTGAAAATTATGGATAAGTAAGGTAAAATAATGATAGACTCTTTCTGTAGTAAAAATTTCAAAACTCAGTTTTAATATAGCTATCCAAAATGTATTTTCATACTAAAATTCTGGAAGTGTGAAATGGAACTTTTCGTTTTTCGGTTAATACTACTTAACATCATTAACAATAAATCGTTAAGACCGAAGAGTTGAGTTAAAATCCCGTTCTCTGGTCAAGTCGTATATCCGCATACTGAATCCGGAAACCTGGGAATTATGATGGTGTTCTCACCCTATTAATTTATTTTTCCTTACCTGTACTTACCTGTAATTACTTTTATCGTCGTTTGATTAATGGAAGCGTGTCGCGGCTGTCATACTGAATCCGGAAACCTGGGAATTATGATGGCGTTTTCACCCTATTAATTTATTTTTCTTACCTGTACTTACCTGTAATTACTTTTATCGTCGTTTGATTAATGGAAGCGTGTCGCGGCTGTCAACAATGCTGTATACAGCGCAGGCAGAGTAAGAGAGCAATATCTAGGTGTATTTTCAATCGAATTAATTTTTATGCATAGGTAACAAAGGAAACTTCTAGCCAGAAGTTGGGGCATAAATTATTGAATCTATAATTTGTCAATAGGTCAGCATAGACGGACTTGAAAAAATCCTTCCTCATCATAAAAAACCTGTTTGACGTCTCACCTGGTGTCATGTTTTAGAATAAAGTAGATCATTTAATTTTACTTGCTTTGCTTTGCTTTGCTTGCTTGCTTTGATGCCCACCACTTCGTCCGCATAAATTTAGGTTTTTTAAAAATCCCTTGGGAGCTCTATTATTTTCCGAGAGAAAAGGTAGCCTATGTTTTTCTCCAAGACCTCTCGTCTATCTCTGCATCTTTCGTCAAAATCGGTAGGCGATATAGACGTGAAATCTTAAGGTTGCTCTCCTCACGCGCTTCTCCATACAAACGTATTACGCTTATTATTCTAATATTTGTCGCAGTAGATCTAAAGTTAAGCCAGATATCAATTTATATCTCCATTATCTATGCTATAAAATAAATAAAAAAGTAAAATTATATTTATTTTGAAAGTTGAAAAATCACTATTTTTGGGCAAAATTTGAGGCAACTTCGTGCGTAAATAAACTATACAAGAAACTAGAAAATTGAAAAACGACCAAAATCATAAATCATACGTTACTTCATAATAATTTCAAATGTCTTTAGTTTAGGCATGTAAAAAATTACCAAATATTTGCTAAAATAGGCGTAATTCCAAACCTAGATTTGCATCTTTTTACTTTGCCGTTTTTCACTAAAAATCGTGATATCTGAAGCAAAATTAATTTATTAAATTAATTTATTATTTATTTATTTATATATTTTTAGTACTCTTCTTTACTGAAGACGTCTCACTGTTTTAGACTCCACCCACCAACGATTTGTCGTTCCCATGAAGAGGGCTCTTAACATACAGAGTTACTTTCGCATCTATACTAATAAATAAAATTGAAGTGTCTGTCTGTAATATCGAAATAACTACCTCATATTAAGCTCATATGGTTATTTGAACGCTACCATAACCAAACCACACGTTTTTAAAATTTTTGTCTGTCTGTCTGTCTGTCTGTCTGTCTGTCTGTCTGTCTGTTTGAACGGGCTAATCTTCGGAACGGCTGAACCGATTTTGACGGGACTTTCACATACAAGTAGAGAATTAACCAGGGAGTAACATAGACTACTTTTTTAACCGACTTTCAAAAAAGGAGGAGTTGTGTTTTTCTACCTATGTACACCGATATCTCCGAGATTTCTGAACCAATTTGCGTAAATTTTTTTTTAATCGATAGAGAAGCATTGCGACCCTGTTCTATAAAAAATTTGGATTCCAACTCCTCAATCCTGATGCTGTAGGGGACCTATAATCCCCAAAACTAATGGGTTTTAGAAACTTTCGGTTATTTAAATTGATATTGGGGGTACCAATTAAAGACTTTATCGTTGAATGAACTCGAGTAGGTACATATCCAACTCCTCAACCCTGATGCTGTAAGGAATTGTATTCCGAAATCATGGGGATCCCACGGGATTTTTCCGTTTCGGGGACGGGTTTCTACAGATAAGCTACTTTTTGCTCTGGAAAATCAAAAGTTCCCACGGGATTTTTAAAAACCTAAATCCACACGGGCGAAGCCGTGGGCATCACCTAGTTTATAATATTAAGTATGGATTTAAATAACGTCCTCCCGATCGTATTTCGGCCATGGCGGCCAATCTCAACCGAGGCGGAGACCAACCAACCACGTAGGAGATATGACAATGCATAAGTGTTATAGTATAGTGCATAAGCGCATACGCAGGTGCACTTTTTATTCCCTCACTCTCATAGTCCCATGTGATGCCAATGCGACACGACCGGAGAGAGATCAGATGCAGATATTATGTGGATATTTTTGTGTTATTAAACCCAGTATACTGAGCACACCTAAACGTTTTCGCAGAATCATGCTATCCATCTGTCTGGTGGGAGAATTCACCCGTGGCTAGGCCACCCTACCGGCAAAGCCGTGCCGCCAAGCGGTTTAGCGTTCCGGTACGATGTCGCAAAACCGCTCACGGGTATGGGCTCTGCCATACCTCTTCCTTAGTCCGCTTCCATCATCGCCACGTACCATCAAATGAGATCGCAGTCGCGAGGACTAACTTGTAAGTGAATAAAAAAAATAAGGATCCAAAGCTTTGTAGTTTATGTAAAACGTAGAATCGATTTAGCCCATCCCAGATTCTCTGCCCGTCACAGAGATTACAGTTTTTAGGGTTCAGTACCCAAAGGGTAAAAATGGAGCCCTATTAATGTCACTCGGCTGTCTGTCTGTCTGTCCGTCTGTCCGCCGGTCACAGGTCTCTAGCTTGCAGACGAAATAAAATACAAAGCTGTAATTTTGATATTTGGTGTAAAACGTTGACCCAAAATTAAATATTAAATTAAAAATTGAATTAAATTATTTTTCAGGGGGGCTCCCATACATGAAAAAGGAGCCGAAAAAAAACTTTTGTTCTTACCCCAGCTTGTGGGGTATCAATGTTAAGAACTCATTGAATAGAGTACGAATATATTTTTTTAAATTATTTTCTCAAAAAATAAGAAAATGTGGGGCCATCAAAATTGACAGTTTTAGACCATTTTTGTGACGGGGGCTATCTCAAAAACTAAACTAGTTAGGAATATGATATTTCGGTATATTATGTACAATATGCTCTATTTAAACAACAAATACTGAAAACAACAATTAATAAAATAGTTTATAAGCTGTGACCAAAACAAACGAACATTTTTTGGGTTTTTCTTTCACGGTTTGTTGCGATGTCTAGCTCGGAAATTAAATATTTCTTAGACCCAAATATTATATTGTTCATAATTATGTACGGAACCCTAAAAGAGCGAGGCCCGACTCGCACTTGGCTGATTTTTAATTTTTTTTCCTTTTAAAGGCAATTCGCACATAACAAGTTTTTGAAGAAGTCTAGGTAATAAATCTTGATCTCCGACTTTGGCATTTGCTCAAAAAAAGACTTCACAAACGGAATTAATTACCATAAGAATATTCAATTTTTATGTAAACCTTGTAAAATAAAGCCTCCGATACATTATATTTTACACGGTAGGTACATAAAAATCGAATATTATATCGAATATATAACGCTCGGTACTGTCGCAATTTTTTTAGTAAGTATCGAGCTTTATTGCGATATAATATGTGCATACTACCGCTTCGCGTTCTATTCGTACGTCATCTGCCGCTACATTATTATCACAACAGTGTCGCATGTAACCTAAAAATAATGAATTAAAAGCAGATAACGCAGTAACGCATGCGATATTATCAACCGCTAATAACGCACCTGTGTGAGGGAGGCTTAAGTTTTGACAAGTTCAGTTATTTAACGACGTAACTAAAATTTTGTCACTTGATCATCGTGTCATAAATTTAAAAAAGATTTCCTTTTGTCTTACCTTGAATTCTCGCCTTACCAACAGCGTAGCCAAACACATAAGGTTTCAAGAAGTTTAAAAGAAAATGTGTGTTTTTAACTTACTAAGTTAAAAACACACATTTTCTACACACAGTTACCTACTAAGTTTCGAGGAGTCTAAAAGAAAATGTGTGTTTTAAACTTACTAAGTTAAAAACACATATTTTCTACACATAGTTACTAAATTTCAAGGAATTTAAAAGAAAATGTGTGTTTTTAACTTACTAACTCAAAAAACGCGCTTTTGTTGCTTAAATCCAAGCAAAGTGAACAAATTACTGTTAATTTGTATATTGAGTGAAAAAAGCGTTTTGAATTTAGAATGTAGGTACTTTGGCATTTCTAATTTCATTCGCTCACGAAACATTCAGAAACTTTGTTTATTATTATAAGCAATGTTTGCTTTATTAAAATAACTGGCAACCCGCCCTGGCTTCGCACGGGTAGTAATTACCTGCTATTACCCACCATACATTGTTTTGTTATAATATCTCAAAGAGATTAGGCAGCGTTTTCGATGAAAGCTCCCAGGCGGCTTGACTTTTTCAAACACTTTCAACAATTATCGTCTTTGTTTTTAACCCCCGACGCAAAAACGACGGGGTGTTATAAGTTTGACATGTCTGTGTGTGTGTGTGTGTGTGTGTGTGTGTGTGTGTGTGTGTGTGTGTGTGTCTGTCGGTTCCCCTGTGGCGCTCAAACGGGTGGACCGATTTGAATGCGGTTTTTTTTGTTTGAAAGGTGAATTAGTCGAGAGTGTTGTTAGCTATGTTTGATGAAAATCGATCCAAGATGGCCACCGCTACAAAATGGCAGACTACATATTTTTTCACAACACCCTTAATATGGGTATCAAATGAAAGGGCTTGACTAGTAGAATAGCACTATTGCAAATTCAAGATGGCCGCTGCCATGATATGGCGAATGTCGGGGGTTTTTTAAATTTTTAATTTATACTTGTGTACAATCAACTAATTATTATGATTTTAAAGAAACTCCGATTACTTAGTATCGATCCGATACTTTAGTTTATTTTTTAAGAACAATCTTTCTGGTCATTAAATCATCATCATCATCATGATCAACCCATTACCGGCTCACTACAGAGCACGGGTCTCCTCTCAGAGTGAGAAGGGTTTTGGCCATAGTCTATCACGCTGGCCAAGCGGATTGGCAGACTTCACACACCTTTGAGAACGTTATGGAGAACTCTCAGGCATGCAGGTTTCCTCACGATGTTTTCCTTCACCGTTAAAGCAAGTGATATTTAAATACTTAAAACGCACATAACTCCGAAAAGTTAGAGGTGCGTGCCCGGGATCGAACCCACGACCTCCGATTAGAAGTCGGTCGTCCTAACCACTAGGCTATCACAGCTTTTTTTTTTTTAAATAATCATTAAATAATACTTAATAATTAATTGCCCACATTTTCGGACAAGATTCGAACGTCGAAACCTACAAACTATTCTTATGAGAAACAGCTGACGAAGCACGCCACCCTGTTTCTCTGAGCTTTCATTGATTTAGATATTTATATCTGAAATTATTATAAAATGTCATTGACATAATATAACTGATGATTTTCACTACATTCCTGGCGCAGTGGTGAGCGCTGTGGTCTTATGAGTGGGAGTTCCGGGTTCGATTCCCCGCTGAGGCAATTTGGAAATTTATTATTTCTAAACTGGTCTTGAAGAACCAGAAGATATTGGGGTTCTAAGGTGGTCGAATAGTGATCCCATACTGGCAAATGCAGCGTTGGAAGAGACGCCATTAGGTGTATGGACGAACTCATGGAAGTCCCAGTCAGCGATATAGGAGGTCTTGCTCTTGACTTACGTCCAGCAGTAGACGTCTACTGGTTGAGATGACTGGTGATCAATAGTTAAGTACCTAAGTAAATGGTTTTTTAGCCACCTCATACCTCTAGTAGGTAAGCAAGCTATATTTTAGGAATATACCATAAAACTTGAAAAGATCCTTCTATTTCTCCAAGATTCCATCATCAGATCCTGACCTACTAGTTGCCAACGAATTAGTTCAATATACATTGCTGCTTGATGGACGTTGGGGTCCCAAGGTGCTGGAGTGGCGACCTCGCACCGGGAAGCGCAGTGTTGGTAGACCCCCCACTAGGTGGACCGACGACATCAAACGAGTGGCAGGGAGCCGGTGGATACAAGCGGCGCAAGACCGTGGCGTGTGGAAGTCCCTTCAAGAGACCTATGTCCAGCAGTGGACGTCCATTGGTTGATAACGACGACGACGACGACGACGACGACATTGCTGCTTTACTGTGTGAAATTATGGAAACACTTTATATTTCCCACAGTAAAGCAGCAATGTATCTAAGTGATCGCATACAAAGAGTATGTATCAATGATGTTAAGTCGTCCGGATCAGCCTCAGTAATGGGTGTTCCTCAAGGCTCTATTCTAGGTCCATTCATGTTTCTAGTTTATATTAATGACTTACCACATTTCGTAGAAAATGCTTGCGATATTGTACTATTTGCTGATGATACGTCTTTGATTTTTAAAGTCAATAGAACCAAAGACAATTTTGACGATGTAAATAATACTTTATCTCAAGTTTCACACTGGTTTACTATAAACAATCTACTTTTAAATGCAAAAAAAACCAAGTGTGTCGAGTTTCTATTGCCCAATACAAGGGTTACTTGTAATAATTTAAAGATAAGTGGTGAGCCATTGAAAACTGAGGACACAACTGTGTTCTTGGGAATAACCCTGGATGCAAAGCTTCAATGGGGCACCCATATAGCAACGCTTGCTGGCAAGCTTAGCTCTGCTGCTTACGCTGTTAGAAAGATTCGACAGTTAACAGATGTTGAAACTGCAAAAATTGTTTACTTTGCATATTTCCATAGTATCATGTCGTATGGAATCTTACTATGGGGTAAAGCAGCTGATATTGAAAAAATTTTCGTTTTACAAAAAAGGGCAATTCGTGCAATTTATAATTTAAAACCGCGGGATTCCCTTAGAGAGAAATTTAAAGAAATAGGTATTCTTACAGTAGCTTCTCAATATATTTATAACAACATAATTTTTGTTAAGCAAAACATTCACAGTTACAATAAAAAGTGTGAATTACACGATAGGCAATTAAGAAATAGAAATAGACTCGTGATTCCTCGATTACGCCTCAAAAAGGTCCAAAAGTCGTTTGTGGGAATGGGCGTAATGTTCTATAATAAAATTCCACAACAAATCTTAGATTTGCCTTTACACAAGTTTAAGAATTCTATTAAAAGTGTGCTCATGAAAAAAGCATATTATACAATTGAAGATTATATAAATGATAAAAAAGCATGGATTTAATTTATTCGCTTTATACGCTATTATAACTTGAGGAGTATTCGATTATTGGTGTTTAATTCGATGCTTTAATCATGGGTAGCCTAAGTATGTCACGCTCTCCTTAAACATTTCTGTGGTGGTGTCGTGTGGTGCGGGTTGTTACGTTCCCTCAAATATGGTTGAGCGAAGCAATGGCTGGATCATGCGTCATGCTCGTGAACGGGTGCCGCCGTCGGAAATGGGGCTACTTTTGTCTGCCCTTCTTAACGTGTAGAATTGTAAGCACCATTCCGAACCAGTGGTAGATTCATTTGTCGATTCAAAAGCACTATTGTAAAAGTTTATCTGAATAAAAAATATGTCTTAGACTTGCCTTTACACAAGTTTAAGAACTCTATATAAAGTATGCTCATAAAAAAAGCTTATTATACAATTGAAGATTATATAAACGATAAAAAAGCTTGGATTTAACTCGTTCCAGCAATGCGCGAGACGGCATTTCAATCATGTACATTAATAATAATAATTGTTATAATGTTATTTTTTAAAAAAGAGCAACCGCCGAGTTTCTTACAGGTTCTTCTCGGCTGGAACTGCATTCCGAACCTGTGGTAGACTCAATCGACGATTCAAAAGCACTTGTAAAAGTTTATTTGAATAAAAAACTTTTCTATTCTATTCTATTCTATTCTTGTATATCAAACTAATTCGTTGGCAACTATTTTCAGTTGCTAACTAAGTTACAGAATAACCCAGCTGATGATCATGGGACCACCTTTCAAACAAAAGAAGTATTTTCCAAATCAGTCCGGGCATCTTTGAATAATCGGGGAATATACATAAAAAGAGTCCGGCGAATTGAGAACCTCGTCCTTTTTTGAAGTCGGTTAAAAGTGAAACGAAAAAAATTGTGTGTCACACTTTATTACAACTCGTTGTTATCTTACACATTTTGTGGCACTTAACAAAAAAAAAACATGAACGCGGGATTAAATCTGCTAGTCCGACAAACGTTACGCCAGGGCCGAGTAAAATTTTCAATCGGGTCAATGATCGAGGGTCATCGCTTAGGGCTTGTAGACGGGCTTGTTGGTCTCAACGTAGCCGGGTTTGCTGCTCTCGACGTAAGCGGGCACCTGGGCCGCGGTCCAGGCGATGGAGCGGAGGATCACATCGGGGATTGGTGGGGCGACGGGGATGTGGCTACCCTGTTAATTAAAAAAAAACACGTTTAAAACACCATGAATTTAGCAACCAGCGCCAATTTATTTGGTACGCTTCTGAAACTTAGATAATATCCGTACGCGGTGATGATTTGTAAAAAATCCATTTTATTAAAATATTATACATATTATGTGTAATTTCAAATGTTAATATAGTGTCACCTGTATGCGTGAGTTACATAATTTAGTTTGAAAAAAGTATTAAAAAAATATGAAAATCAAGATACAGTTCACTTTTTTTTAATAGAAGAAATAACAGCCGTATAGTGTTGAGATATACTGATCAGTGATATTTACCATCATAGGTGAAGCGCTCAAACAAAATGAAAAAATATCAAATGCCAAATAAGAAATAACAAAAAATCTTTAATCTGTGTAATAATGTTCTAGTGTTGATGATACCTACCATCGTAACATCCAATGACTTAAAGATCAAGGTTTCTATTCAAATGAATATTTTACATAAAATTCCAAGCGTGTAGTTATTTAAAAAAAAACAAAATTCTATGTTAAAGTTTTCGCTACATCTTCCGACCAAAGCATACGATCCGTCTGACCGAACGGCAATGTTGCCATGTCTACTGATTTAATACTTAGTAAAACTGCTTTTGAAAATTTTTACTGATTTCTATGTGCTTTTTACAATCGTTAAAAAGAAAAATTAAATGAAAAAATTGAAAATATACTCAATTCTTGCGTTGCGCATGCGAAAAAAGGCCACGGAAATCATAGATATTGAAAACAATTAAAGATAAAAAACTTATAAATTCAATCTTGCAGTCTTGTTAAAAGTACCTACCTATTTTTGAATAAAATGTGTTTTTGATCCGTTTCCATCTTATAATAAAACCTCGATGTCTAGCCGCGCAAGCGTCCCATTTAACCCCTATCGTGGAGTCGGATAATTTTCCGCCAACTGGCAGCACTATAACTCACGTTATGTCGGATGAGTTTTTCCAACCGTCGCGTCGGAAGGTATAGCGGCTACTTTAGTTGTTTCGAACAACTTTATTTTTATTATTCTGTTAGAGTTAGTGCTACCTAGTGAATATCTTGAATGACCTTTGACTTATAGTATATCTAAGTCTGTAACAGACATGGACAATTTTTGAATACCCTTCTGGCTTAATAGGTAGGTTATTTACGTGCTCTCCAAGGTGCAGGGGGCATCAGTACATAGAGATCTTTGGGTACTACACTTACTTGGAATTCGACTCCGTTTTTGCCGGCGAAGTACGTGGTCTCAATGGGGGTACCGTCAGGAGCCACGTATTTGTAGGTGCCCCTAACCTCAAGAGTGGCGTCTTCCTGAAAAATTTACATAATATTACGTGTTAATTAACAAAATATTATTTACTAGCGACCCGCCCCGGCTTTACACGGGTAGTAAAGCATATCATGACTACATGTTTTTTCTGTCGTAGGGTCTGTATATATACACATACATTGTTATCCATACAGTGTTTTGTTATATCTCAAAGGGATTAGGAAACGTTGTTGATGTAAGCTCCCAGGCAGCTAGACTTTTTCCGCCATTTTAAACAATTATCGACATATTTCAACCAATTTACACAAAACCTTAACAAGTTATACACATGAACCTTTCTCATGAATTCTATTTATTGGTGAAAACCGCATTCAAATCCGTTCAGTAGTTTTTGAGCTTATTGCGAACAGACAGACAGATGCAGCGGAAGACTTTGTTTTATAATACCTACACTAGCGGACCCGGCAGACGTCGTCCTGCCCACTATTAGCGCCACCTACCGGGTCCAATTTTTTTACTTAAAAACCTTCCTCTTGAATCACTATCTATTAAAAAAAACCGCATCAAAATCCGTTGCGTAGTTTTAAAGATTTAAGCATACATTTGTTTTATACTATGTAGTGATGTGTAGTGAAGTCGAAAGAAAGTAGTTTGTTTTACTTACAGAGTTGGGGTTCAGCACAACACCGCTAGCTTGGGCGCTGATGCCATTGCCGGTCTCGTAGGAGTACTCGAAGTTACCTTCGGGGCTGTTCTCGTAGAATGACCTGACGATGGGGGCCTGGGACTCGTCGGAGGGGACGATGTGGGAAACGTCGGCGGCAACGCAGGCCACGGCGACGGCGAGAACGACTAGGAATTGCTGGAATCAAAAGAAATTCGTGGAAAACTTCTTCCTTCCTCTACCATTTCCTCACCGGAAACGTCATCACGAGGGATCACGTGTGATATCCATCAGTAGGAGCGTTTAAAGCTCGGTCAATAAACTTATGTATAGGCCTACCGTTTAAGCGAGATGGTTCCTGAGATCTCAGATAAACGTATAAAGGTGGCCTATAATTACAATAATCACCTCATCTTAATTAAGCTTAATGTGGGTGTAGAGATAAAGTTATTGGTGGAATTTACACTACAATTCTACTACAATTCTGCCGTCCTAAAGCTAAAGTGTCGTTAACTACCAAAACCAAGTTTCGAAAAATGCTCTGAGTTAGTATAATTATTATACTAACTCAGAGCATTTTTCTGGCCGTAAAATAAGAAAAGTCCAAATTAAAAAAAAAAATTGAAAATTAGAATTTTTGTTTTAAGTAAAAATTTATTTGAACTTATGACTTTTTAAAAAAATAATGGTAGTTGTACTCGTAAATAGATTTCAGCAAAGGTTGAAAAAAAAAAGCTTAAAATCTATAAATTTTACGCTATAAATATTTTTGGCGGGCAAGTATTAGAACTGAGAAATGTCAGCTAAGTATAATATGATTTATTTTTATATATGCAACTCATCGGAAAGATGGAAACACAGCATATAAATATACATAACAAATATCATTATTAAAAAGCTTTTAAGAATGTTAGCTTACCATTTTGTATGTGGGTTATCGAGCTGCTAAAGTGTCAGTCTGCCTGGATGATTCCGACTCTGACTATTTATAGGTAATTGAATGTCCAGAATCAATCTATGAATTAATTATCTCATTTTTTACATGAAATTCTTAAGTCCACGCATAGAATAAATATACAGAGATACGTGACATTCATACTTTAATACCTAAAGACATGTAATGAATTTCAAGTGTATCTATCGATCTACTTGAGCGCTATGTTAATAATATTATAATAGATATTATGATATAGTCATAATTTCCTAAATGGCCGTTAAAACATTGATGTTTTCAAGAAATCTATTTGCAAATACAACTCTCAGATTATTTTTTTAAAAATTTATTAGAATTCTTAGAAATTAAATTATAGTAAGATTAAATTGACATTTAATGATTTAAAAAGATCGCACTTTTACGCTATTTTTCTAGATGTTTACTATTTGGTTCATTGAACATTTTATATAATAAGAATTTAAATAATTACAAAAGGTATAAATTGTAAATGATTTTTAAAGGTTAGTAGCTACCTTAACTAATGAATAATTTATTTCTCCAAAAACCTGTTACTAAAAAGTAGCAAGTTTACATATATTTAATAACTATGACTATTAGTAATTTCATACTATTATTTATTTATAAAAATAAACGTGTACGTGCAAAGCTCTGAAATTATGTTTTCTAATGACACGAATATGAAAATTGTTCTTTCAGAGACGGTCAGGCTTAGGTAGAAATGTTTAACAGTGCTATAATATGATCTTATATTATAGATAATCTTTGATTTGAAAAAAAAATATGAATTCAAGAATGTGTGATTTTTATTTAATGTATGCGAGATGGGTCGGAGCCCACCTCCAACGCATAAAGGCCGTGACTTTCTAGCAGTGTATCCACGACATTTCCTACTACAACACTTCAAGAATGTTAGCTTGAGTACATTTGTAGAGTGAGTTGGGAAATATTGAGAATTTACACTACGATATTATGTTATATAAAATTAAATTATTTAGATGCTGTAATTTAACTAAAAAAAGTACCAATTTGCATTTATTCAAGTACTTTGATGTCGTGAAAACTTTTACTTCTCTATTTTAAATTTATTTAAATTAATAGTTATTGTAACAAATCTTTTGTATCATGAGTGCGTTACACGCGTGTGGAATACCTAATTACTTACTTGCACTTTAAAAAAGGAGAAGATTCTCAATAAAAAAGTATGTATGTTTGCTACGTTTAGTGCATGATGTTAATAATTATTATCGTCTTTATTAGGAGAATTTGAATGTTTAATTTAACCTTCAGAGGGGTCTCATATTAATTAGATGAAGATATAAGGTATATGTAAAATTGCCTCGTCGCGTCTGGTGAAAAAACGGGTGGCTCATTTTTGCGCAAAGGTCTGGCTGTTCAGCGCGTAAATGTATATTATAGGTACACCATTCCATGCGGGCTGATTTTTATTGTAATTAGATTAAGGTACTATATTATATAGAAGGTGAAAAAATATTAAAAAAACATTAAAACATTTTAAAAAAAGGTGAAGAAGATCTAATGAATATCTTCAGAGAAGAAGGATGGAATTCCTCAAAGACAACTGCTGATCATTATAACCATTAAATTATCTTTGTAACTATTCGCATTAGATTTTTAATACTTAACTACTGATGGTTATTTTAGCGTTCAAATTGTTGTGAGTGATTACTACACATTTTAACGGCTGGACTGACGTGGTATTATTATATTTTTTTTATTCAACTACAAGTTAGCCCTTGACTGCAATCTCACCTGATGGTAAGTGATGATGCAGTCTAAGATGGAAGCGGGCTAACTTGGAAGAGGTATGCATACCCCTGATCGGTTTCTACACGGCATCGTACTGGAACGCTTTGCCGGTAGGATGGTAACCAGCCACAGCTTAAGCCTCCACCAGACCAGACCAGAGGCAATTTAGAAATTATAAAATCTCAAATTGCCCCTGCCGGGAATCGAACCCAGGACCTCCCACTTATAAGACCACAGCGCTCACCACTGCGCCAGGGAGGTCGTCAAAGTATTATGTAAAATGAAACTAAACTTATGAAATTTTAATCTGTAAAACGTTAATCGTATGCCTGGTTAGAGGTAGATTGTTCCTACTATATACTTAAGTACAATACTTATTTTAAGACTAGCTTTTGCCCGCGGCTTCGCCCGCGTGAAATTTCGGTTTTTCTAAAATCCCGAGGGAATCATGGATTTCCAGTTCCCGTTCCCGCTCCCTTTTCAACCTTTATACCTACTTTTAAGGAAGTTTGCTATAGTAATGTACATACCTATAGATGTAGCTATAGATTTCGGTTTTTTCAAAATGTGAAACTCTTTGATTTTCCGGGATAAAAAGTAGCCTATGTGTTAATCCAGGGTATCTATCTCCATTTCAAATTTCATCCAAATCCATAGAGTAGTTTTTGCGTGATTGTGTAACAAACATCCAAACATCCAAACATCCCTTTCATATTTATAATATTATTAGGATTAATAGTTACTTAAAATGCTATTCAGCAGATGAAGCTATTCAGTTTTTTGCTCGTTTACCCTTAACCTATTGTAGAGGTCAAAAATGGCTTCGAGTAAAAACGACCAGTGTACCTATAGAGTGACTTCAGTTGGATAAAATACAGGAGAAATACAGATGGGTTTTTGCTCGATACTGAATACCTAGTAATTATACAGTCATGTTCATGCAACATTTTATTTTGATTCATAATTTTTTTTTGACGTGATAACGTTTTATAAATCGATGAACGCCCGGACGCACGAAAAAGCATGACTCATTGTCACGTACCGCGCGTAAGCGAGAGCGCGGAACAAGCGATAGAGAAGGCACGATCGGCCTAAGCGTTCGACTTGTAACGCATCTCTCTCTTTGTTTTCTTATGACATTATCACGTAAAATTATCATCCGTAAACCGCATTTACAGACAATACATTTTTTTTTTTAAATAAACAATAAGTATAGCCCAAAGTCGAAATGCCAGAGCATCAAAATTAGCCTAGAGTAAAGACCTTCGGTCTAGGACCTAGGTCCTAGACGATCCTCGGGAAGGCCGAGTTATTCAAAATCCAAAAGCGAGTTCTGCCCAGCGACAAAGAACGAGTTTCCGAGCAGAATCTTAATTTTAATAATTTGAACTATGCTGTCCTAAATTATGTATTATTTATTCAAAGACATTTAGTGTTTGAATAATATTAATGTTTCATAGATTGTGAAATTTAGTTAGGTGCGTTAATTAAAATGTAGTTTTTTTTAGTTACAATTAATTAATTTAGTAACTTTAAGTAAATTTGTCATCATCATCATCATCATGATCAACCCATTACTGGCTCACTACAGAGCACGGGTCTCCTCTCAGAGTGAGAAGGGTTTTGGCCATAGTCTACCACGCTGGCCAAGCGGATTGGCAGACTTCACACACCTTTGAGAACGTTATCGAGAACTCTCAGGCATGCAGGTTTCCTCACGATGTTTTCCTTCACCGTTAAAGCAAGTGATATTTAAATACTTAAAACGCACATAACTCTGAAAAGTTAGAGGTGCGTGCCCCGGGATCGAACCCATGACCTCCGATTAGAAGTCGGACGTCCTAACCACTAGGCTATCACAGCTTAAGTAAAAAATTAAATTAGTAATAATTAAATAACTAAAGTAGGTAAATTAGTAAAATACCAAAAACTAGCATCGTACCTACCTACCACACACTTCTCACAGGCATTTCTTTTCCAATATTATGAGGTTATCAGAAAAAAAAATTCTCACTGTATTATGAAACATTACAACTGAATAAAGAAAATTAAAATATTTATGCAGTTTTATTTATATATTGTAACACTAGGGAAAATTTAGGAACATGCCCTACAACTCATTATCCTATCTAAAACCTTCCTTATTTTTCTTAATATTTTTAACAAGCGGATACCCGCGACTTCGTTCGTGTGACATTTTGATCTACCTAAACATCCGCCAGTGAACTTTTAACAGATTTTAGCAAGCTATGAGCTCAAAGGAGCTTAGGAAAACAAAATGATTCACACGGGATTTTCAAAAACCAATATCCACGCGAACGAAGTCGCGGGTGTCCGCTTGTATTAAAATATGACACAAATAATGAAAACGCTGAAAATTTTCAAATGATCAGCGCCCTATCCAGTGCTACTATTTAATTCGATGCAGTAAAATTACGTTTGACGGGTTGCTACTTTATGACGAAAAAAAATATAGGGATAGGGTAAAAGTGAATAATGTGAATGATTTACATGAGCACAACATTAATTATTTCATTTTATCTTTATTTACTACATTTATTTTTATGAAGATATAGTAGATAATGTTAGATTGATACCTGCATAGGATACCTGTAATAACTTTCTTATACATATAACTTTTAAACTTTATGAAACTAACTTTACGAAATTGTAGTCTGTAAAACGTTAAATAGTGTATGCCTGTTAGAGGTAGATTGTTCCTACTATGTAAGTACAATTATTTTAAGATCTTATTAGGCAACATTTAAGCGATTTTATGATTAAAATGAAATGAAATTAACGTATTCTAACCTATTGAAATTAGGTTGACAACATTATTTTACGGAATGACATAATGAAACTTGGGGTGTAAGTGGCCCAAATTCCACCTATGTGGCCAAAGTCAACCTCACCTGTGCGCGGTGCAGCCTGCCAATATGCTAACGAGGACCTGACTCTCTCAGTCCCCTTTACGGGTTGTTGTGCCTGATACCACACAACGTAATCTGGATGGTATTACCGCTTTGTGGTAGGATCCTACCCCGAATCTGCCTGGCTAGCGACCACACTTCAGCCGTAATCTGCCGCAAAGCATCCGTGTGTTCCGACAGTGAGCTAAAGAGCCAGTCCCCTTCCTCAAAAGCCGGCAACGCATTAAGGTGCGTCCAGACTTGAACATTGCGGTGCGTCCGAACTGTTACGCACTAACCCATCTCAAGCGCTCCAAGCGCGCCGTCCACATTGAGCGTGACAAGTTCGCCGAAATGTTCGCTGTTCGGTTCGGTGAAATGTTCAAGTCTGGACGCACCTTAAGTGGTTCCTCAGGTGCTGCTAGTGTTCATGGGCGGCGGTAATTACTTAACATCAGGTGACCCGCTTGCTCAGTTGTCCGCTATTCGTAGAAAAAAAAATGAAACGTCAGTTCACTGCATCGAATTAAAAGTCGGAGTATAGAAACATTTAAAAACCCAAATGTAATTTTAAAATGCAGCGTTGGAATGTATTAACTTAATTCTGCTCGAATATTGTGAAAATGTCATAAATGAACACATATAGGTAGGTAGATACTGTTACCCGTGTGGGGTTGCTAGTCCCCCATCGGGCGCGTCCCCCGGTGGCGGATAGGGGAACGCCTCCCAGATATGGGAGGTACCGGGGAAACCCGGCGCGGACCAAAACTAGCAGCGCGGCGGGTCCGCCGGTCTTATGGCCGGTGGGCGCTGGCTTTGGCCACCGTCGGGCAACCCGTAATCCGCACTGAGCGGAACCGGGGGCCCCACGCACTGAGCGAGGGGCTGCGAGGAAGAAAACCTCTATAAAAAATCACCGGAGGGAGTAATCCCCTTCAGGGGAGGACTCGTGAGGCGAGCTCGGTGTGCACTTACCCTGCCTCCGAGCGGGCTGTGCGGGAACTAGTCCTGCGCAGTCCTCGTCGTATTATCGTAATCCCTGTAGGTGTGTTGGGTGACGGTCATGTCTCTCACCTGACGAGGGACCGAGGGTCTTGCCTTAACCGGCCGGACCGCGAGGAAGAAAACCTCTATAAAAAATTACCCCGAATCCCAAGCGTTGGCGCACCGCGAGGGGATGCATGGCTGATGGGTTGTTCAGTCGCTAGTGCGCCCCCCCGTCAGGGTACCTGCCGACCCCCTGACGAGTTATCCTTAGGCTTACCCGGGTGCAGGGGGCACCGCCCGGGTGGACCGTATATTTCCCCCATACTCGTGGGACTAACAATGGAACAATCTCAAAACACAAAAAAAAACCAAGGACGAGGGCTGAAAGGCCCGCAAGGAGAAATGGAGGAGGGGCGCTTTGGCGCGGCCTCTTCAGAGAAAGTGCCGCTTAAATCAGTGATACTGGCACGTGAGGACATGGACGTCGAATCACTTTTGGATTCAGACTCCGAAACAGACCGAGCGGTAGAGGCTTTGGTGGGGCCTTGGAAGAGCAGCAAAGGTGCCCCAAAGCGGGTCCGGGAGGCTGAGGTTGATGAGGAGGAAGAACCCGCTGAGAAGGCCGTCGCTGTCGAGCCGGAAGAGCCGGCCAAGACGAAAAAAAAGGGGAGGGGTGCATACCTTGGGCACAAGGGTGCCAAAGCCCGCCTCAAGGAGCTGGAGTTGTGCTCCTTTGAGGATGAGGCTAACGCCGATAAGGCGCAACGTATCGTTCCCCCTTTAACGAGGTCGAGGACTCGGTCCCAGAAGCCAGGCGGGGAGGCCCGAGACCGCAGCGCCAGCACCGTGGCGGACTCGGCCCCGGAAACTGTCGATGAGTGGTGCCCGTCAAGGGACGAGCTCATCGACAGAGCTACAAATGCAGTCTCCATTATAGAGGAGGAGACCAAGAGGTCCACGAACCTCAAAGGTGGCGTCAGGGGGGCAATAAACCGGGCCACCAAGGACATCCAAGTGGCCATGGATGCCCTCCAGAAACTGTCGGCAGACGAGGAGGCCCGAAGACTCTGGGCCGACAATAAAAGGATGAGGCAGGAGTTGGCCGCTTTAAGGGCTGAAGTGAAGGCCCTCCGGTCCTCCTTCTCAGCGAGGGAGCAGACCTCCACGCCGGTGGTCAATCCCGCCGCGGCCGTCGATGCTCAGATCCCCCCGATGATAAGCGAGGTTCTGGAGACCCTGAAGAGGGATCTCTTTGTCTCCATCGGGGGGATGGTCAATGACCGCCTTGGAGAACTGGAAAGGCGGCTCCCCCGAGAGCCTATACTGAGGCCGCCGCTCGCAGCCGACAATAGAAGGACGGAAAATGCAGCCCGCCGCCCTCTCGATGAGCCGTCTGCGGGCCCATCGCCTGCACGTCCGGCGACAACACGCTTGGCGGCAGCGGGCAAGGCCAGGAAACCCGCTCCCACTCCTGTGCCGCAGAAACGCAACGCTCCACCTAGTAGCGAAGAGCCGCAGGAGGTCAACGCTGAGGCCACGGCCCCAAACCCCCCGACCTGGTCGAAAGTGGTCGGGAGGAAGGCCAAGGCCAAGGCCAAGGCCAATGCCGCAACAGGCGCCGCACCCAAACCCGCTGTTCCCACAACAAAAGCTGCGAAAAAGCAGAACAAGGTGAAGCTGACCTCCCCGAAGTCCTCGGCGGTTGTCATATCATTGAAGCCGGAAGCCGTCGCGACACAGACATACGCGACGGTAATGAAGACGGCAACCGCAGCCATGGCCTTAAGGGAGGTCGGCGTGGACCATGTCCGGGTGCGCAAGTCGGCCACTGGGGCTCGAATCATCGAGGTCCCAGGGGCTGACAGCGGCAAGGCCGCGGACGACCTGGCCGGCAGGCTGCAGGAACTGGTCGGCGAATGGGTGACGGTTGCCCGGCCGATAAAAACCGCCGAACTGCGTCTGGTGGGCCTTGACGAGTCCGTCACCCCCGAAGAAGTGCGGAGGGTTGTGGCCGAAAAGGGGAGCGTCCCACCCGAGCATGTGAGAGCCGGCGCCATCCGGATGGGGCCCAGTGGGAATGGGTCAACCCTGGTCCGTTGCCCGGTGACCGCGGCGAAGACGCTTGTTGCGGAGGGACGTGTGGTCATCGGGTGGTCCTCGGCGCGGGTAACCCTCCTGGAACCCCTTCCGATGCGCTGCTTTAGGTGCATGGGGCTCGGGCATACGCGGGCGCTCTGTCCGTCGGCCACAGACCGTAGCGCTTTATGCTATAGGTGTGGCAAGGACGGACATAAATCGGCTTCGTGCTCGGCCAACCCCAGATGCGCAGTCTGCGCGGACCTGGGTCGCAAGGCCGGGCACGTCATGGGGGGGTTGAAGTGCTCCCCACCGCCGAAAAAAGGCAGGGAGGCCCCGTTGACCCAGGCCTCCGAAGCTAGGGGAAGCCCGCAGGGGCCGGTATTGGAGGTCGCCATGGAAACGTAATGTCAGCTCTTCATGGCGAGTTCCTCCAGACGAATCTGAACCACTCCGCCCGTGCTCAGGATCTTCTGATGCAGCACATGGCGGAGTGGCAGATTGATGTGGTGGTAGCCGCGGAGCCCTACTTTGTACTCCCTCGGTCAAACTGGGCAGGGGACGCGGAGGGCTTGGTGGCCATCGCGGTGCCTGCGCACGGGCCACCACTGGTTCCAAAGCGCAGCGGGCCGGGGTTCGTGGCGGTCGGGTGGGGGGAGGTGACACTCATTGGAGTATACTTCTCCCCCAATAGACCCCTGTCCGACTTCGAGGCATTTTTGCGGAGCCTGGAACCAGTGGTGCGAGGGGCGGCCCCAGCCCAGGTAATCCTGATGGGGGACCTGAACGCGAAGTCTGCCGCGTGGGGGTCCCCCATCACAGATCCGAGGGGAATTGAGTTGGGAGACTGGGCCGCCATGGTTGGCCTGGTGCTCCTCAACCAGGGACGCGTCAACACCTGCGTCCGACGGCAGGGGGGGTCAATAGTGGATGTTACATTCGCTACCCCTGCCGTCGCGGCACGAACTCAGGACTGGCGCGTCCTCGAGGGCGTGGAGACCCTGTCAGACCACCGGTACATTCGGTGGAGGGTCTCCGCATCACTCCCGGCGTCCCAAGGCCGGAGTGGGAGAGGGGGAGGGGTGTTCCCAAGGTGGGCATTAACTCACCTAGACCGCGACATGGCGGAGGAGGGGGCCATCGTCGAGGCCTGGAACACTGCTCCCCCGGCTTCGTTGGGGGTGGAGGAGAGGGCGAGGAGTTTCCGCATCGCACTAATGCGGGTGTGCGATGCGGCAATGCCACGGACCAGGCGGCTGCCCGCTCGGAGGTCGGTGTACTGGTGGTCGCAGGAGATTGCGGCCCTCCGCGCCGCCAGTAACCGAGCGCGCCGGGCCTACACCCGATGCCACCGCAGAAGGCCGGTGTCCGCGGACGAGGAGGCTCGCCTCTATATGGAGCTCCGGGAGGCAAAAAAGGCGTTCCAGGTGGCCATCGCCAATGCCAAGGACTCCGCTCATAAGGAGTTCTTGGCAACCCTGGACAGAGATCCATGGGGCCGGCCATACCGCATCGTAAGGGGCAAGATGCGGAGCGCCCCTCCCATGGATTCCATGGAGCCGGAGCTCCTTGATCGGGTGGTGTCGGGGCTTTTTCCTCGACCGCCAGCATTCGCACCCCCGATCATGGCGTCCCCGTCCGCGGAGCGAGAAGGGCCGGTCAGAGCTCCCCCAGTCACAGATGACGAGATGGGGGAGGCTCTGAATCGTCTGCGGCGGTGTAAGAAGGCGCCGGGACCGGATGGAGTCCCGGCCAGAGTCCTGGCGCTGGCCTTGGGGCACCTTGGGGGCCGTCTCAGGCAGTTATTTAATGACTGCCTGGCGGTGGGACGGTTCCCAAGGGTGTGGAAGGAGGGACGACTGGTGCTGTTGCGGAAGGAGGGTAGATCCCCAGACTCCCCGTCGGCATACAGACCAGTCGTCCTTATCGACGAGACAAGCAAGATGCTGGAGAGAGTTCTGGCCTCTCGGATAAACCAGCATCTTGCTTGGCGGGGCCCTGACCTGTCGGAGCACCAATACGGGTTCAGGGTCGGCAAGTCGACCCTGGACGCGATTGGTGCTCTGAAGGGCTTCGTGGAAGGTGCCGAAAGGAGAGGCGAAGGTGTATTGGCGGTGTCATTAGACATCGCCAATGCATTCGGCACCCTCCCTTTTGGCGTGATAGAGGAGGCACTCCGGTATCACGGGGTGCCCCTCTATCTGCGCAGAATGATAGGGCACTACCTGGAGGAGAGGGTAGTGCTCTATCAAGGGAGGGGCGGACGGAGAATTGAGAGACGGATGGCCTGCGGGGTTCCGCAGGGGTCGGTCCTCGGGCCCCTGCTGTGGAACCTGGGGTTCGACTGGGCCATCCGTCCGGTCCTGCTACCCCGGATGGCAATCGTGTGCTACGCGGATGACACTTTGGTTGCTGTCCGGGGAAGCAGTTATGGGGAGACTGCGAGGAGGGCCACGGTGGCCACCGAATTGGTGGTCACCAGGATTGAGATGTTGGGGCTGAAAGTGGCCCTCCCGAAAACCGAGGCAGTCCTTTTCGGCGGAGCGGGTTGGCGGCCCCCGGCACGCGCCAGTATCCCGGTGTCGGGAGAAGCGGTCCAAATCAGGGCCCACATGAGGTACCTGGGCCTTGTTTTGGACCGCAAATGGAACTTTGAGGCGCACTTCCGCCAGCTCGCTCCGCGGGTGGTGGGGGCGGCTTCTGCGCTCGGCCGATTGCTCCCCAACGTGAGGGGCCCTGGGGCCCCATGCCGTCGCCTTTTCGCGGGGGTGGTAAGAAGCATGGCGATGTATGGGGCTCCCATTTGGTATGACGCTCTGCGTCCAACTACCAGGGCACTTCTGCGGAGGCCGCAGAGGGTGGTGGCGAACCGCATCTGTCGGGCCTACGCCACCGTATCCTTTGCGGCCGCCTGCGTTTTGGCGGGCACTCCCCCTTGGGAATTGGAGGCCGGGGTGCTCGCCGAGACACACCGCGTCAGAGCGGAGAGCCGAGCAAGGGGGGAACGCCCGGCTCCCGAGGCGGTCGGCCGAGCGCAGCGCATGGCTGCCCGCAGAATGCGGGAAAGGTGGAAGGCCGACCTGGCGGATGCCGTCTATGGCAAGCGCACCATAGACGCCATCCGCCCGGTGCTGGAGCAGTGGTGCCTACGAAGGCACGGGTCGCTCTCCTTCCGGCTGGTGCAGGTGATGACCGGACACGGTTGCTTCGGCCATTACCTGCACAAGGTTGCGAGGAGGGAACCGACCCCGTCGTGCCATGAGTGCGGCGCTGGGGACGACACGGCTCAACACACTTTGGAGGAGTGTAGCCGGTGGGATCCCCAGCGCCGCACTCTGGTGGCGACAATTGGCGGAGACCTCTCGCTGCCCGGCGTCGTACTTGCCATGCTGAGCAGCGAGGGGTCTTGGGATGCTGTGGCCGACTTCTGCGAGGAGGTTATCTCGCAGAAGGAGGCCGCGGAGCGGGCGCGCGAAGAGGCTCTCGACGCGCATCCGCTCCGGCGCAGACGGGTGGGAAGAAGGCGGCGGTTATTCGCCGCTCGCCATCTTCCCTCGGGAGACGGCGGGTAGCTATTGGGCTAGCTACCCGCCACTCGTAGTCTCCTCACTGTCTGAGGGGGGGATCACGCTGTCCCGATCCCCTCCTCTTTAGCGCGGGAGCCCCGGCAGGTGGCTGGGGCGGCTGACAGACGCCTGGGACGTATACAATGGGTTCCCCAGGCGTCCAGCATAGTCAGCAAGAGGGAACAGCCGTGGTGGTTTTAGTTAGGGTATACCCATAGGGGGAGTCCCACATAACCCCCGTTCTGCCCAAAGAACGGGGGTAGCCATAAAGCTTTCCACCACGACAAAAAAAAAAAAAAAAAAAAGGTAGATACTGTTAAGAAGATCATAAAGCAAGTAAGTCTTTATTGCAGTCGGTATATATAGTCGGTAGCTATTTTAAACTCATAAATCTAAATGGTATAAATTTGCATAGGCACGCAGTTAAATAAGGCGACCGCGAGGTAACCTTGACCTCAGACGTTAAGGCGAATTCACACACAAGTCCAGTAACTGTCATCAGCTGTAGTTCGGTTTATCAACTGACGCATGACGCGTAATACTTCTAGTAGGGGAGCCCAAGAGGGGAATTTGGGATTTACTCGAGCGCTGCAGATTAACATAAGGGAGGATATCTTGCATCCTGCTGTGTAACCTCTACCATAATATTATATAAGCCATTTATACATAGGGCCGCGCGTAAAAAAACGGATGGTCAGTAATACTAAGGCACGTCAGACTTAAGGTATGGTGGGTTAATTACGAACTAAAATAGTATATTTCATTACAAGTGTGGAAAGGCTGTCATTGCAAAGAGTTCTGACAAATGTCTACCCGAGCCGAGGCGCAGCTGAAGGCGAGGGTTGACAGTCGGAACAAGTTGCAATGACGGTTCCGCATCGTGTACTGAACGACTACGTTTAATACAGTTGCGAAAAAATGAAGCAATTTAATAAAATAATAAAAACACAATAAACTCAACTAACTTATTATTTATTTCTTATAAAAGTTATAATTCACATATACATTGAAATTGGTACAGTTTTTTATACTAAGTAACTGGGGAAGTTTTAGGTTGCATATTTACTGTTTGAGACAAACTATTATTAATTTCGTATGATAGTTCATGTAGGTATATTTGTCATACAATGGCGTTTGCTAGTTGATGGAGTTGGATCAGCTGTGGGTCTACCATCAACTATAATCGCGACTCAATTAAAGACCTAAACTGAACTGAATCGCTATTTCGTACCATGAACTTTTTTATCCGACCAATAGATGTCATGACGTCATGACGTCATGACGTCTATTATAGACGATATTATAGACGAAACAAAAACCTAGTATAAAAATATAGAAACAAAAAGATACTTCATGGTACGAATTCAATGCGATTTATTTTAGGCACCGATATTGAATAGCATTGGAATTGGATCGTTAGATTAAAGATTGTAGTAGGCCTTCTGATGAATTATCATTATCAACGAAGGTAGATGGACGAACGTTCTGTGCAACATGTGAAGGAGACGGACTGGATCTTAAATTAATGTAGTGTGTGATTTTTTTCCCAGTTTCTAGTTTGTTGTTTAATGAATCACCATATAGCTTTCTGCAACATTGTTTCTGATTTCCAACCTCCTAGTCGCTTTAAGGACGTCAAATTGGCTCCTGAATCTGCCAATAATGTAGCAGAGGTCCTCCTGAAGCTGTGCCCAGTATAATACTCAGCATCCGGCAGACCAAGAAATGTAGCTATTTCTTTTGGCATATTACCAAATTTATTTATCCCGATTGCTTGAGATGTACACTTCCCTTTATGGTAATTTTGAAAAAAAAAAACGGTCAGTTTTTACTTTTCGGGACCGCTGATTCATATATTTTTGCACTATTCTAAGAACATCTCCTTCAACAACAAAGCTTCTCGATATCTTATTTTTTGTGTTCGGAATCTTGATTAGTAGCATTTCTCCATGGGCTTCAATATCTTTTAAAGTAATATTGGCTAACTTCTCTCTGCGGCAAGCTCCAACAACGCCAAAAATCAGAGTAACCTAAAAAAAAAAGGGATTTGATTAATATTTTTTTAAATAATGTATTGACTGTATTTAGCGATTTCGTAAACTGAATACTAAAGAAAAATATAAGTACTTATTAATAAATTACCTTTGTGGCTATATAACGATCATTGGGAGCTTCGTTCAAAAACCTTTCCACTTCATTCGATGTTAATATTTTCGACTTTTTACTTGTATATAACCGTCTGATTGTCGTTTTAAGAAAGCATTTAATTTTGGATATAAGTATTCACTTATATCCACGTTATTCCTTATTTTCAGCATACTTTTTATCATCGAAAACCTCGACCTTAACGTAGAAAGTTTTAATCTTGCTGAGAGTTCGGAGAAGTATACCAACATAACATTTTCTGAAAAACTATTTGCTTTTTTCTCTTCTCTCCACGCAATATATTCGTCGTAGTTATGTAGATATGTAGCGACTTTTTGACTTTTCCGGTAAAATGTTCTCCGAAGCATTTTGTGCAATTATACCGAGTTCCGGTGGTGTTAATTCAAAAAAACTAGGGTCAAAATTACTCATTTTGTGCAACAAACAACTAAACTCGCAAAGAAAATATCTGAAAAATGGCGCCTACCGTAGAATATAAGCAGTTTTTTTTTCACCCATTCTGGTACGCAAAGGGAACTATGCCCATACAGCCAAGTCTTCAGTAGAAGTTTTTTTATTGATATGAAATGAAAATGAAATTTAATGAGATGAAATGAAACCTAACCAAACTCATTCAATCAAATAATTAAATCTGATATTGAAACAAATTAGTAGTTTCTTTTTAGAAATATATGTACGTATTTGCATGAATCATAAAAACTTCTATGATTTTTTTTTTTAGTAAAAACTTCATGGTTGGTTTTTCTTTTTAATAGACATTATTTTGACAGTTGGGAAAGAGAACGCACGAGTTCGGGAACTAAGAGAAAGTAGAAGTACCTCCTCAGGTAATAGCCCACATCCCGAACGCTATACGTCCCTGCAATAGATACGCCACTTTTTGAGCAACTGTATTAAAAAAGTTTTTTAGTTCGATTACCAGAAGCCGAAGTAATAAAAATCATCTATGAAGATGAGAGCGTGCAGCTAGACGCTTTGCCCACCATTGAAAGCGGAAACATTATATAACCTTTTATTCTACCTATCAACTAATCTACAAGATCTAATAGGTCCTTGATAGGTCCTGGATAGGATAAAATAGGTCCCAAGGACGCTATCATAAATGTAAACAAAAAAATTGTTTGTATGTCACACTTTATTACAACTCGTTAACTTACAATAAATAAGACGCTTAGCATAAAAACAAAACATAACGCGGGGCCAAGTCGGTAATCCAGTATCAATTATATTGTGGTCTTACTAGGTGTATTATTTTTCATAAAGTTTTATTTTTTTTAATTATGGGGTTTGACAATATGATTTCGTAAATAATAAATGTAAAAAAAATTGTTTGTATGTCACACTTTATTACAACTTATACTTTAGGACGCTTAGCATAAAAACAAAACATAACGCGGGGCCAATTAGTTGATCCAAATCAATTATTTATTGTGGTCTTGTAAGAGTTCTCGGAGTAGTAGGGTTTCTCGGCAACCACGGGTGTGTGGGACGCGATGTAGGCGAGACTACGGACAATCGCCTCTGGGATTTCTGGGATGTGGGCACCCTGTGAAAAGAAAAAAAAACACACATTTATAATTTACTAGCTGATGCCCACGACTTCGCGTGGATTTAAAAAAAATGTTTGTTCATACCACGATCGCTTTTCAACCCCCATCCCTATTGGACCTCCTTGACCTTGATTTGGAGGTCTTTACGAAAATCCTAAAAAATGTATTTTTAACCCCCGACGAAAAAACGACGGGGTGTTATAAGTTTCACGTGTCTGTGTGTGTGTGTGTGTGTGTGTGTGTGTGTGTCTGTCTGTTCCCCTGTGGCGCTCAAACGCGAGGACCGATTTAAATGCGGTTTTTTTTGTTTGAGAGGTGAATTAGTCGAGAGTGTTGTTAGCTATGTTTGATGAACATCGATCCAAGATGGCCGCCGCTACAAAATGGCGGATTACATATTTTATCACAACACCCTCAATATGGGTATCAAATGAAAGGGCTTGACTAGCAGAATAGCACTATTGCAAATTCAAGATGGCCGCCGCCACAAAATGGCGAATGTCGGGGGTTTTTTAAATTTTCAATTTATACTTGTTAACCAAAACGACGAACATAAGGACGGACTTTCATACCTTGCATTCCCGGAAATACCTACATAAGTAGTCCTTTTTTAACCCCCGATGCAAAAACGACGGGGTGTTATAAGTTTGACGTGTCTGTGTGTGTGTGTGTGTGTGTGTGTGTCTGTCTGTCTGTTCCCCTGTGGCGCTCAAACGGGTGGACCGATTTGAATGCGGTTTTTTTTGTTTGAAAGGTGAATTATTCGAGAGTGTTGTTAGCTATGTTTGATGAAAATCGATCCAAGATGGCTGCCGCTACAAAATGGCGGATCACATATTTTTTCACAACTCCCTTAATATGGGTATCAAATGAAAGGGCTTGACTATTAGAATAGTGCTATGCAAATCCAAGATGGCCGCCGCCACAAAATGGCGAATGTCGGGGGTTTTTTTAAATTTTTAATTTATACTTGTTTAATTGAAAGCCCCATTACCATTACAATTTTCTTTACCTAACTTGAAAAATGACGGATTTTCATAAAAACTTTCAACGCCCTTAGGGGATTAGAATAATACATTTTACAGCGTGATTGAAGGACAAACCGACAAAGAAACATATTTTTGCTATTATGGTATTAGTAGTGATGCGAATACTTACAGTGGCTTTGAAACCGTTCGGACCGGCGACGTATGAGGTCTCGATGGGTGTGCCGTCGGGCGAGAAGTATTTGTAGGATCCTCTAATTTCAAGAACGGGCAACTCCTGATAGAATGAAACAAGAAATTAATACACGAAATTTTTTTATATATATATCTATATAGCTGATCCCCGCAACTTCGTTCGCGTAGATATAGATTTTTATATAGGATCGGATCGGATGCCATAATTCTTTTATGTACCTAAACTAAGTGTAGCCTAAGTTACTCCTTATAAAATTGAAAGTTCCATTAAAATCGATCCAGCCGTTTCACAGATTAGCTGGAACAAAGAGACAGACTGACAAACATAAATTTAAACGCACACCAGTTTAAAATAAGCCGTACGTACAAAGATCCAGGTCCCAAGTTATTTGAACCAAATAAATGTCTGTCATTTCTGAACTAAAAAACCTATGACCTTGAAATATTTACAGGACAATATATAAAGTACTACCTTTCTAACAAAAAAAGAATGAGTGGAATCGAACAACGCGTTAATGAATTACAGCTAAATACACGTTTTAACTTTTATCCCCTCTCCCAAGGGAACCGTGCTGAATTTCGGGATAAAAAGTATCCTATGTCCTACCTCGGAGTACAAACTCAAATCGTACCAAGTTTCATTCGAATCCATCCAGTAGTTTCGGCGTGATGCGCGGCCAAGATACAGACAGACAGACAGACAGACAGACAGACAGACAGACAGACAGAAAGACAGACAGACAGACAAAAATGAAACAAATTGCAGATTTGGCTTCAGTATCGATTATAGAGTGCCCTCCAATAGAAATTTTCAAAATATCTTCAATGTACAGAACTGGATCTGTTACAGTTTTATTATATTATAGATAGATATATTATAGGTAGGCTTAACTAACTAACTAATGGGAGGTCATTCATACAATTTATTTATTATTTTGCCCGCTAGGTATTACCCACGTACATTGTGTTGTTATATCTCAAAGGGATAAGGCAGCGTTTTCGAAGAAAGCTCCCAGCGCGGCGGCTTGACATTTTCCGACATTTTCAACCATTAGCGTCATATTTCAACAAATTAGTGAAAACCGCATGAAAATCGGTTCAGTACCTAGTTTTTGAGTTTATCGCGAACAGACAGATGCGGCGCGCATAATAAGTAGCGGTAGTGATAGTGATTATAAGTACATTTATGTAGTGAGTATAAAACTAAAACAGCAGTCTGATTACGTAGAAAATCGTAATTCGATCGCATAATAACTCTAATTGACAGAATAATTGACAGATCTCAAAGTAGGATACTTCGGAAAGAGGATATCACGGATGATAATAATCATTTATTTTATCTAGAGATAAAATATGTAATCCGCCATTTTGTAGCGGTGGCCATCTTGGACCGACTTTCATCAACCATATAGCTAACAACATTCTCGACTAATTAACCTTTCAAACAAAAAAAAACTGCATTCAAATCGGTTCACCCATTTGAGCGCTACAGGGGAACAGACAGACACACACACACACACACACACAGACACACACACACAGACACTTCAAACTTATAACACCCCGTCGTTTTTGCGTCGGGGGTTAAAAATATATCTACAACTAACTAATTTATGTTTGCTCAGTCACTTCAACTCTCATTAGCAACACCATGATGTAAATACTCGTACCTATTAAGCGACAGAAAGTCATGTTGACGCATACAACAAAATATGGCCTCTTTTACTTACAGAGTTGTAGCTCTGCAAAACACCTTCAGCATAGGCGTTGATGCGGTTGCCGGTTTCGTAAGAGTACGCGAAGTTACCCTCGGGGCTGCTCTCGTAGGATGACTTGAGGATGGGGGCCAGGTGGTCTTCGGTTATGACGTATGGGGCCACGTCAACGGCGGCGGCGCAGGCCGCGGCGACCGCGGCGGCGAGAACGACTAGGAATTTCTGAAAAATTCATAAATTGTATATACATCGTTCGTTCGTTTCAACCAATAGACGTCCACTGCTGGACATAGGTCTCTTGCAAGGATCGCCACAGCACACGATCTTGTGCCACCTGATTCCAGCGGCTGCCAGCGACTCGCTTGAGATCGTCTGTCCATCGAGTGGGGGTCTACCTGTGCTTCGTTTACTGGTGCGAGGTCGCCATTCGAGCACCTTGAGACCCCAACGTCCATCGGTTCTTCGAGCAATGTGCCCCGCCCATTGCCACTTCAGCTTTGCGAATCTGATACTTGAGTGACCCTGAGCCTTCTTATGAGGTCCATTGTATATACATATACACATATACATATTATATATATATTATATACATTCAGGCTTATATATCTACAAGCAGGCTATATATTATTTACAAGCAGGTTTTCACCGTCTCAACCGATAGATATCCATTGCTAGACATAGTTCTCCTGTCGGGATTTCTGCTTGGACCCAGTGTTTCCCTACGACTCGTTTTTTTTTTTATTTTTAAAAAAGTATGTATGTTTGCTACGTTTAGTGTGTTGCATGACGTTAATAATTATTGTCGTCTTTATTAGGAGAATTTGAATGTTTAATTTAACCTTCAGAGGGGTCTCATATTAATTAGATGAAGATATTAGGTATATGTAAAATTGCCTCGTCGCGTCTGGTGAAAAAACGGGTGGCTCATTTTTGTGCAAAGGTCTGGCTGTTCAGCGCGCAAATGTATATTATACACCATTCCATGCGGGCTGATTTTTATTGTAATTAGATTAAGGTACTATAATTATGTAGAAGGTGAAAAAAATATTAAAAAACATTTAAAAAAAAAAGGTGAAGAAGATCTGATGAATATCTTCAGAGATGAAGGATGGAATTCCTCAAAGACAACAGCTGATCATTATAACCATTAAATTTATCTTTGTAACTATTCGCATTAGATTTTTAATACTTAACTACTGATGGTTATTTTAGCGTTCAAATTGTTGTGAGTGATTACTACACATTTTAACGGCTGCACCGACGTGGTATTTTTTTTTATTCAACTACAAGTTAGCCCTTGACTGTAATCTCACCTGATGGTAAGTGATGATGCAGTCTAAGATGGTATCGGGCTAACTTGGAAGAGTTATGCAATATGCGCATATTGCATACCCCTGATTGGTTTCTACACGGCATCGTACCGGAACGCTAAATCGCTTGGCGGCACGGCTTTGCCGGTAGGGTGGTAACCAGCCACGGCTTAAGCCTCCCACCAGACCAGACCAGAGACAATTTAGAAATTATAAAATCTCAAATTGCCCCTGCCGGGAATCGAACCCGGGACCTCCCACTTATAAGACCACAGCGTTCACCACTGCGCCACGGAGGTCGTCGTTTGAGGTAGTCAGTCCACTCTGTCCACCTAGTGGGGGTCTACCAACATAGCACTTTCCTATCACCTGAGGACTCCAATGGTTACTAATAATTGTGTCCGAGTTTTTAGCAAAAGACATTCTCTTCTCCTCGCTTCCGTACGAAAGCTTTTTACTCGTATGTTTTCATCTCACTCCAAGTGATGTCGACTTTTTTTGCATCTACTGAATATTAGTCGCTGACATAATAAGTAGGTAGGTACACGTGCAAAATAATTTCTTTGCGTGATATCTGGTCGTCAATAAGAATTTTTTTTGATGAAATACTTAATAATAAACAAAAAATCATGAACCTATTTGTATTAAACTTTTTAGTTTTATAGAATCGGAAAATAACCTAATAATGCACCACCTAAAACATCGTGAACTAAAGGAAATCTTTTAGAAACTCTCTTCACTCAACATTTTTCTGTTATTAGAATAATAATTATTATTCTAATAACAGAAAAATGTTAAATAATAAATAAATAATCAATAAATTGCATAAAATATAGATTTTTTAAATCTTTGTTATATAAAGTTCTCTTACCATAGTGTAAGTGGGTTATGTCGGGCTGAGAAAGTGTCAATCTGGCTGAATGATATCGACACTTGACTTTATATAGGTGATGTCCCGAATCAAGCTTTGAATTAATTATTTTCTTGTTTTGTGTGAATCGCTTATATGCAAATGTTAATTTAGCGGATGCAGCTTTACACTAATTGCAATGCCTGAAATATTTGTAAATTTACATCAGGTAGCAATTTATTATATTTTTAATTTGACTTATTATGCAGGTTGAAAAAATAATTGTTTGGTAGGTATTTTTTTACGAATTATTTAAATTAATTAAATTTATATTTTCTTAAACAATGTCAAGTGCTCGTATACCTAATTATAATAATTACAAACGGACACCCGCGACTTCGTTCGCGTGGATACTTATTGGTTTTTGAAAACCCCGTGTGAAACATTTTATTTTCCTAAGCTCCTTTGCCTTGCTAAAAACTGCCTAAAAACTGTTAAAAGTTCACTAGCGGATATTTAGGTAGATCGAAATGTAAACATCCGCCCGTAAAAGTCCCATCAAAATCGATCCAGCCTTTCTGAGATTAGCTGGTAATCTTTAAAGTATCTCCTTTCTAACAAAAAAAGAATGAATGAAATCGGACCACGCGTTAATGAATTAGAGCTAAGTACATCATTTTAACTTTCATCCCCTCTCCCAAGGGAATCGTGCTGAATTTCGGGATAAAAAGTATCCTATATGTTACTCCGTAGTATGAACTTAAATCATACCAAGTTTCATTTCAATCCATTCAGTAGTTTTTGCGTGATGCGCGTACAAACATAAAGACAAACAGACAAACAGATAAACAGACAAACAGATAAACAGACAAACAGACAAAAATTTCAAAATTAGCTTTTTTACGTTCTATTGCTTATCCTTAACATCCCCCAGTTATTATTTTGCAAAAATATTTAATGTACAGATACGGCAAGTCTACGATTTTATTATATGTATAGAAGATTACACATTTCTCTCACGCCCGTGTACATTTTTTATTATTACTTATCTACATTATCTATTAGGGGAGCGGGGGGCTAGTTGTAACAATTTTTAGTTTTTCCAATCGAGAAATTAAACTATTGAATATTTTCATAATAAACCATTTTTAAATGAGAGAATATCTATTCAAGTATCGAATAGAATGATAATTGGGCTTAAATTGCTAACAAATGCTTATAAAAATGACTTTTTGTGGAAGAAGGAACATGTTACAACTTACCCTGTTCTCGTGGCAAGTTGTAACTGGCATGAGGCAAGTAGTAACAACATTAATAAAACCAAATATATGTACAATTTTAAGGCATTTATTGTTATAAAGTAATAAATTAATTTGAAAAATATAACTTATAACGTTTGATTGTTTATTTTAATTAATGTTATTCAATGTTTCTTTATAAAAAAATTAAGAGATCTTTATTATCGCTTAGTATCTAAATATAGTTAGTATTTGAAACAAAATAACAATATTTCTATCGACAGTCCAAATAACTTCCAGTAACTTAACATAATTTTTGGTCATTGAACCAATAAAGTTTCAAAATATACTTAAACCAAAGTTTTTCTTTAAAAAATTAAAAATCATCATTAACTAGATCTAGTAGTAGAATGTCGGTTTGCGTATCATACAGAGAGAGGCTCGTTGTTTTTTTTTTATTTGTTATATATCTAAACAGAGATAAATGACAAATCTCATTGCAGCAGCTTTGCGTATATTTGTTTCCTTTTCTGAAACCTTTCTTGCGACTAGTTTGTAGAAATCTTGAATTTAGCGGCCTTTTTTACTTTTTCTTACAATTTTTCATCCTAAGACACTAACCGATTTATCTTAATCAATATTTTTTAGTTTTGCAATAGGTAACGACAGGCATAAGCACTCAAATAAAACATGAAGCGGCAAGTTGTAACATGTTACAATGTACCCCGCAATTTCGTTACAACTAGCCCCATGCCAAAATTTTGCACATTTTTGTTTATTGTACAAAAAGATTATGTTATTGTCAAATGAAAGTAGTTACATAAGATAGCTTAAAAGATTAACTACACAAATAAATAGATACTTATTTCAAAAAGACATTGCAGTAACGTAGAATCAAATTTTACGAACTCAATTTTTTTATGTTACCTGGTAAAAATGATGCACCTGCTCAAAACCACTCACTGCGCTCTCCTACGTCTTACTGGCTGTGTTTACGTCATAGGCTCCGTCATAAGGAGCAGATTAAGTGTAAATTGAAAACAAAATATTTGAAATCTGCTGAGTAATTAAGCTGTTACTTCTTACCCCCGTTACAACTAGCCCCCCGCTCCCCTACTAGCTTCTATTACCGGCGCGGCGGCTTCACCCGCGTGAATTTCGGTTTTCCACAAATTCCGAGGGAATCGTGGATTTCCGGTTCCCGATCCCGCTCCTTTTTCCAATCTTTATACCTACTTTCAAGGAAGTTTGCTATAGTAATCTACTCATAGCAGATATCGGTTTTTTCAAAAACCCGTGAGAACTGTGGAATTTTCCAGGATAAAAAGTGCAAACGCATACAGACGCATGCAACTATTGTAATAATGCGCTATGTGAGCGTGATTTACCTAAATCAAATGCAAAATCTATACTAATATAATAAAGCTGAAGAGTTTGTTTGTTTGAACGCGCTAAACAATGAATATAAAATTACTTTGCTATAATCCGCTAACAGTGACAAATTTGTAGGCACAACACCGCACAAATTCACCACAAAGTGAACTCGACGATCGTTTCGTTCCGACACCGGAGCATCTTCAGGAGATGTTGACTTCACAACGGACGATTGCAAAGTCTTTGCAATCGGATTATAGCACAGTAATTTTATATTCATTGTATATCATGGAATTCCGCAAAGTAACGGCTGCTTCTATTCTACATTTGAACGCGCTAACACGATAAAGGCCGAAATACTTTACTAATCGCAGTGAGGTGTAATAAATAAAGAGTAGAAGCGTCATATAAACTGTTTTCAGAAAAACGTAACCACTTTTGAGTTTCAAATACGTAGCTTTGAAACTGACAAATACGCCAAGTAAACTTTGAGTAAACTATATTTGTCTCGTTTCTTCTGCCCTCAAACTAATTACGTTAGAAAAGGACAAGACATTGCAATTAGACAAACGATTAGAGTTACCAGTATCAGGAATAATTTCCCACAAAAGAACGATTTCCCCCAAAAAAATATTTGAGTTTATGAGATTTAATAATTATATTAGATTTATTAAAATTTTCAATATAAACCATATAGAATTAAATAAGGATTATTAATAGGAAAAAAATATTTAAATGCGTGAACGTAAATAACTTTATTTAAATCTTTCATCTATCTATCTATACTATACTTACTATACTAATAAATAAAATTGAAGTTTCTGTCTGTAATTTCGAAATAACTACCTCATATTAAGCTCATATGGTTATTTGAACGGTACCATAACCGAATCATACGTTTTTAAAATTTTTGTCTGTCTGTTTGAACGGGCTAATCTTCGGAACGGCTGAACCGATTTTGACGGGACTTTCACATACAAGTAGAGAATTAACCAGGGAGCAACATAGGCTACTTTTTAACCGACTTTCAAAAAAGGAGGAGTTGTGTTTTTCTACCTATGTACACCGATATCTCCGAGATTTCTGAACCGATTTGCGTAATTTCTTTTTTAATCGATAGAAAAATATTGCGACAATGTCCTATACAACATTTGAATTCCAACTCCTCAATCCTGATGCTGTAGGGGACCTGATCCCCAAAACTAATGGGATTAATAACTGTCGGTTATTTATATTGATATTGGGGGTACCAATTAAAGACTTTATCGTTGAATGAACTCGAGTATGTACATATCCAACTCCTCAACCCTGATGCTGTAAGGAATTGCATTCCGAAATCATAGGGATCCCACGGAATTTTTCCGTTTTCAGGATGGGTTACTACAGATAGGCTACTTTTTGTTCTGGAAAATCAAAAGTTCCCACGGGATTTTTAAAAACCTAAATCCACACGGGCGAAGCCGTGGGCATCATTTAGTACTAATAATAAAACTGTAACTGGTCCAATTCTGTACATTAAAGATATTTTGAAAATTTTTGAACCAAGCAAAAATATTAGTTACATATGGGTACGTTTATGTTAGTAACTTCATACATAAGAATGATCACTAGGTATGTATATGTATACTAATATCTTTCTGAATGTTTGTAAATTACTATAGTGAAAAAATTATCAAAATCGGTTCATTGGTTTTTGAAATAATCACGAACATACGGCTTAGTAAGAAATCATTATACCTACTTCTAACTATTTTATAATGACTCAGTATGATCACATAAATTACTGATTTACTTACGTTTGCCTTATAGGTACATACATACGTTCATCATTCGCTTTTTCATTCACTAATTTCCCAACAATGTAGGGAAAATCAAAATAGTTTTTACTGGCAACACTTATAGTAAAAATAATGCGCGGTAAATTTATGTTTTTATTACGTGTTGTTTTGGATAATCGGAATTAAATAAAACAAACTTACTTGTGAAAAGTAACACCAGTTGCTTTATTATCTTTTTCTGACCGTGACAAACAAATTTTAACAACACATTTCACCATTTTGACAAATTGTGTGGCAAGTAACAGTTACGTTCGTGTTCACTCGGACGTCGGGCTGGCAACTGAAGTCGTAGATGTCATCGGACATCAGCGAAGTAGCAATGAGTCGGTGCTTTAGAATGCTGATCTTGTTAAGGTAATACATCATTGACTAATCGAGTCTTTTGTTCCTGTCTTACGCTTCAGTATAATTAATTAGCAATAGAACCCTATCACTTTTCACGGTCTGATTCGATGTGGTTTAATTGTTATTAAATAATCAAAAAAAAAAATGTCAAAAATGAGACTATGAGGCATGCACTTTTTAATTTTCCAAACTATCTTAGGTCAGAGATATGGTAAATGTTGAACAGTCAATTCTTGACGTATCGGCGCAAAAACTATACTTATGATTATATAATCATAGTCATGGATTTTTTTCATATTAAAATAGGTCGAATCTGTACCATAACCGAATCAGCACGTCCCGACTCCATGTAGTATATCTGCCCTACTACTAGAATGTTTTTTACAAAGCGCAGTGGGAGAGCAGGCCGCGCCCACCGCGTCACCGAAAGGTCCGTTCAGACAAACCGGCTCGGAGAGCATCGGAGAGCGTTTTTATTTTTCACACAGACCGGACGTCTTAGTGACGGATGAAAGAGCAGATGCACAGAGCAACAGATCGGCTCATAAGGGGAGCCGGTCGGCTGCTCTTTAACATCCTCTTGTCTCAAAGATTTGAAAAAATAAGGGTCCGTTCAGATAGAGAGGCTCGGAGAGCAGAACTTATTATCGTATACTAAACCCCGTATATACAATACGTAAAAAAACCCCGACATTCGCCATTTTGTGGTGGCGGCCATCTTGGATTTGCAATAGTGATATTCTAATAGTCAAGCCCTTTCATTTGATACCCATCCGCCATTTTGTAGCGGCGGCCATCTTGGATCGATTTTCATCAAACATAGCTAACAACACTGAAGGCGACCTGAAGGCGACCAGCAAGCCGAAGCATGGACGCCTACGATTTGCAACGCCAAGGCGAAGAAGTTTCTCTTCCCGCAGAAGTGAAGCCGTTGCAGAAATAATTTTGGGTCAATATTCCTGTGTAAAACAGTGAGGTTATAAATTTTAAAAAATATTACTCAAAAACTATACTTTTCCGCAAGGGGAGAATAATCACTGTATAAAAATCCATAATATATTTACCAACTCATGTTGGTAAATTTCAAGACTTACAATACGTAAAGTCTAGGACATCAACAAGATGTATGATAGAAGTAAGTATGTATGTGTAGGATTTTATTAAATTTTATTACTGGTGTTACCATTCCAACTCTGATATCACAGTTTTTGACGCTAAGAAAAATTTGTATTATTATCAGAATTTGTGATATTTGTCAAGACGAGTCGGAGAACGTGAATCCCAAGTTGTATTTGATGATTCAAGGTCAAGCTGCATGTAATGCACTAAAATAAAATCGACCAAATGTTCGAACATCCTGACCTTTATGAATATAGTATTAAGGTTTTTTACTACGTTACGAGCTTGTTTGGGATCTCACCCGGTAGTTTAAAATTGAATGTTAGGGCCAGTTTCACCACCTTCAGATAAACTCGGATAGCTTATTCACAAGTTTTGTCATTGTCATTTGACATAAAGTAAGATAGTGACAAAACATACGTTTAAGCTATCCGACACTTATCATAGGTGATGAAACAGAACCTATAGTCTGATTTTTAATTCGGTGGAATTCTGACAGTTATCATTTAAAAATAGAACAAGTTATTTGTATGAAGTATCTGTCAGGCATTTGTCATAACTACATGCTGCAGCTATCACCATTGCCTGTTCCTAAATTGACGTTGAAAAAGTGTACAGTGTACCAATTTTGAATAAAGTTTATTTGATTTGAATTGATTTTTATTTATATAAATTTTGAATTTAGTAGAATCTTTTTTGTGGGAACTGTTTTATCTCTGGTAACATTAAGAAACGTTAGAATTCGACGGAATTAAAAATCAGACTATACATTATATGATTTTTAGGTGTACGCCCCGTGGATCTACCGGCTTGACCTACCGGTATTGACCAGGTCAGAGTAGAATTCATATTTCCCCGTAAAGCTACTACGGTAGTGTAGGATTATTATGTAAATGCTATGTATCGATAAATAAATACAAAATAGTTAAATACATAGCGCTTTATTAAAAACAATTATTACAAAAGTAAGTACCTACCACAGTAGGTACCTATTGTATAAATTAAAAATTTGATAAACCTCTGCCATTTTGTGGTGGCGTCCATCTTGGATTTGAAATTAATTTATCATAGTGTATTAGTGTTCTACTAGTCAAGCCCTTTCATTTGATACCCATACTGAGGGAGTTGTGAAAAAATATGCCGCCATTTTGTGATGACAGACATCTTGGGCCGATTTTCATCAAACATAACTGATTCACCTCTATCTATCTCAACATTATATTTTAAAACTTGTAGAGATTCATGAGCCAATCTACTGATGGAATCTGCTTGAGGTATAGCTAAACGTAGTCGATCAAGTGTGGACTCATCAAGCATGCGACGATTATAATATATGCCCCATCTGTTTTATATTTTGTATTTATGCATGACATATAAAATTTCTACACTGGCAGTGGGTCTTTCAAACCGGTAGGTCTAGGGACGTACGCCGGATTTTTATACCTGTGTGCTTAGTCTAAGATCGGAGCACTCGAAAACGAACTCGAAAACTATTGATCGAATCACAAGTGAATTCAGAGCAAAATGAACTCAAATACTCGTATTTTAAAGTCGTAATTCCATAGTTCGAATATGTATTTTACAACATTTCTGCTTGGGGCGCTCGTTGTGTTCGAATGCTGAATGTATTGGCGAACTCAAACCTTAATACAAGCCATCTTAGGTCTATTTTACTCTGAAATCGATCAATAGTTTTCGAGTTCGTTTTCGAGTGCTCCGCTTTAGACTAAGCACACCGATCTTAGACTAAGCACTCAGTAGAGTAAGTAAGACTTTCCACATCCGGACAAAGTTCAGATTAATCTAAAGACATCCCATTTATTAAAATTAAATAATTTAGGTTATAAGCTAGTAGTAGATAGTACATACATACACCCAAAAAAAATCCCTTACCCTTCCTTTCTGGGGAAATCGGGTTGAGGCACACACAACATAGCTTGACCCAAATTCATTAAAGTGCTTTAAATTTATTTTATTTTATTTAGAAAAACGAGCTTTAATTTTATTTATATTCACAGGTATTATTATTTTTCATAAAGTTTTATTTTTTTTAATTATGGGAATATGTAAATAATAAACGTAAAAAAAAATTGTTTGTATGTCACACTTTATTACAACTTATACTTAGGACGCTTAGCATAATAACAAAACATAACGCGGGGCCAATTAGTTGATCCAAATCAATTATATTGTGGTCTAGGTGTATGAACTCGTTCACTTAGGCTTTGTAAGAGTTCTCGGAGTAGTAGGGTTTCTCGGCAACCACGGGTGTGTGGGCCGCAGTGTAGGCGAGACCACGGAGGATCGCCTCTGGGATCGGTGGGGCGACTGGGATGTGGGCACCCTGTGAAAAGAAAAAAAAACACATTTATAATATACTAGCTGATGCCCACGACTTTGTTCGCGTGGATTTGGATTTCTAAAAAAATAATGTTTGTTCATACCACCATCGCTTTTCAGCCCCCATCCCTATTGGACTCTTTACGAAAATCCTAAAAAATATATTTTTTAACCAAAATGACAGACAAAAGAACGGACTTTCATACCTTGCATTCCCGGAAATACCTACTATATGTAGTCTTAGACTGCATCATCACTTATCATCAGGTGAGATTGCAGTCAAGGGCTAACTTGTACTTGAAAAAAAAAAACTTACAGTGGCTACGAAACCGTCCTTGCCGGCGACGTATGAGGTCTCGATGGGCGTGCCGTCGGGCGCGTAGTATTTGTAGGATCCTCTAATTTCAACAACGGGCGACTCCTGAAAGAATAAAACAAGAAATCAATGCGAGGTCATTCATACAATTTATTTATTACTTTACCCGTTACTATTGGCCATACAATGTGGCCGATTCTGTTGTACACAATCTCTAAACCTAAACTAAATTGACAGGTTTAAAAATAGTGCTATCCCCTTCAGCAGGGAGGATTGTGAAAGAGACAGGAATATATTAAGACCTGTCATTTTAGTTTAGATTTAGAGATTGTGTACAACAGAATTAGCCACAATTAGATTTAGAGTTTGTGTACAACAGAATCGGCCACATTGTGGCTAATTCTGTTGTACACAATCTCTAAATCTAAACTAAAATGACAGGTCTAAATATATTCTTGTCTCTTTCACAATCCTCCCTGCTGAAGGGGATAGCACTATTTTTAAACCTGTCAATTTAGTTTAGGTTTAGAGATTGTGTGCAACAGAATTAGCCACACTGTGTTGCTATATCTCAAAGGGATTAGGAAGCGTTTGCGAAGAAAGCTCCCGCGGCGGCTTCCATTTTCCGACATTTTCAACAATTAGCGTCATATTTCAACAAATTTACACGTAATCTGAACCAATTATACATTTAAAACTTCTTTACGAATCACTCTGTCTATTAGTGAAAACCGCATGAAAATCAGTTCGGTAGTTTTTGAGTTTATCGCGAACAGACGAACGCGGCGGGGGAATTTGTTTTATCATAATAAGTAGTGATAGTGATATATTATATCAGTAGTGAGTACGAAACTAAAACAAGCACTCTGATTACGTAGAAAACCGTAATTCGATCGCATAATAACTCCAAATAAAACTAAATTGACAGATCTCAGGGATGATAATAATCATTTATGTGGTCTAGAATTACCTACTACCTAGGAAAGTACCTACTATCGTTTTTCGCATGGAGCCGTGGTGAAAAGGAGAGCTGATTTTGTTTTAACATAATTTCATTCACTAATCGAATGTCATATCTAGTATCAAGGCAACAGCTATTGTGACTCTTATATCATAATTTATATAATAATTTATATATAAGTATAATAAGTAACACATTATTAAATTTTTACCTATATATTGTTTTTATTAAATAAACATACATCCATATGCAGAGACATTCCTTAAATTATATCTAATGAGCCTAACTAATTTATGATCACTCAATCGCCCACTTGAAATGTCATTAGCAACATCAGGGAGTCAGTTCATTATTACAGTGAAGCGTTAACTGACTCCCTGATGTCTATATACCTATTAAGTCATGTTTCATCACATTAGTCATGTTGTAGCATGCAAAAAAATATGGCCTCTTTTACTTACAGAGTTGTAGCTCTTCAATACACCTTCAGCATAGGCGTTGATGCGGTTGCCTGTTTCGTAGGAGTACACGAAGTTACCCTCGGGGCTGCTCTCGTAGGATGACTTGAGGATGGGGGCCAGGTGGTCTTCGGTTATGACGTATGGGGTCTCGTATTTTGACTTGAGGATGGGGGCCTGCTGGTCTTTGGTTATGACGTATGGGGTCTCGTATTTTGACTTGAGGATGGGGGCCTGCTGGTCTTTGGTTATGACGTATGGGGTCTCGTATTTTGACTTGAGGATGGGGGCCTGCTGGTCTTCGGTTATGACGTATGGGGTCTCGTAGCTTGACTTGAGGATGGGGGCCTGTTCGTCTTCGGTTACGACGTATGGGGCCTCGTCAGCGGCGGCGGCGTAGGCCACGGCGACGGCGAGAACGACTAGGAATTTCTGAAAAAAAATCATAAATTATATATATATACCTATAATATATATATATATATATATAAGATTCCATATACATATGTATATTATACATTTTTATAATCTATATATATACATATATATCAGCAGGCTTTCGCCGCCGTCTCAACCGATAGATGTTCACTGCTAGACATAGTTCTCTTGTCGGGATTTCCGCTTGGATCCAGTGTCTCTCTGCGACTCGTTAGAGGTCGTCAGTCCAGTCTGTGCACCTTCTGAGGGTCTACCAAAATAACACTTTCCTAGCACCTTAAGACCAATGGTTACTAATTTGTGTCCCAGTTAGCAAAAGACAGTATCTTCTCCTCGCCTCCGAACGAAGGCTTTTTACTCATCTCACTCCAAATGATGTCGACTTTTTTGCCTCTATACCTGAATATTAGTCACTGACATAATAAGTAGGTACCTACACATGCAAATATAATTTTTTTGCGTAATATCTACTCATCAATAAAAAAATAATTATGATGAAATAATAGGAAACAAAAAATCATGAATCTATTTGTATTATTATTTTTACTTAATTTTATAGAATCGGAAAACTAATCCAGTAACAAGAAATGTTACCATTATAACCTAATAATGCACCACCTAAAAACACCATAAACTAAAGGAAATCTTTTAGAAACTTTCTTCACTTATCAATTTTATTTAATATTTTTTGATTAAAATAATAATTAATCAAAAAATATCGATCGATCGATCATAAAATATAGATTTTTAAATCTTTGTTATGTAAAGCTCTCTTACCATAGTGTAAGTGGGTTATGTCGAACTGAGAAAGTCTGCTGGAATGATATCGACACTTGACTTTATATAGGTGATGTCCCGAATCGAGTTTTAAATTAATTATTTTCTTGTTTTGTGTGAATCGCTTCTATGAAAATAATAATTTAGCTTTACATGCCTAAAATATTTGTAGTAAGTATTTGTTTTTAACGTAAATTTACATTACGCAGCAATTTAGTTTATTTTTAATTTCACATAGTATGCAGGATGAAAAAATAATTTTTTTAAACAATGACATGCTAATTATTATTATCTATTATTATTATTATATCATACTCTCACGCCCGTGTACATTTTTTATTATTATCTACTTATCTACCTTATCTATTAATTATTAGATTAGTAGTAGTTACCTACCATATTCAACATTTTTTTTTGGTTTGGCATAGTATTTGAACGCTATACATCTTTTCAAATGACGATAATAGCTGCTTATAATAGATTGTATTATAAGCAGTGTGTTTTAGAGTGTTGTAAACATCAAACTAGCTGTTGCCCGCGACTTCGTCCGCCAGAATTCATAAAAACTCAAACAAAGTTTTATCCTCTATCCTCTATATACCTCTCTTAGGGGTGGAATTTCGGAAAATCCATCAGGATTTATTAACAGAAGAAACATGTGTATCGACACGTGTTTTTCTATTTTCTAACCGTAAGCCCAAGTATCGATTGTCATATAACTTGAAAAGTTATATCCATGAAAATCCTACCTAATGAAAAACTTTAAGAAAATTCTAAAAGATGTATTTCTTAATTTTTAACGGAAAGTATTTTTTTCATGGATTACGTGAAAAAAAAATTAATTGAAAAATTACGTGAAAATGATGAACTCTCATACAAATTTTTATCCCCTATTTTAGGGGTGGAATTTCCAATAATTCTTTCTTAGTATCCGCCTACGTCATTAAAGGAACCTACGGTCAAAGTTTCAAGTTTCTAACACTAGTTTCGGTTGTGAGTAGTTAAATCAGTCAGAAAGTGAGTCAGTCAGGACTTTGAATTTTATATAATTATGTTAGGTACTGTAAAAGCTTTAACTATGGTAAAACTTCCAGTAAAACTTAAGATTTACCAACTAGGATAAACGTCCGAAATATTAAGTGATAATGAATAATTTCGAACTTTTACCAGCATTAACTCGGTATATCTTAGGTTTTACATTAGAGATATGGAAAATGTTGAAAAAATTATGATTGAATGTTCTCATTTTAAAATAGGTGGAATCGTTACCAAAACCGAATCAGCACGTCCTGACTCCACGTAGTCTTATCTGTCCTACACCTAGAATGTTTTTACAAATGTCAGTAAAAACAATTACAATACGTCTTAGACTTGCCTTTACACAAGTTTAAGAACTCTATTAAAAGTATGCTCATAAAAAAAAGCTTATTATACAATTGAAGATTATATAAACGATAAAAAAGCTTGGATTTAACTCGTTCCAGCAATGCGCGAGACGGCATTTCAATCATGTACATTAATAATAATAATTGTTATAATGTTATTTTTAAAAAAGAGCAACCGCCGAGTTTCTTGCAGGTTCTTCTCGGCTGAAACTGCATTCCGAACCTGTGGTAGATTCAATTGACGATTCAAAAGTACTTGTAAAAGTTTATTTGAATAAAAAACTTTTCTATTCTATTCTATTCTATTCTATTCTATTCTATTCTATTCTATTCTATTCTATTCTATTCTATTCAAAGCACAGGGTGCCTACGATTCGCAACGCATAGGTTGCTCTTCCTGCAGCACTAAAGCCGTTGCAAAAGTATCTTTGGGTCAATATTCCTATGTAAAAGTGAGGTTGTGAATTAAAAAAAAATATTACTCAAGAACTATACTTTTTTTCACCCTTCAGGAACCCTTCAAATTCATGTGGGCAAAGTGGAGGGGAAAAATGAACATATGTACTTATATCTCATGAAAAAAATTCATTAGCTTTAATTTTATTTATATTCACACGTATTATTATTTTTACAAAGTTTTTTTTTTATTAAATAAAGGGTTTGACAATATGATTTCGTAAATAATAAAATGTAAACAGAAAAATTGTTTGTATGTCACACTTTATTACATCTCGTCAACTAACATTTTTAACCCCCGACGCAAAACGACGGGGTGTGTGTGTGTGTGTGTGTGTCTGTCTGTTCCCCTGTGGCGCTCAAACGGGTGGACCGATTTGAATGCGGTTTTTTTTATTTGAAAGGTGAAGTAGTCGAGAGCGTTGTTAGCTATGTTTGATGAAAATCGATCTTAGATGTCCGCCGCTATAAAATGACGGATTACATATTTTTTCACAACTCCCTTAATATGGGTATCAAATGAAAGGGCTTGACAAGTAGAATAGCACTATACATATCCAAGATGGCCGCCGCCACAAAATGGCGAATGTCGGGGGTTTTTTAAATTTTCAATTTATACTTGTAGGACGCTTAGCATGAAAACAAAACTGATGCGGTGCCAATCCAGTATCAATTATATTGTGGTCTAGGCATGAACGTGTTCACTAATCACTTAGGGCTTGTAGATCATTAGACAGCTGGTGTGCGAGCCGCATTGTAGGCGATACTACGGGCGATCTCCTCTGGGACTGATGGGATGTGGCTACCCTGTGAAAAGAAAAAAAAAACATAATATATATATATTATATAATACTATTATTTATGCATTGGTTGTATAATAAGGTGTATTATAACACGAATGTGAGGACACATTGATACCTAATTGGTGTTTTAATACCTAATTATCAACAGTTGCATACAAGACTTTATCTACACCCATAATATACATCCTCTATAAAATATCCTCATCAGAGTCTCTGTTCAAAAAGAAAATCGGCGTGAGGGCGCTGCTGTGCTTTTTTTTTGTTTATCTGTCATACAGTACAATATTATAGCTCGTTAGTTCAGTCTATGTATGTATGTTTGTATCCGAATTTTGTATCAGATTCTGTGTGTTCCACCGTAGCGCCTAAATTACAGGGCCGATTTTGATGAATGAGGTGTCAAATGATTGCTTGATAGGGTGCTTTTCCACCAGAGATGTGCTATGCTACGTTGCTATGGATGCGTTTGATATCCACCAATCATATTCATTAGTGCACATAGCTTAGCACTAGTGGAAACGGATTCAACTAAGATATGTTTTTTGTATGGAAGGATGCGTGCTATGGATGCCTGCTATGGGCCGTCGCGAGTGGTGTAGCTATGTGCAGAGCTGAGTATCTACAGTATGCCCGCGCATCTTCCTCGCACACCTACATAGCTTAGTATTGGTGGAAACGGTCACATATTTTCGTAGCGTAGATTTCACATCTTCGCAGCATAGCTTCATAGCACATCTCTGGTGGAAAAGCACCCATATGGTCCGGGTGACATAGGCTACATTTTAAATACGGAAAAATCGAGAAGCGCCCTTTTCGCGGCTAAACTCGAATATTAGTTAGTTTCGGATAGACATAACAGATGGTGCTACTAGCTCCTTGCCCCGCGCTTTCTTCCGTTCGAATTCTACATCAGTTGAATACACGTTTTTTCGCATACTAAATTATTATTTTTTATTAAAATATTAAATATCAAATAATTATTAAGAGTAATCGGGTTTATCTTTTTTTTTTATAGGAATAGCGGGCAACCGAGCAAGCGGGTCACCTGATATTAAGTGATTACCGTCGCCCATGAACATTAGCAGCACCTGAGGAACCACTAATGCGTTGTCGGCTTTTGAGGAAGTGGACTGGCTCTTCAGCTCGCTGCCGGAACACACGGATGCTTTGCGGCAGATTACGGCTGAAGTGTGGTCGCTAGCCAGGCGGATTCGGGGTAGAATCCTACCACAAAGCGGTGATACCATCCAGATTAAGTTGTGTGGTATCAGGCACAACGACCCGTAGAGGGGACTGAGAGCGTCAGGGCCTCGTTAGCATATTGGCAGGCTGCACCGCGCGCAAGTGAGGTTGACTTTGGCCACATAGGTGGAATTTGGGCCACTTACACCCCAGACACTTACATCTCTTGTTGCTTTCATAATAATAGTAGAGGTATTAAGTAGTGATGCGAATACTTACAGTGGCTACGAAACCATTCACGCCGGCTAAGTATGAGGTGTCGATGGGCGTGCCGTCAGGGGCGGTGTATCTGTAGTATCCTCTAACTTCAATGCTGGGTGTATCCTGACATAATAAAACATAATAAATTAATTGGAGGTCAGTGGTCCCCCATACAACTCATTTCATCATGATCAACCCATTACCCGCTGACTACAGAGCGCGGGTCTCCTCTCAGAGTGAGAAGGGTTTTTTGGCCATAGTCTACCACGCTGGCCAAGCGGATTGGCAGACTTCACACACCTTTGAAAACGTTATGGAGAACTCTCAGGCATGCAGGTTTCCTCACGATGTTTTCCTTCACCGTTAAAGCAAGTGATATTTAAATACTTAAAACGCACTTAACACCGAAAAGTTAGAGATGCGTGCCCCGGGATCGAACCCACGACCTCCGATTAGCAGACGGTCGTCCTAACCACTAGGCTATCACAGCTTTTTCAACTTATTTATTGTGTCTAATATTTATTCAGTGAGTACGAAACTAAAATATACGTAGAAAATTATAATTTGACCGTACAATGACGTCTAGCCAAATTAAATTGACAGATCTCAAAATATCAGCTATACTCTGATTTTTAATTCGGTGGAATTCTGACAGCTGTCATTGTCATTTACAGATGAGTTATTTGTATGGAAAACAGGGTTAACATCTACGAAGTACGATTTCACCCCAAACTACTTTAATTCCTTGTCAACATAAAAAGCCCTAAGCCGCGTAATAATATTAGTCGTTTCGCCCTAAAATAGAAATCGCTAAGAGTGGAAACTAGAGAGTGCAAACTAACAGGAATAGAAAACAAAAGAAGCACATTGAAAAAAATTATTTAAAAATGGAAGTCGAATGACATTATCACCATGAACTTATGAAGTGTCTGTCAGGCATTTGTCATATTATCTATATTATATGCAGCAGTTGATTTTTATTTACATAAGTTGTGATTTTTTTATCTTTTTGTGGGAATTGTTTTAGCTCTGGTAACATTACGAAACGTCAGAATTCCACGGAATTATAAAATCAGAGTATATTGCTCTTTAGAAAGTAATCTATATCTATATATTTAATATATATATATTATATATACCTATATTATATATATATATATATATATATATATAAATATAACAAAGTCGTGTTAGTTCGAACACTTATAACTCGAGAACGGCTGGAGCGATTTTTATGGTTATAGATTTGTTGTATTTGTCTCCGTCCCGAATAGCAGAATAACTATTAAAAAAATTGGAAAATTGACGAAAAAATAAAATAAAAGAAAAAAACATTTTTTCATACAAAATGTTCAGGGGTTTCGTAACTGTTTGACAGTAACGAAACCCAGGAACATTTAATGTTACAAAAACCATTTATAAATGTTCCTCCGGATACGGTAAACTCTGTCACCCGTACCTACATCTATAAGTCTTCTGTATGTGTGTTTGTCATCTAACTCCTAAACGGCTGCACCGATTTGGATGAAATTTTGTGTCACGTATATTTCAATGGGTTCCTGGATGGTTTGAAAATACAATTACTGGGTAGGTATAGGTAACCTACCGGGTCTCGGTAGGTGGTACTGATGTCCTTATGTCACCGGGCAGGACGACGTCTGCCGGGTCCACTAGTGTAATGCATAAAACAAAATTGTCTTATTTTACTTACAGAGAGAGGGTCCTTCACAACACCGGAAGCTTCGGCGTTGATGCCATTGCCGGTTTCGTATTCGTAATGGAAGTTACCCTCGGGGCTGAGGTCGTAGGATGACTTGAGGATGGGGGCCAGGTGGTCTTCGGTTATGACGTATGGGGCCACGTCAACGGCGGCGGCGCAGGCCACGGCGACCGCGGCGGCGAGAACGACTAGGAATTTCTGAAAAAAAATTAAAGATTCCATATATATAGGTATATGTGTATATGTATAGAATACATGCCATTCATGCCCTTCTTAACGTGTAGAATTGTAAGCACCATTCCGAACCAGTGGTAGATTCATTTGTCGATTCAAAAGCACTATTGTAAAAGTTTATCTGAATAAAAAATATGTCTTAGACTTGCCTTTACACAAGTTTAAGAACTCTATTAAAAGTATGCTCATAAAAAAAGCATATTATACAATTGAAGATTATATAAACGATAAAAAAGCTTGGATTTAACTCGTTCCAGCAATGCGCGAGACGGCATTTCAATCATGTGCATTAATAATAATAATTGTTATAATGTTATTTAAAAAAAAAGAGTAACCGCCGAGTTTCTTGCAGGTTCTTCTCGGCTGGAACTGCATTCCGAACCTGTGGTAGACTCAATTGACGATTCAAAAGTACTTGTAAAAGTTTATTTGAATAAAAAACTTTTCTATTCTATTCTATTCTATTCATGCTTATTATATTATACATGTTCATACTCTATATAGGTATATATATATCAGCAGGCTTTCGCCGTCTCGACCGTTAGATGTCCACTGCTAGACATAGTTCTCTTGTTGGGATTTCCGCTTGGATCCAACGGCTCCCTGCGACTTGTTTGAGGTCATCAGTCCACTCCGTCCACCTAGTGGGGTTCTACCAACATAGCACTTTCCTAGCACCTTATAGGACCAATGGTTACTAATTTGTGTTCCCGTTCTGGGTAAATGCAGACAATTCCTCGCCGATCTAACGGAGGCTTTTACTCGAATGTTTTCATCTCGCTTCAAGAGACGTCAACATTTTTCCTCCGTAAATATTAGCCCCGGGATCGAACCCACGACCTCCGACTTCTAATCGGAGGTCGTGGGTTCGATCCCGGGGCACGCACCTCTAACTTTTCGGAGTTATGTGCGTTTTAAGTATTTAAATATCACTTGCTTTAACGGTGATGGAAAACATCGTGAGGAAACCTGCATGCCTGAGAGTTCTCCATAACGTTCTCAAAGGTGTGTGAAGTCTGCCAATCCGCTTGGCCAGCGTGGTGGACTATGGCCAAAACCCTTCTCACTCTGAGAGGAGACCCGTGCTCTGTAGTGAGCCGGTAATGGGTTGATCATGATGATGATGATGATGAAATATTAAATATTGAATAGAAGCAGGCGTTACTTTGCGGAAATCCATAATATATGATGAAAAGTCAAAATTACTTTGCAGTTGTGCATTGTAGAGTCTACATCTCCTGAGGATGCTCCGGTGTCGGAGCGAAACGATCGTCGAGTTTATTTCGGTGGTGGATTTGTGTGGTATTACTTGGTGGTGGTGCTTGGGGTCCGCTTGGTTGCTTATTTTTCCTGCTTATTTAACAGCAGGAAGGCTGACAGGGCAATGCGCGAGACGGCAATTCAATCATGTACTTAACATAAAATTGTTATATTGATATTGTAAATTTGGAAAAGAGCAACCGCCGAGTTTCTTGCTGGTTCTTCTCGGTTGGAACGGCATTCCGAACCAGTGGTAGATTCATCTGACTATTCAAAAGCACTTGTAAAAGTTTATTTGAATAAAAAACTTTTCTATTTCTATTTCTATTTCATAGCACATGCTGCTTGTTGTACCATACAAATTTGACTGTTTTGCGGATCATAGCAAAATAATTTTGACTTTTCATCATATAGATGAAATATTAGTTCGCTGCCATGATAAGTACCTACTTACATGTGCTAATATAAAATTCTTTTCGTGACAACCGGTCATCGATACCTAAGTCATAATTTTTCATGATGGAATAAGTAAGGAACAACAAAATAATAAATAAATAATAATTAATGGTATTCATTTTTTTAGTTTTGCAGAATCGGAAAACTGATCTTGCAAAAAGAAAGGTTATAATCATAGATAAATAATATATTTTAATTCACCACTATTACATATTATTACTATTATTACTATTAGGTACATATATATCACACGGTTATAATTCACCACTGAAAAACGCTTGAACCATAGAATTATTGGTATCTGCCTGTTGCTTGAACTTACGCTAAAAGAAATCCTTTTGAAATTTTCATCATGTACAATTTGTTATTGTTGGTTGTTTTTTCTGTTGATATTGATTTGGAATATCTACTTAATTAATAAGTTATATAAAATATAGATTTTTTTAATTCTTTGATAAATAAAGCTATCTTACCATAATGCAAGTGGGTTATGTCGCGCTGATAAATTGTCAGTCTGGCTGAATGATATCGGTAATTGACTTTATATAAGATGTTCCGAATCCAGCTTTGAATTAATTATGTTCTTTTTTTGGGTGCATTTGCATGCGCTTCTGTGCAAATAATAAATTAGCATATGCAGCTTTGAACTTTAATACATAAAATGTTTGTAAGTTTCCTTAACGTAAATTAACATTAGGTAGGTAATTAGTTTATTTTTAACTAGATGATGCCCGCGACTTGGTCCGCGTGGATTTAAGTTTCTTAAAATCCTGTGAGAACAATTTGCTTTTCCGAGATAAAAGTTGCCTATATGAATTACAGGGACGAAAGCTACCTCTGTACCTACCAAATTTCGTATAAATCGGTTAAACGGATGAACCTTTAAGAATCCCGTGGGAACTCTTTCATTTTCCGTGATAAAAAGTAGGCTATGGCCAACCACAGGCTGTAAGCTAACTTTGAACCAAATTTCGTTAAAATCGGATGAATGAATTATGTGTTTAAAATTTTGTGTCTTCCCGTGGGAACATGTTATTTTTCTGGGGTAAAATGCATATGTCCTTCTCCGGGATGTAAGCTACTACTGTACCAAATTTCATCAAAATCGGTTGCACTGTTGGGCTGTTAAAGGCTAGCAGACAGACAGACAGCCAGACTGACAGACAGACACACTTTCCAATTTATAATATTTGTATGCATTTGTTTGTTTATTAAATACTATTATAGTATTTGAACGCTTGACATCTTTTCAAATGACGACACATAAATGCCCTCTCCTATATTATTTAAAAACACACTGCTTGTAAATGGGTTATATCACTATCACTACATAGTATAAAACAAAGTCGCTTTCTCTGTCCCTATATCCCTATGTCCCTATATCCCTATGTCCCTATATCCCTATGTCCCTATGTATGCTTAAATCTTTAAAACTACGCAACGGATTTTGATGCGGTTTTTTTAATAGATAGAGTGATTCAAGAGGAAGGTTTATAAGTAGAAAAATTGGACCCGGTAGGTGGCGCTAATAGCGGGCAGGACGAAGTCTGCCGGGTCCGCTAGTTATGTATATTTAGGTACACCTACATCTATACTTATAATATCATAAAGTTTGTTTGTTTGTTTGAATATTGCGCTAATCTCTGGAAGTATCACCAGTCGGATTTGAAAAATTCTTTTGCATTTGATAGCCCAATTTTTGGGGAAGGTATTTACCACCACTAAAATCGTCCCCTAAGGAGGTGAAATGAGAATAGAAAGTTTATATGAAAGACCTATGTTTTTGAAGTTACCGGCATGAAAATCGCCATTTAGGTGATTAAGTAGTTTTAAATAATGAAAATCTGTAATAGATTATTTAAAAAAATCTCCTATTACGGATGGTAATTAGAAAGTATAGGTACCAGCTCCTAAGGGGGTAAAAAGATTTCATGAATGGAGGATTGATGAAATCTTTTCTTACCTAATAGGTACCAGCTCCTAAGGGGGTAAAATGGGGATGTTTCCTGGAGATTGACAGGCTACTATTGTCCCGGGAAAACAAAGGGTTGTGGGACTTTTCAAAAACCTAATATCGCGCGGACGAAGTCGCGGGCAACAGCTTGTCAAATATATGACGGAAATAAATGTGTACTTAAATCATATTTAAACAATGTGTAAATTTTTAATTGTAAGGGTCAAAGTTACCGGTGTTACCGTGCCAAATATGATTTATTAGTCTTTAACGCTAAGGAAAAAAAAAATATTAATGAGTATTATTATCAAAACTTGTGATATTTGTCAAAATGTAGGTATGCAAGACTGGTCGGAGAACGTGAATCCCAAGTTCTATTTTATGATTCAAGGTCAAATGATCCAGCATGTAAGGCACATAAATAAATTCGCACAAAATGTTCGAACATCCTGACCTTTATGACTTTAATAATATTAATGTTTTGATACTGGTTCTGTGTGTTCATCGTCTAGATTTTTTTCTCCTTAGATTATTAATGGACACCATTTTTTTTAAATTTCGTTACTTGCTTCACTGGGACCTCACCCGGTAATTAAAGACAATTACAATTAATTAAATGTTAAATGATTTTTATATGATTGTTATAACAACCTGTAGAGTTAGACACTAACTAGATAATCAATTCTACACAAATATCTTTACGTATTAAAGATTATGCCTAAAAGCGAAAGTAGGCATATTTTTTTGTTAGTTTGTTCTTCTTTCATACAGCAAAAGTATATATCTAACTACGTGTACTTTTTGGATGGTTAAAAAATTAGGTAGGTATATGGTATAAAGATCGTTGAAAAGACAAAGTTACGAGTAAAAATCCGGAGAGTGCCACATGCGATTCTTTTTGTCGCGAGTCTTACTACTTTTTATCCTGGAAAAATCAACAGTTCCCGCGGGATTTTGAAAAAACCCAAATCTACAGCTATAGCTATAGGTAGATCACTATAGCAAACTATACCTTGAAAGTAAGTATAAAGGTTCGAAAAGAGAGCGGGAACGGGAACCAGAAACCCACGATTCCCTCAGGATTTGTGAAAAACCGAAATTCACACGGGCGAAGCCGCGGGCAAAAGCCAGTATATTATATATGCCACTACCATTATAAAATTATTGATGAATTGACGAAGATACTCCACTGCATTTATAAATTAGTTTTATGCTAATTGACTAGTGAATTATGCACGATTTTGTTTTCCTGTGAACTTTTAGAAAAATCGCAGCGGGCAACTAAAATGACAGTGTATAATCTAAATATATAAAAGGAAAAGGTGACAGACTGACTGACTGATCTATCAACACACACAGCTCAAACCACTGGACGGATCGGGCTGAAAGGCATGCATGATGCAGGTAGCAGTTATGACCTTAGATTTTTGAAAATTCAACCCTTCAACCCCTTCAACTTACAACCCCTTACAACGGTACAAACACACACACACACAACAGTACAAACTTTCAACCCCTCAGGGGTTAAACCCCTGAGGGGCTGAAAGTTTGTATGAGATTATATGAATGCACGCAGAAGAAGTCGCGGGCATCAGCTAGTTTGATTTATAAGTAGCTGATGCTCGCGACTTCGTCCGTCTTGATTATCCGGGATAAAAAGTAGCCTGTGTCTGTATCCAGGATGCGAGCTACTTATACATAAAGTATGTGCCAAATCTCGTAGAGATCCGATCAGCGGTTGAACCGTAAAAAGGAGAGAGTTACTTTCGTATAATTAATCGACTTCAAAAAAAGAGACAGGAATCGCAATATATCACATACTACGATGATCTATCATCCGGGAGATGACAATTGATGCGTGCAGGTACTTTACAATCCGGTTATTTCCTTATTAATATTAGTCCTCTCTTATGTACTTATTCAATTTTGTGTTTGTATATATGTGTTTAGATATACCTATTAGTAGTTATGTTGTATTACGGCTTGTCTCTGGTTTCATGCTGTGGCTGCCTTTAGTTGGGGTGGCATATCTGCTTGGTACCTGTAATTTTTGTTTTGGCATGATTTTTGATATGTTGCTTTGTTGGCGGTCCTTAATAAATAAATAAATAAATAAATAAATAAATAAATAAATAAATAAATAAATAAATCTATTAGAGCTTCCAAACAAATACCTACATAAAATTTTAAAAGTGTATGGTTTGGATAAGTAATTCTCCGAAACTATTAAGTAATTAGATTGTGACCATTGTTTTATATTGGCTTCTTTTTACTTCAACTTAGGGAACAGTGCAAGTTTCTTCAAAATCGATTTAGTAGTTTTCAAGATATTACAAGATATTATAGCATATTACAATTATATACAAAGTATATAGGTACAAAAGAAATCTTAAGCATCGTGTACAATAAAATATTTCTTAAATTATAAAATCATTTATTTAGTAAAGTTATATTTGAAGCCAATTAAATAATAGATACACAGAAGGTCGTACAGATGCTGAGTGAGGTAACAAAAAATATAAGCTATAAAAATAATCACCTTTGAGAGAAAACATTTAGATAAACTTGTTAAGCATGTTTATTTCGTGTTTTTTTTTTACGATTAGTCTTATCACTCACAGTGGCAGACGCTTTTGGAAGGTTAGACGCCGTTTACACCACGACAAGCTAAATCGCATTTTGAATATTCTTATATATAGGATTAGGTAAGTCTAATTATAAGTATCTACCACACTAACTGTTACTGAAGTAACTGAATAACAATACATATTTATGGCATTGCTAATTAGCATAAAGAATAAGGATATTCAGAATTTGTACGGTTTTTAGTCAATCACAACTTGAGTATTATAAAAATAATATGTAAATATACATACTTATATATTATTTTATTTAAAGTATATATACTTTCTGGATCTAATCTAAATCATTCGAGTTAGAAAAAGACGTATTGTTAACAATTTTCTCCATATAAAGTTATTCCAAACTCCGCTTCGAAATCATGTATTTTTTTTTAGTTTTTTTTAAAAATGGACTGTACATCATTATAACTAATTTCCAAAATATGTGTCACGATATTTCTTTGTTAATTAATTATTATCATAGTTTATTCTCAAAACGATATAGGTAATTTCATTGTTTCATATAGGTAATTTCTTTGTACACTGGACGAACGATTGCAATTAATGCATTCGATGAATTTAAGCCTTTAGCCCATTATTGGCAAACATGTCGCCGTGTAAACGTTCTCCACATAAAACGAGGTGCTTCGCCCACCTCGCTTTCGAGGTGTCTACAAAAACTGACAGTCTTAAAAGTAAAGAAAAATACGTTTTCGGACATACATATTATCTGTAAAGTATAACGATTGTACAGGCTAAGCTTGGAATAAGCATTAATGGGGACATACACTTTTGACATTTTAATTTTATACCTCAATTTATTACAATATTTAAAGTACCTATTGTAGATGAGAATCGCTAAAAGCAATAGATAAAATACCTACTACTAACTAGTCGGTATTTAGTTTATTGCTTTTTGCAATTCCCATCAACTAGTCGATAGGTATTCGTACCATAAGTCGGTTCAAAAAAACTATGGTAAATGGTGATACAGGTATAGATAGTATCTGCTAGATCATGGGTACTAAGTAAAAATAATCAAAATACCTATTTGATTTTTTATGAAGCCCTTACGTTTACCCTTTCAAAGAAGATGTATTATATTATGTACATATAAGATAGTCTTCACAGGAGGACACACAGACAATCAAAACAGCCACGAGTTAAATATTATTGTGTTTACTTACTGTCTAGTTAAAAATAGTTTTCTTCTAAAACTTGAAATTAATATCTTAAGTGATTTTTAATACCGGATAAATTATGTGTTTTATTTTTCTTTTTTTATGTTGTCTTCTAATCTTACATTATTAATTGAATTTATTTTATATTCGTCCCTAATGTCATGATAATTCCATTCAAAATCACATGACTCTATTTGGTATAATATTAATATTGCCTAATGATTCTACTATTATCATTTTAAAACCTGAGTTCACTAGGGGTAACATCAAGCGCCAGTGATGTAGGGTTGGCATAAATCTAATTTTCACAATCTTCTATCTTCTATATCTATCTATTCTATATACATATAATAAAATCGTAGACTTGCCGTATCTGTACATTAAATATTTTTGCAAAATAATAACTGGGGGATGTTAGGGATAAGTAATAGAATGTAAAAAAGCTATTTTTGAAATTTTTGTCTGTTTGTCTGTTTATCTGTTTGTCTGTTTGTCTGTATGTTTGTGCGCGCATCACACAAAAACTACTGAACGGATTGAAATGAAACTTGACATGATTTAAGTTCATACTACGGAGTAACATATAGGGTACTTTTTATCCCGAAATTCAGCATGGTTCCCTTGGGAGAGGGGATAAAAGTCAAAATGTGTATTTAGCTGTAATTCATTAACCCGTGGTCCGATTTCATGCATTCTTTTTTTGTTAGAAAGGAGATAGTTTAAAGATTACCGGATAATCTCTGAAAGGCTGGATCGATTTTGATGGGACTTTCAGTGGTGGATGTTTACATTTTATCTACCTAAACAACCACCAGTGAACTTTTAACAGTTTTTAGCAAGGTATGAGCTCAAAAGAGCTTAAGAAAAACAAAAAGTTCCAGCGGGATTTTTAAAAACCGATATCCACCGGGGGTGTCCGCTTGTATCGATAATAATGTACCTAGTGACTGTGTTATTTATGCATTCATTAAACAAAACTATCTGTTTAACAGCGCGCTCTTTCATTTTGTAAATCAAAAGCCTCAATATCAAGTTATCCAATATTGGAAAACATTTTTTAATTACTTTTATTCTGCTGATAAGCTTTTAATCATTGTCCTTTATCACCTTTCCGTCCTTAAATTTGCAAACTCAGATTTGATTGTGAGTTTTCGAAGCTTACAAAAATATTTTTTAAGATAATATCATATTCTCATCGGTTAAACTCATTATGTTGAATTCATTCACTAAAATCAATGAACAATTCTGTACATAAAAATTATGCCTACTCGAATACAAAACAGACAGGTAAAAGAATAAACTTTAACTTCGCGTAAATCGCTCATTTAGTATAGAAATTAAACTTTTGGGAAAACGTCATGATTTGACTCTGCATAAAAATTACAGATTTACGCACTTCAAAAATTACACTAGCGGTTCTAGTGTAATTTTTGAAGTGCGAAAATCTCGTCGCGTCAAATTCGCGCACAAGAATAATAATTTCTTCAACATCGGCTTGTGACAGCCCTGGGTAATAACTATAAGGAAAGTGAATCTCCTCAAGGTGACCCACTATAATTATTTATAGCTAAGGAGGTATTGCCACGCGGGTCAAAGCGATCGTTGAAAAGCTATTATTGTGTCAAATCCGGGGTCAGCGCAACGGCGCGTGGCGGCGTGATCATTTGACCATTACGAAGCAGATACCTTAGCCACACGAGTAGATAGGTACAGAGAGCAAGCTTCATACAAACGGCCCGCTGTAGGTACACTCACACAAACACACTCACCAACGGTTCACGGACGCGCGCTCGGTCTACCAACCGGTACAGTTGGGTGACAAACGTGCGCATGTGTGAGTGTACCTACAGCGGGCCGCTTGCAGAAGCTTTCCCTCTGTACTTATCTACTCGTGTGGCTAAGGTATCTGTAGGGCTATTCTCTAAAATACCATCTCGATATCGAAGCTCACTCAAGTGAAATAACTCGCTTCGAAAGCAAACTCACTTCACCTTGGTTTGATATTCGGTAAACATCTGCTACGCACTTGCGAAGTGAAGTGAGTTTGAGTGAGAAGACCTGTACTATCGAGTTTTACAGAGTACAAATTAGCAAACTCACCTCGAATTCACACTCACCTCTATAATCGAAAATGGCTTTACAGAATAACCCTGCTGCTTCGTAATTCGTAATTCCTTAGCTCTCATGGACCTATGTAATTATACTTACTTACGTTTCTACTTAGTAAGTGCATCCATGATAGGCTTGTGGCTTAGGAGTGCAGTATGGACCTACTATTTAATTATAATTATTATGATATTTCTACTAAGTAACTGCATCTATATAGACTTGCAGCTTAGGAACGCAATAACCTGCAGCATCGGGATTTTAATTTTAAAAAAATATTATTGTAAGTAGGTAAGTAACAACAGTACAATTATCTAAGTAGGTTTGAGGAGTTGGAACCAGAATTTTTTGTGGGAACTCTCAAACTTCCTCCATCGCTAAAAAAAAACATGCAATTCGGTCCTAAAATCTCGAAGAAATCGGTGTAAGTAAATAGTGCATAATATAAGAAAAAATTAAAATAAGCGCCGAAATTAGAGCCTCCTCTCTTTTGGGAAATCGGTTAAAAATAATAATAATACGTACTCGTGACCAAACTTCGACCATGGTAGCAACTTCTCAACTCCTAAGTAAAACTCAGTAACTTTTGTACCCGAGTCGAACCCGGGGCATCGAACCGAAAAATTATGAAATTCGTGCCCTAGTTAGATCTTGATAGAATATAACAGACTTTTTTGAACTCCTTTTGTACTGATTGAGAATTGAACTCCTTTTGTACTGATTATTGTTGTATCCCGTAATTGTAGCCCTCCAACCCGCATTAGAGCAGCGTAGCGGGTCTAAGCTCTAAGTCCCTCTCTCCTACCAGAGAGGAGACCTCTGCCCAGCAGTGGGACGTAAAAAGTCTGTAGTGGTCGTGGTGATGGATTGTCGTATATCATTCCGACACGGGCATATTAAAGCTTTAAAACGTTGGCTTAGATGAAAATATTTTGTACATATTTATGAGAGAAAAAAACATATTACACGCCTCCAAAAAGGACAATTTATGAACACACTTAGCTGAGAGAGCGGCTTATTTAGCGAATAATTCATGAACTCCTCCGCATTAGTACGAAATATTAAAACACATATTTTACTCTCCACTCACACCATTTCATATCGCGGCATATTAAAAAATGTAACAGTGTATTTTAAAAATGGAGAATTGTTGTGATTTTATTACTGAAACTATAGGGGATCAATCATGAATGATGAATGACTGATGGAGCAGAGAATATATTATAAACGTCAGTTATTGCATGTTATTCATCAGAATAATAGCAATAGTAAAAATCATTTAGCAACAGCTTTGACTGTGACTGTGAAAAACTATCATAATTATTGTAATGGATGTCTTTAGAGTATAATACACTGGTACCTTTATCCGTTAAAAGCAGCTAGGTGAACCTAATACCAATGTAGGTTAAATTCTCTTCCAGAATCTGTGTGTAGAGTGTCGGGGTATGCAACCTCTGTTAATTCGTGTGCGCTGGCCAATTACACCAGAAGAAAAGAGTTTGTCAATGAGAACATTTTAAGAATTCGAATTACGAAGCCGCAACCGAGAATTAGCTACGAGAGGACACTTCAATTCTGTTCCTTGTACTGTGCATATACCTGAGTAATCTCCTGTCCGGACCGGAGCCCTAAAATCCTTTTGGTCCATTTATTGTTGTATTGTTTACCACAAAATATACGGAGTTATTGTATTCAAGATGTAGCCACTTGTTTCATTTCCGCTACATATTGGTGATCCGACGTGATCATGATACACGGCTACGAATCCGACGTGATACGATTGTTTGGACCCACGGGCGATTTAATCCATGGAGACATAAATATTTGGAGATGTAACTAATTGGAGGAATTTTATTGGAATTATTTGGAGAACTTCATTACCTACGTACTTTGGAAGACGTGACTGAGGTTTTTCTTTTCCTTAACCAAGTGCCTCCGGAACATAACCAGTGCTAAAAAACATAAAAATCAAGAATTACGATAATTATTGCATTGGAAAATAATTATTTTTTTTCGTTCGCTGAAAAGAACGTGGTGATTGACATCTGACACCGTCACGGAAATTTATTTTTTTTGAATTTTTGGAATTCGTGTGAAAAAATAGAAGAACGTAAAGACATTAAGTGTCAAAGTGTAAACAAGAAATTTTTTTATTATTTTGTAATTCTTATATTGTAAATATTTTTCCTTTTTTACCAGTTTATTTTCAGCATTTATTTTAAATTTTGCGAACAATCGTATTGACCATGGACCTAAGGTTAAAGGAATTGGAGGATGAGAATGCAGCTCTAAGTAAAAAGATTAAAGAGCTAGAGGAAATTATAAAGGAAAATGTAACCCTCCGTTCCATATTGGCCAAAGCTTCGGAAACCCCAACCTCATCCCCTACGGAGTATTGTAGTTTCGCAGTTTCGCAGGTTTCCCCAGGCAGCTTGGCACCTTCTGCCACTGATAGTTTGTTCGGTCTTTTAAATTCCCTTCTTGATGATTTATCAGAACAGGTTGCTGCACTAAGCAGAAATAATTATAAACGCAATAGGCGTAAAGGTCGAAATAATAATAATAAAACAAATTCTTCCAGATCACAGAGCAATCACCAGCGGCAATCAGTGGGGGCGATGCCTGACTGCCCAGCTGATAGTCGCCGTTTATTCATTACGGAAGCAAAATCTAAATTGCGTTTTTTAATAGATACTGGCTCTGATCTGTCTTGTTACCCGGTAACCTGGATTGATCGACCACCTAAGGTAACTGAGTATACCATGCGCGCCGCAAATGGCAGCGACATCAAAACATACGGTACGATTACCTTATTACTAGATTTAGGTCTTCGACGTGCCTTCAAATGGAACTTTATAATATGCGACGTAACTACCGCTATTATAGGGGCCGATTTCTTATCTTATTTTAATTTAATGCCAAATTGCAGGAGCGGCCGGTTGTTCGATAACACGACTGGTCTGTCCAACGTGGCGTCCGTGTCTTCAGAAGGACACGTTAGTGTAAAGTCTATTGACACTAAAAATGAAATACTATGTAAGTATCCTGCTATTTTAAGGCCACCAGGTCCTGTGCGCGAGATTAAACACAACACGGTGCACTACATCCGAACAACGGATGGTCCGCCGGTTGCTTGTCGCCCGCGCCGCCTGGGCCCACAGAAGTTAGCCATCGCAAAGAAGGAGTTCGCAAGTATGGTTGAATGCGGCTCCGCCAGACCTTCCGATAGTCCTTGGTCTTCAGCTTTGCATCTGGCTCCAAAAGGTGAATCTGATTGGCGACCGTGTGGTGATTATCGCGCTTTAAACGCGCGGACGATTCCCGATAGGTATCCTGTGCGTCACATAGGCGATTTTAATCAAAATCTAATTGGTTCAACAGTTTTCAGCACGATCGACCTTGTAAAAGCCTATCAGCAGATTCCCGTAGCAAAGGACGACATTTGTAAGACTGCAATTATTACACCTTTTGGTTTATTTGAATTTCCATACATGACTTTCGGACTCCGTAATGCTGGTCAAACATTCCAGCGCTTCATTGACGAAGTCGTTCGGGGTCTTAATTTCTGTTTTGCTTACGTTGATGATATTTTAGTTTTTTCTAAAGATCCGCAACAACATGCGGAGCACTTAAATATTTTATTTAAACGCTTAGAACAATACGGCGTTGTTATAAATGAAAATAAATGCAATTTTAATGTTTCAGAAGTTCGATTTCTGGGTTACAAAATCAACGCCGCCGGCATAAGTCCGCCGGTTGAACGCATTAAGGATCTTCAGGAGTTTCCCTTGCCGAAGACGGTACAAGGTGTTCGAAGATTCCTTGGTATGGTGAACTTTTATCGTAAGTTTTTACCTGGTATAGCCCGGTACCAGGCCCCACTCATAGATGCTCTGTCGGTCATTCAAGGTAAAGGCGCTAAGCCGTTTACTTGGACGCCTGACTTAGAGCGTTCTTTTAACTCGTGTAAAGAGAGTTTAGCTAATGCTACTTTATTAGCTCACCCAGTCGCCGACGCTCGACTCGGGTTGTTTACCGACGCGTCTAATACGCATGTCGGCGCGTGTTTACAACAATTAGTTGATAAGGGGTGGCAACCAATCGCATTTTTTAGCAAAAAGCTAACTGCAAAGCAATCCGAATGGCCTGCTTATTACAGAGAGCTTCTGGCAGTCTATGAGAGCGTGCAACATTTCAAGCACATTCTGGAAGGTCAACATGCCACTATATTCAGTGATCATAGGCCACTCTTATTCGTTTTTACTCAACGGCGTGAAAAACTTCCGCCTGTACAGTTAAATCAAATAATATTTATTTCACAGTTCACTACGGACATTCAGCACGTCAAGGGTGCTGACAACCTGGTCGCTGATGCTTTCTCACGCGTAGAGAGCATCTCGCTAGAAGACCATCTCGCTGCACTGGCGCACTCACAAGCTTCAGATGAAGAGTTAAAGCGCCTGCGCAATGAAACATCCATGAAGTTGGACTTCATTACGGTACCTGGTACAACAATTAAGTTGGTATGTGATGTTTCTACGGGTAAACCCCGTCCGTACGTAACTCCACAGTTCAGGAGGAGCATTTTCGAAAAACTTCATAACCTCAGCCATCCAGGTATTCGTGCAACCGCTCGTTTAATTATGGATCGCTACGTATGGCCATCGATTCAACAAGATTGTCATATGTGGGCGCGAGCGTGTGAAGCGTGTCAACGTTCGAAAATTTCTCGTCATACAATTGCTCCGTTTACATCTTTCTCTTTGCCATCTGGGCGTTTTTCTGTAGTGCATGTAGACATTATAGGTCCTTTACCCTATTCCTCTGGCTATAAATATTGCCTCACAGCCATTGATCGTTTTACACGTTGGCCTGAAGCATTTCCAATGCCAGATATAACTGCGGAAACGTGTGCCAGAGTCTTCTTAGATGGCTGGGTGGCGAGATTTGGGTGCCCTTCTTCTATCATTTCAGACCGAGGTTCCCAGTTCAGTTCGCATCTCTTTGCGAAGGTCGTCGAGGTGACTGGTGCGCAGCATCGCATGACGACAGCTTATCACCCGCAATGCAACGGTATGGTGGAGCGTTTTCACCGACAGCTCAAGGCAGCCATTGCGTGCCACGCAAATCCGCAATGGACCGAGGTATTACCATTGGTACTCCTAGGTATCAGGAGCGCATGGAAAGAAGACCTCGGTGCGTCAAGTGCTGAACTTGTTTTCGGAGAACCTTTGCGATTACCAGGTGCGTTTTTTAACCCGCCTGCTAACGATCGCGTTTCGGACCCGGCGTATTTTGCCGATAGACTTCGCGCGCATATGGCCGAGTTAGTTCCGACTCCTTCTTCGAAACATGGTAAAACAATTTTTTACATTCCGAAGGACTTAGCCTCTGCAGATCATGTTTTCTTGCGTCGAGGGGCAGCTAAAAAACCTTTTGAACAGCCATACACTGGCCCGTTCAAGGTATTAGAGCGTAATAAAAAATTTTTTAAACTTAGTATAAAAGGCAAACAAGTAAATGTAGCAATAGATCGCCTTAAGCCGGCTTATATTTTACAGCCTCATCAAGACGATTCGCCCTTGCAATCGTCCCGTCCTGCTGTCACTACTCGCTCCGGTCGTAGAGTTCGTTTTTGTATTCCCTATCAAGCAGCTTAATGATTAACAAATTATTAATTTTTCTTTTTTCTCTTTTTTACTCCGTAGGGGGGTGATGTCGGGGTATGCAACCTCTGTTAATTCGTGTGCGCTGGCCAATTACACCAGAAGAAAAGAGTTTGTCAATGAGAACATTTTAAGAATTCGAATTACGAAGCCGCAACCGAGAATTAGCTACGAGAGGACACTTCAATTCTGTTCCTTGTACTGTGCATATACCTGAGTAATCTCCTGTCCGGACCGGAGCCCTAAAATCCTTTTGGTCCATTTATTGTTGTATTGTTTACCACAAAATATACGGAGTTATTGTATTCAAGATGTAGCCACTTGTTTCATTTCCGCTACACCTAGGTAGTATCGTTGCATAAAGTGAACAAAAATAGTGCATAGTTAAGAATTAAACAAAAACATTGGAACAGTGCACCTTTAAAACCACCCGGGCTAAAAAGTTTTTAGTTTACTTCAAAATTTTATTTTAGTTTTATCCCTTTCATAATCATCAGTGTGCTGGCTACGATAATAATAATAATGTATGTAGGTATGATGTAGATAATATGATATACCTAGGTACAATAGGTTTTTCAATCTAAACTGAAGACCTTACGTACCACGCGACCGTATAATATGTCGAGTAAAAAAAAAAAGTTCCCAGAAAATGCTCTGCGCTCGGTGTGCGCCGGGCTTTAGGAGCGGGTGATACTTGGAATACTGCCTCGTTGGTCTAGTGGTTAGCGTATTCGACTACAGATCACGAGGTCCCGGGTTCGATTCCCGAGTCGGGCATATAATTGTAGGTATTGAGTTTTTCTGTCAAGAAATTCTCAGTGCCACCCCGGAGTTGGTATTTGGCGGGGTTTCACTCCCGTGCCTCGGAGAGCACGTTAAGCAGTCGGTCCCGGTTATTATCACTATCATATGACAATAGTCGTTAAAGCCCGCCAACCCACATTGGAGCAGCGTGGTGGGTCTAAGCTCTAAATCCCTCCTCCTATGAGAGAGGAGGCCTGTGCCCCGCAGTGGGACGTTAAAAGGCTGTAGTGGTGGTGGTGGTGGATACTCGGAAGGAATAAAGGTTACATGAATAATTGTTTAATGTTGTAACTTTTACCTGTGTAGCTCTGAAACATTAACTTTGTAAATTCTCGTCACACGAGCCGTCCCTGAAATTTTAATCACACAAGTTGAACGGAATTAGGCAAAATTTGTTTGTGACTCTAACAAAATTACTGTCACAGGCGAAGAGTTTAACGTGAGTTAAACAAAATTACATTCATGGATATTAAAACAGAAGTTTGTATCAAAACATAAATCAGTGGACCTATTCTTAGACATAAATTAATGTTTAAATATATATTCCTCTCGCACTATTGACTTATTAAATGCCATACAAAACGTACATAAAAGGATTCCTACAGTAACAGGTAATTCGGGAGATTAACCTAGATTGGCCGCCGTAGCCGAAATTCGGTTGGGAGACCGAATTTTGACCACGGCGGCCAATCCCGACCGTGGCGGAGACTAGATAACTACGCACTACGCAGGAGATATTATAGTTCACAAGTGTATGTGCTTACACAGGTGTACTCTCTATTCCTTCATTCTCATAGGCCGATGGGACCTCAATGCGACATGTTCGGACAGAGATTAGATCTCTAAATAATGCAAGTATGCTAGACTAGTGGTAATTGACCGAAGCAATTTGATGGCTATTTTGGTGCTGGTTGTGAACAAAAGTGAGAGTGAAGATACCATTGGGCTAATGTGAATTGTGACAGGCACTCTTACCACCCTGTGAAAAAGCGGACAACCCAAAAATGTAATCACAATTGATCAATCGTTCGAACAAATCGTACGAAGCTAAGTTTGAAACGGAAATCGCTCCGAATAGTCAATCGTGAGTATTTGAAACGGGAGATTTTTCCCCCAATTTGAATAGGTATGAAGGTGTCTTTAATGAGTATTCAGATCCAATAATAAAGATACTCGATTTTGCTTTTATAGAATTTGTTTCGGGCACAGCCGGACGTGTATGATGATAGGTATTTTTTTGTTTCCTACTTTCATTTATTGTGTCCCGGACAAAATTCTGGAGGTACAGAATTACAGACTTATTTATCACATTTTACAATTTTAATTAACTTTCTTACGGTTGTTAAATAATTACAGTAACTGATTTATTAAAGATAGGGTCGCCTTTTGTTCAAAATATTTCCTGTATTATTATATTTCTATTTATATATTTTTTTTTTATATTATACTAGAGAATGCCCGCAGCTTCGCCCGCGTAAATTTCGGTTTTTCACAAATCCCGAGGGAATCGTGGATTTCCAGTTCCCGTTCCCGCTCCCTTTTTCAACCTTTATACCTACTTTCAAGAAAGTTTGCTATAGTAATCTACCTATAGCTGTAGCTATAGATTTCGGTTTTTTCAAAATCCCGTGGGAACTGTGTATTTTTCCAGGATAAAAAGTAGCCTATGTTTTAAGTCACATCATAATCTATCTTCATTCAAAGTTTCAGTCAAATCGGTTCAGTAGTTGCGGTGATTGAGTAACAAACATCCAAACATCCAAACATCTAAACATCCAAACATCCAAACATCCACACTTTCACATTTATAATATTAGTAGGATATTCTAGGTTAGTTATTATAATAAACACAATAAAGTTGTATAAATATTAAATAAAATACATAAATAAAAGTTTTTTTTACCTACCCACTTGATAAGTAGTGGATAAATAAAAAAACTTTATGCTGATTTTTTATCACTGATCCGTTCTCTAAACTCATAAATTGATATTGAACTCTTATTTCGTTCACTCACAATCAGACAACAATTCTGTTCATGATAGGGAACTTTATCGTCGAGATTTAAGGTTTATAATGCAAATGTAGCGTACAAAGGCGGCTCTATCTCGTAACAAAGCCATTCAAGTTCATTAGGCATGCGTTAGGGGATCGTTTGGGAACCTCCACGTCCCTGAAGCGTATATATAAAACTGCTTATTGAGCGAAATAATTGGCGTAATCAGTTTGAGCGGAATTTAAGTACTCGATTTTTCGTTTTAATCTACTTTGTTGCTAAAAAGGTTACCTACATTAATTTCAATCTCAAGTTCTGTATGATTCTGATCACATATTATCACAGGTTGGATATCTATCTATACAAATAAATAAAATCGACGTGTCTGTGTGTCATTTCAAAAGAACTGTTTCTTACTATGCTAGTATGATTATTTGAACGATACCATAAGCCAACACTACGTTTTTTAAGTTTTGTTTGTCTGTCTGTACCCAAGAATATTTAGAGTTGCTGCGTTAAATAAAAACCGTTAACCGGTTAATACATTAAACCTAACTGCTGAACCAGTCTTGAGAAAACTTCGCACAGCTTACAGAAGCAAATAGACTGAAACATTCAGTCCGTAAGCCATTGTGAAATGCACCAGGCAAGTGAAATAAACATTATATCTCTTGAATGTAAGGAGTTCTCAGAGGTTTTTTAAAATCTTTAATCTACGCGGACGAAGTCGCGGACATCAGCTTGTTATTTATAAAATGTATTTCTCTTGAATTTTCCAAAATGGTTTCGCGCTTTTATTTAGTATTTTTCCACCACATTAAATTTTGCGAGCGCTGTGTTAGGTAGGTAATTTCCGTTTTGCTTTCAAAACCTCTGTACTAAACAAAACCCTATTTCTATCTTACTGTCCAATTGTAATTCTAAAAAATATAAAGTTCATCCAAAAAAATTGTACTTACTAATTAAAGGATTGATATCAATTCGATTTTAGTAATTTTTTACGCTCCTCCCTCGCAAAGTAAATTAACGGCCTTCCTCTCAAGTAAGCAACAAAAGTTATATAGATTCAAGCTAACATCTGCTCAAACATGGACCGTGCGCTACCACAACTTCAGTCCCACTGCTCATCCCACGACTGGGCTACCACAACGCTCGTCCCATAGCTGCGCTATCACAACTACAGTCCCACTGTTCGTAATAGGTAATCTTATAGAAGAGAGGGATTAAGTGCTTAAATTCGCCACGCTGCTGCAATGCGGGTCGACCGTCTTTAACGACTATTTTCAAATCATGATAATATGATATGCGTTGACAGCGTGCGTGATAAGTACATATATACCGAACTAGCGGTCCGCCCCGGCTTCGCCCGTGGTACATATACAACGTTAGTTTTACTTTACGCAAAACCTGAAAGTAGTTTGTTCACAATCAGTAACAAAATCGAATCCAACCATTTTTATATAGTGTTATATTTTGTCCAAAACTATTTTGAAATCCTACAAGATGAGACACAATGGTTTACCGCGCATCAGCTGACGGTCGGCACACAGCGGCGGTCATTCAACTCGCGTCGATCGCAAGTCGCTGCGGCGACGGCTTGCGGTGACCATTTTTTTCGAGGACAATGACGCAATAAAACAAGCTTATAACTTCGTTACTTTACATTATATTTTTTTGAAATTTTGTATAAATATTTTTAATGTAAAAATATTTGACACGTGTTTCGGTTTTTGCGCAAAGTAAAACTAATGTTGTATAGCCTATAGCACTCAAGGATCACTTACATATCCAACGGTGAAAGAATTTTTGAAATCGGTCCAGTAGTTCAAACAAACTCTTCCGCTTTATTATATTAGTATAGAAGTATCTATACTAATCTATACTAATAAATAAAATTGAAGTGTCTGTCTGTAATATCGAAATAACTACCTCATATTAAGCTCATATGGTTATTTGAACGCTACCATAACCGAATCACACGTTTTTAAAATTTTTGTCTGTCTGTCTGTCTGTCTGTCTGTCTGTCTGTCTGTCTGTCTGTTTGAACGGGCTAATCTTCGGAACGGCTGAACCGATTTTGACGGGACCTTCACATACAAGTAGAGAATTAACCAGGGAGTAACATAGGCTACTTTTTTAACCGACTTTCAAAAAAGGAGGAGTTGTGTTTTTCTACCTATGTACACCGATATCTCCAAGATTTCTGAACCGATTTGCGTAATTTTTTTTTAATCGATAGAGAAACATTGCGACCCTGTTCTATGAAAAATTTGGATTCCAACTCCTCAATCCTGATGCTGTAGGGTCCCCAAAACTAATGGGTTTTTGAAACTTTCGGTTATTTAAATTGATATTGGGGTTACCAATTAAAGACTTTATCGTTGAATGAACTCGAGTAACCCTCAACTCTTCAACCCTGATGCTGTAAGGAATTGTATTCCGAAATCGTGGGGATCCCATGGGATTTTTCCGTTTTGGGGACGGGTTTCTACAGATAAGCTACTTTTTGTTCTGGAAAATCAAAAGTTCCCACGGGATTTTTGAAAACCTAAATCCACACGGGCGAAGCCGTGGGCATCATCTAGTAGATTAATATAATCGGTTAGACTGTCGGCACCACGGAAGAGAGAAGGCAGGGGAAGTGAAATGCGCCAAAACTACTATAGGAACCGCTGTCGCCAAACTCACACAAATATACCGTTAATCTATATTGCACTACAAAGAAACAAATCGTTTGATTTGTCGTTTTAAGTTTAGTCAAAACTAGCCTACTTCACAGAACTCACAGATTTGGAAACAAACCCTGATTTTGTAGAAATAAGATTTATTTTGCTTTAACGGAAGAATGTATTTATGAGCTATAGTCACACTAGATTCGATTGTCCAATTAATTCCGCTACTTGACCATAGATGGCGCTGTATTGCTCATTGAATTGTCTATCGATATCGATAGATACTCGTTATTTTGTTTATTCGCAAAAAGAAAATTAAAAAAGGTAATTATAAAATTAAATAAAAGTGCTGGTATGTATGCACTGATGAGTAAATAAAAATGTTGAGTAAAAGCCATTAAAACTTTAGTGATTGACTAAAATGTAAAGTTATCGATTCTTAATTTTTTTACTATTTGGGTTTTGACAATGACTTATATATTAAGAAAAGCGATATATTATTATTATTATGAATCAAAAATAATACGATATACAAAATGCCTACTTATATAATACGATCAATTTAGACTTCCAAGATTACAATATTCACACCTGGCTGAAAATTGGTAGGATTGTTCAAAACACTATTATAAATGAAATGTGAAAAGTCCTCATCGATCCGACACCTGGAAAAAAATTACTTGGTGTCAAAGTTTTCACGGGAAATTTTTCAGCAAAACGGTAAGTCTTATCATAAAATTATTTTAAACAAAATTGTAGATCAGATAATTATCTATAAAAAATGTCTGTATACTTTTTTTCCTAAGAGCCACCGTTTTTGAGATATAACGATTCAAATAAATTAATTTCGAAATAAAAATGAGGGGCTGGGTTTCTTTTTACCCAAAATTCTGTGGTGGTGGTGCAATCTTGTATTTGCATAGTGCTATTCTACTAGTCAAGCCCTTTCATTTGATACCCATATTAAGGGGGTTGTAAAAAAATATGTAATCCACCATTTTGTAGCGGCGGCCATCTTGGACTGATTTTCTTCAAACATAGCTAACAACACTCTCGACTAATTCACCTTTCAAACAAAAAAAAACGCATTTAAATCGGTCCACCCGTTTGAGCTCCACAGGGGAACAGACAGACACACGCACACACACACACACACACACACACACAGACACGTCAAACTTATAACACCCCGTCGTTTTTGCTTCGGGGGTTAATTAATAATAACTGTATCAAAAATCATCGTTTGGTCGTTAAAATATCGATAACAATGTACTTAGCTAACATCATGACATCTCTACGACCACGACCACCCGATCGGCGTCCATACCGTGAGTCTAACGTCTTAGTGAAGGAATATATTTATATAGTACAAGTCCATTGCGTCCTAAGACCGACCGATTCAATGATTGATTTCTACTAAGCAAGCAATGGATTTTGTTCATAATGAGATATAAACTTCTCAATTTAGCACATTTTTAGCATAATGTAAATATACAAAATAATGTTTTCTTGTTTTTTATGGAAAATAACAACAATAGCTTGTACTTAAGTGTGAAATGAGATGCCATATTTTGTATGATTCACTTTTTTGCTTGATTTTTTGCAAACAACCACTGAACAACACGGCATTTTGTTAAAAATCGAGAGCGGTGAAGCGATCGTTGGACGACATTCGACTCAAGACAAAAACGGTTCTCAGGTGTATTTAACGCCAGAAGAGTTCTCAGGAACCACGCCCCCTTGCCATATCTCGTCTTATTCATTTTATCTATGGTCGGCACTGATATAAAATGTAACGCGTTAAAGATTGCGCCTTTAGCCGACAAGAAAGTTTAAAAAAGCTTTAAAAATATTATTTTACAACTCGCAATGTAAGCGGCAAAATCGAAATTGATTCAAAAATTGTATTCGCCGCCGAATGCGGCGTAGCGTGGAATGGAAATCTTTTTGGACTCGTCGCCGCCTAACCGAAATGCAATATCGAAAAACACTTTTTTAATCGCAGATCGGCGATATTGCTTTCCTTACAGCCGAGGCGCTTTTATCGCCTATTAGTAAAGTATATTTTAATACATATTACATACATAACAATTATATGTATATTATACTGGCCCGTTGGCGCGGTTAGCAGTGACCCTGCCTTCCGCTCCGGGGTCGCGGGTTCGATTCCCGCCCCGAGTCTGGGTGTATGCAAGTATATAAGTATATAATATGTATTTATACATTTAATAAATATATATACATAAATATATTGTAGTATATATGTAAATATGTTTATCAGTCGGTTGTTACCTATAACACAGGCATTAAGTTGCCTACTTTAGGAACAGTCGACCGTGTGTGTATGTGTGAATATTTATTTATTTATTTATTATGTTTTCCGCATTATTTTCTTCTTCTACTTCGTCAATCGATAGATGTGTATAGCTGGACATAAGTCTCTAGTAGGGACTACCACATGGCTCGGTCTTGATCCGCTTGTATCCAACGACTGCCTGCAACTCGTTTGTATCGTCTATCCTACCAACACCGCGCTTTCTGGATTATTTTCCGCATTATCTTATTTCTTATTAATTTATAGTACATTGCCCAATAGGTAGGTAATCCTTGAATTAAGATTGTATTTTCTCTCAAATAGACGGGTAACTTTAAGGTACTTAGGTACGTTACCGCAACGCGCGATACCTGGGAGGCAACATTGTATTGAGCCATAAGTATAAGCTAACCTCAAAGTCAAAATAGACTTTGAGGTTAACATGTAAAGGTAAACTTTGAGTAACGCGACCACGATAAGCGATTTCGACTGTTATATGGTTAAGTGTCGCGCGTCGCGGTCACCCAAGTCAGTTGTAATAGGTATACCTACCTATATACAAAACAGTTTGCAAATGTCTTCTCACAAATATCGCGCGACGCAGTTGCGAGCCACGGTCGCGCGACGCGGTTGCAAGTCACTGTCGCGCGTCGCTGTCGCGTAACTCAAATTCTCTCAATTTACTTATATTTCTTAGAAACAGTATGCAAGTGTCACATCACAAGTCACAAGTGTCTTGTCGCGTACCTCAAAGCCCCTTCCTTACGTTACCTTATCTTGATTCTAAGCTACCTTTAGCCTTATAGATAAATCTGTCTAATATTTGCAGTTTTCGCCATAGGTACTGTAACCTCTTTTAAACTTAAAGTATTGAAAGTTACAATGAAATTAGTGAACAATAGAAACAAAGAAAATAATGCTTACACCATTTCAGCTGCAGGGCCACGACTTTTAGTGTGCAGTACAAGCAGTAAGAACACGCGGTCATCTCCATATAACTACGTAGTACTATTATATTATATTCTGTGATATAACTAAGTATATATGTACCTACAGAAGAGACATGACCGCGCCAAATCTACATGAACCGCTCCAATTAGTGCATTGTCGACGCGTTTAGCAGAGACTTGCATCATACATTTCTATTTTTAACCCCCGACGCAAAAACGACGGGGTGTTATAAGTTTGACGTGTCTGTGTGTGTGTGTCTGTCTGTTCCCCTGTGGCGCTCAAACGGGTGGACCGATTTGAATGCGGCTTTTTTTGTTTGAAAAGTGAATTAGTCGAGAGTGTTTGATGAAAATCGGACCGAGATGGCCGCCGCTACAAAATGGCGGATTACATATTTTATCACAACGCCCTCAATATGGGTATCAAATGAAAGGGCTTGACTAGTAGAATAGCACTATGCAAATCCAAGATGGCCGCCGCCACAAAATGGCGAATGTCGGGGGTTTTTTAAATTTTTAATTTACACTTGTTAATTAAGACAAGTGTTACGTATACATATTAGTATGACCGTTTTGTCTCTCTGTGCATATGTGGCATCGAATGAATCGATTACACTAAGGCCCAATTTATACCGCCGCGGAATGGAATGGAAACGAATTTTTTGTACAAAGCATTGTGAACTTTATGTCAATTGTATTACATACAAAATAGTAGCTATAGGAAAATTCTCGAGAATGCGCGAGAATTCCGCGGAAGACGCGCGACCTTTTTTGGCTCCTATTTAATTTATATGTTATGCAATTGACATAAAGTTCATTTAGCTATGTACAATTTAGTTGCAAAAAGTCGCTTCCATTCCATTCCACCGCGGTGTAAATTGACGCTAAGTAAACTGGATAGAGCAATGCAATAATACGGTAGTCTTGACCTTATGCTGCAACCAGGAGTCTGCGGACTACCCATCCACTTTAGAACTTATACAGCAGTTGATATATTATCGTGTTAGATTCCATACATAGATATACAGGGTGTAAATGACATCTTAATGAAAACTTTGAGGTAAGGTTGCATTTAATGTGTTATGTGAAAATACTGAATTCATTTATGTCAGAAATGATTGGTTTCAAATATTGCCATTTTTGAGCGCGCAATGTATTGCATACAACGCGATTACAACGCACGCAACGCTCCGCGCAAAATTCACAATATGAGACTTTTATGAGTTAAAGCGTGGCCTTGACGTCGCGCGCCCGGCACTTATTTTGACTGTGCCGCGAGCCTCATTATAAATTCAAGGCCAGTACGAATGTAGGTTAACGACCTGTATTCACACTAGTTCACTAGCAATCAGCAGGTCGACGAATAACATTACCGTTTTAAGTGAAAATAATGAAATAATTACTTTTTCATTTATAATTGCGTTGAGACAGATAGTAATAATGATTTTATACATTATTCAGTTAAAAAAGAGGTAAAAAATATCGGAAATTTCATGGAAAATTCGACGAAAAATTTCACCACAGGGGAACCTAGAATCATGTACTGAATCCGTGGGACGCGTTTTGGAAAACATGTCTGACACACCCTTTATAATACCCTAATCTTCGTTTCCCTCGTTCGCTAATTTCATTCCATACGTCGTGGGAATTCAAACTTTCAGCTTACGGTTTTTCTACATTTATTATAAGTTACTCGTGGCTTTGCACGCTTCGTGTCATGGCTCGCTTTTGCGATAAAACAGTGGCCCTGCGATAAAAGTATTTCAGAATCTGAACACGTTTCATATGCAAACAATGCATTAACAGAAATTGAATTCCAGCGAATGTATGAAAACTAATACCTATAGGTATTTTTTAATAATACTATTATGATTCTAAGCTCAAATGGAAGCGTAGCCTTCTAGGTATACCTACATATATTTCGATACATAATATATTAGGTAAGATACATTTCGAGTTCGAGGCTCCAGGCGTTAGGTATATAACTTGAATCTTGAGTATCCTCAAGGCAAGAGTGAACAGGTATGTCTAGGCAAGCGCGCTCCAACCTCATCATCGTCACTTTCAATCAGGTATGTTTGTCGTCAAGCGCAAGGCTGTATTGCAATAACAATAAATCTTTAGACCAATTTAGAGCTACACTCGCCACACGATGAGACATCAATTCATGTCATGTCTTCTCAAATGTAGTATGTCTGTAGGGTAAGTCATGCATAATTATTGATTCAAAGTAAATAAAATTAATTAATGAGGGTAGATGTAAGACAAACAAAAGCATCAGTCATGTCCGAGTTCATGATTGTTAACGGCTACTGTAGACGACCGATAATAACACAAAAGTGGGTCTACAAAATTCGGCCATATAGGTATAACATGACGATATTTACCTATTACGAAGACGTCGCATAAAAAACTCTGTAGTACAAAAACCGAAGTAAGTATATAATATATATGGCAACCTAAACCTATGAGAAAACATTATTGAACATACAACAAACCACCAAAGACCTTTATGGCCACAGATTTACTTCAATATGGCTAACTCTCACCGATCCGATTCAATTTCTAATGCATCACAAGGATGGAACATACAAGCCTTCTATGTTATTAATGTGTAAATATGGATCGGTTCAAACTTCAAACGTCAAACTTCAAAGATCGTTGTTGGATAATTTTAATCACTACATAGTATAAAACAAAGTCGATTTCTCTGTCCCTATATCCCTATGTCCCTATGTATGCTTAAATCTTTAAAACTACGCAACGGATTTTGATGCGGTTTTTTTTAATAGATAGAGTGATTCAAGAGGAAGGTTTATAAGTAGAAAAATTGGACCCGGTAGGTGGCGCTAATAGCGGGCAGGACGACGTCTGCCGGGTCCGCTAGTCTAGAATAAAAGCGGTCGTCTGCGTCAGCCCTTACTTACAGTTAAGATTATTAAATACAATTTAGGTATAATATTATAATGAATGTTAAGTCAACGATACGATAACGATAATATAAGTAGGGTAGAATCTACCTAATTCATAAACCGTTGCGATTGTTCTTGCGTAAAACCATCACTGGTTAGTACTTAAAACCTAAATGATAAGTAAGGATCAGAATCTATGTATGTACTTCATAAAATACTAGCTGATGCCCGCGACTACGTCCGCGTGGATTCAAAAATGTTCCGCTCAACTTTATTATTTTTTTATTTCATAAGAACCTTCTCTTGACAATAAAAATTATAACAAAAGAATTAGCGAAATTGGTCCAGCCGTTCACGCGTGATGCCGTGACCAAGGAAAATAGGGATTCATTTTTATATAGGTAAGAATATAGATAATAGATAACAATAAGGGCCTGTTTCACCACCATGTGATGTGTCGGATAGCCTAAACTTAAGTTTTGTCACTTTCTTACTTTACGTCAAGTGACGAAGACAAAAGTTGTGAACAAACTATCCGACACTTCTCAGAAGGTGGTGAAACAGACCCTTGAATTATCAAACAGATTTTATCGCTAAAACGCCCCTTGACATTCAATAGATAAAATTAATTAAACCTGATCGATTTATCAACGCCACTAGGATGCACCGATAACGGAGCTCCCAAACGAAATTGATAAGACGCGAACAACCGAGGAGGAAATCTGATAACGTTAATGAAACGTCATAATATTTTATGTGAAACGAAATGGGCGGATAGCGACCGTGGCAACAGTTCAATATCGATGTTTATACAACTTCCTCGTGTGCTTTCACGTGCCTATTCGGATTCCAATACAAGCAAGCCGACCCTTCGCCCCGGCTAATAGAAACCCGCACATGCGCAATACCCACGAGCCAGCCACAAAACAAGGCCTGACGTGGCCCCCAGTTGTGTTCAGTGCACCAAAACACTCGTAAACAACCGACTAAAAGCCAAAAAGAAGCACAAATCAATGTAAGCTTTCAGCATTTTTTAAACATTCACATTACGCATAAAGCTATAGACGCACGCGCGAGCCCCAACCAAAACAAACCAGCGGCGTTTTGCGATGTAAACATGAACGAACGTAAGATATTATTCTTCGTACTCTCGGTTGTATTTTATTGTTTCTACAGTGTGCATATGTGGTTTACGAAGACCGATGCGAACGAAGAAAAGCCGCTGGAGTCCAATGTAAACACGGCAAACAAGCCAGAAGTTAACGATAATAAACCAAACAATTCACGGCCGAATGTTGCGAAACCGAAAGTGATACCTTTATTCCTCAAAGATGCCTGTAGCGCTTTGGAAGTGTTCACGCAAAAACCTCAGACGGTTAAAACAAAGCGGCCCAAACTCAAGGATATGAATCTTGAAAACAATACCATTACATGCATAGGAATAACAGTGTTTCTAGTTATACTGGTACTGAACGCATTGTTCGACGTGTTAAAAGTGAAAGAAGAAGAGCGCGCCAGAAGGAAACTAAATCCGGACGGAGAAAGGAGACAGTCGTTAGCTGAGTTTGCTAACAAGAAAATGCTGCGAAGGGAATCGAGCAAGTTCAGCCTTCAGTTGTTCCAAATCTCAGAATCCGTTGTGGCTCCCAATGAAGAGAATAAGAGTACTCGAGAAAGCAGGCCCTATACGAGAGCGGAGTCCATTAACTCATACCTCGGTGAAAAGATGCTGACCAAAACATCAGCACCAGCGTCCATCGGAGCCACGCCTGTGGAACACAAGTTAGTGAAGAGGGAATCAGTTACGAAGCTGATTGGTATGTGTGAAACATTTCTACTTTTTGTCATGCATTTTATTTTACATCAACAGTTCGATTTTTAATTTTATGTAATTATACTTAATTATACTTAATACCGAAGTAGGTATGTATTTGATGTTACGCTCGAATTTATTAAAGAATTAATTAATTACGTTAGGTATTTTTGATGCTTAATTATATTACGAGTAGGTATGATGTCGCCATTTAAATCAAATTCAACCGCGAAAACAAAAGTTCTAAAATGTCTATAAAGTTCTATATTAAATTCTAGCGTTAAACAATTATTTATTTAAATCTAAATGTGCTACTGAATGTTTGTTAAACTCATAAATATCATTGTAATCAATGTTTCATCTCTTTATCTGCCGTTTATATTTCTTTATTTCTTACAAGGTCTCTCAGACGACTGAAAGAAACTCAGGTAATAAAATTTTTGCAGCGTTTTGCTTGCATGCGATTTATGCTTAATGCATTTATTTATTTCTCATACGGAACACCATGTGCTTTTCAAATCACGCTTTTAGCTACTTTTCCACCGTTTCTGTCGCTTGTTTCGATCAAATTACTTTCCCCCTACTGTTAAAAACTTGAGCTAGGAATGGATATGACAAAAATCCAAGGAATGGGTATTAAACCTGCAATATTATATTCCATAAGATTTAAGTCCATTTTCTAAAAAACAAAGTCCGAGCCACAAAACAACAAGTATAAATTAAAAATTTAAAAAACCCCCGACATTCGCCATTTTGTGGCGGCGGCCATCTTGGATTTGCAATAGTGCTATTCTACTAGTTAAGCCCTTTCATTTGATACCCATATTAAGGGAGTTGTGAAAAGATATGTAATCCGCCATTTTGTAGCGGCGGCCATCTTGGACCGATTTTCATCAAACATAGCTAACAACACTCTCGACTAATTCACCTTCAAATCGGTCCACCCGTTTGAGCGCCACAGGGGAACAGACGACACACACACACACACACACACACACACACACACACACACACACACACACACACACATGTCAAACTTATAACACCCGTCGTTTTTGCGTCGGGGGTTAAAAATATATAGAAGGACGACTTCTGCAACGAGCGATAACAGACGCAGCGTATACCCGAATTACTAATTTGTATGGAGAACAGGGTTAACATCTACGAAGTACGATTTTACCCCAAACTACTTTAATTCCCTGTCATCATAAAAAGCCATATGCCAAATAATAATATTACTCGTTTCGCCTTAAAATAGAAAACACCAAGAGTGGAAACTAGAAAGTGCACACTAACAGCAATAGAAAACAAAAGAAGCACATTGAAAAAATGTATTCAAAAATGGATGTCGAATGACATTATCACCATGAAGTCATGATGTCATGCATTTGTCATATCTACATGCGGTAGTTGATTTGTATTTGCATAAGTTTTGAATTTTTATCTTTTTTGTGGGAATTGTTTTATCTCTGGTAACATTACGAAACGTCAGAATTCCACGGAATTAGTAATTTGGATATAGATGTCGCACATATACGCGTCTATCTCAAATCGAACCAAACAAACGCCAATCGGGAATAACATGCCCCTGCCCAACCAATATATTATTATTATACAAGCGAAAAATACAACTGGAGTATACAGACATATGAAATATAGGAAGTAGCGCGATTTTTGCCAACTTAGACAAGATCATGATTCGCCCAATCTAAAGTTTTATAAATCTGAGTACTGAAAGCTTCACGCAGAGGGCAACTTTGTTCGCGTGGAAACCATAATATTATGAAAATCTCTACAGTTGTTTCTGAGATTAGTGCCAGATAGACGAACTCAGTGGAGGTTACCTACTAGAGGGTTTGACAACATGTAGTGTGTATAATATAATATTAGAAATAAGTGAAAAAACAACGACACGACGCACAGAAAAAATAATATCTTCAATTTATTTAATTTCATTCTTCGATATAAAAACCTCTATACCTTTATTTTAGGAGCCAGACCAGCCCCGATGGTGCGTCGTTCGTCCTTCCCGGCGCTGCCTCTGAACCCCGAGATCCAAGCGCTCATGCTGAACAGCAGACAATCCTCCTTCGACAGCGACGACGAAAGCGACAAGAAACCCCGCCGTGTTAGGATCTTACGCAGATTCTAAGCGACACGATATTTGCCTCAAATCAACGAAATTAGCTTACCGAAAAACTAAAGCCTCATCTACACGCTCGTTCTTGCCTGGGCAGTTGACCAAAAGACACAACACTGAGCGGTGGCCATACCTAAGTACCTAAGTTCATGCAAACCATATCTATTATCAGTGCAAACCAACATTGTGTTTTGAAATTTGCACATTTCGATATGTAAACTCAGTTATAAATTGCGCATATCATTCATTTATGATAGGATTGAAACTTGAAAGTTGATTATGATAGGATTGAAAGTTACTTATTAATCAAAGAGAATGTTAACATTTAAGCTCTCGTGAAAGAAATCCATTGTAACTGCATTACACAACGGTTGAACTCCGAGGTGTCTCCAGTCCATGTGCAATCCTAGCGCCCTTTAGTAGGCACGCGGTCAAAATGGAATAGGTACGAATGTGAAAGTGCCGAGGCCGGCGCCCCTAACACCGCTGCGCCCGTGTGAACAGCACACCCTGCACTATAGGTAAAGTCACCTCTGGTCACTTGAACTCACGTGGATATATGCTGGAGTATGCCCGGTTTTGATTAAGTAGAGTTTGCGCGATCTACCATTTGCGCTGGTAAATGCCACTTACCTGCGCAAACTGATTTGTTCAAGTAAGTGCGCAAGATGGAAGTTGGAACGTGTGGACGGAGCATAACGCTAAAATCATAATATTTTCAGCATCAATTCGCATTTAGCCGAGTGGTAAAACACACATGTGTGCATCGTAGTGCATAAGCGTAAGCATGCTCTTTCTTACGTTAAGTAATCATTCAATACGTAAAATTGAGAGCCAGATACTATAAAAATGCGTCAAGCTGAATTGATGCTGAAAGAAAAATTAGTGATGTGTCATGTGATGCATCTTCGTATAAAATATTCGCCAATTTCAATATAATATAAAAGCGAATCGATGCTGACTTTGGTTACCTACAGCCTAAATTATTGTAATTACTTTACATTTTACGAAGTAGGTATAAAGATGACCAAGTAAATAAATATTATACCTACCTAGCTACTACTGTTTTCCGACTAGTTTAGCACAATATTTTTTTTATTACTTACTTATTGTGATTGATTTTATAGAAGTTTACCTATAGAGCATTATGATATTATATACGTACCTATATAATTATCATAATTATTATTATGAAGTACTACAGTAAATAGGTATAGCCAGTTGTTTGAAAAATTTATTATTATGTAAAGATTTAAATCAAAATGTATATGTAACGGCTCTATAACACATATTTTTCTAATTGTAAGTAGTACCTAAGAACATATTATTATATTTTTAATTCTTATCAGTCTACTATCATAGCACCCTATTATATATATGTATGTATTTTTAACGAATATGAGCTTTATATCTACCAAAATTCTTGTACCTGTGTACCTAAGTTTAAAATATCTTCAAAGTCTGATTGTAATTAGTAAATACTTAGTTAAACAAAATTAGATAAAGTACCTAGTATTTAACTATTAGATTAGATTTAATTCTATATAAGATGACTACAAGATTATTGTTTATCTATAGACTATTTAACTTTATAATTAAAAAACATTATAATGATTATTTAACTTTCTTACAACTAACCTCTTCTTGATTTTACTACAAAGCTTTCGACACAATATTTTAATTAAACTTTAGGTTAAAAATGTACCTAAGCAAAAACATTCAGCACTAATGTTTTTCTAATAAGCAACTATATTATGAGAAAATTATTGAGAAAACAAGAATAAATCATTAAAAAAACGCACGATATTATTTATTATTAACTAGAGACTGGCCCCGGCTTCACCCGGGTAGGTATAGATCGACCAGAATCTCATGAAAAGTAGGGAAATGAAATTCCAAGGTTAGCAACACTTCGGCTGCCCTAGCGATAAACAAAGTAACTGACATTTATTGTGAAATTGACTTTTTGCATTAACAAAAGTTTTATGTCGAGTAGTTTTTACCACAGTTTAATATTTCAAATAACTTGAACCGTTTACTGAAATTTAAATTGCCCAAACAAAATAACTGCACACACTAACCCGGAATATAAATGCAAAAACCAAGTAAACAACAAGCACAACACAAAAACAAAGTAAGTGGATGTTAATTACTTTGTTTTTGTATTTAAAATGCAGTTGCTTGATTTTTTGTTTCGTGAAACGATCCCAAGTAAGGTGTTCTGAATGTAATTACTTTGTTTATCACTAGGGCAGCCGAGTTAACCTAGTGTTGCTTACTACAAAAATTTAATTTCCCTATTTTTCATGAGATTCTGGTCGATCTATAGTAATTACCCGCTAATTTCCCACCATAGTTACATTGTTTTGTTAAAAGTTTTCGATGAAAGCTCCCGAGCGGCTTGACTTTTCCGACATTATCAACGATTACCTTCATATTTCAACTTTTTTACACAAACCCTTACCTAATAATTTATAGGAACAACTTTTAAATATACACTTTTATATAATAATATAAACTTAAATTTACAGCATAAATTTTACACCTACTTCATCAGAGAATCACTCTGTTTATTGGTGAAAACCACATGAAAATCCGTAGGTACTTTTTGTGATTATCGCGAGCAGACAGACAGTGAAGACGCGGCTGGGAACTTTCTTTTTATATCTAACTAGCGGTCCGCCCCGGCTTCGCCCGTGGTACATAATATATAGCCTATAGCACTCAAGGATCACGTACATATCCAACGGTGAAAGAATTTTTGAAATCGGTCCAGTAGTTTCCGAGATTAGCGCGTTCAAACAAACAAACTCTTCCGCTTTATTATATTAAGTACTAGCCGACCCCCGCGACTTCGTTCGCATGGATATAGGTTTTTATATAGAATCGGATCGGACGCCATAATTATTTTTGTACCTAAACTAAATGTATCCTAAGTTACTCCTTAACATCACCTATCTGCCACTAAAAGTTCCATCAAAATCGATCCAGCCGTTTCAGAGATTAGCTGGAACAAATAGACAGGCCGACAAACATAAATTTAAATGCACGCCAGTTTAAAATATGCCGTACGTACAAACATCCGCGTCCCAAGTTATTTGAACCCAATAAATGTCTGTCATTTCTGAACTAATAAACCCATGACCTTGAAATATTTACGGGACAATACTTAAAGTACTACCTTTATAACAAAAGAAGAATGAGTTAAATCGAACCACGCGTTAATGAATTACAGCTTAATACATGTTTTAACTTTCTTCCCCTCTCCCAAGGGAACCGTGTTGAATTTCGGGATAAAAAGTATCCTATGTCCTACCTCGGAGTATAAACTCAAATCGTACCAAGTTTCATTTGAATCCATTCAGTAGTTTCGACGTGATGCGCGGCCAAGATACAGACAGACAGACAGACAGACAGACAGACAGACAAAAATGAAACAAATTACAGTTTTGGCTTCAGTATCGATTATAGAATGCCCTCCAAAAGAAATTTTCAAAATATCTTCAATGTACAGAATTGGATATGTTACAGTTTTATTATATTTATAAGATAAGATAAGATAAGATAGATAGAGTGTAGTAAGTGCCTCGTTGGTTTAGTGGTTAGCGTATTCGACTACGATCATGAGGTTCTGGGTTCGATTCCCGGGTCGGGCAAATAATTGTTAGGTATTGGGTTTTCTGTCAAGAAATTCTCAATGCCAGAGTTAGTAGTTGGCGGTGTTTCAGCCCCGTACTTCGGAGAGCACGTTAAGCAGTCGGTCCCGGTTATTATCACTATCATGTGACAATAGTCGTCAAAGCCCGCCAACCCGCATTAGAGCAGCGTGGTGGGTCTAAGCTCTAAATCCCTCTCTCCTATGAGATAGGAGGCCTGTGCTCAGCAGTGAGACGTTAAAAGACTGTAGTAGTGGTGGTGGTGGATCAGTGTAGTAGAAAATGAATTCCCTTTTATTAATATAATATAATAAGTATATAAATATAATAAGTATAATAATATTATATAATTAATATAATAAGTCTAGGAGGTGACACGTAACGGGCCGGTGTTGCCATTGTTTATATCTGCGAGCGTGCGGCGGCCGGCGACGCGTCCTCGACCCGCCAATTCACGATTCTTGGATATAGGCCAAACACTCGTAATGAATATCGAATATATTTAGCTGTTTATTAGATACCGATTTTTATAATATTTAGCCTAGACTTTTTTGTATTTCATATTAAACGTACGAGTACGTGGGTACTTACCTACTCGTATAAATACCTGTACATATATATATATAGAACAAATAAATATATAATTTGAAATTATACCTAGTTACCCAAAAATGTTACCTTCTAACGGAATAACTACTATGGTTATTGGTTGACTAAGCTGAAATCTAAGAGAAATTATAAGTACCTCCTCAAATAACGGAGATGGTCTATGACTTTGAACTCTTTTGACAACCTCCCTGGCGCAGTGGTGAGCGCTGTAGTTTCATAAGTGGGAAGTCCCGTGTTAGATTCACTTCAGGGCAATTTGGGAATTTATGATTTCTAAATTGTCTCTGGTCCGATCTAGTTGGAGGCTTCAGCCGAGGCTAGTTACCACCGATTAGCGATTTAGCGTTCCAGTACGATATTGCATAGAAATATTGATAAGGGGTATGGGGTTTAACAAAACAGTCACACCTCTTCCACGTTCGCTTCCATCAGACTGCATCATCACTTACCACCAGATGAGTCAAGGGCCTACGTCTTGGTCTTGTAGATTAATAAAAAAATCGGTTTGTTAAGTAATGCAATATTTAAACTTCGAAAGCTCATTTGGATCGTTAAAATGGGATATAGGGATATTGATGGATCACGTTAATATACATTTAGGTGGATCACGGAGCGTGATCCAAATAACGTGGTAAACATGTATGTGGCCTTCCTGAAGATTGGCAAACGAATTCAATAAAACAGATAAAATTGATGCTCTAATTTTGAATGAAAGGCCTTGCTTCAGTTTTAAAAATAATCTTCCCTAACCTCGGACGTAGACGCAGTCTTGCGGAGACGGGAACGAGACGAACGCGTCATCATTGTGAAAATAGGAATATTTTGTATTAAATATACCCAGTTAATAGAAGTTACTGACAAAAATTTCAAAATAACAATAGAAATTTCAAAAAAATCGCAACACAAAAGCAACCAAAAACATAATATCAAAAAATTTAGACGCAGGTACATATACATGTGTACGTAAAATTGTAAGTGAACAAAAACAAAAGATATAATGATTAATACCAAGTAATAATTAATTACAAAAAAAAAAAATGGTGAACGCATAAAATAAGACACAAAAGAGAAAAGCTTTATAAAAGCGAAAACAATAATGGACTACAAACAAGCAGTAAACAGCGTCCTACACTGGAACTACCGAGGTTTCACTGAATTTCCGCTACACTATCTACAAGGCGATGAAGCCGAGATAACGGACATTTATCTGAAGGAGAACTTAATATCTCATATACCCAGCGATATCGGTAAACTGGATAACCTAGAGAGCTTATATCTGAGCGGGAATGACATTACCAAGTTGCCGAGAGAGATATCGAAGTTGAATCGCCTTAAGTGCTTGGACCTCAGCGGGAATCGATTGCGATATATACCGGACGAAATTGGTGAAATGAGGAGCCTGAAATTTTTGATATTGGACGAAAACGAGCTGCGCGAACTGCCCCCGAGGATCGCCGAACTGCGGACGCTGCGATACCTATCGGTTTGTGGTAATTCATGTTGCTGATTAGGTGTGAGTGTTAATATGTACATAGTTATATTAGTGTGTGCCTTGTTGGTCTTACATTCTAGCAATTCGAAGCACGTTCAACTGTGGATCGCGAGGTCCTGGATTCGATTCCCAAATCAAGCCAAAAAAAAAATTATGAGGTATTGGGTTTTTCTGTCTAGAAATTCGCAGTGCCAGCCCGGAGTTGGAATTAGTTGGCGGTGTTTAAAGACATCCCCGTACCTCGGAGAGCACGTTAAGCCGTCGCGTCGGTCCTGCGCCTGATCTCTCTCCGGTCGTGTCACGTGTCGCATTGGCGTCCCATCGGACTATGAGAGTGAGGGAATATAGAGTGCACCCGTGTATGCACACACACTTGTGCACTATATTATCTCCTGCGTAGTTGGCTAGTCTCCGCCTCGGTTGAAATTAGTCGCCGCGCCGTGCGTGACCGAAATTCGGTCGGGACTCGCGAGGACATTATTATTATAGTGTGTGAAAGTTAGCGAATTATCTAAACAAAATAAGATGTGGGTAGTGAGTAGTGGGGTGGGATAGCATAGATATTAGATACTCGAAAGATAAATTAATGCTTCGGGTTGTTTTTTTTTATTCATCTACAAGTTAGCCCATGACTGCGATCTCACCTGATGGGAAGCGCCGATGCAGTCTAGGTGGAAGCAGGCTGACTTGGAAGATGTATGGCAATTTTATTAAACTCATACATCTGATAAGTTTCTACGCAACATCGTACTGGAACGCTAAAGCGCTTTGCACGGCTTTGCCGGTAGGGTTGTAACTAGCCACAGCTGAAGCCACCCACCAGACCAGACCAGAGACAATTTAGAAATTATAAAATCCCAAATTGAGCCAGCAGGGAATCGAACCCGCAACCTCCCACTTATAAGACCACAGTGCTCACCAGAAAGGTTGTTCTACCCTACGACATAGAATATAGGTAAGTATGATAAATAATTTATTAGGCAATATCAAAAATATTGAAATTCAACTTATTAATGCTTATTTCAGCCGCAACCCAAACATATTATAGATTAGATATACCTTATAGATTTTCTCTATAGTGACAAAAGAAAATCATGTATCTATGTCTATGAAAACATTTATTTGACTGAATCGATTTCGATAAATTTAACAACCTATAGATACATTGGATGCTCCCAATACAAGCAGATTTAGTGTCGCTCGTAAAGCAACGGAAGCTGGTGTAACTGTTGTAGTTATGTTAGTAGGTGGATAACAAACTAGCCGTTGTAAATCAAGTCTAACGTTTCCTTGTTGATCTGTTTGACCTATTTAACTTGCAAGTTGCGGAAACCACCGAATGAAGTTAATTGTTCGCAAAGACCAACGCTTAGCAGTCTTAAACAAATTCAATTCAAAAACAAATAGATCTAACGTTATCTGATTTTTCAGTACGAAAAATGGATAGGTATGCAAATACATATTATACTTAGTAGGTACCTATAATTTACGTTCATACTTTAGACTTTCTTACACTTGTAAGCTACCTTGCGAGCCAAATTTAAACAGTTTGATTCTACTACAAATAGGTACCTACTTATAATGTTAGCAATCAAATTCAATAATATTTTGTGGACAAAATATTTTAAGAGTTAAACTTAGTTTGTATGGGGAGCGCTCGGGAAGGACTCCTCTTAAGCATTGAACGTATAGGTCAGGAATTATTTGAATATATTATCTTAAAATGAAACTAGTCGCGGAAATTATAGTCCGGGCAAGAAGGCAACCTAAACTACTTAACTGTCCCCCTCCCGATCTTAGAACTACGAGTATATTTATGTTCAATTTATTTTTCTTTCTCAACCAAAGTAGTAGCTGCGTAATTCTAACTACCCACGTGTTCTTTGGGAATCCTTGCAAGAGACCTAAGTATATGTTCTATTTAGTCTATAGAATGAATAATAAGAGATAGGTACTTATCTATTAATTTTTTCAGACAACAAATTACAATGGCTGCCGCAAAGACCTGTCTACAATTACCATCATTGCGAATTCAGATTCTGGCGAAACCGAAGTCTGAGCACGATACCATATTCTCTTTGGTACCACATGTTCAGAGGGCAACAGACCAGAAGTCTTAACATTGGGTTAGTTTATTAGATAGCAAAATGGCCTCATCTTTCAGGCAACTACCTAACATTTTTTTAGTATTAGTAGATGTAGTAGGGATTCAATGAAAAGACGCTCTTGGCTGTTTCTTCTTGTCTTAATTTTTTAGACGTTCAGAATTGTTAGTCCGAAACTTTAGTGACTAATAATAAACTGATAAACAGTTCCAAGACCTAAGAATTCCATATGCGAATATTGGCTATGAAGCCAAGAATTTTATATGCTGTTGTTAAGTAGGTATCTACCTAGTAGCTAAATTGCACGCATTGTAGTTATTCCAAATAGAAATATCGCTTTTGTCTTACAGATGTTTTGGCAATTCAATAAGTGACGATACAAACTACAAAGGTACGCTGAAAATACGATTTAGTTACTTGAAGGAATCCAACAGAAGAGAAATAATTTTTTCTAGAAAATTCGAACACTTTTTAAACAGAAACATTGTCACCATACCGAGTCTTATGGAACTGTGCAAAAGGAAATTTTATCAAATGCTCGATATTGCTTCGAAAAGGTTGACTACATCACCCGTGATTAGCATCTATTCTGAAGTAAATTATGACGACACATTTGAAAACAATAACAATATCAATCATCTTCAAGAATACTTTGACGAATTCAATTTAAATAATGGGTTGTATTCTAAAAGGGATATTAACGACGAATATTATGAGAAACGAAAAGGAGATACGAAAGTGGATAGACTGTTTATTAAAACTAAAATGAAAGGATACTGCGTACCAGCCGACATAGTTGAAGAACATTTCTATTATTTGCCGAAATTTCTGAAGGACGATTTATGCAATGGCCCTATATCGAGGTGTGAGAATGTGAGCTGTAAAAAACCTTTGTTCGATTTCGTCTATTTGGAATTTTGCATAGAGTACGTATCTTATGGTAGTTTGCTTAAAATAATTAGCTTTGTACATTTTTTATCTATTTTTTTCTATATTTTTTTATCTATAAATAAAAAATTATAACTAAGTACCTACTTAAGTAATTAATCTATTTGTTATTTTGGTTACAGAAAAATCATCCTAATTGAAAACACCGAAGATGTCATATTAAACGCTGAATTTTGTTCCAAATCTTGTGCGGAAACCTGGAAAACCGGCAAAGCTGTTTTATCTTGGGAGTTTATTTCATAACACCATAATATTATTTTACCTATTGTATTAATTTATCTATTATTAGGCAATTAAACAAATTAAGTAGTGCGTTCATTAAAAATTATAATTCTCATAATATGTACGACACTTAATGATTTTGTAGAGTACTTTTTTATAACTACCTACTAGGTCTACTAACTACGTGCTAGAATACAAGTTAGATAATAATCTTCAACAAAAATTAAATACATAGTTAAGTACCTACCTACTGAAAGATATTGAAGAGTAAAAAAATAACTGTAAGTACCTATTACTAAATCGTGTCATTTAATTTAACTTAAAATTGAAACTTGTTGGAAAAATCTAGTTTTCATATTCGACTTCTTCAAATAAAACTCTAGAAAGAAAGTAAAGGTTAGGACGACCGACTTCTAATCGGAGGTCGTGGGTTCAATCCCGGGGCACGCACCTCTAACTTTTCGGAGTTATGTGCGTTTTAAGTATTTAAATATCACTTGCTTTAACGGTTAAGGAAAACATCGTAAGGAAACCTGCATGCCTGAGAGTTCTCCTTAACGTTCTCAAAGGTGTGTGAAGTCTGCCAATTCGCTTGGCCAGCGTGGTAGACTATGCCAAAACCCTTCTCAGTCTGAGAGGAGACCCTGCTCTGTAGTGAGCCGGTAATGGGTTGATCATGATGAAGTAGGTATGATGTCAAAAACAAACAACAGATAGAAAGGTACCTAGCATAAAATCTAGGAAATTATATTTAACAAGCTATAATTTAAAAATTAAAAAAACCCGACTGCCAGCTATAAAACGAACTAAAAAATTAATAAACTTACCACCGTACCACTTACAGTGTAGTTGTTATTTATTTTGTTTTTCATGATTTGTCACACCAAACTGATTTAAAACATATAAATTGTATACATTTTCGTACTGGCCTTTTAAAGCCCTTTATTTTGATACCCTACTCGAGGGTCTTGAAGAAAAAAAAATTTCAGCCCGCACATTAAAGTGCATAAAATTTTGATTTTTTTTTAATGATTTTTATGTACCCAGTAACATTTGCGCCATCAAGACAAATCTAATGACGTATAATTTATCAAAATTGGTTGAGCCGTTAAGTAATTACGAACTGACATAGGAAACGGTCATTTTATACGATTTATCACTCGAAATTGTTTCCAAATATATAAATTGTATACATTTTCGTATTCGCCTTTTGAATCCCTTTATTTTGATACCCCACTCGAGGGTCTTGAAGAAAATTTTTTTTTTCAGCTCGCATAATAAAGCGCATAAAGTCCGCCATTTTGATTTTTTTTTAAATTTAGGTACCCATTGACACTCGCGTCAACGAGACAAATCTAATGACGTATCATTTATCAAAATCCGTTGAGCCGTTGATTAGTTACAAGCGGACATAGGAATGGACATATGTACATACACACAGGTGAAACACATATATCCAGTCGGGTAAAAAATAAAACGCAATGCTGTCGCCACGAATGTCCAACATGATAGAAAAAATTTAGAACCAACAAAAATCTAACCAAATCCATAAAACGCGCGGTTAACGCAAAGAATCCGCGCGGTTAACTTGCGAGGACATAGGTACTTACACTTGTCAGAGTAAAATATCGAGATCCAAGATTAAATGCAGCCGACTGAGACGGTTTATATTGGATTTAACATCGGTACAAATGGCGAACATTAGTTCCAGGAGTTTCAGGAGGCTCTACAGATAAATAAATAAAGAAACCCTTTTATTTACGGTGGGTACTTTGACCTTTTAAATTGCCGCATAGAGTGTTCGACTGGGTGTAATTTAATTTCCTCGATTCATGAAATTGAGGTCGATCTACGATTCATTATTTATTTAGGTGCGTGGTAGGAATAGGATGTAGGTACCTACATGTAGCCTAATTGGACCGGCCTTTTTAGGATTCCGTACCAATATTGTAAAAAAGAGACCCTTGTAATGCGACTTTATCCCTGTCACACTGATGCTTATTTCAGTACCAATACTTTGATATGATTTTCAAAAATAATATTTGCTGGGCAGCGCGTAGCACCTCACGGGTTTTGAAGTGAAAACTTCTTCAGGCGCGTTGAGCACTTTTTGGGTGAACAAAAAACGGTGAATCTCGTGCCATCGTCACCGCACGCTTCCCATGAGCTATAATACTGTTTAAACTTTAATCCTTGATCACTTCTATCGGCTTTAAACTTTAATTCAGTTTTCAGTTCTATCGGCAGTCCCGAAAGACTGCCTCGTATTTTTTTTTGTTTTTTCTAGTAGGTACTTAATTTGTCTAAAAAACTTTTTAAATATTATGTTCCATTTAAAAGTACGGATCCCTTGGTCCATTTAAAAGTCTCAGGGAGTCCGGACCACCTCCACTATGTACTGGCCTATAGTGTTTGCATACTTATATTATGTACATCAAGCGATCTCTACAGTTAACGGTTTAACCTGTAGTTTTTAGGGTTCCGTACCCAAACGGTAAAAACGGAGCCCTATTAATGTCACTCGGCTGTCTGTCTGTCCGTCTGTCCGCCGGTCACAGGTCTCTAGCTCGCAGACGAAATGAGTTACAAACCTGAAATTTTGGTATTTGGTGTAAAACGTTGACCCAAAATCAAATATTGAATTAAAAATTGAATTAAATTATTTTTCAGGGGGGCTATTTTACATGAGAAAGGAGCCGGAAAAAAAAATTTTTTTCTTACCCTAGCTTGTGGGGTATCATTGTTTAGAGCTCATTGAGTAGAGTACGAATATATATTTTTTTAATTTTTTGCTTAAAAAGGAAGGAAATGGGGGGTCATCAAATTTGTCAGTTTTAGACCATTTTTGTGACGGGGGCTATCTAAAAAACTAAACTAGTTAGGAATATGATATTTCGGTATATTATGTACTATATGCTCTATTTGTACAACAAATACTGAAAACAACGATTCATAAAATAGTTTATAAGCTGTGACCAAAACAAACGAACTTATTTTGCGTTTTTCTTTCACGATTTCTTGCGATGTCTAACTCGGAAATTTAATATTTCTTAGACCCAAAATATTATATTGTTCATAATTATGTACGGAACCCTGAAAGAGCGAGGCCCGACTCGCACTTGGCTGATTTTTTATTACGTGTCCAGTTTTTGCAAGTGCCATCTAATCAGCGTAACGAATAACTTTACATTAACCTACCTAGGGGTTTTTCTATTATAATAATAAACACTTAAGTTTAAATGACATTTCTGGAAAGTTAAAATAAAAAGCAGAATTATTTTTTTAATTAGTTTGTTTTATTTTTCTTTTTCATTTTCATTTTAATATTAACCAGCCACCATAGAAATTATTGAAATAAATAAATTGATAATAAAGACAGATTGGTAAAAAAAGACAATTTGTATTAAAATGCAGATATTCGAAATAATATCACAACCGAGAAAAATACAGACAGAAGTGTACCACATCTCAAAAATAACAGTACAACCAGTGAAAGCTCTGAAAACGCATGAAGTACACACAAAAGTAGACACAAAAATACGCGTTTCACGTGTCCATTTTATGAGCAAAAATACGATTCACATTAGTAGACTTTGGGCGCAACTTAGTAGATGTATGTAATCGATTTTTATTAAAATTATTGATTTCACTCTCTTCTTACGTAAATATGTTATTATTGGGACGGTTTCCATCTTATACATTTGATTTGGATTGTCGGTTATTTTTAGGCTGTGGTATGAAGCCTTAATAACCCTTAGTACAAGTCACGGCGAATAAGTCGACCGGTGACCTTCAATGCGCATAAGTCGAATATGAGGTATCTCGGGGTGTGAGGGGGTCGCGGGGAGGGCGTGGGGATCGTTCGTAAGCACTGATTAGCTCTCGCGGATCCGTCGTAAGCGTTGATTGGCTCTCCAATCGTATTGTCCCGCTCACTCGTACGACGCTGCGCGCACTTAAAGGTCATCGGTCGACTTACGTGCCGTGGGTTATACACCAACGCATTTGCACGCGGTAGCGATGCGATTAGTGTATTTATGGGCGTAAAGACGTTAGTCGTTTCGCTCGTCGTCCTATAGGCCTAATTTTTTTAACAAAGTATGTTTAGAGGAAAGTAAAATAACGGAATGTAGGCGAATTCCGCCACATGTATACTAAGGATTGCTATGCACATAGTTTGGTCGGCACAACACACGGGTAAAATTTTACAATTAAAGGCGTAAGTACTTGTCTAGGCCTTGAAGAATTAAAATGACTTTTTATTACAATAAATACATAATAACAAACTTGAAACGTTTTTGTATACGTTCGTAATCCCTGAGGGTGAGTGATCGTTCAAATAAATAAATGACAAGTATAAATTAAAGATTTAAAAACTCCCGAAATTCGCCATTTTGTGGTGGCGTCCGTCTTGGATTTGCATAGTGCTACTCTACTAGTCAAGCCCTTTCATTTGATACCCATATTGAGGGAGTCGTGAAAAAATATTATGTAAACCGCCATTTTGTAGCAGCTGCCATGTTGGACCGATTTTCATCAAACATAGCTAAAAACACTCCCGAGTAATTCACCTTTCAAACAGAAAACGCACGCACACACACACACACACACTTCCAAAGAGTAATATCCTATACTGAAAGCGCGCGGTTCTAGCGCCTGGTTGCGCCGTACCGACTACGTATATATAGCAACCCTAACATTAAACATCACAACATAATAATTTAAGTACTCGATTTACAAAAAACCTGTGGCATATACTCATATTATATATAAATTACATTTTCACAATCATCATCTAACAAAACTATGCAAAACTAGCTCGTCTATACTCAATAATTTAATTTAAAAAATATGTCTCCGCTTTTGTGCCTTATATTATAAATGGAAAATATTGTGGGCCGATCTGAAGCGAAACGGTTGAGATCACAGTCCAATAATCGTACAGTTAGGCAACGAATTAACTCTCACGGAGCATATCGTGCTTTGTGGGGACGCTGGCACCGCGGATTGGGTCAGTTAGAATATAGGCATAATTGAGTATTAATAAATAAATATTATGCAAATAATAATATTAAAACATTATTTACAGATAAAAAATCAGATATACATAATTTTAAACATTTAAAATAAAATATCACAATACTAAAAATACTAAAAACTAAATTTAAAATTATCGATTTATTGCAACAAGCATTTTTGTATTTATTTAATGGCAACTTTTGCGCGCAAGTTCTTATTAAATAATAAAGGACTAGTTAAATCGCCATCATAAAAATGCGACACTATTACGAATTACGCGAAGAAGTCAAAAGCAGTCACTGACCTGACGTCAAAAAAAAGACGCTCGTACATACGTCAAAACAACGTTTCATGGGTATGTATAAATCGATATTTATTCATGATTAAATAATGAACGCATTAGTAGTTTAGACTAGCGTTTTTGAAGTGCACATTCCAGCGATGTTAACCGCGAACAATTATCCTGTCTACTGTATGATTACTAAACCGAGGTTGTATACAATAGACATAATATTATATTGTATAGTAAAAAAATAGTTTTCTCGAATGCCGTTCACTTGATATCAGGTGTAAAATGACGTAATATATGTACTTATAGCTTCGTATAAAAGGTTATTATTTTGTATACTTTTTATATTTTGTTCTATAAAAAATATACTTATACCAAGCCAACAGGCGACGCTGGCAAATATTTTTAAAAGTTGAATAAATGAATAATGTTTTACGTCCGTTTTCTATACCTATTCAATATATCTGGAATCTTTCGAAAAGTTATTTTATTTAGCAACGTTGTTATTTTGTAAACGTTTATAAAGACTTTTTTTGACTATAAAACGTTGCTAAAGAAATAAATATATTATAGCTATTAATAATATTTATGGATTGAATATAGAGGACGATAGACCGTTTAGCTTCAGATCTATGAGTCTAGCAAAGTGGGGTAGTTCAGAATTAAGTTAAATTTAAATTAGTTTTGTTAAGGCAAAAAACCTCTCATCAAAATTCTGGTACAGCTCCACCACTTTTATAAGCTAAAACTATTTACCCGCGCAAATGTAAGTAGTTTTGTTTGGTAAGCCCGGATATTTGGTTGTTTCTTAAGGTGCGTACGGATTGCGCGTACACTGGTACGCGTAGTCAGTTTACGCGTGTCCGGAACGCCATGTCCATACTTGCAGCTACGCGTACACTTTGGAGAACGCGTACCTCGCGAGCCAGCTCGCAGCGCGACCCACCGTAAGTCGGTTTTTGGTCGCGCGTCAAAGAGGACGCGCGCGAACGCGTACACTATATTTGGACGGCAAAATGAATAGACACGCGTGTTCTTCCAGTTTCAATACGTAGTACTGGAGCTCGCGGAGCGCTCTGGATCGATTGACCTCGCGTACAGGTTCGCGGCGGTCCGCGTATCCAATGTACGCGTGGACAGTGTTTCCCAACTACGCGTAACACAGGAACACAGAGTACCTACAGAGGGGAAGCTTCTAGTAAGCGGCACGCTGTGGGTACACTCACACATATGCGCATGTTTGTCACCAACTGTACCGGTTAGTGGAACGAGCGCGCGTCCGTGAACCGTTGGTGAGTGTGTTTGTGTGAGTATACCTACAGCGGGCCGCTTGTGGAAGCTTCTCCTCTGTAGATTTACTACTCGTGTGACAGGAACGCGCAATCCGTACGCACCTTCACGCATCATGGTGGCGACCGCTGAGTGAAAACATATAAGTCTCTAACTTTTGTATTCTAATCTCAAACCTAAACGTAAAAACAAGGCTTTTATTTCAATGTAACCAATTGTATTAAGTCTCTTGTGTGAGAATATACTCCTTTCTTCGCTAACGAATATATTTATGTACCTTACTAGAGAATACCCGCGGCTTCGCCCGCGAGAATTTTGGTTTTTCACAAATCCCGAGGGAGTCGTGGATTTCCGGTTCCCATTCCCGCTCCCTTTTCTAACCTTTACACCTACTTTCAAGGAAGTTTGCTATAGTAATCTACCTATAGTTGTAGCTAGAGATTTCGGTTTTTTTCAAAATCCCGTGGGAACTGTAGATTTTTCCGGGATAAAAAGTAGCCTATGTTTTAAGTCAGGGTATAATCTATCTCCTTTCAAAATTTCAGCCAAATCGGTTTAGTAATTGCGGCGTGATTGAGTAACAAACATCCAAACATCCAAACATCTAAACATCCAAACATCCACACTTTCACATTTATGATATTAGTAGGATAGTAGGAGGATTAGTAGGATAGTAGGATTAGTAGGATTGGTATTGTGATTATGTGTGATAGCTTCTGCCCGCAGCTTCGCTCGCGTAAATTTCGGTTTTGAACAAATCCCGAGGGAATCGTTGATTCCCGGTTCCCGTTCCCGATCCCTTTTCCAACCTTTATACTTTCTATCAAGGAAGTTCGCTATAATAATCTACCTATAGTTGTAGATATAGACTTCGGGTTTTTCAAAATCCCATGGGAACTGTGCATTTTTTCCAGGATAAAAAGTAGCCTATGTGTTGCCAATGCATGCAACACAGCAAACTATTGCAATAATGTGTTATGTGAACGTGATTTACCTAAGAACAGTCAGCGCCCTCTATGGCGTTTTTGGAAGATTATATCTATTTTAGTCCCACAGGAATACTTTTCCGGGATAAAAAGTAGCCTATGTTTTAAGTCAGGGCATAAGCTATCTCCATTCAAAATTTCAGCCAAATCGGTTCAGTAGTTGCGGCGTGATTGAGTAACAAACATCCAAACATCCAAACATACAAACATCTAAACATCCAAACATCCACACTTTCACATTTATAATATTAGTAGGATAAAAGTGATCTTACTGCTGCGTGAAATAAATTAAGCAGTTATTATAAAAGTGTAAAAAGTTATTTTTTTTTTGTATTTCATAAATCTGTAAGTACGATTGCAGTTTATCACATGACACAAAAATTACCATTAATTTTTTTCAATAAATACTTAGTTTACTACTTACAATAAATTATGAAAAGTATAATTATTATTAATTACGGCTGACTAACAGTTTCAACCAGTAACAGATTAATTACCAACGGATAGACAATTCAAAATAATAATTTTCAGTTTTAATAAAGCGTTCTTTGATTCATACTCCACTTTGCTACAAATATACATAAACATGGATTTACTTAAATATTATCTAATTCGCATAAAATTCATAACAACATTCGTACTTTAGTTTCAATCTCAGACTTATCGCACTCATCGCAAGCTGTAATTTTCTTCGGTCGTTATTCCGTAATATGTGCCGTTTATATCGTATGGGTCCTCGCATCTGAAAATAGAATAATTTAACAAGTATTTTAAGTTCAGAACTATTCTACTATCTATGTGTTAAACTAATATGGCCGCCGAACAGAACACGTAAGTTAAAACTGTATTGAAGTTACTATGAGGTATAGGTCTCGCCAAATAAATATTCAATCTTGCTTTGCAATCGTCCGTTGTGAAGTCGACATCTCCTGAAGATGCTCCGGTGTCGGAGCGAAACGATCGTCGAGTTTGTTTTGTGGTGAATTTGTGTGGTGTTGTGCCTACAAGATTGTGTGGTGTTGTGCCTACAAGATTGTGTGGTGTTGTGCCTACAAGATTGTGTGGTGTTGTGCCTACAAATTTGTCACTGTTAGCGGATACGGATTACGGGCACGTCGGCTATGAGTCCTCGCCGGCCACCTCTTCGGATATGTATCGACCAAATAGAGTCCCTACCATTGTGATGATATAATGAAATTAATGATGATGATCAGTGTTCACCATGATGATGATGATGATGACGATCACGACCGTTAGAAACGAGTGAGACTCACAGTATGCAAGGCCCATACGGGCACGTCGGCTATGAGTCCTCGCCGGCCGCGTCACTGCCGCGCGCGCTCGTGTAGAACAACACGCACGGGCTCTTCCACCAGCTGCTGAACTGTACCACCTCGTCCAGACTCACCGGGACGATGCTGGGAACAAGCAACCGGATATTATATGGAACTAGTGATGCCCGCGACTTCGTTCGCGTGGATTCATATAAATCTCATACAAACTTTTAACCCCTATTTAACTCCTATAGGGGTTGAATTTTCAAAAATCCTTTCTTGGCGGATGCCTACGTCATAATAGCTATCTGTATGCCAGATTTCAGCCTGATCGGTCCAGTGGTTTGAGCTGTGCGTTGATAGTCAGTCAGTCAGTCAGTCAGTCACCATTATTACCTTTTATATATTATTTAGATTTAGATTAGATTAGATTGTTACACTGTCATTTTTGTTGCCCGCCGCGATTTTGCTAAAAGTTCACAGGAAAACAAAATCGTGCATAATTCACAAGTCAATTAGCATAAAACTAATTTATAAATGCAGTGGATTGTCTTCGTCAATTCATCAATAATTTTATAATGGTAGTGGCATATCAGTCAGCCTGTCAGTCAGTCACCTTTTCCTTTTATATATATTTAGATTAGATTTAGACATGGGCGGTTCGCTAGTGGCCAATATTCTTTATCCTAGAGTATACTCACTTCAGATCATTGAACAGGAACCACCGGTGTTCCTCATCCTTGTCCGGTATCCTGACGTAAGCGACGAGGTTCTTCGGGCTGTCCTCTACACACACCACCACCGATGATAGAGTGTACTCCACTTCGCGTTGGTAGTTCGTCGGTTTCTTCTTGGGTCTGCTGAAGTCGAAACGCGGCTCCGTTGGTGAATCGTCACTCTGGAATGGCGCAAACTTTGAACAGTTTTCTTTGCATGTTTAATATTTCGTGGAACAGTCATTTTCGATGACAAAGGCGTGTTCGCGTTCTGTAGCGGGCTATTCAAGACACAGCTAGAACGAATAAACCATGGGGTTCCAAGCTGCTTCCAAGGGTAAAATGCATTGGAAGACCCCGTACAGGGTGGACGGACAATCTTGAACGAATCATTTTTTGAAGTGAAACTTCTTTAGCATCACTGTGATTTGAAAATTCGATGAAAAACGACATTAAAATCCTCTCTTGCATATCATAATGTGACAGGAGATCGTTTAAGTTCCTAGACGCTACATATTGTGCCAATCAAAAGGTCATTATTTAGAACAAGAAAAATTTTCGGTCTACGAAAATGTCAATAAATTGTTGAGCGCACTTTAAATATTAAGTGAGGATTATGCTTCTTTTTTTTATAGTAATAGCGGGCAACCGAGCAAGCGGGTCACCTGATGTTAAGTGATTACCGCCGCCCATGAACACTAGCAGCACCTGAGGAACCACTAATGCGTTGCCGGCTTTTGAGGAAGGAGACTGGCTCTTCAGCTCGCTGCCGGAACACACGGATGCTTTGCGGCAGATTACGGCTGAAGTGTGGTCGCTAGCCAGGCGGATTCGGGGTAGAATCCTACCACAAAGCGGTGATACCATCCAGATTACGTTGTGTGGTATCAGGCACAACGACCCGTAGGGGGGACTGAGAGCGTCAGGGCCTCGTTAGCATATTGGCAGGCTGCACCGCGCGCAGGTGCACGGCAGCACGGCAGAACGGGATTTTAACTGACGAGAAACTGACCTTATCATCGATAAGAACTTCACCGTCGGCCTGCAATCGAATGTACAACTGGTGAGGTAGGACGCAGTTGCTTTCTGGCGAGGAACTGTTTGACGAATTCATCTGTGGCGCCGGTGACGGCCTGAAAGTGACTAATTATAAGTAACCACCACCACTACAGCATTTAACGTCCCACTACTGGGCACAGGGCCTCCTTTCTCACAGGAGTGAGGGATGTAGAGCCACGCTGCTCCAATGCGGATTGGCGGGCTTTAACGACTATTGTCACATGATAGTGATAATAACCGGGACCGGCTACTTAACGTGCTCTCCGAGGCACGGGGGTGAAACATCGCCAACTACCAACTCCGGGCTGGCACTGAGAAAAATCTAATATACCTAACAATTATTTGCCCGACTCGGGGATCGAACCCAGGGGCTCGTGATCTGCAGTCCAATATGCTCACCACTAGACCACAGTTATAAATAAATTAACTAATAACGACTGAAAATAATAATTACAATTTTGAAATCGAGTAATGATGTATCTACTAGCTGATACCCGCGTGGATTTAGGGTTTTTTAGAACCCCTTGGGATTCTTAAATGGTATGAATATGATAAATAATTTCAGAGTTTTATTTTACTTAAATTTTTATAATTAACTAAAAAAATTGGAAACTTCTCCATTGTGCTAGAGAACTTATTTCTCATGGTCATTTTTTGACGACCGGCAGCATATCTAGTAGGTACATAACTGATCGAAAGTATTTACCGTTCAGGGTGCTTGAATCTACAGCCAGGCCTGGCGCAATGCAAGCCGTATCGGCACGGTTTACTGCTGCTACCTTTTTTCGTAGCTTCCGGCTGAAAAACATCATTGAAGGAGTATTTCTTGCAAATGATTTTCACAAAAATGCAAATACTTAGTACTTAGGTAGATACCTAAGTACTATTTTAAAGCAATTAATGTAAGACAAGCTCAAAAAATTTTGCAAGCCTTTCAAGTATGTTTTGTAACAAAAAGCAAGTAAGTAGCTTTGTTAGGTAGGTATACTATGGGTTTTTGAGTATGCCGAATTGAAATAGTACAAAAAGTAATATAAGCTTTATTTTTCACCTTCACCATAAGCAGAAGATTTCAAATTAGGTAGCGTTCTTTTCCCCTATCCTTCAGCATACGACTCATGTACATGAGTACGAGATTTCGACTTTTAGGTTTAGGTACTTTAAGTTAAGGTCGACCTAACGTTTAAGGCATTTCTGACTAATTTCTAAAAAGTGCCATTATGAAGAAAGAATTATATGTATGTATATATTATGATATGTACTTAGCTGGTTTTAATATTTCACTCACTTAAAAATCAGAATGGTTTATTAGGTGCTGCAAGCAATAGAAAGCCGGGCGTTTAAAAATAAGCAATCGTTAGCCTTTTGTAAGTAAAAACTGTCTTTACCATATCTTTTTGGACACCTTTAGTCCAATAGGCCTTCTCGTGTGCAGTGACACCACCGCAATTTATTGCCAGAATAGGTGGCAATCTGGAAATTAGAATGGCGTTCAGCATTTGATGTTTTCCACTTGGCGATCAAATTTTTAACGATTTTAACGCGTTCGTGCGAAGTATTTTTTATCCCTGCTTTCATTAGGTTCTTAGGGTGCTAGTCCATTGGTGCAAAGCGGAGCGGAGATGCATGCGTTTCGACCGATGAGATTATTGAACGACGACGTGATAATCTAACAATATTCTGCCTCCCGATTGTCTAAAATTTGCTACGGTGTGACGATTTAGACTAGAATGCATTGCTACAGCAAGTATATCATAAAATCAACCAATCACTATACAATTGAGATTGTTTGCAATGATTGATCCAGCTCTTAGACATTCAGGGGTATTCATTCATTGGTCTGCTTAACACATTTCCGCTACGCTCAAAAGGACAGGCAGCTTTAAAATTGTCAAATCAAGGATATTTCGCACGCTATTTGGCACTTATGCTTTGGTTTCTAATAAAAGTCAAGGATATCTCCAATGACGCAATTTTCTGCCACAGTTTTTTGTTAGGCGAGTTGTTTCATTGGGTGTCTCAGTAAGGCTACGTAAGTACACAGTTCCGTTAATATCGCGGCGACAAAGTCGAGGAAGTGAGCGATTCATATCGATTTATTAAATTGTTCAGTTGCAGTTGCCTTTGCGTCAGTGAGTCGTGAGCTACGAAGAATATAGCACGTTGATTTGGATCGTGTAAAAATGTTTGACATAAATGACTTTATTTCTGCAGCGGAAGAGAGACCATCTCTTAAGGAAAGACGAAGGGACGGAAGGACGTGATAGAAAAATAGAGTTATGGGAAGAATTTGGAGAGATCGTGTACTGTATATTTTTGAGATTGGTCTAGTCTGGAGAAAAAGAAAAAACCGGTCAAGTGCGTGGCGGGCCACGCGCAGTGTAGGGTTCCGTAGTCACAATCCTCGAAAAACAGATATAACTCCTTAACCTGTGAACCCTACTTAGCCGTGATAGTTTTCCTTTAAAATTGATTATATACCCTACTGCTGTGAATTTTTTCAAGTTCCTATATACTGCCATTTGGCTGATAGAGGGGGGGGACACTTGACTCTAATAAAAATTTGCACTTTAAAACATCATATTTTACAAACGGATCTAGAAATCGAAAAATGATGTTCCCACACCCACAGTATTTTTAAAAGACCTATTCAACGATACCCCACACTATGGGGTAGACGAGAAAAAAAATATTCATCCCCACTTTACATGTAGGGGAGCTACCCTAAAAAAAAATATTTATCAAAATTTTATTTCACCACTTTGTCGGCGTGATTAATATTTATACTCATGCCAAATTACGGATTTCTAGCACTAATAGTCTCTGAGATTAACCGAGGACGGACGGACAGACGGACAGACGGACAGACGGACAGACGGACAGACGGACAGACGGACGGACATGGCGAAACTATAAGGGTTCCTTGTTTACTACGGAACCCTAAAAATGAAACAGGTAAACAGTAACACGATACAAGGGCTCTTAATGTTAATGGAGTCCATTTTAGGACTGAAAAAATGGACGACAGTCATCTCACAGACACAAAAATCTGTTGCGACATTTCCTGCATTTTGTCGCCGGAATATTGTCGGAACTATGTGCTCAGCCTAAGACTGGTTTCGTAGACCGAAAACGGTGTTTCATAAAGCAACAGAATCAAAGTGGAATTCCTTGTTTTAAAAGAAGTCTTAAATTTTTTTGGTTCTCGTACCTACGCTGTCTTAGTTTGCCATTTAGCTTATATTCTCGGGCCTAAACCACAAAGTTGGGAGGTTACAAGTCAACTCAGTAAAACACGCGATAACAGTCTACCCTCACACACACATAAACAAGCACAGCCCTATTCAGCTCAACCGGTATTAGGTTGATTAAGGAGTTAAGATCCCAGATTTCGGCAGCAAATTGTGTCCCAAAATAAACACAATTAAATTAAACTGTTTTTTTATTGGTTTATTATTTTAAAATAATAAAATATGGATACATAATAAGGTGCATGCTCGGTTGGTCGTGGTGAAGAGGCAAATGGACGCCAACAGTGTTGCCAGCTCAAATTTAGTGATACCAGTATTATCGTGAAATAACCACTATACTATTTCATCTTTATTGTTTATGTTTTAAGTATAAACAGTAGCAGCACGATATGACGGCCGAGCCTCAGAATCAAGTGAGCCGAAGATATAGTTAACCCATAAGAAAGAGAGAGATAAATATATAAAAAACCTAGAATCCAGCCATACGCGTCTGTTAATCGCGGGTTGTAACAGCGGACCTGCTGTTGTAGTAACTAGTATAATTGTACTTTTATTTTACGTACTGACACGCGCTATTTGTGGTAGCAACAGCGCATTATACTGAGTTAACTTGTAGCCTGTCCAACTATATCCTCGTATAACCCCCGTCACGTAAGTCGGCCGGTGACCTTGAAGTGCGCGTGCGTGCGTCGTGCGAGTGAGCGGGACACAATACGATTAGAGCCAATCACGAGGGATCCGCGAGAGCTAATCAATGCTTACGAACGATCCCCACGCCCTCCCCGCGACCCCCTCACACCCCGAGATACCTCATTTTCGACCTCTGCGCATTGAAGGTCACCGGTCGACTTATACCTATATAACCTCTCCATTTTGTGCCCTAACAGTGCACATTTAAGGCCCATGTTTCCACATAGAATTAGAATATAATAGAATAGAATAGAAAAGTTTTTTATTCAAATAAACTTTTACAAGTACTTTTGGATCGTCAATTGAATCTACCACAGGTTCGGAATGCAGTTCCAGCCGAGAAGAACCAGAAACTCGGCAGTTGCTCTTTTTTAAAAATAACATTATAACAATTATTATTATTAATGTACATGATTGAAATGCCGTCTCGCGCATTGCTGGAACGAGTTAAATCCAAGCTTTTTATCGTTTATATAATCTTCAATTGTATAATAAGCTTTTTTTATGAACATACTTTTAATAGAGTTCTTAAACTTGTGTAAAGGCCAGTCTAAGACATATTTTTTATTCAGATAAATTTTTACAAGTGCTTTCGAATCGACAAATGAATCTACCACTGGTTCGGAATGGTGCTTACAATTCTACACGTTAAGAAGGGCAGACAAAAGTAGCCCCATTTCCGACGGCGGCACCCGTCTTACCTGAGTATCCTGCCCCGCTGCACGGTGGGCGTGAACCGCGCGCAGTGCTCGCACCACGCGGGCGTGGCGCGGCGCGACGCGAGCGAGGCGCGCACTAGCTCTAAGAAACCCCCCTTTTCACTTTCCGTGTTCGCTACGTACTGTAGCGCGCAAGCCAATACTACTGATTCGCGTTCCTCCTAGTCAAATTAACAATCTCCATTGTAACAGTGTTTGTTCGTCCGGTGGTCGGTGCAAGACCAGTGGCGTCGCTAGCCCCCTAAAGTTCACCCCATAAAAAACTTGACTAATAGCATAAATTAATGTATACTCTGTTTTTTTTTTATTCCGTGGAATTCCGACGTTTCGTAATGTTACCAGAGATAAAACAATTCCCTCAATAAAGATAAAAAATTCAAAACTTATTTAAATAAAAATCAACTGCCGCATGTAGATATGACAAATGCCTGACAGACAGTTCATGGTGATAATGTCATTCGACTTCCATTTTTGAATAATTAACCCCCGACGCAAAAACGACGGGGTGTTATAAGTTTGACGTGTCTGTGTGTGTGTGTGTGTGTGTGTGTGTGTGTGTGTGTGTGTGTGTGTGTGTGTGTGTGTGTGTGTGTGTGTGTGTGTGTGTGTGTGTGTGTGTGTGTGTGTGTGTGTGTGTGTGTGTGTGTGTGTGTGTGTGTGTGTGTGTGTGTGTGTGTGTGTGTGTGTGTGTGTGTGTGTGTGTGTGTGTGTGTGTGTGTGTGTGTGTGTGTGTGTGTGTGTGTGTGTGTGTGTGTGTGTGTGTGTGTGTGTGTGTGTGTGTGTGTGTGTGTGTGTGTGTGTGTGTGTGTGTGTGTGTGTGTGTGTGTGTGTGTGTGTGTGTGTGTGTGTGTGTGTGTGTGTGTGTGTGTGTGTGTGTGTGTCTGTCTGTTCCCCTGTGGCGCTCAAACGGGTGGACCGATTTGAGTGCGGTTTTTTTTGTTTGAAAGGTGAATTAGTCGAGAGTGTTCTTAGCTATGTTTGATGAAAATCGGTCCAAGATGGCCGCCGCTACAAAATGGCGGATGATATGTTTTTTCACAACTCCCTTGATATGGGTATCAAATGAAAGGGCTTGACTAGTAGAATAGCACTATTGCAAATTCAAGATGGCCGCCGCCACTAAATGGCGAATGTCGGGGGTTTTTTAAATTTTCAATTTACACTTGTTTTTTTCAATGTGCTTCTTTTGTTTTCTATTGCTGTTAGTGTGCACTTTCTAGTTTCCACTCTTGGTGTTTTTTTATTTCAGGGCGAAATGACTAATATTATTACGCGGCATATGGCTTTTTATGATGACAGGGAATTAAAGCAGTTTGGGGTAAAATCGTACTTCGTAGATGATAACCCTGTTCTCCATACAAATAACTCATCTGTAAATGACAGTGACAGTTGTCAGAATTCTACGGAATTAAAAATCAGATTATAGACATCTGGCCACCGTAAGGTTTTACTGAAGACAAGATATGCGTAGCGACAGATGTGTGTTAATAACTTCCATTTTCTTGGCACACTTAACCACAGCACTGCGTCAGGGAGATCGTCAAAAATACAGGTGGGTTTAACACACACACCTCGCTACGCTTACTCGAGTAAGGTAACTTTATTTCCTTTTGAAAAATTTTTGTCGCCATGGGACTTCGAAACAAATATTAAACTTTCAGGATTGCATCTAATACACATTTGAAGTAGCACTTATTGAAACTTTCCCATTCAATCAAGTCTTACAGAAACATCTTGTTTTTACAATTTTATTTATGGAATCAATCCACCACCACCGCCAACACCGTCCACCACCACCATACAGCCTTTAAGCGTCCCACAGCTGGGCATAGACCTCCTCTAATAGGGGAGAGGGATTTAGAGCTTAGACCCGCCACTCTATTACACCCGGAATCAATGTATCAGAGATAAATCTCCAAGATAATTTAGCAGTTCTTCAAAAATTTTGCTGTTACTGAGAGCGATATACGCAGCATCTATCCCTATCACATTTTTTTCTAGCGACGCCACTGCCTATTCCTATTCGCTGCCTTTACAAAAGTTACCAGATAAATCTACGTCAGTCAGTCCGTCAGTGTGCAAAATTGTAAAACAGTCGATATAGGTATTGTTGAATCATAAAATTTACATGTTTATCATACAAAGCTAACCTAACCAACGCAATAATATCAGAAACAAAAGACAGGGTGAACGTCAGCCAAATAAAATCATTATAACCACATAAAACAACTCGCGTGATGTATGCCCAGAGTATTACTGTTTTAAAATTGTTGAGTACAGTGTTGACTAGTTTCATACCACTACCATCTAGGACTCTAAGGCTAAGGTCTATACCACACTGTGACTCTACTCAGACTCAAAACAGAGTTGAAACGGGATATAAACGTGTCGCTGACATAGATCTGTCTCGTTTTAACTCTGTCTTGAGTCTGAGCAGAGTCAGAGTATGCTTTATCGATCTTGGACTGAGGCTGAGGAATATGGAGCATATTCTGACTTTACTGAGACTCAAAACGGAGATAAAACGGCACATAAATATGTCTCTGACATAGATCAGTCTCGTTTTAACTCTGTATCAAGTCTGAGTAGAGTCAGAGTATGCTCTATAGATCTCACCCTCAATCATAAACATGTTACAGATTGAGAGCCAAAAATGGGGTCAAAACATAGAAGTATATTGTCAAGGATAGAAGTGTGGGGAAAACGCGTGCCAAATTGGTGCACAGTTGTGCACAAATTTACAAAATCACTCAGTACGCACCGGAGATTTCAACGTAATCTATTTGTCGTGCAATTTGCAAAATTGTGCAATTTATCCGTGCAAAAAAATAATCGTGAAAGTGCCATTATGAACTGTTAACACACAAGCTCAGAAATAAATCGCAAAAAAGGAGGTATTTCTTGTCACACGTAAGTGTTTATTTTGCCACGCGTGAATTCTTAGCAAACAGTGATGATCACCTATCTATATCCTGATTTCTAATTCCGTGGAATTCTGACATTTCGTAATGTTACCAGAGATAAAACAATTCCCACAAAAAAGATAAAAAATTCAAAACTTATGTAAATAAAAATCAACTGCCGCATGTAGATATGATGACAAATGCCTAACAGACACTTCATGGTGAGAATGTCATTTGACTTCCACTTTTGAATGTATTTTTTCAATGTGCTTCTTTTGTTTTCTATTGCTATTAGAGTGCACTTTCTAGTTTCCACTCTTGGTGTTTTCTATTTTAGGGCGAAACGACTAATATTATTATTCGGCATATGGCTTTTTATGATGACAGGGAATTAAAATAGTTTGGGGTAAAATCGTACTTCGTAGATGTTAACCCTGTTCTCCATACAAATAACTCATCTGTAAATGACAATGACAGCTGTCAGAATTCCACGGAATTAGAAATCAGGGTATACTATAGGTATATATTATAATGTCTGTGGGTCAAAACTAGTCGGGCATATTGCTGCATACGTCAAGTGAATCCAGCCGTTGTTCTATGTAGCTATAATGGAGATATCACTCGCACGCAATTTAAAAACGCTAAAAACAAAGAAAACCAAAATTTAAAAAAAAACACGTTTGAAAGAAAACGCTCGACAATTTCAGAGGATTATAATGTTCCACTACAGATGATTACATTTGATATTTCCAATAATAATAATAATGTTGTGGTTAAACATGAAGTGCAGAAAGGGACGCCTACGTTTCTAAGAAATCGCCGGCTTTCTTCTACGATTCAGCTGAAACGAACTCATTCGCGATGCTCCTGACAATGAAAAAGTATACATTTAAGTAAACTGAATCGTCAAAAATATTAAATTTTAACATTTTTAACATGTATATTATATTGATTTTAGAAAAGTAAACTGCTTACTATATTACGTTCTTTTTGATAAGACTTCATAGTGATTAAATTTTGTATCGTTCAAAAAGCGAATTGCCAAAATTGTCTGAAGAAAGTCTGTTACTAATACGACCGTTTTAAAAACAAAATCGATGCCTACATGTAAACTTTATAAGAATATAAACGATTCGAATCACCAATTCGGTTATTTTCCCCAATTTGGAATAAAATTAGAATAATTAGAAAAATCTTTAGTTTATTGGCTAGGCCCTCTCTATATTTATAAAGCACTGCATTTTTTAATTAACGACGTAACAAATTGAATTCTTACACAAAAACATTTTCTATTTAGATTGTCTGATAATAATGTGCCAGTCAATCTCAACTGAGTCTAGCCTTAACAGGAGATATAGTCGCGCACAAATGAGTACGTAAACACATATGCAATATCTTTTCCGTCACTCTCATATTATAGTCCGATAAGAAACACCAACTGTTACAAAGTTAATTAAAAAAATTCAATAGAAAATGTTGACGTGCAAAAATCTTTGTCAAAATTAGTTTAACGAAAGCCCAACATTTTTATGTACAAAAAATACCGGTACGAAAAGTTTCCGGAAAAAAAAAACAACGCCCTAAATTTTCCTTTACATCTACAAGTCCTAAAGAATCCCCTACACGATCAATGGCGATTGTCAAAGTTTACTGATCGTTTACCAAGACAGTTGAAGCAATTGTCAATCGCAATAATCTGTGGGTACACCATAGAGTAATAAGTTTTATAATAGAGATGAAAAGTGTCGGCCATGTTGCGCCCTCTCGCCACACAAGATGTCCTCCCTAAAATGTGTAAATAAACACTGACACACACGCACAACTCGCGCCATTTTGTGTGGTCGGATTGTGCGTGTACGAGTGTATTTATAGACACGTTCTTTAGTTATGCCAGGTCTGTTCTCTACAAGTCTGTGGGGGTAAACGATCAATCGGCATTGACAACGAGCGTCAATCGCGTAAACATTGACAATCGCAATCGCCATTGATCGTATCGGTGACTCTTAGATATAAGAGGCCATCCATAAATTACGTCACACGTTAGGGGGGGGGAGTTGGTCGACGATTTGTGACACTGTGTGACAAGGGAGTGGGAAGGACTCTAAATTTTGTGACGTCACATCATTTCAAAATGTAATCACAGATGTCACACCAGGGAGAGGGGGGTCTCACAAATGTGACAAGATCATGCTTAGGGGTGCAAAATAATTAACACATAATTTATGCATGGCCCCTAATTAATCAATGAGAACAATTTTATTTGTGTATAGATCAGATAGTATAGCGTACCTCCTTGTCGCACTTAGTGCAACGGTTCACCTGCTGGCGGCCGATGGCGAACAGTTCGGAGACCTCAGACTCCTCCTTCTGGCCCGACTTCGACTGAATATTCGGCAGGCCATTGTCCGCTGGCACGTGGTTAGTTGCTTTGGCACCTTAAACATATATATATGTTAGGGAATATAATTAACACGAAGATATGTCGTTTCGGTAGAATTTATTTGAATAGCAACACTGCGTAAACATCACAGACCAACGCATGTTGTAAATAGTCTGTGGTAAAGAGTCTACAGTGAAGTCTCTAACTGGATGGCTCATCATCATCATGATCAACCCATTACCGGCTCACTACAGAGCACGGGTCTCCTCTCAGAGTAAGAAGGGTTTTGGCCATAGTCTACCACGCTGGCCAAGCGGATTGGCTGACTTCACACACCTTTGAGAACGTTATGGAGAACTCTCAGGCATGCAGGTTTCCTCACGATGTTTTCCTTCACCGTTAAAGCAAGTGATATTTAAATACTTAAAACGCACATAACTCCGAAAAGTTAGAGGTGCGTGCCCGGGATCGAACCCACGACCTCCGATTAGAAGTCGGTTGTCTTAACCACTAGGCTATCACAGCTTAGACACTGAGGCTTTACTCGAAGTTGTCACCTGAAAAATCTACTCCTATATTGCACTCTAAATACGATGCAATCGACAAGTAAAACGAGCTATATTTGAGGTAAAATTATACTGACTTCGGTCCAGCAATCTCAGAGAAATCGGTGCACCGATCAAAAATGTTACTGACATAATATTGGGCACATTTTTGCGTGTAACTTCGTGCATATGAATGTTATAGGTTCTTTTACTTCATTTAATTTAATTTCATTTATAATTACAATCATAAAATGTTTAATTGTGACATAATAAGATCTTAAAATAATTGTCTATAGTAGGAAAATCTACCCGCAACAAGCCAAAAGTGACTTATTTAGGAAGTTATTACAGGTATCTATCTAACATTTTATCTACTATATCCTCTTGAAAATGAATCTTGTACTATAATAAACAAAGATAAAATAAAATAATTGATATTGTCATAATGTGAATCATTCGCATCATTAACTTTTACCCCATCCCTATTTTTGTTCGTCAAAAAGTAGCAACCCATGAAACGTCAGTTCACTGCATTGAATTAAAAGTCCGACAGTGTAATTTTGGTCCCTAGAAAATGAAACGAAATCCGTGAAACGGGAGGGAACGACACACATGGGGTGTAAGTGGCCCAAATCCCACCTATGTGGCCAAAGTCAACCTCACCTGCGCGCGGTGCACCCTGCCAATATGCTAACGAGGCCCTGACGCTCTCAGTCCTCTACAGGTCGTTGTGCCTGATACCACACAACGTAATCTGGATGGTATCACCGCTTTGTGGTAGGATTCTACACCGAATCCGCCTGGCTAGCGACCACACTTCAGCCGTAATCTGCCGCAAAGCATCCGTGTGTTCCGGCAGCGAGCTGAAGAGCCAGTCCCCTTCCTCAAAAGCCGGCAACGCATTAGTGGTTCCTCAGGTGCTGCTAATGTTCATGGGCGGCGGTAATCACATCAGGTGACCCGCTTGCTCGGTTGCCCGCTATTCCTATATAAAAAAAAAAAAAAAAAAAAAAAACAAAAAACATACCTCCCTCGCGATGGTTCGGTGTGGGCTCGTCCGGCAGCACGTCCAGCGAGTCCACCTCGCACACCGGCGGGCCCATGTACTTCGCGTCGGGGAACGAGTAGTCGTGGAACTCCCCGTTGTACGGCATTTCGAGCGGATCCCTCGGCGGGCTGTAGTCCTTGGGGACTGTCAGCTCCTTCTCCTGTTTGTGCGTTTCCAACAACTCCGAGTGGATTTGGTGGAGTATGAACCGGTTCCAGTTCTGGAAACACAAGTATAATTGTATACAACGTTAGTTTTATTTAGAGCAAAACCTGGAAGTAGTTTGCTCAGAATCAGTAACAGAATTGAATCCAACTATTTTTATATTGTGTTATAATTTTTAACCCCCGACGCAAAAACGTCGGGGTGTTATAAGTTTGACGTGTCTGTGTGTGTGTGTGTGTATGTGTGTCTATCTGTTCCCCTGTGGCGCTCAAACGGGTGGACCGATTTGAATGTGGTTTTTTTTGTTTGAAAGGTGAATTAGTCGAGAGTGTTGTTAGCTATGTTTGATGAAAATCGGTCCAAGATGGCCGCCGCTACAAAATGGCGGGTTACATATTTTTTCACAACTCACTTAATATGGGTATCAAATGAAAGGGCTTGACTAGAAGAATAGCACTATTGGAAATCCAAGATGGATTTCTTCCATCTTGGATTTCCAATAGTTCTTCCAACCCTTGACATTCTGTGGTGTTTCTCCATTTTGTGGTGGCGGCCGTCTTAGTTTTGCATAGTGCTATTCTACTAGTCAAGCGCTTTTTCATTAGGTACCCATATTGAGGGAGGTGTGAAAAAATGTGTAATCCGCCATTTCGTGGCGGCGGTCGTCTTGGGCCGATTTTCATCAAACATAGCTAAGAACACTCCCGACTAATTCACCAAACAAAACAAAAACGCATTCATATCGGTTCACCCGTTTGAGCGCTACGGTAGAACAGACAGACAGACACACACACACACACGTCAAACTTATAACACCCCGTCATTTTTGCGTCGGGGGTTAAAAAGAGATGCGTGTCAAGTGTCGGCAAACTCACGCCATAGCTTGCGAACTGACATGTTATACCTGAATAAGACTTCCGAGATCGGAATACGTAATATGTTATACCTGAATAAGACTTCCGAGATCGTTCCAAGATCGGAATACGTAATATGCTATACCTGAATAAGACTTCTGAGATCGTTCCGAGATCGGAATACATAGTATGTTATACCTGAATAAGAGTTCCGAGATCGTTCCGAGATCGGAATACGTAATGTTATACCTGAATAAGACTTCCGAGATCGTTCCAAGGTCGGAATACGTAATATGTTTGTTATACCTGAATAAGACTTCCGAGATCGTTCCAAGGTCGGAATACGTAATATGTTTGTTATACCTGAATAAGACTTCCGAGATCGGAATACGTAATATGTTATACCTGAATAAGACATCCGAGATCGGGCCTTTGGTTGAGAGGTGCGCGGTCGGGCAGCACGAGGCCCAGCGCGGCCGCCTCGGGCACCGTGCAGAACGCGCGCAGGAAGTTGTTCGCGTGGCACGGCGCGCCGCCCGAGTTGTCCATCATACGGAACAGGAAACCTACGAGAGATAAACTTACTAAACTGCAACCCGACTGCGCTTAGTAGGTAATCTATACTATCTATACTAATATAATAAAGCGGAAGAGTTTGTTTGTTTGAACGCGCTAATCTCTGGAAGTACCAGTCGGATTTGAAAAATTCTTTTTGCATTTGGTAGTACAAATTCCTGGGAAGGTTATAGGCTATTTAGTATCCCTAAAATCCTCCCCTAAGGGGGTAAAATGGGGGTAGAAAGTTTGTATGAAAGTCCTATGTTTTTAAAGTTACAGACCTGAAAATCGGCATTTAGATTATTAGTTTTAAATAATATAAACCTGTGTATTTTATTCTGAAAAATCTTCCCTTAAGGGTGGTAAAATAGGGGTTGAAAGTTTTTATGTTAAGTTTTAATTATTGTTATTATCAACTTGAAATTTGGAAGGTAGGTTCATTCTAGGGCTTAGATATCAGCCTAGAAAATATTTCACGAAAATCCTCCCCAAAGGGGGTAAAATGGGGGTAGGAAGGTTATATGAAGTTTATGTTTTTGAAGTTACAGATATGAAAATAAGCATTGAGAATATAAATTTTAAATAATAAAAACCTATATAAGTTGTTCTGGAAAATCTTCCCTTAAGGGTGGTAAAAAAGGGGATGAAACTTTTTATGTGAAGTTTTAGTTATTGTTATTATTAACTTGAAATTTGGAAGTTAGGTTCTTTCTAGGGGGTAGGCATAAGCTAAAAAAAATTTGACGAAAATCCACCCCAAGGGGGGTAAAATGGTTTCCTTTCGACATATTATTATCATCGGACATTTAACTACAGATTGACGTGATTTTTTGCAGTTGCATTTTTTTAGTTGAGGACCTAGAAAGTGACAGGCTACTATTTTATCCCGGGGAAACAAAGGGTTTCCGTTTAAAAATTTTTAACGCGGACGAAGTCGCGGGCAACAGCTAGTCTTATATATATATAAACATTTGATTTGGATAGGTGAGCCCGTTCTTGAGTTAAAAAATTACAACGAAAAGTGGCATTGATTTAGATATATATATATAGACTAGTATGGCGCGTGGGTGCGCGGCCCGCAAGCGGACCGCGAGGTTTTGTTTTCAGGTATTTTTTGTTTGAGCAGCGAGGGTTAGGAATATGGGGGAAGATAGGTATCTTCCCCCATATTCCTAACCCTCGATCATTATCACTCTCCATATTTTTTCTCCGAATAATTTGTCAGAATGAGAGTTTTTCCATAAAAAAAGATTTTGAAAAGGAACTGTATCAAAGTCTTGCATCAGTTCCCAACTTACATTCTCTTCAATATTCGCCATATATTTTGTATGGAAAAATAAATTTCACCATCTTGTTTTTTTCTGTTCATCAAGTAAACTACGTCTAGATCATCTTTTGCCAAAAAACCACTCTTCCATCTTTTATACTCAGTGAGATAGACACCGACGAAATTTGTATGGCCACTATCTTGAATCCGCCATTTAGGAATTTTTTTCAGCTCACTGCCAATTGGATGAGGTTTTGAGTAATTTTTGTTTGAGCACCTCCCATCTATCTACAATGCCCTGCCCGGGCTCCTCATCCATCTTCCAAACCCTCAATCATCATGTCCTCCCATATTTTTCTTTGAGACTTCTCCAAAGAACGGCATCAAAGCCTTGCATAGTTCACAACTTGTAGTCTCTTCAATATTCGCCATACATTTTCTATGGAAAAATAAATTCCGCCATTTTGATTTTTTTTTCTATTCATCAAGTAGACCTTTGGATCCTCATCATCTTTTGCGAAGAAACCACTTTTCCATCTTTTATACCCTCTGAGTTAGCCGAAGCCGAAATTTGTATGGCGGCCATCTTTTTTTCGCCATTTTGAATTTTTTTTCAACTCACTGCCAATTGGATGACGTTTCGAGTGACATTTGCTCGAGCACCCCCCACCTATCTTCAATACCTTAAGCGTGCCCCTCGCCCGTCTCCGAAATCCTCAATCATCAGCTCTCTCCATATTTTTGTTCTTAATGAATTTTTGTCTTCTGTACGAAACAATTAGTGAAAAAAATATTTTTCATACAAAATTTTACAGGAGAGGTGATCAATCAGTCAGTGAATCAGCACGAGCAGCTATATATATATTAATATATAAATCAATGCCACTTTTCGTTGTAATTTTATAACTCAAACCAAATGTTTAGGCTTTATTTGGACTATTTAGTAGATGGTTTATGTGAAGTTTGCACAAAATCGGTCAAGCGGTTCTTCATTTATCACATTTTTCATTTTTATCTATGGGTTCCTGGATGGTTCGAAAACACAATTACCGGGTAGGTCCGCTAGTTTTATATAACCACACCCGGACCATAACAAAGAATTTATTGACACCTCATTCATCAAAATCGGCCCAGTAGTTTAGGCGCTACAGTGGTACACACAGAATCTCATACTAAAATCGGCCACATACATACATAAATAGACTGCTAAAATCATAACCCTTCCTTTTGGCTTTGCCGTAGTCGGGTAAAAACAATTCCCTATTGCACAAAAAGATAAGCGAAGTAAATACCCACCCAGTTCACAGCACAGGCAGAATTGTTTGGCGCAGGTGTGACCCAACAGCATTGCCTTGACCGACGGAATGTAATAAAGCACCTGAAATAATATAATAAGTAAATACATACGCTATATAATAAACACACATAAGGGTAGTTGACTATTAACGAGAATAGATAAATATTCACTATCACTTTACAAAATGTTCAAACGGAATGCGACGACTGAAAAAATAATCAAAATCATGAGTGAATAAACTGCAGAATAATTATAGCTATTCCAATATTTTTTCTGCGTGCTTTCTCCTCGCAAAACGGTTATTTGTATTGAATTTTTGTGAAGTTTCTAAATCGCTGTGACGTCATAATTTCGCATTACTTACAAATTCTAATAATAACTTCGTAATAAAGATGTTTCAATTCTGTTTTAATTGTTTCTTATATTTTATTTCGAACAAGTTCTTCTATTCGAAAAATTAAAAAAAAAAATAGTCAAATACCCTATTGTCTTTATGGGCGGACTAATCGTCTTTAATATCGCAATAGAAAAAGTGTCTCTCTCACAAGAATGGGATTTTGTGATAAAAATGTCACTGCCTCTGTCATTTAATTATATCAGACTATCAGTTATTTTCTCTCATATCCGACGAAGACTGCCAAGCTAAATTTAAACAAGTACAAAGTTCGTAAACTAAAACCCGACTACGCAAGCGAAACCCGAAATCGCGGGGCAAGCAGCTAGTGGCGCCATCTGTTATGTCTATTCGAAACTAAATAATAATAAACTTTTGCCGCTCGCACGTCGCTTCTCGATTTTTTTCGTATATAATATTATGTAGCGTATGGCACCCGGACCATAACAAAGAATTAATTGACACCTCATTCATTAAAATCGGCCCAGTAGTTTAGGCGCTACGGTGGTACACACAGAATCTCATACTAAAATCGGCCACATACATACATACATAGACTGTTAAAATCCTTCCTTCCTTTTGGCTTTGCCGTAGTCGGGTAAAAAAAAAAGTAACCTTTTCACTAACCTGCAGCATGGGATTGCAGTAAGAATTCGGCAATGTATACTGCAAACCGGGAAATCCGGTATTGTTCAACACGTCCGTATCGTTGGTGGATCTAGGACTATTGAACCGTAGTTCGATCTATTGAAAAAAAACTATTTTAAAATCCAGTCCCTTTAGGTTGGATCGATTGTTATAATCAGTCAAAATATCGTCGCGGGTGCAATCGGAATTCGCGCTAAGCTATTATACCGACTATAATAATTTAAGAAATATTAAACAAACTTCAATATTCCGAAATAGAGAGTAAATAAAAAACAATTATTCATTATCTTAATAATTACAGAACCGATTTTTATGAAACTTGCACTGTTCTCTAAGTTGAAGTAAACGTAAGCCAATAAAAAAGAATGGTCACAATACGATTAATAGTTTCAGAGAAACGCGTGGACAAACATACCTACATACATACATACAGCTATACTGTATATTCGTTTGAAAGCCCTAGAATCCCTAGATTATCCCATATTGCGATTCCAATAATATTACGTGTACGAGTCGATTTAATATCCTCCTGTTTTTAAAGTCGGTTAAAATGGGTATAATCTAATGCTAACCCAACTAAAAAGGATTAAAAAAAAATCGCAGAAATCTTTACACTAATTAAACATACACACTTTATTGTACACAAAGTACTAGAAAAAATTAAACCAGGCAACCATTTGATTGCCCGCAACCCGCTTCCATCTTGACTGCAACGTCACTTACCATCAGATGATATCGCAGTCCAGGGCTAACTTGTTGATTTAAAAAAGAAGATGAAAAGAGAGAGAGAGTCCACGTTGACAGAGAGTTGAGAAACGCTTTTGTGACTCTATTGGTTGAATGATTTTTGATTTGTATCACAGTTCAATTTTTAAATCATGGAAGAATGCATCTCAATACGAGAAATGACTTTTTAACTTTTATCAAAGACTATGAAAGACTAGCTGATTGCTCGCGACTTCGCCCGCGTGGATTCCTACAAATCTCATACAAACTTTCCACTTCCATCCCCTATTTAACCCACTTGTGTGTAGTTTTTCCAAAATTCCTTAAACACGTAATTCTTTATTTTTAACAGAAAACCTAAATACTATTCATGGATATAAGTTGATGACGTGAAAAATTGCGGACACTCGTTTATTTAAACTTTCATCCCCTATTTAACCCACTTGGGGGCTGAATTTTCGAAAAATTCTGAAACACGTAATTCTTTATTTTTAACCTACAGTACAAATACCGATCTTCATAGAACGGTGGCATAGTATATTTTCATAAAATGACGGACTTTCATACAAACTTTTATCCCCTATTAAATCTCGGGGTGTAATTTGTAATAATCCTTTCTTAATGAACACCTACGTTATAAAAGAAAGCTACAATAAATATTCACATATTTCAAGTTTCTAGCTTCAGTGGTTTAGGCTGTGCGTTGATGATCAGTCAGTCAGTCAGGACAAGTTCTTTTATGTTAGTAAAATAGATATAAATACGGAAAATATAAATATTCCATATTTTTGACAGAGTAAGACAATAGAGTACTTGCCTATGTTTGATTTTGATCGTTATTTTATGCTCAAAAACCAATACAATTAGAATGAAAATTTTCTGTAAAAATTTAAAATCAAAATTGGTTGTAAAATTAGATAATAATAATTAATAATAATAATAATAATAATTAACTATATTTAATTTTTAAAATAGGAAGAGTGGGGGCGTAGTTTGATCATCTGGCTATCTCCCTCGCACGCCCGCATGTAAATGTCGATGACGTCATTGTTCTTTCATCCTTTTTCTTTTGTCTTTTGACAAGTACCCGCGCCGCCAGATTTTAAAAACTTCTAGCTTGTTCATTTTTAAGCAGATTTACAAATTTATTTCTATTTAAGATATTTATGCCTGTTTCACCACTTTCTGATAAGTGTCGAATAGCCTAAACATAAGTGTTGTTACTTTCTTACTTTATGTCAAGTGACAAAGACAAAAGTTGTGAATAAGCTATCCGACACCTTATCAGAAGGTGGTGAAACAGACAATGTGGCCAATTCTGTTGTACACAATCTCTAAGCTTAAACTATATTGACAAGTTTAAAAATAGTGCTATCCTTTTCTGCAGGGAGCAATGTGAAAGAGACAGGAATATATTTAGCCCTGTCATTTTAGTTTAGATTTAGAGATTGTGTACAACAGAATTAGCCACAATACGTAACGGTAACCTTATGATAAAAACAATAAAAGAATTCGAGTCAACTACCCTATTTCCGTGAAGATATTGTAATGAACATAAATTCCTTGTTATAATGTCGGTTCTTACCTTGAGATAATATCTGGGTATAGGCAGAAGAATCCTCCTGGCATCATGAGGGTTCGTTTGTTGCACATTGTCCAGGTTCTCTTCCACATACGGCATCTGTTGAAAACTCTGTGTTTACTTACCTTTATCACGTATGTAACATTTATGTAAAAAAAAAAACATCAAAATCGGTTCATTAGTTGCGGAGATAATCGCAAACATACTTACATACATACTTACATATATACATACATACATACATACGGGTCGAATACAGAACCTCCTTTTTTTGAAGTCGGTTAAAAACCGCCGCGTCTCTCTAACTGTTCGCAATAAACTCAAAAAAAATCAGCCAAGTGCGAGTCGGGCCTCGCTCTTTCAGGGTTCCGTACATAATTATGAACAATATAATATTTTGGGTCTAAGAAATATTTAATTTCCGAGCTAGACATCGCAACAAACCGTGAAAGAAAAACCCAAAAAAATGTTCGTTTATTTTGGTCACAGCTTATAAACTATTTAATAAATCGTTGTTTTCAGTATTTGTTGTTTAAATAGAGCATATAGTGCATAATATACTGAAATATCATATTCCCAACTAGTTTAGTTTTTGAGATAGCCCCCGTCACAAAAATGGTCTAAAACTGACAACTTTGATGGCCTCCCATTTCCTTATTTTTTGAGATAAAAATTAAAAAAATACATATTTGTACTCTACTTAATGAGCTCTATACAATGATACCCCACAAGCTAGGGTAAAGAAAAAAATTTTTTTCCGGCTCCTTTTTAGGGTTCCGTACCCGAAGGGTAAAAAATCAGCCAAGTGCGAGTCGGGCCTCGCTCTTTCAGGGTTGCGTACATAATTATGAACAATATAATATTTTGGGTCTAAGAAATATTAAATTTCCGAGTTAGACATCGCAAGAAATCGTGAAAGAAAAACGCAAAATAAGTTCGTTTGTTTTGGTCACAGCTTAAAAACTATTTTATGAATCGTTGTTTTCAGTATTTGTTGTACAAATAGAGCATATAGTCTATACTAATAAATAAAATTGAAGTGTCTGTCTGTAATTTCGAAATAACTACCACATATTAAGCTCATATGGTTATTTGGACGATACCATAACCGAATCACACGTTTTTAAAATTTTTGTCTGTCTGTCTGTCTGTTTGAACGGGCTAATCTTCGAAACGCCTGAACCGATTTTGACGGGACTTTCACAGACAAGTAGAGGATTAACCAAGGAGTAACATAGGCTACTTTTTTAACCGACTTTCAAAAAAGGAGTTGTGTTGAAATCGGTAAAAAACGCCCTGATAGGTATTTTCGCTGCTCGCGGCGGCCGACGCACGCTCGCGCTGCATGGAACTCCCCGCGCCGCGCCGCACGCCCCTGTGCCCTGCGCCCGCCGTACGCGGTACCGCGGTACGCCGCCGCGCGGCGGGGGGCGGGTGGACCAGAAATCTACTTATCCCTCAGGATTTGTGAAAAACCGAAATTCACGCGGGCGAAGCCGCGGGCAAAAGCTAGTACATAATATACCGAAATATCATATTCCTAACTAGTTTAGTTTTTTAGATAGCCCCCGTCACAAAAATGGTCTAAAACTGACAAATTTGATGACCCCCCATTTCCTTCCTTTTTAAGCAAAAAATTAAAAAAATATATATTCGTACTCTACTCAATGAGCTCTAAACAATGATACCCCACAAGCTAGGGTAAGAAAAATTTTTTTTTTTCCGGCTCCTTTCTCATGTATGGGAGCCCCCTGAAAAATAATTTAATTCAATTTCTAATTCAATATTTGACTTTGGGTTAACGTTTTACACTAAATACCAAAATTTCAGGTTTGTAACTCATTTCGTCTGCGAGCTAGAGACCTGTGACCGGCGGACAGACGGACAGACAGACAGACAGACAGACAGACAGACAGCCGAGTGACATTAATAGGGCTCCGTTTTTTACCCTTTGGGTACGGAACCCTAAAAACTACCGAACGGATTTTCGTGTGGTTTTCACCAATAGACAGAGTGATTAACAAGGAAGGTTAGTGTGTATAATTTGTCAAGGTTTTGCGTAAATGGGTTGAAATATGACGATTGTTGTAGAATATATCGGAAAAGGGTTTTTGTTTGAAAGGTGAATTAATCGGGAGTGTTGTTAGCTACTCGTATGTTTGATGAAAATCGGCCCAAGATGGCCGCCGTCAAAAACTGGCGGAATACATATTTCTTCACAATTCCCTCAATATGGTTATCAAATGAAAGGGCTTGATTAGTATTGCAAATCCAAGATGGCCGCCACCACAAAATGGCGAATTTTAGACGTTTCTTAATTTTTTTTATTTATACTTGTCATACTACGGTTCACAACGCGAACGACAGAGCTAAGCGAACCCAGCGATGCGAACTTGCGAGCTCTCATAGTCTAGTGACATGAGCGAAGCAAAACAAACCTCGTCTCGCTTCGCTTCTCTCCCAATGTGGCCTGCGCTTTACGGTAATACTCTTACCTGATTACGCCTGAAGGTTCCAGGGTTCGGGGCGTAACCAATGGGGCCCTGCATTTTCATGTTCCTCAGGATTTCGGGATCGATGGGTTTCAGTCTCCTGAAAAGCAACTAAAATTTATGTTTTGTACGTGCTTGTAAATGAAATAAAAATCTTTTGTAGCGTGTATTGATTGTAATGGATTGATGGAGAGCTATGCTATCAAACATGAGGACAGACAGAGTGAGTGTGAGAGAGATATAGAGAGAGAGATAGTGAGAGAGAAAGAGAGAGATAGTGTTAAAGAGAGAAGAGATAGTGTGAGAGAGAGATATAGTGTGAGAGAGAGGGTGTGAGAGGGTGTGAGAGAAAGGGTGAGAGAGAGGGGGTGCGAGAGAGGGGGTGAGAGTGAGGGGGTGAGAGAGGGGGTGAGAGAGGGGGTGAGAGAGAGAGGGGGAGAGAGGGGGGGGGTGAGAGGGGGAGGGAGAGGGGGAGGGATGCGAGAGAGAGAGAGAGAGCGAGCGGGTACAGCTTCAAGAGCCGATAGACTTTGGGATCCGAAGGTGCTAGTGAGACCCTTCCCCCCACTATATGGACGGACGATCTCAAGCGAGACCTACGTCCAGCAGTACACGACTGTTGGAACGACGACTACTGTAGATACGATCGGACGTATGTACATACCTGTAAGTCTTCCTAAGGAATTCGGCAGGTAGTTCGTTGAACCACTTGTTGCCGGTCGACAGCGGCGGGCGTGGCACGGACGAGAAATGGAAGTTCTTATCGTTGAAACTCGCACGCGGGAGATTAGGCAGTGGATCGGCGAACTCCGTCTCCCTGAAAAGACAATGAGTGCGTTACCAGGCCACGCTTTCCAGTACCTACTTAAAGAAAATACGAATGTCATCAGACCTTATACTATAGTTGGGACATTACAAACGTGCGATCCAAGTCATAAATCATTTGTATCGGACTACTCGCTCACACTTACATGCCTTATGGATCTGGAACCTGATTATGTGGTGTTGTGTGTAGCAATAATATAACCCCCGCACGTTGCTATTGCGCTGGAACCTTGTCGCATTAACTTCAGCGTGACGTCAAACGAAACGAAAATATACCGTCGGCAACAAAACTTTTTTTTATAAATAAATTAAACCGAATGAACAAATAATTTTCAGCTTTTATAGATTGTAAATGAAGAAATTATCATATTTCTTCAACTCCACTGACATAAATAATCACATTCTTGTAATTAGAATTCGGAATTTTTTTCAGAGTCTTTTGTGTCTGAATAACTATCATTTTCTGTGTTAATAATAAATAACTCGTCATTTAATCTGTCTTTGCGCCAGTATTAAACAACAATAACAACAAAATGTGTGAATTTACAATAATTATTCAAAACTCGATACGCGTACTCTGCCAATAGTTTTTGTCAACGGTACCGACGTCTGTCTAGTGCTGACGTCACTAAAATGGCGGCCAGGCGCAATACCAATTTGCGGGGCTTATAAACAACTTGTCGATAGTCGATTACAGGTTATAAAGAGCGAGGGAGAGCCCTCACAACACAATGATATGTGTTTTATGACTCAGTTCGCACATTTGTAATGTCCCAACTATAGCACCGAGTCGAAGCGCATCGAAGCGCATCGAAGCGTCAAATTTTTCACAAGTTTTAGGAACACGCAACATTTCAGACGCAGGTCAGTATGATTATACCGACTTTGTACATTGTGGCAACGATGATCGAAATTCGAGTATCTAAACATAATGACTTCAGAGTGAAATGGACCTAAACTGCCTTGTTTCGAGTTCGCCAATACATTCAGTTATTCGTCTACATCCAGTGCCCCAAGCGGATATTTTGCAAAATAAATAGGTATTCAAAGTACTGAATTACGATTTTCGAATTTCGAATGTCCTTATACCCGTATTACTAATTCCCCGGAATTCTGACAGCTGTCATTGTCATTTACAGATGAGTTATTTGTATGGAGAACAGGGTTAACATCAACGAAGTACGATTTTACCCCAAACTACTTTAATTCCCTGTCATGATAAAAAGCCATATGCCGCGTAATAATATTACTCGTTTCGCCTTAAAATAGAAAACACCAAGAGTGGAAACTAGAAAGTGCACTTTGACAGCAACAGAAAACAAAAGAAGCACATTGAAAAAATTTATTCAAAAATGGATGTCGAATGACATTATCACCATGAAGTGTCTGTCAGGCATTTGTCATATCTACATGCGGCAGTTGATTTGTATTTGCATAAGTTTTGAATTTTTTATCTTTTTTGTGGGAATTGTTTTATCTCTGGTAACATTACAAAACGTCAGAATTCCAGGGAATTAGCAATACGGGTATAGGTCCATTTTGCTCTGATATTATATTCGATATTCGAAATCTAACAGCGTTTTCTAGATGCGTTGATTCTCATGGATTGGTTTGTTGATGAATTTTCAAAAATGCAATATTAGCTAAGCAGGGAGTCTACCTAAAATCCAAAAAAATTGTCTGTACGTAATTTACACACGATAGAAGTGAAAATTATATTCTAATTTTTTGAATGCTCCAAAATATTATGTAAATATTATACTTATTAAACATTAGAACCTTGTTTATGCTTTTGAAATATTTGGGTTTATGATTTGGGTTCAAAATCGGAACGTATGCGGAGAGCGGTCGTCTTGGATACCGACTGTATTCTCTATCTTATGTATGTTTATCTTTCTCTGTCACTTGTACAGCATCTGGGAACTCATACGACCTCCTGTCACTTTATGGACTCCTGGTACGCAAGAGAGCATTTTGGTATCGCTTTTTCGTTTCATAGAATTTCAAATGCACCACAATACTAAAGAAGTTTCACTTCATAAATACAAGTATAAATTGAAAATTTAAAAAACGATTTTCATCAAACATAGCTAACAACACTCTCTCGACTAACTCATCTTTCAAACGAAAAAAACCGCATTCAAATCGGTTCACCCGTTTGAGCGCTACAGGGGACCAGACAGACACACAGACACACACACACCACACACAGACACGTCAAACTTATAACACTCCGTCGTTTTTGCGTCGGGGATTAAAAAACATGGCAAATGGCGAGACAAAAAAATTTTGGGGACCTCTGAGTTAAAGCATACCTAGAGAAGCAGTTGTAGGTGGGCGTGGTGTTCTGCTTGGCTGAGAACATATGGATGTGGCCCCCTAGGTCTCCGAACACGAGAGCTTGGCTGGTAGACGACACATCCATCACGCTGCACTGGGAGTTATTGGTCCCCACCTAAAACAATACACCCGTGTTTTATTAACTGACTTCAAAAAAAGGAGGTTATCAATTCGACACGTATATTATTTATTATTACAACCGCAACATCTATTAGGGCATCAAAACAAATATAAACAAGTATAAATTGAAAATTTAAAAAACCCCCGACATTCGCCATTTTGTGGCGGCGGCCATCTTGAATTTGCAATAGTGCTATTCTGCTAGTCAAGCCCTTTCATTTGATACCCATATTGAGGGTGTTGTGATAAAATATGTAATCCGTCATTTTGTAGCGGCGGCCATCTTGGATCGATTTTCATCAAACATAGCTAACAACACTCTCGACTAATTCAACTTTCAAACAAAAAAAACCGCATTCAAATCGGTCCACGCGTTTGAGCGCCACAGGGGAACAGACAGACACACACACACACACACACACACACACACACACACACACACACACACACACACACACACACACACACACACACACACACACACACACACACACACAGACACGTGAAACTTATAACACCCCGTCGTTTTTTCCGGCACGCCGGCACGAAGTGCAGCAGCTGCGGCGGCGACGCCGTCGGGATCTGGCGCAGCGACGCGCCGCCCGCGCGCCGCACGTCCCACACCACCACGTACGGCTCGGCGCCCGCTCACGCTCACGATGCGCTAGCGGTAGCGGCTAGCGCCCGCTCACCTGGAACACGGAGTGCGCGGCGAGCTTGTCGTTGACGCCCAGCACGGTGACGTGGCCGTCGCTCGCCGCGGCGACCGCGCGGCCCGACACCGCCGGCACGAAGTGCAGCAGCTGCGGCGGCGACGCCGTCGGGATCTGGCGCAGCGACGCGCCGCCCGCGCGCCGCACGTCCCACACCACCACGTACGGCTCGGCGCCCGCTCACGCTCACGATGCGCTAGCGGTAGCGGCTAGCGCCCGCTCACCTGGAACACGGAGTGCGCGGCGAGCTTGTCGTTGACGCCCAGCACGGTGACGTGGCCGTCGCTCGCCGCGGCGACCGCGCGGCCCGACACCGCCGGCACGAAGTGCAGCAGCTGCGGCGGCGACGCCGTCGGGATCTGGCGCAGCGACGCGCCGCCCGCGCGCCGCACGTCCCACACCACCACGTACGGCTCGGCGCCCGCTCACGCTCACGATGCGCTAGCGGTAGCGGCTAGCGCCCGCTCACCTGGAACACGGAGTGCGCGGCGAGCTTGTCGTTGACGCCCAGCACGGTGACGTGGCCGTCGCTCGCCGCGGCGACCGCGCGGCCCGACACCGCCGGCACGAAGTGCAGCAGCTGCGGCGGCGACGCCGTCGGGATCTGGCGCAGCGACGCGCCGCCCGCGCGCCGCACGTCCCACACCACCACGTACGGCTCGGCGCCCGCTCACGCTCACGATGCGCTAGCGGTAGCGGCTAGCGCCCGCTCACCTGGAACACGGAGTGCGCGGCGAGCTTGTCGTTGACGCCCAGCACGGTGACGTGGCCGTCGCTCGCCGCGGCGACCGCGCGGCCCGACACCGCCGGCACGAAGTGCAGCAGCTGCGGCGGCGACGCCGTCGGGATCTGGCGCAGCGACGCGCCGCCCGCGCGCCGCACGTCCCACACCACCACGTACGGCTCGGCGCCCGCTCACGCTCACGATGCGCTAGCGGTAGCGGCTAGCGCCCGCTCACCTGGAACACGGAGTGCGCGGCGAGCTTGTCGTTGACGCCCAGCACGGTGACGTGGCCGTCGCTCGCCGCGGCGACCGCGCGGCCCGACACCGCCGGCACGAAGTGCAGCAGCTGCGGCGGCGACGCCGTCGGGATCTGGCGCAGCGACGCGCCGCCCGCGCGCCGCACGTCCCACACCACCACGTACGGCTCGGCGCCCGCTCACGCTCACGATGCGCTAGCGGTAGCGGCTAGCGCCCGCTCACCTGGAACACGGAGTGCGCGGCGAGCTTGTCGTTGACGCCCAGCACGGTGACGTGGCCGTCGCTCGCCGCGGCGACCGCGCGGCCCGACACCGCCGGCACGAAGTGCAGCAGCTGCGGCGGCGACGCCGTCGGGATCTGGCGCAGCGACGCGCCGCCCGCGCGCCGCACGTCCCACACCACCACGTACGGCTCGGCGCCCGCTCACGCTCACGATGCGCTAGCGGTAGCGGCTAGCGCCCGCTCACCTGGAACACGGAGTGCGCGGCGAGCTTGTCGTTGACGCCCAGCACGGTGACGTGGCCGTCGCTCGCCGCGGCGACCGCGCGGCCCGACACCGCCGGCACGAAGTGCAGCAGCTGCGGCGGCGACGCCGTCGGGATCTGGCGCAGCGACGCGCCGCCCGCGCGCCGCACGTCCCACACCACCACGTACGGCTCGGCGCCCGCTCACGCTCACGATGCGCTAGCGGTAGCGGCTAGCGCCCGCTCACCTGGAACACGGAGTGCGCGGCGAGCTTGTCGTTGACGCCCAGCACGGTGACGTGGCCGTCGCTCGCCGCGGCGACCGCGCGGCCCGACACCGCCGGCACGAAGTGCAGCAGCTGCGGCGGCGACGCCGTCGGGATCTGGCGCAGCGACGCGCCGCCCGCGCGCCGCACGTCCCACACCACCACGTACGGCTCGGCGCCCGCTCACGCTCACGATGCGCTAGCGGTAGCGGCTAGCGCCCGCTCACCTGGAACACGGAGTGCGCGGCGAGCTTGTCGTTGACGCCCAGCACGGTGACGTGGCCGTCGCTCGCCGCGGCGACCGCGCGGCCCGACACCGCCGGCACGAAGTGCAGCAGCTGCGGCGGCGACGCCGTCGGGATCTGGCGCAGCGACGCGCCGCCCGCGCGCCGCACGTCCCACACCACCACGTACGGCTCGGCGCCCGCTCACGCTCACGATGCGCTAGCGGTAGCGGCTAGCGCCCGCTCACCTGGAACACGGAGTGCGCGGCGAGCTTGTCGTTGACGCCCAGCACGGTGACGTGGCCGTCGCTCGCCGCGGCGACCGCGCGGCCCGACACCGCCGGCACGAAGTGCAGCAGCTGCGGCGGCGACGCCGTCGGGATCTGGCGCAGCGACGCGCCGCCCGCGCGCCGCACGTCCCACACCACCACGTACGGCTCGGCGCCCGCTCACGCTCACGATGCGCTAGCGGTAGCGGCTAGCGCCCGCTCACCTGGAACACGGAGTGCGCGGCGAGCTTGTCGTTGACGCCCAGCACGGTGACGTGGCCGTCGCTCGCCGCGGCGACCGCGCGGCCCGACACCGCCGGCACGAAGTGCAGCAGCTGCGGCGGCGACGCCGTCGGGATCTGGCGCAGCGACGCGCCGCCCGCGCGCCGCACGTCCCACACCACCACGTACGGCTCGGCGCCCGCTCACGCTCACGATGCGCTAGCGGTAGCGGCTAGCGCCCGCTCACCTGGAACACGGAGTGCGCGGCGAGCTTGTCGTTGACGCCCAGCACGGTGACGTGGCCGTCGCTCGCCGCGGCGACCGCGCGGCCCGACACCGCCGGCACGAAGTGCAGCAGCTGCGGCGGCGACGCCGTCGGGATCTGGCGCAGCGACGCGCCGCCCGCGCGCCGCACGTCCCACACCACCACGTACGGCTCGGCGCCCGCTCACGCTCACGATGCGCTAGCGGTAGCGGCTAGCGCCCGCTCACCTGGAACACGGAGTGCGCGGCGAGCTTGTCGTTGACGCCCAGCACGGTGACGTGGCCGTCGCTCGCCGCGGCGACCGCGCGGCCCGACACCGCCGGCACGAAGTGCAGCAGCTGCGGCGGCGACGCCGTCGGGATCTGGCGCAGCGACGCGCCGCCCGCGCGCCGCACGTCCCACACCACCACGTACGGGCTCGGCGCCCGCTCACGCTCACGATGCGCTAGCGGTAGCGGCTAGCGCCCGCTCACCTGGAACACGGAGTGCGCGGCGAGCTTGTCGTTGACGCCCAGCACGGTGACGTGGCCGTCGCTCGCCGCGGCGACCGCGCGGCCCGACACCGCCGGCACGAAGTGCAGCAGCTGCGGCGGCGACGCCGTCGGGATCTGGCGCAGCGACGCGCCGCCCGCGCGCCGCACGTCCCACACCACCACGTACGGCTCGGCGCCCGCTCACGCTCACGATGCGCTAGCGGTAGCGGCTAGCGCCCGCTCACCTGGAACACGGAGTGCGCGGCGAGCTTGTCGTTGACGCCCAGCACGGTGACGTGGCCGTCGCTCGCCGCGGCGACCGCGCGGCCCGACACCGCCGGCACGAAGTGCAGCAGCTGCGGCGGCGACGCCGTCGGGATCTGGCGCAGCGACGCGCCGCCCGCGCGCCGCACGTCCCACACCACCACGTACGGCTCGGCGCCCGCTCACGCTCACGATGCGCTAGCGGTAGCGGCTAGCGCCCGCTCACCTGGAACACGGAGTGCGCGGCGAGCTTGTCGTTGACGCCCAGCACGGTGACGTGGCCGTCGCTCGCCGCGGCGACCGCGCGGCCCGACACCGCCGGCACGAAGTGCAGCAGCTGCGGCGGCGACGCCGTCGGGATCTGGCGCAGCGACGCGCCGCCCGCGCGCCGCACGTCCCACACCACCACGTACGGCTCGGCGCCCGCTCACGCTCACGATGCGCTAGCGGTAGCGGCTAGCGCCCGCTCACCTGGAACACGGAGTGCGCGGCGAGCTTGTCGTTGACGCCCAGCACGGTGACGTGGCCGTCGCTCGCCGCGGCGACCGCGCGGCCCGACACCGCCGGCACGAAGTGCAGCAGCTGCGGCGGCGACGCCGTCGGGATCTGGCGCAGCGACGCGCCGCCCGCGCGCCGCACGTCCCACACCACCACGTACGGCTCGGCGCCCGCTCACGCTCACGATGCGCTAGCGGTAGCGGCTAGCGCCCGCTCACCTGGAACACGGAGTGCGCGGCGAGCTTGTCGTTGACGCCCAGCACGGTGACGTGGCCGTCGCTCGCCGCGGCGACCGCGCGGCCCGACACCGCCGGCACGAAGTGCAGCAGCTGCGGCGGCGACGCCGTCGGGATCTGGCGCAGCGACGCGCCGCCCGCGCGCCGCACGTCCCACACCACCACGTACGGCTCGGCGCCCGCTCACGCTCACGATGCGCTAGCGGTAGCGGCTAGCGCCCGCTCACCTGGAACACGGAGTGCGCGGCGAGCTTGTCGTTGACGCCCAGCACGGTGACGTGGCCGTCGCTCGCCGCGGCGACCGCGCGGCCCGACACCGCCGGCACGAAGTGCAGCAGCTGCGGCGGCGACGCCGTCGGGATCTGGCGCAGCGACGCGCCGCCCGCGCGCCGCACGTCCCACACCACCACGTACGGCTCGGCGCCCGCTCACGCTCACGATGCGCTAGCGGTAGCGGCTAGCGCCCGCTCACCTGGAACACGGAGTGCGCGGCGAGCTTGTCGTTGACGCCCAGCACGGTGACGTGGCCGTCGCTCGCCGCGGCGACCGCGCGGCCCGACACCGCCGGCACGAAGTGCAGCAGCTGCGGCGGCGACGCCGTCGGGATCTGGCGCAGCGACGCGCCGCCCGCGCGCCGCACGTCCCACACCACCACGTACGGCTCGGCGCCCGCTCACGCTCACGATGCGCTAGCGGTAGCGGCTAGCGCCCGCTCACCTGGAACACGGAGTGCGCGGCGAGCTTGTCGTTGACGCCCAGCACGGTGACGTGGCCGTCGCTCGCCGCGGCGACCGCGCGGCCCGACACCGCCGGCACGAAGTGCAGCAGCTGCGGCGGCGACGCCGTCGGGATCTGGCGCAGCGACGCGCCGCCCGCGCGCCGCACGTCCCACACCACCACGTACGGCTCGGCGCCCGCTCACGCTCACGATGCGCTAGCGGTAGCGGCTAGCGCCCGCTCACCTGGAACACGGAGTGCGCGGCGAGCTTGTCGTTGACGCCCAGCACGGTGACGTGGCCGTCGCTCGCCGCGGCGACCGCGCGGCCCGACACCGCCGGCACGAAGTGCAGCAGCTGCGGCGGCGACGCCGTCGGGATCTGGCGCAGCGACGCGCCGCCCGCGCGCCGCACGTCCCACACCACCACGTACGGCTCGGCGCCCGCTCACGCTCACGATGCGCTAGCGGTAGCGGCTAGCGCCCGCTCACCTGGAACACGGAGTGCGCGGCGAGCTTGTCGTTGACGCCCAGCACGGTGACGTGGCCGTCGCTCGCCGCGGCGACCGCGCGGCCCGACACCGCCGGCACGAAGTGCAGCAGCTGCGGCGGCGACGCCGTCGGGATCTGGCGCAGCGACGCGCCGCCCGCGCGCCGCACGTCCCACACCACCACGTACGGCTCGGCGCCCGCTCACGCTCACGATGCGCTAGCGGTAGCGGCTAGCGCCCGCTCACCTGGAACACGGAGTGCGCGGCGAGCTTGTCGTTGACGCCCAGCACGGTGACGTGGCCGTCGCTCGCCGCGGCGACCGCGCGGCCCGACACCGCCGGCACGAAGTGCAGCAGCTGCGGCGGCGACGCCGTCGGGATCTGGCGCAGCGACGCGCCGCCCGCGCGCCGCACGTCCCACACCACCACGTACGGCTCGGCGCCCGCTCACGCTCACGATGCGCTAGCGGTAGCGGCTAGCGCCCGCTCACCTGGAACACGGAGTGCGCGGCGAGCTTGTCGTTGACGCCCAGCACGGTGACGTGGCCGTCGCTCGCCGCGGCGACCGCGCGGCCCGACACCGCCGGCACGAAGTGCAGCAGCTGCGGCGGCGACGCCGTCGGGATCTGGCGCAGCGACGCGCCGCCCGCGCGCCGCACGTCCCACACCACCACGTACGGCTCGGCGCCCGCTCACGCTCACGATGCGCTAGCGGTAGCGGCTAGCGCCCGCTCACCTGGAACACGGAGTGCGCGGCGAGCTTGTCGTTGACGCCCAGCACGGTGACGTGGCCGTCGCTCGCCGCGGCGACCGCGCGGCCCGACACCGCCGGCACGAAGTGCAGCAGCTGCGGCGGCGACGCCGTCGGGATCTGGCGCAGCGACGCGCCGCCCGCGCGCCGCACGTCCCACACCACCACGTACGGCTCGGCGACCGCTCCCGAGGAACTGGGTAACACGCAACCATGTCACACGACAAAACTACCACACGAATAAAGCAGATACAAAGAGCAAAAAGTATTGTATAGATCGACCAGAATCTCATGAAAAATAGGGAAATTAAATTTTGTAGTAAGCAACACTAGGTTAACTCGGCTGCCCTAAAGATAAACAAAGTAATTACATTCAGAACACCTTACCTGGGATCGTTTCTCAAAACGAAAAATCAAGCAACTGCATTTTAAATACAAAAACAAAGTGATCAACATCCAATTACTTCTGTTTTTGTGTTGTGCTTGTCGTTTACTTGGTTTTGCATTTATATTCCGGGTTAGTGTGTGCAGTTACTTTGTTTGGGCAATTCAAATTTCAGTAAACGGTTCAAGTTGAAATATTAAACTGTGGTAAAAAACTACTCGACATAAAACTTTTGTTAATGCAAAGTCAATTTCACAAAAAATGACAGTTACTTTGTATATCGCTAGGGCAGCCGCTACTAACTTTGGAATTTCATTTCCGTATTTTTCATGAGATTCAGGTCGACTTATACAAACATGTAACTGCAGTTAATAACATAAACATGTTGTAGACACTGTAGCAAATTAATGCTACCTAACAAAGTTAGCCACACCTCTCTATACTCATATACTCTCACTTTGTGATTCCAAGGTATTTTGACAGCCGTCAGACAGCCGTCAACTGTCGAGATGACAAGTGAGGATGGATTTTTGCTAGACGAGCTAGAATGTTCTTTTGGAAATACTAATTATTGTAATTGATAATAAATCGATTGCATCTTAATTCTTAATTACGTACCTTAATTACGAAGGCTAATTTTATCTACATCCCAAACTGGGTAAGTTGTGCAAAGAAACAAAATAAATACTTCTATCTTATTGTTATTATTGTTAGTTTATTGTTGAAAATGTGTTAAGTCATTTGTAATGCATTTGTACAGTTGTTTTTCTCACTTAATAGTCTTAATAGTTGTAGTCGGTCTGTTGTTATACACCCATTTAATTAGTATTGTATTGTATCACAATAATTATGGTGTATATTATTAGTAAATAGTAATATCACAAAATGTACATGAATAGATACCTAGATACTGTAATTTTATGCCGGACTGCCATACCCAGAAGCATGTAGAACGTAGGCGGTAGGAGCCCTCTTGCCTTGCCCATAGATTAGATGGCAGCTCCGGGGACAGCATAAAATTTAAACTTATACTGAACATAACCATAACATTACCTTACAGGAACTTCCCCGGGTTAATAAAATTGAAAGGGAACTGTATTAAGTATTGAAGAGCACTATATAAGGCCTATAGATCAGCGTTGACCCCGACCCTGTACGGTACTATGCATGAAACAATAAACTGAACTTGCACAGATATCTTTTATTTTAATCCAAGGAAAAGATATTGTGACAATTGTTGCGCTGCTGGCGCAAACTTGAAGAGCAGGGAGAGGTGAATAATGTACACACCGACTCGTATTGTAATAGCATGTATTTACAGAATTATTTACATCTTATATACTAAAATTTACAAGGAAATGAATTTACGGAAGATCGTGGTAATCACGTATTTGCTATCTCCGCAAGGTGACAAATATAAAACATTTGATTTGACATTAAAAATGGAATAACAAAAATGTATCTTTTATGGTCACGTACTGTGTGCCATAGAATTCCCGCCTTGAAAAAGATTTGTACATCGAAAATTGAAAATAAGGATCATAAATTGAATGTTACATTAATCGTCTATTGCAAAACGAACGGTGGGACGAGATATGCGTCCTGAACGTGTTATCTTTTGCTTCTTCAAATTACTGTGATCTGTTGCTATGTTGCTGTTTCTATTTGTGCTCTCGTCGCGTTCTTCGTTCAACAGAAATGCTGGTTTTAACCGATCTATTGATACGTTGTACTCCTTGTTGTCACGTTCAATTGTGAATACTTTGCTATTTCGCCTGATGACACGGAAAGGTCCTTCATATGGAGGAGTTAAAGATGGACGTAGTCTATCGCATCTCAAAAATACGTGCGTACAATCTGACAGGCGTGGATGTACGAAAACGTTACGATCCGAATTTTCTCTTTGCGGAATGCTCGTGACTCGGCTTATGTTTTCTTTAATTTTTTGAATGAAGTCGGGGTATGTTGTTTCCGAACAGAAAAAGCTTGCTGGTAACTTGATTGTTGTGCCATAAACGAGTTCTGCGGCACTGCATCCAGTATCTTGTCGATAACTAGAGCGTATACCGAATAAAACTGATGGCAATTCTTTTGTCCAGTTTGTTGTATTTGCGCGAGCCATTAGTGCTGCTTTAAGTGTTCTGTGTAATCTCTCTACTTTTGCGTTTGATTGTGGGTGATATGGCGTTGTTCGGAATTTTTCGAATCCCATTAATTTCGCGAGATTCCTGAATATTTCCCCGTCCATTTGGCGGCCCAAATCTGTGGTTATGTAGTCCGGCGCCCATAACGTGTTTTTCCCTTGAGATCTAAGGCTGGCTTGTAGACGTCGCATGCTTTCTATTGATTGTATATATATCTATGCGGTGTAGATTGTGTATCTCTTAGATTGTAAATTGTAGCATGTTGTTATTTCTTTATTTTAGTTGCGCTTTGTAAATCAATTTCTTCATTTTATTATTTTCTACCTTATTTTGTTATTAGTTGTTTTAGTTGCACTTATTTATAATTTAGTTTATTATTCTGTTTACCAAGTACCCACATACCGATATTGTAAAAAAAAAAAATTGTTAGTAGGTACTCGTTAAACATAACTTATGCTTCATACTATCATCAATTCTATAATTATTGTGCTTAGTATTTTTTTTTTGCTCATTTAAATGTGTATGTAGTTCAATAGTAGCTTAAGTTTTGCACAACATACCTTGACTCTCAAAATGTCTCACCCAATTAAAGGAGATGTCCCAAAATTGCCCCAGAGTCGTTTTAAGTTTGTATAGTGAAAAATACCAATAGACCTAACTATATAAATCTAATAAAATTACTTTATAATTATTATTTTGAAAGACAAAAATAGAAACCTACGAACTAGCGGGGTTTTTTAAATTCATTCTAAAAAGAAGTATTTTTATTTCCTGTTATTGTTTACTGCCATTTTATTTACAGCTATAGTCTGATTTTTATTTGACGTGACGTTTGATGACTTTTAATGTTGCTAGAGATAAAACAGTTCCCACAAAAAAGATAATAAATTCAAAACTTACGTAAATAAAAATCAATTGCTTCATGTAGATATGACAAATGCCTGACAGATACTTCAGGTACTTTAGTTAGGGGTAAAATCGAAATCCAGTTAGTAACCCTATTTTTGATACAAATAACTCATTCTATTTTTGACGTGTCAAAATAACAGACAGTTGTCATGACAACAACTGTCTGTTATTTTTAAATGACAACTGTAATTAAAAATCAGACTATAGTGGTGTCCGACACAATACAAGCAAGTACTCGATACTTTTGGTATCGAATCACTACTTTCAAGTCTTACTTGGTATCGGAAGAAAAGTATCAATTCGAATCGATGCGCAGATACGAGTTTCTAATATTTAAAAAAAAAAATAGATCCGACTTCAGTCGATTCGAACTAAAAAGTTTAAAATAATATTTTATTTATTTAGATTGACGATTAAACTACCTAACTCGAATAATATATAATTTTTCGAAGTCGGGGGATAAATGACTTTCATATTTTTCTAGTTGAATATGTGCCCCCCGCATCCCGGACAGCTTCGCGCTCCGCAGCTATCATGGTTCACCGCGCTCGCCTTCAAAAGTGGATACCTAATCTGACTTTACTTGCATTTACTTTTACATTTACTTTTTATTTTATATGGATTGCATGTGGTTTAGCGCCGACTCCAAAAAATTATATATTATTTCAATTAGGTAGTTTAATCGTAGTATCGTTAAATCGTAGTAGTCACATACATACTCGTACATACGGGTCGAACACAGAACCTCCTTTTTTGAAGTTGGTTAAAAAAACCGGCCACATGCAGTGTCGTCTGCGTTTTAAACAAAATGACGAAACTCCTTTTAGGTTTTGACATTATTTTAAATCTTTAACGATTGTCAGTGAACTGACAGTGATCAAACTATATTTTTGGCCCGACTTTTCTGTACAATGTGTATCATTCCACCAAACCGTACCGAATGATATCCTACTAATATTATAAATGTGAAAGTGTGGATGTTTGGATGTTTGGATGTTTGTTACTCAATCACGCCGCAACTACTGAACCGATTTGGCTGAAATTTTGAATGGAGATAGATTATTCCCTGACTTAAAACATAGGCTACTATTTATCCCGAAAAATCTAAAAGTTCTGGTATCGAATCACTACTTTCAAGTCTTACTTGGTATCGGAAGAAAAGTATCAATTCGAATCGATGCGCAGATACGAGTTTCTAATATTTAAAAAAAAAAATAGATCCGACTTCAGTCGATTCGAACTAAAAAGTTTAAAATAATATTTTATTTATTTAGATTGACGATTAAACTACCTAACTCGAATAATATATAATTTTTCGAAGTCGGGGGATAAATGACTTTCATATTTTTCTAGTTGAATATGTGCCCCCCGCATCCCGGACAGCTTCGCGCTCCGCAGCTATCATGGTTCACCGCGCTCGCGTTCAAAAGTGGATACCTAATCTGACTTTACTTGCATTTACTTTTACATTTACTTTTTATTTTATATGGATTGCATGTGGTTTAGCGCCGACTCCAAAAAATTATATATTATTTCAATTAGGTGGTTTAATCGTAGTATCGTTAAATCGTAGTAGTCACATACATACTCGTACATACGGGTCGAACACAGAACCTCCTTTTTTTGAAGTTGGTTAAAAAAACCGGCCACATGCAGTGTCGTCTGCGTTTTAAACAAAATGACGAAACTCCTTTTAGGTTTTGACATTATTTTAAATCTTTAACGATTGTCAGTGAACTGACAGTGATCAAACTATATTTTTGGCCCGACTTTTCTGTACAATGTGTATCATTCCACCAAACCGTACCGAATGATATCCTACTATAATATTATAAATGTGAAAGTGTGGATGTTTGGATGTTTGGATGTTTGGATGTTTGGATGTTTAGATGTTTGGATGTTTGTTACTCAATCACGCCGCAACTACTGAACCGATTTGGCTGAAATTTTGAATGGAGATAGATTATTCCCTGACTTAAAACATAGGCTACTATTTATCCCGAAAAATCTAAAAGTTCTCACGGGATTTTGAAAAAACCGAAATCTATAGCTACAGCTTTAGGTAGATTACTATAGAAAACTTCCTTGAAAGTAGGTATAAAGGTTGGAAAAGGGAGCGGGAACGGGAACCGGAAATCCACGATTCCCTCGGGATACCAAAATTGTGCAAAACAAAAATTCACGCGGGCGAAGCCGCGGGCATTCTCTAGTTGATCGATAAAATTAGCAACTGAATCGTATACCACTGTATCGATCTACATAAGTATCGGATTTGGATCGTGACGAACATCCCTATACAAGGAACTTCGTTGAGCTGCATGTTTGCGCTTATGTGATTTTCTTGTATTTTACCAATTTTGCTCTGTTTTGTGTAATTCTTCCAGTCTGCGTCAAGTAATTGACCACTAGTTCATGCTCCGCGGCAGTGCTTATATAAGTTTGCATCAGAACATTCGTGAGCGAAACGTGAATTAGAGATTTTGACTCTGTTGTGTTGTGACATCTCGGCGGCAATGGCGTTTCCTAATCGTTGTGTTAATTATACCATTACTTTCGATGATCCTATCTCGAAGAGTGCTTGGATTAATATCAGCAGTTGGACAGTTCCAAATATCACTAAGTACGTTAAATACCAAATAATACTTTGTGTTCGTTAAATTATCTGTTGCAAAATATTTTTAGGATATTTTTAGTGAGATGTTAGGGTACTCAATAAGCAATAACCATACTATCTAGGGTCAAGAATACTATTTATTATTAATTTACTCAGAAAAACCAATCCAAAGGTAAAAGTTTCATCGTGACGCATAAACTTTTTTTCTGGGGCAAACAATGTATTGGGGAAGGGCCATCTCCTTTCTCTTACTCCAAAAATCAGAATTAATCTATGAGGTGATAATTAGAGGCGAATCACCCGCAGATAATGTATCAGAGCTGCGCCGCCAAATTACAAAGTTAACACAAAAATATCCCTCTGAGGAAGTGTTAGAGTCTTGCCTTGATTTTGTCGAAGACCACACAGGCATCATTGAAGTGTTAGCAAAAATTAAATGCAATATTGAAGTTTTAAAAACTGAATTGCAAAAGTCACTGGTTGATCGTACTTTAAATTTATTCAACCACCTGCATCACAGATTACAGAGGGTTGTTACACCCAAGAAAGCCGAGAGTGTGGTTGCTCTTACTAATGCCAGAGAATCTTATGATACATTATACATACAGTTCCAGAAACTGGCTAACACAGACTCCGAATCGCGTTCTCGTGCCGAGTCCTTGTCTACCTCAGATAATGAGCAAGTTTGTTCATTGGACAATCTAACTAAATTATCTATCTCTTGTGAACGTAGCTTGTCTTCGGACTTAGCAAAGATAAAATTTGATGGTAAATCCTGTGTACGCTCATTCATAGAGCGTATTGAGGAGTTTCGCTTATCCAAAGATGTGAACGATAAAAAAATGTTTTCCTATGCTTCTGATGTATTTACAGGAGACGCTCTTCATTGGTATAGAAGCGTTAAATCGCAATTCGAAACCTGGAAAGATCTCCTAATTGCTCTTAAAGAAGATTTTGACTTAGTCGACTATGATTATAGGATGCTTACAGAAATTCGAAGCCGCACTCAGGGATCTACAGAAAATATAATTACATACTTTGCTATTATGAAGGGCATGTTCTCACGGCTTAATAAGAGTTTGACTGAAGAGGAAAAATTAGATATTTTATTACATAATATTAGGCCCTGCTATGCGAATGCCTTGTTCACATGTTCGGAAATAAAAGACATTGACCAACTACGGTCAATCTGTCGCAATTATGAACGTATTAGAACACGAAGTGATAACTTTAAGGAACCACCAAGCTCGACCCCTAGTTCTGTGGCACCTGAATTTGCTTACCGCCCCTTAAAAGAACCAAATAAATCTAATTACATGCAAAAATACTACAATTCATCAAATTCTAAGCCCAATACATACAATACTAATAACTCTAGTAACACAGATAAAGTACATAATGCTAATAAATCTTACGCTATCAATAATACACCCACCAAACCAAAGATTAAATATTGTTATCGCTGTCGTGTTGACACCCACTCCATGAATGAATGTGAGGCTGACCGCACAATTTTTTGCTTCAAGTGTGGATTAAAAGACCATCGCACTCCTGATTGCCCAAAATGTAATGAAAAGGTTACGGAATTAAAAAACTAAATGTTGAAAATTGTAGCACAGCTAAGGTTAGTTCAAAATTTGATCGCTCGGATTGGACTAACTGGTTAGCAGCTATTCGAAATTTCTTCACTTCTTACAATATTGCTTCAATTTTCAATAAAATACCGAGCGGTGACCCCAGACCTTACTTAAAGGTAAAGATTAACAAGATTGAAGGGTTACACATTTACGGTCTCTTAGATTCAGGTTCTGCTGTTAGTATACTAGGTAACAATGCCCACAAACAATTACTATTAAAGTATAACTTCACATTAAATACTGAACAAAAAATAAATGTCACTGCTGCTGGTGGCCAAAAAATTTGCTCCCAAGGTTATATTTTATTGCCGTTAATTTTTAATGGTCAATACAAATTTATTAAAGCTCACGTTATTCCTGAAATTGACACTACTCTCATACTTGGCATTGATTTTTGGAAAGAATTTAAAATATTTCCAAAACACTTGACTTCTATAAACTATTTTTCTGCACATGAGGCTCCATTAAGTGAGATTATTAGCAGTGAAAGCTCAAATACTTTCATTAACAGCTACGATAACCTTAATGACTATGAAAAGAAAATCTCAAACGAGTTAATTAAGAAATTTACTGAAATATCCTTCGAAACTAAAGGATTAGGTAGAACCTCTGTCATTACACATAAAATAGATACAGGGGATGTAGAACCTATCAGGCAGCGTAGTTATCGTTTATCACCAGAAAAAAAACGCATAATTACTGAGTTAGTTGACGAAATGCTCTCTCTCGATGTCATAGAACCAACTGAAAGTCCTTGGTCGTCTCCGGTTCTAATAGTCGGTAAAAAAGACGGCAAACCTCGATTCTGTCTAGACAGTCGTAAACTTAATTCTGTTACTCGAAAGGATGCTTATAGTTTACCATACGTATCAGAAATTTTGGACAACTTAAGGGATGCGAAATACCTCTCAAGCGTTGATCTGTCTAAGGCTTTTTGGCAAATACCATTAAGAGCGTTGACGCACGGACCCGCTTCGCAAGTTTAGGCATTTACCTGGGATTCTTTGTTTACGTGAATGAACGCGCCGCTCCAAATGCAGTGTAGTGTAATAAACCGTTTTGATCTTTTTACCATTTTCAAACGGGCTATTTATTTTTTCAATATTCTTAGGCACCTATACCTAAGTTTTTAATTCGTAGATTTTTAATTTTATATAGCAGGCATAATTAATGTATAATGCTTGAAAAAGACCTTATAGAGTAGACCAGTACATAAAAAAATCAGCCAAGTGCGAGTCGGGCCTCGCTCTTTCAGGGTTCCGTACATAAATAAGAACAATATAATATTTTGGGTCTAAGAAATATTTAATTTCCGAGCTAGACATCGCAACAAACCGTGAAAGATAAACCCAAAAAAATGATCGTTTATTTTGGTCACAGCTTATAAACTATTTACTAAATCGTTGTTTTCAGTATTTGTTGTTTAAATAGAGCATATAGTACATAATATACTGAAATATCATATTCCCAACTAGTTTAGTTTTTGAGATAGCCCCCGTCACAAAAATGGTCTAAAACTGACAACTTTGATGGCCTCCCATTCCCTTATTTTTTGAGATAAAAATTAAAAGAATATATATTTGTACTCTACTTAATGAGCTCTAAACTATGATACCCCACAAGCTAGGGTAAAGAAAAAATTTTTTTTTCCGGCTCCTTTTTCATGTATGGGAGCCCACCTGAAAAATAATTTAATTCAATTTCTAATTCAATATTTGATTTTGGGTTAACGTTTTACACTAAATACCAAAATTTCAGGTTTGTAACTCATTTCGTCTGCGAGCTAGAGACCTGTGACCGGCGGACAGACGGACAGACAGACAGACAGACAGACAGACAGACAGCCGAGTGACATTAATAGGGCTCCGTTTTTACCCTTCGGGTACGGAACCCTAAAAATTATAATTGGAGAATATAGTACAGCTTCTGATATTGATTTTTTTATATACCTACTCCGTACTCGTGTAAGGGTAAGATAAGATAGTGAAGAAAAATGCAGATTCATTCAAAATCTTGTTAATTTACTTATTACATACCAGATTTTGCCCGCGGCTTCGCCCGTGTGAATTTCGGTTTTTTACAAATCCTGAGGGAATCGTGGATTTATCTTTTTACATATCTATAATATAATAAAACTGTAACAGATCCAATTCTGTACATTGAAGATATTTTGAAAATTTTTATCGGAGGGCACTCTATAATCGATACTGAAGCCAAAACTGCAATTTTTTTCATTTTTGTCTGTCTGTCTGTCTGTCTGTCTGTCTGTCTGTCTGTATCTTGGCCGCGCATCACGCCGAAACTACTGAATGGATTCGAATGAAACTTGGTACGATTTGAGTTTATACTCCGAGGTAGGTTATAGGATACTTTTTATCCCGAAATTCAGCACGGTTCCCTTGGGAGAGGAGATAAAAGTTAAAACGTGTATTTAGCTGTAATTCATTAACGCGTTATTCGATTTCACTCATTCTTTTTCTGTTAGAAAGGTAGTACTTTAAGTATTGTCCCGTAAATATTTCAAGGTCATAGGTTTTTTAGTTTAGAAATGACAGACATTACAATCCTCAGTATTGGGTTCAAATAAATTAGGACCCGGATCTTTGAACGTACGGCTTATTTTAAACTGGTGTGCGTTTAAATTTATGTTTGTCGGTCTGTCTATTTATTCCAGCTAATCTCCGAAACGGCTGGATCGATTTTAATGGAACTTTCAATGTTATAAGGAGTAACTTAGGCTACATTTAGTTTAGGTACCTACATAAAATAATTATGGGATCCGATCCGATCCGATCCTAACCTATAAACACGCGAACGAAGTCGCAGGGGTCAGCTAGTTTACAAAATAAAATTATTACTAAAGTAATTCAAAACAGGTAATAAATACATTTTCTGTATGTAGATTGTAGGTATACTAAATGAACATTAAATATACCGCTAATACAAAAATGCAATTAGAAATCATTCATTGTAATGACGCAATGTACCTTAATATATTAGAATTAATAAAATCTATATATATAAAACAAAGTTGTGTTAGTTCAAACACTTATAACTCGAGAACGGCTGGAGCGATTTTCATGGTTTTTGATTTGTCTCCGTTCAGAATAGCATAATAACTATTAAAAACATTGGAAAATTGACGAAAAAATAAAATAAGAGGAAAAACATTTTCCCATACAAAATGTTCGAGGGATTCGTAACTGTCAAACAACCCATCGCGTCGATACGGTAAACTCTCTCAACCGTACCTATATAATTCTTTGGTACGTATGTTAGTCACCTAACTCCTCCTAAACGGCTGGACTGATTTGTATAATATTTTGTGTGTATATTTCAATGGGTTCCTGGATGGTTTGAAAACCGTTGTTACCGGACGATAGTTTTTGTATACGATAGCTATTTTCTAGTTCATTTTCCACATAATATTATGTACTATGTTGGCCGCGAGTTCGTCAGCGTGGATTTAGGTTTTTAAAAATCCTGTGGGAACTATGTCAATTTTCGAGACGCAAGCTACCTCTGTACCTACCAAATTTTGTATAACGAATTTGTTAAATGGACGGACCTTTAAGAATTCCGTGAGAACTCTTTAATTTTTCGAGATAACATGTATAAATTGAAAATTTAAAAAACCCCCGACATTCGCCATTTTGTGGCGGCGGCCATGTTGGATTTACATAGTGCTATTCTGCTAGTCAAGACCTTTCATTTGATACCCATATTAAGGGAATTGTGAAAAATATGTAAACCGCCATTTTGTAGCGGCGGCCATCTTGGATCGATTTTCATCAAACATAGCTAACAACACTCTCGACTAATCCACCTTTCAAATAAAAAAAAACCGCATTCAAATCGGTCCACCCGTTTGAGCGCTACAGGGGAACAGACAGACAGACACACACACACACACACACACACACACACACACACACACAGACACGTGAAACTTATTACACCCCGTCGTTTTTGCGTCGGGGGTTAAAAAGTATCCTATATCCGTCCCCAGGATGTAAGCTAACTCTGTACCTAATTACATAAAAATCGGCAGACAGACAGACACACTTTCGCATTTATAATTTTATATAGTATGGATTACTGATTTACAACTATAATCCTCAACTATAACTATAATATAATATATTACAATTATTAAAAATACGTAAAAAGTTTTCATCTATCTGTAAGAAAAAATAGCAAGCATTAAAAATATCTAGTATTGAATAGTGACAGTCGCACTACAATTTTACGTATATTCCATGTAATCCAATAAGAATTGCCGAGACAAAAAGCGTTACGTCCGTTCGCGGAGAGGCCTCGGCTCATACTAGTTTCCTAGTTCAATTTCCTACTGCCTGTTTCTGCGTTTTGGTGTCTGTTTCAAAGTTATTTTATGGAAACAAATAGTAGTTAATTTTAGATTTTTTTTACTTATATTATTGCAAATATGGTTAACTTTTATATGTACTTAATTTTACTTATAAATGGCGAAAAATAATCTACTAAAATGACGGTTTTATATGTCTATAATTTACTGAAATTAAAATTCTTTTGCTTGGATTTTTATGATGTAAAAAACGCCAAATTAAAAAATGTTTTCTTCCACGTCTTTAGTTCAGGGCATTTCCTTTCATAAATATATCTTTGTGTGTGAATTGAACAAGTAACTTTTGACGTAGTGAACGTCAAAGATTCCACGAATCCCAAAATTCATAAATAGGCTTTTGGTATTTTGGCAATTAGACAAAAACTATCAATAAATTGCAAAATGTTGTCTTACAATTCCCTAGAACACAAAATTTTCTACAATGTAGTATAAATAAGTTTTTAAGTAAATGCATAGATTAACAACATATGAAGGGTCGAAATAGCTTAAAAATGAGCTAAAATGGCGCAGAACGCATCAACGCTCTTAAATGAATCTGATAGAGACAAAACAGCATTCTACGTCCCGGAACGTGGTACCTTTAGATTTAAAGTAACTCCCTTCGGTTTAACTAATGCGCCCGCCACACAACAAAGACTAGTAGACAAGTTATTCGGTCCAGAATTTGAATTAAAGGTATTTGCTTATCTTGATGACATAATAGTAGTTAGTAAAACATTTGATGAACATGTATCCCTCTTACAACGCGTACTAGATAAATTAAAGAATGCTAATCTAACTATAAACTTAGAAAAAAGTCAGTTCTTCAGAAAACAATTATGCTATTTAGGCTACATTGTGGACGCTGCTGGTCTTCGTACAGATCCGGCCAAAGTTGACGCTATACTTACTTAACCAACACCCACGACTAAAAAGGAGGTCAAACGTTTTTTTACCCGACTGGGTATATGTGTTTCACCTGTGTGTATGTATGTCCATTCCTATGTCCGCTTGTAACTAATCAACGGCTCAACGGATTTTGATAAATGATACGTCATTAGATTTGTCTCAATGACGCGAGTGTTATAGGGTACCTAAATTTAAAAAAAAAATCAAAATGGCGGACTTTATGCGCTTTAATGTGCGAGCTGAAAAAAAAATTTTTCTTCAAGACCCTCGAGTGGGGTATCAAAATAAAGGGATTCAAAAGGCAAATACGAAAATGTATAAATTTATATATTTGGAAACAATTTGGAGTGATAAATCGTAGAAAATGACCGTTTCCTATGTCAGTTCGTAACTACTTAACGGCTCAACCTATTTTGATAAATTATACGTCATTAGATTTGTCTTGACGGCGCAAATGTTACTGGGTACATAAAATTCATAAAAATTCAAAATGGCGAATGTTATGCACTTTAATGTGCGGGCTGAAAAAAATTTTTTTCTTCAAGACCCTCGAGTGGGGTATCAAAATAAAGGGCTTTAAAAGGCGAGTACGAAAATGTATACAATCTATATGTTTTAAATCAATTTGGAGTGACAAATCATGAAAAACAAAATAAATAACAACTACACTGTAAGTGGTACGGTGGTAGTTTATTAATTTTTTAGTTCGTTTTTTAGCATGGCAGTCGGGTTTTTTTAATTTTTAAATTATAGCTTGTTGGGCACTGCATCGTGGTACAGACGCTTTATACCGAATTTTAGTACAATCGCTGGCCCACTTAATAAACTTACTACTACTAAAAAAAACTCTCCACCATTCCAATGGACGCTTGAGGCTGATAAAGCCTTCTCAGACTTAAAATCACTGTTAGTCCAGGCCCCTGTTTTGGCCTGCCCGAATTTTGATTACCCTTTCGATATTCACACGGACGCGAGTAGTTATGGAATAGGGGGCATGCTGTCGCAGAATATCAATGGCATAGAGCACCCAGTTGCCTATATGAGCAGATCTTTGACAGGCCCAGAGCGTAACTACAGTGTGACAGAAAGAGAAACCCTCGCTGTTTTAGCTAGCCTAGAGCACTGGCGCTGTTACGTTGAGAGCGGCTTGACATGTAACATTTATACAGATCACGCAGCCTTAAAATGGTTTCTTTCACTTTCAAACCCTATAGGTCGTCTAGCTAGGTGGGGGGTCCGCCTTTCATCTTTCAATTTCGTAATTAGACATCGCCGTGGGAAGGACCACGTTATACCTGATGCATTATCTAGAACAGTCCCTGTAGCAGATATTACTTTAACTGACTCTAATAATACTAAAGATGAATGGTATTTAAATATTTACAAGGGTTGCCTCGAATCACCATCCAAATTTCCAAATTACACCATAAAAAATAATAAACTTTACAGATTCATGAAATCTAATAATCCACTGCACTCAGAGTTCGAGTGGAAAATTGTTGTACCGATAGAGTCACGATTGCAAATCTTATCACAAAATCACTCTGAACCGATTTCAGGTCATTTTGGCATATTCAAAACTTTTAAGCGTCTTAGTTTAAATTATTATTGGCCAAATATGCATAAAGATGTTGTCCAATTCGTTTCATCTTGTGATTCATGCTTGGCTTATAAATTACCTACCCACACCACTTTGGGCAAAATGGGCAGGCCAAAGGAATGCTTCCGACCATTTCAGGTTCTTTCCATCGATCTGGTAGGTCCTCTGCCTAAAACTAGAAAACAAAACTGTTATATTTTTGTTGTTACATGCTGTTTCTCAAAATACTGCTTAATTTTTCCTCTACGCAAAGCCACCTCAGATTTGATTGTGAAACACCTAGAAAATGATGTGTTTTTAGTGCATGGTGTGCCACAAACTATAATTTTAGATAATGGTTGTCAGTTTATAAGCCGAGAGCTCGATAAATTACTCAATACATACAATGTTCCAAATATACATTTTACACCCAAATATACTCCACAAATAAATACCGTGGAACGTTATAATAAAACTATTATCACGGCACTATCAACATTTGTCGAAGAGGACCATAGATCCTGGGATGTAAATATTGCTAAAGTACAGTTCGCCATTAATAACTCAGTCAACGAAACGACCGGTTTTACACCGTCCTTTCTCGTTCACGGAAGAGAACTCGTTACTTCCGGGTCTCATTATGTCAACAATGATACCCCAACTGATTTAGTGTTCCTTCCTCGAGACTTATATGCAGAAAACCTAGGACATTTGTCTAACATTTTTGATAAGGTGCAAGCCGCACTTTGGCGAAGCCACTTAAAAAATAGCCAAAGATACGACCTCAGACGTAAGGACATAGAATTTAATGTTGGGGATATTGTTTGGAAACGATGCTATTTTATAAGTGACAAGGATGCCTATTTCAGCAAAAAACTTGCACCCAAGTATCAAAAATGCAAAGTCCTAGAAAAGCGATCTCCTTTAGTTTATATACTTGAAGACTTCTCCGGTCGTAACATAGGCGCATGGCATATCAAGGACCTGAAGTTAGTAAAAAACTATAATAGGTAGTTTTAGACTAAGTTTAAGAATTTTACTTAGGCAAAATTCTACATAGGAAGGGCGGTACTGTAGCAAATTAATGCTACCTAACAAAGTTAGCCACACCTCTCTATACTCATATACTCTCACTTTGTGATTCCAAGGTATTTTGACAGCCGTCAGACAGCCGTCAACTGTCGAGATGACAAGTGAGGATGGATTTTGCTAGACGAGCTAGAATGTTCTTTTGGAAATACTAATTATTGTAATTGATAATAAATCGATTGCATCTTAATTCTTAATTACGTACCTTAATTACGAAGGCTAATTTTATCTACATCCCAAACTGGGTAAGTTGTGCAAAGAAACAAAATAAATACTTCTATCTTATTGTTATTATTGTTAGTTTATTGTTGAAAATGTGTTAAGTCATTTGTAATGCATTTGTACAGTTGTTTTTCTCACTTAATAGTCTTAATAGTTGTAGTCGGTCTGTTGTTATACACCCATTTAATTAGTATTGTATTGTATCACAATAATTATGGTGTATATTATTAGTAAATAGTAATATCACAAAATGTACATGAATAGATACCTAGATACTGTAATTTTATGCCGGACTGCCATACCCAGAAGCATGTAGAACGTAGGCGGTAGGAGCCCTCTTGCCTTGCCCATAGATTAGATGGCAGCTCCGGGGACAGCATAAAATTTAAACTTATACTGAACATAACCATAACATTACCTTACAGGAACTTCCCCGGGTTAATAAAATTGAAAGGGAACTGTATTAAGTATTGAAGAGCACTATATAAGGCCTATAGATCAGCGTTGACCCCGACCCTGTACGGTACTATGCATGAAACAATAAACTGAACTTGCACAGATATCTTTTATTTTAATCCAAGGAAAAGATATTGTGACAACACTCACGACTGCGTGAACCCACAGGTGATGAGCATGTCCCCCTGCACGTCCAGGTCGGAGAGGCAGGCGGTGTGCGCGCGGAACGCCTGCTGCACGCGGCCGGGGCAGCGTATGTCCCTCAGGGTGATCATGCCGTTGGCGCTGCCGCACGCGACCACCGCGCCGCCGCCGCTGCGCAGCACCGCGCAACCCGCCTCCGGGACGGTCTGGAAAGTTCCCAAGCGTTCAGAATTCGCAACATTGTCTATCTTCTAAATATAATGTACAAGTATAAATTAAAAAGCTGTGATAGCCTAGTGGTTAGGACGACCGACTTCTTATCGGAGGTCGTGGGTTCGATCCCGGAGCACGCACCTCTAACTTTTCGGAGTTAAGTGCGTTTTAAGTATTTAAATATCACTTGCTTTAACGGTGAAGGAAAACATCGTGAGGAAACCTGCATGCCTGAGAGTTCTCCATAACGTTCTCAAAGGTGTGTGAAGTCTGCCAATCCACTTGGCCAGCGTGGTAGACTATGGCCAAAACCCTTCTCACTCTGAAAGGAGACCCGTGCTCTGTAGTGAGCGGTAATGGGTTGATCATGATGATGATGATGATGATGATGATAAATTAAAAAACCTCCGACATTCGACATTTTGTGGTGGCGGCCATCTTGGTTTTGCATAGTGCTTTCTACTAGTCTTCCCTTTAATTTGATACCAATATTGTGGGAGTTGTGAAAAAATACATATGTAATCCGCCATTTTGTGGCGGCGGCCATCTTGGACCGATCGTATTTATTAGAATACTAGCATGTGGCCCGCGGCTTCGCCCGCGTGAATTTCGGTTTTAAACAAATCCCGAGGGAAACGTGGATTTCCGGTTCCCGTTTCCGCTCCCTTTTCCAACCTTTATACCTACTATCAAGGAAGTTCGCTATAGTAATCTACCTATAGCTGTAGATATAGATTTCGGGTTTCTCAAAATCCCGCGGGAACTGTGGATTTTTCCAGGATAAAAAGCCTATGTAACCTATGTTTTAAGTCAGGGCATAATCTATCTCCATTCAAAATTTCAGCCAAATCGGTTCATTAGTTGCGACGTTATAGAGTAACAAACATCCAAACATCCACACTTTCACATTTATAATATTATAGTAGGATAAATGTATATATAGGTAATACTTACTACAACTGTCTCCACCCATCTATTGAGATCCAACTCCAGAAGTTTATCTTGGTGACCGCCCATCAGTACCTTATGCGAGTCCACTTGGAACAAGCATTGCATATCCTGCATATTTGGGGACCTATAAAAGAACAAATGGTTTTACAGCAAACATACATTAGAGCTTCTATAATTTACCTTATGTATATAGATGACGTAAATAAACGAAAACGTATTTACGATTTGATGAATTATGAATGTAAAACATACTTGCAATTCTCTATATTCTAGAGAAAACTTTCCTGAAGGATGAAGTTGCGGATAGATGCCAGTGATCCGATATCAATACTGAATATCAATGCATGGTTTGATTTGAGTTGATCAACAATAATTGTTGTTTGACAACCTTAAAACCACAACATTCAACAACTGGGAGGCTGTGGCTGGTTACCACCCTACCGGCAAAGCCATGCCCCGCAAAGCAATTTAGCAATCCGATACGATGGCATGTAGATACCAATCAGATTTATGAATACCTCCTTCAAGTTAACCCGCTTCCATCTTAGACTGCATTGTCAATTACCATCACATGGGATTGCAGTCAAGGGCTAACTTGTAATTGAATAATAAATTAAAAATTTAAAAACCCCCGACTTTCGCCATTTTGTAGCGGTGGCCATCTTGGATTTGCAATAATGCTATTCTACTAGTCAAGCCCTTTCATTTGATACCTATATTAAGGGAGTTGTGAATAAATATGTAATCCGCCATTTTGTAGCGGCGGCCATCTTGGACCGATATTCATCAAACATAGCTAACAACACTCTCGACTAATTCACCTTTCAATCAAAAAAAAACCGCATTCAAATCCGTCCACCCGTTTGAGAGCCACAGAGGAACAGACAGACACACACACACACACACACACAGACACGTCAAACTTATAACACCCCGTCGTTTTTGCGTCGGGGGTTAAAAAAAACAGTTGATCAACTAAAATCGCACTGTGTGTACTCAATGTAATCAAAATCTTACTTATGGGTATGCCTCGGTATCCCCCTGCGTATTTGGTGACGTAAAGATGTTTTGGTCAGACAATAGATGCCCTCCTCCAATGTTAAAATATCCCTCACTTCTTCGGACACATGAATTTGGAATGACGTGTATTTTTGCACGCTTGGCCCGTAGTAGGACGTGACGTGACCCTAAAATTAAAACTTCGCTTAAAACTAAATAAAAATTCTCATCATATTTTTCTTCAAGTCCATTAAAAAGTTTATTTAATTTTTCGCTTACGAATGTATACATGCATACATTGTTATGAAATGTACCGATGCAGAGGAAGTAATTAATTAAATACAGATTGTCTTCTAGAGATAGTTTATAACAAATACAATGAACATGTTTATTAATTACTAGCCTCTGCCCGCGGCTTCGCCCGCGTGAATTTCGGTTTTTCACAAATCCCGATGGCTATCGTTGATTTCCGGTTCCCGTTCCCGCTCCCTTTTCCAACCTTTATACCTACTTTCAAGGAAGTTTGCTATAGTAATCTACCTATAGCTGTAGCTATAGATTTCGGTTTTTACAAAATCCCGTGGGAACTGTGGATTTTTCCAGGATAAAAAGTAGCCTATGTGTTAAGTCAGGGCATAATCTATCTCCATTCAAAATTTCAGCCAAATCGCTTCAGTAGTTGCGGCTTTAAAGAGTAACAAACATACACACACATACAAACTTTCGCCTTTATAGGTAATATTAGTGTTATATTTATTACCGGCAGGTAGAACTGCTCACTCTTAACATATTTTTTCTAAAAGCAAGATGGATAAATTGATGCAGGGGTTATTGTGAATTGATTGTTGCAGCCACTGCGCAATTTCTTAATATGCCACAGCCAGTCTAGTGTGCATACGTGTATGCAATGATCTTAATGGAACTAAATTGATGGACTTGGGGACTGAATGGAACTAAATTGAGGTCTAACAAGTGTAAATTGAAAATTTAAAAAACCCCCGACATTCGCCATTTTGTGGTGGCGGCCATCTTGGATTTGTAATAATGCTATTTTACTAGTCAAGCCCTTTCATTTGATACCCATATTAAGGGAGTCGTGAAAAAATATGTAATCCTCCATTTTGTAGCGGCGGCCATCTTGGACCGATTTTCATCAAACATAGCTAACAACACTCTCGACTAAATCACCTTTCAAACAAAAAAAACCGCATTCAAATCGGTCCACCCGTTTGAGCGCCACAGGGGAACAGACAGACACAGACACACACACACACACACACACACACACAGACACGTCAAACTTATAACACCCCGTCGTTTTTGCGTCGGGGGTTAAAAATAGTGCTTTACTTTTCACAATGTTTCCTGCAGAAAGGATATCACACATATATAGCACATAGATACTTTTAGATCTTTCAATTTAGTTTAGAGATAGTATACAGCCAAATTATTAGCAACATTGCAGGATTATTTTTATGGTAACCAGTTTTAATGTTTTCAGCGAGGTTAGTTTATGGTATTAGCTTTCGCAGCATTGTGTCATATAGACATTATGGGGTAATGATGCTACTGCAGTATCAGGATTGAGGAACTGGGACCTGGAGTTCAATGATGTAGTCTATGCCTGGTACCTATGTACAATGTGAATTCATAATGGACAGTACCCAAATTCCCATAATTTATGTGGGCAGTATCCCTGCAGAATCCGGTTTGAGGAGCTGAAGCAAAATATAGAACCATCTTGTAGACTTCCTCTGTCGTTTAGAACAAAATCACGCAAATCGGTTCAGAAATCTCTGTGAAATCGATAAACGTACATAGAAGAAAAAAAATCGCAAAATTAAGAACATCCTCCTTTTTTGGAAGTTGGTTAAACATAAAAATACTGTGGAGAGTAATCTTAAGGACAACAGCTTTTGGGACAAAAGGTACAATCGCCCCAAAGGGACCAAGAGGGGGAGAGAAAAAGAAATACTCACTCCTTGGTTTCCCATCCATATTAGTTCTTGGTACTTATCAAATTTGACAGTGGAGACACCAAAGCGGTCACCTCCGTCCACCAGCACACCAGCACGGAGCTGATACTCCGCCTCCTTAACCCCGAATGGCTGAGTAAATTCTGTAGTGTTTCAGGATAGCATTAAAAATTTGTAAAATAGATCAGATATATTATATACTAGCAGACATGGCAGATGGCATCCTGCCCGGTGACATAACAACATCAACGCCACCTACCGAGACGTGGTGGGTTATCTGTACCTACCCGGTAATTGTGTTTTCGAACCATCCAGGAACCCATTGATAAAAATGAAAAATGTGATAAATGAAGAACCGCATGACCGATTTTGTGCAAACTTCACATAAACCATCTACTAAATAGTCCAAACAAAACCTAAACATTTGGTTTAGATAGGTGAGCCCGTTCTTGAGTTATAAAATTACAACGAAAAGTGGCATTGATTTTTATATATATAGATTAATAAAGTTTTAGTCATGATCACAATGTAAACAATGGGAAATAATTTAAAATTTTTACTTTTTTGAAACCTTTTCATATTCTTCGGGCCCTTATCCCATGGTATGTGGGGTCAACACAACCTGTTTTCTTCTTCCATTCAACACAAATCATTCACCTTTTACACACATATCCTCTTTCACACACTCCAACTTTTCCAACTTTTTTGTTTGTTCCTTCCACATTACATGACCATAACATGCCAGCCTACTACCCCTCTTAATTCTTTGGCGCTACTTTCAAACATCCATCATCAATCGATATTGCTATCATTCTGGAACAGATAACCGAGGTACCTAAAATTGCATCTAAGGCAATTTCAGAGAAACAGGAAGAGCCACCAAAGTCACAGACAGACTTTCTATCTTAGTTTTTCTTTTTTTTTTTCTTAGTCTTTCTATCTTATTATCAGGCCAACACTCCAATTTCTCTTGATAATTACTCAGTCTGCTCTGGATGTATCTTCTCCGACTAGCACAATGTCGTCGATAAGTCCTGTATGTCCGATGTTAGGGCATCAATTACCAGGAGAAACAAATAAGGGCTTAATATCAATCCCTGATGCAAAATTTTACTGTTTTAAACCATACAAGCAAATGTTCCGTACGTCTGAATGAAAAAATGGAACATTTGTGAAAACCTGCCATAACTATCTAGAAAATGCGTGAGTAGAGCGTGGCCCGACCTGCATTTTGCTGATATTACAGAAAATAAGTATTTGTTTCAGCAAATTTTGAAAACCTTTGGGAAGGGTAATAAGAAAACTGGTTTGGTATATTATTTTGAGTCGGTTTTACTTACTTCGTTAAAATATAAAGAATTATGAAATATATATACTTAAATGTGACTTATAAATGCAATTAATTTAGCTCTTAATTTTTTCCATTAATCAGCAAAAATCACTTACCAGGCGCTAAGTGTTCTGTTGGCATACAGACATCGGGATAGTGGAACTCCATGGTTACAACTTCAATGTCGAAGTTGCATTGGAGCTCAATTTAGGTAATTCTCGTTTTCTGCTGGTTGTTAGCTGATCTATTCATAAAATTAAAAATTTTCAAATGCACCAAAATGCAAGATACCTACAAGCGAACGAACTTTTTCATAGAGAATAGAGATACTTTTTCACATTGCTATGACATATGTATGCTTCACAGACCTTCACGATCATTGATCTATTAACTAAGAGATCTGAAGCTAAAAATTAACTTGAGGTACAGTTATTGTACTCACCTAACCTAAATGACTCCTGTCTAGGTGTAAATGAAACACCGAATCGCACTTGCTTTTTATTATTTCTAACCGTGTCACTAAATTGATTGTCAAATGGACTTATTTGTTATATTTTAATAAATTTAATCCTACCAAATTAAATAGGTATGTCTCATAAATCATCATTACTATATTGTTTTTGGATGTGTCATAATTGAATTTAGTCCTTATTTAGTCGCATCATAATTTTCCAAAAACATACATTACGAGGCTGATTTTTTATTATTTTGGTGTTCTTCTTCCAAGAATTTATAAATGTTTGATCTTAAGTTATTTTTGATAAATTTTCCGTAGTTTTATTATAATGTCCTGTGCTGTGAAAGAATGTAATTCCTATAGGGGCCGAAAAGAAAATTTTAAAGAAATATTATCATTTCATCGGTGAGTTTTGATAGTTTTGTATGTAAATATAATCTAAAATTATGTAACGTTATTTGTAGTTTTTGGAAACCATCATCGTGTTCAATTCTACACCCATTTTTGCCTATTTTTTAAATATTTTCTGTTGACTAATAAAGGTTATGTTTTTTAGCATAGTGATGTACTAAAATTGCATATCGATTACGTGCGATAAAATTTTTAACCTCCGACGCAAAAACGACGGTGTGTTATAAGTTTGATGTGTCTGTGTGTGTGTGTTGTGTGTGTGTGTGTATGTGTGTGTGTCTGTCTATCTGTCTGTCTGTCTGTCTGTTCCTCTGTAGCGCTAAAACGGGTGAACCGATTTGAACGCGGTTTTTTTGTTTGAAAGGTGAATTAGTCGAAAGTGTTGTCAGCTATTTTGATGAAAATCGCTGCAAGATGGCCGCCGCTACAAAATGGTAGATTATTTATTATTTACAACTCCGTTAATATGGGTATCAAATGAAAGGGCTTGACTAGTAGAATAACACCATGCAAATCCAAGATGGCCGCGATAAAAAAATGGTGAATGTCGGGTTTTTTTTTTAATTTTTGAAAATTAGATTCCGTAGCCACTACACACAATGAATACTTACGTGTATTTCCGCGTGCTAGATTGTTGTATCATGATCGCTAAATTTTTATTTGTTACAGATTTCCAAAGAACCCAAAAATAAGAAATGAATGGGCACAAAGAATAAGACCGCAATATTGGACATCGCAGAAACATAGTCATATTTGTTCAAAACACTTCACACTTAATTGATTTGTGCCCAAAAACAATTTAAAATGGAGGCGCTTAAAAGCAAACGCTATTATTTTTGCCGCATATAGACACATTGGTAATTATAATAATATCAAATATTTGTAATAATACCATAATTTCATGCTAGTGTTGTGTGAAGGTGCAAAATACATGCAAATACTAGGGTTGGACTTAATAGTCTTTGGCACGAATTCAGAGATAAAATAGTCATTAGTGATAGATGTTTGGTCCACTATACTAATAAGGGTACTCTTATAATAAGGTAGTTCATCGTTTTCAAGAAAACAACGAAAATCAATTCTAACCTCAACACTGGATGATTTACCCTCTCCCTCCCCCCATCCCATAACCCATATCAAGGCGGCACGTTTTAAAAGTTTTACCCTAAAAGCTGTTATTGGTGTATGAAAAACGCTGAAGCGAAACGTGAAAAATGTTCTACCAGGTCTGATTTTTTTAATTTAAGGCAAGAGAACCGTTACCAATGGATGTCTGTAATGCAGAAGAAAATCCGCCAATGAAGTTTCCATTCGACACAACACAAATCACCCAGATGGAACTGCACATGGAGGAACTGCAGTCATCATAAAAGCAACAATAGAGCACTACGAACTACCACAATACAGCACTGAGCAAATCCAAGCAACTTCAGTATCTATTTCAGACAGAAAAGGCGATTTTAATATCTCAGCTGTTTACTGTCCACCAAAACACAAAATATCTGAAGAGCAATTTTCAAAGTTCTTTGGTAGTCTTGGAAACCGCTTTGTTGTTGGTGGTGATTGGAATGCCAAGCACCTCCATTGGGGCTCCAGGCTAATAACCACTCGAGGAAGAGAACTAAAGAAGAGTGTAGAAAAAAACGTCCTTATTACTATTGCAACACCAGAACCCACACACTGGCCTACAGACCCAAATAGACTGCCTGATGTTCTAGACTTCTTTGTATCTAAGGGATTGTCTCGACTCTTCTTCACAATCAGTTCAACCTTAGACGGTTCCTCTAATCATATCCCAGTGATACTAACCATGAGTGCCCAAGCAATAACCAACATGAAAAAGCTACAACTTTACAACAAAAGAACAGACTGGGAAGAGTTTCGTAGTATAGTTAATGATGAGCTTCAACTACAAATAGCGCTCAAATCTAAGGAAGACATTGACAATGCTACTACTAAGTTTATGACTACAATTCAGTCAGCTTGTTGGAAGTGTACACCAGAAATCTCTAATTCTTCACCAAGACACAATGCAGTTCCATCCGAAATTAAACTTCTAATTATGGAAAAAAGAAGACTCCGGAGAGTATGGCACAATAGCAGGCATCCAGAAGACAAAACAGTACTTAACAAAGCAATTAAGGACCTTAAAGACACCATAGCGAAATCAAAGGATTCCTTAACAGAATCATACCTCGAATCTTTGACAGCAACAAGTGCTACTAATTACTCCCTTTATCGCGCTTGCAAAAACTTAAATCGGCCTGCAGATCCTAAGCCACCTCTCAGATTGGAGGGCAACATATGGGCCAGAAGCCATCAACAAAAAGCTGATGCTTTCGGAAACCATTTGGCCCAAATATTCACGCCAAATGAAACTGATCCTGACACTGATGAAACAGAAATAGAAGACGTCCTTGGTCAGCCTTTCCAATTGGATATGCCCATTACGCCAACAAACCCAAGTGAGATTATTAACATAATAAAACGTATGGATAGCAAGAAAGCTCCTGGCTTTGATCTTATTGATAAAAAAGTCCTATCAGAATTACCCAAAAAAGCCATGGTGTTCCTCTCCATTTTGTTTAATGGCATAATTCGTGTTGGCTACTTCCCAGCACTTTGGAAGGTCTCACAAATTATAATGATAGCGAAGCCTGGTAAACCTGTTCATGAAGTAACCTCATACAGGCCAATCAGTTTATTACCGGTGACATCAAAAATTTGTGAAAAAGTTTTGTTGCAAAGGCTTATGAAGGAACTCTGTTCAAGATGTATCATCCCAGACCATCAATTTGGCTTCCGCCAGCATCATGGAACTGTTGAACAAATACATAGGGTATGCAAAACAATTAGAGATGCACTTGAACACAAAGAATACTGCTCCTCTGCATTCCTTGATGTGCAGCAAGCATTTGATAAAGTTTGGCATACAGGACTACTATTCAAAATTAAATCACTACTACCTCATACATTCTTCGGATTATTGAAATCTTACCTGACCGATAGGATATTTCAAGTCAAGGAATTCGAATATACCTCTTCGTTTCACCCAATCACAGCTGGTGTGCCACAAGGCTCAGTGCTAGGTCCAATACTTTACACAATCTATACAAGTGACCTACCACAAGTAGATAATGTCACTGTGGCTACATTCGCGGATGATACTGCTGTTCTTGCTCGCAGTAAAAATCCTGATGAAGCCTCGGCTATTCTGCAACGTGGTCTAAACGAGATTGACAAATGGCTGTCGAAATGGAGAATAAAAGCTAGTGGTACAAAATCAGTGCATATAACATTTACACTTCGTCGAGGAAACTGTCCTCCGGTCTCACTGCGGAACAATCAGCTTCCGCAAAGTGACGATGTCAGGTACTTGGGAATGCATTTAGACAGAAGGCTTACCTGGAAGAAACACATTCAAACTAAGAGGGATGAGATCTATCACCGATATAGAGGGCTGTACTGGATGCTTTCAAGGAAATCCAGACTTTCCTTAGATAACAAGCTCCTGATATACAAGACAATAATAAAGCCGATATGGTCATATGGCATAGAACTCTGGGGATCAGCATGCAACTCCAATATTCAAATTATTCAAAGAGCTCAAAATTACATTTTGAAACAACTATCCAACGCGCCATGGTTCTTGCAGATACCGGAACTCCATGAGCACTTAAATATTAACACAGTAAAGGAAGAAATTAAAAGCTATAGTTGCAACTACAAAACACGACTTACTAACCATCCTAATCGCCTGGCAGTGCAGTTGACAATGCCACAGGGGATCCGTCGACTAAAGAGAAAGCATATACTGGATATTTAGCTGTGACTCATGGAGTTTTCCCGCTGGGGAAGTTGTCTCCAATCAAGCCAATTTGTCCTCCAACCAATCTGCTCATAGTCTACCGACTGATCGCATGATAAGGCACAAAACAAAAAAAAAAAAAAAAAAAAAAAAGTTTCCATTCGCACATTAACGGAGTGACGTATAAACATTAATGTTCAAAGAAATTTAGTAAGTGTATAATATTCGTTCGTTCGTTCGTTCGTTTCAAACAATGGACGTCCACTGCTGGACATAGGTCTCTTGCAAGGATCGCCACAACACACGATCTTGTGCCGCCTGATTCCAGCGGCTACCAGCGACTCGCTTGAGATCGTCTGTGTCGAGTGGGGGGGCCTACCTACGCTTCGTTTGCTGGTGCGAGGTCGCCATTCAAGCACCTTGGGACCCCAACGTCCATCGGTTCTTCGTGCAATGTGCAACGTGTGCAATGTGCAAATTGCACGAAGTATAATATTACTACCTATTAATATAAATAGGTTTAATATTTTGTATTTCGAGACAAAACAATTCACTATTGTAATCTACATAGTACTTTCAGGAAGGTTTTAGTATATGTATAACACACCTAGTTACCATTCTTATGTGCGATGTTACACGCATAAATGTACCCACATGTCACTAATATTTTTGACTGGTGCACCGCGGTTCCTCTGAGATTGCTGGACCGAAGTCGGTTTAATTTTTCTTAAAAATAGCTTGTATGATCGTATTTTCGAAACACCGTTTATAAAGTTTCATCGACTCCAAAAAGACTCGATTTTATTTCAGTTCTAGAAGGCACAACAAAGGTTCTAGAAGGATATGTATATTTTGTGTTTTTTTATATATATATATATATATATGTATATTTTTCGATGTGTACACTAAAACCTTTCTGAAAGTATGTAGATTATGATAGTGAAAAAATCATCAAAATCGGTTCATTAGTTGCGGAGATAATCGCGAACATACTTATATACATACATATATACATACATACAACCTCCTTTTTTGAAGTCGGTTAAAAATATACTATAATATGAAACATATTATTCTTGTATTTCCTAACAAGATGATGCCCGAGACTTCATTCACGTGAGCTTAGGTTTTTATTTTATTAATCTTGTAGGAACGCTTTGATACTGCAAGACAAAAGTAGCCTTAGATATCGGTTCCCGGGATGCAAGCTGTCTGTGTACAAAATTTCGTCCAAATCGGATGGGCCCTGAAAAGGTAAAAGACAGAAAGACACAATTTCGCATAATGTAATATTAGAGTATGGTCCACATATTTAAACACGCATATTGTGTCCCTATAGATCCTCACAGTCAAAATATCGATAGTTACATCACTAGCACGTCACGTGTCATCGTCACGTGTCATTAAAAAACTTGTGACCACAGACAGCTGTAAACTTGACATCTATTTAGAGTATATATTACAATATCTTAGTTCACGATTCACGAATCACAAAACCGACACAAAACAAAAAATGTCAAAGCAAAGCATTATTGATTATTGATTTCAGTGTCGACCAATCACTAGGAACAAGTAGAGAGAGAGAGTATACTACTTCCAACTACTTCCTAGGCCAATCAAAGGTGATTGGCCGACACTTAGTTTTCTGCAATGTTTTCTGTCCGTTTTCTGCATAGAGATAATAATAATAAGTAGAGTAGGCATACCTACCTTAAAAACGTGCCAAAAATGCACTCACACACGCACAATCCTGTAACATAAAATGGCGCGTGTTCATTGTGATGTCTCAAGTTGTGCGTGTGTGAGTGTTCATGTATACATTTTAGGGAGGCCATCTTAAGGGAAGTTGCAATAAAATTTCTGCCACGATCTGTTTTATTGTTATGTTTAAAAATGTAGTGTTGTCTCTTACACACTTATGAAAATTTTGATAAGCTTATGCTATTTTCCGATCCACTATTTTCTATAGGACATTATGCCAAGTCCTCGTCTATAGGTTCATGGTTTTCTGTCACTATGGCACACTGCACATATATCACATCTCTGCACTGCACAGAATACACACAGAATATAAATACTCTCTAACGAGAGTGCGCTATGGTCGCTATGGCCTATGGGCATGCGCAAAATGCACTGTTGCAGCAAAAATACCGGAAATTGAGCCCATAGAGTAAAGATTGAGCCAGTAGCAATGAGATGCTATCGAGATGGGCAGATGGGCTTTAATAAATTAATACCGTTAAAAATCGGTAACAGCAGAATTAACTCTAAAAATACCGATAATTGAATGAACGGTATTTTTGCTACATTTTACCGGTATACCCTAATTACTAATTCCGTGGAATTCTGACAGCTGTCATTGTCATTTACAGATGAGTTATTTCATGGTTATTTCTAAGAGAAATTATACCCCTCTTCAGTTATTTGTATGGAGAACAGGGTTAACATCTACACACACTGTACACACTGAACACATTTCTCAATACAATATTTTTTAACCCCCGACGCAAAAACGACGGGGTGTTATAAGTTTGATGTGTCTGTGTGTGTGTGTGTCTGTCTGTTCCCCTGTGGCGCTCAAACGGGTGGACCGATTTGAATGCGGTTTTTTTTGTTTGAAAGGTGAATTAGTGGAGAGTGTTGTTAGCTATGTTTGATGAAAATCGATCCAAGATGGCTGCCGCTACAAAATGGCGGATTACTTACATATTTTTTACAACTTCCTTAATATGGGTATCAAATGAAAGGGCTTGACTAGTAGAATAGCACTATGCAAATCCAAGATGGCCGCCGCCACAAAATGGCGATGTCGGGGGTTTTTACATTTTTAATTTATACTTGTTAAACATATGATACATATACAGTATGATGTACATAGTTTACCTAGAATTCAGACAGCTGTCATTGTCATTTACAGATGAGTCATTTGTATGGAGAACAGGGTTAACATCTACGAAGTACGATTTTACCCCAATCTACTTTAATTCCCTGTCATCATAAAAAGCCATATGCCGCGTAATAATAATACTCGTTTCGCCTTAAAATAGAAAACACCAAGAGTGGAAACTACAAAGTGCACACTAACAGCAATAGAAAACAAAAGAAGCACATTGAAAAATTTATTCAAAAATGGATGTTGAATGACATTATCACCATGAAGTGTCTGTCAGGCATTTGTCATATCTACATGCGGCAGTTGATTTGTATTTGCATAAGTTTTGAATTTTTTATCTTTTATGTGGGAATTGTTTTATCTCTGGTAACATTATGAAACGTCAGAATTCCACGGAATTAGTAATTCGGGTATACTTACCACTATTTAAAATGTCAATTGTGTAGGTACAATCATCTGTATTGACTATTGCCCAAGGAACATATTATTTACTCCCACTTACCACCTCAGATTACTTCATATATAGGTAATCCCCGCAAGTTGCTATTGCGCTGGAACCTTGTCACATTAACATCAGCATGACGTCAGACGAAACTAAAATATACCGTCAGCAACAAAATTTTTTTTTAGAAATATTTTACATGTTTAAAATTATAATTCTTCAGCTCCACTGATGTAATCACATCCTTGTAATTCGGATTCGGATTTTTTTTCAGAGTCTGTTGTGTCTGAATCACTATCATTTTCTGTGTTATTAATAAATGACTCGTCGATTAATGTCTTTGCGCCAGTATTAAACAACAATAACAACAAAATGTGTGAATTTACAATAATTCAAAACTTGATACGCATAATCTACCAACAGTTTTGCCAACGGTACCAACGTTTGCCTTAGCTGACGTCACTAAAATGGCGGCCGGGCCCAATACTAATTTGCTGGGCTTATAGAAATCAGTCAAGGTAGTCTAGTCGACAAGTTGAAAATGGTACAAGATAGAGATACTGCTCTTAAAATTATGTGCGATAGCTCATTGGATCCGGAGTGACGCCTAGAAAAATGTGCCAAAAGCGTGTTAAATTAGCACATAAAAAATTGCAAAAGTTAGAAACAATTAAAGATGATAAAAAAATGGCATTTCGTTTTATGTTAATAACTCAAAAAATATTTATATTTAAGCAATTTTGAAAAAAGCTCGTTAAAGAGGAGGAAATTTCCAATAAAAAAGTCTCAACTTCCAAAACTCTATCTCCATTATTTATAACTTTAATTTGACGTTGAAAAAAGGCCTGCGCGCGGCGTTTACGCCATGCGCGCGCGAGCGCTCAGCAATTAAAATAAATTTTTATAACATAAAATGTGATTTTAAAAATTTGAAAAATTTCTAGTATCTTCTTAACACTTGAAAGCATCGAGCCCTGAAGAAAAAAAAGTTTAATCACTATTTTTCAATAAGTTATTCAATTGTAAACTAACAAATTTGTTCCCAATTTCCGTTGGCATAAACAATGTGATGAAAGGTATAAATAATTGGCCTAAAAATTTTAAACTTCGTGGAGCCCTTTTTTATATAATTATATACTTCATAAGATCCTGTGATAAATTTTCGTAAAAGTTTATTAATTTGTTAATTATGAATTTTTATAACTAATGTAAATCATATTATGATTTACATGATCATTATGATTTTTTGACGATTTTTTGACGACACATAATTTTAAGAGCAGTATTTATATTTTGTACCATTTTCAACTTGTCGACTAGACTAAGGGAACTAAAACACTTATTGTCATTGAATAAAAAACCTGTTGTCTAAACATGAAAATATTTAATAATTAAAAAGTAGTAGATATTGTGGCTAATTCTGTGTACACCTCTTAAACTAACTAAAATGACAGGTCTAAATCTATTCCTATCTTTTTCAAAATGCTCCCTGCGGAAAAGGATAGTACTATTTTTAAACCTGTCAATTTAGTTTAGTTTAAAGATAATATTTGATCTACGGTGTGGCTAATTCTGTTGCACACAATGTCAAAACTTAAACTAAATTGATGATTTTATAAATAGAGCTATCCGTTTCAGCAGGGAGAATTGTGAAAAAGATAGGTGGATACCTAATAGTTTAGCCCTGTCATATTAGTTTAGGTTTAGAAATTGTATACAACAAAATTAGTCACAGTGCAGTTATTTTTTTTTTGGTAGGCACGAAAGGTCAATAGCAGATGATGATCCGCTATAGGGTATTTGACAACATTGAAAATATACTATTGATTGTGGTCATCTTATCAGATAATAGCCTAAAAAAGACATATTTCACTCAATCAAACTAAACTATGTAATTTTACGCGATATTTTGCACGAAATAAAACATAATAATTTTTGTATCAGGAACGTGAACGCTCTGGGATTGTTTGTGATGTCACTTGATAGCACGTAACTTGGTTGATATAATTGAAGTTTATCAAGTCAACCGAAACTAAACTTTATTCTTGAAAGAATAAGATTGATATTAAAATGAGTAGGTATAACAATTTAGAACATTGCGATACAGCAGTCGCCTTGCGTAGCGTCTCTGTCGCACGCACAGAGTTCCGAAAAGGAGCGAGCGAGAGAAGTGACTTGCATAGCGATTTGTGACTTCACTCGATAGCACGTAACTTGGTTGATATAATTGAAGTTTATCAAGTCAACCGAAACTAAACTTTATACTTGAAAGAATAAGATTGATATTAAAATGAGTAGGTATAACAATTTAGAACATTGCGATACAGCAGTCGCCTTGCGTAGCGTCTCTGTCGCACGCACAGAGTTCCGAAAAGGAGCGAGCGAGAGAAGTGACTTGCATAGCGATTTGTGATGTCACGCGTATCATGTGATCAGAAATGTTGTTTTTGGCGTGGTTTTCAAAACTTAAACTTTATCATTGATTTAATTCTTAATACTGTAGATATTGCGAAAAATATCAATGTAGTGTGTTTTAATAAGTAATAAAGAATAATTTAAAACAATTTCCAAAAATTAGTCAAATACCCTATTGACTTTACACTACGTGTCCGATAATAATATGAGCGGGATGCGAGTCTCTTGTTGTATTTTAAATCGTAATGACAAAGTAATAAGGCGTGTATTACATTCGTGTGTTTACAATAGTTTTTAGTTGGCGTGATGTAACTTTAGTGATCTTACTGTTATGTAGTTACTAGTTTATGCTAATAAAATATTTGTTAAGCCTTATTATGTATTACATATCTACTTAGAAATAAAATCTTAAAATGTATACAAAATTATAAACAAATAATTTCTGCACCATAAAGTTAGGCATTTGGGCGGCCGCGGCAGTAGATATCTAGTTTATTCCAATTTTTTTTTTCAACAGAGCCAAAAACCACCTTATGTTTTTCTAAACATCAGGGCCCATTTGAAGGGTATTTGAAGGAATGAAATTAAACCGACAAAATTAACAAAAGTTCGTAAACTAAAAACCCACTAAGCTTAATAATTTAATTTAATAAAAATAATTTAATACGAAAGCGCGGGGCAAGCAGCGAATGGCGCCATCTGTTATGTCTATTCGAAACTAATTTCATAATCTAAAAAGCCGCGCGAATGTCACTTCTCGATTTTATCGTAAATAAAATGTAGCCTATGTCACCCGGACCATAACGAATCAATTGACACCTCATTCATCAAAATCAGTACAGTAGTTTAGGCGCTACAGTGGTACACCCAGAATCGCATACAAAAATCGGAAACAAACGTACATACATATTACATAGTACATACATATTACATAAACTGCTAAAATCATGACGCTCCCTTTTCGCTTTGCCGTAGTCAGGTAAAAAATGAATTCAAAGTCATGCCTTTGGGTAGCTAAATTCAGTGAACAGATAGATTGCTGCAGCGAAAAAATCACATCAGGGTCATTAAAAAAGTTTTTGAAAAATAGATATATTGGCCCATATGCCCGAGGTACAGATTTATGATTTGACTAAGCTTATTAATTAACTGTTGTAGGTAAGAAATGTTGGTAGTAACTCTTTGTAAACTCAGTCATAAGATCAGGCATGGCTTCGGGTAGTGTTGTGATGAGTCTGGCGGGGTTGCCAGAATATCTTGCAAATGATGGCACAACAGTTTCTGTTGGCAACACTGAATTGTCTTCAATCATGCAACAGTCTTTCAGCACACATCTTCTACCCTGAAAAACAAATAAATAAAATTTAAGTTTCTGTCTGTGATTTGAAAGAATTGCCTTTTATTTGATACTCATATAGATTATTTGAATAATAGCCTATAACCCTTAAACGGTTTTTAAATTTTTTATCTGTCTCCAGGCTAATTTTCGTAACGTCTGAACCGATTTTGAAAGGACTTTCACAGACAAGTAGAGGATTATATAAAAAATGATCTAGGCTACTTTTTAATATGGAAATATTGTGCACAGGTTCTTGCACTAAAAATATAAAAACTGTTGACATTTGCCTGAGAATGCTTTCACCCCAGACAGGCAATTTTTTTCCAGGGAAATCAACTGAACTGTATGAAGCATGTTCTCAAGCAAAGTGAGATGGCAGACGCACAACTAGTGTGAATGTCAAGGCAAATCAGCTATAAGCCTACTATTTAATTGAGACTGTCCCTGAAATAGCTGCATGGTAAGGGAGAGGTTGGGGACTTAACTTTTCACCCCTCCCATATTCAAATATCATCTTTCACGCACTACTCTGCTATCTCAAAAACCGTCTTAGTTAAACAGCTTATAGTTTAGTGTGAATCATACTTACTATAACAACATTTTTCCCAATATACACATACGAGCCAACAACAGCAGCATTCACAACTGTATTTTCTCCGACAAAGACATGGTCCCCCATTTGTAAGGGAAAGAAAGCCACTCTGAAATAAAAATAAATACATAATAAATTATTACTTAATGTTTAATAAGCACAAATAACAAAGAGAACTTCAAAAAACCAAAATAACACACAAGTCTCAGGCATAAGCTCATATTTTAATAAAATATATACCATACTATATAAGCCCTTACCCTTTGCTAAACTTCTTAAATGGTGGTCTAATAACTGAGCCTTTGCTAATTATACAAAATCTTCCAATCTTAACATTCGCCAGATCTCCTCTGATGATTGCGTCACTCTGTACAATGACTTTACCATGTAATACTATGTTTTGAGATCCACATAGAACTGTTTGCCTGCTTACTTTGTTACCAGATGCCTGAAATAGTACATTACAATACATGTGACTTACGTAGTCCATTAATGCACAGCATGACTTACTTACTGGACATGCTGGAATTAATTTCATTTTAATATAAGTTCTGGATATCTTCGGTGTAGTTTTTAAGATTGAAGTCGATGGATTAACGACTTATCATTTGCTTTATACTTATTCTTTGAAAACATGTGTTTAGTCATCAGTCATGAATTTGTAACAATTTAAACCGATTATTAAATTTATTTTACTTACAGTTTCTACGTATTCAGATTTATTGTAGTATGAGTCTTGGAGTTCCATTTTGTTTCTAATTATTTGTAAGAATTAATCTTGATTCCAACGTCCCTGTTTAATTTATTCTGAAGATTTACAATATGTTATTATGAATAATTTAGAGAATAACGCTAAACGACAAACTTTTACAAGAAAATTCCAAATAAACAACGATCATAATTCATAAATGAATAAATGATCTGAATGATCTGAATCTAAATCTGAAATCACAATAACAATTAACAAATAACATTGACAATTGAGTATTGACATTGATTGACAACCGATTTGACAACTGATGACGTTTGACAATAATATAGATCTACAGATTATACATTTATACCATAGAGTTTATTTACACATTAATAAAATAACGATTAAATTAACGGTAATTGTTAAATAACGGTAATGCCTGATGCTAGTAAATAATAAATCAATAAAATTGTACAGTGGATGTCAAACAAATATTCGCCTCTGAATATAACCGCAAGACGCATCGCAAAAGCATATTTTAGATATCAGTAGGCGGACAGAAAGGGACAGAGCTAGCACGAACCGCGAGTTCACTCTCGGACCTCAGCTCAGTGACGAATATTTATTTTGTTTGGCGTCAACTCTAACATTATTTTTATATTAACGTTAGTCCTGTTGATAGGAGTTATAATCACTAATTTTTTAATGGATATAAATATTAAGCTCTCGATACAGTTTTTCAATAACTTCAAGGGTAATAAATTGATTATTAAAAATATTCAAGAAATTAGATTTTATTTTTTAATACTAAAAAGTTAGAAAAATGTTGTAAAAATAATAGTTTATTAGAAAAAAAAAAGAATTTAGACGAATCAAATTTATAATCAAAGATAATCCATGGTCGACTAAAAATTAAAAAAAAAGCTGCAATGGCGGCAAAATCGTAAAAACTTTGCCGCTTCCCTTTAAACTTTATGAAATAAAAATTAATTTCAAGACTCAAGAGTTTATAATAATGGATCGTTTCGTTATAAGAGAGCCTAGGACTGGAAGAGGTAATGATTAGTTTCAAAAATTAAAAAACACATTTTGAAGAATTTATAAGATGACCTCTAAAATATTACCTAAATCAATTTATTAAAAGTGTATAGGTAATTTGGGTACAATAATAATTATTCAAGATGGTAATAACAAATATTAACTAAGTATGTACCTATAATAACAGCCTAAGTCATTTTAATAATAATTTCTACCCTACAAAAAAACGTTATCCAGGATCCGCGGAATATTTGTATCGTAAAATCAACGTTTTTCAGAGTACCCCGAGGGAAATCAAATGATGGCGTGTTCAGCAACTAGCAATGGTACAGGAAATAATATTACTATGTAAGTAGCCGTAGCCGGAAGATTGCGGGATTGTAATCCCTCCAAGGATTTAGATCTTGACATTATTTTTCATAGGTATATTATGTAATATATATTTTTTAAAAGAATATTGGCCATGTTGAACATGACTAATATTCCCATTTTCCCTAAAAATAAGCGTCAAGCTTGTGATAAGAGTCGGTACGACAATAGTGCAACGGGTTGGATTTGAACCGTCGACCTTTCGGTTCTCAGTCCATGCCCGATGACCGTTGCGCTATTGAGGCTTTATATTGTGTGATACTGGACACTGGTACATATAAAATTTTCATATTATTCACATATTAATATGCAACCTCAATTAACAGACGACTGGGATTTATCGTAAAATACTTACCCACAATAGTAAGCATTATTTTGTGGTGAAATTGCTAATGCGTCGAGCTAGCTCTGCCACTGATCTTTTTTAAACCCCCGATGCAAAAACGAAGGGGTGTTATAAGTTTGACGTGTCTGTGTGTGTATGTGTATCTGTCTGTTCCACCGTAGCGTTCAAACGGGTGAACAGATTTAAATGCGTCTCTTTTTTTGTTTGAAAGGTGAAAGTCAGGAGTGTATGTTTGATGAAAATCATTCCAAGATGGCCGCCGCCACAAAATGGCGGATTACATAATATTATTTTTTCACGACTCCCTCAATATGGGTATCAAATGAAAGGGCTTGACTAGTAGAATAGCACTATGCAAATCCACGATGGCCGCCATCACAAAATGGTGAATGTCGGGGGTTTTTATCAATTTTTAATTTACACTTGTTGTCAATTTTAGAGCTGTTAAATTCTTATTTACAGACCTGAAAATATCTACTACGGCGGTTACGGGGGCGAAGTACAAAATGCAAATGTGCAGCAATTAGCAGCGCACGGATTAGTGACTCATGTGCAAGCCTATTCGCCAAATGTAAAGTTTATTGATTTTTATTAATTACTAGCTGATGCCCGCAACTTCGTCTGCGTGGATTTAGGTTTCTGAAAATCCCCTGGGAACTCAATGATATTCCGGGATAAAACGTAGCCTATGCTTTCAGCGATTTAGGCGTCAAAGCGTAACACACAGACACTTACTAGAGTTACTTTCGCATTTATAATACTATATACTTAGTGAAGTAAGGAAGTAAGGAATTAGGTACATTGAGTAATGTTTGTTGAGCGAACTCCAAACTGTGTGTACTTATAGTTCGTGACAATATTATATAAGTAGATATAGAGTAAGTATCTAAGTAGAGTAGGTAAAGATACAAAATAATATTAATTCATCTGATAATAATATGTAGAGGACTGCCCTACATAATATTACCTAGCATTTTTCTTTGGATGCAAAAATAAAGAAATTTTCAGGTCGTTCAAGCACAAGGTCCAACTGGATCCGGTATTGATCCCAGGTATTTAGCTGCACATGCCGGCAACAATGCTGTATACGCTGACAACAATGCTGCATATGCACACGCTACACACGGCGGCAACTTGGCCTCGCCAGCAGCGTTCAATACATTCGGAAGTGATTATCAAAGTCGCAGTTTTACCGGAGCTGAAACGAATAATCGCAATTTCAATAAAACTCAAGCGAATAATTACAACTTCAATAGAGCTGATGCAAATTATTCCAATTTCAATAGAGCTGATGCAAATTATTCCAATTTCAATAGAGCTGATGCAAATTATTCCAATTTCAATAGAGCTGATGCAAATTATTCCAATTTCAATAGAGCTGATGCAAATTATCAAAATTTGAATAAAGCTGATGCAAATATTCATAAAGATTTCAATAGAGTTGATGTTATTAACCATAATTTGAACCGAGGTCAAATTAACAATGCCATGCCAGGAGTTCAAACAAATAATCTGAATTCCAATGCAACTAACATGAACAATCGCAATTTCAATACAATTGAATCGAATAGTAATAACTTCAATAGAGCTGAACCAAGTAATAATTTCAATAGAGCTCAAATAAATAATCAGAATTTCAACGGGGGCCGAGAGAATAATCGAAATTTCAACGGAGCTGAAGCAAGTAACCAAAATTTGAAAGGAGCAGAACGAAATGAAAATAAACCCTTTGTGCAAACGAAGCCTAACGGTTAGCACTTTTTATTTTTACGCTAAATTAACATACATTTTTGATTATAAATATCTATACAAAATGATTATTGTCAATGTGAAAATTTTCTAAAATTATTTTGCAACATAATATTGACTCTAATTAGGGCGCAATTAGACAGTTCATCCAAAGTGAATCAGTATTACTAGAAGACGATGACGGAAATGAAAAACTACACTAATTATTATTAAGAACAAAATCAGCACAGGGTAATGGGGCTCTGTTTGGCTCATTTGCAACTCGCAGGGGTGCCGTGCTGAGCGTAGAACCAGTGAAAGATAATTAAATTTTATTAATATTAAATGACGTTCATTTTTCAGTGTGGCAAAAATCCTCAATAGTTACAACGTGTAAAAAGTTGTTGTACCCACTTTACGTTTAAATTTTTACCCGACTACGGCAAAGCCAAAAGGAAGCGTTATGATTTTAGCAGTCTATGTAGTATGAGATTCTGTGTGTACCGCCGTAGTGCCTAATTTACTGGACCGATTTTGATGAATGAGGTGTCAATTGATTCGTTGTTATGGTCCGGGTGACATAGGCTACATTTTATTCACGAAAAAAATTGAGAAGTGACCTTCGCGCGGCTTTCTATATTATGAAATTAGTTTCAGATAGATTTAACAGATGGCGCCACTAGCTGCTTGCCCCGCGCTTTTCATTAAATAATTATTAATTTATAATAGGTAAATTAAATTATGAAGCGTAGTCAGGTTTTAATTTACGAACTTTTGTTAGTTAGTTACTTAGTGGAAAGTGGGAGGAAAAAAATAATAATTGTCGCACCTTCTAATTCCGCCCTTAGGTATATTTGACGAATGTATACTATTCAATACTTTGCATTTCAGTTGCTTCCAAAAACCAAACAGAAATTGATACATTGAAGGACGAACCAGAGGTTCAAGTTAAAACTCGGGGGGAGAAACTAAAAGTAAGTAGGTATCATTAGGGTATCACTGTGTTTCACGAAATTTACATGACCCTTTATGCTAGAGACAAACGCGAAATTCCTCTAGATTTGTCCTGTTGTCAGCGACGTCCTATTTAAGTACCAGCCTGTACTTATCTAAACAGAAGCACCTAGCGTTTCAGCGTTCTGTTACGTTGTCTCCTATGACACGATTTGGGATATAGGTTTCAGTAAATAATACGTCTAGACATAATTTCGACAGTTGCAAAATGGCAGTTTTGGTAGGAGATCCGGTCTTAAAAATATATACCCTCGAAAAGACGAAAGTTTGTGTGTATGTATGTGCGTATGTTTGTTACTTTATAATGTCGCAATTACAGAACCGTTTTGGCCGAAATTTTGAATGGTGATAGATTATGCCCTAACTTAACACAATATAGGCTACTTTTTATCCGAGATAAATCCACAGTTCCCGCCGGATTATCAAAAAACCGAAATCGACAGAACTACTTAGTACAAGATTTAAAAAAAAAAGTAACTATAATATTATCTAATCCTTTAATTATACCCGTCCAATTTATGACAGAAATGTGTGAGCCTTGTATGAGCAGCATGTAAATTTGTATTAGTAAAGGGTAAAACGTCTTGGTATTTAAGGCACGGTTTATTTAAATACAAAATGTGGTAGTGGCGTAGAAGTATTTGTAACGTTGACATAAAATAATATTATTATCTTTTGGCTTTTAGTGAGTAGGTACTTACGGTCTATGTAAAAGTCTCTGTTAGGTACCTAATTATCTCTTCTACGAATATGAACCACGTTAATAAAAATTGTAGCGTAGAAAGTTTTCAATGCAGTTCAGTTCAAAATTGAATAGGTAATTTTTTGTAAGTAGTCATAGTGCAGGGTAAAATAGAACAATGTTTCTAACTTTGTTTTAAAGCGGGGAAACTGTGTTATAGTTTACGTTCGAATAATGGAAGATTCAACCTACATTTTACATTGTAACTCAAATAGAAGCTTATAACTAAGTATAGTACTTAGACTGAAACACCTGAAAGCCAATAATTGAAAGAAGAATAGTTACTTTGTAAGATAGAGAATGAGGGTAGATACGGAACGACAATATATTAAGTGCTTCATCGTAATTTTACGCCACCTTGTTACATCCACGAAACAAATGAGTTCCCTAGTTATAACTAAGGCACTAAATTTTAATTAATTTTAATAATTAAGATACCCGTCTCTTCTGTGAAACTAATTAGCTGTGTAGAGTTGCATGGAGAACTGCTTCAATTTAGTTATAAGTAAATGGGCGATAAATGAAATTAAAATCTGGGCGTCTTTTACCCGGGACTTGGATCTAATTAAATCTTTTGCGTCGGCGTGACAACAGCCATCGTATCGTCAAATATCTTCTTGGGATTATATCACTATTCTTGAGTAATTTACGTGAAGATGTTGATTGTTGGTGCTGAATAAGTTACACTGTTGCAGTATAGTTTACTTGTACAAGTATAAATTAAAATTTTAAAAACCCCCAACATTCGCCATTTTGTAGCGGCGGCCATCTTGGATTTCCATAGTGCTATTCTACTAGTCAAGCCCTTTCATTTGATACCCATATTGAGGGAGTTGTGAAAAAATATGTAATCAATTTTCATTAAACATATTATGCTAACAACACTCTCGATTAATTCACCTTTCAAACAAAAAAAAAACCGCATTCAAATCGGTCCACCCGTTTGAGCGCCACAGGGGAACAGACAGACAGACGCACACACACACACACACACACACACACACACACACACACACACACACACACACACACACACAAACACACACACACACACACACACACACACACACACACACAGACACGTCAAACTTATAACACCCCGTCGTTTTTGCGTCGGGGGTTAAAAAGAACATAATATCAATTTTTTGTGTTGGTCCAAACCAAGTCGGTGATAGTTTGGGTGATCGCGACTATGGAGGTTCAGGTTTTAACTTTACTTTTTCACCGTGCCTCGGAGAGCACGTTGAGCCATCCGTTCCTAGTTATTATCACTCACATCTAATAAAAATCGTTAAACCTAAGAGCCCCCTTAGAAGGTGGGTTATGCATTAGTCAAAACAATCAATCATGAGTGATTGATCAGAAAATGTTTCAGGTACCTGTCGATCATGCAAACATCAATCATTAAATAGACCTTCAGATTGGAGTTATGAAATGTGTATTATGGTTTGATATTCTGTTGTTGCAACGAGGTAACACTTAGGGTTGCCAACATATTTTTGGGCTGAATAGGTATAGTATTTACAATACGGTTGACAACCCTCGTCACATCACTTTCATAAGTTGTAAAAACCCTTACTTATGTGCTCCACTCATAAATGGCAAACTTAAAGAAATTGCCCGCCATAAAAGTAAAATGCAGCACTTTTCTCCTTTGTCGTCTCAGTAATAGCGAGTGATTTTGTCCCAGTAAATAAAGTTCATCGGGGAAGTGGAAAGCCGGGCGGCGCGCGCAATATCCGCCTCCGACGTTTTGTCTTTAAAAAACTATAAGCTTCCGACGAACGATCCGTCGCGCGTCGCCTCAAACATTATAAGAGGTCATAACAATCTCTGAAATGTTAAATTCTGGATTCACAATATAAAGAACAACTCTCTGATGCCGAATATAGGTACCGGGTATAAGGAGACCGCTTCCAAAAACTTAGCGCTATTATTATTCTACCTAAACACAATCCAATACTTATTGGTTATTAAACCAATTACCTTATAGCGTAGGTTAGGTTAGGTGTAGTTGACCTCCAGCTTCGGCTGATTTTATTTGAATTACGTTACGAACTTTAAAAATACATGATTTTTTTTTCTAAACGATTTATTTTTTGTTTTTTTTTTTAATAGTATCTTATCAGTAATCATCAGTACTATCACCTGTCTTCGTTTCGGAGAAAGTTCTCCTGGTACCCTATACGAAATAAAAGCCACTTTGGATTGCACAAATCAGCTTTACAACTTTTCTTGGAAATCACTGACAGTCTCATCAATTTTATTATTACAAACATCGGCACGTAGATCGAACACTGAACGAAACGTGGAGGGGATGGCTGCGTATGGGAACTGTCACGCACGTAATACAATAGCTTACCCCCTCCACTTTCCTTCAGTGTTCGATCTACGTGCCGATGTTTATAGTACAGATTCGAAGCTACGAGTTATATATGTAGAATTGTTTGTTCATTCAGGAATTGCATAAGTTTGGCACAAGGGTATACTCTGGACCTGTTGAGAAAATCCTCAAATGGCATAAGTCGATTCAAGATATTGGTGTCTTGGTATTATATGAAATTGTCGGTAAGATCATTTATTTAATAAGTTGTCCTTCATTTACGTGAAACCTAACAGACCCAATAGCCCGCCAGCCAACCCGCATTGGAGCAGCGTGGCGGGTCTAAGCTCTAAATCCCTCTCTCCTATCAGAGGGAGGCCTGTGCCCAGCAGTGGGACGTTAAAGAAGAGTGGTGGTGGTGGCGGTGGATAACAGACTCAATAGAAATAATACTGCTACTATTTCTGCTGCTTCAAACGCCACTACAAAGGTTGAAGTCGGGCGAGCGCTGCGCGTCGTTTTCGTCGTTTATTTTATGCTTGCCCAACGTCAACAGTTTGAAGGAAGTGCCGACTATATCTCAAGTTAGGCCACAACTCCACAGTTCAGGTGGGCAATGTCCCTGTGGTATCAGGACTGAGAGTTGGAAATAGAAAATTTTATGACACCATCTAGCAAACTTCTTCTATCAATGAAAAAAAATCACGAATCTTGGAAAAATCGGTCCACGAGTATGTACCTACCTACATAAGAAAAATATATGCGCTGAATATTGATAATCTTCGCCTTTTTTGGAAGTTGGTTAATGTTAAACCTCGATTAACAGTTACTTCAGTCTTGCCGTACTTTAGGGTATTATCTCACTAGGACACCAGTGCTGACGCGACCAGTCGCGCTTGGCGCTACCAACAAAATTTATAAAGCTCTATGTAGGTTACTCTCTATGGTGTCCGCTTAGTTGCGCAACCATAGTGTCCTAGTGAGATATCGGCCTAAATATACCTGAATGATTTCTATAATTTTAGGGAAATGCGTGAACGTGAGAGCAGGAGAATCCTGCTCTAAGAACTTGGTGGTGAGAGATGAAAACGGCCCGGCTATCCAGGTCGTTTACTATGAAATCGATTTCTTTTTACCAGACCTCAAACTACCCTGTACGGTCAGGTGAGTTTATTTTTTAACCCCCGACGCAAAACGACGGGGTGTTATAAGTTTGACGTGTCTGTGTGTGTGTGTGTGTGTGTGTGTGTGTCTGTCTGTTCCCCTGTGGAGCTCAAACGGGTGGACCGATTTGAATGCGGTTTTTTTTGTTCGATAGGAGAATTAGTCGAGAGTGTTGTTAGCTATATTTGATGAAAATCGGTCCAAGATGGCCGCCGCCAAAAAATAGCGAATGTCGGGGATTTTTAAATTTTTAATTTACACTTGTTAGGACCTTTAATGTCGTGGCCAGATCTTAGAATTCATCACTTCATGATGTGGCTGATCATTTCATGAAACGCTTCTATTTCATGACACGGCCATCTAAAACTGACCATATTATGGTTTAAACGTCAACGTTTAATGATATTTCCATTTATATAATTTATCTTCATATTCTGAGAGGAGATCCGTGTCATTTAATGGGTTTGTAATGATGATGATGAATTTGACTTTGTCTATTTGGTATAGTTTTTAACCCCCCACGCAAAAACGACGGAGTGTTATAAGTTTGACGTGTCTCTGTGTGTGTGTGTGTGTGTTTGTGTGTGTGTGTGTTTATGTGTGTGTGTGCGTGTATATGTGTGTCTGTCTATTCCCCTGTAGCTTTCAAACGGGTGAACCGATTTGAATGCGGGTTTTTTTTTATTTGAAAGGTGAATCAGTCGAGAGTGTTGTTAGCTATGTTTAATGAAAATCGATCCGAGATGGCCGCCGCTACAAAATGGCGGATTAAATATTTTTTCACAACTATCTTAATATGAGTAGGTATTAAATGAAAGGGCTTGACTAGTAGAATAGCTCTATGCAAATCTAAGATGGCCGCCGGCACAAAATGGCGAATGTCGGGGGTTTTTACATTTTTAATTTATACTTGTCTAATTTTTCATATTATGCCAGGGTCATAGGTCGCATGATGCCAGGCACCAGTCGCTTCCAGGCGTTCAACGTGCGCCCGGCGACCGGCGACGACCTCGCGACGCTGCCACGTCGCGCGGCGGTCGCGGCGCATCACGTCGCCAAACTGGCCAAAGACTACGGCATCGAAGTGTTGACATTGAAATAAAATAATTTCGTTCTTTTATTTTCGTAATTTCCCTTATATTTGATTATTATATTTGATTTGAGTTACCTACCTACCTACCTACGTTTTTTATTTCTACCCAACAAAAAAAAAGTCTTGTAAGGAGATACATTAATTTGTTTGTATTGTTAAACAGATAACATGAAAAATGGCATGGGAAATTGGCGTAAAAGTTGTTTTTTTAATATTAGCGTATACAGCTAGGAACAAGTATCTATGGAACCGAAATATTTTAGACGAAATCAAACATCTCTTTGACTCACTCACTCGTACCGATTTTAAGCATAAGACAGAAAGAGAAGTCTGCTACTATCAGTTGTCCTACTTTAAACAAAAATAACCACTTTTTCCTAGAGTCTGACGTAGTTCAACCGTGGATGTAGTTTAGCAGAAAGGACCCAATCCACAAAATGGTAAAAATGAGTTATACAGGGTATAAGGAGACCGCTTCCGAAAACTTGTCGCTATTATTAGACTACCTAAACACAATCCAGTATAACCGCAATAACCTTATAGCGTAGGTATCACGCGCAACAACGTGACTGCGCGAGGTCAAGGTAACGCAAAGTTCGCTGTCCTCCAGCGTCAGCTGATTTTATTTGGATTACTTTTAACTTTTAAAAAATACAGGCAATATTTTTTTTATTCCCCAAAAACGGGAATTGCACAAAAAATGCATTTTTTGTAAAAACTACTTTTTTCACATTTTTTTTAATAATATCTTATCAGTAATCTTTGGACACGTCTCCCAACGTGAGAATGACTCCATAGAGCGACTTGTCGTACAGGGCAAAATAGAGGGCACCAGAGGGCGAGGAAGGTCGCCTATGCGATGGACCGACCAAATCAAATCAGCTGTGGGCGGTTCCTTGCACAATTGCACCAGGCTGTCGGCCAGCAGGGAGAAGTGGCAAACACTCGTGTGGCGCATAAATCTGCCCTTAAAGATGTCACTTCTGGATGACCATGACCGCTCTGTTAAGAGTGAAACGAAGAAGAAGATCAGTACTTATCAGTACTATCACCTATCTTCATTTTCGAGAGCGTTTCGCATACACCTATTCAAAGAGATCCTAAAGGTTGTTTCTTTCACTCAGAAAAAAAGATCCCTGATCCTACAATGTTATCATGGTTTTTTATGTTATGTATGAAATTATGTGTGCGTTGGGCGTTTGGGGGTGCCTAATAAACTCGTATGTTTGCTACGAGAATTTCTTATAAATCATACCTTCCGTTACCGCCTGGACCAAGAGCGTCACCAGCTGATGGGCAAAGGGGGGGACTAGATTAATAATATATACGGAGGATGGAAAGAAAGAAAGAAGAAGAAGAAGAAGAAATGAATTTTAGGTCCAGTCGAGAGGTTATGAAGGTGTAAAGCAAGTATTACAAGTTCTTGAATTTACGTGAAAATCATCATCATCATCATCATGATCAACCCATTACCGGCTCACTACAGAGCACGGGTCTCCTCTCAGAGTGAGAAGGGTTTTGGCCATAGTCTACCACGCTGGCCAAGCGGATTGGCAGACTTCACACACCTTTGAGAACGTTATGGAGAGAACTCTCAGGCATGCAGGTTTCCTCACGATGTTGTCCTTCACCGATAAAGCAAGTGATATTTAAATACTTTTAAAACGCACATAACTCCGAAAAGTTAGAGGTGCGTGCCCCGGGATCGAACCCACGACCTCCGATTAGAAGTCGGTTGCCCTAACCACTAGGCTATCACAGCTTTTATTTGGAAGACGTGAAAATAGTTATTAATTATAAGTAAAGTGAGTGAATTTAGGACTTTGTTTGCATTTGGCTACACTCTGATTTTTAATTCGGTGGAAATCTGACGTTTCGTAATGTTACCAGAGATAAAACAATTCTCACAAAAGAGATAAAAAAATCAAAACTTATTGTTATAAAAATCAACTGCCTCATGTAGCAAGTGCCAAGCGGGAGCAGATAGACATCTGCCCCCCTAGAGATTTGATAAAATTCATAATTTTATCAAATCTCTAGGGGGGGGGGGCAGATTTCCCTATCTGCTCCCGCTTGGCAACACCCATGGCCTGGACGGCATCTTATCATCTCCGAGACCACTTGGTGCTTGAGTCCCCCGGCAGTGCTGTTTCCTCTCTTGTATGCGCTATTTACCAGCGACATACATTGCACCCCAGATGTTATGTTAGCCTAGTTTGCGGACGATAAGATGACATATACGACCCATAACCAATTCTCGGTCATTCGATCTCGACTCCAAGTTACGGCTAACATCTAGGGTCTAGGCGACTGGTTCCGCCGCTGGAGGATAGAGGTCAACGGTGAAAAAACGGAACTGTGCTTTTTACAGGAAAGCGTGGTAGCAAGTACTCCGGCAAACGTGCCGAAATAATTTCTATACGGCGTTATTTTCCCCTGGCAAGACAAAGCCAAATATCTAGGTGTGAACTTAGACGATAAGATGAACTTTGCCGCTCAAAGACGTAAAGCCCCAAAAGGCAGCATTTGTGCTCAAGTTGTGCATTGTGATCGAGCAAAGAACCTGTATTCGCTCAATAATGTCCTGCACATGCATAGTATTTGCACATATCCCTCCCTTCTCGATTAAAGCAGACTAGGTAGTTTTGCAAACACTGCAGAATAAGTTTCTGCACACGGCAATGGGTACCCCGTGGTTTGTGCGCAATATTGATCTCCAAGATCTCGATCTCCCTGTTCTAGCCCAACACTTTAAGCAGTTTTCAAAGAATTACCTTGAGAAAGCTGCCCGCCATACTTTGACGTGAATCCCTTCCTCTGTTACGGGGACGTATGGATTAGTCTATTGCAAAACTAGCATTCCAACGTCACGTAAGCCGAGTTTCGAGACTCACAGGAGACGCCCTTAACACGATGTTCTCCTCGATTTTTTTCAAGCCCTTGGGCTCTAGCTCCGCTGGCAGAGTTTCTGCGCTCGCTTCCCCCTAAGGGCCTAAACATTCCGAAATAAATCATTTTTATTTAAAAATATCAATTTGTTTAGAAAGTTTTGTTTTTAGTTCCTTTCTGAGCATTAAGAAAAATACGCCGTAGTGTTAAAACCAATTTAGCAGAAACGACTCAAACCCAAATTTTCCCTGATAACCGTAAGATACGTCAGTCTTTGAAGTACAATAAAAATATTAGTATTTTTGCCCATATTTGACAATATTTTCAACTATTCCAAAGACAATATCATTGCAGCAATTACCATCCAAACTTCAAACCTCGATTACTCAGAATAACTTTTTATGGGTTGGGTCATTTCTACTAAGCTACGTCCAGTTGACTGTCAATTTCTCGTAGGGTAAACGGCAAGTATTAACGACCCCCTTAAGATAATTTTAAAATGGATATCAGTTATTAACAGTAGTATATTACTAAGTAAATTACAAAATAGCACTAGCTTTCACATTTTTATTTGTTGTTTATGTTATTTTATGTTACTTTCATATTCTATAGTTTATTTGCACTACCTTAAATGCTTTTAAATATAAGATTACCGTATAATAAATATCCATATGCCTATTTGTGGGTACTAACTATAACATGTACTAATTAAAAAGCGGTTCTGAACTGAACTGCGATATAAGAGCAAGAACCAGAGTCACAGACATATTGAAACGAATTGATCAGCAGAAATGGAGATGGACTGGTCACATGCTAAGGGAGAAGATAGAAAAGTGGAACAAGCTGGTGACAAATTGGTACCCCAGAGATGGCAAAAGAAAAAAAGGTCGACAAGCTAGACGCTGGGAGGATGACCTCAGACTAACTCTGGGGCCACATTGGACCAGGGTGGCATTAGACAGACGCCAGTGGAGAGAGTTGGAGGAGGCCTATGCCAACAGGCACTCCATTTTAAGGGACATTTTGTAAAGCAAGAATTCATAGATAGAATAGAGCAATTCATGTTATTAAGATTTTTTGATATATAAGTGTAAGTAATTAAGATAGATAGATAGCTAGATAAGATGTAAAACAAAATGTTAAATGGAATAAAGGGCTTTATTATTATTATTATTATAATTAAAAAGCGGTGATAGCCATCATTTGCTGTAACAGTGAAGAAAAACCTGCATGCCTGAGACTCTGCATAATGTTCTCAAAGGCGACCAATCCATACTTGGTCAGCATGGTGTACTACGGCATAAACCTTTCTCATTCTGAGACGAGATTCGTGCCCTGTAGTGGGCCGTTAAGGCGTTGATAATGATGATGATGAATTATAACGTGTCTGAGAAGTAGTCTTTAATAGAATCATATCGCGTTTGAGCATTAGTGAAACTTAACCGCGTGTTATTCTCTCATAATACACCTATTCGACTTTTACAGCGAAGCTGCATAAACCGTGACTAATTAATAAAGGGATTGTCAGATAAAAAATTTCGCACAACAAAGCACTTAGAACTTAAAAAATTACAAAATAACGTAATTTGACTTAGTTATGTGGATGCTCTATAAGTCGGCAGTTTAACGTCTGTGTCACGAAAATTCGTAGACATGTCAAACGAAGTAATTTCAGTACAATATTTTTTCTTCTAATACTTGATTCTTTTGACTTTTTGAGTCAACTTATAGTATTTGCTTTTTGTATAAAGAAGTAATTTTCAATTTATTTAAAAAATAAGTACTAATTTGCCTAAGCTCGGCACCTTTGTGCCTTTTTCCAGCATTTGTGTCCTCAAAGTCGGCCCTCACGTGTCTGAAAGAAAATCATATTTTACCCGCGACTTCGTCCGCGTAAATTAATGTTTTTCTTAATATTTATAGGAACTCTTTTCTCCTTTTCATTTTATTTTATTTTCCCGCCAAATAAATACCCTTCTCCAAAATTAATAGAACTTTTGAAGAAATGGATAGAATTTTTTTCAACAGACAATTTTTTTGTATAGACAACATCAAGTTTATCCAATAGGATAAACAGGATACCTCACAATAGGAAACCTTAGAAATAACCCAAATTCTAAAAGGTGGCACCCCCTGCCGACCCCAGGTACCTCATATTACTGGTTTTCCTAAGTCCACCACCCTTGTTTTTTCTTTAAATACGTAAAATAATCGTGTTATACTACTATTACAAGACATCAAATATTATAACAAATTAAATTGCAACAACAAGTCTTAAATATTATTCATACGTAATTTATATCTTGTCAAACGACGCTCGGAAAGCAGAAATTTTATAAGAAATTAAGCGATTTATGCACTTGCACTCGTTCTAAGCGATAATTGAGGGATAGGGATGCAAAAAAATGCTGCCTTATTCTAAAACTATTTTCCCATTAAAGCAAGCTATATGTACACATAAAATACTCAGTGTGCCTAAGCGGCACCCAAAATGTTAATATTTACAAACATAGAACTGAGTGCCGACTTTTGCTGGGCGGCTTTAGGAGCATCCACCCTATCACCAGACGGTTAGCAAAATACAAAATTGTTCACAATCTGTCTTTCAAGATGACACTGAAATTATATTGCGATCTTTTTTTTGACAGTGCATATTGACATATGCAAAAACGAAAGATATAATAACTATTTCTTCGTCTTAAATACACGCCATCTAGGAAGAAGAGGAGGTACTTATACTTTATCTTAGGTATACAGTAGGTTATATAATAGTAGTAATATACCAATTGTGTAAAAAATAACTAAAGTTTAAGGTCCGATACCAGTTATTTCCAATGTTACCTTTTTTCTAAAATTTGTCCCATTACAGCAAGGCCATTCTCCTACTTTCCTTTAGCGTCATGTGATTAGGTATTAAGCGAAATTCCAATTGAATATGAGACAAACACAAAATAATTAGGTTAGGTAAGATACGATTGGAATTATATTTCATTCAATAGACTACAATAATTCCGGATTCCTATTATTTTCTGCACAAAGGTTGATCCAATTAATAATTACTTATTACTCAGGCATATTGTTTGGTGTCCTGTGATTCAGCTTTGATCATGTTTTGAGCTCTCAGTCCTGACATTTTGATTATACCCTTTATATCGCAGTAAAATGCCTTCTCTTCTTACAAGAAAATTATAACCTGAACCACATCTGTACGTGAACTAAAACCCAAAGTAAATATAACCCGCGGCACGTACATTGAACACTGAAGGAAAATGGAGGGGGTAAGCTATTGTATTACGTGCGTGACAGTTCCCATACGCAGCTATCCCCTCCAAGTTTTCTTCAGTGTTCAATGTACGTGCCGCGGGTTATAACCTACTCTATCTCTATGCCTATCATTGTCATTGGCTAAAAATTCGACATTAGAATTCAAAGTTTTATATCGAAAAATTTCAAAATTATTTTTTTCATGTAGGCCAACTTGTAACCTTATGATTCTACCACCGGTCAGGAAAGCGGATTCTGCTGAGAAACTCAACAGAATTGCTCTTTTCAAAACACAAAAACTTTTAACAATATTAGTAGGTATAGGTATAGGTCGACCAGAATCTCATGAAAAATACGGAAATGAAATTCCAAAGTTAGCAACACTACGGCTGCCCTAGTGATAAACAAAGTAACTGACATTTTTTGTGAAATTGACTTTTTTGCATTAACAAAAGTTTTATGTCGAGTAGTTTTTTACCACAGTTTAATATTTCAAATAACTTGAACCGTTTACTGAAATTTGAATTGCCCAAACAAAGTAATTACACACACTAACCCAGAATATAAATGCAAAAACCAAGTAAACAACAAGCACAACACAAAAACAAAGTAATTGGTTGTTGATTACTTTGTTTTTGTATTTAAAATGCAGTTGCTTGATTTTTCGTTTCGTGAAACGATCCCAGGTAAGGTGTTCTGAATGTAATTACTTTGTTTATCACTAGGGCAGCCGAGTTAACCTAGTGTTGCTTACTACAAAATTTAATTTTCCAAGTAGATACTTACATGGTAGAGTTTAAAGTTAAAGTTTATAAGAAAGCAGTACCAAATATTTCGCAACTTATGTTCCAGGCACAGAAGGTAGTTTCCTTGTTAACGTAGTTGCAAAAGTGTCCTTGCTTTAATTAACCGTCCTGTCCACAGCCCTTCAACTTTTGTCCTAAGGTACCTACCGGAGCGGGTAAAAGCGCAAACTTTGTCTCGACCCGTGTCACTGTAATGGGCTTAAGGTGTTGAGCTCAAGAATTTCAGTAGTTTTATTACGAGGTTTGATAAAAAAGGGAAATTTTCGTTTTTCTTTACATACAAAATTCTCGTAGAGAGACTCTCGGTAGAGAGAGTAGTATATATTCCTTGGATCTTAGCATTGAGATGGTCTGTACCTCTGTGACGACCTCTGGCAATGTAAGCATATTAGCCTGCAGCGCAGTTTCGGAAATCTATCTATCTATCTATCTATCTATAATATAATAAAACTGTAACAGATCCAATTCTGTACATTGAAGATATTTTGAAAATTTTTATTGGAGGACACTCTATAATCGATACTGAAGCCAAATCTGCAATTTGTTTCATTTTTGTCTGTCTGTCTGTCTTTCTGTCTGTCTGTCTGTCTGTCTGTATCTTGGCCGCGCATCACGCCGAAACTACTGAATGGATTCGAATGAAACTTGGTACGATTTGAGATTATACTCCGAGGTAGGACATAGGATACTTTTTATCCCGAAATTCAGCATGGTTCCCTTGGGAGAGTTAGTTGTGAAAGTTAAAACGTGTATTTAGCTGTAATTCATTAACGCGTTGTTCGATTTGACTCATTCTTTTTTTGTTAGAAAGGTAATTAGTAGATTGTTACACAAGGGACGTAAGTGCATCCGAGATATTTAGTCACACGAGCGAGCGCAGCGAGCGAGGGTGAATATAGTTCGAGGGTGTAATAGCTACTTGCAACCGAGGTAAGCATTCTACTTTATATCATTCTTGCGAGGTAAATAAAACATTGGTAATGCAAAATGAAATTTTAATTAGAATAATTAGCAAATTTAGAGAAAAAATAGAAATTAACATAGAGTAAAAACACCACAATGACGGTGGTTTGTAGCTTTTTGACAGCATATTGAAATAAGAAAGCAAAACACATTCTGCCAAAGATGTAATTCCTTTCTTTGCACGCCATTTGTTGAATTCTTCGTAAGTTTTCACGTAGCGCTCTTTGGACTTATCCGGCAAAAGGTTTTGCATCATTTGTTCTGCTTCAAGCAAACAAAAATCAGGCTCTCCTCCTTTTTCATCATCTGATGAAGTGCTTGACATTGTTGTAAATAACTTAAATCCTTTTACGAACAAACTTCACAAACTTTCAGATCAAATGAAATGCCGCCATTTCCATTTTTTTTTCGTAAATAGTTTTCCATTTTTTTTTTGCGACTCTGAGTTCCAAGGAGTTTTGCATAGTTTGAAATGTATGAAAATTAAATGCCGCCATGTTCAGTGTTTTATTTTTCAGTAAAAAGTTTTCTTAGGGTGGATTTCCCAACAGCAAAATTCGCACGGCATGGGTGAAATCGGTACTGTCCAACGTTAGTATAAAGATCTAATATTTTTTTCTAGGTAGAATAGGTAGATACCTATGCGAGACAATAAATATTTATTGATTAGGACTGCAGTTTAGGAAATAAAAATTTTTTAAAGCCCCAAATTTATCATTTCGGTAGCTGTCCTCACAACCTTTTTCAATGTAATTTCCCTCATAAATCAAAAAGTATTGCTTATTTAGGTATATGACTACTTTTATTTAAATTGTGAATAGTGACAGTATAGTTATAAAATAATTTTATGATAATATCTACTTAGTTTAATAACTGGTAAGTAAAAATGCTTGTGTCCCAGAAAGTCCTCTCATCTCGGTGTTTTTTTTTAAATCGATTGTAGTTTTGCATAGGATAACTCTAGCTCCCCCCTCGTGCGCTTAAAATGTAGGTAACAGTGTGGTCTATGTGCTTATCGTAGGAGGAAATGCGCCGCTTGCCTGCGTGTTCCCGCAAAAAAAGTAAGTAGTTCAATTCGGTGGCATGTGACAAACTTCTTATCATTTCCGTGTACAAGTATAACTTGTCTTGCAATTAGTTAATACATATAAAAAACTATTCAAGAGTGCGTAATGGCAATACGTTTATTTGTGTAATATTCATATCATCTTGTAATAAATAGTCTTCTTGTAATGCTAATATTTGTCCGTATTTCTAATTTCGGTGTTATCATTTCGGTGGATTCGGTGGGCTAAATTGTCAACCGAAATGACAAAAATCTCACCGAAATGATAGAAATTCTCATTTCGGTTTTTTTAAATCTTAATTATCTCATTTCGGTGGATTGCTTTATCATTTCGGTGTTTAATTGTCTCATTTCGGTGGATTGTTTTATTATTTTGGTAGATTATTATTTGTTTCGATGAAAATTCAGGCCAGCAGGTAATTTTTTAACTAAACCACTGCAAAAAAAGAGTTTATGTATTTGACCCGTACGAATGTATGTATGTATGTATGGCCGTAATTATCTCAAAGACTAATGAACCGATTTTGATAATTTTTTCGCTATCGTAATTAACATACTTTCAGGGAGTTTTTAGTAACTTTATTATACCTACGTTCATATAATTCATATGTACAAATTGACATAAGTGTACACTTACTTATGTCATCAAAATATTGAACCTGTACACCGATTTTCCCCATATTTGGTTCTACACTAATTTTTTTTTTACTCAATAGAGAAAGTTTATGAAATGGTCGCAAAAAGAATACATGAACTGTTGGTAGGTAGAAGGTAGGTGGTCAAAAACACTGAAAACTAAACGAAAACCAAACCAAAAAGGAAAATTCTAGTAGATAACGAGCTTAGCACCTATGTATATTAAAATATAGGTAAGTTTTGATTTTTTGTTCATCAGTTTTTTGTAAAATCATCATGATCAACCTATTACCGGCTCACTGCAGACCACGGGTCTTCTCTCAGAGTGAGAAGGGTTTTGGCCATAGTCTACCACGATGGCCAAGCGGATTGGCAGACTTCACACACCTTTGAGAACGTTATGGAGAACTCTCAGGCATGCAGGTTTCCTTACGATTTTTTCCTTCCCATTGAGAACATTGACCAAAGATGAGAGAAAGGAAAAAAGAAGATTATACGAACAGAAAAATAAACAACGAATTAAAAGCGATCGAGAAGAGTTTCTTAGAAAAGATAGAGAGAGATATGCAAGAAGAAAAGCTACAGGATTTTTTTTTTCAAGGGGTGCATTAAATTCTCACAAGCTCCAAAATCTACGCAAAAAAAATGCAGCCAGTTCGAAAGCATATTATTATAAGAAAAAAATAAATACAAAATTCAGACAACTCGACAAACACTCAGTGTGACACTCAATTATCAATGATGATTTAGAATCTAATGGAACTTCAAATACACAGTCAAATAATGCATCTGCATTATCTATACGTTATCATATTCTTGGTTGGTCACAGACTTTCAAACTGTATACTTTATTAGTCATTGTATGCATCATAATATTGATTTTTTTTCCTCTTCATTTAACGACAACTCTGAAATCTCAATAACTCCATAAAATTAGAAGCCCCTTTAGTATCGCAATATAGAGTTTACACTGTATTTAAGTAAGTGCGAAATTATTAGAATAGTAGAAATTAAAAGACTGATTATTGCTAAGCTAAGATTAAAATCGTTAATTAAAATATGTCTTTTCATTTAGTTTTATTCTATTCCTTTTATTGTACGTAGGTGCATTTTTTGTGTGAAATCCAGAGGAATATCTAAAATTAAGTAGAACATACGTAACTAGGTTAACACATTGTCACTCATGATAGTATACAACCTTTCACACTTGCTAAGAGTGCATCTATTTAGTTAAAGTGTATTGTTGAGGCTGCTCAGTAGTATATTTAATATATTTTCAGTGAATTTTAATTTCGGTGGACAGTTTCTATCATTTCGGTGGCTACATATATCATTTCGGTGGCTAGTTTTATCATTTCGGTGGCATTCAAATTTTAAACACGTATTCTCACGAGTTTATAAGACATATTTTGATGACATTCAATAAGAGCATAAACAATAACAAGAAGAACAATAAACCATAGTTCAAAGTTGAAAAAGCTTAATAATAAAAAAGTCCACCGAAATTCAAGAAAAAACGGCTTTGTTGAAATTGCCCCCTTACCATTTTATAAGAAAAGAGATTGTTTACCAAGGAGTTTTGCATAGCTTGAACTGTAATGTGAACATTACAATTCAAGCATAGTGCGACGTAATGTTGCCTTGAATTGCAAACACCAACTTACAAGGAGACTTTCCACCATAGTAATCCCTAGTTACTGAGCAAGTATGATATAAAAGTACTTTATATATTGTCCCGTAAATATTTCAAGGTCATAAGTTTTTAGTTCAGAAATTATAGCCCTCAGTATTGGGTTCAAATAACTTGGGACCCGGATCTTTGAACGTAAGGCTTATTTTAAACTGGTGTGCGTTTAAATTTTTGTTTGTCGGTCTGTCTATTTGTTCTTACTAATCTCCGAAACGGCTGGATCGATTTTAACGGAACTTTCAATGGCAGATAGATGATTTTATAAGAAGTAACTTAAGCTACATTTAGTTTAGGTACATAAAAGAATTATGGGATCCGACCCGATCCTCTATAAAAACCTATATCTTCGCGAACGAAGTTGCGGGGGTCAGCTAGTGCACGAATATAAGCCACACATTAACAGTTTAATTAATTAATGTTAATTAATTAAACTTAAATTTAATTATAAATCAAATAGACACAAGATTGCTAATAGGTATCTGTCTTGGCCGTTCACACTAATTAGCCACATAAAATCCCGTACAAAACTGCTTTAATTTAGCTTTATGCCCGATTTAACTAAACTAGGAGCGGCTTTTACGCGTGATCTTAATTAAATCTTTTAACGCTGGTGTGTCGGTCGGGTCCGTCGAAGAGAGATATCGGGGTACTCCACTCATAAAACGGAGATGCTTCGCTGCATAATCACAGTAATTATATTTCTTACACCTAACAGACCCAACGGCTAAGACTTTTTCATCAGTAATCGGTGTAGGTAAGTATAAGGGACCTTTCAGATAGACCGGCGCGGAGAGCAGAGCAAATTTTAATCGCATTTAAAATAGAATCTTAAGACATTGAAATAAGCTTTATTTTTACATTTTAGCTCTTTTATGATAAGAGGATGCTCGAGGATGCTCCCAATACGCTCGGTGTGAAATATTAAGAGCAGCCGCTCGGCTGCTCGTAGAGCCGGTCGGCTGCTCCATGCTCGTGCTCTTTCGCGCTCGAGCATCCGACCGGCTCCGTTCGCTCATGCTCGCGCAGCTGACCGTAGGCCGAATTGCTCGCCGTCCGGCCCAAGAGCGTACGCTCGGCTCCGAACGCATCCGCGTGTCCATTCACACAGACCGGCGCGGAGAGCAGAGCAAATTTGAACGGCCGGTCTGTGTGAAAAAAAAAATGCTCTCCGACGCTCTCCGCGCCGGTCTGTCTGAACGGTCCCTAACAAGTAAACCTGATAATCATAGTGACAATCTGTGGATTGTGGAATCACCGAGCTGAAGTATATGTCTGCCAGATATCGGTTCAGATGAGTAAGAATGTATAAGATGTAATAAGAAGATTTTGACGACCTTCCTGGCGCAGTGGTGAGCGCTGTGGTCTTATAAGTGGGAGGTCTCGGGTTCGATTCCCGGCTGGGGCAATTTGGGATTTTAATATTTCTAAATTGCCTCTGATCTGGTGGGAGGCTTCAGCCGTGGCTGGTTACCACCCTACCGGCAAAACCGTGCCACCAAGCGATTTAGCGTTCCGGTACGATGCCGTGTAGAAACCTATCAGGGGTATGCATGCCTCTTCCAAGTTAGCCCGCTTCCATCTTAGACTGCATCATCACTTACCATCAGATGAGATTGCAGTCAAGGGCTAATATTTTGTATTTGAATAAAAAAAAATAAGTCAGTTTTATATTACGTATTGGTATAACAATTACTTTTTAACTACACATTCGTATGTCCCTTTGTTATATAAACTAAAAATAATTACCTCGATCCACGAGAACGTCCACAAGGGCAGGGAAAACGTTGACACAACGATAATGATATTCATACAAATAAAAGCATTCATGCACCCGTGTCAGCTCTCTACGGTGCGGTTTATATAGACTTACCGAGGGCGGAGACGTGGCGTGGGCGTGCCACTATCATAATTATGTATTTTTCATATACCTACCAAGCATTCAGAATAAGAAGGGTTAAGGACTTAAGGCTTAAGTCCACCATGATGGCCAAGTGTGGATTGGTAGACAGGTATGCAAGTTTCCTCACGATTTTTGCCATCACCGTTAAAGCAAGTGATATTTAATTGCTTAAAACGTACATAACTCCGAAAACTTGAGGTACGCGCCGGGAATCGGCTTTGGTCCTCCGGAAAGGAGACGCGTGGCCTGCAGTAGTGGGCCGATAAAATGGGTTGATAATAATGATGAGGAAGCACCTATTTTTTTTGTGTTGATCCCTTTTTTGAATCGATGTGAATATATTATTATGCTGATAAATGCGATGTCAGCCTAAATTAAACCACGGCATAATTCACGTCCCTTTTGTATAGGCTTTAAAAAAGACATCTGACTACCATGTTTACGCCACGTCTCCGCTCTCGCCTCTTCTATATAAACCGCGCCTTAGACCAAAACGGTTCCCCCTGTAGTACCTACTCGTAATTACAATGAATTTCACCCCATACACATGATACGACGGTTTCCTTTTATGAGAATTGTAAGCGATTTTAAATGTTGCCGTCGCTTAGTGCTTAGATATCGTTTAGATATGTTTTTCCGCACTCTAATTACAGTAAATACGAACTCCGAACAGGTTTCAATCGTTATTTATTTTAATGGTTGTAAAACAACAAAAAATCGATGGACCTTCAATCCCAGCCATTGTGCTATAATTAATGTCGTGCCCAATTCGAACACAATATTGACCATTAATATGAACAGAAAAGGATAACAATTAAGTATACCTTTTACCAATTATTTTTATCTGCGATGGAAAAAGATATAATAAAGTGTTTACGTAGGTACGTACCTACATATGTAAGATATTGTGGAGATTATGTTGGTGCATTTTTATGATACACTAGCTGACCCCCGCGACTTCGTTCGCGTGTTTTTCTTTGCTATAAACCTCACGGAGCCCGAGACCTTTCCAACGAATACAAAACCGTGGAAATCGGTTCGTGCGTTCTGGAGTTATAGCGTCAGGAAGGAAAACCCGACTTATTTTTATATAGTAGATTTTCCTGAAAAGCAACAGGGCATATTTTAATGCGATTTTTGCATTATATAACACTTGTTAAGTATCACTTCTAAATATCTATCACTCATAAATATCACGTATCACTTCTAAATAGGTTCTTAGATGTTATAACATAACCGAACATAAGTGATCACTCAGGCGATAGTAGCAGATGGGCCAGCACCTTAATGTCGAGTGTCTTACTCTTATAGCACATTTGATTAAAATTGGTCCGACAGAGCCAGAATCCATTAGACATAGGCGTAGAGGCAAACGTTACTTACTTGAAAATTTTGTTCCATCGAAAATCGACTTGGCACCTAAACAGCGGACTCTGAACATATTCCTGGAAATATTCCTAATGTCTTTAGGAATGGTACGCTCTTCGCCTGAGAGGCATTCCGGGCTGTTGGGTACGACACTATACTGCTTACGAGGGTTGAAACGCTGCCAAACGTTTTATTTATTAGCATAAAAACGATAAAGGTGCCGGCTTCTTGTGATTTTAGCAATAGCCACAGTGCGGAAAAAGCTACGCCGTAGATAGACCCGTAGAGGATTATATCTTAGAGTCTACGCCGCAAAGTGCTCTTGAACAGAGTGCTTAGTCTCAGTTTGGAGCACTCCAAAACTGTATAGTATACTATTGATCGAATGACAATGACTTCAGAGTAAAATGGACCTAAAATGCTTCATATTAAGGTTTGAGTTCGCCAATACATTCAGCATTCGAAAACAGCAGAAGCCTTTTTCCAAGCAGAAGTGTTGTAAAGTAAATATTCGAACTATTGAATTACGACTTTAAAATAAGAGTTTTTGGGTTCATTTTGCTCTGAAGTCATTTGTGATTTGATTTAGGTATACTATAAAGTTTTGGAGCGCTCCAAAGTGAGACTAAGCACTCTGTCGAGTGAATTTACCATTGATTTGTAATGCCCTACTTTTTCTTTACAACACCCATCTATCCGACTAAAAAAAGTAAAGGTTAGAGGTAAAAATAGGGAATATTTTTTGTTTACAAGTTTGGTATCTTGTTTTAAGCTAGGTTTTAAGCAAATTAACGTTATAGGTTGCAAAACATTCATACTCTTATTGTCAATACAAAAAGTTTTTTAAATATTGATTTGTGCGTGACAAACAAATCAGTAGGATGTGAAGGACGACGTGATTTTCGCATCAATGTGATGTGAGCTTTTTGTTATAATTTACAAGTATAAATTAAAAATTTAAAAAACCCCCGACATTCGCCATTTTGTGGCAGCGGCCATCTTGGATTTGAAATAGTGCTATTCTACTACTCTAGCGGCACGCTATGATGGCCGGTTTGACGTTTGTCCGCTCATGAAGTTCCGTATTAATTGATAACGACTTTGAAGGAAATAATTGTATTACTTTATTGACGATAGTGATGTGCAGAGATTCATAAATTTTATCGAATGTAGTTTTAGGTTTAGGACTCAAAATTTATTTATTAAATTGATTTCTTAAATGTATACAAGTGTAGAAAAATCAGTTTGCACCATTTAAGGGGTGAATGTACTTGTGAATATGAACAATTTTCACTATGTGGACAAACCTCTGAAATCGCAAAAAAATATCAATAAATTTTTAAAAATGGAATCTAATACGATCGTCACATAGGATCGCTGGCTAGCACAACTACTACCTCCGGCAAACTCGCGTCAATGCTCAATGCAAAACAAAGCAGTTTCGAATTGACGTTGCTTCGAAAAGTATAAACTGTCAGTGCAATGCGATTGTGATATAGTTTTGACCTGGCTTTGGATTTCAAATATTGATACTGCATTACTGTTGACCCTTGCTCGTTAATTTGGACTCTGTTCAAGCCCTTTGTTGTGGATTTCGTCGATATGACCGAACGTACGCAGAGAACTGTTCTAAATAGTCAGACACGTGAGTTCGTAATACGCCTTCGTAACTATTTCGATCGTGAAGCTCAAAATGGAGGGCCAATTTTACCTATAACGTCAGTGGTTGAACGCGTAGCTGATGCGCTTAATATTGGACAACGAACTGTTAGACGGATAACTAAAAAAAAATATGGCGAGACTGGCACAGAAGAAAATAAACTTCACACACCAAAAAAGAGAAAACGAGCAAAACCAGTCGTAGGCATCGATAGCTTTGATGCCGATGCTATCCGAAGACATGTTTACGGCTACTATTTACAGAAGGAGTATCCAACAAGAAAAAAGTTGGTGCATTCACTGAAGGAAGCTGGATTATTCTTCGGTGGGGAAAGTTCTTTAACGAAGATTTTGAAGACCATTGGATTTCGATACAAAAAATGTAACAAACGCAAAATATTGATGGAAAGATTTGATATAGCGATGGCAAGGTATACTTTTTTACGGCAAGTGAAAGAAATCAAAAATTGGCAAAATGTTGTGTTCTTGGATGAAACATGGCTTAATGCTAACCATACTGTAGGCCGTTCTTGGAACGATGACACAGCAGCATCTACTTCCAAAGTTCCTGTAGGAAAAGGATCGCGACTTATAATTTGTCACGCCGGAACCATCAACGGGTTTGTCGAAGGTTCTCTCATGGCTTTTGCGTCAAAAACCACTGGAGACTATCATGAAGACATGAATGGAGAAAAGTTTACTGAATGGTTTACCTCAATGTTGTGTAGCCTCCCTGAACCATCTATTATAATTATGGACAACGCCCCATACCACTCGATGCAAATTGACAAGCCACCTGCCCAATCCCAAAAGAAAGCTGATATCGTCGCATGGCTTCGTAAAAATGGCGTAGATGCAAACATGAATATGTTAAAAGCGGAATTAGTACGTCTTTTAAAAGAAAACAAACCAACCAAGATCCGATACGTCATTGACGAAATAGCATTAGAACATGGGCACAGAGTTATACGGTTACCGCCTTACCATTGTGAGTATAATGCGATTGAGTTGGTGTGGGCTCAAATTAAGGGATATGCTGCAAGACACAATACAGAACCCCCATTTACCACAAAAAAAATGCTAAAATTATTAGAAGAAGCTTGTGAACATGTGACTAAAGGAGACTGGGACAAGGTTGTGAATAGAACTGTTAAATTAATAAGGGAAGATTATGAAAGAGATGTGAAAATAGATAATATTATAGAAAACGAACATATAATTATTAATGTATGTGATGATAGCAGTGACGACAGTGAAAATAGTAGTATGGACGAATCTGATTAATTATGGCCTTTTGTGGCACCTTTTTTGGTATCTTTTGTATTCATATGTTTCTTGTGTGCATATAAAGTATGTATATTCATTTTCGTTCAAATATTCAGTTCGTTCAAATAAATTAAATAAACATATTCATTTTTGTTTTATTAAACCTATTTAATCAGGTACAAAAACAAAACTTAATTGTTTTTTGTTCGAGAATAAATTGACATTCCACATCACTATTGTAATGTGTCAAACCGGCCATCATAGCGTGCCGCTAGTGTAGTCAAGCCCTTTCATTTGATACCCATAATATGTGTTTATACGCATTAGCGGTCAACCGCGTACGCGGCTAACCGCGCGGCTAGCAATTTAAATTTGGTGAAGTACTTCACCAAAATTAGACTAACCTGGGGGGTTATTCTGTAACTTAGTTAGCAACTGAAAATAGTTGCCAACGAATTAGTTCGATATACATTGCTGCTTTACTGTGTAAAATTATGAAAACACTTTATATTTCCCACAATAAAGCAGCAATGTATATCAAACTAATTCGTTGGCAACTATTTTCAGTTGCTAACTAAGTTACAGAATAACCTAGCTGAAGATTTATGTATCTATTATATATTTTGATACCAATCTATTTGATAAAATAAAAAATTGTGTAAATTTTTTTTTTATTTAAGAGTTTTTAGGGTTCCGTACCCGAAGGGTAAAAAACGGAGCCCTATTAATGTCACTCGGCTGTCTGTCTGTCTGTCTGTCTGTCTGTCTGTCTGTCTGTCTGTCTGTCCGTCTGTCCGCCGGTCACAGGTCTCTAGCTCGCAGACGAAATGAGTTACAAACCTGAAATTTTGGTATTTAGTGTAAAACGTTAACCCAAAATCAAATATTGAATTAAAAATTGAATTAAATTATTTTTCAGGGGGGCTCCCATACATGAAAAAGGAGCCGGAAAAAAAAATTTTTTCTTTACCCTAGCTTGTGGGGTATCATTGTTTAGAGCTCATTAAGTAGAGTACAAATATATATTTTTTTAATTTTTATCTCAAAAAATAAGGGAATGGGAGGCCATCAAAGTTGTCAGTTTTAGACCATTTTTGTGACGGGGGCTATCTCAAAAACTAAACTAGTTGGGAATATGATATTTCAGTATATTATGTACTATATGCTCTATTTAAACAACAAATACTGAAAACAACGATTTATTAAATAGTTTATAAGCTGTGACCAAAATAAACGAACTTTTTTTTGGGTTTTTCTTTCACGGTTTGTTGCGATGTCTAGCTCGGAAATTAAATATTTCTTAGACCCAAAATATTATATTGTTCATAATTATGTACGGAACCCTGAAAGAGCGAGGCCCGACTCGCACTTGGCTGAGTTTTTATTTAATCAACCTCCTCCTTTTAATGAAGTCGGTTACAAAATATCAAGTCATTGAACGGTAATCGGGTTAAGTATGTCAAAACATAATATCTTCTAGAATAGTCCACTTGTGGCGCTGCTTGTTTTCCCACATAAAATAACATTTTACGCAAACAGTGAGTTGTGCATCCATCCTAAGAAAATTGGTCAAGTTTAATCAGAAGTAAATGTATTTGAAAACATCAAGATCAATGAAGCTTAGCTTTGAACTAGCAAACTTATATTGACTTCTTTAAACTTAAAGAAACTTTGGCTTCAATCTTGCAAGTTCATTTCAGAGGGAGGAAATTTAAGAATCAAGACAATTTTAAGTTTTTGTTGTAAAAAAGGGGTAGCGGAACACGTCATGGCGAGTGCTTAATTTAGTTGTTTGTGTGACACATCCGGTCTGCCTCAAAACTCTAACTAGTTGTCTCACCCCAGCTTTACTCAGATGTATTTATTTACCTACTAGCTTCTCCCCGCGGCTTCGCCCGCGTGAATTTCGGTTTTTCACAAATCGTGGATTTCCGGTTCCCGTTCCCGCTCCCTTTTCCAACCTTTTTACTTACTTTTAAGTTTGCTGTAGTAATCTACCTATAGCTTTAGCTATAGATTTCGTTTTTTCAAAATCCCCTGCGAACGGTAGATTATTCCAGGATAAAAGTAGCAGTGGCGGTCCTAGAGCTTAGGTTCCATGCAAGCCGACAAATAGGTACCACTACCACCACCACTACAGCCTTTTATCATCCCACTGCTGGGCACAGGTCTCCTCTCATTGGAGAGAGGGATTTAGAGCTTAGACCCGTCACGCTGCTCCAATGCGGGTTGGCGGGCTTTAACGACTATTGCCACAATATGATAGTGATAATAACCGCGCACCGACTGCTTAACGTGCTCTCCGAGGCACGGGGGTGAAACACCGCCAACTTCCAACTCCCGGCTGGCACTGAGAATTTTTTGACAGAAAAACCCAATACTTAACAATTATTTGCCCGATCTGGGAATCGAACCCGGGACCTCGTGATCTGCAGTCGAATATGCTAATCACTAGACCAACGAGGCAGCAAATAGGTAGGTACAACAATTACAAATCAAAAACCATGAAAATCGCTCCAGCCGTTCTCGAAGATAAGATTTTTTTAGACTCATCGTGACCATTAAAAGACAGTTCTTGCTGTGATAAATGACAAACAATATCAATTAACTTCTGAAAAACACTACAAAGAAGTTTCTTTAACAGTTAACTTGTTTACCGAAATTATGAAAATAAATAACAGAACTCATATTGAGTTTTTTACGCAGACCTGCTAAATTGTATTTTGAGACAAAAAACAGCAATTACCTACCTTGTTTTCAGCCATCAATCTTTGTACACACTTTAAATTGTCACAACAAACAACATATTTTATTAAATCAACACTCATTTTGTACATTTTGCGATTATTTTACAAGTAACCTATAATTACGGCTAACCAAAACAAACAACTGTTATACTTATATTACTAGACTAGCTGACCCCCGCAACTTCGTTCGCGTGTTTATAGGTTTCCATTCCGATCCTATATATTTTTATATAGGATCGGAATGGATCCCATAATTATTTTATGTACCAAAACTAAATGTAGCCTAAGTTACTCCTTATAACATTACCTATCTGCCATTGAAAGTTCCATTAAAATCGGTCCAGCCGTTTCTGAGATTAGTTGAAACAAATAGACAGACCGATAAACATAAATTTAAATGCACGCCAGTTTAAAATAAGCCGTACGTACAAAGATCCGGGTCCCAAGTTATTTGAACCCAATAAATGTCTGTCATTTCTGAACTAAAAAATCTATGACCTTGAAATATTTACGGGACAATACTTAAAATACTACCTTTCTAACAAAAAAAGAATGAGTGAAATCGAACAACGCGTTAATGAATTACAGCTAAATACACGTTTTAACTTTCATCCCCTCTCCCAAGGGAACCGTGCTGAATTTCGGGATAAAAAGTATCCTATGTCCTACCTCAGAGTATAAACTCAAATCGAACCAAGTTTCATTTCAATCCATCCAGTAGTTTCGGCGTGATGCGCGGCCAAGATACAGACAGACAGACAGACAGACAGACAGACAGACAGACAGACAGACAAAAATGAAAAAAATTGCAGTTTTGGCTTCAGTATCGATTATAGAGTGCCCTCCAATAAAAATTTTCAAAATATCTTCAATGTACAGAATTGGATCTGTTACAGTTTTATTATATTACTAGCTGACCCCCGCGACTTCGTCCGCATGGATATACGTTTTTATATAGGATCGGATTGGATTCCATAATCCTTTTTTGTACCAAAACTAAATGTAGCCTAAGTTACTCCATATAACATCACTTATCTGCCATTGAAAGTTCCATCAAAATCGATCCAGCCGTTTCGGAAATTAGCTGGAACAAATGTACAGATCGACAAACATAACTCTAAATGCACACCAGTTTAAAATAAACCGTACGTTCAAAGATCCGGGTCCCAAGTTATTTGAACCCAATAAATGTCTATCATTTCTGAAATAAAAAACCTATGACCTTGAAATATTTACGGGACGATACTTAAAGTACTACATTTCTAACAAAAAAAGAATGAGTTAAATCGAAGTACCCGTTATTGAATTAGAGCTAAATACACGTTTTAACTTTCTTCCCCTCTCCCAAGGGAACCGTAATGAATTTCGGGATAAAAAGTATCCTATGTCCTACCTCGGAGTATAAACTCATATCGTACCAAGTTTCATTCGAATCCATTCAGTAGTTTCGGCGTGATGCGCGGCCAAGGTACAGACAGACAGACAGACAGACAGACAGACAGACAGACAGACAGACAGACAAAAATAAAAAAAATTGCAGTTTTGGCTTCAGTATCGATTATAGAGTGCCCTCCAATAAAAAATTTCAAAATATCTTTAATGTACAGAATTGGATCTGTTACAGTTTTATTATATTATAGATAGATAGATTATATCCAATGCCGTGCACTGTATGATCAACCAATAGCGATCCATTGAAGTTAGAAGCCGGGCTTAATATTCTAAACAAAACGCTATACTATTATTTATATACATAGATGTCAAACAGAAATAATTACAAGTGGTAGAGGAGCGCAGAAAAAGCCCCATATGAAGCCAATAAATCAGAGCGAGATGGGGCGACTCGCGCGTCGGTGATCGCGTCAATGACCTTTAAAAGCGAAATCTGACATTGCAGACGCGCGGAATTTGAACTTGATAGAATAACTATTACTGTGATATGATTGATTTTATTTTTGTGTATGAGTTAATTATGACTTATAAGCTAAGCTGCATCGAATATTTATACGCAAGCCGGGCTTTTAGGCTTCTATAGAAGATGCGCCTCTGAAAAGTAGCCTATGTGTTAAGTCAGAGTATAATGTACCTCCATTAAATTTCAGCCAAATCGGTTCAGTAATTGCGGTTTTAAAGAGTAATAAACACAGACACACACACATACACACATACGCACACACACACGCACTGACTTTCCCCTTTATAATATTAGTGTGGTTAATCTTCTTAAAGCTTAATAAAAAAAGGACTAATGCAAATTCACATACTAACGCGTTTCAATCGATGGCTGTGTAAACGTAAAGTGTAGGAACAGCTTCGCGAGTCAAATATTTGGACATGCCTCGCGGTTGTTACGGTTTACGTTGCTTTAACCAAATGAACCTAAGGCAGGTCTACACTGACCGAAAAAATCCTTGGATAGACTGCAGACAGACAGAATTTCACAAACAAAATATAATTATTTTAATCATACTTAATTTATCATTTAACAAACGTACTAAAAATAAATACACTAATCTCTATTGAAGTTTTTTTTGTAAGCAAGTATGTGGAGGAACAAATAATGTTTATCCACAGACATTTTGTATACTTACAAATAAATCTAAAAAACCGGCCAAGTGCGTGGCGGGCCACGCGCAGTGTAGGGTTCCGTAGTCACAATCCTCGAAAAACAGATATAACTCCTTAACCTGTGAACCCCACTTAGCCATGATAGTTTTCCTTTAAAATTGATTATATCTACTACTGCTGTGAATTTTTTCAAGTTACTATATACTGCCATTTGGCTGATAGAGGGGGGGGGACACTTGACTCTAATAAAAATTAGCACTTTAAAACATCATATTTTACAAACGGATCTAGAAATCGAAAAATGATGTTCCCACACCCACAGTATTTTTAGAAGACCTATTCAACGATATCCCACACTATGAGGTAGACGAGAAGAAAAATTTTCATCCCCACTTTACATGTGCTTAGCTACCCTAAAAATTTTTTATCAAAATTTTATTTCACCACTTTGTCGGCGTGATTAATATTTATACCCATGCCAAATTACAGATTTCTAGCACTAAGGGTTCCTTGTTTACTACGGAACCCTAAAAAAGCTTTTTGATTTCATTCTAAAGAGTAGCATTCCGTTTTATGCGCTTTTCCCATAGTAAAGAGGAATAAATAGGTACATTGTCCTTTTTATTCGTTTTGCTCGCTGACGAGAGCACCATGTTTGCTTTTCATTTTAATTTACTTTTTTACGTTTGAATGAAATTGCGATCGCTATTTCTAATTTCAAGCATTTCAAGCACAAGATTTGCTGGCATTAAGTTTGCTTTTTGTAAAGCTCTTTTGTTTATAAATAGGATAAATAATTATATATGATCGTAATTGCTTTGTTGAGTGGTTGTTAGTGAATGGTAAATATTCCATATTATCCATACATATACAGGGTGGTCCAACTAGTGACGTTAATAATTTTTTTTTAGATTCCTCACACCTGGGGATATCCGAAAATACCCCATGTATGTTCCGAGATTTTTTGTACTTTTCGAGTTATAATTTTTTTTGTGTATTTTGAATCTTTTCTGCCAGCGAGGTTTCAAAAATTTATATCTTTTTTTGTAGTAAGTATTTTGCAGTTTTTTTTCTTGTAACATAATTGTCTTAAATGTTGTTTTAATAAAAAAAAATTCAGCTTCCTAATATTACTAGAAATCACTCAAAAAAGGCTTGAAAGTTAGAACTTTAGTTTTTAGTGGGATTTACTCAAACATTCAACTTCAATTTAAAAATACTAAAAGGAGTTTTCATAGCTTCTGGCTAAGTTTAAAAACTTTATAGGATTCTAAGCTACAAAAATCATTTAAAAAAAATGGTACTTAATTGGCCTTTTTTTGTAATCGACCTTTGAAGGCGGATAAGCTAAAAATCGTTAAAACATAATTAAAGCATTAAAAATTCTTTTATCTACTTTTTATCATTCTTATGGTCAATTAAACTTAAAAATGTAATTTTAAATTTATTTTAATTGAAATTCCTAATAAATTCAAAAGTGTGTATGTCTGTCTGTTACCTTTCACGATTCAACAATTGCTGAGCTGAACAGATTTTTACGTTGGTACAGAGATGGCTTGCATCTTGGAGAAGGATTTAGGATACCTTCTATCACAGAAAAAAAAAAATTCTACGAGACTTAAGTCTCATGCGAACGAATACGCGGGCATAAGTGTGTTTTGAATCCTTTTTATCTATCTAACTGATTACTTATCTTCTGCTTTATGAGTATTCTTAATTTCTTACTCTAAATTGTTAGAATAATGTAATGTTAATAATGTTATAAGTATGTTTTGTATTTTTAGCGTCTTGATATAACATTTTTGAAGAAATACATAATACCTCTTGAGGATATCGTTACCGTAACAAGCCAAATCGGATTGCCACCTGCGATCTTTGTTTACAACATTATCTACAATCTACGTAACAAATATTTCTTGCACATAAAAGTATAGGTGATCCAAATTCCAATAGATATATTTTTATTAAATCGAAAAACAACAAAATAATTGTATTAAGAGCCCTCTCCATGGGAGCGACAAATCGTTTGTGAGTGGAGTCTAAAACAGTGATTTCTGCATTTAGAGAGCGAGACGTCTTCAGTAAAGAAGAGTACTAAAAATATATACATAAATAAATAATAAATTAGTTAAATAAATAAATTATGCTTGAGATATCAGGATTTTTAGTGAAAAAACGGCAAAGTAAAAAGATGCAAATCTAGGTTTGGAATTACGCCTATTTTAGCAAATATTTGGCAATTTTTTACATGAAGTAAAGACATTTGAAATTATTATGAAGTAACGTATGATAAGACTTCGGTCGTTTTTCAATTTTCTAGTTTCTTATATAGTTTATTTACGCACGAAGTTGCCTCAAAATTTGCCCAAAAATCGTGATTTTTCAAGCGTTATAACTTTCAAAATAAATATAATTTTACTATTTTTTTTATTTTATGGCATAGATAATGGAGATATAAATTGATATCTGGCTTAACTTTAGATCTATTGCTACAAATATTAGAATAATAGGCGTAATACGTTTGTATAGAGAAGCGCGTGAGGAGAGCACCCTTAAGTATTCTATATCATAAATACTATATCCATAGTAGTATAAATAATAATAATGTCCTCCTGACCGAATTTCGGCCACGGCGGCCAATCTCAACCGAGGCAGAGACTAGCCATCTGCGCAGGAGATATTATAGTGCACAAGTGTGTGTGCATACACTGCAGGTGCACTCTCTATTCCCTCACTCTCATAGTCCGATGGGACGCCAATGCGACACGACTGGAGAGAGATTAGGCGCAGGACCGACGGCTTTACGTGCTCTCCGAGGCACGGGGGTGTATCTAACACCGCCAACTTCCAACTCCGGGCTGGCTCTGAGAATTTCTTGACAGAAAAACCCAATAACCTCATTTTTTTTTATTGGCCCGACCCGGGAATCGAACCCCGGACCTCGTGATCCACAGTCGAACGTGCTAACCGCTAGACCAACGAGGCAGTAGTATAAGTATAAAGTATGTCTCTCTGGTTTTTTAAGCATTGCACGGCTCAACCAATCAATCGCCAACAACTTTTACAATTTAAACGTTACAACCAAAATTAAATCGCACCTGATGATTGATGATTGCGCCCCGTGGGAATAAAATACGTGATTAAAGTTCTGGACTGTGGTCGCGATTTCCATTACCAGATAAATTTCGACAAACAACGGCTGTTTGAGCGAATTAATTACAATTATTATTCGTATCACTGATAGAATATAAGTGATTTGTGAGATTAATTAATTATTAAGCGTGTGAATGAGTTTATTTCGGTTAGGTAGCCACAGTTGCGATTAGGGTAACCAGAATAGAAAATTAGGAGTTCTATTTCCGGTTATGTATTTCGTTAATGGTAGGTAACTAAGTTTCTATACAAGTATAAATTAAAAATTTAAAAAACCCCCGGCATTCGTCATTTTGTGGCGGCGACCATCTTGGATTTGTAATAGTGATATTCTACTAGTCAAGCCCTTTCATTTGATACCCATATTAAGGGAGTTGTGAAAAAATATGTAATCCGCCATTTTGTAGCGGTGGCCATCGTGGACCGATTTTCATTAAACATAGCTAACAACACTCTCGACTAATTCACCTTTCAAACAAAAAAAAACCGCATTCAAATCGGTCCACCCATTTGAACGCCACAGGGGAACAGACAGACAACAATCTATACAATCTTGCAGTTGTTGCACAAACAGACATAATAACAACTGAATTTGGGAAAACATTTTTATTATAATATTGTCATACAAGGAATTGAATTAATTTCTTTCGTATAATAACACTTCTGTAATATTCGGTTCGTTGGTCTAGATGTTAGTTTGTTCAGTTTCCAATCATGAGGGCCGGGGGTTGAGTCCGTGTTGTGCCAAAAAGTATTTTATGGGCAGCACAGAGTAGGGTAGTTAGAAATGTCACACTCCACACGCCTTGGAGAGTATGTAAAGCTGCTCCTGCGCCTGATCTCTCTCTAGTCGCGTTGGATTACTATCCCACTGAATTTTGAGAGTGAGGAAATAGAGTGTACACCCATGTGCACTAAAATATCTGCTGCGTAACTGGCTAGTCTCTGTTAGTATATGCTAACATGGCTTTGGTCAGGAGGACATAATGGACATAGAGCCATTGTTGAACACATATAAACAATTCATCTAAATTCCTTTAAATTATCTAGTTAGTAACCCTAACCGCTGCATGGATAGCACAAATAAATTGCTCATGTTTTGCCGAGATTATCCAGGTTAATGATTAATTGGTTTCATGATTAATAATTGTATTACATAGTGAATTAGTTTCTACAATATTGAAGTTGTTTGATCATTTTCATTGAAAATTGTCGCTATTTATCATTTTCCTAGATCCATCTTGGATTTCGTTTAAATCGAAAATTAAGATCTAGGGAATAATTACCTGAGTACCAATAAGGATTAAGTAGAAAAATTGTAATTAAACAGTATCTAACTAAGCCCTCATACGCATTAGCGGTCAACCGCGTACGCGGCTGACCGCGCGGCTAGCCTCTTCATAGAATTTCGTCGCGCTTTAGTGCGTACAAAATGAGCGGTTGCATATAAAAATATAAAAGCGGCCAGCCGCGCGGTCAGCTGCGTACGCGGTTGACCGCTAATGCGTATGAGGGCTAATAGTAGCGAAAAATTAAGTTGGATCTAGGATTATTTTACTTGCTTTCATTTAGTAGTAGGTATTTATCCCTACATACATAACTATCAGCCACATCTAATATAATATGCAGAGCATGTATTGTTATAAAACGAGTCCCTCGGGACGAGGTACCTACACCGCGCACCGGCTCTGATTTATGACTCTTTAATGTTGCAAACCTGTATATTTTACTGTAGCTATAACCCTATTTACACGCCAGCTCCCGCACACTGGGCCACTAGTGGCGACGACTAGTGGCCGGCCAGGTCGCGGAACAGATTTTTCATACATTTTATATGATACCACCGCATACTGAGCGCTCGAGTGGCCGCGTTCGAGCCACAAGAAAACTTGTGGCGGCCACTAATCGTCGCCACTTGTGGCCCAGTGTGAGGGGTCTGTTAGAGAGATTTGAAAGAATTACTTATATGTGTATTCCTATTTTTGTCATCATCATCATTATCAACATGTTATCAACCCATTACCGGCCCACTACAGGACACGGGTCTCCTCTCAGAATGAGAAGGGTTTAGGACGTAGTCTACCACGCTGGCCACGTGCTGGTATTCTTCACATAGCTTCGTAAACATTATCGAGAACTCTCAGGCATATACAAGTTTTCTCGCGATGTTTTCCTTCACCGTTAAAGTGAGTCAATAAAAAAGTTTAAGCAATTAAATACTACTTCATCATCATCATCATCATCACCCAGCCCTTTCATTTGATACCCATATTAAGGGTGTTGTGATAAAATATGTAATCCGCCATTTTGTAGCGGCGGCCATCTTGGACCGATTTTCATCAAACATAGCTAACAACACTCTCGACTAATTCACCTTTCAAACAAAAAAAACGCATTCAAATTGGTCCACCCGTTTGAGCGCCACAGGGGAACAGACACACACACACACACACACACACACACACACACACACACACACACACACACACACACACACACACACACACACACACTTATAACACCCCGTCGTTTTTGCGTCGGGGGTTAAAAAGGCACATAACTCCAAAAAATTAAGGTGCGTGCCTAGGATCAAACTCGGTCCCCACGAAAGGGAAGCAGAAGTTTTAACCACTGGGCTATCACCGCTTCAGTTTTTGTAGTCCTAACTATTCCGTAGATTAAATAGTCACCAAAACGACATAGCGTCTGAAAAAATCCAGAATGTTTGTTTATCCAGTAAGTGTATTTCTATATTTAATCACCAAGTATAGCTTACAAGTGTTTTTTGTGAGGCCCATAGTTAGCGATGATGGCGATGGAGCCTTCATCATTATCACTTGAATTATGCACAGTAGGAAGTCCTAACAATACTTAATTCACAGACCTAACTAAGTAGCTAGCGCAATTTTGTCTTCATCAAGGACCTATTTCAAGTACCTAATAGTAGTAATTTCAAAGCATGTTCCAAAGCAATCATGCGAGTACCGGATGCATTGAGAGCTCGCTCTAATTCAGAACTGAAGCAATTAAACTAACCCGCACAACTCCTGCACCCTTTTGGGATCGCAGCCGTCCTCTAACCTCGCCGATAATAATCGCTTTTCCGGTTCACGTGTCATCTTTACTATCGTAAATACCTCCCTGATTTTTTTGACCACCTTTTACATGAGAACATTCTTTTGGCTGCCTTCTGTAGTGTTCCGACTAAATATGTTCTCCTGATAGAAAGTCGGCCATACAGACAATCTGTACGGAGACTAGCCAACAACGTAGCAGATAAAATAGTACACAATTAGTGTGCTCTATTCCCTCACTCTCATAGTCCCATGGGACGGTAATCCGACAGGACCGGAGAGAGATCAAGCGCAGGACCAATAGCTTTTCGTGTTCTCTAGGACATGGGAATGTAACACATCCGGTATCCCAACTCCAGGCTGCTAATGAAAATGTCTTGACAGGAAAACCCAATTACCTTTTTTACCCGACCTGGGACTGCATGATCCGTAGTACATGAGCAGAATATTTAAAAAATATGTAGCTGTTGGCTGTGGTACTTAGGTTAACTTAGTTACAATCTAAGAGGAAAGTTTGTGCTAAGAGTACAAAAAGCTTTTCGACATTTTAGTCAAATTACTTACATGAAACAAGCTTACCTACTTTGCAAAGGGTCTTAAAAATTGCATAATTATCTAGGTAGGTAAGTAACTAATGTTACATTCATTTAACTATTCATAAGCACTGTGAGATTACTGGCATTAAAAAAGTTTCTGTTCTTTCAATCAAAACGAAAATATTATATTAAGTAGGTACTAGGTTTTGCCAGCGGCTTCACCCGCGTGAATTTCGGTTTTTCACAAATCCCGAGGGAATCGTGGATTTCAATTTCAAATTCAATTTCAATTTCAAGACAGTTTGCCTAGTAATCTACATATAGCTGTAACTGTAGATTGCTATAGCAAATTTCGGTTTTTTCAAAATCCCGCGGGAACTGTGGATTTTTGCGGGATAAAAAGTAACCTATGTGTTAATCCAGGGTATAATCTATCTCCGTTCCAAACAGCTAAATCCGTTCAATATTTTTTGCGTGAAAGAGTAACAAACATACATTGATACATCCATACATCCATGTTTACAAACTTTCGTGTTTATTTATTACTAGCGGTCCGCCCCGGCTTCGCCCGTGGTACGTAATATATAGCCTATAGCACTCATGGATCACGTCATCCAACGGTGAAAGAATTTTTGATTTCGGTCCAGTAGTTCCTGAGATTAGCGCGTTCAAACAAACAAACTCTTCCGCTTTATTATATTAGTATAGATTAGTAAGGATACCTATGGTATTATCAGACACGTCAGTAGTAACACGGGTAACTCATTTTACCCGTGGTACTACTTGTCAATCTATCTATAATATAATAAAACTGTAACAGATCCAATTCTGTACATTGAAGATATTTTGAAAATTTTTATTGGAGGGTACTCTATAATCGATACTGAAGCCAAAACTGTAATTTTTTTCATTTTTGTCTGTCTGTCTGTCTGTCTGTCTGTATCTTGGCCGCGCATCACGCCGAAACTACTGAACGGATTCGAATGAAACTTGGTACGATTTTAGTTTATACTCCGAGGTAGGACATAGGATACTTTTTATCCCGAAATTCAGCACGGTTCCCTTGGGAGAGGGGAAGAAAGTTAAAACGTGTATTTAGCAGTAAATCATTAACGCGTTGTTCGATTTAACTCATTCTTTTTTTGTTAGAAAGGTAGTATTTTAAGTATTGTCCCGTAAATATTTCAAGGTCATAAGTTTTTTAGTTCAGAAATGACAGACATTTATTGGGCTCAAATAACTTGGGACCCGGAACTTTGAACGTAGGGCTTATTTTAAACTGGTGTGTGTTTAAATTTATGTATGTTGGTGTGTTTATTTGTTCCAACTAATCTCCGAAATGGCTGGATCAATTTTGACGCAACTTTCAATGGCAGATACGTGATGTTATAAGGAGTAACTTAGGTTACATTTAGTTTAGGTACAAAAAAGGGATCCAATCCGATCCTATATAAAAGTCTATATCCACGCGGACGAAGTCGCGGGGGTCAGCTAGTTTTACAAATAAATAGAACACCATGTTAATAACCGACTTCCAAAAAAGAGGAGGTTTTTATTACTTCAGCGCTTGTGTACCGTTTACGAGTACAAATGTACCTAAGCAGAATGGAATAGGAAAGTTTTTTATTCAAATAAACTTACAAGTGCTTTTGAATCGTCAATTGAATCTAGCACTGGTTTGGACTACTGGAACCAAAACAGGCAAGCGGTCAGGAATCATGTTAATTTACTTAGGTATTACGAATATTTACCATAGAGTGCTATCATTGGTATGAATAATTCTGTATATTCCGCGCAAATAGTTGTTGTTTGTTAAATTACAGTTGGTAATGGAAATCGTAACCAGTGTGACCAATGTGGAGACGATGTAGCGTAGTTTCGGTGCTAAACTGTTAATCTGTATAAGTGTAACATAATTTTTATTACTAGTATTATTAGCTGAACTTAAAGAAATAAGTTTTCAACTCATGCATCCTTCCAAGCATTACATATGCCTGTGAAACCTGGGCGCTAAACAAGAGCCATAGAGATAGCTTTGAGAGGTGTCAGAGGGCAATGGAACGAAGCATGGTGGGAGTAAAGAGGAGGGACAAAATCAGGAGCTCAGACATCAGAGAGAAAACCAGGGTCACAGATATGTTGACTAGGATAGATCAGCTGAAGTGGAGGTGGACGGGTCACATGCTCCGAGACACCCTAGGGAAGTGGAGTACCCAAATAACACATTGGTACCCGAGAGACGGGAAACGAAGTAAGGGCCGGCAGCAAAGACGTTGGGAGGACGAGCTGAAACTTACAGCTGGTCCATTCTGGAGAAGGGTGGCTCAGGACCGCAAGCACTGGAGAGAGCTGGAGGAGGCCTTTGCCGTAAGGCACTCAGAGCTTAGGGATTTTTTATAAGAAAATTTGATTTATGTAACATATACTCTGAAATAAAAGGCTATTTTATTTATTTTATTTATTTATTTATTAGCTTAGTAGGTTTTCTATAGAAACTACTACTAAACGGTAGTATATGTATACAACACAACAATGAATGACATGCTAAAAAAAACAGAGCTGCTCATTTTCGTCCAACAGAGTAAGGCAACAAAAAAAAAAAAAAAAAAGAATGCAAGCCATGTCAGCTATCAAAGGTCTCCGATCATCATGTCGGAGGACAAATAGAGGGCATACATTAAAAAAAAAAAAAAAAAACGGTAGTATAATTAAAATACTACTTCAATTAAACAGAGGCACTCATGGGTAGCTAAATTAACTGATGTCAACGCAAGGATCTGCTATCAGTCAATTTCGTTACCTATTAGATGCCTACTATTAGAGTTGTGCCTATTATTCAGAGTTCTGTGATTAGAGTTATTCCATTCGAATGGAACTCTTACATTATAGAAATTGTAAGCAACAAATAAAACTCCAAACAATGAACTCGCCGATAATTCTACAAATCTATCTCATTTATGTCCTGCAAACATTTTAACATAGGCACCTAATGTCCCATACATTAGGTGCCTCTCGAAATTCGGAAGAAAGAAAGAATTTTCGATTCTTTCTTCATACGAAACTGTTTTGCTGACGGTACGAACTACGTAAGGCCGGAGGCCCTGATTTATTACTGTAACGTTACATCGAACGTGTTATTAACATTATATTTATGAGCACAGTTTATTTGAACGTCCTAAAAGAGATTTTCACGGATTTTCCATATACTAAGATACCAATAATTCAAAATTAAATTATTTCGAAATATCACATAGACTCGGGTAAATGACCAAGTTCGTCGTCGTCGTCGTCTCAACCAATAGATGTCCACGGCTGGACATATGTAGGTCTCTTGCAAGGATCGCAACAGAACACGATCTGGCGCCGCCTGTTTCCATCGGCTGCCAGCGACTCGCTTGAGATCGTCCGTCCAAAGTTTATTGTTATGAAATTATCTGAAGATCATTATGATTCCACTATCACTAAATAGTGATGGTAAGGTGGTATTGCTTGAAAAAGAATGAACGTTCGTTTGAGAAGATTAAAAGTAGATAGGTATGTGTTTTAAAATGGAACCTTTTCGGAGACTTTCAGTCACAGCTTTCCAGCTTTCAATATAGAACCTTACTTTTTACCAAACTTTTTACTTTCATTTGTGCTTTCATTATCATTTTGAATCTGACACAGTCATAGTCAATTAATAACAAGGATTATTATAATGATGATTTTGGTTATAATAAAGCGACCTATACTTTCTGCTTCGTCTTGGTCTGAGTATATTTCTGTTAATAATTAATTATTGGATAATATAATTATTTTGAAGTGCTACGAATAGCGCTAAGATTGTACCTACATACCTATTATAAGACTTACAATATCATGTTTGGTGACGATGTTCAAGAGAATCAATGCGACACTGGCGAGGAAGACGATGAAACCGACTCGGATGAAACGTACATCCAATGGAGCAATCTAATCTTCTTACCTTTCCACCCGGTGTTTAAATGTATCGTAGTCACTATGGTTGTGATAAAAACCGTTCTGGTAAGTCTCTCTCTAGCTTAGCCAGGTAGATTGGAAAATACCAAGAGGATGTTCATCAACGCGATGGATATGTTACAGCCAAAGTAATAAATCAGGATATTATGTATACTATCGAGCTATTATACATAATATCAACTCAATTTGGATAAAGTAATAATTGATACAGATTTAATCAAATTATCTAGCTATTTTACATAATATTCAGCTATTTTACATAATATCTTGGAAGACTTCGATAAAGTAATAAAACAAAGGCTTATGTTTAATTGATCACCAGATATTGCAAAATATAACGTCAAATAAACATTTTATGCCACCAAAAAAACATTCTGTTTATGTGTGAGTGTGAGTATGTGTGTAAGTGTGTGTGTGTGAGTATATGTGTGTGTGTGTGTGTGTGTGTGTGTGTGTGTGTGTGTATGTGTGTGTGTGTGTGTGTGTGTGTGTGTGTGTGTGTGTGTGAATGTGAGTGTGTGTGTGAATGTGAGTGTGTGTGTGAATGTGTGTGTGTGTGTGTGAATATGAGTGTGAGTGTGTTTGAGCGCGTGTGTGAGTGTGTGTGTGTGTGAGAGTGTGAATGTGAGTGTGTGTGTGTGTGTGAGCGTGTGTGTGTGTGAATATGAGTGTGAGTGCGTGTGTGAGCGCGCGTGTGAGTGAATGTGAGTGTGTGTGTGTGAATGTGAGTGCGTGTATGTGTGGTAGCGTGTGTGTGAGTGTGTATGAATGTGTGTATGTGTTTGTGTGAGTGTGTGCGTGAGTGTGTGTGTGTGTGTGTGTGTGTGTGTGTGTTTGTTACTCTTTAACGCCATAACTACTGCTGAACTGATTTGGCTGAAATTTTGAATGGAGATAGATTATGCCCTGACTTAACACACTTTTTATCCTGTAAAAATCCAAAGTTCTCACGGGATTTTGAAAACCGAAATCTACAACTACAGCTATTATAGATAGATTTCTATAGCAAACTTCCTTGATAGTAGGTATAAAGGTTGGAAAAGGGAGCGGGAACGGCAACCGGAAATTTACGATTCCCTCGGGATTTGTGAAAAACCGAAAATAACGCAGGCGGCGCCGCGGGCAGAAGCTAGTTAATAATACTTATTTAGGTAAGGTACTTATCTCCTAAGGTGTCTCCTGAGAAATTACAACAGCTATAATGCTTCTATCATCGGCTTTGGCGCGGTCTAGCATCAGGAATTTTAAGCTAGGTTAGATTAGGTTAGGATACTGTAGGTTAGATTTTGAGATCGCGGTGATCACACCACACTACAAAGGAATGAGATGCGAGAGGGGAAACAAGTCGGGCCGTATTTATCATTTTGACCAACGTTGACTTGCTATTATGAATAATGTCTGGTTTGACATGATATTATGAATAATATCTGGACAATTTAGATATTATTTATAATAGCCTGTCATTATGTATAATAGCTAATTAATTACTTTGACTGTAACAGATATATATTAAAAATCGGCCAAGTGCGAGTTGGACTCGCGCACGAAGGGTTCCCTACCTTTATCTATAAAAACGGCAAAAAATATGGGAGCCCCTCTTAAATATTTGTTTTATTTTAATTTAATTATTATTTATTTTTAAAGTGAATACCTATACGATAACTAAATATTTTGTGAATATTTCAAGCGTCTACCTGTTGCCGTTATCAATATGGAGCAAAAACGAGCAAAAAAAAAACGTTTGTTTTATGGGAGCCCCCTTAAATATTTATTTTATTCTGTTTTTTTTAGTGTTTGTTGTTATAGCGGCAACAGAAATACATCATCTGTGAAAATTTCAACTGTCTATCACAGTTCATGGAGACATTCACAGTTCATGAGCCTAGTGACAGACGGACAGACAGAAAGACAGACAGACAGACGGACAGCGAAGTCTAGTAATAGGGTCCCGTTTTTACCCTTTTGTATGGAACCCTAAAAATGATGACGAAGTGGTGGAATGCTTCCGTGATGCAACCATCTGTCAAAAATATAGAAGCATCTCATCTAAAACTGCTAGCAACTAACCTCAATCAAGAAAGGAAAACAAGATATTATAAAAGTTTTATAATCTATACTAATAAATAAAATTGAAGTGTCTGTCTGTAATATCGAAATAACTACCTCATACATCGAACTATATTTTATTCTAAGACCTCATATTAAGCTCATATGGTTATTTGAACGCTACCATAACCGAATCACACGTTTTTAAAATTTTTGTCTGTCTGTCTGTCTGTCTGTCTGTCTGTCTGTCTGTTTGAACGGGCTAATCTTCGGAACGGCTGAACCGATTTTGACGGGACCTTCACATACAAGTAGAGAATTAATCAGGGAGTAACATAGGCTACTTTTTAACCGACTTGCAAACAAGGAGGAGTTGTGTTTTTCTACCTATGTACACCGATATCTCCGAGATTTCTGAACCGATTTGCGTAATTTTTTTTTTAATCGATAGAGAAACATTGCGACCCTGTTCTATAAAAAATTTGGATTCGAACTCTTCAATCCTGATGCTGTAGGGGACCTAATCCCCAAAACTATGGGTTTTAGAAACTTTCGGTTATTTAAATTGATATTGGGGGTACCAATTAATGACTTTATCGTTGAATGAATTCGAGTAGGTACATATCCAACTCCTCAACCCTGATGCTGTAAGGAATTGTATTCCGAAATCGTGGGGATCCCACGGATTTTTCCGTTTTGGGGACAGGTTTCTACAGATAAGCTACTTTTTGTTCTGGAAAATCAAAAGTTCCCACGGAATTTTTAAAACCTAAATCCACACGGGCGAAGCTGTGGGCATCATCTAGTAATTAACTAAGTGCCTAACTGATTGAGGAATCAAGCTTTGAGAGTTAGGTATTTTTATATTAATTTCTTTACTGTTCAGGGTCCAATCCAGTCGGTCTATCCGATTGTGTACTGTTGGGATACTATGGACTACGTGCCGTTTTTGGTTTTGATAAAAATTCTGTACTTGTACTTCTGTGACGCCATTTATGGTGTTGATACCTTTCTTCATATACTTCACAGGTTGGTAATAAAAATATGTTTATTTTATATTAGTTAAGCAGTGAAAAATTAACAACAGACTTATAGGTACATAGATATACGAAATAGCTGTGTAAGGAATAGGCGACGAATTTGTGGATTACCACTATAACAGCCTTTTAATAATTGTTATAATGTTTTTTTTAAAAAAAGAGCAACCGCCGAGTTTCTTGCAGGTTCTTCTCGGCTGGAACTGCATTCCGAACCTGTGGTAGATTCAATTGACGATTCAAAAGTACTTGTAAAAGTTTATTTGAATAAAAAACTTTTCTAATGTCCCACTATTCTAATGTCCCACTGTTGGGCGCATGCCGCCTCTCTCATAAGGAGAGAGGGAGAACTTAGACCCACCGCGCTACTCCAATGCAACCCGCATTGGAGTAACGTGGCGAGCTTTAACGGCTATTGTCACATGATAGTAATAATAACCGGGACCAGCTGCTTAACATGCTCTCCGAGGCACGGGGGTGAAACTCCAACAACTACTACCTCCGAGCTGGCACTGAGAATTTCTTAACAAAAACCCTAACAATTATTATGCCCGACCCGGGAATCGAACCCAGGATCTCGTAATTCGCAACCGAATAATTATGCTAACCACTAGACTAACGAGCAGGATTGATTACTAATTTATTAATTTATCATTATTTTTAGGCAAGTCACAGACGAAGCCATGAGACGGGAATATTTGCCGAAGTCGGCATTTCTGCTGTTACTTGACATTATATCTCTGATTCCCTTCTACCGGCTTATATCGGAGGAAGCCTGTGGTCCAGTGGAGTTGTACCCAAACATACTTAGTTTCACTGAATTTGTTATGTAAGTTACTTGATATTAAATATTTAGTTCTCGTCTATTTTCTTGCATACTTATCTCATCCTCTTTAAATCTGCCAAGTCGAGCAAAAACAATAAACAAAGGCACAGCCGTACTATCATTTCTTGAAGCTTTTCAGGCCATTTTTGACCCCCTGTAACTTCGTCATGGATAAAGCTAGAAGCCTGAATTTTCAGTGCCCAAGAGAACTAAACATAGATTTAACTTTTAAACACTTTTAATACTTAGTCAATAATGAATCTAAACTAGCGGCACGCTATGATGGCCGGTTTGACACATTACAATAGTGATGTGGAATGTCAATTTATTCTCGAACAAAAAACAATTAAGTTTTGTTTTTGTACCTGATTAAATAGGTTTAATAAAACAAAAATGTATATGTTTATTTAATTTATTTGAACGAACTGAATATTTGAACGAAAATGAATATACATACTTTATATGCACACAAGAAACATATGAATACAAAAGATACCAAAAAAGGTGCCACAAAAGGCCATAATTAATCAGATTCGTCCATACTACTATTTTCACTGTCGTCACTGCTATCATCACATACATTAATAATTATATGTTCGTTTTCTATAATATTATCTATTTTCACATCTCTTTCATAATCTTCCCTTATTAATTTAACAGTTCTATTCACAACCTTTTCCCAGTCTCCTTTAGTCACATGTTCACAAGCTTCTTCTAATAATTTTAGCATTTTTTTTGTGGTAAATGGGGGTTCTGTATTGTGTCTTGCAGCATATCCCTTAATTTGAGCCCACACCAACTCAATCGCATTATACTCACAATGGTAAGGCGGTAACCGTATAACTCTGTGCCCATGTTCTAATGCTATTTCGTCAATGACGTATCGGATCTTGGTTGGTTTGTTTTCTTTTAAAAGACGTACTAATTCCGCTTTTAACATATTCATGTTTGCATCTACGCCATTTTTACGAAGCCATGCGACGATATCAGCTTTCTTTTGGGATTGGGCAGGTGGCTTGTCAATTTGCATCGAGTGGTATGGGGCGTTGTCCATAATTATAATAGATGGTTCAGGGAGGCTACACAACATTGAGGTAAACCATTCTGTAAACTTTTCTCCATTCATGTCTTCATGATAGTCTCCAGTGGTTTTTGACGCAAAAGCCATGAGAGAACCTTCGACAAACCCGTTGATGGTTCCGGCGTGACAAATTATAAGTCGCGATCCTTTTCCTACAGGAACTTTGGAAGTAGATGCTGCTGTGTCATCGTTCCAAGAACGGCCTACAGTATGGTTAGCATTAAGCCATGTTTCATCCAAGAACACAACATTTTGCCAATTTTTGATTTCTTTCACTTGCCGTAAAAAAGTATACCTTGCCATCGCTATATCAAATCTTTCCATCAATATTTTGCGTTTGTTACATTTTTTGTATCGAAATCCAATGGTCTTCAAAATCTTCGTTAAAGAACTTTCCCCACCGAAGAATAATCCAGCTTCCTTCAGTGAATGCACCAACTTTTTTCTTGTTGGATACTCCTTCTGTAAATAGTAGCCGTAAACATGTCTTCGGATAGCATCGGCATCAAAGCTATCGATGCCTACGACTGGTTTTGCTCGTTTTCTCTTTTTTGGTGTGTGAAGTTTATTTTCTTCTGTGCCAGTCTCGCCATATTTTTTTTTAGTTATCCGTCTAACAGTTCGTTGTCCAATATTAAGCGCATCAGCTACGCGTTCAACCACTGACGTTATAGGTAAAATTGGCCCTCCATTTTGAGCTTCACGATCGAAATAGTTACGAAGGCGTATTACGAACTCACGTGTCTGACTATTTAGAACAGTTCTCTGCGTACGTTCGGTCATATCGACGAAATCCACAACAAAGGGCTTGAACAGAGTCCAAATTAACGAGCAAGGGTCAACAGTAATGCAGTATCAATATTTGAAATCCAAAGCCAGGTCAAAACTATATCACAATCGCATTGCACTGACAGTTTATACTTTTAGAAGCAACGTCAATTCGAAACTGCTTTGTTTTGCATTGAGCATTGACGCGAGTTTGCCGGAGGTAGTAGTTGTGCTAGCCAGCGATCCTATGTGACGATCGTATTAGATTCCATTTTTAAAAATTTATTGATATTTTTTTGCGATTTCAGAGGTTTGTCCACATAGTGAAAATTGTTCATATTCACAAGTACATTCACCCCTTAAATGGTGCAAACTGATTTTTCTACACTTGTATACATTTAAGAAATCAATTTAATAAATAAATTTTGAGTCCTAAACCTAAAACTACATTCGATAAAATTTATGAATCTCTGCACATCACTATCGTCAATAAAGTAATACAATTATTTCCTTCAAAGTCGTTATCAATTAATACGGAACTTCATGAGCGGACAAACGTCAAACCGGCCATCATAGCGTGCCGCTAGAGTAGTGTATTGGTATAATTCGGCCGTTCAGAGAATGCGTTCCTGACACGTCGCGATTGAACTGACGACGTAGCTTTGTAATGGCGTTGCAGTTACGATAAAAATATTTTTGCTGGTTATTTACCGTTCTAACAATTGATGAGCATTAAAACAACATTATTATATCAATAATCAATGAATGTTATAATTTTGTGCCAAACTGAGTGTCAAATAACTTGGTAAACAATATTTTTTTAAATCTATACTACGCTATTACAAGGTTATGTCAGCGCCTTATATTTGTATAATAGTGCTGTGCTAAAAATAACAGGCAAGTATCGTAATCTGTTCTTATACAGTTATACTTATAATATAAAATAATACGCTTTGTTTTTCTTTTTAAGAATTTGAAAATAATGGACTTTAAGATAACTTTTATGAAATATAAAAATAAAACTATAACCAAACCGAACGCGCGAAAGAAAGTAGCATTTTTATATTTAGGTTGAATAAAACAATTTTATTATATGAATATTACCTTTTTTTGGTTTCTACTTAAATAACTAAAATATAAATTTTAAATGATTCCGCCAATTTAAAACGAAAATAATCTTAAAATAATGCGCCGGTTCATTTTGGAGGAACGATAACGAACTCAGTGTTATGTTGTGCCCATCACTAGTCGTGACTAACTGATAGGTGTCAGGAACGCATTCTCTGAACGGCCGAACTTTAGTGTGTAGTGAAAATACTCAAATGATTCGATTGATTAATTCATAAGGTACATGATCCCAGTGATCATAATATGCCTTTTATATTGAACTTCTTACTATTTGTAATATTCTCTTCTTCTTCACAGTATCTACAGAGTTGCGGATAATTTTTCTCTTTTAACAACACATAATTACATTATAATGCTTCTCGGGTACACAATCATACTGGCGATATGCCTCAACTGTATCGCTAGTTTTTTGCTCTTACTGACAACGCGAGGCCTCTGCAAAAACTGTCTTAAAGCACTTTATGATTGGCGAATTTTCATTTCCCATAAAGTAAGTAAGTAGTGTTTCATAGATAAACTAAAGACTCACTAAAGAGAGTTCACTAAATCCTACAATCAAAATCAGTAGCACCGTATTGTTTGAATTATGTACAACATTTTCTCGATCTTTATTTTCTTAGATTCGGATCGGAGAAGTGTACAACCACCGTAAGTTTTCAAGTTTCTGGTATAGGTAATCTTCGCCAATCTTTTTGAATTCTCTGAACTACGCTGCGAGATACACCGACCAATATACATTTGAACAAGCTTAAAATTACGCATGATGAAGTGTTCGCGTGGGGGGACTATGCCCTGCTGATACCTGAAATTAGCGTTGTGTGCAATGAAACGCGGCTAGTTTAAAGAAGTTAACAAGATTGGCGCGAGCTATACCTTCTTTTTAATTATTACTTATGTTTTAGTTGAATGAAACTGATTATCACTATTGCACATATGTGTACGGAGCCTCGATTACTCTATCGTACGTCGTAAATAAGCAGTATGACGAAATAAAACCTGCAACATTGTCGGAGTATATTATCTTCGGTACCTTAATGATCGCTGGATATCTTTTACTCAAGTTTGCTGTATTCCCAAAGATGGTAGCGGAGGCTTTGTTAAGGTTTCGTAAAATAAGTATATTCTATCCACAAATGCAGAGGATAATAGAAGAAACTCGCAGACGTAATCCGTCACCAAATGCTTATAAGGATGTAAAAAAGTTTTACGAATTGATGTGGAGAAAGAGAAATGGTATCACCCGTGTTCCTGAAGTAATATCAGAAATACCGAGGCATCTAAGAGTGGACATTAGGCAGGATCTGGTTTGGCCGGTGTTTTATCACAGTCCGACATTGAGAAAGACTTCGTCTCCTTTCAAACGATGGCTTTGTGATTATGTTCACTTGGATCACAAAATGCCCGGTGAGAAGTTTTTTGCAGGACCCCAATGCCAGTCACATTTGTATTACATAAAATCCGGGATAGTTCAACTGATTTCCTCAGATGACGGTACGACGCCTTTGATTTCTGTGATGAGTGGCACAATATTTGGGGATATTAGCTTTTATCTTCCACCTTCCAAAAGGAAAGTATCCGTGCGATGTCTTACATATTGCGAAATTTTGTTCATTGCACGCGTTGATCTTTTGAACTCCCTGCATAAATATCCTGAAGATCGTCGCATGATCATGGAACTAACTAGAGACAGAATTAAACATGCACGCATATTGTACACATGTAAACAACACGTGAAAGGTTTAGATAGAACTGAAGATGAGGGCATCTCGTGGGTCAAGAAACGCTGGTGGGAGATTGCCGAAGCTGTTTCAGTTTGGAAAAAGAGATCGTCTAAGAAAGAAAACCAAAAATGCGAGTTGCCAGCTGAAGAAATGGTTTACCATTGCTCCAAATATATCGGTCAGTTGGTACTCTGCAGTGATATCCAGTTGCAGACAAAATCCATGTTTGCCAACGTCAAATTTCCATGGATATTTGTACCTGAGTCAACATTCGGTCGTATCTGGAAAACGATTGTTATAATTACAGTTTTCTTTGTGTTGTTGTTATATCCGCCGTATATAACGAGAGTGAACGTACCGATCTGGTTTAATTTCTTCCAATTTTGGACAAATCTTATTTACGTTTCCGATATTTGTGTTTCCCTTCTGACATCTATAGTGAGGCATGAAAATATTGCTGATAATTTTGCCTCCGTAATTCTCGCTCGGTGCAAAACTACAAAATTTGCTCTAGATGTGCTGTCAACAGTTTGGCTCGAGGATTTAGCAGTGATAACTGGAGTACCTGAATATTACGATGCATGTCAATTCAATCGCTTGATCAAAATTTATGTACTATTTACAAAGTGGGATCCAAACAAAGATCCACTGTACGATGTCTGCTACAAGATAGCTCTAGTACATTTCTCCTTTGTCTACATTGTTAGTTATTTTCTCTTTATGTTGGATCGTGAAGCAATCTCTTTAAGCACACCATACTTTTTCGGCGAAGTGTTCTGTAAGCGAGGATCACCAGATAAACAATGCGATTTCGAAGGTGGCTCTCCATGGAACGTAATATTAGCGTGGATCTTAGAATATGTGTTCTACGAGTACCTTCCGAATACGTTGACGGATTTGTATGTAGCAATCGTCATAAGCTACATCGCATTTATTGTCATCGTATACTGTGAGACAAACTTGGTCGCTTCAATGTATTTGAAATACCGTGAGATAACAAATTATCAATACTTTGTGTCCAATATAAAAAGCCATTATAGTCATCACAAGATTCATCCGGATCTCTTGATGCGCTTGAACAGATATTTAGTATGCCATTGGAAATATTACCACGGGATGGATGTTATGCATCCGAATCTATTAAGAAATGAACCGTACGATATTTATTGGAAAGTGCACGGCGAAGTTGCTGAACAAGTGATCAAGGAATCGAAGCCGTTTGCTTGTGCGGATCGTTCATTTATAAGGGAGTTATCGTACAAAGCAAAGTTTTTGATATTGCCGAAAAAATCGACTATTATTATGTTCGGTTTGCGCTGTAAAAATGTATCTTGGATAATTAAAGTGAGTTAAGTTGCTAAAAAAATGTTTTATTAAAGACACATAACGCAATAATAATATATTTTATGTTTAATTCAAGGGCAACGTTTTGTGCGAGTATCCGAACGAGAAGGGCGAATTGTTAAAAAAAACTTTATATCCCGGTGAATTCCTGACATCCCTTGGGATATTCTTTGGTTGTGCGTCACTTAGAACACTTACAGCTGATACGGAATGCGAAGTATTTACATATTATGTATTTCATTAATTCGTGTTTACAACAAGGGTAGACATTTCGGCAAAAGGCAATATGGAAATTATCTACCCTTTATCACCTTACTTTAATACCTTTATCACTAGAGGCTCGACCAAAACAGTGGCATGAATTTATCTGAATTCATCAAACGGATGTTACCAAGTATTCTTTGGTAACATCCGTGAGATGCACATAAAGGCAGGTAATAAATGTATACAAAACTATTGTAGTGTCTTACACTACACTACTACTACTATTGTAGTGTAGTGTACAATGTATACTTGTAGTATACATTCAGTGGCGTAGCGTACCTTGGCGGAGCCCCGTATAAAAATTTGTTTGGGGGCCCTTATGAAGGGTAAAGATTTCTCACAAAAGAAAAAAAAATGTTTGCATAAAATTAAAAGCAATATTTATTCATCATGATTATTTATCTGTCACTTTTTCTAAAATTTTTACAAACAATTCAAATACTATACAACGTTAGTTTTACTTGAACCAAAACCTGAAAGTAGTTTGCTCAGAATCAGTAACAGAATCGAATCCAACTATTTTTATATTGTGTTATAATTTTGTCCAAAAATATTTTAAAATCCTGCAAGCTTAGGCACAGTGGTTGAAACGCGCATTAGCTGACGATCGGCATACAGCGCGCGGTCAATCAAGTCGCGAGTCGAGGTGACGGTGGCTTGCGAGTTGGGGTGACCAATTTTTTTGAGGACAACGACGCAACACAAAAAGCTTATAACTTCGTAAGCTTACATTATATGTTTTCGAAATTTTGTATAACTATTTCAAATGTAAAAATGTTTGACACGTATTTCCGTTTTTGCGCAAAGTAAAACTAACGTTGTATATAGATCGACCAGAATCTCATGAAAAATAGGGAAATGAAATTCCAAGGATAGCAACACTACGGCTGCCCTAGTGATAAGCAAAGTAACTGACATTTTTGTGAAATTGACTTTTTGCATTAACAAAAGTTTTATGTCGATAATTTTAACCGTTTACTGAAATTTAAATTGCCCAAACAAAGTAACTGCACTCACTAACCCGGAACATAAATGCAAAAACCAAGTAAACAACAAGCACAACACAAAAACAAAGTAATTGGATGTTGATTACTTTGTTTTAGTATTTAAAATGCAGTTGCTTGATTTTTCGTTTCGTGAAACGATCCCAGGTAAGGTGTTCTAAATATAATTACTTTGTTTATCACTAGGGCAGCCGAGTTAACCTAGTGTTGCTTACTACAAAATTTAATTTCCCTATTTTTCATGAGATTCTGGTCGATCTATAGCTACACTCCTTGCCTTTTTTTCGGCAAACTGATTTATTAAATCATTTATAGTTAGCTGATGATTACTTTAGTTTTTCTAACGATTCTGCCTCTATGGACAACTTTTTGGACAACATTTTTTGACTTTTGTCATTTCTGAAATAAACAAAAATTTGGGAAGTTTTTGTCAATTTTTGCTTACGCACGTCGGGGGCCCCCGTGGCTTGGGGGCCCCGTATAATTGATACGGCAGATACGGCGATAGCTACGCCCCTGTATACATTGTAATATATACTATATTGTGGTATATTAATGGTGATAAGAAAAATATATTTAGGTAATATTTTTTGTAGATGCTGCACATGCCAACTAGAGACTTTCTAGATATAATGAAACGCTACCCGCATGAGTGGGGACACTATCAGAATTGCCTGGATGAGTTCACCACAGATGCACGTAAAATGGTTCAAGATTATGTTGAAAAGTATAAAAATGTAAATTGGTTTCTATTTAATTATTTGTGCAGTGTGCGGTGATAGCCTAGGGGTTAAGATTTCGGCCTCCCTTTCGGCTAGACCGAGTTCGGTCCCCGACACGCACCTCTAATTTTTCGGAGTTATGTGCTTTTTAATTCCGCACGCCTGAGAGTTCTCCATAATGTTCTCAAACGTGTGTGAAGTCTACCAATCCGCAGTTGGCCAGCGTGGTGAACTGCGGCCTAAGGCCGGGCCTGCACTGCGAAATCTATTCGCGCGATTTTTTTCGCAAAATTCTGTGACATATGGAAATGTAATTAAGCTGCACGCACATGCGATTTAAAATTCGCGAGAATAAATTTCGCAGTGCGGCCCCGCTCTAAAAAACCTTCTCATTCTGAGAAGAGACCCGCGCCCTGTAGTGGGCCGGTAATGGGATGACGATGATGATGATAATGATGATGATGATGATGATTTGTGTAATCATATATACGTAGGTGGTTGTTTTAGTTTATTGGAGTGTGAAGTTTATACAATATATCATGTTTTAACGCAATTAAAAAAAAAATCTCATGCAGTTTTGAGCGTTAACATCTTATGATTATTTTGACAATCACAATTATGATTTCAATATTTCAGTACAAAGTAATATTGAGGCAGCGTATTTTTCACGCTAGGAGAAGAGGCATAGGATTGTCCTCTACAAATCTCGTTGAGGCCTCAAAGCCTCTCAAAGCCAAATCAACTCGTATATGTGGTGATGCTTGGATACGTCCAGAGTCACGGTTTGTACCTACTTCATGGATTACTTTAGAAAAGATTTAGTAAAAAAAATTGGATGTCTGTAGAGGGGGAAGGGCCCGTGGTCCCACCGATTTGACCTACCGGTGGGTCAAACGCTATACTACCTATACTACTGAAGGGCCCGTGGTCCCACCGGGCTAGGCGCAAATGCTAGTATCGATATAGTGTTATCGATGTAGTTATTTTTACTAATGAAATATTCAAAATTACAATATTTTTAACCGACTTCAAAAAAGGAAGTTCTGTATTCGACACGTATGTGTGTGTTAGTATGTATGTATGTATGTTCGCGATGATTTCAAGAACCAATGAAACGATTTTGATGATCACTAGATATACTATATAAATCCTCCTGAAAGGTTTTTGAAATCATCGCAAACATACATACATACATACTAACACACACATACGTGTCGAATACAGAACCTTCTTTTTTGAAGTCGGTTAAAAATATTGTAATTTTGAATATTTCATTAGTAAAAATAACTACATCGATAACACTATATCGATACTATCATTCGCGCCTAACCCGGTGGGACCACGGGCCTTTCCCCCTGTAGAGTCGTTTTACACCTTACGGACGATAATTTTACGTGATAACATCATAAGAAAACATTCTAAAACACATTATAGGCGGATCGTGCCTCTCTATCGCTTGTTTCGCGCTCTCGCTTGCACGCCTGGCTCAGGCGGAACGTGACAATGAGTAATGAGTGCGTGCAGCCAGCGTTCATCGATTTATAAGACGTTATCACGTCAAATATTTAATTATGTGTGAAAAATTAAAACTAAGATTAAATGCCACTAGATAAGTAGTAGTTAAGTATTATAATAAAAACCCGATATTCTCATCTGAAAAGCTCCTGAGCTGCATCAGCATGATGCGCTGTAGCGCTGATTTTCATTTAAGTAAACTACGGTGTATTTAAAACTTTCCCAGACGGCTTTAAAAAGGTACCTACATATTGGGCCATCATTGAAAATAAGTTCAATATAAAATTAAATATTCGAACAGAATGCAATAGCTGGAATAATATAAATCAAAATCTGTCAATAAACCACAGAAACGCTTTTTAATTTTTTTTCTCTTTTTAACTGACTTCCAAAAAGAAGGAGGTTGTCAATTCAGCGCGTATTTTTTTCTCCGGACCGGATATTGGTATTGAATTTCTATGAAGTTGGTACGAGTAGCTTATAACATCATAATATCATTGCCATCCCTGCTAGTGAGCAACCTTATAACCTACTAGCTTCTGGCCGCGACTTCACCCGCATGAATTTCGGTTTTTTCAAAATCCCGTGGGAACTGTGGATTTTTCCAGGATTAAGTAGCCTCTGTGTTAAGTCAGGGCATAATCTATCTTCATTCTTTCAGCCAAATCGGTTCTGTGGTTGCGGCGTCAAAGAGTAACAAACATACATACACACACACGCATGCACGCACGCACGCACGCACACACACACACAAACTATCGCCTTTATAATATTAGTGTGATATTTAGGTAGTTTGGTACTTCTTAGGTAACTTAATTAATAATTATATTACTATGTCAACCGTTTTGTAGTTAATGATGAATATTTTTTTTCAGTTTCATGTATAACTGGATGGCATTCCGTTCTGTTCTGGTGGTTGTTTCAATAACTACCGCTGCAATCCAAGGTTTGTACCGAGTTTTGCACGCTGTACATTGCCGGTTTGAAAAATCACTACATAGTATAAAACAAAGTCGCTTTCTCTGTCCCTATATCCCTATGTCCCTATGTATGCTTAAATCTTTAAAACTACGCAACGGATTTTGATGCGGTTTTTTTTAATAGATAGAGTGATTCAAGAGGAAGGTTTATAAGTAGAAAAATTGGACCCGGTAGGTGGCGCTAATAGCGGGCAGGACGACGTATGCCGGGTCCGCTAGTACTAAATAAATAGTACTAAACCTCTAATACTACAAGTATATCTAAGACAAATGGGTATTGGTATTGGATTGTGTTTAGGTAGTATAATAATAGCGCAAAGTTGTATTCTAAAATTTAAGTACATATCTGTCTGTAATTTCTTTCTTCAAATTGTCTGATCTTTAGCACACGTTTTCTTGAGTGTATGACTGTTTGATCCGGCTAATTCTCTGAAAACTGTTGATATTAGAGACAATATACCGTTTAATAAATTTTCACGGTGTAACTGCTGAACCAATCTCAAGGAAATTTGGCACAGAGGTAGTTTGCATTCTGAAGATGGACATCCGGAAATTCAGAATTCTCGGCTAGCGGAAGGCTACTTTTTATCTCGGAAAATCAAAGAATTGCCACGAGATTAATGAGAACCGGAATCTTAATTCACGCGAATGAAGTCGTGGTTATCATCCAGTAATTAATTTAACTGTTGATATTTATCCGGAGAGTTCTGAATAGCAATGTTTGGAAGCATATGGAACTTTTATTTTTTGATGGTCCACTAATCATTCGTTTCATTCGTTTCAAGGGGGCAGTGGCGCTATTTACCGATGGCAATTTGTGTTGGTAGGCAACATTTGCGATGTCATTGTGATATTGGATATTATTCTCAAGATCTTCGTTAGTATTCCTTTAATTTCTTATTTTGAAGACATTTTTCTTTACAATTGCTTAGTATACATAGATCGAGGATGCTCAATCAGTTAACGCTACGTTACTTAAGGCAGATTGTTCAATCCAAGTGTATTTATGTGAGGCAACGTAACGAAATGTTGCGGTGCCGCGGCACATCGTATTGTACACAACGAATTTTTCTAAGTAGGATGCCATAGCACATGAGTAGATATCAACTACAGAGAGGAAGCTTCATACAAGCGGCCCGCTACAGCACGTCACACACATAGCACACGTTTGCCATCCAACTGAGCCGTCAGACGCGGTGTTTTATTCTTAGTAAGTACTTGAAATTTAAATAATTAATTGAAAGACATTTTGATTTCACATTTTATATTTTAAGACTCATGACTAATACTCAACCATAGACTAAACAATAACTATGCTAATCAACCATAGAATACCTCCCCTTTAAAACTATTACACAATACGAGTTTGCAAATTAACCAATAATTACTGTACAATAATTCTTAATACAATTAAAGATCTAATCTTGATCTAGGTTTTACATGACGACCACTACGGGTTTTATAGAAAACATTATTATCAGGAATGTCACCGGTGTTCTCTTGAGACACGTCCTGAGTGTGAGAATTTGATGGTAACACTACTGGAATATCATTGCTATCTAAACAAGGCAAAAAATCACTTCTCTTAATATTTTGACAATCAGTAAAAGACTTTCTAATAGCTATCAAGCTATTACGTCTAAATATTTTTGAATTGGTATCAATGATGAGTTGTTAGCGTCCACGTGAACCGTTGGTGAGAGCTCATGTGTGAGTGTACCTACAGCGGACCGCTTGTATGAAGCTTCCTCTCTGTAGGAATATCTACTCATGTGGCCATACATAGCGTTTGCACAGAAGCAACGCAGCGATGCAGTAACGCATCGTGTTGTCAACACTTCGCCAAACGCATTCAAGAGGATGCACGACTAAAACAACATTTTTCAGCTTGGCTACTACGATGAACGTGGGTTGTTGATTACCAGTTTACGCCAAAGTACAAGGCACTATACAAGCCGAGGATTCCTTTGCGATCTCGTCGGTTGTATGCCTTGGCCGGTGATTATCAACTCGTTCCTCGCGGAACCGATCGCTGAAAACGAAAAGATGCTGATCAATACGTTCAGCAAATTCGCCCATTTGTATATTCTGTTGGGCTACTTCAACTATATGGCTGATCGGCCTAACGTTAATTTCGCTCTTCTGATGGTTTGTACATGTACAAATTTTCGCTAGAATAACTACAGTCGAGTCATTATAAACGTGCGAACTGAGCCATAAATCATTTTTATCGGAAAAAGGATTTGTCGATAGTCGATAACATATTAAGAGCGAGGGAGAGCCCTCACAACATTATGACCCTAATGATTTATGACTCAGTTCGCACGTTTGTAATGTCTCAACTGTAATCGAAAATCTCTGGAATAACTTACCAATGTAGGTTTTTTGTTGGTAATGATCGCGCCGTCTTATACGTACTAGCATAAAAGTTTTTACTTCCCTAATCACCCAAGTTAAAATATCACCACTACAGACTTTTTTTAACGTCCCACTACTGGGCACAGGTCTCCTCATAGGAGATAGGAGTTTGAGCTTAGACCCGCCACGCTGCCCCAATGCAGGTTGGCGGGCTTTAACGACTATTGTCACATGATGATAGTGATAATAACCGGGACCGACTGCTTAACGTGCTCTTTGAAGCACGGGGGTGACCTATCAACTCCGGGCTGGTACTGAGAACTTCTTGACAGAAAAGCCCAGTACTTAACAATTATTTGTCCGACCCAGGAATCGAACCTGGGACCTCGTGATCTGCATTCTAATATGGTAACCACTAGACCAACGAGTAGAATATCAGCCTCTTTTCAAAATGTATTAACACATCAACCTATTTTCGATAGATCATCAAATGGCTTGTAGTGACAATATTAGTAATGCTCGGTGCTGCCCAATACTTCGTGAGTCAATGCATCGAATTCAACTGGAGCGAAAAAACTAAACTTTTTGGAATGCAACACCGCAACCACTGCTGGTTACCCAACTATTTTCCTTTAAGCAACCCTCCAACAGTGCAAGAGTTGCATTTGGTATACATTATTTTATTCATCATCATCAGTATCATCTAGCTGTGATAGCCTAGTGGTTATGACGACCGACTTCTAATCGGAGGTCGTGGGTTCGATCCCGGGGCACGCACCTCTAACTTTTCGGAGTTATGTGCGTTTTAAGTATTTACTTAAATATCACTTGCTTTAACGGTGAAGGAAAACATCGTGAGGAAACCTGTATGCCTGAGAGTTCTCCATAACGTTCTCAAAGGTGTGTGAAGTCTGCCAATCCGCTTGGCCAGCGTGGTAGACTATGGCCAAAACCCTTCTCACTCTGAGAGTGTTGCCCATGCTCTGTAGTGAGCCGGTAATGGGTTGATCATGATGAGCACTATCATCATTAACAATCCATTTAACCAGTCCACTACAGGGCATGGATCTTCTCTCAGAATAAGAAGGGTTAAAGCCGTAATCAACCACGCTGGCCAATTGGTAGACTTCTCATGACCTTGAGAACATCATGGAGAACAATCAGGCATAATTTTATTACTTTGATGTACTCTCTATTTCCTGACATAGTCTGACGGCACAGCGAACCGACAAAAGCGGAGAAAATCATTCGAAGGACGGACGGTTTTACGTGCTCACCAAGTCAAAGGTGTTTATCACCGCTAACTTCCCATTTTTGGGCTGCTACTGCATATACTGAAAAACCTAATCACTTTTTTTAATCTGACCCGGGACTTGAACCCAAGACCTCATGATCTACATTTCGCAACCAAATAAGACGACACCAACGAGGAATAACAAGTTTATTTTGCTCTAATTCACTAAAATCACACAAATCTCGATGATACAATGTGGAATAGGTTTTAATTTCTACTCATTTTCAAAGGTTTACGCTGAAAGCCTCAATCTAGCTCAATGTGGTTTCATGAGGTTTAACCTGGGAAAGTTCCAAATAGACCGCTACAATCTTGGCGTTGGAATGATGCTCCTCTTTATAGGACTTATGTTCTGGTAAGTAAACTGTTTCGAACTAAATCTTGTCCTCTTGATCATCGATTTGTGAGATCATCGCTGCCTGCATATAAACTCTCTGATTTCAGGTATGTCATAATTTATTCACTTACACTATTAATATTAAACAATCGAGGGAATACAATATTTCAACATGGCGTGAATCAACTTCGAAAATTTCTGAAAGCGGAAAGAGTTGAAAATAATGTTATAGTCCGGGCCGTTGCTCATTTCAGATATTGGTGGCTTAGGTACAATTAGTTAATTTCTTTAACATTTTAACCTACGGAAGTGCCTCTCAAACTCAATCATAAAATGGTTACGTATGAATTTACAGAACGAAGGGAATAAATATACAGAGCTTGATGAACGAACGCATTGGTGTCATTTTCAGACAGGACTTGAGTTATTACTTCTTTAAAAAGTGAGTTCTAAATAACTTACTAAAGTGTATGGCTTCTTAATTAAAAAAACAATTAAAAAACACGACGAAAGCACTGTCAAAAGATGAAAACAAAAAATTATAGCCAGTATCACTCGGGATCTCAGAATTCTCAACGATATATAACGATCTTGATGACTCAACGATACATAACAAACACCAAAATCCGTTCAGGCTGAAAAAATTACACTCCTTTTTTTGGGTAGTTGAGTAAAAATAACGCAAAATTAGTGATGTCTTTTTAGCGTGAGCGAGGATATGTCACTTCTGATAGAGACATAAATTATACCATCCTAGTTACTATCAAATATAATATAACCGGCCAGCCATGCCAGCAGGGACACGTCTCTTAATTTTTCAGATTTGATTGTTCTGACTTGATTGTTCTAACTTGATTGTTCTGACTTGATTGTTCTAACTTGATTGTTCTGACTTGATTGTTCTGACTTGACTTTTCTAACTTGGTTGTTCTGACTTGATTGTTCTGACTTGATCGTTAGAACGGTAGAAGCAGCAGACACGTTGCTACATGGTGGTGAGTTCCTGGAGAGAGAGCTCGCCAGTGCTTCGACTCAACTCTACTTCCTGCCCGAAGAGGTTATAGCAAGAGAAATGCATCTGACCCCATGGGTTTACATCGTCCACCGTGGCAAGATAATGATTCGACGCGGAGGAGAGGATCTAGCTCTTCTCACAAAGGTATACACACGACACATACAATATAATATAGGTCGTTGATCATTGTCAGTGAGACAGTCTTGTTCGTGTGTGTCAGTTGCCGAAGAATAAACGTTTGCTGTGAATATGCTGTACTATTTCATCGAATTATTTATATAATTACTTCACTACTTAATGTAGGTAAATCTGATGATCATGGTCCCGGCAAAAAATCAGCGCTGTATGTTACAAGGCATACATCATTATGTGCTGATCTGGAATCTGTTTCAGTTTTCACAACCCGCAAAAGTCTCACTCCTTATGTGACCTCTGATTAAGATCGAAAATTGTATGAGGAGGAAGGCTTAGAAGATTTATGAACATAATATTATACCTAGTAAGTAATATGATTATTTCACTTCTTGCAGGGCGCTATATTTGGTCAGTTAGATGGAACAACAGCACGGGCTTTGCGTATTTCAGCTTTTTCAGTTGACTATACTGATCTACTTCAGATTCCAATCAAAGAATTCCAAGAAATAATTTGTGACGAGGTAAGCATAAATATTCAAAAATATTCAACAATTTCAAAGAAAAGAAATTCAAGAGTAAGATCTTTTCAAAGAAAGTCAAGATGAACTAAGTCAAGATTAAGATCTCTTCTTTTCTTCAGGTAAGACAAAATATGACAAACAATCCACAAGCTAAATACGACTACATGGCTGTGAAGAAATTGGTCCTTGAGAATCCTTTTAATACTGTGAAATATCTGCTAAGAGGACAAAAAGCTATTAAATTACCCGTAAGTTTATAGACAGTTTTCCAGTAGACATACATTATAGACAGATAATTAGATGTTCCGATAACGGAGTGAAACGTGCGTCGAGTGTATTTTTGAGAGTTAATGTATTGTTGATGCGTTGCGTATTGAATGTTTGTTTGGTTGGTTGGTATTTCCTGCATGTTTAGCAGCAGAAGAGCAGGCAGTTCATAGCGCGTGCTGTACCATACAGATTTGTCTGTTTTAAGCAATGTGTTAAGAGATTGGCAGGCGATTAACTTATTCAGGGTAAAGCGAGATAGAAGACGAAACCAATCAAACATACGTTATTGGCCTGTCTCAGCTATCATTAATTACTTCCCTTTTTATTGGCCCGACCAGAACTGGAATCCAGTATCTCAATGGTTCGCACACGAACGAGCTAGCTACTAGACCAAAGACCTATACTCCTATAGATATTTGTCTCCATTTCTATACTTGTGGAAATGGACGTAATGTTCGATAATAAAATTCCACAGGAAATCTTAAACTTGGCTTTATACAAGTTTAAGAACTCTATTAAAAGTATGCTCATAAAAAGCATATTATACAATCGAAGATTATACAGCTGATAAAAAAGTTCGCATTTGACTCTTTCCCAGAAACGGCAATTCAACCATGTACTTAACATAAAATTGTTATATTATTATTTTAAAAAAGAACAACCGCCGAGTTTCTTGCTGGTTCTTCTCGGTAGGAACGGCATTCCGAACCACGATAGATTCAATTGACGATTCAAAAGTACTTGTAACTTTTATTTGAATAAAAAACTTTTCTATTCTATTCTGTATTTCTATATCCTACTAATATTATAAATTTGAAAGTGTGGATGTTTGGATGTTTGGATATTTGTTACTCTATAACGTCGCTACTACTGAACCGATTTGGCTGAAAATTTGAATGAAGATAAACTATGCCCTGACTTAAAACATAGGCTACTTTTTATCCTGGAAAAATCCACAGTTCCTGTGGGCTTTTGAAAAACTCGAAATCTATATCTACAGCTATAGGTAGATTACTATAGCAAACTTCCTTGAAAGTAGGTATAAAGGTTGGAAAAGGGAGCGGAAACGGAAACCAGATATCCACGATTCCCTCAGGATTTGTGAAAAATCGAAATTCACGCGAGCGAAGCTGCGGGCAAAAGCTAGTTTTTTCTATATTTCTGGGGAAGGGCCCGTGGTCCCACCGGGCTAGACGCGAATGATAGTATCGATATAGTGTTATCGATGTAGTTATTTTTACTAATGAAATATTCAAAATTACAATATTTTTAACCGACTTCAAAAAAGGAAGTTCTGTATTCGACACGTATGTGTGTGTTAGTATGTATGTATGTATGTTTGCGATGATTTCAAGAACCAATGAAACGATTTTGATGATCACTAGATATACTATATAAACCCTCCTGAAAGTATGTAGATTACGATAGTGTAAAAATCATCAAAATCGATTCATTGGTTTTTAAAATCATCGCAAACATACATACATACTAAAACACACATACGTGTCGAATACAGAACCTTCTTTTTTGAAGTTGGTTAAAAATATTGTAATTTTGAATATTTCATTAGTAAAAATAACTACATCGATAACACTATATCGATACTATCATTCGCGCCTAGCCCGGTCGGACCACGGGCCCTTCAGTAGTATAGGTAGTATAGCGTTTGACCCACCGGCCACCGGTAGGTCAAATCGGTGGGACCACGGGCCCTTCCCCGATATTTGTTGCAGTGGATGTACAAACGAATGAAAGCACAAGGCTGGTACTCCCGCTGGCTGTACTTGACGTGGGTGTTCTGTCCCGTGATCGCCAGCTTCAATGCTCTCTTCCTTGCCACGGTGCCCGGGGAGTACAATGCTGATATTTTCTCTTTTCTGCTGCTGTTGGATGCTGTGCATTTGCTCCATATTGCTTCTGAGTTTTACACTGTAATTTTAATCTAGTCATGTTATTTTTTTAATTGTTATATGAAGATATAACCAAGTATATCGTTTATTCAAATAAGTGATAAAATATTGTAGGATAAGCATACTTTTTCCAGGATAGCAATTTTACTTCTAATCAGTCGAACAATACAAGTCTGTCATACACCAGCTGATGCCAGCAACTTCGTCCGCTTGATCCTTATAGATCTCATCCCCTATTTAACCCACTTGGGGTTAGAATTTCCAAAATTCCAGAAACACGTAATTTTTATTTTTAACCAACAATACAAATACCGATTTTCATTGATATAACTTCAAAAATGACGGACTTTCATACAAATTTTCATCCCCTATTTAATCCCCTTAGGGGTGGAATTCGTAGAAGCTACTGTGAAAATTTCAAGTTTTTATCTTCAGTGGTTTATGCTGTGCGTTGACGATCAGTCAGTCAGTCAGGACAAGCCCCTTTATATTATTATAGAAGATAGATAGATTTAAGATTAAAATAATAAAAACTTGAATTCAATAAAACACTTGAAACTTTGTAGAATTTTCTACTTCGATTTCTAGATGGAGCTAGCAGTTGATCATGGAAAGTGCAAACATCGAATTATAGGATGGGGTCTCATTAAGAAGTGGCAAATGTACGTCGATGTTATATCGATAGTCGTACCAGTGATCGCTTATTTCTTTGACAATAGGCACTATGGCCTCTTTAGACTATTGAGACTTCGGCTGCTTTATGATTTTCATGTGCATTTTTGCAAGGGATTTCAAGTAAGTGATCAGTATATTCGTGTCACGAATTTTATTTATTTGATCGTCTTAGGAACAAGACAATCAAACAACTAAATGAAACATTTCTTGGAGGTCATTGCAGGAAAGCAACAAGTATAATATGGTTGTACGGAACAATAATTACAAAAAAAACACATTTAAAGTTTAGACATTAAAATTGAGGAAACTAAAATAAGGTTTAGGTTAGAGAGTGCGTAAAAGTGAATCGGCTCCAATGAAATAACTGTATTTATCCTTTCAGAGTACAATTGCTCCAATTTTACTGAAATTCATTTTCATATTTTTTTTGCTTCACTGCATGACATGTGGATGGATATATGTAGCATGTCGAGGTAATTTAGTTTTATCATTCTATCTAGGTACCTACACTGTTAAGAGAGATATTTCTAAAGTGCCTACTATTTCGTATTTATAGATTCAGAATTTCCATTACAAATCCCAGAAATTCCCCCACATATTAATGCAACAATTGATTATACTGAGTGGACCTCGCCGTTTTCAAGAAAGGGAGGTAAATTATATTTTGATTATTTGTACTGATGTTAATGGGGTCGTCTTTCAAGCACCTTGGGACCCCAACATTTTTTGAATTTTCGGGAATTTCGAGAGATGCTTCCAGTCCATTGCTTCTTTTGTTTTGTTTCTCTTGTTCTTCTCTGGATTCATTTCTGAATTGGTTTCTTAGTATTAAATATCTTAAATTTTATTTATTTTTGTCAGGATGCGCTCGATTAACTAAGACTTACACAGCGAATGGCATGACCAAATTTGGTTTCATGGTCCCTTTATCTTGGACGGCTGACTATTTGGTGGCTATGATATACGTTATTATTATATTTACACACACCGAAATCGACATAGTAAGTAATACTTGTAATAATGTAGATTGTTATTCTAAACCAACAAATACTACTCATGTGACTACAGATATTAATTTTTATACGGAGCAATTGTTGAATCACCTCTACAAATAATTAAGGACAAAAAAGAAACTCAGGTTTAAGATTTGCTTCAATTTATGTTGAAGTTTAATAGTAATAATTAAAATAACACCTATAACTATTTTTAACACCAAAATCACGTGGACATCACCAGTAGGACCACCAGTAGGACAAATCGGTGGAACCACGGGCCCTTCATCCTTTAATCCTCTGTCAAATTATGACATCTGATGTTAAATTATGAGTTGGTGATAAGTACCGGGATCATCGTCTCCACGTGCTCATCCGTTCAAATCAACTAGAGCAGTTTTTAATTTTTTCAGGTAGTAGCATTAACGTTAAAGCAGGTCTATTATAAGCTGTTCATCAATTTCATCATATACCCAGCTGATATCTGGATACTGAGCATTGCCATCAGCTCTATGTACACCAGATTTCGTGATCTGTACGCATATGATTATGATGTTAACAATCTAATTACTTACCTAAAAGGGAGCGGCTTGTCACCGATGTTGTTGGACACTGTAAAGGAATATACTAAACAGTTATGGCAAAGACAAAGAGGTACTTAATTTTTTCCTCTACTTTCAAGAATATTTCCGAATCAGGGTTCTCACCTGAGGACGATAGGATTTTTTCCAAAAGTTTTCAGTGTTTTACTAGATTTTGAAAGGTCGACAGTTTTTCTAACTAAATTATTGTCTTACCTGCTCTTAGTACAAACTAGACGTTAAGTTGTCGGGGAAAGAGGATTATTGAAAATGGTTGTAGTTCTTCTTTAAAAACTAAAAATGTTCCACAGGAAAAGGATCAAGATTTTGTTAGACTTGACAATTTAGTTTGTATACAACCGTATCAGCAGTACTATCTCATCAATTTGAATGATTTTAGGCAACTGGCTTCCAGAATTAGCCCAGCAAGCACCTGATTGTCTTCGGGAAGATCTTTTAGCTGCACTTTACATACATCATCTGAAAAACGTTCCTCTCTTCCGAGATTTGCCCGAGTATTTCAATCGACAATTGGTGGCTCGTTTACGAAGGGTGGTAATTTTTCCAGGTATTAACTACTAACTACTAAAAAAGGAGGAGGTTCTCAATCCGTCAATGTTTATACATGTTCCCCGATTATTCAAAGACGCCTGGATCGATTTGGAAAATTCTTCTTTTGTTTGAAAGGGTATAATTTTCCAGGTGGTCATCAGGTTACAATCTGATGGGATCCTGGAGAAATCAAGCGAACTCTTCATATTTTATGATATATTGAAGTTTAATAATTTATACTAAAATATAGCTTGTTATACTTCAAATAGGTCAAATCTGAACCTATCAAATGACAGTAGATATTAATTGGATGAGGTGAAAATTGTTGATTTATCAGTTTCATGTTTAAGGTAAATTAATTGTCCAAGAGGGTGACATTTGCTCTTTTATGTGTTTCATACATGAAGGAGAGGTGGAAAAATTTTATACTAACAAAAAGTAAGTTTTCTCCGTATTCAAGTACATTCACTCGTAGTACCTACTCGACATAGCTCTTTGTCTAGGTTAGTAGGTACGTTAAAGTGGCAGTGGTCAAGTCTGTCAAAGATCATGTTTGATAGACCTTGGAGTTAAAAGGTCTTTGGGACCAGGTGCTTTTCGACCTGGTGGAATCAGAGGCCTTTGTCCAACAGTGGAAGCATAATGGTTGATGATGTTGGATGTATGATGTGTTAAGGTAAAAGATCAAGAATAGCAGTAGTTTTAGTTATCTAAAGTTTATAAGATCTTGATATCATATTACTTATTTACTAGGTAATAATTACTTTATACCTATCAATGTAATATTATGTTTATCGATATGATGGAAGTTATCATATTTTGGGTCGACTAAGCCCCAAAACAATTTACAAAGTGATTTCGATATCAATTACTTATAGGTTATAAGCCGACCTTCGCAGTCATGCGTAAAGTATATTTCAATAGATATCTAATAGGTAATAGACATTAATAAATAATACGTGTGGGAACCTGCATGCCTGAGAGTTTTCCATAATGTTCTCAAAGGCGTTTAAAATCCATCAATCCGCTTTTGTCCAGCGTGGTCGACTACGGCCTAAAACCTTCTCATTCTGAAAGCAGACCTGTGCCTTTTATTGGGCTGGTAATAGATTGATATAATGATGATGATATTTTGTTGTAGAGGTGAAAGAAAAATGGTGTCGGTTCTGAACACAAACGGGTACTTTGGTTTGGTCCCAGGACTGTTCCCGAATGCGCCGTTCCAGTTCACATATTACTCACGCACGGTAACTGCTACTATAGTTGGGACCATAGATAAAATGAATAAGACGAGATATGGCAAGGGGGCGTGGTTCCTGAGAACTCTTCTGGCGTTAAATACACCTGAGAACCGTTTTTGTCTTGAGTCAAATGTCGTCCAACGATCGCTTCACCGCTCTCGATTTTTAACAAAATGCCGTGTTGTTCAGTGGTTGTTTGCAAAAAATCAAGCAAAAAAGTGAATCATACAAAATATGGCATCTCATTTCACACTTAAGTACAAGCTATTGTTGTTATTTTCCATTAAAAACAAGAAAACATTATTTTGTATATTTACATTATGCTAAAAATGTGCTAAATTGAGAAGTCTATATCTCATTATGAACAAAATCCATTGCTTGCTTAGTAGAAATCAATCATTGAATCGGTCGGTCTTAGGACGCAATGGACTTGTACTATATAAATATATTCCTTCACTAAGACGTTAGACTCACGGTATGGACGCCGATCGGGTGGTCGTGGTCGTAGAGATGTCATGATGTTAGCTAAGTACATTGTTATCGATATTTTCACGACCAAACGATGATTTTTGAGACAGTTATTATTAATTAACCCCCGAAGCAAAAACGACGGGGTGTTATAAGTTTGACGTGTCTGTGTGTGTGTGTGTGTGTGTGTGTGTGTGTGTGTGTGTGTGTGTGTGTGCGTGTGTCTGTCTGTTCCCCTGTGGAGCTCAAACGGGTGGACCGATTTGAATGCGTTTTTTTTTGTTTGAAAGGTGAATTAGTCGAGAGTGTTGTTAGCTATGTTTGAAGAAAATCGGTCCAAGATGGCCGCCGCTACAAAATGGCGGATTACATATTTTTTCACAACCCCCTTAATATGGGTATCAAATGAAAGGGCTTGACTAGTAGAATAGCACTATGCAAATACAAGATTGCACCACCACCACAGAATTTCGGGTAAAAAGAAACCCAGCCCCTCATTTTTATTTCGAAATGAATTTTTTTGAATCGTTATATCTCAAAAACGGTGGCTCTTAGGAAAAAAAGTATACAGACATTTTTTATAGATAATTATCTGATCTACAATTTTGTTTAAAATAATTTTATGATAAGACTTACCGTTTTGCTGAAAATTTTCCCGTGAAAACTTTGACACCGAGTAATTTTTTTCCAGGTGTCGGATCGATGAGGACTTTTCACATTTCATTAATTATAATAGTGTTTTGAACAATCCTACCAATTTTCAGCCAGGTGTGAATATTGTAATCTTGGAAGTCTAAATTGATCGTATTATATAAGTAGGCATTTTTTATATCGTATTATTTTTGATTCATAATAATAATAATATATCGCTTTTCTTAATATATAAGTCATTGTCAAAACCCAAATAGTAAAAAAATTAAGAATCGATAACTTTACATTTTAGTCAATCACTAAAGTTTTAATGGCTTTTACTCAACATTTTTATTTACTCATCAGTGCATACGGGCACTTTTATTTAATTTTATAATTACCTTTTTTAATTTTCTTTTTGCGAATAAACAAAATAACGAGTATCTATCGATATCGATAGATAGTTCAATGAGCTACGTGGTGCGGCCCTAAATGAGTAGCAATACAGCGCCATCTATGGTCAAGTAGCGGAATTAATTGGACAATCGAATCTAGTGTGACTATAGCTCATAAATACATTCTTCCGTTAAAGCAAAATAAATCTTATTTCTAGAAAATCAGGGTTTGTTTCCAAATCTGTGAGTTCTGTGAAGTAGGCTAGTTTTGACTAAACTTAAAACGACAAATCAAACGATTTGTTTCTTTGTAGTGCAATATATGATTAACGGTATATTTGTATGAGTTTGGCGACAGCGGTTCCTATAGTAGTTTTGGTGCATTTCACTTCCCCTGCCTTTTCTCTTCCGTGGTTGGGACATTACAAACGTGCGATCCAAGTCATAAATCATTTATATCGGACTTCTCGCTCGCACTTACAGGCCTTCTGGAACTGGAACTTGATTTTGTGGTGTTGTGTGTAACAATAATAAAGGATTTGTCGATAGTCAATAACAGATTAGAAAGAGCGAGGGAGAGTCCTCACAACACTGTGATCTGTCAGCTTTGTGACTCAGTTCGCACGTTTGTAATGTCCCAACTATAGACACTAATGTTAATATCAACGTTTTGCATGAAGCTATTGCCAATTTACTACCCCTTCAGCTTTTTCCAAGTTTGCTTGGTCAAGAAAAACAAACTTCGTATTAGTCCAAAATCTGTTCCAATACCTCTCTCTATAATGTCGTCTCTTGTTAAATATTTACCTACTACTTTTGACGTGATAACGTCTTATAAATCGATGAACACCGGCTACACGCACGAAAAAGCATGACTCATTGTCACGTACTGCGTGCAAGCGAGAACGTGGAACAAACGATAGAGAAGGCACGATCGACCTAAGCGTTCGGCTTGTGACGCATCTATCTCTCTTTGTTTTCTTATGACGTTAACACGTAAATTATCGTCTGCAAACTGACTTAACAGACAAACAATTTTTTACTCAAGACGGAATTGAGACGATCTATGCGTAGGAAGTACGGGATTGTATGTTTGAGAATGACTTTACTTACCTCAATTTATAATTTGTTCGTTTTAGGTCGTTGATATGGTCTTCTTAAGATTCAGAGATTGGCAAGATCTGTTGCAAGGATACCCTGATGTTAGAGATCAGTTATATACCGCTGCTAAACAGTATAGGAAAGAGATTACGTATTGAAAGTAAGCTGTAACTTCGACTTCCTTCGAGATCTACTTTGAAACAGGGGCATTTAAAACAAACCATAATAAGTTAAAGTTTAATATCAAACGAATTTACATTCCATTAAATTATTAATGTTTCAACAAGCTTTGAAATATCAAGAAAGAAGAGTAAATATTAAAATGAACATAACTATTTATTTTGAGCTCGAAATTATGTATAATATTATATACTTACCGCATTTTATACTTGAATAATCTTGGAGGATCTTTGAATATTTTGTCAAAAGATGAACTTACTTTATTATTAAATCTGCTGTCCAATAAAAATAAAGTGTGGCTGCTTACCAAGAGTTTCATTTAAAATATGTTAATGAATTGAAATTGTAATGTAATAATGAAATTGTACGATAACATCGCGATTGTGGTGGCTTTTATTTTATTTGTGTCTGAGTAAGAGATTTGCAGATTTTAGCTGAGTCGTCATTGTTTATAAAAATGCTTCATCTATACATCTATACTAATATAATAAAACGGAAGAGTTTGTTTGTTTGAACGCGCTAATCTCAGGAACTACTGGGCCGATTTCAAAAATTCTTTCACCGTTGGATATGTATGTGATCCTTGAGTGCTATAGGCTATATATTATGTACCTACCATGGGCGAAGCCGGGGCGGACCGCTAGTATATAATAAAATCGTAGACTTACCGTATCTGTACATTGAAGATTTTTGCAAAATAATAACTGGGGGATGTTAGGGATAAGTAATAGAACGTAAAAAAGCTATTTTTGAAATTTTTGTCTGTTTGTCTGTTTATCTGTTTGTCTGTTTGTCTGTATGTTTGTGCGCGTACTTTGTACTAATAATTATTATAAACGCAAAAATTTGTAAACATGGATGTATGTGGTGATGTATGTTTTTTAATCTTTCACGCAAAAACTACTTAACTGATTTGGCTAAAATTTAAAACATAGGTACATAGCTTATAACAAATCGGTGGGACCACGGGCCCTTCATCCTTATAACCTGGAATAACGTGGGAATGACACATAGGCTACTTTTTATCCTGGAACACAAAATCTACTTAGTTCCCGCGGGATTTTGGAAAAACCGAAATTTGCTATAGCAATCTACAGCTACAGCTGTAATCAAAAGTATACTTTTGTCTCAATGATATTATCATGCTGTACTCTGAGGTGCTAATAAATTTTCCAAAGTCTCCAAAGGGAGGCATGAAGTCGTTACCAAAAGGAATGTAATCTCTAAGAGGTTACCTTTAGGGAAGTAATTTCGTTTCGTATATTTTTCATCGTATTAAAGGCGCAATAAAAAGTCGCGGTTATTTCTATTGCGACGGTTATGGCCGATAAAGATAATAAACCGAACCAATTCATTTACCATTTAGCTCCGTATGAAAGCTGTTACGTTTTCAATTTTCTCGATGTTGTTATAGAAAAAGTAATAGGCTGTAATCATAAATTCTTAAAGTACGCAAAAGGCTAGAGTAGTTGGCCCATCGCGCCGCGGGCACACGGGAACACGGATGGCCCGTTGTACCTTAATTTGAAGGCATGCGGGGAACACGAGCGACCCGTATCACCTCGTTCGACGCTTGCGGGGAACCCGAGTGGCTCGTCGCGCCTCATACATCGCAATCGCTGTCTGCTATGTAATGCAGATATAGAATTTCAAGAGAAAGAGAAATGCTTAATAAGTTGTGCCACACATGTTGTACCTCAATGTAAATTATTCCAGCATTTTCACCACTTGAGTACCTAAACTAAAATGTTGGTTGGGCATTGGGAATTTTAGACATTAGTCTGAATTACAGCATTATTATGTATGCAAAAGAATCGGTATATCTAGTGAGTTTATTAGTCTTTGGAGTATATCATTTTCATTTATAATCAAGAGGAGCGTTTTGTTTCAGTAAACATTCACAAATCTGAAATTAATCCCCCTTTATGGCGCAATGATCTGTGTGAGAATTTATGAGCTCAAGCCACAAGGCTGTATTATTTCAAACCATCTTCAAAAGGATTTATTTAATTAACGTATGAGCTTGAATTAATATCTACATAATGACGTACAAACCTATGTTTATAGGACCTATAAATGGCGTACAAACCTTATGTTTATAGGACGTTATACAAATATTCTAAATTCATTTAGTTACACTACAATAATTTTTAAAAATAGATGTAATTTAGGATGTTTATTATGTCGCATAATTATGATATAACAAGTATAAATTAAAATTTAAAAAAACCCCGACATTCGCCATTTTGTGGTGGCGGCCATCTTGGATGTGCATAACTGCATAGTACCTACTATTCAGTTATGCACATCATATGGGGCACATTATTATTATATGGGGCATATTATTGCACATTATATGGGGGGTAAGAGAGTGCACCTCCATCTCAGCACTCCAATTGTCAACCTCACCTGCACGTGGTGCCCCCTGCTAATCAACAGACGAGGCTCTGACGACCGACAAATGGCGGTATAACCATTTCATATCGGCTAGACTACAGAAATGGCAAGGGCCGATGTCGGGCAGCAGCGACATCGGTGCAATAGTCTAGCCCTGCGATCGCCAACCCGCCTGCCCAGCGTGGCGATTATGGGCATACCCTTGTATGGATATTAGAACAAAGCCACAGCCCCTAGTCCCCGGCGGCCCCGCTATTCCTAGCTCTGGCAGCGGTTACGGTAACGGCGGGGCAGGGGGTGTCAAGAATCTCCGGAAGAGATTCCGCTGCCAACCCCGACGACTGGACCTGGCAACATATAACGCACGCACTTTGAGGACCGACGAAAAGATTATCGAGCTGGAAGAAGCAGTGAGCAAGTTGAAATGGGGTGTCATAGGATTATCTGAAGTCCGAAGAGAGGGGGAGGACTCGATAATCCTTAAATCCGGCAACTTGCTTTACTACCGGGAGGGTGATCAAAAATCCCAGGGTGGTGTCGGGTTTCTCGTCCACAGATCCCTCGTTAACAACATTGTGCAAGTCGAAAGTGTGTCGAGCAGGGTAGCGTACCTTATACTCAGAATAACCAAACGGTATTCGCTGAAGGTCATACAGGTCTACGCACCGACATCGACACATACCGACGAGGAGGTAGAGGTCATGTATGAGGATATATCAAAAGCCATGCATGCCTCTAACACCTACTACAATGTTGTGATGGGGGACTTCAACGCAAGGCTGGGTAAGCGAAGCAGTGCAGAGTTGAAAGTGGGACAATTTGGCTATGGGCGACGGAACCATAGGGGCCAAATGTTGGCCGACTTCATGGAGAAAGAGGGCCTCTATATGATGAACTCTTTCTTCGAGAAGCGGCCACACAGGAAATGGACCTGGATGAGCCCCGACGGTTCTACGAGAAATGAGATCGACTTCATCATGTCTACAAAACGGCACGTATTCAATGATGTCTCTGTGATCAACAGGGTAAAAACCGGCAGCGATCACCGTATGGTAAGAGGCACATTGAATCTCAAAATAAAGCTTGAAAGGGCCAGACTGATGAAGTCAACGCTCCGACCTTCTCGTGCCCATATCCAGAACCCCGAGAGCTTCCAACTCGAATTGCAAAACCGATTCGCTTGCCTGGCAGATTGCGATTCAGTGGACGATTTGAACAACAGGCTGGTGGAAACTGTCCATGCGGTCGGGTCTAAGTTCTTTAAGACCCACCGTAGAAATAGAACCAAAAAATTCTCAGACCATACTCTCAATCTCATAGAACAAAGACATGAAATGAGACTGCAGTCTTCAGAAGACGCCCTTGCTTATCGGCGGATTAATAGACAGATCTCTAAATCACAGACACGCGATCTGCGATACTTCAACACCGAACGTATCAAAGAGACCATTGAGCGTAACAAAGGCTCAAAGGTGTTCGCGAGAGATCTGTCTATCGGTCAGAGCCAGCTGACGCGACTGAAGACCGACAACGGTAGTCTCATTTCGTCAAAACCTGAGATTTTGAGGGAGGTCGAGAAGTTCTACGGACAGTTATACACCTCAACACAGAAGCCTGTTGAAGATTTGGCTAAAGATCCCAGAGCCAAACTGACCCGACACTATACCGAAGATATCCCGGACGTCAGCCTATACGAGATTAGTATGGCTCTCAAGCAGCTTAAAAACAACAAGGCACCAGGTGATGACGGAATCACTGCAGAACTCCTGAAGGCGGGTGGAAGACCAATACTCAAAGTCCTTCAGCGATTGTTCAATTCCGTCATTCACGAGGGAATAACGCCAGAGGCATGGCACAGAAGCGTGGTGGTTCTTTTCTTCAAAAAGGGCGATAATACCCTGCTGAAGAATTATAGACCCATCTCGCTGCTGAGCCATGTCTATAAGTTGTTCTCGAGAGTCATTACGAATCGTCTCGCACGTAGGTTCGACGACTTCCAGCCTCCCGAACAAGCCGGGTTCCGAAAAGGCTTCAGTACCATAGACCACATCCATACGCTGCGGCAGGTTATACAGAAGACCGAAGAGTATAACCGGCCACTTTGCTTAGCGTTTGTGGACTATGAGAAAGCCTTTGATTCGGTGGAAACTTGGGCTGTATTGAGATCACTGCAGAGATGCCGGATCGACTATCGGTACATCCAAGCGCTGAAGTGTTTGTACGAAAACGCCACTATGTCAGTCCGTATACAGGACCAGAATACGAGGCCAATCCAATTGCAGCGAGGAGTGCGTCAGGGAGATGTTATCTCCCCGAAGCTATTTACCGCTGCATTGGAAGACATCTTTAAGCTTCTGGACTGGAACGGACTTGGCATCAACATAAACGGCGAGTACATCACTCACCTACGGTTTGCCGATGATATAGTCGTGATGGCAGAGACTCTGGGAGACCTCAATACAATGCTCAACGATCTCAGCAGAGTTTCTCAACAGGTGGGCCTAAAAATGAACATGAGTAAGACGAAGGTCATGTCTAATGCTCATGTTCCGCTCCACCCGGTAATCGTTGAGAACTCTGCACTCGAAATTGTAGACGAGTACATATACCTGGGACACACGGTCCAGCTAGGTAGGTCCAATTTTGACAAAGAGATCAACCGCCGAATCCAACTCGGCTGGGCAGCGTTCGGGAAACTTCGAGATGTCTTTTCGTCCAATATCCCTCAGTGTCTGAAGACGAAAGTCTTCGAACAGTGCGTGTTGCCAGTGATGACTTACGGATCTGAGACATGGTCGCTGACAATGGGCCTCATAAGAAGGCTCAAGGTCACTCAGCGGGCGATGGAGAGAGCTATGCTCGGAGTATCCCTGCGGGATCAAATCAGAAATGAGGAGATCCGCAGGAGAACCAGAGTTACCGACATAGCTCATCGAGTCGCGAAGCTGAAGTGGCAATGGGCGGGGCACATTGCTCGAAGAACCGATGGACGTTGGGGTCCCAAGGTGCTTGAATGGCGACCTCGCACCAGTAAACGAAGCGCAGGTAGACCCCCCACTCGTTGGACAGACGATCTCAAGCGAGTCGCTGGCAGCCGCTGGAGTCAGGCGGCACAAGATCGTGTGCTGTGGCGATCCTTGCAAGAGACCTATGTCCAGCAGTGGACGTCCATTGGTTGAAACGAACGAACGAACCTACTATTCTAGTAGTCAAGCCCTTTCATTTGATACCCACACACACACACACACACGCACGCACGCACGCACGCTTCCTTATACTCAAGGTGATCGATCTGTCCACGGTTTTGTGGTCGTAAATAAATATATCACTAAATTAATTAACGTATTTCTCACTTGTTTGTTTAGACAACTTTTTCGTGCCGCGGCTCCCTAAATAAACCCGACCTTCCTGTCCGTCCGTCCCTCTAAAAAAACCCTATCAACATTTAATCAAAGGCGAGTTAATGATCTTTTCAGAGAGGACGAGCGAAATATAAAATTCCATTAACAAGCTTAGAAAGTTCATTTTAATAAAAATTACGGCGTCCACTTTCTGATTAATATGCAAATTAAGTATTGTTTCTCGGGAGACGGACTATATTATTATAAGATAGAGTCGAGGCTTGCCTCTCTATTAAGGTGTTTGAGATAAGCAATAGTGGCGTCGTGACCTGACTGCGTATCCTACCTTAATATATTGTGGAAGTGATCTTCAAGTAACTAGGTACAATTAGATTTTCCTATTAATTTAATATTTTTTGCAAAAAAAAAATTGATTATTCTGTCAAGAAATTCTCAGTAGCAGCAGGAGTCGTAACACCACCGTGATTCGCAACGTATAAAGACTTCTGTCCTTCGCCTAATCTCTCTCCAGTTGTAACCGTGCTGTCCCACTGGACTACGGGAGTGAGGAAATTTACCTGCGTTAGCGCATAAACTTGTACACTATAATTGGCGATTAGCTGCGTAGTTAGCTAATAGCTAGTTGCATAAAGCTGGCTAAATCAATCACTATAATATTATAGAGGCGAAAGTTTGTGATTATGTCCTGACTTAACACATAGGCTACTTATATCCTGGGAAAATCCACAGTTTCCGCGGGATTTTGAAAAACCGAAATCTATAATTACAGCTATAGGTATTACTACTATAGCAAACTTTCTTGAAAGTGGGTATAAAGGTTGGCGAAGGGAGCGGGAACGGGAACGGAAATCCACGAATCCCTCGGGATTTGTGAAAAACCAAAATTCACGCCAGAGAAGCCGCGGGCAGAAGCTAGTTATATATAAATAGATTATACTTATAAAGGTAGATTCAATTGACGATTCAAAAGTAGGTAGGTGCTTGTAAAAGTTTATTTGAATAAAAAACTTTTTTATTCTATTCTATTCTATGCATAGTAAGTACATAAATAAGCCAGGCCTGAATAGTCATAAACAGTTTCTGCTTAACGGGACTCCATATAAGTATTTTATCCAGTCTCTGCTGCATATATTACGTGGTAAACTCGAAAACGCGATTTCCCTCGCAGCGGGTGATAACAGCTATGGCTTTGTCTGCGTCCGTGCAACTTTAAATTGAATTGTATACAGTTAAACTGCGCGTAACAACCAAACTGTGTATCTAGAGATACTTACCACTTACTATTACCGTTAAGTATTTTTAACCCCCGACGCAAAGACGACGGGGTGTTATAAGTTTGACGTGTCTGTGTGTGTATGTGTGTGTGTGTCTGTCTGTTCCCCTGTAGCGCTCAAACGGGTGGACCGATTCGAATGCGGTTTTTTTGTTTGAAAGGTGAATTAGTCGAGAGTGTTGTTAGCTATGTTTGATGAAAATCGATCCATAGATGGCCGCCGCTATAAAATGTCGGATTACATAATATTTTTTCACAACTCCCTTAATATGGGTATTAAATGAAAAGGCTTGACTAGTAGAATAGCACTATTGTAAATCCAAGATGACCGCCGACACAAAATGGCGAATGTCGGGGGTTTTTCAAATTTTTAATTTATATTCTTCTTGTGGTATATTATTTCTATGTGAATTGTGAACAAGTACATGTTGTACATACTTGGTCGAATAGAAATAATTTGCAAAAAAAAAAAAAACAAACAATGTTTGTCTGTATGACCTCAGCTATGCACTGCTAAACTATTCATCCGATTATGATGAAACTTTGGTTAATTGTTCTGCTTACGTCCGCGAAGATTCCTGGACCAAAAAATCTATATAAAATGAATGTCTGTTTATTTGTCCTATATATGTTCCTAAACCATACTTCGCGTGCAACACAAAGTTTTATACCTAAGACATATTATTGCACATTTAGTTTATAGAACAGGCACAAGGTCTCCTGTGCGAAGACGGCAAGGGACCGCTAGTATTTATTAAAAGCAATAAATCCAGCTCAATGGACCAAATGTCTACTTTCGTTCATCAAGATTTATAAGAAAAGGCGCTGAATATCAGACAGAAACTATTATTTGTATGGTCGTTAAGTATTAATATCATTTAATCTTAAACACATTGCATAGGTAAAAAATTTCCATGAAAAGTCTTGAATGATCAAGATATATGTAAAAAAAAATAACTATAAATCCAAGTGCGATTTTATTACATTTTTAAATGAAGGAAAATGGGACTCGCAAGGCAGAAAAAGAAGTTCCGTTTCAGCATTCACTTCCGTTAGTATAAAGAGTGAATTTAAAAATGAAAAGACCCTGAACATGCTCACTTCATTTAGTCAAAGAATAATAAATATCACTGCGTAAAGAAGCGACACTCTGTGCCCGTCAATTTCGCAACGTAGAAGTACACCTAGTAGTATTACGTATAGCGTTGTCCTTCTCATTTTTCGGGTGTAAGTGGCCAAAAACTTTTGGGGTGTAAGTGGCCCAAATTCACCTATGTGCACCTTGCCAGTATGCTAACGAGACCCTGACGCTCTCAGTCCCCTCTACGGGTCGTTGTACCTGATACCACACAACGTAATCTATAGATGGTATCACCGCATTGTTGTAGGATTCTACCCCGAATCCACCTGGACCTTACTTCAGCTGTAATCTGCCGCAAAGCCTCCGATGTGTTCCGGCAGCGAGCTGAAGAGCCAGTCCCCTTCCTCAAAAGCCACGTATAATAGTGGTTCCTCAGTTGCTGACTTGCTGCTAATGGTCATGTGCGGCGGTAATCATATTTTGACATCAGGTGACCCGCTTGCTCGTTTGCCCACTATTATTATTAACAAAAAAAAAACACTCGATGTACATAAAGCGCTGTCATTGTCAACATTATAATTCTCTACTATGAAGTATTGGGGGTGTGATGTAGCCTAGGATGATGTATTTGATTTAACGCTCTTAATGCCTTCGTGCCTCTATTGCTGCCAGCCTGCAATCAGTGATAATTGAGATACGGTAAGATGCTGAAAGTATACTTAAATAGAAAAGAAAGTGCAGTTTAAGCAGCTTGCCATTAGTGAGAATTGAGATTCAAAAGAAAAAAAATCCGACTCGTGCACACTAAGAAGACGAGAGATACTTTGTGTTAGTGCACACTACTCAATGTAGTGTCAGAAGTGGCATAATATTTAAACGTCTTCAAAAAAGCGGCCAAGTGCGTGGCGGGCCACGCGCAGTGTATAGGGTTCCGTAGTCACAATCCTCGAAAAACAGATATAACTCCTTAACTTGTGAACCCTACTTAGCTATGATAGTTTTCCTTTAAAATTGATTATAATACTACTGGTGTGAATTTTTTCAAGTTCCTATATACTGCCATTTGGCTGATAGAGGGGGGGACACTTGACTCTAATAAAAATTAGCACTTTAAAGCATCATATTTTATAAATGGATCTAGAAATCTAAAAATGATGTTCACACACCCACAGTGTGATAGCTGTGATAGCCTAGTGGTTAGGACGACCGACTTCTAATCGGAGGTCGTGGGTTCGATCCCGGGCACGCACCTCTAACTTTTCGGAGTTATGTGCGTTTTAAGTATTTAAATATCACTTGCTTTAACGGTGAAGGAAAACATCGTGAGGAAACCTGCATGCCTGAGAGTTCTCCATAACGTTCTCAAAGGTGTGTGAAGTCTGCCAATCCGCTTGGCCAGCGTGGTAGACTATGGCCAAAACCCTTCTCACTCTGAGAGGAGACTCGTGCTCTGCAGTGAGCCGGTAATGGGTTGATCATGATGATGACACACCCACAGTATTTTTAAAAGACCTATTCAGCGATACCCCACACTATGGGGTAGACGAGAAAAAAATATTCATCCCCACTTTACATGTAGGGGAGCTACCCTAAAAAAATATTTATCAAAATTTTATTTCACCACTTTGTTGGCGTGATTAATATTTATATTCATGCCAAATTACAGATTTGTAGCACTAATAGTCTCTGAGATTAACCGAGGACGGACGGACGGACGGACAGACAGACGGACGGACATGGCGAAACTATAAGGGTTCCTTGTTTACTACGGAACCCTAAAAATGAAAAGTGGGGCCTTTTGAATGAAAAGGCCCCAAACAAACTTACGGCTCACTTCATTTAGCGTTCATATCGCCTTCCCAGAGCGCCGCGCCGCGCCCGCCAGCCTGCAATCAGTGAGGATTGAGATTCAATATCAAAGGAAAATAAACTGCGACTCGGACAAATTACTCTTTCGATTGACATCAGAAGTAGGATGCATATGCGCTTATTGGAAATATTTTTCCTGTATGTGTTTTTTATTTTTATCACGAACTTTCCCTTGAATATGAATCATTTTTTTTTAGTTTTGTTTTATTCGCAACAATTGCAATATAAAACTAGGGGCTATTAGAAGCTTTTTTTTAAATAATATGAATAAACTTGCACGTTGTGTTTTGTGAGCCATGCATGCATTTTTTAATAGTAGATATTATTAAAAAATACCTATGTGATACGGATACTTACGTAGAAACGAACGAAAATGCTTCATGTAAAAAAGTTTTACAGCTTAAAAGATCTATAAAAGACTCTATATTAGTTAAGGTTAATTCACAAATTGTTAAAATATGACTAAAAGTTATATTTTGTAGAAACAATATAAATTACTCATTTGTTCGAAATTTTGTCTAGGTACTTGTCGCTTTTTATCCCGGCAAAAAAAAAGGATCCTCTCTTTGGATAAACTCAACGCGAACGAAGTCGCGCGCAAAAAGCTAGTAGATATCTTGAGCAGCCTGAGGTTAACGGTTTTGAGGTTATAGAAGTTTAAGATGTTATCTTGGAATTTAAGAGCAAAAATAATAAATATAAATTCTCATGACAAAGTATCACACTTTAAGCTCAAACTAGCTATAAAACAAAAGCAACAAAATTTAAGAGAAAATTTTATACTTTACACTTTGTCTTAGCAACAATCGGCGTACGGTAAAATAATCTCTATGCACTCGGTGTAGGGATTAATATTACGTAAACCGAGATACGCGATGAAGAAAATTGCAACATTTAACTCAATCAACTTAATGCCCGCCCCGCTTTGTCTACGTGAGGTGTATAGTGTGAACTGATTTATGTTCGTATCTTAATCCTTAGACGTTTTAAACTATAGTCCTACTAATATTATAAATGTGAAAGTGTGGATGTTTGGATGTTTGAATGTTTAGATGTTTCGATGTTTGGATTTTTGGATGTTTGGATGTTTGTTACTCTATACTTAACGTTGCAACTACTGAACCGATTTGGTTGAAATTTTGAATGGAGATAGATTATGCCCTGACCTAAAACATAGGCTACACTATTCCACTTCACAGTTCCCGCGGGATTTAAAAAAAACCGAAATCTACAGCTATACAGCTATAGGTATATTACTGACTTATCCTTGAAAGTAGGTATAAAGGTTGGAAAAGGGAGCGCGAACGGGAACTCCACGATTCCCTCAAGATTTGTGAAAAACCGAAATTCACGCGGGCAAAGCCGCGGGCAAAAGCTACTATTCTCTATAGGGCTACTAAACCGGTGAATCTAGAAGCCAATGGTTTAATTATTGTTATTTTTCTTCTCCTTTGTTAAACGATAGACGCCCACTGTTGGACGTAGGTCTCTTGTATTGTAGGGACTTTCATACGCCTCAGTTTTGCGCCGCTTTTAATGACTGTCCAGTGTCCACGACTCGTTTGGTGTTGTATCTTAGTGGGCGTCTGCCAACACTGCGCTTTCCGGTGCGAGGACATTTCTGCACTTAGGACCCCAATGCCTAACGGCTCTTCGAAGTATTTGCCGCTTCAGCTTCTTATATCTATGTCAATAACTCAAACCCCCATTAAATTCTAAGAGCTGCATCAACCATTGTGACAATCTCAATTGTGGTGATATTGGTTTTAGGGTATTTTTTTATTCGAAAATGTATTTTAGCGAATAGCGAGAGATTTTCGGCCAATCAGAACTCAGAGGTTCACCTCTGAGTTCTGATTGGCCGAAAATCCGTAGCATACAAATAGCGTATGCGATTTGTATGCTAGGTACGTTGCATGAGTAGCAAATAGCGCAAATAGAGCAAATAGCGTATGCAATCGTCACATTGTAGCCACCTTCTACGGATTCTAATTTGATCACGTAGAGAAACACCGTACTTCACTCCTTCGCCCATTTAGTAATTCTGAGCTTTTATATTATAAGGGTCATATAGTACCTACTGCTACTCTGCTGTACTGCTGCACAAAGCTAGTGCGCCCATAAGCTACTAGCTACTACTTACTAGCATTTAAGTATAAATCAGTTTCTACGACAAATTGTAAAGTGATGTAGCGGACAAGGGGAACGTTATACGAATATGGTAATTTAGGTTTGGATGAAAGAAGCGTATCCACGGTTCTTGGAAGTTGTAATACGGTTTATGACGTTGTTCACAATGCGAAGCTTGCGTAGGTTAGTCACGCACAGTCGCTGTCGCGCTCTATACTCTGATTTTTAATTCCGTGGAATTCTGACAGCTGTCATTGTCATTTACAGATGAGTTATTTGTATGGAAAACAGAGTTAATATTTACGAAGTATAATTTTACCCCAAACTACTTTAATTCCCTGTCAACATAAAAAGTCATTTGCCGCGTAATAATGTTAGTAATCGCCCTAAAATAGAAAACACCAAGAGTGGAAAGTAGAAAGTGCACACTAACAGCAATACAAAAGAAACACATTGAAAAAATGTATTCAAAAATGGAAGTCGAATGACATTATCATCATGAAGTGTCTGTCAGGCATTTATCATAATATCTACATGCGGCAGTTGAGTAAGTACATAAGTCTTGAATTTTTATCTTTTTTTGTGGGAAATGTTTTATCTCTGGTAACATTACGAAACGTCAGAATTCCACGGAATTAAAAATCAGAGTATACATATAGTGTGACGTGTTTCATTCAATTAACTGTGTCACACACACACATCTTCACGCGTACGCGCGCGCTTAGTGTGACGTCTTGCCGTGCCAGCTGATGCCATAGTGCGTCGCTGTCGTCGCAATTTGAATTTAAGAACCTTTCTACTTCTATATTTTGTTCTTCAAGTTTTTATTTGAAAGTCCTCCGAAAGCAGTCCTCACAAACAAAAAACAATAAAGCACGCTACACGGTAAACTAAATCTTAAGACCTGGATAGCAGGCGTTAATAATGCAGAAATTATGGGACAAAGTGAAGAAAATGGCAACATTTAACTCAATCAACATAATAATGCTCGTTTCGCTTTGTCTGAGTGCGTTGTTTGTTAACGGATATTGTGTAACTGATTTATGCTAGCACTCCAAATTACATGACATTAAGATCACTTCAGTGGTCCTTTGGTAAGTCCAGGGAGGTTTGTTTTTAACCCCCGACGCAAAATCGACGGGGTATTATAGTTTGACGAGTCTGTGTGTGTGTGTGTGTGTGTGTCTGTCTGTTCCCCTGTGGCGCTCAAACGGGTGGACTGATTTTTTTGTTTGAAAGATATATTAGTCGAGAGTTTTGTTAGCTATGTTTGAAGAAATTCGGTTCAAGATGGCCGCCGCTACAAAATGGCGGATTACATATTTGTTCACAACTCCCTTAATATGGGTATCAAATGAAAGGGCTTGACTAGTAGAATAGTACTATTGCAAACCCAAGATGGCCGCTGCCACAAAATGGCGAATTTCGGGGGTTTTTTAAATTTTCAATTTATACTTATGCAGGTAGGTACAACTAAAGCTGATCACTCAGTATGACCACGAATCGGATGCAACACATTTTTTTGTTTTACTTCTGTGTACTTATTTAATTTTTTTTAATAAAATCAACGTGCTCTCCGCAAAGATTTAATCTTTACTGCCAAAAAACACAAGGGCTTGACTTAGAACTCAAATTCAGGATGTCATGATCTGTGTGCTTAGTCTAAATCGGAGCACTCGAAAACGAACTCGAAAACTATTGATCGATTTCAGAGTAAAATAGACCTAAAATGGCTTGTATTAAGGTTTGAGTTCGCCAATACATTCAGCATTCGAACAATGCTGAATGTATTGGCGAACTCAAACCTTAATATAAGCCATTTTAGGTCTATTTTACTCTGAAATCGATCAATTGTTTTCGAGTTCGTTTTCGAGTGCTTCGATTTAGACTAAGCACACTGCAGACGAATAAATTCTTGTTTCGCTTTAGTCAAAAACTTTGTGCATTATTCAAGTACCGATTAGGTACTATTAAACATTATCTATTCAGTTTCAAAGTGTGCGTCATAAGTATCTATTCGATATTTATATTATTACTAGCATCTGCCGGCCGCTTCGCCCGCGTGAATTTCGGTTTTAAACAAATCCCGAAGGAATCGTGGATTTCCGGCTCCCGTTCCCGCTCCATTTTCCAACATTTATACCTACTATCAAGGAAGTTCGCTATAGTAATCTACCTATAGCTGTAGCTATAGATTTCGGGTTTTTTCAAAATCCCGTGGGGACTGTGCATTTTTCAAGGATAAAAGTAGCCTATGTGTTGCCAATGCATGCAACACAGCAAACTACTGCAATAATGTGTTATGTGAACGTGATGTACCTAAGAACAATCAGCGCCATCTATGCCGTTTCTAAAAGTCTTATCTATTTAAGTCCCACAGGAACACTTTTCCGGGATAAAAAGTAGCCTATGTGTTAAGTCAGGGCATAATCTATCTCCATTCAAAACTTCAGCTAAATCGGTTCATTAGTTGCGGCGTTAAAGATTAACAAACATACACACACACACACATAAACTTTCGCCTTTATAATATTATATTGTGATTCTGATATTGTGATTAAAAGTTATGCAAATTACCCCCATTACCTACTGGTCGCCGATTTGAAATACTGCCATTCAAAGTCTATATTTTATCGAAACTGCCACGTAAAGGTGGAATGGCAATTTTTCGTACTGTTCTTACAATGCAAATTGAAAAAGTAAATGCTGTTAGGAAGATCCGAGTGATAATTGAAGTGGTTCGTTTTATTAGCCTCGTCGACCGTTATAGTGTAAGAGTGGGGTGTAAAATGTACTAGGTTTTGAGTACAATATGTGTATGAATTTGCTATTGTACCAACTGTTTGTTTAATTGTTTGTATCACTCTACAGTGAAAATATTTATTCCCGATTAAATTACTAAATAAAAATCAAACTGGTGCTTTAGAATTTTTCTAAAAGTATATTTTAAAGTATCTTGAGTTACTTCAAAATACGCGGATAAATAGTCATTTTCAAAATGTTGTCTTTAATAGACAGATTTTCCTGACGTTCTTTCTGAATTTTCCCCTCTGAATTTTCAATACAAAGTTCCAATTCTGTAGGGAAAATCAGGACAGAGAAAGTTCTCCCATTTAAGAGGAAAATCTCTACATCGAACGTCTAATAAAATCAGCATAGGAAATCTATCCCATCGCCTCTTACACTATTAAGGTTGAGATGAAAATATATCCAAGACTTTTATTACTCACATAATGCGATGAAAAATTCACGAAACGGGATTGCTTTTAAGGAGGTAACGACTTCACGAATGCTTGGAGACATTTGAGATATTGTACTCCCATGGAGTCACAAGTCACAACTTTATGGGATCTAAAACAGTGCTGCCAATCCGTTGGGTTATGGGAATTCCCCGATTGGTGGGAAATACAAGATTTTGCCGGGACATCGCACATTCAGATTAAATGCGGGGGATGCCGGAAAAAGGATTAAAATCCCTTTTTTAATTATTACCTTACTACGATTGGTTTTAGATCATGTATTATACATAAATCCTATGCATAAATAAAATTATTTCATTATTAAATTGGAAGAGAGAAATAATGAAACAGGAGCAAAGCCAACTTACCTTTCCAGAATGTAATTAGCATATAGCGTGTATTCTGGAAAAGTGGCCGACACAATTTCATGAACTCTTAAGTTCAAAGAAGAATTTTTTTGACAAGAATAATTAATTAAAAATTTGAAAAACCCCCAACATTTGCCATTTTGTGGTGGCGGCCATCTTGAATTTGCATAGTGCTATTCTACTAGTCAAGCCTTTTCATTTGATACCCATATTGAGGGGGTTGTGAAAAAATATGTTAACCGCCATTTTGTGGTGGCGGCCATCTTGGACCGATTTTCATCAAACATAGCTAAGAACACTCCCAACAAATTCACCTTTCAAACAAAAAAAAAACGCATTCCAATCGATTCACCCGTTTGAGCGCTACAGGGGAACAGACAGACACACACACACAGACACGTCAAACTTATAACACCCCGTCGTTTTTGCGTCCGGGGGGGTTAAAAAGTGGGCGATACAATTTCATGAACTCTTAAGTTCAAAGAAGATATCATAATGAAACTTCCTTTTGATAACCTTTCAGTGATTGAAATTCAGTTTTTCCAATAATCCTCGCAACTCTCGTCTAATAGCTCATGTATAATGAAACGATTGTCTATTTTCCCATTCAATAAGCGAGCTTCGAGTTTTCATTGATATTGAATTCAATCTCGAATTGTTTGAAATCTAGCGTTTTATTTAGGAACTACATATTATAAAAGGCTGGATTCTTACTATAACCTAGACGCCATGGTGTCGCTGCCGGCAACGTAACCAAACATGTCATAATTGAAATGTATGGCTGCGCTTGGCTACGGCTTAGATGCCAAATAAGAAGAAGAAGACTGATATAGATCGACCAGAATCTCATGAAAAATAGGGAAATGAAATTCCAAGGTTAGCAACACTACGGCTGCCCTAGCGATAAACAAAGTAACTGACATTTTTTGTGAAGTTGACTTTTTGCATTAACAAAAGTTTTATGTCGAGTAGTTTTTTACCACAGTTTAATATTTCAAATAACTTGAACCGTTTACTGAAATTTAAATTGCCCAAACAAAGTAACTGCACTCACTAACCCGGAATATAAATGCAAAAACCATGTAAACAACAAGCACAACACAAAAACAAAGTAATTGGATGTTGATTAGGTAGGTACTTTGTTTTTGTATTTAATGCAGTTGCTTGATTTTTCGTTTCGTGAAACGATCCCAGGTAAGGTGTTCTGAATGTAATTGCTTTGTTTATCACTAGGGCAGCCGAGTTAACCTAGTGTTGCTTACTACAAAATTTAATTTCCCTATTTTTCATGACATTCCGGTCGATCTTTACTTTGTCTTTGTGCCAAACATACTCGAACTTATGGTATGAATTGTTTCACTACGTTGCTGGCAACTTCGCCATGGTGTTTCGCTGACGTAGGGAGCTAAAAAATCACACTTTAGGAACACAACGAGATTTTTATGATGGAAAATAACTACAGTTCATTTTAACTTCACCTAACGCGCGCGTTGCATTTCATATGATGCTTCCGACTTACGATATTTGATTTTTTCGGTACGAGTAAGGCACTTGTCTCAACACCGGCGAGAAAGCGACTAACTATAGGCTATTGTTCTGTTAGCAATCTCGCTCAAGAAATGTACAATAGATATTATATTCCGTGTAAACAAAAAATAATGCATAATATATATTAATAGTTGATTGCTGACTATTCACACTGCCGGCAAAGACTCGCTCCACTAGTTTATCGCTGAACGACAAGAGCTATTAAAAATAATAGTGGCTCAGCGATACTCGCTTGGTCAAAACTTACGCCGAGAGACCAAAAGACCTCAGGACTGGCCGCCGTGAGTGAATGGCGCGAGTAATCGCCCGTCGCAATCGTTCACTCGCTTATATTATAGTCCAGCCACAAAACTATCGGAACTACACACTCGCTTCCCGCTGCTCGCCAACTCGTTTCTAGTTTCTAGTTCTACTCGCTTCTCGTTCATCGTCGCCGGTGGGACAACTGCCTAAAGTAAGTTTGTAATGATACTTTACATCACTTATTATACTATATATAGCTCAATTACCACTCACTCACTCACTCATTGACATAATTGTTCTCCTAGAAAGAGACAGAAAACGATACAATAATGTATGGGAGATATGTTCAGGTGCGGGAGTCGAGTAGGGAAAAATTATGACATTTCAGAAAAACAAGATGGCGGCCGACGTGATTTTTGTAACTTTTTTGTTTTCCAACCGATTTCTTTACAACTCGCAACTATTTAAGAAATTAGTAAACAATTAACAGAAAAAGTGGAAAAAATTGAAAAAACAAGATGGCGGCCGAGATTTAGATTTTTAAAATTTTTGATTTTTCGACCCCAAACCGCGGCACCACTGCTCCGAAACGGGGTAATTGAGGATAATATTTTTTTCTTGTTTCCGCTTACAACTATCCTGTATTTTGACAGAACGGGAGTGGTTTTTAAAAATTCAAGATGGCGGCTGTTGTGACGGCCATTTGGTTTGAGGTACAAAAAAACGCAATTTTAAAATTAAATTTTCTCACTGTTGGCAACATCGGAGCGTTTCGACTTCTATGAAGCGATTGTATGTATAGACTCGTGGTATAAATTGGTGATAAAAAAAATACCCCACTTTTGGGGAAATTTCAAGATTTACCCAAAAAATTAAAAAATCGAAATACGGATTTTGTGCGAAATGCGAGTATGAGCGACTACGTGTTTTGCTTGTACAAATGACATTTGGGTAATTTTGTCGTCGGGGACTGGCAACACTGGAATTTATCAAAGAAAAAGTGATTTTCGCGACATGGTCTTTTTTCAGGGACAATCATTTCGCCTGGGTGCGAGTGAGATGGAACATGTAAACGTCATCGGGAGCGGTATATCCTGTAGTTAATGGTAACATTATAAAACTTTCTATAATGTATCTGTCAAATGAGTTGGCGGCCATTTTGTATTGTTGTTGGGTGTTTTTGAAAATTTTGATCATGTTTTTGAGGAAGTTGGCAACATTTTAGAAAGTTGACATGTATGAATCGATTGTGCAACTCAACCGGCAGTATGGAGGTATGTACACAGTGTTGCCACATTTAGGGTAGTTTTTGAGATTTCCCCAAAAATTTCCTCCTGTAAAATTTTGTATGAAAAATTTTTTTTTCACTTATGGTTTCACAAAGAAGACAAAAATTTATTCCGAAAAAAATATGGAGAGAGCTGATGATTGAGGGTTTCGGAGACGGGTGAAGGGCACGCTGAAAGTATTGAAGATAGGTGGGGGGTGCTCGAGCAAATGTCATTCGAAACGTCGTCCAATTGGGAGTGAACTGAAAAAAAATTCAAAATGGCGGAAAAAAGATGGCCGCCATACAAATTTCATCGGTGTCCATCTCGGAGGGTATAAAAGATGGAAGAGTGGTTTCTTAGCAAAAGATGATCAAAATCCGAAGGTCTACTTGATAAATGGAAAAAAAATTCAAAATGGCGGAATTCATTTTTTCATAGAAAATGTATGGTGAATATTGAATTGCCTTTGATGCGGTTCTTCAGAGAATTCTCACAGAAAAATATGGGAAGACATGATGATTGAGGGTTAGTAAGATGGTTGGGGAACCCGGGAAGGGTATTGTAGATAGAAAAGGGCTGCTCAAACAAAAACAAGATGGCGGCCGACGTGATTTTTGTAACATTTTTGTTTTCCTACCGATTTCGTTACAACTCGCAATTCTAGAAGAAATTAGGAAACGATTAATAGAAAAAGTAGAAAAAATTTAAAAACAAGATGGCGGCTTAGCTGTAGTCTTTCAAATTTTCGATTTTTCGACCCCAAACCGCGGCGCCACAGCACAGAAACGGGTTAGTTGAGGATAATATTTTTTTCCTGTTTCCGTCTACAATTATCCTGTATTTTGACAGATCGGGAGCGGTTTTTTAATATTCAAGATGGCGGCTGTCGTGGCGGCCATTAAGTTTGAGGTACGAAAAAACGCAATTTTGAAATTCAAATTACTCACAGTTGACAACATCGGAGCATTTCTACTTCTATGAAGCTATTGTATGTACAGACTTGAAGTATAGATTGGTGAAAAAATTACCCCATTTTTTGGGAAATTACAAGATCTACCCCAAAAATTAAAAAATCGAAATACGAACTTTTTGCAAAATCCGAGTATGAGCAACTACATTTTTTACCTGTACAAACGAAATTTGGATATTTTTATCGCCAGGGACAGGCAACACTGAAATTTATGAAAGAAAAAGTTGTTTTCGCGATACGGTCTTTTTTCAGGGGTGATCATTTCGCCTGTGTGCGAGCGAGATGAAACCTTGAAACCTCATCAGGAGCGGTATCTCCTGTACTTAATGGAAAAATTATTCAACTTTCTAAAATAAATCTGTAAAATGAGTTGACGGCCATTTTGTATTTTATTTGTTTTGGAATTGATTTTGAACATGTTTTTGAGGCAGTTGGCAACATTTTGGAAAGTTGAAATGTATGAATCGACTGTGTAACTTAACCGACAGTATCGATGAATGTAAACAGTGTTGCCACCTTCGGAGTAGTTTACGAGATTTTCCCCAAAAATTTTCTCCTGTAAAATTTTGTATGAATTTTTTTTTTTCACAAATGGTTTCACAAAAAAGACAAATTTATTCAGAAAAAAAATATGGATAGAGCTGATAATTGAGGAACTCGGAGACGGGTGAAGGGCACGCTTAAGGTATTGAAGATAGGTGGGAGGTTCTCGAGCAAATGTCACTCGAAACGGCTTCCAATTGGCAGTGAGCTGGAAAAATATTCAAAATGGCGGAAAAAAGATGGCCGCCATACAAATTTCATCAGTGTCCATCTCAAAGGGTATAAAAGATGGAAGAGTGGTTTCTTATCAAAAGATGATCAGGACCTTCGGATCCTGATCACAAGAAAAAAAAAATTAAAAATGGAGGAATTTATTTCGGATCGACTAGGGACCGACTAGGGACCGACTAGGGACCAACTAGGGACCGACTAGGGACCAACTACGGACCGACTTGGGACCGACTGCGGACCGACTACGGACCGACTAGAGACCGACTAGGGACCGACTACGGACCGACTACGGACCGAATAGAGACCGACTAGGGACCGACTACAGACCGACTACGGACCGACCAGAGACCGACTAGGGACCGACTACGGACCGACTACGGACCGACTACGGACCGACTAGAGACCGACTAGGGACCGACTACGGACTGACTACGGACCGACTTCGGACCGACTACGGACCGACTACGGACCGACTAGAGACCGACTAGGGACCGACTACGGACCGACTACGGACCGACTAGAGACCGACTAGGGACCGACTACGGACCGACTAGAGACCGACTAGGGACCGACTACGGACCGACTACGGACCGACTAGAGACCGACTAAGGACCGACTACGGACCGACTACGGACCGACTACGGACCGACTACGGACCGACTAGGGACCGACTACGGACCGACTAGGGACAGACTAGTGACCGACTACGGACCGACTAGAGACCGACTAGGGACCGACTAAAAACCGACTACGGACCGACTAGAGACCGACTAGGGACCGACTACGGACCAACTAGAGACCGACTAGGGACCGACTACGGACCGACTAGAGGCTGACTAGGGACCGACTACGGACCGACTAGAGACCGACTAGGGACCGACTACGGACCGACTAGGGACCGACTACGGACCGACTAGAGAACGACTACGGACCGACTACTGACCGAGTTAGGTAGACCGACTAGGGACCGACTACGGACCGACTACGGACCGACTAGGGACCGACTACGGACTGAGTACGGACCGACTACGGACCAACTAGAGACCAACTAGGGACCGACTAGGGACCGACTACGGACCGACTACGGACCGACTAGAGACCGACTAGGGACCGACTACTGACCAACTAGAGACCGACTAGGGACCGACTAGGGACCGACTAGAGACCGACTAGGGACCGACTACGGATCGACTAGGGACCGACTAGGGACCAACTACGGAGCGACTAGGGACCGACTAGGGACCGACTACGAACTGACTAGAGACCGACTACGGACCGACTTAGGTAGACCGAATAGGGTCCGACTACGGACCGACTAGGGACCGACTATGGTCCGACTAGGGACCGACTACGGACTGACTACGGACCGACTACGGACCGACTAGAGACCGACTAGGGACTGACAATGGACCGACTAGTGACCGACAAAGGACCGACCACGGACCGACTACGGACCGACTAGAGACCGACTAGGGACCGACAAACGACCGACTAGGGACCGACTAGGGACCGACTACGGACCGACTAGGGACCGACTACGGACCAACTACGGACCGACTAGGGACCGACTACGGACCGACTATGGACCGACTAGGGACCGACTAGGGACCGACTAGGGACCGACTAGCGACCGACTAGGGACCAACTAAGGACCGACCGGGGACTTTTTGAGATTTCCCCAAAAATTTCCTCCTGTAAAATTTTGTATGAAAGTTTTTTTTTCACTAATGGTTTCACAAAGACAAAAATTTATTCAGAAAGAAATATGGAGAGAGCTGATGATTGAGGGTTTCGGAGACGGGTGAAGGGCACGCTTAAGGTATTGAAGATAGGTGGGGGGTGCTCGAGCAAATGTCATTCGAAACGTCGTCCAATTGGGAGTGAACTGAAAAAAATTCAAAATGGCGAAAAAAAGATGGCCGCCATACAAATTTTATCGGTATCCATCTCGGAGGGTATAAAAGATTGAAGAGTGGTTTCTTAGCAAAAGATGATCAAAATCCGAAAGTCTACTTGATGAATGGAAAAAAAATTCAAAATGGCAGAGTTTATTTTTCCATAGAAAATGTATGGCGAATATTGACTATGCAAGGCTTTGATGCGGTTCTTTGGAGAACTCTCAAGTAAAATATGGGCAGACATGATGATTGAGGGTTTGGAAGATGAATGTCAAATGTCGAAAGCCCCCCCGCGAGCTGCTTTAGCAGCTCGCGCACCGAGCAACTAGTTAATATATATATAGCTGCTCGTGCTGATTGGGTCACTGACTCATTGATCACCTCTCCTGAACAATTTTGTATGAAAAAATTTTTTTTCAATAATGGTGTCGTATAGAGGACAAAAATTCATTAAGAGAAAAAATATGGAGAGAGCTGATGATTGAGGGTTTCGGAGATGGGTGAGGGGCACGCTTAAGGTATTGAAGATAGGTGGGGGGTGCTCGAGCAAATGTCACTCTAAACGTCATCCAATTGGCAGAGAGCTGAAAAAAAATTCAAAATGGCGAAAAAAAGATGGCCGCCATACAAATTTCGTCAGTCTCCATCTCGGAGGGTATAAAAGATGGAAGAGTGGTTTCTTCGCAAAAGATGATGAGGATCCAAAGGTCTACCTGATGAATTGAAAAAAAATTCAAAATGGCGGAATTTATTTTTCCATAGAAAATGTATGGCGAATATTGAAGAGACTACAAGTTGTGAACTATGCAAGGCTTTAATGCGGTTTTTTGGAGAACTCTCAAAGAAAAATATGGGAAGACATGATGATTGAGGGTTTGGAAGTTGGTTGAGGAGCCCGGGCAGGGTATTGAAGATAGGTAGGAGGTGCTCAAACAAAAATTACTCGAAACATCATCCAATTGGCAGTGAGCTGAAAAAAAGTCCAAAATGGCGGATTCAAGATGGCGGCCATACAAACATCGGTGTCTATCTCACCAAGTATAAAAGATGGAAGAGTGGTTTTTGCCAAAAGATGATTAAGACCTTAAGTTCTACTTGATGAGCAGAATGATTCGAAGAAAAAATATGGAGAGTGATAATGATCGAGGATTAGGAATATGGGAGAGATAGGTGGAGGCTGCTCAAACCAAAATACCCGAAAGCGAAACCTCGCGGTCCGCTTGCGGGCCGCGCACCCACGCGCCCTACTAGTTAATATATATATAGCTGCTCGTGCTGATTCACTGACTCACTGATTCACTGACTCATTGATCGCCTCTCCTGAACAATTTTGTATGAAAATTTTTTTTTTCACTAATGGGTTCGTATAGAAGATAAAAATTCATTCGGAGGAAAAATATGGAGAGAGCTGATGATTGAGGATTTCAGAGACGAGCGAATGGCACGCTTAAGGTATTGAAGATAGGTGGGGGGTGCTCGAGCAAATGTCACTCGAAACGTCATCCAATTGGCAGTGAGCTGAAAAAAAATTCAAAATGGCGAAAAAAAGATGGCCGCCATACAAATTTCGTCGGTGTTCATCTCGGAGGATATAAAAGATGGAAGAGTGGTTTTTTCGCAAAAGATGATCAGGATCTGAAGGTCTACTCGATGAATAGAAAAAAAATCAAAATGGCGGAATTTATTTTTCCATATAAAATGTATGGTGAACATTGAGAGAAGTTGTGAACTATGCAAGGCTTTGATGCAGTTCTTTGGAGAACTCTCAAAGAAAAATATGGGAAAACATGATGATTGAGGGTTTGGAAGACGGTTGAGCAGTCCGGGCAGGGCATTGTAGATAGGTGGGAGGTGCTCAAACAAAAATTACTCGAAACCTCATCCAATTGGCACTGAGCTGAAAAAACCCCAAAATGGCGGATTCAAGATGGCGGCTATACAAATTTCGTCGGTGTCTATCTTACCAAGTATACAAGATTTAAGAGTGGTTTCTTGGAAAAAGATGATCAATACCTAAAGATCTACTTGATGAGCAGAATGATTCGAAGAAAAAATATGGAGAGTGATAATGATCGAGGATTAGGAATATGGGAGAGATAGGTGGAGGCTGCTCAAACCAAAATACCCGAAAGCGAAACCTCGCGGTCAGCTTGCGGGCCGCGCACCCACGCGCCCTACTAGTGTAGTTATATTGGTGTACGAACTATCTGCGTTAAAAACCCAACTTCATATATGCCAGAACAATGAACATAAATCATTTTCATACTTTGTATTTTTGTATTTTGAAATCAAACGGTCACAATAAACGACGAAACAGACGTGGACGATCACTCAATGTATAGTCCGTTCGGTAACATAGTGTCGGTACAGGCACAGGTGCTCTTAGTATTCTGCTTTTTTTTTCTGTTTGTAATTTTTTTTCTAATCTAACAGAATCTCCGAATAGTCTGCCAATCCGCACTTGACCAGCGTGGTAGACTATGGTTAAAACCCTTCTCATTTTGAGAGAAGACCCGTGTTCATGATAATATTATATTTTGTGTTTATGGTTATATTGTAATATAAAAAAATATAAAAAGGAAAGAGAATTTTAATAAAAAAATATGAGTAGGTATAAAACGCCAAAACCCCTTGTGCCTGTACACGTCGCGCGGCATGCTTTGAAGTCACGGCGGTGTCTTTGGCAAAACACCGCGTGGCGGAGGCGGCGAGACACAAAAGGCGACCGTAAGAAAATGAACAGACTTTATTTCAGCTCTCCAGTTTAAAGTTTACTACTATGTATCAAGGCTTGTTTATTATAACATTGTGCCAGATACGTATACCGTCCAAAACTCGCAGGCAATCAAGCATGAGATCGCGTTATTTCCTCCTGCATGTTCAGAGGTAATACGGCTATTACGTCCTCCCATAATAGCGCCTTCTGATTGGATGGATTCCTGTACGGAAAATTTTATTTTACGGCTCCAGGATGGCCGAATTTCTATAGCGAAAATTACTACGGATCAGGTCAATTTATTTTATGAAGCAGCCTGAAATGGCTATATTGTTAACAGAACAATGGGCGTTTAATGTTTGTGCCTCTATATTTTTAACGGATGTGAGGTAATGCGTTTGACCTGGTTTGACCACGATTTTTTTTAATTGATGTATTTTTTGTGCTTAAATTCGATATCCCTCAAAGAACGATGCAGACTATGTTATTATATCAGTTCTTGATATAATAACATAGTGCCTGTTTCACCACCTTCTGATATGTATTAGATAGCTATCTACAACTTTTGTCTTTGTCACTTGACATAAAGTAAAAAAGTGACAAAACTTACGTTTAGGCTATCCAACACTTATGGAAGGTGGTGAAACAGGCCGAGTAATATCTATTTTTATCTTTTTAACCCCCGACGCAAAAAAGACGGGGTGTTATAAGTTTGACGTGTCTGTGTGTGTGTGTGTGTGTGTGTGTGTGTGTGTGTCTGTCTGTTCCCCTGTGGCGCTCAAACGGGTGGACCGATTTGAATGCGGTTTTTTTTGTTTGAAAGGTGAATTAGTCGAGAGTGTTGTTAGCTATGTTTGATGAAAATCGGTCCAAGATAGCCGCCGCTATAAAATGGCGGATTACATATTTTTTCACAAGTCCCTTAATATGGGTATCAAATGAAAGGGCTTGACTAGTAGAATGGCACTATTGCAAATCCAAGATGGCCGCCGCCACAAAATGGCGAATGTCGGGGGTTTTTTAAATTTTCAATTTATTGTTTTTGATAATTACTTAATAGACTAAAATTACTGCGATCAAACCTGATGATAAGTGAAGAATCAGTCTTAATCTGGAAGTGCAGTTTATTAAGCCTATACAGGATGTTATTTTGAGAGTAACTTCTATTGCGGCCTAAGCTTACACTATTTGAGATAGAGGGTCTAACAAACTATCCAGTATTATCCATGGACGGACAGACAGCGGTGACTTAGTAATAGGGTTCCGTTGTGGTACGGAACCCTAAAGAAGAAATCATAGACGCTGGGAAATATAATACTATCCAGATCTAGTGTTACAGAAATACTAATAAAGGATGAATTATTGCTTAACTAAACAACTTTGCCCGTAGGCTATTCACGATTTATCATTTCGATTTATCACGTACCTAGTTAGCTGACTAGGATGTATTTACATACAATAATCACAAAATATGTAACAATCTAAATCGATGATAATTAAATTGAAGTTTTATAATACATAATAAGTATCTGACGCCCGCGACTTCGTCTACGTGGATTCATATAAATCTCATACAAATTTCAACCCCTATTTATTCCCCTTAGGGATCGAATTTTGAAAAATCCTTTCTTAGCAGATGCTTACCAGGGCGTCAGATACTTATTATTAATAAGTATCTGACGCCCGCGACTTCGTCTACGTGGATCCATATAAATCTCATACAAATTTCAACCCCTATTTATTCCCCTTAGGGATCGAATTTTGAAAAATCCTTTCTTAGCAGATGCTTACGTTATAATGGTTATCTGCAGTATGCCAATTTTCAGCCCGATCCAGTGGTGTGAAATGTGCGTTGATAGATCAGTCAGTCAGTCAATCACCTTCCTTTTATATGTATATTTAGATATAGTCATCATTTGGATATGTAGCGCAACAACAGTAGTATTTTAAACACAACATTTTTTTAAGTTTTGTTGAGAAAATGTAATTCAAAGAATTTCAAAGTAAAATTCTATGCACCAAATACAGAATTTCACGTCGACTCAACTGTGTAGAGGGCAACTTTCTGGCATTCTGCAACCTCGGAAACAATTTTACCTACGGAATTGGATTTGCTGAGTTTTCAAAAGCATGTTCTTTTGAAAGAAGAGCAGAATAATATTATTTTTAAAACATTTTAAATGTATTATTGATTTGTTTGGGTGTTTTATATTGTAGTATCTGTCTGGAATCTTGCGACACATATTATCTGTGATAATTAAATATAGGTACAATCAAAAACAAAATTATTTTACTTGTGAAATCGACATCTCCTGCAGATGCTCCGGTGTTGGAGCACAACGATCGTCGAGTTTGTTATGTGGTGAATTTGGAGTTTGTGTGGTGTTGTCTACTGTGTGTGGTCTACTGTCAGTGTTAGCGGATTATAGCAAAATAATTTTGTTTTTCATTGTAAGTATATCATGGATTTCAGCAAAGTAACGCCCGCTTGCTTCTATTCAAAATCATAAAATATGACTAAAAGTACCTACAAAGTTTGTAGTAAACTAAAATATAATAAGAATTGTATATTTTTAGTACCTAAAGTACACGAAATAAAACTTATAGCTAACGTCTTCCAGTTAAGTATTTTTTTGCAAAAATCTTTAATGTACAGACACAGCATGTCTACGATTTTATTATGTGTATTTGATCGGAGCAATATTTAGCAAGTTAGCGACTAAAACGTGAACGCTATTAAAACAGTAATCGTTGTGAATTTGCCTTTAATGCTGGAAACTGTAAATACGAGTAAGTGTATCGAGAAAATTCTGGGAAAGTCGTACACACAGAATTGCTCAGCAAGAAATCCCGCGGGAATCGCGGAATGTACAGATTATGAATTTATACTCCCAACAAGACTCTGAATACTTTCGTGGGCGTGTAACAATTTTATTCACCGTGAGCTGTATTAAGAATAGAGAAGTGATGATCATAATATCGTAGATCTCAATCTTAGAATGCAAGTCTTAATTCTAAGTCTAAACACTGAGGGCCTGTTTCACCACCTTCTGATAAGTTTATACCCTAACTAGTATGGCGCGTGGGTGCGCGGCCCGCTAAAGCGGACCGCGAGGTTTCATTATCGGGTATTTTTTGCTTGAGCAGCATCCACCTATCTTCCAAACCCCCGATCATTATCACTTTCCATATTTTTTCTCCGATTCTTTTGTCATAATGAGAGTTCTTCCATAAAAACAAATTTTGAAAAGAAACTGTATTAAAGTCTTGCATAGTTTCCAACTTGCATTATCTTCATATTCTTATAAAAAAAAGAAGCTGTGATAGCCTAGTGGTTAGGACGACCGACTTCTAATCGGAGGTCGTTTCGATCCCGGGCACGCACCTCTAACTTTTCGGAGTTATGTGCGTTTTAAGTATTTAAATATCACTTGCTTTAACGGTGAAGGAAAACATCGTGAGGAAACCTGCATGCCTGAGAGTTCTCCATAACGTTCTCAAAGGTGTGTGAAGTCTGCCAATCCGCTTGGCCAGCGTGGTAGACTATGGCCAAAACCCTTCTCACTCTGAGAGGAGACCCGTGCTCTGTAGTGAGCCGGTAATGGGTTGATCATGAGGATGATGATGATTATCTTCAATATTCGTCGTACATGTTGTATAGATAAATAAATTTCGTCATCTTGTTTTTTTTTTCTATCTAACTATCAAGTAAATCACGTTTTGATGATCTTTTGCCAAAAAACACTCTTCCATCTTTTATAATCCGTGATATAGACACCGACGAAATTTTTATCACTGCCATCTTGAATCCGCCATTTAGGACTTTTTTTTCAGCTCACTGCCGATTGGATGAGGTTTCGAGTAACTTTTGTTTGAGCACCTCCTACCTATCGTCAACACCCTAGCCGTGCTTTTCACCCGTCTCCAAAATCCTCAATCATGAGCTCTCTCCATATTTTTCCTCCGCATAAATTTTTGTCTTCTATACGAAACCATCAATAAAAAAAACTTTGTTTGAAAACGTACATTCCGCCATCTTGATTTTTTTTCTATTCATCAAGTAGATCTTTAGTTCTTGACCATATTTTTCAAAGAAACTACTCTTCCATCTTTTATACTTGGTTAGATAGGCACTGACGAAATTTTTATAGCCGCCATCTTGAATTCCCCATTTTGTTTTTTTTTCCGCTCAGTGCCAATTGGATGAGGTTTTGAGTAATTTTTGTTTGAGCACCTCCCATCTATCTACAATACCCTTCCCGGGCTCCTCATCCATCTTCCAAACCCTCAATCATCATGTCTTCCCATATTTTTCTTTGAGAGTTCTTCAAAGAACTGCGGTAAAGCCTTGCATAGTTTACAACTTGTAGTCTCTACAATATTCGCCATACATTTCCTATGGAAAAATAAATTCCGCCATTTTGAATTTTTTTTCAATTCGTCAAGTAGACCTTTGGATCCTCATCATCTTTTGCGAAGAAACCACTCTTCCATCTTTTATACCCTCCGAGATGGAGACCGACGAAATTTGTATGGCAGCCATCTTTTTTTCGCCATTTTGAGTTTTTTTTTCAGCTCACTGCCAATTGGATGACGTTTCGAGTGACATTTGCTCGAGCACCCCCCACCTATCTTCAATACCTTAAGCGTGCCATTCGCTCGTCTCTGAAATCCTCAATCATCAGCTCTCTCCATATTTTTGTTCCGAATGAATTTTTGTCGTCTATACGAAACCATTAGTGAAAAAAAAATTTTTCATACAAAATTTTACAGGAGGGGTGATCAATCAGTGAGTCAGTCAATGAATCAGCACGAGCAGCTATATATATATTAACTAGTATGGCGCGTGGGTGCGCGGCCCGCAAGCGGACCGCGAGGTTTTGTTTTCAGGTATTTTTTGTTTGAGCAGCCTCCACCTATCTACCCCATATTCCTAACCCTCGATCATTATCACTCTCCATATTTTTTCTCCGAATAATTTGTCAGAATGAGAGTTCTTCCATAAAAAAAATTGAAAAATTGAAAAGGAACGGCGTCAAAGTGTTGCATAGTTCCCAACTTACATTCTCTTCAATATTCGCCATATATTTTGTATGGAATAATAAATTTCGCCATCTTGTTTTTTTCTGTTCATCAAGTAAACCACGTCTTAATCATCTTTTGCCAAAAAACCACTCTTCCATCTTTCATACTCAGTGACATAGACACCGACGAAAGTATGGCCACTATCTTGAAACCGCCATTTAGGAATTTTTTTAAGCTCACTGCCAATTGGATTAGGTTTCGAGTAACTTTTGTTTGAGCACCTTCCACCTATATTCAATACCCTCGCTGTGCCCTTCACCCGCCTCTGAAATCTTCAATCATCAGCTCTCTCCATATTTTTCCTCCGCATGAATTTTTGTCTTCTATACGAAACCATCACAAAAAAAAAACTTTGTGAAAACATAAATTCCGTCATCTTATTTTTTTCTGTTCATCAAATTGTAGATCTTCAGTTCTTGATCATCTTTTGCCAAGAAATCACTCTTCCATCTTTTATACTTGGTGAGATAGACACCGACGAAATTTGTATAGCTGCCATCTTGAATCCGCCATTTTGTTTTTTTTTCAGCTCAGTGCCAATTGGATGAGGTTTTGAGTAATTTTTGTTTGAGCACCTCCCATCTATCTGCCATACCCTGCCCGGGCTCCTCAACCATCTTCCAAACCCTCAATCATCATGTCTTCCCATATTTTTCTTTGAGAGTTCTCCAAAGAACCGCATCAAAGCCTTGCATAGTTTACAACTTGTAGTCTCTTCAATATTCGCCATACATTTTCTATGGAAAAATAAATTCCGCCATTTTGAATTTTATTTCAATTCATCAAGTAGACCTTTGGATTCTCATCATCTTTTGCGAAGAAACCACTCTTCCATCTTTTATACCCTCCGAGATGGAGACCGACGAAATTTGTATGGTGGCCATCTTTTTTTCGCCATTTTGAATTTTTTTTCAGCTCACTGCTAATTGGATGACGTTTCGAGTGACATTTGTTCGAGCACCCCCCACCTATCTTCAATACCTTAAGCGTGCCATTCGCTCGTCTCTGAAATCCTCAATCATCAGCTCTCTCCATATTTTTGTTCCGAATGAATTTTTGTCCTCTATACGATACCATTAGTGAAAAAAAAATTTTTCATACAAAATTTTACAGGAGGGGTGATCAATCAGTGAGTCAGTCAATGAATCAGCACGAGCAGCTATATATATATTAATAGTAATAGTGTGTACCCTAATAGTGTCGAATACCCTAAACGTAAGTTTTGTCACTTTCTTACATTATGTCGAGGGACAAAGACAAAATTTGTGAATAAGCTATCCGACACATAACTGAAGGTGGTGAAACCGGCCCTTAGGTGAACATAAACGCTAACTTTAGACAAGTATAAATTAAAAATTTAAAAAACCCCCGACATTCGCCATTTTGTGTCGGCGGCTATCTTGGATTTGCAATAGTGCTATTCTACAGTCTACTAGTCAAGCCCTTTCATTTGATACCCATATTAAGGGAGTTGTGAAAAAATATGTAATCTGCCATTTTGTAGCGGCGGCCATCTTGGATCGATTTTCATCAAACATAGCTAACAACACTCTCGACTAATTCACCTTACAAACAAAAAAAACCGCATTCAAATCGGTCCACCCGTTTGACCGCTACAGGGGAACAGACAGACACACAGACACGTCAAACTTATAACACCCCGTCGTTTTTGCGTCGGGGGTTAATTATAATGATGTTTTTAAGGGTTCGCCAGTATAAAACCATACTTGAACCAAGCTATTACTGCGTACTTTAATTACACTCGTCTGTAGTTTACATTGAATTATTCAAACTAGATGAGATAAGTTTTTAATTTTCAAAATTTGAGCATTTTGGAAGTTTTTCATTTTCAAAATGCTCAAATCGGATAATAATTTTCTTAATACTTTGAATAACTAGAATTGCCTCGTTATTTATAATTTTGTGTATTTCAGTGTTTTACAGAGTACCGTTAAGAAACATTAAGTACTGTATAAAAGTTTTCAGCCAGTTGATGAAAAGGTCTTCATTTAAGATTGTGTGATTGATCAAAATATGACATTGTTCAAGATTTAGATAATACATATTCCCTCACCTCAAATTAAGAGGTCGTATGTTACGTATGGTACGTATACCCCTACAAAACGTCTCACATAAATTCTTATGTATGTTAATTTATAAAACTCTAACGCTACCTGTCCTCCGTAAATCTTTTCAGAAATAAAATATTGACACATCCAGACTGATTATACACCCGTGGCTCAAAACTAGTAAGAATCGAATGATCAGGGATATCTTTCATTGGACGTTTCAATTGCGATCGTTCTACAAATGATTCGAACCCTAGAACTTATAGACATTCTGAGAGATGCCGTATTAATTACTAGAGCGTGCAATGTCTCGCAAAATAGCCTCAACCTCACTGGTGTATAAAGTATTTTTTTTATCATTCAATAAAATATTGATGCTGGTTTCAACTTCGATCTTTTCACAACCGATTTCAATGAATTTGAACCGTGGAATTTAGTGATAGTCTGAGATATGTCGCATTACTAGAGCGTGAAATGTCCCACAAAATGGCCTCACCCTGACTGGTTTAAATGAACACCAGTAAAGTTGTTTATCATTCAATAAGTTGGTGCTGTCAATTTCTTATACCTAATGCAAATCTTACGGTTTTGTAACAAAATTAAAAGCAAAAAAAAACAAATAATAAATAAACAGTGCTTATTTAAAAGCAGCTTTGGCCCACGACTGCGCAGAGTCCCGCAGGATTTAAAAGAAAACCTGACTTCGCGTGCAGTTAAGTTCTTGAAAATCCCGTAGGATCCCTTATTTGCCTGGGATAGAAGCATTACGTCTCTCTCTAGCTGTTATCCATGCAAGAAATCAAGTTGATAGGTTGCTCCGTTGCTGCGTGATTGAAGAACAAACCACCAAACCGACAAACAAACACTCTTATAATACGCATTTATAATATTAGTAGGGATTGCTAATTAGTTCCATGCTTACGACTCTGCACTCATTCGGTGGTAGTATTTTTTCTGACAAGCCTGATGCAGAGGTTCGCTCCTCCGGTGCTGTGACATCTCTATGCCAATAGTCAAATGAAAAACAAGTTATCGCGAACAAACTTGGCCATTCAAGTTTTCCGAGAGCAATCATAAACTTTTCATAGTTAAAAGCAAAACGCTCAATTGAACTTTGATTTTACTTCTATACTTAATATATTACAGGCTAACTGCTTCGTTGGTCTAGTTGCTAGCTTTTGCTACGGACCACAGTGTCCCGGTATTGATGCCTGATTCGGGCCAAACAAAAGTTTGTGGATTTTTCTGTCAGAAATCCTCATATAGTTGCCTGGACTTGGAAAGTGGATGGTGTTAGATGCACCATCATGCCTCGGAGAGTATGTAAAGTCGTCCACCATCGTATTGCATTGGCATCCCATCATACTTACCTACTGTGAGAGTGAAGGAATAGAGCACCTGTGTTAGCGCACATATTATACTTGCCCATGTTATGCACCACTGGGAAGTTGACGGTGTTACAACCTCACCGTAACTTGCTTATAGAGCGGGGCCGCACTGCGAAAATTATTCCGCATTTTAATATATTTTTCTCGCGAATTTTAAATCGCATGTGCGTGCAGCTTCATACATTCCCATATGTCACAGAATTTTGCGAAAAATTCGCGCGAATAAATTTCGCAATGCGGCCTAGGCCTTAGTCTCAGTTTGGAGCGCTCCAAAACTTTAATAGTATATTGATCGAATCACAAATTACTTCAGAGCAAAATGAACACAAAAAATCTAAAATAAAGTCATTATTCAATAGTTCGAATATTTATTTTACAACATTTCCGCTTGTAGCGCTGGCTGTTTTCGAATGCTGAATGTATTGGCGAACTCAAACCTTACTCTGATATCATTGTGATTCAATCATTAGTATACCATAAAGTTTTGGAGCGCTCCAAACTGAGACTAAGCACTCTGAGAGCATGTTTTTTGACTTTTTGAAGGGCTTTTGCGAAAGTTTAAATTATTGTGCCATCTTTTTTTGTAGGAAACATTGTGTGAAATAGTACCTACTAACTACTATTTTTTACTAATTTAGTTTAATTTAGACATTAATGTACACAACAAAAGTTTACCATGGTTATTGTTATCATTGATGCTATACTTACTTACCTAGCGTGTATGTGTAAGTATACCTGGGTAGAATCAAAGCCGCGTTTCGCCTTCACTGCCACTTCAATAGACCCTGATTGCGAGTTCGCTCTTCGACGGATGCTTTTCAGCATCTGCATGCCAAAGTTTACGTGAACATTGTAAAATTCGTCGAGACATTCGCGCACAAAAATGAACCCACTTTAGACGAAATACTTTCTAACAGACTTTTGCGCATTTCGTCGACAGAAACAGTAAAACGACAAAGATAAAATTCGAATCACTTTAATTATTATTTTTAACCCCCGACGCAAAAATGACGGGATGTGTGTGTGGGTGTGTGTGTGTGCTATGTTTGATGAAAATTGGTCCAACACGGCCGCCGCCACAAAATGGCGGATTACCATTGAATTATATTGTACTGACGTACTAGAACAGACGGCGCGAACAACGTCTGTGTACCGCTTGAGGTAGTGCGGGGCGCGCGGAAGGGGGCTAACGAGACATACATAGAGTAGGCATAGATGGACATAATTACACAGACGCGGCACTTTGTTTATATTCTGCCTATTATAATAGGTAACGGAACGTAGTAAAATAAATTGAAATAGCAACTGATCGTATTCACTACAATATACAGTACCTATTTATTTTACTTGATACTTTTAAAGATAAAGACAATTTATTAAACTGTACAATACACTTGCTCGAAAAATACATGTACAATGTTAGTAAAAATCTTTAAAGTAAAATTTACCGCAATTTAGTGCCATTGTAATGCGGCGGGTTTTTCAAATATTTTTACTAACCTGCAATCCCCAACCGAAACTCACGCGGGCGAAGCCGCGGGCATTCTCTAGTATTATGATAATATGTTTATTTAGTAGCCCTTAAATAATATAAGTTTAGCTAATTCTACCTAGAATTCACAATTTCACATCTGTTTTATTTAGTCTTTGACAAATGACGAAACATTGCGTCTTCTAAATATTGTGATCGAATTTACTTTTAAAACTAAAATATCTTGTTACCTACCGATGGAAAGTTACACCTTTACACTTCTTCGTATTCCTTGAACTGTTAGTACAATATAGCCGTACACAGGACGGCATATTTTAATAAATTTAAAGTATTTTCGTTTCGAACAATTACGCGTCTTACGCGCTCAAGAGCTAGCAAGATACTAAGTAAAGTGTTGCGCACGCACCACAGTTGAACGGAACACAGTAGTGATGAGTGGCGTCTTCTCTATTCATATAGTACCTCAATGCGGATTACATATTTTTTCACAACTCCCTCAATATGGGTATCAAACGAAAGGGCTTGACTAGTAGAATAGATAGTGCAAATCCAAGATGGCCGCCACCACAAAATTGCGAATGTCGGGGGTTTTTTAAATGTTTAATTTATACTTGTTTAATTAAAAATTAGGATGCCCGACTCAATGATATAGACTTTGTTCGCATGGATTTAGATTATTTAAAAATCCCGTGCAGTACTTGATTTTCCGGGACAAAAAGTAGCCTGCGTCCATCCCCTGGATACAAGCTATACCTATGCTAAATTTTGTAAAGCTGTCCAGTGGTTCAGCTGTGAAAAAATAACAGACATACAGAGTTTCTTTCGCATTAAAATATTATTATTATCTTCTTCTATCTATAATATAATAAAACTGTAACAGATCCAATTCTGTACATTGAAGATATTTAGAAATTTTTTATTGGAGGGCACTCTATAATCGATACTGAAGCCAAAACTGCAATTTGTTTCATTTTTGTCTGTCTGTCTGTCTGTCTGTCTGTATCTTGGCCGCGCATCACGCCGAAACTACTGAATGGATTTGAATGAAACTTAATACGATTTGAGTTTATACTCCGAGGTAGGACATAGGATACTTTTTATCCCGAAATTCAGCACGGTTCCCTTGGGAGAGGGGATGAAAGTTAAAACGCGTATTTAGCTGTAATTCATTACCGCGTTGTTCGATTTCACTCATTCTTTTTTTGTTAGAAAGGTAGTACTTTATTTATATTGTCCCGGAAATATTTCAAGGTCATAGGTTGTTTAGTTTCGAAATGACAGACATTACAACCCTCAGTATTGGGTTCAAATAACTTGGGACCCGGATCTTTGAACGTACGGCTTATTTTAAACTGGTGTGCATTTAAATTTATGTTTGTCGGTCTGTCTATTTGTTCCAACTAATCTCCGAAACAGCTGGGGACCGATTTTAATGAAACTTTCAATGGCAGATAGGTGATGTTATAGGGAGTAACTTAGGCTACATTTAATTTAGGTACATATGAAAACATCATCATTACAGAAGCAGGAAAAGGTTTAATATTAAAACTAAATCAAACTATTATTAAAATATCTTTATTTATCACCCGCACAAACTTAATTAATATCGAATCACAGATTAGTTTAACTGAGATCTATTTCAAAATCTATTTTATACTAATTAATTTAATTACACTCAGCCAAGTTCAAAATGACAGCACTTTATTCGATTAGGGTGTGATTGCTATCGCAACCCTCAATCAAATATCACGACCTAGATGCTGACGCATCTAATAGTCGGTTGAGTCTCTGGAGGAGACTCAATTCATGGCTTCGAAGTGCCCGTATTTATACCAATAATTCAAGATGGCGGTTCGGCGCCAATAAATGAAGCAAATGTCAGTTCATTCTAACATATTTCCATTATGAAATTAATAATCTGTAAACCATTTCTAAAAATTCTAATTGAATTTCAACAATAATCTGACAGTTCGGCCGTCCTATACTTAACACGTCCCCGTGTTTCTCATCAATCACAGTAAAAGTTACTTTATTCATGTCGCGGGCGATCTTGCCCATTGTCAATGTCACAGGCGTTTTGCCGTCGTTTCTTAGATCACGGGTGATTTTACCCTCACTTACGTCATGGGCTGTCTGCCCTCAGTAAATTGCGGGCGGTCATGCCCTCAGTCAAGTCCGTCAATGTCGCTTTTAAACTGATAACTCAAAATAATTCATAACCGAACTCTCAGATTAAAAATCTTACTCGTGACTTCATAAATCAAAACTTTTAAAATCTGATTCGATTTTCACTTTAAAACCTTATTCATTAACTATCAGTTAATCTCATTAACTCAAACACATTGTTCTGTTTAAATTACTTTTTCTCTCATTTACAAAATAAAGCGAATCTACCACTGGTTCGGAATGCCGCGACCTAGCGAGAAGAACCAGTAAGAAACTCGGCGGCGTCTAACCTTTCAAAATAACTAATCAGAAATTATTTCTAATTTCAAACGAATCATTCATCTCAAGAGCGGGTATTTCATTTTTCTGCGGGTATTTCTACAACTTTACTTCAAATTAATCACTTTCTCAAAGTAAACCAAACACAGTTTAATCACTTTCTCAAAATAAAGCAAACACAACTGTGTAGATGGCAAAGCAAAATCAAGGCAACGTGATTCGAATCCCGCTTCTGAATTTGAAAACATCATCATTACAGAAGCAGGAAAAGGTTTAATATTAAAACTAAATCAAACTATTATTAAAATATCTTTATTTATCACCCGCACAAACTTAATTAATATCGAATCACAGATTAGTTTAACTGAGATCTATTTCAAAATCTATTTTATACTAATTAATTTAATTACACTCAGCCAAGTTCAAAATGACAGCACTTTATTCGATTAGGGTGTGATTGCTATCGCAACCCTCAATCAAATATCACGACCTAGATGCTGACGCATCTAATAGTCGGTTGAGTCTCTGGAGGAGACTCAATTCATGGCTTCGAAGTGCCCGTATTTATACCAATAATTCAAGATGGCGGTTCGGCGCCAATAAATGAAGCAAATGTCAGTTCATTCTAACATATTTCCATTATGAAATTAATAATCTGTAAACCATTTCTAAAAATTCTAATTGAATTTCAACAATAATCTGACACATAAAAGAATTATGGGATCCGATCCGATCCTATATAAAACCTATAAACACGCGAACGAAGTCGCGGGGGTCAGCTAGTGTTATAATAAAACTTATCGCTAGCCTAATCTAGTGACAATAATAAGTATAAGAGAAGCATATCGAAATCTGCCATTTTAGCTGCGGTTACCGATCTTAATACTGTCTCTCAACAAGTATAAATTAAAAATTTAAAAACCCCCGACATTCGCCATTTTCATCAAACATAGCTAACAACACTCTCGACTAATTCACCTTTCAAACAAAAAAAAACGCATTCAAATCGGTCCACCCGTTTGAGCGTCACAGGGGAACAGACACACACACACACACACAGACACGTCAAACTTATAACACCCCGTCGTTTTTGCGTCGGGGGTTAATAAATGACACGGGGTCACTGTGTCAACACACGTTGCGTCCCATATTAGGGCCTATGCCTGTTCTCAGGAAACCAGCGTCAATCCATCATGTCTCTTGCCAGGTCTTTGATTTATTATACGCACAAAATGGTGTAGACACATAATACTCGTATATCGTATTTACTCAAAAGATATTTATATAACGCACAGAAATCGTAAAATGGAGGTTATAAGTTCTAATTTCTTAAGCCATTCAATTCACGCTTGCTTATTCAAAAACTTCATTATATTCGAACGGTCCACTAATTTGGATTTCGTGTTATTTGGGTTAATGGAAATTCCAAGTAAGTGGTTTTGAGGTCTTTAAATTCGGATCTATTCAACAAACAAGATTTCTTAGGACCGCTTTTGGACATTAATTAATGTTTGTGAACTGTTTTACACAATGAACCATATACAAGTCTTATACAAAGATAGGATTCCTATTTCATATTGTCAATGCGTATGTGGTCTGCATTTTAATAGGTATCTGCTAAGCGGTAACCTGTTTAAATATGTATGTACCTAGGTAAAAGAAAAATTTATAGCAAGTCATAATCCATTCATAAATCTAGATAGGTGCGTTAATATCTCTACTCAGACCTTTAGGGTTAATGACTTTAGAGAAAAGCTAAGCCGACGTTCCTAGCAATTATAAATAAACAATGGCCACCTTACAATAGAGTCCTGCACTTATGCCGGCTAGACTTTTTTATTGTATTTTATCGTATTGTTACAGCCAGCTCTAGTGACTTCAATGAGATTATGGCAGATTTTAAGTTTAGTTTTAATTACTTGGTTTTGTGTAATGAAAGCCTGAGATGGACGACTTTTTCTCCTTTATTCCGTTGTGCGGATATTTCATTCTATTTTTGCCCAGCTTCTGAAAGTTCCATAATAGGGGACCTATTAAGTAGGTACCTAATCGTCATCTCAATTCTTAACTCAGGAATCTATGAAAAGAAAGCAAATATACCTAGCTTATTAAGCTGAAAACTTTTACTCTGACCCGCAAACTCTTGCTGTAGTTTTTATCATATAATCCATTATTACATTGTTTCGATATTAGTAATTTCTTTAGGAACTAAAGAATTTTCTGTAGGTACACAGTTTGTCTAATTAACTGTCATTAGATATAGTGATGTTTGATCCTTTTATAATGTTGTAACTTATGTAACTTATATGTATGGCATATAGTCTGAAGAACATAGACCTTGGGTCTCAATGGGTTGGAATTGCCACCTCGCACCGAAAAACGCAGTGTTGGTAGACCACTCACTAGGTGGACAGATGACATCAAATGAGTTGCAACAAAATACACGTGGTCTTTAATGGTTGCAGTGAGTTGCTGGAGTCAAGATGCGCAATACATTACAAGCAGTGGGTCTCTATCAGTTGAAGAAGACAAAGAATATGATGAATATATGAAAATATTTTTTTTCAAAGAAAAATGAACCGACTTCAAACGAATCGAACTAAAAAGTTTAAAATAATTTTTTATTCATTTAGATTGACGATTAAACTACCTAACTCAAATGATATATAATTTTTTGAAGTCGGCGCCAAATGACTTCAAGTTCACTTCAAGTCGAAAATGTGCCCCCCGGGTCCCAGACTCATCTTCCGCGACTAGGTTACCGCGCTCGCATTCAAAAGTGGATATTCTGATTTTACTTACACGAATTGAATGTGGTTTGGCGCCGACTTCAAAAAATTATATATCATTTGAGTTAGGTAGTTTAATCGTCAATCTAAATGAATAAAAAACTATTTTAAACTTTTTAGTTCGATTCGTTTGAAGTCGGTTCATTTTTCTTTGAAAAAAATTATTTTATGCTTTTTAGTGATTTGTTTTCTTTATATTAGGTAATAATAATAATAATAATATAAATGAGAACTATGTAAAATAGATTATGACCTATATATTATTAATTATTATTAAATATCCTGTTACATATACATTTTATGTGTCATACTATAGGTGAGTGGTTTTATTATGTTCTAACCCAACCTAACCTAACTTCTGATCTATACAAAATTAGTTTGTATGCGTAAAACTCTTGTATAATTTGGATAGACCGTAATTTACAATCTATACGCGACTAGTTTCACACCCTTGCGATTTGGCTTTGTATAGAATGGAAATACACGTAACCATGCACAAACTCCAAGGAATCACTCTATATGCAACTGTACTGACTTCGGCCCAAAACTTTTTGCAAAAGGTCAATGTTACGTAGGCGTAGCAGAGTGAAGTCTTTGAGTTTGGACAGAATAGCTATATCAGACTTCAGCAATAGGTCTGGCAATCTCAGAGAACATATTAGTGACATATGTGTACATTTATGCTTATAACTTCGTACGTAAGAATGATAACTCGATGTGTTATATACTAAAACCTTCTTGAAAGTATGTAGATAACGATAGTGAAACAATCATCAAAATCGGTTCATTAGTTGCGGAGATAATCGCGAACATACTTACATACATACATACATACATACATACATACATACATACATACATACATACATACATACATACGGGTCGAATACAGAACCTCCTTTTTTTGAAGTCGGTTAATAACATAGTATTAATTGATATATTGTATTCAGAAATTCCATATAAAGAGACTATTGAAAGTGGTATTAAGGCAGTGTTATTATCGAATATTTCGTCATGTGGTATGGTTATGATAAAACTGAATATTCTATCAATGCTATGAACCCGCTGAGGAAGATCGCAAGTTTCACAGTCAAGACATTATTTTCTTAACCACTTCACCGTATAGAACCGCATCAGTTAATTATTACTTATAATTATTCGTAGTGGTATAGGTATCCAACAATATTTTACGCAGCAGTTTAATTAAAGTTCAATGGGTAACTGAGGAGCTGCCAAGTGCCGGTTTGTTTAGAGTTTAGATGAAGGCGCGGCATTCATCGACAAAGTTATATTCAAATATTCACCTAGATTTACATGTTTGCCGTCTTTTTCAGATTGTGAACTGGATCTTGTGTCAACATATACCTAGCGATCGTCTAAATATTTAAATTATCAGGCCTGCCGGGGCACTTCGTCTCTTAATGTGTAGTATTCCTAATATCCGAAGTATCTCTTTCAATAGTATACCTAATGGTATGAGGTTTCTCGGGATATTAATCAGGAGGGCTCCAATCTTTTTAATATATGTATATAATATAATTGGAGGGCTCCTGATCCTACCGTATACAATTCAACAAAATGTTTCGCACCAGTGTCGGGAAAACTTTTTGTTAAAATCTGTTTCAGATCCTACTTATTTAAATTTATTTTAATTATGATAATATTTAAATTTATTTTAAAGTGAATTAAGGTTATAGACCCAAAAACCATTTATTTAATTTTCATAAAGAGTCATATCCTTATTGTTTTCAATTTGACGGCTTATCAAAAATTGCATCAATTCTCTAGAAGATAATATGTAGATATATTGTACGTCTATGTATATTTCAAAAATATAGGGTAAGTAATATTTTTAACACAAAGCTTTTAATATTATGAAAGGCGGTGTTATAATACAATCCCAGGGCCTCGCGCAACAACCCGTTAATTAATTCCCATTCAGCGCCTAGGCCTCGCTGGCGAGAGGTTTTGAGCTTGTTGTACTTTCCGAGATTTCACTTTCGCTGTTTTAATGCAGTGTTTTATATTGGGGTTAGATGAAAATATGAATAAGTTATTAGCAATAACATAGTAATTATACACAACTATAATACATATGTTCTAGCTTTTGTATTAAGGTTTTATTACAAGCCTTGGGTATTTACCTTCAAGTTCATCCACATTAAAAAACCATAGTCGTCCTCATGGTTTTTTTTTTGTCCAACAGTAAGGCATTCTGTTTGAACTAAAATGCTGGATATATTCATGCCAGATCGGTTTCACTACAGGATTTTAACATCGCACTGCTGGGTGCAGGCCTCCTCTCTCATAGGAGAGAGGAATTAGAGCTTAGACCCGCTACGCAGCTCCAATGCGGGTTGGCGGGCTTTAATAACTATTGTCACATGATAGTGATAATAAACGAGGCCGACTGCTTAACGTGCTCTCCGAGGCACGTGGGTGAAACAACGCCAACTACCAACTCCGGTCTGGCACAGATAATTTCTTGACAAAAAAAACCCAATACCTGCCCAACAATTATTTGCCCGACCGGGAATCGAACCCAGAACCTCGTGATTTGCAGTCGAATATGCTAACCACTAGACCAACAAGGCAGTCGGCAGATTGGTTTAGACAGAACAAATTAGACACAGACTAGACAAAATGACTAATACAACGTTAGTTTTACTTTGCGCAAAAACCGAAACACGTGTCAAATATTTTTACTAATTATTAAAAATATTTATACAAAATTTCAAAAAAATATAATGAAAAGTAACGAAGTTATAAGCTTGTTATGTTGCGTCGTTGTCCTCGAAAAAAATGGTCACCGCAAGCCGTCGTCGCAGCGACTTGCGATCGACGCGAGTTGAATGACCGCCGCTGTGTGCCGACCGTCAGCTGATGCGCGGTAAACCGTTGTGTCTAAGCTTGTAGGATTTCAAAATATTTTTGGACAAAAATATAACACTATATAAAAATGGTTGGATTCGATTTTGTTACTGATTTTGAACAAACTACTTTCAGGTTTTGCGTAAAGTAAAACTAACGTTGTATTTTTTTTTTTTTATGTTACGAGTAAGGTGATTAATACTCTACTTAACTAGTTCCAAAACATTTCATATATTCTTGTTCAAATGTTTAACAAGTTTAAATTAACTGTGGTATAGTGCAAATGGCACACACGTTCGCGCCTCGCGTTGGCTCTAACTTTAATTGCATACAAATATATTGTGCAAGTGACTTTAAAAGCTACGTACGTACTTACGAGGACTTGAAATACTATTTAAATCGAATTTCTGGTGTCGTAAGATATAATTATTTGAGTAAAAATAAATATATTTGACTTGTCACAAGCATATAAGGTGAGTAATGACGAAATATCGATATGACATAGTGATTTCTTTATTAACTGGTTCCAGACTAAGTAAAAGTGAATGAAGCCCAATGAAGTGAAGCGGAGATGTGTTCAGCGGACCAATCATATCACTGATAGATGACGTGATAAAATTACGAGAAATGTTCGAGGATGCGTAGCGAGCGTGTGTAGGCTCCGCCAATAGGCTCACTCCATTTTCATAGCTCCTTTTTACCAAAGCTAGAAAGCTAAGCTAAGAAAGATAAGCTAAGAAATGAAGCGTTCACACAAATCCCTTGCTATTACCTCCTCGCATATTAAGGATAGGGCTGCTAAGCATATAATGATATATTAATATTATACTGTATTTCAGGTTTGGGTACATGAAAAAATAGACTTTGTATCGATTTATTTCCTCCTAAGAGTATTTTTCATTGCTCATTTGGGTGCACCCTAATTCACTCGTGCCACGAAGAAGAAAAGTTGAAATTGTTAAAAAACTTTTGTATCTAAAAACCCAAAGTAATTACATGCAAAGCAACTTTGTACCACGCCTAAATCATAAAGTAGGGGGTAAATGAGTCAAGAAGCGTAAAACCATAAAGATAACGGCGCGAATGTAATGCTTTATGTGAATATTGATGCCATTATATTATGTCATTAATTCTTGGATAAGCTTTTATTGGACTGAGACTACTGGGGGGAGGGGGGCTTACTATGAACTTTGTTATATAGTTTTACACTGCCTTCACCAGGGATGAGGAATGGCACCAAACGCAAGCCAACTAGTCGGACTAACTCGCAATTTAGCCTAAGGAGATATACCTACAGATTATGACCGATTTTGAAAAGTATTTAAAAACATACTTAATATTATGCTTAAAATAATATTTAATAATCTTTTTGAGTCTTTAATCTAAAGCTAGAAAAATCGTTAGAAAAAATTTTCTCGATAAAAGTTTTGAATTTAATTAAAACGTTATTTTAAAAATCAGCCAAGTGCGAGTCGGGCCTCGCTCTTTCAGGGTTCCGTACATAATTATGAACAATATAATATTTTGGGTCTAAGAAATATTTAATTTCCGAGCTAGACATCGCAACAAACCGTGAAAGAAAAACCCAAAAAAATGTTCGTTTATTTTGGTCACAGCTTATAAACTATTTAATAAATCGTTGTTTTCAGTATTTGTTGTTTAAATAGAGCATATAGTAGGTACTTACATAATATACTGAAATATCATATTCCCAACTAGTTTAGTTTTTGAGATAGCCCCCGTCACAAAAATGGTCTAAAACTGACAACTTTGATGGCCTCCCATTCCCTTATTTTTTGAGATAAAAATTAAAAAAATATATATTTGTACTCTACTTAATGAGCTCTAAACAATGATACCCCACAAGCTAGGGTAAAGAAAAAATTTTTTTTTCCGGCTCCTTTTTCATGTATGGGAGCCCCCCTGAAAAATAATTTAATTCAATTTCTAATTCAATATTTGATTTTGGGTTAACGTTTTACACTAAATACCAAAATTTCAAGTTTGTAACTCATTTCGTCTGCGAGCTAGAGACCTGTGACCGGCGGACAGACGGACAGACAGACAGACAGACAGACAGACAGACAGACAGCCGAGTGACATTAATAGGGCTCCGTTTTTTACCCTTCGGGTACGGAACCCTAAAAACTAGATATGCAAGGTAAAGGAGGCAATTTTTACTGTATTCAAACTTCAGGAAGCTGTATTCACACGGCTCATTCTTGGCCACAGGTAACCATACTTCAAGACCAAAGTCAAAACTACTGCGGCGATTACGATTTTGCAACGTCATTGATATTCAGTTGCTATACCTACTCGTACATATTTTGCAAAAACGAAAATATAAATAAAATAAGCAAACAAAAAATATCTTATTGATGTAAAAAATATATATACACCTCAAAACGTTTCTCGTTTTACCCCTCCCACATTGTAACGCCAATATTCTTGTACCTAATCAAGATTTTAGAATCTCGAATATTGCTTCTTAATCTTGTTAAACTACGAGATTTACAACCACAATCTCCGTTTAATATTCTCTACAGCCCGTTCAACTGTTTTACACAATTTAATCATACCGCAGTTTAAAATACTGTACTTCAGTTATGTTTCAGTTGATGATAAATGACATGATAAAGTTGGTATCAAAGCTGTTCTCTCGCAAACATAAAGTGGCTTGCAAACGGGCTATAGAATTGCTTGACTACTATAGACCAGCAATAAAAAAACATACCTAAAGCTCACTAAATTGAGCGTTGTTGTAAATCATGCCGACGAAAAAAAACCCCAACAGTAAAAAGCATCTCCCAATAAATCCAAATTATGGCTCAATATGAAGCAAATAATAAGGTTAATAAAATTGCATTCATGCTGCAAGGCTTGCTGACAAGACAGTATATGCCGCTAATAAAAAAAAGTATATAAATAACAATCAATGTTTGTCTGTATGTCCTCTATACACTGCTCAACTATTCATCCGATTATAATTACTTAACTTAACTTTGGTGAATTATTCTGCATACGTTCGCTAGGGTTTCTAATCCCAAAAATCTATATAAAAATGAATATTTGTATGTTTGCCCCCTACGCGCTCCTAAGCCATATTTTGAGTGGCATTGCAACGCATGCGGGGAACAGCTGCTGCTAGTGGGCAATAAAAATGATACTTTGTTAATCACTATATAGGCCAGTAACACGCTAGAATCTAGATTCTAGACGGTTCATTAATGCATCTTGGTATTGTCAAAAAAAAAAAAACTAGCCCGTACATAAGACTGTTGAGATCCTAAGATGACTAAATTATCATAAAATTGCGCGAACAAGCCCAATTTCTCGCTGGTGAGAGCTATAAGGGTTGATTAAAAATTAATTAACGCCCTTGTTTCCTTGGTATCTTTGGATTGTATTGTGTTTAATATTTCTAATTTCCCTCTCAGGTTTAATTTAATATTTGTTAATTCAGTTTATTTCACAAGTACCTAGATATTATTCAATTCATATTTATAAATTATCATATTTTTCTTATAAATACGTAGTACCTACAGCAAAAATCAACCTCTTTACCAGATCAGAACTACAAAATATTTGCACCAAACAAATAATGATAAATATATATGTTTTATAAAATAAATGCGCTGTAAAAAATACGTTATTCAAACTAACTGCGTACACACTGGATAGGGTAAAACCCGGATAGATGCCGCAGTTGGATAGATGCCTCAGTGTCAAAAAACCTGACTTCCCAAACTCGCGACTAAAAATTGATTGTTTAAATAAGAAGCGCAGGCCCCCCAAACCTAAGGCCCCTACATCCATTTGTATTAAAACAATTTGTTTCGCTTGTGCGTGTGATTATCTCCGCAGCGAACGCGGAAAATCCTTCAAAGTTTTAGAGGCGAGTATTTGCCGTTGTATAACTTTTGAAGTAATAGAAGATTCTGTTATATTTTTTATTATGTCAATACACTGGTTCAATAAGTGTACACCTAAGTGTAAATAATCGCTCTTTAGTTTTTAGTTTATTTAATAAATAAAAGGGCATCTATCCATATCAAAAAGGATAGTTGCCTCGATTTTTCGAGGTATAGGTGCCCTTAGAGGCATCTATCCCCTAATATACCTATAGATATATCAAGTATTTTTTAATATTTTTAATGTTCTTTTATATTTTTATTTCTTTTTTCAATAAATTCCTGATAGTTTTAATATACTTCGGAGCATCTATCTCTTTCAGCCCGATCTGTTCAGTGGTTTGAGCTGTGCGTTGATAGATCAGTCAGGCAGTCAGTCAGTCAGTCACCTTTTCCTTTTATATATTTAGATAATAAAACCTTATGAAACTATGTATTTTGCTTATTTTTTTTCATAGGGCATCTATCCTTTTTAGTCTTTTCATAGTGGGGCATCTATCCACACAGGTAGGCATCTATCCCCAAAAAAAAGGGTCTGCGAAAAGTTAAATTCTGCAAAATCTGTAATCGTTAGGACAACAAAAACAAGTCATAATGGAACCCAAAAGATTAAACTAGCTATATTCATAAATATTATTTGTGATAAATTAATATTTTAAAAGTTATGAGGCCATTTCAAAAAGTGGGGCGTCTATCCGGGTTTTACCCTACCTAGTTTCATGTTTTTTTACTAGATTTTAGTAATAAACACATGGTACCGCGTTGTTAAAATGCGTATGACACAGCCTATTGGACGCCGCAGCCTAATCCTATCAAAAGCTTTCGAATACCTGCAAAGCAAAAATAAAATATTGATGCGGGTACGACAAGCTTTTGAAAATTGTTTTTATAGGCTCTACTCGTACGTTATGCAAAAACCATATATTATGTAAGGTTTACATTGTTCAAAAACTGTTGCTACAATTTTTTTAAATTATACCTACTTTCTATCTCCCACTGCATCGTTGCAGCAAGTGTCTATACTGTGATCCTCTGCTCAAAAGGAGAGATTTTTTGACGTATAAAAATATCTCTGCGAAATACACGTTTTGATTTTACTCAACACTGCTGATTCAGCCAAAATTAGACGGTTCATTTTTCGAGATTTTTGCTTTTATTTTTGAGGCGTCATCGAAAATAAACGATCTAAACACCGACCGGTTATCGTTCACAGGCACTGGTGCCATAGAAAATATCGTACTTATCGTGCATCGTTCATTGCAAAAATGAACGATGAACGAGGCACCGTCCAATTTGGTTACGGTTACGTGCTATGGCTGGTTTTAGTGTTAAGGTGCGTCCAGACTTGAACATTTCACCGAACCGAACAGCGAACATTTCGGCGAACTTGTTACGCTCAATGTGGACGGCGCGCTTGGAGCGCTTGAGATGGGTTACTGCGTAACAGTTCGGCGAACTTTCGCCGAACTGTTACGCAGTTGTCACAAGCATATAAGGTGAGTAATGAACTGCGTAACAGTTCGGCGAACTTTCGCCGAACTGTTACGCAGTAACCCATCTCAAGCGCTCCAAGCGCGCCGTCCACATTGAGCGTAACAAGTTCGCCGAAATGTTCGCTGTTCGGTTCGGTGAAATGTTCAAGTCTGGACGCACCTTTACGCTGATCGTCGGCGCTGACGCTCGGCAGCGCTACACAAAATGCTCACTGAAGACAGAGGTGACGGCCAACTGCGCGCTGAACTCTCAGCGCCGACGATCAGCGTGACACTAAAATCCTCCTAACTATATTTCCGGCCTTATCGTTTCTATTCGCAAACCCTATGTATCTATTCCAAGTAGTTAATGAATGTATCGCGATATCGAATTCATCCCGAGGGTCAGAAGCGCAGCGAACTAGGCCTCAAAGCTGTGTGTCAACACAATAACGTGGAATAGTTAGCAACTCGTTATCTGCATCTGCAACTAGGTAGTTGTGTTGTCCCTCTGCGCTGAAGTTACTTTGTGGTGCGGCTTATTGCATTTGAATATGAAACAAGATAAAATTGACCTACCTCTACCATAATACAGGCCAACTGCATAAGTGTAACAGTTTACATATTATATATTATGTGATTAAATTTCCTATTACTACTAAGTACTACAAGAGTTTTGGTAATTCAATCTAAGCTAATACGGCAGTATTTCTAGGTGAACTTTTACGTTGCAGACGACGATACATGGCCAGTGTTACTTATTTATGTTTTAATAGTTAATCTTCTGTGCTTTAATTAAAACAACTGATGCAAATCAAATCACACTATATCTAAACACCCAACAAGTAGGTACTACATCGCACTTTTTAGTGTTTCTATTCTTAAGAAATACTTTTTGATTTTACTTAACTCGCGTTGCGTAGCTTCAGATTTGTACTTCTTTTTTAATTAATAATTTTATAATAATTATTTTGTACAAGTAATTATAAAACTACAAATTAGGTAATTATAATTATGGTAGGTACAGAGAGGCAATATTTTCGGAATCATGTAAGTACTCCACTATCTAATGTGGAAGGAAACAAAGAAAAAATTAATAACGTGCTTCAGGGATATTTTCCTTCCTTATTCTTATCGTTGTTTTATTGCGTCCAAACATGTCATAGTTGACCTCTCGTGATCGTCCTGATTAAGCCGAGCATACGAGCGTTCACGAAACATTAACTTCCTTCGAAAGAATAAACACCCAGCGATAGCCTGTAGAGTTGTAGTTGCTACGAATAGATTTTTGTAACGTATGTTAAAAAAAATCGCAATCCATATATTTTGTACCATGTATTCGCTTATAACTCCAAAGTTTCTTATCAATTTTCAATATGATTTTTAACATCATTTAAAACATTATTATGTTTGTCTATTGTATATCATAGGGCATGTTTATAACATATACCTACCTAGTTGAATTAATATAGTCTAGGTATCTACAAGTAAATTCAACATTACAAGATATATAAATAAAAAAAAAACTAATTGCAACGCCTTCTTAAAACATATTATGAAAATATATGTGTCAAAATCAGCTCAGTAGTTTTAAGGAAAATAGTAACATTATTATTAAAAAATTAAAAATAAGATTGCAGCGCCTCCTTGTGTCTTACAACAGTAAATTATATGTAAGAACCTGCTTAAAAGTGATGCATACTCAATTTTAAAATTCGCATTAAAACCCGACTAAGCAATCTGCATTAAACCGACCCATTACGTACTTTTCAGTGCGTAAATAATGGAAACTAAAAAATGCACAAATACACAATATGGTGTAAGGTTCATTGAGAATTCAGTATTGCAATAGGACCTCCTTTTGTTGATTTAAGGTATTTTTATGATTATTGATCGGACAATTTAAGAAAAAGAGGATTAGACAGGAGTGGAAATGGAGACATGAGATGTAAGCGAAAAAGATAATGTTTGGAAAGACTAATAAAATGTAAAATGGTATTAAGAGAATGGAATAATAATAATTAAAGGAAATTATATAATTAAAGAGGATTTTTATTATATCTCAGAAGTGGTAAGACAACGCCGATTTTATTATTTTGTTCGATCTCAAAATTCATCTTATTCGATTTGTCGAATTACTAATACAAATTTTATGTTTTCTGTTCGAGCTCTAAATAATGCCGGGTGATGGGAATAAGGAGTCTCGACGTTTACAAACGCATGTAGACGGACGTCTCGCGGTGGATGATTCTAACACAGCAGTGAGACCGAGTCCTCCGCGAAGTGGTTACCGCAGCCGTAGCCGCGGTCATGTGAGAAGTCGTTCTTGGGAGCGTACGAGTAGCTATAGGAGGAGTACAGGACTGCGAACAGGAGCAACAACGCGAGCGATTTTTGAGGATTGAAAAGGACTTAGACGTAGCTCGTGGACAATATTCAGCAGAACGACGACGTTATTCTCGTGAAGAATCTCGGGAATGTAGAATTTCTGGTTCCAGTCATCAGAACCGAAGGCTTAGAATGGACAGACCTGAAGATAGGACTAAGTCTACAAGATCATGTACCTAGCTTAAATTATTATTATTATTATTATTTTTTTCTAAGGAGAATTTTGCTCAATCTTTGGAGGACATGCTGAGATGGAAAAGCAGATATAATGAACCCAGAATTACTTTCATGAAAACTACTTAGCCCTTATAAATCAATGCGATATTACTGGTAAGCGTGCCGCAGATTATATTATACATGGCACTCATTAACGACAAAACGATTAGATCTAGTGCACTTGCACTACGTTGTGAACATCTAAATAAATTAATTAGAATTTTTGATTAGTAACAAAGAAGGATTCGGAGATAGAGTTGTTTTTAAAGATTTTTTTTTTTATGTATAACTGAACATTGGCTAAAACAGACTGAATACATGTTCAATTTTGGTAATCTTTAGGTTGGTGGTTCGTTCATCAGAACCAATGCTATTCATGGGGGTGATTAATATTGTTGTACAAAAAAAAATTAAATTAAAAAATCGAAATGACATTGTAAGTCTATCTGTTGTACGGTCAATAGAACTAGCGGCAGTTTAATTAGAACAATTCATTGTTGTGTCTCTTTACAACCATTATTGTCCAATTTCGGACTTTTTGACTTTTTTTTTTTTTGACAAAAACAATGAACATAATTTGCTCTAAAAGCCAACAGTTGAAATCATTTTAAGGCCATTTTGTAAGATGGTGATAATATAAAAAGAAAACCCAGCTGAGTTTGTTGTGGGCTCTTCTCAGACCAGGGCGCGTTGGAACCCTCGTAGTTTTAGTTTTAAGTTTTCGTAAATAATTATCACCATTAAAGTGTACAGTGTACCAATTTTGAATTAAGTTTATTTGACTTGACTTAACATGGCTTAAATGTCGATGATACTAGCATGGATGAAGATGACAAGGATGAGAGTTGGACAAGTTAAAGTTTTTGTCTATCTTTTTTTTTTTCCTTGTTGAAGTTAAAATATGACGTAATGTTATCAATGGTTAAGTTCGGTTTAGTTGACTTCGAATTTTTACTTTAGAGTTTGAGTTTATTAAGCCATTTTTTTTGTTGTTGTTATTATGAGAGAGATGAGATGATAAAATGTATAGTTTGACAAAAAGGAATACTAGAGATTAGTAGCAAACGTTTTTTACATTTAATTTGTTATATTATTGAGTGGTGGCTTCTCAATTTCTTTAATGGTTGATAATATTAATTAATGGTTCATAATATGAAATATTCCTAAGGCACGTTTGTAAGAATTGAAACGTAGGTATCTCGTATGTTATCGATAATGATGTATGCAATATTGATTTTATTATATTGATTCTATTGATATTCTATTGATTTTATGATGATTTAGTGAATTTAAATGGTGAGCATTAAATAAGATGGATTAGCTTCGTGACACGATTGCTGTGGAATGATAAGATTGATAAGCATATCTATATTACCATTGTAATACAGATTAAGGTCATTCACATAGATTGGTTTGAAAGGTTGTTACATATTATGATTGTTGCATGCGTCAATAGAGGGGTTGATGTCAGTGCAATAAATATATATTATAGAGAGTTATTAAAGATAGATTGAACATCACTAGACGTGTTGATGTCAATGAAAGATTGTTTGTTGCATTTGGTGTCAATAGACGGGTTGATATCAGTGCAATAAGTATATAGAGGTATAAAAGATAGATTGAACATCACTAGACGTGGTGATGTCAGTGCAATAAATATATATAGAGAGTTATAAAAGATAGATTGAACATCACTAGACGTGTTGATGTCAATGAAGGTAGATATGTTTATTGCATTTGGTGTCAATAGACGGGTTGACGTTAGTGAAGTAAATATATAGAGTTATAAAAGATAGTTTTACAAGTCATCAATAGACGAGTTGATGTTAGTGAAATAAATATATAAAGAGTTTTACAAGTCATCAATAGACGAGTTGATGTTAGTAAAATAAATAGATATATAGAGTTATAAAAGATAGATCATCAATAGACGAGTTGATGTTATTGAAATAAATATTATATAAAGAGTTTTACAAGTCATCAATAGACGAGTTGATGTTAGTGAAGTAAATATATAGAGTTATAAAAGATAGATCATCAATAGACGAGTTGATGTTATTGAAATAAATATGAGTTTTACAAGTCATCAATAGACGAGTTGATGTTAGTGAAATAAATATATAAAGAGTTTTACAAGTCATCAATAGACGAGTTGATGTTAGTAAAATAAATAGATATATAAAGTTATAAAAGATAGATCATCAATAGACGAGTTGATGTTATTGACATAAATATTAGTTTTACAAGTCATCAATAAACGAGTTGATGTTAGTAAAATAAATATATAAATAGTTTTACAAGTCATCAATAGACGAGTTGATGTTAGTAAAATAAATAGATATATAGTTATAAAAGATAGATCATCAATAGACGAGTTGATGTTAGTGAAATAAATACATAAAGAGTTTTATAAGTCATCAATAGACGAGTTGATGTTATTGAAATAAATATTATATAGAAAGTTTTACAAGATAGATCATCAATATACAGGTTGATTTCAGTGTAATAAATGTATAGAGAGTTTTAAAAGATAAAACATAAAATAAATGGTTGATGTGAGTGAAGTAAATACATAGAGAGTTTTAAAAGATAAAACATCAATAAATGGTTGATGTCTGTGAAATAAATGTATAGAAAGTTTTAAAAGATAAAACATAAATAAATGGTTGATGTGAGAGTAATAAATACATAGAGAGTTTTAAAAGAATTTCTGTGAAATAAGTGTATAGAAACTTTTAAAAGATGAATCATCAATAAATGGTTGATGTTAGTGGAACAAATATACTATACAGAGTTTTACAAGATCGAGCATCAATAGACGGGTTGATGTTAGTGGAATAAATATAGGTACTATACAGAGTTTTACAAAATCGAGCATCAATAGACGGGTTGATACTAGTGAAATAAATATATACAGAGTTTTGCAAGATCGATCATATATAGATGGGTTGATGCCAATAGAATTTCATTTTATTTCAATGGTTTGACTGTTACAATAAAAGATTTTAAAATTAAGTACCTACAGTAGAGACAGTCTACTTCTAACAAGCATACGATATTCAGGTTTATTTATAATAAGTGTTACACTGTTTGTTGTATTACTGTGATGACGTATGGAGCAGAAACGTGGACACTGACGGTTGGCCTTGTCCATAAATTAAAAGTCCCTAGCGCGCTTTGGAGCGAGCTATGTTGGGTGTTTTTTTTTTCTCAGGGATAAAATCCGAAACGAGAAGATTCATAGGAGAACCAAAGTGACCGACATTAACTTAATTTTAATTTTGCTGGTCTTAAATTTGTAGGTCAGAATAGAAGTTTCAGAGGTAATAGCGAGGATAGAGGTCTCATTGTAGGAATGGTGAGTTCATTGAACGAATTGGATGAAGTGACAACAATGGTCGCTGGATAGTGGTTAGCAGTAGAAGTGTATATGTAAATGAATTAGACGTATCAGTGAAGGAAAAGGAGAGATTGTTCATGATAACTCTCATAAATTGAAGGAATTTAGAGTGATGAAAATAGTAAATAAAGTAAGAGATGCAAATGATTATGATAATGAAGAATTTTATGACAGTATTGAAGATAATAAAGAAGATGATCTGTGATGATGACGGTCTTGCAGAGAATGAACAAGGAGTTGGAAGTTCTCACTGCAATCAAATGTAGGAAGCTGCAATATCTTGGGCACATCACGCGTCACGAGAAGTACCGATTATTGCAATTACTAATACAGGGCAAGATTCAGGGACACCGAAAACCTGGCAGACGACGTTCTTCCTGGCTCAAGAATCTCCGCGAGTGGTACGGGATGAGCACGCGATTATTGTTCCGAGCGGCGGCATCAAAGATTAAAATAGCCTTAATGATAGCCAAACTTCGTAGAGGAGACGGCACTTGAAAAAGAAGAAGAAAGAAGATGAGAGAATGAAACTTAGAGTTGAGGAGCTAAAGGAAACAAGTCGACCTAAGGGAGAAAAAAGATTTCTTGAAAAATTTAATGATCATGTTGTTTATGTGAATGTGTGCCGGAGAAGAAGCAATGAAAGTTCAGAAGCGCAATGAAAGTTCAGAAGCAAAAAATGGAAAAATGCGATGTGATGAATAGTTTGAAACAAAATGAAACGTGGGAAATTGTAGAGGAATCAATGGATGAAAATGTGCGAAGCAAAATGGATTTTTAGGATAAGGTCGAATGGGAGATACAAAGCGGAAAGTGGCAAAAGGTTTTAAACAAATTTATGATGTGAAATGAAGAAATATATTTGCTCGTGGAACAAGATAGTAATAGAAGAGGAAGGAGAGTGATAACTATGAAAGTTGTCAATGTCAATTGCATGTGTGGGAGGTTGGCATTTAGAAAGTATGGATGTAGAAACCGTTTTTTTTTAAATGGAACTATTAAATCTGAAGTTTCACCAGATGGTTATGAAATTGAGATAAGGTCTACAAATTGAGAAGGGCTTTGTTTGGGTTGAGGCAGCGCCCGAGAGATTGGTACGAGTATTATAGTGAGTTTATGTGGAGCATAAGGACAAACTATGATTATTGTCTGTAAACAGGATGTATTAGTGGTTAAAAAGTTTACATGTGGATTATATTTTAATATGCTTAAAATGAATATATGATTTAAAATATAAAGCAAATAGATACTCAGTAAGAGATTTCGTATGAAAGACTTATGAAAAGTGAAACAGTAGTTGGGAATTGATATTGATTGTGGTCCAGAACTGAATAAAATTACTTTGGTTCATTGAAGGTTTAGCAGAAAAGTTTGGCAAAAAAAAAGAAGGTTTAGAAGAATAAGGGATTCTGAGAGGTTTGAAACACCCATGGAACAAAATTTGTTAGTAGAACTTTTAATAAAAGTTCTTTATAATGTTTATGTATTTTCCGTTGATATTATTACTTCTCAAAGCATTCCATATAGCTGAGTGTGTTATGCTATCGAAAGTTTGGAATAGTACACAAATGTTATATAAAGTGGTTTGTTGAATTCTTTAGATTTTTCAATTATCTGTTGTATGACATATATGTGGTCAATTATTGTGGAGTAATGTGGTCGGAAACCGGCCTGTTCTATTCGTTGGTTTTTGTCTATTTCTGTTGCTATTCTACTCAGAATGATTGATGAAAAGAGTTTATAATTGTGGATAATTTCTGTTGACCTTTCTCTGTTCCCAGTTGTATTTTGTTTCTCTTGTGCTATTTCTTGTTGTAGTTTTCTGTATAGATCTGAATAGAAGGCCGTTGCACATTTTACTGTCTTCTTATGTAAGAATAACTGAAACAGATATTCAAAAAGACTAACAGAGCCATCAGATTATGATAGCTTTAGAAGAACAGTCATTGAATGAATTTTTTTAACACACGGAAGTTTAAAAGAGCTTATAAAGAGCTGAAAACTCACAAAAATTGGATACAATGTTTAACTGATGGAAGCAAAGTGGCTAGAGACAGGGAATAAAGTGTTATTTAGTTACTTAAACATATTATATATTATGTAACCGATACTGATACTGAACTGAAAGGAGATGTGTTAGACTGAGTGAGGTTCGTTTGGTTTCGGTAAAGAGAATAAAATAGATGATGTTGTTGTCATATCAAGTATCGCGGTATATACTCCTACTTTAACATGACGAATGTAAGGTGTTTACCGGATGTGTATGAGGACATACACGTTGTCAGGATGGACGAATGTAAGGTTCATTGAGAATTCAGTATTGCAATAGGACCTCCTTTTGTTGATTTAAGGTATTTTTATGATTATTGATCGGACAATTTAAGAAAAAGAGGATTAGACAGGAGTGGAAATGGAGACATGAGATGTAAGCGAAAAAGATAATGTTTGGAAAGACTAATAAAATGTAAAATGGTATTAAGAGAATGGAATAATAATAATTAAAGGAAATTATATAATTAAAGAGGATTTTTATTATAATGGTATATACGTTAAACGCATGTAACTATCTCGACGTTGCGTCGTAGGTAGAAAATGTTTAATCAGAAATGAGAAAGAGGCTCTCCTGCCTTAAATCGACTGTGGATAAGAAACAACGGTTCTTAGTAGGTAATACCATCCACTTACCCTATTCCCTGAAATTGGATGTGACGTAAACTTAGGAAAAAAAAGAAAAGAAAAAAGAACAGTGTTTTGGCAAAAATGTGATAGATACCAGAGACGTAATGTATGCACGTTGAGGGTAGTGTCACAGTGTGGCCCAGTTGCTACATCGCATAATATTATCAGTCCAATCCGCACTTGACCAGCGTTGTGGACTACGGCCTAAACCCTTCTCATTCTGAGAGCAGACCCGTGCCCTAAAAGTGAGCCGGTAATGGGTTGATAATGATGATAATATTATCAGTTGATTGTGCCGGCAAAGCAACATTGACCTAGTCGGTAAATAAATGCAACCAATTTTCAGAAGTGAAAAAACCGCTGCGTGACTGCTGCGCATCTCACTTATTTTTTTCCTATTATTCCGACTTTCGCAGCCGCGTGTCTTTTATATTTACAGTACATGATTGTGACATTGACTAAATAAGCTAGCCACTAAATCAATGTATGCTTGTCTAGGCTAGAACCAAGTTTATCATGGGTTTCCGAGTTTGTGTTGGATCGGGTCAAACATTAAGTATTTGTTTTTTCTGTAAATAAATTCTGAGTTGTGAAGTTGGGAAACTGGTGGTGATGCATCAGTGTCTAGGAGAACCGTCGAGTCAGTCTTGCGCCTGATCTCTCTCCAGTAGCATCGTTTGATTCATTGGAGAGTGAAGGAATACAGAGCCTTTATTCTCAGTAGTTCTGTTGATCTGTCCTGTCGAGCGAACTACTGAGTTTCTTCTAATGGGTCAAAATCTCAATGTTAACGGACACTCTTGGGCACTATAAAATCTTCTCCGTTAAGATTGGCAAATTCACACAGGGGAACATTCACTGTGATATTTTAAAGTGAAAAGAAAAACAGGAAGTAGAAAAGAAAAGTTTATCAAAGAATAACTTCGAAAAAAAAAAGAGAATACATTTACGTACGTAGAATATTTAACATAATAAAGTTTGACGTAAGGGACGCGGAAGTTCAGCACTTTAAAAATTATACCCTAACTAGTGGACCCGGCAGACTTCGTCCTGCCCGGTAACATACCGACATCGGCGCTACCTACTGAGACCCGATAGGGTACCTGTACTGTACAGGCTGGCACAGGCACAATTACCTACACGGTAATTGTGTTTTCAAACCATCCAGAAACCCATTGAAATATACACACAAAATTTCATTCAAATTGGTCAAGCCGTTTAGGATGAGTTAGGTGACAAACACTCGTACAGAATAATTATAAAATTGTAGGTACGGAGAGGGTGAGAGAATTCACCGTATCCAAGCGACGGGATGTTTGACAGTTACGAAGCCCGTGAACATTTTGTATGGGAAATGTTTTTACTTTTATTTTATTTTTTCGTCCATTTTTCAATGTTTTTATAGTTATTCTGCTATTCGGGACGGAGACAAATACAACGAAAACCATGAAAATCGCTCCAGGCGTTCTCGAGTTATAAGTGTTCGAACTAACACGACTTTGTTTTATATATATAGAAGATTTCTTTTACGCAAATACTGACTTGATCTACTATATTATATTTTGTGAGTGACGCCTTCCAACTTGGCTTCTATCTACACACTTTTGTTTCTAAGAAAACAATTATAATTTTGAATTTCAGGATACCCGTGTTATCTTATTGTTTTCAACTATGAAATTAATTAAACAAACTTGGGAAAATTTCGTCGAGAAGCTCTATCAATCTGAAAAAAAGTTGGGCACATTTTCTCACGGGCTGACTTTCTCCGGACAACTTTTCCATTTACGCAAAACTTCGCCAAGTAAAATTATATGGAGCCAAATTATATCGAGAAGTCTAGAGGCCAAGTCTCACGTGTCTGGAGCATTGGAATATATGGCGTCTAGACTTTCACTTGACTTTTACTTATTAATTATTCATATTGTTACACTTGACTGAACAAAAGATATTTATTAGGTTACTAGCTGACCCCCGCAACTTCGTTCGCGTGTTTTTCTTTAAACTTTTTTCTGCTATAAACCTCACGGAGCCCGAGACCTTTCTAACGAATGCAAAACCGTAGAAATCTGTTCGTGCGTTCTGGAGTTATAGCGTCAGGAAGGAAAACCCGACCTATTTTTATATAGTAGACAATGCTACAAAAACATTTTATTATCGAAAACTTCCGAGCAGTATAATTTATTAAACTTCGCTTCTCGCCAATATTATTATTAATGTGCAACTGTGTCCGTTTGTATGTCTGTCTGTTAGGTACAGCTAATTATTTCAGTAACAATCAATGCTATCGGCTAATTTGTATTAGTTTATAATACTTTACTTAGTTTATAATACAGCATTCCGAACCAGTGGTAGATTCAATTGACGATTCAAAAGTACTTGTAAAAGTTTATTTGAATAAAAAACTTTTCTATTCTATTCTATTCTATATTTGCCTAACTTTGTTGCTTTATTTAAAAAAATATTTTCATTGCCAAATGGGCCGACATGAGAAACTTAAAATTTTAAAGTGGGGTGACTTAATCAATATTGACGAAAGGTCGATTGAACCCTGCGAATGTGCGAACTTTACGTGTGAAGTACGCCTTTGATGTTTTATGAAAATCCATTTGTCAGCAAGCTAGTCTAGCTCTAGCTCTAGTCTCTAGCTAAGATATAGTATTCTCTCCTAGGTCTCTAGCAAGCTGTCTAGCTCATGTGAAAGCTATACGCCTGTACACGTACACCGAGAAGCTTGGACCAATGTGTACTGGCCCTCTGAGGAACTTTAATTATTAAGTTTCTGCATTAGGGATTAAATGGAATTTTAATTTATAGACCACAGCGTAAAAAAAACATACAATGAAGAATAATAAAACTGCGATTAAAACCCTTCCCGCGGCTATAAAGACGTTCCGAGCGGGGATAAAGTTTCATAAAATTCCGCGGAAGACTCAATATCTCTCCGGGGCGCACTAAAGACTTGATTAAATATTAATTAACGCTTCGCCGAGGCTTTCAAATCGTCAGTATAGCCGAGATATTTAACTACCGTCGTGTGAAAACGGTCTAACTCGCACTTTTGATGAAATTGAGTCACGAATTTAAGTTTAAAAAAATTGCGATTTTGCTTGGTCGTGTAAGTACACGTACATGTAAATTAAGACACAACGCGAATTCGAGATGCGGCATATTTTTCCATACTTGACTAAAATTCAGTCCTATTTACTTAAGCATAGCATAGCCCGCCAACACGCATTGGAGCAGCGCGGCGGGTCTAAGCTCTTAATCCCTCTCACCTATGAGAGAGGAGGCCTGTGCTCAGCATTGGGATGTTAAGGCTGTAGGTGGTGGTGGTGGTTACTTCAGGAAAACGTCGGCGATTCCAAACGGCTCTCAGAAGCGCACTTCGTGTTTTGTTTCACCATACAAACACTCGTATGTTAAAAAACAAGTATAAATTAAAATTTAAAAAATCCCCCGCCTATCGCCATTTTGTGGTGGCGGCCATCTTGGATTTCATCATCATCATCATCATGATCAACCCATTACCGGCTCACTACAGAGCACGGGTCTCCTCTCAGAGTGAGAAGGGTTTTGGCCATAGTCTCCCACGCTGGCCAAGCGGATTGGCAGACTTCACACACCTTTGAGAACGTTATGGAGAACTCTCAGGCATGCAGGTTTCCTCACGATGTTTTCCTTCACCGTTAAAGCAAGTGATATTTAAATACTTAAAACGCACATAACTCCGAAAAGTTAGAGGTGCGTGCCCGGGATCGAACCCACGACCTCCGATTAGAAGTCGGTCGTCCTAACCACTAGGCTATCACAGCTAATCTTGGACATCAACAAATCTTGGATTTGCAATAGTGCTATTCTATTAGGCAAGCCCTTTCATTTGATATCCATATTAAGGGAGTAGTGAAAAAATATGTAATCCGCCATTTTGTAGCGGCGGCCATCTTGGACTGATTTTCTTCAAACATAGCTAACAACACTCTCGACTAATTCACCTTTCAAATAAAAAAAACCGCATTCAAATCGGTCCACCCGTTTGAGCGCCACAGGGGAACAGACAGACACACACACACACACACACACACAGAGACACGTGAAACTTATAACACCCCATCGTTTTTGCGTTGGGGGTTAAAAATAAAGAAGAGTATATCAATCAATAAAAGACGCTACGCCTCGGCGTTAGTCATATACGTTGGGAAGTAACGCTTATGTTTTGGACTCAGTTCCTTGTATTTCAAAGCATCGACGAAAAATTTGCCTGACGTAATTCACTTAATCAAATTGGGCCTTGAGTTTTATTATCTAGAAATACAAAATAATACACAGTGCTAATTTATTAGTACAATAAAAGACATGACATCTTTGTCCCAAATATCTTGTCCTAACAAAGATACTTTAAAAAGCGCGGGATCACAAACAAAACATCTGAAAGGTCCTTCAAATGAAAAACGTATTATTCGACTCTCTTTTATGTCATCATTCCTTTTAAATCGAGACCTTTGGAGAGCCTTTGTATAAATGTTCCAAGTGGTGCTCAATTCTTGGTAAAAGGCTATCCACCTAAAATATGAAAACATGTGTAAATGGAAGTTGTTCATTGAAACACATTCAGGGTTCCCGACGGGGGAAACATCTCAACGATAAACATTGTTATGTGGAGTACCTATTGCGAGTTATTCAATCATTCAAAGCAAAACGACCACCACGACTACAATATTTTAACGTCCCACTACTGGGCACAGGCCTCCTCTCTCATTGAGAGGGGGATTTAGAGCTTAGACCCGCCACGCTACTCCAATGCAGGTGTGCGGGTTTTAAGGACTATTGTCACATGATAGTGATAATAACCGGGACCAACTGCTTAACATGCTCTCAAAGGCACTGGGGTGAAACACCGGCAGCTACCAACTGCGAGCTGGCACCGATAATTTCTTGACAGAAAAACCTAATACCTAACAAATTTTGCCCGACGCGGGAATCGATCCCGGGATCTCGTGATCTGCAGTCGAATATACTAACCATTAGACCAACGAGGCAGTTAAACCTTAGACCTGAGACTATAATTAATATTTATTGCACGCTTAGCTGTTGAAATTAAATATCTAGTGTACCTACAATTTATAAGTAAATTAAATTGAAGAGCCTGTCTACGACTACGCAGTAAGGGACCATTCAGACAGACCGGCGCGGAGAGCGTCGGAGAGCATTTTTTTTTTCACACAGACCGGCCGTTCAAATTTGCTCTGCTCTCCGCGCCGGTCTATGTGAACGGACACGCGGATGCGTTCGGAGCCGAGCGTACGCTCTTGGGCCGGATGGCAGGGCAATTCGGCCTACGGTCGGTTGCGCGAGCATGAAAGAGCACGCGAACGGAGCCGGTCGGATGCTCGAGCGCGAAAGAGCACGAGCATGGAGCAGCCGACCGGCTCGACGAGCAGCCGAGCGGCTGCTCTTAGGGACCTTTCAGACAGACCGGCGCGGAGAGCGTCGGAGAGCATTTTTTTTTTCACACAGACCGGCCGTTCAAATTTGCTCTGCTCTCCGCGCCGGTCTGTGTGAACGGACACGCGGATGCGCTCGGAGCCGAGCGTACGCTCTTGGGCCGGACGGCAGAGCATATTCGGCCTACGGTCGGCTGTGCGAGCATGAAAGAGCACGCGAACGGAGCCGGTCGGATGCTCGAGCGCGAAAGGGCACGGGCATGGAGCAGCCGACCGGCTCGACGAGTAGCCGACCGGCTGCTCTCATATATTTCACACAGAGCGTATTGGGAGCATGCTCGAGCATCCTCTTATCATAAAAGAGTTAACATGTAAAAATAAAGCCTATTTCAATGTCTTAAGATTCTATTTTAAATGCGATTAAAATTTGCTCTGCTCTCCGCGCCGGTCTGTCTGAAAGGTCCCTTAATGTTTCACACAGAGCGTATTGGGAGCATCCTCGAGCAACCTCTTATTATAAAAGAGATAAAATGTAAAAATAAATCTTATTTCAATGTCTTAAGATTCTATTTTAAATGCGATTAAAATTTGCTCTGCTCTCCGCGCCGGTCTATCTGAAAGGTCCCTAACTGTCTCAAGCCCAAATGATTATTTGAATTGTCTAGTAATTGTTTCTACTTGAAAGGGCTAATCCTTCGAAGTGCTAAACCTATTTTGAAGAGATGCTCAGAGACAAATACCGATTATAGTATAAGGTGTACAATACATTTTCATCCCGGAAATATTACTGCTTTATTTCCGGCCAAGACGATAATCCCTATTGCGAATTCAAAAGCGCTTTATTCTTTGACAAAAGAAAGGAAAAATAACCCCGCTAAATCTAAGATCTAAATTAATATTTCACTAAAATATTAACAGATAATTTATTACAGTCATCTCAAACGCTTTCCGCTGTGGAGAGATATTATCATTTTTCGACGCAAAAAGGAGCGAAAGTAGTTAATCCCTTAATCGACACCGGATAACAGAAAAGAACTCGTAGTTTGAGCCCATTGAGTTCGATACATCCAGAGGAGCAAACTTCATACAACAGTCATCAACATCAGTTCTTTGTTTAAGAAAATAATTACTTAAGTACCGGTAAAGTATTATGGCAGTCTTACACGCATCAAATAATAGCCTTATATAAAAATTATAGCCCACATAATTATTAAATCTATGTCCATTACACTCATAATTGTAGATATATTATTGTCACAAGTTAATTATCTATATCACTATTATATAGTAAGTAATTATATCTATAATATCACTATTTAAAATTAAGATAAAAGGTAAAATGTTGGTCTAAAGTTACCGAAACCTAGTCATGGATTCCCATGACTGTGGAAACCCATTTCGATTTTTACGGTAGTCAAACTTTAACGGTAAATATGATGTAACTTTAATCACCTATGACGCAGCTGACCCAAAGGACTGTCACTGTTCACTTATAATGAGATTGCAACTATATAACGGTTAACTCTGACTCTAGTAATGCCAACTCTCGAACAGCGGGTAACAGAAATCGACTCGCAGCTAAACCCCATTATCCAGATATTCACTCAACCTTTTTGGTAAAATCCTATAGGAACGTAAAAAGTAACGATAAGTACTTAGTTTTTATCGGAAATGCCATCACAGATTTTATTGTTATATTTTTTATAATATTAATCAATCGAATGTGTCTAGTAATAAAGGCTTTTTTTTATTCTTTGCTGACATGGCTTTCGTAACCAACATGTTTTTTTAAATCTAGGTAACTAGGTATATTTGCAATTTTATTCAGGTATCTATCTCAAGAATAAGAATAGTCAAATTGAATCGCTTATTTGGAGGGCAAAGGGCAATCTATTATTCCTCTAATATATTAATCATGTGTATTATGGCTAATATTCTTTAAAAAAGATCGCACTTTATTCAAACTTGGTACACTCTAGGTACATTATACACTTCTTGAATGTCTATTTTACAAGTATTGAACAAGATTTTAGATTACTAGAGAATGCCCGCGGCTTCGCCCGCGTGAGTTTCAGTTTTTCACAAATCCCGAGGGAATCCTGGATTTCCGGTTCCCGTTCCCGCTCCCTTTTCCAACCATTATACCTACTTTCAAGAAAGTTTGCTATAGTAATCTACCTATAGCTGTAGCTATAGATTTCGGTTTTTTCAAAATCCCGTGGGGACTGTGGATTTTTCCAGGATAAAATAGCCTATGTTTTAAGTCAGAGCATAATCTATCTCCATTCAAAATTTCAGCCAAATCGGTTCAGTAGTTGCAGCGTGATTGAGTAACAAACATCCAAACATCCAAACATCCACACTTTCACATTTATAATATTAGTAGGATGAAAGAGATAAGAACTTACGAAGAGCCTTCTAATCAAACGTATACACGATTGTTACCCAATTAACCGTAGATTAACGGTCTATCGATCTCCGATTGCGTTCGTCTTCCCCTGCCAATTGTTTGTTAATATATATCTGTGCTCCACCAGAGATTAATGGGTTCTCGGTATGTTTAGCTGCTAGCTTAACAACGTGGCCATGTTGTTAATTAATGGTAAGATACATTTTAACATGTACTACTTAAGTACATACCTACTTTATTAACAACACAGGCGGACACCCGCGACTTTGTTCGCGTGGATATTGGTTTTTAAAAATCCTGTGGGAATCATTTTGTTTTTCCTAAGCTCCTTTGAGCTCATACCTTGCTAAAAACTGTTAAAAGTTCACTGGCAGATGTTTAGGTAGATCAAAATGTAAACATTCGCCAGTGAAAGCCCCATCAAAATTGATCCAGACTTTCAAGGATTACCCGGGTAATTTTTAAAGTATCTCCTTTCTAACAAAAAAGAATGAATGAAATCGGACTACGCGTTAATGAATTACAGCTAAGTACACATTTTGACTTTCATCCCTTCTCCCAAGGAATCCGCGCCGAATTTCAGGATAAAAAGTATCCTATATGTTACTCCTTAGTATGAACTTAAATCATGCCAAGTTTCATTTCAATCCATTCAGTTGTTTTTACGTGATGCGCGCACAAACAAACAGACAAACAGATAAACAGACAAAAATTTCAAAAATAACTTTTTTACGTTCTATAACATATCCTTAACATCCGCCAGTTATTATTTTGCAAAAATCTTTAATAGGTGATGTTATAAGGAGTAACTTAAGCTACATTTAGTTTGGGTACATAAAAGAATTATGGGATCCGATCCGATCCTACATAAAAACCTATATCTACGCAAACGAAGTCGCGGGGATCAGCTAGTAATAAATAAATCTATTAAATAAAAAGTATTTTTATGATATTTCGCTCAGGAACAATGCAAAGCGCAGTTAAATCGGTTGAATCGCATCAATAATGCCTTGTTTTGCATTTTCCGGTCATATATCAAATAAAGCGACCGCTAGTTTGCAAATTCGAGAAATGTTTGCATTTGCATTGCACGGACAAAATTTTTCATCGTTCACTGAATGGGACATGGGATGTGCATTTTCAAATACGGATGGATCATTTCCATTCATCCATATGTATCGTAACTTTCAGAGAAACCACGCACAAACTAAGAGAATGGCTTAGAGTTTTCGAGATTAAGGGCCTCTTTTACCACCTTCTGATGAGTATCAGATAGCTATCTACAACTTTTTTCTTTGTCACTTGACATAATAAAGTAAGAAAGTGACAAAACTTACGTTTAGGCTATTCAACACTTATCAGAAGGTGGTGAAACAGGCCATAAATCGGTGGAGCACTTAAAATATACAAATAGATAGATGTCCACAATTTCATCGTCATTATAACAAACTGAAGTCAGATCATAGAAATATTTATTATAATCAAGGAATAAGGATAGCACGTCGAAGTGGGAGGATTTCCAAAATCACACTCAGTAGGTACGCAGATTTAATATAATATAATATTTTATAATTATTTTGTTTTAGTGCACAAAATAACGGTGGAAATACCATTTTATGCGCTATTTCGAATTGTAAACACAGAAGTTCAGTAATTAATCGGAAATAAGGACGAGGTATTTCCTAAATCCTATCACGCTTAAATGGTTATATTTGGCACGCGTGAATTCTTAGGGGGTGTCCTACATCAGCGACAAAAGCGAAAACACGACATAATACAACGTGACGCGAAAATATCAAGCAGTAGCTGAGCCTTCGCGTGGCCTACGTTGTCGCGTAGACATTATGTTTGTCATTTTGTATGGAGTCGTGTCGCGTCGCGTTGTGTATGTCGTTCACCTAGGACAGCGGGTTAGTAAACAGTGATGATCACCGAGCCAGTTTTTTTTATTCGATTATTTCTAGTCCACTCGCAAGCTGTACATGACCGAAGTTTATAAAATCCCAAATTGCCCCTGCCGGGAATCGCGCCCGGGACCACCCACTTATACGCCCGCACCGCTCACCACTTCGCCAGGGAGATTGTCAAAATGATGTTAGATAGTTCGTGATGAATCCTATGACCAGATAACCAATCACAACTCCTGTCACGGCGCCACAAACAAGCCCTTGACTCGTCGGTTATCACAATAAAGCGCATATAAAGCGGTTTCGCAACTCGTTATCTGGAAGTTGTCGCGCAACACAATGCGAAACTTTACTCTTTGTGCGAAATGTGGAGTGACTGAACGAGAACTTTGTGCGGAACATTCACAACACTACAGGCAGATACATCGTTACTATTATTATAGTAACATTTCATATCTCTATGTGATCAAAGCAGGAATGAGTAAGTCCTTCCGTAGAAGGACCAGGGTAATCGATTTTGACCTCAAAGATTTACGATGCTGTAGTGGCAATTGGCCACGTTGATCAAACTACCTCGTTGGTCTAGTGGTTAGCGTATTCAACTGCAGATCACGAAGTCCCGGGTTCGATTCTCGGGTCGGGCAAATAATTGTTAGTTGGGTTTTTCTGTCAAGAAATTCTCAGTGCCAGCCCGGAGTTGGTAGTTGGCGGTGTTTCACCGTGCCTCGAAGAGCACGTTAAGCAGGCGGTCCCGATTATTATCACTATTATGTGACAATAGTCGTTAAAAACAACACAAGACCGAGCGATACAAGAACGTAACATGTGAAAATCTTTATATACGTTTGTCCAGCCGTGGACATCGTTATGAGACGACGTTAAATTCTAACATAAAAGTATGTCTGTATTTTATAAGTGTATCACGCTAAAACTACCAGTAGGTACCGAATAAAACGAAAAAATATTGTTCTGTCTTTGATCAAAATAGGACCATTAAAGTTTGATAAGTCCATTAGGTAAATGAGATACAAATCGGTTGAAGCCAAAAGCAAGAAAAAATAAAATTGGCCAAGTGCGAGTCAGGCCTCGCTCTTTTAGGGTTCCGTACATAATTATGAACAATATATTATTATTTTGGGTCTAAGAAATATTTAATTTTCGAGCTACACATCGCAACAAACCATGAAAAAAAAACCAAAAAAAAAAATTGACACAAAAATTGTCTAAAACTGACAAATTTGATGGCCCCTCATTTCGTTATTTTTTGAGCAAAAAATAAAAAAATATATATTCTTATTCTACTTAATGAGCTCTAAACAATGATACCCCACAAGCTACCCACCATTTTTTTCCGGCTCCTTTCTCATGTATGGGAGCCCCCCTGAAAAATAATTTAATTCAATTTCTCATTCAATATTTGATTTTGGGTCAACGTTCTACACAAAATACCAAAATTTCAGATTTGTAACTCATTTCGTCTGCGAACTAGAGACCTGTGACCGGCGGACAGACAGACAGACAGACAGACAGAGAGACAGACAGACAGACAGACAGACAGACAGACAGCAGAGTGACATTAATAGGGTTCCGTTTTTACCCTTTAGGTACGGAACCCTAAAAAGTTATATTTATTTATTTCAAGCAAATTAATTTTTCTCAGTCATTACGTAAATGACAAGCCAGTGTTTAACTTGATTTACAGCTAAAGTTTACAACATCTAAATACCAGAGGAAGGGTCCGACGGAATTGTTCCAACTTCAGCCATTACCTTTCCGAGATAGAAGAACTCCCAGTCACTGCATAAATATTAAATAATTAAGTGTACATTAGCCAGTAAATGCAGCTTTTTAATTTTATGTTATTAAAGTTGCTAAGTTTATCTATAAAAAAGTTAACAACAGAGACTTACAAACTATGCGTAGGTAGTGTTAGTGAAGTAGTGAAGTTTGTTTACGAACAAGTAAAAATTAAAAATTTAAAAAACCCCCGACATTCGCCATTTTGTGGCGGCGGCCATCTTGGATTTGCATAGTGCTATTCTACTAGTCAAGCCTTTCATTTGATACCCGTATTAAGGGAGTTGTGAAAAAATATGTAATCCGCCATTTTGTAGCGGCGGCCATCTTGGATCTATTTTCATCAAACATAGCTAACAACACTCTCGACTAATTCACCTTTCAAACAAAAAAAAACCGCATTCAAATCGGTTCACCCGTTTGAGCGCTACAGGGGAACAGACAGACAGACACACACACACACACACACATACACACACACACACACACAGACACGTCAAACTTATAACACCCCGTCGTTTTTGCGTCAGGGGTTAAAAAATATAATATATTTTCCACCATCATTCTTCACCTTAGATGGTGAAGTGGTGCTCGCTTCGCCTAGTTAAGAAGATCTAAACCTAGTTTTTAGAGTTATTTTTAGCTTTTCTTGACATAGTTATTAAAATAAACAGAAAAAGTCCACAAGTAATGCAAAATACTGACATAATATAATAAGTATCTACGAGTATTATATTTTACTAGCGGTCCGCCCCGGCTTCGCGCGTGGTACATATATAGCCTATAGCACTCAAGGATCACTTACATATCCAACGGTGAAAGAATTTTTGAAATCGGTCCAGTAATTCCTGAGATTAGCGCGTTCCAACAAACAAACTCTTCCGCTTTATTATATTATGGTCTAGGATCCCACCTTAGAAATTTCTACCCTCATCTGTTATTTAAACGAATTATATGTCAAATGAAAGATTATTTTATTCTTAATCGAACCGTATTTGGTTGCCTGGTCAAAAGTGGTGCTAAATCATGGTTGCCTGGATTTTAAGATATAAAATGTTCGGTGCGAGTGTTGAAAGTGACAGAAAAGTGTTGCGCGCGCAATTTCATTTGACAGACAAAGATGCAGTGAGGCAGGCGTGCACTAGGCAGGTGCTTAGTCTATACATAGATTAAAACCATAGACTTTCTGTGCCTGTCCATTAAAGATATTTACAAAAAAATAAGTGAGTGACGTAAGGGATAAGTAATAAAACGTAAAAAAGCTGTTTTTGAAAATTTTGTCTGTTTGTCTGTATGTTTGTGCATGTATTACGCAAAAACTACTGAATGGATTGAAATGAAACTTGGCATGATTTAAGTTCATACTACATAATAGCATATAGGATACTTCTTATCCCGAAATTCAGCACAGTTCCCTTGGAAGAGGGGATGAAAGTCAAAATGTGTATTTTGACTTTCATCCTCTCTCCCAAGGGAACTCTGCTGAATTTCGGGATAAAAGGTACCCTATATGCTATTATGTAGTATGAACTTAAATCATGCCAAGTTTCATTTCAATCCATTCAGTAGTTTTTGCGTAATACATGCACAAACATACAGACAAACAGACAAAATTTTCAAAAACAGCTTTTTTACGTTTTATTACTTATCCCTTACGTCACTCACTTATTTTTTTGTAAATATCTTTAATGGACAGGCACAGAAAGTCTATGGTTTTAATCTATGTATAGACTAAGCACCTGCCGAGTGCACGCCTGCCTCACTGCATCTTTGTCTGTCAAATGAAATTGCGCGCGCAACACTTTTCTGTCACTTTCAACACTCGCACCGAACATTTTATATCTTAAAATCCAGGCAACCATGATTTAGCACCACTTTTGACCAGGCAACCAAATACGGTTCGATTAAGAATAAAATAATCTTTCATTTGACATATAATTCGTTTAAATAACAGATGAGGGTAGAAATTTCTACGGTGGGATCTCCTACTATTAGTATAGATTAGCCTCAACTCAAGCCTTGAATAAAATTCTTGTAGGTTATTCTTAAAATTTTTTTTGCTACTTACAAAGTAATATAAAAGTAAGGCGATTCACATCGTAAAGGTCCTCGTAAAATATTAAATTTTGAAGGTTTTTGGTGTAAGTATTTTGACCAGGCTGATTACCTCCTTTAATGCAAATCATAAAAATCAGATTAAAAAAAACAGTTTTCAAACACTTACTAAAACAAATTTATTTAATACAATAAATACTTAAAAATAAAAATTAAAAATTACAAATCAAATAAAACATCCAAATCACTGTAACGAGGCAAGGTGCCCAGAACGCTGGCTGCGTTACCTCGTTGAATGGCCAGACTAATATGCTGACCGAGGTAACTGCCAGCCCTCCGGTCACCCGTGGACTCCACGAGACGGGATGATAGGTCCTTAAAAAAGGACCTAGCATCCTCGCCCCACGAACCCATGGTCTCCACCCCAAAAGGCACAAATATGAAATTATTTTCTATATTTTCATATTTGCGCCTCTTGGCCCTTTCCGCCTTAGTGGCTGCCGGACACTTACTTGGATGTTTAAAAATAAAATGTTTAAATCTGATTTTTATGATAGCATTAGGTAATGCTACCAGATTTTTATCCACGACGGAACAAATAGAACAATATTTTCATTAATCAGACCCATATACTCGTAGACAAATCACCCTACTGTCTATGATTCAAATAGATTTTAACCATCTCTTTTGAACCGTCACTGGTCTGTTTTGAATGAATCTACGATATTTCATGAAATATTCCGTTACGTATTCGCACAGCATTGCAAAGAGCATTCAAATCGCATCAATAATGCTTTTATTCGAGAGTCATATTTCATAGTTTGAAGCGTCCAGTTGTTTTCACATTTTAAAAATATGTTAGAAAGGCATTTTAAAGGGAAGTGGAGTTGTCAGAAGATATGAATTTGGTTCTTTAAAAAGCGGTTGAATAGTCAAGATTTTTTAGTTTTTCACCACACTTTATTAAGGCTGCATTTGCATAGCTGGAACACTCAATAATTTTCTCATTTATCTGTCTCCTCGTTTTATGTCTTGCGTGCAATTAAGTATGCTTATAAAAGCATCTTATCTGTTAAGTAACTCATTAAAGTACTAATTTTTGAAAATGATTAGGTATGCGAATCTATGCTTAGGGCAGGGATATTTCTCTTAAGAAACTACCAAACGTCGAATAACACCACATATGAAATGGAGGTCTGGTATGAATTTAAAGTCTGAATTCACACTACATTCGTTATATCAAGCGCTACGCTCCATTTCACACGAGCTCCATCCGTCGAAATCTGTTACGTAAGCACTTTCTGTGACGATACCAGCATGTAGTATGCACTGAGAGAAATCTCCTGACGTTCTTTTTGATTTTCTCTTTCCAAAAGCGTCTACTTTCTAAAAGGAGAATTATTTTCTTTCTTGACAACTGCAACAGTAGAAATTTCAAAGCTTTCCTATTCGGCAGGTAATCGGGAAAGAAAAAGGTCTCCTCTTAAAATGAAACGCTTTTCGCCACCTTTATAGGTCGCGAATAATTGCGATTTGACTCGAATCGACTCGGCGAGTCTAGTTGACGCTAGCATTACTTTTACGGTGTACCATAGATTAATAGATTAACATATTTATAGTTATTTTTATTTCGGAAAATAGACTTGATCTAAATGCTAATATGATCTCAATTGAAATACAGTAACAAACTCTTTGGATTTAATCAAATCCAAAGTTACTTGTTCTTTTCTCTACTTTATAAATTCTTCTGGTATATTTTTATATCAGCACATAATTTTTTTCTATTCACTGGCGACGCACCATCGGCTCTTGATCTATAGAACCGTACGACTTGTAGCTACTCATAGACGCGATACTGGTACGTGTTTTCAGGGTATCGTGAGAGTCAGTATGCAGGCTCCTTTCATCATGTTGTGTGTCTTGGGAATTACTTGCGTAACCTTCTTCAGGGCGACACTGGAACGAAAAAACAACTTATTTCCAGTCTTTTGTATAATGAAGTTCCAGTCTTTTGAATAATATGAACGTATCTATAAAATTAAACAAGCTGTTTACGCATAAAACGTAACGCTACGTGGATCGCTATTGGTCCACGTATGCGCGCCAAAGAGAACGTCATGTCAATGTACACGATATTACCATATACGGAGATTTTTTGGGACGACAAGTATAAATTAAAAAAACCCCCGACATTCACCATATCGTGGCAGCGGCCATCTTGAATTTGCAATAGTGCGCTATTCTACTAGTCAAGCCCTTTCATTTGATACCCATATTAAGGGTGTTGTGAAAAAATATGTAGTCTGCCATTTTGTAGCGGCGGCCATCTTGGATCGATTTTCATCAAACATAGCTAACAACACTCGACTAATTCACCTTTCAAACAAAAAAAACCGCATTCAAATCGGTCCACCCGTTTGAGCGCCACAGGGGAACAGACACACACACACACACACACACACACACACACACACACACACACACACACACACACACACACACACACACACACACACACACACACACACACACACACACACACACACACACACACACACACACACACACACACACACACACACACACACACACACACACACACACACACACACACACACACACACACACACACACACACACACACACACACACACACACACACACACACACACAGACACGTCAAACTTATAACACCCCGTCGTTTTTGCGTCGGGGATTAAAAAGTGAAAACGTACGATTTGTAACCGCTGTACATTATACGCCATATATACTTACTTGTAAAATCGCAAATGAAACGGTTTTGAAGAATGCAAGGCTCCACGAAAACTAAAGCGCCAACACAAGCTATATGTTAGAAAAATTGAAGCTACTTCGGTATAGCAATCTCAGAGAAATCGGTGTACCTACCAATTAAAAATATTAGTGACATAATTATGGGTACATTTGTTATGCGTGTAACTTCGTACATAAGAATGATAAATTGATAACTAGGTGTGTTATATACTAAAACCGTTCTGAAATGTTGATTACGATAGTGAAAAAATCATCAAAACCGGTTAATTTGTTTTTGAAACTATCGCAAACATACATACGGATCAAATACAGAACCCTTTTTCGAAGTCGGTTAAAAACTTTCATAATAAAATGTGGCTACAAAAATTTACACTTAGTAGTAGTGATGTAGCTTTGTTGCGTGAGCATAATATATCATTTGATTAAATGCAATGCTATATGCTATATTTGCTATGCTATATTTCACAAATTTTCTAAGTCTTTCTTCTTTCTCTTTAAAGACTCTTAGGAATCGTTTCTGTAAAACCGTAAGGCCTTTTTAAACACGCCAAGAAAACTCACGTTTTGTATGGATAACGCCGGAGACGGCGCGCCGTAGACGGCGCGCCGTAGACGGCGTTATCTATAATACAAAACATGAGTTTTCACGGCATGTTAACACGAGCCCTAAGCGGTAACGTTTAACGATGGGAACATTATGCTCAAGTAGTAGATGCATAGTAAATAATAATAATAATAATAATAATATCCTCCTGACCGAGTTTCGGCCACGGCGGCCAATCTCAACTGAGGCAGAGACTAGCCATCTGCGCAGGAGATATTATAGTGCACAAGTGTGTATATGTAATACACAGGTTCACTCTCTACTCCCTCACTCTCATAGTCCGATGGGACGCCAATGCGAGACGACCGGAGAGAGATCAGGCGCACGACCGACAGCTTTACGTGCTCTCCGAGGTACGGGGGTGTATCTAACATCGCCTACTTCCAACTCCGGGCTGGCACTGAAAATTTCTTGACAGAAAAACCCAATATCTCATTTTTTTGGCCCGACCCGGGAATCGAACCCGGGACCTCGTGATCCACAGTCGAACGTGCTAACGGATAGACCAACGAGGCAGGCAGATGCATAGTAGTTAGTAAAGAAAACACATGACTCAGTTGGGAATCGAATCTCCTACCTGAGCAACAGACCGTCGCTTGTCAAGCTCGTCACACAGTTTGGGGTAGGTAGCGTTATGGTTCTGTACCCAGTCCACTCTGTTGGTTTCCTTGCCTCGATTCTCGTACTGTGTCTGGTGATCTTGCCTGAACTTATCTGCGCTGTTAGGTGTTTTCTAAACAAAATAGTAGTATTAGTAAATGGAGGGTAAACTCTCAGTGATCTTCAATATTTTTCGCTCGCTTACCCAACTATCAGTTTTTTGAGGGATTGATTGATATTTAGTAGTTAAAGTTAATAAAACCTATTGAAAACTATCCGATGCGAAAATATTCGTAGATACATAGTCCCACGTTGCTGCGTAACTGCCTCATTGGTCTAGTGGTTAGCGTATTCGACTGCAGATCACGAGGTCCTCGATTCCCGGGTCGGACAAATAATTGGGTTTTCCTGTCAAGAAATTCTCAGCCCGTAGTTGGCGATGTGTCACCCCCGTGCCTCGGACAGCACGTTAAGCAGTCGGTGTGGTTATTATCACTATCATGTATCATGATCAACCCATTACCGGCTCACTACGGAGCACGGGTCTCCTCTCAGAGTGAGAAGGGTTTTGGCCATAGTCTACCACGCTGGCCAAGCGGATTGGCAGACTTCACACACCTTTGAGAACGTTATGGAGAACTCTCAGGTATGCAGGTTTCCTCACGATGTTTTCCTTCACCGTTAAAGCAAGTGATATTTAAATACTTAAAACGCACATAACTCCGAAAAGTTAGAGGTGCGTGCCCGGGATCGAACCCACGACCTCCGATTAGAAGTCGGTCGTCCTAACCACTAGGCTATCACAGCTATCACAGCTATCATGTATAGTATTCGTTAAAGCCCTCCAACCCGCATCGGAACAACGTGGTGGGTCTAAGCTCTAAATCCCTCTCTCCTATGAGAGGAGGCCTGTGCCCAGCTGCACGTTAAAAGGCTGAAGTGGTGGTGGTGGTGGTAGCGTAGTCTCACGTATCCGAGGAATTGGGCGGGAAATTGAAAAGATCACGGGCGTACTACGGAAAAATATACGTTCGAGGACTGTGTTTGTGGTAGGCTCGATGTATATAATACGTCCACACTTGATGCGGCAAACAATGGTTCTGTTCGTGCTTAGTTTTATTATTGGACACACTTCGGATACACACTTCTGCAGGTTTCATGTTCCTCATAGGCCGAGGTCCATTACCATCCTCCATTGTTTTGTGGCTTTGTATATTTATTGTTTAATTTGAGATTTTTTCAATAATACGTACTTTGAATTTTTCATAGATTTAATTGACGAAATGTTAAAATGGAATGACTTACCAGTCAGATTTTCATGTCTCTATGGCTATTCTATGGTACTTGCTAACTTTTTTTTCGTCTTCGTTAAAAACAGAATAGGTTTTTAGGTAGGTACTACCATAACTCTTCCAGGTTAGCCGACTGCAATCTAGACTGTATCGTCACTTACCTTCAGGCAAAATAGCAGTCAAAGACTAACTTGTAAATAAATAATAAAAAAAAGATCTAATTTATGCAACCCCTAGGGCCTGTTTCACCACTTTCTGATAAATGCCGGATAGCCTAAACGTAAGTTTTGTCACTTTCTTACTTTATGTCAAGTGACAAAGACAAAAGTTGTAGATAGCTATCCGATACTTATCAGAAGGTGGTGAAACAGGCCCTTATTTATGTAAAGTCTGAATAAACACTATGTATGTGTATTGTGTATCGCCTGTTAAAATGGAAATGAACTGTGAAGTCTATGGGCATGCCGTGTACTTACGATAACACTGAAGCAATTTCGATCAAACATTGTTAGAATAGTAAAGAATATAATAGAAAGATTTGTGCCGAACAGCGGGTCCCGTTAATCTGCCGTTCATGACGAAAAATTCATGGGTAGACCGCTGGAAACACACTGTGATAAGATTGATCAAAATCAGTTGAGAATAGTTCTGTTGTCTAATATGATAATGCAGCGTTAAGATATTATTCAATAATTCAGCCTGTAATTTATCATTGTTTCATATTTATGAAGTGACTGGGGCTTATCTCGGGAAAGTAATGGCCAAAGTTCTAACAATTTCACCGCGTCCTCTTAGCATTATTTGGTTGTTGAATGCGAACTTGAAATATAAATTAAATTAAAAAGTAGCTTGTCACTTTTGTTAAGTATTAAAGTAGTATAGTGTTTTAGCTGCGTTTGTACCTATCGTGCATATTTTCCAATTGGATAACTACAATAAGCTACAGGCGAGTAGGTAGTTACATACACAAATACATATAAATAAACACTCAAAAACATTACCCTCCTTCCGATACAGTCTGGTAAAAGGTTGGGCGAATGGTTGGTTTTGTACGAAATAGAACAACCTCAGTAATGAGTAAAAACCCCCTTCATTTCGTTACACTGAATTCCTAATTAAATTTCTGATGCTCTTGTCAGTAATGCTATTGAGGTAAACCATTTCGGGTCACTTCACATTGTAGAGGTCATCCTTACGAACAAAATTAATGGTCCGTGAACACTCGGATGCTATCGGGCGGGCATGAGGGCGGTTACGACGTGTAAGGACGATGGAAAAACTACGTTATATTTTTCCTATTTATGATATATGTATATATTTACTTCTATCGTGACATGCAAGAAATATGAGCTTATAGTCTAGTGATTTAAGGCTTATTTCGTGGTTTATCGACATAGTCTAATTTTAAAAATTACAGTTACATGGACCGTGGTCACGACGAGACTGTTCCGTCGTGACCACGGTCCATGTAACTGGATCGAAATAATGACAAACAAACAAATATTTTATCGTGGTATGTACCCGTAATTTTTAAAATTAGACTATGAGCTTATAGTGTTGACAGAAATAAGATCTATATTAATAGTAGACTTTAAATAGCAAGAATAGAATATATGCTATGGTCATGGAAAAGCGAAGCTTTCATATCTTTATATATAAAATTCACATGTGCGTGTGTTCATAAGCCTTCTCCTCCTAAACTTTGATTTTGTGATTTCCTTGATGCTGTGCTTCCTTACCTGAGCACGTCCTTGCAGGTAAGTATCTAAAGCTAAGTATTTTTTTCAGCCCATATCGAAGCTGATGCCGCGCCGATCTGGCGTCCGCCTTGGGGCAATCGTTGACTTATGAGGTCACCTAGATAGTTCTTAGTTATAGTTAGACCTGGTAGGTGGCGCTGTTGTTAACATTCAGAAGATTTTTTTTTTATTTTCCGACCAAATTTTTATTCAAAAACTACATCTTTCAAAAACGCTAAAGGATTCTTAAGCATGTCGCCTGAAAATCATACTACCTACTGCACGCGAACGCATGCTAAAATTATCCAGGTAAATGCGAATCGTTGTTGACAAATGTGTACCCTTAAGCAGTATGTACTCGTTGGCACACTCGGGTATCATACTAACTATTATCTCTATTCAAACCTGGGGGGTTATTCTGTAACTTAGTTAGCAACTGAAAATAGTTGCCAACGAATTAGTTTGATATACATTGCTGCTTTACTGTGTAAAATTATGAAAACACTTTATATTCCCCACAGCTGATCTGCCAAAACCCATTTGTGAACTCGATAATATTGTCACGTCAAACCCAAACCGGCCGGAACATGACGCCCTGATACACATTACGGTCATCGGACTGAATGGTGCGATGCAAATAACAAGTTTACCTGCTGAAATACACTTTGAAACGTAGCACATACTACATACCACTAGAAAATAGCACGGAGTACTTATTTGTAACGAAAATTGAGCACAAAGTGGTCATGGTGTGATGGTAGCATATAACATTGAACGCGCGCGTAAGCGTGTACGATCTATTTAAGGTTAACTATAACAGCACAGAGAATAACTTGTCATTCAAATAAAGAGTTTCAATCGTGCATTAAACTAAATATAATAGCTACGAGTCGTGTGGTTCCAATCGAGGAACCGATGGGGCGTCGTCGGTGAAGAGAAAGTATTCTACGTAGATTTAAACAAAACCTATAGGGTAGACGGTTGACCTAGAATTGTTAATTTTGGTTAAAAGGTCTTACAGCACAAGTAAAGAGAGAATTCCGAAAAATAAAAAAGTTGAAATTTAAGGTAAATTTTGGCACTTATAAGTTTTCACGAAAATCTAAATAAGCCCATATCTTTTTATCGTGTTGACTCAGGATTTTTATACACCTAATATTGACTACAGTCCTCAGTATCTGGTAAAATTTAAACTTGCTAGGTCCACACGTTCCTGAGAAAATCGGTGGCACACGGACAGACGTACAGACGGACAAGAACGTGATCTTATAAGGGTTCGTTTTTTTACCTTTTCTACCCTAAAAATATTAGATGGTTGCCGACTATAAACGAAAAGCACACGAGGGAAATGAAAAATCTAAATTTGGATCCCAAAAATCTGTCACCTCTCCAGTTACACGACTAAGGTCAGCATTGTTCATCTAGCGCTATCGTCTGATATATGATGATGGCTATCTCTCACAGATTCTTGCAGACAATATGTTTTTTAACTAGATTTTTATTCCAACGGTTTTCTCATGAACCAACTAAATATTTTTTCTACTAGTAGGACCACATTCATATCCATTTATATAGATGTTCGCTCGCGCCAATCAGTTCCTATCTAGGTATAGTAGAAGGATTTTACTTGAAAATAAAAGCCGTATAGGTCTGGAGACCTGGAGATTGTGAGAGAGTATAGCTTGCATTTTGCTATTATTTCTACGTTCAAATAGTCCATAAAATTAGTCCTTTCTAAATAGACGAAAAAAGAAGAAAAAAGTAGTAGAACTAGATTCGACAAAATCAACAGATTCGGCTCATCATTCCAGTTTATCAAAGTCTAAAACTAACAATGAGTGTGTTTCTGTACGTTACTTTATCAGGGCAGCTGTCAATCTAACAATCTCCAGAGAACCTAAATCCGGAATTTGTGGGATCCGTCACGTATATGTGCTAATCCTCCGTCACGTCAAATGAATCGGTTCAATAAAGATAAGATAATACATTTATTTTACTTTGATTATATAACAGAATACTTTCTTCTAATTGTATTAGGATTTATTGGAACATCATATAATTCCTTTATAATGCTCTAAAAGTTGGCGTAAATTAACCTTATCGTTCAGCCACCAACTGCAGTTATTTATAATTATAAAACTGTGTACCGTATTCGAGAATCCATCTTTAGGAATTTTAAACTCATTGCTATAAGAATTTGGATACAATAATATTAAGTTGTCTAAACGGATCTAGGTAAAACTAACACGAATTTCTATATAAAGAAAGAAAAACTACTAGAACTACTTGTATTATTACAGTATTATTACTATACAAGCGGACACCCGCGACTTCGTTCGCGTGGATATTGGTTTTTGAAAATCCCGTGTGAAACATTTTGTTTTCCTAAGTTCCTTTGAGCTCATACCTTGCTAAAAACTGTTAAAAGTTCACTGGCGGATGTTAGGTAGATCAAAATGTAAACATCCGCCAGTAAAAGTCCCATCAAAATCGATCCAGCCTTTCTGAGATTAGCTGGTAACCTTTAAAGTATCTCCTTTCTAACAAAAAAAGAATGAATGAAATCGGACCACGCGTTAATGAATTAAAGCTAAGTACACATTTTAACTTTCATCCCCTCTCCTAAGGGAACCGAGCTGAATTTCGGGTTAAAAAGTATTCAATATGTTACTCCGTAGTATGACCTTAAATCATACTAAGTTTCATTTCAATCCATTCAGTAGTTTTTGCGTGATGCGCGCACAAACATACAGACAAACAGACAAAAATTTCAAAAATAGCTTTTTTACGTTCTATTGCTTATACCTAACATCCCCCAGTTATTATTTTGCAAAAAATCTTTAATGTACAGATACGGCAAGTCTGCGATTTTATTTTATGTATAGAAGATGTATAGATATAGATAGAAGATTATACTTAATAGAGCTTTTCGCGTATCTAACTGTCAGATGAAAGTATTTAAGTGAAAAAGTTCGTTTGGAAAAATCTTCTGCGTTGGAGGTTTAACGGTAATTATTAATGAATGAGAAAATATCATAGTATGATAATGAAAGTCAATATATTATGTACCTGCTTAAATTTAAAAGGACTGTATGCTCAGACCTAAAAGGTTGCCTCTATAGGTAGGTACACGACCGATTTAATTAACGAGTGAAAATTCGTATGCCTTTTCGTCCCACGTTTAATTCCGAAAACCGAGGTGCGCGAAATCACAATTAACATACAAATGCCCACTCAGCCCAACAAGTCCTTTTAGCGAAATTACAAAAGACAACCTAAAGGGAGCTTGTAAAAGTAGTAGAGGACATAGACTAAATTATACACCACGAAACTACAGTAGTTTTGATGAGTCGGGACCCTTTTTAGACGACAGTGTTTCAGGTGAATTGGATGCGACGGGTGATATATTTTGTTAACATGAGCGTATTCTTTTGGGAGTACATTTGTTATTCTGTTTTTATTTCGACAATGATGCGTATTTTCTCTTTTACTACTGTATACATATAAGAGTATAAGCATACCTAGTTATTTCTATGATATGATATATTCTGCAATAGATACAAATTTTCACTTAGGACCAAAGTTTCAATGAAATTTTTTACAGTTAGTGTTTGCTTTGCACTTGTAAGATCAGAATTGTAGAGAATTATACCTAAGTAAGGCAAACGTCCCAATATCCGTTAAGTTTTGAACTTCGCTAACTTTGCATGATTGCTATGTTGAAGTTCGTAAACTTACAGTAATGAGAATTATATGACTAGATAGGTAATTTATTCTAGTTTTAGTGCTATTACTTTATTTCAAATTAAAATAAAAGATAATACGTAATAATACAAAAAAATGTGGAAAAGGGCCGATTGTACCAGTAGTCGGCAGATTTGTACTAGTAAACGTTATTATGTCCCGGAATCCGTTAACTTTTACCGCGAATTTGAACTCTATTGCTTGACGCTAAGGTTCATAAAAATCATTATTACAAATCTAAAATACGTAGAGCTCGCAGTAAAAAAATGGGTTTATACCTACTTTTTATCGAAAAAGAAGACATAATATTATTATGTCTTCTTTTTCGATAAAAAGTAGGTAGATAAAAATTATTATAAAGAAATGAAATATATTATTTGAGACATATTATTATAAAAGGTACGCTTTTCAATACTTATTCTCTACTAGCTTCTGCCTGCGGCTCCGCCCGCGTGAATTTCGGTTTTTCACAAATCCCGAGGGAATTGTGGATTTCCGGTTCCTGTTCCTGCTCCCTTTTCCAATCTTTATACCAACTTTCAAGGAAGTTTGCTATAGCACCTATAGCTGTATCTATAGATTGCGGTTTTTTCAAAATCCCATGGGAACTGTGGATTTTTCCAGGATAAAAAGTGCAAACGCATACTTCTCCGGTCGTTCCTTCATTGCTGAAGATCGTGGTCCTGGAATACTGCCCTCGTATGGATTAATTGTTTCCACCGGCTTCTGTTGGTGGCCATTTTAACAGAGTGATAGAATCTACACCTGCTGGATTATTTCAGCTGGTCTTACCACCTAGTTGGTGAGTGGCCTTTCGCTCTTTTGCCCTCCGTGTGGCTTGTCACTATTAACTTTTCTAGGCTGTCGTCCCCACGCCGAATGATGTGGCCGAAATATGAGAGCAATCGTGGGTAGCATATGGAGGAAAGCCGAGCAGTGATTCCGAGTTGTGAAAGAATGGGCACGTTTGTGCGCTTGGCAGTCCACGGAATCCGCAGCATCCGCCTCCAGCACCACATTTCGAACGCATCTATTCTTTGCCTTTCTCTTGTTTTGATGGTCCATGTTTCGACTCCATACATGGAAATTGGGATAATTAAGGCCCGAACGAGGCGGCTCTTGGTTTTATGCGATATGCCTTTATTCTTCCATATTCCAATTAATCTTGTCATGGCATTTTTCGCCATTGCAATGCGTCTCTTTACCTCTGGCACACAACTGCCATCACTGCAGATTTGGGACCCAAGGTAGATGTAATTCTCCACAACATCCACAGATGGAATTATATTAGTATTGGATAGCTTACCGGTGCGGTCAACTATCATCAACTTGGTCTTACTCCTGTTGATGGTCAGACCCAAATCCATACTTTCTGCTTCTATTTTTTGTAAGAGTTCCTTCATGTCGTCCATGGTGGTGGTAACGAGCACTGTATCGTCGGCATACCGGAGGTTGCATATTCTTTTTCCCTCTATTAGAAATCCTTTCTCCCAGAGTTCTCCATCGTTTTGCAAATTATGTACTCGCCGTAAATGTTAAACAACATGGGTGAGAGGATACAACCCTGTTGTACGCCTTTCTTGGTAGGAAACACATTAGAACATTCGGTGTCAATCCTTACAAATAAGCGGTTGTTGCAGTATAAATTCAGGATAAGACCAACTTTGTGTTGTGGCACTCCCATTTCTGACAGTACCATCCATAACTTGCTCCATATTACACAGTCAAAAGCCTTGCTATAATCAATGAAGCACAGTACAACAGGACTATTGAACTCCCTACTCTTTTTTATAATCTGCCTGATATTGAGGATTTGCTCTCTTGTTCCCTTTCCTTTAATAAATCCGGCTTGTTCTTCAGGTATCTGGCGATCAAGATAACTTTTTAGGCGCTGATTGATCACATGTAACAGGATCTTAGTAGCGTGCGATATTAGGGCGATAGTTCTATAGTTACTGCATTTAGTGGTGGAGCCTTTTTTATGTAACGGTATAAAAACTGATTCGGTCCAATCCGCAAGCCAATGTCCTGTAGTCCAAACCGCGTTACGGATTTTCGTCATTATGTCAATGCCTTCTGAGCCAAGGTTATTTATGAGTTCCGCTGGGATGGCATCTTTTCCCGGAGACTTGTCAAGCTTTATGTCAGCCTTGTTGTCAGATCTATCTCTGACGTAAGAACGTTAGGTACTTGTTCATCCATGTTCCAACTTATGGGTAATGCATCTGGAGTCTGGTTATCGTATAGTGCTGACCAGTAGCGCCTCCAACGCTCTAGAACTTGATTTGTTTCTGTAAGTAACGCTTCTCGTTCATCTTTCACTGCGCATGTTTTAACAGTCCGAATTCTTGTCAGGTATTTGGCTTTTTGAAAGAGGTCTTTGGTTTCGTTCTTTACTGAGTGTCGTTCCAATTCTTCGCAAATTTTATTTATTTGATTTAAAACCTAAATCCACGCGAACATCCTCTAGTCTATACTTAGATACTAATAAATAAAATTGAAGTGTCTGTCTTTAATTTCGAAATAACTACCTCATAATGAATCAATAAACTCATATGGTTTTTTGAACTGTACCATAACTGAATCACACGTTTTTAAAATTTTTGTCTGTCTGTTTGAACGGGCGAATCATTGGAACGGCTGAACCGATTTTGACGGGACTTTCATTGACAAGTAGAAAATTAATCAAGGAGTAACATAAGCTAATTTTTTAACCGACTTTCAAAAAAGGAGTAGTTGTGTTTTTCTACCTATGTACAACAATATCTCCGAGATTTATAAACTGATCTGCGTAATTTTTTTTAATCGATAGAAGACCTTTGTGACACTGTCCCATAAAAAATTTGGATTCCAACTCCTCAATCCTGATGTTGTAGGGGACCTAACCCCCATAACTAATGAGATTTAGAAACTGTCGGTTATTTAAATTGATATTTGAGGTACCTATCAATTAAAGACTATAACGTTGAATGAAGTCGGATACATATCCAACTCCTCAACCCTGATGGTATAAGGCACTGACCTAAGGACCTGATGCATATAATTGCACTCCTAAATCGTGGGAATCCCGCGGCATTTTTCCGTTTTGGGACGGGTTTACTACAGATAGGCTACTTTTTGTCCTGGAAAATCAAAATTTCCCACGGGATTTTTAAAAACCAAAATACACACGGGCGAACCCATGGGCATCTTCTAGTTATTCAAATAAAAATCCCAAGGAAAGTAACTCATGTTGGTTCCCTTGGGATTTTTATAAACCTAAATCCACGCGGATTAACTATCATCAGCTAGTTTAATATATTTAAACAAGTATTTGTATTATTGCATACACAAATATACGCTTTTTTAGAATTAATATCGCAGTAATATAAGCTCTGATGACCTTATAATCACGGGCCTGTAATATCCATCTTATTTATCAATAATATAGAAATCGTACAGAAAAACGAAAAAGTTTTAAGAGAAAATGAGACCTATTTCAACGCAATAGAGATGTAATAACGGGTTTAGGTACAACGGATATCATCGGGTTGATGCGTGTACCAAAATCCGTCATAAAAATAACGGATTCTGGGTCAAGTAGGGATTTGTGAGTACCAATAGATGTAATATGCAAAAATAATTACATTTCGTTCAGATTCACCGCAATTTAAAAGTTATATCGATAGACTATTTACTCAAATATTTTAGTAAATTAACACTTTTACTGTATTTTTATACGCAGCTGCATGAGAACCAAACCAAGATGATGTGGTGGTAACGTAGTTCAGTGACTGAACTTTGAATTTTCTAAATATTTTCGGACTGGTCACTTTTGTTGTTGTACAGTTTCAACGCCATTAAACTTTTTGATCAATTTTGTCATTAGAATTGTAAAAAATATTACCCAGAATGTATTGCCATTCAAATAAATTTTATTTAGTATTCGTAGAAATTTTAAAAATTAAAAAACTGATGAGTTATCGGGTACTGGGACACTGACGGAATTGCGTACTCTTACCTTAGTCAGAATTTTAATTTTGTTTCACTCAAACAATTTATAGTTTTAAAATTACATAGCTTGTTTTTGCAATTATGTATTACCACACTAAGAAATCCTGAAGCGTTTTGTGAACATGAAGTGATTAAGACCTCGGTTTCCTTTTCGAGGGGACCGATTTCGATGCTCTAACTTTTCGGAGTTCTAAGCGTTTAAAGCAATTAAATATCACTTGATTTAACAGTGAAGGAAAACATCTTGAGGAAACCTACATTACTGGAAGTTCGTCATAATGTTTTCAAAGACGTGTAAAGCCTACTGATCCACACTTGGTCAGTGGCGGACTACAGTGGTGGACCACGGCCTTTTTTTTTTTGACGTGGTGGAAAACCTTTTATAGGTACCCCCGTTCTGCGGCCTAATGCGGCAGAACGAAGGTTATGTGAGACTCCAACAGGTATACCCACTAAAAACCACCACGGCATGACCCTCATGCTGTCTGTGCTGGACGCCTGGGGAACCCAAAGTATGCATCCCAGGCGTCCGGCAGCCGCCCCAGCTGGGGCTCCCGCTCGCCTCTGGGCTGTCCCTCCAGAGGCTCGCGCCCTCCCGTAATTTTTTAACGAGGTTTTCTTCCTCCCGCGATGGGCATCGCTGCCCCCCACCCCAGGGTGTCTCACCCCCAGTTTCATCCGCAGTGCCCTCTGCTAATCAGAGGAACATGCGGAGAAACTTCCCTCCGCCAGGTCATTGGCCATGGCTAACAATATCCCCGTAGGAAAAGTATTAACCATGTTACCGGGGCGCACCGGCTCGAATACTGCTCTTCCCCTCGGACGTATCCAAGAGGACCAGCAGCACCCAGGCACACTTGGAGGTTACCTGGCTAGCACCCCGGTGGACTACGGCCTAAACCCTTGTCATTCTGAGAGGAGATCCCGTGCCGTGTAGTGGGCCAGTATCCAGGTTGATAATGATGATGATGATATTGAGACTAAACGCAAATTCTATAGATAGAGTTTTCTCTATACAAATGCCTAGTTATATTCGAGATTCTTCTCAACATATTTGCAGCTACTTACAAGACAATTTACATATTCTATTTCCTCATCATCGACTGAGATACTTATTTGGGATCTGTTTGTTATTATCTTTGTCTTTGTTTTGTTTATTGTTAGTCCCACCTTTCTACTTTCACATGATAAATCTTGTATAATTTATTGTATTGTATGTATTGATAATTCCTATGTATACTTAGGCCAACTTATCGCCTTCAACAACCAAATGGATTCAGAGATTGAAAGACGGGTAGCCAATGCCTGGAAGAGATTTTGGTCCCTCAAAGAAGTACTAAAAGGCAATCAATATAATATTGCAATGAAAAGGAAAGTATACAATACATGCATATTACCAATCCTTACCTATGGGTGCCAGACCTGGGCAAACACACAAAAGCAAAACCAAAAACTGATTACATGCCAAAGAGCCATGGAGAGGAGTATACTGGGTTACACAACAAGAGATAGAAAGAGAGCTGTAGATCTAAGACAAATTACCAAAATTGAAGATGTAGTAGTTAAAACTAGAAAACTCAAATGGAGGTGGGTAGGCCACATGATGCGAGAAAATAGAAATAAATGGACGAAAGATATAACAGAATGGACTCCTAGATACCAAACAAAAAGAAAACGAGGAAGACAAAAAAAACGTTGGTCTGATGATTTAAAAAAGCATGCGGGTCCAATATGGCACAGAACAACTGCAAGAAGAGCAGAATGGAGAAAGCTGGAGGAGGCCTTCGTGTCGCAAAGACACGCCGACGCCGACGCGACGCCCGAGAACAACGACATACTTACCTAATAATATAATATCAACTAAGAATACATACATTTAATAATATATAATAGTAATTCAATAATGTTAATAATGAATTTAATGTTAAGGTCAATTTTACTTTTAAAGATGACATAATACTTTTTAATTTTAATTTGCATGTTTAATTTTAACTATGAAATGATAAATTATGTATATTGTGTTGGCAATAAAGGCTTAATAATAACAAGACAATTGGTGTCGAAGTTTAATTTGTCTTCGTCAACAAGGTGGCCGTAGTAAAAAGGTTGATCGATGCGCGCCACGCAGCTGTTTACGTTGTACCGCTTTTTATTTTCTTCCCTTATTTCTTTTCTATTAGGCATCATTATATTCCTGTACAGAGTAGTTCATGGTTTTTCTTTGTATGATTAAAAAAAAATTTTTGTCTGTAAAGTCGGTTTACGGACGATAATTTTACGCGATAACGTCATACGAAAGCAACGAGAGATAGATGCGTCACAAGCCGAATGCTTAGGCTGATCGTGCCGTCTTTATCGCTTGTCCCGCGCTCTCGCTTGCGCGCGGTACATGAAAATGAGCCATGTTTTTTCGTGCGTGTAGCCGGCATTCATCAATTTATAAGACGTTATCACGTCAAAAAGACAGAAAAAAACGAAAAAACTATAATTATTCCTACGTGATGTAATGTATGTAAGTATATAATATACTCTTTGCGAATGAATATAGAAATGATAATGTAGAGATAAAATTCATTACTAAGTTCTAACTAAATTGTTTAACAATAATATTGCGTACAGCCCAAAAGATTTTCAATGCTAAAATCCTCTTCCTAAAGCTTTTACTACTCTTTTGGACAACAAGGCTTTTAATAGTATATTTTTGAAAGCAGTTCTGTTCAAACAACTCCCTACACACAATGACACACTACACAGCTAAATTGCAAACGGATTACGTACAACTTGGTATCGATCTCAAATATCCGATCGCAAGCCTTCATTCCATTGTAAACCCCACAAATCCCTTAGTAGATTGTTCTTCGGACCTATTTCTATCGTATCATGATACTTTCTTTCTGAAACGTATTAAAGCAATTATCCTTTTTGTATCTCTAGTATAGCAGATAATCATGATGAACTTAAAGGAATGGGCCTCGTTCGTTTGGTCGATGGTTCATTGATCTTTTGTCGTACCTACTACCGTAACAAGTAAAGTTCGTAAACTAAAACCCGACTACGCTTAATATAATTTCATAATAATTTAGTGGGCAAAAGCGTGAGGCACCATCTACTATCACTAGTGGCACCATCTGTTATGCCTATCCGAAACTAATTTTATAATCTAGAAAGCCGCGCGAAGGTGACTTCTCAATTTTTTCGTAAATAAAATGTAGCCTATGTCACCCGGACCATAACAACGAATCAATAGACACTACATTCATCAAAATCGGTCCAGTAGTTTAGGCGCTACAGTGGTACATACAGAATCTCATACAAAAATCAGCCACATACACACATACATACATACATACATAGACTGCTAAAATCATAACCCTTCCTTTTGGTTTTGATGGTAAAATTTGTTGAAGCATTATCCAACCTTGAATATGCATAAATTCAATATAAAAAGCTTAGTGAAAAAGCTGACAAACCTAACTTAAGTAATAAATTACGTATATAGGATGACAATATTCAATTTCTACCTAACTATTCTAAATCAAAAATAAGTCCGCTAGCTGACTTTTGTAGTCCAAATATAATTTACGACCAAACACCAATTTCATTTGCGCCACATTGTTGGGTAATAAACCGCTATTTTTCTTTGTTCCATACATAAACTTTGTTTCACCAAAGGTCGCATTCAAAAGTTTTATTAAGTTTGCGCTGTCAAAGGAACGAAGGTGGCTCAGAAGCTATATTTCGACGCGCAACTAGTTTGAATAAATAATTCGAACTTCGGTGGTACAGTTTGGATCGTTTGTCATGAATAAACTCACCATTCTCACTCACCGTAGCCCGTAGGTAGGTACTTAGTATTCAATCGTAAATCTAAATAATTTACTGTTGACTCCAATGCAAACATTATGACACAATAATAAATAACATTATTTATTTTTGTCTAATACGGCCTGTAATATACTTACTCTTTTTTTTGTTGCCGCTTCCTAAGGCTGAAATCACATTTATCAGCATCGACTCGCATTTACCTGGCTAGTACTTAGGTACTAAGTAGATACTTATGCACATCATAAGCATCCCTTTGCGCGCTTAACCATGCTTTTATCTTGCGTTTACGTGCGTAAGAATTCTCATGTGTAATCGAGAGATGAGAGAGAGAGATGTAACTTGTACGATTTTTAATTATAAAATTGCGAACGCTTAAATGACGCTGAAAGGAGAATTGATTAGGATGTACATATCTTCATACAAAATAGCCAATTTGAAAAGATAAAATTGCAAATCGATATTCATCTATTTCATCTAGTTCTTTGATTTCGGTCTAAAACTACTTTAGACACTATCCTATCTAGTTCTAAGAGTCTCGATTATACTTACGCGATGACCACGATGTTTGGTCTTCCTGGCTGCTATGCTTGTTAAAGCAACTCTGATGAGTTCGAACTATAAATTTTAAGTATCTTAACTTAAATAATCAAGATTGCGTTCCATCCAGACTTCTTAATAAATAATTATCAAGGAAAACATGGACTTTTGATCGAATAAAAAGAAAGTTACAATTCACACAATTTTATTGTTTCATTACAGTTTCAGCCTTGCTTTTATAAATAAATTTTTACACTATTTACACATCACAAAATCTTTTTGCTTTTAAGTACAAATTCCGTAAAAACATTCAAACTCATCATTTGACTCTTTTTACGCAGATATGAGAAAATAATGATATTTGTCTATACAATGATAACATTGATACCTACAATATGGTAATAATAAGAAGTACAAAGTGGATCCGGGAAGTGTGGACCCTGAGTAACTCCTTACAATAACGATCATAACATCCTCAAGTGGTTATCTGTTGAGCTGCAATCGCTCTTCTCGTACTGTCATTGACGCGTGATACCAAGAGTTTGGGCTAACTGAGTACATCGGGCTACGACCTCGTCTTGAAGAAGGCTGAAGGCCATGGCTATCAATATAAGTCCAAAAACGAGATACGCACAACACGCGATCATCTGTATGTATTCACTTCTAGAGTTCTCGCTTTGTTTCAAGGTTAGGAAACTAGTTGGTACGAAATCACCGAAGCCTATCGTGGCTAACGCGATGAAGCAAAAGTAGGCGGCGTCGAGGAAACTCCAGTTCTCCCAAGCGGAGAAGATGACCGCTCCAACGCAAATGTAACCTATGAGGAGGAACAACACAATGCCGACTGGTATGTGACAGTGTTCGAGGCTGTGGCTCTGGTGCTGCACGCTTGTGGAAGCGCTGCTGCTTGGGACTGCGCAACTCTTCATCTTGTGGTTCTCCTCGTTCCATATCAAAGGCACTCTGGATGGTGTGTCGTGAGCACATATCCTGACCAGAAAATAAAATTCATTAGGAAAAAGTTTAAACATACAATTTTCAACTAAAACTTAATTGAACCAAATGCACCTTTATTTGGCTCGATTAAGTTAATTGTTACTAGTGTGATGAACAATGCTTGATGAACAAGCTGGTTTTGTTAGAGGTCGAGGTACCAGGGAGCAAATCGTCAACGTCAGACAACTAATAGAGAAAAGCCGCGAATTTTGCAAGCCAACACTGATGTGCTTCATTGACTACTCTAAGGCTTTTGATTGCGTACGCTGGGATTATCTCTGGAAAATCTTACTGGAGATGGGAGTTCCTGAGCACCTGGCAGTGTTAATTGCTAACCTATACAAAGATGGTGAAACAGTTGTGAGAGTCAATGACGCAATATCGGGACCTTTCAAACCAGAGAAAGGGGTACGGCAAGGATGCATACTATCTCCCATCCTTTTCAACATCTACGGGGAGTTCATCATGAGAAGGGCTTTAGATGACTGGCAGGGTGGCATCTCGATAGGCGGGACGAAAATCAGCAACCTTCGATATGCAGACGATACCACTTTAATCGCGTCATCCGAAGAAGAACTGGGCGAACTCTTCAGAAGAGTCCAATATGAAAGCGAGCAGGTTGGTCTAACAGTCAACAGAGCGAAGACTAAAGTTTTAATAGTAGATAGGGCTGGTACACTAACTCGAACTGGAGAACTAAGTGACCTTTAATTTGTCTCTGAGTTTTTGTATCTCGGCTCATTACTGACCAACCAAGGAGGCTGTGAAAAGGAGATCCGGCGACGAGCTCAAATGGCCAAGTCTGCAATGAGCAAATTGACCCGAATATGGCAGAACAGGAAAATATCGAATACAACGAAAAAACGGCTCGTGCAGACCCTGGTTTTCTCCATCTTTCTTTACGGCTCGGAATCCTGGACAATTCGCTCACTGGAGAGAAAGAAGATTGACGCACTAGAGATGTGGTGCTGGCGAAGGATGCTGCGCATACCGTGGACGGCCAAGAGAACCAATGTCTCGATCCTGCAACAACTTCAAATAAAAACGAGACTGTCAAGTATGTGCTACCAGCGTATTCTTCGCTACTTCGGTCACATAACGCGAAGGCAGCCCGACAGCCTGGATAAGCTAATGGTGCTTGGCAAAGTGGAGGGGAAACGACCACGTGGCCGCTCCCCCACACGGTGGTCTGACCAAGTTACCAACCTCACTGGCCTCCAAGTGACCACAGCCCTGAGAAAAGCCGAGGACAGGACGGATTGGAGAAAACTTATAAAGACAGTGACCCAGACCATGGACTAGAGTGGACACGACCTTCAGCAATGAAGTTAACGACCGAGAAGAAGTGTGATAGCTAAGTGATTTTAGTAAAATATGTTTAATTTCACAAAATATTGTATTAACTGTGTAGTTCTGCAAACAGATACAATTTGACAGTAATTTCAATTATAAGAAGAATAAATTATTTATAAGAAGCCGTTTCAACAAAATTTTCTGTGTAGCAGTTTGTAGAAATTTTATTACTGAACACAATTTCTACAAACTCTTCTTCAGGCTCCTTCGCATCGTCAAACTCCTCTTAGTCTATTGAGAAATATTCCTCCGCAATCAACTGCTCGATAACTTGCCCCCGCGGCCTCTGTATCCTCCTTAGCCCACTGGCCCGCGCCGTTTATCATCTAGCTTAGTATGGTTAATAACAAAGTCTACACAAACCCTTCTTCAGGATCCTCTGAATCATCGAGCTCCTCCTGGCTCCTGTTGAGGAACATCTCCCCGCACTCCTCAGCGATCAGCTGCTCGATGGCCTGCCCCCGCGGCCGGTGCACCGTCCCCCGCCCCCTGCTCCGCGCCGGCCCGTGCACTGTCGCTAAACACTTCATGTTGCTCGTTGATTTCTTTCGATCGAGCGTTTGTGTTTGGAGAGCCGATGACGTTTGCGGTTCTGTGAAAATAATATATAAAAAATACACGTCAGAAATTTTGCCACAATATGTTCCAGAATATATTATACGGTAGTAACCGATGTTGGCTTTGCAGCCATTGAACTTAAATAGGTCTGGAAAGATCCCCGGCACCTGTAATTTTTCAGAGTTATGTGTATTTTAAGCAATTAAATATCACTTGCTTTAACCGCGAAGGAAAACATCGTGAGGAAAACCATACATGCGTGAGAGTTCTCCAAAATGTTCTCAAAGGCGTCTACCAATCCGCACATGGATATAGTGGTGGACTGGGCCAGTAATGGGTTGGCCAGCCCAGGTGACATTGCGATGAATTAGGTACATTTTAGTGAGGTGGCCCGAAGAGGCATGGAGTAGAGATTTGTGGAGAAATCGGTGGGAGGCTTCAAATAGTTCTTTTTATTACGACTACAAACTGTACACGCATATTTCATAAATTTCTGGGATAGAGATAACAGATAGGTCCAGTTATGTAAGCGGCCAGCCCCGTACTTATCTCTACAGATAAATAAATAATTGGGCACTTCAGAAAAGTTTTAATGAGAAAAATCCAAGACCTCATAGGTACGTAAAACTTTGTCACTGATCAAACAATGTTGCTATTAGGTACTTGAGAAAATTTTGTGCGGGATTTGGAAATGGACTTTCCAGTTACTGTAGTATGATAAAAATAAATTCAATTTTATGTAATTATATAAGTACTTTTACTCAAAAAGCAATCGATTACAAGCAGTGTAAAATAAAATTCGAAATATAATAATGTGTAGAAATGATTGTTGAAACATAGTTTTAGATATTTAATATTGTACTGGATTATAGAAAATGTTTATTCAATTTATCGAATACTGTTGCGAGATTTTAATCCGATAATAGGTTTACCTGATGAAATGTTGATAGTTCCAGATATTTTATTCTGATTAAAGGTAATGTTTATGTATCTGATAAAATGTTGAAAGCTTTAGGTACCTACGTACATACTAAATTATGATCAGACAATAGAAAAGTTTTGTCTGATTTGCAATTCAGTTTTAGAAAATTTTAGTACCTACGACTAAGATCTCAGACCGGTTGGTATAATATACTCTTTAAATAAATAATATCTTTTTCTTTAAATAAATGATTCTGATCTTCCAATTAAGATACACTTATGCTACGATAGTCCGAGAGAAGTTCAAATTCTATACAAATTTACATTCATGTAAAATGTTTCGAATAAAATGTAATCACCGTATGCTATGTATTTTTTGATGTGATCAAAGCTTATTACTTGCCAATTCATTATTTTTTTGAATAAAATATGTGAAAATTTTTATTGGGAACTAGATAATGCCCACGGCTTCGCCCGTGTGGATTTAGGTTTTTAAAAATCCCGTGGGTACTTTTGATTTTCCAGAACAAAAAGTAGCTTATCTGTAGAAACCCGTCCCTAAAACGGAAAAATCCCGTGGGATCCCCACGATTTCTGAATGCAATTCCTTACAGCATCAGGGTTGAGGAGTTGGATATGTAGGTACCTACTCGAGTTCATTAAATTATAAAGTCTTTAATTGGTACCCCCAATATCAATTCAAATAACCGAAAGTTTCTAAAACCCATTAGTTTTGGGGATCGGGTCTCCTACAGCATCAGGATTGAGGAGTTCGAATCCAAATTTTTTATAGAACAAGGTCGCAATATTTCTCTATCGATTATAAAAAAAATACGCAAATTGGTTCAGAAATCTCGGAGATATCGGTGTACATAGGTAGAAAAACACAACTCCTCCTTTTTTGAAAGTGGGTTAAAATAGTAGCCTATGTTATTCCCTGGTTAATTCTCTACTTGTATGTGAAAGTCTCGTCAAAATCGGTTCAGCCGTTCCGAAGATTAGCCATTCAAACAGACAGACTGACAGACAAAAATTTTAAAAACGTGTGATTCAGTTATGGTACAGTTCAAATAACCGTATGAGCTTAATATGAGGTAGTTATTTCGAAATTACAGACAGACACTTCAATTTTATTTATTATAGTAATAGTAAATATAGTATAGATACTGTCCCTTGTCCCCAGCCACTCGGTCGGCTCTCTCTGTGCCGCAGGACCAATGTACCCAAGGGGGGACAAAAAACTTGAGAGGTGTCAAGGGACACCCGGATGGAACGAAGTTCCTTTCGATTAATTAGTGAAGGCATTGTAATATTTTTTTTAAAATTATTTATTATGTACAAAAATTAACTGGCTTGCTTTCTATAAGAGAGACAGACAGAGAAACACGCGCACGCCGCACGGCTTACAACTATAGCAAAAAGTGTCGTTAAAACTTTTGGTCTTAATTTTTTCCGTCTAGCCCCCTTTCGTAACGCGCGATAAGGAACTTCGTTCCAAAATACATATATTACGTTAAAAATGTGTTTGTTGCTAACCATCATTCAAGGCACCACGCTTCACCCGACCATAAAGTAGCAGCTCGGGGACTCGTGGGCGCCTTCTCAAACACTTGGGAATACTGTCCCCTGTCCCCAGCCCTCGCTCTTATTGTGCCGGGGACCGATGAGCTCGCAGTATATTACGTTAAAAATGTGTTTGTTGCTAACCATCATTCAAGGCACCACGCTTCACCCGACCCAAAGTAGCAGCTCGGGGACTCGTGGGCGCCTTCTCGAACACTTGGGAATACTGTCCCCTGTCCCCAGCCCTCGCTCTTATTGTGCCGGGGACCGATGAGCTCGCAGTATATTACGTTAAAAATGTGTTTGTTGCTAACCATCATTCAAGGCACCACGCTTCACCCGACCCAAAGTAGCAGCTCGGGGACTCGTGGGCGCCTTTTCGAACACTTGGGAATATTGTCCCCTGTCCCCCGCTCTCGCTCTCACTGTGCCGGGGGACCGGTGTGCCCGCGGGGGGAACGACGTGTACTGGTTGTGCTCCGTCGGCTGTGGCAGGAGCCGCTGTTGCTCGTGCAGTTGAAAATGATTCTCCGACTGTAAGAGATAAAGGAGTTATCAGGATTTTCATTCTCTTTTCTGGTTACGGAATTTCCATCTTCGGTGAAATCGTTTGAGTATTTGTGTTCCCCGATAAAAGATAAGGTTAGTTTTATTTGCTCGAAAATGGGTGCAAAAATAGAAGAAATTATTTTCAACTACCTATTATACATATCCGACATACTTTGCACTGTAATGCAACGCATGGTTTAGGAACACATAGAGGACAAATATACAAATGTTCATTTTTATAGGTATAACTAGATTTTTGGGCCAGGAGTCTTCGTGGGAACAACAAAGCAGAACAAGTCGGATAAATTTTCATCATAATCGGATGAATAGCTTAGGAGTACATACATATTATAGACACACATTTATTTTTATTTACTTATAATATATAAATTATATAAAAGAAGATTACTTGCAATAATCATGTTAATACAAGGTGTATTGGATGATTGGAATAACAACAAAGTGCGGCTCCCATCATAAACAGAACGGTTTGAAATTCCAATTAGTATTAGGCAGTAATAGCTAGAGCTGTAGCAAACCGTATGTATTCGGTACTGAGTAACGGGTGCGCCATCTAGTACCGAGTAACGAATCGTTACACACGAATGCATATCGTTACTCGCATTATTCGTATGTATCAACAACAATTCATTTTACCTACAGTATTAGGTAAATAAAAATTTTAAAATAACTTAAACACAAGTCTGATTCAAAATACGGAAATGTGAAAAAATACACCTTACGCAGTTTGGTATGTAATATATATGTATGTTTTCTACAAATTACGAATTTCGCGTCGCCGCGACGTCATATTGTACGCCTAATACGCGTACAGTAACGAATCGAAAGTAACGAAGCAACGAATGAGAGATGCATACGCGTCGCGTATGCAATACGACTCGATTCGTTGCTCTAACATAACCTATTATCATGATAAGGGGTATCAGAAGTAACGAGTAACGTAACGATACGATAGTAACGAGTACTGATTGTAATAGTAACGAATACATACGGGTACACTTTTTCTCGTTACTTTTACACCTCTAGTAATAGCTAATTTGAAACGTAATAACACGAAGCTAATGCAAAATAATCATCATTATGTGATACAAATTATCTGTTAGTCCCTTTGATAAGATTCCGCCAAATTAGACCAGTATTGAAAACCATGGAATAATTCGGTTTCGTTTGCGGTATTATAATTTGTATTGAAAACCGATTTTTGAATAAATTTCATAAATTACATTGATATTTACATTTGCATTATATATTGTACCTACTGCAAGAATAATTGTACACCAATTATCCGATGTGTGAATTCAATGTGTAATTAATTAATACTTTACAAATAATTAATGTAGATATTATTTTATAATTATATATTTAATTTCACTCTCATTTCTATTAATTTTTGCTTTGTTTACTCGTTATTGCAGTGACCGTCACAGCGATGTAAATACGAAGCAATTAATAATTTTATTTATTTACCGTGTCATCTACCAACTGCTTCCTTGGTCTAGCATGTTCGATCATGAGGTCCTGGGTTTGATTCCCGAGTTAAGCCAAAAAACTGTTAGGTATTGGGATTTTCTGTCTTTTTATAATATAAAACGGTGTTAATGCTTTAGTAAGAAAAACCTCCTTACCTCACCATCTTTCCTCCAAGTGTTAGGTACTTTATTCTTAGTGGCACGCAACCACGCTAGTCGCGCCAGTCGTGCCAGAGACGCACCGAGGCCTGCCAAGCATGCCAAGGTCAATGGCACGCCAGCTGCTGCGTATGCCACTGTAGCGGCTCTCCCGGCTGCAGTGCGAGGCGAGACGTTTCCATAACCTGAAATATTATTCAATATTAGCTTCTTAAAATCACTACAAGCTTCTCGATGTTCACACTCAGCGCACATTTGAAGGCTCCGAAAATAAGTCATTTTTGTCATCAACAGATAGACGTCCGGGACTTCCACACACCGAGGTCTTGCGTCGCTTGTATCCAGCAGCTCTCATCTTGTTGAATGTGCCACATTCAATCTTTTAACATCTGTCCACCTAGTGGGAAGTCTGCGATGTCGCCATTCTAACACCTTGGGACCCTAGACCTAAAGATAGGGGTCGCTGGGAACCCGGTCTTGTTTACTCTCCCATAGGTTTGTCTCAAAAATAATCGCGCTGGGCAGGAGTTCCAACGATCATAATATGTTAGACTAATTGCGCCCGTGTCACTGCTGCCTGACAATTTTAGTACTGCCTTAGCCATTAATTTAGTCTAGCCAGTTGGAAATGATTATACCAATTACCATCATCAGTCGGTCCTCAGAGCCTCGTTCAGCACCGTATACATGTGCCATTACAGCAGTTCGCAGTTTGCATTATAGCAGTTCGTACGTGGGTAGGTGAAGTTGATACATGGAAATGAACTCTCTTAGCCTCCTATCTCCTTAGTATCGATGCCTAAATTCCTTAACGGTTCCTATGCAATATCGACACCCTTTCCAAGTAAGCATGTTCCATCATAGGCTGCCTTATATTTTCTCCACCTCAAACTAGAATATACCTCGTTAACTGACGCATACCATCTGAAAGTATAGTAAGTATTTTCATTTAAATAATAGACTTTAATCGGTGGTATAATATGTATATGGTGTACTTAAGTCGTAGGAAACATTTTCAACATTAAAATATCTTAATACTTATTGAAAATATATTCATTCGTTCATTTTAATCCTCAATCAATCACTCGTTATTTAAGAATTACTCGTTCAATTAAATTTAATATTTTATTTTCTTATCCTTCCATTTACCGTAGACAAACAAGGCCTGCCTTATTATGAAGTTTTTATAGGCATAATTAATTAGGTTCATTATTATGAAAAAAAATTTAACCTCAACAAAAACTCGGACACTGATTGATTGTGGTTGGTTCAGAGTTGTTTATTTTTATCCAATTATAACCCAAAGAAAACGTAGGTAGGTACTCAGGAGTAAAATGAAGGCACCTAATGACTTAACTAAACTACTTAATATTAAGTTATCAAGGGCATCGGTAGATATAGACGCTTAAAAGTTTCTGAACTGAAGAAGGTATAATGACATGTAATAGGATATATTATAAAGGTAAAATAGTCGGATAAAATAACATGTTATTACATTAGTCCAACTGAATAAAAACTTGATAGTTCTCGACCGATTAAAGTTAAACAGTGATGATCCGATTTACTATTATTATGCCTGTGGTCTAACTACTCGGTCGGTTGAGTTTGCCTCGCAGCCCCCACGACTGATGACTCTTTCCGAAACTGACAGTCTAACTGGTTAATTGCATTGCTGGAGAGAGTTTCACGAGACTTAAATAATAACAATGATTAATTAAGCAGACTGACCTATTGCGGTGATGCGAGTAATGCAAAATATCAGAGTGCCAGATAACGTCCACTTAATGTCTAGCAATCGGTAGGTTGCATTTGCCTCACAGCTGGCACGTATGATGACTCAAATTAAGCTGTGAGACTAATTGGTTAATTGCATTATTAGAGAGTTTCGTGAGACTTGAATGATAATGATAGATTAGCAAACTGAACTATTGTGGTGATGAGAGTAATGCAAAATATGAGGGCGTCAGATAATGTCTACTTGCTGTTACTATAAATGGTTAATTGCATTGCTAGAGTTTCACGAGAATTGAATGATAAATTAAAGATTAGCAAACTGACCTATTGTGGTGATGAGAGTAATGCAATATTGAGATGCAATGAGAGTAATGAACGCCAGAGAACGTCCATTATCTCTAGCAACTCGGTCGGTTGCATTTGCCACGCAGCTGGTACGACTGATGACTCAAATTATCAAAGCTGTCAGTCTAATTGGTTTATTGCATTAGAGAGAATTTCACGAGACTTGTATTTAATTATTATGATAAAACTTGATAATTATTATTCAAGTCTCACGTGAAACTCTCACGAGACTCGATTAGCAAACTGACCTATTGTGGTGATGAGAGTAATGCAATATATGAGGGCGCCGGAGAAAGTCCATTTAGTGTCCAGCAGCTCGGTCGGTTGCGTGTCCGTTTGTCTCGCAGCTGCCACGATCGATGACTCGAACTTCCGAAGCTGTTCGTGCACTAGTCTGGTCCAATTGCGTTCGTAGAGTACATTAAGGCGTTCTGAAACAATGAGATGAAAACACTTGAGTTTTCTCTTGAGTTGATGATTTCTTGGATTTGAGTAGCGCTACAAAATAAAAGTGCGGACGGGCCACCTGATGTTAAGTGATCCGCTGAACCGTCATTTAAAGTCATAACCAAACCTTCATTAAAAAAAATAATCATACGCATAAAATACTACGGGAGGTCGATGACCAATTGAAAAAGTCATTTCATACCGACTGGAAATTTTAACAACAATAGTTTAGACCGAACCCATCACAGCTCCGAACGTCAGCTGGAGTGGAGTGGTGGAGTTAAGAGTGAGAGCATGTGAAAGTGCTTGAAAATCAGCGCTCCGAGTGATTTTATCCCGGACAAAAATGGTCTTAAATCATTGTTCCGATCATTTTTGATACAGAAACAATCGTCAGCTGCGGCGCCGAGGGTGGGTTATACGTCCGCTACGCGCATGAAGTGCATTAAAATTTTGGCAAAAAAAGTTATTTTATACCTTATGAAATTTATGCAGCAGAATTTTCACACTTTTAAAATAATAAAGAAAATCGTCAGCTGCACTTCTGGTGGGGGAAAGACCGTCAGTCAGCGTGATAAACATTTTGCGTGCTCAGTACATTTAGCCTAGTAAATCTAGGAAAAATATCCTATAGTTTTAAAAATTGGCCAAATGTATTCTTTGGGCCTCCCTCTTGAATATATCCAAAAACCCCATATGGGGGATGCATAACCAGCCGCCATTTTTAATTTTGTCCTTTTTTTCGGTTTTTTTCTCGTATCACGAAAATCTCTACGAATAGCATCATAATTACTTCTGACAAAAGTTTTAACATACAATTTGCCACAAATGTAGTCTCTTGCAATTTTACTCTAAGTTTATTACTTTAGGAGCTTTCACATGCTCTCACTCTTAACTCCACCACTGGTGCGGCAGCTGACGTTCGGAGCTGTGATGGGTTCGGTCTAAACTATTGTTGTTAAAATTTCCAGTCGGTATAAAATGACTTTTTCAATTGGTCATCGAGCTCCCGTAGTAAAACAAAATAAATAGAAAAATAAATGTTTCCAGGATACATCCATCGCCGGGATGCAAATTGCCACAGATATAGGATACAATTTATTTCGTAAAATCAGAATTCCCACGTGATTGGCAAAAACCCTAAATCGAAGATAATATCTTCAATTTACATGGACCGAATCTCGGCGACGGCAGCCAATCTCAACGGAGTTAGAAACACTATATTCCCTTACTCTCATAGTCTGATGAGACGATCTCCGGTTGAGATCTTTTCAGATCGTGTCGGAATACAATAACATTAATAAGTATATTATTACGTCGAAAACCGGAATATATGCTCAAAAATAAATAATTCTCCGATAGAATATTTGTTTTTCGACTTTAACAAATGGGAAAGGAAAGCTGCCACAAAAAGATCCATCAACATTCAAACTCAAATAATATTATCCTAAGCAAATATTTCCTAACAAAGACTTTGACATGTTCGAACAGAATTTGTGTTATGGGCTGAAATTACTTTCAATTGGTTTTGGTTCAAGTACAATTAACGAGCTCTTTAATAGGCCACATTTCATATAACAGTTATTTTCCATTAATATACCCGCTAACTACAAGTACCTAACTTCATACGGGCGAACACATATTGTATCAGTTATTAATTATGAATACAGTGTAGTGGTTGTTTCAGGAGAACCATTAGAAAGAAAATATTAAAGTTGTTTCCATGAGTAAAGCTTTTAAAACATTATGTAGCTACGATCCTTTTTAGGGTTCCGTAGTAAACAAGGAACCCTTATAGTTTCGCCATGTCCGTCCGTCTGTCCGTCTATCCGTCCGTCCTCGGTTAATCTCAGAGACTATTAGTGCTAGAAATCCGTAATTTATCATGAGTATAAATATTAATCACGCCGACAAATTGGTGAAATAAAATTTTGATAAATATTTTTTTTTAGGGTAGCTCCCCTACATGTAAAGTGGGGATGAATATTTTTTTTCTCGTCTACCCCATAGTGTGGGGTATCGTTGAATAGGTCTTTTAAAAATACTGTGGGTGTGGGAACATCATTTTTCGATTCCTAGATCCGTTTGTAAAATATGATGTTTTAAAGTGCAAATTTTTATTAGAGTCAAGTGTCTCCCCCCTCTATCAGCCAAATGGCAGTATATAGGAACTTGAAAAAATTCACAGCAGTAGGGTATATAATCAATTTAAAAGGAAAACTATCACGGCTAAGTAGGGTTCACAGGTTAAGGAGTTATATCTGTTTTTCGAGGATTGTGACTACGGAACCCTACACTGCGCGTGGCCCGCCACGCACTTGGCCGGTTTTTTAATTATGGAAGTCATGTTTTATGATATGACTGAAATAATTAAGGCATGCTCCTGTAAGTTTTACTCTCGTAAGTAGCTTACGTAACTAATATAAATTTGCAAATGTAAACATTCTTGTAAGTTGCTTTATATTTTTAAAATCATAAGTAAACTACGTAAACTTCTTACGTGATTAAAACTGTTAGGTAGACGTAAACGTAAGGCCGACCTTTTTAATTTACTTCTTTTTTTTTAATTTTGAGCAGTTCCCTAAAAATATAAGTAAGTACGTGCTCTACGCTAGAATGAGAAACCATGAAACTAATTGAACGTGCACTATAACGTCTAGATAGGGACTGCGTCCGTGCCGAAACGGTGACAGATTTTCGTTAGGAAACTCGTTACGTCCGCGCTCCTCAATTTTCCATTCAACGTATGCTATGCCAATATTTACAGCACGGTAACCGAAAACGTGTCTTTTGATACGTGCATTTTGTAGGTGTTATTAATTATTATTCATAATTCCGTTGTTTTTTCTCCTCTTAATAAAATAGTAATTAATGATCTCGATTAAGATAAAAAATTGATTAGATATTGTTATGGATCAATTAATGAACGGTAAAAAGGTCACAGCATTTCGCATAAGACAGCATAGCTTTGCCTGTTAACCATTTTCCCCTGAGCTAATGGAGAGCTAAGTTATTCTTCTACAAACGCAACAAGCGATATAGTAATCTTAGAAAAGAGTTACAATGATGAATAACGTGATGATAGATCAACGAGGTAAAAATAGTAGAATACTGCAGCTGTAGAGATACGTTCTGAAAAACTTCCAGTTAGTTCTCCACCTCTTATATTTCAATTCTCGCCGCCTTCTCACCTTACATAGAAATATCCGATAGATGCGATTAATAAAGAATATCAGATATCTCGCTATCATTACAAACTATCTTGACACACTAATGATCGCGGTCCCAATTGGGTTCGCGGACCCGCATTAAAGCCGAACGCTGGGTAGAAACGAGCCTCTATAACAGACGTGCCGATCTGTCGGTTGAAAATTTATACGTTCCAACCTAGTAATAAGTTGGAACAGCCAACGTAAGAAAACATCAACTCGATACGTTTCAACCACACTTCGCAACAATTGTAAATTAAAAATTTAAACCACCCAACATCCCGCTACTAACTAGATCTAGACCAATCCAACGAATACAAACCTTCTGGGCCTTAGAATAAAGCTGAGGTTCCGTTGCCACTTTCCTGTTCCATCTTCAGACCATGGTCGCTGTCAATGTCTACTCATCGGGACTAAATCAACGAGTTCAAAAACGATACTTCTGCTATAGAGTTGGGTATCCTCTACATTTTGGGTGATGCCTCAACATCTGGTCAAGGTGCCATATTCTTGCAATATCACTGAAGTATCTCTGATCACTTGATCAACTAGAAGAGCTGATGATTATAGATAAAACAGCTGAACAGATTTTCTTGAATCATAGTTAAGAACACTCCCAATCAAGTCACCTTTAAAAAAACACTAAATCTATATCAGCTCATTCGTTTGGGAGCTACGATGCCACAGACAAACACATTAAAACTCATTTGCGCCTAGAATGTTATGTTGTTGTGTTATATATGTAAAATAGACTTGTTGATGTAATTAACTCAGTCAGCTTGAAAGATTTTCGAAAAATTAGTGGCTCACATAGGATAAAATTGGAATGTCTGTAAATGCATATAGCCATGAAAAAGCTGAGTTGTAAAATATAAAAGGTTGCCTCAATGGGGTCGGGGGGTCAGTGAACTAAGATGAGATTAAGATCGCATATTCCTGTTTTCAACCTCGTTTTGTATACTAGTGCAGCCTACTCTTGTCAAAAAAGTTTGTGAATATTTTTAAGGAATTTTTAAAGGCTAAGTTGGAAAAATAGAATGAAAAGACAAAATGAAATATAATCTTTATCCCTACTAATAGGTATTATAAATGCATCCTCTCTGTCTGTCTGTTACGCTTTCACCCCTAAACCGTTGAACTGATTTTGGTGTAATTTGGTACAGAGAGATTAGTTCATGAAGAAGGACTATAGACTACCTTTGGTTGCGAAAAAAGGCTTGAAGGGATTGAAATAGGGGATGAAAGTTTGTATGAGATTTGTAAGAATCTACAGTAAGAAAGTACATATTTTATACTGATGATTTATTCGAACTTTAGCACATAATGAGATTGAAATAGAGAATTGCAGACTATCGAAAGTTTATCAGAGATTTACCAAAAATGAGTCTCCTCAAAAATCAATCTTGCGAAATCAAGGTTAAATTCACCTATAAAGTATAAAATTATTGGATGTCTTTTATGCAAAATCACGAATTCAATTGAGACTGTGATCATTAAGATGTCGAGATAGAACACCGGCGGTCGTGCTCGAATTTACGTAAAAATATTCGCTGCTTCAAGTTACGAGTAAGTTGTCAATATTTTTTTGCACATAATCGAATTTACATAATATTAATAGCGACCAACCGCTGCTTCTCTCGCGTGGAATCAGAATTCGCTATACTGTGAGAATTTCGAAATATCCGGCTTTATTTTTTGTTTACATTATTAAGGGAACCTTTGCATAAAATTTTAACTTTCTTTCTTTTAGGTCCTAGGACTTTGGCTAAATTTTGATGTCAGTCAGTGAGGGAATCTGCAGGATTTTTCTTTTTAGTATATAAAATATATTGAATAATAACTACCAAGAATTTGTACTACGAATTTTGTAAAAGTTAATAATGTAGAAAAATATTTTTAATTTCCACTTCACACACCGTGTCTAAAAATATTATAATTTTGTGAAACAAAGGGGATCGACCGGTTTGAATTTTTCGTTGCAAAATTTTTCGCGGATCGGATTTTTATCGAACGCCAATATTTATTCCACCGTAAGTGAATACGTGTCGTTTCATCCCTCCTTGAGTGCCGACCAAACGCTAATATTAGCTAGACGTTCGCACGTTTTACAAACAAGTGGTTTTAACCTTTATTCTTGTATAAACTTTAAATAATGCTACGTCAAATACTTACCTATATCATAAGAAAAATACTTTGCTCAACGTTTTGTTTCATCTCTTTTTCAAAACTAAGATACTTTATGCAGTTGATGTGTTAATTATAACTCTATACCAATGTTTATCAATAAACTTATTACAAGAAAAGTACCAAAAATCGATAAGGTGCGTATATTTTTGAGCTGATAGAATTTTATATTTTCCCCAACGAAACCAAATACCTACCTGTCATTTCAATTTTCAACCCTTTTAGGGAGCCATTCTAAGATAACAAGAGTAGATTTTCAAAGACTCCCAATACCCAAAGGGATCCGAAAATTAGGGGAGAAATTTATCGGAGACATTTTTGTACAATAGGGTATTTGACTAATTTTTGGAAATTGTTTTAAATTATTCTTTATTACTTATTAAAACACACTACATTGATATTTTTCGCAATATCTACAGTATTAAGAATTAAATCAATGATAAAGTTTAAGTTTTGAAGACCACGCCAAAAACGACATTTCTGATCACATAATACGTGTGACGTCACAAATCGCTATGCAAGTCACTTCTCTCGCTCGTTTCGCTTTAGTTTCGGTTGACTTGATAAACTTCAATTATATCAACCAAGTTACGTGCTATCAAGTGACATCACAAACAATCCCAGAGCGTTCACGTTCCTGATAAAATTTCAAAAATTATTATGTTTTATTTCGTGCAAAATATCGCGTAAAATTACATAGTTTAGTTTGATTGAGTGAAATATGTCTTTTTTAGGCTATTATCTGATAAGATGACCACAATCAATAGTATATTTTCAATGTTGTCAAATACCCTATTACGCAAGCTATTATTTTGGAATTTATTTACGCATAAACATACATACGTCTAGCGCTGAGTAGCAAATCTATCTGTATGTGTTACTTACGCTCATAGCTATAAAATCACTGTAAGTATGTATGTATGTTTATTGCGGTTGGGAAACAAAAACTTTATTGTATTGTCAAGACCAAAAAAGGCGAAAGTGGCGCCCTGGACCAAATAGGTATGCGGAAGGGTAGGTAAGCGTAGGATATTTTGTTGATATAGTATAAGTATCTAATTTTTTTTTTAATTCGTGGAACTCTTTGATTTTCCAGAATAAAACGTTTTTTTTTTCAACTACAAGTTAGCCTTTGACTGCAATCTCACCTGATGGTAAGTGATGATACAGTCTAAGATGGAAGCGGGCTAGCTTGAAAGAGGTATGTACCCCTTGATCGGTTTCTACACGGCATCGTACCGGAACGCTAAATCGCTTGGCGGTACGGCTTTGCTGGTAGGGTGGTAACCAGCCACGGCTTAAGCCTCCCACCAGACCAGACCAGAGACAATTTAGAAATTATAGGGCTTACCGTTTACCTGCCTGTAAGCCCTCATACGCATTAGCGGTCAACCGCGTGTGCGGCTAACCGCGCGGCTAGCTGCTTCTACAGAATTTCGTCGCGGTTTAGTGCGTACAAAATGAGCGGTTGCATATAAAAATATAAAAGTGGCTATCCGCGCGGTTAGCCGCACACGCGGTTGACCGCTAATGCGTATGAGGGCTAAAAGTCACGTTAAAATCATTTTAGCCATTCCGAAAACAGACAGACAGACCAAAAATCTGAAAATCAGAGTTTGTGTGGAAAAATAGGTTCAAATAATCGTATGAGCTTTATAAATTAGAGGCAGTTATTTTGAAATCACAGATGGATACTCTAATTTTATTTATTTAGACGGAAAAAATGACAGTGACCATACTTTCACCGTAGTCGCGAATATAAACAAGTATAAATTAAGAATTAAAAAAACCCCGACATTCGCCATTTTGTGGCGGCGGCCATCTTGGATTTGCAATAGTGCTATTCTACTAGTCAAGCCCTTTCATTTGATACCCATATTAAGGGAGTTGTGAAAAAATATGTAATCCGCCATTTTGTGACGACGGCCATGTTGGACCAATTTTCATCAAACATAGCTAACAACACTCTCGACTAATTCACCTTCCAAACAAAAAAAAACCGCATTCAAATTGGTCCAGCCGTTTGAGCGCTACAGGGGAACAGACAGACACACACACACACACTCACTCACACACACACACACACAGACACGTCAAACTTATAACACCCCGTCGTTTTTGCGTCGGGGGTTAAAAATAGAGATGTTCATGAAAATATATGCAACGGAGCTTATAATAGATAGAACGACGACGCGACGAAACGGCTCGTTTAATAAAATAAATAATGCGAAGAAACTCGGAGGCTTTGTCAGCAAATTGTTTGTCATTTGTCGGTCACGCGAAATATCGCTCCGTCATTGTTGTTTCCCTCGATCAAACTTCCTTATTATTTGGCAGTGTTTCTGCTTTTGTGTGGCTATAGATAATGCTGATTTATCGCTTATGTTGCAGGGGAAGTTTGTGGCTTTTTATGCTGGTGAATATATGCGACGAAGGGTATTATTGAGTAAATCATTTATGGGAAAGAATAGGCTTTGTCAGCAAAAACTTCCAATATTATTTGTCAGTGTAGCTTGTAATGCTGATTTATCGCCTAATACCCTATCCCAGTCTTCATGAGTCCATGACACATAATTTCGAGCGAAGCTAAGCCTTGCAACTCGATGTCCACGGAGTAATTTAGGGCTGCGTGCCGGTTGATGACTGTGTATATTAGCAGCGAGAAGCCTCCTCCTGACCTTCCATAGACTAATTTGCACTTTTCTTACATCTTCGAGGCTGTTCTTGAGGTCCACATAAGAAGATTTGTGATTTCTCAACGCTTGACTAACTAGAAAACGATCAACGACGAACGATCCCGTTGTTCGGTACATGTCTTTCTGCCAGAATCAGGCTTTCTCTTGACGGAACCGGTCTCTTGATAGCGCTGCCAGGTCCTTTGAACTGTCGACCGACTCACATTTAGCCTCTGAGCCACGAAGCATTGACTGCAACCTTCTTCAAGCAGCGCAATAATTTTGCTCGCTTTTATCACTTTATCTACCATTTTCGAGATTGCTAAATAGCAATAACAATACTTTGAAATGTCAAGGACATCAGATAATTTAATAAAAATTGATAAAAAGTTAGAGTCGATATTAACTATAGGGAATTCGCGCCACAAAATGTAGTGAAAAGTTGTTTTCTTTGAAAACCAGGCTCAGTCAAAAATTTTAATTTGGAATGTACTCTTATAAACATTATGGCACTTTTCTAACTGGCCAGTAACATGTTCAAATGATTAAAACCTTTTTGGTATTTTATTTTTTTCAGCCAGGAAGAAAATCGAAACCGCCCGTTTTTTTTGCAAATGAGTGTATATATTTATATAGTACCTATACCTAGCACGAATGGTATCTTAAAGTCAATCATTAAAGGGAAGGTACAAGCATTGTCAGCGAAAACTTCCTTATTCTACCTGTTTAGTGTTAGTAATAGTTACGGGGGTCTAATTAAGGGGATAAAGAGAATTTATGCGATATTTGATAAGCCGTAACTTAAAAACTCTAAAAAGTGAAAGTGTAGGTATAAGTCTTTACTTCTCACATTTTTGCTAAGAATCCAGATCGTTGTAGCTATAAATTATATATCACAAAATATTATAGTCACAATGTACTAATTGTGATGCTATGTGGCTCTGTCATTTGCTCGAAACGCCGTGGTGTGGAATTCGGCAATATCCGAATACGTGACGTAATAATTCATCGTCGAAATGAGACGTAAAGCCACAAGTAGTACATACACGCAATAGAACATTTCGCCATACGTGACATATCACACATACATTTGCATGTCTCAGCAACTTATACGAAATGACCCATGATCAAAAACGAGCTCTCTGAGAAGAGTATTCTTATACGCGGCGTGATAAATACTACAATTCCTTCAATGTAATCTAAATTATCCTTTTTAATTATTATAAGTCTTTTCGTCCAATATCCCTCAGTGTCTGAAGACGAAAGTCTTCGAACAGTGCGTGTTGCCAGTGATGACTTACGGATCTGAGACATGGTCGCTAACAATGGGCCTCATAAGAAGGCTCAGGGTCACTCAGCGGGCGATGAAGAGAGCTATGCTCGGAGTATCCCTGCGGGATCAAATCAGAAATGAGGAGATCCGCAGGAGAACCAGAGTTACCGACATAGCTCATCGAATCGCGAAACTGAAGTGGCAATGGGTGGGGCACATTGTTCGAAGAACTGATGGACGTTGGGGTCCTAAGGTGCTTGACTGGCGACCTCGCACCAGCAAACGTAGCGTTGGAAGACCCCTCACTAGATGGACGGACGATCTCAAGCGAGTCGCTGGTAGCCGATGGAAACAGGCGGCACAAGATCGTGTTCTGTGGCGATCCTTGCAAGAGACCTATATCCAGCAGTGGACGTCTATTGGTTGAGACGATGACGACGAATCTAAATTATACCGTATGGTGAAAATAAAGGATAATGTAATGAGGTCTCACCAACATTCCAAAATTAATTATTATCATTAAACTAAAACGCTTCTCTTACTTCGCAGAAAACTGATTACTTTATTCGAGCCTTCAAAAGCAGTTAGTTGCTCTTTCGACTCCCAATTAAAAGTTAGACACGTAGCAAATACCTAGCGTTCTTGGTAGGAATGTGAGTTAGGTTTGTTTCGGTTGGACGGATTTTACGTAAACATTTCGCAAGGAATTCTGCATCGATGTGCAAAGGAAAATTAAGTAGGGTTGGAACACCGGTTTCCGGACACGCACCTGTTATCGTCCACCGAGCGGATCACTCTTAAGGAATGCTTAAAAATAGAAACATTATAAGACTCACATAAAAATAATGCATCTCTATGCCAACTTGAATGTCTTATCAAGACACAGAGAAAGAAAAAAGTCTATTTCACTTAAGTTTCTTCGAAAACAAAGCGATCGAGTTTTGAGTATGCAATTAAGGAATGAAAACGAGCCGTGTGGAGCAAAAAAATTAGTGGCATGCTTCAACTATCACGGAAAGTTATTAAACATTTTACTATAAGATTTAGTTTGATTCTTCTTTGTAGCACTTACTTATGTTTCATAAAATACTGTGAACGTGTTTTTTTACTTTTGATTATATTGGAACACAAAAAAAAGGGGTGGACGACAACTAGTTCACTATTTTCTTAAGAAAACCTGTTATCGTCCGGGCGGTCAAACACAGGTTTAGCGTCTTAATTTTAGGTAGTCCTATTATCAATCGAGGTGTGAACAAAATTGGAATTAAGTTTATTAATTCTAATCCGATACACATACACTAGTTAGTGACTAGTCTTCGTCCACTTTTTTCTCATCGTATATAAAACTATAGGTCTTCAAAATCACGCGTGGACGATATCTAAATTTGCACTGAATAAATATTCTAAGTTTCGACCGCCAAGCTATTATTTAAAAATAAATAGATTTAGTAAAAATATAAATAATTAAACTTGTTCGACAAAAAAATTACCTTATATTTTATGTGTTTCTCTTTGGAACTTCGATATATTTATAAGTTAAGATAGTATTGTCGATCATTATAATTTGTGGACGAAATTTAAAATAGAGAATCTGAAGTGCACCCGTTATCCGTCCACCTATATTTTAAACTGTATGAAAAACATATATTTTTTAATATTATGTTATTATTTAGGCGAATTTTGATTATTACTCAAATATCTATAATTTATTTTTAATTAATCTACAAGTTAGTCCTTGACTGCGATCTCATCTGATGTTAAGTGACGATGCAGTCTAAGATGGATGCGGGATAACCTGAAAGAGGTATGGCAGAATACGTACCCTTAAACGCTAAATGACTTGGAAGTAAGACATACTAGACTAGAGGACAATTTTGAAATTATTAAATTGAATTTACCAAATTGCTCTGCCGAGAATCAAGTAGAGGACCTTCCACTAATAAGACTCACCCCTGCGCCAGGGAGGCTGCCAAATTATATGTACCTACTTTTATATAATGTAAGTGCGATGTGGTAAAAGACGATGCAAGATAGATAGGCGCAAAGCTGGTAAAGATATTATATCATATTGTAGACCCTATAAACCACGTTAACAAGGCTATAGTTTTATTACCTGTTTTATTTTAAAACAAGCAGTTGACCGCTATTGCGTATGCGTAGAAAGACCACATCACTTTGTATAAAGTACTCTATCATCCTGTGAAAGTTCTGTCAAAATAGGTTCAGCTGTTTTGAAAAGTAAGTATTATATGAATAGACGAAAAACAGAAAAACATTTTTTTATGGTTAACGGTTAACGGTGGCTTTTTAATAATGTATAAGTAAACATAAGTTCACTAATAAAAACCCATATATTTCGAAAACACGGACAGGAAGTTAATTTTAATTGGTATAGATATTAAATACATATTAAAGTGGTGTTAATATTACATATTCAATTACTTACTCATTACATGCATACTTTTTCATAGTAAATTTCTCATAGAAATCAGTGGACGGATAACAGGTACAAGGGTGGACGATAACTAGATTTAGTGGACGATAACCAGTGAAATCGGCATTTTCAGCTTTTTATTAGGATTAAAAAAAAACTAGTTATCTGACTAAAAAAATACTAACGTGCAATGAAAATAGACTATATTAGAAGTATATACCAACAAGTTTTTGTTTAATTTTTTTTATAGAACATATATTTTCACCCTCTCAAACTCAGTAACTCCACTAAATGGACGATAACCGGTAAGAATACCCTATACCAAAGTGAGAAAGTTTTAAGCCAGTTTGATTATGTTGGAACTATTCTAAGATTTAATAATAGTCTATTATGACATACTTACCTAATTCTTGCATTTTTGCAAGTATATGGTGTGTTTTAGCATTTTGTTGTCAAAGACATTAATAAGTTCTTAAGAAGTGTTCATTAACATAACAAAAATTTAAGTTTAACAGTTTTATTTGACCTACAATATTAGTTTATATCGTTCCATCAGATTTGAAAATTTGTAACCCGAATTTTACAAAATACTAGCGGAATACTAGCGGACCCGGCAGACGTCGTCCTGCCCGGTGACATACTGACATCAGTGCAACCTACCCGGTCATCAAAGTACTAATATCGCAATTAAAAAATAGGGGTTGGTGATAGAAGAGTGAAAATTTAGGATTGTATGTATTTTTGTATGTTGTATCATAAAAAAATTAAAACTAAAAATTTTGTCTAAAAAATTAAAAATAAAATTTAGGGGTGGACTACCCTTAACATTTAGGGGGATGAAAAATAGATGTTGGCCGATTCTCAGACCTACTCAATATGCTCACAAAATTTCATGAGAATCGGTCAAGCCGTGGAACGAAAATTGTGACACGAGAATTTTATATATCAGAAATATTAACATTTAGGGGGATGAAAAATAGATGTTGGCCGATTCTCAGACCTACTCAATATGCTCACAAAATTTCATGAGAAACGGTCAAGCCGTTTCGGAGGAGTATGGGAACGAAAATTGTGACACGAGAATTTTAATTATAAGAAATATATTGTGTGAGAAGTTCCAAAAATCGGTTCAATAGAAGTAATAATTGAATATTCCACGCAAGTTTTGAAACAAATATGAAAGTGAATCTAAATAAAAAGAGAAGAAGAAATAAGAAATACATGAATAATGTACTTATAGAAGTTTTGTGGATTTCATTGTAATTTTAATAAACTTTGTTTCTTATTAGTTTTTAGTTCTCGGTAAAAAGTTTTTGCACTAGTAGATTTGATTAAGGAACTCTACTTTAAACGTGTTCTGCCACACCGTTTTTTTTTTTCATTTACCTGATTGACATTTATACCTCCGGCATTGAAGGTTAATAGTGTGTTTTACCAGCGCTGGGGTTGACGCCAATCAATGGAAACACACAAGTTGGCGTTCAGCCAACTAATTATTCATGTAAATGGAAACTACACAGCGTACCGTTTGACAACAACTGGCATTGTATGAGGTTAACCTTTTCCAATTGGTACGAGACCTGCTTAGGACTACGTCTATTATCTCACGGTATTAGGTTCGTTATTATAATATTCCATACTAGATGATGCCCACGGCTTCGCCCGTGTGGATTTAGGTTTTTAAAAATCCCGTGGGAACTTTTGATTTTCCAGAACAAAAAGTAGCCTATCTGTAGTAACCCGTCACCAAAACGGAAAAATTCCGTGGGATCCCCACGATTTCGGAATGCAGTTCCTTACAGCATCAGGGTTGAGGAGTTGAATATGTACCTACTCGAGTTCATTCAACGATAAAGCCTTTAATTGGTACCCCCAATATCTATTTAAATAACCGACAGTTCCTAAATCCCATTAGTTTTGGGGATCAGTTCCCCTACAGCATCAGGATTGAGGAGTTGGAATCCAAGTTTTTTGTAGGACAGTGTCGCAATGTTTCTCTATCGATTAAAAAAAAAATTACGCAAATCGGTTCAGAAATCTCGGAGATATCGGTGTACATAGGTAGAAAAACACAACTCCTCCTTTTTTGGAAGTCGGTTAAAAAAGTAGCCTATGTTACTCCCTGGTTAATTCTCTACTTGTATGTGAAAGTCCCGTCAAAATCGGTTTAGCCGTTCCGAAGATTAGCCCGTTCAAACAGACAGACAGACAGACAGACAGACAGACAGACAGACAGACAGACAGACAGACAGACAGACAGACAAAAATTTTAAAAACGTGTGATTCGGTTATGGTACCGTTCAAATAACCATATGAGCTTAATATGAGGTAGTTATTTCGATATTACAGACAGACACTTCAATTTTATTTATTAGTATAGATTAATAGTATGTTGTATTGAACGGCCGTAATGTAGGCCGTTATTATATTGGTTGGCTTGATACAATAGAAATAAGTAGGTACGTAATGTAGTCACAGCTTATTAGGTAAGGCGACTGCTAGCGATACATTTAAAATCGTCCTTTTACCTATTATAAGGTCGCCATTCTAGCATCTTGGACCCCAACTTGGGACGTTGTTCGAGCTATGTATGCCCGCCCCACCTATTACTATTACTACTTTAGTTTCGCGAATCGATTAGCTAAATGTCGGTATTAGCTATCTTTGGTTCTCCTTCGGATCTCCTAATAAGCATCTTACAAGATAATTATTGACGTGATTTATTTTATACCTCCCCTTAATTATATTTAATGAACATTAATAGACTCAAATTTAATTCTTCTTACACACGTAATTAACGAGTTTTCTGCTGAAAAGGAAAATCTTATTAATAATTTCCATTCAAGAGTTTCAGCTATGTGAATTTCAATTAAGTGTTGAATAATTATACCTACGGTCCTACGGGTAAACTGAGATTTATAATAGGTAAGCATGCTATAGGTAAATTCTTCAAACGTAAATAGGAAATAATACACTTTTTTCTTTATTTTTAGGATTTAAGATGCAAGGGTGTAACTAAAGTTTAAAATTTTGAGTTTCGACGACCTACTATTGTGTCTTCTTCTTCTTCTTTAGGTGCCTCTCCGACTAGCGAAGGTTGGCCGTCAGAATTTTATATTTTGCCTTGTCTCTTGCGAGGGCGGCTCTCGTTATGCTATATTATTGTGTGCTGTGGCCCAAATGGAAGGGCCCAGCCGGGCCTATTTAAGAATTTATTATTTCTAAATTAATCCAGATGTGGTCTGGTTGGAGACCACCCTATTGGTTAAACACTACCGCAAAGTGATATAGCGTTCATGTACGATGTAAAAATTGGTGAGGGGAATGGATTTGATAGACTGCCCTTCTAGGCTAGAACGCTCCAAATCTTTAACTGCATCGTCAATTATACTATCAAGTAAATATGCTTTTGATTGCCAACTTGTTATCTTGTAATTGATATATAAAAAACAAACTGACAGCAAATATAGCCAACATATTAATCTATATTGCCGTATCTAGATAGATTACTACTTAGCATTGTAAGGAGCGTTTTCAAGAACAGTGCAACGGGTGAGGTTTTAAGTATCGACTTTCGATTTATTGTTATCCGATTATGAATTCCGTACTTCATCTCAGCAGATCTTCATCTGATCTTCACGGGACTTAAATGGGGCCAACCTGATAGCTATTCCAGAATTTAATAAATTCTACTTTCGACAAAACTTTTCCTTAACTCCCCGACGCAAAAACGACGGGTGTTATAAGTTTGACGTGTCTGTGTGTGTGTGTATGTGTGTGTCTGTCTGTTCCCCTGTGGCGTTCAAACGGGTGGACCGATTTGAATGCGTTTTTTTTGTTTGAAAGGTGAATTAGTCGAGAGTGTTGTTAGCTATGTTTGATAAAAATCGGTCCAAGATGGCTGCCGCTACAAAATGGCGGGTTACATATTTTTCACAACTCCCTTAATATGGGTATCAAATGAAAGGACTTGACTAGTAGAATAGCACTATTACAAATCCAAGATGGCCGCCGCCACAAAATGGCGAATGTCGGGGGTCTTTTAAATTTTTAATTTATACTTGTTTCAGTTGGTTAATAAAGATGTATAAAAAAGGCACAATTCCACAATGAATTTCTTTGTGTAATCCTGAACAATAAACTCTTCGTACCTGCTACAATAATATTATCCAAATCAAACAGCCATTGTGAGCCAATACCATTAAGGTTTCTCTGAAATTTAACTTTTCAATGTTTATAAAGCTTTCATTTTTATATTAATTCTAGGAATGGGTATACATGCTATTTTATTTTTTACCTAATGCTATTTTTTTCGTTAATACGCAAATGCTTTTATCGTGCATAATGCTATTGCATTTATAGTGCTTTATGACATGTTTTTTACGTTTTACTACGATTCATTTAGGAATGTATTGCCGTAGAAATAAAATTTGTGCAGTAATCACACAGACCATCAAGCAAACGCTGCTTGATTCACGGCCTACATGGTCACTTGATATTTTAAGTCAGTAAACGAGGCTGTGTGGCTCCATAATGTTTTATTGTGCAATAAGTACTCGCAATTCTTATTATAATTACACTACAGTTAGTAAATAAAACATTACTGTATGATATGTAATACGTACTTACTAAAAATAAGCAGCTATAACATTTTTCAATCCATTTCAGTGTCTAGAACGCTAAATTGTGGAAAGGTTTTGCTAATAACCAGCCACAGCCGAATGTTTGTAAAGTAGTTAGTTCAGCTGGAGATTGTCCCACACTGCCCTTACTGATATTCTGTCTGTCTCCATTCCAGAATGCGTTCGCCCCAGCGGCCTTAGTTCTGCAGCAGACATGACCAGTCTTTCAGCTTGATCAATACTATATAGAGTGGTGGGACTTAATAAAGTCTGATTTTGTAATTCCGTGGAATTCTGACGTTTCTTAATATTACCAGAGATAAAATAGTTCTCACAAAAAAGTCAAAACTTAAATAAATACTTGATTAGATGAAGAAACGATAGAAAGTAGAAATTATACTTAAATAGATACTTCAGGTAGTTTAGTTTGGGGTTAAATCGAAATTCAGGTGCTGTTTTTCATACAAATAACTCATTCTATTTTTAAAATGACAACTGTCAGAATTCCACTGTATTAAAAATCAGACTATAGCTGGACTATAGATACTGAAGCGTAATTTTGTAACTTCCATTAGCTATAACTAGAAAGAGAAAAAACGTGTCTAAAAACATTAAATATAACAAACAGTCTGACCTGATCAGCTCCATAGGCTTTATCAGTAATAGAGAGTTCTAATCTACAGCTGTCAATTAGCTACGGCTATTCATTAATTTGGGGAAAATGTTTGTAAAAAACGTTGTCTAACAGACCGGCCTGGCTGCTCCAAAGGCTTTATCAGTGATAGAAAGCTCAAAGCTCAAGCTGTCAATTAGCTACAGCCATTACATCAATTTGGGGAAAACGTGTCCAAAAACCTTGTGCCTGTCAATTTGAAACGGGTTCGTAGGTCTGGGCGTTCGGAGGAAAACCACAAAGCAGCGTCTCTCTTACTGGAAATCAAATATTAGCGCTGGTAAAATTAGATTTGTGAATTATGTATTCCAACTTTAAAGTGGCCTGGTCTTGAAGGCGCACTTTAAAGTTAAAATAAATTTCAATAATAAATTGACAAAAGCTCGTCGAAGAAGTTAAGATAACAAATTGTCAATTAACGGTATTTAAGTCAACCCCAGAAGGAATCCAAAAGTTTAGCGCTATAACAAAGTAAGGGTTTTATCTATTACGTGTTGGGTTTTGCGCTACGGCCCACGGAATTCAAAGTCCTTCATCATAAAGTTTAAGGTGTTACGTTTTCCATACTAACTTCATGTTACCATTCAAGAGCGAATGGATTATATATTATTTACACTGAAATTACATCGCACAGCCTTAATATAATTTTTAATTTGCGCGAAATTATATTTACATAAAGAAACCATTAAAAACTCCTAGGCAGTGGAAAGAATCTACGATCATACTTTTATATAAAAAAGGGGACCCTCACATTATAATCAACTACCGCCCAATTAGTTTATTGCCATGCCTCTATAAGCTCTTTGCCTCTTTAATAGAGAAACGAATAAAAGGAATAATAGAGTCAAACCAGCCAATTGAACAAGCTGGGTTCAGAACCGGATTCTCAACAATCGATAATATCCACACCGTTGAAATTCTGATTGAAAAATTTCAAGAATACCGGAAACCTTTATATGTAGCATTTATTGACTACCAAAAAGCATTTGATAGCTTAAAATATCAAGCGATATGGAAGTCGCTACAAGCATTAAATATAGACCAAAAATTTATAAATGTACTAAGATACCTCTACGAGAATAGCACCAGTCAGATTCGCCTAGAATCAACAGGTACAACAATCCCCATCAAACGAGGAGTAAAACAAGGAGACCCATTATCTCCGAAAATTTTTATTGCGGTACTGGAGTCTGTACTAAGCACATTAAAGTGGGAAAAGCTCGGTATTTATATTCAAAGGAAATATTTGAACCATCTGAGATTCGCCGACGATATAGCCGTATTTTCGGAGAACAGCGCACAAATGCAATGTATGTTGGACTCCTTGAACAAAAAGAGCAGAGAGGCAGGCTTAGAAATAAATTTCAGTAAGTCAAAATTGATGACTAACAGTACAGAGACTCCAATCATGATAGAAAACTCTTCTATAGAGTATGTCAAGAGATATATCTATTTAGGAAAACAAATCTCTTTCGACAGAAACAATAACGAAGAAGAAATAGAAAGAAGAACTAAATTCGCTTGGAACAAATTTTGGAGTATGAAAGAAGTTTTAAAAAGCAAAATGCCAATGAATCTCAAGAGAAAAATTATGAACTCCTGTATACTACCTACGCTGACATATGGCTGTCAAACCTGGAAGTTTACAAATAAAACTAAAAGATTACTAACATCCTGTCAAAGAGCCATGGAGAGAAGTATAATGAAAATCAAAAGGGTTCATAAAATCCGCCATTCCCTCATCAGACAACAGACCAGGTTAACCGATGTTCTTTCATACGCACTCAAAGCTAAGTGGAAATGGGCTAAGTTAAGGCTAAAGCTAAGTGGGAATGGCCATGTGGCAAGACTCACAGACAACAGATGGACAATTAGAATAACGAGGTGGCCGGGCCCAAAAGGTACACGTGGTAGAGGTAGACCATTTTGCCGTTGGGACGATGACATCATAAAAGCGGCTGGACCCAACTGGATGTTAAAAGCCAAAGAACGAACGAAATGGGCTAGTCTGGAGGAGGCCTTGACCTGAAAAGGGTTCTTCAATATTTATTTTTTCATGTAAATTAATATTATATTTTAAAAAACATACTTAGTTTAAGTTCAAGTTTTAGTTTAGTAATTATAGTTTTAAATTATTAGTTATGTTTACTTGGAAGAAATAAAAGGCTTTTTTATTTTTTACTAGCTGTTGCCCGCGACTTCGTCCGCGTTAAAAATTTTTAAACGGGAACCCTTTGTTTCCCCGGGATAAAATAGTAGCCTGTCACTTTCTAGGTCCTGCAAAAAATCACGTCAATCTGTAGTTAAATGTCCGATGATAATAATATGTCGAAAGGAAACCATTTTACCCCCCTTGGGGTGGATTTTCGTCAAATTTTTTTTAGCTTATGCCTACCCCCTAGAAAGAACCTAACTTCCAAATTTCAAGTTAATAATAACAATAACTAAAACTTCACATAAAAAGTTTCATCCCCTTTTTTACCACCCTTAAGGGAAGATTTTCCAGAACAACTTATATAGGTTTTTATTATTTAAAATTTATATTCTCAATGCTTATTTTCATATCTGTAACTTCAAAAACATAAACTTCATATAACCTTCCTACCCCCATTTTACCCCCTTTGGGGAGGATTTTCGTGAAATATTTTCTAGGCTGATATCTAAGCCCTAGAATGAACCTACCTTCCAAATTTCAAGTTGATAATAACAATAATTAAAACTTAACATAAAAACTTTCAACCCCTATTTTACCACCCTTAAGGGAAGATTTTTCAGAACAACTTATATAGGTTTTTATTATTTAAAATTTATATTCTCAATGCTTATTTTCATATCTGTAACTTCAAAAACATAAACTTCATATAACCTTCCTACCCCCATTTTACCCCCTTTGGGGAGGATTTTCGTGAAATATTTTCTAGGCTGATATCTAAGCCCTAGAATGAACCTACCTTCCAAATTTCAAGTTGATAATAACAATAATTAAAACTTAACATAAAAACTTTCAACCCCTATTTTACCACCCTTAAGGGAAGATTTTTCAGAATAAAATACACAGGTTTATATTATTTAAAACTAATAATCTAAATGCCGATTTTCAGGTCTGTAACTTTAAAAACATAGGACTTTCATACAAACTTTCTACCCCCATTTTACCCCCTTAGGGGAGGATTTTAGGGATACTAAATAGCCTATAACCTTCCCAGGAATTTGTACTACCAAATGCAAAAAGAATTTTTCAAATCCGACTGGTACTTCCAGAGATTAGCGCGTTCAAACAAACAAACTCTTCCGCTTTATTATATTAGTATAGATAAGATACTAGATGATGCCCACGGCTTCGCCCGTGTGGTTTGTAAAAATCTCGTGGGAAGATTTTCCAGAACAAAAAGTAGCCTATCTGTAGTAAGTAGTAACCCGTCCACAAAACGGAAAAATTACGTGGGATCCTTACGATTTCGGAATGCAATTTCTGAGGTCATTCAACAATAAAGTCTTTAATTGGTGTCCCCAATATCAATTTAAATAACCGACAGTGCCTAAATCCCATTAGTGTTGGGGATCAGATCCCCTACAGCATCAGGATTGAGGAGTTGGAATCCAAATTTTTTGTAGGACAGTGTCGCAATGTTTCTCTATCGATTAAAAAAAAAAATTACGCAAATTGGTTCAGAAATCTCGGAGATATCGGTGTACATAGGTAGAAAAACACAACTCCTCCTTTTATGAAAGTCGGTTAAAAAAGTAGCCTATGTTACTCCCTGGTTAATTCTCTACTTGTATGTGAAAGTCCCGTCAAAATCGGTTCAGCCGTTCCAAAGATTAGCCCGTTCAAACAGACAGACAGACAGACAGACAGACAGACAGACAGACAGACAGAAAAAAATTTTAAAAACGTGTGATTCGGTTATACTATCGTTCAAATAACCATATGAGCTTAATATGAGGTAGTTATTTCGATATTACAGACAGACACTTCAATTTTATTTATTAGTATAGATTTATTTATTTAAAGAAAACATTACATAGACAGCTTAATTATTATAATAGCCATCTATTAAACGCTGTTTTGCCTAGCTGACCGAGATGGCTTTACTTCACTTTTAGCTGTTTATGTAATGTTTTCTTTATGTAAATAAAATTTTCCGCAAATTAAACATTAAATTAAGGCTGTGCGATGTAATTTCAGTGTAAATATATAATCCATTCGTTCTTAAATGGTAATAAATTAGTATGGAAAACGTACCACCTTAACAAGTATAAATTAAAAATTTAGAAAACCCCCGACATTCGCCATTTTGTGGTGGCGGCCATATTGGAATTGCATAATTCTATTCTACTAGTCAAGCCCTTTCATTTGATACCCATATTGAGGGTGTTGTGATAAAATATGTAATCCGCCATTTTGTAGCGGCGGCCATTTTGGACCGATTTTCATAAAACAGACTAGCTAACAACACTCTCGACTAATTCACCTTTCAAACAATAAAACCGCATTCAAATCGGTCCACCCGTTTGAGCGCCACAGGGGAACAGACAGACAGACAGACAGACACACACACACACACACGCACACACACACACACAGACACGTCGAACTTATAACACCCCGTCGTTTTTGCGTCGGGGGTTAAAAATGCTCATGCGGAAAAAGCTTAAAATGGCGTTACATTGAATGATGTGCACCTGATTCGGGGAATCCAATTAAATGCACGCGGCAACACATCGGCCGCATTACCGTCCCATCGGCGTTTCAATCGAATCGCAATCAGACTACGTCATCCAGATTGGGGATTGAAGTTAGTTCCGGACTGCCATTAAAGTGTTTCAAAACGATTTGGTTGTATAAACAGTTTTCAGTTCTAGAATAAATTTTCCGCTAAACCAATCAGTTTATTTAGACCCATCTTTGTCAGTATATTAAATTACTTAGCTTGTTAACCATTATGAGTATTTCATAATTTACAATAATTCCTACAATACGCGATCAGGCATGAAGGAGTGCGGGCGATGATATAGGACGCGAGTTCCTCATACGTCGCTTGCACATTGTACTTATTGTTGAACTTATGTCTGTAGTAATAAAGTCAACCAGTTAAATTTTTGCAATACAAACGCCAACAGGACACATCTACGTAAACGCAGACGTCCTACAAAAAAAGGTTCTACAAAATTCGAAATAAGTATGACCATTTGATTTTTGAAGAGAAATAGAAAAAAAAACGCGAACACATGTAAAGTAAAGCAGACTACAATGTGTATTAAGCACAGGTATTGAGATAACATGCAATCGGTCGCATGCTTATCGTCACTGTAGAAAAAAATCTACCTCAAGCAAAAAAAAAATATACATCTAAACTGCTGACAATAATATTTGAAATGTAAACCACAAAAGCCCATACAAATAACAGCATGTATGCAGTACATATTTGCAGTCGAATAAACGTCGGTTTTTATCAGTTAGAATATTGTTATTTATTGGATTTACCTAAGGCTCCATTTTAACAAGGCTTAAGATAAATCCATTTATGTGAAGTATCTGCTTATTTCGTCTGACATTGATTTACCGTCTGGTATCTGTATTGTTTTGAATTAATTGATATTTTTAAAAATTGAATATTCTCTTGTTTTAAGTATAATTTTTTTTAATTAATATTACAATAATTACTGCCTTGTAGGTCTAGTGGTTAGTATATTCAACTGCAGATCACGAGGTCCTGGTTTCGATTCCCGGGTCGGGCAAATAATTGTCAGGTATTGGGTTTTCTGACAAGAAATTCTCAGTAACAGCCCGGAGTGGTAGTTGGCGGTGTTTCACCCTCGTGCCTTGGAGAGCACGTTAAACAGTAGGTCTCGATTATTATCACTATCATGTGACAATAGTCGTTAAAGCCCACCAACTCGCAGCACCATTGGAGCAGCGTGGCGGGCCTAAGCTCTAAATCCCTCTCTCCTACGAGAGAGGAGGCCTGTGCCCAGCAGTGTGACGTTAAAAGGCTGTAGTGGTGATGATATACTTATTATTATCAATAATAACAAATGAGCCAATGGCGAAACATACATCCATACACGATACAAATCGAATTGATGGCCTCTACCTTTCTGCAGTCGGTAATAAATATCTGAGAACGTTCTCGATGTTATTAGAACTTTAATAAAAGTAGGAGTAATATTCGACGAAGTATAATTTAAAATTGTAAGCGTAAACGTGAGCTCGCTTCGCAAAGGAAATCAACCATATTTACCTTTGAATTGAAAAGGAAAAGTTCTATAAAATGCATGCATAAACACATACATTTTGTAGATAAGTACGATTAGGTAATTACATTGTAAGTAATTTATTAAATCACACATTGAGTGTGACTCATATTATAAAGGCGAAAGTTTGTGTATATGTATGTAGTTTGTTACACTTTAACGCCGCAGCTACTGAACTGATTTGGCTGAAATAGAATGACAGTTTGGCTTGGAATGGAGATAGATTATACCCTAAATTACACAGGCTACTTTTTATCCTGCACAGTTTCCACAGGATTTTTAATGGGTCTAAATCCATACGTATGAAGCCGCTAACACGGCTGCATAGGAAAAACTGTCGCGGTTGGAAATAAATATGTTTTAATTAATGATATAACGCGTCCGGCTCTCTTCGAGCGGATGATCATGCTCACACGTGCGTGCTATTTGCAAAACGGAGCATATAATTTAATTTTAACGAAATTATTATCGGTAGATGCGTTTTCACGACAGTGTCAACAACAGAATCTTTTGTGATATTTTGAAAATAAATAATCTGAATTAATAAACACATATTTTTATTTACTTATTTTATCAGGACAATCCGTCATTTTTAGCACATAGGTAGGTATAGGTCAACCAGAATCTCATGAAAAATACGGAAATGAAATTCCAAAGTTAGCAACACTACGGCTGCCCTAGCGATAAACAAAGTAACTGACATTTTTTGTGAAATTGACTTTTTTGCAAAAGTTTTATGTCGAGTAGTTTTTTACCACAGTTTAATATTTCAAATAACTTGAACCGTTTACTGAAATTTGAATTGCCCAAACAAAGTAACTGCACACACTAACCCGGAATATAAATGCAAAACCAAGTAAACAACATGCACAACACAAAAACAAAGTAATTGGATCCTGATTACTTTGTTTTTGTATTTAAAATGCAGTTGCTTGATTTTTCGTTTCGTGAAACGATCCCAGGTAAGGTGCTCTGAATGTAATTACTTTGTTTATCACTAGGGCAGCCGAGTTAACCTAGTGTTGCTTACTACAAAATTTAATTTCCCTATTTTTCATGAGATTCTGGTCGATCTATACTCACAGAAAACGAATGGAAATAAAATTCGTCAGTGTCGGGAAGGTTATAACACTTTAGAAAACGCTTTACGAATAACTCAAAACGACAAAGACAAGAAGACGAAATTAGTGTAGTGGATTTAGTTATATTATTAGACCGCAACGCATTGTGGTAATTTAGAAAAGCCTAAACGCGTTCGAAACACCAGTTGATGCAACCACTGATTAGTTAATGAAGAAATCATGTTCTGTAAACCTTCATAAAGGTTTCAAGTTTTTAAGTGAGTTTTTTAAATCTAGTTTTTAACTCGTTATTCCTTCATTCAGCTTCACCTAGTTGAACTTCTTTTAGAACCTATTTCGCGAGCTTCTTTCTGGCTTCGCGCTTTACAAAAACACTCCAGGGTGGATTAGACAAGACCGCGTTGAGTTATAGTAACCAGATTTCGTTCTGGACGCGCTTTTGTTGTATTGTGGTTGCATCAGCTAGCTTCAACGAAGCTGCGAGTGTTTTTTCGCTCAATAAGCGAAAGATAACACTTCTCTTCTCCGGTCTGTGAGCTTAATATAAACATCAATGTACATACAGCTCTAAGCTCGATTGTAAGCTGATACTTCAGAGTAACGTGGTGGCGCCAGTTATGGACAGGGTTAAGCGCCGAGTCAAACATGAGGAGCTATAACTTTTTTATTATTTAATCTATAGTGTTATAATTTTACAATGATATACTCAGATATACAGAGCTTCTCACTAACTGCTAAAATTTAGAAATAGTCGAACGAGTTTTGAAATATGGAAACCTAAAAACGATCAACTCAAATATGTAAAAATCTTTATGATGGACAGTCTAAATCCAGTTATGGACACCCAGTGATGGACCATTCATTTTTATCCGATTACTGCAAAGCCAAAAGGAAGGGTTATGATTTTGGTAGTCTATGTATGTATGTTTGTATCCAATTTTTTGTTCAAGCGAAGCACCTAAACTACTGGGTCAATGTTGATGAATGAGGTGTTAATTGATTCGTTGTTATAGTTTGGGGGTGACATAGGCTACATTTTATATGCGAAAAAATCGAGAAGTGACGTTCGCACAGCTAAATTGGAATATTAAGTTAGTTTTAGATAGACATAACAGATGGCGCCACTAGCCGCTTGCCCCGCCTTTTCTTCCATTAGTACACAATTGAATACACGTTTTTCTAAATTATTATTTTTAACCCCCGACGCAAAACGAAGGGGTGTAATAAATTTGACGTGTCTGTGTGTGTATGTGTGTGTGTGTGTGTGTCTGTCTGTTCCCCTGTAGTGCTCAAACGGGTGAACCGATTTGAATACAGTTTTATTTCGTTTGAAAGGTGAATTAGTCGACAGTGTTGTTAGCTATGTTTGATGAAAATCGAACCAACATGGCCGTCGCTACAAAATGGCGGATTACATATTTTATCACAACTGCCTTAATATGGGTATCAAATGAAAGGACTTGACTAGTAGAATGGCACTATGCAAATCCAAGATGGCCGCCGCCACAAAATGGCGAATGTCAGGGGTTTTTAAAATTTTTAATTTATACTTGTATACTATTATGAGTAGTCGGGTTTTAGTTTAAGTATTTAAATATCACTTGCTTTAACGGTGAAGGAAAACATCTTGAGGAAACCTGCATGCCTGAGAGTTCTCCATAACGTTCTCAAAGGTGTGTGAAGTCTGCCAATCCGCTTGGCCAGCGTGGTAGACTATGGCCAAAACCCTTCTCACTCTGAGAGGAGACCCGTGCTCTGTAGTGAGCCGGTAATGGGTTGATCATGATGATGATGATGATGATGATGGGTTTTAGTTTACGAACTTTATCTCTTGTTTTATTTTATATGGATTGTGGGCAAACGAGCAAGCGGGTCACCTGATGTTGAGTGATTACCGCTGCCAATGAACATTTGCATCACCAAAGGAACCACTAATACGTTACCGGCTTTTAAAGAATTTGTTGATCCGCTCCTTGATTATTTCGAATAATATATAAATATCAAAGTTACGTAGAAACAACCAAGGTTCGTCACATTTCAATTTGACACTTGTCTATTTGAGGACGTTTACAAAATGGTTCCATAATTTTTTACTTGCTTCAACTTCTTAATCCTGATGCTGTAGGGTAGGTACTACCCACCTAAACTAAAGGGATTCGGGAACTGTCCACTATGACTTCATATTTTTCGTACCAAGCTTAGATTGAATCACGGACCTCTGAGTCCCAGCTCCTTAATCCTGATGCAGCACGATACTGCTCACATAAGCAGCGAGGAATTTTCGCCTGTTTTTTGAAAAGTAGAATAAGTGTTTTTCTAGGCCTGTTACCTGTAAAAGGTTTCCTTTCTTCTTGCGTAATAATTACTTGGACACTGTCCAAGAGGGCAAAAGGTGATCCTTAGCTATGGAGAATCTTCTTTCTAGGTGAAAGAAGGTTCCTCATTCATAGCTACTCGTATGACACGTTTTACTATTAACACTTCTTTATTTTGTGTTAATATAGAGCTAGGCCCCATATTGCATACAAACGGATGCCTGTGACTTCGTCCACGTGGATTTAGGTTTATTATAATCCCGCGGGAACTCTTTGTTTTTTCTAAGCTCCTTTGAGCTCATACCTACATTTCTAAAAAATGTTAAAAGTGGCGCATCTAAATGGAACTACAATAATAGGTATTAATTTTTTAACCCTTTCCCACCCATCAGATTTTTTTTTTTTTGCATGGAAACCATAATTATTTTTTTAAAACAAGTATAATATTGATAGATTTGAAGGAAAAAAAATTTTAAGATGCAATCCTTCTACTATACCGAACTGAACCGATTTGGCTGAAATTTTGATGGAGATAGATTATGCCATGACTTAACACATAGGCTACTTTTTATCCTGAAAAAATCCACAGTTCCCACGGGATTTTGAAAAAACCAAAATCTATAGGTAGATTACTATAGCAAACCTCCTTGAAAGTAGCTATAAAAGTTGCATAAGGGAGCGGGAACGGGAACCGGAAATCCACGATTCCCTTGGGATTTGTGACAAGTATAAATTAAAAATTTTAAAAACCCCCGACATTCGCCATTTTGTGGTGGCGGCCATCTTGATTTTCATCAAACATAGCTAACAACACTCTCGACTAATTCACCTTGCAAACAAAAAAAAACCGCATTCAAATCGGTTCATCCGTTTGAGCGCTACAGGGGAACAGACAGACACACACACACACACAGAGAGAGAGAGAGAGACACGTCAAACTTATAACACCCCGTCGTTTTTGCGTCGGGGGTTAAAAAACCGAAATTCACGCGGGCAGAAGCTAGTTAAACTATACAAGTTTAATTTTGACTTGTAATTGTGTTTAAATGATAAGAATAGATAGGTCCATGACTGGATTTTTGATGTGTTTCCGATCCAGTAATGGACATCCCCTCTAAAACTTGAAAATAACTCTATGTCGCATTTATTCCTTCACAAGCATGTTTTAAAGTTTATATCTAAGTGATTTAATCATTGTAAATTTACATTTTAATCAGAAACGAGAATCCATCGATCAAAACGTTTATTTACCTTCTTAGCGATTTGCTTAAGAAAACTATTGAAATCGAAAGATATTTGCACACAACATTTTGTTCGCCTTGCCATTTTAAAACAAAATGGCCGTTTCATATGATATTTGTCAATATGACAAACAGATCCCTATTCTACATGGTTTAAATGTTGCCAGCGGTAAAACTCTAATCTAGCTCTTATTTTTGTTAAAAACGGTGAAGGTGGTCAGCTACTGGTGCCTGGTCCATACCTGGCGACACCACGTTATGTCGTTTTAATATAGTGATGGTGAGCTTTTACTGGCTTTGGCTTTGATTGGCTTTCATTTGGATCTGATTCTGATTTGGCTAATTTCTATAAACAGGCTCTGAAACCTATGGCTTTATTAATATTTATTTTATAATAGTTTTATGCAATTATTCGTTTTTATATTTTGTTGTTAGCGTTATAAATCAGATTATATTCGGCTAAGTGCCATTTACGAGATTATTATTCATAAAAGTAAGGCCATTATTTGTTTTGATACTTTAGTTATTCCGTGCGTAACTACAATAACAGGAATGAGCGTAGGAATAAAAGCTGAATTATCACATAATAAATAATTTTAACTAACGCCATTCCTAATGAACAATTAATACGAAACTGCGTTTTGTACTGTGGGGTAAAAGTTGCTTCAGTCACACGGGTGCGTTTAAATTAAGTAAGTACGTTCGATATTAACGCAATGCGTTATTGCAATAGGTTTCTATTCTTATGTACATTTTGTATCGGGACACACCTAGGAATACTTTTGCTCAACAAGCTATAATTTAAAAATTAAAAAAACCCGACTGCCATGCTAAAAACGAACTAAAAAATTAATAAACTACCACCGTACCACTTACAGTGTAGTTGTTATTTATTTTGTTTTTCATGATTTGTCACTCCAAATTGATTTAAAACATATAAATTGTATACATTTTCGTACTCGCCTTTTAAAGCCCTTTATTTTGATACCCCACTCGAGGGTCTTGAAGAAAAAAATTTTTTTCAGCCCGCACATTAAAGTGCATAACATTCGCCATTTTGATTTTTTATGAATTTTATGTACCCAGTAACATTTGCGCCATCAAGACAAATCTAATGACGTATAATTTATCAAAATAGGTTGAGCCGTTAAGTAGTTACGAACTGACATAGGAATCGGTCATTTTCTACGATTTATCACTCCAAATTGTTTCCAAATATATAAATTTATACATTTTCGTATTTGCCTTTTGAATCCCTTTATTTTGATACCCCACTCGAGGGTCTTGAAGAAAAAATTTTTTTTCAGCTCGCACATTAAAGCGCATAAAGTCCGCCATTTTGATTTTTTTTTAATTTAGGTACCCTATAACACTCGCGTCATTGAGACAAATCTAATGACGTATCATTTATCAAAATCCGTTGAGCCGTTGATTAGTTACAAGCGGACATAGGAATGGACATACATACACACAGGTGAAACACATATAGGTACCCAGTCGGGTAAACCAGTCGGGTAAATAAAAAATAGACAAGGAATGTTGTTTGAGTCAGAATCCATCGGTGAGCGGGCCTTGCGCCTTAGGTTATCTTGATTATTTGTAAAAATATACCTAATTGCAAAGATAAATTATCTAAAAATATTTTAAATAACTAGAGAATGCCCGCGGCTTCGCCCGCCTGAATTTCGGTTTTTCACAAATCCCGAGGGAATCGTGGATTTCCGGTTCCCGTTCCCGCTCCCTTTTCCAACCTTTATACCTACTTTCAAGAAAGTTTGCTATAGTAATAGCTGTAGCTATAGATTTCGGTTTTTTTTTTTCAAAATCCCGTGAGAATTGTGGATTTTTCCAGGATAAAAAGTAGCCTATGTTTTAAGTCAGAGCATTAGCTATCTCCATTCAAAATTTCAACCAAATCGGTTCAGTAGTTGCGGCGTGATTGAGTAACAAACATCCAAACATCCACACTTTTACATTTATATTATTAACTAGATTCTGCCCGCGGCTTCGCCCGCGTGAATTTCGGTTTTTCACAAATCCCAAGGGAATCGTGGATTTCCGGCTCCTGTTCCCGCTACCTTTTCCAAACTTTATACCTACTTTCAAGGAAGTTTGCTATAGTAATCCTACCTATAGCTGTAGATATATATTTCGTTTTTATCAAAATCCCGTGGGAATTGTGGATTTTTCCAGGATAAAAAGTGCATACGCATACAGATGCATGCAACTATTGTAATAATGTGCTATGTGAGCGTGATTTACCTAAGAACAGTCAACGCCATCTATCGCGTTTTTGGAAGTCTATATCTATTTTAGTCCCACAGAAATACTTTTCCGGGATAAAAAGTACCCTATGTTTTAAGTCAGGGCGTAAGCTATCTCCATTCTAAATTTCAGCCAAATCAGTTCAGTAGTTGCGACGTGATTGAGTAACAAACATCCAAACATCTAAACATCCAAACATCCACACTTTCACATTTATAACATTAAGTATAATAGTAGGATTAGTAGGATTGGTATTGTGATTATGTGTGATAGCTTCTGCCCGCAGCTTCGCTTGCGTGAATTTCGGTTTTGAACAAATCCCGAGGGAATCGTTGATTCCCGGTTCCTGTTCCCGCTCCCTTTTCCAACCTTTATACTTTCTATCAAGGAAGTTCGCTATAATAATCTACCTATATCTGTAGATATAGACTTCGGGTTTTTCAGAATCCCATGGGAACTGTGCATTTTTTCCAGGATAAAAAGTAGCCTATGTGTTGCCAATGCATGCAACACAGCAAACTATTGCAATAATGTGTTATTTGAACGTGATTTACCTAAGAACAGTCAGCGCCCTCTATGGCGTTTTTGGAAGATTATATCTATTTTAGTCCCACAGGAATACTTTTCCGGGATAAAAAGTAGCCTATGTTTTAAGTCAGGGCATAAGCTATCTCCATTCAAAATTTCAGCCAAATCGGTTCAGTAGTTGCGGCGTGATTGAGTAACAAACATCGAAACATACAAACATCTAAACATCCAAACATCCAAACATCCACACTTTCACATTTATAATATTAGTAGGATTAGGATAGTAGGATTAATGTACAATTTTGAAGTTAGGTATACTTCTTTAGGCGCGTTATGAAACAAGTATAAATTAAAAATTAAAAAAACCCCCGACATTCGCCATTTTATGGTGGCGGCCATCTTGGATTTACATTCTACTAGTCAAGCACTTTCATTTGATACCCATATTGAGGGAGTTGTGATAAAATATGTTATCCGCCATTTTGTAGCGGCGGCCATCTTGGATCTATTTTCATCAAACATAGCTAACAACACTCTCGACTAATTCACCTTTCTAACAAAAAAATCCGCATTCAAACTTATAAAACACCCCGTCGTTTTTGCGTCGGGGGTTAGTAAAAAATGATAAGAGTGATTTTTAACCCCCGACGCAAAAACGACGGGGTGTTATAAGTTTGACGTGTCTGTGTGTGTGTGTGTGTGTGTGTGTCTGTCTGTTCCCCTGTGGCGCTCAAACGGGTGGACCGATTTGAATGCGGTTTTTTTTGTTTGAAAAGTGATTTAGTCGAGAGTGTTGTTAGCTATGTTTGATGAAAATCAGTCCAAGATGGCCGCCGCTACAAAATGGCGGATTACATATTTTTCCACAACTCCCTTAATATGGGTATCAAATGAAAGGGCTTGACTAGTAGAATATCATTATTGCAAATCCAAGATGGCCGCCGCCACAAAATGGCGAATGTCGGGGGTTTTTTAAATTTTCAATTTACACTTGTTTATCATGCACCAGGGTGACACGAATAACGACATGTCGAAGTTGGCTTCGCTTCGCAAACAAACATGGCCGTCTGTCACGCCATCTAGTGTCTGATTGTAACTAATTATTTATTTGCATTCAAAAAAGTATACTTAACTTCTTACGCGTGTACATAAATACACACACACCTTTTACATAATTTTTTTTTATTTCTTTATTTTATTTTTTTGTCTTTTATACAGTAGAAAGTTCAATTGATCCTTCCTGCATGCCCCGTTGACCTCGTCCCGTCCCCGGGAACTCGTAGATCCTAATGGAGTTTAAAACCGAGTCCTTTTGTAGGCAAGTTTGAAAGTATCCAACGGAATCGCCAAATGTCCACCCTTAACGAATTGTTTCAACAACTCCAGAGTGTAATGAACCCGGAATGCAAATATTCAAACGGATTCTTATTCAAATATTCGTATCACCGCAGGAATCTGAAATTCAAGAGCCGAACTGCATAACAAATCGAATTTGAAATGGTAATCGAACCCACTGACGTTATCCTGACATCGTTTTATATTACACCTTACATTGTCGATGTGCCTCACATCTCTACGATGTTCCTCATATGCTAATATAAGGATATAGTAGAGTAAGACTAACATAAATTTTCAATAGGATCTATGTATGTCTTGCGAGAAAAGAGAATGAAGCATCAATATCACAAAAGATAAATGATGAATTTTATTGGTATTTCTGTTTATTTTTCCGTCACGTTCTTACTGTTTTCACTATAGGTAGCAAAAAGGCAAGTAGCAAATAGCAAAACGTATCTATGAATACAGAAAAGCATCTTTTAATTGTTGGCATTTTATCTAAACAGAAAAAGTATTAATAACAGTCATTCAATATTTGCTCATAAGTTTACGATTATTCACAAAACTATTCATTGTCATTATCGACCAATTACTTGCCCACTACAAAAGTATAAAGCACAAGTCTCCTCTCAGAATGAGAAGGGTTTTATAATATTAAGTACAACTTATCATCATCATTTTCATCATTATTCAAACCACTACCGGCCCACTACTCGACTCGAAGCTCTTGTGGGAATGAGAAGGGTTTAGGCCGTAGACCACCACGTTGGCCAAGTGCAGATTGGTAGACTTCACACGCCTTTCAGAACATTATGGAAAACTCTCAGGCATGCGCATTTCCTAATGATGTTTTTCTTCACAGTTAAAACAGTTAAAAAGTTTAAGGTGCGTGCCGGGGATCAAACTCAGCCCCCCTGAAAGGGAGACAGAAATCTCTAGGCTATCGCCGCTTCAATAATATTAAGGACTAGGGGTCCGCCCCGTGTGGATTTAGGTTTTTAAAAATCCCCTGGGAATTTTTGATTTTCCAGAACACAAAGTAGCCTATCTGTAGTAACCCGTCCCCAAAACTGAAAAATCTGTGGGATCCCCACGATTTCGGAATGCAATTCCTTACAGCATCAAGGTTGAGGAGTTTGATATGTACCTAACTACTGGAGTTCATTCAAAGATACAGTCTTTAATTGGTACCCCCAATCAATTTAAATAACCGACAGTTCCTAAATCCCACTAGTTTTGGGGTCAGGTCCCCTACAGCATCAGGATTGAGGAGTCGGAATCCAAATTTTTTATAGGACAGTGCCGCAATGTTTCTCTATGGATTAAAAAAAATTACGCAAATCGGTTCAGAAATCTCGGAGATATCGGTGTACATAGGTAGAAAAACACAACTCCTCCTTTTTTGAAAGTCGGTTAAAAAAGTAGCCTATGTCCTTTCTCAGGCTCTAGAGTATTTGTACACCAAATTTCATTTAAATCGGTTCAGTAGTTTTAGCGTGAAAGCGTAACAGACAGACAAACAGAGTTACTTTCGCATTTATAATATTAGTAAGGATAGCACTCAGGGATCACGTACATATCCAACGGTGAAAGAATGTTTGAAATCGGTCCAGTAGTTCCTGAGATTAGCGCGTTCAAACAAACAAACTCTTCCGCTTTATTATATTAGTATAGATGAGATATTTTTTCACGTCGCATTCTATATATTCAATTTAAGCCAATAGACGTTAAACACTATTGGATTTTTCTCCTATGAAGTAGCTTTAAAGGTTTTACTTGCTTTCACATTGAAACTTTACCCTGGAAATAGGAAGCTGTTCAAGCTAATAATAGACATTATCACCCATTACAGTTGACTGTGGGAACTGCGAATGCAACCTAAATCCAAGGTTCCAATTCCTGTTAAATGTACCTCCTTTGATCGTAAACTAGTATTTTTAAATAGACTTTTTTAATGCCTTTATTTTATTGCTTTATGTGATAAATAGGTACGGCCGAATACGGTTTTAATATCCAAACACTTAGAAGCCACTTTTTTGTCATTTTTGTGTGGACAAAATATGAAAATATCAAATATCAAAATACGTACGGACAAAATATCGTCCATTACGTTATGGACGCTTTTTCAGTATTCGACCGTGAATCTTAGTGCTTTGAAGATTAAAGGAATAAGATTTTTTTTTAAGTAAACCGATTTCTATGTTCTATTGACCAGGATTAGATTCTAGGAGCAGGAGCCGCTGAATACAAGTAGCACAAGACCTCGGTGTGCGAGAGTCCCCCAGGAAACATAATATGTCCAGCAGTGGACGAGTACCGGTTGATGACGACGACGATGATTGACGAGGACTGAGAAGTATTTGACTGTGGGAGGCTTAAGCCGTGGCTGGTTACCACCCTACCGGCAAAGTCGTGCCGCCGAGCGATTTAGCGTTCCGGTACGATGCCGTGTAAAAACCGATCAGGGATAGGTATACATTATACACACCTCTTCCAAGTTAGCCCGCTTCCATCTTAGACTGCATCATCACTTACCATCAGGTGAGATTGCAGTCAAGGGCTAACTTGTAGTTGAATTTTAAAAAAAGAGGAATTTTGTACATTATACATACGCTACTAATAATGGTCGAACAGTAGACTGTTTACTAAACTATTTTATTATTTAAGCTGTTAAAGAGTTAGTTTTCCTTTCCACGTACTTTGAAGTCAGTTTAGTTTTGTTCAAAATCCTATTACCTCCCGCACATCGACACAACGGCGAGTAACGTTGAAAGCCGTTTTGTTCCAGTTCTATACAACACGATGGGGTTCTCATTCGCTTTTACTAAACTATTTTATTATTTAAGCTGTTAAAGAGTTAGTTTTCCTCTCCACGTACTTTGAAGTCAGTTTAGTTTTGTTCAAAATCCTATTACCTCCCGCACATCGACACAACGGCGAGTAACGTTGAAAGCCGTTTTGTTCCAGTTCTATACAACACGATGAGGTTCTCATTCGCTCGAACAATACTTTGAAGCTATATTCAGGCCAGTGAGGAGCTGCAGTCCATCAAGAGAATATAATAGACATTGTAGAGTTGGCGGTTGTTACGAACGCTATCTAGTTCGACGCGTACTCGTTTTATGCTTATTGTTGTCACTACATAAAACAAAGTCCTCCCGCCGCGTCTGTCTGTATGTTCGCGATAACCTCAAAAACCAAAAACTACTTGTTGGAAGATATTGAACGCACCCATAGCTACACGACAAGTGTCAACGCCTACGCTTTGTCATCTGTCACCCGTCAAATATATAATCTTACACTTTTTTCGTGTCCGCTGCCATGCTTATGTTTTGTCTTTTGTAATTAATTATTTTTATAATACATTCCAAGTTTATTTTGCCTCTAGCCGTTTCATTTCACATTTATATTAAATTCCTACATGGTAGCAGAGCGTGGTTCGCATTTTTTCAGCAAAATATCATACGATTAAAAGGATTAATATTGATGCGTTTTGCCGGCCGGCTCCGAAGAGGCATTGAGACGCCATTTCATAATGACAATGATGTCGAATTCATTCAGTATTGAGAAATTAAAAGGAAGAGAAAATTACTCAACATGGAAATTCGCCGTAAAAAATTACTTGGAACATGAAGAACTCTGGGAATGTATTACTGGAAAAAACGAGGACCCTCTAAAGGACAAAAAGGCAAGATCCAAAATAATTTTACTTGTAGACCCCATCAATTACGTGCACATTGAAGAGTGCTTGTCCGCAAAACAGGTATGGGATAATTTAGAAAAAGCCTTCAGCGATTCAGGCCTAACGAGAAAAGTCGGGTTGTTGAAAATTCTTATTACTACTACATTAGAAAATAGTGATAGCATAGAAGATTATGTGAACAAAATTATGTCGACGGCGCACAAACTGCGCAATATTAAGTTCAAGGTTGATGACGAATGGCTAGGCACCCTCTTGCTAGCGGGTCTGCCCGAATCATATAAGCCCATGCTCATGGCCTTAGAAAGTTCTGGTATCACAATCTCTGCGGACGCTATCAAAACTAAGATTTTACAGGAAGTTAAACCGGCAGAAAAATCATCTGCATTTTATACTTCAAAATCTCCGAATAATAAGCATGTCAATAGTAGTAAAGGAAAGCCCAAGGGTCCACGGTGCTTCAACTGCAACAAATTTGGCCACATTGGTAAATTTTGTAGAAATGAAAGAAAATCTGAAAATAAGAATAATAACAGTGGTTTTGTAGCAGCATTTTCAGCCGTTTCAGTTAATGATGAACATAGTTGGTATATCGACTCCGGAGCATCGGTACACATGACCAAACATAAGGAGTGGCTATCAGAAGTATGTTTGCCGAGTCAATCTCACGTACGTATAGCCGATGATAAGGTGCTCAAAGTCGAATTGTGTGGAAGTACCATTATAACTATTCCGGGCAAAGATGGCACATCAAACAAGATCAAGGTAAATAATGTGTTTTATGTACCTGAACTGGCAACAAACCTACTGTCAGTTAGTAAAATAATTGAAAATGGATGCAAAATTGAATTTTCTAATATTGGCTGCCAGATTTTAAATAGTAAAGGTATAAAAGTAGCAACAGCCAACTGCTTCAATGGAACTTATAAACTCAATACGAGTGAGACTCGTAGTTTCTCAGCTCTCACAGATAATACTAATTTTCTTTGGCATCAAAGAATGGCTCACTTAAATTATAATGATTTATACAAATTACAAAGTTGTGCACTTGGTATTAATTTAACCTCACAGAAAGAAAATGTAGTATGCACACCGTGTCTTCAAGGCAAACAAACTAGGCAACCATTTAAAAATGAAGGTTCCAGAGCAAATGATCTACTAGAAGTCATCCATTCAGACATTTGTGGTCCGATGGAGACATTATCTATAGGACGAGCCAGGTACTTTATAACTTTTATTGATGACTATTCGGGAAAAGTTTTTGTCTTTACATTATCTAAGAAAAGTGACGCCTTAGAAAAATTTCAAGAATTTAAAAATAGAGTTGAAAATGAATTAAATAAATCCATCAAAATATTCAGGTCTGATAATGGCAAAGAGTATGTGAATCACTCATTTCAAAAATTTCTTCAAGATTCTGGTATTATACATCAAACTAGTAATCCGTATACACCAGAACAGAATGGGCGAGCAGAGCGAATGAATAGAACACTAGTAGAAAGGGCTAAATGTATGATTTTTAATGCATGTTTACAGAAATATTACTGGGCCGAAGCAATCTTAACTGCAGCTTATTTAACAAATCGTTCTCCGTCTCGAGCACTTGCAGGAATAACTCCTTATGAAAAATGGACAGGTAATAAGCCAGATATTAGTCACTTACGGGTATTCGGCTGCAAGGCTATGGTACACATACCTAAGGAACGCAGGCAAAAATGGGATGCCAAATCCTGTGAAATGATTTTTGTGGGCTACAGTGATACAACGAAGGGCTATAGATTATATCACCCCAAAACTAAGCGTGTGATGATGAGTAGAGATGTTGTGTTTCTAGAAAATACAGTACAGGTGTCCGAGAATACAAAACCTATTGAAAATAAAAATGAGAGTAGCATTGTACTTACACCTGAAATTTCAAACTTACCTGCTCCTTCGACGTCAACTGCATTTCAAGATAAAAAACTTGACTTGTCTGATAGCTATGTAAACATCAAAGATGAAGATCTTGAATTTTCTGAATGTGTATCGGATAGTAGTGCATCTTTAGACACGCCTACTAGAAATGTGACGATCAGGACTCAAATACAAGAGAAAGATAATATCAGTCCTATGTCATTTATGTGCTTTAATAATGAATTGGCTATGAGTGTTCTAGATAGTGACCCACAAAGCACTGAAGAAGCATTGGAGAGTGATCTGGCTCAACAATGGAAGCATGCCATGGACCTTGAATATGAGTCATTAATTAAAAATGATACATGGATACTCACTGACTTACCAGAAGGGAAGAAAGCTATCCCATGTAAGTGGATTTTTAAAACTAAAACTAATGAAAATGGGGAAATTACCAGATATAAAGCAAGGCTTGTTATAAAAGGATATAAACAAAGGAAAAACATAGATTATCAAGAAGTATTTGCACCAGTTATTCGTTACACCTCGCTCCGTTTTCTAATAGGTATGGCTGTAAAATATGACCTAAAAATTCATCAAATGGATGCAGTTACAGCTTTCTTGCAAGGTGATGTGGAAGAGGAAATTTATATGTGTCAGCCACCTCTATATGAACAAGAAAGTAACAAAGTATGTCGCTTGATTAAATCTATTTATGGCCTCAAACAAGCCAGCAGGCAATGGAACAAGAAATTGAATAATGTGCTTATAGATATTGGATTACTAAGGAGTAAAGTAGATCCTTGCATATACTATCTGATAAAAAATGAAAATGATATATTTTATTTGGCAGTGTATGTGGATGACCTGCTATGTTTTTATAACTGTGAAGCAACTTTACATTTTATAAGAAATAAGTTAACAAGCATTTTCAGTATGAAGGATATAGGAGAAGCTAAACATTGCATCGGTTTAAGGATTCATAGAGATAAACAAAAAATACAATTAGACCAGTCTTTATATATTGAGAAGATATTACAACGATTTGGTATGTCGGACTGCAAGCCAGTAAGCACACCGTGTGATATAAGTACAAAATTGATACCTGCAAAAGATGACAGCGAAGTACTCACCAATATACCTTATCATGAAGCTGTGGGATGCTTGTTGTATTTATCTCAAGGAACAAGACCTGATATATCTTATGCTGTCAACACACTCAGTCGATTTAACAATAAACCAACCAGAGAACACTGGATAGCGCTTAAAAGAGTGATGAGATATTTAAAGGGCACTATACATATGAAATTGAATTACATAAAATCTAAAGAAGATTATATTACTGGGTATTGTGATGCAGACTGGGCATCAAACTCTGAAGATAGAAGGTCCTGCTCCGGCTACGTTTTTCTATTTCAGGGTTCAGCTATAAGTTGGAATTCAAAAAGACAATTGACAGTAGCCTTGTCATCCACTGAGGCTGAATACATGTCATTGACTTCAGCCATGCAAGAAGGACTGTGGCTCAAACAGTTGGACAGTGAATTGCGGTCTTACACAGCAATTCAACCTCTTCTCATTTATTGTGATGATCAAAGCACTATTAGACTTTCAGGTAACGATGTTTATCACTCAAGAAGCAAGCATATCGATGTGAGGTACCATTTCATACGAGAGAAGGTCTCCAGTGGAGAGATTGCTGTCCGTTTCAAGGGTACTGATGACATGGTCGCTGATGTACTTACCAAGGGGCTGCCTCCTGCCAAGCATACCTACTGTTCTTCGGCTATGGGTGTGCGTTCAGGAGAGGATGTTGGAAGATATTGAACGCAGCCATAGCTACACGACAAGTGTCAACGCCTACGCTTTGTCATCTGTCACCCGTCAAATATATAATCTTACACTTTTTTCGTGTCCGCTGCCATGCTTATGTTTTGTCTTTTGTAATTAATTATTTTTATAATACATTCCAAGTTTATTTTGCCTCTAGCCGTTTCATTTCACATTTATATTAAATTCCTACACTACTGAATGTATTTTCAATGCGGTTTTCACTAATAGCATCGATTAAAGAAACTAATAGATAGAGTGATTTATGAGGAAGGTTTAGAAGTATAATTTTTTAGGGTTTTCTGTAAATTGGTTGAAATATGACGATAATTATTGAAAATGATGGAAAAAGTCAAACCGCCTGGGAACTTTCATCGAAAACGCTGCCTACTCCCTATGAGATAGGTATTTATTATATAGCAAACAATGTATGGTGAGATAGGTAGCGGGTAATTACTACCCGTGCGAAGACGGGACGGGACGGGTCGCTAGTTAAATAATATAATCTAGAAATTTCTACCTTTCCCGACTGCGTGACAGTCAGTATATATTTTTCATGCGTATCTGGATATGTATTTGGGATTCTTTATACCTTCGAAGCATCCTAACATCTGGATAGATTTATATTTGGCATAGTACCGCGACCATACTACACAGCCTTCAACTAATGCAATTTTTATGCACTAATGCAATTTTTAAAACTAATGCAATTTTTTTTATATTCAATTTCCACGAAGAACCCAATATTATGTTTAGAATAAAAACTTTGTTATTAAATAAATAAATAAAAAAGACGGAAGATAAAATAGGCCCATAATGTTCAAGGAACGTTTTATAAGTTCTAAGTAGGTACATATAGCTAATAGGTACGGTAAGGTAGCTAATAGGTTATCAAAAGACGTACAAATATTTATTACTAGATGATGCCCACGGCTTCGCCCGTGTGTATTTAGGTTTGTAAAAATCTCGTGGGAACTTTGATTTTCCAGAACAAAAAGTAGCCTATCTGTAATAAGTAGTAACCCGTCCACAAAACGGAAAAATTCCGTGGGATCCTTACGATTTCGGAATGCAATTCCTTACAGCATCAGGGTTGAGGAGTTGGATATGTACCTACTCGAGGTCATTCAACAATAAAGTCTTTAATTGTTATCCCCAATATCAATTTAAATAACCGACAGTGCCTAAATCCCATTAGTTTTGGGGATCAGATCCCCTACAGCATCAGGATTGAGGAGTTGGAATCCAAATTTTTTTGTAGGACAGTGTCGCAATGTTTCTCTATCGATTAAAAAAAAAATTACGCAAATCGGTTCAGAAATCTCGGAGATATCGGTGTACATAGGAACTCCTCCTTTTTTGAAAGTCGGTTAAAAAAGTAGCCTATGTTACTCCCTGGTTAATTCTCTACTTGTATGTGAAAGTCCCGTCAAAATCGGTTCAGCCGTTCCAAAGATTAGCCCGTTCAAACAGACAGACAGACAGACAGACAGACAGACAAAAATTTTAAAAACGTGTGATTCGGTTATAGTATCGTTCAAATAACCATATGAGCTTAATATGAGGTAGTTATTTCGATATTACAGACAGACACTTCAATTTTATTTATTATAAGTATAGATATAGATTTTGTACTTACAGAAAGCCCTGTAAATATTATATTCTATCTATACATATAATAAAATTGTAGACTTGCCGTATCTGTGCATTAAAGATTTTTTGCAAAATAATAACTGGAGGATCTTAGGGACAAGTAATAGAACGTAAAAAAGCTATTTTTGAAATTTTTGTCTGTTTGTCTGTATGTTTGTGCGCGCATCACGCAAAAACTACTGAATGGATTGAAATGAAACTTGGCATGATTTAAGTTCATATTATGGAGTAACATATAGGATACTTTTTATTCCGAAATTCTGCACGGTTCCCTTGGGAGAGGGGATGAAATTCCAAATGTATACTTAGCTGTATTTCACGAACGTCTGGTCCGATTTCATTCATTCTTTTTTTGTTATAAAGGGAAAAAAAAATACTTTAAAAATTACTGGCTAATCTCTGAAAGGCTGGATCGATTTTGATGGGACTTTCACTGGCGGATGTTTGTGTGACATTATGATGATGATGATGTGTGACATTTTGATCTACCTAAACTTTTAACAGTTTTTAGCAAGGTATGAGCTCAAAAAAGCTTAGAGAAAACAAAATGAATCCCACGGGATTTTTAAAAACCAATATCCACGCGAACGAAGTCGCGGGTAGATATCCGCTTGTGTACAATAAATACGTCATCATTATCATCATCAGCCAATGTGCATCCACTGTTGGACATAGGCCTCTTTTAAGCAGCGCCAACACGGTTATAAATACGTGATAATGGTAAATTGTATTCTTAAGTAGATGCCTTATTTTACAAATTATTTATTCTTCACTGATGTCTTATTTTACAAATTGTTCTGCATTGTAAATATTTCTAAAAATGTCCCAATTCCGGTTATTCTTTGTAAGAAATGAATAGGCGTGGTGAAATATTATTCCTTTCATTTCGACGTATCCGTAAATATTTCTGTAAGTAATTTGAATTGTTTTCATTTCCTTACATATTTTTTGAAATACGCAATTTTCATATTAGGTACAGCTTTTGTACTTTTATTGAACACAACAATAGGTCTCATGTTGGCAAATAATATTAATGGTTTTTAAAGCAAAATAAAATGTTTCAAAATTAAATACATCTTAGGGTACGGTATTTATTTTATTTCAATGTAAGTAATACAATCTCAGAGAAATCACTAAGAACTAAGAATTAGTAGTATTATTGCATTGAATTAAAAAAACACATCGTTCTTCTTCGAACAATAATTTAACATTTGAATTAGATTGCATACGAACTAGCAATTATTGTAGTCGCAGTGGTGTCTACACAATGCTCATTGCTTGCCTTGATTGACTCCCCCTTCCTATTGACCCACATAAACGTCAGTGTATTGTCAGCAGGAATAAAAGCCTAGTCTTGAGGTAGAATAAACCATTTAAAATACTTCGAACAATGAAAATGTTTAAGGGTCTTTACAGACGGACCGCATTTCAACTGCAATCCAACCGCAAATTGCAGTTCAAGTGCAGTTTGAATGCAGTTGACACGACTGCAATAGAACTGCAAACCAAACGCGCAGTCGGATTGCAGTTCAGTTGCAGTTGGCGTGCAGTGCGGGTGGGTGGGACGGTGCATTTTGGATGCAGTCGGTATGCAGTTCACACGACTGCACGTCAACTGCAACTGAACTGCAATCAGACTGCGCGTTTGGTTTGCAGTTCTATTGCAGTCGTGTCAACTGCATTCAAACTGCACTTGAACTGCAATTTGCGGTTGGATTGCAGTTGAAATGCGCTTTGTCTGTAAAGACCCTAATGTGGATTGCGTTTTACACTCATTTGTTACTTTTACTGTTTGCTGTAACATCGTGTCATACGTTTATTGTATTGAAAAACAAGCATGAAACATTTTAAAACTTTTCACATACCTAATCAACTATTTTATCTTAATCAGTAAAGGCTTTGAAGTTTTCCATTTACACTAACATCTGTTCGAATAGTGAACATTTTCTATTTTATTCATTGGTTGGTTTTCTTGATTCAACTTTATCATTTACTTTTGTTTAATAACAAGACCCTTTCTAATAGGTAATATCTAGTCGATCGAAATGAAATATTTACCTACTCTAAATTAACAATTTTATTTCGAACTCCAAAAATGTTTCGAAGTATTTGCATTTACACACTTTGTCAACTCCCAGCTCATAAATATCATAAACTGGCATATTAATGATGTTACATAATATATATTTTACCCGTGGTTTTCTATTAAGTCTTGTCAATTTATCACTTTGATAAAAAAATATAAAAGTAAATATTTTTATTCACAACAAGCGTCAATCGTTGAAGTGCAACATAAAAGCATATATTTGATTAACTCTATTTCCGCCCTGACCTGCATACCACATAATATGTAGGTACATTATTTTTAAGCTTCTTTTCTAAACAGTAGAAACTGCTTATAACTTTTAGAATAGAATAGAATGGAATAGAACATAATAGAATGGAATAGAATAGAAAAGTTTTTTTGTTCAAATAAACTTTAACAAGTGCTTTTGAATCGTTCATTGAACTAAGTCTGGTTTTAAACTTTTTGTTGGATTTAAATTTTCAACGAGGTGCATCATCGTTTAGAACATTTTCGGTTTATTATGCACATCCTACTAATATTATAAATGTGAAAGTGTGGATGTTTGGATGTTTAGATGTTTGTATGTTTGGATGTTTGTTACTCAATCACGCCGCAACTACTGAACCGATTTAGCTGAAATTTTGAATGGAGATAGCTTATGCCCTGACTTAAAACATAGGCTACTTTTTATCCCGGAAAAGTATTCCTGTGGGACTAAAATAGATATAATCTTCCAAAAACGCCATAGAGGGCGCTGACTGTTCTTAGGTAAATCACGTTCCCATAACACATTATTGTAATAGTTTGCTGTGTTGCATGCATTGGCAACACATTGGCTACTTTTTATCCTGGAAAAAATGCACAGTTCCCATGGGATTTTGAAAAACCCGAAGTCTATATCTACAGCTATAGGTAGATTACTATAGCAAACTTCCTTGAACGTAGGTATAAAGTTTGGAAAAAGGAGCGGGAACGGGAGCCGGAAATCCACGATTCCCTTGGGATTTGTGAAAAACCGAAATTCACGCGGGCGAAGCCGCGGGCAGAATCTAGTTTATTATATGTATAGATTTTACATTTAGTCTGTACTCTGTAAAATAGGTTTCTAAGGGTGAGATACATACCTATCCACAAGTGGCCATGCGACGCGACTCAGCTAAAATAAAAGCCTACTTTTAAAGCTTCATAACATAAATGAGCTGGAATCCATTGTCGTTGCGGACTGACGCGTCGGTGGAAATGAAAAATGTCAAAGTCTAATGAGATGATTCGTAAATTACGATGAGCACCGAGTGAGATGAGACAGCTCTTCTCACAATTAATTTTAAGCAAAAAAATTGTCGTCGTCATCATCTCAACCGATGGTCGTCCACTGCTGGATAAAAGTCTCGTGCAAGGATCGCCACAGAACACAGACCTTGTGCCGCTTGTGTCCAAAGGCTACCAGCGACTGGCTCGAGGTCATCAGTCCACCTAGTGAAGGGTCTTCCAAATCTGCGTTTCCCAGTGCGAGGTTACCATTCAAGCATCTTAGAACCCTAACTTAATACACAGATTTTTTAAATAAAAATATATATTATGTACACACAATAAAAAACTTAGCTGTCAGTTTAATTTGTTTATCACGAACAAATAAACCATTTTTATTAAAAATAAAATAAACTAAGAGACCAGCTTGTTACCAGAATGCAGTTAACTGCACTTGGCATATCTAAAATTAAAAGTCTTGATTTTTACCATCGATACGGTCTTTTCCAGCTTTGGATTTATCGTATTGCTATATAGATTTACGAACTTATCATATTATGTCATAAGACCATGAAATAAGTCAAAAATGTATGATGAAACTTAGGTATATATTACAATATCTTAGGATGAAACATCCTGTTAACAGAAATGACTTTTACATATTTAACAATTTTTTTACAAAAACAATTATTGATTGGTGTTTAATTTTTAATTTCGATATATAGTAGGTAAGTAGTAGATACCTTAATCGTACAAAGCTTGCAGCTTTCACACGCTTCCATACAATTTTAGCAGGTTAACACACAGTTAGCGCTTAAAAAGTCGAAACTCCAGAAATTTAATTTCAACATTTTAACCAAATCAGCTCTGGAACACCAAACGGTGTCAGGATAATGTTATTTGGTTAGTTTAACATTCAAATTCTGCGAATGCAATTGCAACTTGTATTTCAAATTTGTGCAATAAGTGCTTATAACGTTAGTTTTACTTTACGCAAAACCTGAAAGTAGTTTGTTCAGAATCAGTAACAAAATCGAGTCCAATCATTTTTATATAGTGTTATATTTTTGTCCAAAAATATTTTGAAATCCTACAAGCTTAGACACAATGATTTACCGCGCATCAGCTGACGGTCGGCAGACAGCGGCGGTCATTCAACTCGCGTCGATCGCAAGTCGCTGCGGGCGACGGCTTGCGGTGACCATTTTTTTTTTCGAGGACAACGACGCAACATAACAAGTTTATAACTTCGTTACTTTTCATTATATTTTTTTGAAATTTTGTATAAATATTTTTAACGTAAAAATATTTGACACGTGTTTCGGTTTTTGCGCAAAGTAAAACTAACGTTATATATATAAAGCTACTTGAAGTTACGTACTGATCACCTCTCCTGAACAATTTTGTATGGGACTTTTTCACCATATTTTCCGTGTGTGTAAAATTCAAAAATTTAAGATCTACAAAATTATAGAGAGAGCTGAACGTGGAAAACTGACTAGGGTACCCTAAGGGATCTCGAAAACTATCAGTCGGAAAGGTACCGTCCCGAAACAAAAAATGTTCAAAACCTTGGGTAATTGGGTGAACTGGTGAAAAAAATATGGCCACCATACAAAAAAAAATTCGTCTCCATACAAAAAAAATCCTAATTTTCAAGAGGCTCTCCAGAACAATTTTGTATGGAACTTTTTTCCCTTCACTACTTATGTGCGTAGAACTTATGGGTCTTCCTTCAGAAAATTATGAAACGTCATGAATGTGGAAAACTTACCAGAGTACCTCATGGGTCCTCCAAAACTACCAGTCATACAGACATGGTCACAAACAAATGTTATTAAAGACCTTGGGCCATTAGGTGAACCGGTGAAAAAAAGATGGCCGCCGAACAAAAAAAAATTCTCTCCATACAAATTTTTTGGGTTCTTTTCAAGAGGCTCTGCAGAACAATTTTGTATGGAATCTTTTCCCTTAACTATTTATATACGTCGAACTTATGGGTCTTCCTTCAGAAAAATTCTGAAACGTCATGATTGTGGAAAATTTACTAGAGTACCTCATGGGTCCTCCAAAACTACCAGTCATACAGGCATGGTCCCAAACAAATGTTGTTAAAGACCTTGGGCCATTGGGTGAATGGGTAAAAAAAAGATGGCCGCCGAACAAAAAAAAATTCTCTCCATACAAATTTTTTGGGTTCTTTTTATGAGGCTCTCTTAGACATTTTTGTATGAAACTTTTCCCCCCCACTACACGTATAAGTAAAAAATAGAACTTAAAAGATTTTTTTTTTCACAAAAAATACTAAACGTAGTAAATGTGGAAAACTTAGCAGAGTACCCTAACGGCCCTCAAAAACTATCAATCATAGAGGCATGGTCCTGAAACTAAAAATTTTCAAGACCTTAGGCCCTTTGGTGAGCCAGTAAAAAAAGATAGCTACGGAACAAAAAAAATTCGTGTCCATACAAAATTTCTTTTTAATTTTCAAGTGGCTCTCCAGAACATTTTTGTATAACTAGGTCTTTTTTTTCCCACTAAACGCATACATAGAACTCATTAGTGTCCTTTCAGAAAAGACACGAAACGTGATACCAATATTTCTTTCTATCTTTCAAGAGACTCTCCAGAATATTCTGGTATTTGGTATGGCCTCCCATTTCTTTATTTTACGAATATTGAAGTGACAACAAGGCCCGCGAGCTGCTTGCAGCTCGCGCACCGAGCGCAACACTAGTTGTATATATTTGTGCTTATTTCGAATATTTGGATAATAACCAATTATTAATGTTTTTTATACAAAATTGGTCCATTATATACTTTTAAATGTTTCCATTTCGCATGGGTTTTATTGTTAAACTATTTATTTTAAGGAGCAGACTCTAGTTCTTTGGAATTGTATTGTTTATTGACTGTTGTATATACATATAAATATCTTAAAAAAAATTACGTAGAGATTGAATAAATATATTCTAAAATTAAATATTAAATTTTGTCTATAAAACTTGTTAGGATAGCAGTTAAGTACATTAATAAAGATATGGTAAACATAAATAGACTTATCGTAAGTTACAAAATAATCCCGTGTGGGGTTGCTGGTCCCCCATCGGGCGCGTCCCCCCGGTGGCGGATGGGGGAACGCCTCCCAGATATGGGAGGTACCGGGGAAACCCGGCGCGGACCAAAACCAGCAGGGGGTTGCCGCTTGGAGGATCCTGGTACTTCTCTGTTCATCAGAGTGGACTGTGGAGACTCCGGGCGGCGACAATTGGGGGGGAGGCTTTCGGGCCGTGAGGAAGAAAACCTCGTTAAAAAATTACCGGAGGGGGTGGAAACGCCCTGCGCGGCGGGTCCGCTGGTCTTTGTGGCCGGTGGGCGCTGGCTTCGGCCACCGTCGGGCAACCCGTAATCCGCACTGAGCGGAACCGGGGGCCCCACGCACTGAGCGAGGGGCCGCGAGGAAGAAAACCTCTATAAAAAATTACACGAGGGGTGAACCTCTTGAGGGTCGCCTGCGGGTGTGGCCCTCTTGAGGGTTGCCTCTGGCGAGGAACTCCGGGTGATGGAATGGCGTATCCGTCGCCCGTTGAGACGCCTCGGGTCGGGAGGCGCACCACTATGTTCCTGGTGCGCCTCAGACGGTGTTAGGGGGCCTTTAGGTCCCCCGGTGGAGGGTCTGCCTCGGCGGACGGCGCCGGCTGGGTCGCGGATGATTGCGCAAGTGTACCCGTAACCCAGCCACCAGGCGACACGGAGGAACATCGCTGGGTTTTAGTGGGTATTCTGGCCACTTCTTGGCCTGCCTGAGTCCCACACTACCTTCCGGAAGCATTGCAGTTCGCTGTAAGGCTTCCGGAGGGTGTGCGTAAATGCATTTCCCAGCGTCAAAAAAAAAAAAAAAGTTACAAAATAATGCTATAATTTGATTTGGACTTTCAATACTTTTCATAATCGAAATATCATTTATCAATCACATTTTATAAATAAAAAATAAAAAAATAAAAATGTATTTATTTAACATGAAGAGAAGAGAAAGACAAAGTAATTATTTAACTTAAATTAAGTAATGCAATCTATAGTACCCACGTACCTTTTTGGATATAAATACATGAAGCTTTTCCAAGTAAAAGTTACCTGTATTTTGTTATCTTGATAAAAAAGTAAGCTCTATTTATGGAATTGGATTTGATCAAAGTCGCTTAATCAGTGTTCTCAATAAACGTTATTATCTTTATTAAGTGGAGGACAACAGGAACTTATTTGTATTCATTATGAAAAATCTATACTAATAAATAAAATTGAAGTGTCTGTCTGTAATATCGAAATAACTACCTCATATTAAGCTCATATGGTTATTTGAACGCTACCATAACCGAATCACACGTTTTAAAAATTTTTGTCTGTCTGTCTGTCTGTCTGTCTGTCTGTCTGTCTGTCTGTCTGTCTGTCTGTCTGTCTGTCTGTCTGTCTGTCTGTTTGAACGGGCTAATCTTCGGAACGGCTGAACCGATTTTGACGGGACCTTCACATACAAGTAGAGAATTAACCAGGGAGTAACATAGGCTACTTTTTTAACCGACTTTCAAAAAAGGAGGAGTTGTGTTTTTCTACCTATGTACACCGATATCTCCGAGATTTCTGAACCGATTTGCGTAATTTTTTTTTAAACGATAGAGAAACATTGCGACCCTGTTCTATAAAAAATTTGGATTCCAACTCCTCAATCCTGATGCTGTAGGGGACCTAATCCCCAAAACTAATGGGTTTTAGAAACTTTCGGTTATTTAAATTGATATTGGGGGTACCAATTAAAGACTTTATCGTTGAATGAACTCGAGTAGGTACATATCCAACTACTCAACCCTGATGCTGTAAGGAATTGTATTCCGAAATCGTGGGGATCCCACGGGATTTTTCCGTTTTAGGGACGGGTTTCTACAGATACTTTTTGTTCTGGAAAATCAAAAGTTCCCACGGGATTTTTAAAAACCTAAATCCACACGGGCGAAGCCGTGGGCATCATCTAGTACCAACATAAAATCTACCTACCTAGCATCTACCTCTAGCATCTACCTAGCAGTTTACCTCATTTTTTATCAAATTTTTTTAAAAGCTTGCCTCATTGTTTTCATTTCTTTTGTTAATTCTAAAGCAGATTTATTTTGACTCACCGTTCCAGAAATATTATTTAGAAGTGAAATATTACTGTCGTAAGTGATAGGTAGGTGTTGCAGTTCTGCTAAATATTTATCTTCGGGTATTCAAGAAATATTTGTATTAAGAGTACTACTAAAAGAATAAAATGAGACCTCTTACTCATGAAGTACGATTTAAACTTGAAATATACTAAAATCAGTAAAACTTTATATCACTATCCAGTAAGTAGGAAATGATGGAACATACGTTTTACTTTGTAAAGTAATCTATGTCTTAACTGGAAACTTTTTATTTCGTATATAATATCATATCAATAAGCTGTGATAGCCTAGTGGTTAGGACGACCGACTTCTAATCGAAGGTCGTGGGTTCGATCCCGGGCACGCACCTCTAACTTTTCGCAGTTATGTGCGTTTTAAGTATTTAAATATCACTTGCTTTAACGGTGAAGGAAAACATCGTGAGGAAACCTGCATGCCAGAGAGTTCTCCATAACGTTCTCAAAGGTGTGTGAAGTCTGCCAATCCGCTTGGCCAGCGTGGTAGACTATGGCCAAACCCCTTCTCACTCTGAGAGGAGACCCGTGCTCTGTAGTGAGCCGGTAATGGGTTGATCATGATGATGATGATGATGATGATGATATAATCACAAGCCTCCTAATTAGTTGAAATTTAAGTCGTATTCTCCATAAAACTGTCTAGTTTTATTTAAGTAATTATACGAATAGCTTTATTCTTAACTAGTGTTGCGCTCGGTGCGCGAGCTGCAAGCAGCTCACGGGCCTTGTAGTCTCTTCAATATTCGTAAAATAAAGAAATGGGAGGCCATACCAAATTCCAGAATATTCTGGAGAGTCTCTTGAAAGATAGAAAGAAATATTGGTATCACGTTTCGTATTTTTTCTGAAAGGACACTAATGAGTTCTATGCATGCGTTTAGTGGAAAAAAAGATCTACAAAAATGTTCTGGGGAGCCACTTGAAAATTAAAAAGAAATTTTGTATGGACACGATTTTTTTTTGTTCCGTAGCTATCTTTTTTTTACTGGCTCACCAAAGGGCCTAAGGTCTTGAACATTTTTAGTTTCAGGACCATATGCCTCTATGATTGATAGTTTTTGCGGGACATTACTCTGGTAATTTTTCCACATTCACTACGTTTTGTATTTTTTGTGAAAAAAAAAATATCTTTTAAGTTCTATTTACTTATACGTGTAGTGGGGGGAAAAATTTTATACAAAAATGTCTAAGAGAGCCTCTTAAAAAGAACCCAAAAATCTGTATGGAGAGAATTTTTTTTTGTTCGGCGACTATCTTTTTTTTATCCATTCACCCAATGACCCAAGGTCTTTAACAACATTTGTTTGGGACCATGCCTGAATGACTGGTAGTTTTGGAGCACCCATGAGGTACTCTGGTAAATTTTCCACATTCATGACATTTCATAATTTTCCTGAAGAAAGACCCATAAGTTCTACGCATATAAATAGTGAGGGAAAAAATTTCCATACAAAATTGTTCAGGAGAGCCTTTTGAAAAGAACCCAAAAAATTTGTATGGAGAAATTTTTTTTTTGTTCGGTGGCCATCTTTTTTTTATCGGTTCACCCAATGGCCCAAGGTCTTTAATAACATTTGTTTGGGACCATGTCTGTATGACTGGTAGTTTTGGAGGACCCATGAGGTACTCTGATAAATTTTCCACATTCATGACGTTTCATAATTTTCCTGAAGGAAGACCCATAAGTTCTACGCACATAAATAGTGAAAGGAAAAAAGTTCCATACAAAATTGTTCTGGAGAGACTCTTGAAAAGAACACAAAAAATTTGTATGGAGGAAATTTTTTTTTTGTTCCGCGGCCATCTTTTTTTTACCGGTTCACCCAATGGCCTAAGGTTTTTAGTAACATTTGTTTGGGACCATGTCTGTATGACTGGTAGTTTTGGAGGACCCATGAGGCACCCTGATAAATATTCCACATTCATAACGTTTCGTATTTTTCCTGAAAGGACACTCATGAGTTCTATGCATGCGCTTAGAGATAGAAAAAAGTTCCATACAAAAATGTTCTGGAGAGCCTCTTGAAAATTAAAAAAAAAAATTGTATGGACGCGAACATTTTTTTTGTTCGGTACCTATCTTTTTTTTATTGGCTCACCAAACGGCCCAAGGTCTTGAACATTTTCGCTTTCAGGACCATGTTTCTATGATTGATAGTTTTTGAGATCCTTTGGGGTACTCTGATAAATTTTCCACATTCATGAAGTTTCATAATTTTCCTGAAAGAAGACCTATAAGTTCTACGCATATAAATAGTAAGGGGAAAAAAGTTCCATACAAAATTGTTCTGGAGAGCCTCTTGAAAATTAGGAAATTTTTGTATGGAGACGAAAATTTTTTTTGTTTGGTGGCTATATTTTTTTCACCGGTTCACCCAATGGCCCAAGGTTTTGAACATTTTTTGTTTCGGGACGGTACCTCTCCGACTGATAGTTTCTGAGATCCCTCAGGGCACCCTAGTCAGTTTTCCACGTTCAGCTCTCTCTATAATTTTGTTGACCTAGAATTTTTGAATTTTACACACACGGAAAGTTTGGTGGAAAAGTTCCATACAAAATTGTTCAGGAGAGGTGATCAGTACCTTACTTCAAGTAGCTTTATATATATAACTAGTTGCTCGGTGCGCGAGCTGCTAAAGCAGCTCGCGGGGACGTTCGACATTATATAACATGGGGCTGCACCATATAATTTTGAAGATATAAGCATTTAAAAATTTGATCACGTGAGCACATAGACATCGCAAAAATAAGAAGTTTGAGTTAAAACAACATGGGGTTGCACCCTATAGTTTCGGAGATGTAAGCTTTTAAAAATCTGATCACGTGAACATCTAGACATCGCGAAAGTAAGTTTGAGTACCAACAACATGGGGCTCGACCCTATAGTTCCTTAGATATAAGCTTTTAAAAATCTGACCACGTAAGCATACAGACATCGCGAAAATAAGAAGTTTGAGTAACAACAACATGGAGCTGCACCCTATAGTTTCGGAGATATAAGCTTTTAAAAATCTGACCACGTAAGCACACATACATCGCGAAAATAAGAAGTTTGAGTACCAACTACATGGGGCTTCACCATATAGTTTCGGATATAAGCTTTTAAAAATCTGACCACGTGAGCATAAAGACCAAGATAAGAAGTTTGGGTACCAACAACATGGGGCTGCACTCTACCCTTCTGTATCCTTCACTTGTCTCCAAAATCCTCAATCATCAGCTCTCGCCATATTTTTTCTCCGAATGAATTTTTGTGTTCTCTGTGAAACCATTTGTGAAAAAAAAATATTCATATAAAATTTTACAGGAGGAAATTTTTGGGGAAATCTTGAAAAGACTCCGGTCGGTCCTTAGTCGGTCCCTAGTCAGTCGCTAGTCGGTCCCTAGTCGGTCCGTAGTCGGTCCATAGTCGGTCCCTAGTCAGTCCTTAGTCGGTCCCTAGTCGGTCTACCCTAGTCGGTCCATAGTCAGTCCGTAGTCGGTAGTAGTTAATAATTGGCTTATCTGGATCACAATAGTGGAATAGTGAATCGACTATTCCCCTATTGTGATCCAGACAAGCCAATTATCAACTTTTTTGAATACTGAATTCTCTCGAATGTATGAATTGTGAAAAGTGACTACTAAATTTGAATACTTAATGACTACTATATATGAATACTGAATGACTTCTATATTTGAAAAATGAGTAATGACTACGATTTTGAATAGTTAATACCCAATGAATATATTATACCAATGAATACTGAATTTCTACATTTAAAAATTGTTGAATGAGAGTTCATAGATAGGTTTATTAAAGTTATGGAAATAAAAAATACAATAATCATAGTACAAAAAATTTATTTTCTAAACACCATTTTCTTAAACATAATACATTTTTTAACGCACATATTTTTGTATGGTAAACACAACTATATGACTCACTAGAATATTTTTCATGCAAACTAAGCAAATTCGGACAGTCTTTATCTTCTAAATTGTAAATTGTGCTATTTTCTAACATTCGCATTAACCATAGTCGTTTTTCAACACCTTTGACATAAATAGTTTTACCGTTTAAAATCTTCTGAATAATAAATTTATAGTTCGAATACGGTATATATCCCTCATTCCAAAGGATTCCTCTGTTTCTTTCAATCCAAGAAACTTGTTTCCTTTCAGTTTTTGTTAAATCGTAAAATGGATATGGTGATTTGATGAGGAAAGTTTGTATGCGGTTATTCCAATGAATAGCTAATTCTTTTAAAATAAACTCATTTTCATCAGTTTTAAAGCCTTGCACATCTACTATTATAACATTCATGATAATTTTCTAACTATATTACTCAGTGGCTTATATTCTATTAACCGGTCGTTTATAATAAGACAGTAAGCGGTCGTATTTTCAGGAATATCTTGCGAACATTCTATTTCTAAACGCACATCTACTGGACCAGTTTTTAAATTTTCATTTTGTCTTGAACAATCAATAATAAAAAGTGGAGCTTTGTCTTTAAAATTTAACAAATCAAGCAACGGGTCTACAGGAACGTTGTAGTAAGACTGACGAAACCTTGTATACATTTCATATAATATACTATATTTATTGTCATCAAATTTAAGATTTAGAGCCTCGTATGGATAATACTGGGAATTCAAAAATAGTGTTACATTAGTTACTTTACAATGATCGAACAAAGAACTATCCATAGATTTATTATTTTTTCTGTTAGTTTGTAGCGCAAATATAACATAACGAGGCTTTTCCAACTGTGAAGCGGTTTTAATTGACCAAGAATGTTTTGTAGTCTTAGGCAAGAATGGATATTCATATAAATCCCAATTTCTGAAAGCTAATTGAATAGGTTTGTCTTTTTCCAATAGTTTCAGTAACGTAAGCCGTTCACGATCTGATACTTTCACATGAGGGACACGCCATTGTATTCTTTGTATATCTAACTGTATATTGTTAGCTTCATCAAGTTTCACACTGTTTAGATTAGAATTACTCCGATTCAAAATAAGTTCATGCTTACAATTCATAATTATTTTATTATAGTCTTCAGCAAATCCCATTATTTTATTTAACGGAATAATTACACTAAAAGAACCGTCATTGCTTTTGAATCCATTTCTGTTCCAACCCCATATAGCTGCGACTTTACTTTGACCAGCATTCATAGACACATACGATTTTATTGTAGTTGTTATTCCAGGATTTTTAATACGATCTATTTCAACACCATTTATCTCATATCTAATATCTTGAAACAAAAACATCATTGCATTGTTAGTAAACTCAACAGGCGTATTAATGGGTTTATCATCTTTACCAATAACGATCGCTTTCCCTTCCATGTAAATAAAACTGGCAGATGGCAATATGTAGATATCTTGTTGATGTACAGGAATTCGAATCTCATCATTTTCCTTAAAACTATTATTATAGGGGCTGTATGTATGAATTTCATAACTTTCAATCGAGTTATCAAATTGCGGTAAATCAGTAACCTGAAGTATATTCATAATTTGAATCCGAGTAAGCGAAGAAATTCTTTATTACTCCTTGTGAGTGTTTTATGAAATTTTATACGTCTGCGACGATGCTCGACTCGAGGAGTAATAATGCGTTTTATAAGATTATTTGGATTTTTATTGAACACAATCATCCTGCTTTCTTAAATGGAGGCGTAGGTGAAAACACTCTTCTCTGAAGTCAACGTACTGACCTTGTTCATTAAGAATTTTAATATTTATTGATGATACAATATTTTTATTCACAGGAAAGTAAATAATAGTTTTCGGAACTTCTATAAATCTATATCCAGGCGGAACGTTTGGTACAAATTCATATAAAATATGAGATGGAGATCCGTTAGTATACGATCCTTTTATAAGATCACATTCGACTCTTACCAGGGACAAAGGAAGAATGTTGACCGGCTTCTCGGATTCGTGCCATTTATTTGCTTCTAATTTAACATTTCGAAAACCTAATATAGATCCAATGCTATTATCTGTATCAAAATTCACTGTATTAGAACAATATATTAAGCATTTTAAAGTATTGTTATTTGGTTTAATTATAATATCACAATCTGTGACATTATTTCGAATATAATCAGCTATATCATAGAGATCATAAGTACCATCTGGTATTTTTAATTTTTTATCAGTTCCATAAGCAAATACATTATTTTTCTTGTTAATGTTTGGTATTGAATTAAGAGCTGAAAAGTAAATTAAGCCACACTCATATTGATCGTCTATGCTCAGAGGAGGCTGAAAATTAGATTCAAGTGATGAACTTTTACCTGAGATGGTTATTGCAATCGACATGATTACATACTAAACAAAATTTAGTGCTAACGATCTATTTATTTATTTATTTTCTTATCATTCCAAAATTTTTTCAAAAATCTTAAACATAAATGTCCGCAATTATATGGATGATCTCGCTGAATGTTATCATAGTTATAATACATTTCGGATCCAACATATTTAATTAATTCTTTTGGTGGTTTTAAATTACCATAACTGTCGAAATACTCTATATGATTATTGTATTTTGCATAAGCTACCCAATGACTGCCAGGATTTTTTGAACTATCTAAATTAACAATACCACATTCTTTCTTGTACGGGTATTCAGGTAACTCATCTCTCATAAATACTCCGCGAAAATAAGGAATATTGCTTGAATAATTCATAATATCTATGTTAGTGAGTGCTCTATTGGGTAGCCGATCATTTAGTTTTTTTTATTAGTTACAGTGATTCCATAACCTTCCTTATAGGGCTTAAGTTTTAATCCTTTTCCAATAGACAATGATTCAATTTTTTCATTATGCCTTTTTAATTCTTCCAGACGCTTTTCTGCTGCTTTATAATCATTAATAGCTTTAGTTATTCCAGCAACACCACCAGCTAAACTGCCAGCGGCAGATAACCCAGCAAAAATAGGTATTAATGGTAGGAATCCTCCCGTTCTTGGAATAGGAATAATACGGGGAATTTTCACTTCTGTGTTCGTTGCTAGTTCCTTAGCAGCTGCCATTGCTAATCTGATAGCCATTTTTTTACCCTTAGGTTTAAATTTTTTAATATGTTTCTTTGTATGCGAGATAATGTGTTTTAATTGTTTCTTTATTCCACCACCTGAACTAACATCTTTTACTTTAGTTTTGTTAACTCCTGAACCAGCTCCATATTTAACTTTTGCTAACATCGCTTTGTTAACTATATGTGCTGCTATCTTTTCCCCTAAACTGGCATCTGATGCGGTTATGCGATTCCGTGCCATGTTCATCAGTTTTATATCAGCTTTATGTCGATCACTCAAATCAGATGATTGCTGATAGGCTATGTCGTGTTCTTTACAATATTCGTCTAACTGGTTAATACCTCTCTTTTCGTGCGATTTTGTACCTGGCCCACAATAGTTATATCCAGGTAAATGGAGTTCAAAAGGCAAATGATTTATAAACCAATTCAAGAGACTGCTCTTGCTCATACTCTTTAATATACTGATTAAAACTGACAAAAATAGTCTATTTAAATAGAAATTTTACTTGAACTCATAAAATAATATTTGTCTTATCAATCCAGCTATTCTCAGTAGAAGGAAATCCTAACCATTTTACGAATACTTTGTTTCCTTTTTTCTTAAAAACTTTTTCAACAAGGTATATGTTAGGATGTTTTGTTTTTTGTAATTCTTGACTATAAAATGCGCCTAAAATAGGTTGATCTTTAGAATCTTTGATTAAGTACGTAACTGGATTTGTATCATTCACTTTACAAATTTGAAAAATTTCTGTCGACCAATTAGGCGTATATCCTTTTTCAAATACACCTTTATGCTTACTTATACGCACAAAATCCCCCATTTTCAAATGTCTAGATTTATTTATAGCTTTTGAACGAGGTCTTTGAAGATAATATCTGTCTAAAATCAATCTTTTATTACTTGTACTGACTTCGGATGGCTTCAGATTAATAGTACGGTGATGTGTATTGTTATAATCGTAAATAATGTTATCTAAAGTACCATCAGCCCACTTGTATTTTCCTTTTAGGCTAAACTCTTTATACAATTTTGATTTTAATGTTCTGATCAATCTCTCAACAATTGATGCCTTTTTAGTAGAATAAGTTGAATAATGATTTATATTATATGTAATTGTCAAGTTTTTGAAATTATCATTGTAAAATTCAGTACCAAAATCAGTTTGTAAGTTTTTAGGCTTACGTCCTCGTTTTAACAATGTTTTAAATGCCTTACATACAATTTCTTTACTTTTATATTTTAATGGAATCGCCCAAGCGTACTTAGAAAAAGTATCAATAATAACCAAAATGTATTTATAACCCGAGTTTTCCTTAGAAAAATTCTGCATATCTATCAAATCAGCTTGCCACAAGTCATCTATATCTTTCATTTCCACCGGTCTTCGTGGAAAATTTACTCTAGCATATTTATGAATTTCATTTATTACGTCTTTTTTGCTCATTTTTATAAAATTACCGCTTCCAATGTTTTTCCAGTTGAGTTAGTCTAGTAAGTAAATTTGTAACTAGGTCATTCACAGTTGATATTTTTTTGGTACAATCTTTAATAGCGTTATCGACATATTCTTTTGTCACGCTGTCATTAAAATCAACAGGAGTGTGCAAATTTTTTATTATTTTATTGTCAGCATCTAAATTACCATTACTTAATACTTTCAAAGGGCATCTATTTATATACACTGTATCATCAATTTTTGGTCTTTTATTCAAATAGTGTCCAAAAATATCAACGTTCATCTTAGAGAGCTAGTTAAATACTAAATAACTGTTCATTGTGTAATCATTTTTATTCTTTGATGATATCGGCTTCTTTTAACTCTTCAATTATTGCTATGATCTCGTTGTCGTGATTAGTATTGCCAGCATTTTTTGAAGCAATTAATAATTTTAACCTATCAACCAATTCATTGGGGTTATCCCAATAAACTAAATCTGTGTTAGACTTATATTTTTTTAGTGTAGGCAATTTACCTCCTTGCTTCGAAATATTCTTTTTATCAAAAAATAATGGTTTTATTATTTCTCGATATTTTATACCTTTATCGCCTTTAATTTGCCCGCTAGCATTATAATCTCTCTTATGCACATTAGTATAATGTAAAATATCTTTGTAAACGAGTTTATCTGTCTCCGAGATAATTGATAAATTAGGTTTTTTGCGTAATAAAAGTTCTTTTAAGCCAGGAGTTAATTCATATGACCGCTCCCCGATGTGAATCATTATAATCTTATCCCCAGTTGAAACATTTTCATTTTTAGTGAATCTTACAACTGAATCTCCAATCATTATATTTTTATCTTGTTCTTTTCTTACTCCAAACGGTATGTCCATATTATCATAAATATTGATAATATCATCCTTCTGTAAAGACATATCTAAATTTGCTTGTTTTGACTTGTAATAACTGTCATTTATATCTTCATTATATTCTGAATTATTATCTGTACCTTCATTTAATGATTTATATTTGTTACAGTTGAAATCTTTGTTTTTCGTTGGAGAGTATATATTTTCTGAGTCCGTAATATCAACATTGACAGGTTTAGATTTATCAACTAAAACCTTCAAGGGCTCGGTTATAGGCTTCATTATTCTATTAAGTGTCAAATCAGTTTGATCCTGCACATTACGTATATGTTTTAATTTATTTTTTATAGAATTAACCGAGCGCACTAATTGTTGTTTAATATTCTGATCCATGCTACCAAATCTACGTGTGTGAGTTATGAGGTAATGTTTATTAATGATTATTTTTTAATTTCCTTTATAATTATAATAACGATTCTTATTAAATTTTAATCGAATTTAATAAAAGTGTCAAAATATTTTCGATATCTTCCTTCGTTTAAAGGACAATCTTTATTAATTACTAAAAAGTCATGAGGATTTCTCCACACCATTGTACAAAGATTTTTAAATTTAAGCCAAGGAATATCTGAATTAATATGTTCTTCAAATATGTGTTTCAGATTGATATCATCTTGCTTGAATAAAATCAGGAAATTTGCATTGTCGCGTAATAATTGTTTGGGAATCTTTGAGTAAGTTTGTGTTAAGTAGAAGCAGTCTAGCTGCTTATGCCTTCCCATCGCGAAATAGTTACGTATGTTAGTTTGATCTTCACAGACAACGTCATCAAATATAATTACTGAGTTCGGCAAAGCTTCATTAGGGTGAATAATGTTGCCACCATCAAAAATAAAAAAGTTGACTTCTGGAATACTTTTAAGAACAACACTCAAAAATCTATATTTTGGTTGAAACGCTGTTTTGGAATACAGATATATATTCTGAAACTTAAGTCCATTAGGGTGTAGTAGTAAACTAAGCATAGCATTCGTTTTTCCACAGTTAGATGGTCCGCAAATGATGCAACGGATAGAATTAGGTAATAGTTCACTGTGTTTTACATATGACTTGTTTTCTAATATACTATCTAGGGTACTTATTTCCAGTGAAAGATCTTGTTTGATCAATTTCATTGTTACGTATGATTCAAATCTCTTTATGTAAGGCTTTTATAGATAAAACGATATAACACTCAACTTGATAAAAAAAATCCTTAATGATTTTTATATTCTGTGTAAAATGTTTTTAAATTGAGGTATAAGGTTTTATAAAAATAAACAGATGGATATACTCGTAATTATTCGTAATTATATTTTTAATCTTATGAATAATATACACATTTCACTCATACACTTAATTTCACATAATACTGCTGTCTACATAAACCAAACTATAATTAATTTAAAAGTCTAATTTAACACTTTGTAATGGTCTCAATTTTTATTATAAATTTCATATCTTAAAATTTAAAATATTGTTCTACAATGACCCCAAGGTAGGGTTTCAATTTGGTTTGAAAGTATTTGCCTTTTATCGTCACTTTTATTCAAAACTACTTTATTTACTTCTTGAGAATACAATATATGTTTAATCGATTTAATCATATTCATTTTACTTCTGTAATTTACATCATTCCATAATGTACTATTGTAATGATTTAACTTTAATCTTTTTGTTACAGATTTAGATACACCTTTTGCCTTTTTAATTTGGATCTTTTTACTGTTTATGCAATAAAGTTTAGCTCTCAATCCAGTGAACTCAGTAATGATTTCACCACCAAGTTCATCTTTAAATAGACCCGGAATTTTCGCATTAACTCTAGGCATATTAAAGCAATTGTTTACATCAAAATTACTAGTGTCAAAATTTGTTATTTCATCTTTCATATCTTTATAAAAATCATTGGTTTTTATAAGGTATAGAAGACTATCTGTGTCCGTATAACACAGTCGTACCTTGTTTTGATATTTGTTTTTAATAAAGTCATAGTGAAATTTATATAAGTGTTGTTTTGCATATTCCAGAACCGTGAAACCGATATATATAGGTCTGTCAAGTATTATTTTTTCCGGACTCAGATGAATTGCAACTAAGTCTTCGGAGAAAACTGTAATATTTTTTAAATTGGGTTTCGCAATCAATTTTTCGGCACTAAGCTGCTTGTTGGTTTTATTGCTGTAATCATTCCACGTCGTCACTAGCTTAATATTAACTTGTTTTCTCTTATTTTCAATAGTTTTTCCAAATATAGCATTATTTAATAGTTTGAAAAAATCCTTCTCAAAATCAGATGATGATGCTTGACGTAATCGAGTGTTTAAGTCAATGTATTTTTGTAGAAAGTTTTGTTGTCTAAAAGTTAGAACGCGATGATTTTTTCGTATAATAAGCCCATTCTTCAAGCATTCTTTTAAATGAACATAATGTATCACATATTTAAATTTGTCATACAAATTTGCTATTAATTTTGGATTTTTGCCTCCCGGAGGAGTGAATTTTTCTACCGCAAAAGGCAAATCACTATGTGTGCTATGTAAGTGCTCGGGATAAGCTAAATCAACTTCTAAAATATATCCAAAATCTGATTCATTTGATATGTTTGCAACGTCTAATATATCAATTTCGGCTGTGGATAAAAGTCGAAAGTCCGATATAGGAATTTTTTTAGTCATTGCATAACCATACAAGTTATTGCAGTCAAGGTATATCAAGTAAGTTGATGGTTGAGATTCATCAAAATCTGAAAGATATTTATTATTAGCAACAGCGTTACGAAGTGAACACTGGGCTAATCCTCCACGTATTCCTTTTTCTAAAAATTCATATATCTCTAGGTCATTGATTAATTCTAACCGGATACCTGTATATAGTAACATCGCGTCCCAAGTTAAACTTGAAGCCGTGACATAATAAGCCGGATCAAGTTTGTAATGTCGTAAACAAGTATTCCTAAAATTTTCAAATATATCGCAAAGAAGTAATACATCTATTTTAAGATATAAATCTGTATATTCGCTCAAAGATGTAATAGAAAATAGATTCCAAATATTTTGAGCGTGTTTATATTCGTTATCATTTATATGTTCACCTTTCAAACTATTGTAAAAACAATCTTTTGCAGGAAGAACAGTTTCTTCATATTTTGCAAAAGAATCAATATATTCGTAAGGATAAATACCTTTTTGACGTAACAATTTCAACTTGTCTGTATCCTGAAATTCTCTTGATAAATTTACAAAATCTTTATCGTTTAAATTTTTAGATAACACATCTATACTTGAATTGAGGAATTGAAAAGAATCTATAAATTTTATTTGAATAGGGACTGAAGGGTTATATTTATTATTTAATACTTTAGTGATGGTAATATATTTCTCTTTTGTTTTCGGTATTATTTTAAAATGACCCTCATATTTTGCTAACTCTGTAATAAAAAGATGACAATCATAGCCTGCTAAGTTATGAAAAACTACAGGCACAAACGAACACACTCTGTACATTAAATTACAATGAGAGTGTGCAGCGCCACGATATTCTGAAGTAACATGATCATGATCGCGTACTTTATCATCAAGAAGTAAATTATTACAGATATGACAATTTGTTGCATTTTCAAAGCTAGTTTCTTGTTCTAATGTTAACGGTGTCATAGGTAATTTCTTAGTTAATATGCGATAAATTTCTTGAACATCCCTTATTAAATATTTTACAAATACTTGCACACAATCTGATCCTTTGTATGTAACATATTTATTTAATTTAGGATCATGAGAACAGCAAATATAGTAACCAAAACAGGATGGTTGGTGAATTTCATATAAACGAGTATTCTCAGATTTTTTTTCGTTACATTTCATTAAAATACTTTCAAAGTCAGCATAGATAATAAAATTTATTTTTTGTTGCCTTTCATAGTTTTTAAATTGTAAATAACTGTTTTTCTCCGGCAATTCAGTCAATATTTCATTACAATTATGAGAACTATATTTTGTTTTACTCGCAAAAGTCTGTAAGCATAACTCACACAAATACATATTACCCGTGTGATTAGTTACTTGCCGTTTTACCAACTTCAAAAGATTTTTTATTAAACAGTAATGACCTTTACCATTCTTTTGAATGAATAGCAAATTTATATGGTTACTTTTTCTTGCTGTAGTTATATACAAAGGACCAGTTACATTATGTTTATCATCCAATCCATAAACGTTAATACTCAGTTTATTTATTTTCTCGAATATTTTAATATCTTTATACGATGGTGGAAATGACATACCATCTGTATTTAGTACTTTTGAATAATGTGGATATGAACTAGGTCTACAAACATTGTTCTTTTGTGGAAATAATGCAGCAACTATAGACCATAAAAAACAATGATTGTCATTGTTGCGTATATTTATACAACTTTTAGTATTTCTAACTACACTTGGTAAAGCTAAGTAAGAGCCACCTCTAAAAGGAGAATACTTATTTACGTTTATTTCTAAATGGCTCATTGATTCGCAAGTCCAACCAGATTCGCGATGTTGAAATTCTGATATTTTTTTTTCAAATGTATGAATTGTATTTAAATATAATTCACGAATGTTAGTACCTTTGCTTATGATATTATATTTCGTGTTAAATGATTTCATCTGTTTTTCTCCTGTTTTAGTGAGATAAAAGAAAACAAAAAGCTCGAAGTTTAATTTGACACTTTGAAATCTTTTCAAACAATTATTGATTATTTTCATAACATATTTCTCATTATCTGTTAGGAACGCCTCTGGTGTGAGGTATTCCTCAGAAGGACTTAGTTTATAAGTTACTATTCTATTTCTAAAAGCTGAGGTAATTATATCAATGTTATCATATTTGGTCTTCAATAAACAATTTGACTTATGTAAATTAGTTCTTATATGATATTGATATCTATTTTCAGGTATATCAACGTGACAATTTTCACATCTCGTTAAGTTGATCTTTGGTGTAGGGATCACTGCAAAAAAAAACCAACAAAACGTTACACAAGTTTATTTAATTTCGTAATATATGTTACAGTACAATTTTTAAAAAGAATATTATGTGACTTAGCTGAATAATTTCTAATAATAGTTGCCGATAAAAGTGGGAGCGCACGCTCTATATTCTTTTCGAGTCGCTATAATAAAGTTTGTTAAGTGGCGCCATGCCTCAGTGTCTTCATTCGTGCGGTTTTTAACACATATGATGGCATGACGCCACCTATTTACGGGCTGGACATTATCGACCTCGTCACATCGGTACACTTTCAGATCAATGAAGTGTGTTCCTGCCTTACCCTCGAAAGATTGTCTAGAGTGACCGTTAGCCAGTCTTCTTGTTAAATACGAAACTAAAGGCTGTATTTTTTTACCCGCAGTAGGTGCAGAGGTCTCTTCAGTCTCATCATCTTCGCTATCCGTACCGAAAAGATCGTATGCAGTGATCTTTTTTGATGGCGGTGCGATGGGATTGATAGCTGACTTCGTCGTTTTCTTCGAAGTACGCGTTGATGTAGAACTTGTTGGTTCACCGGTTATTGATTTGTCGTGTGTCCTTTTCTTCGATTTTTTTTCAAGTTCACGCTGCGGCGAAGGCTGCGGCAACTCATCTTCTGATGGGAACAACGTCTCAGCATTCTCTCGTGACCTGTAATAAAAAAAAAAAAAATATACTTAACACTTAGAAAGTATTCAAATATTCATTTGTGTTGAGGTATTCATATAAACCTTCGCCACGTATCAGTAATTGCATAATAAATATATTTTTTTATTCTATTATCTTACATTATGTTTATAACAGCACAATATTATGTCCATAACATTTGGTAAATAGTGCAGTATTATGAATATAAAGTGAATTGATCTTGTAATTATCAACTACATTCACATCATGTTATAATATTAGGAATAATAACTGGAAAGATGGTTTAACACACTGACTAATCTAATAATTTAGTAATAACTGGAACAGATGGCTTAATGCATTCTCTGAGGAATGATGGTAAATACTTCTATTTTCTGACTCTGAGTAGGTACTGAACTACTGAGAATATCTCGATAAAAATATCTCTTATCAATATATTATGTAGAGCCGACTAGGGATTCGAACCCTGGATAAAGCCCGATAAGCTAACCATTAGCACATAAATAACATCATATTATAATCAAAGAGAAAAAAAGTTAAATACTGGAAGTAATTTCACTCTAGTTTTCATCTATTTCATTACAGTCGTTTTTTGAGCCAGGCAGGGAATCGAACCCAGGGCCATGCTCCGACAAGCTAAGAATTAGCATATAAATAAACTATTATTATAATCAAAGAAGAAGTGTTTTCAATCTAGTATTCATCTATATCATAACAACAATTTTTGGACCGACCGGCGAATCGAACCCGGAACCATAGTCCGACAAGCTAACCATTAGCACATAAATAGCATAATATTATTATGATTAAAGAAAAAAGTTTAATCGAACACTGGAAGTATTCTAACCTATGTATGAATAAATATAAAAGTACTTACATTATCTTTGATTGAGAAGATATACACTTGGAAAATCTACCAGCTTAGACACCTGTATCCTTACTTCAGGATAACACAATGATGCACTATTGCACTAACATCCCGCTCAACTCCTTAAATAAGCCGAAAATGATTTGTCATGAAAAATCCCCACCTTCACCAAAAGGCTCCTTCACACTACCATTCACTTGAGATAATTATTTGTAAAATTATAATCTAAGATACTAATATATTAAAGAGGTAAAGGTTGTAAGTTTGTTTGTAGGAGGTAATCTCTGAAACTACTGAACCAATTTGAAAATTTTTTTACCAGCAGAAAGCTACATTATTCCTGAGTGACATAAATAGACTATATTATATTTCAAAAATTAGAGATCCCCACAAAAATTGTAATACGCTATCCGTGTGAAGTCGTGGTGGGTCATCAGTAATTCATTATAAAGCACCAGAGTTTTATATGTCACCTTTTACTATTTTACACTTCACTATTATCATGGAATTCAAAACATTTAATTATTCTAAAAAATATCGTTTATGAGTTATGAGGGAGCAGATGAACAGAATGTACATTATAATATGTCGAGGATAATGTGTTAGAGCCTTAATGTAAGTCTTATATTATTATTGCTTACAAAGCATTTATCTTAGAGAATGAATAGGTTACCATATTTTATGAAGTGATTACCAGGATAAGCATTATATTGAGTAAGTTATTTTTATTTATTAAAGTTATATATTCTCTATTAATATAATATTATTTAAAACATTGAGTTTGTCGTCAAACTAGTTGACTAGTTTTTCGGATAACTTAAATTACTTATACATAATATTGTAGCATACAAAACAATAAGAATAGTTTATCTGTTGATTTGTTTGTGCGTAGGTACATAATAAGTAAAGTATGTAATTTTATTCAATAGTTTTTGTTCGATTACATAACAAGCAACTTCTTTGCATGAATACAGCCTAAGACAAGTCCGTAATATTCCGATCTGAATGTAACCCTACATCCACGCGCGCGCTGGCCACCGCCGCGCGGGCGACGCAATGTCTACGGGATTCATATTTCACATTCCATTTCCAATTAGGGAACGATCTTTGAATAATAAAACCTACGATTTTGAACTTTATTGATAATTTCGAAAAAGTATATAAGTCGCGAAAAAACTTGTAAAAATTCATTGCATTGTACGGGACATCAGAACGTGATCTACAACATGTCGGTAAGACCTGATTTTTTATAATTATTTAAATCTGAATAGAAATACTTTATTTTTATTTTGATAAACATAACTACCTCTTAGGTTTTTTTTATTCAAATTGCATATTCATAAACCTGTTTTGTTTTTATTTGTTTCAGGATTCGAATGATCTTTTTAACTTTCAACCTAATACAACCCTTACTCAACGTGTTAGTAGTTATTTCCAAAGGGAAAATAATGGGTCAGACATCCCTCCTACTTTAACAAAGAAAAAAGCCAATGTTGTGTATTCATACATAAAAGTTCCGAATAATGGAGCCAAAATTATCAGATTAGAAATATATGATGCAGCAAAACTACGAAACACAATGTTTTGTGAATGTGAAGCAAATATCTGTGCTCAATATGTCGTTGACAGTGATAATTTACTATTCGACGAAATCTATAATGGAGCTCACAGTTTAATAACAAAAATCCAACGAAGTATGTCCTGCATTGATGAAACTAGCGTTTAAAAAATGTTCATTTACTTAGTTCGTGTATAAATAATAATAGTTATTAATATATAAATTATCTAAGTACTCAATTATTATGTAAAATTGTAAACTTATTACTTAGTATGCAAATAAATATATTTTATTATCGAACTCGAATTTTATTTTTTTCTAATAAAACCAAGTCCTAACAAAGTTTTATTTATATTCTATTCTATATCAGAGACATGTATTCTATTCTACATTAGTGTGATTGAATACATCCCCGATAACACACGATTATAATGATGAAGTAACTATTTATTTATTCATAAGGAAAAAAAAATATCATCATGTCTTTAAATATTGGAGATTGTGTAGAAATAATTATTACTGAAAAAAGATTATACGGTCTTCACTTGGTTAAAATTATCGGATACGATCACTACGATGCTATTTTAATACCCTTAAATCAAAGTAATTCAGGTACTTATTTTAAAGTTCGTTATAAAGGTCAACAACTATTGGCACGAATATTAAGGATTGAAAAGCAGAATGTTGATTTAATAGATGAGTGTTCATGAGTATATATTATTATTTGTATATTAGTCATTCAATATTCACGCATTTAAATGTACTTGTTACATACTCAGAATGCTAATAATATAATTAATTTCTCTAGAGCACAATAAGTATAATGGAATAGTGAATAGTGAATGATCATTATATTCGAATATTGAGAGAATTATCAGTATTTAAATATAGTGATCATTCAGTATTCATGGATTTGAATGTGCTCATCACTCAGTATTAATGTCGTATGTCAATGTCGTAGTCATATTAGTATTCATGCATTTGAGTGAAGTATCTATTCAGTATTCAAAATGTTGATAATTGGCTTGTCTGGATCGCAATGGTGGAATAGTCGATTCACTATTCCACTATTGTGATCCAGATAAGCCAATTATTAACTGTCGGTCTCTAGTTGGTCCGTAGTCGGTCCATAGTCGGTCCGTAGTCGGTCCCCAGTCCGTCCCTAGTCGGTCCGTAGTTGGTCCATAGTCGGTCCGTAGTCGGTCCGTAGTCGGTCCCTAGTCGGTCTCTAGTCGGTCCCTAGTCGGTTTCTAGTCGGTCCGTAGTAGGTCCCTAGTCGGTGTCTAGTCGGTCCGTAGTCGGTCCCTAGTCGGTCTCTAGTCGGTCCGTAGTCTGTCCCTAGTCGGTCCCTACTCGGTCTCTAGTCAGTCCGTAGTCAGTCCCCAGTCGGTCCCTAGTCGGTCCGTATTCGGTCCGTTGTTGGTCCGTAGTCGGTCCGTAGTCGGTCCGTAGTCGGTCCGTAGTCGGTCCGTAGTCGGTCCATAGTCGGTCCCTAGTCGGTCCGTAGTCAGTCTCTAGTCGGTCCGTAGTCGGTCCAAAGTCGGTCCGTAGTCGATCCGTAGTCGGTCCGTAGTCGGTTCATAGTCGGTCCGTAGTCGGTCCATAGTCGGTCCGTAGTCGGTCCCCAGTCCGTCCCTAGTCGGTCCGTAGTCGGTCCCCAGTCCGTCCCTAGTCAGTCCGTAGTCGGTCCATAGTCGGTCCGTAGTAGGTCCGTAGTCGGTCCGTAGTCGGTCCCTAGTCGGTCCCTAGTCGGTCCATAGTCGGTCCTTAGTCGGTCCCTAGTCGGTCCATAGTCGGTCCCTAGTCGGTTTTTGGTTGGTCCCTAGTCGGTCCGTAGTCGGTCCGTAGTCGGTCCGTTGTTGGTCCGTAGTCGGTCCGTAGTCAGTCCCTAGTCGATCCGTAGTCGGTCCCTAGTCGGTCTACCCTAGTCGGTCCATAGTCGGTCCCTAGTCGGTCTCTAGTCGGTCCGTAGTCTGTCCCTAGTCGGTCCCTACTCGGTCTCTAGTCAGTCCGTAGTCAGTCCCCAGTCGGTCCGTAGTCGGTCCGTAGTCGGTCCGTAGTCGGTCCATAGTCGGTCCCTAGTCGGTCCGTAGTCAGTCTCTAGTCGGTCCGTAGTCGGTCCAAAGTCGGTCCGTAGTCGATCCGTAGTCGGTCCGTAGTCGGTTCATAGTCGGTCCGTAGTCGGTCCATAGTCGGTCCGTAGTCGGTCCCCAGTCCGTCCCTAGTCGGTCCGTAGTCGGTCCCCAGTCCGTCCCTAGTCAGTCCGTAGTCGGTCCATAGTCGGTCCGTAGTCGGTCCGTAGTCAGTCCCTAGTCGGTCCGTAGTCGGTCCGTAGTCGGTCCGTAGTCGGTCCATAGTCGGTCTGTAGTCGGTCCCTAGTCGGTCCGTAGTCAGTCTCTAGTCGGTCCGTAGTCGGTCCAAAGTCGGTCCGTAGTCGATCCGTAGTCGGTCCGTAGTCGGTTCATAGTCGGTCCGTAGTCGGTCCATAGTCGGTCGTAGTCGGTCCCCAGTCCGTCCCTAGTCGGTCCGTAGTCGGTCCCCAGTCCGTCCCTAGTCGGTCCGTAGTCGGTCCATAGTCGGTCCGTAGTAGATCCGTAGTCGGTCCGTAGTCGGTCCCTAGTCGGTCCCTAGTCGGTCCATAGTCGGTCCTTAGTCGGTCCCTAGTCGGTCCATAGTCGGTCCCTAGTCGGTTTTTGGTTGGTCCCTAGTCGGTCCGTAGTCGGTCCGTAGTCGGTCCGTTGTTGGTCCGTAGTCGGTCCGTAGTCAGTCCCTAGTCGATCCGTAGTCGGTCCCTAGTCGGTCTACCCTAGTCGGTCCATAGTCGGTCCGTAGTCGGTCCGTAGTCGGTCCCTAGTCGGTCCGTAGTCAGTCCGTAGTCGATCCCTAGTCGGTCCGTAGTCGGTCCGTTGTTGGTCCGTAGTCGTTCCGTAGTCGGTCCCTAATCGGTCCGTAGTCGGTCCCTAGTCGGTCTACCCTAGTCGGTCCGTAGTCGGTCCGTAGTCGGTCCCTAGTCGGTCTACCCTAGTCGGTCCGTAGTCAGTCCGTAGTCGGTCTCTAGTCGGTCCGTAGTCGGTCCCTAGTCAGTCCCTAGTCGGTCCGTAGTTGGTCCCTAGTCGGTCCGTAGTCGGTCCCTAGTCGGTCCGTAGTCGGTCCCTAGTCGGTCCCTAGTCGGTCCATAGTCGGTCCCTAGTCGGTTTTTGGTTGGTCCCTAGTCGGTCCGTAGTCGGTCCGTAGTCGGTCCGTTGTTGGTCCGTAGTCGGTCCGTAGTCAGTCCCTAGTCGATCCGTAGTCGGTCCCTAGTCGGTCTACCCTAGTCGGTCCATAGTCGGTCCGTAGTCGGTCCGTAGTCGGTCCCTAGTCGGTCCGTAGTCAGTCCGTAGTCGATCCCTAGTCGGTCCGTAGTCGGTCCGTTGTTGGTCCGTAGTCGTTCCGTAGTCGGTCCCTAATCGGTCCGTAGTCGGTCCCTAGTCGGTCTACCCTAGTCGGTCCGTAGTCGGTCCGTAGTCGGTCCCTAGTCGGTCTACCCTAGTCGGTCCGTAGTCAGTCCGTAGTCGGTCTCTAGTCGGTCCGTAGTCGGTCCCTAGTCAGTCCCTAGTCGGTCCGTAGTTGGTCCCTAGTCGGTCCGTAGTCGGTCCCTAGTCGGTCCGTAGTCGGTCCCTAGTCGGTCTCTAGTCGGTCCGTAGTCAGTCCCTAGTCGGTCCCTAGTCGGTCTCTAGTCGGTCCGTAGTCAGTCCCTAGTCGGTCCCTAGTCGGTCCGTAGTCAGTCCGTTGTTGGTCCGTAGTCGGTCCGTAGTCGGTCCCTAGTCGGTCCGTAGTCGGTCCCTAGTCGGTCTACCCTAGTCGGTCCATAGTCGGTCCGTAGTCGGTCCGTAGTCGGTCCCTTGTCGGTCTACCCTAGTCGGTCCGTAGTCAGTCCGTAGTCGGTCTCTAGTCGGTCCGTAGTCGGTCCCTAGTAAGTCCCTAGTTGGTCCGTGGTTGGTCCCTAGTCGGTCCGTAGTCGGTCCCTAGTCGGTCCGTAGTCGGTCCCTAGTCGGTCTCTAGTTGGTCCGTAGTCGGTCCGTAGTCTGTCCCTAGTCGGTCCCTAGTCGGTCTCTAGTCGGTCCGTAGTCAGTCCCTAGTCGGTTCCTAGTCGGTCCGTAGTCGGTACGTTGTTGGTCCGTAGTCGGTCCGTAGTCGGTCCGTAGTCGGTCCATAGTCGGTCCGTAGTCGGTCCCTAGTCGGTCCGTAGTCGGTCCGTAGTCGGTCCGTAGTCGGTCCGTAGTCGGTCCGTAGTCGGTCCGTAGTCGGTCCCTAGTCGGTCCGTAGTCGGTCCCTAGTCGGTCCCTAGTTGGTCCGTAGTCGGTCCCTAGTCGGTCCGTAGTCGGTCCCTAGTCGGTCTACCCTAGTCGGTCCGTAGTCGGTCCGTAATCGGTCTCTAGTCGGTCCGTAGTCGGTCCCTAGTCGGTCCATAGTAGTCAGTCCCTAGTCGGTCCCTAGTCGGTCCGTAGTCGGTCCGTTGTTGGTCCGTAGTCGGTCCGTAGTCGGTCCGTAGTCGGTCCCTAGTCGGTTCCTAGTCGGTACGTAGTCGGTCCGTAGTCGGTCCGTAGTCGGTCCGTAGTCGGTCCCTAGTCGGTCCGTAGTCGGTCCCTAGTCGGTCTACCCTAGTCGGTCCGTAGTCGGTCCGTAGTCGGTCCCTAGTCGGTCCCTAGTCGGTCCGTAGTTGGTCCCTAGTCGGTCCCTAGTCGGTTCCTTGTCGGTCCCTAGTCGGTCTTTAGTCGGTCCCTAGGCGGTCCCTAGTCGGTCCGTAGTCGTTCCGTAGGCGGTCTCTAGTCGGTCCGCAGTCGGTCCCTAGTCGGTCCCCAGTCAGTCCCTAGTCGATCCGAAGTAAATTCCTCCATTTTGAATTTTTTTTTTCTAGGATCCGAAGGTCCTGATCATCTTTTGATAAGAAACCACTCTTCCATCTTTTATACCGTTTGAGATGGACGCTGATGAAATTTGTATGGCGGCCATCTTTTTTCCGCCATTTTGAATATTTTTCCAGCTCACTGCCAATTGGAAGCCGTTTCGAGTGACATTTGCTCGAGCACCTCCCACCTATCTTCAATACCTTAAGCGTGCCCTTCACCCGTCTTCGAGTTCCTCAATCATCAGCTCTATCCATATTTTTTTCTGAATAATTTTTTGTCTTTTTTGTGAAACCATTTGTAAAAAAAAAAATTCATACAAAATTTTACAGGAGAAAATTTTTGGGGAAAATCTCGTAAACTACCCCGAAGGTGGCAACACTGTTTACATTTATCGATACTGCCGGTTAAGTTACACAGTCGATTCATACATTTCAACTTTCCAAAATGTTGCCAACTGCCTCAAAAACATGTTCAAAATCAATTCCAAAACAAGTAAAATACAAAATGGCTGTCAACTCATTTTGCAGATTTATTTTAGAAAGTTGAATAATTTTTCCATTAAGTACAGGAGATACTCCTGATGACGTTTCAAGTTTTCATCTCGCTCGCACACAGGCGAAATGATCACCCCTGAAAAAATACCGTATCGCGAAAACCACTTTTTCTTTGATAAATTTCAGTGTTGCCTGTCCCTGGCGATAAAAATATCCAAATTTCGTGTGTACAAGTAAAAAACTTAGTTGCTCATACTCGGATTATGCAAAAAGTTCGTATTTCGATTTTTTAATTTTTGGGGTAAATCTTGAAATTTCCCCAAAAATGGGGTATTTTTTTCACCAATCCATGCTTCAAGTCTGTACATACAATAGCTTCATAGAAGTAGAAACGTTCCGATGTTGTCTGTGAGAACTCTGAGAAATTTGAATTTTAAAATTGCGTTTTTTCGTACCTCAAACCGAATGGCCGCCATGACAGCCGCCATCTTGAATTTTTAAAAACTACTCCGATCTATCAAAATACAGGATAATGGTAGATGAAAACAGGAAAAAAATATTATCCTCAACTAACCCATTTCGGTACTGTGGCGCCGCGGTTCGGGGTCGAAAAATCAAAAATTTAAAAGACTACAGCTAAGCCGCCATCTTGTTTTTTAAATTTGTTCTACTTTTTCTATTAATCGTTTCCTAATTTCTTCTATAATTGCAAGTTTTAATGAAATCGGTAAAAAAACAAAAAAGTTACTAAAATCACGTCGGCCGCCATCTTGTTTGAGCAGCCCTTTTCTATCTACAATACCCTTCCCGAGCTCCCCAACCATCTTACTAACCCTCAATCATCATGTCTTCCCATATTTTTCTGTGAGAGTTCTCTGAAGAACCGCATCAAAGGCAATTCAATATTCACCATACATTTTCTATGAAAAAATGAATTCCGCCATTTTGAATTTTTTTTTTTCATTCATCAAGTAGACCTTCGGATTTTGATCATCTTTTGCTAAGAAACCACTCTTCCATCTTTTATACCCTCCGAGATGGATACCGATGAAATTTGTATGGCGGCCATCTTTTTTTCGCCATTTTGAATTTTTTTTCAGTTCACTCCCAATTGGATTACGTTTCGAATGACATTTGCTCGAGCACCCCTCACCTATCTTCAATACTTTCAGCGTGCCCTTCACCCGTCTCCGAAACCCTCAATCATCAGCTCTCTCCATATTTTTTTCGGAATAAATTTTTGTCTTCTTTGTGAAACCATTAGTGAAAAAAAAAATTTTCATACAAAATTTTACAGGAGGAAATTTTTGGGAAAATCTCAAAAAATACCCTAAATGTGGCAACACTGTGTACATAATTCGATACTGCCGGTTGAGTTGCACAATCGATTCATACATATCAACTTTCTAAAATGTTGCCAATTGCCTCAAAAACATGATCAAAATTTTCAAAAACACCCAACAACAATTCAAAATGGCCGCCAACTCCTTTTATAGAAATAATTCACATAGTTATATAATTTTACCATTAACTACAGGATATACCGCTCCTGATGACGTTTTAATTTTTTATCTCGCTCGCACCCAGGCGAAATGATTGCCCCTGAAAAAAACCAAGTCGCGAAAATCACTTTTTCTTTGATAAATTCCAGTGTTGCCAGTGTCCAATGACAAAAATACCCAAATGTCATTTGTATAAGTAAAACACATGGTTGCTCATACTCAAATTTTGCAAAAAGTCCGTATTTCGATTTTTTAATTTTTGGGGTAAATCTTGAAATTTCCCCAAAAGTGGGGTATTTTTTTTACCACCAATTTATACCTCGAATCTATACATACAATCGCTTCATAGAAGTCGAAACGCTCCGATGTTGCCAACTGTGAAAAATTTGAATTTTAAAATTGCGTTTTTTCGTACCTCAAACCAAATGGCCGTCACAACAGCCGCCATCTTGAATTTTTAAAAACCACTCCCGTTCTGTCAAAATACAGGATAGTTCTAAGCGGAAACAAGAAAAAAATATTATCCTCAATTACCCCGTTTCGGAGCTGTGGTGCCGCGGTTTGGGGTCGAAAAATCAAAAATTTTAAAAATCTAAATCTCGGCCGCCATCTTGTTTTTCCAATTTTTTACACTTTTTCTAATAATCATTTACTAATTTCTTAATAACCTGCGAATTTTAACGAAATCGGTTGAAAAACAAAAAAGTTACAAAAATTACGTCGGCCGCCATCTTGTTTTTCTGAAATGTCATAATTTTTCCCTACTCGACTCCCGCACCCGAACATATCTCCCATACATTATTGTATCGTTTTCTGTCTCTTTCTAGGAGAACAATTATGTCAATGAGTCAGTCAGTCAGTCAGTCAGTCAGTGGTAATCGAGCTATATATATTATAACTAGTTGCTCGGTGCGCGAGCTGCTAAAGCAGCTCGCGGGGGGGCTTTCGACATTTGATATTCATCTTCCAAACCCTCAATCATCATATCTGCCCATATTCTACTTGAGAGTTCTCCAAAGAACCGCATCAAAACCTTGCATAGTCAATATTCGCCATACATTTTCTATGGAAAAATCAATTCCGCTATTTTGATTTTTTTCTATTCGTTGAGTAGACCTTCGGATCCTGATCATCTTTAGCTAAGAAACCACTCTTCCATCTTTTATACCCTCCGAGATGGATACCGATGAAATTTGTATGGCGGCCATCTTTTTTTTGCCATTTTGAATTTTTTTTTCAGTTCACTCCCAATTGGACGACGTTTCGAATGACATTTGCTCGAGCACCCCCCACCTATCTTCAAAACCTTCAGCGTGCCCTTCACCCGTCTCCGAAACCCTCAATCATCAGCTCTCTCCATATTTATCTTCTATGTGAAACCATTTGTGAAAAAAAAAATTCTTACAAAATTTTACAAGAGGAAATTTGTAGGGAAAATCTCGAAAACTACCTCAAATGTGGCAACACTGTTTACATTACTCGACATTGCCGGTCAAGTTACACAATCGATTCATACATGTCAACTTTTCAAAATGTTGCTAACTGCCTCAGAAATATGATCTTAATTTTCAAAAACACCGAACAACAATATAAAATGGCCGCCAACTCGTTTTACAGAAACATTTCACATATGTAGTTTTATAATATTTCCATTGAGTACGAGATATACCGCTTTTGATGAAATTTAAAATTTTTATCTCGCTTGCATTTAGACGAAATGATTGCCCCTGAAAAAAACCATGTTGCGAACATCACTTTTTCTTTGATAAATTCCAGTGTTGCCAGTACCTGGCGACAAAATACACAAAAGTTGTTTGTACAAGTAAAATACGTGGTCGCTCATACTCGGATTTTGCAAAAAGTCCGTATTTGGATTTTTAATTTTTCGGGTAAATCTTGAAATTTCCCCAAAAATGGGGTATTTTTTTGAACCAATCTATACTTCGAATCTATACATACAATCGCTTCATAGAAGTCGAAACGTTCCGATGTTGCCAACTGTGAGAAATTTGAATTTTAAAATTGCGTTTTTTCGTACCTCAAACCGAATGGCCACCACGACAGCCGTCATCTTGAATTTAATTTTAAACCACTCCCGTTTTGTCAAAATACAGGATAATTGTAAGCGGAAACAACAAAAAAATGTTATCCTCAACTACCCCGTTTCGGCGCTGTGGCGGCGGCGCGGTTTGGAGTTGAAAAAATCGAAAATTTTAAAACACTACATTTCGGCCGCCATCTTGTTTTTTCAATTTTTTACACTTTTTCTATGAATCGTCTAATAATTTCTTCAATAGTTGCGAGTTGTAACGAACTCGGTTGGAAAACAAAAAAGTTACAAAAATCACTTCGGCCGCCATCTTGTTTTTCTGAAATGTCATAATTTTTCCCTACTCCTCTCCCGCACTCAAACTTAACATGTCTTCCCATATTTTACTTGAGAGTTCTTCGAAGAACCGCATCCTTGCCTAGCCTTGCATAGCCATGCACAGTCAATATTCGCCATACATTTTCTATGAAAAAATAAACTCCGCCATTTTGAATTTTTTTTCCATTCATCAAGTAGACCTTCGAATTTTGATCATCGTTTGCTAAGAAATTACTCTTCCATCTTTTATACCCTCCGAGATGGATACCGATGAAATTTGTATGGCGGCCATCTTTTTTTCGCCATTTTGAATTTTTTTTCAGTTCACTCCCAATTGGACGACGTTTTGAATGACATTTGCTCGAGCACCCCCCACCTATCTTCAATACCTTCAGCGTGCCCTTCATCCGTCTCCGAAACCCTCAATCATCAGCTCTCTCCATATGTTTTTCGGAATAAATTTTTGTCTTCTTTGTGAAACCATTAGTGAAAAAAAAATTTTCCATACAAAATTTTACAGGAGGAAATTTTTGGGGAAATCTCAAAAACTACCCTAAATGTGGCAACACTGTGTACATACTTCGATACTGCCGGTTAAGTTACACAATCGATTCATACATGTCAACTTTCTAAAATGTTGCTAACTGCCTCAAAAACATGATCAAAATTTTCAAAAACACCCAACAACAATACAAAATGGCCGCCAATTCATTTGACAGATACATTTTAGAAAGTTTTATAATTTTTCCATTAACTACAGGATATACCGCTCCTGATGACGTTTAAATGTTCCATCTCCCTCACACCCAGGCGAAGTGATTGCCCCTGACAAAAGACCCTGTCGCGAAAATCACTTTTTCTTTGATAAATTCCAGTGTTGCCAGTCGCCGACGACAAAAATACCCAAATGTCATTAATACAAGTAAAACACATGGTTCCTCATACTCTGATTTTACAAAAAGTCCGTATTTCGATTTTTTAATTTTTGGGGTAAATCTTGAAATTTCCCCAAAAGTGGGGTATTTTTTTTATCGCCAATTTATACCTCGAGTAAATGCGAACAATCGCTTCATAGAAGTCGAAACGTTCCGATGTTGCCAACTGTGAGAAATTTGAATTTTAAAATTGGGTTTTTTCGTACCTCAAACCCAATGGCCGCCACGACAGCCGCCATCTTGAATTTTTAAAAACCACTCTCGTTCTGTCAAAATTAAGGGTAATTGTGGGCGAATTCAGGAAAAAAATATTATCGTCAATTACCCCGTTTCGGAGCTGTGGTGCCGCGGTTTGGGGTCGAAAAATCAAAAATTTTAAAAACCTAAATCTCGGCCGCCATCTTGTTTTTCCAATTTTTTCCACTTTTTCTATTAATTGTTTATTAATTTCTTCAATAGTTGTAAGTTGTAACAAAATCGGTTGAAAAACAAAAAAGTTACAAAAATTACGTCGGCCGCCATCTTGTTTTTCTGAAATGTCATAATTTTTCCCTACTCGACTCCCGCACCCGAACATATCTCCCATACATTATTGTATCGTTTTCTGTCTCTTTCTAGGAGAACAATTATGTCAATGAGTCAGTCAGTCAGTCAGTCAGTCAGTGGTAATCGAGCTATATATATTATAATATAACTAGTTGCTCGGTGCGCGAGCTGCTAAAGCAGCTCGCGGGGGGGCTTTCGACGTTTGATATTCATCTTCCAAACCCTCAATCATCATGTCTGCCCATATTTTACTTGAGAGTTCTCTAAAGAACCGCATCAAAGCCTTGCATAGTCAATATTCGCCATACATTTTCTATGGAAAAATCAATTCCGCCATTTTGATTTTTTTTCTATTCGTTGAGTAGACCTTCGGATCTTGATCATCTTTAGCTAAGAAACCACTCTTCCATCTTTTATACCCTCTGAGATGGACACCGAAGAAATTTGTATGGCGGCCATTTATTTCTCACCGTTTTGAATTTTTTTTCAGCTCACTGCCGATCGGATGACATTTCGAGTGACATTTGCTTGAGCACTCCCTACGTATCTTCAATACCTTAAGCGTGTTCTTCACCTGTCTCCGAATTTCTCAGTCATCAGTTCTTTCCATATTTTTATTAAAATAAATTTTTGTCTTCTATGTGAATCTAAGCTTCAAAAGTATCCAAGGTCTTACAAAACATTTGTTTTGATACCATGCCTATATGACTGATAGTTTTTGGAGTCGTTAGGGTACTCTGGTAATATTTCCACATTGACTACGTTTTGTAAGTTTTGTGGAAAAAAAACCTTTAAATTCTATCCTACTAATATTATAAATGTGAAAGTGTGGATGTTTGGATGTTTAGATGTTTGTATGTTTGTATGTTTGGATGTTTGTATGTTTGTTACTCAATCACGCCGCAACTACTGAACCGATTTGGCTGAAATTTTGAATGGAGATAGCTTATGCCCTGACTTAAAATATAGGCTACTTTTTATCCCGGAAAAGTATTCCTGTGGGACTAAAATAGATATAATCTTCCAAAAACGCCATAGAGGGCGCTGACTGTTCTTAGGTAAATCACGTTCACATAACACATTATTGCAATAGTTTGCTGTGTTGCATGCATTGGCAACACATAGGCTACTTTTTATCCTGGAAAAAATGCACAGTTCCCATGGGATTTTGAAAAACCCGAAGTCTATATCTACAACTATAGGTAGATTATTATAGCGAACTTCCTTGATAGAAAGTATAAAGGTTGGAAAAGGGATCGGGAACGGGAACCGGGAATCAACGATTCCCTCGGGATTTGTTCAAAACCGAAATTTACGCGAGCGAAGCTGCGGGCAGAAGCTATCACACATAATCACAATACCAATCCTACTAATCCTACTATCCTACTATCCTACTAATCCTACTAATCCTCCTACTATCCTACTAATATCATAAATGTGAAAGTGTGGATGTTTGGATGTTTAGATGTTTGGATGTTTGGATGTTTGGATGTTTGTTACTCAATCACGCCGCAATTACTAAACCGATTTGGCTGAAATTTTGAAAGGAGATAGATTATACCCTGACTTAAAACATAGGCTACTTTTTATCCCGGAAAAATCCACAGTTCCCACGGGATTTTGAAAAAAACCGAAATCTCTAGCTACAACTATAGGTAGATTACTATAGCAAACTTCCTTGAAAGTAGGTGTAAAGGTTAGAAAAGGGAGCGGGAATGGGAACCGGAAATCCACGACTCCCTCGGGATTTGTGAAAAACCAAAATTCACGCGGGCGAAGCCGCGGGCATTCTCTAGTATATGTATACGTGTAGTGGGGGGAAAAAGTTTCACACAAAAATGTGCAGGAGAGCCTCATGAGGAAAACTACGAGTTTTCCTGAAAGGACACTCATGATTTCTATGCATTGCTTTTAGTGGGAACAAAAAAGTTCTGCACAAAAATGTACTTCGGAGATATAAGCTTTTAAAAATCTGACCATGTAAGCACATAGACATCACGAAAATAAGAAGTTTGCATACCAACAACATGAGGTTGCACCCTATAGTTTCGTAGACATAAGCTTTTAACAATTTGACCGCGTAAGCACACAGACATCGCGAAAATAAGAAGTTCGAGTACCAACAACATGGGGCTGCACTTTATACTTCCGTAGATATAAGCTTTTAAAATTTTGATCACGTAAGCACATAGGCATCGCAAAAATAAGATATCTGAGTACCAACAACATGGAGCTGCACTCTATAGTTTCGGAGATATAAGCTTTTAAGAATTTGATCACGTGAGCATACAGACATCGCAAAAATAAAAATTTTGCGTACCTACCAACAACATGGGGCTGTACCCTATAGTTTCGGAGATATAAACTTTTAAAAATCTGACCACGTGAGCATATAGACATCGCGAAAATAAGAAGTTTGAGTACCAACAACATGGGGCTGCACCCTATAGTTTCGGAGATATAAGCTTTTAAAAATCTTGAATGGAAGCAGGCGTTACTTTGCGGAATTCCATGATATACAATGAATATAAAATTATTTTGCCATAATCCGCTAACAGTGACAAATTTGTAGGCACAACACCACACAATCTTGTAGGTGGGTGCTGTGCCTACAAGATTGTGTGGTGTTGTGCCTACAAATTTGTCACTGTTAGCGGATTATAGCAAAATAATTTTATATTCATTGTATATTTTAAAAATCTGACCACGTGAACATATAGACATCGCGAAAATAAGAAGTTTGAATACCAACAACATGGGGCTGCATCCTATAATTTTGGAAACATAAGGTTTTAAAAATCTGATCACGTGAGCATATACACATCGCGAAAATAAGAAGTTTGAGTACCAACAACATGGGGCTGCACTTTATACTTCCGTAGATATAAGCTTTTAAAAATTTGATCACGTAAGCACATAGACATCGCGAAAATAAGAAGTTTGAGTACCAACAACATGGAGCTGTACCCTATAGTTTCGGAGATATAGGCTTTCAAAAATCTGACCACGTAAGCAAACAAACATCACGAAAATAAGAAGTTTGAGTACCAACAACATGGGGCTGCATCCTATAATTTTGGAGACATAAGGTTTTAAAAATCTGATCACGTGAGCATATACACATCGCGAAAATAAGAAGTTTGAGTACCAACAACATGGGGCTGCACCCTATAGTTTCGGAGATATCAGCTTTGAAAAATCTGACCACGTAACCAAACAGACACCGCGAAAATAAGAAGTTTGAGTACCAACAACATGGGGCTACACCCTATAGTTTTGGAGATATAAGCTTTTAAAAATCTGACCACGTGAGCATAAAGACATCGCGAAAATAAGAAGTTTGAGTACCAACAATATGGGGCTGCATCCTATAGTTTCGGAAATATCAGCTTTGAAAAATCAGACCACGTAAGCAAACAGACATCGCAAAAATAAGAAGTTTGAGTACCGACAACATGGGGCTGCACCCTATAATTTCGAAGATATAAGCATTTAAAAATTTGATCACGTGAGCACATAGACATCGCAAAAATAAGAAGTTTGAGTAATAACAACATGGGGTTGCACCCTATAGTTTCGGAGATGTAAGCTTTTAAAAATCTGATCACGTGAACATCTAGACATCGCGAAAGTAAGTTTGAGTACCAACAACATGGGGCTCGACCGTATAGTTCCGTAGATATAAGCTTTTAAAAATCTGACCACGTAAGCATACAGACATCGCGAAAATAAGAAGTTTGAGTAACAACAACATGGAGCTGCTTCCTATAGTTTCGGAGATATAAGCTTTTAAAAATCTGACCACGTTAGCACACATACATCGCGAAAATTAGAAGTTTGAGTACCAACTACATGGGGCTTCACCATATAGTTTCGGATATAAGCTTTTAAAAATCTGACCACGTGAGCATAAAAACCAAGATAAGAAGTTTGGGTACCAACAACATGGGGCTGCACTCTACCCTTCTGTATCCTTCACTTGTCTCCAAAATCCTCAATCACCAGCTCTCGCCATATTTTTTCTCCGAATGAATTTTTGTCTTCTCTGTGAAACCATTTGTGAAAAAAAAAATTTCATATAAAATTTTACAGGAGGAAATTTTTGGGGAAATCTCGAAAAGACCCCGGTCGGTCCTTAGTCGGTCCCTAGTCAGTCGCTAGTCGGTCCCTAGTCGGTCCGTAGTCGGTCCATAGTCGGTCCCTAGTCGGTCCTTAGTCGGTCGCTAGTCGGTCGCTAGTCGGTCCCTAGTCGGTCCCTAGTCGGTCCGTAGTCGGTCCATAGTCGGTCCCTAGTCGGTCCGTAGTCGGTCCCTAGTCGGTCCGTAGTCAGTCCGTAGTCGGTCCCAAGTCGGACCGTAGTCGGTCCCTAGTCGGTCCCTAGTCGGTCCGTTGTCGGTCCCTAGTCGGTCTACCTAAGTCGGTCCGTAGTCGGTCCCTAGTCGGTCCGTAGTCGGTCCGTTGTTGGTCCGTAGTCGGTCCGTAGTCGGTCCGTAGTCGGTCCGTAGTCGGTCCATAGTCGGTCCCTAGTCGGTCCGAAGTCGGTCCCTACTCCCTAGTCGGTCTACCCTAGTCGGTCCGTAGTCAGTCCGTAGTCGGTCCGTAGTCGGTCCATAGTCGGTCCGTAGTCGGTCCCCAGTCCGTCCCTAGTCGGTCCGTAGTCGGTCCGTAGTCGGTCCGTAGTCGGTCCCTAGTCGGTCCCTAGTCGGTCCGTAGTAGGTCCCTAGTCGGTCCGTAGTCGGTCCCTAGTCAGTCTCTAGTCGGTCCGTAGTCTGTCCCTAGTCGGTCCCTACTCGGTCTCTAGTCAGTCCGTAGTCAGTCCCTAGTCGATCCCTAGTCGGTCCGTAGTCGGTCCGTTGTTGATCCGTAGTCGGTCCGTAGTCGGTCCGTAGTCGGTCCATAGTCGGTCCGTAGTCGGTCCCTAGTCGGTCCGTAGTCGGTCCCTAGTCGTTCCGTAGTCGGTCCAAAGTCGGTCCGTAGTCGGTCCGTAGTCGGTCCGTAGTCGGTCCGTAGTCGGTCCGTAGTCGGTCCGTAGTCGGTCCGTAGTCGGTCCGTAGTCGGTCCATAGTCGGTCCGTAGTCGGTCCCCAGTCCGTCCCTAGTCGGTCCGTAGTCGGTCCCCAGTCCGTCCCTAGTCGGTCCGTAGTCGGTCCATAGTCGGTCCGTAGTCGGTCCGTAGTCGGTCCTTAGTCGGTCCCTAGTCGGTCCACAGTCGGTCCCTAGTCGGTTTCTAGTTGGTCCCTAGTCGGTCTCTAGTCGGTCCGTAGTCGGTCCCTAGTCGGTCTCTAGTCGGTCCGTAGTCGGTCCCTAGTCGGTCTCTAGTCGGTCCGTAGTCGGTCCGTTGTTGGTCCGTAGTCGGTCCGTAGTCGGTCCCTAGTCGGTCCGTAGTCGGTCCCTAGTCGGTCTACCCTAGTAGCTTTATATATATAATATTAAAATGCACGTAAATTATGAGCTTGTTTGATAAAAATCTGATTTATTGCATTAGAGCTCCTCAAAAAGTTAGCGTGTTGGTAAGGAAGTGAATAAATCAAGAAGTGTCGCATTGAGTTTAACGTTAGAACTCGGGAAAAAATGGTTTAAAGCTGATCGTATATTAGGAGAGGAGCCGGAAAAAAAACGCAAGAGCCGCAACAGCTGGGCACAATGCATTTTGCAGTTTTGGAAATTCATATGAATTCGCCAGCACGAGTCGACAGCAGAGTCATCATCATCATCATCATGATCAACTCATTACCGGCTCACTACAGAGCACGGGTCTCCTCTCAGAGTGAGAAGGGTTTTGGCCATAGTCTACCACGCTGGCCAAGCGGATTGGCAGACTTCACACACCTTTGAGAACGTTATGGAGAACTCTCAGGCATGCAGGTTTCCTCACGATGTTTTCCTTCACCGTTAAAGCAAGTGATATTTAAATACTTAAAACGCACATAACTCCGAAAAGTTAGAGGTGCGTGCCCGGGATCGAACCCACGACCTCCGACAGCAGAGTAGGTGCATATTATTATGAATGTAAAAAAATATCAACGACAAGTCACCCTCGAACGCTTCCAAACGCGCGTTATACAATTATCTAAATTTAAAATTTAAAAAACCCCCGACATTCGCCATTTTGTGGCGTAGGCCATCTTGGATTTGCAATAGTGCTATTCTACTATAATTCAACCTTTTTTGCGCAAATATTGCAAAATTAACACGCATGAAAATTCAGTTTGACCTTTTGTAACAAGTTCAATTTAGTAACTTGAACAAAAAGAAGAATATATCTATTGATAATCTTTTTCATCATAATAATTTATCTATACAAGTGTAAATTGAAAATTTAAGAAACCCCCGACATTCGCCATTTTGTGGCGGCGGCCATCTTAGATTTGCAATAATGCTATTCTACTAGTCAAGCCCTTTCATTTGATACCCATATTAAGGGAGTTGTGGCAAAATATAAAATCCGCCATTTTGTAGCGGCGGCCATCTTGGACCGATTTTCATCAAACATAGCTAACAATACTCTCGACTAATTCACCTTTCAAACAAAAAAAATCACATCGGTCCACCCGTCTGTGCGCCACAGGGGAACAGACAGACACACACACACACACACACACAGATACGTTAAGCTTATAACACCCCGTCGTTTTGCGTCGGGGGTTAAAAAACGAAAGATTGATACTCAATTAAACGTAACTAAATTTTATAGACACGCTCTAGTTTGCTGTAGAGAATGAAATGATCTGATAATGTGTTATTACTTAATTGATACAGTTAATTAATTAATACATTTTGCCGCAGTGAAATTATATATTGCATTTTCAAAATGCGTTAAGACATGTGTCTATCGCGGCTCCTCTAGTAAAAGTCAAAAAGTGTACCAAGTAACAAGTTTAAAGTTGAGACTTGAAAAAAAATGCTTTTTAAATTAATAATTCCTAAAAGATATGTGGCGCACATAGAGTTTGCAGGGCCGTAGATCTATACATAACTAGTAGGGCGCTTGGCTGCGCGGCCCGCTAAAGCGGACCGCGGGGATTTCAGTATTATTTTTGTTTTAGCAGCCTCCACCTTCTATCATTTTCAGCATCTTTAACCCTGGCCGTGCTCCTCATCCATCTTCCAAACCCTCGATCATCATCACTCCAAATATTTTTCTCCGAATCATTTGCCAGAAGGAGAGTTCTTCCATAAAAACAAATTTTGAAAAGGAACCGTATCAAAGTCTTGTATAGTTTCCCAACTTAGTCTCTTCAATATTCGCCATATATTTTGTGTGAAAAAAATAAATTTTGCCATCTTGATTTTTTTCTGTTCATCAAATTGTAGATCTTCAGTTCTTGATCATCTTTTGCCAAGAAATCACTCTTCCATCTTTTATACTTGGTGAGATAGACACCGACGAAATTTGTATAGCTGCCATCTTGAATCCGCCATTTTGTTTTTTTTTTCAGCTCAGTGCCAATTGGATGAGGTTTTGAGTAATTTTTGTTTGAGCACCTCCCATCTATCTGCCATACCCTGCCCGGGCTCCTCAACCATCTTCCAAACCCTCAATCATCATGTCTTCCCATATTTTTCTTTGAGAGTTCTCCAAAGAACCGCATCAAAGCCTTGCATAGTTTACAACTTGTAGTCTCTTCAATATTCGCCATACATTTTCTATGGAAAAATAAACTCCGCCATTTTGAATTTTTTTTCTATTCATCAATTAAACCTTCGGACCCTGATCATCTTTTGTGAAGAAACCACTCTTCCATCTTTTATACCCTCCGAGATGGACACCGACGAAATTTGTATGGCGGCCATCTTTTTTTCGCCATTTTGAATTTTTTTTCAACTGACAGCCAATTGGATGACGTTTCAAGTGACATTTGGTCGAGCACCCCCCACCTATCTTCAATAGCTTAAGCATGCCATTCCCTCGTCTCTGAAATCTTCAATCATCAGCTCTCTCCATATTTTTCCTCTTAATGAATTTTTATCCTCTATACGACACCATTATTGAAAAAAAAAAATTTCATACAAAATTGTTCAGGAGAGGCGATGAATGAGTCAGTGAATCAGAACGAACAGCTATATATATATTAATATAATAATAAATTGTATGGCTGAAATGATATTTCAATTTAAAAAAAAAATATTTTGAATATTGCTTGATGAAAACAAAATAGCCGAATTTGACTGTATGTTTATTGTTTATCATTAGTATAATTACCTACATATAATTAAAGGATGGGTAGGTAGGTGCCTAACTGTTATTATGTATTTGAATATGAAATTGCAAAGTGTACTTTCAAATATGACACGTTTTGAAATAAGGGAAAATCATCACCAAATTAGCGAAATTTCACATTGTCTTTTCGTGACAGTAAAATTACATTCATTTCGTAATAAACATGCACACGCTACACGCTCGTGTGGAACCACGTCAGAGTTTGAATAAATTACCGCCAAATTTTGTTCTACTGAATTTTATTTGTCCCTTGAAAATTAGTTTTAAATATCAGGAACATCACTACATAGTATAAAACAAAGTCGCTTTCTCTGTCCCTATATATAGGGACATAGGGATATAGATCCCTATGTCCCTATGTATGCTTAAATTTTTAAAACTACGCAACGAATTTTGATGCGGTTTTTTTAAATAGATAGAGTGATTCAAGAGGAAGGTTTATAAGTAGAAAAATTGGACCCGGTAGGTGGCGCTAATAGCGGGCAGGACGACGTCTGCCGGGTCCGCTAGTTTTAGATAAATTATTATGATGAAAAAGATTATCTATCTATCTATAATAATATAAAGTAGCTTGTCCTGACTGACAATCAACGCACAGCCAAAACCGCTGAAGCTAGAAACTTGAAATTTTCACAGTAGCTTTCTTTTATGACATAAGCGCACACTAAGAAAGGATTACTGCGAATTCCATCCCTAAGGGGGTTAAATATGGGATAAAAGTTTGTATGAAAGTCCGTCATTTTTCAAGTTATATCCATGAAAATTGGTATTTAGAATTTCGGTTAAAAATAAAGCGTTATGAGTTTAAGGAATTTTGGAAAAACTACCCCCAAGTGGGTTAAATGGGAGTTAAAAGTTTGTATGAAAGTCCGTCATTTTTAAAGTTATATCAATGAAAATGGGTATTTGTACTATCGGTTAAAAATAAAGAATTACGTGTTTCAGGAATTTTGGATATTCCACCCCCAATAAGAATCCACGCGGGCGAAGTCGCGAGCATCGGCTAGTCAATAGATATTCTTCTTTTTGTTCAAGTTACTAAATTGAACTTGTTACAAAAGGTCAAACTGAGTTTTTATGCGTGTTAATTTTGCTTATATTTGCGCAAAAAAGGTATTTTTTAAACTCGGGACTGACCTTTCGTAAAGTCTTAAGCAAACACAACGCGTGTCGGCTGAGCGTTGCACTGAACTTACTCATAAGCCTGTATGATTTTTAGCACTAAAAACTAGAGCCTAATATAAGTTTTCAAGTTAACGTTAACCGTTCGTAAAGTCCTGTAGTATGAAGAGGAAAGGGACGGCAAAGCATCAGTCCCTTTCATGTCCCATACAAAATGATTTCACTGTCTCTAACTTTCAATAAGCCCTCTGTATGAATGACGCCAAACTCCACACACCAACGGATGTAACTACAGAAGCACGGCTCTACACAAAAGCTTCGCAGTATTATGTTATGCTTTACCCTCTTGTACATGTAATGACTAGCAACTGCCCGCGGCTTCGCCCTCGTGAATCTCGGTTTTAAACAAATCCCGAGGGAATCGTAGATTTCCAGTTCCCGTTCCCGCTCCCTTTTCCAACCTTTATACTTACTATCAAGGAAGTTCGCTATAGTAATCTAGCTATAGATTTTGGGTTTTTCAAAATCCCGTGGGGACTGTGCATTTTTCCAGGATAAAAAGTAGCCTATGTGTTTCCAATGCATGCAACACAGCAAACTATTGCAATAATGTGTTATGTGAGCGTAATTTACCTAAGACCAGGCAGCGTCCTCTATGGCGTTTTTGGAAGTTTATATCTATTTTAGTCCCACAGGAATTCTTTTCCGGGATAAAAAGTAGCATATGTGTTAAGTCAAGGCATAGTCTATCTCCATTCAAAATTTCAGCCAAATTGGTTCAGTATTTGCGGCGGAGAAGAGGAACAAACATACACACACACACACACACACAAACTTTCGCCTTTATAATATGTGATAACCTTCTAAATATTTATTAGGTTTCAAATATATAGCCTAGAAGTACATATGTTTATAACCATCATATAGTTAGGTATAATCTAACTGCCAGTGAAAGATTTTTAAAATTGGATCAGTAGATTTAGAGATGATCTCAAACAAACTAACTCACTATACCTCTATTCGTGTATATATAGATTTACACAGTATTTATAGATTCTAGGCCGCGTTTGATACGCTGCCGTCGAGTGTGCTGTTTGTGTGCGCCTTAACAATGACAAGTATAAATTGAAAATTTAAAACCCCCGACATTCGCCATTTTGTGGCGGCGGCTATCTTGGATTTGCATAGAGCTATTCTACTAGTCAAGCTCTTTCATTTGATACCCATATTAAGGGAGTTGTGAAAAAATATGTAATCCGCCATTTTATAGCGGCGGCCATCTTCGATCGATTTTCATCGAACATAGCTAACAACACTCTTGATTAATTCACCTTTCAAACAAAAAAAAAACCGCATTCAAATCGGTTCACCTGTTTGACCGCTACAGGGGAACAGACAGACACACACACACACACACTCACACACACATACAAACAGACACGTCAAACTTATAACACCCCGTTGTTTTTGCGTCGGGGGTTAAAAACTATACTAAGGTGCGTTGGGGTAATACCGGACGGATTTTCGACTAGTTGGAAGAGTGTCGCAAAAAATTTTTTTTCTCGAAATCCATACATCTTATATTAATGTAATATATCGTAAACGGTTAATGGTTAAACGTAGTTTAGCTCTGAAAATAGTTTGTTTATGTAAACTCAACGGTTTTTGTTTTTTACGTACGCAAAGACAACACAATTTTTTTTCTGACCGTGATTAAGAATTGGCCACCAAGGGGTATGACCGGACATAAATAATTTAAAGTCACTTCTAGTGCTTGTAGAACAAAGTCTTAATAAGGAATACATTCGGTCTTTCCTATTCTAAAACATATTTGAATATGAATTATAAATGACTACCAATCGATTCTTTCATTTTTGGTTTTATGCCATTCGAACTTACCCCTGATGTAAAAAAATTGTGATTTAGTGGTTCTCAAACTTTGGCATACCACAAAGTAAGTAAAACGGTAAAGATCGGATGCATTTGCCGGTGCCCAGTGGGGAAGCCTGGTGTAGTAAGTACCTACTCAATTGTTAAATTTATTGTGTGTACAAGTTCATGTACGTGTAGCAGGCGCGTGTCTTATTATAAACAGGAAGGGAGTAGGCATAAAAGAGTCGATTAGAATCGGAATAAAGGTATAAGAACTTGATGAAGTAAAGCAAATGTAACTAAGTGGACCAGGATATCAGATATTTGGAAAAGGAAACTGAATTACTACTTAATACGTAAGGTCCCTTGCCTTTGGATAGAACTTTAGGCAACTACAAAAACTAAGAAATTATTAGCAACTAGCTGAACCCCGCAACTTCGTTCGCGTAGATATAGGTTTTTATATAGGATCGGATCGGATCCCATAATTCTTTTATGTACCTAAACTAAATGTATCCTAAGTTACTCCTTATAACATTGAAAATTTCATTAAATTCGATCCAGCCGTTTCGGAGATTAGCTGGAATAAATAGACAGACCGACAAACATAAATTTAAACGCATACCAGTTTAAAATAAGCCGTACGTTCAAAGATCCGGGTCCCAAGTTATTTGAACCCAATACTGAGGATTGTAATGTCTGTCATTTCTAAACTAAAAAACCTATGACCTTGAAATATTTACGGGACAATACATAAAGTACTATCTTTCTAACAAAAAAAGAATGAGTAAAATCGAACAACGCGTTAATGAATTACAGCTAAATACACATTTTAACTTTCATCCCCTCTCCCAAGGGAACCGTGCTGAATTTCGGGATAAAAAGTATCCTATGTCCTACCTCGGAGTATAAACTCAAATCGTACCAAGTTTCATTCGAATCCATTCAGTAGTTTCGGCGTGATGCGCGGCCAAGATACAGACAGACAGACAGACAGACAGACAGACAGAAAGACAGACAGACAGACAAAAATGAAAAAAATTGCAGTTTTGGCTTCAGTATCGATTATAGAGTGCCCTCCGATAAAAATTTTCAAAATATCTTCAATGTACAGAATTGGATCTGTTACAGTTTTATTATATTATAGATGTAATTTTTTTTTTTTGCATTAATGGTACTTATTAGCCTAGTTCATGCTTGTAAGATAAGTAATTATAGTAACCAACTTTCAATAAACTTTTTTTTTTAATTGTCACATAATGTATCTTGTTATTAACGATCTATGAAAAGTACTCGTACCAGATGGAGCTACTAAGGTGCAAAATTTGTGTTTTAACTCTACTTTACAATCTTACTATTACTCCGATTAATTAATCTTACTGTTAATCCATTTTGGAATCTTACTATTACTCAGTAAAAGCAATAGCGAAAGAAACCTCGTACGGCAGAAACATTTATGATTACTTAATAAAAGTTTGACTATCACTGCCTTATTTGAAACTTGCAAAGATCGGAAAATTTTCATCCGATCTTCACTTGCGAGGGGGTACACCGGATCTTCGCCAATTCTTCGCCTTCGCGTTAGCTCTATTTGGATCAAATTAATCTCTTTGTGGCATCATAAAACTAACTATCCAGGCAAAATAATTACAAAAAAAGCAATATCTTCGCTAAAAAAGACAGATAAAAATAATAGTTGAAGACCGGATTGACGAAAAAATTACGAAAATTACCTTGTTTTGTTTAATGGCGCATAGCACACGTCTGACTTGATGGAGCGATTTGCGGGAACCACGGGCCGAGGCCCAATTAAATGGCCTAATACACAATATTGCCCGCATTTAAAAATATGCCCTAATTCGTCCGAAATTTGAGTCATACGGTCTTAACCCACCTCCGATCTTACCCTAACGCACCTTACCTACATTATATTCGCTAGCTTTGAAGAACTCGTAGAATTGTTACGTTAATCTATCCGAGCTCCGTTAAGATTACAGAATATCAACGTTAACAACCATTGAACTTAATAGACAGCTCAACGTAAATAGACAGACAATGTGGCTAATTCTGTTGTACACAATCTCTAAACCTAAACTAAAATGACAGGTCTAAATCTATTGCTATCCTTTTCCGCAATGAGCACTGTGAAAGAGATAGGAATAAATTTAGACCTGTCATTTTAGTTTAGGTTTAGAGATTGTGTACAACAGAATTGGCCACAATAACAGCTCATAAATATAAACTGGAATGAAACGCAGTTTTGTTTCTGAGTTAACGTGCTTATGGCGAAAGTACTTAACTGTAAGATGGATTCACATAAATAAAGCTTTGCTATTATATAAGGCTAATTAGTGCGTATGAAATAATATTATGTACTTCAAAAGTTAAAATGATTTCTTTCAAGAGGTGATATTTATTATTTGTACGCTAGAGATTCATTGAAGCCTTCTGATAAGTGTCGGATAGAGATAGTCGATAGTGAAAAAGATAAAACTTGTGAATAAGCTATCACTTGACAGAAAGTGACAAAACTTATGTTTAGGTTATCCAACACTTATATCAGAAGGTAGTGAAACAGGCCCTAAATCTTCTAAATATATAAAAGGAAAAAGTGACTGACTGACTGATGTATCAACGCACAGCTCAAACCACTGAACAGATTAGGCTGAGCATTCAGATAGCTATTGTGACGTAGGCATCCGCTAAGAAAGGATTTTGAAAATTCAACCCTTAAGGAGATTAAAAGGGATGGAAGTTTGTATGAAGCGTGATCGAAGCCTCGGGCAAAAGCTGGTCTATAGATATAGTAGATTTATTTACCCCTTAATAGATTAAGGGCCTGTTTCACCACCTTGTGTAAGTGTCGGATAGCCTAAACGTAAGTTTTGTCACTTTCTTACTTTATCATCATCATCATGATCAACCCATTACCGGCTCACTACAGAGCACGGGTCTCCTCTCAGAGTGAGAAGGGTTTTGGCCCCTAGTCTACCACGCTGGCCAAGCGGATTGCTTCACACACCTTTGAGAACGTTATGGAGAACTCTCAGACATGCAGGTTTCCTCACGATGTTTTCCTTCACCGTTAAAGCAAGTGATATTTAAATACTTAAAACGCACATAACTCCGAAAAGTTAGAGGTGCGTGCCCCGGGATCGAACCCACGACCTCCGATTAGAAGTCGGTTGTCCTAACCACTAGGCTATCACAGCTTACTTTATGCCAAGTGACAAAAACAAAAGTTGTGAATAAGCTATCCGACAGTTATCAGGAGGTGTTGAAACAGGCCCGAGTTTTCTAAGACGCCATTAACTGACACAGTAACAATTTACAGCAGTGAAATATGTATTTTTAATTTGAGGAATATTAATTAATAAGCGAAAGCGAGAAAGCCCCGGAATTTTAACTGCGAACTTTTTAACTCTGTCGCCACAATCAGGCCACAATTAATCACTGCGAGTGGCGTGAGCCGGTGAGACCCGCCTTAAACGTGCTGATTTGACTATTCCAAGGATTCCAAGGCGACGGTGTTCAGTCTGTTTTTCATCCGACAATCATTATTAATTGAACTACCTACTTACTAACTTTACGAAAGTTAAGATAAACTTAACTCTAGTCAAAGAATACATATTGTACACAATCTCTAAACTTAAACTAAATTGACGAGTTTAACAAGTATAAATTAGAAATTTAAAAAACCCCCGACATTCGCTATTTTGTGGTGATGGCCATCTTGGATTTGCATATTGCTATTTTACTAGTCAAGCCCCTTTCTTTTGATACCCATATTAAGGGAGTTGTGAAAAAATATGTAATCCGCCATCTTGGATCGATTTTCATCAAACACAGCTAACAACACTCTCGACTAATTCACCTTTCAAACAAAAAAAACCGCATTCAAATCGGTTCACCCGTTTGAGCACTACAGGGAAACAGACATACACACACACACAGACACATCAAACTTATAAACACCCCGTCGTTTTTGCGTCGGGGGTTAAAAATAGTGTTATCCTTTTCCGCAGGGAGAATTGTGAAAGAGATAGGAATATATTTAGCCCTGTCGGTTTAGTTTTGGTTTAGACTTTTAGAGATTGTGTACAACATAAATAATTAGCCACTACTTTACATTAGTATACTTATTCCGCTGTCAAGTATAACCTATAAGTTTTCAAGTTACGTCATTTCGTCAGGCTCAACGGATTACAAGTGGAACCGAAATACATTTTATTGAAATCGATATATTAAGAGAAGTCGCTCTCGAGCGCTCTGGAGCATGCCTCATACAAACGAAGTATGATTATTATCTTCTTCTATACATATAATAAAATCGTAGACTTGCCGTATCTGTACATTAAATATTTTTGCAAAATAATAACTGGGGGATGTTAGGGGTAAGTAATAGAACATAAAAAAGCTATTTTTGAAATTTTTGTCTGTTTATCTGTTTGTCTGTTTGTCTGTATGTTTGTGCGCGCATCACGTAAACACTACTGAATAGATTGAAATGAAACTTGGCACGATTTAAGTTCATACTATGGAGTAACATATAGGATACTTTTTATCCCGAAATTCAGCATGGTTCCCTTGGGAGAGAAGATGAAAGTCAAAATGTGTACTTAGCTGTAATTCATTAACCCGTGGTCCGATTTCATTCATTCTTTTTTTTTTAGAAAGGAGATAGTTTAAAGATTACCGGGTAATCTCTAAAAGGCTGGATTGATTTTGATGGGACTTTCAGTGGTGGATGTTTACATTTTTATCTACCTAAACATCCACCAGTGAACTTTTAACAGTTTTAGCAAGAAAACCAAAAAGTTCCCGCGGGAATTTTATAAACCGACATCCATGCGAACGAAGTCGCGGGAGTCCGCTTGTTTGAAATAACCAATCAAACCTAATGAATTTATGTAGACACTCACTGATTTGTCAGATTGTCAAATTTCTGTAAAAATACGTTGTTTTAAAGTTACACAATAAACATGCTCATTGATTTCTATGTAGGTAAATCTTCGTTTGTATGGAGAGCGCTTGAGAGCGACTCCTCTGAAATTCTGAAGCTTTATTTACTTTGAAATATGGTTAAAATTGTTATAATGAAAACAAAACAAAACAAGGGATCGACATTTAAGTATTAGGGATACATATTTTTAATGAAATTACGTCCAGACCTTTGAAAAGGCAAAAAAATTTAACAGGCATGGAGTTAACTTAAATAGCTGCCCGTATTTTAACTCTATTCAGATCGCCTTTACGTAAAAGCCAGCTTCAGGCTTGTAATTAACGTAACTTTTCATTTAATAACTTGGCCTGATTTAGAATCAAAGGGAACCTATTTCTTTGGACCAAAAGACGATTAGTACAAAATTTTGAGTTACCTACGAGTAGGTATATACTTCTTTGACATTAGATTTAAGTAACTAATTTGATCTGCCGTAGATTCGAGAAATGTAATTTGCACGAAATCATCGTGTAATTTATGCTTCTCTGGTGAAACAATCAAGTGTTTCAGGACATCTACCATCGGTAGCCATCTAGGTAGCCGTCGGAAATGGGGCTACTTTTGTCTGCCCTTCTTAACGTGTAGAATTGTAAGCACCAAAGTAAGCACCATTCCGAACCAGTGGTATATTCATTTGTCGATTCAAAAGCACTTATAAAAGTTTATCTGAATAAAAAATATGTCTTAGACTTGCCTTTACACAAGTTTAAGAACTCTAATAAAAGTATGCTCATAAAAAAAGCTTATTATACAATTGAAGATTATATAAACGATAAAAAAGCTTGGATTTAACTCGTTCCAGCAATGCGCGAGACGGCATTTCAATCATGTACATTAATAATAATAATTGTTATAATGTTATTTTTAAAAAAGAGCAACCGCCGAGTTTCTCGCAGGTTCTTCTCGGCTGGAACTGCATTCCAAACCTGTGGTAGACTCAATCGACGATTCAAAAGTACTTGTAAACATTTATTCGAATAAAAAACTTTTCTATTCTATTCTATTCTATTCTATTCTATTCTAGCTTCGTAAGGTAGACTTTGGAACACGCTACATTTGTGAGTCGATACTTGCTTTGCATGGAAATGCATGGCGAGCATATTCTGATAGCCATATAGATAGCAGTCGATCGAGCGACAAGTGTCGCGCGTCGCGGTCGTGTCTACCATTCGAAGTCTACCTTTAGTAGGTACATTCTTGAAAGAATTCTTCGTCTTTTAGTCATTTCGCAAATCGATCTCTGCCTATCTCTGAAGTTCGTAAATCGGTATTATGAATACAAATATTTTAATTTTTTGTGGCTAAAACCTATTAATTATGATAACTTTTAACATACTTACTTACCTACCTTACTTTACTTTTTGTCATATAGATCTAGTGGATAAAAAATTAATGATCCCCTATTGATATTCTTACGAATGGAAATTTATTTTCAGATTGAAATGGGATCAACTTTGATATCCTATCAAATTTAAAAAATCATCCAATTTGGAAAATATTACAGCCGCACTCTTTTACACCCAAATATTGCCGATACGAAAATTTGAAATTAAGTAGAAAATATTTAAGGATGTTAAACAATATTTATCACCGAGCCTATACGGGAATATCAGGTAAAAATTCCCTAAACGATGTCACAAAGGACCGTTCCACCGATATTTATTGTCTCGTTATTGCCCTCCCAATCTCGGTGTTAGATTATGTGAAACAAAAGCGAAGCTCGTAAAGAAATTAAATTTTGGTTGCGAGTGTCCCGGATTTGAAAGGGCCATTGTTGAATATGGGGACACTTTACTGTATTATTTTAATGCGGGCGAAGATTAATATTGACATCCTTTATATTATAACCCGTTGTCACACAGGTTGGGTCATTGTGACCCGGGCTGCTATAGGCATGGCAATTAAGCTGACTGGCAAGGGGGCGCTTGCCCCAGTCTAGATGTTGTGATGGGAAATAGAACACTTTTAAAATTACCACGCCTAATTCGAAATACCCGCGCAAATTATTATAATACAGTTTCATTTCTTTGAATACCAATCTGACGCCCCCCCCCCGCATCCTTCTTTCAATCACATAATATCTATCACGTTCACACAACCATACACCAATAGCTGGGTCCACACCAGACGATCCGTCGCGCTCGGATCGCACGCGGCAGGAGCGCGATCCAAATGTGCAGGCGGTGTGCGCTTCCATTGCGCTTGTATTGTATTGTACACCGCCTGCACATTTGGATCGCGCTCCTGCCGCGTGCGATCCGAGCGCGACGGATCGTCTGGTGTGGACCCAGCTAATGAACATACACTCATTCCATTCCTCCCACCATCTCTGAAGTTCTTCAAACGAATTTTGTCGTCTACTATGGGTCTGACTCACACTCTGCAGTCAGTTTTTTTATTTACTTTCGTTGGCTATGCCACTGATTGCAAGTCCTGGCTACGTCCTTGCCTGATGGGTACACACGTCTCGTCCACGAACTTCTATGGTGCTCATATTATACAGATATGAGGCGCAGATATCGCCATTTCTGTATAACTCACGGCATAGCTTAACTTCTTTCGATGGTAATGTAACATATTGCTAAACATCTCAGCAATTATTCAGTCAAATATCTAGCACATGCTAGTATAAAGAATAATAAAGAGAAACAACACAATATGACAGAATTGTTATCATTATTAGATATGAGAGAGGAATGTGTCCCTCCGAGCGCACACTTTGCCACCGGCTCTGTTAGCTCCTTAATTAAAGGCTGTAACACAGTGTAGCAAACATACAGTTCCTAAAACACCCATTGTTGCCGAAAATTTGCGCAAGATTAGTCGACAGTCGTAATGCGCACTGACTCCAGTGGTAATGTTCACCTATAGAGATTAACGGCAGAAATTAAGACTATATTATCCAAAGTCTACAAAATCAAGGTAAAAAAATGTTTTCAGATATGTAGTAAAGTGTACAGTAATCACCAATTGGTAAAATAGATTACAATTGCATTCACATTCAAATACATTCAGACAAGATTGAATTATTGACACACTTTAATTTTGGCCTTTAAAGTTACCGAATTGGCTCTAAAATCGTTAAGCTGGGTTCCTAATGAATTAGAGAGTTCAAATAGTTTAAAAAGGATATTAATGCCAATTAGAGAACTCGTGCTTAAATAAAATATATTGTTAATTCCATAGAGTTTCATCTTTCATAATAAATGAGCCTTTATGTGCTCAATGCGCAAATGTGTTTTTAGACTGTATAATAGCTAAACGATGGCTGCAATAAAATACTTTGTTAATTACGAAAACACCGAACCAGAATTTTTTTTACAAAAATATAATATAAAAAATCGGTCCTTTTACAACGCGTTTCCTGAGAGCCTATATTTTGATGAAAATATTTTTTTCTTGCTCATTCAATCGAATATTGATAGCATTTTGTCGGGAGAGTTATTATTACCTCTTCAGAGATAATATTGTTATCTCCAATATAGGTAGGTAAATAACATTATTTCGCATGTAATAAATGTATGACTTTAAGATTTTCAATCAGGCATTGTTTGGTAAGTAAAAACAAAATTATATTAATAGTAATCAAAGTTTAAAAACAAACCATAGCAATGCTTCGTTCAATTTAATTTCGTTTGACAATTATAGTTTCATACGGTAGCTCTCACAGCTCTCACAATTAAATTACCAAGGTTATTTAATTTTGTGAAAGGCATGTAAAATCACGTTGAGTGCTTTGAAAAAAAAATAACTTCGTCCTACATAAAATCACATTAGCCGATGTATTCGTAGGTAGACCTATAAGTAGTATAGTACAATTTTCCAGAATCAAATTACAGTGTTATGAAAACATAAGTGGCATAAGCGGGAATATCATAAAGCTGAAACAACCTCAGGATATTTTCTCAGTACAGTTTTACTAACGGCGGCTATGGGGAGAAGCATGCTCGGAATATCTACGTCAGAAATGAGGAGATCCGTAGAACATAGTTCAAAGAGCTGCAAAGCTGAATTTGCAATAAACGGGGACATAATTCAAAGAACCCATAAACATTGGGGTCTCATGGTATGGGTATCTTATTGGGGACCCCCCAAGATATGAACGGATGATCTCAAGCAAATCAAGGTGGGAGCCTCTGGACACGAGCGGCACAAGACCGCGTTCTGTGGAAATACTTGCAAGACTTCTACGTCCAGCAGTGGACGTATGTATGTTGAAATGACGACGATGGCGGTGGCTATTCTACTAAAAATTTAACCGAAAAATGATATCAAGTATCTGTTTTATTTACGTTGTTTTGACGAAACCAAACTCGCTTCTGAATTAAGCGAAGCGCAGGGAATTTTTCACGTGAAAGAATTTAAGTGCAAAAAATTACGAGAAGTAGCGTCGGTTCAGAGCACTGGAGAGCTCGACAGCCATTCATTTTAGTATACATTTACAGACGAAACTAAACGAAAACTCGGATGAAATGTACCCAATTCTAGCTGAGGGAAAACTGAAGAAAATATTTTATGTTGTATGGTACAACTTGTTGTAACTTAATTTTTGACGGTTTGTTAACGGATTTGCGGTCATAAACATTTTCAATTATAAGATGAAGATTGATAAAATGCGGATTTAAGTAATAACTTTGAATGCAGAACTTGCAGATGTAATAATCCGCATAACAAAATACACATTTCTATGAAAACACTCTTATTACACGGTCGATTAAATAACAAAGTAAGTTAATTTGAGAGATGACAGAAAACAGAAAAAAATCGATGGAAAGTTAAAACTTTTTGACCCATAAGCTTTAATAAAATAACTTTTTCATATGATCATAATATTATGATTGTCTCTACATGAAGTAAATAATTGTTACTAAAAAAAAATCAATTTTGTGTTGAGCATAGTCTGTAGTAAATATATACGTAAGTAATCAAGTTTTAATCATACTTATTACATTTCCAACAATACAAAATTTCTTTATTCGCTGTACAATGTTACTTTGCTATATAAGTTATAACCAATTACGAAAATTGCTTTTGATATAAATTAGTAGGTTTTAGCGAATCATCCTCCTGAAAATTTATAAAGGAATTATTTATTTTTTAAAGATAAAATAATTAAATATTATCATTAAGTATTTAGTAATGGAGTGCCTATTTTGATTGTGCTATCATATTTTTATAGAGGGTAAAATATCGTAACATAATTATTACTCTATTTTTTTTTATTTCATTATTTGATTTGAAAATAATGATTTTCAGAATTTTTTTTACTCTACACTAAAAACAAAACTCTACCTATCATACAAACACTTTTGAATACATAGGGGTTACAATTTTATAGGAACCAAGATTATTGTAGTGGCTACAATTTTATATTTCCATACATAAAATTTATGTTCAAAAAATATAAGGGTAGTATAACATTTTTTCACGTTAAAATTTGTAAGATAACCATCTGATTTATTGTGTACTATAAACTACGAACAAATTAACATTTTACTTAAAACGTGCAACTAATTGAGAGTTTCGATACAGTGCGCTGATAAGAGGCGCTGAAAATACCTTTAATGAAGATATTCAACTGTCGAATAGAGTGGCTATTAGGAGTTTATATTATTATGCTTCTGTAATGCTAATTCATCATCATCAACAACCATCTATTAAAAGATAAAAGCTTTTTATTCAAATAAATTTTTACGTAATGCTTTCGAATCACCAAGTGAATCTACCACCAAGCACCAATGATTCCTACCATCTTCGAACTTTTTCATTCAATAGATAACAATCACTTTCCGCAACACTATTGGTACCTAGTAAATGACAGAATTTTATGAAATAAGGATGTTATCATTCAAGACCAATATTGCTCTTTTCCCTTTACCTAGCCTTCTAGATTGTCAGAAAGCTTAAGCTTAGAATATGTTCAAAAACATATGAGAATATGTCATAGAATATGTCTAACATATATAAAAAATAAATAAATAAATAAATAAATTTTATTATTTCAAAAACATTGGATACATAATATTATTGAGGCTGGGACCTCCTTGTAAGTATATTTAAATACCTGTATCAGGAGGCCCCAAAAACAATCAATATATGAAGATAACCTGCGATCTTTTGTATATTAATCTCATGCTTTAATTAAGTCATTATGTGTGTATCTAGCTATCTTTAAGTATACATTATAGGTAATAAAAAATAGCCTAATAATTTCTTCTTCTTGAGCTATGACTATTGCAGCGTTTTCCTATCTATCACTAATAAAATATTTAAAATCTACGTCTAAAGTGTGTTATGGACTAACCAGCTTTACTATACCTACAAAAGTACTTTGTATGGGTTACGACTGGTTATGACCTGAAACATTTACAACCTATAAGTCTGGCAATCTAGAAAGAAAAATAGTACCAATATCTTGAGGACCATGCTTTATTGCCCATGAATAATTACTTGAATGATGTATGTGATATTTATATTGTAGTAAAATAAAAGCTTATTTTAACTGCAGGTTATTTATGTAAATAAATTTGGCAGAAGATAAATTGAAAAAGCGTCTGTTTTTTTCAATGAAATTGATTTAAAACTAATATTTAATGAACTTATAAGATTTATGAGAAGGATATAATGAGATTGGGTTTTAAAATCAAATTGATTTAATAAATATTTATGGTGGTTTAAGCCCGTCAAAACGCATTGTATCAGCATAGCGAGTTTAACCTCTAAATCCCTCTCTCCTACGAGAGAAGAGCCCTGTGCCCAGCTGTGGGACGTTAACAGGCTGTTAAACTGTAGTGAGATAATGGAATTGTTTTATCACTGAGTTTCACATTAATTTTATTGATGACAAAAAGTAGGAAGCGTAAATCGATGGTAACAAAAATAGTCCATCAACTTGTAAAAGCTCAGGTCAACTTTTTCCGACCTCATTCAACTTTTATAATTTTATGTCGGTAAACAATAATATGACCCCGTATAATTTTCCGTAATAGACTAATAAATCGTCCACTATTAAAATGGTTGTAGTTACGACATCTTAATCGGTTTAAGCTGGTTAAGTGCTTTTAGCATGGAAATGTTTCTGTATAAAGTATAGGTAAATATTTTCTAAATGAAAATTGCGTGTTCCGCTATAATAATTCGCGAGGACTTAGGTTTACTAAAAATCCCGTGGGAATTCTTTGAATTTCCAATTAAAAGAAAGATACAATTATGAGATAAAAATTACTAAACTCTTCTCTATCTCCAGGATGCAATCTCTATGTCAAAATCAATTATGTGGTTATGAAATTGTTTCACGGCATAACCGTAAAATCACAATTTTATTTATTTGTACAGTTAATATTCAAATGTATTTTGTCATGCAGGTCCTATGGAGAATATCAAAGTAAGGTCCTGAATGTATAGAAAATACCTACAGGATACGAGAGATTCAAGCTTTTTTTTCAAAGCTGTCATAAACTAAATCAGCGATTTGGTATAAAATATTATTGGAAATGAAATGAAAACATTCTTTATTGTACACCAATAATAGATACCAATAAGAGATAGAATAAATTGCAGACAAAAGTTGTACAATAGAAATTGAAATATTTTCATGAAAACTATGTACTCAGCTACGTAAGAACCTCAAAGTTGAGAAAACGACGTTAGAAGAATGCTACGTACTCGCATGTACATATTATTATATCACGTTCATCTAAAATACTCTTGATAATAATACTTATCACCTGAAAAAATCGTCGATAATAATATAATCTAGTACGAGGTAAGAGGTGGAGCAATTTTGTTAACAAAATGCTTATAGAATCATGTTTTATAATACCTAATACAGACTGTAAAGGTTGGGGAAGACCTCAGCACTCAGTCAAACACTTGAGTAAAAAAAGCTCTAAATCAAAGCGGAATAAAAACAAGCAAAACAACTCAAAAGAAACAAAACCAATTGTTTTCCACAAAAACAATTTCATAAGAGATTCTTTTTTTAATTCTACGCGTATAATGAATTTGTTGTCCTTGAAAGACGTAAACCGACGACGCGACGACGGGGGACTGTGGGACTGTGGGATGGGGGAATGTGGGATCTAATACGTCAAAAGTCCTGATATCATCCACACAAAATGATTGTCAAATCTGACATAGCCATTGGCGCTGATTGATAAGAAAAGTGAGAGTGAAGGTAACCGGAAGTATTAGGTATAAATAAATTGTGATATATAAAATATTGTATTGAGAAAATATGTTTTTACCTTCGATGCGACGCTTTGAATCGGTACAAGAATCAGCTACGTAACAAAGCCGAAATATTGACGCACCGGAAATGGCTTCGGCTACTAACATTATAATGAAACAAGCGTGAATTATAGAATAGAATAGAATAGAAAAGTTTTTTATTCAAATAAACTTTTACAAGTACTTTTGAATCGTCAATTGAATCTACCACTGGTTCGGAATGCCGTTCCAACCGAGAAGAACCAGTAAGAAACTCGGTGGTTGCTCTTTTTAAAAATAAAAATATAACGATTTATGTAAGTACATGATTGAAATGCCGTCTCGCGCATTGCTGGAACGAGTTAAATTCATGCTTTTTTAGTACATTTTAGTACATTTACATTATACATTTTCGTACATTTTTAGTACATTCATGCTTTTATAGTCATACATTAATTTGTTTTGCGTTATCATAGCGATATATTATATATTTTTTAATAATAAAAGACTTTTTTATTTTATTTTTATTTATTCAAGCTTGTGGTTGGCAGTGGAGGGACCTCAATATTTGCTCAAGCTTATTGTTTACGTAAAGCGCTCAATGTCTCCTCCAGGCGAGTTGAGCCGCCATTGTTACTGAAAGCTACGAAAGAAGACCCTTTAATTGGACTGAGGCGAAGTTGGGAAACTTTTTATTGCATCTCACCTAATCAAAAGTTTCGCTCTGAAGTTTCATTGGTGTGATTCTCGAAAATATATTATTTTAATGACTTACGGGTTTATAAGAGGACGTAATACAAAAAGTTTGTATAATATTTGTAAAAAGTCAGTAGGTACATGAGAAATAGATGGTATTTTAATGGAAGATAGGCGTGTGCTTGACGACAGCAAATATTTATTTCTAATTGCTAATGTAATTACTATGTGTAACGTGCTCACAAAAATATGAATTGACAGACTCGTCAATAATTATTATTAAAGAAGCCGTTACACATATTAATTCCAATGTCTATGATTAGCATTTCAAGATTTTTTTGACATATTGCTGCTGCATGTCGTATAGAAAAGCATCAACTATAAATCCTTAAAATAATAGTACATATAACCCAAATGTATAATTCTAGTTTCATCGAAGCAACGGTTCATTTACATATTAATAACCAGTGTTTAGCATCCGAGCTATTTTTCAAAGGAATGAGAATTTTAATGCAAGTGGGTATTATAATTTCCATTGCTACGAAAGGCTGTTTCAGCACGGCTCCTTGATTAATGGCCGAGTACGAACTTCGTATGAGGAACGCGGTAATGGCGGTGATGCATTTGAAGTAAGCATGAAAGCTTCGATTTATATGGTAATTGACACAGAGATATTCTAAGAGCGAAAATACATATTTTATAATCCATTAATGCTACTAATATGTATTATAAATGTGAAAGGGCGGATATTTGGATGTTTAGATGTTTGGATGTTTGGATGTATGTTACTCTATAACGTAGCAACTACTGAACCGATTTGGCTGAAATTTTGAATGGAGATAGATTATGTCCTGACTTAAAACATAGGCTTTATTTATTCTGGAAAATCCACAGTTCCCGCGAGATTAAAAAAAAAAGAAATCTACAGCTACAGCTATAGGTAGATTACTACAGCAAACTTCCTTGGAAGTAGGTATAAAGGTTGGAAAAGGGAACGGGAACCAGAAATCCACAATTCCCTCAGGGTTTGTGAAAAACCGAAATTCACGCGGGCCAAACCGCGGGCAAAAGCTAGTAATATTATAAATGTGAAAATAACTCTGTTTGTCTGTATGTTACGCTTTCACGCATAAACCACTGAACCAATTTTGACGAAATTTGGTACAGAGATAGACTAGTCCTTGTAAAAGGACATAGGCTACTTTTTATCCCGGAAATCATAGAGTTTCCGAGGCTAGAGTTCCCGAGGTACACGGGCCCGAAGCTTGAATGTCAATCTTTTAAAGCTCTTAATAATACAAGGTATTTATCTCAAGTTATTCTATCGATACATGAAGCCACAATCTGTAACCTATGATATCTTATACGAACAACAATGTCTTTATGTAAAGTAATTCTACCGAAAATTGATGCTAAAACCTAGTATGTTATAAAATGTCAAATATCAAATGACTAAGACACTTGAAAAAGGTCAGGTAAGTCACTGTGTACAAGAACTACTTATAAAGTTATCAACTTTGAAGAAGGTACAAGTGGGTGATACCCTCAGCCCTGACCTAAAAGTTTCAGGTGTTTGATCGGTTTTACATTACGTAGCGACGTGAACTTACTACCTGTGTCAAGTGTCCACTAGCAATAAAACTTGCGGCTAGTCAGCTCTGGCAAGTCACTTTCACTTTGTAAATACTCCACCACTACCACCAACTACAGCCTTCTTAACGTCCCACTGCTGGGCACAGGCCTCCTCTCACGTAGGAGATTCAGAGCTTAGACCCAGCACGCGACTCCAATGCGGAAAGGCGGGCTTTTAACGACTATTGTCACATGATAGTGATAATAACCGGGACCGACAACTTAACGTGCTCTCCGAGGCACGGGGGTGAAACACCGCCAACTACCTACTCCGGGCTGGCACTGAGAATTTCTTGACAGAAAAACCTAATACCTAACAATTATTTGCCCGACCCGGGAATCGAATCCGTGACCTCGTGAACTGCAGTCAAATACTCTAACCACTAGACGACGAGGCAGTTAAATACTCACCGCAAGTCAATTTCTGCAAGTTTTCCGAGTCTGACATTGATTTCTGCAAGGAATTGCGGAAGTCACTTACCAGAGAACTTGAGGTATGTTAAATCTAACTAATATCCGCCATTCTTCCCAATTAATAAACGGGGTCCCAAGGAACTTGAGTTGTGACCTTGCGCACCAGCAAACGAAGCGTGGGAAGACTATAGATGGACGGACGATCTCAAGCGAGTCGCTGGCGGCTGCTGGAAACAAGCGGCGCAAGATCGTCTTCTGTGACGATTCTTGCAAGAGACCTATGTCCAGCAGTGGACATCTGTTGGTTGAGATGAAACGGGAATTTTCTTTTTACATAAATTTTTCTATCGGAAATCTGATGTGGTATATAAATAAACATTGTTCGACTTTATGACATGGTTTAACAAACTCATTCCCGTTATGCATTTTAATTAAAACCTACCCGAAAAGCTCCGATGGCAAATGTTTTACTCCAAGACCTATTTATTCTTTACAGAGATTGCCAGAGAAGTGCACTTCCAATTCACTCGAAAGTCTTCGTTTCTAATAGTCTGTCAAGCTTTGAAAAACTCTCACTTTGTCAAGTGCAAATACCTCCTATATCGAGGACACATCGAGAGTTTTCATTTCTATTGCGCGCAAACAATCTGGCGAAAGAAGACGACTTTTGTAGATTGTTTGCACTTTTGCTTGGCAAGCATATTTTGTACGTTTTTAAATCTCAATGAAAGCAATGAAATCTTCTTAATTTGGATAGAATCCGACGTTAAGAACTCATAACTTAAGTCCATAATACACAAGAAACAATCAACTAACTCTTATTTTAATATAATCCACTAAACCATGATTTTTATGACACACTATACGGATCGGAACCGGAACTTCATGATTCCCTCGGGATTTGTGAAAAACCGAAAGTCACGCGGGCAGAAGTCAGTAATGTAATACAATGCCTTTGTAAATCAGGCTAATCAATACAGCTGTAATTAAGTTTAAAAAGTGTAAAGCAAATGACTGAATATATTATGTCTTTGATATTAAAATCCATATTAATAACCATTTTCCCCGAAAAATCCCGTTGATCCGTACCGGTATTTTATTTACGATGTTTTCATCAAGGTAGCTGATTTAATTTTACATTTTGGGAAAATGAAAATGATCAAATGAATGAGTTGGTCTCGGCAAAAAAATATGCTCTCGAAAAAAGTATCGGAAAATTGATAAAAATTGTAATGAAAATTAACCTACGTAAATTATAAAGTAAAAAATAAATGAGACATTTTTGCAGTATGTTTTCAAATTCGGTTCGTAATTCTTTTTATTTTATTAATTTAAACGAAAAAAAATCAATGGTGGTAAACCACACGTTGCGCTGCGGTGACGCATTACAATATTCTAGCCGATGCCCGCGACTTCGCCTGCGTGGATTTATATTACGTACAAAATTTCAACCACCTTTGAGGTTGAATTTTCAAAAATCCTTTCTTATCAGATGCCTAATAGCTCTCTGCTTGCCAAATTTCGGCCCGGTCCATGCAGTGCTTTGAGCTGTGCATTGATAGATAGATCAGTCAGTCAGTCAGTCACATTTTCCTTTATATATTTAGCAGATACAAAAATTATAGCCCTCCTTTTTGGTTCGCTGTAGTCGGTAATTGGATGTTCAACCTAACAAAATATATTCACGTTCAAAGTTCTGGTATTGGATTTCCTAGCAAAGAGACACGTATCTCTACATGAAACATTGTGTTAGTTTGTAATGTTGACTACATAAATTCACACCTGCCCGCCGCACCGCTTTAACTGAACAGACAAGTGAAACCCGATAACAATGCAACAAAGCTGCTCTCATACAGCACAGGGTGACCATAACTTAATCTATATATATTTTATATATAGATTAAGTTATGGTCGTGTATTAAGTGTATTAAGAAAGTCGTGTTAGTTCGAACACTTATAACTCGAGAATGGCTGGAGCCATTTTCATGGTTATTGATTTGTTGTATTTGTCTCCGTCCGAAGAAATAAAATAAAAGAATAAACATTTTCTCATACAAAATGATCATGGGTTTCGTAACTGTCAAACATCCCGTCGCGTGGATACGGTAGACTCTCTCACCCGTACCGACATTATATATTAGGTATTATTCTTCTGTACGTGTGTTTGTCACCTAACTCCTAAACGGCTGGATCAATTTGGATGAAATTTTGTGTGTATATTTCAATGGGTTCCTGAATGGTTTGAAAACAATTCGGGTAGGTACAGGTAACCTCCCAGGTCTCGGTAGGTGGCGCTAATGTCGGTATGTCACCGGGCAGGACGAAATCTGCCGGGTCCACTAGTTGAGAAATATTTTCACTTCTCATGCTCTTAAAGTTTTTATTTAATCTAGTTGTTAGCGGACTTAAACTACTTTTTAACTCTGGTGCATAAAAATGTTTAAAGGTAAACCAGAATCTGGTGGCAAAGGGAAAAATTTAAAGTGTAATCGCTTGTAACATTTTCTATTAAAAATGCATTTGATTTGAAGTAACGGGGACTCTGACATTATATTTTCCTGACGTGTATGTTTAATAAGCACCTACCTACGTAAAAACGAGGTTTTGTATTTTAAAGGACAGGAAATAAAAGAACATAATACGAGTAGCATTATATAACTAACAGAGTTACAACTTCTCGGCATGAACTAAATTTTGGTCCAGTGACATCAATTTATCATTCAATGTCGTGAAAGTATATCCATCAAAATCTGGCCGTGCGGAAGCCCTAACCACGCTCGCTCTCGTTAATACTTTAAACTTATATCGGAACGGAACTATAAAAGTACAATAATAAAATAATCTCCTGCCAAGCGAATTTTGGCTAAAGCGGCCAATCTCAACTGATGCGGAGATTAACCAACTACGCAACTAGGTGTACAGGTGTACTCTCAATTCCTTCACTCTCATAGTCCGATGGAACGTGACACGATCAGAGAGAGATCAGGGCACAGGACCGACGACTGTACGTGCTCTCCGAGGCAAAGAGGGGGTGTAGGTATCATATTCCCCCGTGCTATTGCATAGATTCCTTCGCGCTTTTTAGGGTTCCGTACCCGAAGGGTAAAAACGGAGCCCTATTAATGTCACTCGGCTGTCTGTCTGTCTGTCTGTCTGTCCGTCTGTCCGCCGGTCACAAGTCTCTAGCTCGCAGACGAAATGAGTTAGGTACAAACCTGAAATTTTGGTATTTAGTGTAAAACGTTAACCCAAAATCAAATATTGAATTAGAAATTGAATTAAATTATTTTTCAGGGGGCTCCTATACATGAAAAAGGAGCCGGAAAAAAAAATTTTTTCTTTACCCTAGCTTGTGGGGTATCATTGTTTAGAGCTCATTAAGTAGAGTACAAATATATATATTTTTAATTTTTATCTCAAAAAATAAGGAGGCCATCAAAGTTGTCAGTTTTAGACCATTTTTGTGACGGGGGCTATCTCAAAAACTAAACTAGTTGGGAATATGATATTTCAGTATATTATGTACTATATGCTCTATTTAAACAACAAATACTGAAAACAACGATTTATTAAATAGTTTATAAGCTGTGACCAAAATAAACGAACATTTTTTTTTGGGTTTTTTTTTCACGGTTTGTTGCGATGTCTAGCTCGGAAATTAAATATTTCTTAGACCCAAAATATTATATTGTTTATAATTATGTACGGAACCCTGAAAGAGCGAGGCCCGACTCGCACTTGGCTGATTTTTTAGTTTGTTCAGGCCTTAATTAAGGTACGTTTTGTTCTTTGGTAAAGGGGAACGCCAAGTTTTGGCCCTAGCGTGCACAACAAATTCATATTATGAAAAAATAATATAATATTTGTTTAAAATTTTTCACACTATTAACTAATGACTTAAAGATAGAAATTATTTAATTTAAATAAAAAATACTGAAACGATCGCCAAGATCAATAAATACGGCAACATAACAATAATTGCTACGTAGTTGCTACGCGACACAGACTTGCTCTTACCATAGATAAAGGAAAACGTATAATTAATCGTAAAATCGATTAATCTTAATCTAAACAATCAAATAGGTATCGTGTGTCATCTTATTTTTATGGATACTGTTGATCATTTATTTTGAACTTGACCAATATGATTTGTTTATTGTTCATTCATTAAAGTTTTCAACAAAAAATGTATGTAATGAACATCGCGTAGCGCTTGGTAGATATGACTGTTGTACATACCTACGCTAAACTTAGCACAAACTGACAATCTTATCTTGAACTTTTCAAAAATCTTTTCTCACAAGATATGAAATTCTGATAAACAATCATTGACTATTACTAATTACAATTAAACAAAAATCTTAAATCGATTCATATGTATCGGTCTTAATCGACTTAATTATTATCTACGAAATGGGAAACCATAAAAAAACATGAGCCAGCTGACAATATTGACAGCTCTCGTATGAGAGTATTGTATTATTTGACTGGTTGACAGTTGAAAAGTCAAACATTTCTTTCCTGGCGTTTGTGTTTCCCACAGTTATTGTTTGTGTTCTTTTTGCGGATTTAATAAGATAAAGCATGAATATTGAATACTGACTCTGACGATGCCTCTATTTACGACGACCACGGGCGGGTCTGAATATGGATTCCGTTCCTGCTTTACACTACAACCCCAGCAACGACTCTGATTTGACAATAACAATGACCGACGATCCCGGCATTGACTCTGGTCATAGTTCGTCACAAAAATCATCCTCAACTGCTGTAAGCGGAGATTTACGCTGTTATTTATGTGTTAATTGTGAATTACGGAAATGTTTCCAGAATAACCTTACTGTGCGTGAATAAGGATGCGTGTGTACAATTTAAAAATTGATCCTATGGAAAATAAAAATTATTTATTATAACATTGAAACCGTAACTTTTTTTTAAAACCATATTTTTACCAATTAATTGTTGTATTATACACTGTTGATTCCATATAATTTCATATGTGTGCACCTAAGGCCTAATTTACTAGGGCCACCTGGCATTCCCCTTTCTTCAATAAAAATGAACGAGAAAAATCCAGCAACGTCACATCATTATTCAGAATTGGTGGACAGTGCTCTCGCAATAATTAAATCAACGATTCATAGCATCGGATATTTGGTCTCATGAAAAATGCAATTCAGCAATTTATGGACGTCCCAACGGTGGACAAATAATATAATTTGAGTATTTTTGTTTTGGAGTATCAATATAAAGTATACGATTTCTTGTAAACTCTTGAGATAAATAATTAATTACTAGAAAATGCCCGCGGCTTCGCGTGAATTGTGGTTTTAAACAAATCCCGAGGGAATCGTGGATTTCCGGTTCCCGTTCCCGCTCCTTTTTCCAACCTTTATACCTACTATCAAGGAACTTCGCTATAATAATCTACCTATAGCTGTAGCTATAGATTTCGGTTTTAAAAAATCCCATGGGAACTGAATTTTTCCAGGATAAAAAGTAGCCTATGTTTTAAGTCAGGGCATATTCTATCTCTATTCAAAATTTCAGCCAAATCGGTTCAGTAGTTGCGACGTGATTGAGTAACAAACATCCAAACATCCAAACATCCACACTTTCACATTTATAATATTAGTAGGTTAGTAGGATTTAGTACCAACTTTCTGCCCCGTGTAGAGTTTCAATTTCAATATCCCGAATAATTGTTTGGAAAAATCCTAACAATAATATTTTGTTCGTTTATATTTTTGATCAACTGTTACTTAATACTCGACTTCTAATATCCGTTTTCTAAAAATATAAAATATAATATCAATAGGTACGGACCTATCTATATTATATTTTATACTATAGCATCTGTCCGCGGTTCGTCCGCGTGAATTTCGGTTTTAAACAAATCCCGAGGGAATCGTGGATTTCCAACCTTTATACCTACTATCAAGGAAGTTCACTATAGTAATCTACCTATAGCTGTAACCATAGATTTCGGGTTTTTCAAAATCCCGTGGGAACTGTGCATTTTTCCAGGATAAATTGTGCCTATGTGTCGCCAATGCATGCAACACAGCAAACTATTGCAATAATGTGTTATGTGAGCGTGATTTACCTAAGAACAGTCAGCGCCCTCTATGGCGTTTTTGGAAGTTTATATGTATTTTAGTCCCACAGGAATACTATTAAAATAATATTTCAGCCAAATCGGTTCAGTAGTTGCGGCGGAGAAGAGGAACAAACATACACACACACACACAAACTTTCGCCTTTATAATATTATATTGTGATGTTGTGATATTGTGATGCATTTTGATGCGGTTTCATTACATAGATATATAATCACCTAATCAAAGAATACTAGAAGGCATTTTTTTGGGCTTATTTTATTGACAAAATGAAATACATAATATTATAAACCACTGGGTAGCAATGCTAGCATAATTGTTCCACACAGCTCAGTCAAAAGTAATATTATTTACCTTTTGTGGTCAACAAAAGCTATTGTTGTCGTGTAATAAAATATACCATATTTCACTTTCCTGTATTTCCACTGTCCACTGACATAAAATGCACAAGTATTTTATAACTGCTTTTTCAACACACTTGCTCATAAAGTAGCTCTACGTTCACCGCAATCAGGCAGATAATTTCACCTATTATTCAAACTGTGACTTTTGTTTAACTATTATTCACAAGTGAATTATAGAGTTTTATTTTTAATTTATTGGTTGAGTTAGTTCCTTTGTTCTTAAAAAAGTTTCGATACAAAAAAGGTCGTATTCAATAGTACAAATAAATTAATATACCTTGCTTGCTTGTTACCTATTTTGCTTGCTCATTTCATGCAACTTCGTATTTAAATAGATAATTTCAACTTGTACGTGTTTAATAAATAAAACTTTCACTCAAATATAACTTTTGTTTTTTCTGTAATAAAGAAAACTTGAAATTCCCCATTTTGTACGTGGCTAAAACGCTATCCGCGAAAAGCCAAATAAAACAAACCTCATTCTATAGTCTATGGCCGATTGCCATTTTAAGAAGCGCGCGCATAGGAAAACTGATTAATTTTTCTCGCCATTGTGAGAAAATTTTCATAACTCGTTTTCACTGTTGAAATTACAGTTATTTATTAATTAAAATTAAAATATCTACAAGTACTAATTATGAAGAAAATGATTTATGTTGTACACCGCCCGATATATTATGTGAAGCCCTTAAAGTTATGGAAAGTTTACTACCTGAAATATCCAAGGAAAAATATCTATTTTAGTGTTATTTTCTTCGCAAGTGTGTTGAAAAACGTCGTATGATACACGTGTGTATTGATGATTACCGTCCTCGGCTATCTTAAGACCCTCACCTAACGGCTCGGGTCTCAATATCGCCTCAGCGGTAATCACCAACATTACACACTTATACCATAATGTACTATTGTCACGTTTGAAAGAGTAATACAGTGACTTTATAAAAATAATGTATTTCATAGATTTCGACGAACTCAGACCAATCTGCGTAAAAATCTGGCTAGAGCTAATTGTCACATTGGTAGCATTGTCATCGAGAAAAATTACATAAGAGTAATAACATCTATATTTATGCACAGACACAAAGGTTAACGCCCTTCGCCCGTACATTGCAATGGTTGTTTAGATAAGTGGTATGGCATTTTAGACGACGCGACTAAAGGAATATTTTATGGAGGATTGCCGGCCAGTGTCGTTCGTCTAATGTCTGAATATTTTACTTCAGAATTTTCTAGATGTTTCGTGAATGCCTCGACAATAAGGCATTTTTGTGAGAAATATTCCATATTCTATCACAGAATGTGTTGAAGAAAAAAATATGTTCAGTTAAAAATGTCTTATCAGAGAACTTTTGTATAACAAATTGTTGTTTTCCAAGTGAAGCATCTTACAATTTGTGGTACATATATCTCTTATTATTGTAAAGGTAAGTAATTATGATAGAATAATTTATTCACAATGTTCGTTCTAGGTTTTACTTTAGAATTTTCTAAATAGCTTTGCAAATAAATCGCGAAAATGAGATACTTACTTTGAGAATAAATATTTCATATTCTATCCTTTTGAACCTCGCGGATCCTCCCAAAACATAAGTTGAGAAAAAAAATATTGTAAATTAAAGATAAGCGATAATAGTCAATTATTGAAAGCCTTTTAAATAATAATTGATGTTGTTAAAAAAATCATTCAAATCACCTAATTTTAAAAACCAATAAGCATTAACGATTTAAAAACCCTTAGTCAATAAAATGATTCCATTATACAAATTGCGAACAGTTCAGTTAAGAGATTCTCATTTTTTGTAAAAAATATAAATCTAAACAAAGCTCTCGGGGGTAGGTACATCGGTTGATCATTAATTAAGAAAACAAACGGGAAATCGCGGGACAGAATTTTATTTAGTAAAAAGGTTAATTACTTTGTCTTTAGAGGATTCATTCATCAATAGGTATATCCTTTCTTGTATTTTATAACTACTTTGACTGGGATGAAAGAGCCCAGACCGCAAATGTTGCTTGATAAAAGTTTCGTGTAATTTCGTAATCAAGTCTATGGGGATACAAAATTTGAAGAAAAAAGAGATTAATGTAGGCACGTATAGCGAATAAGGTTCAAATCGTACTTCAAAAAACGCAACGCATTCTGTTGATAAACTAAAAATATTTTATTTTATTTTCATACTTAGTTTTGGTTCGCATGTTATGCATATAGGTAGGTACTTATAGTTTTTGCCCTGTGAATTCGGTTTTTCACAGGACAAAAACTACCAGGGAAATTCGGAATTCGGAATCGTAGATGTCCGGTTCCCTTTCCCGCTCCCTTTTCCAACCTTTCCTCCTACTTTCAAGGAGGTTTGCAATATCAAATTACCTATAGCTGTAACTATAGATTGCTATAACTTTCAGTTTTTTCAAAACCCTGTGAAAACTGTGGATTTTTCCAGGTTAAAAAGTAAGATAAAGTAAGGTAAAGTGTTAAATCGGGGCATAATCTATCTCCATTCAATTTCAGCCAAATCGTTAAAGAGTAACAAACATGCACACAAACTTTCGCCTTTGTGATAAATGCTAGCATATTAAGCCTATACTACCTCCGGGCTCCATGGAATCGAATTAAATACATTTCTTTACTTCTGACTTTAGTAGAAGTTGTAGATTCGCTTGGTCATCTATATCTATACTTCTATACTAATAAATAAAATTGAAGTGTATGTCTGTAATTTCGAAATAACTACCACATATTAAGCTCATATGGTTATTTGAACGATACCATAACCGAATCACACGTTTTAAAATTTTTGTCTGTCTGTCTGTCTGTTTGAACGGGCTAATCTTCGGAACGGCTGAACCGATTTTGACGGGACTTTCACAGACAAGTAGAGGATTAACCAAGGAGTAACATAGGCTACTTTTTTAACCGACTTTCAAAAAAGGAGTTGTGTTGAAATCGGTAAGTACCTATGTTAAAAAACGCCCTGATAGGTATTTTCGCTGCGCGCGACGGCCGACGCGACGCTCGCGCTGCCCGCCGCGCGGCGGGCGGGTGCGGTGGAGAGGGTGCATGCTCCAATGACCAATAAAATCTCCATTTCGAACGAGGGAGCTAATGCGTGCGGATGTGTCCTGCGTTTGTTGCGTGCGTTTTCGTAATTTTTATTTTGAATCGGAGATTTTGTTTTTATTAGGGGTTATGATGTTTTTTATTTCTTTAGTTTGTTTTAGTCGTATGTATGTCGTAGGCAGGGTCACTGCCAACCGCGCCAACGGGCCAGTCAAAACTACTGAACAGATTTGGCTGAAATTTTGAATGGAGATAAAAAATGCCCTAAGCATCGAACTATTACGCTTAGAATCGAAGTTTCTAACTTTCCGCTCGAAACGTAAGCTATAAACCAACCCATGTGTGCCCTGTAATTACATTTGCCGACACGCACACAAGCGCATGAGTAGGGTAGACTGGGTACGGTTGAAACGGTGGACGGTTGAAACAAAGCTAATATCTCGACACCGTGTGTGGTGAGGTTGATGGCTACAAGGGAAGAACGAAGCGGACGATAAGTCGAAACACGAATTTTGGTATTGTGTCGCCCTTCGCGCGCTGTATTTGTAGATAGGAGGCCCCATTGTGTTTTTTGACGTGAAAGTAAGTATTTTTTGTCCGTACATTTTTGCAATTATTATGGTTTTATTAAAGTTAGAGTACTGAGAGTTTTGTATCATTTTTATTGAAGTTTGTAGAATATGGTTGTATGATTAGTGTTTGTTCAAATTTATTATTATTCTTATTGTGAACCATTTTATACCTAGAAAGGGGGTTGGGGACAGTTGAAACATTTTTTGTGGGTACGGTTGAAACATTTTAATTATTTAATTTTCTTGTTTCTAAGATGCCAAGGGTACGCCAAAGGGCCACTACGAGACGCCAAGCTGATTTATCGACGTACAAATAAGCATAAGAAGGTGTAAAAGCCGGATCTTCGTTAAGAACAGTGGTAGAAAAGAATGGACTGAACCTATGTTCCCTGTTGAGGTATATAATGTACGTAAACGAGATGTGACTAGTAGCAATGAAAATCAAGAAATGGGATATAAGGCTCACAATCGAGTGTTTACCCAAAATAAGTGCGTGAACAATCTAAATATTTAATTAGATGTGCAGACATATATTTTTGCCTAACTAAAAAGGATGTCTAACTAAACTATGCTAAACTAAATGATATATAACTAGAAAGTCGTAAAATGTTATTACACGATGAATAAAACATGTTCATTTATTACATTTTGTATTATTTTCATGTGTTTCAATTGACCCCAGGCACTGTTTCAACCGACCCTGGCATGGGGACGGTTGAAACAGTTTCCATTTTTTTTTAGATTTGATTTTACACATAAAATACAATACAGTGATCTCAAATAGCATTGCCCATTCGTAGACAGATATGTGGTATTTTATTTAATATATTTCCTTCAACGCTCGCTTAACTATTCCCGATGAAATGGACGATTAACGCTAAAATGTTTCAACCGTACCCAGTCTCCCCTACCTTGAGCACTGACGCGACGATAGACGTACCGAACCTTACCGAGGCTTGCTAAAAACGGCTTATCGCCGCGTCGACGACTGCCTTTCTTTACCTATTTATTCTAAGGCCCTAAGTAAGTATAAAGGTTGGAAAAGGGAGCGGGAACGGGAACCAGAAATCTACTTATCTCTCAGGATTTGTGATAAACCGAAATTCACGCGGGCGAAGCCGCGGGCAAAAGCTAGTTTGAAAATAATATTTGAATAAAAAACTTTATTAAGAATATTTAAAATAATATTTGAATAAAAAACTTTATTAAGAATATTTCTATTGATTTTAATAAATCCAGATAAATGTTCAGTCTAACTCAAACGTTTAAACCGTTAAGAGTCTGATAAACCAGCGTCAAAATTCACTTCAAACGATCGTCGAAATCTCTCGTGCAAAATCCACAGCCCCGCTATGTACGTACTTCGATATTAAAGAGATTCGATCCAAATCGGAAATACGCCGTCGAGAGCACACCGCTTCAGATGCCCGATTGCCGAAATACAAAGCATCCTCTCTTTTCGTCTGTTAAATAAAAATAGTCTTGGTGTTTTTGTAATGCCTTAGGTTTGTATGCATTTTCAAAAAAATCCTACTTAATATAATACCCATCATAAATGCGAAAGTGAGTTTGTTGGTTTGTTACGCTTTCACGCCTAAACAGCTGGACCGATTTTGACGAAATGTGGTACCGAGATAGAGTAGACCTTCTTCTTCTTCTTGTGCCTCTCCGTTACTGAAGGTCAGCAGTCAGTGTTTTGAACCTCTCCTTGTCCATGGCTAGGCGGAATAGTTGTGCGACTGTCTTGATGCCAGTCCATTCCCTGATGTTTCTTAGCCATGACTTCTTCCGCCTTCCAACACCTCTTTTTCCTGTGATTCTCCCCATCATAATAGTTTGCAGCATTCCCCGCGGAAAATCCCGCGGGAATTTTAAAAAAACCTAAATCCGCGATGGAGTCGCGGACATCAGCTACTATAATTTCGAATGCTTGATAAGAACAACAATATTATAGATCAATTTACGGTGATTGCTGTTATTGTTTTCACATGGCCTAGGTGCATTTCCAAAGTCTCTCAAGGAATGCCTTTGTCTTGTTTGGGTGACGTTTTTATTAAATGTCCTTCAATGAATAACCGGCCAAGTGCGTGGCGGGCCACGCGCAGTGTAGGGTTCCGTAGTCACAATCCTCGGAAAACAGGTATAACTCCTTAACCTGTGAACCCTACTTAGCCGTGATAGTTTTCCTTTAAAATTGATTATATACCCTACTGCTGTGAATTTTTTCAAGTTCCTATATACTGCCATTTGGCTGATAGAGGGGGGGGACACTTGACTCTAATAAAAATTTGCACTTTAAAACATTATATTTTACAAACGGATCTAGAAATCGAAAAATGATGTTCCCACACCCACAGTATTTTTAAAAGACCTATTCAACGATACCCCACACTATGGGGTAGACGAGAAAAAAAATATTCATCCCCACTTTACATGTAGGGGAGCTACCCTAAAAAAAATATTTATCAAAATTTTATTTCACCACTTTGTCGGCGTGATTAATATTTATACTCATGCCAAATTACGGATTTCTAGCACTAATAGTCTTTGAGATTAACCGAGGACGGACGGACAGACGGACAGACGGACAGACGGACAGACGGACAGACGGACAGACGGACGGACATGGCGAAACTATAAGGGTTCCTTGTTTACTACGGAACCCTAAAAATCAGCAGCCAACAAAGAATAGAAATACTAAATGAAGTTTAAAATATGCATATTCACGTCTATAGTGAGCGTAGTGGCGGGCGTGTCCGCGAAATACCAAACATATTGTGATATAAATAATATGTGAATGATCCAATAAGTATAGCTCACGCGCGATTCTGTACAAAAATTGACGCACTCGCAATAGCGCCTGCACTTGCAATTTCGGCGTGAATCTGTTCATATACGTATGCTATATCTACTATTCAAAGAAGATATCTTGTAGACAAACCATCATATTGCTGTTAACTTATCATTCAGAGTAAGCCCACTATAATACCTCATCATCATCATCATCATGATCAACCCATTACCGGCTCACTACAGAGCACGGGTCTCAGAGTGAGAAGGGTTTTGGCCATAGTCTACCACGCTGGCCAAGCGGATTGGCAGACTTCACACACCTTTGAGAACGTTATGGAGAACTCTCAGGCGTGCAGGTTTCCTCACGATGTTTTCCTTCACCGTTAAAGCAAGTGATATTTAAATACTTAAAACGCACGTAACTCCGAAAAGTTAGAGGTGCGTGCCCGGGATCGAACCCACGACCTCCGATTAAAAGTCGGTCGTCCTAACCACTAGGTTATATATAAAAGTTGCCGCATGATAAATAGCGGCAGGATTTAAAGCAAAAAAAAAAAAACCACTAGGCTATCACAGCTTTTTTAATATGAAGCTATAATACCTTATAGACTTACGAAAATATCGAGACTTTAGCCGTTTCTATATAACTCGATTTCGGAGTAGGTATACACTAAAGCGATTCCGCACTCGACACCGTATTTCCGATCTCGATTCAATCTATTGAGTACCGTTGAAGTGGCGTACGGTGGAGTCGCCAGAGCGACGGGCTTTATGAAGGAAAGGTTTGGCGAAAGCTTTAAGTGAATTCCAATGCCTGTTTATCGAATGACAACTTTAACTGGAGCACTTCCAGTGTATTACTTCGGAGTTTTGTGCCATACTCGTAACTCGTTAAATTGAAAGTTACCTGGAAAATGTGGAAAATATTAATTTTGTTGTATTTAAAAAGTATAACGAATATATTAATTACACATTTTGCACGTTATGGCAAGCTCTATAATATTGTCTATTATTTTATAAGATTGTATTTTGTAAATTTAATACATGTCATTTGCCTGTTGTTAATTTTAGGTAAGTAGCTATTGCATTTTTCTGTAGAAATTCTAAGTACCAGTCCGGAGTTGATGGTAGGCGATATTTCATCACCTTGCCTCGAAGAGTATGTTAGCCGACGTCCCGTTTATTATCACTATCGTAAGATAATAGTCGTTAAGGCCCGCCAACCCGCATTGGAGCATCGTAGCGGGTCTAAGCTCCTAAATCCTTCTATCCTATTATAAAGGAGGCTTGTGCCAAGCACTGGGACGTTAAAGGGCTCTAATGGAAGAAGTCAAGCGCAAATAAAGCATAAAAATTATATTCGAAGATCTGCGCAAATATTTAATCGAATATTTCTTATTTAGGCTAGCGCGAGAATAAACTTGCTGTGAAATTCGTCGCGTCAAACGACGTAGGTACGTTCACGTGCAAGCACTCCAACAGCACTTTAGATAGATTGGATCAGAATGGGGGAATATTCGTATGACGCGTTTTCCTTCCATTCCTGTGATATGTAATCGGATTGATAAATACGGCTGTCTGTGAAAATGTTTGCATCATAAGGTCATAGATAAATAACGACGTGTTCGGTGCGATTAAGGTTTAAGATTAATATAAAAAAATATATAGATAGACCAGAATCTCATGGAAAATAGGAAAATTATATTTTGTAGTAAGCAACACTAGGTTAACTCGGCTGCCCTAGTGATAAACAAAGTAATCACATTCAGAAAACCTTACCTGGGATCGTTTCACGAAACGAAAAATCAAGCAACTGCATTTTAAATACAAAAACAAAGTAATCAACATCCAATTGCTTTGTTTTTGTGTTGTGCTTGTTGTTTACTTGGTTTTTGCATTTATATTCCGCGTTAGTGTGTGCAGTTACTTTGTTTGGGCAATTCAAATTTCAGTAAACGGTTCAAGTTATTTGAAATATTAAGCTGTGGTAAAAAACTACTCGACATAAAACTTTTGTTAATGCAAAAAAGTCAATTTCACAAAAAATGACAGTTACTTCGTTTATCGCTAGGGCAGCCGTAGTGTTGCTAACTTTGGAATTTCATTTCCGTATTTTTCATGAGAATCTGGTCGACCTATACACACAAAAATACGTTAAGGAAAAATATATCTAGACAAAAATATGTTCGCGATAGTACTAGAGAAAATTAATATAACTCCTTCGAGAGCGTTTGAAAGATGTTCTGAGTAATACAGAATGTGATGAATAGTCTATACGTAAATAATATATTCAAAGAAAATATCATTACGGTGAACATTTCCAGACGTAGGTGCCTACAGCTACAGTGAGGCAAACGAAATGAAACACCGCAAAGTTTTATGTAATCAACGTGCAGAGCGGAGTTTGCCAAGCTTAAATACTACGCGCATTATTCCACGCTGAGCGAGGAAAATTAATTTATATATTATATGGCCCCATGTGTTTGAGCGGCTCGTTTTTAAGGTTCCGTAACTGAAGGGAAAACGCTGCTATCCGTTTGTATGCATGTCACGGCTCATGGATCTCTAGCTCGCAGACGGAATGAGATTTCGATATTTAGTGTAAAACTTGACCCGAAACCCCGAAACGGAATAATAAATTAGAAATTTATATTTTTCATAGTTTCGTTGTGTATACTAGGAATATAATATTTTTTATTTTTTGCAATTGTCCGTTGTGAAGTTGACATCTTCTAAATATGCTCCAGTGTCGAAGCGAAAAGATCGTCGAGTTTATTTTGTGGTGAATTTGTGTGGTGTTATGTTTACAAATTTGTCACTGTTAGCGGATTATTGTAAAGTAATTTTGTTTTCATTGTATATCATGGAATTCCGCAAAGTAACATCTGCTTATCTATACAACATTATTTTTTGTCTTTCATCAAAGGATAAATCAAAAGCTTATTGATCAACGAAACCATAACAGAGGGAGCTCCGATTCGCACTTGGATGATTTTTGAAAAATAATTATTTTAAGTTTATCACGATAATTAAGTAAATGTGGTCACGATATTGATCAAAATTTTTAATTAAAATGTAAAATAAATAAACTATACGAATTTTGCATTATTGCAGGGGTTATTAAAATACTAAACGTTTTTAGACACGAGTGTTTTAGTACCTTATTGATAGTTTTACTTAAAACTAAACGCTAAGCACGTTAAAAAGTAATCTAATAATTTCTGATTGACCTAAAAATCAATGTTTGTCGCGGACTCACAATTCCATCACTTTGAGTCCCTTGACATCCCGACATTTATCTATTGGTCTCCATGAGCATATAGCTACGCTCATCTCTGGCAATAATATGTAGAGTATAGACTCTACAGACTCTACAGTCCAATTAACAAGAATACACCTGAAGTTAAAAATGGAGCAGCGCACAAAACTATTTTTAACCCCCGACGAAAAACGACGGGGTGTTATAAGTTTGACGTGTCTGTGTGTGTGTGTGTGTGTGTGTGTGTGTGTGTGTGTGTGTGTGTGTGTGTGTGTGTGTGTGTGTGTGTGTGTGTGTGTCTGTTCCCCTGTGGCGCTCAAACGCGTGGACCGATTTGAATGCGGTTTTTTTTTGTTTGAAAGGTGAATTAGTCGAGAGTGTTGTTAGCTATGTTTGATGAAAATCGATCCAAGATGGCCGCCGCTACAAAATGGCGGATCACATATTTTATCACAACGCCCTCAATATGGGTATCAAATGAAAGGGCTTGACTAGCAGAATAGCACTATTGCAAATTCAAGATGGCCGCCGCCACAAAATGGCGAATGTCGGGGGTTTTTTAAATTTTCAATTTATACTTGTTTATCAAAATATCTTTTCACAAGGGCGTAATCCAAACATAGCGAGTTAGGCAACAGTTTTCGTAAACCCACATACCAGCACGCGATCCGTACTGTCGACAGAGAAAACGTTTCATGCTGATTTTATATTTATTACCGACATTTCGTGGAGTTAAGAAATAAAAGAATTCTTAATATCCAGGCATTTGGACAAAAAATTCGATGAGAAATGGAATTTTCCGTGTGCTAGATACAGAGAACGAAAAATGAACAATGGAAATTCGTTTTTGTCAGTCGTACTCATACATGTACCTACATACCTATAGTTTACGTCACGATGATCAAGTAGTTACTTTAGAAAAAACAACCTACTTTTTTAGATTGAACAACCTACTTTTTAGATTGAACACGGGTTAAGTGCTTAAGATAATACGATTTTAAGAAAACACGTTAGTCGTAACCAGTCGTAACATACGTTACGAGATTAATTAATCCGTTCCCGATATGTCGATATGTCAGAGGTGAAATATTAATTTTTATCAAAAATATTAATCAAATCCTCATTCTTGCGAAATAATTAGTTTACGAATTTTATACTTTAGAGTGTGACTATAGTCTCAAAGATGCCCATTGAAAACTTTAGGGTATTTATTACTGAGATGTCGAGGTCACGGTTTTCAAGTGAAAGCACAACCAGTTACTTTATTGACTGCATTAATTTCTGGAATAATTATAAAATGGTGTGGTATATTTGTAATCTATCTATCTATATCTATACAAATCGTAGACTTGCCGTATCTGTACATTGAAGATTTTCGCAAAATAATAACTGGGGGATGTTAGGGGTAAGTAATAGAACGTAAAAAAGCTATTTTTGAAATTTTTGACTGTTAGTCTGTTTATTTGTTTGTCTGTTTGTCTGTTTGTCTGTTTATCTGTTTGTCTGTTTGTCTGTATGTTTGTGCGCGCATCACGCAAAAACTACTGAATGGATTGAAACGAAACTTGGTACGATTTAAGTTCATACTACGGAGTAACATATAGGATACTTTTTATCCCGAAATTCAGCACGGTTCCCTAGGGAGAGGGGATGAAAGTCAAAACGTGTATTTAGCTGTAATTCAATAACGCGTGGTCCGATTTCATTCATTCTTTTTTTGTTAGAAAGTAGATACTTTAAAGATTACCGACTAATCTCTAAAAGGCTGGATCGATTTTGATGGGACTTTCACTGGCGGATGTTTACATTTTGGTCTACCTAAACATCCGCCAGTGAACTTTTTACATTTTTTAGCATGATATGAGCTCAAAGGAGCTTAGGAAAAACAAAATGATTCCTACGGGATTTTTAAAAACCAATATATATCCACGCGAACGAAGTCGCGGGTGTCCGCTTGTTTAAACTAATTGTACAATTTATCAAAGAAGTAGGTAGTAACTTCCTATTGAATGTAAATCTTTAAATAACTTTGCATATAGTTCCTACAGTGCCGTTGCAGTTGCAATGAGTTCTGTGATTCCTACATAATATTATTAGTTCACAACAGTAAAATGGTTTAACTAAGCTCATATCGCAACGACCTTTTTTCACATCATACTTTTGACTGACCCGTTGGCGCGGTTGGCAGTGACCCTGCTTTCCGCTCCGGGGTTGCGGGTTCGATTCCCGCTTGTATATACTATACTATATATTTAATAAAAAATTATATATATCTATATTGTATATATGTAAATATGTATATCAGTCAGTTGTTACCTATAACACAGGCATTAAGTTGCCTACTTTAGGAACAGACGACCGTGTGTGTATGTGTGAATATTTATTTATTTATTATTATTTATTTTGTTTCCGCTCAAATAACAGAGTGGGCATAGTTATGCGTTTACGGTGAATAATGTAAGTCTATTATTTGAAAACTATAGAGATAACGCACAAACTATAAATTCATTTTTGCAACGATTTTTAGATACCTATATAGGGTAGTATATAACTATTTAGTAAGAAATACTTCTACGTACCTATACAAAATTACAATAAAAGATTTTCCTAAGGATGACTAGTAATATGTGGCATTCGTTCAGGGAGGGCTTGACCGGTTTAGACACATAAGCCGACTAAGTAAGCCTTTTATTTGAACCGGCTGCTGTTTTGTTGTTCCCTTGCGGAAACTGTGACAATATTGTATAGGCAATAAAAATGCAGTAGAAAAATAATCTGACGAAGTATACGTGTTCTTGAAAAATATTACTATTCTAACTTTGATCACTTGACTAACTATCACATTTCAGTCATATAACTAGATACTTTATACAATAATTTTTAGATAATATTAAATCACACTTCTTATTTATTTCTTTACAATCATTACATAACTAGAATTACAAAAATAAAACATATAAGTTAATGAAGCATATGTAGATAATTTCATTTTAGAATTAGAATAATTTTTTATAAGAATTATAATAAAAAAATGCATAACTATTGCCCTCACTTCATAGGGTGGTTTTAATAAATATGATTATGAACTTACGTCATGTATAATGATATAGATACCTACTATTGGGAGCAAGTCCAAATCTTTGTATCTGCATCTCTGGCCAGCACATAAATAAATGAAGTTGTTTATAAACCTACATAACATGTCATTCAGACATATTAAGTCATTCCTTGCACATTTAACTCAAGTTCATACTTTATTAAAAAAATAACGCGTGTCTCCCTTAGCCTTTTCCTCGCCGTAATGAGGATTTTATTCTGGCTATAGAATGTAACGACACTCAATTTGAGAGGGCTCTCATCAGCTTAGCAATGTACTTTACTTCAATAGAAATAAAGGTTTAAATGCCGTAGCTTCTTTTTGCACTTCTTACTTCTTTAAACTCCGCTTATTTTTCGAGATTTGATGAAATAAACCGAGCATTCCCAGTTTAAATGTCAGAGATTTCGTCTGTGATTTAATCAGCATGTGTATGTTTTAATATAAGACAATGTTCTTTGCTCTGTGCATTTTAGCAAGACTTCTTGTATTTTAAATAAATTTAAATACTGCGTGGTATTTTCACAAATTAAAATACATAACATTAGTCATAGTGAAATACCTAATCTGTTCTGAACAGGTAGCATATTTTTTATACTGTATAATGTAATGAAAACTAAATTCCTACAATGTGCTATCCACCACCACTACAGCCTTTTAACATCCCACTGCTGGGCACAGACCTCCTCTCTCATAGGAGAGAGGGATTTAGAGCTTAGACCCACCACGCTGCTCCAATGAGGGTTGGCGGGCTTTAACGACTATTGTCACATGGTAGTGATAATAACCGGGACTGACTGCTTAACGTACTCTCCGAGGCACGGGGGTGAAACACCGCCAACTACCAACTCCGGGCTGGCACTGAGAATTTCTTGAGAGTTAAACCCAATACCTTACAATTATTTGCCCGACCCGGGAATCGAACCCGAGATCTCGTGATCTGCAGTCAAATACTCTAACTACTAGACCAATGAGGCAGCAATGTGCTATACGAGAATAATATCATCTAAGTTATGTCACAGAAATCATACCAGAATATCATAAAGCAAATGAAAATAATTATGTAGCATAAGTAAAATCTTATTTAAAAACTAGCTGATCCCCGCGACTTCGTCTGCGTTAATATAGGTTTTTATATAGGATCGGATTGGATCCCATAATCCTTTTTTGTACGTAAACTAAATGTAGCCTAAGTTACTCCTCATGACACACCTATCCGCCATTTAAAGTTCCATCAAAATCAATTCAGTCGTTTCGGAGATTAGCTGGAACAAATAGACAGGTTGACAAACATAAATTTAAACGCACGCTAGTTTAAAATAAGCCGTACGTACAAAGATCCGGGGCCCAAGTTATTTGAACCCAATAAATGTCTGTCATTTCTGAACTAAAAAACCTATGACCTTGAAATATTTACGGGACAATACTTTAAGTATTACCTTTCTAACAAAAAAATAATGAGTGAAATCGAACCATGCGTTAATGAATTACAGCTAAATACTCGTTTTAACTTTCTTCCCCTCTCCCACGGGAACCGTGCTGAATTTCGGGATAAAAAGTATCCTATGTCCTACCTCGGAGTATAAACTCAAGTCGTACCAAGTTTCATTCGAATCCATTCAGTAGTTTCGGCGTGATGCGCGGCCAAGATACAGACAGACAGACAGACAGACAGACAGACAGACAGACAGACAGACAGACAGACAAAAATGAAAAAAATTGCAGTTTTGGATTCAGTATCGATTATAGAGTGCCCTCCAATAAAAATTTTCAAAATATCTTCAATGTACAGAATTGGATCTGTTACAGTTTTATTATATTATAGAAGATACTTAAATACTTAATACTATCGGAACTCTTACGTAGATGTAACCAATACTTAATAGTTCCTGTAGCATATACCTAGGCACAATATCTAAAAAGTTAGGAGCAAAATGCGCATCGATAGTAAAGAAATAAGCATTCGGATGCGAAATAAAACCCGATCTGAAACATTATATCGGATAAGTACGGTCACAAACGAAAAAAGTTCCAACCCCGCGTATTCTTTGGACCATTTGACACGCAATTTTACGAGGGCGTTTCAATAAAATGGAATTCATAGCGATTGAGTTTCTTTTATAAACCGATTTCAATGACATCACAAGAGATAGAAAAAAAAATGTATTGAATCCATCCTATCTTCTCAATCTCCGAAGAGATATCAGAATTCATTTCTAATTTTAACCCACAATTGAAATTATTGTTATCTGCAGAAAATATCTAATATCCATAATATTAAGTTCGTTAATTTTATAATTTTCTTATTTCACTTGGAAATTCAGTGCAATATTTAAAATGCGTTCGTAAAATACTCAAATGCTTCAAAGGAAACGACAGATCAAAGCTCTCACTTTTGCAAACGTAATGTCCCTAAGGTATATTTCAGCGAATGAATAGTAGGTAATAACAGCTGAAAACGTAAATTGACGAGGCAACATAAAGAGCTGCCATTGATACGTACAGGCTGAAAATGGTAACAAGTATAAATTAAAAATTTAAAAAAAACCCCGACATTCGCCATTTTGTGGTCGCAGCCATCTAGGATTTGCATAGTGCTATTCTACTAGTCAAGCCCTTTCATTTGATACCCATATTAAGGGAGTTGTGAAAAAATATGTAATCCGCCATTTTGTAGCGGCGGCCATCTTGGACCGATTTTCTTCAAACATAGCTAACAACACTCTCGACTAATTCACCTTTCAAACAAAAAAAACCGCATTCAAATCGGTCCACCCGTTTGAGCGCCACAGGGGAACAGACAGACAGACACACACACACACACACACACACACACACACACACAGACACGTCAAACGGTGTTATACACTCCGTCGTTTTTGTGCCGGGGGTTAAAAATATGAACGTAACATAAATATCGAAAAAAATCAGTTCATTTATTTACCACATACATATAAAGACAGTGAAGAAGTAACTACCTATTTATTTTCAAAGTTCAGTCAGTAGTAGGGACTTGAATACTACAGAGCTTTATTTTGATAAAATATTAGAATTTTAATCAAATTCTTCTTCTCAATCGTGCACTCTAGACAGAGTGGTCGTAGCTGCTAGGATGATAGGCACATCAGTCGTCATCGCTCTTATTGGTTTTGGGGCGCACCGCCTCCCGCGCGATGCTTCTCCACTTGTGTCTGTTTATCGTTGCGGGAGCACTCCACCACAGTTGTCTGGGTCACAGTTATTATCAAATCTGTCCATCGAGTAGGTGAACTTCCTCTAGTTCGTTTTCCTTCCACCTGATCCTGTACCAACAAACGCTCAATTGATCCCTCATTTCTAGAGATGTGGCCGAAGAACTTTAGAATTCGTAGTTGCACAGTCGACGAGAGTCTTTCTTTTAATTTAATTTATATATAAATTTAATTTCAATTAAATATTCTTCTTCAATTTATTTGTAAGTTTTAATATATAGGAATTCTATTTTATTGAAATACGCACATAAAACACCGTGTCCAATAGTCCAAACGATATGGCGGATCAAAACTTTTCCGTTCACAACCGTACCGTACCTACTTATCCCATCCAAGATCGGTTTTATTTTGTAGCGTTTTTCCTCGTATTTATGTAATGTAACTCTATACAAGTAAGTGTGCTGTAATGTTGGAAAACATAAAAGTTCCGAGCACATGTTGGGCGATAAAGTTTTTATTAAGTTTACAATCGTTCACTTGAGGTCTCAGAAAATTTCCTTAGAATAACATGATGGAAATATGTATTGAATAGAAAGCTATGGTTACTATGCGGAAATAATCTTATTTTTCTTTGTAGGATGGTTAAAATGGGAATTTATAGACAACATTAATGAGCATTTACAAAAAAGCTTACAGAAGTTTAGATTTTTTAGGCCAATTAAAACTGGTCTCACATTTAAGTTTTTTCTATTGTATGATATTCTATTCAAAATAGTTAAACTGACTGAAATAATTCATTAATACAGCATTTCATTTTAAACTAATTAAGATTCTTACTAGTCTGTCTTAAAACAAAGAGTACGAAATGTGTTATCGCAATAAAACCGTCTTTGTTACCCGAGCGACGTCATCGTTTTAATAATAATTAAGCCTTTCTTCTAGTTAATTGGACGTCTATTCCTCTTTATAATTTCCAAGTCTTTCATGATATTTTGCTGAAGATCTTCAAATTGTTTTGCAGCGATTAGATAATACATAGTTACTTAATTGACGAGAATCTTCTTAACCCGAAGCAAAATTAACGGTTTCAAACAATTTTCTGATTTCGAAATGAGGTATTCCTGCTTCACACTGTTCTCCCTACTTTAGATAAAATTTGTATATTATTATAGGTCCCACGTATTTTAGTACCCCAACTATATACTGAAATATTATTTTTAAGTTGTAGAGATTCTTCAAAATTGTGTATGAATTTTTCAAGTGGGAAGACCCACTAAAAAAATTCCTAGCATTTTGGGAATTTATAGTTTTTAAATTATCTCTGTTTTGGTCTGGTCTGCGACAATGGCGGGCACCTCTTTTGCCACTAGGCTGGATACCCTAGCCGCAAAAGAGGTGCCGAGGCGATTTAGCGTCCAGTAGGTAAGTATACCTAACCGTGTACCCTAGTACCTACCGTAGTACCGTGTATAAACCGGTCAGTTTATAAACAGCCATATTCTTTCTACATTAGCCCATTTTCATCTTAGACTACATCATCATTTACTCGTACCACTAGATGAGATCGCAGTAAAGGGCAAAGTTGGAGACGAATAAAAAAATTAAGACACAGATTTACTTTTCCTGGTGTTTATTTAGTAAGACCTGAATGTGACATGACGAATTTCACACTATTTTACTAAGGATCCTGTTTCCATGTACAATACACGATATAGTGCTCTTATATAATTCAACGCCCATGAATTCTTTTTATTGAAAGACGCTCGTAAAATTGGGTGTCAAATGGCCCAAAGAATACGTTAGATAGAATTTTTTGCCCAAAAACTACTGTACTTACCCATTTCCAATACATTTTATTCTAGACGCGTATTTATTGTATTGATGATTGAAATTACTTTTACTCACTTATTGTAGAATTAAGTCGATAAATACTACAAAATAGTCAATAGTAGGTAGTTTTAATAAATATCACGAAAACTAAAAAGTCTACAAAAACTAAGACGAAGCAAAACCGTCTCTCTCATGACCAACAAGATAAAGTTCGTGAACTAAAACCCGACTATACGCTTAATAATTTAATTTAATATGAATTAATAATAATTTGTGTGCTTTCTGCACACTAAATTGTTATTTTATATTATTGCGCGGGGCAAGCAGCTAGTGGCGCCATCTGTTATGTCTATCCGAAACTAATTTAATAATAATCTAGAAAGCCGCGCGAAGGTCACTTCTCGCTTTTTTCGTAAATAAAATGTAGCCTGTGTCACCCGGACCATAACAAAGAATCAATAGACACCTCATTCATCAAAATCGGTCCAGTATTTTAGGCGCTACTGCAGTGGTATACACAGAATCTCATACAAAAATCGGACAAAAACATACATACATAATAATGTACATACATTGATTTGGGTAACTTTTGGCTTTGCCGTAGTTGGGTAAAAAATAATAATATTACTGTAGTTGACTTTATAGGTTTTACAAGTGTAAATTAAAAATTTAAAAAACCCCCGACATTCGCCATTTTGTGGCGCCAGCCATCTAAGATTTGCATAGCGCTATTCTGCTAGTCAAGCCCTTTCATTTGATACCCATATTGAGGGTGTTGCGATAAAATATGTAATCCGCCATTTTGTAGCGGCGGCCATCTTGGACCGATTTTCTTCAAACATAGCTAACAACACTCTCGACTAATTCACCTTTCAACAAAAAAAAAACACATTCAAATCGGTCCACCCGTTTGAGCGCTACAGAGGAACAGACAGACACACACACACACACACACACACAGATACGTCAAACTTCGTCACCCGTCAAACACCCCGTCGTTTTTGCGTCGGGGGTTAAAAATACAATTCAATATCCAAGAATTGTAATGTTGAACCACGCTCATAAAACAGGCTGTCGAATGATACGAAGAATAAGGAAGATGAAAACTTCTTCCGACTGTGACCGTACTTATCCGTTTGCAATGGATTTTATTTCGGACTCGGTATTTCCTTGTATTGATGGCAGTTATTACTCCGAGGCTTTTTCGCGATGTCACATATGAATGACTGTCGTAAACGTTTTATTTGTACTAAGGATGATGAATGGGTGGAAATCTTTGTTGGTAGTTATTATAGTCCCGGGCGGTCAGTGGGCGCTCTGCCTATTATTGACCCTTTATCAGACAGATCTATCTATATTCTTCTATATAATATAATAAAACTGTAATAGATCCAATTCTGTACATTGAAGATATTTTGAAATTTTTTATTGGAGGGCACTCTATAATCGATACTGAAGCCAAAACTGCAATTTTTTTCATTTTTGTCTGTCTGTCTGTCTTTCTGTCTGTCTGCCTGTATCTTGGCCGCGCATCACGCCGAAACTACTGAATGGATTCGAATGAAACTTGGTACGATTTGAGTTTATACTCCGAGGTAGGACATAGGATACTATTTATCCCGAAATTCAGCACGGTTCCCTTGGGAGAGGGGATTAAAGTTAAAACGTGTATTTAGCTGTAATTCATGAACGCGTTGTTCGATTTTACTCATTATTTTTTTGTTAGAAAGGTAGTACTTTATTTATTGTCCCGTAAATATTTCAAGGTCATAGGTTTTTTAGTTCAAAAATGACAGACATTACAACCCTCAGTATTGGGTTCAAATAACTTAAGACCCGGATCTTTGAACGTACGGCTTATTTTAGACTGGTGTGCGTTTAAATTTATGTTTGTCGGTCTGTCTGTATGTTCCAGCTAATCTCCGAAACGGCTGGATCGATTTTAATGGAACTTTCAATGTTATAAGGAGTAACACACTACATTTAGTTTAGGTACATAAAAGAATTATGGGATCCGATCCTATATAAAAACCTATATCTACGTGAACGAAGTTGCGGGGATCAGCTAATCTACTATATAAAAATAAGTCGGGTTTTCCTTCCTGACGCTATAACTCCAGAACGCACGAACCGATTTCCACGGTTTTGCATTCGTTGGAAAGGTCTCGGGCTCCGTGAGGTTTATAGCAAAGAAAAACACGCGAACGAAGTCGCGGGGGTCAGCTAGTAAGTAGTAATAATAATACTCGGTATCAAAACCATTTTATATCCTCAAAATGTTATAATAGCTTCAATAGCGCAACGGTAGACGGGCGTGGATCGAAAACCGAAAAGTCGACGGTTCAAACCCCACCCGTTACATTATTGCACGTACTCACTCCTAACACAAGCCTTCGCTTTTTTAAAGGGGAAGGGGAATAATTATTAGTTATTGCTTAAACAAGTATAAATTAAAAATTTAAAAAACCCCCGACATTCGCCATTTTGTGGCGGCGGCCATCTTGGATTTGCATAGTGCTATTCTACTAGTCAAGCCCTTTCATTTGATATCCATATTAAGGGAGTTTTGAAAAAATATGTTATCCGCCATTTTCATCGATTTTCATCAAACATAGCTAACAACACTCTCGACTAACTCACCTTTCAAACAAAAAAAAACCGCATTCAAATCGGTCCACCCGTTTGAGCGCCACAGGGAAACAGACAGACACACACACACACACACACACACACACACACACACACACACACACACACACACACACACACACACACACACACACACACACACACCCACCCACAGACACACACACAGACACGTCAAACTTATAACACCCCGTCGTTTTTGCGTCGGGGGTTAATAAAATTAACAATTTCAGACAGATTGTGATTTTATAAGCAAGCGGGACACCTGATGTTAAGGAATTACCCGCCACCCATGAACATTTGCATCACCAGAGGAACCACTGATGCGTTGCGGGTTTTTAAGGATTTTTTTGATCCGCCCCTTGAATAACCCCATATCAAAGTAACGTGGAAATACCACCGAAGGGCGTTGGTTCCACAATTTTTGTTTGCGCGTACGGAATGATCTCACACGACGCTTGGTCAAAGTGTGCCAGGGTGTTAGTGGATTTTTTTTGTATTTTATGAGCCATCACGGCAGCTTAGATAGTAGCTTCTCTGGAAACGAGTCGGATAGGGTCTGGTCAAGAATTAGTCGAAGGTGAGGAATAAAGACGTAGTCGAACATGCATCGAGATTGTCCCGACAGGCATTTTATTGCAGGCAGGATTGACATGTTATGAATGAAAAACATCTTCTCCCTCGGAATTGGATGATAATCTTAATAGGTATATAAATCAACTAGTAGGGCGCGTGGGTGCGCGGCCCGCAAGCGGACCGCGAGGTTTCGCTTTCGGGTATTTTGGTTTGAGCAGCCTCCACCTATCTCTCCCATATTCCTAATCCTCGATCATTATCACTCTCCATATTTTTTCTTCGAATCATTCTGCTCATCAAGTAGAACTTAAGGTCTTAATCATCTTTTGGCAAAAACCACTCTTCCATATTTTATACTTGGTGAGATAGACACCGATGTTTGTATGGCCACCATTTGGACTTTTTTTCAGCTCACTGCCAATTGGATGATGTTTCGAGTATTTTTTGTTTGAGCACCTCCTACCTATCTTCAATACCCTGCCCGGGCTCCTCAACCAACTTCCAAACCCTCAATCATCATGTCTTCCCATATGGTTCTTTGAGAGTTCTCAAAAAAACCGCATTAAAGCCTTGCATAGTTCACAACTTGTAGTCTCTTCAATATTCGCCATACATTTTCTATGGAAAAATAAATTCCGCCATTTTGATTTTTTTTTTTCAATTCATCAAGTAGACCTTTGGATCTTCATCATCTTTTGCGAAGAAACCACTCTTCCATCTTTTATACCCTCCGAGATGGAGACCGACGAAATTTGTATGGCGGCCATCTTTTTTTCGCCATTTTGAATTTTTTTTCAGCTGACTGCCAATTGGATGACGTTTCAAGTGACATTTGCTCGAGCACCCCCCACCTATCTTCAATACCTTAAGCGTGCCCGTCGCTCGTCTCTGAAATCCTCAATCATCAGCTCTCTCCATATTTTTCCTCTTAATGAATTTTTGTCCTCTATACGACACCATGAGTGAAAAAAAAAATTTTCATACAAAATTGTTCAGGAGAGGTGATCAATCAGTCAGTGAATCAGCACGAGCAGCTATATATATATTAACTAGTATGGCGCGTGGGTGCGCGGCCCGCTAAAGCGGACCGCGAGGTTTCGCTTTCGGGTATTTTGGTGAGAGCAGCCTCCACCTATCTCTCCCATATTCCTAACCCTCGATAATTATCACTCTCCATATTTTTCTCCGAATCATTTGTCAGAATGAGAGTTTTTTCCATAAAAACAAATTTTGAAAAGGAACTGGAGACACCGACGAAATTTGTATGGCCCCCGTCTTTAATCCGCCATTTTGGCCTTTTTTTCAACTGACTCTCTCACTCACTGACAATTAGATGAGGTTTCAAGTAATTTTTGTTTGAGCACCTCCCACCTATCTTTAATACTCTGACCGTGCTCCTCATACGTCTCCAAAATCTTCAATCATCAGCTTTTTCCATATTTTTCCTCCGCATGGAATTTTGTCTTCTATACGAAACCATCAGTGGAAAAGATTTTGTGTGAAAAAAATAAATTCCGCCTTCTTGATTTTTTCTGTTCATCAAGTAGATTTTTAGTTCTTGATCATCTTTTTCCAAGAAACGACTCTTCCATCTTTTATACTTGGTGCGATAGACACCGACGAAATTTGTATAGCCGCCATCTTGAATCCGACAATTTGGGTTTTTTTCGCTCATTGCCAATTGGATGATGTTTCGAGTAATTTTTGTTTGAGCACCTCCTACCTATCTTCAATACCCTGCCCGGGCTCCTCAACCAACTTCCAAACCCTCAATCATCATGTCTTCCCATATTTTTCTTTGAGAGTTCTCCAAAAAACCGCATTAAAGCCTTGCATAGTTTACAACTTGTAGTCTCTTCAATATTCGCCATACATTTTCTATGGAAAAATAAATTCCGCCATTTTGAATTTTTTTTCTATTCATCGGGTAGACCTTTGGATCTTGATCATCTTTTGCGAAAAAACCACTCTTCCATCTTTTATACCCTCCGAGATGGAGACCGACGAAATTTGTATGGCGGCCATCTTTTTTTCGCCATTTTGAATTTTTTTTCAGCTGACTGCCAATTGGATGACGTTTAGAGTGACATTTGCTCAAGCACCCCCCACCTATCTTCAATACCTTAAGCGTGCCCCTCACCCATCTCCGAAACCCTCAAACATCAGCTCTCTCCATATTTTTGTTCCGAATGAATTTTTGTCCTCTATACGAAACCATTAGTGAAAAAAAAAATTTTCATACAAAATTTTACAGGAGGGGTGATCAATCAGTGAGTCAGTCAATGAATCAGCACGAGCAGCTATATATATATTAACTAGTAGGGCGCTTGGCTGCGCGGCCCGCTAAAGCGGACCGCGGGGATTTCAGTATTATTTTTGTTTTAGCAGCCTCCACCTTCTTCTATCATTTTCAGCATCTTTAACCCTGGCCGTGCTCCTCATCCATCTTCCAAACCCTCGATCATCATCACTCTCCAAATTTTTTTCTCCGAATCATTTGCCAGAAGGAGAGTTCTTCCATAAAAACAAATTTTGAAAAGGAACCGTATCAAAGTCTTGTATAGTTTCCCAACTTATAGTCTCTTCAATATTCGCCATATATTTTGTGTGAAAAAAATAAATTTTGCCATCTTGATTTTTTTCTGTTCATCAAATTGTAGATCTTCAGTTCTTGATCATCTTTTGCCAAGAAACCACTCTTCCATCTTTTATACTTGGTGAGATAGACACCGACGAAATTTGTATAGCCGCCATCTTGAATCCACCATTTTTTTTTTTCAGCTCAGTGCCAATTGGATGAGGTTTTGAGTAATTTTTGTTTGAGCACCTCCCATCTATCTGCCATACCCTGCCCAGGCTCCTCAACCATCTTCCAAACCCTCAATCATCATGTCTTCCCATATTCTTCATTGAGAGTTCTCCAAAGAACCGCATCAAAGCCTTGCATAGTTTACAACTTATAGTCTCTTCAATATTCGCCATACATTTTCTATGGAAAAATAAATTCCGCCATTTTGAATTTTTTTTCTATTCATCGGGTAGATCTTTGGATCTTGATCATCTTTTGCCAAGAAACCACTCTTCCATCTTTTATACCCTCCGAGATGGACACCGACGAAATTTGTATGGCGGCCATCTTTTTTTCGCAATTTAGATTTTTTTTTCAGCTCACTGCCAATTGGATGACGTTTCGAGTGACATTTGCTCGAGCACCCCCCACCTATCTTCAATACCTTAAGCGTGCCATTCGCTCGTCTCTGAAATCCTCAATCATCAGCTCTCTCCATATTTTTGTTCTGAATGAATTTTAATCCTCTATACGAAACCATTTGTGAAAAAAAAAAATTTCATACAAAATTTTACAGGAGGGGTGATCAATCAGTGAGTCAGTCAATGAATCAGCACGAGCAGCTATATATATATTAAAGTCAGGTTTTTTCGAACACTTATATCTCGAGAACGGCTGGACCGATTTTCATAGTTTTTAATTTGTTTTTTGTAGTTGTTGTCCGTCCCGAATAGCAAAATAACCAATAAAAACATTGGAAAATTGACGAAAAAATAAAATAAAAGAAAAAACATTTTCCAATACATTGGGTTTCGTAGCTGTCAAACATTTTAATGTTTATTTCTGAAATTTTGAAAAATATATTTCAATGGGTTCCTGGGTGGTTTGAAAACACAAAAAACACAATTACCGGGTAGGTACAGGTAACCTACCGGGTCTCGATAGATGGTGTTGATGTCGGTATGTCACTGGGCAGGACGACGTCTGCCGGGTCCGCTATCCGTAATTAATAGTGGGGACAAAACGATAAAGCTAGGAGTGATATTTCTTAAAAGCAAATAGCAATACAGAAATCTCTTGTGATCGCTTATAAACGCTCAACAAATTGCGAGAGGGACACACATTTGTGGTATAAAACGTTTACGTCGTCCCTTTCTGCATAATTTATATGAGATACCCAGGAGTGACGGCACGTTTACGCCAAGGTTGAAATATTATAACATTTCTTCAACTAGCCGATGTTTTACTACTTCTACCTTCTGAATAATTATATAGACCCAGCGGATCCAGAATTCACAATCTATCTTCTATCTATCTTCTATTCTTCTATATCTATCTATACATATAATAAAATCGTAGACTTGCCGTATCTGTACATTAAAGATTTTTGCAAAATAATATCTGGGGGATGTTAGGGATAAGTAATAGAACGTAAAAAAGCTATTTTTGAAAATTTTGTCTGTTTGTCTGTTTATCTGTTTGTCTGTATGTTTGTGCGCGCATCACGCAAAAACTACTGAATGGATTGAAATGGAACTTGGCATGATTTAAGTTCATACTACGGAGTAACATATAGGATACTTTTTATCCCGAAATTCAGCACGGTTCCCTTGGGAGAGGGGATGAAAGATAGCTTTGTACTTAGCTGTAACGGTGTACTTAGCTGTAATTCATTAACGCGTGGTCCGATTTCATTCATTATTTTTTTGTTAGAAAGGAGATCTTGCATCAGAAAGAGCAGTGTTGACAGACGACATACAAAGACCCATTTCCGATTTCAAGAGAACATAGCCTTCAGTTTTATTTCATGTGAGCGGTTCTCCAGACATACAGAAAGACAAATGCAATCTGAATATACTTAGAAAAGGAAATTTCCTTTGTACTCGGTGATGCGCCCGACATATCGACAGATTCGACAGTAAAATGGGAAAGGCTGAGCAAACGTTCTAAGTGCCCACTTTATGATGCGGAAGTAAGGATCCACATTTCTTGGGCATACTCGTAAAATTGACACACTGAGGTTTTTTTTTTTTCAATTTTCTTGTACATTTTAACAGTATATTTTGTATCATAAATGTATAAGAAAGGTGCTGAAAAATGTTTCTTTAAAATATGTATACAATTTGCCTCTTAGTATTTGCTCAATGTTTTTATTTTGCTCTATGTAACTATTACTACGTTAGTCTTATTTACTGTTCTTAAAATAGTATTTAGAGAAAAGTCTTTATTGCTGTTACATTTCCATAATTTCGATATAATAATTTGACACAGTTTGGCATAGTCTAAAATTATTTATTTCAATATGTTTTTATTCCTTGCTGTACATTTCGAGGTGTTGACTTAGAGATAGAGAAGAATGGAGTTTGAAAGTAATAATCCTCTGCACCAAACAGGGCGTCAAAGATTTGGCCTGTAATAAGGGGCTGGTATAGATTTCGATTGTTCTCCTTCAGTGGTAGGTATAATAAATCTACCCACCACCCACCACTACAGCCTTTTAACGTCCCACTACTGTGCACAGGTCTCCTCTTTAATAGGAGAGAGAGATTTAGAGCTTAGACCCGCCACGCTGCTCCAATGCGGGTTGGCGGGCTTTAACGACTATTGTCACATTATAGTGATAATAACCCGGGCTGACTGCTTAACGTGCTCTCCGAGGCACGGGGGTGACACACCGCCAACTACCAACTCCAAGCTGGTACTGAGAATTTCTTGATAGAAAAAACCCAATACCATATTTTTTGTACGACCCGGGAATCGAACCCAGGCAGTTGGAAGTTTCTAGTAGATTTTATTTGCGGTTACGACTAAAGCTTTGATTAAGATGAACTTGTACAGCCGTGTCTACTGTCTAGTAATGCAGAGGTCATTAGTTCGTTAGTCTAACAGCCGTCTCGCCAAGAAATTCGTTGCGGTGAAATATTTATTGGAAATCTATTTTTGTTAGTTCACTGGGGAGAAAGCAAATATGAACATATCTCTAGATGCTACAGTGTGCGTTTCAAAGTTGTAAAAATACAAAGACAAGTATATAATGTTAAAATGCTTAATTTTGAAAGAAAATGTGCTTATTTCTCATAAGTGCGAATTGATTTTTCATGGACACTTAATTAGAGTTTGTGTGGGGTTCAAGTGTTGTTTGTAAGACACTCTTTTTTTGCTAATTAGCGTTTAGAAATGCCAAATTAGCTCTGAGTGCTTCACCAGTGCTCAATTGCTCATTCTTTCTATATGGCCATAACGTATACATCTTCGAAGTATTGAATTACGATTTTTAAAATAAGAGGGTTCATTTTGCATTACATATTACAGTTTTTCGATACGTAGTATTTGCTAAAGTTTTGGAGGTGTTCAAACTGAGATTAAGCATACTGAGGTTGCAATTTTTATCATGAGTAGGTGAGAGTTCCGTCAAACGCAAATTTATCAAGGAATAAGAAAATGTATTATACAAAATTTTCGGAGCATCCCAATACAGAAAATAAGAAGATCCGTATAGCAGAACAAGAACTATCGAAAATTTGAAGAAAAGAACAGATGGATTTGAAGCGACTTAAAGTAAACTAGGAGTAAGCAGCGGCCCTGAATTTTCAGCAGCCCTGAGAAGACGGCAGCTTGCTGTGGCACAAGCCGCCGTGCCTCGATGAGAGGCACAAAGATGAGCTCATAGAGCTTCACGCACGGAAGGCACCGATGTGTTCGTAAGAGATCTCGGAGCCTTCCGATTATATGCGCAGAGTACGGCTACCGAGGGGGTTTTAGTGGGTAAAAACCCCACATAACTCGATTTCCTCCCCCAAGAAGTCGGGTATCTCAGGGAGATTTCCCCCCCGTTAAAAAAAAAAAAGCACTAAGCAAATCCGGTAACATTTATGGCGAGTCACCAAGAAAATCTATACCTGTCAAAAAGTTCCGCGAGGCTGTCAATTTTGTCGCGGCTGGCGGAATTAATGGCGCTCCGTCGCTCAGTCAATCACTGTGTCATACAAGTTACTATGTAGAGCGAGTTTAGTGGAAAAAAAATACTCTATATTGTATGGTATATGACACAGCCGAAAAATCAATACCTCAGCATTGATTTCTCGGCTGTGTCATCTCTGAACGTTTTTTTTTTGCATCATTAATAAAATATTAATAGAGTACAAAAATGTGTATAATATTAAACGTCTAAATATAAACGTGGACTAAAGAGGCATAAACTGATGTGAATATATTCATTACAAATGCTAATGTACATAATTAATTCAGTTCTAATATACCGACTAATACTATGTAACATGTTATATCGGGCTACCACAATACAGAATTCCATAATTCATGTTAATAATTATTAATTTCGCAAGGTTCAAAATTTAATGTCACTCACTGTCAATATGAATAAACAAAATGGTAGATTTATAAAAATACGAACATAACAAACATGGAGTCACTCTGGTGCTAATTTTATTTAAATACTCAATTTCAAACTAAACTGATCTAGATCTAAAATTAGTCCTATACCTACTCTTTACAATGTCCCGTGACCACGCCCGTGACAAAAAAAAATAGCATTACTTTTCGACTTGTCAATTTAGTTTACAGTTTCTAGACAGCCGAATTAGCGCCACTATCAAATAACACTTTAGATGATAATCTGATCAAAAGTGGATTTACCGGAAAAAGTTACATGTATAAATTTCACAGGTGAAAGAGATTTTTAAAGCGGTTAAATAAAATAAAATTACAAAATCATGACCGGCCAAAACATGAGATGATGATGGTGACGGGATAGGTTGCATAGGTGCCATAGATCACGTAAACCGCAACAGCAAGTCATACAAGTAATTAATCTGCAAAACAAATTTTATTCTTGCGTCTTCCAAGAGCGTTGGTGGGGGAAAGTTTGATAAATGACGCGCTCCCTACTCATTGCCAGCCCCTGATTGATTAGCCCCGATATTGAGGGTCTTGTCGTGTATCCACTATCGAGCCGGAGAAGGGTAAACAAGCGTGTGTTATTAGAGCTTTATTGCAATGAAATGGTGTCGTGAACGATTGCTGATCAAATCTAATATAGGAGGAAACGTGATGTTTACTGTGTGGACAAAAACAACGTTCAGATAGATCGATCAACGATCTTCGGAATATCTCTTGACTGAATATTAACTGAATATCTAGTATAGACAGTGCCGGATTTACCATGAAGCAAGAGTAACAATTGCTACGGGCCCCGCGTGAAAGGGGGCCCCGCATATTTAAACCCACTCATTTTTGCCTGAGCGTAATTTTTTGAATGAAACTTATTAAGATGTCGTATATTGAATTTACTTGATGACACAAAAACGTGAAACGTTACAACTTTACAACGTTACAACTACTACGACAATCCACGTCAGACAATCGGTAACCGACGATTTCGTTGAAAGAATTTGCTACGGGCCCCGCGCTTGCTTATAAAAATATAAAAGCGGCTAGCCGCTTTTATATTTTTATATGCAACCGCTCATTTTGTACGCACTAAACCGCGACGAAATTCTATGACGAGGCTAGCCGCGCGGTCAGCCGCGTACGCGATTGACCGCTAATGCGTATGAGGGCTAAGTATAGAACAAGAAAAATAGATAAGATTATTATAGCACTTAAGTACATAATTATCGCGAAGATCCCAGCAATATCTGAGGCCTTTTCAAGTTTAAAATTGTGACACAGTTTGGAATAATTAATAGACTTCGTACAAAGTTAACTCATTTTGTCTTAACAAGTTACATCAGAGTTCTGTAACTTTTCAAATAAATAAATGTAACATATGCGTAGTAAATCAAGAAGATTAAAGTATAAACACTGGAGAATGAAATGCATCATTTGTCAACTTCACACAAATATGACGGAGTAACACAATTCCGCCTTGACTAGAACGTCTTTGGTGAATCGATAGTAAAAAATTGAAAGGGGAACCAGATCGTAAAAGGCAATTTAAGGTTAACCCGAGCAATTTCGGAAGTTTAATCTTAATTGATGGGCGGACAAGGGAAGCTGTAGCAGATGGTTCCTATTGATTGATTTCTGCCCTATCGGTTGCATTAATCATCTCGAGGTATTCTAGCATCTCGGTAGTCTTGATGAATGTAAAGTTTATTGCTTATGCATTCCTACCACTTACTACTCTCGAAAGATGAGTTTAAATAGCACATAAAATCTTATATAAACAATACACTTTAGCCTTTTCATGTATTTTTATGGAAAATCATCCTTATTAAATGTATCTTTTTCATATCTACTAATATTTCAAAACAAAATATACAAAAACCAATTTCATATATATTCGACATTCTTCAAATACAAACATACGTGCGAATCAATGCAGACTGGGTGAGATTCTCATTCAAGGAGGTTTGGAAATCGCGGCCTGAGTTTGTTAACCTTCTTGCCAGTACCCAGTACCAATGTCGACAGTCATAATATATTTTACAAGTATAAGGGCCTGTTTCACCACCTTCTGATAAGTGTTGGATAGCTTTTTCACAACTTTTATCCTTGTCATACTCGTAAAGTATGAAAGTGACAAAACTTACGTTTAAGCTATCCGACACTTATCAGAAGGTGGTGAAACAGGCACTCTTCTAAATATATCTAGTAGCCATTATAGAGCTACGATCCAATTTCAAAGAGCCATATTACACGGGAACTCCTTAAACAAGTTTTAGGGCTGAAAAAATTGCTTGAATATATAACACAATTTAGCAACATTAGCAAGTATCCTTTATCGTGTTAACTAAATCAAAATTCAAACAACGTAAAATAATAATTTATACCCAAAAAAAAAAAACTTTCATAAAAGCTAAAAGGAAAGTTTGCCGAAGGGAGAGAATGGCTGCGTTAAACGTTTATTGCAAACATTTTTTTCATAATGTGGAAGTATAATATCGAAAAGCATAAAAACGTCGGACGAGTGTTTACGAAAATAATTTGCAGTAAATCCTCTTTCACGGAGTCACGTCTGTTTGAACGGTAGACTGATTTGATCACAGAGGTTTCTTTTTATTTATCAACTTTGCGTTTGACCACGATCTTACCTGATCTTAAGAGTTATTTTTCCTTTTCTCTCCAACTAAATCTAAGGCTTCTTTGGAGTTAGTTATCTGCGACAATTTTTCAACCTCAAAAGAAGGTGCAAATCCTACCAGAATTTGATAAGTTATTGAGATTTCAATATCATTGAAATAATGTTAATATGAAATGAATATTGTTAATTTTTAGACAGTTGTAGCCAATGTTTTAGCTCATCAAATAAAATCTAACCCTTTTTTGTAGAACGTTGCACGGCAAGATGGTTTATCTTTGCTAGTATAATATTGTAACTATACTTACATAAGTGTTCTAACCACAGAAATCCTAATAATATAAGGCATTAGAAGTGCTGTGTACCACTTCAAACTATACAGAACACATGTCGCCGCCTTACTACATACCTACACAAAAATAGTTCTACGAAATCACGCAAATACATTTACGCTCATTGCTGTGCAGACAGAAATAAGCCGTAGAATTAGCGCGTCAAGGTTGCAAATGCAGCCCATCGTTCGCTTACCATCGTAAGCACACACATCGTTGCAATGTTGACGTTCTCGTCCTCATTACGGCGACAAGGTCACGCGTATTTCTAGTGCCTTATATTATTACAATTTCTGTGGTTCTAACACACCATACTCAAACCAATTTAAAAAAGATTTTCCCAAATTGTCCCAACCAGGATCACTATGGCAGCCTACATCAAAGAGGTCTTTCATAGAATCAATAGGCGAATAGAAATAAATAGAAAAGATTACCATCTTTCGATTTGGAAAGGTCCGGTGTTCAAAAGCTGGAGACATTTGAACGACGGAAATCGAATTGATTTTACAAACGTGAGACGCTAGAGTCTAGCGTCTAGCTAGACGATAGTTCCAGTGGATATTGGATTAAGTTCAACTGGATATAATATATCCGCTGTTTATACAAAACTGCTTAGGAAAAGTTTGTATTGTTTGAATTTATAACTATAAGTTCACTTTGTTTTAATAAATTCGCAAGAATTTTGGCATCACTAACTAGGACGTTCTATGTACTACCTGTGACCTCCAACAAATATAAATGTAATAATAAAAACAACATAACGTAATGCCTACATTATCGAACGCCAAGCAGTAAAGTTACACTAGTGTGGAGAAGGAACATCCTCAAGGGATGAACTTTATCTACAAGAAATTCCATATTCTTTTATCATTTATATGCTCTTTTGTTTTGTAAAAACGTAGAGTATTTTACTAGTTTTATATTTTTTAAACGAAAGTCTTTTCAGTTAGTTCAGTCTCAGTCTCACAACTGATAGTTTTGTCCGCGAAAATAGAACTTAATATGGAATTACAACGAGCATAAGTTGCGATCAAATCACACGGGAAACACGCTATGAGGAATTGCACCCTCTGAAAGCATTCGTCTGATACATTAAATTAATCCATACCATCCATGAAACATTATAATAATTGCTTTACTATTAAAATCAGGCTGCCAGACATAGAGTAGTAGTCATCGTCTTTACTTACTTTTCAGCCATTTTACTGGACTTTCACCACTGGATCAAGTCACGTCTCTTGTAGAGATTTCCATACTCCATGATCCGACTAATTTGATGTCATCAGTCCACTCAGTGGAGGTGAACTAATCTATAATATAATAAAACTGTAACAGATCCAATTCTGTACATTGAAGATATTTTGAAAATTTTTATTGGAGGGCACTCTATGATCGATTCTGAAACCAAAACTGCAATTTTTTTCATTTTTGTCTGTCTGTCTGTCTGTCTGTCTGTCTGTCTATATCTTGGCCGCGCATCACGCCGAAACTACTGAATGGATTCGAATGAAACTTGGTACGATTTGAGTTTATACTCCGAGGTAGGACATAGAATACTTTTTATCCCGAAACTCAGCACGGTTCCCTTGGGAGAGGGGAAGAAAGTTAAAACGTGTATTTAGCTGTAATTCATTAACGCGTTGCTCGATTTCACTCATTCTTTTTTTGTTAGAAAGGTAATACTTTATATATTGTCCCGTAAATATTTCAAGGTCATAGGTTTTTTACTTCAGAAATGACAGCCATTACAACCCTCGGTATTGGGTTCAAATAACTTGGGACACGGATCTTTGAACGTACGGCTTATTTTAAACTGGTGTGCGTTTAAATTTATGTTTGTCGGTTTGTCTATTTGTTCCAGCTAATCTCCGAAACGGCTGGATCGATTTTAATAGAACTTTCAATGTTATAAGGAGTAACAGGCTACATTTAGTTTAGGTACATAAAAGAATTATGGGATCCGATCCGATCCTATATAAAACCTATAAACACGCGAACGAAGTCGCGGGGGTCAGCTAGTAATAAATAAATATAATAAAATCGTAGACGTGCCGTATCTATACTTTTTTTTATATTATATTATTATTATTATTGTTATTTATTTATTTATTTATTTATTTATTTATTTATTTATTTATTTATTTATTTATATTTATTTATAATAAATAAAATTGAAGTGTCTGTCTGTAATTTCGAAATAACTACCACATATTAAGCTCATATGGTTATTTGAACGATACCATAACCGAATCACACGTTTTTAAAATTTTTGTCTGTCTGTCTGTCTGTTTGAACGGGCTAATCTTCGGAACGGCTGAACCGATTTTGACGGGACTTTCACAGACAAGTAGAGGATTAACCAAGGAGTAACATAGGCTACTTTTTTAACAGACTTTCAAAAAAGGAGTTGTGTTGAAATCGGTAAATACAGATGTTAAAAACGCCCTGTGTGCTTAGTCTAAAGCGGAGCACTCGAAAACGAACTCGAAAACTATTGATCGATTTCAGAGTAAAATAGACCTAAAATGGCTTGTATTAAGGTTTGAGTTTGCCAATACATTCAGCATTCGAACAATGCTGAATGTATTGGCGAACTCAAACCTTAATACAAGACATTTTAGGTCTATTTTACTCTGAAATCGATCAATAGTTTTCGAGTTCGTTTTCGAGTGCTCCGCTTTAGACTAAGCACACTGATAGGTATTTTCGCTGCGCGCGATCGCGACGGCCGACGCCCGCTCCCCGCGCCCGCGCCCCTGCGCCCTGCGCCCGCCGTACGCGGTACCGCGGTACGCCGCCGCGCGGCGGGGGGCGGGTGGACCAGAAATCTACTTATCCCTCAGGATTTGTGAAAAATCGAAATTCACGCGGGCGAAGCCGCGGGCAAAAGCTAGTATGTAATATAACGTTAAGGCGGGGTCCCACGGCCCGTGTTATCACAGGCCAGGCCGGATCGTGCGACGCCTGTGGATGCCTGTGCGGCTGATTGCGTCTGAACGCCGCGCCGTTCCCATGGTGTGTGTCGGCCTGTACCGGCCTGTCGTTACTGCAGTCCATCATGTGCGTGTACGCGCACGCGCCGCCGCAAGTAGAATGAAATATGAATGAGTTAAACCGACGCAGACGCGCCCGCACAGGCCACGGCAGGCAACGTCGCGCCGCGCCACGCCGCGCCTTTGAACTTACCGACTCCCGACGGATCGGACGGGCGACAACAGGCGACAACAGGCTTCATCGGATGTAACGGTTCCCATGGCGTGTCGGTCTGGCCTGGTGCGATCTGGCCTGTCATAACACGGGCCGTGGGACCCCGGCTTAACGTATTAAATATTTTTACAAAATAATAACTGATGTTAGGGATAAGTAATAGAACGGAAAAAAGCTATTTTTGAAATTTTTGTCTGTTTGTCTGTTTTTCTGTTTGTCTGTATGTTTGTGCGAGCATCACGCAAAAACTACTGAATGGATTGAAATGAAACTTGGCATGATTTAAGTTCATAGTACGGAGCAACATATAGGATACGTTTTATTCCGAAATTCAGCACGGTTCCCTTGGGAGAGGGGATGAAAGTCAAAATGTGTACTTAGCTGTAATTCATTAACCCGTGGTCCGATTTCATTCATTCTTTCTTTCATTTTTGTTAGAAAGGAGATACTTTAAAGATTACTGGGTAATCTCTGAAAGGCTGGATCGATTTTGATGGGACTTTTACTGGAGGATGTTTACATTTTTATCTAGCTAAACATCCACCAGTGAACTTTTAACAGTTTTTAGCAAGGTATGAGCTCAAAGGAGCTTATACCACGCGAACGAAGTCGCGGATGTCCGCTTGTAATAAATAAATAATCAAAAAATTAACTGGGGTCAACCAATTCTACGCTTTCCGGTGCGTATTTGCAAATCGTTAGCAAAACAAATAACCTAAGATGTTTCACAAGAACTCACACTTTTAAAACAAATATAATAAGAATTACTTTCTTGCTTAACTTGTTTCATATTATAGTTGGTTGTGTGACGGAAAATGACTCGTAGTGACTGGACAATGGACACTAGAATGGACATCATTAATTCAGTAGAGGGACGCCGCCGGTGACAGCTTTGCGGGGCTTTTGACAGCTTCAGAGCAGCCATGTCACAGGGCATATTAGGAATATTGTTATGATACCGTTTTCTGATACAATTCGAAGTTATTATTTCGTCGAATTTTGTCTCTCACCTTACTTTCAATTCTATTTTGTATTGTATAACTTATGAGTTATGTTTTTACATTGAAAGCTTCTGTTAAAATAAGCTTACTTAGTTATGGAATATAATAAATGCAGGTAAATATGTAAAGACTAAATATCTACATTTTTAAAGCAACGAAATGCGAGAGATTATTCTCTCGCACTTGGTTGCTTTAAAAATATAGACTTAAATGCTCAGATTTAAAACACATTGTTCTTACACCCTTTAAACCCTTTATTAAAAGACTATTTTTTTTAATTCACGATGAACTGCATCGCCACTTGAGGTGTTATACAAAAAGTCGCATTGATATCTGGCCACTAGTGGTTCAGGAAAAATATGGAAACAAAAATTAAAAACATGATTGCAATCAAGGCCTTCTTGTGGCTAATAGCTTTAAAACATATCTTAGAACCTGCCCAGAAGTGATAGTCATTTAATGCATTTAGGAAAATAGTAACAAAAAACGCACAAACAAATATTCAACCTCAAATACCAAACGCATGTACCGCGTCCATTACAACGTGCGTGAAAAAATCAAAAACTGTTTCCTGTTTCTACTTCCTTACAAGCTATGGTGAGTGGCGACCATGTGGCGACCCTGTTCTAATTATAATAATATCGGATTAAACATCTCGGGCACTTACGCAAAGCTCCAAATTATAACAGTATAACATGAGATGGGATTCGCGTGCCTCATTAACATATTTCATTAAGCGAGTTACGAACTCGTTATTAATCTGCTTAACTCGCTTAAAAGCGAAACAAATTTTATTCGCACGCGTCACGTATTGCGCGCCCAGCGATTGGTAACTTTGGTATTAATTAATTAAAGACGGCATTGATTGAGAGCTCGTGAGTAATTTGTTCGAAAGTTCGAAATTCCATACAAGTTAATTTTATGGCACCTTAAACTAACCTACCTACCCAGGGGCTTTAAAATGGAATAAAATAAGAATATGTTGCTATTAGGTATATTATTATTATAAATTTTATTCGCACGCGTCACGTATTGCATGCCCAGCGATTGGTAACTTCAGTATTCATTAATTAAAGACGGCATTGATTGAGAGCCAGTGAGCAATTTATTTCAAATTCCATGCAAGTTCATTTTATATATCCACGGACTAAAATTGGAAGAAAATAAGCATTGTGTTGTTTATTATCTGTAGATAAAAGTTTTAGGAAACTGTTCCTTTAGTAGTGACTTATGAAGTTTTGATCGAAATATCGAATTTAGGAAAAAAACTTAAACACACGAAAATAATAACTGAAAATTGTACCTAAGTACCTTTGCAATAAACTCATAAAAAACTATGTGTAGGTACTGGGTATAATAAATTTATATACTTCCCAAGTAACACTTATATCTAGTTATTCACATAAATTAATTAGATTAATGAAGAAATACGCACTACGAGCACATTATCATAATTAAGGATTTATTATGTAGGTACTCCCTCTGCTTGAGTTATTTACAAGGGAATTTCATATACATTTTGCGTACATCATCATCATCATCATGATCAACCCATTACCGGCTCACTACAGAGCACGGGTCTCCTCTCAGAGTGAGAAGGGTTTTGGCCATAGTCTACCACGCTGGCCAAGCGGATTGGCAGACTTCACACACCTTTGAGAACGTTATGGAGAACTCTCAGGCATGCAGGTTTCCTCACGATGTTTTCCTTCACCGTTAAAGCAAGTGATATTTAAATATTTAAAACGCACATAACTCCGAAAAGTTAGAGGTGCGTGCCCGGGATCGAACCCACGACCTCCGATTAGAAGTCGGTCGTCCTAACCACTAGGCTATCACAGCTTGCGTACATTTTGCGTACATTATTACGTTATTATAATCGCACGATTATATCTATACTTTACAAAAATAAATAAATTGAAGTGTCTGTTTGTAATGTCAGAATAACAGTTTTTTACCAAATGCATAATATGAAACATAAGGTAGGTGTTTATAACAAACAATTTGCTAATCTGTTGGCTGTGTCGGTAACTTTAGTTCTCCTGTACCTACTCATCTAGAATTCTTTCGTTGTCGATTTGGTCTCACAGAAAGATCATAAGAAACACCTTACCTTAGACAACTTGGTCCGCCTACATACCGCGCTAAACGACTTTGAATGTATGGCTTGCGATTGCCACCTACCACCACTGCAGCCTTTTAACGTCCCACTGCTGGCCACAGGCTTCTTCTCATTTAGAGCTTAGACCCGCCACGCTGCTCCAAAGCGGGTTGGCGGGCTTTAACGACTATTGTCACATGATAGTGACAACGAGACCGACTGCTTAATTTGTTCTTCGAGGCACGGGGGTGAAACACTGCCAACTACCAACTCCGGGCTGGCACTGAGAATTTCCTGACAGAAAAACCCAATACCTAGCAATCATTTGCCCGACCCGGGAATCGAACCCGGGACCTCGTGATTTGCATCAGTCGAATATGCTAAATGATGCTACCTACCCTCAGTAATTTATTACTTGAATGTTAACGATTACTAAGGTTTAGAATACTTTCTCACTAAAGTTCTCATTAAAGTGGATTGTTTTGCGATGTATAGTCTGTTCGTTTACTTACGGTCAATGTTCGTTTACTTACCACGTTCGTTTACTTACCACGCTGGCCAAGTGCGGATTGGCAGACTATTTGGAGATTCTGTTTTATTCTTAGAATAGAAAAAAAATTACAAAGTGTAAAAAATAATAAAAATAAAAGCAGAATAATAAGAGCACCTGCGCCTGTGTGACATTAAGTTACCGAACGGACTTTTAAACTTGTAAAGTACCTCATCAACTTAACATGCTCTCCAAGGCGCTACCCAAGTATTGATATTATGTATTCTAATAGGCGGCTGGTACTTAACTAGAACATGAGTATTCACTTGGCTTAAAACCTAAAGGTACTCAATGAATAGGCATGGGAAATGGCTGTCGATTTAATGTCAATATAAACATCCGACCTTCATAAACAACCTAACCGTGTACATAACGGAGATATAAACCCCGATTCAATATCCAATACTAGAAACGGCTCACGTTTACAAAATCAACTCCATTCGCCGGAATGGACGTTCAAACATCTCCTGGCACGTTAAACACTAGGACCTTTCTGAATCAACACAGCTCAGCAAACTCACAGTTGGGCAGCATACATTTATTCGTTAGTAAATGTCACCACCACACTATCATTGAATCCAAATAAAAATTTATTTACCCAGTTTAATATAGGTAGTTTTGTTGATACCAAAAAATTAGAAAAACTAACAAACATTGTACGGGAGAGATTTGTTGACTACATATTTTAAATTAATAGCAACTGACGGCCATTTTAGGATTCAATCCATCTGTAATCTATAGATTTATTCCTTAGTAATATCGTTATTATAAAAAAAAAACCATATGATTTTTGATAAAACAAACTTGTAAATCAACCAATTTATAGGTTCCAGAAAGAAAACTGACGTAAATCTATTCGGATAAAAATCGATTTCTGTAAAATGGCTATTGTTTATTTAGTTTAGTAAGCATCTACGCTCAACGAGGCCCGCGACGCTCGCATTACTCTGCAAGCGTGCTATTTACTCTGGCCCACTGGCGGATTATCCTTTAGGCAAACTAGGCACATCTCTATAGGGGCGCGAGATTACTAAGGGGTGTCAGAGGAGGAACACTCAAAGTTTCTAAGGAATAAATAACTTGAAACAATTTACCCGAACATTGACATAATTATTGCCGATGAGGTGCTGCGTAGAACACTGTTGAGCTGCCACTGCTCTGGCCAAGTACAATCTATCCTAACTGTAAGATTGCTAAAGTGTGTTGAAAGATATAATCTTTTCTATTTAATTCCACTTGGTCCTTTACCCGGATTCGTTTCTGAAGGACCAACGTGGAGTCAAATCAGCCGTGCAAACGTGACTTGTAAAGGGGATTTACTGCAGATTACTTCAGCAAAGTTTGCCAAAGGCAATTTTTCCACCTTTTTTATGGTCATTGATATGTTTTCGAACCGAGAAAAAAGTCGAGTGCTTCGTGTAAGTTCCAGATTGGATATTCCTTTTCTCGAGAATGAAATCTACTTTCACTTTATTAGGTAAGTTTAAGTCAGGCAAGTTCTTTAATTACTTAGGTGGGAGAGTACGTGAATGTATCTTGGATGTAATTGGTCTTATTTTTATAGAAGTGCCAGGTTTTAGCCTGATTATAAGGACAAATGATTACAATACATAAGTTGAAAATGCGCTAATCAAAAAAGGTATCCATTTTTGGCCTGCCTGAGAACATTATGGAGAACTCTCAGGCATGCAGATTTCCTCACTATCTTTCAAGTGATATTTAATTGCTTAAAACACACATAACTCCGAAAAGTTGAGATGCGTATCGGGGAACAAACTCGGTACCTCCCTGAGAGGGAGGCTGATGTCTTTACCACTAGGCTATCACCGCTTTTTTTGCTAGTGGTTTTACTATTACTTATTTTACAGGATTGAATTATAAATTAAATAAGAGATAAAGTTCGTAAACTAAAACCCGACTATGCTTTGTAATTTAATTAAATATAAAATAATAATTTCGTGTGCAGAAAGCGGGGCAAGCCAAGTGGCGCCATCTATTATGTCTATCTGAAAATAAATAATATTTTAGTTTTGCCGCTCCGACATCGCTTCTCGATTTTTTTCGTATATTTTGCGTTAATGTAGCCTATGCCACCCGGACCATAACAAAGAATTAATTGACGCCTCATTCAACAAAATCGGCCCAGTAGTTTAGGCGCTACGGTGGTACACACAGAATTTCATACAAAATTGGATACAAACATAGACTGCTAGAATCCTTCCTTTTGGCTTTGCCGTAGTCAGGTAAAAAATAGATCAAGACCTAAATGACAACGATGCTGATATTAATATTATGCAGATTTAGGTATTTACGGAAATGGGTCAAGAAGATCAAGAAGCTGACAACAACGCACGCGGCTATCTGTGGGGCTATTATCGGACGGGTGAATAGAGAGAACAAATTCTAAACATTAGTCAGCCTCGCTGTTCAGGGCAGATGCTCGTTAATTCTGAATCTCCATCCTATTTCGACTGCCCAAGTAAACAATGAACAGGAAAAAAAACAGGTGTTGAAAAACAGTCAATTCACAATTTGTTAAATAATTTAATCTAGGTAGGTACATCAATTATTGATGTACCTACCTAGATCATTGTGGAAACATTTTAACCAAAGAGCAATTTTAACCAATTTACGTACAGATAAAAATATACAGGTATTTACTATCGCGTCTATGACATATTATTTAAAAATCGGCCAAGTGCGAGTCGGGCCTCGCTCTTTTAGGGTTCCGTACATAATTATGAACAATAATATAATATTTCGGGTCAAAGAAATATTTAATTTTCGAGCTAGACATCGCGACAAACCGTGAAAGAAAAGACCAAAAAATGTTCGTTTGTTTTGGTTCACAGCTTATAAACTATTTTATGAATCGTTGTTTTCAGTATTTGTTGTTTAAATAGAGCATATGGTACATAATATACCGAAATATCATATTCCTAACTAGTTTAGTTTTTGAGATAGCTCCCGTCACAAAAATGGTCTAAAACTGACAACTTTGATGGCCCCCCATTTCCTTATTTTTTGAGCAAAAAATTAAAAAAATATATATTCTTACTCTACTCAATGAGCTCTACACAATGATACCCCACAAGCTAGAGTAAGAAAAATTTTTTTTTTTCCGGCTCCTTTCTCATATATGGGGATCCTGAAAAATAATTTAATTCAATTTCTTATTCAATATTTGATTTTGAGTCAACGTTCTACATAAAATACCAAAATTTTAGGTTTGTAACTCATTTCGTTACAAACCTAAAATTAGAGCTAGCTAGAGACCTGTGACCGCAGGACAGACAGACAGACAGACAGACAGCAGAATGACATTAATAGGGTTCCGTTTTTACCCTTTGGGTACGGGACCCTAAAAATCTACCAAGGTACAAAAATACAAACTATTTTATTCAGTAGGTATATGAATATTAGAGTCAATCCTTGCTAGGCGTACACATTTTAATATCTTCAAACGAATAATGGTCTATCTAATATAAAGATCGTCGGTGATCACATTTTCGTCATTTTCTATTAATTTTGTAAGGCAATTTATAGTCGATTTTTTTTTTGTAATTGGCAATACATAGTGAGATAACCGAAGATCCGACTTACACACAACACATTTAATCGAATACAAGTATAAATTAAAAATTTAAAAACCCCCGGCATTCGCCATTTTGTGGCGGCGGCCATCTTGGATTTGCAAAAATGCTATTCTACTAGTCAAGCCCTTTAATTTGTTACCCATATTAAGGGAGTTGTGAAAAAATTTGTAATCTGCCATTTTAAAGCGGCGGCCATCTTGAACCAATTTTTATCAAACATAGCTAATTACACTGTCGACTAATTCACCTTTGAAACAAAAAAAACCGCATTCAAATCGGTCCACCCGTTTGAGCGCTACAGGGGAACAGACAGACACACACACACACGTCAAACTTATAACACCCCGTCGTTTTTGCGTCGGGGGTTAAAAATACAATAACGAACGTACGTTCTTGAAAGTGACTGCGTTCACGTCTTGGGTCTCTTGGGTGCTATTATGTGAAAATACATTGTAGGTGGTCAACCACCTTAAATAAATTATGCAGAAAGGGACGCAAACATTTTATATCGCCGCACATATATGTAGTGCCCATTTGTCCTTTTAAAAAGCTTGTGGGACCTATTTTTTATTAAATTGCTTGTTTTTTATTCATGTCGCTATTCTATAAATTCGTTTCCACCTGGAATGGAATAGAATGGAAGTGGTGGTAGCCTAGTAGTTAAGACTTCGGCTTCACGCACCTTTATCTTTTCGGAGTTACGTATGTTTTAATCAATCAAATATTACTTGCTTTAACGGTGAAGGAAAACATTGTGAGGAAACCTGCATGCCTGAGAGTTCTCCATAATGTGTTCAAAGGCGTGTGAAGTCTACCAATCTGCATTTGGGCAGTGTGGTGGACTACGGCCTAAGCCCTTCTCACAGAGAGGAAACCTGTGCCCTGTAGTGGGCCGGTAATGTATTGATTATGATGTTTTGATCTAAGATTTTAATAAAGTGATATCACGTGACTTGAGACTTCCTCCGCTGATGCCAATAATAAAAAAACAAATTGTTTTTCCTCATTCGCATTTATGAAGAAAAATGTTATCAAATAACATTTTTATTAGAGATACGGGGCTTTTCGTAGAAAACGGCATAAAAAATTTATTACAACACTTAACTCTAATAACGAAAAACAAATAAAAGAAAATTAAATTATAATCTACTCAATCTCATTGTATGTAGTTATATATATTAACACGTTCGTAATGTAATTCACAACGTATGCCATTAAATTATCATTATAGAGTAAAAGGTAAATTACCTAAAATAAGTAAGTATTCAAGTTAAGTAAGTTTATTTAGTGTTTTTTTTTTATTGAAAATACTATTTTCTAAAAGAAATTGTACTAACATAAAAATTCACTCTATGTTCTGGGACGTTTCAAACGGAGTATTGACAGATTCAACAAAAAGATCCGAAATTGACTGAGCAAACGTTTTAAGAGCTTTACGAAGGGATGCGAACTTGAGATATAAGTAATAAAGTTGTCGACTTATCGGGTTTTATACAATATGATATATTTTGCAGATAGTGCACAGGAACTACGCGGCCTTGTCGCTTTTTTTACCTTCAAAAAATACACATTTAACAAGTAAGTACCACATTTAACATTGTTTATCACATTAATTTAAAAGCCTAACATCAATAAATTATTAAATGCAGTTGTTTCTTAAAATAACTTTAGCCCTCCTAAAGTTTAAATTTTTTTTAGTTTTTAAATTTTTACGCTTATTTTCGGAGATGTTGTAAAATATTTACCACTAAGTAATTAAAAGTATTATGATATATGATATCGATATCGATAGGATCTAAAGTGTCATGATTTTCTTTTAAATTTTGGTAAAATAATAATATTGTTAACCTAATTTCAATAGTGATGTGATAGATTCATTTCATTTCATTTATAAAAATGTTTGACTGTTTGTTACTTATTAAGATCTTAAAATAAGTAGTGTATCTACCTATATATAGTAGGAACAATCTACATCTAACCAGGCATACGATTAATGTTTTACAGATTAAATTTTCATAAAATTTTATTGTAACATATAATTAGGAAGTTATTACATGTATCTGTCTAACACTATCTACTCCTCTTAAAAATAAATCTTGTACTGTAGTAAATAAAGACAAAATAAAATAATTATTGATGTCGTGATGTTGAGAATCATTCAAATCATTAACTTTTACCCCATCCCTATTTTTTTTTTTCGTCAAATAGTAGCAACGTCAGTTTACTGCATAGAATTAAAAATCCAAAACTTTCCCCATTCGTGGCCTTATTTTACCGAAACGTTTTCGTACTGAACGGAGACCTTTGAACTCTAGACATACGCAAAGTATTGAAAAAAAAAGTCCCAAACAAAATTGTCCTATCGTAGATAATTATAGTGGGAGCTCTAAAAAGTTAAAGAAAAATATCTTTAATTTTTGTAGATGCTAATTTGGTTGTTTTATTCTTTGTTCTTGTAACTTTGTTCTCTAATAATTGTGTGTAATATCATCGTAAAGAATCAAGTTGAAGATTATCTTAGATCTTTAAAATGTGTCCAATAAAAGCACACCAAACGATAATATTAGATAGTTTGTTTTATCGTCCAATGGCGCACAAATGTACGATTCGCGTGCTGCCTCTATAAGCCCGCAAAAGCCTATTTAGTTTTGTAATACCCGCTGATGTTTTATGATACTGCTGAAATCATGTCGACCTGACAAAAGTCTGATATGATTCTCGAATTTTTAACCCCCGACGCAAAAACGACGGGGTGTTATAAGTTTCACGTGTCTGTGTGTGTGTGTGTGTGTGTGTGTGTGTGTGTGTGTGTGTGTGTGTGTGTGTCTGTCTGTTCCCCTGTGGTGCTCAAACGAGTGGACCGATTTGAATGCGGTTTTTTTGTTTGAAAGGTGAATTAGTCGAGAGTGTTGTTAGCTATGTTTGATGAAAAACGATCCAAGATGGCCGCCGCTACAAAATGGCGGATAACATATTTTTTCACAACTGGCTTAATATGGGTATCAAATGAAAGGGCTTGACTAGTACAATAGCACTATGCAAATCCAAGATGGCCGCCGCCACAAAATGGCGAATGTCGGGGGTTTTTTAAATTTTCAATTTATACTTGTAATTGAGGAAGTTATAGGTGCCTACAAAACTTTTCTATAACTAATGTTAAATATTTAAGAAAGGGTTTACACTTGATGGTTCTAGCATATTTCTAGCACTGTAAATTTTTGAATATCAAACTAACTATATTACAAGTATATGGAAATGACGTAGAATGTAGATAATTATATTAACGACAACTTAAACAAAAGCTACGAAGGTTAACCCCATTGCTAAGGCTCCATTTTGCTTTCAAGATTAAGTCACGGAATGACTGCCATCCATATTCTAATCTCCAATGTCAATGGGTAGCTAAGATTGAGAATAAATATCTTGACAAACTCAACTAAACCCAATGCATATATACAACATTTTTCGAATTAAATTCACATAGACACATGTTAGGCATACCCAAAATTGCATTGTGGATTTACAATTATGGTGAAATGTACAAGTAGAGTTCATTTTACAAAGCCGCATTTCCGTAATGAGCGAGTGTGTTTTTGACGCGGCACGTCTTCCAACAGTCAATCGTCTAAGTGCTGCTATAGGGCCAGACCACAACGACACTGCAGCAATCATCTTGACGAACATAGCGCCGTGTCGCGCTCCAGATCCTGTAGAAAGAAACCTACCTTATACCTACTATGTACTCATATCTACGCCAGCCATATGTACAGTGTGTGTGTGTGTGTGTTCCCCTGTGGCGCTCAAACGGGTGGACCAATTATAAAGCGGTTTTTTTTGTTTAAAAGGTGAATTAGTCGAGAGTGTTGTTAGCAATGTTTGATGAAAATCGGTCCAAGATGGCCGCTGCTACAAAATGGCGGATTACATATTTTTTCACAATTCACTTAATATGGATATCAATTGAAAGGGATTGACTAGTAGAATAGCATTATTGCAAATCCAAGATGTCGGGGGTTTTTTAAATTTTTAATTTATACTTGTTTCGTTCAATCACTGACCGAAACCTGACGAAATATGGCACAGTGATGGAAACGGACAGAGGCTACTTTCCATTCCGTGAGATCAAAAAATTAACGGGGGATTTTTAAAAAAAACCGCGGAACGACTCTCAAAACAAAATTTGAGAAATTCTCTTCGCCTCCCTGGCGCTGAACACAAGCTACACAAGATCGTGTTGTTTGCAGTCTTTACAAGAGGCATATGTCCAGCAGTGGACGTCTATAGGTTGAGACGACGATGACTTATGCGTTCGTATAGAAACTAATTAATTATTTGATATATATAGATTAGGAAAAAAAATCATTAAATTATTTTTAACCAATTATCTTAAAAATAATATAAAATGAAATTAGGTAACTGTATAACTACTATATAAAATAAGTACTACTAAAAACTAGTCCAAAAGTCCACCCCTGGTGGCTCCTGGCTCAAAGGTACCCATCAGACTGGCTGCATTTCCACGCTGGATGGCGATGGATAGCCTTTGGACCAGGGAGGCACCAGCAGGGCTATTCTGTAAAGCCATTTTCGAATTATAGAGAGTGAATTCGAGATGAGTTTGCTAATTTGTACTCTGTAAAACTCGATAGTACAGGTCTTCTCACTCAAACTCACTTCACTTCGCAAGTGCGTAGCAGATGTTTACAGAATATCAAACCAAGGTGAAGTGAGTTTGCTTTTGAAGCGAGTTATCTCACTTGAGTGAGCTTCGATATCGAGATTCGATATCGATGGTATTTTAGAGAATAGCCCTACTGAGCGTGGGTCACGTGGTTTTTTAATCAAAAGTATATTTGCTATTATATTATTGTGTACATACTTACCTAGCTCTTCTAATTTTTCATAGAACACGTCATATTAGTACAAGCCAAGATAGAGACCGCTCAGAACACTTTCATAATAATAGAAGAAAGTAACCGTCTGTAGAGCGTAGGTAATTATTAATTTCACAGCGCGAAACACTTATAAAAGTACACAGCAAGAAAGCGGTTGCCAACAACTAGCAGTCAAAACAACTGGTCGTGCAGAAATCAAATAAGCGAAGAGCAGCCGACCCGATTTGAATAATTGCCGGAACTTTCATGTCCGTATTCATCAGGGCTTTTCCATTGCTCGCCGTCGAATCGCTTCCTTACATTTGAGACTGTCTTGAGACAATCACTATTAGATATCGATTGCATTACTTTCAAGCAAACGTACTAAGGAGAGCCAAACCATTCGAAATTCGAAATTACAGTAGGCAGATTTTTCGTGGGAACGATAGTTATGAAATCTAAAGGCCTGTTTCACCACCAATATGTGTGATAAGTGTCGGATAGCCTAAACGTAAGTTTTGTCACTTTCTTACTTTATGTCAAGTGACAAAGACAAAACTTGTCATAACAGGCCATAAAAGTCCTAGAGAAGAACACATACAAGAAGCGTAAAAGTTAATTTAAAAGGTGCCTTGCACTGCGATAGTCCGGCAATACAAAGAGGGTGGCAAAAAGTAATGGGATCAGGAAGACTGGCAACCGGGTCTGATTGGCGCTCATTAGAGAAAGCCTATTTCAACAGTGGAGGACGTATTGTTCGACGTGATGATGATGATGATGATTAAACGTACACAAAATAAAAACAAAACACAACAATAGCGACATTTCGCCTATACTAAAATCAAATGTGCTTGGTGTATTGTCGTATGTGTGCACGTATCTTTATAAATCGAACGAAGTTGCCAAGTTTTTGAATAATAATTTTCTGGACTCATCGATTCATTTTGTATAATTTATTAATAGAGTGCACTGTTTTTAAAGATATTAAGTATTGTCTTTGAAAATACGAATTTAATATTTTCGAACGACGAAATTATAAAATGTGCGTTTATGACAAAAAAAATATTTCTATTTAGGTATTCCAGTTGATATGAATGTGGGCTCTAATATGACGAGACTAGCAAAGATTAACTTCATTTTGAAGACGTAGTTAAAAATTTCATAGAGTTGAACAGATGAGTTGCATGTGCACTCGTATAGGAATTCCTGTTTATTTTTTCGCTGTTGCCTTTCTTCGCTTTGTTGATAACAACTGTGTTTAAAAATATTAATGTTTACATTTATAGTGAGGATCCATTAAATTTTTCCTCAAAGCAACCTCTGGTGACTGGTAGATAGATAATATGGACAAGTGCAGAAATAGGTAGCATTTCATAACAAGTAATTCCAGTAACTAGGTGATCAGCAAGCATTTAATTGTAGCATCAACAAATTATTGGCCGCACCAGTAGAAATAGTAAAAGCGATCGATGTTTATATTGGCCACTTCAATCGCTTTAGGAGGTAGCATTTCATAATAAGTCATTCATCATCATCATCATGATCAACCCATTACCGGCTCACTACAGAGCACGGGTCTCCTCTCAAAGTGAGAAGGGTTCTGGCCATAGTCTACCACGCTGGCCAAGCGGATTGGCAGACTTCACACACCTTTGAGAACGTTATGGAGAACTCTCAGGCATGCAGGTTTCCTCACGATGTTTTCCTTCACCGTTAAAGCAAGTGATATTTAAATACTTAAAACGCACATAACTCCGAAAAGTTAGAGGTGCGTGCCCGGGATCGAACCCACGACCTCCGATTAGAAGTCGGTCGTCCTAACCACTAGGCTATCACTGCTGTGATAAGTCATTATGAACTTATAACTTATCAGCGAGGATTTCTCTGTAGCATCAATAATTATTGACCACGCCAGTAGAAATAGTAAGAGCGATCGATATTTATATTGGCCACTCCAATCGCTTTAGGAGGTAGCATTTCATAATAAGTCATTCCAATAACTTATCAGCGAGCATTTCTCTGTAGCATCAATAATTGGCTACGCCAGTAGAAATATAGTAAGAGCGATCGATGTTTATATTGGCCACTCCAATCGCTTTAGGTAAACCAAAATGTAATAGAGTGGCTCTCCGCTCGATTACTTCTAAGCGAATCTGTTTGTTCTGGGAAAGTGCAGCGCAATCTCAACGAGAAAGTTGCCATGAGAGACTTGTAAAACGATGTGAAAATATATAATTATTAGGGCACTTTTCACGAATTTATAGTTCATCATGACTAATATTTTTAAGAATATTAGTCATGATGAACAATACTGTTGAATAGAAGCATGATATACATAGGTACAATAAAAAATAAAATTATTTTACTGTAATTCCCTAACAGAATAATCCGCTAACAGCTATAATCCATACTAACTGTTGGCGGATATAATCCGCTATAATCCGCTAACTGTTAGCGGATTATGGCAAAATAATCTTATTTTTGATTGTATGACTAATACTCCTCTTTCTCCTCCGATTAAGTGAAAACTTGTGGTAGGAGCAGGTACGACAATAGTGTAACGGGTGGGGTTTGAACCGTCGACCTTACGGTCTTCAATCCGCGCCTGAAAACCGTGCGCTACTGAGGCTATAAAGAAGGAATTTGGAGAAAATTGAGGATTAGCAAGTAACATGAAATATTTACTTTGACTTACGGTTAAAATTGGCATGATGAAAACAAAAAATAAACGGCGCTCAGGTGCACCCGGTTAATCCTGACTCTTTCCCATTACGCGAACTGTGAGCGGGTAGCTGTTTTGTTTTCAGTTCGCTTCCCAATACTTTTTAAATGCAGTGTCCAAACAGCGCGTAATGTACGCGGTTTGTGGCGTTTCGCTTGCCTAATTTATTCAATGCGTTCAGTAAGCGGCTGATTCGCTCCAAATGCCTCCAAAACTATGAGAGATCCAGAGCTATGAATTAGCGACCGATACGCCGCTAAGTCAGCCAGCGGACAGTGTTTGCCTAATGGAGACACAGCCTTACAGTTCTTCATAAAATCCAAATGTTGATAGGTATGTTTTCCCTTTACAATAATGTCCCTTAATATATGTGATGTCTGTGCGTAATCTCCATGTCTATTTAACTAAAAGCTTAACTAGAAAACCCCATTACTGACCGTAACTACGTAACTCAGCAAGATATGAAATCTAAATATTATTCGTGGACCCGGGGCAGGTTTGAAACGTGATATCACTCCGATTTGATATTCAAATGAGAGTGGACTACTTCGGTGCTGGGTACCTTAATCTTTTAATTTCGGAAACGGTGCGGCATATGGGATAAGGCGGCCGCGGACGAAAGATAACAACCCTTTACGAGCAGCTTATACTTCGGAGTTTGGGACGGAATAAAATAACAAGGAATTCTGGAGTTATTAGGAATTAATTTTGTAATGTATAGGTGCAGTGAAAATAATAAAATAAAATCCAATAGAGCTTTCATGGACATATGTTGTATTCTCGCACTTTTAGAGTTATTATTTAGTACAGGTTTAATCTTCTGGAAAATGAAACTGTCTCAGGCTATAGGACCATCACTGAGGTCTGATCTCACCGGGATAACAAAATAGAATGATATTAAAACAGAATCTGGAGCCGACCTTCCGGCTCTAAAAACGGAATAATAATACTACACCGCGCACATCGAAGGCGCAGGCTGAGACAGCTTCTACATTTGAAAAATATAAACACTTATAATCTCTTGACACACAAAAACGGCCGGCGAGAAAAACCAGCCAGGAAAACTGTGGAGGTTGCAACGCTGCCATGAGGTTGCACACCGCCACAGATGCTCCGGCTCTGTGGCAGCTCTTTTGGTCTGACCGGCCGAGCATTTGGTTTGCCCAGGTCGAGGCTCAGTTCGCGATTTCAGGTATCACGGTGGATCAAACCAAATTTGATTATGTTGTGACACAATTGGACTCGCAAATCATTGGCGAGGTCGAGGATGTTATTACACAACCTCCGGCGTCAGGGAAATTTGATTTTCTTAAGAAGGAATTAATTCGGAGATTATCCACATCTGAAGAACAAAGGGTCAGGCAGTTGGTAAGTGACGAAGTGTTAGGTGATCGGAAGCCATCTCAATTTTTGCGGCACTTACGCTCTTTAGCTGGTCATGCACTTACGGATCAGAATATTTTACGGCAATTATGGATGCGTCGTTTACCGCAACATTTACAGGCAATTTTGGCAGTTCAATCGGAATTGGGTTTAGACAAAATAGCAGAATTGGCGGACAAAATTCTAGAAGTTTCGCCGAATATTCTTAATTCTTCCTCTTCGATTAATAACGCGGCATGCTCTTCAAGTACTAATTTAGATGCGCTAGTCACTCGTTTAGAGAGTTTATCGAGGGAAATTTCAGAAATTAAGGAAAATAATAAAAAATTTTTGCGACATAGGAGTAAATCGAGAAATAGGTTTAGGTATAGGCGGTTTTTATCACCGTCCCCTTCTCGCAATAATTTAAATAATAGCAACAGCGATTTATGCTGGTATCATCGCAAATACGCAGCGCGTGCCCATAAATGTATTAAACCGTGTTCTTTTAAAGAATCGGAAAACGTGAGCGACAATCAATAGCGACGGTACCTGATTTGTCGTCTCGTAGTCGCCGTCTTTTTGTAAATGATATCCGAACCAATAGACGATTTTTAATCGACACTGGTTCAGATGTTTCTTGTTATCCGGTCTCATGGTTGAATAGTCGACCCAAAATGGCCGACTATTGTATGCGTGCGGCAAATGGCAGCGATATTAAGACTTTTGGGACAATTTTATTATCGTTGGATTTTAGATTAAGGCGCGATTTTAATTGGCATTTTATCATTTGCGATGTTACAACTGCGATTATAGGTGCAGATTTTCTCGCGTATTTTAATTTATTGCCAGACTGTAAGTCAGGTCGAATTCTAGATGGTTCGACTGGCCTATCGTGCGTTGCATCAATTATTTCTCACGAACAAGCGAGTGTGAAAACTTTAGTTTCGAGTAATAATATTTTAGCTGAATTCCCCGCTCTTACTCGCCCGCCTGGTCCGGATCGGGAGATTAAACATAATACGGTTCATTACATCCGGACAACGGATGGTCCTCCGGTTTGCTGCCGTCCACGCCGACTTGCTCCACAGAAGTTAGCTATTGCTAAGAAAGAATTCGATAGCATGTTAGCTTGTGGTTATGCAAGGTCTTCGGATAGTCCGTGGTCTTCGGCACTTCATTTAGCACCGAAAGGTGAATCTGATTGGCGTCCATGCGGTGATTACCGCGCTTTAAATGCGCGCACAATTCTAGACAGATATCCTGTGCGTCATATCGGCGATTTTAACCAAAATTTAGTTGGCTCAACGATTTTTAGCACGATAGATTTAGTTAAAGCGTATCATCAGATACCGGTAGCGAAAGAGGATATTTGTAAAACAGCTATCATTACCCCGTTCGGTCTTTTCGAATTTCCTTTCATGACCTTTGGTCTTAGAAATGCAGGCCAGACTTTTCAAAGATTTATCGATGAAGTTGTTCGTGGTCTAGATTTTTGTTTTGCCTATGTTGATGACATACTCGTTTTTTCAAAAGATAGTCAACAACATACTGAGCATTTGCGTATTCTTTTCAAACGTTTGGAAGAATACGGTATAGTTATTAATGAAAAGAAATGTCATTTTAATGTCCCGGAGGTACGTTTTCTGGGATATAAAATTAGCGCGGCTGGGATTTGCCCTCCTGCCGATCGCATTAAAAGTCTTCAAGAGTTTCCTCTACCTAAGACTGTACAAGGAGTAAGAAGATTTCTTGGTATGATTAATTTTTATCGGAAATTTCTCCCTAGCATAGCGCGTTTTCAAGCTCCTTTAATTGATGCCTTATCAGAAATTCAAGGTAAAGGTGCTAAACCATTTACTTGGACTGCTGATTTAGAGCGTAGTTTTAATATGTGTAAAGAAAGTTTAGCTAACGCAACACTTTTAGCTCATCCAGTCGCTGATGCTAGACTTGGATTATTTACAGATGCATCGAGTTCTCATGTCGGTGCATGTCTTCAACAAGAAGTGAAGCAGGGCTGGCAACCTATAGCGTTTTTCAGTAAGAAGCTGACTCCCAAGCAATCGTCTTGGCCGGCTTATTACCGCGAATTATTAGCCATATACGAGACTGTGCAACATTTTAAACACATTCTAGAAGCTCAACCGGCTACGATTTATACAGATCATAAGCCATTACTTTATGTGTTTACACAAAAACGAGAGAAGCTTCCACCTATTCAGCTTAATCAACTTGTTTTCATTTCGCAGTTTACTACTGACATTCAACATGTCAAAGGAGCTGAGAATATTGTGGCTGATACCTTCTCTCGTGTGGAGAGCGTCACAGCTCAAGACATACTTGTAGCGCTAGCGAAATCTCAAGAAGCCGATGAGGAATTAAAAACACTGAATGACACAACGTCGTTGACGTTGGCTCGGGTTACTATTCCAGGCACCAGGGTAAAAATTACATGTGACGTTTCAACAGGTAAACCACGTCCTTATGTAACTCCGCAACTTAGGAGGAGTGTTTTTGAAAGTTTCCATAATCTCAGTCACCCTGGGATTCGCGCTACTTATAAATTAATTTCAGATCGCTTCGTATGGCCTAGTATGAAAAAAGACTGCCGCGTATGGACAAGAGCGTGTCAGGCATGTCAATCATCGAAGGTAGTGCGTCACACTACCGCACCGTTTTCTAAATTTCCCCTTTCTTCTGAAAGATTTGCAGATATTCACATGGACATCATAGGTCCGTTGCCATTTTCGGCTGGCGTGAAGTATTGCCTAACTATCATTGACAGGTTTACGCGCTGGCCTGAAGCCCTTCCCATGCCAGATATTACAACGGAAACCTGCGTTTCAACTTTTATTTCTGGTTGGCTGGCGAAGTTTGGTGTGCCTCGTAGCGTCACTACAGATCGAGGTTCACAGTTTTGCTCACATATGTTCCAGAAGGTGATCGAACTAACAGGTGCTGAGCACCACACGACCACTGCTTATCATCCTCAAGCTAACGGGATGATAGAAAGGTTCCACCGGCAGCTGAAGGCAGCTATTATGTGTCACGCTAATCCAAGGTGGACAGAAGTCCTTCCATTGGTGCTCTTGGGGATCAGGAGCGCTTGGAAGGAGGACCTAGGAGCGTCGTGTGCGGAGCTCGTGTATGGTGAGCCTCTTCGGCTACCAGGTGAATTTTTTAATCCTTCTAAGAATCATATTGACGATTCTTCTTTCTTTTTGGATAGACTTAGATCAAATTTGAAATCCCTATCTCCAACACCTGCATCTAACCATAGTAGCAAAAAGATCTTTCATATTCCAAAGGATTTACTATCTTCGGAGTTTGTTTTTGTTCGTCGAGGTCCTTTTAGCAAGGCGTTAGAGCCACCTTATGTAGGTCCTTTTAAAGTTTTAAAGAGTGGAGACAAGTATTTTACAGTAGATTTGAAAGGTAGACCTGAGAAAGTTTCAGTAGATAGGTTGAAACCGGCATATATGTTGGATCCTACGGAATTGGATGATTTGGGTAAACCAGTTGTTAGGACCCGGTCAGGTCGTAAGGTTCATTTTAAGTTGCCACTAGTGTGCGTAAATTACATTTAAAACTTGTTTAACAATTTCTTTTTTTCTTTGTTTTCATGACTTCGTGGGGGAGCATCTGTGGCGGTGTGCAACCTCATGGCAGCGTTGCAACCTCCACAGTTTTCCTGGCTGGTTTTTCTCGCCGGCCGTTTTTGTGTGTCAAGAGATTATAAGTGTTTATATTTTTCAAATGTAGAAGCTGTCTCAGCCTGCGCCTTCGATGTGCGCGGTGTAGTATTATTATTCCGTTTTTAGAGCCGGAAGGTCGGCTCCAGATTCTGTTTTAATATCATTCTATTTTGTTATCCCGGTGAGATCAGACCTCAGTGATGGTCCTATAGCCTGAGACAGTTTCATTTTCCAGAAGATTAAACCTGTACTAAATAATAACTCTAAAAGTGCGAGAATACAACATATGTCCATGAAAGCTCTATTGGATTTTATTTTATTATTTTCACTGCACCTATATTTGGTGATCACGTCGGGGTCACCAAATATAGGTGCAGTGAAAATAATAAAATAAAATCCAATAGAGCTTTCATGGACATATGTTGTATTCTCGCACTTTTAGAGTTATTATTTAGTACAGGTTTAATCTTCTGGAAAATGAAACTGTCTCAGGCTATAGGACCATCACTGAGGTCTGATCTCACCGGGATAACAAAATAGAATGATATTAAAACAGAATCTGGAGCCGACCTTCCGGCTCTAAAAACGGAATAATAATACTACACCGCGCACATCGAAGGCGCAGGCTGAGACAGCTTCTACATTTGAAAAATATAAACACTTATAATCTCTTGACACACAAAAACGGCCGGCGAGAAAAACCAGCCAGGAAAACTGTGGAGGTTGCAACGCTGCCATGAGGTTGCACACCGCCACAGATGCTATAGATTAAGTGTGGGCTTATGAAATAAATCGTCTTGATTTCAGGATTATTTTCATAAGAGATTGGCTTAATAAATAAATACTCGGAAGACAATCTCATTGTTCTAACAAGACAAAGGTAAGTTTTCTTGTTAGAACAATGCGAAAACAAAACGGCAAGAAAACGGAAAGTAAAATAAAATAGTTCTTCAAAATAAAAGCTGCAAGTTCCGAAACCTTATACGAATGTTCCTAAACCATACTTTTCAACTCACTTATACACAGGATCGTATTTCGTACGTATTCGATTAGGCACATACTCGTATCTAGATGCATTTCAAGACAATCAATCATCATCATCATCATGATCAACCCATTAGCGGCTCACTACAGAGCACGGGTCTCCTCTCAGAGTGAGAAGGGTTTTGGCCATAGTCTCCCACGCTGGCCAAGCGGATTGGCAGACTTCACACACCTTTGAGAACGTTATGGAGAACTCTCAGGCATGCAGGTTTCCTCACGATGTTTTCCTTCACCGTTAAAGCAAGTGATATTTAAATACTTAAAACGCACATAACTCCGAAAAGTTAGAGGTGCGTGCCCGGGATCGAACCCCCGACCTCCGATTAGAAGTCGGTCGTCCTAACCACTAGGCTATCACAGCTAGACAATCAATGGAAACAGACAATACTTTGCATAACCGAAGACTGTCTTTTTTGTAAATTAGTCGTGAACAATTCAAAACACGTCGCTATTGTAAATCGCAAAGGGGACTCAAGTGCGAGCCTTTTGTATTTATTTCTCTTTTTCCGCCCATTGATGTCACTCGCAGACAGTTTCGGAAAAGAATTGGTCTCTTTTTATGCGGACTCGAGTTTCGCGCTCGGTTTACAGCAAATACCGTCTCATGTCATGGCTCTTTGTCTGACACAATCTTGAGTTTAGTCCCACGAGCTCTTGAACTAAATCTTAGAGGTCCAGCAGACGGAAGGTTTCGCTGTCATTTTTGCCATGGACTTGCCTTTGCGCGCTAGACGTATGAAAGTGCGAAAAATATTTTCTGCCAAATTTTGAGGATATAGTAGACTGGCTTGCGTGAAATTCGGTTTTTCACAAATCCCGAGGGAATCGTGGATTTCCGGTGCCCGTTCCTGCTCCCTTTTCCAACCTTTGTATACCTACTTTCAAGGAAGTTTGCTATAGTAATCCACATATAGCTGTAGCTATAGATTTCGGTTTTTCAAAATGCCGTGGGAACTGTGGATTTTTTCAGGATAAAGTCTACCTATGTGTTAAGTCAAGGCATAATCTATCTCCATTCAAAATTTCCGCCAAATCGGTTCAGTAGTTGCGGCGTTAAAGAGTACCAAAGAAACACACACACACACACACACACACACACACACACACACACGCACACACACACAAACTTTCGCCTTTATAATATTAGTGTGATAAAGTTAGAAAGATACTTACTTACCTGTAATAACTACTTAGTTCTTATTTATGTAAATAGAAAACTTTTAAATAAAATGTTGAATGGAAGCAGGCGTTACTTTGCGGAATTCCATGATATACAATGAATATAAAATTATTTTGCTATAATCCGCTAACAGTGACAAATTTGTAGGCACAACACCACACAATCTTGTAGGCACAACACCACACAATCTTGTAGGCACAACACCACACAAATTCACCACAAAACAAACTCGACGATCGTTTCGCTCCGACACCGGAGCATCTTCAGGAGATGTCGACTTCACAGCGGATTCCGTTGTGAAGTCGACATCTCCTGAAGATGCTCCGGTGTCGGAGCGAAACGATCGTCGAGTTTGTTTTGTGGTGAATTTGTGTGGTGTTGTGCCTACAAGATTGTGTGGTGTTGTGCCTACAAGATTGTGTGGTGTTGTGCCTACAAATTTGTCACTGTTAGCGGATTATAGCAAAATAATTTTATATTCATTGTATTTTAAATAAAAGTAAGTTTATGAAATTGTAGTCTGTAAAACGTTAAACCGTTTACCGTTTTACCTCTAACCGGCATACAATGATGCCGGTTAGAGGTAAATTGTTACTAATTAATTACCTATACCTACTAAATTTATCCAATTGTTTTGTTTTAAGATCTTTATGTAACAGTGAAACGATTTTATGACTCTAATTATAAATGAAATGAAATGAAATGAACCTATTACATCACTATTGCGATTAGGTTAACAACATTATTTTAGGGAATGACATTTTGAAATGTCAGTTTACTGAATCGAATCAAAAGTATGAGCAAAGAGCATAGTAAAAAAAATGTCTATGGACGCTGTAAGTCACTTAAGTATAGATAGAGTAGGTAGCATCTGCCGAAAAAATAAAATGAGTAAAGAAAGTTAAAGCTACAAAAATGTTTATTTATAGTGCACTGCGTATAATTTGTCCACATACAGCCTTGACCGGGCGCGCGGAAACATTGGAGTGGCTCTCGGACGAGACGGGAGGCCGTTCGACGCCGGAGATAGCCGCCCTAGATGTTATCCCGTAGATTTAAGATGAGATGAACATTTTAAATTGAATTTTAGATTCGCTTTTACCTTATTTTTAATCACCTTGAAAAAATGAGATTCTGTATTTGACCCGTATGTATGTTCGCGATTATTTCAAAAACCAACGAACCGTTGCATGATTTTTTCACTATTGTACCTACATCCGGCTGCCAATTTTGTAATAATCTGTTTTAAGGTAAAGTCCCCTTATTCCGTGGTATTTTCATAAAAACTCGAAAGAACGTCAAAAATTAAGCATTTACTACACCTTTCTGAAGAACTGGCTATTTTTATCAGAAGCGTTATTTATTTAACTCTTGAAATATCCTAAAAGGACAACAATTACAACTTGATTTAAATGTAAAATTAAATTAAATATGAAGAAAGTCCGAATGCTCCAATTCCGAGGTAAAAATCCTAATTCCGAGGCAAATGGCTCCTAATTCCGAGGGTACAGAATACAAAGGGAAACGAGTAGAATGAATTCTACATGGTGTTCAAAAATGAACTGTATTTATTAATAGATTTCAAAATCAATTCGATACGTATGTAATTGTTTAATTATGTTTGTGTGTAAAATATTAATATATGTATATTATTATACAGGATGCTCACAATATTTCAGTATGGTTTCAGTTACACCAAGTATCATTCGCGTTCAGTCACGCAAACATTCATATTCTAAAACGTTTATCTTATTATTGCTCGTGCTGATTCATTCACTGACTCACTCATTGATCACCTCTCCTGTAAAATTTTGTATGAAAATTATTTTTTTCACAAATGGTTTCGTATAGAGGATAAAAATTCATTCAGAACAAAAATATGGAGAGAGCTGATGATTGAGGATTTCAGAGACGAGCGATGGGCACGCTTAAGGTATTGAAGATAGGTGGCGGGTGCTCGAGCAAATATCAGTCGAAACGTCATCCAATTGGCAGTGAGCTGAAAAAAAATTCAAAATGACGAAAATAAGATGGCCGCCATACAAATTTCGTCGGTCTCCATCTCGGAAGGTATAAAAGATAAAAGAGTAATTTCTTGGCAAAAGATGATCAGGATCCGATGGTTTATTGGATAAATAGAAAAAAAATCAAAATGGCGGAATTTATTTTTCCATAGAAAATGTATGGCGAATATTGAGAGAGAGAAGTTGTGAACAATGCAGGCCTTTGATGCGGTTCTTTGGAGAACTCTCAAAGAAAAATATGGGAAGACATGATGATTGAGGGTTTGGAAGACGGTTGAGCAGCCCGGGCAGGATATTGTAGATAGGTGGGAGGTGCTCAAACAAAAATTACTCAAAACCTCATCCCATTGGCACTGAGCTGAAGAAAAACCCAAAATGGTGGATACAAGATGGCGGCCATACAAATTTCGTCGGTGATTATCTCACTAAGTATAAAAGATGGAAGAGTGGTTTTTTTAGCAAAAGATGATCAAAACTTAATAGGAGTCAAATAGTGGCCTTGAAGTCGCGTGGCCTTTACTTCCTTTGACAGTACCGCGAGCCTCAATAAATTCAAGGCGGTGCGTACGAATGTAAGTTAACGACCTGTATGGTTAGTTCGAGCTTGCACACTTCGAAAACGGTACTAGATTTGAATATCGAAAAACTATAATATCAGAGCAAAATTAACCCTAATGCTCTTACAGTCAAATAAGATTTTAAAGTCATAATGTAGTAGGGTACTTCGAATATTTATTTTAAAAATTTCTGCTTGGGGCGTAGACGAATGGCTGAATATATTGGCGGACTCAAACCTTAAAACCAGCCAGTTTAGTTGCATTTCACTCTCAAGTCATGTTAGTCAATGTGTTTCGATACTCGAATTTCTATCATCGTTTCCCCAATGTACAAAGTCGGCATAAGGCCTCTGTATTCACTAGGTTAGCAATCAGCTGTTCGACAAAAATCTTAGATTTGATAACATGACAGGTTTAGGTATGACGGTGCGACTCTTGTTCCATGGAAGCAAAGGTAGACACCGACGAAATTTGTATGGCGGTCATCTTTTTTTCGCCATTTTGAATTTTTTTCAGCTCACTGCCAATTGGATGACGTTTTGAATGACATTTGCTCAAGCACCCCCCTCCTATCTTCAATACCTTAAGCGTGCTCTTCACCCGTCTCCGAAATCCTCAATCATCAGCTCTCTCCATATTTTTGTTCCGAATGAATTTTTGTCTTCTATACGGAATCATTAGTGAAAAAAATTTTTTTATACAAAATTTTACAGGAGGGGTGATCAATGAGTGAGTCAGTGAATGAATCAGCACGAGCAATAATAAGATAAACGTTTTAGAATATGAATGATTGCGTGACTGAACGCGAATGATACTTGGTGTAACTGAAACCATACTTAAATATTGTGAGCATCCTGTATTTTATTTCTATACATACCACATAATTAGAGGCTCATAGAACCTTATTCCGAGGTAGTATTTCTATCCATACCACATAATTAGGGGCTCATAGAACCTTATTCCGAGGTAATACCACGGAATTGAGTTTTGTAACAAAAATCACGTTTCCTAATTCCGAGTGTTAAAAAAGAAAAGATTTTTCCATAATAAACAAATAATTTAAAGCTTAATTAGATTATCTTCGTAAATATGTACAAAACTCTCACAAAATTGCATTGAAATATGTATAAATTTAATTTTCTTTTAAATTAATTTTCTTTAGCTTTCCCATACAATCTATCAATAAATTACCTAAATAGGTAAACTTTGACACGGTATAGTTAGTGATTGAGACGCCAAAGTGTACCTCGTAATTAGGACTCTGTAACCTTATTGCCTATTTAAATATTCAAAACCGAAACAAGAAGTATTTAACATAAAACGACTCTAAAAATTGAAAAAGTTATGAAGTCTATGAAATCGCAATTCCGCGGTATACCACGGCGTTAGGAACCGGCTAAAATATTTGGCACCTAACGCCGAGGTATTTTCAAAACCTATTTTCACCTTAATTTCTTTACAAATATTCACAAAAGTTGATTGTTTTCGATTGAAAATATAGTCCTTCAAATATTCAAATCTAAATAAAAACAAATAGAGCTCAAAATTAACGGATAAACACTATTTAAAAAAATGTAGGTATTTCGTGCACGAGGTCCAAAATGTATGAAACATGCGTTCGGGCCGGCTGCTAGTGTAAAACTTGCCGGTTATTTTAAAACATATACATATAAAACCAACAATTTCGTCATTTATCTATGGAATGATAAACTATCAATTGATTAAGATATGTTGCAGTAAAAAATAGCTTGGTGATCGGTAGAAAACGCTGTTTTTCTATATACCTCGGAATTGGGTGCCAATTTTAGAATACCACGGAATAAGGAGACTTTACCTTAATAAAGCTTTTTATTATTATGTAAAATAACGATGCCGAATTTCTTGCTGGTCGAGTTTAGCATTCGTCAGTGATGGATTCACTCGACGGTTAGAAAACACTTTGTAAAAGTTTAAAATGAACATTCTATTCTATTCTGATAGAATTTCATGAACGATTTTCGTCTAAAATAAAGGGATTGTGTCCGACGCGATGTTCTCCCTTGTATGTTGGTATGCTGAGTGGAAGTTCCCGAATTCGGTTCCCAGCAGGGTTAATTCATAATTTCTAATTTGGTTCACGTCTTAACTTGCGGGAGGCGTTGGTAACCAATTTAGTTGGTAATCAATATAATTAATAATGAAATCTTAAACTGCATCGTCACTTACTATCCAGTGAACTCGCTGTCAAGCGTTCACCATACAAATGCTAATGACTTTTGAAGTGATAAATATTGTTACAAACACTGAAATTAGGGTGTATTCGATACAATGCAAGATGGGACCAAAAAAAGCAAATTTTAAACATTCCCTCCGGATTTGACAAGGGTATGGGCCAACCTACGGGTCCTGATCCCTGGGTTGCATCAAATAAAAGAGCCGGGGCAGGTCTTTATATAAACGACATTCTTCGGGTCCCTAAAGCCCTCATGTCTATAAACAACGTCGTGTTATGTAGAGACTAGCAGTCCGCTCCGGCTTCGCCCGTGGTACATATATAGCCTATAGCACTCAAGAATCACGTACATATCCAACGGAGAAAGAATTTTTGAAATCGGTTCAGTAGTTCCTGAGATTAGCGCGTTCAAACAAACAAACTCTTCCGCTTTATTATATTAGTATAGATTACGCCAACATAAATACATACTCCCTGATGTACAACTATTAGCGTAAAGGCCAAATTAGACGGTGCCCCGTTCATCGTTCATTTTTGTGGTGAACGATGCACGATACGATATTTAAGTACTATGGCAAAGTGCCTGTGAACGATGAACGGTCGATATTTAGACAGTTCATTTTCGATGATTCACCGATGAATCCTCGAAAATGAAAGCAAAAATCTCGAAAAATGAACCATCTAATTTGGCCTTAACATTGGTGTCAGGACATGCAGTAATTGTAACTCACTTTAAATCTGACGAAAAGCTGTTAAGCTCTCGGTTAGTATGTAGTACCTGAAAACAAAAATAATTCTATTTTATAGGTACATCATCACTATATATTATAAAACAAAGTCCCCCACCGCGTGTCTGTTTGCGATTAACTCATAAATTACTTAACGGATTTTTATGCTGTTTTCACAAATGATTTATGATAGAATGATACATGAGTCATGAGGAACGTTTAGGTGCATAATTTGTTCAAATTTTTAAATTGGTCGAAATAATATGACGATAATAATTGTTGAAAATGTCTGAAAAAATCAAACCGCTTGGGAGCTTTCATCGAAAACGCTGCCTAATCCCTTTGAGATACTTATAACACAAGTATAAATTAAAAATTAAAAAAACCCCCGACATTCGCCATTTTGTGGTGGCGGCCATCTTGAATTTGCATAGTGCTATTCTACTAGTCAAGCCCTTTCATTTGATACCCATATTAAGGGAGTTGTGAACAATTATATAATCCGCCATTTTGTAGCGGTGGCCATCTTGGATCGATTTTCATCAAACATAGCTAACAACACTCTTGACTAATTCACCTTTCAAACAAAAAAAAACCGCATTCAAATCGGTCCACCCGTTTGAGCGCTACAGGGGAACAGACAGACACACACACACACACACACACACACACATACACACACACACACACACATACACACACACACACACACACACACACACACACACACACACACACACACACACACACACACACACACACACACAGACACGTCAAATTTATAACACCCCGTCGTTTTTGCGTCGGGGGTTAAAAACAATGTATGGTGGGACAGTAGCGGGTAATTACTACCCGTGCGAAGCCGGGGCAGGTCGCTAGTGACAAATAATTGTAACACATTGATATAATAAGTTAATGTTTGGTGAAAGGCTGCGATAGTTACCATTTACCACCCTGAGCCCTTTTTCATTATGAGATTTAAATCGTAGCACAGTCGTATAATGATTTTTTTTGGTGTAGTGATTAAATTAATTTTGCACGTAGTTACGGTATCAATGTCAGACGATTGCTTACAAAAGCTATAGCTAACGATACGATGCCGTGTAGAAACTCATTAGGGCTAGAAACATACAACTTACCAATTTAAGGTCTATAAACCGATACTGTTTAGAACACAAATTATTGAGAAATATTTAACAGACCAAGAAGTTATATTTTAGGAAAAATTAAACCGACTTCAATATACCAAAAAAGTTGAAGAGTTTCCTCGATTTCTCCAGGATCCCTTCATCAGATCTTGACCTGATGACCATAGGACCCCCTGGGATAAACCCTTTCAAACAAAAGAAGAAAAAGAATTTTCCAATTCGATCCAGGTACCTTTTGAGTAATCGGGAAACGTACACAAAAAAGATTCCGACAAATTGAGAATCTTCTACTTTTTTGAATTCGGTTAAATATTAGAACAAGCACCGTTGTGAATATCAACCCTAAACAGTCTTCACAACAATTTACCTGAATACAACAGGTTTAAAGCATCAATCTCAGTTTAACTCCGCCAATAAATAATAAGGGTTGAATTTATGAAGGAACAACTATAGGTTGGCAGCTGATTTATTTGCGCGCCGCCAATTCGCAAGTATTAACAGAACAGATTGTGGACGTGATGGATGTCGACGGTTAGGCTGTTGTGTAAGACTTGTTTGGCTTTCCTCATACTTTTGGGTGTAGTGAAATGAATAATCTAAGGCTGTGTTCCCATTCCATTCCCATTCCCATCCCAAGACCCGGCTAGTTAGAGCACTGTTATTCTCCATATTCCTCTACGCTTCTCTATCGCCTATGAGATCGCCTATGAGATGGACGGACCAAGTAAAGGCTGCAGTGGACGTCCCTTTACATGTGTGCTCCCGAAAAGCAGCTGTCCGGGAAGAATGGAGACGGATCGTCAAGCGTGTAACTGGAAAGTGATGACCACGACCGCTCTGACAAGAGCGTAACGACAAAGAAGAAGAAGTGTACCCATTAAGCGAACAGTGAGCGACTGACAGTCCGCTGTCTGATTCTGAGCGACGTATTGCGCGCAACTCGTAGCTCTGGATCTCTCATAGTTTAGGAGGCATTTGGAGGCAAAACAGCCGCTCACTGAATAACGTGTCCCGATTGGGTGATCAGTGAACGGCTAACTGTTTGCTTCCAGTGAGCCATAATAGTTTTTGAAGTGTCCAAACAGCGCGTAATGTAAGCAGTTTGCGGTGTTTTGCTTGCCAAGTTACATATTCAGGTCAGTGAGCGGCTGATTCGCCTCCAAATGTCTCCAAAACTATGAGAAATCCAGAGCTATGAGTTGCGCGCGATACGCCGCTCAGAGTCAGCCAGCGGACATTCAGCCGCTCATTGTTCGCCTAATGGGGACACGACCTAACAGTGGGTACTGTACTGACTCAGTCCGCAATTGAAGGGTGCGGAAAATAGAACAAAATGTCGTAACGCTCAAACCGTTCGGTCGGAATTCGGTCGAAAAATCCCCCGAATAGCATCATAACTAAGCCGTTCTGTCCGTCATCTGCACTGCAGTATGTTAACACGATTACGTTTGCGTGAATTTAGGTTTTTGAAATATCCCGTGAAAACTCTTTGATTTTTGGGATAAAAGATTTCCAGGAAGCGAGCTACCTCTGTGAAAAATTTCGTCGAGATTGGTTCAGCGATTAAGTTTAGAAACAATAATAGACATAAACAACATATACTTACGAAGTCTTTATTATTTTAAATACCTTTGCATATTATACTGGTAAATAAGTTAATAGTATGGGAGCTAATTTAAAGGGTATTCGCGAATCCGGTGTATTAGAAAAGTTCTAATCGCGTAATATTTTTTTTCGGTGTAACGTTTTAAAAACAATAATTCTAATCCATACATACGAGTACATCTACATTAATAATTTATGATTTACCTATTCAAAATATATTAACCAAGCCCCTTATGATTCCAATAATCATAAAAGGTTTGCTTGCAGGGTAAGAACACGCTATTTAAATTAACGTGAAAACAATAAGCATAATTATTTTTTTACGCGTATTCTATGAGACGAAGCCCAAACATTATGTGTTTATAAATATATTACAAATGTTCGTTTATTTGCGTTACGCAAGACAGGAAAAATCCGATCTCATGAGAAGTCATCACCGCAGCGGGAGATGTCCCCATTTTTCACAATTTTCGCAGATCATCCCGCACCACGTAATAAACATGTCGGGATAAAATTTACTGTTTAACGGTGTACCAAGTCATAAGCGGTGAGCGAGTTATCTATAAGTTATACAAAAAATTTTGCACAAACGGCTCTATCACTGAAATGAGCACCGAAAAGCGCAGCGTCGGGAAATTCCCGAAACTAGAAGGTGTAAAGATTATCACAAGCAAGTCACTGGGACCCGTTGTACACAAGCGCCACAGGATCGTATTATATGTCCAGCCATTAGATTAAGGATTGGTCTCGACAGCGAAGCGGAGACCAATTCTTAACCTAAGGTCCAGCTTTGGGAGCCGCTTCCAACTTACATAGAACTTAAATATAGTCTGATTTTTAATTCCGTGGAATTCTGACATTTCTTAATGTTACCAGAGATAAAACAGTTCCCCCAAAAAGATAATAAATTTACAACTTATATAAATAAAAATCAATTGTCGCATGTAGATATGACAAATGCCTGACAGATACTTCAGGTAAGTACTACGTTTGAGGTAAAATCGAACTTCATGGTGTTATCCCTGTTTTCATTATTTAACTCATTTTATTTTTAAAATGACAACTGTCAGAATTCCACCGAATTAAAAATCAGGCTATAGAACTGGACAAGTGGACATAGGAGGTTTCTATGTCCAGCAGTGGAAGTCTATCGGTTGAGGCGATGACGTAAGCCTACGCCTACGTCCTCCTCTCACAACTACCTACTTGTCTCCAAGTTTTGTACTAACTGCGTTAAGTATTATTGTATGAAGCGTGTACTAAAAGGGTTCATGTTGTGTTTATTTTGTACAGTACTACAGTTTGACAGATTTCCAACACAAAAACTGTCAAAACTCAGATTTAGTCATCTGTTAAACTTTTTTTAATGCTATAAGTAACCAAACTATGTATAACCATTTTTCTTTGACAAACGATAACTGTTCGGTGAAGCTTTTTGAAGTAGCGGAATTAAATTTTGTGTTGGAATGGAATTAAGTCAGATTCGACATTAAGATTTAGGTAAAATAATAATTATAATATAATATAATAATTCCCAAAACATGTTGAAAAATTATAAAAATGCGGCATTGTGCACTAATTATGTATCTTTTTATTATTAATTTACTATTTAATAAATGATTTTGCATACAAAATACTATATGAAGGAACGAGAAAAGCGAGTTTTTCACACTGGATATGAGTACTAAGATTGATGTTGTTTGAATATCAAATAAATATTTGAAACACGTGAACAAGGTCTCATGTGTCGCACAAATAAACAACAACAGCTGTTCATTATAAAGATTCACCTCTATGCTTGGAAGCCGCTGACATGTATGATGAATGGGAGGTTTCGCGCTAAGTCCCGCCTGGATTAACGAGTAGGCTTGAAATGTACTGAGTCATGTACGTTGCGATATAGTCCAAGCCATAGGCGATTAGCGATTTTGTAAACTTAAACGTCGGTTGTGACGTGTGAATCCTAGAAGTCGTAGCGATGACCAAATTTGTGTTACTATGCCACTTAGAAACCGATTAGATTTATCACAGTTGCTAAAAAAAGAGTAAATAGAAATTTTGTAGACAAGCACCCTCCATCTTAGGTTACATTTACATATTCTATCAGATGTGATCGCAGTGGATCGCAGTCAAGCGCTAGTCTATATAAATAAAAAAAACGTAACGTCATAATTATACCGCAACAAGCAGACCCCCTACACTTTGTACAGGGAGACCTGTAATCACAGACAAGGATGACGCTATACTTAAATGGAGCGACACAAGGACGACGCTTTACGTAAAGTCTCCTCTTCACAATCAGCGACTATAGACGATTACATGCGTGTACGATCGTGTGGAGGGCTTATCGCTTGTCACCGATCATCGTCGTCACAATCATCAGTAATCGTAGCAATCGGCGACTTGTCGGTTTTTGGGCACGCATCAAAGGGAATTCTCGACGCTAGCCGCTCAATAAATAATCACCAAACGTGTGGATGCTTGCACGATGATCGTAGCGACTACCGGCGACGGTATGGGCGATGGCATCGGCGATGGTGAAAAGAAGGCATAATAGTTACTACGTTACTGGCAATGGTGAGCAATTGTTGCCGGGCGGGACCGAGTATCGCTTCTTTACGCATCACTACATAGTATAAAACAAAGTCGCTTTCTCTGTTCCTATATCCCTATGTCCCTATGTATGCTTAAATCTTTAAAACTACGCATCGGATTTTGATGTGGTTTTTTTAATAGATAGAGTGATTCAAGAGGAAGGTTTATAAGGAGAAAAATTGGACCCGGTAGGCGGCGCTAATAGCGGGCAGGACGACGTCTGCCGGGTCCGCTAGTACAATAATAATTAGTACTCTTTGCCTCAGTCATCAAGGATTGACTGAAGCATGAAGAGAAAAGTTTTATGTTAATTTTTTTTTTGTTCAACTACAAGTAAGCCCTATTCTATTCTATTCAATCTCACCTGATGGTAAGTGATGATGCAGTCTAAGATGGAAGCGGGCTGACTTGGAAGAGGTATGCATACCAGGGTTGTTACGGATGCAAAAATTTAGACATCCGCGGATGCAGATGCGGATGCGGATTATTAGAAATTCACATCCGCGGATGCGGATTTGATGCAGATGCGGATGCGATGCGGATGCGGATTTTGGGATTAAAAAAATACAATTATTTAAATTTTAAGTGCATAAATAAATGGAAATCAATTTAAAATAACTTTTTATTTATGTAATCATATTTCTGGAATAAAATCACACAAGTTTGTTTTACTTATGACACAACAGAATTTAAAGCTTTAAGTTTCATAATAAAAAATCTTTGTTTAATAATTAGACTTAAAAATTGGTGAATTATATTTAATAAATAGCAATATTGTAGCCTTCTCAGTTTCCAACCTGTTTCTTAGTGGATTATATATTAACCCGGCTTCACTAAATAGCTGTTCGCTGGGACACTGTACACAGTACAGTGTACTATACTGTGTGTGTAGTACACAGACACAAACTATAATTTATTGACAATGAGATAAAACACAACAAACAAAAGCTGTAAGATCTTGTTACGCGCCTTCCTGCGCGTCCCGAAAGAAGTTAGCAATTACCAAAACAAATGCAAAGAATGTGCCACTATGACTCCGCCCACTTTCTTTACGTGTTGTTACTTGTTGATGTGAATCTGCATCCGTAAAAACTCCGCATTGATTGATGCGGATGTGAATGCGGATGCAGATGTCTGAATTAATGCGAATATTCCGCATTTGCGGATGCGGATGCGAATATTCGTAACAACACTAATGCATACCCCTGATCGGTTTCTACACGGCATCGTACCGGAACGCTAAATCGCTTGGCGGCACGGCTTTGCTGGTAGGAATTATGCCATAGGAATACCGTATGATGTATCTAGAGCTATAAATCTTACTGAACACATTTCAAAAAAAAATTCAGTAGGTAGGTATAAGTATCTACTTTTTATGTGGAAAATAGTTTGTATACAGCATACAAATTCCGTTCGTTATTTCACAGTTCACATTTCACTCAGCCCCTATATAGCTTTCAGCCTGCTTTCGTAGAGTATTAAAAAGCATTTGTGTTAGCAGTAAAACTATAAAACTTTTACAGTTCACTCTGCAGCCGAGTTAAGTGATAATAAAAGTCTGAAATTGTAACTTGTTATTCTCCTTAGTACTTGCTGATGTCCTCGACTACGTCCGCGTGGATTTAGGTTTCTTAAAAGTCTGGTTGGAACTCTTTGGTTATCAGCCTCAGTAGGGATATATCTACTGAATACCGATCTACAGTATGGTTTTCCTTATATTAGTTGTCTTAAAGGGTAAAAAAATCGTAAAAATCTTCTCAGAAAAACGCGTAAGTGACGCTCTTTCCCCGGCGCTTTAGACGTTCTTGTATTTGAATTTTCACTTAAATCATGACTTCATTGTTAGTTTGCGGAAATAACGTCCTATGCGCCGTGCAAAGCGCGTTACTTACGCATTCCTACGATGATGGAATTGTTTACCTTTTAGGACAACTAAGGAAAAACCAGACTTTAAAAGAAATATTGTCTCTAATTGAGTTTCCAATGCCAAGGTGAATACCTATAGTAACTATAACGATTACGCAGGGGTTATGAAGAATTGACTGTAATTCAGTGCGCAATTTCTCTAATACTGAACAGCCATTCTAGTACTATACATAAGTCAATGACACCGACCGAAACACTCGCATGGATGTCAATTTGCGTGATCATTATTTTTATCGAAATTTCTCTGAAATCTCCCATTCAAATTTCCGCAAGATTGACTCGGGCGTTTTTTTAGGAAATTAACAAAAACGTATACATTATCATGAAACAATTTATATTTTTTCTAAATTGACATGAACGGAAATTGAACTCGGGTTTCGATTTCGTATTCATTTATGGATGGAGAGAAAAACATAAATGAATCATAAAGCGGAGATGAATCGATTTCTGGATTATTAAAAATGTAAGGCTATCTAATTTTATGAAAAAGTTCAGCCAAACACGCTATAATTTAAGAAAAATTAAACCGACTTCAAATTAACTATACAGAAATATATGAAGAGGGAAAATTGTCCATACCTATCTTGAAAATGATAAAACCGATTATGATGAAGCTGTTCGCTAAGTTGTAAATGTAAGTTAATAATAAAATAATGGTCACAATGCGATTTTTTTCCGAGAAATGCGTGGACAAACCTAACAAACACACATACACCTATAAAATTTTAATTTGTTTAGAACCCTTCTTATTAAGTCGGTTAAAATACAGGCTGGCTGTCCTTTAACGGCATTAGCATGAGGCATATTCTGCCCTCCTTAAGAGAAAAAGCACAAGTGCAGACAATTAGTATTGAGATAAATTGAAAAACTTTGAACATTGCTTCAATTCTTTGTCGCGGAAGACCTCAAATTAAGGCATAAAATATTTTTCGCGCATTCATACGTCTAAGATCGTAAGGCGACTTCATAGACTTAGTCTATAGCCCAGTCAATCTACTACCAAAATCGACAAATAAAAATAAAAAGTCTTATAGTTTTGGAAATTGGCTTAAAGTGGTCTTTGGGACTTCCTCTATAACATATCCAAAATCCACATATTGTGCGGAACCGGCCGCCGTTTTGAATTTTAGGTCCCTTTTTTCGGATTTATTATGATTACTGACAAAAGTTTTAAAATAAAATGATATGTTATAGAGGAAGTCCCAAAGAACACTTCAGGCCAATTTCCAAAACGATAAGACTTTTTATTTTTATTTTTCGTAAATTGACTGGGCTACTATACAAGAATACGTGACACAACGTTGTCACGTAGAGTAAACGACGAACTGAGTAAATAAGCCGTAGGAATCACACCGGCTCGCTTCCCTAATTAGCAGCAAAACTAATTGAGAAGATTTAACGCATCCTCAACATGCGAAGTTGCCGTAATCCGTAACATTTATGGAGCAAAGGCAAAGGTTCACACAGAGAAGTTTACACACAGAAAATGCATGGATTAATATTTCTTGTGACACCCGTGTAAACCCCCGACATTCGCCATTTTGTGCTGGCGGCCATCTTGGACCGATTTTCATTAAACATAGCTAAGAACACTCCCGACTAATTCACCTTTCAAACAAAAAAAAACCGCAATCAAATTGGTTCACCCGTTTGAGCGCTACGGTGGAACAGACAGACACACACATACATACATAAACACGTCAAACTTATAACACCTCGTCGTTTTTGCGTCTGGGGTTAAAAAAGTTGAATGACAGTGTATTTTGTAATATAATAGTAGTTTATGAAACGGTTGCATAATAGAGGTTATTAAAACACGAGTGTTAGTTTAAAAAACGAGCCGCAGGCGAGTTTTTTAATAGTATTACACGAGTGTTTTAATAACTAATTATGTAGAGTTTCATACACTACTTTATCTAAACTCATATCTTAAAATCCAAACCATAAAATCTTGGTAATATTTGTCGTGAGTTTTCTTTGATTTTGCTGGCAAAAGATTGTTGGTCGGTGGTCAGGTGGAGTTAAATTCTCTTCAGTATCACTGCTAGACATTTTTCCGCACAATAAAAACCATGTCTTGTAAAGTTTTGAGTAACAAATAAAAAATTTAAATATTATAACTAGCGTATGGCGCCAAAATTCAGTTGTTACCATAGAGATTCTTCTTCTTTTTCGGTTTGTCCCTTTCGGGACAGGCCAAGATCGTTGACCATACAGCCTGGGTTACCATAGAGAAATTAATAGTAGTAGAGGAGTCCTAATGTCCTATAGAAATTAGTGGATCGGAAAATAGCTCAAGCTTATCAAAAATTTAATTTTTAATAGTTATTAATTTTTAGTAGTTATTTTTAGTAGTTACTTAATTTTAAGTAAACTTAATTTTTAGTAGTTACTCTTCTGCAATTTAACACAATTCACAATGTTTAACGCGTTTGTACAGTTACACACATCTACTGTAAGGAGGTCGCACGAATTTCCCGCCATGGCTCAAAAATACCAGAACCCAGTTCGCCTGTACTATAATGTAGAAAAAATTATTTTATAACATTACTTTGCAATAATTTCCTAACAAAGTAGTGTTATAATGAATTTTTTTAATTTTTTTTTTAAATATTATAGATGTATGTGAATAAAGTAGTCCAATATATGACACATTTTGATTTCATATTCGGGATTTTAAGATATGAGAGTAGATAAAGTAATTAATCGTACAATTGAGTATAATATTATCTTGCTAGCAACGTCAGGAGCTAAGACGATAAGACGTATAGTGACAGTATTAGAAGTAATAATTTACACTTCTGTATCTATCATCATCATGATCAACCCATTACCGGCTCACTACAGAGCACGGGTCTCCTCTCAGAGTGAGAAGGGTTTTGGCCATAGTCTACCACGCTGGCCAAGCGGATTGGCAGACTTCACACACCTTTGAGAACATTATGGAGAACTCTCAGGTATGCAGGTTTCCTCACGATGTTTTCCTTCACCGTTAAAGCAAGTGATATTTAAATACTTAAAACGCACATAACTCCGAAAAGTTAGAGGTGCGTGCCCGGGATCGAACCCACGACCTCCGATTAGAAGTCGGTCGTCCTAACCACTAGGCTATCACAGCTTATATCTGTATCTATACAGATACTTAAATAGTTACGTTTAGACACTTCTCTATTAAATAATAATAATAATAGAGAACGATTTTCCAGGTTAATAAGATTACATTACAGCTCAAAATTCAAAGATCAATGGCTTCAAAAAATGATGATGTAATATATAGAGCAGAGAAGTGTATAAAAGTTGTAGGTCTTAACTATAACATGTGACATAACACATAATATGTATTTACTATACACAAGTTGGTCTGTGTGTCCACAACACACAAGTTGTTCCGACGGCAATTTTCATTTAGCCGAGTTTCACGCGGCTCTCTAAGATGTTAAGGCTTTACCGGTTAGCACAAACTACATACTTCACTAAACAGGTGAGCAAAGGGTGTGGTATTGTATAGAGAACAAGAATTTTATTCAACATAGATGTACCTATTTTCATAACAAACTCAAAAAAGTAACACTTTAGCAGAATTAACACATCGCACCATACGAGTTTCTGCCACCACCACCACCACTACAGCCTTTTAACGTCCCACTGCTGGGCACAGGCCTCCTCTCTCATAGGAGAGAGGGATTTAGAGCTTAGACCTGCCACGCTGCTCCAATGCGTGTTGGCGGACTTTAACGACTATTATCACATGATAGTGATAATAACCGGGACCGACTGCTTAACGTGCTCTCCGAGGCACGGCGGTGAAACACCGCCAACTACCAACTCCGGGCTGTCACTGAGAATTTCTTGACAGAAAATCCCAATACCTAACAATTATTTGCCCGACCCGGGAATCGAACCCGGGACCTCATGAACTGCAGTCGAATACGCTAACCACTAGACCAACGAGGCAGTGAGTAGAGTCCGACCGAAACTTGTTTTCCGGCCGAAACCGAAACAGAAACCGAATATTCGGCCGTGGCTGTTAGGTGTTAGGTGGCCGTGTTCAGTTTCGGCCGAAACCGAAACCGAAACCGAAACTCACGTGTTCAAGTATAAAATTCCTTAAAAAATTTTAAATACTGAAATTTGGTGCATTTTAGCCATTATTCTGCATTAATTAGGACATAAAATGAAAACACAGTATATTAAGCTTGTTGTAATCATTTATTTAATATAATATAAAAAAATATTGATAATATTTTTAATATTTTATCAAATTTTGAAAATTTGATAAATGCAGCTTCAGTCCGTGTAATGTTTGTTTTTTTGGTTCGTGGCTTCCTAACGAATAGGACTTCCTACATATCTTGCAAACAGCCTTTGATGTATCACTGATACTTTTGTCGAAGTACTGCCAAATCGGTTTTTTTTCTCTTTGCGACATTTTACTCTGAAACAGTTTAAAATTAAAATTAAATTGTAATAATAACCCTAATACAACAAAACTACATCAATAGGTCATCGGAATTTTGAAATAAATTTACCTACTTATACAACGTAATTTAACAAATTAAACACTTTTTATTTACTATCTTTTTTTTACATGTGATTTGATTTGTTAATAACAACAAAACAAAGTTACTGACTCAATATTTAATTAACTATATAAATTATTATTCAAGTACAGAAATGAAACAAAAACTTACATTGTAACATAACCTCTAAAGAATGTTTGTGTCGGGCGATAACGCGCTGACTAAGTTTTGTTGGCACTACAAAGCTATCCGAACGGCGGCGTTCGATACTTCCAAAATCAGTTTCGGTTTCGGTAAAAGTTTCGGCCAATTTTGGCCGAAACCGAAACTGCCGCCGAAACTTGATTTTTGGCCGAAACTGGGCCGAAACCGAAACCGAAACCGAACTTTCGGTCGGACACTAGCAGTGAGTCTCTGCCAATAAGATTATATCATCAACAAATCGTAGTCGCCTTTATGTTGACGTCAACCCGTTCCAGTCCAGAAGTAAGAAGTCTTCTAACGTAGCGGCAACGCAGCCCAAGTTTCCCTAGAATCAAAAGTACCTATTCCACAAATGTTAACCACGTAAGTAGAACGGGAGAGTCGAATGCTTTTGTGGTATAGAACTTTTAACGATCTCATTGACGCGACTTACCATCACACAAACTCATTAGTAAAATATTCCGGGTTCGACTGTTGAAGTTCAGCTACTTACTACTACTACTACAGTCTAACTTTTCTAGTTTATGTAAGTGTGAGTACATCCTGTCATTTACTATGGACTTTTGGGAAAATATCACGTTTTTATATCTCCCTACTCATGACCAGAAGAAGGAAGACATGAGTAGAAGAACGAGAGTCATCGACATAGCTCAACGAGTTATATACCTAGCTTTATAGTTCAAAGGGCCTATAGACGTTGGGGTCCCAAGGCACTAATAGAGTGGCGACCTCGCACCACGGAAAGCACAGTGGTGCAGACTGCAGACCCTCCACTATATGGTTCGACGACTTAAGACGAATCCCAGGGAGCCGCTAGATACAAACGATGCAAGACCGCGTCGTGTGGAAGAGCCACTTAGAGACCTACATATGTCCAGCAGAAGACTATCGGTTTATGATGATACCTACTCATGACTTTACGCACAGTTGACATTAGCTTCACAAAACACAAAAGCCTCCGCTCTAATGCTCAGAATATCTTCCTCTAAAAATATGGTAAGTAGCTAAATATGAATAAAAATAAAATATGGTAAGTAGCTAAATAGTAGCTAAATATGATGATACCTACTCATGACTTTACGCACAGTTGACATTAGCTTCACAAAACACAAAAGCCTCCGCTCTAATGCTCAGAATATCTTCCTCTAAAAATATGGTAAGTAGCTAAATAGACTGTTACCTATACCTAACTAGCAGTCCGCCCCGGCTTCGCCCGTGGTACATAATATATAGCCTATAGCACTCAAGGACCACGTACATATCCAACGGTGAAAGAATTTTTGAAATCGGTCCAGTAGTTTCTGACAAACAAACTCTTCAGCTTTATAATATTAGTATAGATATACATAAGCAAGTAATACGTTAACTTGAGCCAGTTAATAATAATTACAAAATTCAGGATTTTTCGAAGTTCAAAGTTTTGTTTGAGTTGATTCAAATAAAGCCTGCAAGTCAATGATCATCTCATTTATAGCGTTCACTGTTCCAGAAGAATTCCTCTCGATTTAACATTGAAATGTCATTAAAGTCAGTTTATTACTTTCCCGGGGATTTCGGAAAAGCTAACGACTGCTCTTAATTATTCTGAGGGCTGATCTAATTCAGTTAAGTCTCATTTAATTTTTGTAATTAAAATCTTTACAATATTCAAACTCACAAACTTATTGACCGAGCGAAACGAGGTCTTCTAGTGTACTTGGACGAATTAGGAATTTTTCCGTACTTTTGTCCATCTTTTTTCCGACAGATAAACAAATTCTATCCGCACAAATTTTCTCTTTGTGTGGATTTAAATCTAAAATATCACAGCACTGCGTTAATACTTGCTATACACAACCGGCAACGTACTTAACATTACAGACACGTTGCGGGTGACGATAAATTGGCGGGAGGTGTGAGTATCGATTTTTTTGACAATAATTACAGTCAGCTTTTTAATTAATGTAATGTATTTGAAGTTCACATAGTGAATAACATATGAATCTGGAGAGCTGCTTGACATACAAGTGTAAATTGAAAATTTAAAAAACCCCCGACATTCGCCATTTAGTGGCGGCGGCCATCTTGAATTTGCAATAGTGCTATTCTACTAGTCAAGCCCTTTCATTTGATACCCATATCAAGGGAGTTGTGAAAAAATATATCATCCGCCATTTTGTAGCGGCGGCCATCTTGGACCGATTTTCATCAAACATAGCTAAGAACACTCTCGACTAATTCACCTTTCAAACAAAAAAAAACCGCATTCAAATCGGTCCACCCGTTTGAGCGCCACAGGGGAACAGACAGACACACACACACACACACACACACACACACACAGACACGTCAAACTTATAACACCCCGTAGTTTTTGCGTCGGGGGTTAAAAAGCAATAATTATAGTGTCAAATATTTTTTCTTATCTATCTAGGATGCGGGTAAGAACTTGGCTATTTTAAGTTACTTGCAACATAATAATATTTAGTCTTGATCTCAAAATAAATGATCTATTTATCGATAATATCATTTTCGATTCGATTAGTTGTGACATTCCATCAGCCTTATCGATGTCATGGCGACGGCATGTCACAACAACTGATCAATCAAATTATAGAGCTATCATATTTTTAACCCCCGACGCAAAAACGACGGGGTGTTATAAGTTTGACGTGTCTGTGTGTGTGTGTGTGTGTGTGTGTGTGTGTGTGTGTGTGTGTGTGTGTGTGTGTGTGTGTGTGTGTGTGTGTGTGTGTGTGTGTGTGTGTGTGTGTGTGTGTGTGTGTGTGTGTGTGTGTGTGTGTCTGTCTGTTCCCCTGTGGCGCTCAAACGGGTGGACCGATTTGAATGCGGTTTTTTTTGTTTGAAAGGTGAATTAGTCGAGAGTATTCTTAGCTATGTTTGATGAAAATCGGTCCAAGATGGCCGCCGCTACAAAATGGCGGATGATATATTTTTTCACAACTCCCTTGATATGGGTATCAAATGAAAGGGCTTGACTAGTAGGATAGCACTATTGCAAATTCAAGATGGCCGCCGCCACTAAATGGCGAATGTCGGGGGTTTTTTAAATTTTCAATTTACACTTGTGTATTTGTGCCTTAGATGTGGTAATATGATTTGATCACTGGTTATATCTTATAACATGTTAGTAATTGGCTATGTTTATACATTTATGTTAGCAACACTGTCTTTACCCAACGAATAATTTTAAAATAAGTAATCTTTTTGAAAAGCCAAAATTCTAGTGGCCAGATATGTTATGCGAGTTACCCGTGGGAAATTCAAAATATCTGGCCGTGTTCCTTGTCGACAATATAAAGGATACCCCTGTGCAAATTTTAAGCTTTCTACAACCAAGGGTTTGGGCGGTAATGACAGACAACAGGTGACATTAATAGGACTCCATTTTACCCTTTGGATGCGGAGCCCTAAAAGATTTTTTTTCAAAACTACCTTCCAAACACCGAAGAGCCATCAACAGAACTAATTCGTCACACGTCACCTACACGATGACTCTCGCCCTTGGCCCGCACTGTATCGCCAACCTTGACTCGCTTTCTTTTTATTTCTCTTCCAACACAAGACCCGCCTTAATTGGACGTCACATCTTCAAGACACACGCTTTGATGGGTTGTAGTAGTGTTTTAATTGCGAAAATTAATGTTGCTTCCTTGATTTTCGGGTCTTATTTACTCACACATCTCAAATTTTACGCGGCTTTTTGTCACATAAAACAGTACTAATAAGTGTAAATTAAAAATTTAAACCGAGATGTAAGTGTCATTTCATAGATCTGTGGGTCTACTATCAACTATAATCGCGACTCAATTAAAGACCTAAACTGAACTGAATCGCTATTTCGTACCATGAACTTTTTTATCCGACCAATAGACGTCATGACGTCATGAACGAAACAAAAACCTAGTATAAAAATATAGAAACAAAAAGATACTTCATGGTACGAATTCAATGCGATTTATTTTAAGCGCCGATATTGAATAGCATCGGAATTGGATCGTTAGATTAAAGATTGTAGTAGGCCTCCAGACTTAGGTACTGCCATAGCAACAATTTGAAAAACATTCATTGCCTAATTTATTAGAACCGATAGTAAACTTAATGTAGTAACAGCACCACTCAGTGTAATGTAAAGGCTAATTGTCTATTAGCCGATCGCGTGTCCGGCTAAGCAGCTATAATGCACGTATCGGGCCGAGGCAATTGTCGGCTAATGGCAGCAATCAGTGCAGTGATGGCCACTTATGTCGAGCCATTGTCATATATACAATGCCGGCCATTTTGTATTGGACGACATAACATACAAAATGTTTCAATGATTCTATACTTATCAGAAGTCTTCGTCGTTATCAAGCGATAGACTTGCACTGCTGGACATAGGTCTCCACTTTGAAGGAACTTCCATACGTCACGGTCTTGTGCCGCTTGTATCCCACCGCTCCCTGCGACTCTTCTGATGTCGTCAGTCCTCCTAGTAGGGGGTCTATCAAATTCAAATTCAAATTCAAATTCAAAATTCATTTATTCAAAGTAGGTACACTGTACACTTTTTGAACGTCAATTTGGGAACAGGCAATGATGATAATTACTTACGGAAACTTAAAACTAAAGCTACGAGGGTTCCAAACGCGCCCTGGTCTGAGAAGAGCCCACAACAAACTCAGCCGGGTTTATTATTTTTTTTATTATCACCATCTTACAATATGGTATAGCCATAAAAATTATTTGAACTGTTGGCTTTTAGAGCAATCTATGTCCATGGATTTTTGTCATTAAAAAAATCTTTTAAGCTATAGTAAGATTTTTCAATTAATTTGCGTTTAATAAAACCCTTGAACTTATTGAGAGACATATCCAAAATGTTCTCTGGCAACGTATTATAAAAACGTACAGAATTACCAACAAATGATTTTCCAACTTTCCGCAACCTAGTAGTGGGCAACACAAGTTTATTGTTATTTCTAAGATTAATGTTATGACATTCACTTTTTTTCTTAAATTTATCGATATTTTTGTGCACATATATTAAATTTTCAAAAATATATTGATTATAAACTGTCATAATTTTAACTTCCTTGAACTTATTTATTAGTGACTCTCTGGGTCCCATATTATATATGGCACGAACAGCCCTCTTCTGCAGCACGAAAATGGAATTAATATCAGCAGCATTACCCCATAAAAGTATGCCATATGACATAATGCTGTGAAAGTAACTAAAATAAACTAACCTCGCAGTTTCAATATCAGTTAGTTGGCGAATCTTTTTAACCGCATATGCAGCAGAACTAAGTCTGTTCGATAAGTTATTTACATGAGGGCCCCATTGGAGTTTAGCATCTAACGTTATCCCCAGGAAAACAGCCGTATCCACTAGATCTAATTCCTCATTATTAAGCTGTACAGTGGTTTCAACTTGTTTAACATTGGGTAAAGTGAATTTAACACACTTTGTTTTTTTCCCATTAAGTAATAAGTTATTAGCTTCAAACCACTGTACCACTTTTGTGAGAGAATTGTTTACTTCGTCAGGAATTCTTTTGTATCGATTAGTTTTAAACAAAAGTGATGTATCATCAGCAAACAATACTATCCCGTGACTATCCTTAGCAAGATAAGGAAGGTCATTAATATAAATAAGGAATAGAAAGGGCCCGAGAATGGAACCCTGTGGAACTCCTATTTCTACAACTGACCCGGCAGACCGCTTTCCGTTCACATCTACTTTTTGTGTTCTATCATTTAGGTAAGAACTCATTAAATCCAGTGCTGCTCCCTTAATTCCGTAATGGTGTAGTTTTCTGACCAATGTTTCATGATCAACACAATCAAAAGCCTTGGACAAGTCACAAAAAACTCCAAGTGCATCACGTGACTCCTCCCAGGCTTCAAATATATTCTGTATTAACTCAACACCAGCATCAGTTGTTGAGCGACCCCTTGTAAAACCAAATTGTTTTGTATGTAATATATTATTCATATAAAAATGTTTAAGTAATTGATTAAGAATTAATTTTTCAAAAATTTTACTAAAAGTGGGTAGTACCGATATTGGTCTAAAGTTAGTAGGGTCACTAGTACTACCCGATTTAAATAACGGAATTATTTTACTATGTTTCATTAAGTCAGGAAACACACCACAGTCAATACAATTGTTAAATATTAAAGCTAACTCGGGTGCAACAATATCAATCAATGATTTAATAACGTTAACGGAAATGCCCCACAAATCATTTGTTTTCTTATTGTTGATTAATTTGAAGGCCTTAATAACGTCAGAGCAACTAACGTGACTGAATTTAAAAGTTTGATTGCATTCAGGCACATTATCCTCCAATAAAGAGAGAGCGGCAGCTGGTGAAGAGCTCAATGATCTTGTAGTAGAAACAGGAATATCCGTAAAGAAGGCCTCAAAGGCTGAAGCGACCTCGGAGTCCGACGTTACAGATTTGTTATTCACAATAAGTTTAAAGTCACTAGTTTTTTCTGTTGCTTTCCCTGTCTCTTCGTTAATTATCTTCCAAGTAGATTTTATCACATTGGAGCTGTTTTTTATTTTAGTCTGTATATATTTTGACTTGGCCACAATGCAATCCCTTTTAAAAGTTTTGGAAAACAATTGAACGTACTGTTTGAACTCATCACTAGTATTATATTGTCGCTCCGCATACAGTTCATATAATTTTTGCCTATTTTTATGTAATTCAGTTGTTGCCCACTCACTAAAGACTTTTGTATCAGTAATTAAGACCGATTTACTAGTAAAAATATCATTAAAAATTGTGTGAAAGGAATGGAAGAATAAATTGTACATTTCATTAGGGCTTAACATATTTGGTAAAAATGGAAGGTCTTTAACTAGCCCTATTCTCATTTTCTTTATACGGTCCGACGTTACTGGTACATAAGTTATTCTACGTTTAGAAAACTTTTCCTTCAAACTTTTAAACTGAATTATTTGTCCGCAATGATCTGAATCTAATTTACTAATAATGCTTTTACTAATAGGATTTATATCAGTAAAAATATTATCTATACAAGTGGCGCTTATTGAAGTAATTCTTGTTGGTTCCATAAACATTTTGGATAAGTTGTACGACATAAACAGATTTAATAACTTTACACTTAAAGGGCTACTTTCCAAAATGTTTACATTAAAGTCTCCGCATACAAGTAACTTTTTTTTTGAATTTGCGATTTTAAATAATACTTCATCCATTACCTTCTCAAATAGTTCAAAATTGGACAACGGTGGTCTGTAAACAGACACAACAATAAATTGCTCTAGTTCGACTGCCGCTAGTTCAATTGTCCGTTCAACAGACAGGCTCACAATGTCATCTCGATTTTTGAATTTTAATTTTTTGTTCAATAATATTAATGAGCCCCCATGAATAGATTTTGTTCTGGTGAACGCACTGCCAACCTGATGTTCACCAAAATTGAACATATTGTATTCATTTTTTTTTAACCAGTGTTCAGTTATACATAAAATGTCAATATCAAAATTCTTTAAAAATAATTCTATCTCCAAATCCTTCTTTTTTATAGACTGAATATTCTGGTGAACAAGGTTGATAATATGACATTTTTTATTCTTTAAGTATGGTATGTTGCAACCCTTATTATAATTTGATTCATTTAAGCAAGAGGAAATCTCTGTTGTCTCCTTATCTAGTTTAAAGTTAAATTACTTGGATTGATATCCAAGATAAAGTCAGAATTAGAACACTGCTCAATAGAAGCAGTTTGTTTAGCCAAATTCTTGGCTGTTATTGAAAAAAAATATGATAGCGAAATAGCTACCTGTCTTTTAGAATAGCAAGATAGTGTATACTTATCTTGGTTCAAATTATAATAAATTTTAGCACATTTGGCAATGTCAATAATTTTAAATTTATTATTGTATGTACATAGGTTGTACAATGTCACATTTAACCTATATCTATGAGTATTTTCTTGGTGTGGCAGATTTTGACAGTAGGGGAATGTATAAATAACAATATTATTTACATTTAATTTATTTAGAGTTTCATAAGAATATTCCAAATCTTTTTTGTTAACAGTACCTCTGTTTCCAAAAAAGATTATCAAATTTGTATTTTCATCAAAACTATTTCTATTTTTGTATATTGAATTTACAACAGACATAAATTGCGCATTAGGGGTACAGCAGTTCAATACAGTATGTCCCTGTAAATGTAAATTAAGTAGTATGCCCATATTACTACCAATTCCGTCGCTAAACATGAATGTTTTTGTGCTGGATTTTGTATCTCTGAAGGAATTATTAGCATTTTGAACCGGGAACCTGTCACACATATGGCTCGACTTCGAGGACAATGAAGCCGGGGACACAGACTGTGGATGACCCGCACCTTCATTAGTACAGTTATTTACTGAAGAATTTATGTGTTGAATATCTAATTGTGTTTCATCTGAAGTCTGTGTGTATTCCGACCTCATATTTTTTTGACAAGAGTCAAGCTGGGCTGCCAGAGTATGTAAGGAAGTCTGTAATCTGGCAATTTGAACTTCTAATATATGTGTGTCAGATTCATAACTCATTTTACTGCATTCTAATTGTGCACTATAGTTTTTAATCTTTTGTAACAATTGCAATCGATCCTGTTTAGGTTTTAACATTTTATATGAGTAATTATGTATTTTTAATAATTTTTGAGTTTTCCTAATATACCGGTTAATTTTTATATATTTTTTTAGTTTTTTACTGCTGCAGGGATAAACCATTGAAGGATTTGTAATATTGACCTGTGATGATGTTTGGTCAGTACAGAGAACAGGGTTATCCGTGGCAACAGTAATCAACTCCGGGGCCCTGTCAACTAACTCTTCGAAGAGACTTTGATTTTGAAGGACTGTGGTGTTGTAGGCAGCAGTTTCCAACTCGCTGATCTTCTGGTGAGCCTCATGCAACTGCTGCTGTAGGTCAGTGATCTTGTGAAGGGTCGCCTCGTACTCAGCCCGGCACCCATCAAACCTATCTACAAGCTCCTGAAGATGGTCACGCTCTTCGACTACGCTTTCGTAACTTATATGTAAAGCTGACAGTTCCGATTTTAATTTCTTATATTTTTTCAGCATGTCTAATAATTCCTTTTCGTTTTCATCCCGCTCGCTATTCAATTGAGTACATAACTCCTTACTTGTCTTTAATTCTTTTAATGCCAGTTGAAGTTTGGTTTCTTCCTGGCGAGCTAATGCTCTGCGGGTCATCATATTGTAAACTAGCCGACCCCCGCAACTTCGTTCGCGTGATTATAGGTTTTATATAGGATCGGATTGGATCCCATAATCTTTTTTTGTAAGTACTTAAACTAAATGTCATCACCTATCTGCCATTGAAAGTTCCGTCAAAATCGATCCAGCCATTTCGGAAATTACCTGGAACAAATAGACAGATCGACAAATATAAATTTAAATGCACACCAGTTTAAAATAAGCCATACGTTTAAAGATCCGGGTCCCAAGTTATTTGAACCCAATAAATGTCTGTCATTTCGGAACTAAAAGACCTATGACCTTGAAATATTTACGGGACAATACTTAAAGTACTACCTTTCTAACAAAAAAAGAATGAGTTAAATCGAACTACGCGTTAATGAATTACAGCTAAATACACGTTTTAACTTTCTTCCCCTCTCCCAAAGGAACCGTGTTTAATTTCGGGATAAAAAGTATCCTATAACCTACCTCGGAGTATAAACTCAAATCGTACCAAGTTTCATTCGAATCCATTCAGTAGTTTCGGCGTGATGCGCGGCCAAGATACAGACAGACAGACAGACAGACAGACAGACAGACAGACAGACAGACAGACAGACAAAAATGAAACAAATTGCAGTTTTGGCTTCAGTATCGATTATAGAGTGCCCTCCAATAAAAAATTTCAAAATATCTTCAATGTACAGAATTGGATCTGTTACAGTTTTATTATATTATAGATAATAAACTGTTCAACTATAAAATAAAGACGAATAAAGAGCAACGACTCAAGGAACCCGAGCTGACAGTTAGGTACTTAATAATTTGAGATTACAATGTTACGGTAATAATAGATAATTGTAATCACAAATAACGATTTTTCTATGTACTTAGTTATTGTTTTATTTCTAAAACAACACAATACACGAGAAAATCACAGGATAACACTAAAACAAAGTTAAACTAACCTGAAAAACCGTTGTAAGTTTTACACGCACTAACTTATGATGGGCACTTTGAATACTAAAACTAGATTAATATAATACTGATTTTACTATTATTAAACTGATTAATTCTTAAAAGGGGCTGAAAATACGCACTAAATAATATTTATAATAAAATTTAAATCGGGACAGATTTGAACAGCTGTTTACCCCAGTGTTGCCACACCGAAAAAACAAAAACAACACTGCGTTTTCCGGTGTGAGGTCGCCATTCTAGCACCTTGGGACCCCAACGTCTATCGGTTCTTCGAATGTGCCCCGCCCTTTCCCACTTCAGTTTTGCAACCCGTTGAGCTATGTCAGTGACTCTAGTTCTTCTACGGATCTCCTCATTTCTGATTTGGTCGCGTAGAGAATCTCCGAGCATAGCTCTCATAGCTAAAAATGTAATAGATATCTAGGCCTAAAGATACACTGTCACAAAATAATCGTAGTTTTGGATAATTAGATAAAACTAAACAAATTTAATGAATGCGAAACGCCACGCGGCTAGATAAATCATAGAATTGTATTGTAAATGCGAAGGTGAAAATAAAGGTGTGTGATATTTTGTATAAGGTCGTGTTTTACGGCTTGTGACACGCGTTCCACTTTTTTCATATGTTTTGTGGAAATTCATAGAACATGCTCACAGTTCGGTTTTATTTTCGGACGAATTTTGTTCATATATTTTCTGGAACACTGCTGCTTTTGTTTATTTTTAACCCCCGACGCAAAAACGATGGGGTGTTATAAGTTTGACGTGTCTGTGTGTGTGTTTGTGTGTGTGTGTCTGTCTGTTCCCCTGTGGCGCTCAAACGGGTGGACCGATTTGAATGCGGTTTTTTTTGTTTGAAAGGTGAATTAGTCGAGAGTGTTCTTAGTTATGTTTGATGAAAATCGGTCCAAGATGGCCGCCGCTACAAAATGGCGGATGATATATTTTTTCACAACTCCCTTGATATGGGTATCAAATGAAAGGGCTTGACTAGTAGAATAGCACTATTGCAAATTCAAGATGGCCGCCGCCACTAAATGGCGAATGTCGGGGGTTTTTTAAATTTTCAATTTACACTTGTTATTCTATTTCTTTTTTGGCTAGTACCTACTGCTTTAGCTTCACTTGACTTCATTTACATGTTTTCACTGCCATTATAACAAACTCTGTATGTTTATTTGTTTAATGAAATATCACATAAAAACTACTACCCCCCAGGCTTTCGTAGTTCAAATCGTAAAAACAGACTTAGCTGTTATTGCCCTAACTTTGAATATTTAAGGTAAAATTGAGGGCACAAGCTTGTAAATATATAAATGCAATTATCTTACTTACTGAATTCATCAATAGGTAGGTATAGAGTCAAATCAGTCGCATACAAAAATGGGGAAATAGGGTAGATAGTAGATAGGCATACATAGAATGAGAAATACCTATCTAAGTCCGCAGAGTTACTTAAGTTGTAAATCAGATCCAGCCTTTTTGCCATCTAGGTAAATATAACATCGAAACAAATTGTGACGGTCCCATCTAAGAGTGCCATTTTCCCATATTAAAAACATATTTCCAGTAGGCATTAACCCTGTTTTACTACCTTTAAATAGGGAAAACGTATATAAACCGTTAAAACAGCAATCAAAATTTTACGGCTTTATAATAAATTTCATAATAACTTACAATCTTTACAGCGAGCATAAAATTTTACGTGGAATAACTTAGCAGGGGAGCATATTTAAAAACACCATTTAATTTTACATTAAGTGGGTGCCTACCGTAAAAGCGACGCAAATATATATGAAGATAAAATCCGAATTAAAGAGTAGTTAATTAAAAATTAACCGACTCCTCGGGCTTTATAAATAACATACTTATGGTAATTTATTAAATTAACAAGTATAAATTTAAAATTTAAAAAACCCCCGACATTCGCCATTTTGTGGCGACGGCCATCTTGAATTTGTAATAGTCTATTCTAGTCTATTCTACTAGTCAAGCCCTTTCATTTGATACCCATATTGAGGGCGTTGTGATAAAATATGTAATCCGCCATTTTGTAGCGGCGGCCATCTTGGACCGATTTTCTTCAAACATAGCTAACAACACTCTCGACTAATTCTCCTTTCAAACAAAAAAAACCGCATTCAAATCGGTCCAGCCGTTTGAGCGCCACAGGGGAACAGACAGACACACACACACACACACACAGACACGTCAAACTTATAACACCCCGTCGTTTTTGCGTCGGGGGTTAATAAAACAGTGTTTGGCTGTAATCACACCTGCAGGTATGGTCTGAGTGAAGATGCAGCCTAACGTGAAGATAATAGAATAGAATAGAATAGAATAGAAAAGTTTTTTATTCAAATAAACTTTTACAAGTACTTTTGAATAGTCAAACGAATCTACCACTGGTTCGGAATGCCATTCCAACCGAGAAGAACCAGCAAGAAACTCGGCGGTTGCTCTTATCCAAATTTACAATATCAATATAACAATTTTATGTTAAGTACATGATTGAATTGCCGTCTCGCGCATTACTGTAACGAGTCAAATCCACGCCTTTTTATCATTTATATAAGTAATCTTCAATATTATGAAGGTTTATATGCTAAACTGAAATCGAGTCCTATATAAATAAATTTTCATACAGATTTAGTTCTGCAGTACCTAGTATCTACCAGATACATACGGTCAAAAAGATTCGCTACCGTAATAATAGAATAATATCGAGATTGGTGCTTTCAGTTACTCACACATAATGTCAATAAATATTATGGTATATTATTATACTTTTAATATTAATTCTATTTTCGTGATGCAAAAGAGGGCTGTTTGTGCCATAAAATTAAAAACTTACTAATCATTATTATTGTCCACTTCTAAGTAAGAACGTTGCCTTGCCGTCTGATGACAGAAACATCAATTTACCTGCTTTAATATGATGGATAAAAAAACTGCGTACCATTATTTTGTAAATAATCATAATGATTGGTGCAGTTTCAATTTAGGAACCTACTTAACTCAAAATACTACGAATATTACACAAAATACTACGAAACGAAAACTTAATTAATATTACGAACGAAAAGCAGAATATTCAATACCAGCAAACCTTTGACATTCGAATTAGCTTATATAGGTGTAAAATATTTGGGAAACTTACCTGATGAATATTTTGATTTATGTAATTTAAAATTTTGTTGAAAAACCCTATTAAACTTTCATGATGGCTTTCCCAAACTGAAGCGATCATAACATTGAATATTGGAAAACTGAACTTTATGAAGTAACTAATAAAAAACAATTCGAAGTTTTGACAGAACTTGATAATGTAGTTAAAACATCTATTACGATTCAGAAAGGTTTTATGAACTAGGGTTACAAAAAAAAGGAATTTTCTTATGGCGCGTGTTTTGCATTCTAGTCTGTCCGGTTGATTTTACAATCGACAACTGAGAAATGAACTTGACTTTTTGACAGTTTTATTGAAAACTAGGTTTAGCCCCCGGCGTTGCCCGCGTAAATTTCGGTTTTTCACAAATCGCGAGGGAATCGTAGATTTCCCGTTCCCGTTCCCGCCTCCTTTTCCAACCTTTATACTTAACTACTTTCAAGGAAGTTTTCTAAATTAATCTACTTATAGCTGTAGCTGTAGATTGCTATAGCAAATTTCGGTTTTTCTAAGATCCCTTGGGAACTGTGGATTTTTCCAGGATACAAAGAAGCCTATGTATTATTCCAGGTTATAAACTATGTATGTTTTAAATATCAGCCAAATGGGTTAAGTAGTTTTCGCGTGAAAGAGTAACAAACATAGGGGAAAGGGGCCCAAAGCGGTTATGGTGCCCAAAGCGGATTTGTCTTTTTAAATGAACGCGCTAATAGTTAGGTGTATAAAAATCGCGCGGGTGCGACGCGCTCCCCCCGCTCCCCTTGGGGCATTCGTCCGACTCAGCGAGAACGTTTATACGAGTAGGTGCAGTAAAAAATCAAAATTGGGTGCATTTCGAAAAAAAAAACCGCGGTAAGTGTAGAGCGTTTTTTTTATTTACAGTTAAAATAAGCCCTGATCAATAAATTGATCTTGACTTTTGTGTATTTGACTATGATATGAAAGTGCCGACTTGTATGTACTCGTCTGATTTTGAAGTTATTTTTGATTGCGAAAATGAACAGTCTAAAAAGGCAAAGCGGTTCGGGCAAAGAGGTTACCTAACCGCTTTGCCCACGACTAGGGTGAAATGAGATCTGTTAAATCAATTGTATGTATCCTTTTAGATGGTGAATAAATACAAACGAAAAACTGCTCAAGCTGCGTGGGACGAAAAGTCCATGGCCAGTGCTTTAAAGGAAGGCCATATTTTCATCATCATTATTAATTTTGAAGATTTCTTTTATTTTGCTGAAAGGAGAGATTGAATATGCTCTTTATAAATTAAAATATTTAAATTGTGCGTTTTTTTAATCTATAATATAATAAGACTGTAACAGATCCAATTCTGTACATTGAAGATATTTTGAAATTTTTTATTGGAGGGCACTCTATAATTGATTCTGAAACCAAAACTGCAATTTTTTTCATTTTTGTCTGTCTGTCTGTCTGTCTGTCTGTCTGTCTGTATCTTGGCCGCGCATCACGCCGAAACTACTGAATGGATTCGAATGAAACTTGGTGCGATTTGAGTTTATACTCCGAGGTAGGACATAGGATACTTTTTATCCCGAAATTCAGCACGGTTCCCTTGGGAGAGGGGATGAAAGTTAAAACGTGTATTTAGCTGTAATTCATTAACGCGTTGTTCGATTTCACTCATTCTTTTTTTGTTTGAAAGGTAGTATTTTATATATTGTTCCGTAAATATTTCAAGGTCGTAGGTTTTTTAGTTCAGAAAAGACCGACATTACATTTACAACCCTCAGTATCGGGTTCAAATAACTTGGGACCTGGATCTTTGAATGTACGGCTTATTTTAAACTGGTGTGCGTTTAAATTTATGTTTGTCGGTCTGTTTATTTGTTCCAGATAATCTCCGAAACGGCTGGATCGATTTTAACGGAACTTTCAATGGCAGATAGATGATGTTATAAGGAGTAACTTAGGTTACATTTAGTTTAGGTACATAAAAGAATTATGGGATCCGATCCGATCCTATATAAAACCTATAAACATGCGAACGAAGTCGCGGGGGTCAGCTAGTAAAACAATAAAGATTATATGTCTTATTTTGCATTTCTTTGGTATGCCCGCTTTGCCCGATACCAAAAACCGCTTTAGGCCCCCCCTTAGGGCAAAGCGGTTTTTCTTTAAGTTTTATAAATATCCTTGTAACTTTATTATTTATCAACCGATCTTTATCTGTTTTAACGACTTGATGCGCCATGAGACACACTATTCGTTTGTGTAAAAGTTAATATTAACATCGATTAACAAACTACTGATTTTCAAACTCAATCTTAACGTATCCGCTTTGGGCCCCTTTCCCCTACATCCATGTTTACAAACTTTCGCGTTTATAATATTAGTAAGGATCTGTCATTAAGTATTTATTCGTGGTTTAAAGTATATCTGCCGATTTAAAAACCACCCCTTAAAGTATATGTAGGCAAAAATGTACCAGTTAAATATGACCACCAAAAAACTAACTTTGGATGCCACAAGTTAGAGTTTTTACCAAATTATTGCCCTTATCTTGACCATGAAATTACGAATACTGACTTGTGCAAAGCCATTCTGCTTGTTGTTTGATCAGCAAGTTTAACTTTAACGGTAACATTACTTTAATCGCCTAACGTGCAACTGGCCCTTGATCTCTTCGTATGCAGGTCTTTAATATTCATCATCATCATCATGATCAACCCATTACCGGCTCACTACAGAGCACGGGTCTCCTCTCAGAGTGAGAAGGGTTTTGGCCATAGTCTACCACGCTGGCCAAGCGGATTGGCAGACTTCACACACCTTTGAGAACGTTATGGAGAACACTCAGGCGTGCAGGTTTCCTCACGATGTTTTCCTTCACCGTTAAAGCAAGTGATATTTAAATACTTAAAACGCACATAACTCCGAAGAGTTAGAGGTGCGTGCCCCGGGATCGAACCCACGACCTCCGATTAGAAGTTGGTCGTCCTAACCACTAGGCTATCACAGCTTACAGTTAAATATGACCACCAAAAATTCACTTTGAATGCCACAAGTTATTAGAGTTTTTACCAAATTGTTGCCCTTATCTTGACCATGAAATTACGAATACTGACTTGTGCAAAGCCATTCTGCTTGTTGTTTGATCAGCAAGTTTAACTTTAACGGTAACATTACTTTAATCGCCTAACGTGCAACTGGCCCTTGATCTCTTCGTATGCAGGTCTTTAATATTCATCATCATCATCATGATCAACTCATTACCGGCTCACTACAGAGCACGGGTCTCCTCTCAGAGTGAGAAGGGTTTTGGCCATAGTCTACCACGCTGGCCAAGCGGATTGGCAGACTTCACACACCTTTGAGAACGTTATGGAGAACACTCAGGCGTGCAGGTTTCCTCACGATGTTTTCCTTCACCGTTAAAGCAAGTGATATTTAAATACTTAAAACGCACATAACTCCGAAAAGTTAGAGGTGCGTGCCCGGGATCGAACCCACGACCTCCGATTAGAAGTCGGTCGTCCTAACCACTAGGCTATCACAGCTTTTTAGGTCTTTAATATTGCTGACATAAAAACCTAACATGATAATCTTAGCTCTGACTACATAATATCAGATATGGGACACATGATATTTGAGAAAGCCTTTTGTCTGCTTCTGAAGGTTGGCGCATCGCCAAAGTCTAACCATAATGTTAGGTATCTCGTAACTGACATAGACATTTGGGTCATAATAATATTTTAGGATATCCGACCTATTATTATTGGTTTGACAGTTTTTTTTTTCGTTGGTTTTCGACCAAAATACCAGCAAATATCGTCGACTTAAGCCTTTTCGATGTTATAAATTAACTGTAAGTCGTAAAGAAGGATAAAAAAATACATTCAACTCATAATCAGTACATCACTTAAGTCGGTAACATCAACATGCTTCGGACTTAAGCTACCGAGTTGTCGAAAAGGGTAATAGCTCCAGTAAAGTTGGGCCCAATGTGTTTGACAAGTATCTGCCAATGTGTAAAAGCAGTTTGTAAACTGCGATAAGATCTATCTTTGTATGAATAAAAAGTCGGCAAGCCTAGCAGCGTTGGCCGCAACGTAGACTCTGTAGGCCAAGTCACCCTGCCCTGTCGATACCGTTCAGCAAGTGCGTTGGGCCAATGTGTCATTGAATTATTGTACCAATAGCACGCACTTAATTTGTCCATTTAGGCAACCCAATTCACAATTGCATTCTAAATAGATCGGAATTGCGGAGTTAACTGCGTTTTAGACACATCTGTTTACGTTGAATGTCCTCTTAATTATCATAAAATACGTCTATCGTCCTAGTCGTTCTTCCATCTATAAATATTTCTGTTTGGAAATATTAATATTTTATTTTGCAATTTGTGTAAGTATATTTAACTGACGTCCTTTATTTTACTCTATTTTTCGTTTCGTTGTTTCACAGAAGATATTCCAAAGTTTTGTAGAAAATTTTCTATTTTTTAATTGATAGGTCTCAAACATATAACAGTTGTGAACTTAGACGAAATTGCTTTATCACCTAAAAATAGGTAAATGCAATACATATTTTAAATAGAAGGTCGGCAGGATCGGTAGGTCGGAAGGAAGATAATTTACACCTAAGTGGTTTTTCGTCTCCTGATCTTTAATTTATAGGTCTCAAACACACAAGTATGAACCTAAGCGAAATTGCTTTATCTCCAAATAAATAGGTAAATGCAATTCATTTAAATAGAAGGTTCTCATTTTACACTAAAGTGGTTTTTCGTATACCTACTCCTGATCAAATCACACATATCATTAATTAAAGTAGCAAATCATTAATTCGATCGAAACCTTTGCGTTATATCGAGGATCTCAATTCATCCTTTATACCTTTTGAATTGCTATACCCAATCTCCCAACCCTTGTAGGTACATCAATCGAATATAACTTTAGGTAATTTATATGTATCATTCTCTGAACAAGGTCGTATATTAGGTATCATATCGGGCGAAATCGAATGTCTGTTTCTAACGATCTTTTGGGCATTGGGGGTTCGAATTAATTTTGATGACATTATGACTTCTAACATTAATATTAATTACTAGCTTTTGCCTTCGGCTTCGCCCGCGTGAATGTCGCTTCACAAATCCCGAGGGAGTTATGGATTTCCGATTCCCGTAAAGTCTGTTCGTTTTCTTACGGTCACCTTTGTGTCTCGCCGCCTCCGCCGCGCGGCGTTTTGCCAAAGACACTGCCAGTGACTTAAAAACATGCCGCGCGGGCTGTACAGGCACAAGGATTTTGACGTTTTATACCTACTCATATTTTTTTATTAAAATTCTCTTTCCTTTTTATATTTTTTTATATTCTTTTTTTATTACAATATAACAATAAACATAAAATATAATATTATCATGAACACGGGTATTCTCTAAAAATGAGAAGGATTTTAACTATAGTCTACCACGCTGACCAAGTGCGGATTGGCAGACTATCCGGAGATTCTGTTAGAATAGAAAAAAAAAATTACAAACAGAAAAAAACTAATAAAAATAAAAGCAGATTATAATACTAAGAGCACCTGCGCCTGTACCGACACTATGTTTCCGAACGGACTATATCCGCTCCCTTTTCCAACCTTTATACCTACTTTCAAGGAACTGCTATAGTAACCTACCTATAGAAGTAGCTATAGATTTCGGTTTTTTTCAAAATCCGGTAGGAACTGTGGATTTTTCCAGGATAAAAGTAGCCTATGTATTAAGTCAGGGCGTAATCTATCTTAATTCAAAATTTCAGCCAAATTAGTTCAGCTTAAAGAAGGCGGGTTAAAGCGAGTAACAAACATACACACACACACACACACACACACACACACAAACTTTCGCCTTTATAATATTAGTGTGATCAACGCACGGGACGCGTGGGATTTCGTATTGCTGCACTATTTTTGTGATCTATAAATATTTTCATAATAGCTGCGCCCCGCGGTGTTACCCTTGAATAAGCGGTCAAAGCACGTAAGATACAATTAATAAGAACAGCACCCCTAACAGCATTAACTTATTTGGCGATCGTATATGGCGCTGTTCTAAGTCCCACAGAAACAATTTCCGGGATAAAATGTTATGCCTATGTTACTCCACTGCAACTGCCTCGTTGGTCTAGTGGTTAGCATATTTCAACACAGATCACGAGGTCCCGGGTTCGATTCCCGGGTTGGGCAAATCATTGTTAGGTATTGGGTTATACAGTATACTATCAAGAAATTCTCAGTGCTGGCCTGGAGTTGGAAGCTGGCGGTGTTTCACCCCGTGCCTTGGAGAGCACATTAAGCAGTCGGTTCCGCTTAATATCACTATCATGTGACAATAGTCAAAGCCCGCCAACCCGCATAATAGAGCAGCGTGGCGCGTCTAAGCTCTAAATCTCTCTCTATATGCTATGCTGCTATGAGAGAGGAGGCCTGTGCCCAGCTGTGGGAAGTTAAAAAGCTATAGTGGTGGTGGTTACTCTCCGTCTTTTCAACTATCTCTATGCCAAAAATCAAGTCGATTGGTTGCTTAGTTAGGGCTTGAAGGAAGGACAAACAAACACACTTTCGCAGTTAGAATATTAGTATGATACCTACCTATATAATATGATGACCTAATTAATATCAAGTATTCAGATTCATAAGACATCGCATAATATTATGTTACCACACTACCAAAATTTCATACGACTAATATAATAGAGACAGCACTAGGTGTACCTCAGGCGTACTTCTAAATTGCTGGAGCGAGTGGGCAACATTAGCGAGTCCCTTCCACGCATTAATAGCAAGTATTCTTTGACGAAAAGTATTATTTGAAGAATAGACTGTTATGTAAAGACTAACTGGTCTTAAGACCAGTCTGTCTTCGCCTTAAAAATAATCTTGATTTTTTTTAAACAATTTAAAAACTGCAACGTTCAGATTATATTATTATTCTGCGTGATGAATATATTATCGTATTGTCTACATATATTATATTCTACATATTGTTGCCGCAGTTCCATAATAAGGCATATTATTCCGCCTAGCCTGTCCCACATTACTAATTGCTCCCTTTCGTACTACCTTAATGACTTCCCCAATTTTCGACGGAATTCTGTTTCAAAACGAGTCTTGTCTCTATGTGCAGCAACGCTTTGTTCTGTCTTTGCGCGGCTAAGAGTTGAGAAAGGTCTGCGGCAAATGCATTTTTTTAATTAACTTCATTTTAAGACTAACTAGCATCTGCCCGCGGCGTCGTCGCCCGCATCGGTTTTAAACAAATCCCGAGGGATTCGTGGATTTCCGGTTCCCGTTCCCGCTCCTTTTTCCCACCTTTATACCTCCTATCAAGGAAGTTTGCTATAGTAATCTATTGTGATGTGATATTCCTTACTAAGTATACCTACGGTCTACTTTTATATTCTTATTATGCCTTCTATCTACTTTTTAAAAATGTAATGTAGATACACGGTTGTCCACCATCACAATAATTGATAGAATAAAAAAGGAAGGAAGGAAAGTGAAGATAGAAGATGCCTATTCACTCATCTTTTAAAAACTTAAAATACTTAAGCAGCATCGTACCGCAATGCAGGGTACTTGGCGGCTCAGCTTTGAGGTAGAGAGGTAGCTAACCACAACCGAATATCGAATACAATAGAATTCGACGAGAAAAAGTGTAGAGATAATTTTCTCGTGTGTCGCATGTTAGCCCTGCAGCAGCCCTATTCTCTTACTCAGTGGCTAGTAAAAAATGAACTGAGCTTACTTATCTACTACCTATATAAAAATATGTAAGTCGGGTTTTCCTTCCTGACGCTATAACTCCAGAACGCACGAACCGATTTCCACGGTTTTGCATTCGTTGGAAAGGTCTCGGGCTCCGTGAGGTTTATAGCAAGACAGAAAAGAGGTTTTAAGAAAAACACGCGAACAAAGTCGCAGGGGTCAGCTAGTTTGACATATATTTTATATCCATCGAGTATAGCAGCAATGTATATCAAAATAATTCGATGACATTCATTTATAGTGATGATCACTAAGTCAGAGAGTAACCCTCCAGACCTACCACATAAAATACCACAGGGCTCACCACTGCGCCAGTAATTATATATGTACTTTATATACATACTAGAGAATGCCCGCGGCTTCGCCCGCGTGAGTTTCGGTTTTTCACAAATCCCGAGGGATTCGTGGATTTTCGGTTCCCGTTCCCGCTCCCTTTTCCAACCTTTATACCTACTTTCAAGAAAGTTTGCTATAGTAATCTACCTATAGCTGTAGCTATAGATTTCGGTTTTTTCAAAATCCCGTGGGAAGTGTGGAATTTTTCCAGGATAAAAAGTATGTTAGGATAAATAGCCTATGTTATAAGTCAGAGCATAATCTATCTCCATTCAAAATTTCAGCCAAATCGGTTTAGTAGTTGCGGCGTGATTGAGTAACAAACATCCAAACATCCAAACATCCACACTTTCACATTTATAATATTAAGTAGGATAACAATAATAACAAGGTACTCTATATAATAAAGATAATAATAATGATATAATATGATATTTATTATTTATATAAAGTACCTTGAAGTAAGTGCTTACTTCACTCATCATAACGAGACTCATGATAAGATATTCTAGTACCTTAAAACAATGGCTTCGAAGCTGGATCTAATGCTATTAAATAGATCATTAGGGTGTCTAATAGGTATTGGATTTACCATACTGCTCCTCTACATGGGGTATAAATTCTCACGTAGCGAAGCAAATTTGCATTTAAATCTAATTATTATTCGCTCTGTTGTTTGCGAAACTACCTGTTTCACAGAATAGATAATAATCGGATTATAAGAAAAATAAAACTGCTGAACTAAAATAAGTTATATTATAATCTTATATCTTTACAATATAATTGTTTTATTCGTTCTCTATTTCGTCTCAACTAATTATAATTAATTATGAAATAATATTAGAAAATAATTTATATTTACTTAAAACGATTTTATGAAAATAAATTTATCTTTTTTTGCTCCTCACATAAAGCACTTTATTTTTTGAGGTTTGCTTTATTTCTTACAATTTATTCTAAATAATACTTAATATTCATCCGAAAAAATGTTGGCAACCTTATTAACAAGTAAACGTTATTACCTACTCCTTAAAATAAAAACAAACCGAATGAAAACAAAACAAATCAACAGATCGTAGCATCTACTTCATTTTCAAACTAACTAGTCCAACATTTCGTTCATTTTCGCAAGGATTTATTCGTTGTCGAAATTGCTCTCTGAATGTTCTGAAACGTATCTAACATGCTTTAGAGCGAACTGTAGCATTGGCTATTAATGATGATGTAGCGCTTTGAAGCTATGAGGCAATATGCGGACTTATATATTTGAGAATATAGGCAGATAGAATAGAACAGAATAGAATAGAATAGAAAAGTTTTTTATTCGATAAACTTTTACAAGTAGGTACTTTTGAATCGTCAATTGAATCTACCACTGGTTTGGAATGCCGTTCCAACTGAGAAGAACTGGCAAGAAACTAGAAGAAACGATGTTTAATATTATAATGTCGTATCTGATCTCTTGCATGAGTAACTGGCGTTGCTGGCGTCGTTTTACAACAAACAAGACCCATAAAAATTTTAAACTCATCCATTTTGGTTGCGTATGATATCTTATGAGCTTAATAATTTAGAAATCGCTGACATTACAATAGCAGATGCAACCTGCAATATCCTGCAATACAATAATAATATTATTTATTTAATTACTAGCTTTTGCCCGCGGTTTCGCCCGCGTGAATTTCGATTTTTCACAAATCCTGAAGGAATCGTGGATATCTGGTTTCCGTTTCCGCTCCCTTTTCCAACCTTTATACCTACTTTTAAGGAAGTTTGCTATAGTAATCTACCTATAAATATAGATTTCAGGTTTTTCAAAATCCCGCGGGAACTGTGGATTTTTTAGGATAAAAAGCATATGTTTTAAGTCGGGGCATAATCTATCTCCATTCAAAATTTCAGCCAAATCGGTTCAGTAGTTGCGACATTATAGAGTAACAAACATCCACACATTCACATTTATAATATTAAGTAGGATAGTAGGATTTGTGCAAGCATTTAAGTATGCGACATAACTTTATAGGTAGCATTTTTAAAACAGCTCCAGTAAATCGCTATCAGTTTATCCTGATAAGGGTGAAAATGCATTATAGCCATTAGCCGCGTCACTAAATTCTCGTTAAGCTTCCGTTTTACTGCAAAATGTCATTACGAGAGTAGGTATGCTGTTACAAGCTTTTGATACAAGCATGTATAGATTAATAATTTTAGTGTCGGTGAATATAATATCAAAACTCGACGATAATTTCTCATATAATATCTAATTATATAATTATAAATGTAAATATAATACTTGACTGTCTATTTTCCCTTTTCATAAATAACTAATCCGCTTTTACGTTTTGATTATTTACAACTGTTCAAGTAGATTGTAACTCGTTCTACGGGAAAAAAGCTAATCACAAAAAACTTCAAAAAAGACTCAAATCATGGGAAATGGTAATGTCATGTTTGCAATTAGCAATAAATCAAAATAATGACGTAACAAATCAAATATAATAATTTATTAAGTCAGCGGGACACTTTATAATCCCTAGTCATGCCATGTTAAGCATACAGGCTTTATTATTGTAATGTGAAATAAAATATATATGGCCCATACATTTGTGATACCTATGTCTCCGCAAATATTGCGATTTTTCACGAAATATTTAATTTATTAAGAGATCATAAATAATCATTAAATTATCAATGAACTTATAATGGATTTATAATGATACTTTTACTCAAAATAAATGGTTCCTATTCATGATAATATACTTAGCAAACATAATTAACCAATTGGTAGGTAAATATATTTTGATACTTTGAACCAAACATTGTGTCCGGATTTTATTAAATAAAATCCGGACACAATGTATTTTATATATGCTAAGCTAACGGGGCACTTTATAATCATTATATAATAATATACATGCGATGGATTTATAATCGCTTTATCATACTTTCACACAAAATAAATGGTTGCGATTCGTAATACGTCCCCACAGTTAATACAGCTCGTTTAAACTTAAACAGTAATGTTGTTGCCATTTTAAACATGGTCGCTAATTATTATGAGCGTCATAAGAAGTCTCAGAATCACTCAGCAGGCGATGGGAATACCTACTTTCAAGGAAATTTGCTATAGTAGCTATATATACCTATAGCGGTATATATAGCTACTATACCTATTTCGGTTTTTTCAAAATCGTGGGAACTGTAGATTTTTTAAGAATATAAAGCCTGTGTGTAAGTCAGGGCATAACCTATCTCCATTCAGTTTCAGCCAAATCGGTTCAGTAGTTGCAGCGTTAAAGAGTACCAACATACACACACACACACACACACAAACTTTCGCCTTTATAATATAAGTGTGATAAATTACGTATTGTATTTTTACTTAGCAGGAGCATGTATATTCCCATCGCCTGCTGAGTGATTCCGGAAATTCAAGATTCCCTCGGGATTTGTGAAAAATCGAAATTCACGCGGGCGAAGCCGCAGGCAGAATCTAGTATAATAATAATAACGCTCTCGATGCAAGCTAAGCCAAGCATTTTATATAAAAAATTTACCTCGGTCATGCCATATTGCAAAAACCTGCAATAAATAGCTCTATCATAATAAAACACATAAAATAAATGAAAGCCATTCGTGAAATGCGTGTATGCTTTTGTTCTACCACAATTGAACTGAAACTATTAACTGTGTTTAAATATTTAAATTTGAAACAGATGGTGGACATAAAATGGCACTTTTAAAAGAAAAAAAAATTGCATTTGACTTTTTGTATTTGTTATGAGACGAATTATTTAAGACTTGATTCTTTAAAAGCTTCCAGCAATATAACCGAAGCGAGTTGTATTTTTATTCCCTTTACAGCTGTTATCGTATGAGTTCATTTAACCCATTCTTGACCGCCGTACCAATTTGGGAACACTTAATTATTGAGGGTATATAAAAAAAGTATTGATATAAGTTAAACTATTATAGCATTTTTGAGTTGTTGAAAGTGCAGTCATTGAATATAACATAAATCAATTTAGTTATCATCAGTGATTTTTTGGTAATAATCCATCAAATTTCATGATTGAGAGATGTGTGGAGGTATGTATAGTTTTTTAATTATTATATTATATACATAAAATATATCATCGAAAATACTTATCCTTTATCAAATTTGATAAGTTACTAAATATTTACAAACATTTTTAGTTACTTATACTAAGTATATAGAATTACATAGCACTCGAAATATTACTGTACCAATTTGGGTACAATGGCCACAAGTGTAGGACTAAAATACACTTGTGGCCATTGTATGTATAACAATGTTTTTAGATTATCAAGATGAACCGTAGAAGGTGATAAAGTGCCAGCAACAACTTTCGAGGATTAGAGAAAGCCATAAATATAATTTTAGAAGCAGTGACAGCGACTGTTTAGAATACGATTTAGCCATAATTCCACCAGAGTCCAGTGTTGTCACTGATGAAGAAGAGGATTTTTATGACAACCAGTCTCCGTCAAGCTTGCTATATAATGTTCCTGAGAATATACTACAAGAGTCCTGAAAATGCTGCTAAAAAATGAACACAGAGCCAGCCAAATACAAGGGTTTTTTTGATGATTTTTCACTAGTTATGACCTGCTAAATCATTTGCTCCAATAAGATTTCCGTGCCACATCATCCGTGAAAACCGCGAAAAACTAAGAAATTGCCACTACCAAATGCAACGGAAATGATGAAAACCAAGAGTAGAGTTCGATTATAGGTTCGATAAAAATAATGAATGTGTAGTACTAGTCCGCTGGAAAAATACCAGTACTTGCACAATAGCTAGGTACCAATTTTGTATTAACCGGTAGGAAGTGTTCAAAGATGGTGTCCAGAATAAAACAAAAGGCTAGTATGAAGATTCCATATCTGTTCCAAAATTACAAGAAGGGTGGAGTTATGGGCGAAATGGACCAATCAGTATCCCTGTAGAGCATTGGCATCCATGGCAAAAAATGATGGTGACTGTTGTACACTTACATGATTGATATGACCATATCAAATGCCTGGCAATTGCATGTACAATCTAAAGAAGACTATGTATCAATTATTATTTCAAAGAAGTATAGCCAGATTTTATCTCAAGCAATCGACCTAAAGATACTCTGCTCGTCCATCCTCATCAAATATCAAAGGTTTACAACTCGATGGTGCCGATTACGTATCTGAAACGCTTACAAAGCATGTCTGTTGTGTTATTTGCCATAATAGAAGCCTTATTTTAGGAGAATCAATTAGAATAGAATTCAATTAGCTTGCAAAAAATGCAAGAAAATACTTTGTATTGACTAAACTTGTTTTACAAATTTTCACTCTTAAGTGGCCATTGTGCCAATTTGGGAACACGCCTGTAAAATCCTGAAAAATATATTTTTTGTATTTTTTTCTTATTTATTTGTTTCTTTGTGTTACTATTATTTAATAAATAAAGAAATTTCAAAGATTTTCCTGGTATTTTTTGTTTGGCCTCAAATGGGTTAAACTTTTCAGTTTAGACGACAGTTAAGTATCAAGCACTTAAAACTTACAGCAAAAACACAAATTTCAACTTTGTACCAATGTTTACAAAGTTTGAAGGTTTGAAGTAGAAGCAAATTTTCTGCTTGGTCGTTAGTGTGTGGTTTACTGAATCATTACCGTCTGCTTTTGGAGAATTGCCTGCGGTATCTTTTAAAATGAAACTTTGACCGCGACCAGCATTTTATTTATTTTATACTTTAATGTACACCAAAAAAACATACATAAGACGAAAGAAACACATTTTAAAAGATATAGGTACAAATGTTGGCCTTATCACTAAGAAGCGATCTCTTCCAGGCAACCTCGTTGAGGAGAATATAGAAGGGTTTAAGGGTGTACGCTAAAATAAGAGGAAATTAAAAGTATATATATACGAACAATAGACATATAAATACTTACATACGAAAATACATAAAATATACATATACATATGATCTATTACATTAGAAATACATAAAATATACATATTAGACATGTATGATCTCGACAAAATGATATGCGACCTATTATAACTATAAATATTATTACTGACAAAATATATTATGGTCATACATACAATATATTACTTAAGTTGTATTATTTACTTGTTGAAGTATTTGTTACATTGAAATGATTCACCGCGATAGTTCTTGATGATTTATGTGTAATTTTTTTACAGGCTTAATACAATATTTATTTATGTAGGTACATTAAAGTAATATTTGTTACGAGTTCCGTAGATAGCACAACCCGTAATTTATGGTTTCTTTATCAATGTAATAAAATATGAAAATTTTATGAATTGGAATGACGCTAACGATGTGGAGCAATAAACATACCTCGCATATAGATAAATGAAAAAACCATGCAGCGATTCTTATTCATCAAAATGTCCTTTCAACGTTCAGTAGTTGTTGTCCTCATTGCCATACCATTTATTAACTGTTTGAAGCTAATTACTATTTTATCAGATTTCACTAGTGACAATGATATCAACTTTTTTAAACAAACACTGCCATGGATCGTTGATAATATCGGTTCTCAAATTCGAATCAATTATCATTTTAAGGACAGTGGAAAAAATTCAGGACCAAGAAAGTGCGTTTTGTCACAGTTGATAACGAATGCATATCTTCAAGCTACATTCCTAAGCTGTGAAGCAAATGGGAATTCATTTTCAGAATGTATAAAATCACTTCCTATTAATGTGAGATTACTAAATGCCTGCATAAGGTTACGTGTAAACCAATTTGTAAAAACAGCAGACAGGGAATTCCAAAGACATAAAATAGATACTACTCCAGTACTTATTTTACCAAGAAAACTTATAGTATCAAATGAACAGCCGGAAGATATATTGAAAGGTATTTGTATGATGTACCCAAAAAATAAACCTACAGGTTGTGTGAAGCCAAGTTCTTTACCTACAGATAAACCTGGTGAAGAAAATAAAGGCACTAATGAAAAACCTTCGCCGGAACAAAACAAATCTATCACAGAAAAACCCGCAGTAGAAGAAAAAGAAAAATCTACTTCAAAACAATCTGAACTACCAAAAGAAAAAATTGATGAACAGGAAAATGTTTCATCTAATAAAAATGAATCTTCCGACCAAAAGCAACCCACAGAAAAGAGTCCTAATGATTCGAAGGAAAATTCTATTCCGGATGACATCCCAAAAGAAGAGACCAACCTAGATAATAGTCAAAATGCTAACAAAAATCAAGTCTAAGCTAACAATTAACTTCCGGATCATAATATAAAAGTTTGTAATAAAAAGATAAATCAATGAAATACGTCTATAGATAATAAATACCATAAAAAAGAGGAATTTTCAAATTGTGATTTAACAAGTATATTTTTGCGCACATTGTTGTGCAAAAATATAAAGTAAGTAACTATATTTTCCAATATTGAGATTGGACAAATCATAAGATCATATTGTAAACTACGCATTAACTTATTATTTAATAATATTATTATTTAACGTAGTTCGATATGTACTCTAAAGAGTATTTTAGCCATAATAACACCTTAAATAGATCCCTGATAGGTTTGTTTGTTTATTTTGTATAATTAATTTGTTGGGATCGAAGTTTCGATAACAACTTTAGAGGATTAGGGAAATATTGATGATTATATAGTTAAGGGATGGCTTGCGTCTCGAGACAGTGACAATATTATGACAAGATAAAAGGCTTCTTGCGAAAAGCAATTACTTAATAGAATAAATCTTATTAATGACGAGCGGATACCCGCGACTTCGTTCGCGTGGATATTGATTTTAATAATTGCGTGGGAATCATTTTGTTTTTCCTATGCTCCTTTGAGCTTAAACCTTGCTAAAAACTGTTAAAAGTTCACTGGCGGATGTTTAGGTACATCAAAATGTAATCATCCGCCAGTGAAAGTCCCATCAAAATCGGTTCAGCCTTTCGGAGATTAGCCAGTAGTCTTTAAAGTATCTACTTTCTAACAAAAAATGAATGAATGAAATCGGACCACCCGTTAACGAATTACAGCTAAGTACACATTTTGCCTTTCATCCCCTCTCCCAAGGGAACCGTGCTGAATTTCGGGATAAAAAGTATCCTATATGTTACTCCATAGTATTAACTTAAATCATGCCGAGTTTCATTTCAATCCATTCAGTAGTTTTTACGTGATGCGCGCACAAACATACAGACAAACAGACAAACAGACAAAAATTTCAAAAATAGCTTTTTTACGTTCTATTACTTATCCCTAACATCCCCCAGTTATTATTTTGCAAAAATCTTCAATGTACAGATACGGCAATTCTACGATTTTATTATATGTATAGATATAGATAGATTTATTATATGTATAGATAACTTTATAGACTGCTATTACTAGAATGCTAGAATTAACTAGCACGAAAGTTAAAAAGAAAGTAATTTTTTGAATTATCACATAGGTAGTCGTAAACACAATTTTATTGATAACAATTATAATATTTGAAAAGATTTAGGTTTGTTTTACTTAATAAGGTACAGGTATTGTTTTAATTAGAAGCACAATTTTTCTGTCACAGAGGAACTGTCACAGAGGAATTAATGTATTTTTTGTTCTTGCCAGTTTTTAGCCATAAGTAAAACCTAATTATATCATGAAGATGTTCTTAAGTGAAAGATACAGAAAGAAAAATCTTCAAACAATTCACATTACCGCGAATATCTTTACGCCTAAACCCTTTAACGATACTAAAGTAATTCCAAAGATTCCTTGTTTACAGAAAAAGTTTAAGAAAATAGGTTTTAAATGTAACGGTATAAGATTGGATTTCGCATGTTACTTGCGCAACTTGTCAAAAAGAATGCGGAAGTCTTTACCGAAAACTCCCAGCTGAATGTTTCAAGGAAAATAATTTAGCCTGTGTTACTTTGTAATGTTATGTATTAAGTCCTATTTCAAATAAATATCCGTTTTTCCAAGGCGACCACGCGGCGTCAAATATTTAATACCAAGTCTTGACCACCCAAAAGTAAGATATTGTCCGCGGCCGACTAGTGGGCAACGCAGTCCACCGAGTAGCATGCGAGCCGAATTTGATCTGAGTTCACGACAGCAACAAGTGGTCCACTTATTAGACCTACCCTCCTTGCACTTAAAAAAAAATTGAGAATTGTATTGTACACAAACTGCCTCGTTCGTCTAGTGGTTAGCGTATTCGACTGCAGATCACGAGCGCCCGGGTTCAATTCCCGGGTCGGGCAAATAATTGTTAGGTATTGGGTTTTTCTGTCAAGAAATTCTCAGTGCCAGCCCGGAGTTTGTAGCTGGCGGTGTTTCACCCCCGTGCCTCGGAGAGCACGTTAAGCAGTCGGTCCCGGTTATTATCACTATCATGTTACAATAGTCGTTAAAGCCCGCCAACCCGTATTGGAGCAGCGTGACTGGTATAAGCTCTAAATCCCTCTCTCCTATGAGAGAGGAGGCCTGTGCCCAGCAGTGGGACGTTAAAGGGCTGTAGTGTAGTGGTGGTGGATTGTACACAATAAAGCGCATACTTATTTCAATAGTTTACTTTGAGTCGAATAGGTGTTGAGTCGTAAAGCAGTGTAACGGCCTTTTAACTGGTATAAATATTAAGGGCCTGTTTCACAACCTTCTAATAAGTGTCGGATAGCTTATTCACAACTTTTGTCTTTGTCTCTTGACGTAAGTAAGAAAGTGACAAAACTTACGTTTAAGCTATCTGACACTTATATAAAGGTGGTGAAACAGGCCGTTACAGTTATAAAAAAGTTACAGAAACGTTAGGTGGACTTACGGAAGCTATCCTAAATCTGGTACAGGGTAACTATTATTTTATTTAAAGGCTTTCCAGACGCCACCAACGGAGCGGTCATAAAACGCACACAAAAGGACGCATTTACATTTTGGGCACTTTGGGTACATGCTTTTCATTTTTCAGAGTAAATAATTCGTGCGCGCGCCCGTTTGCGACGTATTTTCAGCTCTACGTAGCGGTTAAAAGATAAAAGAAAAAACGGCCTTTTAATCTTTTTAATGGAACCATACAATAAAAAATAACATTGTACAATACACATAAAATTTGCAATAATTTAAATAGTCTCTACTACTCTTTACTTCAATAAACTCATATTTACTACTAGATGATGCCCACAGCTTCGCCCGTGTGGATTTAGGTTTTTAAAAATCCCGTGGGAACTTTTGATTTTCCAGAACAAAAAGTAGCTTATCTGTAGAAACCCGTCCCCAAAATGGAAAAATCCCGTGGGATCCCCACGATTTCGGAAAACAATTCCTTACAGCATCAGGGTTGAGGAGTTGGATATGTATACCTACTCGAGTTCATTTAACGATAAAGTCTTTAATTGGTACCCCCAATATCAATTTAAATAACCGAAAGTTTCTAAAACCCATTAGTTTTGGGGATCAGCCTACAGCATCAGGATTGAGGAGTTGGAATCCAATTTTTTTTATAGAACAGGGTCGCAATGTTTCTCTATCGATTAAAAAAAAAACTACGCAAATCGGTTCAGAAATCTCGGAGATATCGGTGTACATAGGTAGAAAAACACAACGCCTCCTTTTTTGAAAGTCGGTTAGAAAAGTAGCCTATGTTACTCCCTGGTTAATTCTCTACTTGTATGTGAAGGTCCCGTCAAAATCGGTTCAGCCGTTCCGAAGATTAGCCCGTTCAAACAGACAGACAGACAGACAGACAGACAGACCGACAGACAGACAGACAGACAGACAGACAAAAATTTTAAAAACGTGTGATTCGGTTATGGTAGCGTTCAAATAACCATATTATGAGCTTAATATGAGGTAGTTATTTCGATATTACAGACAGACACTTCAATTTTATTTATTAGTATAGAGTATAGATATAGATTTACTATTTACGCTAATGTAAGCTTAAAATAACTCTACTTAATAGCCAATAAATACTTATTTCTTTGTTGTTAAAACCATATTGTCTCAAAAAGGCTCACCTGAATAATTCTATCATCTTAATAGAAACAAGATAATTTATAGATCTATCCCGTCAAAGCGAAATCTCTAATGTAGATTGGCAGGTTAAATAACAACCTATTCGTATTTATACCCGTAAGTTCAAAGAGGATGCTTTCGAGTTAGCCAAAATACTATTATACAGTTGATAAATTAGTTACTAGGTACTATTAATTATTATTGATCAAATGTAAAATTGATCTCCCAAAACAAATGGTACGGCAGCCCTGGAACAAAATTTTTTGTGATTAATAAGAAACTGAATTTTCGTGAGCAGGTTCGTTTCGACGAGACGAACTACTTTTTTATCTATGAAAATTCTCGATGGAGGTAGCTAATCGAGTGGGGAGGAGTTAAAAATTTCGATTCGCTCAGGTGGGAAATCGTTCCACTAAATTTGTAGGACTATGTAGCCATTTCATTATACAATTATTTACTAAGCTGCATGAAAAATCAGCTAGTTATTAATAAAGTTTAATCATTTTTATAACCTCAATATTTGGAAATATTCGGTGTGGAGAACGCTGTAGAATATTATTAATAACTAACTGATTTTTTGTATGCAGCTTAGTAAATACTTGTATAATTAAATGGCCATATAGTCCTACAAATTTAGTGGAACGATTTCCCACCCGAGCGAATCGAAATTTTTATCACCTCCTCACTCGAGTAGCTACCTCCATCGAGAATTTTCATAGATAAAAAAGTTGTTCGTCTCGTCGAAACGAACCTGCTCACGAAAATTCAGCTTGTTATTAATCACTAAAAATTTTGTTCCAGGGCTGCCGTACTAAAAATATCTTAAACATTTTTCAATTTACCGATGTCTGTATCTCAAAAATTGGCCCACGCGTCAGGTGACCACTGACAACTGACTACTGGCGCTTATTTAGCCCACGAAGGCACGCGGCTAAGCCTAGTAATAGAGAAAGGCAACAGCGATCTTTTATGGGCATGGTGCCCAAGACACTCATGGGCACCATGCCCATAAACGATCACTTGGATGGTATATATTAGGGGTTAAAGTATTAAATTGCCGATTTGTACTGAAAAATAAAAATTCGTTTGTTTTTAATTTAACACATTTATTTAATCAAAATAATTACCATTATTATCTATACATTGCTGCCACCTAATAGGAAGCTCATTAATGCCTTTGCGATAGAACTCTGGTGATCTAGATTCGACAAACTGTGTGAAAGCATTTTGCACTGCCTCCTGAGAAGAAAACTTTTTATAACGCAGAAAATTGTCCAAATCACGAAAAAAATGGTAGTCCGTTGGAGCAAGGTCTGGCGAATACGGAGGGTGACGAATGGTTTCTAATTGCAGTTCCTGTAGAGTTAAAACGATTTCTCGTACTGTATGAGGTCTCGCGTTATCATGGAGCAATAATGGTGAAGATCGATTCATAAGTCGGGGCTGTTTCACTGCTAGTTTCGCTATCATTGTCCAGAGTTCGACGCAGTAGACATGTGCCGTTATTGCTTGACTAGATCGGAGAAAGCTATAGTGAATAACACCACGCTGAGACCACCAAACAGTTACTATTACCTTTTTATTGGTAAGCTTTGCTTTAGGACACTGTTGCGGCGTTTGACCTGGGGTCAGCCATTGCATTTTCCGCTTACGATTATCGTAAAGAATCCATTTTTCAGCACATGTCACAATTCGATCCAATATTCCTTCATTTCTGTATCGATTCAACAAGGCAACGCAAGTTTCAACACGCGTTTCTTTCTGTCAGTCAAATCATGAGGCACCCATTTTTCATATTTTTTTATTTTATTGATTTGACGCAAATGGGTCAATATTGTTGGTAAGGTAACGTTAAACCATGCCGCTAATTCCTGGGTAGTTTGGCTCGGATCGGCTTCCACCACCTCTTTCAAATCATTGTTATTCACCTGTGTGGGCGGTCTTCCACGTGGTTCGTTCTTCAAATCGAAGTTTCCACCACAAAAGCGTTTAAACCAAAATCACTCAGTGCGTTCATTAGCAGTCGCCTCTCCAAACGCAACATTAATATTGCGAGCTGTTTCTGCCGCGTTAGTTCCGCGTCGGAACTCGTATTCAAAAATCACACGAATTTTCGAAGTATCCATCTTTATTGTCTAAGCTGAATAAAAAAAACAACTGAAAGTTGATAATCGAATGTTGCACATTTTTTAAAAGAAGAACTACATAGGTACCGTATGAAAAAAGTTTCACTCAAAAATCTCAAACCATGAAGGTTCTATGTCAATTCGAAGTACCTATTACAATAAAACGGCAATTTCATACTTTAACCCCTATTATTTTCTGTGAACATTAATTTTTTCAAACATATTTTTTTTTTAATTTAGACTATTTTTATTTAATAATACTTTGACTATAATATCTGTGGAAAAAATCTTATAAAATCTTTCTTTCTTTGTCTTTAAATAGGACATAAAATTATTAATGCGTAGAATAATTCAGGATTTAATCTTATTTCTATGAAAAAAATTGTGCTGAGATAGAACGGAGATTGTAAATAAATAATAATTATTCTTTTCTTGTGGAAAGCGCTTTGGTTTTGTATCCACTTGAATCTCTACGCTAAGTGTACGGCCTTGTTATCGAAGTTAAAGCGTTTCCATCTCGACATCAAAAGAATCTCTTAAAGACTATTATGTCAGTCTACATCGTAAAGCCTGAAATACACTGTAGATTATATTGTCTGTCCAAGCATTATTACTTTCAAATATACAATAAACCTTCTCATGAGGTAGATAAATGTAAAAATTGGAATATCTTTTATAGTCGACACCTAATAAGAGTGATATTAAGCAGCAAAATAATTTGTTAATTCATGAGACCAAAATGACTATGAAACTTTTTTTTACTCGTACTTAACTAAGTTCACACCCTTTTTCTGACACTGTTTGCTAAAATGGGGTGGAAAAATGCGTGAGCAGAGTAAAAATAAAATTCTCAATTATGCCAACTGCCCACTAGCAATAAAACTAGCAGCTAGTCAGCTATGGCAAGTCACTTCCACTGTATCAATTTCCGCAAGTATTACCTACCTTTATCCACCCACTGATATTCACTTCGGCAAAATATTTCTCATGACGTTACTTGCTAGTGGCCACTTCGCATTAGACTAGGCAAAACTTACAAAATTTTTTAGCTGCAAGTAGTGTGAGTTAATCACAGCTGGAATCTGCGAATTAGTCTAGTGGACACTTTGCTTTATGCCATTATCTGAGCTTAGTAATTAATGGAGGCTTTTACGATACCTATCGGTTATCCTAAAATATCAAGTTCCAATCGATTTCGTCCGTTCGTCGCCCCAATACAAAACAACACCTAGGGGTGGAAACCGATCGTGTCTAAACCATTACAAAACAAACATCTCTACGTTTTTGGTGATTCAAGAGATCGAAAAGAAAAAAGTTTAACAAGTCAAAGCGAGGGCCATTGAATTTAAAGGCCTTAGAATTGTCTTAAATATAGAAATACAGTGATCGCCATGGTTGCGGTAAAGAGGAAAAAAATAAAAAAAATAAAAGTACCTTATAGGTACCTACCTACTTTTAATACATTTGTATTTTGTATTAAACAGTCATATAGGGCCATATATTATTCCCTATTAATATAGGGACTTGAGCAAGATTTACTATCGGATCATCATCTGATAGAAAATAAAATATTTCTAGTAATGGACCTCGATTGAAAAATTTAAACAAGTTTTCTAGAATACATGTTAAAAAATGTTAAAATAATGGTTTCTCTACTACGTCAATATAATATTATAATCAGTACATGAATTATTATCAGTATAGGTTTATTCCGTCCAAGCGTACCCGAAAGGGGGTGCAATGTGCAATCATTTTGCCGCAATTCTACTTTAGTTTTTGTTCAGTCACGCGTTCAAAAATTCATAAAAATCTAAATTATTTATTTCATGTAGGTCATGAGGTTCATGATAAGTCGAGACTCTACCACCGGTTCGAAAAGCAGATTCTGCTGGGAAGAGCAGATAAGAAACTCTTGACTCGCCGAAAAAGTGTTTTTCAACGTCTATATTAATATCTTTATTTTAAATGCCAAAGGAAACAGCACGTTAATTTGATCAAGCAACGGAAGGAAGGGCGGTCCTTTCCCGCCCTAATGTTAAAACGACTCAATATTTAATTTGGTCCCCAAGACGAATGGTTTCCGTCGCCATTACAATTTCACCTGTTGCAAACACTCCATAATGACTCTATTGGATATAGATTAATAAAGGAATTTCGAGATTTTTCCTTATAACTTGTTGTAGATTTATCTGGTCAATTGAGGGAAAAGGGATCATCCCTTTTCCCTTTCTCGGTCGGCTTTCTCAACGTAATTTTGTAAAAGACGATATTGTCACAGGTTTGAATAGGGGTTTATAAATGAGTATGTTCCAGGCAACCGCTTTAGCGCGCGAAAAGCTAATTCAACCTCAGTTTGTGCAGAACTTCCTTCCAAAAAAGTCGTTTTTGGAAGGTTTAAATATACACGTGATTCTCAAGAAAATTTAGGTTAATTAATTTCACAAAATCGTAGAACTCTATATCAAGATTAATAAAATACCTAATTAGATTAATCATTTCTATGAACAAAATTAATGTAACTGTGTAACTACAATAAATTCTAAAAGTGTTATGAAAATGTCAGGCGAACGGTTAGTTAAACAGGCTCTGTTTTATTTCATAGTACTACCGTGTACAGTAGTACACGGCACGACCGAGACTTGTAAACGTTGTGAACCGTTGTTTAGTTATATTAATTTTAGCCCGCTTACTGTTCATTGTTTGAAGTACTTAAATAAATAATTCACATGCAACTAAATATGAACCGTGTTACACTAGCGAGGCCTTGAAACAGATATATTACTATAATTAAATTAACCTTTTACTAACCTGAAAGGGATATAGCAAATAAACCTATAGTTGACTGTCAGATCACAGTCAATGGTAATTATGTAATCGAATTAAAAAAGAGACTGTTTATAATCTAATGTAAAACTACGGGTACATACCACGATAAAAATGTTTGTTTGTTTGTCGATATTTCGATCCAGTTACAATATTTAGTTGTTTATAATATTGGAAGGGGGTTAAATTTTTATTATTATATCAGTATTATTGAATTACAGTAGCGTCCTTTCAGCGATATTATTTTACTGAATACTGACAATGCTGTTTTTCCGCATTTTTTTAACATCATGTTAATAACAGGACCATATTACATATTCATGAAAAATATAAACCGGGGACAGGTAATTAGGCGGCCGACGTTAAAGTAACTTGATACTTTATGAAAAGGGGACAATATTAAAGCGGAACATAAAAGTTCCCGTTTGTAATTAGCAACACTCCAGGAAAGGACACGAGCGCTTAGCACAAATGTGGTTTACTTAAACATTTTATATCATGTACTTTTTTACGTTTAGGCTCAAATAATTCAATTTATGTGAAAATGTCGCTAGAGCATTGGTCCATGCGGTCTATGCCATCAGCTAAATCACTCATAATTATGCCGATGACTAGCAGGTGCCCATTATCGTCCGTCCCTAAATTTGGCTTACGGACGGACATGGCAATACTACTACGACATGTAGACATGCTGTAGATGTGCTACGACTTCGTAGGCATGTCTACACCAACTAACAAGTTTTGATACTTTTCAATAAACCTTGTCATAAGCAAGTCATGTAATGTTGGTGTTGGTGTATTGGTGTTTTTGTATTACAATTGTTGTTGTTGGTTGTTCACACTTGGTATTGTTGTATTAAAATTGTTTCAAGACGTTGCGGAACGGGTCACGATTATGGACTAGTCCTAATCACTAATAAATAATTTACTTAAAAGTATAATTTGTATCCCATTATCGATTTTTGCGATATTTTTTTTTCTGAAAAATGCTATTGACAGCCACTATTTAACATTAGGTATTCTTTGCGAAGTAGTTAACAGTATTTTGAAGAAAAGGAAAATAATTAAACCAGGAAAATAAACACCTGCTCTTAAAAATCTCCAAAAATAGTCAAATAATTTAGAAACATGGAACAATTTAGACCTTTTCCATGAAAGCCAACCACGAATATATTAATTTAATTTAGGGATTTTAATTATAAGCTAAGATTGAATAAATTCAAGTCCTTTCCGGACGACTGGGATAAACCCCGCCTTAAAAGCACCTTTAGAATGTGTTGAGGCCTTTTATTATGTAAAATAGTAGTATAATTTAAGCTCGCCTTGCCCGTGTGAATTACGACGATCTTTTGGTACCCATATTGAAAATCACGTATTGTTTAGGCTCAATGATTTGTTTGTGAACCTTAGAGCCTCTATAACTTTTGAAATTAGGTACATAATATTTTCACCGAAATCTGTTAAGCATCACCACTTTGTCTGTGAGAAATCATTCTAGATGACAAGAGCCCCGTTGCATGCAGAACTATTGTGCCTAAGCTTTCTTTACCGGTTTTTCACTGTGTGTGCAACAAAGTATTTATTCTAAATAAATAAAAAATTATATGACTGACTGAGTTACTAATGAGTGTCTAAAAAATTTTATTGACTTTGATTGGTTGATATTATATTCAATCACGAATCAAACTCCGTTTGTAGCGCGGATCTGGAGTGCGCTAGACTTCTGTAAGTAAAGATTTAATTCCAATTTAATTCGAATGTTGCTTAAAATTTGTAGTTTAGTTATAGTTTAATATCTATTAGTCCACGCTTAACAATATAAATATCATGATAACGTTTTTTGACGTGATAACGTCTTATAAATTGACGAACGCCGGCTAAGTACATCCACGAAAACGCATGACTCGTTGTCACGTACCGCGGAACGTAGCGCGTAGCACCTAGCGCGTAGTACGTAGCGTGGAACGTAGCACGTAGCGTGAAACTAAGCGTTCGGTTTGTGACGCATCTATCTCTTGTTTTCTTATGACGTTATCACGTAAAATTATCGTCCGTAAATCGACTCTATAGACAACCAATTTTTTTTATAGTATTTTGTCTGTCTCACAGGACACTTAAGAAACACGAAAAAAGTTACAAAACTATACGAAAAACTTGAGAAAATAGAAAAACCTAGTAGGTAATTGAATACGGTAAATGTAGACAGAGGCCTAAAAAGCCAGCAAGTAGATTGAAACAACTAAATATTTAATTTGGTTCTCGTAACGGTTGGCGTCCAATACCATTACACTTTTACCTTTTGTGGATTGATACATTACATATAAAATTCCATTACAGTATCTGATAGATCTGGTAACAACTGCGTTAACAATTTGGCTGGTTGGCAGGTGATGGAGTTCTATTGAATTTTAGACCACGTACCCGCATTTTTATAAAAATACGACTAGGCACATAGCTAGAAATATTTTGCAAGAGACACAAAGGTGATAATTTTTTAAACGCTAAGTTAAATTTTTTACTTAGCGTTTAGCTTTAAACTTAATTTACGAAACTCTAAAAATATTAAAATGATTTACAGCGAAGTTTGGTCTACGCTACTCGAACTTTACGAAAAAGTTTAAGCTTTTTTAAGCAGCTATAAGGTTCCGTAGTTCAACGAATTCTTTGCCATCAAGTTCTGAAACGAAGTTAAATTGGCATCGCATAGTATCGCCAAGTTAACGAAGATTAGTCGTAGATTTATTCGTAAGTTAAGACCTAGAATTAAGGCGAAAGTTTTGAACAATTTATTTTAAACGATTAACTTTGAAAAGGGACGTTCACGACGTGGCTGGCATTGGAACTTGGGACCCTGAGCGATTAACAGATTTGAAACCATAAAAGCTTAACTATCAAAATGTTTGCAAGCAGTAGATAGAATTTTCCCCTTCCCGCTCCATTTTCCAATCTTTATACCTACTTTCAAGGAAGTTTGCTATAGTAATCTACCTACAGCTGTAGCTATAGATTTCGGTTTTTTTTCAAAATCCCGTGGGAACTGTGGATTTTTCCAGGATGAAAAGTATATGTTAAGTCACGATATAATCTATCTCCATTCTGAATTTCAACCAAATCGGTTCAATAGTTGCGGCGTTAAAGAGTAACAAACATTTCGAAAAAATCACTTTCGCCTTTATAATATTAGTGTGATTGCGGTTGAATAACAACTATTAAAACGTAGTAAGGTACTTAAGCGTACCGTGGGATGACTTCAATTCCATATTTTATAGCTCCTTAGAAATAAAAATACGTGTTTGTCTATCCATCCTTTATATAATCGCGTATCACATAAAGGACGGATAGACAAACACATATTTTTATTTCTAAGAAAATAAATCATGACACTTTTCATCCCTAAAAAAGTTCACACGAGAAAGAAGGCATCAGCTAATGATGAAAAAATAGTTTTTAAATGGAATCCGTTCACCTCTGCACTATCCTCACAGTAGATATTCATAAACTACCTATGTTCACACATCATTACCTTAACTAGCAACCATTAATTTGCATATTTTGTACAGCAGGCCATGTTGTATGCCAAACTGATAACATCTCTATGAGGGTCAAACTATAATGCAATAGGTTTATGGGACAGGCTGCAATTACTGTAGTTGATTCAAACAACTAAGCATTGTACACTTTGAACGGGATTATATTCGCATGGTTACCGTAGGTATACTTTCTTACAGCACTAGAAGCGAAAAGTTGACTGACGAACAATTAATATCGTAGCGGGACATACATCTTTGCCGTTATGATTCTCTTCGTACCACCAAATACATACATCGCTAAAACTGTACAGGTTTTTTTAATTTTTTTTATTCAACTACAAGTTAGCCCTTGACTGCAATCTCATCTGATGGTAAGTGATGATGCAGTCTAAGATGGAAGTGGGCTAACTTGGAAGAGGTATGTATATCCCTGATCGGTTTCTACACGGCATCGTACCGGAACGCTAAATCGCTTGGCGGCACGGCTTTGCCGGTAGGGTGGTAGCCAGCCACGGCTTAAGCCTCCCAGACAAAGGTTTATGTTCAGAGTACCCGTCGGTATAATCATTTTCCGAGATTAAAAGATGCACAACGTCTTATGTCACGATCTGTTTAGACAGACAGACAATCTTTTGAATTTATGATATTAAGGGCCCATTTCTCCACCTTCTGATAAGTGTCGGATAGTCTAAACATAAGTCTTGTCTCTTTCTTACTTTATGTCAAGTGACAAGACAAAAGTTGTGGATAGCTATCCGATACTTATCAGAAGGTGGTGAAACAGGCCATAAATATAGTTTATTTATATCTACTAATTTAGGCCTATTATCATATTATCATTCGTACCTGAATTATGTAAGTTATGAAACCTCAAATTATTTAAAAGTTGAGCGGTATAGGTAGTTAATTGGAAATAATTATTGCGTTCCACATTCAAACGGAACACAATCGGATTTCAAAGTAATTAATGACCGTCAGATGGCGTTGACCGCAGCTTGCCCAGTTTACCATTTGAATTAATTAAACTGTACCTTCAGTGGCACGTTCCTTCAAGTTTTTCAAAGAGCGTTTGTTGTCCGTAGGGCTATTATTTTGCTAACAATTAGACCCCCGCGCTTCATACGACACCCGTACGCCTTGTCAGACAATACTATCTAGGTAAACTAGGTTATACACAATAACTGAACTAGGTATATACTAATTAATCAACAGTTCTGAGAACGGTGGTATCCCTTCACTATATTGCGTGCAGAAAAGGATAGCAATAGGTACCTACTTGTAGAAATGTCAATTAGTAATTTTCACCGTTATTGTTAGATAACTGCTACAAGTTACAAACCCAAGGAATACAAAAGTATAGAAACCTTACTAAGTGGAATACGACAGTAAGATTTTTTCTTCCATTCCCGCACAATGCACATAGATTGAGCTATAGTGAGATAGAGGAATCTAACGAACTATTAGTATGACATGACGTCACATTTACTTTCATAGTTCATACAAAGGTCCATAAATGGTATTCTGGTCGAGAAGCACGTCGCAATAACATTTCACTAATCCTTCAATAGCCGCAAACTGGACAAAGGTTAAACAAGTAGCAATTCCAGACTAATTCTAATGGCATGACACGGTACAAGCCAAAAACAATCTACCAGAGTTATTAATGGTCAACAGATGGCGTTGACCGTCTATTGTAACACGATGTAGTTAACATTGGCAAGGTATGGGCTGGCCAGTCTCGTTATTTGATGAATTATGACTTACCAGCTAGACATAAAAAAACATTAATTATATTATTATTGAACGTCACAGCTAATAGTTTTTTTTATCATTCAGTCATCAGTGGATTTGTGAATTGATTTTGTTAAATATCCGAAGGTACCTTCTCTATTATATACCTTCGAAAGCAGAGATTGAGAGGCCATCTTCGATGTATGTGAGAACCTTCCTAACGATGACGCCCGGCTTAGTTTAAAGGAGGGCAATTACAATGGTTACGAGCTAACTTGAATGCGAAAAGGCCTGCTAGTGTTCACACAATTTAAATGAAAATTCCTCATAATGAGCTTTAAGTACAGGTTCATTTTATAATGTAGACTAGCTGATGCCCTCGACTTCGTGGACGTAGATTTTAACTATAGGTTTTCCGGGATAAAAAGTAGCCTATATCCTTCTCCAAGGTGTACTCTATCTCTGTACCAAATTTTGTTAAAATCGGTTCAGCGGTTTAGGCGTGATGCCGCGACCAAGGAAAATACGGATTCATTTTTATATATTGTATAGATAGATATAATATGTTACGGCTAAAGCCGAAGTGTGTTTGCACCTAGAATAAGGTTTTAAAAAAATCTCTTTTCCCTGTGAGAGCTATTATTCGGGACTTGTCCGTTTCTAGGATGCGAACTACCACATTGATCTTATCGAACAGTTCAATGATCCGTGAAAAGTTCACATAGATACCTACCTACAGACAGATAATATAGACACTTTGAAAATATACTAGATACTAGGTTTTGCCCGCGGCTTCGTCCGCGTGAATTATGGTTTTTCACAAATCCTGAGAGAATCGTGGATTATTGGTTCCCGCTCCCGCTCCCTTTTCCAAACTTTATACCTACTTTCAAGGTAGTTTGCTATAGTGATCTACCTATAGCTGTAGATACAGATTTCGGGTTTTTCAAAATCCTGCGGGAACTGTGGATTTTTCCAGGATTAAAAAGCTTATGTGTTAAGTCAGGGCATATTCTATCTCCATTCAAATTTTCAGCCAAATCGGTTCAGTAGTTGCGACGTTATAGAGTAACAAACATCCAAACATCTAAACATCTAAACATCCAAACATCCACACTTTCAGATTTATAATAAGTACTAGCCGACCCCCGCGACTTCGTCCGCCTGGATATAGGTTTTATATAGGATCGGATTGGATCCCATAATCATTTTTTGTACCTAAACTAAATGTAGCCTGTTACTCCTTATAACATTGAAAGTTCCATTAAAATCGATCCAGCCATTTCGGAGATTAGCTGGAACAAATAGACAGACCGACAAACATTAATTTAAACGCACGCCAGTTTAAAATAAGCCGTACGTACAAAGATCCGGGTCCCAAGTTATCGGAACCCAATAAATGCCTGTCATTTCTAAACTAAAAAACCTATGACCTTGAAATATTTACGGGACAATACTTAAAGTACTACCTTTCTAACAAAAAAAGAATGAGTGAAATCGAATAACGCGTTAATGAATTACAGCTAAATACACGTTTTAACTTTCATCCCCTCTCCCAAGGGAACCGTGCTGAATTTCGGGATAAAAAGTATCCTATAACCTACCTCGGAGTATAAACTCAAATCGTACCAAGTTTCATTCGAATCCATTCAGTAGTTTCGGCGTGATGCGCGGCCAAGATACAGACAGACAGACAGACAGACAGACAGACAGACAGACAAAAATGAAAAAAATTGCAGTTTTGGCTTCAGTATCGATTATAGAGTGCCCTCCGATAAAAATTTTCAAAATATCTTCAATGTACAGAATTGGATCTGTTACAGTTTTATTATATTATAGATAGATTAGTAGGATAAGTATATACGGATCAGGCTTTGTGTAGATACTTTGGTACTCAAGTCGTTTCAAAACACGGTAGAGCCTTGATAGAGCCAATATAAAATATTCAGGCGGCCCTTTCGCAAACCCGTCCAAATCATTAGCATCGCTTTATGACGTCCTAAAATAACTTTACCTTGAGGCTTGTGACTGAACAGTGGCGACTGACATGCATAGCTTATTCAGTAAGGGTTGACAAATAGAAAAATGTACGTCGGTTTTTGGTTACAAAAACCTGAGCGTTTTTACTTTTTTTAATCGATGACAAGTTTTAGCCCTCGGCTGTAGGTAATGTCACAATGCGCTCTAAAATGCGAGCTAAATTCAAAGAGATATGGCGATCTCATTGAACACAATAATTTTACGGAACATAAATCATGGGGTAGGTATAAGTGGCCCAAATTCCACCTATGTGGCCAAAGTCAACCCGACCTGCGCGCGGTGCACCCTGCCAATATGCTAACGAGGCCCTGACGCTATCAATCCCCTCTACGGGCCGTTGTGCCTGATACCACACAACTTACTCTAGATGGTATCACCGCTTTGTGGTAGGATTCTACCCCGAATCCGCATGGCTAGCGACCACACTTCAGTACTTCAGTAATCTGCCGCAAAGCATCCGATGCGTTCCGGCAGAGAGCTGAATAGCCAGTCCCCTTCCTTAAAAGCCGGCAACGCATTAGTGGTCCCTCAGGTGCTGCTAATGTTCATGGTTGACGGTAATCACTTAACATCAGGTGACCCGTTTGCTCGTTTGCCTGCTATTATTATTAAAAAAAAAAACAAAAATTATTATTTACGACCAAGTTTGTTCTATGCTATTCGAACTTTAGGGTAAGTTTTCAGCGTTTTTTTCAGCGGGTAGGATTGCGTTGTTTAGATATACTTCGTTTGTATTCCATGCGCCTTGTATGTTAGTTTAATTAAAACCATAGCCCTAATTATGTTAGTATCACCCTGATCACACGCAACGTTAAAATGCTTGGAGGCACTTCGTCTTTGCCGGTAGGGTGCTAACATCGCACGGCCATGCGCCATATCTCAATCAGACCAGAGTAGAGTCAAAATTGAAATATTTTGAAATATTTTAAATACCTCATTGCCGGGCATCGAAAGCAGGCGCTACTAAGTTTTAAGACCCCGACCCCGAAGGTCGTTAGCAGCCTAAGGCTGGGCGTACATTCGACCCAGAATTTAACCCCAATTGCCTCATGATTATTAATTTTTAATCTAGGTATACTTAGTACTCGTAATGTTAAAATTATTATCTTTTTTGTGCAACCGTTTTATCTCTGGTAACATTAAGAAAAGTCAGAATTCCACGGAATTATAAATCAGAGTTATAGTAGTCAGAGATAAGTTTAATTTTTTGTAAAATATTATACCTAGGACAAAATGTTTGTAATTTTCTTTTTGTTAATTTGCGGTGCTGCACTTAACCCTTTAATGTGATAGCCTCTTTAACAATCACGAAATAAGTGAACTTATTAGACACATTACCTGTGATAGCCCAAAGCTCCCTGAGACATTCTTCCCTCGAGCGCTGGATTGCCGACCGTTTCTGCACCTCCGGCCCCGACTCCAAGTACTCGAATAGCAAAGCACCGAGCAGTACGTATATCACCACCAACACAACCAGACCCACTTGCGAACACACGACCCTTCGGCAAAAAGAGACCACCCGTCGAAACGCGTTCGGCCTGTCGCGTCCGTCCAATGACAGCTCAGAAGACATCGTTCGAAATTCAAAATTTAAAATTCAAAAGAACTCCCATCGCTCACGCTACGGAAACTTTTCTTTCCTGTCTACATTTTACATTTAGTTTTTTTTTATTAGGTATGGCAACTGATTGTATCTACGGCTTTACGATCGACAGCCACGGAAAGTTTTTTTTTATTTTACTTTTGTTCACTCTACTTTTATGATTGGTAGTTATATATCTGCTTTATTATTTTCCACCTGAAACAATAGAGAAACATTATTTTAATTATTAAAAAAAAAATGGTTGTCTGTAAAGTCGATTTACGGAGGATAATTTTACGTGATAACGTCATAGGAACACAAAGAAAGATAGATGGGTCACAAGCCGAACGCTTAGTTTCGTGCTACGTGCTACGTACCGCGCTGCGTGCTACGTGCTACGTACTACGTTCCGCAGTACGTGACAATGTGGCCAATTCTGTTTTACACAATCTCTAAACCTAAACTAAATTGACAGGTTTAAAAATAGTGCTATCCCCTTCAGCAGGGAGGATTGTGAAAGAGACAGGAATATATTTAGACCTGTCATTTTAGTTTAGATTTAGAGATTGTGTACAAAAGAATCGCCCACAATGTCATGCTTTTTTGTGCATCTAGCCGGCGTTGATCGATTTATAATACGTTATCACGTCAAAAATAATCTTTAAGATTTAAGACGAAATTTATCATATAAATGCGAAAGTATGTCGATAAATCGATCTTGGAAGAAACTAGACTCAGAAATCCTGGGAACGGATGAACAACGAATTAAATCCACGCGGAAAAAGTCGCGGGCATGAGTTATTACAAAATATCAAGGGCCTTTTTCACCACCTTCAGATAAGTGTCGGATAGCTTATTCACAACTTTTGTCTTTGTCACTTGACATAAAGTATAAAAGTGACAAAACTTACGTTTAGGCTATCCTATCCGGTACTTATCTACGGTACCTTCCGGTACAGAAGGTGGTGAAACAGGCCCTAAAAGTTCTTTAAGACAACCACGAATCAGGCATTTTACCTAAGGATATTAGGTAAAATGCCTGATTCGTGGTTGTCTTAAACGGTAATCGAACCCGTGATCGTGTTAGGTACTAGTGTGCTACATACAAAAATATGCAGTAAAATTAATTGATTACGTATGAAGGTTTAAAAAGAGTTTTTAAAAAGGGAATTTAATGTTATCTTACAGTATTATTTTTTAAATATCGCTAAATTATCTTACCTACCAAAACTAATAGCTAGTTTAGTCCTACAGTTGTTTTAGAAGGAAGTACAAATTCAAAACTACACCATAACTTCACTCCTACGATTAAAGATAAGCATAAACCTATTTTTATTACAATAAATATATACAAAATTAAACCACTTTTTACTTATTCAGGAAAATAAATTAGAACATTTCCACCACTTATTGTCAAAGTCCAGAGGAAAATTTTGACTTCTACTTAGTTCGTAAACTTAGCGAAATCATTTGGCGCGAACAGGCACATACAGCCACAAGGACCCGCAAGGTTGTACTGAAGCATTAATTTCCTACGTTTCCCAGAGTTTCTTCAACAGACTTTATGCGTTGCGCAAACCTGCGGGAAAAGCATTTCCACGTGGTTTGTTCCATTTATTTTCCGATACTAGCGACATCTATTGGGTGGTAGGTTAACCATTTAGAAGACATCATAACAGCGCCATCTGTAGCAAAGAGCTTGTACTAGCATACTTCGTCCATAGACAAAAATTCATATACTTATATCATTTATATTTATGAGGTATGAACTGAAGTTGAATCAAATTGATAAATTGTCACTTGTCAAAATACGTTCGCAATTCGCAAATGTCATTCGAGATTCGACGAATTTTGTTGTGTCGTGGCGTCCGCGCCGATAAATTTCGGAATATTAAAGTTTTTTCATCTTATTTTCAGACTCTAAGTAACAAAATAAGTTAAAGTTATTAATAAATTATTTATGATATTTTCAGTAAAATTTAAAAGCAGCGGAAAATCTCACAAAAATGAGTACAATATTGGAAAAGATCGCCGCCATAGAGTCGGAGGTGTGTATGAGGTTATGTTATTTCACGTAACAATATGACTGAAAACTCGAATGAATTAGTTAAAAAACATCTGAATTATGTGTAATATAGTATTAATGGATGTTTTGGCAAAATATACTAAGCCAATTTATGAATATTTTTCAGATGGCTCGGACACAAAAAAATAAAGCCACCGCACTCCATTTAGGTCTGCTGAAGGCCAGATTGGCTAAATTGAGACGTGAATTGATCACTCCCAAAGGTGGCGGCGGTGCCACTGGCGAAGGTACGATGAAGTATTAAGTAAATATTAAATAATAATGTAGATACCCACTGTGTCATAGAGACTTACAGGGTCTTTTAAGTCCAGTATAAAACTGAGATAAACATATTAATGTACCTACCTCAAGTGTAACATAAAAATTTAAATCAGCCCCTAAAATGTGGAATGTACTTGACATTGTTTCATCGTATTAATCAATTTGTCTAACATTGTTGTTGAGATAAATTTAACATGTATTAATTCTCTTTGATTTTCCGGGATAAAAAGTAGCTATATCTATCCCCGGGATAAGCTAACTCCGTACCAAATTTCATCAAAATCGGTTAAACTGTTAAGCCATGAAAAGCTAGCAGACAAACAGACACTTTCTCATTTATAATATTAGTACGGATAATTTCTTAAATCCAGTTCTTATATTATGTAAACAGGTTTTGATGTTGCCAAGACTGGTGATGCTCGGATTGGCTTTGTGGGTTTCCCATCAGTGGGCAAGTCGACCCTACTGTCCAATTTGGCTGGAGTCTATTCGGAGGTGGCAGCATATGAATTCACAACTCTTACAACTGTTCCCGGTTGTATTAAGTATAAGGGAGCTAAGATACAGGTGTGTATTTCAATTTAATCTTTAAATATAGTATATAATAAGGGCCTGTTTCACCACCTTCTGATAAGTGACGGATACCCTAAATGGAAGTTTTGTCACTTTCTTACTTTATGTCAAGTGACAAAGACCAAAGTTGTGAATAAGCTATACGACACTTATCAGATGGTGGTGAAACAAGCCCTAAATGTTTTTTTTCTCTACATATTAAAAATCAACAGCCTAAAGCCAGATTTGGCTCTAGTCAAAGGCTCCACCTAGCTGCATGTTCTAACATCAAGTCACATACATACAAGTATATGACTTGATGTATGCCATATTAAGAAATATTTGAGCAATATCTCAGAAATGCGACTTTTTAGGTCACTATTGTATATAACTATTTTTTTTAAATGAAGTCCACTATCAATTTTTAAATGAAGTCCTCTATCAATTTATTGAGGTTTGATAACAGGCTCCAATTTCACATTTTTTTCAAAAAGGTGTTCGATGTTCTCAAATGTTCAACCTCTTTGTACTCTGAAGCCCAATGTTGTCAAATCTGCTTTTCACATGGATGACACATGGAACATGAAACATGGACAAAATTAATTCAGATTTGCCTTAAATCTGAATTAATTTTGTCCATGTTTTCCACATCAAACTATCAAGACTTCAAAAAAATAAGGAATGGGATGGATATTTTTTTTTTGATGGATGAATGATGTGCTGGACAATAATCGAGAAGTATTTCATTTAATTTCAGCTACTCGACTTGCCTGGTATCATCGAAGGTGCTAAAGACGGCAAGGGTCGAGGTCGGCAGGTGATAGCAGTGGCCAGGACGTGCAGTCTCATATTCATAGTCCTGGACGTGCTGAAGCCGCTGCAGCACAAGAAGCTTCTAGAACACGAGCTGGAAGGCTTCGGTTTGCGGCTGAACAAACAACCGCCTAACATAAACTTCAGGAAGAAAGACAAAGGAGGGATCAATTTGAATACCACAGTATGTATTTTCAGTATATAAAAGTACAAACTATCGAATCCAACTCTCCCGGAGAGCATTCAGGAACCTTCGAAATGTCTGTTCACCCAAAATCCCTTAGATTGGTATTTAGACTGATAAAATGTTGGAATCAATGTATACTAATATAATAAAGTGGAAGAGTTTGTTTGTTTGAACACGCTAATCTCAGGAACTACTGGACCGATTTCAAAAATTCTTTCACCGTTGGATATGTACGTGATCCCTGAGTGCTATAGGCTATATATTATGTACCACGGGCGAAGCCGGGGCGGACCGCTAGTCTGTAATATTATCTAAATCTTTCACTTTTCTAATTAGCTACTATATTCAGTAAGGTATAAACAGCGGCATGAAACTCGAGCGCTGAACTTAGGTATCGCGGGTGGTGAGGGGGTTGCAGGGAGGGCGTGGGGATCATTCGTAAGCACTGATTAGCTCTCGCGGATCCCTCGTAAGCGCTGATTGGCTCTCCAATCGTACTGTGTCCCGCTCACTCGTACGATTCTACGCGCACTTGAAGGTCAGCGCTCAAGTTACATGCCGCTGCTTATACTCGTAGTACGGTGGTAGTATTATAACCCCCATGCCTTAGAGAAAGCCATTGATATTGCAACTGTTCTCTTATCTGATGACTATGAGACTAAAGTAATAGAGAATGCATCTGTGGTTTAGCTCGCACTTGTGCACTATAATATCCTAAATGCCACTATGGCATCACTTTCATACTTTGAGTCTCTTCTAAGATGTACGATTTTAATTTGTGCCTCACTCACCAATCTAGATATCATTCCCAAATTGTGCTAATATTCCCAAATTATACTCAAGTGTAATGAAATGAAATGAAGTTTATTTCTTTGCTAAATATATTTAATCGTAGTCTTACAAACAAAATTTTATTTTAATTCTTATTTGGCCTGTTTGTTACCAGTGTCCACAGTCGGAACTGGATCTGGAAACAGTGAAAACGATTTTGTCGGAGTACAAGATCCACAATGCGGATATAACTCTGAGGATCGACGCCACCAGCGACGACCTGATCGACGTCATCGAGGGCAACCGGATATACGTGCCCTGCATCTACTTGCTCAATAAGATTGGTGAGGCCTTTTTTTATCCGACTACGGCAAAGCCAAAAAGAAGGGCTATGAATTTAGCAGTCTATGTATGTATGTATGTTTGTGGCCGATTTTGTATGAGATTCTTTGTGTACCACCGTAGCGCCTAAACTACTGGACCAATTTTGATGAATGAGGTGTCTATTGATTCTTTGTTATGATCCGGGTGACATAGGCAGTAGGCTACATTTTGTTTACGAAAAAAGTCAAGAAGTGACCTTCGCGCGGCTTCTAGAGTTTATCTAGGGCTTATTAAATTAATAATTCGAATAGACATAACAGATTACGCCACTAGTTGCTTGCCCCACGCTTTCGCACACTAAATTATTATTAAATTATTAAGCGTAGTCGGGTTTTAGTCTACGAACTTTATACTTATCTGTTACCCTTCCTTTTTCTTCTTATAGTGCTGTTTCTACTATCATCTCTACTACCGTAGGTTGGCAAATACAGACACAAACTGATGCCAGTGAAGACAGCTTGTCGATTTAGGTTTCTAAAATCTCTTGGGAAATCTATGATTTTTCCAGAATAAAAAGTGGCCCAGATCACTCCTTAATAATCCTATGTGGACTTGTGCAAGTCTGAGTCAAATAGTCTGACAAAAATTTTAAAAACTTTTAAAAACATATTTTGTTTGGGTTATGTTATCATTCTCATAATCATCTGAGCTTTCTAAAGTTATTTCAAAATCACAGCATAACCTTCGAATTGATTTATATAGTTATTTCTTTGTAGATTGGTATTTATTTGTATAGATTACTAGCTGTTCTAGCAATTGTTGCAATGCCGCATGAGGTATGGTTTATGAACGTGTAGAGTACAAACATACAAACATTCATTTTTATATAGATTTTTTGGGGTCAGAAACCTTTGCAGACGTATGCAGAACAATTCGCCAAAGTTTTATCATAATCGGATGAATAATTTAGCAGTGCATAGAGCACATACAGACAAACATTGATGTTTATTTATATAGATATTAATTTGTATGTATTACATTTATTTGTATTGATCTTTGCAGACCAAATTAGCATAGAGGAACTGGACGTAATATATAAAATTCCCCACTGCGTACCGATCTCCGCCCACCACAAATGGAACTTCGACGATTTGCTAGAGAAGATGTGGGAATACCTGAAACTCATCAGGATATACACCAAGCCCAAGGGCCAGTTGCCGGATTACAATTCGCCAGTTGTGCTGCATGCTGACAGAACCAGCGTGGAGGACTTCTGTAATAAACTGCACAGATCTATCGTTAAAGAGTTTAAATAGTGAGTATCTCTCTTCTATGAAGAGCAATTATCATACCTGAAACTGATCAGGATATACACCAAGCCCAAGGGACAGCTGCCTGAATACAACGCGCCTATAATTGTGCGAAACACTGACAGAACCAGTGTCGAGGACTTCTGTAATATACTGCACAGATCTATTGTTAAACAGTTTAAATAGTAAGTATCTCTTCTATGAAGAGCAATTATCATACCTGAAACTGATCAGGATATACAGCAAGCCCAAGGGACAGCTGCCCGACTACAATGCACTTGATGTGCTGTATGTGGACAGAACCAGTGTTGAGGATTTCTGTAATAAACTGCACAGATCTATCATTAAATAGTTTAAATAGTAAGTATATCTATTTATTATAATAAGTATTTCTATGAAGAGAAATTGTCTTAAAAAAGTTTTCAATGTGATCTAACCTGCTCATCAGCAAAAACTCTTTAATGACCCCTTCCAAAGAATGTGTTGAATTGCAGGTCACCTGTATAATATACTTCATTTATAACCAGGTCACCTGTATAATATACTTCATTTATGACCAGGGGGGTTATTCTGTAACTTAGTTAGCAACTGAAAATAGTTGCCAACGAATTAGTTCGATATACATTGCTGCTTTACTGTGTGAAATTATGAAAACACTTTATATTTCCCACAGTAAAGCAGCAATGTATATCAAACTAATTCGTTGGCAACTATTTTCAGTTTGCAACCAAGTTACAGAATAACCCACCAGGTCACCTGTATAATATACTTCATTCATGTCCAGGTCACCTGTCTAATACACTCGAACGAAATCGTGGGCATCAGCTAGTTTATAAACAAACAGAGCGCCAGAATTGCATTCCACAGTTCCAAAAGGACCTATGAAATGCAACTCCTATGTATGTGCTGTCTTGTATATAATTGTATATAGACCAATGTATAATTGTATATTTTGTTTCCAGTGCCTTAGTGTGGGGATCTTCCGTGAAGCATCAGCCGCAGAAGGTGGGAATCGAACACATTCTAGCTGACGAAGACGTCGTCCAAATCGTGAAGAAAATCTAAAACTACCAGCCAACCCATGTTATACAGATGAACTAATTTATTATACACGGTATAAGGGGATCGCTATCGAAAAATTAGCGCTATTGTTATACTGCCTAAACACAATCCGATACCAATAACCATTTTTCTTATACTTGTAAATAGTATTAGTGATTTAGTATTTTTCAAACCGGCAATGTGTAGCGTGCACAACTCGGGGTCAATGCCCCGCGAGCGGCGGGCGGCCGGTGATATCTATATGTGTTTAGGCATCAGCTGATTGCATTAATATTGAGAACTTTAAAAATTACAGGAAATATTTTAATTATCATTTTTTTGGCGTTTTTTTTTTTGTGGTATTTAATTAGTAAATTGTAAGCACCATTCCGACCCAGTGGTAGATTCATTTGTCGATTCAAAAGCACTTGTAAAAGTTTATCTGAATAATAAATATGTCTTAGACTTGCCTTTACACAAGTTTAAGAATTCTATTAAAAGTATGCTCATAAAAAAAGCTTATTATACAATTGAAGATTATATAAACGATAAAAAAGCTTGGATTTAACTCGTTCCAGCAATGCGCGAGACGGCATTTCAATCATGTACATTAATAATAATAATTGTTATAATGTTATTTTTAAAAAAGAGCAACCGCCGAGTTTCTTGCAGGTTCTTCTCGGCTGGAACTGCATTCCGAACCAGTGGTAGATTCAATTGACGATTCAAAAGTACTTGTAAAAGTTTATTTGAATAAAAAACTTTTCTATTCTATTCTATTCTAGTAATCATCACTACTAAAGTGCCTGTCTTCATTTTTGATAGCGGACCCCTTACACCTGTTATTTGGTTGTAAAATGGAATAGACTACTATCAAAGAAACTATATTACGCATCACGAAAGAAGAATACGTTTTGGGTCTTAAATATTCTATATTCAATCTATAGATGTGTTCCTTAGCGACGTTGTTACCAAATGAGTAGATGTCCCTACAGAGAGGAAGCTTCATACAAGCGGCCCGCTGTAGGTACACTCACACATGAGCTCTCACCAACGGTTCACGGACGCTCCGCGTCTGACGCCACCGGCTCAGTTGTATGGCAAACGTGCGCTATGTGTACGGCAGCCGAGGAACAAATTAGTGATTAATAACAAGCTGAATTTTCGTGAGTAGGTTCGTTTCGATGAGACGACCAACTTTTGTATTTATGAAAATTCTCGATGGAGGTCCGTACTCGAGTGCGCAGGTGTTAAAAATTTTGATTCGCTCGGGTGGGAAATCGTTCCACTTAGGACTTTATGGCCATTTCATTATACATGTATTTATTAGGCTGCATACAAAAAATCGGCTGGTTATTAATATAGCTGCCGGACTATGAGTGTACCTACAGCGGGCCGCTTGTATGAAACTTCCTCTCTGTATGGATATCTCTCATAATATACTCATATGTTGTGACTGTCCAACAGAGTCCATACAATTTTTGGTAAACAACACTGTTGCCAAGCAACTTATCGACAGATGGATGGATTGAATATAGAAAACGTACTGGTTTATCGAAACCGTCTGTTATAACCCGCGGCACGTAAGTCGAGCGGTGACCTTCAAGTGCGCGCAGCGTCGTACGAGTGAGCGGGACACAATACGATTGGAGAGCCAATCAGCGTTTACGAGGGGTCCGCGAGAGCAAATGAGTGCTTACGAACGATCCCCACACCCTCCCCGCGACCCTTTCACACCCCGAGATACCTCATTTTCGACTTCTGCGCATTGAAGGTCACCGCTCGACTTACTTGCCGCGGGTTGTATCTGAAAGCTGCGTCAATCATTATTTCAATCTAAATTGTGGTGATTGGCTGAATTTATGTTTAAAATCGATTATTACGTGCTTTCATGACGGGTACTGTATTAAGCTGTGTTCGCACTATGAATATTTTTTTACGAAGTTTTAAAGGGACTGTTAGCGAACGAAGTCACGGGCAACTGGTTATAAGTGAAAGTGTTTGACCACGGTAAAAAGTACCTAGTACATCTCTTTTTAGCAGTCAATATTGTGAAAAAGGTGCTACTTTAGAACTGTTTTAGATGAGAATTTGTGAATATAAACGAAGTAGCACCAAAATATATTTTTTAGTTCTGTTAAATGTTCTATAAATTATACAGTTACTATAAGCTTTTTTTTGCTAGTCGTTACTATACGACTCCCTAAAAACTGGACAAAGAATGCTTACCTGAATCCTTGTTATTATGTACTATGCCAAATTATGTACGAGACAAATATTACGTTAGCACTTAAATATAAGAAATTTAAGTTCTTTTTTTTTATCGGATTGAAAAAATCTACCAGCCGGTTAGTGCGGACATGGCTTTATTTAAAATTGTATAATATAATTATATCAAGCTGAGTCTTCACACAGTTAGGTACATGCTCAAAAAGGCTAAAACCCAGAGCTGTGAAGCCAGTTAAAAAAAAATATGCTCGACATTTTAAAGTTTGTTCAAGAAAATTCAAATACTATGTGAATGCAACGTCGAACATATACTTTTTTCGTGGGAGGGTAGATTTATATTATGTATTGAAGTTTAAATACTATAACCTTAACTGAGATAAATGTTCATGACATGTTATAATATTTTTGTCCCTATGTATAAATCATTTTTTTTAAATAAACGAAGACTTAAAAAGCGTATGCATTTTGTTAACTATAAGAACAATGATGGAATAAAAATTATTTAAAATATAATATGAAAGTTTCTCATTTTTATGATCATATTATTATAATGTTGAAATAATAAACGATAACAGCCTTTTCATATATGTATATGGGCACTTCATGCACGCAGATTAGTCCCGCAAACGTGAAAAGATAATATTCCTTAATCCCGCAGAGGACAGCCGCACGAGTAGGTTTCAAAGGAAGAAGAGGAGGTAAGTATACTATCTCTTACGTTTCAAATGCAATCGCACCAAATTGGCAGTGTCTAGATTTGTTTTAAATTGTTGCAATGGCTTATTTACTTACACTTTCGCATTAGTGGAGAATCGAGAATTGATACGGGATGTCTCTACACATTTGCCTCTTATACCTGTCTCACACTTGTAACTCGCGAAAGCAAGAGAAGCATTTAATTTAATTGACATTCAAGAATACATCTAGAACAGGCTCCACCACCATTGTCTCGCATTAATTAAAAGGTATAAGAACACAATTTCGTGACATCATATTATTGGGATTCTACGAATTTAGATAGTTTGGTTAGGACAAGACACAAAACCAAAAAGGCTGAAACTCAGAGCCTGCAAAGCATAAAGCCAGTTAAAAAAAGTTGTCAAAAATTGACAGTGACAGTGTGTTGACATTTATTTTATGATTTTGGCATTTTGTTTGTTTACTTTGTAGGTTTTGTTTTGACCCAAAAGTTTTGAGTTAAGATTTTTGTTTGCCAATCGTGCATAATTTACTGTATTCAATTATTAGCTAATAGATAAAAGAATCTTATACTTCATTATAAATCGACGGAGGTTTAAATAACTAAATCTAAGTTTAATAAAGTTGTAATTTTAAGGTTATGTTTTCGTTGTATTGCTGAATTTATAATTATTATTTAAAAATTGCTGACTTTTTTATCTATTTTAACTGTAAATAATGACTGAGTTCGAAAATTTGACTACATGTGAGGTATGTGTGTGTTTTATTTATAATCCATAAATAATAATAATAATAATAATAAATTAAGCACAGATTAGTAGTAGCACAGAGTAGGTAATTAAGTATTAGCTAATAGTAGTTGGATAAACTTTAAATTATTTTTTATTGTAGTTTCTCTCATTGGCAAAAGATGGCGTTAGACCCAAAAGCAATTCATAATATTTTGTATTGAAGTTCTAAGTAGGTATTTATCGCTAGATGGCAGTTACTGTACTAACTACTAAGTACCTACTTTTCAATTTCAGAAAGTTCGGATTGCACTGCACGGGAATGTCAACTCAATTTGTAAGGAATCTTGCCATTACCGCGGATTTGAAATAACAACCCAGGCCATGGCAATTATATCTGAACTCGTTCATAAGAAACTTTCCGTTTATGGATCAGATTTGGAAGCTTTTGCCAAGTAGGTAACTGTAAAGACCGTTAAGTATAAAGTATTCCAAGGGTAAAATTTTGGTCAAACCTATAAAAAGGATTTTGCTCTAAGACTCAAAATTGTCCATACACCTACAGCTATCACCTATAGGCTATAACCTAGCAGAAACTGCAAAATACAAATAGGTAAGACCGTAAGATCTACTGAATTAAACGATTAAGAAAGGACTTTATGGTTTAGAAGCTCAAAATCTATCAACTTTGTAGAAGAAATCAAAGTCCTACTTACTGTAAGAGTTCTCATAATATTATATCTACATACCTACCTACTTACCTATCTAAAGATGTTTTTACAGACACGCTAAACGCACCACAGTAAATACAGAAGATGTCAAACTGTTGGTACGCAGAAATCCATCTTTGGTATGTACCAGCTAAGTATTTGTAATTTATATTGAAAGAAATAATGTACTGAAATAATTGTAAAAATCAATTTCAACAACATTTAAGTAATACCCTATCCCAAAGGAATCTATTTTTTTTTTCAGTAAGTAATAAAAATATCCTAGAAATGTTAAACCTAAAATTAGGTCCCATCGGACTATGAGAGTGAGGGAAGTTGAGATTGGCCGCCGTGGTCGAAATTCAGTCGGAAGGACATTATCTATAAACATATTACCAAATTGTGTCAAAAAACCAGGGTTCGAAAATATCCGATATTAATTATTATAAATATCAAAATATCGGATATTTATGATATATATCGGATATACTATATATATATCAAGTTTGATATATTTAAATATCCATTTTGTATGAAAGCCATTATTATTATTTAATAATATATTATTTATGAATACATACTAAAATTATCTAGCGATAACTTTCTTTGTAAAAAATAATAGAATAATCAAGGAACACGTATTGCAATATATTATTTATAAAAAACATGTGCTATATATCGGATATATATATCTTGATAATATATATCCATTGATATATGTATATCCTCGAAACCTGCAAAAAACGGATTGATCCGTTCAACAGTTTCAGCGTGATGCACATACATACATACAGATTGACAAAACACGACTGTTTTTGGCTCCATATATCTAGAATAAAAACTAAAAAAATTATTATCGAACTCAATACTTATTAGTCCAGTTAAGTAGGTACCTACATGCAGTTTTAATAATATTATAGATTTATTATAATTTTTTTATTAGAACGGTAAACAAAACATAGGTAACATTTGTAAACAATAAATAGATACTAGTATTATAACCAGTCATATAACCAGTATACCTAATAATTTTCGCTCATAATTTTGTTAGTTCTCATCGCGCGATAATGAATTGGTTTCCATATTTAAATGTCTGTTTAAATGGCAATTTTAATTTAAATTCGATCCTGAATCCCTAACTAACGGCCGCGGTGTTTGTTATTTATGCAATTGCTATTTTCAAGTTGAAATGATATGCCTAATTGATATACAGTTTCGACACTGCCGTTTCGAACTAATCGTCGAGCACACTGTATTTATTAGCCCCCGACGCAAAAACGACGGGGTGTTATAAGTTTGACGTGTCTGTGTTTGTGTGTGTGTCTGTATGTTTCCCCGTAGCGCTCAAACGGGTGAACCGATTTGAATGCGGTTTTTTTGTTTGAAAGGTGAATTAGTCGGGAGTGTTCTTAGCTATGTTTGATGAAAATCGGTCCAAGATGGCCGCCGCCACAAAATGGCGGATTACTTACATATTTTTTCATAAATCCCTCAATATAGGCATCAAATGAAAGGGCTTGACTAGTAGAATAGCACTATGCAAATTCCGAATGTCGGGGGTTTTTTAATTTTTAATTTATACTTACCTAAGTACTTGTAATTTTCAACACTCCTAGACTCCTAACCGACTTCAAAAAAAGAAGGCTATGTATGTATTTTTTTTAATATAACCGTGATGAACATGAGTAATACTCCCCTTTCCCCCCCAAAAAAGCGAAGGCTTGTGTTAGGAGTGGGTACGACAATAGTGTAACGGGTGTGGTTTGAACCGTCGACCTCTCGGTTTTCGATTAACGCCTGACAACCGATGCGCTATTGAGGCTTCAAATATGTATGTATGTATGTATGTATGTATGTATGTATGTATGTATGTATGTATGTATGTATGTATGGAAAGTGGAAAGGGATATGAGTGTTTTGGGCGTTCGGAGCTGGAAGGAAGCTTCTTCTGACCGCCTCCGCTGGAGAAGTTTGCTGGACCAAGCCAAGGCCCACCCAGGGCTGTAGAGCTTTGCTTATTATTATTATGTATGTATGTTCACGATTATCTATTCCAGAAAGCTCATCTCAACAAACTCTGTAAATCGAACACTTCAGCATTCAAGGATATGAAACGCCGCAAGACAGTCGTTAGTAAACCTGAAGCGTCAGCAAAGAAGAGACCTGTTAATATCATCTTATCTGACGACTCCGATGATTGTATCGAGGTTAAGAAGCCAAAAACGATCGAAGGAACATAACTTCAATGAAAAACTTCACCATCAGGGAGGACCTAGGGAATGACAGGCTACTTTTTTAACCCCCGACGCAAAAACGACGGGGTGTTATAAGCTCGTGTCTGGTGTGTGTGTGTCTGTTCCCCTGTAGCACTCAAACGGGTGAACCGATTTGAATGCGGTTTTTTTTTTGTTTGAAAGGTGAATTAGTCGAGAGTGTTGTTAGCTATGTTTGATGAAAATCGATCCAAGATGACCGCCGCTACAAAATGGCGGATTACATATTTTTTGACAACACCCTTAATAGGGGTATCAAATGAAAGGGCTTGACTAGTAGAATAGCACTATGCAAATCCAAGATGGCCGCCGCACAAAATGGCGAATGTCGGGGATTTTTTAAATTTTTTACTTGTAACGCGATAAAACGAAGGGTTACTTACCTACTTTGGGATTTATGAAAACCTAACTGCAAGCGGATGAAGTTGTGGGTAAAAGTGTGCGGGTAAAATATATTAAATATGTTTCTGCCTCGTAGACTGTACCAAAATTATTCTTGATTAAATAATATATTGTATAACATGTAATTGATTCTCGTTTTCATTCAAACCCTTCTAGCTTTATCCACAACTAGCGGACCCGGCAGACATCGTCCTGCCCGGTTCTGCGATCTGCGATCTGCGATGGGCCTGCGACATACCGACATCAGCGCCACCTACCGAAACCCGGTAGGTTACCTGTACCTACCCGGTAATTGTGTTTTCAAACCATCCAGGAACCCATTGAAATATACACACAAAATTTCATCCAAACAATTTAATGATCCGCAATTTATTGAATTCATTTGTCACAAAAAATGTGATAAATGAAGAACCGCTCGACCGATTTTGTGCAAACTTCACATAAACCATCTACTAAATAGTCCGAATTGCCTAAACATTTGGTTTGGATAGATGAGCAGCTGTTCTTGAGTTATAAAATTACAACGAAAAGTGGCATTGATTTTTATTAATATATATATAGCTGTTCGTTCTGATTCACTGACTCATTCATCGCCTCTCCTGTAAAATTTTGTATGAAAAATTTTTTTTTCACAAATGGTTTCGTATAGAGGACAAAAATTCATTAAGAGGAAAAATATGGAGAGAGCTGATGATTGAGGATTTCGGAGACGGTTGAAGAGCACGCTTAAGGTATTGAAGATACGTGGGGGATGCTCGAACAAATGTCACTCGAAACGTCATCCAATTGGCAGTGAGCCGAAAAAAAATTCAAAATGGCGAAAAAAAGATGGCCGCCATACAAATTTTGTCGGTGTCCATCTCGAAGGGTATAAAAGATGGAAGAGTTGTTTCTTAGCAAAACATGATCAAGATCCAAAGGTCTACTAGATGAATACAAAAAAAATTCAAAATGGCGGACTTTATTTTTCCATAGAAAATGTATGGCGAATATTGAGAGAGAGTATAAAGTTGTGAACTAGGTATGCAAGGCGGTTGATGCGGTTCTTTGGAGAAATCTCAAAGAAAAATATGGGAAGACATGATGATTGAGGGTTTGGAAGATGATTGATGAGCCCGGGCAGAGTTTTGTAGATAGATGGGGGCTGCTCAAACAAAAAATACTCAGAACCTCATCCAATTGGCACTGAGCTGAAAAAAAAACAAAATGGCGGATTCAAGATGGCGGCTATACAAATTTCGTCGGTGTCTATCTCACCAAGTATAAAAGATGGAAGAGTGGTTTCTTGGCAAAAGATGATCAAGAACTGAAGATCTACAATTTGATGAACAGAAAAAAATCAAGATGGCGGAAATTATTTTTCTACACAAAAAAAATTTTTATTGATGGTTTCGTGTAGAAAACAAAAATTCATGCGGAGGAAAAATACGGAAAGAGCTGATGATCGAAGATTTCGGAGACGGATGAAGAACACGGCGAGGGTATTGAAGATAGGTGGGACGTGCTCAAACAAAAACTACTCGAATCCTCGCGGTCCGCTTGCGGGCCGCGCACCCACGCGCCATACTAGTTATAATATATATATAGCTGTTCGTTCTGATTCACTGACTCATTCATCGCCTCTCCTGTAAAATTTTGTATGAAAAATTTTTTTTTCACAAATGGTTTCGTATAGAGGACAAAAATTCATTAAGAGGAAAAATATGGAGAGAGCTGATGATTGAGGATTTCGGAGACGGTTGAAGAGCACGCTTAAGGTATTGAAGATAGGTGGGGGGTGCTCGAACAAATGTCACTCGAAACGTCATCCAATTGGCAGTGAGCCGAAAAAAAATTCAAAATGGCGAAAAAAAGATGGCCGCCATACAAATTTCGTCGGTGTCCATCTCGAAGGGTATAAAAGATGAAAGAGTTGTTTCTTAGCAAAACATGATCAGGATCCAAAGGTCTACTCGATGAATACAAAAAAAATTCAAAATGGCGGAATTTATTTTTCCATAGAAAATGTATGGCGAATATTGAAGAGACTACAAGTTGTGAACTATGCAAGGCTTTAATGCGGTTTTTTGGAGAACTCTCAAAGAAAAATATGGGAAGACATGATGATTGAGGGTTTGGAAGTTGGTTGAGGAGCCCGGGCAGGGTATTGAAGATAGGTAGGAGGTGCTCAAACAAAAATTACTCGAAACATCATCCAATTGGCAGTGAGCTGAAAAAAAGTCCAAAATGGCGGATTCAAGATGGCGGCCATACAAACATCGGTGTCTATCTCACCAAGTATAAAAGATGGAAGAGTGGTTTTTGCCAAAAGATGATTAAGACCTTAAGTTCTACTTGATGAGCAGAATGATTCGAAGAAAAAATATGGAGAGTGATAATGATCGAGGATTAGGAATATGGGAGAGATAGGTGGAGGCTGCTCAAACCAAAATACCCGAAAGCGAAACCTCGCGGTCCGCTTGCGGGCCGCGCACCCACGCGCCCTACTAGTATAGGTATATAGATGAAGTTACAGGGGGTGTCCCCAGATTATGGCTACCTACTATAGTAGTAAGTAGTCGTAAGTATACTTACTACATTTACACAGCCTAATTATTTAACCGATTTTGACGACGACGTACACGACGTTGACCTCCCTGGCGTAGTGGTGAGCGCTGTGGTCTTATAAGTGGGAGGCCCCGGGTTCGAATCCCGGCAGGGGCAATTTGGGATTTTATAATTTATAAATTGTCTCTGGTCTGGTTTGGTGGAAGGCTTCAGCCGTGGCTGGTTACCACCCTACCGGCAAAGCCGTGCCGCCAAGCTATTTAGCGTTCCGGTACGATGCCGTGTAGAAACCGTTCAGGGGTATGCATAGATACCTCTTCCAAGTTAGCCCGCTTCCATCTTAGACTACATCATCACTTACCATCAGGTGAGATTACAGTCAAGGGCTAACTTGTACTTGAATTAAAAAAGACGGACATAATATAGGCTACTTTATCGCGGAAAATGAAACAGTTCCCACGGGATTTATAAACGTAAATCCACCTAACAAAGTCGTGGGCATACAGACTCACAGAGTAAGTAGGTACATACAACAACATAGACGCGAGGCCGTCAAAAGTTCTTGTTTAAAAAATTACCTATCAAGTGTAATACAAAAGCCAGACCTAAAAAAAAACAGGTAGAAAGCTCTTTTTCAGTCTAGAGATAATAGGCTAGAAGGTACATAGAGCATAGTGTATACGGGGCCCTGAGCACAGATAACAGAAGTGAGCCGCGGACCGCGGGTGCGGGACGGAGGTGCGCGTGCCGCCAAAAAACTCGTTACACGAAACACAATTACACGCGGACATAGACCGCTGTGGAGCTGGTTCATACTCAAACTGATAATATTAGTACCTACCCCTCTTAAATTATAGCTTGTCGTAGGTAGTCGTCGTCGTTATCAACCAATCGACGTCCACTGCTGGACATAGGTCTCTTGAAGGGACTTCCACATGTCACGGTCTTATGCTGCTTGTATCCACCGGCTCCCTGCGACTCGTTTGATGTCGTCGGTCCACCTAGTGGGGGGTCTACCAACACTGCGCTTCCCGGTGCGAGGTCGCCACTCCAGCACCTTGGAAGTTGGGACCCCAACGTCCATCGGTTCTCCGAACTATGTGCCCCGCCCATTGCCACTTCTGTTTCGTAACCCATTGAGCTATGTCGGTGACTCCGAGCTTTCTCTCCTTCGCTCGCTCAGTGACTCTGAACATTCTTATGAGACCCATAGTCAGCGACCATGTCTTGGAGCGTATGTCATCACTGGCAACACGCACTGTTCGAAGACTTTCGTCTTTAGGCATTGAGGAATTTTGGACGAGAAGATATCGCGAAGCTTCCCGAACGCTGCCCATCCGAGTTGGATTTGATTAACCTCTTTGCTTGTCGTAGTACATACTATTAAACGCGTAAAAGTTTTGGTCGCTGACACCTAAATTAACTAGGTAGGTACGAGTCATGTACGAGTAGGTAGTTTTTTTTTTCATTCATCTGGCAAGAAAGCCCTTGACTGCGATCTCGGACGATGCAGTCCAAGATGGAAAATGGGTAACCTGGGAGATGTATGGGGCAGCTTTTATTAAGTCCATACTTACCTACCGTTTCATCGGTCTGTAGATACACGGCATCGTACCGGAACTCTAAGTGAAAATTGAAATGAAAATTCAAATATAAAAACGTCTAAAGCGTAGGGCAAAGCGCGACCCTTGCGCGTTTCGCCGAGAAGTTTTCTGCGATTTGTTTACCTTTTAAGTTGGCTAACGAAAAATGGATTTTAGGTACATTTTAATGAAAACAAATAAATATTATAAAACGATGCGACTCTTCAGTTTTCGCTGTCGCTGGTAGTTAATTACTCCTATAACGACAGTTAGAGCATAATGAGATTTTTGCAATTCAACAGTAGCACATTACAGGGTGCTGTTTGTCAACCCCCTTTGCTCCCCCCAACTGACCACCCGGGGAGAAGTTATTAGGCGGCTTTGTTAATGGATTCCATATGTATTATAAGTATGTACATAGGTAAACTTATCTACATCAGTTAGGTACATAAATATTTTATTAGTAGGTATCATTAGAATATTGAAAACGTGCTTTTAATTTTTTTCGTTTTTAACGTTAAAGGCACATAATACGATAGGGATGGTGACCAGAATCAGAAATACAGTGCACCTATAATTTGTTTAAAATATGTTACCACCACCTCCACAGCATTTTAACGTCCCACTGCCGGACGCAGGCCTCCTCTCAAATCAGAGAGGAATTTAGAGCTTAAACCCGCCACGCTGCTCCAGGCTAACGGAGGTGAAACACCGCCAACTTCCAACTCTGGGCTGGCACTGAAAATTTCTTGACAGAAAAACCAAATACCTAACAATTATTTGCCTGACCTGGGATTCGAACCCGGGACCTCGTGATCTGCAGTCGAATATGTTAACCACTAGAACATCGAGGCAACTGCCTCGATGTTCTAGTGGTTAAATGTTAGAAAAAAAAATGTTAGAAAAGTGTTAGAAACTTTTTAATTTACCTGATTAATGTTTTACGAAGCAGTTTTGGATTAAGTAGTAGAAACGTGATGGAATACGGGTGGCTCTCCATGCCTTATAAGTCACCAGCACTCAAGCCTCATCGCAACAATACGAATAACTATTATAACCTACTAGCGGTCCGCCCCGGCTTCGCCCGTGGTACATATAACTCAAGGATCACGTACATATCAAACGGTGTAAGAATTTTTGAAATCGGTCCTGTAGTTCCTGAGATTAGCGGTTCAAACAAACAAACTCTTCCGCTTTATTATATTAAGTACTAGATGATGCCCACGGCTTCGCCCGTGTGGTTTGTAAAAATCTCGTGGGAACTTTGATTTTCCAGAACAAAATACTTTTTGTACTTTGTTCTGGAAAACTTTTTAGGCTACTGCCTATCTGTAGTAAGTAGTAACCCGTCCACAAAACGGAAAAATTCCGCGGGATCCTTACGATTTCGGAATGCAATTCCTTACAGCATCAGGGTTGAGGAGTTGGACATGTACCTACTCGAGGTCATTCAACAATAAAGTCTTTAATTGGTATCCCCAATATCAATTTAAATAACCAACAGTGCCTAAATCCCATTAGTGTTGGGGATCAGATCCCCTACAGCATCAGGATTGAGGAGTTGGAATCCAAATTTTTTGTAGGACAGTGTCGCAATGTTTCTCTATCGATTAAAAAAAAATTACGCAAATCGGTTCAGAAATCTCGGAGATATCGGTGTACATAGGTAGAAAAACACAACTCCTCCTTTTTTGAAAGTCGGTTAAAAAAGTAGCCTATGTTACTCCCTGGTTAATTCTCTACTTGTATGTGAAAGTCCCGTCAAAATCGGTTCAGCCGTTCCAAAGATTAGCCCGTTCAAACAGACAGACAGACAGACAGACAGACAGACAGACAGACAAAAATTTTAAAAACGTATGATTCGGTTATAGTATCGTTCAAATAACCATATGAGCTTAATATGAGGTAGTTATTTCGATATTACAGACAGACACTTCAATTTTATTTATTAGTATTAGTATAGATAGATAAGTACTTTGATTTGATTGATATGATTTTGTTGGTTTGATACAAGAATCGAAGAACGCAGAACTACAAATTGTAACCAAGCTTGGATACCGATTTAAAGTACCTGCAACCAGCCGTCCATCAATTTATTAAACAACAACTTTACATTTAGTCCCCGATAATCGACAAATGGCTTAGGAAGAACAAACTGGCCCTGTTCTGAACGCCGGGAGCTATGATCTAGGCTGTGCACGCTAGCTGATAGGCCGCGGTGCTCATTAAAATATGTAAATGCCGCCGAGACATTACGCAGATAGGTGCTTCTGACTTATTGACTGGACGGAGTTATGCGTGATACCCCATTTCTAGTTATTTTAAAGGTGTGTCTTCCAAAAGAGAACTAAGCTTACCCGTTCAGGTCTAGCGAAAGAGCGCCTTCGATACTCTTTAATTTTGTGGCGAAAGAGCACTTTTAACACTCCCATTGTGTCTGGTGAAAAAGCGCTTTTGGTACCCCCTGAATTTCTGGCGAAAAGACGTTTGCGGCATCCCCAGATTATTCGGTGAAAGAGTACAATATTCATCGCTCCCCTTCATGTCTGGCTAAAGATTACCTTCGCCACCCATTTCTTGTCTGGCAAGCTGTGGTTTCCTATGTTTTTCTGGCGGAATATGGCCTTTGCTCCCCTAAAGGTGCGTCCAAACTTGAACATTTCACTGAACCGAACTGCGTAACATTACCGCGAACTTGTTACGCTCAATGTGGACAGTGCGGCGGACCGCGCTTGAGATGAGTTCTTGGAACTGCGTAACAGTTTGGCGTAACAATTGTTCGCGTATCAAATGCCGTCTACACTACCGCAACTGTTACGCGGTGTTGACACGGTTACGCAGTTTGGTTCAGTGAAATATTACAAGTTTGGATGCACCTTAAGATTAGGGCGAAAAAGGCCTCCAGTGCCATCTCTGTCTGCTGTTAAAGTGCGTCTTCTTTGTCCCATTCTTCTGTGGCACTAGCGACTTAGATAGGTGATTTTACATAAGAGTCATTTGATGCATTTTACTTATGAGTCTTGCGTTCTAGGTGGTAAGCCTTGTCCTCTGCCACAACCGAGGTTAAAATCACGTTATAGCGTCAAAAAAGTTTAAAATGCAAGCTATATTTTAGGAAAAATTAAATAAACATATCATAAGATTTGACGTGTTCCCTCGATTCCTACAGGATCCCATCATCAATCCTGACCTGATGATCATGGCACCACCTGCCTTTCAATCAAAAGAATAATTTTCGAAATCGGTCCAGGTGTCTTTGAATAATCGAGGAACATTCATAAAAAGATTCCGACGAATTGAATGTTCAACCTAGTCACCATAATAATTATGCTTGCTTGCAGGTAGATCAAATAAGTAAAAAGAAACCATTTATTAGACCACGTCCGCGCCATTACGAGATCGACTAAGAAGAAGGGGCGTCCGTCTGGGTTGCTATACATATTTTATAAATTGCCTATTTACATAGTGTGGCCTCTATCTTATTGGTAATTACCTTATTTTTCATGTTGGACGCAACATGAGAACCTCCTCCTTTTTTTAAAGTTGGTCAAAAAATAGGCGGCGTGGCATAGTGCCGACCCGCAGTTGTGAACGCATTCCCCGATGCCGGTGCACCTACCGCGCGCAACTATTTAGTATCATTACAAATGTCGTCCGCCGTGTCCGCCACCGTGTGCGACCTACCGTTCCTTATTAATAAGTAGCATTGGTGGCTCAATCAGTGTGGACACGGCTTTGAGTTTTTTTTCTTGAAAAATTTTTTTTTTTTTTGGTGTCCGAATAAATTGATTTTTCTTCATCCTAACTAATAAGAAATGCGAAAGTGAGTTTGTTTGTATGTTATGCTTTCACGCCTAAACCGCTGAAACGATTTAAAATAAATTTGGTACCGAGATAGATTAGAATTCGGAGATACATATGGGCTACTTTTTCGGCTACTAGATATATCACTACATAGTGTAAAACAAAGTCGCTTTCTCTGTCCCTATATCCCTTTGTCCCTATGTCCATATGTATGCTTAAATCTTTAAAACTACGCAACGGATTTTGATACGGTTTTTTTAAATAGATAGAGTGATTCAAGAGGAAGGTTTATGAGTAGAAAAATTGGACCCGGTAGGTGGCGCTAATAGCGGGCAGGACGACGTCTGCCGGGTCTGCTAGTAGACTATAAGATAAACTTTGTCATCATTATTGTCTCAACCGATAGACGCCCACTGCTGGATATTAGGTCTCTTACAGGATTGCCATAGAGTGCCGCTTGTATCCAAAACGGCGGCCCTGACTCGCTGCTACAGCGGCTGCCAACGATGTGTTTACCTGCTCTTCGAACTATGTGCCGCGCCTATTGAAAAGGATGAAAAAAGAAGAAAACTCACAGCAAAGAACTAATTCATTTACTTAGTAGAAACTGAAGAAAATATATATTTTTTTGTTTTCTGAAACACGGCGAGATTTTTTTAATTTTTCTGCTCAGGCTTTAAAATATTAATGTTTTTTTATTTTTGTAAAGCTCACTCCATACCATCGCAGCCGCGTCGGTTCCCCAACTGAGCTGAGCTGAGGTAAGCAAGAGTGTTGTTTTGTTCTGTCCTCGTCATTACGTACGATTCAGCTCATTACAGCGCTGCAACAGATCACGCACGAGATATTCACTGCGTAGAGCGGACATAAAATAAATCATTTTATGAAGTATGTCATATTTATTCTAAACTTCAATCTTTTGACATAAGATTGTCAAAATTTTCAGGAATTTTTCACAACTTTTTTACAATGTAAATTTTTTTATAAGAATTCAATTTATTATTTACTTACTAGGTGAGGCTTTTTAATTTTCTGTTTTCTTGTGGGACTAGACTAAGATATTTCGAGATAAAAGTAGCCTAATATGACCATTTCTGGTATGCAAGCTCTCTCTGTGCCAGATTACGTTAAGGTCGGTTCAGCGGCTAGGATGCGAAAAGGTACCAGATAGACAAATCGACACACTTCCACATTTATAATATAAGTATGGATTTATTTTTGTTTTCGTATTTAATTAAGGTGCAAATGAAGAGTCGTTGTCAAATCAGATGATGATCAATTGAAGATACTGAAAATAAACAGAAATAGGTAAATAAAATTTACATTCCCAATTTGACTGACTACAACACTTTAGCGAAAAGAGGCCAAAAGGTCCTTTTAAGAATTGATTTAATAAGAATTGTCCCCTCTATTACTAATACAACATTTTTACGTCTTCGGATCACTCGCTTAATTTGTGCATTTCCGATCCAAAAGATATTCAAATTTGAACCCTAATGACGCACGGGAAATGTTAATAAAATGTTAATGCGGCGAAAGCGGTTGTCTCAACTCCAATAAGTGACAGATTTGCTTGACAGACATGGCTTGTTTGCAACGTATGAATAAGTCACGATTGGTTTTTTGTCTATTCTATTATTTATGAAGCATTGTCTCATGTCTTCGGTTTATTTTAAGATACTGATGATTGATATACCTAGAGAGTTAAATGTATCGAATAATCAAATTATTAAGTATCTAGTCGCAATAATAACTACTTAGATGCGAATATAATGTGATTTAGAATAATTTACCTAGATAGGTAATACATGTACCTAAAACCTGACGTTATTTTTAACTTAACTAATAGGTCTCTCATAATCTGCATATGGGTGGAAACGTTAAGTGTGCTGGGACGATTATTTTCTCAACATAAGAGATATTGGAATATAAGAAACTAGTAGGGCGCGTGGGTGCGCGGCCCGCAAGCGGACCGCGAGGTTTCGCTTTCGGGTATTTTGGTTTGAGCAGCCTCCACCTATCTCTCCCATATTCCTAATCCTCGATCATTATCACTCTCCATATTTTTTCTTCGAATCATTCTGCTCATCAAGTAGAACTTAAGGTCTTAATCATCTTTTGGCAAAAACCACTCTTCCATCTTTTATACTTGGTGAGATAGACACCGATGTTTGTATGGCCGCCATCTTGAATCCGCCATTTTGGTTTTTTTTTTTTCACCTCAGTGCCAATTGGATGAGGTTCTGAGTATTTTTTGTTTGAGCAGCCCCCATCTATCTACAAAACTCTGCCCGGGCTCATCAATCATCTTCCAAACCCTCAATCATCATGTCTTCCCATATTTTTCTTTGAGATTTCTCCAAAGAACCGCATCAATCGCCTTGCATACCTAGTTCACAACTTTATACTCTCTCTCAATATTCGCCATACATTTTCTATGGAAAAATAAAGTCCGCCATTTTGAATTTTTTTTGTATTCATCGAGTAGACCTTTGGATCCTGATCATGTTTTGCTAAGAAACAACTCTTTCATCTTTTATACCCTTCGAGATGGACACCGACGAAATTTGTATGGCGGCCATCTTTTTTTCGCCATTTTGAATTTTTTTTCGGCTCACTGCCAATCGGATGACGTTTCGAGTGACATTTGTTCGAGCACCCCCCACCTATCTTCAATACCTTAAGCGTGCTCTTCAACCGTCTCCGAAATCCTCAATCATCAGCTCTCTCCATATTTTTCCTCTTAATGAATTTTTGTCCTCTATACGAAACCATTTGTGAAAAAAAAATTTTTCATACAAAATTTTACAGGAGAGGCGATGAATGAGTCAGTGAATCAGAACGAACAGCTATATATATATTAATATTAATGAACAAATCAGCCGCAGCGCTTGGTTAGATAACAAAGTAAAAAATATCGACACCAAATTAAAACTTAAGGGTCAGACAAGTATAAATTAAAAATTAAAAAAACCCCCGACGTTCGCCATTTTGTGGCGGCGGCCATCTTGGATTTGCAATAGTGCTATTCTACTAGTCAAGCCCTTTCATTTGATACCATAGAGATAATAATAATAAATAGAGCTGGCATAATGTCCTATAGAAATTAGTGGATCGGAAAATAGCTCAAGCTTATCAAAATTTTCATAAGTGTGAAAGAGACAACATTACATTTTTGACATAATAATAAAACAGTTTGCGGCAGACTCGTGACTTAAGATGGCCTCAATAAAATGTATACATGAACACTCACACACGCACAACTTGAGACATCACAATGAACACGCGCCATTTTATGTTACAGGATTGTGCGTGTGTGAGTGTATTTTTGGCACGTTTTTAAGGTAGTTATGCCAACTCTATTTATTATTATTATCTCTATGTTTGATACCCATATTAAGGGAGTTAAAAATATGTAATTCGCCATTTTGTAGCGGCAGCCATCTTGGATCGATTTTCATCAAACATAGCTAACAACACTCGACTAATTCACCTTTCAAACAAAAAAACCGCATTCAAATCGGTCCACCCATTTGAACGCTACAAGGAACAGACAGACACACACACACATACACACAGACACGTCAAACTTATAACACCCCGTCGTTTTTGCGTCGGGGGTTAAAACCACCCGTGCGAAGCAGGAGCGAGTCGGCTAGGAAATACAATGAAACGGTATGAAAATTGAACGGAAATCATTAAGCGATTTTATAATTAGCGGGTAGGTAGCAATCGTTTTCCATTCAACACGGGCGCCGAATGCGAGCGACGTATTTTGGTTTTGAACTTAATTATTGACAAAATGGCGAAAAATATTTCACTCCAGCGGACCGGTAGTGACGAAGAGTCGCTAGTAGCGAATTCGATTCCTGTGTACGGCAATTTAATAGCAGTAGCTCTGAATTATAAAAGTAGTAGGTAGGTTGTATTTTTCTGAAACTTATCGGTCTATAGATTTTGAACCTTTGTCACTCTGCTTGTCTTCCGTTTTTACGTAAGAGTGGTATATGAAAAGGCCTGTGTCCAGCAGTGGGACGTTAAAAGGCTATAGTGGTGGTATGTGAAAAATACGATTTGATAAGTTTTTTCGATAAATTCGCAAGTACTTTATAAGGGGTTCTTGAGATAGTTAAATCTACTATATAAAAATAAGTCGGGTTTTCCTTCCTGACGCTATAACTCCAGAACGCACGAACCGATTTCCACGGTTTTGCATTCGTTGGAAAGGTCTCGGGCTCCGTGAGGTTTATAGCAAAGAAAATTCAGGAAAAATTTCAACAGAAAAGCGGGATAATCTTTTTTACAAAAATACATACAATCCTAAATTTTCACCCTTCTACGATCAACCCTTATTTTTTAATTGCGATATTAGTACTTTGATGACCAGGTAGGTTGCACTGATGTCAGTATGTCACCGGGTAGGACGACGTCTGCCGGGTCCGCTAGTTAGCTATAAAATTGATAACTTTTTATTCTATCTAACAGTGACAATTATCTAATAGTGGGCCTCATAAGAAAGCTCAAAGTCACTCAGAGAGCGATGGAGAGAGCTATGCTCGGAGTTTCTCTACGCGACCAAACCAGAAATGAGGAGATCCGTAGAAGAACTAGAGTCACCGACATAGCTCAGCGGGTTGCGAAACTGAATTGGCAATGGGCGGTGTACATAGTTCGGAGAACCGACAGATGTTGGGGTCCCACGGTGCTGGAGTGGCGACCTCGCACCGGAAAGCGCAGTGTTGGCAGACCCCCCACTAGCTGGACTGACGACATCAAAAGAGCATAGCTAACAACACTCTCGACTAATTCACCTTTCAAACAAAAAAAACCGCATTCAAATCGGTCCACCCGTTTGAGCGCTACAAGGAACAGACAGACACACACACACACACACAGACACGTCAAACTTATAACACCCCGTCGTTTTTGCGTCGGGGGTTAAAACCACCCGTGCGAAGCAGGAGCGAGTCGGCTAGGAAATACAATGAAACGGTATGAAAATTGAACGGAAATCATTAAGCGATTTTATAATTAGCGGGTAGGTAGCAATCGTTTTCCATTCAACACGGGCGCCGAATGCGAGCGACGTATTTTGGTTTTGAACTTAATTATTGACAAAATGGCGAAAAATATTTCACTCCCGCGGACCGGTAGTGACGAAGACTCGGTAGTAGCGAATTCGATTCCTGTGTACGGCAATTTAATAGCAGTAGCTCTGAATTATAATTAATGTACCTAGTAGGTTGAATTTTTCTGAAACTTATCGGTCTATAGATTTTGAACCTTTGTCACTCTGCTTGTCTTCCGTTTTTACGTAAGAGTGGTATATGAAAAGGCCTGTGTCCAGCAGTGGGACGTTAAAAGGCTATAGTGGTGGTGGTGGTTGTATATGAAAAATACGATTTGTAAAATTTTTTCGATAAATCTATACATCTATCTTCTATATATATATATATATATATATATATATATATATATATATATATATATATATATATATATATATATATATATATATATATATATATATATATATATATTATATATATATACATACATATAGGTATTATAATAAAATCGTAGAATTGTTCGTGAATCGTTGAAAAATAATAACTGGGGCATGTTAGGGATAAGTAATAGAACGTAAAAAAGCTATTTTTGAAATTTTTGTCTGTTTGTCTGTTTATCTGTTTGTCTGTTTGTCTGTATGTTTGTGCGCGCATCACGTAAAAACTACTAAATGGATTGAAATGAAACTCGGCATGATTTAAGGTAATACTATGGAGTAACATATAGGATACTTTTTATCCCGAAATTCAGTACGGTTCCCTTGGGAGAGGGGATGAAAGGCAAAATGTGTACTTAGCTGTAATTCGTTAACGGGTCCGATTTCATTCATTCTTTTTTTGTTAGAAAGTAGATACTTTAAAGACTACTGGCTTATCTCCGAAAGGCTGGACCGATTTTGATGGGACTTTCACTGGCGGATGTTTACATTTTGATGTATCTAAACATCCGCCAGTGAACTTTTAACAGTTTTTAGCAAGGTTTAAGCTCAAAGGAGCATAGGGAAAACAAAATGATTCCCACGGGATTATTAAAATCAATATCCACGCGAACGAAGTCGCGGGTATCCGCTCGTTAGCTATAAAATTGATAACTTTTTACTCTATCTAACAGTGACAATTATCTAATAGTGGGCCTCATAAGAAAGCTCAAAGTCACTCAGAGAGCGATGGAGAGAGCTATGCTCGGAGTTTCTCTACGCGACCAAACCAGAAATGAGGAGATCCGTAGAAGAACCAGAGTCACCGACATAGCTCAGCGGATTGCGAAACTGAAGTGGCAATGGGCGGTGTACATAGTTCGGAGAACCGATAGATGTTGGGGTCCCACGGTGCTGGAGTGGCGACCTCGCACCGGAAAGCGCAGTGTTGGCAGACCCCCCACTAGGTGAACCGACGACATCAAAAGAGTCGCAGGGAGCCGCTGGATACAAGCGGCACAAGACCGTGGCGTGTGAAAGTTCCTTGAAGAGACCTATGTCCAGCAGTGGACGTCTATCGGTTGATAACAACGACGACGACGACGACGAATAGTGACAATAGTTTGTACAATAATAATGTTGACTCGATATACCTAATAGTTGGAAAATCAACCAAACTCGAAGAAGAGAAACCTCCGCAAATGCTCATAATGTCGTCTTGTTTAGCGGATCATAGCCGAATAAGTTTTTCAGTTCCTTGCGCGAACCAGTAGGTATTTTAAACTCGATGAAGCTACCCAGCTGCCACAGATATACCATGATCATACGCAAATGAATGATTGTTATTTTATTTTTCAATCGCGTGCGGTGAGCGCCGCCAAGAATTAATAGCGTACGGCAGAGGGCCCAAACCGCGGCAATCCGCGCTCTTTTTGACCGTACACTACACTACTGTACAATTGGTGATTTTTGTTACATTTTTTCCCGTTCGCTGCCGATAGTTTTTTGCGGTCGGCGACCACTGCCCTTTTATGTTGTTGATGTTTTCAACGTGCCCCGGCAGACGGCTTGTCGATGTGTGCTCTTTTAATTTTTAACTGACTCAATAAAAGGAAGTTGCCTGTTCGACGTGTTTTTTTTTTTAGTTTAGTTACTCCATTCGTACATATATACCTACGATTTGATAAGTTTTTTCGATAAATTTGCTAGTACTTTATAAAGGGTTCTTGAGATAAATTAGCTATAAAATTGATAACTTTTTACTCTATCTAACAGTGACAACTATCTAATCTAACGCAAATGAACAATCATTACTTGTAAACAGTGCCTATAGGTACCTTACATTTCAATTCAACCATTCGTAAAATATCTAACTAAAACAATAAATAAAATAGCTAAGTATATAATGCTTATTTTCATTCTCTTCATTCCTTACTTTTTGTAGTGTGTCAAAATAAATTTTAGTTAAATAATTTTACTAGAGTAAAATAAAATAAAAAATACATCAGTTTAAAAAAAAAGCAATTTTATAGCTAATTTATCTCAAGAACCCCTTGGACGACACTTGGGAATTTATCGAAAAAACTTGTAATTTATAAATATTTATAAAAATCCCCAGTCTACGGCGTAGCACTCAAAACAGTACACAGTTCAATTTACAATATTGTCATACAAATAAAATGCGGATACTTTGAGAGGCCACCGAAAGTATTAATATGAAACAATAATTATACTTACACCTACAAAATATGAAGCTTAGTGGAATCGTAGAAGAAAAATTAGCCTCATAGATCTTCTAACGTTTTCCTGTAGTATTAAAGAGTGGAATACTTTTGATAATATTGGTATGTAGTTATGTACCGCAATTAGCTGAAATCATAACAAAAATATTAATTCAGCAGGTATGTTCTTTAATGTCAACCATTGTTATGACAAGGAAAATTTTGGCTTGGGAAGCTTCTTATCATAATGATATCAAATGCAAAAAACATTGTCTTAAGTATCTACTGATATCTACCTACTATATCGACAACTAACATAACATATTACATACCTAGAAAATAAAGGTAGAGCCGAGTATTGGAAGTAGGTATGCTATTACAAAATTAATTCATTAATTAAGGCTATTTAGTTATTTAATTTTATTTACAACCATCCTTCTTTTAATTTATCTATTTATCATATCCATTTCATATCATCGTAGAATGATAATCTTAGTTAATTTATATGAAGATTATGCTTTATCGCCGAGGGAGTTGTAACCGCCATCTCTTAGTGTACTTTCATGGAGGAAGTTTCACAGAACTACCTCCCGATATCCATTAAAAATTAAATGTTTATATCGTACTAGCGGTCCGCCCCGGCTTCGCCCGTGGTACATAATATATAGCCTATAGCACTCAGGGATCACGTACATATCCAACGGTGAAAGAATTTTTGAAATCGGTCCAGTAGTTCCTGAGATTAGCGCGTTCAAACAAACAAACTCTTCCGCTTTATTATATTAGTATAGATTAATACACCTCCGAGCAGCGATCAGCCACCAACAAAAATAAAATAAACATCAAATTTATGCAATGCAATGCTGCTCTACTCCTTTATTTGCGAAGTATCTAGATAATAGACATTTTGAAATCATCAGATTAAACGATGCGGATTTAGGTTTTTTAAAACCAACGGGAACTCTTTGATTTTCCGAAAAAAAGTAGCCTAAATCACATCATGCATTTGTGGTATCACTACATCACTACATAGTATAAAACAAAGTCGCTTTCTCTGTCCCTATATCCCTATGTCCCTATGTCCCTATGTCCCTTTGTATGCTTAAATCTTTAAAACTACGCAACGGATTTTGATGCGGTTTTTTTTAATAGATAGAGTGATTCAAGAGGAAGGTTTATATGTATAATAACATCCATTAAATAGTGGAGAAATACTGTTATTTTTGAGAATTCTAATGTGATGTCGTAAATAATTACATTTTTTCCGCTTACATTGCAAACGCAGGCTGAACCCTACGAGATTTATCAAAATAATGTACTAAGTATTGTACACATTGAAAAGGTCTACAGAAAAGTCCGCGATGGTATATGTCTATCTCTTATGGATATCCCACAATAACATTTTTTTGTCATTTACTTTTTACGACAAATAATGGCTAATTTTCGAAGCGATTTCAACCAATACAGCATTAATCCTTATCTAATTAAATACCTTAAATGCATTTTTGATTTTATATAAATCCATATGGCCCTTTACAGCATATGATTTAAATGAATACTTTCGAAGATATTACAGAATTAAAAATTGCGGCGGCGGGAGCGTGCCTATAAGCGCGTCGGCGGCCGCGGTTCTCCCTATAGCCCAGTGTCGATAATTTTTGAAACCAAAAAAAAAATCACAGTACGTAGGATGAAACCCATTGGAAAAGGAGGAGAATATTATAAAAATACAAGGAAAAATAATTTACGGGCGATCTGAGCTCGGGAAAAAAGGGGGGAAGTTTTAAGGGTAAAAAACGGTTTATCTCGATTTCCGGCAAAAATATCGTAAAAAGTCAAGCCGCCTGGGAGCTTTCATCGAAAACGCTGCCTAATCCCTGAGCGGGTAGTACTTACCGACGCATAATATGCTCTACTACCCGTGCGAAGCCGGGGCGGGTCGCTAGTACTTATTATAAAACAAAGTTCCCGCCGCATCTGTCTGTCTGTCTGTTCGCGATAAACTCAAAAACTACTGAACGGATTTTAATGCGGTTTTCACCAATACAGAGTGATTCATAATCATAAGTAAGGTTTAGGTTCAGCTTTTGTGTAAATTGGTTGAATATGACGATAGTAATATTATTAAATGTGTCGGAATAAGTCAAGCTGCCTGGGAGCTTTCATCAGACGCTGGCATTCCCTTTGAGTACTTATTATAACAAAACATCAATGTATGGTGAGATAGTAGTGGGTAATTATCTACTACCCCTGCGAAGCCAGGACTGGTCGCTGGTCGCAGATCACGAGCTCCCGGGTTCGATTCCCGGGTCGGGCAAATAATTGTTAGATTTTGATTTGTTCTATCAATAAATTCTCAGTGCCAGCCCGGAGTTGGTAGTTGACGGTGTTTTACCCCCGTGCCTCGAAGAGCACGGCAATGGGTCCCGGTTATTATCACTATCATGTGACAATAGTTGTTAAAGCCCGCCAACCCGCATTGGAGCAGCGTGGCGGGTCTAAGCTCTAAATCCCTCTCTCTCCTCTCCTATCAGAGGAGGTCTGTGTCCAGCAGTGGGACGTTAAAAGGCTGTAGTGGTGGTGGTGGTGGATCTATATCATTTCTAAGCCGCACGTAAATGTAAAAAAATATTATTTGCATTAAAATTCAGAAATCCCCGATATCACAAACGGCTATACATCGATGCAAACGCCACATTTAATCCAGTTACCGTGTTTCACTTCTATGTAAATAAGCTTCGCGTATTCATTACCGCGTAGGGGTTAGTAAGTGACAAAATGACAAACACTGGAAGTGCATCGGATGCATTGACGCCCGCTCAAAGAATTGATTATAGCGACGCGCTAAGTGTTTATTTTCGATGCATTTGCATATTTCGCAGACCGTTTTTTTGCCACGTTTGCCACGTTATTGTTTTGTCTTATTTTTATTTAAAAGCTTTCAGGTAGGTATAAGGGAAAACTAAACGCGCTTTTGTGTACTTATAGTGTTTTGTCATGCAGTTACGCTGTTATCATGATGAGGGTTAGTTTTACATAAGTAAGTATAGGTTACCTATAATAATTGAATATAACTACTTATTCAGTTAATTTTTCATTCGTAATATTATTTTTACGAGTAAGTATCTACTTGAATACATACCTAAGTAAGTGGTTTAAAGCTTACGCTATTTAGATATGGTGAATTATGAAGAAAAAAAAAACCACTTGTGTAACAATTAATTAACCATGCTGCTCTAAGGTTTTTTCCACAACATATTGACATTTGACGCAAACTCTTGTGGACGCGAAAATTTAATGCCGACGAAGTTGCAAGCATTCGCTAGTTTCCTTCTCGAATCATTAAAATATAATGAAATAGGAACTCGCTCGGGCTACCAGGGACGCATAACTGAGAAGTATTAAGTGCACGATTACCATACGTAATTACCAGCTTATCGGACGCTTAATTGCGTTGAGAAATCAGCGGAATATAGGATTGTATTGTGAATTCTAATTAACTTAATAGTTTAATGTACATAATGGATGTAGGAACTTAGGAACACGGTACACTAACAATAATTAATATTAGTATCTAAGATCAATAAAAGAAAACTTTGTACTCAGCCTACACAACCCACTTTAGAATTTCTTCTAAGTTATGTAAATGTCACCAAAAATTGGTATGCATAAATACAGAACCAGCTTCCAGCAGAAAAAGAAAAAAAAAATCTTTTTCAAATTAACTTTTTCAAATATTTATCACTGGTTAGCAATGCCTTTTCTACCGAGAAAAACCAGCGAAAAACTCTCCAACTAGAAAACAATATTTTCCTTCAGCGCAAAGCGCGCATTTTTTTAACTTAGTAAGTAAATTCACCTTACCACCTTACTACCAGAGAAGGTACGAAAATTCTAGAATAGGTACTAGTATAATATACTAGTACCTATTCTAGTAGGTACTAGTATAATATACTAGTATAGGTACTAGTATGTTATAGAAAATTTATTCCCAACATCATTAAATATGTTAATAGGTAAGTTAATATACGTGTCGGGAGATAATTCTGCAGCCTCCGTGTTGCAGATGTTAATTATTTTATAGCGATAACACCGCTACTTAACATTCCCGATAACTTTCAGCCTCGACTTAAGCCATAATCAACGATAATTCAATGTTTGTGTCACGAGTGAGATAAACGGCGCTTTACTGACGATCGAAATAAAAGTTCGCTATCTAAGTTATACATTAGTATTATTTTTTAAGTTTCTTTGTTTATGTGTCAATTAATGACTTTGTTTGTTTCTAGTTTGTTTAGGTTCAAAATTTTAATAATGTATACAGAGGAATATATTTTCCAAAACTGGTATTGATTTGGTCTCGGTGAAAAAACGGATTAAGTACATAATTAAAAAAAAACTTATTTTACTACTCGTTAAATTAGATTAGATAGATTAAATGTACCTATGTATGTAATAAAAGATAACAAAACAATCGTTTTTTTTGTACATCGATGACTTTTGTTTAAAATAGGTTTAAAAATGCTAATGTTTTCATTAAATACAGGGTGACATTTAGAGATGGGTCAACCGGACGAAAATCTATCTATCTTCTATAATATAATAAAACTGTAACAGATCCAATTCTGTACATTGAAGATATTTTGAATTTTTTTATTGGAGGGCACTCTATAATCGATACTGAAGCCAAAACTGCCATTTTTTTCATTTTTGTCTGTCTGTCTGTCTGTCTGTCTGTCTGTCTGTCTGTCTGTCTGTCTGTATCTTGGCCGCGCATCACGCCGAAACTACTGAATGGATCCAAATGAAACTTGGTACGATTTGAGTTTATACTCCGAGGTAGGACATAGGATACTTTTTATCCCGAAATTCACCACGGTTCCCTAGGGAGAGGGGATGAAAGTTAAAACGTGTATTTAGCTGTAATTCATTAACGCGTTGTTCGATTTCACTCATTCTTTTTTTGTTAGAAAGGTAGTACTTTATATATTGTCCCGTAAATATTTCAAGGTCATAGGTTTTTTAGTTCAGAAATGACAGACATTACAACCCTCAGTATTGGGTTCAAATAACTTGGGACCCGGATCTTTGAACGTACGGCTTATTTTAAACTGGTGTACGTTTAAATTTATGTTTGTGGGTCTGTCTATTTGTTCCAGCTAATCTCCGAAACGGCTGGATCGATTTTAATGGAACTTTCAATGTTACAAGGAGTAACAGGCTACATTTAGTTTAGGTACATAAACGAATTATCGGATCCGATACAATCCTATATAAAACCTATAAACACGCGAACGAAGTCGCGGGGGTCAGCTAGTAATATAATAAAACTGTAACAGATCCAATTCTGTACATTGAAGATATTTTGAAATTTTTTATTGGAGGGCACTCTATAATCGATACTGAAGCCAAAACTGCAATTTTTTTCATTTTTGTCTGTCTGTCTGTCTGTCTTTCTGTCTGTCTGTCTGTATCTTGGCCGCGCATCACGCCGAAACTACTCAATGGATTCAAATGAAACTTGGTACGATTTTAGTTTATACTCCGAGGTAGGACATAGGATACTTTTTATCCCGAAATTCAGCACGGTTCCCTTGGGAGAGGGGATGAAAGTTAAAACATGTATTTAGCTGTAATTCATTAACGCGTTGTTCGATTTCACTCATTCTTTTTTTGTTAGAAAGGTAGTACTTTATTTATTGTCCCGTAAATATTTCAAGGTCATAGGTTTTTTAGTTCAGAAATGACACACATTTATTGGGTTCCAATAACTGGGGACCCGGATCTTTGAACGTACGGCTTATTTTAAACTGGTGTGCGTTTATATTTTATGTTTGTCGGTCTGTCTATTTGTTTCAGCTAATCTCCGAAACGGCTGGATCGATTTTAATGGAACTTTTAATGTTATAAGGAGTAACTTAAGCTACATTTAGTTAGTAGTACATAAAAGAATTATGGGATCCGATTCGATCCTATATAAAAACCTATATCTACGCGAACGAAGTTGCGGGGGTCAGCTAGTTGAAACTAAACCTTGGATTAGACTTAAAAAACTCATTCATTATATATTATTATTTTGTAATATGAACTGAGGCTTGCTTAGCTCTAAGAAATACGTTTGCTTCATTCAAAACCTCCACTCAAGACTGTATAGTGATCGTAATTTTAGTGCGAAAATTTTTAGGTGCTAAACTTTTGTATATACCAAAGCTTGCAGGTTTTGATGACGCCGACGAGGTAACTTTGTCACGGCGTCTGTTGCTAATTTATTTAATTCCCCCGTCTCGCCTGTGTGTGCTGCTCTAATTGCCGGTGCCTCGCGCCCACTTATCATAATGTCTCGCAAATCACGACACTGCTTGAATAAATCCGGCTTCGATAAGGCATGTTTTATAAACTAGGGCTGCGTTTTAGCTAATTAATTTATCCGATTGCCTTCAATTCGATGACCCGTTGAGGAATATACACAGAACAGAAAGCCTAGTAGTAGGCGTACTGGTCTGTGGGAATATACGAGCTTCTCGATCGAAGAAGACGTCCGCGTCGAAAGGAAAACAGTAGTAAAGTTTGTGTCTCCAAACGTGATTGCGATTTCTCTCTCGATGTCTTCTCCTGCATTTTTTAACCCCCGACGCAAAACGAGGGGTGTTATTTTTTTTCAAAACGAATAATAATAATCAATATTGGGTGTTATAAGTTTGACCGTTGTGTGTGTGTACCTATGTCTTTGTGTGTGACTCTCTTAAACAGGTGAACCGATTTGTAAGCGGTTTTTTATACACAGTTAGATTTGTCTGGACGAGTAGATACTTGGTAGATACGTCATAGTGATCAAGATCAGATCAAGATCAGATCAAGATCAGGCTCAGGTCACGTTTGCAGCAGGAGGGTGGTGGGACGTCAGGTTTTCTCTCAGATCAAGGATTATTGAAATTTTTAATTTACAGTTATTCGTAGACGAAAAGCATCGATTCACGAAATGTTTTAATCATTAAGGTCCTACATACATAAAGTTACATATCATCATCATCATCATCATGATCAACCCATTACCGGCTCACTACAGAGCACGGGTCTCCTCTCAGAGTGAGAAGGGTTTTGGCCATAGTCTACCACGCTGGCCAAGCGGATTGGCAGACTTCACACACCTTTGAGAACGTTATGGAGAACTCTCAGGCACGCAGGTTTCCTCACGATGTTTTCCTTCACCGTTAAAGCAAGTGATATTTAAATACTTAAAACGCACATAACTCCGAAAAGTTAGAGGTGCGTGCCCCGGGATCGAACCCACGACCTCCGATTAGAAGTCGGTCGTCCTAACCACTAGGCTATCACAGCTTAAGTTAAGTTACATATAGTTCCCACTAATTATAGTTGTTTCTGTTTTAAAATCAAAAGGCTGACAATCCTATGAAACCTAAAAATACACTTCAGATAAATTAATTAATTATTTGTATTTTCTATCATTAATCCTGTGCGCGCACGCAGCCTCGGAGGGCGGTTTCAATCTTTTGTTGTTTATGGGGTATCGACACGACATTATCAGTCTTTACTTACGGCATTTAACACCTGCAGTGTCTACTAAACTACGTATGTAAATATAATCTTTTAACGCGTACCCATGACTCGGTGTGGCGAGTGGAAAGTGTTAAATAAAACTAAAATTAACTAAAATTTAGTTTAAAATAAATCTAATTGGGTAAATAAAATAAAATTAACTTTTTCTAGATTTTTTACAATTACTCCCTAATTTTAACAATCAATTCCATATAATAAGTTGTAACGGTATAGGCAGTTTTGGAATCGTCCGAAAAATATTGTTTGAAATATGCAGGGGTCCATGTAACGAACTTAAAAGCCAGTGGCAACTAGGTATTTTCTTTGTCTTACACTATACAACAGTCGATTCAACCGACGGACAGCGAACGGACGGGCACATAAATCGGGGAGGCTGGGCCATAATGGCTCTCTCAAATCTGAGCCTGAGCCCAAAAGCCGGATTTCTACCTCGGTAATACACTTAAAACGGCTGAGCCTAAATCATCGTCATCGTTTGTTGAACAAGACTCCCGGTCACATATCAGTCGGTGACGGCCCCATCCCTCCCCGGCCCACCCTCAATAATTTTCGCTCAGCCCCTAGGTATAGATTTCTAGCTCGCACTTACAGAGTTACGGGCCATGTTTTGTGGTTTGAGATCTTCGGGGTAATGCACTTATTCATGGTTGTTCGTTCGTTCACAAATCCTTGTCGTTTCGTCCATACTAATATTATAAATGCGAAAGTGTGTGTGTCTGTCTGCTTGATTTTTACGGCCCAACAGTTTAACCCATTTTGATGAAATTTGGTACAGATGTAGCTTGCGTCCCGAAAATTGACCGTGACCGAAAATTTACAATGATGCAATAAATAAACGATGATATTCTGGTTATTCTTTCTTCAAGTGGTATGTTTTATATGCGCGTATATTTTTAGAGTTCCGCACCCAAAGGGTAAAACGGGATCCTATTACTAATACTCCGCTGTCCGTCTGTCTGTCACCAGGCTGTACCTATCTCATGAACCGTGATAATTAGACAGTTGAAATTTTCACAAATGATGTATTTCTGTTGCCGCTATAACAACAAATACTAAAAAACAGAATAAAATAAATATTTAAGGGGGCTTTTTTTAAGAGGGGGGATTTTTATAGACAATGGTACGGAACCCTACGTGCGTGAAGCCGACTCGCTCCGGTTTTTTGGAAATTATGTCAGTTCAGTATTGAATTTTTCTGAGGGTTAATCTTGTATTCAAATTTTAATTATATCATTCTGGCGTTTGAATAAAAACGAACCTACTCACTCCATGCCGCCCCGCGCTTCTCCGCCCGCCAGTGAATAATAACCTACTTAGTCTCAGTTTGGAGCGCTCCAAAACTTTATAGTATACTATTGATCGAATTACAATGACTTCAGAGTAAAATAGACCTAAAACGGCTTATATTAAGGTTTCAGTTTGCCAATACATTCAGCATTCGAAAACAGCCAGCGCTCCAAGCAGAAATGTTGTAAAATAAATATTCGAACTAATGAATTACGACTTTAAAATAAGGGTCTTTGGGTTCATTTTGCTCTGAAGTCATTTGTGATTCGATCAATAGTATACTATAAAGATTTGGAGCCCTCCAAACTGAGACTAAGCACTCAACTCTCAAATTATTGCGGCACAAGGTACACTGCAGTTACACTACGGTGTAACGCGAGCCTGCATTAACAGTTCATACCACTACCAAGCCAGGCGCACTCCGCATTATAGATATGCAGATACAAGTACCTAGCGCGCTCCGGTCGGGCCCATTCAACAACCCTTACTTAGTCAGAAGGGATAAGAGCTACGTGATCGAAGGAGAAGCAATGTCTAGGTTAATATAACGGTAGGTAGTTAGCGCTACTGTAACTTGAATTGCACATTTTCCTCACACAGTTTCAGTTTAAGCTCGCATATTCATTCATTCATATCAACACAAGTTTACAAACTTCCGAGGAAGTTTGTAAAGTTGTAAAGAGGAGGAAGTCTCTATAACGGGGAGTGTTCTGAAGAGTTGTTTGACTTAATTCCACCTTCTCTCTTTTATCAGCGCACCGCACACCACCGAAAATATTATCATCCTCACCACCTGGATCATTGGCGGACCACAACCAAGCGATGTGCGAGGTCTTTCCTTCCGCGCAAAACTGTGGAACCAACTCCCTTCGGTGGTGCTTCCACATAACTTCAATATGGGGTTATTCAAGGGGAGGATCAACAAATTCCTCAAAAGCCGGCAACACACGCTCGTTTGTCCGCAATTTTTATATAGGTACATATAAAAAAAAATGTTGAGTAAATAAGCGAGGCATGGCGAACTCTCAGGCGCTGTGGTGAGTGCTGTGGTTTTATAAGTGGGGTGTCCCGCGTTCGATTCTCGAAAGAGGCATCGACGACTAGATATCATACTTAACTAAATAATACGTCTAAATATTGCGCATCGGTGTAACACGCGGCCACAGTTATGGAGATCAACAATTAATTCGTATATTTGAATCCGGAAAAGCACTTTCCATCAGCTCATATGCATACTAAAATTATTCTTTGTGATTATGTTTAGAACTTCCACATGACATGGCATTATGAGACTGGACGGACAGTGCCATAAATATACTCGGCTACAACAGCTAATATATGACAAGTAATTAAAAATTCAAAAAACCCCCGATATTTGCCATTTTGTGATGGCGGCCATCTTGGATAGTACTATTCTACTAGTCAATCCCTTTCATTTGATACCCATATTAAGGGAGTTGTGAAAAAATATGTAATCCGTCATTTTATAGCGGCGGTCATCTTGGATCGATTTTCATCAAACATAGCTAACAACACTCTCGATTAATCCAACTTTCAAACAAAAAAAACCGCATTCAAATCGGTCCACTCGTTTGAGCGCCACGGGAACAGACAGACACACACACACACACAGAGACACGTCAAACTTATAACACCCCGTCGTTATTGCGTCGTGGGTTAAAAAGTAGGAAAATTATTACCAGTTTGATATTTTTTCGTCCGAGTGAATTTAGGATTTTTAAAAAGCTCTTTGATTTCCCGGGATAACAATAAGTAGTTAGCCTATATTTGTCTCCGGGATGAAAGCTATATTGGTACCAAGCTCGTTTCTGCGGTTAGGCCGAGAAAAACAGTTTTCATTTTTTTACATTTATTTTATGCTAGCTTTTGTCCGCGGCTTCGCCCGCGTGAATTTCGGTTTTTCACAAATCTTTCTCTCTGCTCCCTTTTCCAAACTTTATACCTACTTTCAAGGAAGTTTGCTATAATCTACCTATAGCTATAGCTGTAGATTTTGGTTTTTTCTAAATCCTGCGGGAACTGTGGATTTTTCCAGGATAAAAAATATATACAGTGTGTCCGGGATCGAATTAGCGATATTTTAGGGACATATTCTACAACTCATTACCTCTCTGAAAATACCACTTATTAGGGCCTGCCCCCCTCCCCCTCCCAGGGACAGCCATTTCAATTTGGTGTGCGTTTTTGTGGGTATGTGCGCACAAAAAATGTAATAACTCGAAAGTCTGCTGATGCACAGGTCTTCAAATGACCTTATTCGATTGGATACAATATTCTCCATCACTAAATACTAAACATTAGAATAAAATGTTAAAATAACACGATCAAAAATGCTTCGGAAAAAAAATATTTTTTCAAAAAAATTGAAAACTACAAGTTTTTGCTGCATTTTGCAAAAACGAGGTCGTTTAGATTATATTGTTAAGTATTAAATCGACAGTTTTTGAGATAAACAACAAAACGACATAAAAATTTTGACTGTAAGTTATTTACTTTTGGAGATATTATTGTTTAAACATAACTTAACCGCGAGTGCGTACTAAGTTCTTATGTTATTCGAATGTGGGTTTCCATCGCATACCTCGTGGGATCTGGTAATAATAATATTGTTTTTGATTAGTCAGTGAATGAGGTTAAAACTAAGAATCAGACCCCTACTTTAACTGATTAAAAATTCGTATAAAAAATTGAAATATCTGAAATTTTATTTTGTTGTTCCTGGCGAGGAGGCGTTATGATTGCTACTTAAGTTATTACTCATTTTTGTTTGTGATTCAGGTTTGTGAAGTTTGCTAAGTTTAAAGACATGCCTACTCGGTATTATTATAGCCATAAGAGAGCATTTAGATGTCAACTATTCGCCTTGGATCGGACGTGGCAGCAGTTCAATGGAATGGCCACCACATTCTCCAGACCTTACACCTTTGGACTTCTTTTTATGAGGACCTATGAAGCAGAAGGTCTTTTATATGGTACCAAATACCAGAAAAGAATTATTGGAGATGATCCTGTCCGTTGCAGATAAAATAAGATTGTATTTGGACATGATCCAACGATCCTCCCAACATGAAGCAACTAGCTAACAGAACAGAGGTGGTAATTTCGGTTTGTGGCGGAAATAACCTAGTTTTTAGGATATCTGATTTGTGTCACATACACAAATCAGTTATTGAGTTTATAACTAAAAAAATTAAATTATAAAGTTAAGATTTTTTTACCTTATTTGTAGTAAAAGAATGATGAATCTTAAATTTGGGTTCAATACTCGTAATTCATGCTTGGGTACTTACAATTACCAATATCTCCAGAAGTAAGTAACTTACAGTCAATTTTTTTATGTCGTTTTGTTGCTTATCTCAAAAGCTGTCGATTTAATACTTAATAATGTGGTCCTAATGACCTCGTTTTTTCAAAATCTAGCAATAACTTGTAGTTTTCAATATTTTTGACCAATTTCTTTTTATTCCGAAGCATTTTTGAACGAGTTATTTTAACATTTTACACTACTGTTTGGTATTTAGTGATAGAGAATATTGTATCCAATCGAATAAAGTCATTTAAAGACCTGTCCACCAACAGATTTTCGAGTTATTACATTTTTTGTGCGCACATACCCACAAAAACGCACACCAAATTGAAATGGCTGTCCCTGGGAGGGGGAGGGGGGCAGACCCTAATAAGTGGTATTTTCAGAGAGGTAATGAGTTGTAGAATATGTCCCTAAAATATCGCTAATTCGATCCCGGACACACTGTATATAGCCTATGAGTTAAGTCAGGGCATAATCTATCTTCATTAAAAATTTCAGCCGAATTGGTTCAGTAGTTGCGGCGTTATAGAGTAACATACATACACACATACACAGTAGGTACATACGCATACAAACTTTTGCCTTTATAATATTAGTGTGAAATGTGATGGTCACCTGATATTAAGTGATTACCGCCGCCCATGAACATTTGCAGCACCAGAGGAACCAGCTAATGCGTAGCCGGTCGTTGTTGGTCCGCCCCTTAAACCCCATATCATAGTTATATGGAAACACCACCAGAGGGAGTTGGTTCCATAATTTTAGAATCTCGGAAAGAAATGATCTTGCGCAACGCTTGGTAGTTATTTTTATACCTTTCGATTTGGTATAGGGATTTGTGTAGAAGCAACATTATCGTGGAAAACAGCAAATAATATCAAATCTCAATGAAACCAGTGCACAGTAACTCGAAGCAATCTCGACAAAAGGCGCTCGCTTATAATAATAATCGTCAATAATAAATTTCATTAAAATGTAGATCTAGTTAAAAGCATTTTTTCTGATTAATTTTCAGTCGCGTTCCCGCTCTTCTTTTTTTTTAATTGAATATCAGGCCACTTTGATGGCGCCGGGAGAAAGGGTTGGAAAAAAGTTCGCCCTCATTTGAATAAAATAACAGCACTCGCGCTTTGCATTTACGGAGATATTTCAAATTATATCTGGACCTCTCCTCTTTTTGTTTAATTTTTTTTTTGTGCTCACTCCGTATTTATTTTATTTTCCCATCAGCGGCTCCTAACCTAATTGAGTTAGGCCTCCGAATCGAAAATGTCGATCGAGTTGTAATTCAATTTATTTTTGTTTCTAATGGAGTCGGAGAGTTGGTACGTACTTTTTCTTTTTAATTTACGCATCATTCGGTTATCGGGCGGGCGGGGGTTTAACTCCACTTGGCCTCTTGTTCACAGCACGGTTTATTAGCCGTACGGTGCGTTTTCCATGCCGTAGTGTCGTCGTGCGTATCAACAAGCTTCCATTGTGCTTTATACAACTAACTAGCACACGGCGAATAAACCGTAATTTTCCACGGCAAAAGAAAACAAGTGTGAACAAGAGGTCTTATACCAATGTTAGTTTAAGGGTCGAATTGTCCCCCCATAAAATATAGGTACCCTAAAATATATTTTTAAGAATTTTCCTACTTATAGGCCTACGATTTAACTGAAAAGGTTCCTGAATTATTTGCACGGTGTTGAGTGCCAAAGTGACAATGAGTCTTATTGTACCTACTCCGTAACTTCTCAACTATATAAAGTCTGATAAAACTCAATAGTGTTCGAGTTTATAATATGTAAATACCTGTGTCTTATCTTTTAGTAAATGACAGGATTTTTTTAATAGAATGACTGCGGAACCCTATCTGCGTTTTCTGACACTCGCATGACCAGTTTTTATTAGTACTTTTAACGTAACAATTAATAATTTCAAAGCGGAAAAGTGTCTTTTTCGAGGTAATGAAGGCATACATACAATTATTATATTAGCGATGCCACATATGCAACAATGTCGGCGTACTCGACTTACCCCTGTACGTTGAGAACGGATCGACTAGTTTTGATACTTGATGGTTTGAATATGCATACAAAAATAAATTCAGGAGTTAGATAATCGTCGTCGTCATCAACTGATAGACGTCTCCTCAGTTAGACATAGGTAGAGACTCCCACATACCGCGGACTTGTGTCGCTTGCATTAAGCAACTCCCTGCGATTCGTTTGATTTCGTCGGTCCATCTAGGGGGGTCTGCCAACACTGCGCTTTCCAGTGTGAGGTCGTCACTCTAGCATTTTGGGATCCAAATGTCTATCGGCAATACACTCTGTATATCGATCGATCGAGTTGGATAATACTAAGGCCGTTATAGCCAGAAAGTCTTACAATGGAGACCGCGTACAAGCAGCGACTAATATCACCTTGGATCGAAGCTGGTTGATAAATTATGAAAAATATATGAATTATGGACATAAACGTAGTTTTAAGAAAGGAAATCCATATAATAAGTTTTATTTTACAATATGCACAAAAAATCTATTTTTTTTCACGTGATAACGTCATATAAATCGATGAACGCCGGCCCCACGCACGAAAAATTATGACTCATTGTCACGTACCGCGTGCAAGCGATAGCGTGGAACAAGCGATAGAGAGGGAATGTTTTCTTATGACGTTAACACGTAAAATTATCGTCCGTAAACCGACTTTACAGACAACCAATTTTTTTTTGTATTACAAACAAGCAATGCTCTAACATAATTACTTGAAGTCTTTCTTTATTAACCGATTTTATTTTAGATGAATATTTTTTTTTAGTTTTACCGGGTAGGTTAGGTTTAAACCTTCTACTTAGTAAAAATCACATACATTTTTTTAATACATTTTTTTAATTTTGTTAAAATCTCAGGAAGCTTTAGTCGCTGTACATTAACCAAGAGCGTTTAAGAGAGTGAGAAAAGCTCGCCACGCGGCCTATTCGCATTCGCTCCGCGGAGGGCAGTCGCCTACTTTTGTCTTTTCGCTCCGACGCAAAGCGGGTAACTTCTGTTTGCACCTTTTTCTGTTTTCATCCCGGACTAAAAGAAATGGATAGAGAGAAAAAAGGCAGCAAATAAATAAACCATCAAATCTCCGGAAAGCTTGGCGGTGCTATGTGACGTACAGAGCCGCAGTGTAAGTTTTTTCTCAATATAAGCCTGTCGATAAGCTGCTTTAAGTTGGCATGCATTTACAAGGCTTTTACTCCGTGTTAAAAATACACAAGTTGAATAAAAGCAAGCAGGTATGTATTTGAGCACAATAATTATATTGAGCTTAATAATTATTCGAAAAGTTTTGTAGTTAAGCTATCAATGACAACTTGACGTTTACATTAATATCAAGATAGTTAAAATGGCGCTATCAGCGAGTGCGACGGTAAATATGTGTACATAGAAACATTTTATGAGTTAAGTCACGAGGCGTATAAATGCACGCCGCGTAGTTAACCGTGCCGATTGTCGTTTCCCCATATCCGTAGTGTAAATCTAGTTTTTTTTTTATAAAAATATTGTAAATCTAGATTTTTTTATTAAATCTAGGTTTTTGCACTTATAGCGTTACTCAAGAGACACTGGCTTCAGTTTTGTATAACATAGCTCCATCTATCCTTTCCCGTAAATCTGTGGTTTTTATTAACTTTCTCCCGCAAATTCGTGCGGACTCTTTTGCTGACCTTTAGACTGTGTGAAACTTTTTTTAGGATTAAAAGGGGAAATTTTTGTTATTTCCTTTGCACGCTACTATGGAGTGGATCCGGAAAAGTGTTTCGCTGAAAAACGGATACTAAAATGTGGAAGGCTAAACAGGTCAACTCAATCTATTTGAGTTTATAAATTAGGTTCTTAATGATTTAGAAATTGCTGTTTTAAATATTAATAGGAAAAATAAAGAGTTCTAGGATTCACTGTTAAAAATCTCGGGATTTTTTACCGTATCGACCGTTATCGATCGTTTTTAACCGACTTCAAAAAAAGGAGGTTCTGTATTCGACCCGTATGTATGTATGTATGTATGTATGTATGTATGTATGTATGTATGTATGTATGTAAGTATGTTCGCGATTATCTCCGTTGTTTCACTATCGTAATCTACATACTTTCAGGAAGGTTTTAGTATATAACACATCGAGTTATCATTCTTACGTACGAAGTTATAACCATAAATGTATACATATGTCACTAATATGTTCTCTGATATTGCCAGACCTATTGCTGAAGTCTAATATACCTATTCTGTCAAAAGACTTCACTCTGCTACGGCTACGTAACATTGACCTTTTGCAAAAACTTTTGGGCCGAAGTCAGTACAGCTGTACTATAGAGTGATTCCTTGGAGTTTGTGCACGGTTACGTGTATTTTCATTCTACACAAAGCCAAACCGCAAGGGTGTGAAACTGGTCGCGTATATATTGTAAATTACTTTTTAATCAAGGTATTCCAAATTATACAAGAGTAGTACGCATACAAACTAATCTTGTATAGATCGGAAGTTAGGTTAGGTTGGGTTAGAACATTATAAAACCATTCACCTATACTTAGTATGACACATAAAATGTATGTAATATGTCACAGGATATTTAATAATAATTAATAATATATAGGTCATAATCTATTTTACATAGTTCTCATTTATATTACCTATTATTAATATAAAGAAAACAAATCACTAAAAAGCATAAAATAATTTTTTTCAAAGAAAAATGAACCGACTTCAAACCATTCGAACTAAAAAGTTTAAAATAATTTTTTATTCATTTAGATTGACGATTAAACTACCTAACTCAAATAATATATAATTTTTTGGAGTCGGCGCCAAACCACATTCAATTCATCTTAGTAAAATCAGAGTAACTATCCACTTTTGAATGCGAGCGCGGTGAACTATAATAGTCGCGGAGGGTGAGGCTGTCCGGGACGCGGGGAGCATATTTTCGACTTGAAAAATATGAGTCATTTGGCGCCGACTTCAAAAAATTATATATTATTTGAGTTAGGTAGTTTAATCGTCAATCTAAATGAATAAAAAATTATTTTAAACTTTTTAGTTCGAATGGTTTGAAGTCGGTTCATTTTTCTTTGAAAAAAATTATTAACGTATCGAGAGAGAGAATTTCCCGTATCGACGCGGAATATTAAATGTTTGACAGTTACGAAACCCATGAACATTTTTTATGGGAAAATGTTTTTCTTTTATTTTTTCGACAATTTTCCAATGTTTTAATAGTATTCGGGAAGGAGACAAATACAACAAATCAAAAACTATAAAATTCAGTCCCGCCGTTTTCGAGTTATAAGTGTTCGAACAAAACCCGACTTTGTTTCATATATCTATTAAAAATATGTATATATAGTCTATTAAATAATTATTATTTAAAAAAAAAATAGTCGTCTTACACCAGTTTACGCATGTACGGAAATCTCGGAAGAATCTCAGGGCGAGGCGAAGTGAGTGGCCCTCGGGGAGGCTCCGAGGGGGGCTTGACACTCGTTTAAGTAGCATATAATTCAGTTTATTTAGCCGAATTGAATCTCAACGAAGGGTTGCTCCGGGAAAAAATAGAAAAATATACAGATCTATGTAATAGCTACTAGCATCTGCTTTCGACTCCGCCTGTCTAGTAATATTTTCTATCTGTACCCATGCTTTAAATCCTCTATAAAAGATTCTGAAACAGTTAGCTTATTGCCAACATAAATACACCTAATATCCTAATAACCATATTATCATCCAAAGGAGTGTTATTATGAAATTCAGTACAACATTATATCATCTGTTTTTATAAAGTTCGCGTGTCAAAGGCTCCTTACCACGATATTATCTTGAATTAAACGATGATGCATTCTAAGATAGAAATGGGCTAACTTGGAAGCATGCTAAGCATGCGAAGTACTATAGTTAATAATCCACCCGTTTGGAGTGGGATATAAAACTAGACCGACCATACCATTGGAACGTGGTAGGAACTAGCCACGGTAGAAGCCTTCTATCAGACCAGAAACAATTTAGAAATTATAAATTGCACCTGCTGGTAATCGAACCTCGGACGGGAGATCAGAGCGCTCACCACTTCGCCAGGCATGTCGTCAAAAAACTAATGCTGCGATATTTCGAAAAGTTCTAGTTTTATATTTCACTTGTATGACTATCAGTAAATTGTAGTCTATCGGGTCAATCTAATTCTTCTACGGTTCTTCTCGTTTTAGATGAAACCATACTGAAGGATAGAAGCGAAAAAAGCGACTCGTGGCTAGTAGAAATCTCTACAAGTGACCTATGTCCATCTGTGGACTTTCATCGGTTGAGACGACATTTATTTTTGGTATAATACTTAGAATAGAATAGAGAAGTTATTCAAATAAACTTTTACAAGTACTTTTGAATCGTCAATTGAATCTACACTGGTTCGGAACGGCATTCCAACCGAGATAAATTCTCTGATCTGTATTAATCGGATATTATTGAAAATATCTTTGAGTAACGTTTCCCCATTAATGTACCTACCTAGGTAATAATACTTAGTAAAATACTATCAATATTATCTATAGGTATCTAATAAACCTATCTACAGAATGCAAAGTACATAGTATATCTCTGTGCTTTTATTTCAATATCTCTATGTCTTGATTCAGCGGTAGAGCCGTTAAAAGTTAACAGAAACTCGCAGTTTTATTAATAGTACGAACGTACAGACAGATCTTTAGAAACTCTTTGACTATGGAATGAAACATCTTCCTATACAATATTTATAGGGTGAATTAGGGGAAAGGGGGGCGTTATTCTTTTTTATTGGAATAAATTAGTGGAATTGTATTCGAGTTCGTGCTAATGAATGTCTTCTGGACGAATCGCTGAGTGGATTTTGTTTTAATTAATTGATTTGATTTGTATTTGGCATCGAGCGCGCGGTTACAACGGCTACTCCTATAATGGGTTGTAGATTGTAGTGGGTATTTTTAAGCGACTTTTTGGAAATTGGTATTCTTCGCCGGATAATTTTCTCCAGATTCAGTCGTGAGTTGAGTGCGATGCGTAGTTTTTATTATTTCTCCACACATATTTAAATAAACCACCCGTGTGTCGAACTTGTAGCAAAGTCAGGAAACTTTGGTATAAGTAAAAATTGATGTATTAAAATAAGTCAGTTAATAAGAAATATTCACATGGAGATAACACTCAAGTATTTAAATTAGTAATTAAAAAACCCCCAACATTCGCCATCTTGAATTTGCATAGTGCTATTTTATAGTCAAGCCCTTTCATTTGATACCCATATTGAGGGGCTTGTGAAAAAATATGAAATCCTCCATTTTGTGGTGGTGACCGTCTTGGACCGATTTTCATCATACATTTTTCATTTCAGAACACTCCCGAGTAATTCACCTTTCAAACAAAAAAACCGGTCACCCGTTTGAGCACTACGGGGGAACAGACAGACACACAATATCACAATAGAAAATATGTTTTATGAATTACAAAGACGCATATAGGTAAATAAAATTTTTCACAAGAATTTTCAACAACATTAACGTCGCTATCCGCACAAAAAGAAGAGCAGATGTTGTATTTTATCGCGGCAACAATCAAAACGCTGCCAGCCGCAAGTTTAATTATGCAAACATCAAGCCTTGCCAGATTTCTCATTAGAAGCAAGATAATGACGGTATACACTGTCGCAAAATTAGATAGCAAGCACGCACCCAAACAGATATACGCGGGACATTAACATAAACCGAATTTGCATGTAAATTACATTTTACAGCGTCTTAATTAAAACATTTTGGCATTATAAATGATCAAGGGAGGCGGGCGTATCCCTGACCTCGTATCTCGTCTCCCCTCGAGTCGCTTGCAGTTCGATAGTTTTATATTTTGCGCTTATGTTATGAGTTATTTATGAAAGTGTTTTAATTTGTTTTTAACTTGCTTCGAAGGATTTTGATTTTACTGTGCTATTATTTGGTGAGGATTTTCTTGGTATAGTAATGCAATAGGTAGTCCCCATCTAATTCAGAAAGCAAGAAAGATAGATGATGCATACACCTACAACCCATACAAACAAATGTCATGCTTATTTGATTATTAACCAATTAAACTCAATGAAAATTTGTAGACATGCTCTAGAAACTAATACTTACCTATGTTCTAAAGTTACGCAGGCTCAAATATTTAGGTAGGTAGGTACATATACAAATCTCTGAGCTCGTGTAACGTTGTTTCATTTTTTTTGTAAATGTTATAATTTAAAGACACGTAATTATATAAATTTCTAGAGCCTATGTACTTTCATTGACTTTGATTGGTTAACTTAAAATTCAAAGTAGGTACACTACAAAGATCAAATTACGTTTGTATTGGGACCGTTCGGGAAAGCTCGAGAGAGACTTCTCTTCAAAATGCAATCATCTGAGAAAGTTACAAAAAATTTTTTTACACTAAGTAGGTATGTACTTTGATAAATTAAAAGCCGATAATAATTTCGGAACACGATTCTACTAGTCCATAATGCCCATATTCAGGAAATGTATATCTTACATATTTCGAGTGAAATTCTAGAATAATATGTGATATAACCCCCAAAAGCAGCACTTGAGTAGGTACGTTTCGTATATAATTACATCCCAAAGACAGAGGAGGCCTTTACCCATTGAAGACAAATTTATCGTCATAGATAAGTAATTGCTATGTGCTAAATAGACGACGACATAAATAATGATAGACGCTATAAACTAAAATTTCAATTCTGCATATTTTATTGGAAGTCTACATTTTTAAAATAGGTACATAACTACTGTACGCAGGTACCTACCAACTTATTAAATTAAAAAAAATCTTCAAAAAACGGTTTAGTTAGAGCGGGGCCGCACTGCGAAAATTATTCGCGCCAATTTTATTCGCGCAGGTTATATTCCGCACTTTAATATATTTTTCTCGCGAATTTTAAATCGCATGTGCGTGCAGCTTCATACATTCCCATTTCCCATATGTCACAGAATTTTGCGAAAAAATTCGCGCGAATAAATTTCGCAGTGCGGCCTAGGCCTTACTTCTACTTATATCTATATGGTCTTACCTATACCTGAATGATAAAATAATCGAAAACTGATTTCGTGTTGATTTTGTCATCTATACTATACTAATAAATAAAATTGAAGTGTCTGTCTGTAATATCGAAATAACTACCTCATATTAAGCTCATATGGTTATTTGAACGATACTATAACCGAATCACACGTTTTTAAATTTTTTGTCTGTCTGTCTGTCTGTCTGTCTGTTTGAACGGGCTAATATCTTTGGAACGGCTGAACCGATTTTGATGGGACTTTCACATACAAGTAGAGAATTAACCAGGGAGTGACATAGGCTACTTTTTTAACCGACTTTCAAAAAAGGAGGAGTTGTGTTTTTCTACCTATGTACAACGATATCTCCGAGATTTCTGAACCGATTTGAGTAATTTTTTTTTTAATCGATAGAGAAACATTGCGACACTGTCCTACAAAAAATTTGGATTCCAACTCCTCAATCCTGATGCTGTAGGGGATCTGATCCCCAAAACTAATGGGATTTAGGCACTGTCGGTTATTTAAATTGATATTGGGGATACCAATTAAATACTTTATTGTTGAATGACCTCGAGTAGGTACATGTCCAACTCCTCAACCCTGATGCTGTAAGGAATTCATTCCGAAATCGTAAGGATCCCACGGAATTTTTCCGTTTTGTGGACGGGTTACTACTTACTACAGATAGGCTACTTTTTGTTCTGGAAAATCAAAGTTCCCACGAGATTTTTACAAACCTAAATACACACGAGCGAAGCCGTGGGCATCAGCTAGTTTTCAATAAATTCGATGTCGAGGGTCAGATTTTGGTTAAGGTTATTATAATTTCGTGAATAAAATTTAAAAAAATCATAATTGATTATTACATCATATAGACCAACTTTTGGCACTTATGACAATGCAAAACTCTACCAACGGTTCATATTGAGAAAGAAGTATTTGAGCGGGCAAGGAATTCAGCATTTGCTCTTTTCGTAATACAAAAAGTTAAGTAGGTACCTGTATGTAGGTAGGTATATAATTATATATATACGTAGGTATATGTAGGTTTTTAGGTTAGGTTTAAGTATTTAAATATCACTTGCTTTAACGGTGAAGGAAAACATCGTGAGGAAACCTGCATGCCTGAGAGTTCTCCATAACGTTCTCAAAGGTGTGTGAAGTCTGCCAATCCGCTTGGCCAGCGTGGTAGACTATGGCCAAAACCCTTCTCACTCTGAGAGGAGACCCGTGCTCTGTAGTGAGCCGGTAATGGGTTGATCATGATATGTAGGTATAAAAAAACATGTAACAGATTATAACACTTAACATTATCATGTGGGCAGCTAAATGAAAAGTTTATCTCTTACATACGACTTCTATTGCATTATATTGAATAATCATTCCTTCTTAATTGCATTTACTAAGAGGGACAAAAACATCCAATACTTATTTATTTGATAAATAAATACAGACATTTTAAACTGAAAGAAATTTTTTCTCCAAAACTTTTAATTACTTAGTCAGTTAGGTACATAGATATACGCCGACAACCCTTCGGGAAGGCGAAAAGGAGACAAAAAGTCTTGATTAGGTTTTTTATTATCCCCCCCATTAGCAACCCTATCGATGGGTCCTCGGGTAATAACATTTACATGTAATTTCAAGAAAAGGAAATCTTTTCCTCACAAAGGGCGTAGGCAGAATTAACAGAAACCTCTTTAAATAATTTGGCAATTAGGGGTAACATAAAATTTGCATAATTGTGTAAGTTGTATACAGTTTATGTTTTCACAACCGGCATTTATCTATTACACTCAGATGTAGGTACAGTGGCTGAGACGGTTTAATGTTCCAACACTTGGAGGAGATGAGTGCCGCGTAGATCACAGCCTACGTTGTAGAGTTCTGCGTTCCGCTGTCAAAAATGACTGATTATATTAAGTACAATTATAGCTAATAGCCCAGTCAAATTAGACTAAAAAATAGGGGTGAGGTCACAGAGGACGGGTGAGGTTACAATAATTCCCACCTGGCTGAAAATTGGTAGGATTGTTCAAACATCAAAACACTATTATAAATGAAATGTGAAAAGTCCTCATCGATCCGACATACACCTGGAAAAAAATTTACTCCTGGACACGCACAGTTGACTCACACTTGCCTGAAAATTGGTAGGATTGTTCGAAACACCGATACCTGGAAAAAAAATTACTCGGATCGATGAGGACTTTTCATATTTCATTTATAATAGTGTTTTGAACAATCCTACCAATTTTCAGCCAGGTGGGAATTATTGTAGTTTTGAAAGTCTAAATTGACTGGGCTATAATGCCCACCACTTTGTTAACATGCTTAAATTTCGTTACCTACATTTTTAATTTAAAAATATTTCTTCCTTCCTTCTAAGGTGCATTCCAAAAGGATTTTTTTTTAGATTTAGCACTCCAAAAACGAGTACTTATTATCTACTATGTTTTAACTAGGTGCCTTAAATTAATTAAATATCCAAGGTACTTAATTATACCTACGAATTACGATACAAGATATTTTATAAGAAAGAAAATTTTGTCGTCATCGTCTCAACCAATAGACGTCCAGACTGCTGGACATGGGTCTCTTGCAGGATCGTCACAGAACACGATACTGCGCCGCTTGTTTCCATCGGCTGCCAGCGACTCGCTTGAGATTGTCCGTCGATCTAGTGAGGGGTCTTCCCACGCTTCGTTTGCTTGTGCGAGGTTGCCGCTCTAGCATCCTTAGGACCCCAAAGAAAATTTTTTAAAATTAAAAGTAAATTTTATTTAGATATTTGCTTTTAATATTTTACATACTTAGATAAAGCTGATTTTATACATTTGTTTCTTCAAGTTGCATCAATATTGTACGACTGTAAATCCTGCTAATACTAATATTATAAATGTGAAAGTGTGGATGTTTGGATGTTTGGATGTTTGGATGTTTGGATGTTTAGATGTTTGGATGTTTGTTACTCAATCACGCCGCAACTACTGAACAGATTTGGCTGAAATTTTGAACAGAGATAGATTATGCTCTGACTTAAAACATAGGCTACTTTTTATCCTGCAAAAATACATAGTTCCCACGGGATTTTGAAAAAACCGAAATCTATAGCTACAGCTATAGGTAGATTACTATAGCAAACTTTCTTGAAAGTAGGTATAAAGGTTGGAAAAGGGAGCGGGAACGGGAACCGGAAATCCACGATTGCCTCGGGATTTGTTTAAAACCAAATTTCACGCAGGCGAAGCCGCGGGCAGATCCATCATCATAATATTTAAACAGGGTACCTGCCGTGCAAGTTACAACACCTTGATTTTCTAAAAAAATCTTGACACAATTTCGTTTCTAAGCGCGCATTGTGCTCACGGAAAACAACTGGAATTAGTTATGAAGAAGTAAAGACAACCGTCTTTGTGTACAGAAACAGCCGCAGGGCGTGCATAGTCTAAGTAATCTCACATTGTTCCCCATACAACAGTGTAAAGTACTTTACACTACTTGAAAAATAATGAACACGCGTTTTTACGGAACTAATTCAAAATTATCCACCAACAATACGAATCCTTGGTGAACGAGCATCTCAAAAATAATGATACAAAGCTCTTTATTTCACACAATTACTACAATATGAGTGAGACGAGGCCCTGACATCTCACACTTGGCAAACTTTCAAATAACGCACCACAGTGTAGAGATTAACATGGTAGAAAAATCTTAATACTGGCGGCTAAACAAGTCTTAGGTTGTGCAATTTTCTAGCATGTGTTTGAATGGAAAAAAAGAAAGGCGTAGTGTACACGCGCCCCGAGAGTCGCAGGGAGAAAGTAGTGAAAAACAGGCGCCTAGTGTCAAGTGTAAATCGCCTTGTTAATTTCACTGGCCCTGCGGCGAATTTCGCCGAGGACGCATTGTGTATGCCGGCTTTATGTCGCGTCTTCCCGTTGTCTGTACACGGCTTTAATTGCGCGCGTCATTGGCGCGCTTTTTGAAAAAAGAATGACGTGTAATTAACGCGGGAATATGGAACGTGACAACGCGGGTTCTGAGGGAGCGGTTTTTTTTTTTTAATTTTTTTAATTAGGCAAGGGAAGGGTTATATTGGTGAAGTGCGTTTTGTTTTTCAAATGTTTATACCTACCGACTCAAGACACGTACCTACTTATGCAGTAGTAATAATTAATGTATTTAGCAAGGATATGTTTTAATGTAGCAGCTTAAATATTCCTACTAATATAATAGTAAAATAATACTATAAATACTAAAATAATAATAGTACTAAAATAATAGTTCGTCCTTCAAGCACGCCGAAAATTAAGGTAAATTTTGGTACTTACAAGTTTTCGTGAAAATCTAAATTAGCCCATATCTTTTTATTGTGTGGACCTTAATTTTTTTACACCTAATAGGGATTATAGACCTTAGTATCTAATATAAATTTCAGCTTGCTAGGTTCACCCATTCCTGAGAAAATCGGTGGTGACACACGGACAGACGGACGGACGGACAGACGGACAGACGGACGGACGGACAGACGGACAGACGGACAGACTGACAGACGGACAGACGGACAAGAAAGTGATCTTATAAGGGTTCCTTTTTTACCTGTTAAGGTACGAAACCCTAAAAACTGATCGTAAACTGCTTTATAATATTTATGTATAGAAATGTGATATTATTGGAGTGCCTTACATTGTAGAATGAAGCGAGTCTAACATTACAATTACATAATATTTCAGAGTGGAAACAAAACGCGCGCGTTTTACATTGAAAATTTAACAAGTGGCCAACAAAATTTCATACAAACTCGCGCGAGTGATTAATTTGATGTATACTTTCGCTGTTTACCACCGACCGCTCGTAGGTTGGTAAATAAAAAAAAAATACTAATATTTTTCAGGGACAATGACTGGTCGAAACCGGGCGATGATACATGATCCTCGTTTGGCTGGCTCGTGTATTTTTTTTTATTATTAAAAAATCACATTAACGGCCTTCATTGGGGCGGCGATAAATTTTGCCCTCCTTATTCAAATTTTTTTTTATTCTGTTTTTGTTTAGCCCCCGCGCGTTATAAATGAGCTTATTTGGATGGCTGGAGCGATAGCGCGATAAAAATGTTGTTTAGGGCGCCGAATTGTGATACGATACCGTTACGTCGAATTGTATTGTTTTCTATACATTTTATTATGAACCTCATGATAGTTATTTAATAACAGGATGATAATACCGTTATCCTTACCGAATTTCGACCACGGTGATTAATTTCAACAGAGGCTGTGACATGACTTACACATGAGTCTATATTATATTGCAATGATTTATTTACGCATCTTCTTGAAATGAACTAAATATACTTACGCCGAAGAGCATTGCTTGAATCACGATCACGCCACGATTTACGATATAGTAGATTATTTACATCGCTTTGATTAATTATTATATTAATATTAGACTGCTGTTATCATACAGGGACCGCTATCGAAAACTTAGCGCAATAACCATGTGTCTCATACTTTTAGTATTAGTGGTTTAGTACCTACCTACTTATCGTATTTTTCAAACCGGCAATGTACAGCATGCAAATCGCGGCGACAACGGTATTTAACTATTTACCTACCCAACGTACGTCGAACTCTAGCGTCAGCTTATTGCTTTACGAATGAAAAAAAAAACTCGAAAAAAATATTTGAATATTTTTTCGAGTTTTTTTTTGTGGTATCTTGTCATGTCAGTTCATCATCACAACTATTATCGACCTGTCTTCGTTTCCGAGAGCGGTCCCCTTATATCCTTACTAATCTATCTATCTATCTATAATAATATAAAACTGTAACAGATCCAATTCTGTACATTGAAGATATTTTGAAAATTTCTTTTGGAGGGCACTGTATAATTGATACTGAAGCCAAAACTGTAATTTTTTTCATTTTTGTCTGTCTGTCTGTCTGTCTGTCTGTCTGTATCTTGGCCGCGCATCACGCTAAAACTACTGAACGGATTCGAATGAAACTTGGTACGATTTAAGTTTATACTCCGAGGTAGGACATAGGATACTTTCTATCCCGAAATTCAGCACGGTTGCCATGGGAGAGGGGAAGAAAGTTAAAACGTGTATTTAGCTGTAATTCATTAACGCGTAGTTCGATTTAACTCATTCTTTTTTTGTAACAAAGGTAGTACTTTAAGTATTGTCCCGTAAATATTTTTAGGTCATAGGTTTTTCAGTACAAAAATGACAGACATTTATTGTGTTCAAATAACTTTGGACCCGGATCTTTGTGTTTGTACGTACGGCTTATTTTAAACTGGCGTGCGTTTTTATGTTTGTCGGCCTGTCTATTTGTTACAGCTAATCTCCAAAATGGCTGGATCGATTTTGACGGAATTTTTAATGGCAAATAGGTGATGTTATAAGGAATAACTTAGGCTACATTTAGTTTAGGTATGTATAAAAGAATTACACGCGAACGAAGTCGCGGGGGTCAGCTAGTATTAGAATAGAATAGAATAGAAAAGTTTTTTATTCAAATAAACTTTTACAAGTACTTTTGAATCGTCAATTGAATCTACCACCACACTTATACTTCAGCTTTATACCACAATTATAAAGCTGAAGAGTTTGTTTGTTTGAACGCGCTAATCTCAGGAACTACTGGACCGATTTCAAAAATTCTTTCACCGTTTGATATGTACGTGATCCTTGAGTGCTATAGGCTATATAATATGTACCACGGGCGAAGCCGGGGCGGACCTCTAGACCTTTATATTGTAGTAACGTTATCCTTCCATAGGTAGTAGGTACATTATGTAAGAAAAATTAAAGAAATGCAATGACAGAATGGACCCGTTCCATTGTAGATAAACGGCCCATTTCCAGCGGCACAATTGAATGATGAGCAGCCATTGTGACTATGTTTAGAGATCCTGCATATAATGTCAGGATAGGTGCTGCGATTTGCCCCACTTATTCCTATTATTATGCTTTACTGGGTCACTCCGTATGCGAATTGGCGAGGGTTAGATGCTCCACATTCAATGAACGTACTTATGCTTTGGCGGGAATAACATAATGACCGAATAAGACCAATTTGCCTCCGGTCCGAGTCTGTTTAGTAACCAACGTACGGGCATAGAATAGAATAGAAAAGATTTTTATTAAAAAAAAATGCGAGGCAGTATTTGGGGGCTGCCGATAGAAGTTAAAACTGGATTAAAGTTTAAAGCCGATAGGAGTGATCAAGGATTTAAGTTTAAATGTATGCTACATATAGCTCATGGAAAGCGTTCGGTGACGATGACGCGAGTTCTATGATTTTTGTTCACCCTAAAAGTGCTCAACGCGCCTAAAGAAGTGTTCACTTCTATAAACTTTTAAAAGTGCTTTTGAATCGTCTATAATTGAATCTACCACCAACACCATCACAGGCTTTTAACGTCCCACTGCTGGGCACAGACCTTCCCTCTCATAGGAGAGAGGGATTTAGAGCTTAGACCCACCACGCTGCTCCAATGCGGGTTAGCGGGCTTTAACGACTATTGTCACATGATAGTGATAATACCCGGGGTTGACTGTTTAACTTATTCTCCGAGGCACGGGGATGAAACACCGCCAACTACCAACTCCGGGCTAGAAAACTTGCAAGACCTAACGAGTCACATCCATGCTTTTTTGTAATTTTTATAATCATCAATATTATATCTCATCTACGTCACGTCATAGACCGCATAGACTTTGATAGATTTAGATATTATCCTACCATCTAATACGATGATTGATGTTTGCATGACCAATAAATAATTTGATGACCTCCCTGGCGCAGTGGTGAGCGCTGCGGTCTTATAGGTGGGAGGACCCGGGTTGGATTCCCGGGGTCGCCATTCGAGCACCCTGGGACTTAGACTGAGATCTATAGAGCTTACTCTGGCTCTACTCAGACTCCAGACAGAGTTATAATGAGGCAGATTTATGTCAGGACCATATCAATGTCCCGTTATAACTCTGTCTCAAATATGAATAGAGTCAGAGTAGGTTCTATAGATCTCAGCCTTATACTGGTTATAGATAGATAGACGGATGGATAAATAGATAGATAGATAATATACAGTGTGTCCGGGATCGAACTAGCGATATTTTAGGGACATATTCTACAACTCATTACCTCTCTGAAAATACCACTTATTAGGGCCTGCCCCCCTCCCCCTCCCAGGGACAGCCATTTCAATTTGGTGTGCGTTTTTGTGGGTATGTGCGCACAAAAAATGTAATAACTCGAAAGTCTGCTGATGCACAGGTCTTCAAATGACCTTATTCGATTGGATACAATATTCTCCATCACTAAATACCAAACAATAAAATAAAATGTTAAAATAATTCGATCAAAAATGCTTCGGAAAAAAAATATTTTTTCAAAAATATTGAAAACTACAAGTTTTTGCTGCATTTTGCAAAAACTAGGTCGTTGAGATTACGTTGTTAAGTATTAAATCGACAGTTTTTGAGATAAACAACAAAACGACATAAAAATTTTTACTGTAACTTATTTATTTTTGGAGATATTATTGTTTAAACATAACTTAAGCGCGAGCGCGTAATTTCTTATGTTATTCGAATGTGGGTTTCCATCGCATACCTCGGGCGATCAGGTAATAATAATATTGTTTTTGATTAGTCAGTGAATGAGGTTAAAACTAAGGATCGGACCCCTACTTCAACTGATTAAAAATTCGTATAAAAAATTGAAATATCTGAAATTTTATTTTGTTGTTCCTGGCGAGGAGGCGTTATGATCGCTACTTAAGTTATTACTCATTTTTGATTGTGATTTAGGTTTGTGAAGTTTGCTAAGTTTAAAGACATGCCTACTCGATATTATTATAGCCATAAGAGAGCATTTAGATGTCAACTATTCGCCTTGGATCGGACGTGGCAGCAATTCAATGGAATGGCCACCTCATTCTCCAGACCTTACACCTTTGGACTTCTTTTTATGAGGACCTATGAAGCAGAAGGTCTTTTATATGGTACCAAATACCAGAAAAGAATTATTGGAGACGATCCTGTCCATTGCAGATAAAATAAGATTGTATTTGGACATGATCCAACGATCTTCCCAACATGAAGCAACTAGCTAACAGAACAGAGGTGGTAATTTCGGTTTGTGGCGGAAATAACCTAGTTTTTATAGGATATCTGATTTGTGTCACATACACAAATCAGAGTTATAGAGTTATTGAGTTTATAACTAACAAAAATTAAATTATAAAGTTAAGATTTTTTTACCTTATTTGTAGTAAAAAAATGATGAATCTTAAATTTGGGTTCAATACTCGTAATTCATGCTTGGGGACGAAGTACTTACAATTACCAATATCTCCAGAAGTAAGTAACTTACAGTCAAATTTTTTATGTCGTTTTGTTGCTTATCTCAAAAGCTGTCGATTTAATACTTAATAATGTGGTCTTAATGACCTCGTTTTTGCAAAATGCAGCAAAAACTTGTAGTTTTAAATATTTTTGAATAAATAATTTTTTTCCGAAGCATTTTTGATCGAGTTATTTTAACATTTTATTCTATTGTTTGGTATTTAGTGATGGAGAATATTGTATCCAATCGAATAAGGTCATTTGAAGACCTGTGCATCAGCAGACTTTCGAGTTATTACATTTTTTGTGCGCACATACCCACAAAAACGCACACCAAATTGAAATGGCTGTCCCTGGGAGGGGGAGGGGGGCAGGCCCTAATAAGTGGTATTTTCAGAGAGGTAATGAGTTGTAGAATATGTTCCTAAAATATCGCTAGTTCGATCCCGGACACACTGTATAGATAGATAGACTAGGTACCGGTGCCATAAAGCTAGAGCTCATTCCCACAGAGGAAGTTCGGAAAAACGTAGAACGTTATTGTGAGCGGCTCTTATCCCGATCTAGCGGAATCATTTTAGCGCGCGTGTCCGGCGAGTAGTGCGAATACGTACTCTATAAATTATTATGTTGTGTTGCAGGGGTGTGGAACCTTTGCGATCGAAGTTGATTTTTTTTTTTTTTTGCTTTATTATTAACTTGACTTGACGACTTCCCTGGTATAGTTATAGTCAGCGCCTCGGTGCGGGGTCCGAATTATCGACATCCCCGTCGGTAATTTCGATTAAGCGTTCAAGTACGATGCTGAGTAGAAACTGATTGGTATGGATTTTATTTAACTGCCATACCCTATCCCAGCTTAGTCCACTTCCATCTTAGACTGTATCGATACTTACAACCAGGTGAGATCGCTGACAAATGGATGACAAATGAATTTAGCTGTAAAGGGATAGCTTGTGAGCGTTTTCCTTTTTAACCCCCGACGCAAAAACGACGGGGTGTTATAAGTTTGACGTGTCTGTGTGTGTGTGTGTGTGTGTGTGTGTGTGTGTCTGTCTGTTCCCCTGTGGCGCTCAAACGGGTGGACCGATTTGAATGCGGTTTTTTTTGTTTGAAAGGTGAATTAGTCGAGAGTGTTCTTAGCTATGTTTGATGAAAATCGGTCCAAGATGGCCGCCGCTACAAAATGGCGGATGATATATTTTTTCACAACTCCCTTGATATGGGTATCAAATGAAAGGGCTTGACTAGTAGAATAGCACTATTGCAAATTTAAGATGGCCGCCGCCACTAAATGGCGAATGTCGGGGGTTTTTTAAATTTTCAATTTACACTTGTTAGCGTCTGTGTAAAATATTCGTTTATGAAAATATTCTCTAAGTGTAATATAGGCCTTAGGCCAACAGCTTCGAATTGAGGTATACCTACTGAGGCTGCTCGAATGGATGCTTAGCTTGAGGCAAGTTGTGACAGCATCTCTACTTGAGCTGCCGCGGGTTCCAACCCGCGGATGCCTCAAGTGGAAACGAAGATCAATAGTGCAGAAAATAAAAATCTATATTAGCTTAATCTACAAATTAGGGACGAATACACCATCATCATCATCTTCCAGTCCTTATCCCACCTTATGTGGGGTCGGCACAACATGTCTTCTTTCTCCGCTCAGTTCTATTAAACGTCAACGCATCATTCACCTCTTTTACACGCATATTCCACTTCACACACTCCATCCATCATGTCTTTGATGTTTTTTTTTTTCCAAATTATGAGGAAAACAAGTATGACTTCCTGCAGTTCATAATTCAGGTAACAACAGCCCCAAGAAGACCGCCTGTCGAAGAATATCTTGATTACGGAGAGCTAATGGTACGGTAAATGGTACGGTAAATGGTACGGTAAATGCTACGGTAAAGGGTAAAGTATCCGATCCCTATTCCAAAGCGTCCAAAGCACGAATAGTTTTAATGGTTGCTATCCTCCGGTAAGCAACACTACAAGAAGAAGAAGACACACCTTATGATAGACTAGGTTTTGCCCGCGGCTTCGCCCGCGTGAATTTCGGTTTTAAACAAATCCCGAGGAAATCGTGGATTTCCGGTTCCCGTTCTCACTCCCTCTTCCAACCTTTATACCTACTATCAAATAAGTTCGCTATAGTATCTAATCTACCTATAGCTGTAGCTATAGAATTCGAGTTTTTCAAAATCCCGTGGGAACTGTGCATTTTTCCGAGATAAAAAATAGTTTTTATGTTTTAAGTCAGGGCATAATCTATCGCCAATCAAAATTTCAGCCAAATCAGTTCAGTAGTTGCGGCGTGATTGAGTAAGAAACATCCAAACATCTAAACATCTAAACATCTAAACATCCAAACATCCACACTTTCACATTTATAATATTAGCAGGATAATAATTAAAAAAAGTCGAACTCATAAAATCGCCCGGGTTATCGACAACTGGTTCGACATTTAAATTACGAGCGGGACCCATTTTTATCTGTTTTTTTCCCGTCGAGCCTAGGGGTGGCGCGCTTTTTTTTTGGCCTTACTTTTTTATCGAGCGCTCCAGCGTCCACTCCGCTCTCGACGCTTAAACGGTCGATATAGGCCTACTTGGGCGCGGCGACTTTCATAAAAGTAGTTTTTTAATTAATTTGTAGCGCCGCTATTCTGCCTAATTGATAGCTCAATGTTGTGTGAGCTCGTTGATTAACTGATTGGCGCGGTCGGGTTTTAATTATGTATTGGATAAAGCCAAGTGGCTGTTGGCGATTTTCTTTGTTGCTCTTAGCTCTCTGACAAACGGTTTGTACCGTTTTGAAAGTAATTAAAAACAAGGGCCCGACTACGTGAAAGAGTATTTTAACCAGTAATGTTATTAAGCAAAAAATATGTAGAGGTCCTGCTTATACAACCTTCGGGTTGCGTAATTTTTAGACGGAGCTTGCGGCTGTAAAATACTCTAGGAAACATCATCTTGATTTTGAAAAATCTATTCAGTGACAATATGCCACTCAATACACATAATAAAATATAATTATAATTTTTTCATCTCTACCGCCATTTTGTTTTTATAAAAACAAAACCTAGCCTTTAACCATTGCACGGTTTAGACGAATAGACAGACACCTCATTGATTAAAATCTATCCAGCCGTTGGGATATTCCAAGGGTATAAAGCTATAAAGTATGCCACATACATACTTTCCCAGATCCGTGTGAAAAACATAACACTCTCTTTGCTTTCACGCAGTCGGATAAAAAAGAGGCTCTACTAAAAAAAAGGGTTTCATTATTCCCTAATACGATTAATTACTGACTGTATTTGAAGCCTCAATAAATCAATGTTCAGGGAGCGAAATAAAAGTCAAAAAGTCGTAGGATAAATCCCACCCATTGCACTATCCTACTAATATTATAAATGCGAAAGTGTGGATGTTTGGATGTTTGGTTGTTTGAATGTTTAGATGTTTGGATGTTTGGATGTTTGTTACTCAATCACGCCGGAACTACTGAACCGATTTGGCTGAAATTTTGAATGGAGATAGATTATGCCCTAACTTAAAACATAGGCTACTTTTTATCCTGGAAAAATCCACAGTTCTTGCAGGATTTCGAAAAACCCAAAGTCTATATCTACAGCTATAGGTAGATTACTATAGCAAACTTCCTTGAAAGTAGTTATAAAGGTTGGAAAAGGGAACGGGAACAGAAAATCCACGATTCCCTCAGGATTTGTGAAAAATCGAAATTCACGCGGGCGAAGCCGCGGGCATAAGCTAGTTTGACATATATATTTGACGTAACATGATTAAAACCTGTCCACTGAAAAGGCACAGATCAGATAAATATTTTTTTCTTCTTATGCTTTTTACATCGACGGAATCTTAAAAGGACGTTACCGTAAATGTTTGAAGCCATGTCCACGACTTCCACCCCTTTCATACCTTCAGGGGTGCGTTGTAATTAAGTTGTTCTTCTTCCTAAGTCCTTCTCCTTCTCTAAATAAGTTGACTATCAGTCAGTCAGTCCCAGTACTGTTTTATAGGCATAATATATTAACAAGTATAAATTAAAAATTTTAAAAACCCCCGACATTCGCCATTTTGTGGCAGCGGCCATCTTGGATTTGCAATAGTGCTATTCTACTAGTCAAGCCCTTTCATTTGATACCCATATTAAGGGAGTTGTGAAAAAATATGTAATCCGCCATTTTGTAGCGGCGGTCATCTTACACCGATTTTCTTCAAACATAGCTAACAACACTCTCGACTAATTCGACTCACCTTTCAAACAAAAAAAAACCGCATTCAAATCGGTCCACCCGTTTGAGCGCTACAGGGGAACAGACAGACACACAAACACACACACACACACACACACACACACACACACACACACACACACACACACACACACACAGACACGTCAAACTTATAACACCCCGTAGTTTTTGCGTCGGGGGTTAAAAATAAAAAAATTAAAACAGAAGATAAAGACAAGAAAAGATTCTCCTCTGAAAAAGATGTTGAGAGGTTTCTTTTACAGCGATCATTTACCGAAAAGAATGACTTAAGTTACCATAGAAATAAAAATAACTTCCACAGAAATCGTTCTATTGAAAACTTTGCAGAATTCAAATAAAAAATTCTTATAAGTACTAAGTATGTAGGTGCATTGTGCAAAAGTTAGCGTGTTATATTATTTTTACAGTGTTGCACCAAATAACCTAAAAGTAATAGACAATTCCCTCAACTCTTTTTCACTGAATTCGACGTATCACTCTGAACAAACACATAGATAAACAGTTTGTTTCCAACAGTATGGACATAGGCACTATACAGAGATGCCTATGATTGTGTATAGATGCCTATCTTTATGTCTATAGGTGTCTATCTATTGAATTTCTTTAGTCGATTACAAAATTGGAGAATTAGTAGTTTATTATGGAAGTGAGGCAATGGTGATTATTATTTATGACAATTTTTTATTTTATTTATTTATTCCACGAAAACTTAAAACTTTGGCTACGAGTGTTCCATATACACTCTGGTCTGAGAAGGGCCCACAACAAAATCAGCCGGGTATTCTTTTTAAGACGTCGGGATTTTCCAAGTTGAGATCTTACAACTCTCACTAAACTCTCACCAGAACTGTGTCTCCTATCCCTTGTTTAAACTTTATTTATAGGGCAAAATCTCAACATCTCGCGGACGGCTTTGTGCTGACTTTCATATTGCAGCATTGACAGCCCAAAGCTTAGGGTTGATGCTCAGCGGAAAATTATTTACTAAATACGTACAGTATGGTCCAGTAGCCGCCGCCGCCTGTTTTTTAATGATTAATAACAGACTGAATCTTAGTACCTCAACTGCCTCGTTCGTCTAGTGGTTAGCACATTCGACTGCAGATCACGAGGTCTCGAATTCGATTCCCAGGACGGGCAAAATAATTGTTAGGCATTGGGTTTTTCTGCCAAGAAATTCTCAGTGCCAGCCCGGAGTTGGTAGTTCTCGGAGAGCACGTTAAGCAGTCAGTCTTGATTATTATCACTATCATATTGTGACAATAGTCGTTAAAGCCCGCCAACCCCCATTGGAGTAGCGTGGCGGGTCTAAGCTCTAAACCCCTCTTACCTATGAAGAGGAGGCCTGTGGCCAGCAGTGGGACTTTAAAAGACTGTTGTGGTGGTGGTGGTGGAATCTTAGTGAGTAGGTTCGGTTCGACGAGGCGCCCAAGTTTTTCCTCTTAAAATTCTCCTTAAAGGTATTTACTGCAGTGCGCAGGTGTAAAACATTTCGATTTGGTGAGGAACAAGTGTAAATTGAAAATTTAAAAAACCCCCGACATTCGCCATTTAGTGGCGGCGGCCATCTTGAATTTGCAATAGTGCTATTCTACTAGTCAAGCCCTTTCATTTGATACCCATATCAAGGGAGTTGTGAAAAAATATATCATCCGCCATTTTGTAGCGGCGGCCATCTTGGACCGATTTTCATCAAACATACCTAAGAACACTCTCGACTAATTCACCTTTCAAACAAAAAAAACCGCATTCAAATCGGTCCACCCGTTTGAGCGCCACAGGGGAACAGACAGACACACACACACACACACACGTCAAACTTATAACACCCCGTCGTTTTTGCGTCGGGGGTTAAAAACAGGAGGCGGCTGCTGGACTAGTATCTACCGATTATAAGCCAGGAGTGCAGGCACCTTACTTTGAGTAGCACACTTTACACTACTGGTTTGAGAAATAATAAATACTAAACCACTAATAAGTACTACAAGTATAAGGTTATTGGTATTGAATTGTGTTTAGGTAGTATAATAATAGCGCTAAGATTTCGATAGCGGTCCTCTTCTACCCTGTATTAATATAACAAGTTAGAAGTAAGAAATAAAAACCTATTACAGTAACTCACTTTTAGCGAATTGATATTATGTTAAAAGTAAAAAAATGTCAAATGTCATAAAATTTCAAACTTCATTCACAAATACGCTTCTTTTAAATTTTTTCACATTCTCCCTTCCTTTTGCATTGCATTCTTGATGCATTCTTAACAAAGTATAACTTAATATAATTTTTATAAATAAATAATTGTTTCTCTGAAACAGCCTAGGCATATAACACTTGTTATGGCTAAGTTATGCGGATTATTTTTAATAATATTGATTATGAGTAAACGCTTACAGTATTTCTACAAAACAAAACACGACACATAATTGCGTAAATTTTAGGGTTCCGTATGAAAATGGTAAAAAAGGGACCGACCTGGCCGTCTGTTTGTTTGTGTTGCTTATTTCAGTAACTACTAATGTCGTCATCGTGCTTGGAATTGTTTTAAATAATGCTTGGCAAACTTTTTAGTAAAAAATTACTTAATGAATTTAAAAAAAACATTTAAGTATTTTACTGCAAAAAAGGAGGATTAAAATTTTTAATGGAGTTACTTGGTCAAATCACAGGAAATTAGGTTTTCATTTTCCTTGAAGCGACATTGTACCAACAACTAAATTTTAACAATAAATAAGACTTAATATCATGAAAATTGCCGTTAAAAATACCGTTCCCTCGTATGTCCGAAGTTTGCAAAGTAAAAATCTGAAAACAAAAATTAAACTTAAAGGTATATAAATCACAATTGATAGACGTGTTTAATGTGATAGATTGATTGAAAATAAATATTTATAACGGAAAAAATTAAAACGCATAACCAAGTTTGTTTGTAAAAGATTATTGCATAGGTATTTCTAAAAGTCAATGTGTCAATTAGAGAATCACTTAAAAAAACATCCATGGTACGGAACCCTCTCGGTGCGTCAGTATGACTCGCAGTTGGTCGGTTTTTTTTTACAACTTGTTTTCTCTGTACGCTGAACAATCAAGCAAGTTGAAGACGCAAGAATTATAATGGATCTTTGTATAGGGTTTTTCATACTGTCTGTCTACACCAGCTAAATATTATATCACATACAAAGGACACTATATTTTCATCCCGACTGTCCGTACGTCTCTTGTAAGGACAAAGGTCTTGTAGGATTTCCACACGCCGCGGTTGTGTGCCCCTTGTACACAGCGGCTCCCTGCATTTCATCATACTGATCAAAATCAGTATGATGAAATGCATTACATCACAATACTAGCAAATGCCCGCGACTTCGTCCGCGTGGCTTCATATAAACCTCATACAAACTTTCAACCCCTATTTAACCCCCTTAGGGATTGAATTTTCAAAAATATTTTCTTAGCGTATGCCTACGTCGTAAAGCTATCTGGAGGTATGCCTAATTTCAGCCTGATCCGTCCAGTGGTTTGAGCTGTGTGAGTTGATAGGTCAGTCAGTCAGTCAGTCACCTTTTCCTTTTATATATTTCGAAGATTACTACAAGTACCTAGCTATGTTATTTTATTAAGTAAAAGAAGTTAAAAGTATAATATGTAACACATCATTTGCATCCCTAGTGTTGCTAACATGCAGTAGCCGGCTATCGACTGCCTTATTAATAAACATGCGCTAACAATAAATAATTGTTTATAATGAACTTTATAATATATTAGTGCAGATACTTCATTATCTCGCGGCGAACACGCACACATCCGCGCCGCTTCACGCAACGACTCCGGCATGGAAATGCTCGGGCTTTTATCGATATCGATAACTTTGTTATTATTTTTAACCGACTTCAAAAGAAGGAGGTTATCAATTCGACATGTAATATTATTGGAACTGTAAAATATTCACCTAAAATAATTTTTGAGGGCTTCCAAACCAATATACTCATAGGTGTATGTATGTTTGTCCGCAGATTTCTCTGAAACTATTATTTGGATTGTGACCATTTTTTTTTGTCAGATTATATTTCCTTCAGTTTAGGAAACATTGTAAGTTTCATCAAAATCGCTTCAGTAGCTTTCAAGACAAGTGATAATTATCACTTGTCTTTGAATATTGTTAAATCCGAATTTGATATTAGAACCAATGAAATTCTCCCCATAGCCTATAACCGATTTACGTCGATCGGCTCTCTATGCAATGTAGAAGTATTTATGTTTTGCAAAGGTCTGCAGACTGCAATTCATTGTCAGAAAAGTGTCAGATCAAACACTGTTAGGTAAACTACCAGTGAAAATTATAACATACTTATCGTTACTTAATAAAATCTGCCGATAGTAATTATCATTGCATCGATAGATATTCTGATAATAATTCATTCACATCACTGCAAGCAAACGCAAGTGCATCGTCGCTCGCATTTTCTTGTATGGACGCATTGATTAATGCGCCTTGATTTGAATAATAATTTTGAGCCTTATTGTATGATAAATTTAGTGCAAATTGTAAACTGAGGTCTGGAATTAAATGTTAAGGTGTGCGCTAGGAAGAATATAGAGTCAGAAGAAAAACTTTAAAGTCATGATACACGTTTTTCTGCAAACTAAATTATTAGCAGTCGGATTTTAGTTTACGAACTTATACTACGGTTCACACTGCGAACGACAGAGCGAAGCGAAGTTCTCAATGCCTAGCGACATGAGCGTTCCGAAACGACCTCCCTGGCGCAGTGGTGAGCGCTGTGGTCTTATAAGTAGAAGGCCGCGGGTTCGATTCCCGGCAGGGGCAATTTGGGATTTTATAATTTCTACATTGTCGCTGGTCTGGTCTGGTGGGAGGCTTAAGCCGTGGCTGGTTACCATCCTACCGGCAAAGCCGTGCCGCCAAGCGATTTAGCGTTCCGGTACGATGTCGTGTAGAAACCGATCAGGGGTATGCTCTTCCAAGTTAGCCCGCTTCCACCTTAGACTGCGTCGTCACTTACCATCAGGTGAGATTGCAGTCAAGGGCTAACTTGTTAAAAAAAAACTTGAATAAACAAAAACCTTGTTCCGCTTTACATCGCTACCATTTCGGCCTGCGCATAGATACGAGGAGGTACTTGTGAAAGCCATAGTCAATACCTATTCAGTACTTCGTTTCGATATTTGATGACGTATGCAAACTTGTATAACCCCCGGCACGTAAGTCGAGCGGTGACCTTCAAGTGCGCGCATCGTCGTACGAGTGAGCGGGACAATACGATTGGAGAGCTAATCAGTGCTTACGAACGATCCCCACGCCCTCCCCGCGACCCGCTCACACTCTGAGATAGGTACCTCATTAACGACTTCTGCGCATTGAAGGTCAATCGTCGTCGTCGTTGTCAACCGATTGACGTCCACTGCTGGACATAGGTCTCTTGAAGGGACTTCCACTTGTCACGGTCTTGTGCCGCTTGCATCCAGCGGCTCCCTGTGACGTTTGATGTCGTCGGTCCACCTAGTGGGGGGTCTACCAACACTGCGCTTCCCGGTGCGAGGTCGCCACTCCAGCACCTTGGGACCCCAACGTCCATCGGTTCTCCGAACCATGAATTTGCCGTGACTTGTACTGGCCGCTCGCACTTTGTGGGACGGTGAGTGATCGCCTTTAACAACCATCATCGCAGAATTACAAAGTCTAGGTGCCAGTAGGCAGTAGGTATCTCAATAAGTTTATTGTTGTCATCCCCAGGCTATATTAGTTAACGCGTCTTTGCGTGCACATGAATTGGTGCCTTGGAAAACATTTATAGACGTCCAGTCATTACGATTCTTTATTTGTATTGAATACTAGATGATGCCCACGGCTTCGCCCGTGTGGATTTAGGTTTTTAAAAATCCCGTGGGAACTTTTAATTTTCCAGAACAAAAAGCAGCTTATCTGTAGAAACCCGTCCCCAAAACGGAAAAATCCCGTGGGATCCCCACGATTTCGGAATACAATTCCTTACAGCATCAGGGTTGAGGAGGTGGATATGTACTTACTCGAGTTCATTCAACGATAAAGTCTTTAATTGGTACCCCCAATATCAATTTAAATAACCGAAAGTTTCTAAAACCCATTAGTTTTGGGGATTAGGTCCCCTGCAGCATTAGGATTGAGGAGTTGGAATCCAAATTTTTTATAGAACAGGGTCGCAATGTTTTTCTATCGATTAAAAAAAAAATTACGCAAATCGGTTCAGAAATCTCGGAGATATCGGTGTACATAGGTAGAAAAACACAACTCCTTCTTTTTTGAAAGTCGGTTAAAAAAGTAGCCTATGTTACTCCCTGGTTAATTCTCTACTTGTATGTGAAGGTCCCGTCAAAATCGGTTCAGCCGTTCCGAAGATTAGCCCGTTCAAACAGACAGACAGACAGACAGACAGACAGACAGACAGACAGACAGACAGACAAAAATTTTAAAAACGTGTGATTCGGTTATGGTAGCATTCAAATAACCATATGAGCTTAATATGAGGTAGTTATTTCGATATTACAGACAGACACTTCAATTTTATTTATTAGTATAGATGTTAACGTTTAATTTGTGGTTTGCAGCAAAAATAATATAATACATATATGTATAGATACATTCATGTTGTTTCTTTAAAAACATAATCTACCTAGGTCCAGTCATAACACTTTCAAGGTCCACTGATTTTTTTTTTATTATTTTTTTATTATTTTTATTTATAACGTAGGTAGGTAGGTACCTAAATGTAATTACCATTAAAATATATCCTAGAAGTATAATTTTTCTATTCTAAGAATCCAGCTGGTTCACAACAAGCACAGTTACACACCGAAGCAGGGTCTTATTTAATTTGTGTTAATTAAATATCTAATTATCCATAAAACATTAAAAAAAAGCGTTAATACTCACAAGACTGTATTCTTTATAAAATATTTTTCAGTTAAAAAAAAAACACATTGTGCGCGCCTTAAATTTCATTTTTAATTTATTCATACAAAAAACATAATCATTATGTTTATGCACATTATGTGACAGCAGCTCATTAAGGATAAGGACTAAAACACACGTCCGACTTTTAATAGATTACAAATATTATGGGCAAAAGTATGCAGTGAGCAGTGACAGTGGTAGTACCTACCTACTTAACAAAATATTGGAAATTATCACATTCCTTTAGAAAAATGAGAAAAAAAAGTAACAAACACAACTCATAACATTAAAGAAAAATTTTCATAAAAAAAAAAACAAGAAAGTACGTAAACGTACAATTTTTAAAAAGACGTGAGACAGGTATGCTCAATACGAAAATGTAGTTAATCAGACACAAACCTAACCTTCACTACTGGTCTTTATTAATTAAGAATGTCAATTAAACGGATAATTATCTACAAAAAAGTTCATTCCAAAACTTGAGCACAAAATGCAGAGAAACGAAACATTACAATTTGCATTAGCACGCTCCTAAAAAGCAAGATACATTCAAACTTTCAAGCCGGGTCAATTCCATTCATCGAACGTACGAAACGAGCATTCAGTTGGGGAAGAGTGGAAAGGGACGAAAAAGACCTCGACCCGAAAGGTGAAGGTCGGGCAAAACAAAAGACGCGATATAGTTGCGTCTCACAAACCGGTAGTAGGAGCTGGGTGCAGTAACACCGGCTACTCGGTTACGTGCCGAAATAAAAAGCTGCAACTTGGCAGCCAACTTGGATATAGCAAAAGCTGATATTACCACCTGATATTATTTCATGTCATAGTCATGTCAAACGTATCATCATGATCAACCCATTAACGGCTCACTACAGAGCACGGGTCTCCTCTCAGAGTGAGAAGGGTTTTGGCCATAGTCTACCACGCTGGCCAAGCGGAGTGACAGACTTCACACACCTTTGAGAACGTTATGGAGAACTCTCAGGTGTGCAGGTTTCCTCACGATGTTTTCCTTCACCGTTAAAGCAAGTTATATTTAAATACTTAAAACGCACATAACTCCGAAAAGTTAGAGATGCGTGCCCCGGGATCGAACCCACGACCTCCGATTAGATGTCGGTTGTCCTAACCACTAGGCCATCACAGCTGTGTTGTCTGTCAAACGTATAATAGGTTTAAAAGGTGAAGGTCACCAAAACATAAGACGCGATATAGTTGCGTCTCAAAAACCGGTAGTAAGAGCTGCGTGCAGTTAACCGGCTACTCGGTTACGTGTCGAAATAAAAATCTGCAACTTGGCAGCCAACTTGGATATAGCAAGAGCTGATATTATTTCATGTCATAATAATATCGGTCGGTAATATAAAAGCTGTGATAGCCTAGTGGTTAGGACGACCGACTTCTAATCGGAGGTCGTGGGTTCGATCCCGGGCACGCACCTCTAACTTTTCGGAGTTATGTGCGTTTTAAGTATTTAAATATCACTTGCTTTAACGGTGAAGGAAAACATCGTGAGGAAACCTGCATGCCTGAGAGTTCTCCATAACGTTCTCAAAGGTGTGTGAAGTCTGCCAATCCGCTTGGCCAGCGTGGTAGACTATGGCCAAAACCCTTCTCACTCTGAGAGGAGACCCGTGCTCTGTAGTGAGCCGGTAATGGGTTGATCATGATGATGATGATGATGATGAATAATATCGGTCGATGGTTTAAAAGGTACCGGTCACCAAAATAAAGACGCGATATAGTTGGTCTCACAAGCAAGTACTCTCACAAAGCAGTAATAAAGTAGGTAGAAGTGGAAACGCTGGCTATTTTGTAAATATGCTGAAATAAAAAAAATCTGATAGAGATCGCTAGGCAGCGGACGATGATAAGTCCCTATGGTACTTATAACTAACTGCTACATTTTAATGTATTTTGTCCTCTTTTTTAATATTATGGTGTATAAGACATTAGTGATCTATTCTTTCATTCGCTTTCAGAAAAAATTTAATTACTTAATTAAAGAAAACATCTATCATTTTATAGAGTCTAGTAAAAATGTCGGGATATTCTGACATTATTCAGGCTTCCTAGCGTGCTAGAAGTAATATAAACTCAAATTAACATACGATTGTATAAAAATACTTTTGGAAAATCTGGTGTTGTCACCTAACAATTTTACGTGAAACAAAACACTGATGTCTTCAAAACACAGTAAAACGATCACTTGACACACTAGAGCGTCTTCAATGATGTAGGGCGGGCTCATGAAAGCCGGTGGTCCCATAACTCACAGTTATTTCTACACCCACCACCTTCGCTTGTTCCACTAACCTCTCCAAGACAATATGATTTAAGTAATAATTAATAAATTATTGTTAACGGAAATTAAATTAAAATGCATTATTTATTCATTACAATAATTATTATCTAAGTAATCTAATTTTTAATTAATTTTGATTTTGATTTTGTTTATTGATTAAGCGTTTAAGTGAAGTGAAACATGCAGGAAAAATCTGCATTAGGAAGTTCTGAGTACATAACTAGTGGACATTGTACCTACTCTGTTGACAGAGTATGAAAACCACAATATTTATTTATGCAACTGTTGTCATAATAAGGGGTATTAAAACACAAATGTGGGTTTATCACACGAGGCGAAGCCGAGTGTGTTAAGACTTCCTAGAGTCGAATGCTTATAGTTCAAGTGGATGTCGGAGTGAGTGTATTGTACGTATGTGCGTTCGGAATTATCTTTCGTCTCGATTATCTCGCGAACGAAACATGATATTGACATGGGACAGCGTTTATTCGACGCATAAGTAAAATTACATAACTTGAAACTGTTTAGATTTTCAACCATTTTTTAAACAGAATCAAAAATTAAATATTTAGTTTTTATACTTCCCCCTGAGAAGTTAGTCGTGTGGACCACGAGGGGTCGCATCAAGATCGCTTTATTCAATTTAATATATTTACAACTAGCTTTTGCCCGCGGCTTCGCCCGCGTGAATTTCGGTTTTTCAGAAATCCTGAGGGATAAGTAGATTTCTGGTTCCCGTTCCCGCTCCCTTTTCCAACCTTTATACTTACTTAGGGAATTTTTTATCTCCATTCAAAATTGCAGCCAAATCTGTTCAGTAGTTTTGACTGGCCCGTTGGCGCGGTTGGCAGTGACCCTGCCTTCGACATACATACGACTAAAACAAACTAAAGAAATAAAAAACATCATAACCCCTAATAAAAACAAAATCTCCGATTCAAAATAAAAATTACGAAAACGCACGCAACAAACGCAGTACACATCCGCACGCATTAGCTCCCTCGTTCGAAATGGAGATTGGAATTGGATTGGAGCATGCACCCTCTTCACCGCACCCGCCCGCCGCGCGGCGGCGTACCGCCGCACCGCGTACGCGGCCGTCGCGCGCAGCGAAAATACCTATCAGGGCGTTTTTTAACATAGGTACTTACCGATTTCAACACAACTCCTTTTTTGAAAGTCGGTTAAAAAAGTAGCCTATGTTACTCCTTGGTTAATCCTCTACTTGTCTGTGAAAGTCCCGTCAAAATTGGTTCAGCCGTTCCGAAGATTAGCCCGTTCAAACAGACAGACAGACAGACAAAAATTTTAAAAACGTGTGATTCGGTTATGGTATCGTTCAAATAACCATATGAGCTTGTCGCCAGGACGGACCAGAGACGACATCAAAAGGCTACTATTAGCTAACCATTAGCCAACCATTATGAGGGTAGATCGAAATACTTTGCTGTGGGCGTCACATGGGTACGGGCCTAATTGAGAAGCCTTCTCATTAACTGACACACTAACTAACAACCCTAACCTACCTACCTAGGTCGGTCTTCACCTCCCCTTTAACCGAACCACTTCCGACCAATCTAATCTACATGACACACGACACACACGTCGCACGACACACCATACTTCGTACTACACGACACACACGTCGCACGACACGACCTACTTCGTACAACACAGCCTACGACATGACACACCGCACGAAAGGAATAGCGCCCTCGGCAAGAGCCCAGATCGGAATGTGTCACACCCGCTTGCGCCCTCTCTCTTATAATAAAATGTTGGTAGGGGGAATGACGTAATGGTGCAATGCTCGATTATTCACACTACAATATCAACGAGCCTACAAGCTTAATATGTGGTAGTTATTTCGAAATTACAGACAGACACTTCAATTTTATTTATTAGTATAGATATAGATTAAATTTATACGTTATATAGCATCTTTACATGCTTTTTAGTGTTTTGGAACATCGAATCCTTCTCTTCAATGTGACTCTACTCTCAGGTTCGGAAATCAGAAAATGCTACTGAGAACAAAATGGAGAGAATTTCAGAGGTTACACTAAAAAATAACCGGCCAAGTACTAGTCGGACTCGCGCACGAAGAGTTTCGTATCATCTATAAAAACGGCAAAAAAATCACGTTTGTTGTATGCTGAAAATTTCAACTGTTCATATCATGGTTCTTGAGATACAGCATGGTGACAGACAGACAGACATACAGACGGACAGTGGAGTCTTAGTAATAGGGTTCCGTTTTAAACTTTGGGTACGGAACCCTAAAAAGGGTCGTACAGGTAATTTCAGTGTAAATAAATAATTTTTAATTTGCGCGAAATTATATTTATACATAAAGAAAACATTACATAGACAGCTTAATTATTATAATAGCCATCTATTAAACGCTGTTTTGCCTAGCTGACCGAGATGGCTTTACTTCACCTTTAGCTGTTTATGTAATGTTTTCTTTATGTAAATAAAATTTTCCGCAAATTAAACATTAAATTAAGGCTGTGCGATGTAATTTCAGTGTAAATATATAATCCATTCGTTCTTAAATGGTAATAATAAATTAGTATGGAAAACGTACCACCTTAACTAATAAAATTTTTAGTTCTATGCGTCGTATTCCTCATTACTGTAGAGCCTTTTCTATTTTTCAGTTATGGTACCGGTTTCCTGGGTGTAATGCGGTGGGATCACAGAATCTTCCGCATAAGTATTTCATAGATGTTAATGTTTAAACAACGACAATACTATATTGGCGTTGATTTAGAGAGGATGGGAATGATTGTGCTAGATAAAGTATACTTCGGGTGCCTTACAGGAGAATACTCATTGCGTGTCTAATTTTAAGGTATCGCTGGATGTACCAAGTTTGAAAAAGCCTGCTACTTTAGCCGACCGGCGTGAAGTATCTTAGGCATGAGTTTACGGTATCGAAAACGCAAGATCCTCTTTGGATCACTGATCCAACGTAGAAAGTAATAAGTAAATAAGCACTTAAATATCATATTATTTATTTTGGATTTTATATTATTAAGAACGGCATCAATATGTGGTATTCTTATTAATGCAGATTTGAATAAAGATGCCGTCGGCTTCATTTGCGGGAGGAAAAGTATCCTATATCCGTCTCCCAGAATGCAAAATCTATGTGCTAACGCTTGAAAGAAGAATAGTCAGACAAATTCTTTAAATTTTATACATAAAAAGAATGTGTATGTCGATATCAGTGGAAATCGCAGAGACAGGGCGCGAACTTGTGTCCCATTGTGTGGACTTGAAACAATGATCTGGAACTGTAATAATGAGTCCACGAGCCAAGGAACGTTCTACAGTGTCGACAACTTTACTGTTAATTATATTATTTAGCCCGCCAACCCACATTGGAGCAGCGTGGCGGGTCTAAACTCTAAATCCCTCTCTTCTATAAGAGAGGAGGCCTGTGCCCAGCAGTGGGACGTAAAAAGGCTGTAGTGGTGGTGGTGGTTTATTTAAGATTTTGTTTAATATTTCATTCTTCTACAAGTTAGCCTTTGAGTGCGATCTCATCTGATATAGTGTAAGATGAAAATAGGTTTCATCTCATTCTCTCTCATTTCTCTCATCTCTTAGTTTCATCTTATCATTTACCTAATCTATCTATCTATATAATATAATAAAACTGTAACAGATCCAATTCTGTACATTGAAGATATTTTGAAAATTTTTATTGGAGGGCACTCTATAATCGATACTGAAGCCAAAACTGCAATTTTTTTCATTTTTGTCTATCTGTCTGTCTGTCTGTCTGTCTGTCTGTCTGTCTGTCTGTATCTTGGCCGCGCATCACACCGAAACTACTGAATGGATTCGAATGAAACTTGGTACGATATGAGTTTATACTCCGAGGTAGGACATAGGATACTTTTCATCCCGAAATTCAGCACGGTTCCCTTGGGAGAGGGGAAGAAAGTTAAAACGTGTATTTAGCTGTAATTCATTAACGCATAGTTCGATTTAACTCATTCTTTTTTTGTTAGAAAGGTAGTACTTCAAGTATTGTCCCGTAAATATTTCAAGGTCGTAGGTTATTTTATTCAGAAATGACAGACATTTATTGGGTTCAAATAACTTGGGACCCGGATCTTTGAACGTAAGGCTTATTTTAAACTGGTGTGCGTTTAAAATTATGTTTGTCGATCTGTCTATTTATTCCAGATAATTTCCGAAACGGCTGGATCGATTTTGACGGAACTTTCAATGGCAGATAGGTGATGTTATAAGGAGTAACTTAGGCTACATTTAGTTTAGGTACATAAAAGAATTATGGGATCCGATCCGATCCTATATAAAACCTATAAACACGCGAACGAAGTCGCGGGGGTCAGCTAGTACTTAACTAAAATTAGGTTTAACATGTTTTATTTTTAAATGAAAGTGTTACAATTAATATATAAATTATTTAGTGTAATTCATCACTTCGGAATTTTATAGAAACATTGTACAAACTTGAAACTAAGCGGGAAATTGGATTACGTTTGATCATAATATAATTCATATACCTACTTATAACATTGGGTGTTAATTTATTTATGGATGGCAGGTGGTAGCAGCTACAGATGACGACTATTAAAGTAGGAAAAAAGTTTCATGCACATGTAGATCGTCTACTTCTTGTATAATCTATTCAAGTTCTTATGAACATTGCTTCTATGTAGGTAATGAAGGGTTGTTTGGACTTAATAATTTTTTAAATTTACATTTAAATTTACGTTTGGAGATAAGCCAGTAAGTGCCAAAATTGACACAATTATTTTAACAAACAAGCAAATTGAAAAGAAACAAGATATAAGTAATAGTCCAGTAACTTTAGGATTTGCTAGTATGGGGTACCTTGCGTTAAATCGGGTAGTTCTGATTTTTTGCAGACTTGTTTATGATGTTTGCCTAATGAATAATCCAAGTTTGTGACCTCGAGCGACGAACGCAACTTTGTCAAAAATCGAAAAAACCGCGAAAATTTCAGATTGTTTTCAGATTTTGTCAATTATAACCCAAAAGGACTAGTTCTTGACACTACCTTTTCAGGGTGTTTTTAAAGCAGAATAAAATTGTTACAATTTAAGACCAGAACCAGCTCTGTAGATACATTACTTACTGAGATGCACGCGACTTCACTCGCGTCAATTCTTAATCTCATACAAACTTCCATCTCCCATTGTACCAATTTGGGAGTAGTTTTCCAAAATTCCTTCAACACGTAATTCTTAATTTTTAACCGAAAATCTAAATACCAATTTTCATGGATATAACAATTGATAAATGACGAAAACGTGACGGGGTCTCATTTAAACTTTCATCCCCTACTTAACCCACTTGCGGATAGAATTTTCAAAAATCCTGAAATTCATATTTTTTATTTTTTATCGATAGCCCAAATACCAATTTTCATGGATGTAACTTGAAAAATGACTGACTTTCATACAATCTTTCATCCCCTATTTAACCCCCTTAGTGGTGGAATTTCCAATAATCCTTTCCTACTTGTTAGAAGACTTCGTAGAATAACAACACGTAGACTTATTTCACAAGTTTATTCACCAATTTTCGTGGGAAGACTGATTCCCTCTTTACAACTACCGTGCTTTATATAATCTCGTCATGGATAAAACTAAGCTATTTCATAACAATGTCATGATATTAGTTCATTCATTAAAATTCATCATTGGAACAACTTAATTATTTAAAATATAACCAAGCAAACTAAAATACTACTTTGATAAACATTTTACGGAATTTCAACTATTATCGATCTTAATAATTATATTAAATTAAATTATTATACATTTTACGGTTACGCATTTGATTGAATGGTTGACTTAAGCATTAATACAATGTTATACATTCAATCAATATGTTTTCTTAATATAATATTTCATAAACTCTGTTAATTATCTATATTAGTGTACAATTCATTTACATTATTCATCATTATTTACCTAATCTCTAACATTCGGCCTTCCTGACAACTATAGTTTGTCCTCAAACTTAAATACATATAAAGAAGGCATTATTAATCGATAACTTGAATATCACATTCATTTAAAAACATTATAAGTTACATCATTGCGGTATGTGTATCAATCTAATTTCTAACATTCGGCCTTCCTGACAACTATAGTTTGTCCGCAAACTTAAATACATATAAAAAAGGCATTATTAATCGATAACTAGAATATCGCATTCATTTAAAAACATTATAAGTTACATCATTGCGGTATGTGTATCAATTACATCATCATAGGTTTTAGTATCAATCATTCGATTTTAGAATAAACTAATCTTAATCTTAATGCATTTATCTCTTATGTAAAAATCATTTATCATGTCTCTTTTATCATTTAGATTAAACTAATCTTAATCTAAATTCATTTATCTCTAATGTAAAAATCATTTCTCATGTCTTTTTTATCATTTCTCTTTTATCATTTCTCTTTTATATAATTTATCATCTATACAGCTTATCGTCTATACAGCATATCGTCTATACAGTTTCGGTTTAAATAAATTTACTGTCTCAAAAGAATATTATACAAATATATTCACTTAGAAGACGAGACAAAGGCAAACAGATTTTACAAAATTAAATTATTGCAATACGGAGCGTAAAACAATTTGTAATAAAAGTGGGTAGGTTTCTAATACTTGGTACCATCACAACAGAATCGATTCAAGCCGCGGCTATGTTACTGAATCGTCACGTCAATTCATAGATAGCTCATAACTAGATGTGACCCAATAAAGTAAATATTCTTAATTTCAATATTAAATTCAATATTCTTAATTCGTAAAAAAAATATTATGTATTAAGTATGTTTTAAGTTTCACAAAATAGTTTTTAGGCATTTTTTAAAAAGGATGTACACTTTTACATTATTTTATATTTTAGGCAGTTTATTATATATCTGAGCACTTAACAAACGTAATATTTCTCTTACCATAGTTAGTAATTCTTGGTGGGCGTAAGATTATGTTATTAGCACTTCTCAAAATTAGTAAATGCGGATATTTGTTTTTTCTGGTAAAGGTTATGTTTGAATGTATTTCTTTTGACAATATTTTTCGTATTAAAATGCAAGTGTAATATTTGTTAGTATTTGTTATATTCAATTTTTTTTTTTTTATATATTTTTTTCTGTTGATGTTAAAAAAAATCATAATGAAATAGTACTTTTATTAATTTATTTTGAGCCGTTTAGTTTAGCCGTGGTTTAGCCAGGCAGTTGTAGATTATGTAGCAGACTTGTGGTAGCCAACGGACTATGCTGTGGAGAGCTACTGTTAAAGATACTAGCTTATTTCTGATATTTAAAATATGCGATTTCCATGTGACTTTATTGTCGATTGTTAAACCTAAATACTTCTCGCAATCTGACCTATTTATGATAATGCTATTAATTTTTGGTGGTTCAAAATCATTAATTTTTTTTTTTTTTATTTTTAGCTGCAAATATTACATAATGAGTTTTATTTACGTTGAGGGTTAGCAAGTTACATTGAAACCAGATATTAAGTAAATTAAGATCATTTTGGGCATCTTTAATTAGGTTTTCAATTTTATTCCGATGATAAAAATATAAGGTGGTATCATCAGCATAATATGGTGATAATTCGTCTTTTATTTCATGTTTTATTCATATTATTTATATAGATCAGAAAAATTATGAATCGAAGTATCGAGGCTTGAGGAACTCCATAAGTTATTAGTTTAGGACTGCTGATTATTTAAATAAGATTCAAAAATTAAGTATCTTGTGGCTAACCGTATCAAACGCTTTTTTTTTTCAGATTTATGAATATTCCAAGAACAATTTTTTTTTTCGTCTATATTGTTTATTTTATTTTATTTTAGATACTAGGTCAACAGTTGCTGATAACGTATTTAATTTTGCTCTAAATCCATATTGTTTTTGATACAGAAAATCAATAGAAATGAAGTAGGATTCAAGTCGATTATAAATAATTTTTTTTTTTTTTTTCGATAATTGCTCGGGTCTGATTTTGTTCCAGAATTACAGATAGGCGTTACTTTAGCTATTTTTAGAGACGCAGGAAAAGTACCATTCTCTAAACAGGAATTTATACATAGAGTTAGTTCCTCAGCTATGGAGTTTTTGATGAACTTTATTACCTTCTAATGTTTATGCTATCGATACCTGAACTAGTGTTAGTATGTAAGTTATCTATTACTTGAATTATTTCTTTCATCTTTGTTAGTTTTAATTTATTAAGCCCACAGTTAGGATTGTCGTTTATATCATTTGTACGTATATGGTTTATCGTTTATTGTTCATATTGTTTATCGTTTTAAATCGTTTATTGTTTATGTCGTTTATTCATATATGTCTTTTATAGTTAATGTCAATTATCATTTATCATTTATCTTTAATTTCAATTATTAGTCATTTATCTTTAATGTCAAGTCAATTATCGTTTATGTTAATTTTCGTTTATGTCAATTATAATAAAAATCCACTTCACTACATAGTTATAAAACAAAGTCGTTTTCTCTGTCCCTATATCTCTATGTATGCTTAAATCTTTAAAACTACACAACGGATTTTGATGCGGTTTTTTTTTTTAATAACATCCATTAAATACTTAGTGGAGAAATACTGTTATTTATGAAGACTCTAATGTGATGTCGTAAATAATTACATTTTTTCCGCTTACATTGCAAACGCAGGCTGAACCCTACGAGATTTATCAAAATAATGTACTAAGTATTGTACATATTGAAAAGGTCTACAGAAAACTGCACTATGGTATATGTCTATCTCTTATGGATACCCCACAATAAAATTTTTTTTTCATTTACTTTTTACAACAAATAATGGCTAATTTTCGAAGCGATTTTAACCAATACAACATTAATCCTTATCTAATTAAATACCTTAAATACATTGTTTATTTAATATAGATTTATATGGCCCTTCACAGCATATGATTTAAATGAATATTTTCGAAGATATTACAGATAAACCAGATATCCACGATTCCTTCAGGATTTGTGAAAAATCGAAATTCACGTGGGCGAAGTATATAATTTCCTTTAATTATTATTATTTCATTCTCTTATACAATTTTACATTTTATTAGTCTTTCCAAAGATTCCCTTTTTTTCTTTACATCTCATGTCTGCCATTTCAATTCCTATCTAAAGCTCTTTTTTTTCGAATTGTCAGATCAATAATCATAAAAATACCTTAATTCAACAAAAGGAGGTCATATTGCAATATTAAATTCACAACGAACCTAACACAACTACAGTTTATATCAATTGTCGTTTATATATTTTTTTTTTAAATTATTTTATTTAAATTGATGTTTATATTTCGAACTATCACGGTCAATAAATGTACCAATCCAAGTTTGTATCTGATCTACAAGCCAATGTATTGCAATGACACTTCATATATCATTTTCTTATATCTTTATAAGGCCCTGAATAGACTTAACAGTTTATTTTACCTATTTAGGAGCATTGAGCATCAAATATTATTCGGTTATAATGCTTCACCTGTCCTTTGGGATCTAAACATAGCAACCGCATTCAACAATGTGTTAAATATGTGAAATATTACAAAATGTTTCAAACTCAATGATGTAAAACCGTAGTAAAACCGTCAACACAAAGTCAGAGAAACTTATTCAAAATTGATCTACTGTCACAACACTGGTTCTTTTGTATCATCAATTTAATAAGTACATAAAAGTGAGGTAATGGTGATAATTACTTAAGACTTAAAACTAACGAGATTATCACCACCTCACAATATGGTTCAGTATAAATGATTTGAACTATTGGCTTATTTAGAACTATCTAAGTCCATGGCTTTTTTTTGTCGTTAAAATAATATTCCTCACGCACTATCTTTATCATTAAGATTTAATAAGATTTTTCAATTAGTTTGCGTAATATGTAATATGTATGTGCGAAAATACAAGTTTCAAATTTTCAAACTGTTGTCAAATATACATTGTGAAGCTATATATATTTCAATTCATTTAGGTAAAATCTCTATAAGTCTTGCCAATGTTACAGAAAAATAACCGTTAACAATTCCGAGTCTTTGCAGTAACTTCTAACTAACTTATAAAAACTATCACCTGTTTTATCGGAAATGTTACAAGCATTTAGCCATATAACCATTTTGTAATAATATTCATTACTTTCTAAATGAAAGGCTCGTTTTAAGATTACTCTGCTACTAACATAGTTCGATTATCGATTGTACCTTCATACCATTTTTAGTAGGACCTTTTTTAATCTGAGAAGTGCAATATGGGACGTCTGTTGATCATTCTAACTATACGTCTTAGCACACTTACTAAACTCGTAAATCCAGAAACTTTAACATAACTATTCAACATACCAGACTTGAGCATTACGTGTGGAATCCTGGCTGTGTCGTTGACTGATAGGCCACTCCCGGCTGCATCGTCACATGCACTCTCGGCTGCGTCGATCTTGTAGGCAGCCGCGACTGTGATGAGGGCTGGTCAGTGCACCGTAAGCGCACTCACCCTCTGCAGCTTGTAGTCTCTCGTCAGGCCGTGGTGTGCAAAAATAAAATGGTTTATGGTTAAAATTTGAACTACCAAAACTACTTGAAAATCGATTTAATGCGGGTAGGTAAAAATATTCATCATGGTAATCTAAGTTAATTCTTTTAATTTGATTATCTGCTTTTTTTGTGCTTTTTGTTTAAGAGACATATATAGGGTAGATCGGCGATCACCACTTTTTACTATTAATTCACGCGTGCCAAAATAAACGGTTACGTGTGATACCAAATAACCTCCTTTTTTGATATTTATTTTTAAATATCTGTGTTTAGAGTCAAAAATAGTGAAAAAAGACACTTGTACGGTTATTTTTATGCACTAAAACTATATTAATTACATCGAAATATCTATGTGTAACGAGTGTTATTTTGAAAACTTGTTTACACTTGGTAAACAAGTTTGGCACACGTTTTCCTCCCATAAGGCCATTTCCACCGACAATATATTTCTGTGTACTTTCATGATAAGTACCACAAGCACTTAGATTTTAAATCACTTTAGAATTTACACAAACACAGCAAAACAATAGACAAATAAATGAATAAATCACTTGTTACCTGCGTTCAGCGAATCCCGCTTCTGATTGTTAGAAGACTTCGTAGAATAACAACACGTAGACTTATTTCACAAGTTTATTCACCAATTTTCGTGGGAAGACTGATTCCCTCTTTACAACTACCGTGCTTTATATAATCTCGTCATGGATAAAACTAAGCTATTTCATAACAATGTCATGATATTAGTTCATTCATTAAAATTCATCATTGGAACAACTTAATTATTTAAAATATAACCAAGCAAACTAAAATACTACTTTGATAAACATTTTACGGAATTTCAACTATTATCGATCTTAATAATTATATTAAATTAAATTATTATACATTTTACGGTTACGCATTTGATTGAATGGTTGACTTAAGCATTAATACAATGTTATACATTCAATCAATATGTTTTCTTAATATAATATTTCATAAACTCTGTTAATTATCTATATTAGTGTACAATTCATTTACATTATTCATCATTATTTACCTAATCTCTAACATACTGTACGCCTATATCATAAAAGGAAGCTACTGTGAAAATTTCAAGTTTCTAGCTTCAAGAAGCTTGTCCTGACTGACTGATCATCAACGCACAACCTAAACAACTGAAGGCTAGAAACTTGAAATTTTCACAGTAGGTTCCTTTTATGATTTAAGCGCACATTAAGAAAGGATATTTGGAAATTGTACCCCTAAAGGGCTTAAATAGGGGACGAAAGTTTGTATGAAAGTCTGTCATTTATCAAGTTACATCCATGAAAATTGGTATTTGGGCTTTCGATAAACAAAAAAAAATATGAATTTCAGGATTTTTGAAAATTCTATCCGCAAGTGGGTGATAGGGGATGAAAGTTTAAATGAGACCCCGTCACGTTTTCGTCATTTATCGAGTTATATCCATGAAAATTGGTATTTAGATTTTCGGTTAAAATTAAAAATTACATGTTGAAGGAATTTTGGAAAAACCACCCCTAAGTTGGTACAATGGGAGATGGAAGTTTGTATGAGATTAAGAATTCACGCGAGTGAAGTCGCGTGCATCTCAGTAAGTAATGTACCTACAGAGCTGGTTCTGGTCTTAAATTGTAACAATTTTATTCTTCTTTAAAAACGCACTGAAAAGGTAGTGTCAAGAACTAGTCCTTTTGGGTTATAATCGCTAAAATCTGAAAAAAATCCGAAATTTTCGCGGTTTTTTCGATTTTTGACAAAGTTGCGTTCATCGCTCGAGGTCACAGACTTGGATTAATCATTGGGCCAACATCATAAACAAGTCTGCAAAAAATCAGAACTACCCGATTTAACGCAAGGTCGGATTACTAAAGTTACTGGACTATAATATGTTTTAGGAAAAATTAAACCGACTTCAATTTACCTTAAAATTTGAAAAATTTCCTCGACTTCTTCAAGATTCCATCATCAGATCCTGACTTGATAACTATGAGACTACCTGAAAAGTATATATGTTACAGCCAAAGTAATAAATAAGGATATTATGTATACTATAAATAATATCAACTCAATTTGGATAAATTAATAATTAACACAGAATTATTAAAACTATCTAGCTATTATAAATAATATCCAGCTATTTTATATAATATCATGCAAGACTTGGATAAAGTAACAAAACAAGGACTTATGTTTAACTGATCACCAGATATTGCAAAATATAACGTCAAATAAACAGTTTATACCGCCCAAAAGAGCAACCGCCGAGTTTCTTACTGGTTCTTCTCGGCTGGAACAGCATTCCGAACCAGTGGTAGATTCAATTGACGATTCAAAAGTACTTGTATAAGTTTATTTGAATAAAAAACTTTTCTATTCTATTCTATTATTCCGCAAATATTTCAAGGTCATCGGTTTTGTAGTTCAGAATCAATCCTCAGTATTCTATATAACTTGGAACCCGGATTGCATAGGAACCTTTAAACGTCTGAATTATCACCTGGGGTGCATTTAAATTTGTGTTTGTCTGTCTCCGAAATGCTGGACTAATTTTGATGGGACTTTCATTGGGAAAACGTTAGGATGAGAAAGAACTATTAAAAAATTAATACTCATTACTGTAGTTCCATTTTAATGCGTCACTTTTAACAGTATGAGCTCAAAGGAGTTTAGAAAAAACATAGAGTTCCCGCGGATTTTTAAAAACCTAAATCCACGCGGGCGAAGTGGCAAGCATCCACTAGTTAATTAATAATACTTATTTTCGTGAGGTACTTATCTCCTGAGGTGTCTCCGGAGAAATTACAACAGTTATGCCTATAATGTTTCTATCATCAGCTTTGGCACGGTCTACATGAGAAATTTTAGGCTAGGTTAGGTTAGGTTAGGATAGGGTAGTTTAGATTACGAGATCGTGGTGATCACGCCACACCACAAAGGAATGAAATGCGGGAGGGTAAGCAAGTCGGGCCCGTATTTATCATTTTGACCAACGTTCACCTGCTATTATGAATAATGTCTGGTTTGACATGATATTATGAATAATATCTGGACAATTTAGATATTATTTATAATTGCCAGTCATTATGAATAAAAGCTAATTAATTACTTTGGCTGTAACATATATACCCTTTCACACAAAAGAAGAATTTTTCAAATTGGTCCAGGAAATTTTGAGTAGTCGGAGAACATAATACCTACATACCTACATAAAAAGATTCCGACGAATTGAGAACTTTTGAAATTTTTTGAAGTCGGTAAAAATATCTAGCTTTAAACTATCCCACAATTTGGACGAATCAATAAACACCTTATTGACTAAAATCCATCCAGCTGTTGGGATATCGAGGGTATAAAGAATTGTGGAAAAAATACCCCCTCTTTTCGATCGCGCAGTAGAGAAAAAAATCAAAAATTCTCAATAGTATATTGAAACTAGGTAAGTATAATGTATCATTACGTTATCACAAAATAATATGGATGTAAAAAACTAAATATTTACGAATTTGTGAAGAATGGATTTTTTCACAAAATAGTCAAAGTAGTATAATGTGAAAGCGTTTAATGTTTATATGATTAACACGTTAGTGAAAGCACAAACACCAGCAAATATCAAAGGACTGAATTGGAAAATGTAAGAACTTCGTTCGGGAATTTGAAGATCAATATACAATAGAATCTATATATCTTAGGTACAAAGGAACTTTTGAACCGCGACTCCCGACTCATTAATAGATGGCATTAACTTTTTATCGGTGCCCCTTAAACGTAATGTTATAAACCTAATTAAACTGGACGTGTCACGTTCGGTAAGCATCCATTTGCAGCGGTCTCCGCCGTTTTCGAAAAACTGTCGCACGGTCTCTGTTGTTCTTTTCGTTTTCTTTTTAATATTTCATTGTGACATTTTGCCGTCAGTGCTCATGCTCAATAAGGGAATAGCTTAGCGGTATCGATATCTTACATCGGGCATGGCATAAAATTAGCATTACTTAGTGCGTTTTAAAACGTTTTGTACTTAATTAAAACGTCCTTTACCTAATTATAGCTTTGGCGGCGTCGTTTAGGTGCTTATTTAGCTTTATATCAACCGTTAATTGTTCTGGCGCGCCGTTTTTGTCGAGAGATTGCGTTTTTCATGTCCACCGCATGTGACAGAATGCGCTGTCGTGTGTCAAGGAATGTTTCGCAATGTTTAATGTATTGGGATACAGTTTTTGTTTGTGTCCCACTAGTCTTATGCAAGTCCATATTGGTACGGGAGTAGTACGTGCGCGGTGGTCGGTGAGCCTAGTGCAAATAGGTAATTGTACCTGCAAGTACTACTTGCGGGTTACAAAGATGGTTCAAAAATATGTGGCCAGCAACAATGTTGCTAGGTATTAAGTCGGATCTTCAGCGTCATAAATCTAACGAAACACAAGTACGCAAAACATTGCGGCCTCTTGCAACTTATAGGAAAAGTCCAAAGACATTCGTAACGTTTGGAAGCCACGGTTCATGAAATAAATGTTCTCTTTCCCCCGCTGACGAACGTGGGGATGTCATCCAACACAGTTGAATAACATGTTATTACCAATTTTTAAATTCATCGGCCTCTACAACCTGTCCTGTCCTGTCCAGTGGTTTGCTGTCGAGCAATTTTTTCGAGTCTCTAGTGCCGTCTATGTGTTGCATATTCCTGCATAGTGGTAATAGCATGCACATCAAGACACACATAATTTTCATCCCGAAAATCAGACAGTTCCCTCGGGATTTTTCAAAAACCTTAATCCACACGGGCTAAGGCGCGCGCATCAGCTGGTGAATAAATAAAGTGTGCTCATTGTAGCGCAGCCTCCTCAGTCAAAGGCTTGAGGTTGGCTTCTTATGCAGATTTTACGAGCGGCGATTGCTAAGCAGACAAATCGCTTAATTGTTTGGACCAGACACACTCTATATGGTCGTGTCGAAAAAGTTTTCAAACTAAGTATAACAGTGCATACTTGTTTAGATCTAGACTATCCCGTAAATAGGTATAGGAATTTTTTTTCGGGAATCCTACTATCCTACTTTAATATTATAAATGTGAAAGTGTGGATGGATGTTTGTTACTCAATCACGCTGCAACTACTGAACCGATTTGGCTGAAATTTTGAATGGAGATAGATTATGCCCTGACTTAAAACATAGGCTACTTTTTATCCCGAAAAATCAAAGAATTCCTACGGGATTTTGAAAAAACCGAAATCTATATCTACAGCCATAGGTAGATTACTATAGCAAACTTCCTTGAAAGTAGGTATAAAGGTTGGAAAATTGAGCAGGAACAGGAACCGGAAATCCACGCTTCCCTCGGGATTTGTGCAAAACCGAAATTCACGCGGGCGAAGCCGCGGGCATTTTCTAGTAAAATAATATTTTCTGGGATTAAAAGCCTGCTAAAATTAAATCATCGTTTCCGTTCCTTCGTTCAAGAAAAAAAAATAAAATCAGCCAAGTGCGAGTCGGGCCTCGCTCTTTCAGGGTTCCGTACATAATTATGAACAATATAATATTTTGGGTCTAAGAAATATTTAATTTCCGAGCTAGACATCGCAACAAACCGTGAAAGAAAAACCCAAAAAAATGTTCGTTTATTTTGGTCACAGCTTATAAACTATTTAATAAATCGTTGTTTTCAGTATTTGTTGTTTAAATAGAGCATATAGTACATAATATACTGAAATATCATATTCCCAACTAGTTTAGTTTTTGAGATAGCCCCCGTCATAAAAATGGTCTAAAACTGACAACTTTGATGGCCTCCCATTCCCTTATTTTTTGAGATAAAAATTAAAAACATATATGTTTGTACTCTACTTAATGAGCTCTAAACAATGATACCCCACAAGCTAGGGTAAAGAAAAAAATTTTTTTCCGGCTCCTTTTTCATGTATGGGAGCCCCCCTGAAAAATAATTTAATTCAATTTCTAATTCAATATTTGATTTTGGGTTAACGTTTTACACTAAATACCAAAATTTCAGGTTTGTAACTCATTTCGTCTGCGAGCTAGAGACCTGTGACCGGCGGACAGACGGACAGACAGACAGACAGACAGCCGAGTGACATTGATAGGGCTCCGTTTTTTACCCTTCGGGTACGGAACCCTAAAAACGCCAAAAATCATAACAAAAAAAAACAAAATAGTTAATGCCTGCGATTTCATCTGCGTGGATTTAGGTTTCAAACTCATCCCATTAGGGGTGGAATGTGAACCCTATTTAGTACGTATAGATATACCACTGCCCTAGAGGTGTATTATCACAGATCCGAAGACCAGTTTAATTTCGCTAATTCGAAAATTCAATACTTAGCGGGTCTGTCAACTTAATATTGTACTTAAAATCGCCATAGAAAATGCAACACACAGTCTTTATCAATATAATAGGTAGGTAACAGTTCGGTGGTTTTTAGGTCAAACGCGAGATGACTAGATATTATGAAATTAATTCAATAAAACACTGGTACGCCATATTTGTTCGTCAATCACCAGTTGATTACACTGTAAACGATATTAAACGGCGTTAATGCTCACCCAGCACCTATGTGTGTGGTGTTGTGCTGAGCGAGATGTAGTTAGTGCCGTATTTAGGCGCCTCCGTAAAAGTATTAATTGCATAGTACTTGCGTTGTTTTGATTACTATCTATGTAAAATTGTTAGATAAAATCTTAGTCCGAAACAAAAAATTTTATCAATAAGAAATGGACGCGCCCTTGTCAACAGACAATTCTTCATGATCAATGATGAATGATGTGCAAAAAGTGTGCGTGAAATTATTGTTCATGTATTCCGCCGTAGTGACACGTATTTTATTTCTTTCATGTATGTAGTACAATAGATTGCGCACGTGCAAGGGAACCTCAAAATTTGACAGAAATACTATTTTTCGCGCATCCATACGTCTAGCGTGGAATGGCTACTTTATTAAGTACTCTATGTCTCGGGTCATTCTCACGTTTGTTACAATGTTAAATACTAAGTTCTCGGTTATTTATTACAATTACCTAGTTAGCATTATTATAAAAGCCACACGACAAAATAATAAGTAAGAATAAATTATATTAGTTATAAGGTAAAGTCCCCTTATTCCGTGGTATTTTCATAAAAACTCGAAAGAACGTAAAAAATTAAGCATTTACTACACCTTTCTGAAGAACTGGCTATTTTTATCAGAAGCGTTATTTATTTAACTCTTGAAATATCCTAAAAGGACAACAATTACAACTTGATTTAAATGTAAAATTAAATTAAATATGAAGAAAGTCCGAATGCTCCAATTCCGAGGTAAAAATCCTAATTCCGAGGCAAATGGCTCCTAATTCCGAGGGTACAAAATTCAAAGGGAAACGAGTAGAATGAATTCTACATGGTGTTCAAAAATGAACTGTATTTATTAATAGATTTCAAAATCAATTCGATACGTATGTAATTGTTTAATTATGTTTGTGTGTAAAATATTAATATATGTATATTATTAATATATATATAGCTGCTCGTGCTGATTCATTCGCTCACTGACTGACTGACTGATTGATCACCTCTCCTGTAAAATTTTGTATGAAAATTATTTTTTTCACAAATGGTTTCGTATAGATGATAAAAATTCATTCAGAACAAAAATATGGAGACAGCTGATAATTGAGGATTTCAGAGACGAGCGATGGGCACGCTTAAGGTATTGAAGATAGGTGGGTGCTCGAGCAAATGTCACTCGAAACGTCATCCAATTGGCAGTGAGCTGAAAAAAAATTCAAAATGGCGAAAATAAGATGGCCGCCATACAAATTTCGTATTTCTCCATTATTTTGAGATTTCTCCAAAAAACCACATCAAAGCCTTGCATAGTTTACAACTTGTAGTCTCTTCAATATTCGCCATACATTTTCTATGGAAAAATAAATTCCACCATTTTGGTTTTTTTTCTATTCATCGAATAAACCTTTGGATCCTGATCATCTGTTGCTAGGAAACCACTCTTCCATTTTTTTACCCTCCGAGGTGGACACCGACGAAATTTGTATGGCGGCCATCTTTTTTTCGCCATTTTGAATTTTTTTCAGCTCACTGCCAATTGGATGACGTTTTGAATGACATTTGCTCAAGCACCCCCCTCCTATCTTCAATACCTTAAGCGTGCTCTTCACCCGTCTCCGAAATCCTCAATCATCAGCTCTCTCCATATTTTTGTTCCGAATGAAGTTTTGTCTTCTATACGGAATCATTAGTGAAAAAAATTTTTTTATACAAAATTTTACAGGAGGGGTGATCAATGAGTGAGTCAGTGAATGAATCAGCACGAGCAATAATAAGATAAATGTTTTAGAATATGAATGTTTGCGTGACTGAACGCGAATGATACTTGGTGTAACTGAAACCATACTGAAATATTGTGAGCATCCTGTATTTTATTTCTATACATACCACGTAATTAGAGGCTCATAGAACCTTATTCCGAGGTAGTATTTCTATCCATACCACATAATTAGGGGCTCATAGAACCTTATTCCGAGGTAATACCACGGAATTGAGTTTTGTAACAAAAAACACGTTTCCTAATTCCGAGTGTTAAAAAAGAAAAGATTTTTCCATAATAAACAAATAATTTAAAGCTTAATTAGATTATCTTCGTAAATATGTACAATACTCTCTCAAAATTGCATCGAAATATGTATAAATTTAATTTTCTTTTAAATTAATTTTCTTTAGCTTTCCCATACAATCTATCAATAAATTACCTAAATAGGTAAACTTTGACACGGTATAGTTAGTGATTGAGACGCCAAAGTGTACCTCGTAATTAGGACTCTGTAACCTTATTGCCTATTTAAATATTCAAAACCGAAACAAGAAGTATTTAACATAAAACGACTCTAAAAATTGAAAAAGTTATGAAGTCTATGAAATCGCAATTCCGCGGTATACCACGGCGTTAGGAACCGGCTAAAATATTTGGCACCTAACGCCGAGGTATTTTCAAAACCTATTTTCACCTTAATTTCTTTACAAATATTCACAAAAGTTGATTGTTTACGATTGAAAATATAGTCCTTCAAATATTCAAATCTAAATAAAAACAAATAAAGCTCAAAATTAACGGATAAACACTATTTAAAAAAATGTAGGTATTTCGTGCACGAGGTCCGAAATGTATGAAACATGCGTTCGGGCCGGCTGCTAGTGTAAAACTTGCTGGTTATTTTAAAACATATACATATAAAACTAACAATTTCGTCATTTATCTATGGAATGATAAACTATCAATTGATTAAGATATGTTGCAGTAAAAAATAGCTTGGGGATCGGTTGAAAACGCTGTTTTTCTATATACCTCGGAATTGGGTGCCAATTTTAGAATACCACGGAATAAGGAGACTTTACCTTATTTGCGACTAAATAATAAATAGCTATTACTCTCTTCACTGCTCAGCAAAGTTTTAAAAATATGCCCAAGTATTAAAAATAGGTGTCCTCACAAGTTTCATAATATCTACGTAACTCTAGTATATTAGGTTGAGATTGAGATAATTTTATTTGCTAGAGATAGAGAAAAATTCTGACGGTAGGTTATATAGGTAATATAAGGATTTTATTGACATAGCCAAATGTAAAATACGGGTACATAGTTTACTTACTTAAAATGTTTGTTTGTTGGTCGATATTTCAAACCAGTTGCAAACATTTTTATCGTGGTGACCCGCATTTAACCCCCGACGAAAAAACGTCGGGGTGTCATAAGTTTGACGTGTCTGTGTGTGTGTCTGTGTGTGTGTGTCTGTGTGTGTGTGTCTGTGTGTGTGTGTGTGTGTGTGTGTGTGTGTGTGTGTGTGTGTGTGTGTGTGTGTGTGTGTGTCTGTGTGTGTGTGTGTGTGTGTGTGTGTGTGTCTGTGTGTCTGTGTGTGTGTGTGTGTGTGTTTGTGTGTCTGTGTGTCTGTGTGTGTGTGTGTGTGTGTGTCTGTGTGTGTGTGTGTGTGTGTGTGTGTGTGTCTGTGTCTGTGTGTGTGTGTGTGTGTGTGTGTGTGTGTGTGTGTGTGTGTGTGTGTGTGTGTGTTTGTTTTTTAAGTTTTGTTGTTGAAAAGTTGAAAAGTTTTTTATTCAAATAAACTTTTACAAGTGCTTTTGAATCGTCGATTGAGTCTACCACTGTGTCTGTCTGTTCCCCTGTGGCGCTCAAACGGGTGGACCGATTTGAATGCGGTTTTTTTTGTTTGAAAGGTGAATTAGTCGAGAGTGTTGTTAACTATGTTTTATGAAAATCGGACCAAGATGGCCGCCGCTACAAAATGGCGGATTACATATTTTATCACAACACCCTCAATATGGGTATCAAATGAAAGGGCTTGACTAGTACAATAGCACTATGCAAATCCAAGATGGCCGCTACCACAAAATGGCGAATATCGGGGGTTTTTTAATTTATACTTGTTTAAAATAAGTAGATTACCTATGTCGTTAAACGAAATAAGTAGGTATTAAACCTATCATACGAATTTTATCGTTTATTTTCCATGTGCTGTAATCAGCACATAACAATTAATTGGCATAATGCTAAGGCTCGGCGATGATAATTGCACGGGATAATGCCTGTCGGGTGATTCATCTCCGTCTTGAGCTCTGTTCACACACAACTGTGACGTGGCGCAGACGTGGCGCGGCCGTGATCTGCTTTGGTCTGGCCTGACTTCACTGCACCGTCACCGTTCCGTGACTCTTGTAAACTATTTTATTTATACAATGATAACGATTTTTTCGACTAATCTTATTCAGGCTAACATTTCTTCGGCTGAATTGTACAGGAAGGGGACCGCTATCGAAAATATTATTACATAATATCTTCTTATCTTATCTTACATCTTACATATTATTATTATCTATACATATAATAAATGTATAATAAAATCGTAGACTTGCCGTATCTGTACATTGAAGATTTTTGCAATATAATATGTTAGGGATAAGTAATAGAACGTAAAAAAGCTATTTTTAAAATTTTTGTCTGTTTGTCTGTTTGTCTGTAAATTTGTGCGCGCATCACGCAAAAACTACTGAATGGATTGAAGCGAAACTTAGTACGATTTAAGTTCATACTACGGAGTAACATATAGGATACTTTTTATTCCGAAATTCAGCACAGTTCCCTAGGGAGAGGGGATGAAATTCAAAACGTGTATTTAGCTGTAATTCAATAACGCGTGGTCCGATTTCATTCATTCTTTTTTTGTTAGAAAGAAGATACTTTAAAGATTACCGACTAATCTCTAAAAGACTGGATCGATTTTGATGGGACTTTCACTGGCGGATGTTTATCTATGGCTTATGATCTACCTAAACATCTGCCAGTGAACTTTTAACAATTTTTAGCATGATATTATGAGCTCAAAGAAAGGAAAAACAAGATGATTCCTATGGGATTTTTAAAAACCAATATATATCCACGCGAACGAAGTCGCGGGTGTCCGCTTGTACAACCTAAACACAATCCACTACCAATAACCATTTGTCTTATACATACTTGTAGTATTAGTGGTTCAAAATGGCAATGCAAACTTTTAAAAAATACAGGAAATATTTTAAATACTTTTCGCATTTTTTTATGGTATCTTGTCAGTAATCATCACTACTATTACCAGCAGTGGCGTGCACAAGGTTCGAAGAGAGGGTATGCAATCGGTAGAATTAAAATTTCTACTGCTCCTTTTCTAATCAATTTACCTAAACATTGCTTTTCTGAGGGTATGCAGTGCTTTTCTGCCTTTATGAAGTGCACGCCACTGATTACCAGCTGCCATCCTTCCCGATAGCGGTTTTATTATAGGCTATCCCTAACACGTCGCGATTCTGTGTAAACACTACTTTAGAACGTTTTGCGTTTGTAGCCTGGTAGTGATGTCATATTGTAAAATTGTTATGTGAATATAGAACCTCAATAGCTCAACGGTCAGGGAGAGGACTGAAATCAGAAAGGTCGACAGTTCGAACCTCACTCATCGCACTGCTGTTCTCTCTCTCTATTTTTTTTTAATGTAGAAAAGAACCTTAGTAAAAATTTATCCTTATGGTCTGATTTTTAAGTTGGTAGAATTCTGACAGCTGTCATAAAAAAAAAATAGAATGAGTTATTTGTATGAAAAACAGGGTTACCACCTGAAGTTCGATTTTACCTAAAACTAAAGTACCTGCAGTATATCTATCAGGCATTTTTCATAACTACGAGGTGATGATTTTTATTTTTTAATTAAAAGTTTATTTGAATAAAAAACTTTTCTATTCTATTCTATTCTAATTTATTATCTTTTTTGTGGGAACTTTTTTATCTTTGGTAACATTAAGAAACTTCAGAATTTCACGGAATTAAAAATCAGACTAGGATATATAATTATTACTAAGCGTATAACCTTGATCATCATCATCACGACAGCTCTTTTACCTTCTACCTGCTAGGCACAGGCCTGCTCTCTCATAAAAACAGGGATTTAGAGGTTAGACCCGCCACGCTGTCCCAATGCGGATCGGCGGGCTATGCGTAACTTTAACGTCACATAATCTATCACACCTGGGGCTGCTTAATCCAACATAGGGCTGCTTGCTTGACCCAGTGTGTCTATTTGAAAACAGAGCGTCTAGTTTCAAATAAATATTAATAAGGCCAAGTATTATTAGTGCTCCTCGGCCGTAAATACGCTAAGTGCATCCCTAACTTCTCAACATCAATATTCTACTGGGGCGTTTATTATCATATCTCATTATACGAGTTAGTGCTTGTACAGGCTTGGGTAGTCCCCTTCTTAGGTTATGACCTTACGACTAAGCGCTAAATTTAGCCCTTAGAACAACGAATCAATTTGGACTCTAAGCGAATTTCCTAAGGTACGTTATCGGGTGTGTACGTCTAGTTGTAAAGTCGAGATTTCGAAATGCAATTTGGAAATGAGATCCGGAGGGTAGATGTTACCCTTAAGGGGTGGTGGGGGGGATGGGGTCTTACCACTATTATTTATACGGGTGGGGGTCAGCGGACGGATCGGCTACTATGCCGGGCTAGCACGGCGTTGCTTACCTACTGCTGCAGACGGCTACGTGTGGAAAGTGCGTCTCAAAATTGTTTTGTTCTATTGATTAGGCCGTCTTAGCTTATAAATTATTGTAATTTTAGCGGGTTAAACTCGTCAGTTGTTTTTACTAGGCTATCGAAACGAAATAATGTCAACGAGAATGGGCTACAGTAAATCTGTCGATTCCGGATTTCTTTATAAATTAAGTAGGTAAGTACTAAAAGTTCGTATGTCCATGACGAATGTATAAAAGCTTACTTAGGTACTTACATACCTCTTCAATTTTCTAATTTTTCAGTTCATCATTCACTTTTCAGTAGCAAGTTCAACACGATTATGTCGACCTGCCGCAGCGCTGCCTCGACCGAGGCATGCGAGGTGTAAGGTGAATTGCGTTATTACCTCAGTCAAGAGCCATACCGGCCTCGCTGCCGCGCGAGGCAATGCTTCGCGAGGCAGCCTCATATAGAGGGAGACCCGTTATAGAAGAAAATTATTGTAATAGGATCTAGCTCTATGTTCTCATCCCTCTGTCCAGCAATGGACGATTATTGATTGACGCAAAGTTATACCTTTTGAGTTAACATTACCTACCTTTGATATCATAAATCATCGAGTTACATGTACCTACACAAGTTTTCTATCATAAAAAACACATGGTTTACTTTTTCACCTCGTTGTTATGGTGTCTCATTACAGAGTCAACGGGAAGTGGCTAACACCGAAATTAAACCATAAATCTTCGGATCGTTGATATAAAATCTACCGCGCTGTTTCATTCAGCTCGTGATGTTTTATGGCGGCCGAGGAGAAATTAGAAACTGCTCTGTTTTAAACAATATTCATTTCACGCCTACCTAATTACGGAAGTTAGGAGCGTCTCATTATATCTGTTTCCGTTGTGACACGTCACGTTGTCAGATAACTACGTCATTGAAAATACTTGTCAAGAAAAATTGGTAGGTACTTAAGTAAGTATTATGGAAAAGGAAAATTTTCAAGTAGGTTGTAGTTTTGTGCAGCTGTGATAGCCTAGTGGTTAGGACGACCGACTTCTAATCGGAGGTCGTGGGTTCGAACTTCGATCCCGGGCACGCACCTCTAACTTTTCGGAGTTATGTGCGTTTTAAGTATTTAAATATCACTTGCTTTAACGGTGAAGGAAAACATCGTGAGGAAACCTGCACGCCTGAGAGTTCTCCATAACGTTCTCAAAGGTGTGTGAAGTCTGCCAATCCGCTTGGCCAGCGTGGTAGACTATGGCCAAAACCCTTCTCACTCTGAGAGGAGACCCGTGATCTGTAGTGAGCCGGTAATGGGTCGATCATGATGTAGTTTTGTTATTTATAATCCGTGTCTTTTTTTTTATTCTACCACAAGTTAGCCCCTGACTGCAATCTCACCTGATAGTAAGTGATGTGCAGTGATGATGCAGTCACGTGCTTGGCGGCACGGCTTTGCCGGTAAGGTGGTAACTTGCCACGGCTGAGGCCTCCCATCAGACGTCAAAAATAATAAACGTTATTATATTATTTTATTAATCCATAGCTCTAAAGTGTTATAGGGAGAAATACAATTTTCAATACAGTTGTTTAACATGGCGTACTTTCAGAGGCTATAGTTATGATTCGAAAATTAAATCTTTTGCACAGGCATGTTTTGTTTTACGCGGTCGTGACTTTTGTTTTACGAGCTCGATCATTTTGTTTTGCAGTTTATTTTTAAATTTATAAGTTGTTGATATGGCAATTTTAGCAATCTATGTAAGTGTTATTTTATCTATGTTTGATTGGATCTGTGTCTATGACTCTTGGCGCTCTCTGTTCTGTGAAACCTAAGTAATGGCGTCTTGTAATTTTTTTTGGTGTAACTTAAATTAAATATTAAAATAACAGTTGTGCTCACAAAGGTATTTTTATTGGTCTCTCAGAAGCTAATTAATTAAGCTGAATAATTGGTTATGGGCCCAGTCACCCAGTCACGGTTCAGCGGTGAGTTAATTGCTTAATTAATGTTTGCTCACGTTGTCACTGGAGGAAGACCGGAAGACATTTTGTCTTGTTACAAAATTTGAGTGGAAACTGTATTTGCACATCGAATCATGGAGAATTTGGTTACGAGAGGAATTCTCATGGGAATTAAGCCATTCGATGGGACAAACAGTTACAGCAACTGGTTATTTAGAGTCAGGTTGGTGCTCGAACAACACGAGGTTCTATCTGTGTTAAACGACGCGGTGCCGGCGGATGCCGTGGGATTGGCGGAATTTAATAAGAAAGATATTAAAGCCAGGAATCTCATTGTGCAGTGCTTGGCAGATAGCATTTTGACTATGATTAAAGACAAAAAGACAGCCAGGGAAATAATAGACACGTTAAGTGCCACATATGAGAAAAAGGGCATGAAATCCTTAGTAACAGCTCAAAAAGCTTGGCGGAAGTTAGAATTCTCTAAAGATAAACCTCTTAAGGATTTTATCCAGACTTTTGAAACATTGGCATCGGATGTCAGGGTTGCTGGTGGGCGGTTAGAAGAGGATGAAATAGTCAGCCAACTCTTGGTAGCAATGCCTTCTGAATTTGACAGTGTGGTTTCTGCGATGGACATTCTTTGTAGTAAGGATAAATCTGCGGTTACACTGGAGTATGTAAAGAACACTTTACTTGCTGAAGAAGAGCGGCGGACCAAGAGAGATGTGGTTTCAGAAACACAATCGCCAGGTGCTTTTGCGACAAGGCGGTCAGTTCCTGCCAGGGATAACAACCACAGGTTGAAGAAGAATATTAGATGCTTTTTCTGTAAATCTTTTGGTCACATAAAGAAGGACTGTTACAAATATAAGGCTCGGTCAAGTAATGAGACGGGTGCTGTTGCCAAAGAGTCACTTTCTTCTACGGACTGTACCTTTATTACGAGTGAAAACAGTGCATTGAGTGCCGGTCAGTTGTGTCATGAAATAGTGTTCGTTATAGACAGTGGCGCAAGTTCTCATATTTTAAAGAGTGATTATAGAAGCTTTGTTTATGACATTTCTAATGTAAATGTTGACATTAATGTAGCAAAAGCGGGTCAGTTTGTGACGGCAAATGAGAAGGGTACTCTTAAAGGTATGACAGATCTCGGTAACACAATAACTATTAAAGATGTATTAATCTGTGACAATATTTTGTTCAATTTGTTATCAGTTAAAAAGTTAGAAGAAAAAGGTTTTCAAATAACTTTTGAAAAGTCTGTTGTAAAAATAATTAAAAATGGTGTAGTAGTTGTTTCTGGTCACACATTTGGCAATTTGTATGTAATTAAGTTGTCAGCTATTTCTGAATGTGCAAATGTCAATATGAGTAATAGTATTACAGATCTGTGGCATAGGAGAATGGGTCATTCTTGTAGATATCCGTCTAAGAGTTTATGCGAAATATGCTTACAGGGTAAACAAACTAAGTTACCATATCTTAAAAAGTTGCCGGAGGATAGAAAGGCAAAGAGAATTTTGCAGTGTATTTCAACTGATGTGTGTGGTAAAATTAGTCCTCCTACACATGATGGATACAACTATTATGTGAGTTTTATTGATCACTTCACTAACTTTTGTGCTGTATATTTAATGAGAAACAAAAGCGAGGTTTTTGAAAAATTTAAGATGTATGTGTCATTGGTAGAAGCAAAGTTTAATTGTTCAATAGAAAATGTAAGATGTGATCAGGGCGGTGAATATAGGTCAAAAGAATTTATTGATTTTTGTAAAGAAAAGGGGATACGGATCAGTTATTCTATGGCTCGTAATCCACCTCAATCAGGTAAGGCGGAACGTTTTAATAGAACCATAGTAGAGATGGCCAGATGTCTTATTTTTGAGAGTGGTATGTCTAAGGAGATGTGGGGCGAGGCAGTATTGTCTTCTGTATATTTGATAAATAGATTGCAGTCATCAGTGTTGCCTAAAAACACAACTCCTGCCACTCTGTGGTACGGTTATAAACCAGATTTAGGTAAAATTAAAGTATTTGGATGTCCAGCTTTTGTATATATTCATAAAGAGGATAGGACTGGAAAGTTAGATGAAAGAACTAAGAAATTGTATATGATAGGATATTGTGATAATGGCTATAGATTATGGAATCCAGAGACAAGAAAGGTAGAGACAGCGAGAAATGTTATATTTGATGAGTTTTGGAATAAAGGTTATAAAGTTGATAAACAGTATAGTAGTGATGATCAGTATAACATAATCGAAAAACCTGTAAATGAATGTCAGTCTGGTGATAAGCCAAATAATTGTGATTTAAATAATTCAGAGGATGTTAGAAGTAAGGTGCCTTCAGTATCATCAGATGTCATAATAAATAATGATTGTGAACCTACACCAGGGGCTAGTAGTGAGCATGATGTGTCTAAAAGATCTAGAGTGCGAAAATTGCCTAAATATTTAGAGGATTTTGAAGTGGATGTGCTGGCTCTAGCTACTTGTTTGGGTGTACCTGAGACATATGATGATGCAGTTAAGGAACCTGAGTGGCAAATAGCAATAAATGAAGAGTTAAAGTCCTTAGAGTCAAATGGTACATGGGAAATTGTTGATGTGCCTAGTAATGAGGAGATTATAGATTCAAGGTGGGTTTTCACGGAGAAGTTAGTCGATGGTAGGTCTCGCAAAAAGGCCAGATTAGTTGCACGAGGGTATCAGCAGTCAAGTGTTGTTGATGAAGATATTTTTGCCCCCGTTGCACGCATGACAACTCTCCGGATCATGCTTACAATTGCAGTAGAGAAGCAATTGCATATTCAGCAATTAGATGTACGCTCAGCTTTCTTAAAGAGTAGATTGAAAGAACCTGTTTATATGGAAGTTCCTAAAGGCTTACAGAGTAATAAAAGTTTAAATGGTAAAGTTTGTAAGGTATTAAAATCTTTGTATGGACTGAAACAGAGCCCAAAAAGCTGGAACGATCATATAAATCTAGAATTACTTAAAATAAAGTTTGTTAGGTCAAAAGTAGACCCGTGCTTGTATTTCAGGGGAAATACTTATATTTTAATATGGGTAGATGATTTCTTTATGATGTCTAACAGTGTAGAGGAGTTAAAGAAAATTAAATTACATTTAATGTCTAACATGGAGATTCATGTGTTAGGTACTGATTCAAAATTTCAATTTTTAGGTTTGGAGATTAATAAATATAAAAATGGTAATATTACTGTAAGTCAGAGTAACTTGATAAAGAAAATTTTGATAAAATTTAATATGTCTGACTGTAAGACAAGTAAAGTACCTATGCAGCCTAAGCTTAATTTGACTAAGAGTAATGAAACTGTAAATTGTAAATTACCTTATAAAGAATTGGTTGGCAGTTTAATGTATTTGATGATAGGATCAAGGCCAGATTTGTGTTTTGCTGTGTCATATTTTGGTCGTTTTCAAAACTGTTATAACAATGTACATTGGTCTCATTTGAAAAATGTTTTAAAATACTTAAAGTATACTGTTGATATGACTTTGAATTTTGTTAAGTCTGCATCTGAGTCTCTTAAAATTAAGGCTTATGTGGATTCTGATTTTGCATTTGATATCAATGATAGGAAGAGTATTTCAGGCTATGTTATAAAATTAAATAATAATGTCTTAAGTTGGCAATCTAAGAAACAATCTGTTGTTGCTCTTAGCAGCTGTGAGTCTGAATATTATGCACTTTCTAGTTGTTTAGTGGAAAGTCTTTTCATAAAGAGTATATTAAGTGAAGTTTTTGAGTATAAAGATATGATATATGTATTTGAAGACAACATGTCTACGATTAAAATGGCTAAGACATTTGAGACTAAGAGATCCAAGCATGTAGATATTAAATTTCATTTTGTGAAAGATTTAACGGCTAAAGGGTTAGTAGATATTTCTTATATTGAGTCTGATAAGCAGTTGGCTGATATAATGACTAAGTCGTTAAGTGCAAATAAGTTTAGTTACTTTTGTAATGAGTTGAACCTCTTGTAAAATTGGAAGGGGGTGTTGATATGGCAATTTTAGCAATCTATGTAAGTGTTATTTTATCTATGTTTGATTGGATCTGTGTCTATGACTCTTGGCGCTCTCTGTTCTGTGAAACCTAAGTAATGGCGTCTTGTAATTTTTTTTGGTGTAACTTAAATTAAATATTAAAATAACAGTTGTGCTCACAAAGGTATTTTTATTGGTCTCTCAGAAGCTAATTAATTAAGCTGAATAATTTAAGTCAACTTAAAAAGTTTAGTAGCAAGGAGTTTTCATACATAGAATAAAATTGGATAGATTTTATACCAGAAAAAATTAATAAATGCGTACGTCTTAGCATTGAATTCTCAAAATTCTTTTAAATGTTTGTTTATTATAATTAATTATATATTTAATTACCATTTTTAATTTAATTATTTTCACATTAACATATCTCAAAAATCGAATAGGCTGTATACGCGTAGACCGTTGCCTAGTTTCGTTTTAAAATGTCCAGTTGCTAAAACGCGCCATTTTCTGAAAGTTTTCATTTTTGTGTGATAAATTGATTATTTTTTGTAAATATGAGTTCAAGTACAAGTGATAGGTATTATGAAATTAACTCCACCTGATATTTTATCTGGGGCAAAAATTACGCAAGCTGGAATTTTGCCCCCAAGATTCCGACAAAGATAGGTACGTACGTATGTATGTTGAAATAAACATTTGATTCTTCGATTTGTTTTTTTACTATTTCCCACAACTGTATTGAAAAACGTCGTGTGATACACGGGTGTATCGGTTAATGCAAACTCGCGACATTAAAAACCCTCACCTTCGGTTCGGGCTTGTTAATGACAGCTCGTTTGCAATAACCAACATTCCACCCTTGTATCACATTGTACTATTGTAAAAGGATAAATATATTATTATGAGTTGCCCTCTCTGGAACAGTGGTCATTGAAGATGTTTATAAAGGGCACTAGGCGGATACCGAAAGGGCATTTTACAAGGGCGCTTAGCGGTCCTACATGAGTATTTGTAGAATGCGAAATTCCAGATACGTTGATACAAGCGTGTAAAAAAAGGTGCCAAAATATATTAATTTAATTTCTTTTTTAGCTTGCAGTACTATCTGGCCTTGTATTATTAGTAACAAGCGGAAACCCGCGACTTCGTTTTCGTGGATATTGGTTTTTAAACATCCCGTGGGAATCATTTTGTCTTGCCTAAGCTCCTTTGAGCTCATACTTTGCTAAAAACTGTTAAAAGTTCACTGGCGGATGTTTAGGTAGATAAAAATGTAAACATCCGCCAGTGAAAGTCCCATCAAAATCGATCCAGCCTTTTGAGAGATTTGCTATAGTAATCTATAAAGTATGTCCTTTCTAACAAAAAAAGAATGAATGAAATCGGTTAGTGAATTACAGCTAATTAGTACACATTTTGAATTTCATCCCCTCTCCCAAGGGAACCGTGCTGAATTTCGGGATAAAAAGTATCCTATAATATGTTACTCCGTAGTATGAACTTAAATCATGCCAAGTTTCATTTCAATCCGTCCAGTAGTTTTTGCGTGATGCGCGCACAAACATACAGACAAACAGATAAACAGACAAAAATTTCAAAAATAGCTTTTTTACTTTCTATTACTTATCCCTAACATCCCCCAGTTATTATTTTGCAAAAATCTTTAATGTACAGATACGGCAAGTCTACGATTTTATTATATGTATAGATATAGATGTATAGATAGAAGATATGTATAGATAGATAGATAGAAGATAAAGGGGACTCGATAAAATAATTCTAGTGCTGTCTATTGACTGTAGAATTCGCACTCACATTTCTATTACATTATCTACCTATGTATAGTTTAACAATGGAAACGCGCAATAATGGTGCGTTCACACTTAACATCTCTTTGTTCACGTACTTAGTATAAACAAGTAGGTACACGGTCGAGACGATTTACATTAAATACATTACCGGCAACCTTGTAGTGTTTTAATTTAATGTGCGCTAATGGGCCCGTTTGAGAACAACCATTATTTAATGCTGGTTAATTTCGTGAATTACCCATTATTATGACGCAAGAACACATTATTTTAAACTTGTTTCGTGTATATGTGCGAGTTAACATCTGTTTATGTTGCCTATTATGGTACGAGCCATAGCCCGGCGCACACCGGGCGCAGCGCAGAGCAGAGTGCTTAGTCTCAGTTTGGAGCGCTCCAAAACTTTTTAGTATACTATAAGTATACTATTGATCGAATCACCATGACTTCAGAGTAAAATGGACCTAAAATAAGAGTTTTTGGGTTCATTTTGCTCTGAAATCGTTTGTGATTCGATCAATAGTATACTTCTAGTATAGTTTTAGTTTTGGAGCGCTTCAAACTTAGACTAAGCACTCAGAGCATTTTCTAAAAACACTGGATAATTAACTTTACGACTATTGACATTACGGTCGCGCGGTACGGTATGCGCGTGCGCGCGTATTTATTCTTGGAAACGATTATTGATCGTATGTCAATAGTCGTAAAGTTGATTATTCAGTTCTCTCAGAAAATGCTCTGCGCTCGGTGTGCGCCGGGCCTAGGTCAGCATATTATTATTATACTCTCCTTGGTACCTTTATGCTTTAAAAACATATAAGGCAGGTTCACTAGTTTCTGTGAAAAATATTGTACGGCTTATTTCCAAATAACTCGCCAACCCGCTTTAGAGCATCGTGGCGGGTCTAAGCTCTAAATACCTCTCTCCTATGAGAGAGGAGGCCTGTGCCCAGCAGTGGGACGTTAAAAGGTGCTTGTTATTATTTTCCATAGTATGTATAAAAGTGGTTTAGCTATACGCCGTGGCATAGGCAGGTATAGCTCGGATTTACCGATAAAGGGTTTTAGGGTAGAATAACTTTTGGTGTACCTATAGCTCGGAGAAACGATAGGCTTTTCCCAGGAAACGGTTTAAGGTAGAGGTGCAGTGTGAGTTTGTATGAAGCAATTCATAATTCAAGCTAGACCGCGCCGAGGTCATGCCTCGTCTGGCTGTCAAATGTACTATGAATTGACAGTAAGGCTCAATACATACAAGTCGAACCGAGGCTCAGAGTCTTTTACTAACAACTAACTGTTGCTCTTAGAGTAGCTTAATGGTTACCCTTAGTATAAAAAAGTAAATAAAACTAAGTAAATTATATCCAAATAAGTAGAAAAAAGATAGAGATCTTAATCATCAATTTCTCTCAAGTTAAGCAACTCGCAAAACACAAAAGCAATGGCAATCAGATAAAAGTTGATTAATCTCCGCGCCGGAGTTCCGCTTCTTATTATAATAAACTAATTAATGATGGAGCGAACAATTCATTATAGAAGCAAAACTGCCTTCCGAACAATAATGATAATGAGTGTAATTAATTATAGGAAGTTGGTTCAAGACGTACCGAGACGGGAGCGGGGAGCTTACTCTGACTGTATGGACAAGGCATTGTGAAGCTAACGGATTTATTAATATTGTATTTATTAACCCCCGACGCAAAACGACGGGGTGTTATAAGTTTGACGTGTCTGTGTGTGTGTGTCTGTCTGTTCCCCTGTAGCGCTCAAACGGGTGGATCGATTTGAATGCGGTTTTTTTTGTTTGAAAGGTGAATTAGTCGAGAGTGTTGTTAGCTATGTTTGAAGAAAATCGGTCCAAGATGGCCGCCGCTACAAAATGGCGGATTACATTTTTTTCACAACTCCCCTAATATGGGTATCAAATGAAAGGGCTTGACGAGTAGAATAGCGCTATTGTAAATCCAAGATGGCCGCTGCCACAAAATGGCGAATGTCGGGGGTTTTTTAAATTTTTAATTTATACTTGTTTATCCATATAATTATGTTACAATTATGTCAGGTAGTCTTCGCATGCCTTTTAGAACAATAGGGAGAACTCTCAGGTATATAGGTTACCCACTTTACGATATTTTCATTCACCGTTAAAGCAAGTGACATTGCTTGAATGCACATAACTTTGAAAAGTTGAGGTGCGTGCCGGGAATAGAACTCAGCCTATATATATAGCCTATATATATAGCCTATATATATAGCCTATATATATAGCCTATATACTCAGGGAATAGAACCTTTCGGGGGGAAAGGGAGGCCGAAGTATTAACCGAAGACTGTCACCGCTTTTAATTCCTCATTATTAATAATAACACTAAGTGCCTGTTTCACCACCTTCTGATATGTATTAGATAGCTATCTACAACTTTTGTCTTTGTCACTTGACATAAAGTAAGAAAGTGACAAAACTTACGTTTAGGCTATCCAACACTTATCAGAAGGTGGTGAAACAGACCGTAATAATCCAGGAGTTTTATATTGCGATTAAAATGAAACAGTTTTTATACTTAGTGTTTGTTCGAAGCAGTTACCGCATGCATCTAAGTAAGTCTACATTATCTTGATCGACTTAATTCCTGTTAATAATTACTTTATTCCCCTTTACGTTTCACCGACATACAGTGATAATATTAAAATTGTTGTTTGTTGTTAACTCAAGTTATTACGAAATTAACAAGCAATTGCCGCGTCCATCAATTCATTACTGGAGCGCGGCAAAGGGTGTGAGGAGGTCAGCCCGGTGTCGTGCCAGTGATGGTTTTAATCATTATTACTTGGAATTAAAACTTGGCTTCCGACGTATATTGAAACATACAAATGAAAGTGAATAAATAAATAATACTTTATTCAGCATTAATGTAATAAAATAAATAAATTAACAGAGAAAGGAATTTAAATAATAAAACTAAGCCTAAACGCTATAGGGGTTAAAAGTACAAAATTTATTCAAATTGTGATGAAAAACTGGTGTTTAAGCTGAAAGGGATACTGCCTCAGCATGATGCTGTGGTACCTACTTGGATATCACAAGTGCCTACTATTCTTCTTCTTCTAAGCTTGTTGTCTTCTTACCACTAGAGCACTTTAACGTCCCACAGCTGGACAAAGGGCTTTTAATAGGAAAGAAGAATTTAAAGCTTTATAGACTCGCCACATTGTCCCCAGTGAGGTTTACAAAATCGATGCAAGCCATGCACCTAAGCTGGTTAGAAGCAATAACAACTTCTTCCTATTACCAGGGACACATAAAGAGGCGTATGAACGCTCATTGGATCCGTAGTGTCGTACGTACATACCTAGATAATACAAATTTCTTATTTTGTTTTCGTTTATTTCTTTCAATTTCAAAAGCCTTACATTGAATTCAGAAGTTTACAAAATTGATGTGAGCTTGCGAAAGCAACTAAATTAATAATAAGTGACCGTGAGAAGCAACAGCATGTCCTTTCCAAATAAGATTCCTTAGGTCCGCGGTATCCATAAAATATAATAATAATCATTTCTTCTCTGTGCTTTTTATTCAACTTTGTTTTAATAAAAGATTTTACATTTCAGAAGGCTTTCATTGAATTGAGAAGTTTACAAAATCGATGCAGGCTTGAGGGCGGGTAACTGAGTTAATGATAAATGGCTGTTAAAAGCATCAGCAACTACCTTGCAAGTACCAGGGCCACATAAAGAGCGTATGAACGCTCATTAGGTCCGCGGTATCGTCCATAAATACATTATCGCGGGGGGGGTGCGGTGCGGTGCGACGGGGGGCGAGGCGGCGGGTTATCGAATTAAAACTTCACTAGCAATAGTAGAGTTGAACACCGTATTAATACACCATGTATAATTCGTGCGCTTGGACAAACTTGGTGTGCTCCACTTGGGGCTGATCTAATAAATAATTATATTATTATTACTCGTTGATGCACTCGAGCGTCCGCGTGAGAATGCATCCGTCGCAATGTGAGAAATAGGACAAAATGTGACAACTCTTTCAAAATTTCACAGAGGCCATGAACTCTTTCCGAAAAAAATCGACATTTAGCTTTTAACAGCTTCTATTGTTTGTAATAATAAGTTACATAATATATGAGTACTTATGCTGGATTAGAACGTCAAATTATACACAGTATTTACTCACAACATAATATGTAATTATGTATACCAATTTTTATATAAATGCATTATGTTAGATAGACTCGTCATGAAACTCCAGCTACACGGACCCCTCAGGGTCCCATGGACCACAAGCTAAGAAACCCTACACGGTCTCTACTCTAAGATGTTTCGGCACTAACGGCCATTTTGTGACCATAGACAAGCACATGAACTGCATCAGTAAGTTGAAGTCAACTTAATGGGTTGGGATATCTAAGTGACTTTGGTATTGCTGCAGATATCTTCGTTTTGTAACAGGGAATCTCCTAACTACTAGAAAAATTACAAACTTCATGATTAATAATGATGTGAAACTAATTAAAACTGCTTATTAGTAGAGGGGCAAGTGGAACGCGCCAGTGGGCGGGCGCGCGAAGGAGCGATCGAGGTAAGGGTACTGGCTACGTAATTAGATTTTCAAAGTCCGAATACACTGCTCGTACTTGTCTTCATAATAATGTGCTTGGAAATTACAGTCTTGATACTTGAAGTTTGTCGTCTTAGGGGTACCTGGATAAAGGATAAGTTAGATTACTCCTCTGGTGATTTTCTGAGATTTTTCTAAAGAGTTTTATCGATGATGGATTTTTGACCTGGCTCTCTTTTCTGTCTAACGAAAAAAGAGTTGAATGAAACGAGATCTTTCATTAAAAAATACTTTAATTACAAGTCTGCGCATCTCAACAACGTTGATCGATTTCGAAATACTGAATTTGCGAAGTTTACGTTTCAAACTTTAAAGTCGTATATTCAGTTCCACCAAAATGATGTATGAACAAACTCGAGCTTTAAAACCAGTTGGGTCCATTTTACTGTGACGTTATTGGTTGATTCTCGAAATCTATTCTAAATCGAAAGTCGTCGAGATGTGAAAACTCGTATTGAATCTTACTGTATTGTGTCGATAATACAAAACATTGGATACTATTCCGACTGTGCCGGCTTGATGGAAAGGGGAGGGGAAGTCATCTAGCGTCTACTGTGTGCTTAGTCTAAATCGGAGCACTCGAAAACGAACTCGAAAACTATTGATCGATTTCAGAGTAAAATAGACCTAAAATGGCTTGTATTAAGGTTTGAGTTCACCAATACATTCAGCATTGTTCTAATGCTGAATGTATTGGCGAAGTCAAACCTTAATATAAGCCATTTTAGGTCTATATTACTCTGAAATCGATCAATAGTTTTCGAGTTCGTTTTCGAGTGCTCCGATTTAGACTAAGCACACTGTATTATGTCGACAGCATAAAATGTTAGATACTATCGCGACCGTGCCAGTGTTGGAAGCTTGGTGAGTGGGTTAGCCAACTTTGTGTTACGACTTAACATTCAAGCTCCTTTGGATCCCAACGTCTATCGGTTCTTATACAATGAACACAAAATTAAAAACACTTTGCTTTTTTGCAAAGTCTTGCAAAAAAGCTGACTTTGCAATCGTCCGTTGTGAAGTCGACATCTCCTGAACATGCTCCGGTGTCGGAGCGAAACGATCGTTGAGTTTATTTTGTGGTGAATTTGTGTGGTGTTGTGCCTACAAATTTGTCACTGTTAGCGGATTATAGCAAAGTAATTTTGTGTTCATTGTATAATATCATAGAATTCCGCAAAGTAACGCCTGCTTCTATTCAACGTCTATCGGTTCTTCAGCAATAATACTGCTACTTCAGCTTCAATGCTGTCTGCCATAAAGATAATGCAAAGTATCAAAACTGTTCACTCACCACTGAACATCGAGGTATCGGATATTTAGTTTGCTTTGGGCCGGCGGGGGGCGCGCGCGGCGGAGGGGCGGCTAAGTCCAACTATAAATTAGGAAGGGTACAGTTTCATTAATCACCCATACGCCGTTATTATTAATTAACCCCCTTCGAACTATCGCTGTTAAATATCGACCGGTAGCTGCCAATGTCAACTCTTTAATTTCTATGTGGACTTACAAAATTGGAGAGTTTGTTTTGCTTGCTTTGATTTATTATGGATTGTGTGATGCCCACAATTTCGACTTGAATATGATACGATACGTTTTATGCATATAATTAATATTAGTCTCCGCTGCGTTAGGTACGACCTAGAAGGAGCAGGGCGTACCAGCGAAGTGCGGCTACAAAAGGTTACGCCAAATCGGAGCACATATATTATATTAGTTATGCATGTATATTTATCTGAGCAACACTCTAGACTATATAATATTTTTTTTTCATTAATCGGGTAAAAGTCTGGCATCATTATTCTAACACGTCTTTGCATGTAGTCGCGTACAACTTCGGTATTTCGTTGTCGCATTCAGCGAGCTACTTTTCTTAGATAGTGCGCCGTCTGGATAGTCTAAGGTTTTATGGTTATAGAATACCAGATAGTAGGTACATACTGCTGCGCAGGCCACATTGGGAGCGAAGCGAAACGAAATGGGTTTATTTTGGCTTCGCTCATGTCCCTACCGTATTTCTTCATACTTCGGTTCACACCACCACCACCACCACCACTACAGTCTTTTTACATCCCACAGCTGGGCACAGGCCTCCTCTCTTATAGGAGAGAGGGATTTAGAGCTTAGACCCACGACGCTGATCCAATGCGGGTTGGCGAACTTTAACGACTATTGTCACATGATAGTGATTGCGTAACGTGCTCTCCGAGGCACGGGGGTGAAACACCGTCAACCACCAACTCCAGACTGGCACTGAGAATTTCTTGACAGAAAAACTCAATACCTAACAATAATTTGCTCGACCCGGGAATCAAACCCAGGACTTCTTGATCTACAGTCGAATATGTTAACTACTAGACCAACGAGGCAGTCGTATATCAATAAAAGTTAATAATTATTCAGTGTTCTTAGAAAATGCTCTGCTCTGCGCTTTTTTATAATTTCTAAATTGTCTCTGGTCTGGTCTGGTGGGAGGCTTAAGCCGTGGCTGGTTACCACCCTACCGGCAAAGCCGTGCCGCCAAGCGATTTAGCGTTCCGGTACGATACCGTGTAGATATCAGGGGTATACATACCTCTTTCAAGTTAGCCCGCTTCCATCTTAGACTGCATCATCACTTACCATCAGGTGAGATTGCAGTCAAGGGCTAACTTGTAGTTGAATAAAAAATAAAAAAATAAATAAATAAAAAAAAACTCTTGGTGTGCGCTGGACCTTAGGGAGATCAAGCGCAGGTCCGACGGCTTTACGTTCTCTGAGCTTGTACGCTCTCTGAGTCGCAGGGGTGTAACATCACTAACTTCATATCTTTTTTTTATAGGAATAGCGGGCAAACGAACAAGCAGGTCACCTGATGTTAAGTGATTACTGCCGCCCATGAACATTAGCAGCACCTGAGGAACGAACCTGAGGAACCTAATACGCTGCCGGCTTTTGAGGAAAGGGACTGGCTCTTCAGCTCGCTGCCGGAACGCATCAGATGCTTTGCGATAGATTACGGCTGAAGTGTGGTCGCTAGCCAGGCGGATTCGGGGTAGAATCCTACCACAAATCGGTGATACGATCCAGGTTAAGTTGTGTGGTATCAGGCACAACGACCCGTAGAGGGGGACTGAGAGCGTCAGGGCCTCGTTAGCATAGGTACCTTATTGGCAGGGTGCACCGCGCGCAGGTGAGGTTGACTTTGGCCACATATAGGTGGAATTTGGGCCACTTACACCCCAAATCTCTGCTCTTGAGTATTCTTTGACAGAAAAACTCGACAAGCACGATCCGGGACTCGAACCCCGGACTTCATGATCTGAAGTATTATTCGACTAGCTGTTTAGAATCAAAAATCAAAAATCAAAGTTTTGCAAAAGACAAATAAGTTATTATTTATTACTTCTAGGTATTATTATGAAAAAGAGCATGTAATCATATTATTAAACTCAAATTTTCCCGTTCGCCTTTAACCCTAGAGTGGGCGCCCTATGAGCATTTTGCCGCCCTCGTCAAAAAAACCTTAATAATTCGTAAAATAGTTGTTCTCGGAGAATGCGCTTTTGAGTAGCTGCCCCCACTATTGTTCACCACCCGTGCTGAAAGGAGGGATGCAATCAGTGCGCGGGGAGCCGCTAGAAGAGGTTGTTGTCACCATCGGTCGTCGCGAGGCGGCATTTTGCTCAGCGCGCGCCCACTCATGTAAGTAAAAATTGTGTCAAATATTTTTTTGTTACATTGAAATTCACTTTATATTTTATTATTTATTTCCTTAAAAAAATGTTTATTGTTTCAGGATTTATGTGCCACGTATTAATGCTACGCCGACAATATTTGAAAGAAATAGCAATGGTCCTAGTTAAGCCATATATGACCAGAAGGTTTTCAATTATGACATTAAATACTCCTTTGAGGAACCAAATAGCTCGGTTTGTACTTACAGAACAAGCATCATCTTCAATAAAGGGGGTATATGCACTATTTGTCCATCAAAAAAAAAAGAGATGCACGAAAAAAGGGTGTTGCAGATGCTCTAAATTACTGTGCAATGAACATTGCACATACTTATGTGCAGACTGTTTTGCTCAAGAATATCAATTAGATGAAGATAATTTATAAGTTTGTTATTTTTTATATATATTTATTAGTTTTTTGTAAGATTGTTAAGAAGAAGTCAAAAAAGTCAATTAAAATGTAACTTGTTGCTTAAACCTCAATTAACCAAAGTTCTTAAAATATAAAATAATAAATATGTTGATTTTTGATTACCTATTTGTGTTTTATTTAGATTCTGACAATAATTTGTAAAATCAAATGCAGTATTTCTACTTAAAATAGTCAATGATGAGGAGCGGCAAAATGCTCCACACGCGCCCACTGACGTTACGCGGGGAGGCGCGCCCACTCTAGGGTTAACGGGTTAAAACCCTTAAAATATTATACAGACAAAATTATTTGAAACTTTAGCAAAATTTCTTTTCCAACCAAACTTTGGATATCATCCCCTAAAGCAACAAAAGAAAGTATTCTCAAAGTTATAACTGAGTTTTGTTTCATTCATTTCACATTCATGCCTAGCCGTTCCAATTTCTTCACGGTTTCGTGCCTGACAACTATGTCGGCTGGCAATAGGGCTGCCACCTTTTTAATAATATCTATATTTCTTTTTCTATATAAAAATAATAATAAAAAAATAATAGGTAAGTAGTAGTTAAACCCAACCGTGACATAAATAACAAAAACGGTTAGGAGTATCTAGGTAATACGTACCTACATCAATAATTATGCAAATATGGCACCTGTCACTGTCACTTTACTGTCAAAGTTAAAATGCGCCATTGCCCGTTTCTTCTTCTTCTTCTTCTCTTGGTTTATTGGCTTTTTATAGTGCCATTGCCCGTTTCATTTTTGCATCAAAATGACAGTTTTGACAATCACCTGACATTGACAGTTACTCAGATAAATTATATTAAAAAAAAATTGTAACCGGTGTTTAATCATAGGCAAATGTCATTAATGAGTCAAAACAAAAAAATGTATTTCTCGATATCTATAAAAAATCTATTAAAATTATTCAGATAGACCCTATTTTGAATTTCTATCCAAATATATTAAAATCATCCTAGTTCAAATAACAAAACATTCAAATTTAACATTCAAATTAAAAAAAAAAAACATTTTTGAACAACACCTTTGACATTACAATTTATAAATTTGATAATTTAATTAAATACAATACGTATTAATAATATAATATATAATTTTATCTTTAGAGTAGAAGCAACCCTAGCTATAAGACGCGGTATCGAATTAACATGTTGTATTTTTAAGAATTTTCTGTTAAATTAATCCGTTGCTAATAATATATTTTTTTATAATTTATAATTATATATTTTTACACGCTTTATATTAGCTTCACCGGTATGTATGTTTGTAACCGACTTCTTTGAACGCGATTTTGACCCACTTTAAACGGTCAGATTTCATTCAAACTTTGTAGATTTATCGAGGACCGATGACAATACACTAATTTGATAAGATTATTTCATTATTCAATTTGGAAAATAAGATTTTGTGTTCATTTATCAAAAGTCGTCGGTAAGGAAAAACAATAAACATTCAAAATCGCACGGTAACTAATGGTCTAGGATCCCACCTTAGAAATTTCTACCCTCATCTGTTATTTAAACGAATTATATGTCAAATGAAAGATTATTTTATTCTTAATCGAACCGTATTTGGTTGCCTGGTCAAAAGTGGTGCTAAATCATGGTTGCCTGGATTTTAAGATATAAAATGTTCGGTGCGAGTGTTGAAAGTGACAGAAAAGTGTTGCGCGCGCAATTTCATTTGACAGACAAAGATGCAGTGAGGCAGGCGTGCACTCGGCAGGTGCTTAGTCTATACATAGATTAAAACCATAGACTTTCTGTGCCTGTCCATTAAAGATATTTACAAAAAAATAAGTGAGTGACGTAAGGGATAAGTAATAAAACGTAAAAAAGCTGTTTTTGAAAATTTTGTCTGTTTGTCTGTATGTTTGTGCATGTATTACGCAAAAACTACTGAATGGATTGAAATGAAACTTGGCATGATTTAAGTTCATACTACATAATAGCATATAGGATACTTCTTATCCCGAAATTCAGCAGAGTTCCCTTGGGAGAGAGGATGAAAGTCAAAATACACATTTTGACTTTCATCCCCTCTTCCAAGGGAACTGTGCTGAATTTCGGGATAAGAAGTATCCTATATGCTATTATGTAGTATGAACTTAAATCATGCCAAGTTTCATTTCAATCCATTCAGTAGTTTTTGCGTAATACATGCACAAACATACAGACAAACAGACAAAATTTTCAAAAACAGCTTTTTTACGTTTTATTACTTATCCCTTACGTCACTCACTTATTTTTTTGTAAATATCTTTAATGGACAGGCACAGAAAGTCTATGGTTTTAATCTATGTATAGACTAAGCACCTGCCGAGTGCACGCCTGCCTCACTGCATCTTTGTCTGTCAAATGAAATTGCGCGCGCAACACTTTTCTGTCACTTTCAACACTCGCACCGAACATTTTATATCTTAAAATCCAGGCAACCATGATTTAGCACCACTTTTGACCAGGCAACCAAATACGGTTCGATTAAGAATAAAATAATCTTTCATTTGACATATAATTCGTTTAAATAACAGATGAGGGTAGAAATTTCTAAGGTGGGATCTCCTACTATAACTGTAACTAGGGTAAACAGAATAGATGTCACACACAACTAAAATCTAAGCACAAAACGCACGAATGCGAAGATAAAACAATATTAAAACAAAATAATAATATTATTAATTAGTACTTATATTTTACTTTAATCATATTGTACGATTTACAATAAAAAACAAATAAAATAATTTATTAATAATTAATAAGTATCTGTTGTATTTTAAGTGACATGATTTTTTTAGTGTTTGATAAATAAACCAAACTAAAAAGTAGAAAATAAATAATAGTTTAAAAAAACTAAAAAACACGCTTTTTTAGAAAAACAAACTAAAAAATAGAAAATAAATTTTAATAAATATAAATTAATAATAGTGTGCATATGAAATAAATGTATTTTATTTAAAAAAAGCGTGGGGTGCTTTTAAGATGTTGTCGAAATGATAATCCTCTATACACCCATGCACCCCATGCTTTTTTTTAATAAAATACATTTTTTTCATATGCACACTATTATTAATTTATATTTATTAAAATTTATTTTCTATTTTTTAGTTTGTTTTTCTAAAAAAGCGTGTTTTTTAGTTTTTTTAAACTATTATTTATTTTCTATTTTTTAGTTTGTTTTTCTAAAAAAGCGTGTTTTTTAGTTTTTTTAAACTATTATTTATTAAATAATAAATAATAATAATTATCTGTAATTCTAGTAACAAGATAAGATTTGTTATTATGTGGACTCTAAGTTCAAAGGTGCAAAGTTGATGCAGCAAAGAAAATGTCCCAGATTCGATTCTCGAAATAAGGTTAAGAAAGTCATGGGTAAATAATTGTATTATGTAAGTATGTAGTTCTAAATATTTGTACCTACCTACTTACAAGATTTAATAATGAATCCAGATTTCTTAGTTTTTCAAAATTATAGTAGCAGGAAGTAAGTTATTCTGATACTTATTTAGGTGCGACAAATTAAAATAAAGCTACGACGGTTCCAAACGCGCCCTGGTCTGAGAAGAACCCACAATAAACTCCGACGGGTATAACCTATCCATACTAAAATTGTTTCGTGCATCTCTGGCTCAGAGCAGGTCTGGTGGGAGGTTTCGGCCACAGCTAATTACCACCCGACCGACAAAGACCTATCGCCTAGGGATTCAATATTCCCATATAATACCCCGACGAAGCCGATTACAGGAATGATTATAAATAAACTCCCAGACCTCTGACAAGTGCCAAGTTAAAACACTTTCATCATAAGCCCTCATACGCATTAGCGGTTGCGGTAGCGGTGCGGCTAGCCGCTTTTTATATTTTTATATGCAACCGCTCATTTTGTACGCACTAAGCGCTCGTACGCATTAGCGGTTGCGGTAGCGGTTGCATATAAAAATATAACCGCACCGCTACCGCAACCGCTAATGCGTATGAGGGCTAAGAGTAGACTGCATTATCGACTTATAAAGGCCAAATTACACGGTGCCCCTTTCATCGTTCATTTTTGCGGTGAACGATGCACGATACGATATTTAGGTACTACGGCAAAGTGCCTGTGAACGATGAAAGGTCGGCGTTTAGACGGTTCATTTTCAATGATTCACCGATGAAGCCTCTAAAATGAAAGTAAAAATCTCGAAAAATGAACCGTCTAATTTGGCCTTAAGTAGATCGCGGTTTACCACTAACCTACTTAAAATATCATCGAATTAAAAAAATTCTGATCTACGCCGGCCGCTGAATTGGAAGCACCTACTTAGGTGGAATTTCTGAAAAATCGTTGTTAGTGTGTTCCATAATAGGTATTAGGTACCTACCACTATAGCTTTTTAAAGTCCGCGCGTTTAAGAGCTTTAAGCTAGTGGGGGGTCTGTGTTACAGAGAAAAATTCTAGAGAAAGTTTATAGATCTGGAGATTAAGCTGTATGGCTAGATAGGAGTTTCTACTTTTGCGTAGAATATAGATTAGATACTAAATTAGTCTTAAATTATTCGTTAACAACTAAGTAAGTCCAATCGATCACCATATCGTATTTAAACTGAGCTCAATCTAAGCACAAAATAGGTATCCATTTCAATCTAGATTTGTTACTTTTTAGAAGCTGCTCGACTTCATAGGCAGGCGGCGATCTAATGTGATGCCCTATTACGTGTGCTTATAGCAACCGGTTACTATCAATGAAATTGATTGCATTAACATTGCTTTGCAGTCTTTGATATAGTAACTATCTATTTGGACTCTTACTTTCGTTTGTAGGAAGCTATTAATTGGATTTTAATCAGTCTCTACATTTTCTAAAATTAAAAGGCCTTTGTGAAAACACAATAAGTAGGTATAGCTACCTACCTATTAGAGGTAGATAGATATATAAATAACTAGGTAAATAAAAGGCTATAAACTAGGTAAATATAAAAAATGTGCTATTTTGAACTCAACTTAATTCAAAATTAAAATTATAACCAAAGAGCCTCTTTACATTCGACGATTTTTTAAATCTCTTTAATTTTAATGCTTAGGTTCAATGGAACTTAGAAATGCTATTGAAAAAGAAAATCTGGCAAAATTGTTTGAGATTTTAACAGTACGTATTAATGTTAAAATTAGGGTCAAAAATTGATTTACTTTATAGGTAAAAATAGAAAAAATCTTTAAAAAAGATAATTTGGCCGATTAGTGTCATATTTTGACAGTATTTATGACACTGTAAAAGGTTATTTATGGGAAGAAAACATTGAAAGAATTGTAAGTCATTTGTAAGTGGCCGATCGAAGATTGAGGTAGATTTGTGCAAACGATTCATTTGAGATCAGACACGTAATGAGTATGCGATCAATTATTTAACGAAAGGCAACTTTCGGCCGATCCAAGTTGGCCGGATTTAAAGTTGTGACGTCATTTAGTTATTTAGGTACACGAGCTGTTTTCCAAGGATCGGGCGCTGTTCGTTTACGTGTCTAGTTTACGTGAGATTACACGCTATTTCTGAATCGCTTGTCTAGTTTATTTTATCGAGAATAGATATTTTGCAAGTAAGCATCAGGATTCCTTAAAGAAAAGTTTAGATATAGGTAGATACCCTAATATTTGATTATTTCAAACGAACTTTCAGTACTCTTGTACTTAGATACTTATTTTGCTCACATAGATAATCTGTAGCTTCCTTAAAAGTATTTTGGTTTAAATAAATTATACGTCAGTTTTTCTCGGAGATAATATTATGGGTAGGTACCTAGTGGAGGGCAAAATTTTTAGATTGTATGAAGTAGAGTCTCTCTCCAGACTTTTGCGATGCTTTGAACTCAAGAGGCCGAATAAAAGCTTCTAAAGCGTATTTCTGGAAATCTGTGCAGTGATGCTGTGATAGCCTAGTGGTTAGGACGACCGACTTCTAATCGGAGGTCGTGGGTTCGATCCCGGGCACACACCTCTAACTTTTCGGAGTTATGTGCGTTTTAAGTATTTAAATATCACTTGCTTTAACGGTGAAGGAAAACATCGTGAGGAAACCTGCACGCCTGAGAGTTCTCCATAGATAACGTTCTCAAAGGTGTGTGAAGTCTGCCAATCCGCTTGGCCAGCGTAGACTATGGCCAAAACCCTTCTCACTCTGAGAGGAGACCCGTGCTCTGTAGTGAGCACTGGGTTGATCATGATGATGATGATGATGATCTTGATGTGCAGTGATGTAGTTTTAGTAAAAATATGTATCTTCGTGTATCTACAGCTTTTGATAAATTAATGTAAGAGTGCGTGGCAAAGCACTGTTTCAAAAGTGTCCTACGTCGAGTTGTAGTGGAGTGATATACTTACTGTAGTGTTTCGTAGATGAACCAATTTGACAGGTGTCAACATGTGGTCTGTCAATTCAGTTTAGGTTGACAATAGTTTTGATGTATCAAAGCATTGTCTTGAGGACGTGACAATATCTTTGTGTAACTGTGTTGAGATCAATGCAGAGACGTTAGAGTGGATTGTGTTGTTTGATGACGTTTTGTCGGTCTGACAAGTTTCAGCCATTTAGTTTCCTTTAAGTTCTCAAGTTTTCTGCTCTTTGTTGTTTTATGAAGATTATGTATGAGACTTAAAAATTCTTTTGCTATAAAAATCACTTGGTACCTAAGATCCAAGGTAATGGTAGATTTGCGCGAATTTGCTGTTCTAGATATTTTCTTAAATAATATTATCAAACTGTGTTTCGTATTCTGTGAGTATTTTTTTCATATAGGTATGCGTAATTTACTATTGTATGATAATAAGTAGATCTTGCTCCTAGTATTAGATTTAAGGCATAGAGGTGATGGAGTGTAGACACTAGAGATGTGCACTCAAATCGAGTAGTTTGCAGTGAAATGGCCCACTAAGGTGATGCGCTGGAATCGCCGGCTCGCACCGATAATGCATTGTCCAGTTACGAACACCCCCGAAAATATAGCATGCGAAAAAACCGTCCACGCCACCTCCCGCCGGCGTTAATGTCCCCCCACCGCGCACTAAGCTTCTTTTTTTAATACATAACTTTTTTTCAAGATGCATTTTTACATGTTTCGGCCTAAAACTTTACACACCCTGCAGTGCGAGTCGACAGAATCGGTAACGCCTATTGCCGCTCGGATTTCTCTTTCCTGCCGCGGCGAAGCGTCGACCGGACGATAGTGGCGCGAGCGAAACAGCACCATCCGTGGCCAACGTTGCTTCTTAAACCAAGATTAAGGCTCTATTCCGTCGTTTCAGACGCAAATTCTTGTCCGCAACGCGTATGTCAACGTTTGCTTTTTGAACTCTAGTCTCGGACGTAAACTACGTTACGCACCGCGTTTAATTGTTAAGCACGGTTAGTTGAAAACCAGCGGCGTCTGAAAGAAGGCGAACGCTATACGTCTCACTCTAGCGTCCAGTGCGAAGGCATTCGCACCACGACAATTGAGTTGAGTTGAATTGAATTGAGTCGGTTAAACCGTAAAAATGGTTCGGGCGGGCATAGTGGCGCGAGAAAGAGACGAACGAAAGGCGGGTTGGCCGAGACCGCTGCCTTCTTCTCCTCGACTTACGCCGAATCGCGACTAGTGAACGTCAGCGTTCTGACGTGGACGGCCGTATCGTGATCGCTCGGGCTCCGTTTGACAGATAGAAAAAAACTGTTTCGCGCGTCTTTTGACAGATAAAACTAAACTTTTTAGTGCGTTCGGAAACTGGACTGTATATTTTAGTGTTGTTTACTGGTTTTTGCGATAAAGGAGAGATATTTGCAGTGTAATTACCGGCTTGGAGTGGCCGTTGAAACGATTTAGAGTGATGAATCAGCGAACGCCGGCTAATTAACAACGTCACTGTTACGAAAACAAATCTTATTACTTCCACATATTATCAATTGCAAATTGTAAGTATTTACTACATTATACTAGCCACTATTGGTAGTAATTTTAACATTTAAGGATCAATAATAATCATGTCTCATTAACTTTGATAATGTTTTGAAAATAAAAATGTACATAACTAAATAATAATTAGCGTTACAAAAAGGAAAATTACCAATTAAAAACTTGATAATTTAAAATTATTCAACCTAGTGAAATTAATATATTACACGGAATACTAAAAATCTTCGCTCAGATCCTAAAACAACCACTGTGGTTGTTTAGCGAACAAAATCTTATTTTTTTTTGGCGAGAAATGAATTTTACGAATTTACCCAATTAGAAACTGTCAAAAAGTTTGTTTTAAAAATGTAACGGGTTATAAACTAGACAGTATCAATGTCTTCCCTTCACTGGGGAGCAGTTGCGAGAATATTTATTTAAAAAATTCTCGCTCGACGTTTTGCCGCGTTTTGTGCAAAAAAAGGGAAAAACGTGATTTTTCTCGATAAAGAGGAAAAGTTGGGCACTGGGCGGGGCGCCGAGCGAACAGCTGATTGGCGTAGCATGTGTCGGGTTTTTCTGTAGGTATTTTTTGTTCGTTTTGTGAACTCGCGTTGTAGTGGAAATTTTAATATAGCCGGGTAGGTATATAGTGTGATAGGCGCCCGGTTAATATTGTTGTTATGTGCACCCGGAATGTTGTTATTGGAAATGAGCGTAACGATTTTCCATTCTGTTAAACTTTTTAAACAGGTGCAAACGCATTTTTTTTAATGAAATTAATTATGTATGAAATATTGGTACTTATTTTATAAATTAAAATTAAACATTGTGAATTCAATATTATTAATTATTACTGCATGCCTATTATGAAAAATTATAATTAAAAAATAAATTAAAATATTAGATTAAATAATTACTTACTCTGTTACTTACTTAATTTTTTAAGTAATGCCAAATGTAGTACAAAAAATTAATTAGCCATTTGAAAAATCTATTAAGTACCTGTACCTACTACCAATTATAATTTATAAATAACGAAACAGAATTATTACACCCATAAATAATAAATAATTATTAATTAGGTAAGTATAATTAAAAAACTGTAAAATTAATTTTCCACATTGCATATAAAAATTAATTTGTCAAAATGTATCTTTTACACTATACGACAACGACACGACATCCAGTCATTAAATTTCCAATGTAAACTACATTGCATGCATAAAGGTTGACTTGCCTGACGATCGTAAACGTATGAATGCACGATACTTAAATATTTTTTGCCAAATTATCCGATATTTATCTAGTATCCCATGCGCTTTATTAATATGACGGAGAAATTATGTGTCACTACGACAGCATACAGAAACAATTGACGCATAAATATTCATGATTCTTGATCATAAATTTAGGTTCACAACGACGTGTCCATAATTTTGTATCTACTCAAAAAAAATTAGATATCGGTCTACGGTTGCATGTAAATAAATTATAATAAAATTGCGATATCTAAATAATGTGTATTATACTTACCTACTCTCTACCTACTAGGTAGAGTTCAGATACCTACTAAAAATTTCATTGGAATCGTAATCGTAATAAAAATTTGTTTGTATGGGGCGCGCTCACGCTATAAAATCGTGAAGCGCGCCCTAAGCCCTCATACGCATTAGCGGTCAACCGCGTACGCGGCTGACCGCGCGGCTAGCCGCTTTTATATTTTTATATGCAACCGCTCATTTCGTACGCATTAAATCGCGACGAAATTCTATGAAAAGAATAGCCGCGCGGTAAGCCGCGTACGCGGTTGACCGCTAATGCGTATGAGGGCTAAGAGAAATCTCTTAAAAAGTAAAAAATCATTAAGTAAATTCTGGCGTTAATCTACTGTAAGAAAACACTTTAAGCATTTAATGATGGCAGATCCACTTGTGTTTAATTTGGCACCCCGGGTTTTACTAATTAAAAAATATCTACCTACCTGCAACTAAAAACTTTAATGACCTATTTAAATTGAAGTGTTTCTGTTTGGAAACTTATCAAAAATTAAAACGATGTGTTGCCAAATGCCTAGTGGTATGGCACTAGAAGTCACCACTGAGTGTCAGTTGCACGTTAGGTGATTAAAGTTATCATTAAGGTTAATCTTGTCCACTAAACAACAAGCAAAGTTGATTAAAAAAAAAGTATGTGTGTGCAATTCAAACATGGCAGAACTGAAACTTCTGAAAATTAACCTTAACTTTACCTAACTTTAACTTTAATTTTGGCTTTGACTTTGCAGGACAAAATGGTGTCGCTTTGTCGGTTCATCGACTTTTGAAATGCACAACGATTCTAAAGAAGTTTCACATCAAAATCAGTATTCGTGCATCCATGGTTAAGGTTTATGGTAAAGTTTTTCAAACCAAAATAATATTTTTCAACAACCCATCCTAAGGGCCAGATGTGCATCAGGCGGTTAATGTAAGTTAAATTAAAGTTAAGTACCATTATGATAAAACTTGCCTACCAAAAAACAAGCAAAGTGGGTTGCATAAGTCAATATTACGAATATTTACTTGGTACCTCCATGGTAAAAAAGCAAGGTTCACATTTTGGTTAAATTGTAACCCGGCGTCATAGGGGTCGAAAGTGGACATGGACATGGACACATGGACGTGGGGGGTGGGTCATTGTGATCCAACATTTTGACATACGAGATTTCAAAATTTTTAATTATTATCAGCATTATATTTTTATAGCTTTTTTTGTTACGGTTTCAAGGGAAAAAAATGGCATTCCAGAAACTTATGGTTTTTTTTTAAATTTTCAAAAAAACTCGTAAAAAATCAAAAAAATTGGCATTCTCAGCTAGCCTAATATCACTTTACTAAGTATTAAATTAACAGTATTAAGGGCCTGTTTCACTACCTTCTGATAAGTATCGGATAGCTATCTACAAATTTTACCTTTGTCACTTGACATAAAGTAAGAAAGTGACAAAACTTATGTTTAGGCTATCCGACACTTAACAGAAGGTGGTGAAACAGGCCGTAAATGTTATATTATGGCACTTTTATAAACTTAACTGTCACAACTTTAGAAAAAATATATAAAACCTAACCAGAAACATTATTGAATCTGTAGTAGTTGCAAAAAGGTACGACATATTTAGGGCAAATATATTTCTTGCAACCTTATGGTATTTTTTCGCAGAACATACTTGGCATCTTTTGCGAACATTGTCTCTCTTGGCTGGAGAGCTTCTCCGCAGACTCGCCAACCAATTGACGGATTTTATATATTGCATTTCTGGGATAAAACTCGACACATTTTGGCGGACCTTCAAATACTCACTAATAGGAGCAAGGCCTTTGTTGTTGATTTATTGATTTACTAACAAAAAAGTTAAAAAAAAATCATCATAAAAGTGCATTCACAAAATAATAACACCAAAAACAATGATACACCATCATAATCGTACTATTCAAGGTCATATTGTCATTTTTTTAACTTTGCGCACACATCACTTCGAGTGTCGTCGGTGCTCAATTGATTTCTTGCCAGCAGCGTATAGACCACTTCATAAACTACAGCTACAGAGAAGAGTGGAAATGTCGTCAGTGGTAAAAAAACTATGAGCAAACCAAAATGATTCGGGTCATTCTGACCCAACTCCCATGACGCCGGGTTAAAGAAGACAGATATGTGCAACCCAAAGTGACTTTTTGTGGTCCTTTAACCGGTAACTTTACTTTAACCGTCTGACGTGCAACTGGCCCTTAGCGTGGTCACCTGGCGAAGCCATTGTCTTTGTATGGGCAGGTCTGTACTTAGGCAAAGAGCATCCCTCAGACTTTGGCAAGTCTATACTAACCGCGCTGCCAGTCAAAGCAAATCTGACGAGACTGCCGCGCTTAGTAGAGATACTGCTGTTGAAATACAGTCTACTTATGTCTACTAAAAAGTCTATGTTCGTCCATCTACCTATAATCCATCCTCTAGCCTGCTTGCGTCCACTGGAGCTGGTTGTAGGACTCTTCGATAGAGCCACCACATACGGTCCTCCGTTTTTTCGTTCACTGGCCATAGCCTTCTTGAGGTTGTTGGTCCACCTAATCGGAGATCGTCTCATCCACACTGGACTTACTGTTACGCGAGTACCACTCTAGAAAACTTCTTCTCCATCGGTCATTGATTCTGCGATAGCTATGACATGTACACTGCCACTACACAGCTTTTAATCCTTTGGAGTATGTCGATTACTTCGGATTCCTTAAGGGTTTTGCCCCCAACAACTGATAGACGTCCGATCCCGGACATAGGTCTCTTGTAGAGACTCCACATGCCGCGTTCTTGTGCTGCTTGTATGCAACTGCTCCATGATGTCAGTCTGTGCGAGGTTGTCATTCCAGCACCTTGGGACCCCAACTTCTCGAGGTCGTCATTCCAGCACCTTGGGACCCCAACTTCTATCAGTTCTTCAACCTATGTGTCCCACTCGTCGTCACTTCAATTGCGTAACCCGTTGATCTATATCGGTGACTCTGGTTCTTCTACGGATTTCCAACATACTATATTTCCAAAGCAAGGCGAGATTAGGTACATAAAAAAATTTTTAAAACACTGTTGGTGGTCCAACCAAGTAGGTTTCCTACTCGCGTATCTTAACAAAATCTATTTCTATCTGATCACATCATTATTCTACTAAACTCTCATTGGACTAAATTAGTGTAACTCTTGTGAGTCACTACTCAGTTGTGACTGTTTATTGTTGTGAATCACTCACACCAATTGCGCCGGGTTATTAGACGGAGATTGTTCTAAAATGCAATTAATATTTCGTATTACCTATAGCTACGTAGATTATTTCAAACTTTTTCATTTCAAACCCAAATTCAAATATTGATGCTTAGATCTTAGTAACTTAAGTTTCAAGTTAGCGATAGTAATAGGGTATTTGACAACATTGAAAATATACTATTGATTGTGGTCATCTTATCAGATAATAGCCTAAAAAAGACATATTTCACTCAATCACACTAAATTATGTAATTTTACGCGATATTTTGCACGAAATAAAACATAATAATTTTTGAAATTTTATCAGGAACGTGAACGCTCTGGGATTGTTTGTGACGTCACTTCATTGCGCGTAACTTGGTTGTTATAATTGAAGTTTATCAAGTCAACCGAAACTAAACTTTATACTTGAAAGAATAAGATTGATATTAAAATGAGTAGGTATAACAATTTACAACTTTACGATACAGCAGTCGCCTTGCGTAGCGTCTCTGTCGCACGCACCGAGTTCCGAAAAGGAGCGAGCGAGAGAAGTGACTTGCACAGCGATTTGTGACGTCAATTGATTGCGCGTAACTTGGTTGTTATAATTGAAGTTTATCAAGTCAACCGAAACTAAACTTTATACTTGAAAGAATAAGATTGATATTAAAATGAGTAGGTATAACAATTTACAACTTTACGATATAGCAGTCGCCTTGCGTAGCGTCTCTGTCGCACGCACGGAGTTCCGAAAAAGAGCGAGCGAGAGAAGTGACTTGCATAGCGATTTGTGACGTCACGCGTATCATGTATCAGAAATGTCGTTTTTGGCGTGGTTTTCAAAACTTAAACTTTATCATTGATTTAATTCTTAATATTGTAGATATTGCGAAAAATATCAATGTAGTGTGTATTAATAAGTAATAAAGAATAATTTAAAACAATTTCCAAAAATTAGTCAAATACCCTATTATCACCACCACCTCCACCTAAAATCATTAGGTAATTAATTAATTATTTTAAGATTAAGATCACCTTTGAAGTTTGAACCATAAAATAATCTATAATAATATAAAGAGGCTTGACTGACTGACTGACTGACTGACTGACTGACTGACTGACTGACTGATCATCAACGCACAACCTAAGCCACTGAAGCTAGAAACTTGAAATTTTCACAGTAGCTTCCTTTTATGACGTAGGCGCACACTAAGAAAGGATTATTGCGAATTCGATCCCTAAGAGGGTTAAATAGGGGATAAAATTTTGTATGAAAGTCCGTCATTTTTCAAGTTATATCCATGAAAATTGGTATTTAGATTTTTGGTTAAAAATAAAGAATTACGTGTTTAAGGAATTTTGAAAAAACTACCTCCACGTGAGTTAAACGGGGGATGAAAGTTTGTATGAAAGTCCGTCATTTTTAAATATATATATCAATGAAAATCGGTATTTGTAGATACTGTCGGTTAAAAATAAAGAATTGTGTGTTTCAGGAATTTTGGAAATTCTACCGCCAAATGACATTTATAAGAATCCAAGCGTACGAAGTCGCTGGCATCAGCTAGTATTAATTAAATTATGAATTTCGACTTTGACTTATGTTCTTATGCCAAACTCTATACAATGCTTGTTTTTGACACTAAAGCCCATTCGTGGTCTAGTAATAAGCAATTAGTCTACCAAGGTCTACTAAGTCTTCAGGTCACATAAAGCTTTCTGTTGATCTTGAGCTTAGGTTGAAATGTTCAGCATTTTTTGATTCGGCGACGTTAAAAGATTGTTGGTTGGAGAATTTTGTAAAAAGTCTGGTTAAAGAAAGGTACGCCTGATTCTGACGATAAACACTGGAGAATGAAATTTCTTTTCATTCTCCAGTGTTTATACTTTAACCTTCTTGGAGGGAATATACGTAGGTCTTGTGGTCTTTACTGAAGAGTGATTGGAAAGTTAATTGGACACTGCTGCGATAGAGCATTCGAAATCGAGCCATCTATCTAGTTTAATGTAAATAAGTGGAAAACATCTTACTTTTACGACAAACTGAATACCGTCTGACATCAAGTTTTATAACCGTTCAAACAATTACGTCTAATCAGGCCCAACTTTTGTCCCACTCTCGCCGATATCGAACAGACCTGCGTAAAAGGGACGCACATAGGCGACTTCGCTACGCCCATCAATGTCTAATTGCTTTTATTATTTTAAGGCATCGTAATCATTATGGCTGCAATAAAAATTGTAATTACTTCTCATTAGTTCAATTAAGAATTTTCTAGACACGGTTTGGTTGATATGTTGATGGCGAACAGGAATTTATCTATTGTTGAGAAAGTGGAATTTTACTGCTATCTATTTATACAGAGCTATAGGTAATGAAAGATAGATGTTTTATATCTATTTGTCGACTGTACAAATTGCATCCTAAGAATAAAAGAAGAGCCAGTGGTCAGAATTCATAAGCTATGAAAGCAAACTTGACTTACCATGGACTCTTCAGATAAAGAACATTGCTTGCAATAAAACAACATCACCATAAAATGACTTGCATATGATTTGCTGTATGTTCATGCTTTGCTTGCACAAAACAGTTTAATTTAAAGATTCACTACTAATTTCAGGTCCCATTATTGAAAAAATAACTTGCTTTCATTCTAACCTAAACAATTGCAATTAATTTATACGGCCCATTTGAAACAAATGGCTTAGTGCTTAGTTTATAGACTAAGAGCTCAACAATTCTTTTTTGACCTTCTTAATAATTATTATCAAAATGTTGTTAGTTGAATGAAGTTGAACCCTAGAAAAGACAATCACGTTTTTTTATTTAAAAAATACTACTTTCTCTGTCTTTATAAAGTTCACTTAGGTCCTCTTGCACCAAGTCATATCCTTTTTTTCTTGTAAATCCTGGAATTAACTTGTCAAAAAGTTATAAAAAAATAAGTGAACTTTATAAAGACAGAGATCGTATTTTTTAAATAAAAAAAAAAAACGTTGAATGAAGTTGTTGAGTGAACTTGAAAATAATCACTATTTTTTCTAGGGTTCAACTTCATTTAACTAACAACATTTTGATAATTACTAAGAAGGTCAAAAAAGAATTAGTGAGCTCTTAGTCTATAAAATAGGCAAGGGGACTTAACAATTGAGCGGGACACTTATTCAATAGAAGCTAAATACTTTCTTATCTTGTACGTGGGTACATACATACGTAATAAGTTCCTACCTACGTCTTAAAAATTGCAATTTGTACATACTTAAATTAGACAAATTCATCATGGTGAAGATTGCAGCCTCTCAAGCTATGGAAGAGCTTTGGAGAAGCTTTTTGGTTCTTCTTCTACGTTTTTTCTTCAAGAACTAAACTTGAAGAACTTAGACACAATCGTAATAAACAGTTTCTGTCAGGCTGTTGTTCAGATCGTCTAGCGAATCCACAGATTCTCAATTTATTAGGTAATCGAATCTTTATGCTGAAAGTTTCGAGCTTTTGGATTGATTACGTTCTACTTCATCAATCTGGCACTTTCCGACTTTATATAAACAGTCTAAGAGCGTCTGGCTATATTAAGCTGCTTCTTGATTCACCATGTTAATCACAGACATCTTTGAATAAATGTGTCGTTTGGCTGAAGTGAAAAAAATGAAGTTGATCTGATAACTTTCTCGTAGAACCATCGGAGCTCTTCCACGACCGTTTTCTACGTGACCAAATTAAAATTTGAATTAAAATTCAATGAAATGTTATATCTAAAGCAAAAATTTATAAATTAAACAATACACGGATGGAAGGACAAACAGATAAACAGCGTGACATTAACTTGGCAACATTTTTTGAATAGAAACAAGCTTTACTTTGCGGAAATCCATGATATACCTACAATGGAAAAACAAAATTATTTTGCTATTTATTTAAATTAATTACTTAGCTAAAAATCTATACCTATCAACATCCGAATTTTTTTTCAATTGTAGGGCACGTTTTGTCTCCTTTGAAACTTAAAAGTGACACCTATAGTCATTGCCAAAATTATCTGAATGTCCTCAAATTCTAATAAGTAATTAAAGTTTTCATTTGTGGATAGCACGTGTCGACGTGTAAAAGTCTTGTTTGTCACGAGGATCGGGTAAAATGCGGCAATGCAGGGGCACGCTTGCGGCGTGCTTGGGGTCAGCGAAGTTCGTGATTCGCACGTCAAACAATGTTGTTTTTATGATGCGGGATGTTTGGGTTGTTGGATCACTGGTCAGTCGGGAAAGCTATAGAGAGTTGCCACTGGTGCCACCGCTCTTTAGAGCTTACTGCACTTATTTTTACACGAGCAGCCTGTGGATCAATTACACGCAAAAACAGTACAATGCCCTGCGTGTTCAGTATAATAATGCATTCAGGATGCTAGTGGGTCTGCCTCAGTACTGCAGCGCGTCAGGTATGTTCGCCGATGCACATGTTGATTGTTTCTACACTACCAAGCGCAAACGGTGCACATCCCTGGTGCGCAGGGTCCGGGCTAGCTGCAATGGCATCCTGAAGGCATTTGCTGACAGGCTTGATTGTCAGTACCTGAACCATTGTCATATGGTGCACGTGCTGACGAATCAGGCCTGTCTTAGGTTAGGTAGTGTTAAGAACTATAAATAGGATAAGATTACTAACATTCGATGTGTGTGTTGTGTAATGTGTGTTTTTTACTAACAACTTTTGTATGTCTTTTGTCTAAAATATGACCAACAGGTCGAAATAAATGATTTTTATTTTATTTTTTATTTATTTTTTACTGGTACAAACCACCTAGATATGGAACGTTTACAACAAAGATACAAACAAGGGCATATTATAGTTCGAAGAATCGGTACACTTTGGGGTTCCAAGGTGTTGGAATCGCGACCACGTACCGGAAAGCGCAGTGTTTTTAGACCTACCACTAGGTGGATAATTAGGTGGACCGAAATTAGAAGAATCGCGCTGTATATCAGTATAATCATGAAACTAAAAAAACTACTTCAAACGGCAAACAGTGCAAATCAGCACGTTGGTTTCAATTCTGACAGTGACCTTTAATTTCCTGTGCCCTTCATTTGTGTAGCTAATATTTCTGTAATTGCTTTTCTAAAGGCCTTTTTCACCACCTTCTGATAAGTATCGGATAGCTATCTACAACTTTTGTCTTTGTGACTTAACATAAAGTAAGAACGTGACAAAACTTACGTTTAGGCTATCAGGCACTTATCAGAAGGTGGTGAAATAGGCCCTTAATCATTTATAGTAAGCAATTAATAGGTAGGCATCATCCGTACCAGTGCAACATGGTAAGCATCTACAATCCATGAAACACACCACAAAGTCCGCTGAGTAACGAAAACTTTATTACGCACGCGAATACCACGTGGTTTGGATAAAGTTACCCTCCCGCTTCGCCTCTGTTGCGAATAGTGTAAACGAAGGGTTCGCCACTGTGTTACCCTAAGTACGAGTTTGCATATCTCGACAAAGATTAGTTTTCGAGCATCAAAATCCTAATTCCTACTATTAATATTATAAATGTGAAAGTGTGGATGTTTGTTACTCTATAACGTCGCAACTACTGAACCGATTTGGCTGAAATTTTGAACGAAGATAGATTATGTCTTGACTTAAAACATAGACTATTTATCCTGGAAAAATCCACGGTTCCCGCGGGATTTTGAAAAAACCGAAATCTATATCTACAGCTATAGGTAGATTACTATAGCAAACTTCCTTGAAAGTAGGTATAAAGATTAGAAAAGGGAGCGGAAACGGAAACCAGATATCCAAGATTCCCTCAGGATTTGTGAAAAATCAAAATTCACGCGGGCGAAGCCGCGGGCAAAACCTAGTATTACAATAACATCACAGAGTCACACCCAGCGCCCATAGATGGACGTAAGCGAAAACTTTGCGAAATAAAACTCAGTAGTGCTGAAAGTACGACTTTAAAACTCTTTACTGTTTACTAAACATAACCTAAAAAATTAAAATTGAATGATAATATTTTAGTACAAGATTTAAAAAAATTCGATCTCCGGTTTTTTTCATTTTCTGAGAAGATTTACTATAGTAACATATATATATATTTTTACACCATCAGAAAGTAGAGATTTCAACAAACAGAATGCATACCTCCTTTTTGAAAAAAGCTGATATTTTGACGGATGATTTTTCGATTGAAAATTAGGATGCTTTTTCGATATTGAGTCAAAATAAGGAGAAAAACTAAATATTTCAAATCAAATAAATTGTGTACCACCAAGTGTATTTGGGACATAAAAAGGTAAGTTTTCACCAAATTCCGTGACAAAAAAAATATTTATTGTAAAAGATAAAAATAAAAAACCAAAAACTTGGTTTTTTGAACTTTTCACATAAATTTTGAGGTTACGTGAAAAAAGTGTGAATACAAAAGTTGTAGATCTTTTTATTACCTACAACTTTGCCATTAAATTTTTTTCCATAGGACTTGTAGTTTTGCCGGAAATCGAGATAAACAATTTTTTACCCTTAACCTTTAAGTACCGACGTGTGGTCTGACAGACACCTCGAGAGGTCGAAAAGTCTGATTACCTATGTTAGCGAAAAAGTATCCTCCTGTGCTTCTCTGTACCCCTCGGAAAGTCGCCCAGAAGCGTTCCTGCAGAGTGGCAGTGTTGGCGCGTACGATTTCGGTAAGTTTTGATTTTTATAAGATCACGAGTGGTCTGTCAGACCACTCGTCGGTACTTATGTAACTTTTTTTAGATGCAACTTTTTTCAGATTATATTGTTTTCTCTTTTATTTTCAGTCAGTTATAACAATGGATTAGCCAGGTTCTTCAGGCATGAAACGGTCAGCCATAAATAAAAATAAATGTGTTCCTATAGGTAAGAAAAGATATCAAACACTGCTTCAATATAAAGACCACCAAGAACTTTTTGTGGAATGGCTAAATGAGAGCTCAGAGTCCGAATCTGAGGTTATCTACCCAAATTTTACTGCTGGAGAGTGACCATAATTCAGCACCTGAACAGACTGTGATACTTGTATGAAACACATGTGCCTAAAATGCAGTAAGCCTATGCAAACACTGTTTGTAAACTTTGATAGTTCCTGCAATTTGATACTTTGTGATTTTTGAGAAAACGGTTGATTATTAAGATTTTTTTGTTTTTTATTATTTATCTAGCTATTAATCTTTAAGAAAAAATTGTTTTTAAGAAAAAATAATAGTATTACTGATACATATGAATTATTAAGATAAAAGTTAATTTTTTCCAACGAAGAATCTATGATTTCTATATTAATGCTTATAATTAGTAATAAATGTGAAAACTTCTACATTTTGTTTAATTTATACAATAAGTAGATATTTAACAATACATAGAAAAATTTTTTTTAGGAGAATAATAAGAAACACAAAAGTTTTCGATTGGAAAACTATGGTGGTCTGGCAGACCTCACGTCGGTACTTATGTAACTAAAATAGTATGTCGGTACTTAAAGGTTATAACTGCCCCCTTTTTTCCCGAGCTCAGATCGCCCGTAAATTATTTTTCCTTTTATTTTTATAATATTCTCCTCCTTTTCCAATGGGTTTCATCCTACTGTGATTTTTCTTGGTTTCAAAAATTATCGAGACTGGGCTAATGATGAAAACAAAACATTAACTGCGTTCGTATGCGCTGGCTCTAAAAGGGCCATTACTACTACCTACGTACCTACTCAGGGTTCGAAAGCTGTCACGATTAGCTACTTCTTTTTGTGTATCCTTTGCCACTTTAAGTTCCATTCTCCAATAGGGCTTTTCCGAATCCTTGCGAGGTCTTTACAAGCCCTTTCGATACTTAGAGCGTTCGACATGGCGTTTACTTATTAGATGGCTTTTAGAATTTCTAAAATTATTATTCCAGTCGTCATCATTATCAACCCATTACTGACCCAATACAGGGCACTGGTCTCGTCTCAGAATATATGAGTTATGGTTTTAGGTAGGCCTTAGTCCACGCTGGTCAAGTGTGAGTTGGTAGACTTCATACGCCTTTGAGAACGTTATGGAGTACTCTCAAGCATGCACAGGTTTCCTCACGATGTTTTCCTTCACCGTTAAAGCAAGTGATATTTAATTGTTTAAAACGCACATAACTCTGAAAAGTGATTATTCCAGTGGATTATGCAAATAATAATCAACATTTAATTTTAATACTAATATTATGTAGCTATAATCGCTCGCAAGTTACCTTCAATCTGACCTCCACTTAATTGGTATTTTAAAATTAATTCAATAATTAATTTAATGACACATAATGAATGACATCGGTGCAAATCAACCATTAAATTAGATTCGCACAATAAAAGCAAATTGTTTTCGTAAAAGCCTTGGATGATTGATTTTAATTAAAGTTTATGATTATTATATTAAAAGTTAAAGCAAATCACACGGATTAAGAGCCCTCTCCATGGCATCGACAAATCGTTGGTGAGTGGAGTCTAAAACAGTGATTTCTGCATTTAGAGAGAGAGACGTTTTCAGTAAAGAAGAGTACAAAAAATATATACATAAATAAATAATAAATTAATTAAATAAATAAATTTTGCTTGAGATATCATGATTTTTAGTGAAAAACGGCAAAGTAAAAAGATGCAAATCTAGGTTTGGTATTTCGCCTATTTTAGCAAATATTTGGCAATTTTTTACATGAACTAAAGACATTTGTAATTATTATGAAGTAACCTATGATAAGACTTCGGTCGTTTTTCAATTTTCTAGTTTCTTATATAGTTTATTTACGCACGAAGTTGCCCCAAAATTTGCCCAAAAATAGTGATTTTTCAAGCGTCATAACTTTCAAAATAAATATAATTTTACTAATATTTTTATTTTATGGCATAGATAATGGAGATATAAATTGATATCTGGCTTAACTTTAGACCTATTGCGACAAATATTAGAATAATAGGCGTAATACGTTTGTATGGAGAAGCGCGTGAAGAGAGCGGCCTTAATAGGAAATATTGTATCTAAGTATAAATTCGTTATATTTAAATTTTAAAATTACTACTACTACTACGCTAATGTGTATAAATTGGTTAAATGGACCTTCAAGAATCCCGTGGGAACTCTTTAATTTTCCGGAATAAAATGTAAGCTAAGTCTGTACCAAATTTTATCAAAATCGGTTAAAGTGTTAAACGGGCCGTGAAAAGCTAGCAGACAGACAGGGCAGATAAACACACTTTCGCATTTATAATATTAGTACTTATAGATATAGAATCTTATATATAGTATAGATATAAAATTTTCTCAGACCAGGGCGCGTTTGGAACCTTCGTAGTTTTAGTTTTAAGTTTTCGTAGGAATTATCACCATTACCTCACTTTCATGTAAGTACCTACTTCTTATATTGACTTTCAAAAAGTGTACAGTGTACCTACTATGAATAAATTAATTTTTATTTGATTTGATTTGATTTGAATTTTATGTAAATATATATTTAATAGGGTTTATGGTATCCTCGAAAATTACTCTAAAAGTGATGTGAAAAATGTACTCGTAAGATGTACCTACCACTACCACAATGCTGGTAATTAAATAGCTATTTTTATTTGTAGAAATTAGAGGCACTATAAATATTAAATACCGAGCAAATAACGTTTAACCATATCGATACGTGTACTAAACCCTATTTCTGGTAATGTAGGTAATTTTTCCGTAGGGAATTAAAACAGTTAAGTATGTTTATTTTTATTAATTAGTAGTGGCAACACAATTTATACTGAGCAATTCATGTTTAACCATATCGACACGTGTACTATCGAAAACTTCTTGTCACAATTACTTAGCACGTCTAACGTAATAAATGGGAGTTACTCAATTTTTCCGCAGGCAATTAAAACAGTTATGTTCATTTTTAACCGACTTCCAAAAAGGAGGAGGTTCTCAATTCGACGCGTATTTTTTTTAAGTAGAGACACCACAATTAATACCGAACAATTAATGTTTAACCACATCGACACGTGTACTATCGAAAAGTTCTTGTGACAATTACTTAGCACGTCTAACGTAATAAATGGGAGTTATTCAACTTTTCCGCAGGGAATTAAAAGCAGTTATTTTTATTTGTCGCAGTCACGGCGCCGAGATCCGGACGGCGGCAAGCTGTTTTACCCCTACCTGAAAACGTCCTCCCTACAAAGGGACTTTCTGTTTGCCAGTGGCTCCGGTAAGTCGCTTATTATGTTATGGAAAATCTTTTTTACTCTTCCAACTGATAATAATTTTGTTTAAGCATAAGTTTTGTTTCCAGTGGAAAAAAACCATTGGCACTGGAAACAAGCGGCGCAAGATCGTGTTCTGTGGTGGTTCTTGTTAGAGACATAGTGTCCAGCAGTGGACGTCTATTGGTTGAGATTACGAAGTTTTGTTTTGTTTGTTTTGTTTCGTTGTAAGTCTTTTTACACATAATGTTAATAAATAAGTAATGTTCACTCAACTAAGATTAGCCAACTACGCAGCAGATATAGAGTGCACAAATGTGCGCGTAAACACAGGTGCACTCTATTCCCTCACTCTTATAATCCGAAGCGATGGCGCTCCGCCACGACCGTAGAGAGATCAGCCAGCAGGACCGAGCGCTTTTCCACGAGGCGCGAGGGTGTATGTAACAACGCTTGTGCTAATGGCTCAATGTATTGACGAACTCGAACCTTAAAATTAGCCAGTTTAAGTCCATTTCACTCTGAAGTCATTGTGTTTCGATATTAGAATTGCAGTAAAGTTTTCAAGGTGTCCAAGCTCAAAATAACCATACAGTACAATATACTTAGTACAACTTTGCACATATCGAAAACTTTAATCCACTTCGAGTATCGAAACAATATAATGTCAAAAATTATGTAGGAAATATTGCTGCTTGCATTGGCATTACAAATTATAATGTTGATTTTTTTCCTTCATCGTCGTTTTTGTTGACGGTGCTCAATTAAAACCTGTCAGCAATAATTGCCAACATTATAATTATTATTATGAAAAACTAATAAAAACAATTAACTTTCCGTATACAGGTTTTTTCGTTGATTGTAATGAAATATACTCACATCGGCAATTATAGAGTACGGTCATTGAAACCATTTCCACTTCAAATAGATATTAATGTAAACTAATAAATAACATTAATATTCTGCCAACAGTTTTTTTTTTTGCTGACGGTGCTCAAATTCATATCGGCAATTAGAGTACAATCATGGAAACTATTTCCACTTTAAATAGTAGGTATATTAATGTAAACTAATAAATAACATTAATATTCTACCGACAGTTTTTTTTGCTGACGGTCCTCAAACTCATATCGGCAATTAGAGTACAATCATTGAAACTATTTCCACTTTAAATAGTATATTAATGTAAACTAATAAATAACATTAATATTCTACCGACAGTTTTTTTTTGCTGACGGTACTCAAATTCATATCGGCAATTAGAGTACAATCATTGAAACTATTTCCACTTTAAATAGTATATTAATGTAAACTAATAAATAACATTAATATTCTACCGACAGTTTTTTTTTGCTGACGGTGCTCAAATAACACGCATATGTTAACAGCGATTATGCCGTCAATGCATAAATTATAGGCAGCCAGCGTTAATGATAGTTGTTCCACATCTGTGAAATATCTTCGGTTAATCTTAAACTTAATCTTCGGTTATCGTCCCTCTAACATCTAGGAGGGATTGTAAAACCATAAAAATTGATGTAAATGTATGTTTGTCTATAAAATGTAGGCGTAGGTAATACCGCTTATTTACACTGTGGTAACACCAACCGATTGCTGTATGTGTTTACTTTAGAACAATTAAACGATTCAAGTAGCTGTTAAGAAGTTTTGGTGGATCAGTTTTATTACGATGGATTAAAAAAGTGGGAATGAATTATATTGGTATTATAATATCGGCATTTTAGTGAAAACCAACCTACGTCCTATATTTTAGTCATTACATTCAGTTTAGTATATTTGTTGTCTTGTTCATCATCATCATCATGATCAACCCATTACCGGCTCACTACAGAGCACGGGTCTCCTCTCAGAGTCAGAAGGGTTTTGGCCATAGTCTACCACGCTGGCCAAGCGGATTGGCAGACTTCACACACCTTTGAGAACGTTATGGAGAACTCTCAGGCATGCAGGTTTCCTCACGATGTTTTCCTTCACCGTTAAAGCAAGTGATATTTAAATACTTAAAACGCACATAACTCCGAAAAGTTAGAGGTGCGTGCCCCGGGATCGAACCCACGACCTCCGATTTAGAAGAAACGGAAATTCACAGGTCGAAGGTTTTGCCTATGTCTAGAGTCTCGGCTTGGCTGGCACGTGCCAGACCTCAGGATTGACTGTCGTAATACAGGTACTAAGACCTATTTACCATAGACATACAATTTCTACATTTTGCTTTGCAATGCCATTCGCCAAATAATATATCATTGGTGATACAGTTTCATTTTCTCTCTTTATACGTGTTCAATAAGTAAAGAGACAAATGGCTATAGCTCAAAAACGGTTTATTTCAATGTTTCAAAATTAAGGCTATTTTTCAACATAATCACCCCCCACAGTTATGCACTTGTCCCATCTTTCTTGCAGCTTCCTAATTCCTTTGGCGAAGAATTCTTTCGATTTACCCCGAAGCCACTTTTGCACCGCTTCGTCATTGTTAGCAAATTTTTTTCCACGTAGGGCATCTTGGAGTGGTCCAAACAGACAAGAGTCCACGGCGTTTGCTCCTGATAGCTGGTCTAACTTTGTGTTCTAGCATCTCAGAGTAGTATTGGCTATTGATAGTTCGCTGATCTTCAAGAAAATTGCAATAGACTGGACTCTGTGAGTCCCAAAAAATGGTCAGTATCACTTTACTGGCGGAAGGTTGAACCTTGAATTTTTCGCGAACTAGAGAGCTAGTGTGTTTCCACTCCATACTCTGCCTTTTGGTCTCAGAGTTGTAATGATGGATACAGACCTCGTCGCTGGTCACTATTCTTCTTGGTTTTACACCTTCTGCGACTAAAAATGTAATGACTGAGCGCTGCTGTTCTAAGGTGCAATCTTCTAGTGGACTATCCATGGTGAATTGAAAATTTTGAGGCTATGTTGACATAAAATGACGAAACAGCTGATCAAAGCATATCCGAAGGTTGCCAACTAACACCCCTGAAAAGATTGTACACATTCATTGAATAGTTTTAAAATTATAGAATTTGTCTCTTTACTTATTGAATGACGTAATATAAACATTGTGCCAATAATACAGTAACTTTTGGCGTACCTATATTAAAAAACTGCAACAAATATGAACAACCATTGCTAAATAACAAGTTGTCTCGATATGTGAATCACAATTTCACCGCAGGCCCGATTAGATCCCAGAGAAACGCTCGTAAATCCCCACAACAGTTCTGCTTAGTTTGGAAGCTCCCAATCCAATAATTATACGATAATTCATACTTTTAATAAATACTAATAAATCGTCGCTCCACCGCCGCATTATCCACTATTACACGATGTAATTACAGCCAATAAATTACCAAATAATACATCAATCAGATGTGTTATAATTTTATTATTATTTTTTCCACCGCTCCGGCCGGCCGGGGCAATTTTATTAAAATTATACGCCGGTTAAATTGGGGTAGCTGGAGGCAACAGAACTTAATTATATAGGTAATGTTTAATGATATATTCTGATAATAAGCTACCTGATCTTTCTCGGGTATAAATCAAATATTTCATTAAAATTCGAACCGCTTCCAACCCTTCATTGGAAACTGTTATTAGGCCCCGGATAGGATTGCTCGCGAATCCAAAATACCTCGACTACTTTTCGATGGATAGCATTATAGCGACGTTGATGAATGGGATCGATTTGGTGCGCATAATTATTGTATTTTTTGCGGGGCCTGGTTTACTGTGATTCGCGGATTTCGTTAATAGGGAATTAGGCGGTTGACGGGTTAAGATTTCGAAATATAGAAGGGTATTATTCGAAATCGAGGCTAAGATTAGTGGTTCCTCTGGTGCTGCAAATGCTCATGGGCTGCGGTAATCACTTAACATCAGGTGACCCGCTTGTTCGTTGGCCCGCAATTAATATTAAAAAATAAGATTTAATTTTATAAATAAAACTACTTGATAGAGTTTGGTAGAATAGAGTCGAAGATGTATCTTTAGAGGCCTGGCCGGCCTCGTTATCTGGCTGCCAGTTTTTGTTAGGTATTTAATTATTTTTTTTAAAGGAAAAACGATTATTTTGAAGAAAAATGCAAATAAATTTGCTTATGAAATACTGCTTATGATATGGACCCACTCGAAAATACAGGCTTGAAAACTAAGCAATAGAGTACTATACACATTTGAATTTGCTGTGAAATTCTATAAATATCGAACAAATAGACCTAGCAAGTGGTTCCTCATGAAGATATTAAAATATCATTTTTTTAATTAATAGCCATGACCAATATTCTTCTTTCTCCCCCAAATTAAGCATTGGGCTTGTTTTAGTAATGGGTACGACAATAGTCTAACGGGTTTCTGATATTAGTCAGTTCGTTTCCCGTTGAGATTTTTCTATCTACGCTAATTGTCGAACATGTTCGCAAGTGTAGACCAAGCATTAGTGTAATGAGTTTTGTTCACTAACTCGTTGCCATGCCAGACCCTCGCCAATGTTTAAGCCTTGCTCCGGGCGTAAGTTTGCATTTAACACCCTCGTTCAATAAATTATAATACGCAATTTAAAAAGTTCTATTTTTTCATTATTTGTAAGTGACAAGGCTTGTAATTACGTTATAGAGTTCTCCGTAAAACAAGAATTTGAATAGCTGTAATAGCAAATAAAAAAATTGTGCATAGAATTTTTCATTTGCAAAGTGCAAGTTCACACTACAGACTTTATCGATATACTTACCAAAAAAAAATCTCAAGCAAGCTGATGACAAAATTTTACTTTTGACAATTTTCGTGTTGAAAGTCTATCAATTGTAATATACTGTTTAAAATAAACTACTCTTGTAGTTTACTGTAACTGCGATAAGAAGCGTTCGTATATTGCGTAAAGAAGCGAGAAAACTACACAAATACAACGATACTGAATTTATTGTCATCTAATGATAATTTCAGGAGTAACCAGGGAAAATACTCGTAAGAACGACTAAACGAGAAGCAGACTGCTCAAAAACCAAAAAGAAATATGTATAGATTACGATTTAGACTAATCGATAGACAACCTCATTTATTAAAATCCATGCAGCAACTGTTGATATGACTCGAAGGTATAAAGAATCCCACATAAATATATACTTCCTAGATACGCGTGAAAAACTTACCCTGCTCTTGCTGTCGCCCATATTATAATAGCCAGAATAGATACGCGGAACATACATAAAGCCAGTACTACATTTCAAATACGTAATGATTCTACCTTTTTCAGGAGTTAAGAGGGAAAACAAACGGGTAAAAATGTCGAAAAGGCTTTTTATCGAGCGACATGTTGCTAGTGTGATCGGATAATCCGCCCCACGCGACTCGTCCGCGTGGATCGTTGCCTCAGGCGGTACGGTCTGCATAAAGATTAGTTGTTCAATAAATTATAATATGCAAATTATCACGTTTTTGCCTTTTTTGCATTCATTACTTGTAACCGATAACGTTTGTAATTGTCTTTTGTAATCGTAGGTTAGTATGCTATAATTAATACTACGAAATGTACCTACTACTAGCTTTTGTCTTAGGATTTTTCTATGATAAATTACAATTTATGCACATGATATGTACACAAATGTCGCGGTAAATAGGTATATTTGATGTAGATAATGACCACGACAGTGTCTATGGTCAGTGTGTGATGTGAAAGTCAAAGTATCTAATAGCAACTATTCGTAAGGATAAACTAGTAATTATATCAGTACTCCTAAGATGACTTTTTAAAAGATTGATAGAATTGGCAAGTCAATATTAGTACGTCAGTAGTCTTAATTCCCTTGCCTGAAATTCGTATATTTTGCGATTCGTATACATTTGTCACAAGGTTACGGCTTGTGGGATTGGCTGTAAACAAAAGTATAAGGAATTCGAAATATAATTAAATTTTCTCGTAGTACAATAAAAATTGAAAGTTTTTGATGACAATTTTTTTTTGTCAACGCTACACAACGTGACCTTGATTTTAATTGAATGCTTAATATTTTTCGATTAAACTACTCGTAAGTAAATACTTTTTTAGTCGGCCATTTCGAAATATCGTTTCCTATTTTACATCTATTTCACTTATTGTTTTCCTTAACCATCCGTATTTTACGAGTTAACAATTACGAAACCTAAAGTAAAGTACCTAAAGGTGGGGAACGAAGTTTTCTTTAAAACCATCGATGTACTTAATAAAAATATAGGTAAAACCTCATACATAAATACCACCTATAAAATAAATTTGATCTGGAACATTATATAATATTATTATATTAGTTTGATCGACAGTCGATAGTAAAACTTAAGTAAAAGATGGGTTTATTTATTTGTTAATGTGTTGTTTGTTTAATATTTAAGCGCATTTTCGCAAATGCATTTAGTATGGAATAGGCTTCATCATCATCATGATCAACCCATTACCGGCTCACTACAGAGCACGGGTCTCCTCTCAGAGTGAGAAGGGTTTTGGCCATAGTCTACCACGCTGGCCAAGCGGATTGGCAGACTTCACACACCTTTGAGAACGTTATGGAGAACTCTCAGGCATGCAGGTTTCCTCACGATGTTTTCCTTCACCGTTAAAGCAAGTGATATTTAAATACTTAAAACGCACATAACTCCGAAAAGTTAGAGGTGCGTGCCCGGGATCGAACCCACGACCTCCGATTAGAAGTCGGTCGTCCTAACCACTAGGCTATCACAGCTTTTTTGGAATAGGCTTAGCTAGGTATATGTCGATGTATCTATGTCGATCTATGTATGTCTGTATCTATGTATATCTGTCGATGAAAAACTTTTCGGGGTTCCATAAAATTAGCTCATAGCGGCCAGAAGATTTTCGACCATATCATTAAGGCAGTTGTTTGTCTTGATTTTAATTAATAAGGCAGGATGATAATTTAAGTACTGCGTCGAGAGGCCGTCATACTTTTAAGAAAAGTACTCATTGAATAGGATAAAATGGCCCCCATGGTAATTTCAGTGTAAGTAAGTACCTTTGTAATTCGCCCCAATTAGCTAACTACGCGGAAGGAGGCACTCCATTTGATAAATTGGTTAAATTTCACTAGTTATCAATGGGGGGGCAGATTTAGACAATCATTACAAGAGGTCATTTCCTTTTATTTATTTTTTTGTTATAGGTATTGTACCCACTCATCTAGTCATTAGTAGTTTGGATCAGAATTGTTTACAGGAAAATGTTTTTCCGGATGCGCATTTAACATAAGTAGGTACCCGAAAGTTGCAAAGCTACGCCCGCGAGAAAAAAATATTTTCCCTGGACTGCGAAAAGAAAAATAGTCTAAAACACTGTTCACAAAGTCTTTTACAAATTTTAAAAGTCAGCCCAAATAAGCATATAAAAATATGAATTACGCGTGCTTGGCTTTCGTTCAAATCAAATCATTTGTTTTGCAGCACTATCGTCACATTCATTAATTATTAAATAACAAATTATGCCCGAAGATGACATAATTTCGAAGTTTACAAACTTAGATTGGATCTATAGATAACAAATAGTCGTTAAAGCCTGCATTGGACCAGTATTCCGGGTCTATGCTCATTTGCTCTCTCGTATGAGAGAGGAGGTCTGTGTCCAGCTGTGTGTTAACGTCATACTGCTTTGTGCTGTAGTGGTGGATGGTATTCTTGCTGCAACAATACATTTTAGCCAATAAAGAAAGAGTATCGACCAATCAGAGGTGGATGCGATCTTCACACTGTAGCTGTCATTTTTAGACGATTGAAACAATGTTTCATCAAACAATCAGCCTCCCGATTGTCATAAAATGAAAGCTACTGAGTAGCCCTCATACGCATTAGCGGTCAACCGCGTGTGCGGCTAACCGCGCGGCTAGCTGCTTCTATAGAATTTCGTCGCGGTTTAGTGCGTACAAAATGAGCGGTTGCATATAAAAAATATAAAAGCGGCTAGCCGCGCGGTTAGCCGCGCACGCGGTTGACCGCTAATGCGCATGAGGGCTTAGGATTGCATTCACCTCTGATTGACCAACACTCTCTCACTGTTGGATAAAATGCGTTGTTGTAGTAAGAATATGATAAATTCAGCCAATCCACCACCATTGCGTTTATAGCAATGATTGATGCAGCTCATAATATACAGTCGGAGGGCTGGTTGCCAGTACCAGAAAGGCAAACTTGGTACTCAAGCGATCTCATTTTGTCGCGTACCTAATCTTTTAATAGCCGTCTCCGTGTATATTATCGACATTGAATATTTTAAACACTTTACGAGCTCAATTAAGCGGTAATAAAGAATACCTAATATGTGTTTATCTCACTAATTAACTGACCGCAAGGCCGCGCAATGTACCGGCGCGGGTTATTTCTAAGACAACTTAATTACAAAAATTATATATGCGTCATTAGACCGTTTCGTTGGTTTAGATACACTTTTGCTGACAGTTATGATTCGTTCTGCTTTGTCTGATTTGCTAGAAACATCTAGAATTTTTTATAGTTAACGACATACGAAGATGAAGAGACTGGACTGTTATAATTAAACCACCTAGCATGGAAGAATCCCAAACATACGCCGCTAATTTGTCGTATCGATGTTACCGGAAATGTATGTAATCCGTCATTGTATACAATTTCTAGGAAATGTATGTAATTCCTAAAATCGCACGGAAAAGTGTAAAATGAATTATATTAGACACATTTCCTAGGAAATCTATACATTTCCTAAATAGCAATCGGAAATGTAAAACATATAGATAGATTGACGGAGAGATCCATTGATGGAGATATCAATGGGTATGCGGGGATAGCGGGGAGAGGGGAGGTTATTGAATCGTCTGATCAGGCGATCGCGCTAGTGCCGCGTAAACTGTCAGTGCGCGGAAATCATATTTTTTTTGAAAATTATTTCTTTTTTTCAGAAGTTAGGTTAGGTTAGAACATAAATATTCATGTGACCGGCCGCAAGCCGAGCACTTAGGTTCTATTGGGTCCTAGGTAGAATGTGGTCCCAAAGAAAGCATTATTTTTATACATTTCCTAATACGATATCGGAATTATATAAAATTCCTAGGAATTGTACACATTTCCTAGGACATTTATATATTAAATAGTTTTTGAAACAATATTTTATACATTTCCTAAATAGCTTCGGAGTTGTATACATTTCCTAGGATTTGTATACAATTCCTAGATTACATACATTTCCGGTAACATCGACACAAAGTCACCGTTCCGTTTTTCACATAATTTTGTCGAACGACATAATATTATCTCTAGAGAAATCTTATGTCAAAAAGAACCCAAGAACAGTAATTAAATTACACGGTCGGTAAACATTTGAACATGATGTGCTTTCTAATTAACTTCTAATTAAGGTGTTTATTGCGATAGTGGGTTAGGTTAATTACTTAAATTGATGGCTCATTAGTGACACTATGATGACATCAAATGTAGTTGTGTATTAAAAAGGCCATTAATATGTACAATGTTGTTAGCAGTTATGGTTACTACTACAACTCTATCCTCATTATGGTAACAAATTAATATCTGAATATCAGATTCAAATATTAATTGGTGAACTATACAATTACAAGTACATTTCAGTGGAGACCAGAGACCTCGTATTTCACTTACTTACGAGGTTTCTAGTTAAGTCAATAAAAGGAATGTTTCTTCCATGGAATTTACAAAAAGGACGTTCCTATGTGTCTGATTTTTTTGGAAGATTTATTTGGCAGTGGCAACTTTTACACTCCAGAAGCTAACGTTAAGTGTGCGTGTATGTCATTTAGTATAGACATGAGACAATGAAGTTCAAGAAATCAAGAATCCTAAAAGCCATATACCATACTTAAATAAATGAGGCGTCAATGTTTTTTTTATGAAATTCTATTATAGTAAAATAAAAAATCTACGAAATTTTGATTAATTTAATGCAATAAATTTAGTTAGTTTATTTAGTAGGTATTTAATATTAATTATCCTAAATCCTTAGGCAAAGCCTTTTATACATTTGTTCAAGAAAATGTAATTTTGGGCATGAGAAAAAACCCCGTGCAATTTGAAATTAAAATCGCTAATGACTCAAACCATTAAGTTAATCATTTTAATTAGGACTTTGCGTTCGTTTGTTTTTGTTTCTTTTTTTATCATATCTCTTTTACACTCTCGGCAATGTCGTTCGAGGTCGAGTATAGGTTTTGAGCAAAAAAAACTCGACTTTTGAGCTACTGAGTACAAATTCAAAGTTTTACTGTCATTATTCTCAGAAGAGACAAGATAAAGTCCAAAAATTACAAACTCAACTGAGGAAATAACCAACACAAGAAGACTGCTGCTGAAAGAATAATTATACTTAGTTTATGCGTTTCGTCTTTTAAGTGTGCACAAAGAAATAAACGTACGTATGTACCTACTACATGCGTAAATTTTTATATATCGAAGAATATAGGTAGAAAGTATCCAAAATATTATTAAGTTATGTTTTATTCAGGTAAAAGGTAAGACACCTTTACGATATCTTAGGAATGGTGATTCCTAGGAAAAAAAGTATATAGAATATTTTTGTAGATAATTTTATGATCTACAATTTTTGCCTAAATTGTATTTTTCTAAATCTTCCCGTTTTCGAGAAAAATCCAAAAAAAACAAAAATTTTGACTTTGACCTTGAATAACTTTTTTAGCAGACATGGGATCAATGGGGACTTTTGACACATTATTCCTACTGGTGTAGCCAAGGTCTCTACAAAAATTCAGCTCTGTCGGAATTACTGCGAATTGAATTGTCTATTTTAACTCGGCTAAATGATTGTGAATGCATGTGATTGAAAAATGCATTGTAAGCAATACAGAAAATTTTGACTATCCCGTTAAGTATGATATTTTCTACATAAAAAAATATATCTTTAATGTTAGTAGGTATAATTAAGAAACTTAACATAATTATTTCAATGAATTTCAGTAAAAGTAGAACAAAGTTTACTAAGTAAATTAAGTAAAGTATGGAAATAATAAGCCAAATTAGCCGCTGATACAAACTCTAATGAATTAACTCAAGGCCCGTAATACAATTATTATATAAGTACAAGTAATAAATTATACAGGCCCTTGATATAAAATTTCACTAAATTAAACCCATTCATTTAGAGCCCTTGTCTCAGTCAGTTGAGATGAACGTGGAGTAAGGAAAGCTCAGATTAGTTCTATTAGCTGTGCTTCAGATGTAGTGTGTGTTCGTTTCACTACGGGTGTCGGAAGCTCACTTCGCTCGCCATTTTCCCTCTTTGCTTCAATCGGCCTTGAAGACTCGTTTCATTCAGGACCTCCTTCGCGAGCTTCTAGCGCTTTACAAAAACACTGACATACAAGACTACGTGGAGTTGGGGTTCTTGGGTTTCAATTTTAGATTACAAACAGCTATGAAAGCAGCTTATTTATTACATATTAAACAGCAGATTAAGCAGCTTAAAACAACTATACGCAATTTTAAATTTCGTGTATATTATAATTGGATATGGAGTGCTCTCCCACGCTCTTCACTGGCCCCTGGTTAAGACTTTTTATAATATATTTACCAAGCGCATATCCTAGAGGGAACATTATTAATAATTACCGGTCAATGTGATTAATTCATCACACTGACCTCTTGTTTTGGTTATTGATAAAATTCTAATTTATTAGCAATCCAAGTAATACAGGTAGTTACTTATAATAATTTTAAAGCAAACCTAATATAGTAAAAGACAATGTAAAGACAAAAGTTCATATCCAGACGTCTCCTCATTTGATTCCAACATCCAAGTTGCAAGGACCCAGACGGACACTTGAATGGCGTCTCATTATCTTTAATTATATACCTATTTCTCAACAGTTCCCGCTCACTTTGGAACCCAAATATAGTAATATGTTGAATTAATACCATCAGTTTTTCACTCATTCATGAATAGTTTAAACGAAGATGTGGGAATGTATGTGTCTATGTATTACTATACCAGATATTATAATGTTACCCACCTCGTATAGACATTAACCAAAGTGTCTACCAACTACTGGTCAATTCGAAACCTATGAGTACAAACTCTACATTTTTGATAGCACCTATGTTTTACAAGCTGCTGATTTTAGCTGTGATAGCCTAGTGGTTAGGACGACCGACTTCTAATCGGAGGTCGTGGGTTCGATCCCGGGGCACGCACCTCTAACTTTTCGGAGTTATGTGCGTTTTAAGTATTTAAATATCACTTGCTTTAACGGTGAAGGAAAACATCGTGAGGAAACCTGCACGCCTGAGAGTTCTCCATAACGTTCTCAAAGGTGTGTGAAGTCTGCCAATCCGCTTGGCCAGCGTGGTAGACTATGGCCAAAACCCTTCTCACTCTGAGAGGAGACCCGTGCTCTGTAGTGAGCCGGTAATGGGTTGATCATGATGATGTTTTACAACACCACACCACCTCATTCACATATTTTATCTGTGACACTTAACATAAAGTACGAAAGTGACCAAAGTTACGTTTACACGTGGCTCGAATCACGTTCACACGCTTGCTTACTTTTTCGCGAAAAATTACTTAATCCAAAAAATATAATTGGTATTTATAACGAATCGTTGTTGACGTGTCTGTGTGAACCGTATATTATATTGATCACCAAAAAGATGCATCAATAATAATCAATAAAATATCTGTGGGTAACTCAAATCCTTTGAATAATGTTTTAAAATAAAAAGTATATCATTGTACTTAAGTAAAACTGTCGCACAAAACCAAAGCGAATAGACAGTCTTTTCACTAGCACTTAGAGGGCAAAAGGGGGAAAGCGGGCTAAAAAGTGTAATTATGTTGATTATTTAGGTCGTAATGCGCCGACTATCCCGCGTCTCCCTCGGTCTAGGGTTGACACTTGCAATTATTTATTTTTAACAATTTAAGATTGCATTGGACCTCAAATTGATGGTATTTAGTACTGTTTGTTATAATTCAGGGATTTCAGAAAAAATAGCCGGAAGAAAACCAACTGGCCGTAGAAGAACATCTTGGCTGAAGAATAATTTACGCCAACGGTACGGAAAATGAATCCGATCCCTGTTCCGTGCATCAGCGTCTAAAGTACAGAATATAGGGTTGCCAATTTCCAGTAGAAGACAGCACCGTAATAAGAAGATTCTAGCATTGCACTATCGGGCAGTCTTCATCATAGTGTCGTTATTTTCGTTGTTGAGGGTCAAGAACCCTATTTTGTTTCCATAATTTCATAATACTGGGACTTTTCTAGATATTTCTTCATACGACTTGACTAAGATTTACGAGGATGCCATGTAGAGATAGATGTTTTAAATTATGCGCTAGTAAGTTTAATAAGTTTTTTTTAATTTATCTCTTCCACAGTCCCTAATAGTTTATAAGAACATGCTATTTCATTCCGCGTTTACGAGCGTGACATACTCAAGAGCGAGATGTGCGATGTTTCAACAACTCAAATTTACGTTTGGTATTGCGTTAATTTACACAAAACCTAAGTACTTATATTTTCAAACAAATCAAACACATTTGAAATTATTATTATCAAATAAAGTTTGTGGTCTCGTTGTTTGCTTTGCAAATTATTACTTTGTTATAGGTATATGTAGTTTATTTACGAACGAATTTCCTTTCTAAAATAGAGCGGTTGAAGGGGTCATAACTTTCAAAACAAATATACTTACGTCATTTTCCTATTTCGTTTGTATTAAAGTTTCGTTTGTGTTAATAGATAATTATGTAGTGAGTTAATAGTTTTAAATATAGAACAATAAATGTAGCGTCCATTTGTATAGAGTAGCGATCGACTAACGTAACCTTAACACGCGATTCTCGCTAAAGAAAAACCACATACCCCCATATTGTTATTTTGACAAAAAACTATAACTATCTCTCCTATAAGACAATCTATGCCTAGCAATGAAACATTACAACGTATTATTTATTTTAGAATATTTACTAACCCGTTTTTGCGTCAAAAAAAACCTTTTTTTCAGCAAGGAATAGGTGACAACCCTACCCCCGTCATTAATCGCCTCCCCCACCCCCTTTTCCAGCTCCCCGTATTATTTCGTTTCAATTATTTTTGTGATTATCTTTTTATAGCGGGTGCGCATTAAAACTCAAAAAATAACAGCCACATTAAATATAATTAGAATCGAAATAGCATGATGTCTGCCGTTCGCGCCTTTTTTATGGTAAACATAATCAAGGAATGACTCATTTCTTTGTGTAACATTTCTAACAAGATTAATATTATTGTCCCGGCTCGAAAATTATGCCCGAATAAAAAGTAGAGGGTTTGTATTAGCCGATTGACGACTCCATTTACTCGATGGCTATAAGTATTGTAAATGGATCCATTTTTACTCTAATAAATAGAGTCATCATTCGGCTCTAGACGTGTGGATGCGGAAAACCCATTGTCCGCAAGTTTTAATCAAAGGGGAAAGTTCAAATTACCTAAATATATTGACGTTAAAGTTCGGCCGTTCAGAGAATGCGTTCCTGACACCTATCAGTTAGTCACGACTAGTGATGGGCACAACATAACACTGAGTTCGTTATCGTTCCTCCAAAATGAACCGGCGCATTATTTTAAGATTATTTTCGTTTTAAATTGGCGGAATCATTTAAAATTTATATTTTAGTTATTTAAGTAGAAACCAAAAAAAGGTAATATTCATATAATAAAATTGTTTTATTCAACCTAAATATAAAAATGCTACTTTCTTTCGCGCGTTCGGTTTGGTTATAGTTTTATTTTTATATTTCATAAAAGTTATCTTAAAGTCCATTATTTTCAAATTCTTAAAAAGAAAAACAAAGCGTATTATTTTATATTATAAGTATAACTGTATAAGAACAGATTACGATACTTGCCTGTTATTTTTAGCACAGCACTATTATACAAATATAAGGCGCTGACATAACCTTGTAATAGCGTAGTATAGATTTAAAAAAATATTGTTTACCAAGTTATTTGACACTCAGTTTGGCACAAAATTATAACATTCATTGATTATTGATATAATAATGTTGTTTTAATGCTCATCAATTGTTAGAACGGTAAATAACCAGCAAAAATATTTTTATCGTAACTGCAACGCCATTACAAAGCTACGTCGTCAGTTCAATCGCGACGTGTCAGGAACGCATTCTCTGAACGGCCGAATTATAGTTTGTATAAAAATATCTGACTAAAATTAGTACAATCCTGTTCATAATGTTCTTAGCAGGAAAGAATAACACTACTTTGGCATGTCAATCAATTTAAGACAGATTTTTGTGCAACCGAAGCAACGAATTGTTAGTTTTAACATGTCCTAATTGGTGGTAACTGGTAAGAGATACAAAGAAGAAACGTTTTAAAATTATAAATAATGACATAATTAAGTTAACCAGGAATATATACCCATGTTTTTTTTCTAATACAGTTTTAGTGCACATGATTATGATTAATTTTATGATTATAATTATTGTTTTTTATTTAATCTAATTCTCTCTCATTTGGTGGTGGTAAATGATGCTGCAGTCTAAGATGGAACGTTGGCGGTTGGCTAAATGGAATTAGCATTAAAATATTTTCTATTTTCTATTATACATGTAATATTATGTTTTTAATTATATATTTTGTATAAAATTGTGAGAATATGAACTACATATTAACATTTTTTGTTGTCAGGTAACCACCGATGGGATAAGAGTGAGAATTTTTTGTTATACTAGAAATCTAAATAAGGTACGCGCTTATCCGTTTTTCTTTTTCTAATTACCTACTTAACCGATTTTGATCTGAAAAAATCAATGCCCTTTGAAAAAAACTTAGTTTATGTTCGTGTTTTTTTTAATATAGGTAATTTACCCCCGACGCAAAAACGACGGGGTGTTATAAGTTTGACGTGTCTGTGTGTGTGTGTGTGTGTGTCTGTCTGTTCCTCTGTAGCGCTCAAACGGATGGACCTATTTGAATGCGATTTTTTTTGTTTGAAATGTGAATTAGTCGAGAGTGTTGTTAGCTATGTTTGATAAAAATCCATCCAAGATGGCCGCCACTACAAAATGGCAGATTACATATTTTTTCACAACTCCCTTAATATGGGTATCAAATGAAAGGGCTTGACTAGTAGAATAGCACTAATGCAAATCCACGATGGCCGCCGCCAAAAAATAGCGAATGTCGGGGGATTTTAAAATTTTTAATTTACACTTGTATCTACAGCAGTTTAGAACATAATATTAAACTTTATTTACATTTAGGTAAATTTGAAGAATCTGGATATTAAATATTGTGAATGTTCTTAAAATTTAAGATCGTAGTTTATTTAGTAGACAAGCGGAAACCCGCGACTCCGACAAAAGCTGTCGTCTGCTTATAATAAAGATATAAGTAGATACGGTCTACCTACTAACCAGTTGACATAGCTAAATATTCTCAAGCTTTGTAACTCGCAACTTAAACAAATGGTAATTTCTATAGGAACAGTATAATAACACACATAATTACATTTAATACTTCGACGCGTGACTATTAACAATACAACTTGGATTTGCCAACCCTTTCATTCAAATCACTAATGAATCATACAAACGCACGTCAAAAATAAACTTTACTGATAATAAAATAGAGTTTATTTTACGATGGGATATTTTAAAAATTATATTATTATAAGAAACGTTTATGGATGAGCAATTTTTATGATTCTACACGTATTGTACGTACAGATGTTAGTGGAATAAATCGTTGAAATCTTTCCGATGGTAGACGGGAGCACGGATCGGAGTCCGTTTTACAAAGGACCGGTGTATTGTGGAACATTAATTATTGTTATTGTTGTTTTAAATTGCTTACCACATTTTAATGTTGACGACGCGCGGTTCTGAATCAAAGGGTACAGATTTAATAGACTTTACAGTAAGTTTCCCTTTTGTTCTGACTTGCTACGATTCTGGCAAACTCTACAATAGTTAGGTACTTTCGCTTGCAATTCTCTAAGCTTTCCTCAATGTTATTTCGAAGTTATCCTACTATGAGTATCTCGGTCTAGTCGTTTTTAGACGACTTCAAAGTAGAAGGAGGTTCTCAGTTTGACGCGTTTTTCATTCAGCCCGATGACTCCGTAAAAGCTAAACCGATTTTGATTTTTTAAATTCTAAATGATACTTATACTGTCAGATTGTATACATTTAGATCTAATGATGTTTATGGCGATGAAGGACAGAACTACTAATCAGACGACAGTAAATCAATCGCGACAACTTTACTACCCTACACCTAGGTACTTTATTAAACACTATAATTTTAACGATACCTATACTTATGTAGTGGAAGCTGTGATAGCCTAGTGGCTAGGACTACCTACTTCTAATCGGAGGTCGTGGGTTCGATTCCGGGGCACGCACCTCTAACTTTTCGGAGTTATGTGCGTTTTAAGTATTTAAATATCACTTGCTTTAACGGTGAAAGAAAACATCGTGAGGAAACCTGCATGCCTGAGAGTTCTCCATAACGTTCTCAAAGGTGTGTGAAGTCTGCCAATCCGCTTGGCCAGCGTGGTAGACTATGGCCAAAACCCTTCTCACTCTGAGAGGAGACCCGTGCTCTGTAGTGAGCCGGTAATGGGTTGATCATGATGATGATGATGATGATATGTAGTGGATACATTATGTAAAATTTTATACTTAGATTAAAGTTTTTCGCTCTATGAAAAATGATTCTCACTAAAAGAAATTTCCTGATTTCCTATCACCTATGATCTGCATAATCGAAAAATTGGGGAAAGGAAAATTTTCTCCATTTTGAAAGGAGAAGCTTTTGGAATGAGAAAACGTAGGTAAGGAAGGTCAGAAAAGTTCTCTCGGAATATTTCGTCTCTGATATAGCCGTTGCTTTAGTAAAGTGTAATTCTAGAACTAAAAAATATGGTCACTCGATATGATCTAATATGGCAAAAGCCGTTTCTTTACCGTTACTAAGTATACTTTCCACTTTCGATATGCTGATAATAGAATCAACCTATTGCTATTGCTGACAATCTGATATGATAAAGCTGCTAGTATCAGTTTGCATGTTCAATTCTAAAAGCTCCAGTACACATTGGCACAATAATTCCTTCGGCAAGCCGCCCAGCGCTGGCTACACGCGGCAAATGAATACCAATTGTCAAGTGGTCCTATTATACAGGTTCGTTATAAACATTTGCTGAGTGCGTTGGCTCAATGTGTACCAGGCAAATTACATTTCGCGCAGTGATAACTTGTATTAAGTATAACTCGTATCCTGAAGACGAACATGAGTCCTAAATCTGTCTCCAGGTAGGCACTTTTTATTCCAGAAAATAAAAAAAATTCAAACCCTAAATTCGCATCAGCGAGTTCAATATAAACAACAAAATAAACACAACCATCAAATTTTAAACGAACCAAGTAAAGTGGAAACAATTCAAATGCTTCCCAGCAAATGCAATCATTTATTAAACCCCGCGTAAGTATTCCGTTGCATACAGCAAAACATGTGGTCAAAGCGTCAACACTACCCGTTCCCGGCATTTATTTAATCTGTGGAAACGACAAAACTGAAAGTGGCGCGCGAGACAGCCTCGTAAACTTCGCAAGCCCTTATTTATATGTGGCCGCAAGGGCCAATTTGCAATGTGAAGTTTTCGAATTTGCGTACGAAAACACCGCGGCGTGCGGACCATTGATATATCTACTGAACTATTATTATATTTAGCGCGTTAACCGGGCCTCGATGAAAGTGAAACCGATTTCAATTGTTATCTCACTCGGTGGTTAATTGACCGACATTTGTGGATGTTCGCGGGTTAATTTTGTGCTTAAAACGCGTTTTGTGACGTCATCATGCGGGAATGCCCCAACTCTACTCGTGTGGGGTGGAAAGTTGTGTGTGAGCTTGCAAGCATTCACGAGAACATAGAAAACTATTGTGGGTTAAAGTATACACCAAGCTATTAAAGCATAGTTACGTGAATGTTAAAGACCACCAAAAAATAAGCAACGAATATGAGATAATCTGTCATTTAGTATGAACGAAAACGTATCGTTACTCGAAAATTCCATACATTCCATACTATTTGGCAGATTCATAGATGGAAAATTACCTAACAGAAAAATATCCTATCACGAAAAATTCCATCGGAAAAACCCGATCTCATTAATTCATAACTTGCATGTCATTAAACATATTATTATTTACGAGTACCTATTACATCATAGTTTATAGATCAGGCTTTAAGTAGGTCTTTGGGTAAATCCGCGGGATTGGCAGTCATGCATTATGTAGTATGCGACAATAACTATAAGAACAAAATAGTCTCAATAGAGCAACGGTCTTCGGGCATGGATCGAAAACCGAAAGGTCGACGGTTCAAACCCCACCCGTTACATTATTAACGCACCCACTCCTAACACAAGCTTTCGCTTATTTGGAGGGGAAAGGGGAATATTAGTCATGCTTATCATCATCATGATCAACCCATTACCGGCTCACTACAGAGCACGGGTCTCCTCTCAGAGTGAGAAGGGTTTTGGCCATAGTCTACCACGCTGGCCAAGCGGATTGGCAGACTTCGCACACCTTTGAGAACGTTATGGAGAAACTCTCAGGCATGCAGGTTTCCTCACGATATTTTCCTTCACCGTTAAAGCAAGTGATATTTAAATACTTAAAACGAACATAACTCCGAAAAGTTAGAGGTGCGTGCCCCGGGTTCGAACCCACGACCTCCGATTAGAAGTCGGTCGTCCTAACCACTAGGCTATCACAGCTTCTATCATGCTATTCAGCTATCATGCTTATCATAGCATCTTTAAAAAATTAAAAATTAAAAAAAGACGAGGTACCTATAGGTTATTCCATTGTAACAAATCACCCTTGAAGCGGAATTCCCTCCCGTGTAGTGAACGCTCAGGACCATTTGCCAGCTTTTGCGTAGGTGTTATACATGACAGGGGCAAAAGTTAATAATTTTAATTAAAAAAAAATTAACAATAAAATTGGGGAAAACAAAAAGGAAAACAGAAAATAAATATAATCTACCTACTTATGGAAGATATTTCAATAATTTAAAACCCTCAACGCAAAAACGGCTGAACAGATTTTGAAAAAATATGTCTAAGAACCATGGCTAAGAAACCTGCTTTCAAATTTAAAAAACCACATTCAAATCGGTTCATCCGTTTAAGGGCCTCAGATGACGTAGATCACATATCCACGTAATTATCGTGAGTGATGGATATAACACAACGGCTGAACTCACGTGTATGTATGTACGAATATGATGAATATACCAGTGCGTGACCTGAGCCGCGTCGTGTGAGCATGTTCACGATTAAAGGCCCCGGATGTATTCGAAAATAGTCGGGCATACTCCGACGTAGGTCCATACATCCACATGAATTTAGCCGTTGTGTTATGTAGTAAGGTACATTACCTACGCCGCGTCTTGTGAACATGCTCACGACTAAAGGCCCCGGACGGGATCGAAAGTAGTCGGGCATAGTCCGATGTAGGTACATCAACGTGAGTTTAACCGTTGTGTTATGTAGTTATGTTGGTTTTGTCTCACACCGGAATGAATATTAGTTATTATACCCGTATTACTTGTGCATGTATATTAAATTTGCAATTACTTGCATGTGTAATTTCCCATAAATCACGCATTACATACATTTTACACCACATTTCCTTGCGCGCTACGATTGTTCCCTTGATGTTGGCAGAAATAAACTTTTAGTTTGAAGTGGCGAACTATAATAATTTTAGTTCAAAGGATTTTCTCCGTGCGGTAATGGGTTATTATAATAATAATGACTTAATTTTTGGTGGCATTATATGCAGGAGAAATATCACATTGGTACGACCTACCTACTATGCCTACATTATTTCTGAACCATATCAAAAACGACTAAACTAAAGTAATAGATATGTTCAATAATAATTTGTAACTTTTAATGAATCCTACTTTTAATTTAATTTTAAAATGCTTTCCATATTATGCACTATAGAATCTAGATATAGGTATACTTACATATATTGATCTATTGATAATATCATAAGTGTTAATACCTTGGATGACTTCCTTGCTTGTTTCTTGATGTTTGTATTTTGCACTTTGGTTTTGGTTTTAATTAATTTTGTTAACGTATTTAAATCGTGCGCACGCCATGTTGAGAAGAAGAAAAAGTATTTGACAGTCACAGATCACGTGATAGATTGAAGTAAACGGACACGGAAAAGCACAGATAAAGAATTGACATAGATATTAGTTATTGCCACTTTCACTCGCTCCAACATCCTCCCCGCCGTGGAAAGCGCAGCTTTCAACTTCTGGGTGGTCATCACAAGTGAGCAGGGGACAAAGTTTTGTAAATGGTCTTCTGAAGATGCCCTTGGCGGTAGTTACTTCAGCGACCCGTGAAATTCCATCAGAGCCAGGAAACAATCGTGAAACTCTTCCAAGTCTCCAGCATAGCGGAGGTAAGTTGTCCTCTATTAGAAGTACTAGATCTCCTTTCCTCAGGTTCGTTGAATTGGTCCTCCACTTTGAACGATGCTGAAGCTCTGCGAGATATTCTCTTTGCCACCGCTGCCAAAAGTGTTGACGAATTTGTTCTAGTCTTTCATACCGTCGAAGGCGATTTGGATTAAATTCTTGTAATGGCGGTGACGGTAACGAAGCAAGTGGACGTCCAATCAAAAAGTGCCCCGGAGTTAGGGAGAGGTAGTCGTTAGGATTGGAAGACAAAGGACATAAAGGTCTACTGTTTAAAATAGCTTCAACTTGACAAAATAACGTTGCTAATTCTTCGAAATTTAGGTGGGTGTTACCCATAACGCGACGAATGTGATATTTAGCTGATTTGACACCGGCTTCCCAGATGCCACCAAAGTGAGGAGTGTACGTGGGTGAGAAAATGAATTTAATATTATCGTCAGTTGCAGAGTCAATGATTTCTTGTTTATTGGCCTTCAAAAAGGTGCCGATTTCCTTGGCTGCCGCGACAAAATTCTTCCCATTATCACAGAAAATTTCCCAGGGTTTTCCGCGCCTGGACGTAAATCTACGGAGGGCTTGTAAAAACCCTTCTTTAGTTAGGTCACTGACAGCTTCTAAATGTACACATTTGAACCGAAAACATACGAACAAACACAAATATGCTTTAATGACTCTGGACCCACGACCTTTCTTGTTAGTTATATAGAATGGACCAGCAAAGTCTATTCCCACAGTTTTAAAAGGAAAATCTGGTGTAATTCTTTGGATGGGCAAATTGCCCATTATTGGATGGATTGCCTTCCCCTGATGACGCTTGCATGTTACGCAATCACGAAACGTTTTCCTAGCCAGCAGCCTACCGTTAATTGGCCAAAGGGATTCACGAATCAAGGCAAGCAATAGCTGGGGACCAGCATGCATATGACGAAGATGATATTGTTTGAAAATTAGCTTAGTGAGATGATTATTTGAGTGTAGCAAAATTGGATGTTTTTTGTTGAAATCATAACCGGAATTGTCAAGTCTGCCACCAACTCGAATCAATTTGGCATCCTTGTCAAAGAAAGGTGTCAATGATATAATATTAGATTTGTTACTAATTGACTTTCCATTTTCTAATAACTTAAATTCTTTTGGAAAGGATTGTCGTTGAGAAATTATGCAAAGATTTAAAAATGCATCATTTAATTCTTCTACTGTTAAACTACCTGTGCATTTGTTTGCTTTGTTTCGTAAATTGAAGATAAAACGTTTAACATATGCAAAACTTCTTTGTAATGTTGATAATTTAGAATAACGTTCGAAATCTATTATTGATTCCGAATTGTCTACCACCGCAACTTGAAAACTTTTAGTTTCTGGTAATGTACTCTCATCGCGTTGAGGGGAAAGAACAGGCCATTCTGATTCTGATTTTTGTAGAAAATCGGGACCACACCACCACATCTCCCTTGCTACTATGTCTTTAGGAGACACACCTCTAGAAATATAATCTGCAGGATTAAGCGTGGTGGGTACGTAACGCCATGAAGATATATCAGTTGTCTCCGATATCTCTACAACCCTATTCGCTACAAATGTTTTTAATTTGCGACAGCTAGTATTAAGCCATCCCAGAACAACTGTCGAGTCACACCAATGCACTTGACGCGATACTGCACACCTAAGAGACTCAACTACAGTCTTGGATAATTTAGATGCCAAGAGAGCTCCACTAAGTTCTAAGCGGGGTATAGTCGTAGGCTTTGTTGGAGATACCTTAGATTTAGCACATAATAACTTTACGGTTATGCCTGAATTGTTAATAGATCGTATGTAAATACAAGCTCCGTATGCATTTTGTGAAGCATCACTGAATGAATGAAGTTCTATGATGGTAGGATCATCACAAAGAACTCTTCGTGGTATTTCAAAATTTAAAAGACATGGCAATGTATTAAAGAATTCGTCCCAAGTTTTTTGTATATCTTTAGGTACAGGTTCATCCCAATTTAGCTTTTGCAGCCAAAGAGACTGCAATAGTATTTTAAGTAGAATAACACATGGACTTACTAGGCCCAATGGGTCAAAAATTTTGAAGGTAAATGAGAGAATTAATCGTTTAGTTGCTTGAAATGTTTTGTCTGGGATCTCAAATAAAATTTGAAAGTTGTCGTTGTTAGGAGTCCATCCGAGTCCTAATGTGCTGGTAGAGGCACTAATACTTAGCTTGTCGTCCGGATTTATGGCATCTGTTTTAAAAATTGATTGTGAATTAGACCTATACTTGCGTAGATTGAAACATCCAGTGGCAAGCTGGTTCGATACAGACTTCTGAATATGCACAAGTTCCACTTCGGTGTTTGCACCAGTGATGAGATCATCAACATAAAAATCCCTTTTGATTATTGATTCGATTAGGGTATCTGCACATTCATGCCCTAGTTGCCAAAGACAACGAGTGCTTAAAAAGCTTGAGCTTGCTAGACCGTACGTTACGGTTTTGAGGCGTAATATTTTTATATTTTCAGATTCATGCTCTCGCCACAAGATCAATTGGAGATTTTGGTCATTGTTGTTTAATGAAATTTGCCGATACATTTTTTCAATATCAGCTGTTAACAAAAATTTGTATTGTCTGGCTCGAACTAGAATAGCAAAGAGTGAATCCTGAATGTTTGGTCCCACCATTAGTATATCATTGAGCGCATAACCTGAAGGGGTGGTAGCTGAACCATCAAAAACAACTCTAATTTTTGTAGACTCACTTGTTTCCTTAAATACCGCATGATGGCACAAAAAATGTGATAATTTAGGTGGTTCGGTAACAGAAAGAACTTCTAAATGATTTAGATCCGCATACTCGCGTATAAAGTCGACGTATTGAGATTTGATTTGTGGATTTTTCTTAAAACGTCTTTCCAAATTCAGAAGTCTTTGTCTAGCCATGTTGTAAGAATCACCCAAACAATCCGGTGTATCAATGAGTGGAAGTTGGACACAGAACCTTCCACTGGGCAATCGAGTAGTATTAGCTAAAAAATGTTGTTCGCAAGCCCTTTCACTAATGGTGAGGTGTGTTTTGCTCGGAATCTCTTCGAGCTCCCAAAATTTTGGTAATAAATTGTGTATGGTTTCTTCATTTTGTTTCAATATAGAACTGTGACATTGAATTTTGTTAGATATATTGACATTTGTAGATATAGGACCGGCAATTATCCAGCCAAATTTTGTATTTCTTAGTTTTGGGAAACTTGGACCTAACGTAAGTACGTCATTGCCTAGAACATCCCAGAAGAGGTCTGCACCAATGAGAACATCGATGGACGAGGGGATGTCGAAACCAGGGTCTGCAAGTTTCAAATTGTTTGGTATAGTAAAGCCTTGTAGATTTATAGGAGCAGCAGGAATCGAACCTGTCAACTCTTTGAGTATGTAGCAAGTCAGAGCAACGTTATATTCATTGTGTATAGAACTAATGTGCGCAATGCAACTCTCAGTGATGTAGTTTGAAGAGCTGTTGCCAATACCGATAACGTTAATTTTATCAATAGGCTGTGACTCGAGGCTTAAAATTTGCTTTAAACGACTAGTTAAAAAAGATGATTGACTGCCGCAATCCAATAGTGCGCGGACTGTTAAAGATTTATTTAGTTTCGTATTTGTTATTTGAATTAGAGCGGTGGATAATATAATCTGATTAGTTGGTTGTTTAGAGAAATTTGCTATGGTGTCAATAGTGTTGGGTGTAGCAGGGTGGCTATTAGTATTAGGTTCGGTTTTGTCACATAAAATTGTATTGTGAAACCTCTTGCACTTGCGACATGGGCCTAACTTGCAAGTACGCTGATTGTGTCCACTTCTCAGGCAAACAACGCAAAGCTTCAATCGTTGCACGTCAGCCTTTCTTTCTTCTAAAGGTTTTGCCTTAAAGGTGGTGCACTCATATATTCTATGGTCACCTTTGCATATGACACAAGTTTTGTTATAATTATCTACAGTTGAGGATGAAAAAGATTTAGTTAAAGCGCTTGTACTAGAATTAGGACCAGTAGTAGGTCGGGAAGAGGCAGGTGTAGCCTTAGACCTCTCCATTCTATTGCGGTTTAAAGTTTCTAGAATATCTGCACGTTCTGTTAAAAATTTATTAAATTGTGCAAGGGTGGGTATGTCATCCAAAGAATTACGCAGTTCTTCCCATTTAGTTAAAGTACGTGGATCTAATTTTGAAGAAATCATATGTATTATCATTAAGTCCCAATGTTCAGTAGGTTGACCTAAGCTAGACAATGCTCGTAGGTTCTTAGTAACTGTATCCACCACGAAGCGCAATGAACGTTCAGTCTCACGAGTCATAGTTTCGATCTTAAAAAGAGCATTTAAATGATGATTAATAAGTTGTCGCTTGTTATCATACCTATCACACAATAAGCGCCATGCATCAGTATAGTTCGACTCGGAAACCTCAAGATTTGCAATTACCCGAGCGGCATCTCCTTCCAAGTAGGATACCAAATAATGAAATTTATGTATAGGCTTGATCCGATTGTTGTTATGTATAAGGGATGAAAATGTGTCACGGAATTCAAGCCACCGGAAATAGGCACCATCAAATTTGTTAATTTGTAACTGCGGCAGCTTAAACTCGGCTTCATGACGCTCGTGATGACATGGAGACAAAGATGTGCAACTATGGTCATGACTGTCTTTGTGGTTATTTGACTCGTTAATAATAGTTTGAGCAATAGCCATACATGTCGCACAGTCTTGCTCAATGGCATCCCGTTCATTGATTTCAAAGCTTATATTGTCTGAATTATAAACATCAATTGAATCTTGCAACTGCTCGTATTGAACTGAAAGTAACCGAAATTTCTCTAATTTGATTGTTAGTTCAGAAATTTGAATTGAAGTTAAGACTTCCTTTTTAGAAATAGCATCCACATAGTTCTTAAATTTTGTGATACGTCCCTTAATTGACGCTCGTTTTGTGAGTAAGACCTTTAACTCGCTCTTGTCATCGGCCTTGTTATCGATTTCATTAGGCATTTTGCAAGCAAAATAATGAAAAAAATTCTCACGTTCCTCGACTAAGGTGGCACCTGAGATCCAGCAGGGCTGCGCAGCTCAGCTCAGCTCGTCGGCCGCACAATACAGCAATATACCAGCCGCGCGAGCGTCACGTTGTCGTTGCGTCTTGAGTAGGCACCCGGTTAGGCTGAAATAGTCGGCACACTGACCTTAAGTACTTGTTTCAGAACAATAATAACAAAGCTTGGCAATGAACTTTCGTTAATTAAGTAGGTAAGTACGTTATACTATGAATTGGCATTCGACAAAACTAACAACAAATGGAGCACTTTTTCTCGTTAATTAGTTGTAAATGAATGAATCGATTTTAGTTTTGTACTATCTAGGTATAAACGAGTCAAAATATTAGTAAAAAAGGCTTCTCGCGGCAATAAAAACGGCTGATGCAATAATTGGGACTTACGACGTATGACGTAAGTACATACGTAATTAAGCCTTTGAACCTTTTATTTCACTAATCACGTTATTATTTCACTGAATCCGATTGTATTTCGATAGTAGACTTTATTTAAGGCACGATTATAGGAATGTTTAGAGATTTGAGGTTGGTATAGGTATAGGTAATTGTATGAAGTAGCGTGAAGCACGTGTGGGGCACTTATCTCAGTTTGTTGAAATGGTTGTTGTTTCGTTCGATGATTGCAGGTCTTGTCAACGGTCGCCACTTTTTGTTAATACCTTGGATGACTTCCTTGCTTGTTTCTTGATGTTTGTATTTTGCACTTTGGTTTTGGTTTTAATTAATTTTGTTAACGTATTTAAATCGTGCGCACGCCATGTTGAGAAGAAGAAAAAGTATTTGACAGTCACAGATCACGTGATAGATTGAAGTAAACGGACACGGAAAAGCACAGATAAAGAATTGACATAGATATTAGTTATTGCCACTTTCACTCGCTCCAACAATAAGTATACATTAGATATGAGCGCCGCGCCGGCGCGCCGTCGTCGCCGTGAATTCAAACAGCGCGCCGCCGCCGACTGAAACATGCGGCGCGCCGTCGTGCCAAGTTGCAACTTTCTTTCCCGCTCGCACGCACGTTCAGAACCGCGAAATCCTGGTCTCGAAAGTTCCGGGAATTCCCGGTTCTTTTGTCAGTAAAAAAGAACCAGGAAATCAAAGATTCTCGGTCCTTTCGGTACTTTCGGGAATTTTATTTTAATTACACGATTCACGCTACACTTACATGACATAAATTAACTTTACTTTTTTATACTTTCTACTGTTCAAAAGTTCAAAACTAAGGTGAATTCAGCGCTAAAATACATGGCGCAAGATGTCTTACAATTCTACTTCCTCTCGCTCGCTGTTGTGTGCGATCGCTTGCTTACTCAGTTTTCGGATTGCAGTGCGTGCAAAATGTATCCACTTGGGGATAGAATTTTCAAAAATGCTGAAATTTATATATTTTGTTTTTTATCGAAAGCTCAAATACCAATTTTCATGGATATAACATGAAAAATGACAGACTTTCATACAAACTTTCATCCCCTATTTAACAGTATTTTTTCACAGTAGCTTTCTTTTATGATGTAGGCGCAAACTCCTCCTTGCGTCAATCCCCCAATACTGTCGTGACTCGTGACCTTCGCTCGTGACCCATCAGGGAATTAATTTCTCACGATGTTGCGCCATCTGTTCTGGCTATCAGCAACGTGAACCGCTTTGGCAACATTCATGTTGAGAGTTGTCAGATCTGGTCAGTCCAGCGAATTGGACTCCTCTACCTACCTCTCGATCTCTTGCTGTCCATTTTCCCGGTAACTATAAGTTTTTGTAGGTTATCGCCGGGTTTACGGGCGATATGGCCGACGAAATCAAAGAAGTCTTCGCAGGTCCGGCGTATGATGCTCTCTCCGTAGATGTTAAACAGAATAGGAGATAAAATGCATCCTTGACGAACTCCTTTGCCAAACGAGAAAAGTGTTGATATCGTCTTGTCGGTTCTCACTACCCCCAGACTATCTGAGTATATACGCCTTGAAGCACTCCGACCAGATGTTTTGGGACTCCCTTTTCCTGGAGAACTGTCCATAGGAGCTTCCAGTTCACACGGTCAAAGGCCTTACTGTAGTCGACGAAACACATAATTACAGAGGTACATTGAATTCGGAAGGTTTTTCAACGTACTATACGCATACTAAGAAAGGATTATTGGAAATTCCACCCCTATGGGGGTTAAATAGGGCATGTAAGTTTGTATGAAAGTCGGTCATTTTTCAAGAGATATCCATGGAAATTGGTATTTGCGCTTTCGATAAAAATTAAAAAATATGTGTTTCAGGATTTTTGGGAATTCGATCCTCAAGTGGGTTAAATAGGGGATGAAAGTTTAAATTTTTCTTTGCTTAAGATTTAAGCTTTAAGCTGCTTTAAAAAGCTTTGATTAAGATTTATGTTATGTTATGATAGAGAATTTTGCTCGCTTATATTGTGTTTTTCAACTTTATCAAAGAAAACTAAGTATTTATTCTTCGTGATTGTGATGTATTTTTGTTTTTTATATATTTTTGAATTTAAAACAAATTCAAGCTAAGCCCTCCTATTTAAATTAACGTTATGTTATTAAGGAGAATTGTAAATGCTTATAAAATAGTTAATAATTAAATGCAGGTAAAGAATATAACTGTTTACAAAAAGAAAACAAATTTTGATTAAAAGTGTGATTTGTTGTTGCTAAGAAAGTAAAATGTAAGAATTACCGATTACCTACATTGTTTTTATACCACGTTTCTGTATAAGAAGAATATAACGCCTTTTTTAAACCTACAATATGGGTTCTATTTAATATTAAATTTTAAAAAATCGATTCCTGATAAAAACTTTAAGGCCCACGACCACGCCGCCGCGACGCCGCCGCCGCCGTGAAAATTTTTAGGACACGCCGCCGCCGTGGAATTGGCCATCGGCGCTCATATCTAGTATACATAGGTAATAGCGATCGCAATTCATAGCAAATTAAATTTTATTATTTATAATACATAATTAAAAAAAATTGGGTACGTTCCTCTATTTTCTAAAATCCAAACACGCGTTCTAATAATAATGAAAAAAAAATTGTGAATGACCCGCACGCACGTTTTTACCGCGCAATTTAAATTTAGAACAATGGCGTTCGGAAATAATAAGTGATCGGGACACCCGAAGGGCAATGATGAGTGCTTTTGTACGGCGAGTGCGCGACAAGGGCCCTTTACGTACGCGCTCCGAGGAATACCGACTTTTTTTTTTGTAGAACAGGCTATGGCAACGTTTCATTCAGCCTGAAATAAAATGTTTACAAAAAAAATCTTTTTGCCATCATTCATCATAAGTATTATCTACGTTTTTTTTTAAAAGGACAATTTTCCCTTTCCTGATTTTGTCGATAGGTTGTATACATTAAGTAATTATGTAAATATATGTTAATTAAGTAATTGTAGCGTCAAGTAAGTACACCATATTTGTATGGTGTACTTACTTATTGTCTGCTTATTACATTCAATATGAGTATGTATGTTATGACATCTAGTTACTTATACAATAAAGTAAGCATAAATTACTTCAAAGAGTGCATGACACAGCAAAGGTAGTTCCCCAGTTATGCAAACAATACCTATAATATGGATGGATACCTATAACAGTACCTACTCACAGTATTTTATTTTATCCTTCTCGTCCTTTCGACTTGACCGATTGTGATGATTTTTTTTAATATCATGGAATCACCTGGAAAAGTACCTAGGTGGTGCTGTTGCCAACATACAAAATTTTTTAAGTGAGTTCTGTGGCAGGACATCTGCCTAAACGCTTATAGAATAATTTTATTATAGCATACACTACACAATATATTTACAGAGTAGGTAATGTCAGTAGAAAATAACTCGTGACTCGTAGAAGCAATAAAATAATGCCACCTTTAATAAATACCACATTCGAAATGGACATTTCATATTTCGTGGAATGACTAAACTCATATAAACACATAGCATTAAAAACAGATAATGGCTGTATAATCAACCGCTTGTATTAGAGACATCGGTCGGCGCTGCCCGAAAAAAAAACAATAATTATAAAGCGCGCGTAATTCTAATTTCGAATTCAAATTAAAGCCGCTTAATGCGCGGGAGCGACCCTGTAAAAAAAGAGTTGACGAGAGCTGCTCGCGGAGGGTGGTAATTTTTCATTAATTTAAGTTCACCATTCCCTGTTTTGTTTGCTTTTAATCGCATTTCTAATTAATCCCGTCGAGAATAACGTGACAACTGTCGACTATGGCCGCCATTTTTTTTCCGAGCACAGTACAGCAGATGTCGGCCGATTTCCATTTGTTTCTGAGATTAATGATTTGGTACGATTGTGAATTTTTCCGGTCGGCTTTTGTTGTTTTAGAAGCAATTTGTCCGCTTACTTTTGTAGATGGTATTCGTTAAGGCCCCGATATTCGAGGCGAACGGAAAAAAAGCATTAAGTGGAAAGGGTACACTGTAAAATAATCTCTGTTAAGTATTCAGCGATCCTTACTAATGGATCGTTGTTATTCTGTTTGTTGGACGTCTGTTACGTCTAGTGCAAGTTTTTACAGTTTTCAAAAACGTAGATCGATGTCGAGTTTCAGTACTACAGCTAGGACATCTAGCGATATAGCTCATCGAGTCGCGAAAATGAAATAGCAAGGGGCAGGAAACATAGCGCGAAGCACCGATAGACATTGGGGTTCTAAGGTACTCGAGTGGCGACCTTGGGACCCCAACATCTATGGCAGACTCCTCACTAGGTCGATGGACGATATCTGTCACTGTCGTTGAGTCACTGGCAGTCGCTGTATACAAGTGGCATAAATTGGTGATACTTATATGGCGATCCTTGCAAGAAACTTATGTCTATCGGTTGAAATGACAAAGACGACATCTAGCAAATACTTAAATAACAAAACAAATCGAATAAAGAAACTTCTTCTACTCTATTTTTGAAATAAAATAAAAAATGAGTTAAAAATTGGTAGTTGGTGCAGAATGTACTAATCGTAGGACAATTTATAACTATGGCGTTACAATATCGAAATACTTCGGAAACCATTAAAGTTTTCGAGTGCAAACTCACACTAGGACGTCTGCACGCGGGAACTGTTACGGAGCTCGTCCCGTTGGAATAAAAACTCACCTATAAATGAAAAGCGGTGAATGAAGGAAGAGACGTTTTAAAATACACGGTCGGATCGTGCTCTGCTTGTGCGGATTTTTGATTATTAGTGAATGAATAGTCTTGAATATTGCACCTGTATTAACATCTACCTATACAAGCGGCTATTATTCTTTCGACTGCCTTCCTAGTAGATACTGGTAGAGCTTTTTCATTTCAAGTGCGTCATTAATAATTACTTAGACCAAAAACTTATTAGGTTTTTCAGTCAAGAAATTCTCAGTAGCATAGAGTTAGAAAGTTGCCTGTGTTACATTTCCGTGTCTCGGAGAGCACGTAAAAACCGCCGGCCCTACGAAGACTGATCTCTCAGGGCTCACGGCAGATTGTGGTTCCAATGAACGAAGCATCGCATTACACTCGAGCGATTAAATTCATAAGAATTTTAATTAAAAAAATTGATTGTCTGTAAAGTCGGCTTACGGACGACAATTTTACGTCATAAGAAAACATTGCTTCTGTATCGCTTGTTCCACGCTCTCGCTTGCACGCGGTACGTGACAATGAGTCATGCTTTTTCGTGCGTGCGGCCGGCGTTCATCAATTTAAGTATAAGACGCTATCACGTCAAAAAAAAAATACTTATTTAAAAAAAATTAAAGTCCACAAAATTGGATATGCGACATGTCTAAACATTCCCTAGGGCTGGCTTCGTAGGTAAATGACGTAACACGCCATCCAAGGCGGCGAAAGATTGACTCACAAAGGGTGCTAAGCGTCGCAAATTTACACGTTCACAGCCCGGCGCCGAAACAGTCTTTACCGGCTACACCCTTCCTACACCCGTACTTTAATTTACTTTCCCTAAACTTAACCCCGGTGTTTCGGTGTGTTGACAAAATTAGACAATTTTAGATGACCCTGGTCATGATAAGTACATTTTTGTCGAGATTTCAAGAAGCTGAATGGTTATGTGATGATAACCATAACACATTTTTAAGATAAAATGAAGCCTTTCTTAAATATAAAAAAATGTCTGTAAAGTCGGTTTACGTTCCGTGACAATGAGTCATGATTTCGATCACGCCAAAAACAAATCTGCTTTCATGACTTCTTACAATAAGTAGGTAGGTAGATCCCAAAGGTAATTTATGATAATATTATGAAAACAATTTCTAAGAGTCTTCGGATAATATTATTAACTTTATATAACTTTAACAACAGTTGGTTTCCCGCTAGGTGAAGAAAATCTACGACTGAAAAGCTTAGTGAAAATCACAAGTGAAAAATTACGGAACAAGTTTCGTAATTATGAAATGTTCAAAGACGATTAAATGTCACATAATATTTAGTACCCTACATCTGACGTGAAAAATGTAGATATACTTAGATTAGGTATGCTTATTTTTCCAAATAGTAACGTCTAATCGAGATTCTATGTAGAATATTAAATCACAATATGGGGGTTGAACATTCCACTACTCGCAACTCAGTAATAAAATAGCCAACCTTAATGTATAATTATGTATGTTATACGTTATACGTATAATATACGTAATTATGTTATACGTATACGTATGTTATGTAAAAAGCTGTGATAGCCTAGTACTTAGGACGACCGACTTCTAATCGGAGGTCGGGGGTTCGATCCCGGGCACGCACCTCTAACTTTTCGGAGTTATGTGCGTTTTAAGTATTTAAATATCACTTGCTTTAACGGTGAAGGAAAACATCGTGAGGAAACCTGCATGCCTGAGAGTTCTCCATAACATTCTCAAATCCGCTTGGCCAGCGTGGTAGACTATGGCCAAAACCCTTCTCACTCTGAGAGGAGACCCGTGCTCTGTAGTGAGCCGGTAATGGGTTGATCATGATGACGTATGTTATACGTGGCTACTGGCTACGTATCCTTTATCGTCAGCAGTAAACTATAAGTATGTAGTGCCTGTAAATATTCAAACTTAATATATGTATCTCGGATTGAAACGTTGGATCTCATTGTAGAATTGGCAAAGGTGGGTAAAGATTCTCGGGGACAAAGATCCTTACCTAACCACGGCTTCCGACCAGCCCCTTTTAGCCGTCCAGCGCCACCATAAGGCCACATAATAGTCGTCCAATTTATTATGGCGTCTAACAGTTGCAACATGAAGCTCTTTAAGTATACAGAAACGCCTGAAGAGTTTATGTTATCGTAGCATCTAATAACGTAACGTGGATAGGCGACAAAAGATTAAGTCACAAAGGGTGTTAAACACTCATCTACACGTAACCCAGTGCCAAAATAGTCATCAACCTTAATATAATACAATACGTGGAGGGCTACGTGGCTTTTATCGTCTGCAGTGCACTATAAGTATGTACTTACTGCCTGTAAATATGTATATTCAAACTTAATATCTGTAACAATGTGGCCAATTCTGTTGTACACAATTCTCTAAATTAAACTAAAGTGACAGGTCTAAATTTATTCCTATCTCTTTCACAGTGCTCACTGCGGGAAAGGATAGCAATAGATTTAGACCTGTCATTTTAGTTTAGTTTAGAGATTTGTGTACAACAGAATTAGCCACATTATACTAATTAAGCTTATACTTTACAATTTATTATGGCGTCTAACAGTGCAACATGAACCCCTTTAAGCGTAGGTACAGAAACGCTTGAAGAGTTTATGTAATTATTCGTAGCAGCAGCATCTAATAACGTAACGTGGCAAGGCGTCAAAAGATTAAATCACAAAGGGTGTTAAACACTCATCTACACGTAACCCAGTGCCAAAATAGCCAACCTTAATATATAATACGTGGCTACGTGGCCTTTATCGTCTGCAGTGCACTGAGTATCTGGCGCCTGTAAATAGACAAACAAAACATCTGTAACAATATCCTAATTAAGCTTAGTTTTCCGACTTAGTCGTCCAAGTTATTATGGCGTCCAACAGTGCAACATAGAAACGCCTGAAGAGTTTATGTAATTATTCGTAGCATCTAATAACGTAATAACGTAACGTGGCAAGGCGTCAAAAGATTAAGTCACAAAGGGTGTTAAACACTCATCTACACGTAACCCAGTGTCAAAATAGCCAACCTTAATATATAATACGTGATCACAGAATATAAAACAGTACTACGACATGGCTACGTGGCCTTTATCGTTTGCAGTGCACTATAAGTATATGTAGTACCTGTAAATAGACAAACTTAATATCTGTAACAAGCTTAGATTTCCGACTTAGTCGTCCAATTTATTATGGCGTCTAACAGTTGCAACATGTAGCTCTTTATGTGTACAGAAACGCCTGAAGAGTTTATGTTTTTAATCGTAGTATCTAATAACGTAACGTGGCAAGGCGACAAAAGATTAAGTCACAAAGGGTGCTAAACACTCATCTACACGTCACCCAGTGCCAAAATAGCCAACCTTAATATATAATACGTGGCTACGTGGCCTTTATCGTCCGCAGTGCACTATAAGTGTCTGGTGCCTGTAAATTTTCGCAAGCGATCTGCGGCCGGTCTTTGTGCTATTAATTTGTAATGTCCCCCCCTTCGCCTACACGAGGTAGAAGGAGGCAGGATAAGTCCCGGCTTTTGATGACGATCGAGGATCGACTATCGGTTACACACTGACTTATGTGATGGTATTTATAAATGTGGAGTTTGTAAGGCGTGCGGAATTTTGTCTTCTCAGTTTGTACTGCAGTGCATTAGTGCGTGCATTACGGTGCATTGGAGAAGGCATTTTCTACCCAAATAAAACTATTTTTATTCACAAACATTTGTTTTTGGGACTCATTTGAATAGGTAAATAAATACCTCTGATTAAAGTTGATTTCACTGATTATTATCTAGAATTTTTGACGTTGCATAATGTACCTAGATAATGTTTGCATAAGTCCATAAAATAAAAATTACCATCACTAGGTATACCAACTCTATGCTTTTTGCTCTTTTGTCAAGAAAAATAATAAGAAAATAACATTATAATTCTAGATTGTGAGAAATAAAAATCTAAAAGAGGGAAGTCATTTTATTTTTAGCCCCGTTACAGTGACCTTCATTTTTATACGGCTACACGTGGGAAATGTTTTACGTTACAATTCTTAAGATATCTTGAGTTCGAAAATGTCAAAGTCAAAGTCAAATAAACTATTCAAAATTGGTACACCGTATAGGTTTTGAATGTCAATTGAAGAAGTAATCTTACTTGTTTTGAAATAGTACTTGAAAGTGGTGATAATTACTTACGAAAACTTAAAACTAAAACTTCGAGGGTTCCAAACGCGCCCTGGTCTGAATAAATGATTTATTTATATTTTCTAGATCCCCACTGATACTCAATTGGTAAATCTTCATTAATTTATAATAGTAAGTAGGTGTGCGTCTTAAAAAAATATGCCATAATTTTCTTCTGTTAACATATTAAGTAGTTTTATTCTGTAAGTATAGAAAATTACGTTAGAGTTTACTAAAGCTAACAGTAAGCTAGCAGTTCCAATGAGTCGAACACCAAAAATATCAGAGTAACTTAGCATTTGAAGGAATATCTGCAGATATATCTGGGGATGTATCTCGGGGACGGGTGCCCCACATTCAGTGCCCGGCGATCTTCAATGGGGGCCCGCGTTTCCGATAGGATTAAGCCAGACTTACTGCTCGGTCAGAAACACGGCGCGACGCAGTAACCCCTCCAACCCCACTCACCCCCGGGCCTACACCCCCCACTGCGCCCCCTGTCGCCCGCCGCATTAGGAGCAATCATATTCGACGGCTGCTGCTACGTTTTGGCATCAGTTCCCATTGCTTATACAGGGCCTGTTAGCAGCGCAACGATCGGTGTCTTGGTTTACATTGTTATTTTTTTTGTCTAAGTTTCGTCTTTTTCTCTACTTTTTCGTTGACCGATAGACGTCCACTGGACATAGGAATATTGTGGGGACTTCCACACGCTGGGTTTTGCGCCGCTTGTATCCAGCGGTCATTGTATTTTCTTCTTCTTTATCTACCGATAGATGTCCACTCTACCCTACTGGAGATAAGTCTCTTGTAGAGACAATCACGTGCATCGGTCTTGTGTCGCTTGTATCACAATCACTGCAGCTGGTATTGACCGATAACCTACAATCTAGTGCAATGACTGTCAGTCTAATAACGGAATCTACTGACATAACCAGGTAAAGGAAAAAAACCTTCTTCACTGAAACTTTTTCATTTTAAGGCAATTTTAGATTTAATAAGTAATGTTCCAGCGTTGACGTGACAGTGATTATTTCGGCAGTTACTATCTCAGTGTAAGCCTGCCTTTAGAGACTGTAAGTTACTCCAGAACCTAAAAAGCTTTTTTATTGAAATAGCCGTTTTCATGTTTAGGCAAGTTAAGATTTAGATGGTGATTTTCCAGCGCTGACGTGACAGCGATTATTTCGGCAGTTACTATCACAGTGTAAGCCTGCCTTTAGAGACTATGAAAAGTCACTCTAGAATATACAGTACTATTTAAGTAAGTTTAGATCAAACAAAATGCATTCCAGTAACCGTTAAATAAACATTATAATCAAAACACGATACGATTGCAAGAATATGACCATCTTCATTTTATTTATTAAGGAAACACAAACACTAGGCCATAAACAGACACAACTTATCGTATAGTGTAATACGTTCCCAGTACTCTTAAATCGTAAGCCCTTCCAGTGAAATGAATACACTAAATAAACTGCTGTGTATTATTGATCAGCTCAATATTGTTAGGTTGGTAAACTAGAAAATGACGTAGGAGTTCTAGTATGTTTGGACTTGTCTTAGGTTTGGACAAAGAAGCTTATTATTCCGTGGAATTCTGACGTTTCTTAATGTTACCAGAAATAAAACAGTTCCCACAAATAGGATACTAAATTCCAAACTTACATATAAATAAAAATCAATTGCCTCATGTAGATGACAACTGCCTGACAGATACTTCAGGTACTTTAGTTTGGGGTAAAATCGAACTTCAGGTGGTAACCCTGCTTTTCATACAAATAACTCATTCTATTTTTAAAAAAACAACTGTCAGAATTCCACCGAATTAAAAATCAGACTATAATCTGTTCTAAGTAAGAATTTTTTAATGAACTATGTATAGAAAGTCAATATTTAAATTGTGGTGATAGTGTACTGTACTTTGATGGATTAAATAAAAAAAATAAAAAAAGAAGTGGTTAAGACTTTGGCCCCCCTTTGGGGCAACCGAATTCAGTCCGCAGTGAGTTTTTAAAAATCCCGTGGGAATCATTTTGTTTTTCCTAAGCTCCTTTGAGCGCATACCTTGCTAAAAACTGTTAAAAGTTCACTGGCGGATTTTTAGGTAGATCGAAATGTAAACATCCGCCAGTGAAAGTCCCATCAAAATCGATCCAGCCTTTCAGAGATAAGCCGGTAATCTTTAAAGTATCTCCTTTCTAACAAAAAAGAATGAATGAAATCGGACCATGCGTTAATGAATTACAGCTAAATACACATTTTGACTTTCATCCCCTCTCCCAAGGGAACCGTGCTGAATTTCGAAATAAAAAGTATCCTGTATGTTACTCCAAAGTATGAACTTAAATCATGCCAAATTTCATTTCAATCCATTTAGTAGTTTTTGCGTGATGCACGCACAAACATACAGACAAACAGACAAATATTTCAAAATAGCTTTTTTACGTTCCATCACTTATATTTAACACCCCCCAGTTAGTATTTTGCAAAAATCTTTAATGTACAGATACGGCAAGTCTACGATTTTATTATATGTATAGATATATACATAGATTTAGGACATTAGCTGCTTTAATGTTGGCAATAAGTTAACTGTTTCATAATCTTTTATAGAGGATTTAAAGCATGGGTATAGATAAATTTTCTAAAACTTACGTACAACGTAACAAACACATGCACATAAACAAACAAAGCATAACACACACACAGCAGCTGTATCCTCGCGTTCGCGCCTCGGTCCTCCCGCAGGTGGCGGGAGTGTCGGATTCGGCGGGTGTTGGAGTCTTGACCTACTTCAGTCGAGTTGAGGACGGTCATGGCTGTGTTCTTTTGTACATTCCTTATTTTGTACCGTGTACCGCCCCACCACGTGCTCCACGGAGTGAACTCGCAATGTTTGGGTGCCTTTTAGCATAGCTTTTAGGCCTAGACCGCTCTGCGAAAATTATTTACTCGATTTTTATTCGCGCCGTTTATTTTCCGTATTTTAATATATTTTTTCGCGAATTGTAAGTATTTCGCAAGTGCATGCAGATTCATACATTTCCATATGTCATAGAATTCTGCGAAAAAAATCACGCGAGCTATGCCTTAGATGTTGATAAGTAGATAATCCTGATTTATACAATCTCTAAACTCAAGTGACAGGTCTAAATCCTATTCCTATCTTTTTCACAATTCTGCCTGCAGAAAAGTAGGGTTGGAACACCGGTTTCCGGACACGCACCTGTTATCGTCCACCGAGCGGATCACTCTTAAGGAATGCTTAAAAATAGAAACATTATAAGACTCACATAAAAATAATGCACCTCTATGCCAACTTGAATGTCTTATCAAGACACAGAGAAAGAAAAAAGTCTATTTCAATTAAGTTTCTTCGAAAACAAAGCGATCGAGTTTTGAGTATGCAATTAAGGAATGAAAACGAGCCGTGTGGAGCAAAAAAATTAGTGGCATGCTTCAACTATCACGGAAAGTTATTAAACATTTTACTATAAGATTTAGTTTGATTCTTCTTTGTAGCACTTACTTATGTTTCATAAAATACTGTGAACGTGTTTTTTTACTTTTGATTATATTGGAACACAAAAAAAAGGGGTGGACGACAACTAGTTCACTATTTTCTTAAGAAAACCTGTTATCGTCCGGGCGGTCAAACACAGGTTTAGCGTCTTAATTTTAGGTAGTCCTATTATCAATCGAGGTGTGCACAAAATTGGAATTAAGTTTATTAATTCGAATCCTATACACATACACTAGTTAGCTGGCAAATTATATGTACCTACTTTTATATAATGTAAGTGCGATGTGGTAAAAGATGATGCAAGATAGATAGGCGCAAAGCTGGTAAAGATATTAATTATTATATCATATTGTAGACCCTATAAACCGCGTTAACAAGGCTATAGTTTTTTTACCTGTTTTATTTTAAAACAAGCAGTTGACCGCTATTGCGTATGCGTAGAAAGACCACATCACTTTGTATCAAAATAAGTTCTGTCAAAATAGGTTCAGCTGTTTTGAAAAGTAAGTATTATGAATAGACGAAACACAGTTCTAACATTTTTTTATAAACGGTGGCTTTTTAATAATGTATAAGTAAACATAAGTTCACTAATAAAAACCCATATATTTCGAAAACACGGACAGCAAGTTAATTTTAATTGGTATAGATATTAAATATATATTAAAGTGGTGTTAATATTACATATTCAATTACTTACTCATTACATGCATACTTTTTCATAGTAAATTTCTCATAGAAATCAGTGGACGGATAACAGGTACAAGGGTGGACGATAACTAGATTTAGTGGACGATAACCGGTGAAATCGGCATTTTCAGCTTTTTATTAGGATTAAAAAAAAACTAGTTATCTGACTAAAAAAATACTAACGTGCAATGAAAATAGACTATATTAGAAGTATATACCAACAAGTTTTTGTTTAATTTTTTTTATAGAACATATATTTTCACCCTCTCAAACTCAGTAACTCCACTAAATGGACGATAACCGGTAAGAATACCCTACAGCACTATTTTTAAACCTATCAATTTAGTTTAGTTTAGAAATTGTGTACAGCAGAATTAACCTCAATGTGGCCAATTCTGTTGTACATAATCTCTAAACCTAAACTAAATTGACAAGTTTAAAAATAGTGCTATCCTTTTCTGCAGGGAGCATTGTGAAAGAGATAGGAATATATTTAGGCCTGTCATTTTAGTTTAGGTTTAGAGATTGTGTACAACAGAATTGGCCACAATGTGTTGTCCGATTTTGTATGAAAATTGTCTACGAATGGTTTGGAAGAATAAAATTATTGTAAAGAGTTTAATCGATATCACTTCAATTACGAATCATTTTGTAATATTGTATCGACAATCTGATGAAGTGGATAATAAAATGGAATTAATTCCGATGGATATTTTAAATGAGCATACTACGACAAATTATACCTTTCCGACAAATGAGACAAGTAGGTGACCATACTCATTCTCTGCCTATATTAAAACGTTGATCGCCACTAATAAAATAATCAGCTAATAATCTTCTTCTTAAAGTGCCATCTTCTTTCGAAGGTCTTCGATCATTAAGGCAACTTGTATCTTTGGTACCGCGTCTCTGTATAGTGAACGGGTGCTTTTTCCAAACCATTGGCTTAGGGTTTTCAGCCAAGATGTTCTTCTTCTCCCCACCCTTCGTTTTCCTTGGATCTTTCCCTGTACGATGAGTTGTAAGAGCTCGTATTTTCGGCGTCTCATTATGTGGCCGAGATATTCAAGCCTTCTTTTCTTTACTAAATATAAAATTTCTGCTTTTTTCTTATAGCACGACGTTTTTTATCGTGTAACTAGCTTCTACCCGCGGCTTCGCTCGCGTGCAATTCCCTTTTTAACCCCCGACGCAAAAACGACGGGGTGTTATAAGTTTGACGTGTCTGTGTGTGTGTGTGTGTGTGTGTGTGTGTGTGTGTGTGTGTGTGTGTGTGTGTGTGTGTGTGTGTCTGTCTGTTCCTCTGTGGCGCTCAAATGGGTGGACCGATTTGAATGCGGTTTTTTTTGTTTGAAAGGTGAATTAGTCGAGAGTGTTCTTAGCTATGTTTGATGAAAATCGGTCCAAGATGGCCGCCGCTACAAAATGGCGGATGATATATTTTTTCACAACTCCCTTGATATGGGTATCAAATGAAAGGGCTTGACTAGTAGAATAGCACTATTGCAAATTCAAGATGGCCGCCGCCACTAAATGGCGAATGTCGGGGGTTTTTTAAATTTTCAATTTACACTTGTTCACAAATCCTGATGTAATCGTGCATTTTCGGTTCCCGTTGCCGTTCCCTTTTCCAACCTTTATACCTACTTTCAAAGAAGTTTGCTATAGTAATCTACCTATAGCTGTAGCTATAGATTTCGGTTTTTTCAAAATCCTGTGGGAACTGTGGATCTTTCCAGGATAAAATATTAAATCAAAGTGTGTTAAATCAACTAGCAGTGCAAATAAATGGCATTGTTAAATCAACTAGCCTATATTTTAAGTCAGGGCATAATCTATCTCCATTCAAAATTTCAGCCAAATCGGTTCAGTAGTCGCGGCATTAAATAGTAGCAAACATACACACACATACAAACTTTCGCCTTAATAATTATAATATTAGTGTGATAATAGTGCTAATAATAGTGTTTATTATTTTCAGACGAGTCGGGATGCGAGGCTGATATGCTCGAGGGTGCGGAGGGGGGCCGGCACTCGCCGCCCCGGCCGCAGCAAGAGCCCATCAACCTCAAGAATGAGGTGAGACCCCTCTTAACCTACTACTTCTCTACACTTATTAACACACATTGTTTAACTTTGAGCACTTCACTCTCTTGGCTTTTTATAGTCTCCTGGTACTTACGTCTTAGGAGTTCGGTTCATGTTTGAAGAAAGGGAATTTCTAGACTGACAAACTAAGCATAGATAGACGGATTGCTTTGCAAGTAGCCCGCAAAATTACAGTTTGGAACAAGTTGTATTGTAGTTGATGTAACTGTTTCGCAACTGCCTAGACACAGTTCGTCTGTCTAGACACTAAGAAGTTTGTTTAGGTACCTTGTTATTTTTTGCAGCCTGAGCCATAAAACAATCTTATAACCCCTCAATCTCAAGAATGTCGTAAACTATACTGTTAACACACACGTTTAACATTGAACACGTAACTTTCTAGTTAGTAAATATATTAGACCCATCAAAGGTCGTCGCTGATAAGTTAAAAATAAGTTGTGAGCATGAGTAGGTATATTTGTCAAGACATGGTAACTATTTATATTTTTCTAGTAGATACTTCTAAGTTCGCAGTTGTGGAGAGTGACATTTAAAATACTTAGCTCATCAACTTGAAGAATAAGATGATCTCGCAACACTTCACTCTCTCCAATGTTTATGTTTGGACATTTCTAGACAAGACAGCTAAACTGTTTATATTCTCCTATTAAGTACTTCTAAAAATAACTCTCACATGCACACCAAGATACGAAACTCCCCTAAATAAAAGACACCAAAATAATCGCTCAAAAGTCAAGCGCATATCCCCATATCCGTAATGCAACGTCAAAAAAAGCTGACAGGAATGTATTAACAACACTTAATTCTCAAAAGAGCGCAACAAACGCAGTCAAAGGGAAGGCCGGGATGAAAACCGGGATCGCTTCGGTGTGAAACAGGGAGACAATGAACCCGCATCAAAGAAAACTGACAATGCCAACAGCTTCGAAAGAGGTGTTTGCGCGATTTGATCGTTTGCCTTATTTGATTGTTAAAATGTTAAGAAGTTTGTATTGCAAATAATTAGTAGGTATACTAGTGATTTAAAGCTTATTTCGTGGTTTATCGACATAGTCTAATGTAAAAATTACGGATAGGTACATACCACGATAAAATATTTGTTTTTGTCGATATTTCGATCCAGTTACATGGACCGTGGTCACGACGAGACTCGTTGTGACCACGGTCCATGTAACTGGATCGAAATATCGACAAAAACAAATATTTTATCGTGGTATGTACCTATCCGTAATTTTTACATTATACTAATTAATATACTGTGGATTTAGTTATAATACTTACTTTTAAATAATGTAGGAAAGGTAGGGAGAGGACTGGAGAGGACTAAGTATATTAGAAATATTGTTTAATTTTGCTTGATTAATTATTATGGAATTGAATTTGATGATGTTCATGATAATTATTAAGCAATATCAGTTTGTTTATTTATGAAGAACGGACATAATAAAGTACTAGATAAGTAGTAAACATAATAAAGTAGTAAAGCTAAGAGTACTCAAACAAAACATACAATACCTACTAATTATGACTAAGTTAATTAGTATGCTGATCTAAATAATGAATCTGAAAATCTTGTAAACCCAGACACTACGCTGGATTAAAAGTTGCTCTACTAAACTTAAGATGACCCAAATCCTTCTTATTTCACCTCTATAAAGCCGCGTACAACCCTCCCCTTTCACCCCACAAGCGAAAAACGAGGAGCAAAGTGGAAGTCGAGCGCATCGGAAAACAAAAGTTCTTAATGTTTTTCTTCCGAAGCACGTGGTCGGCGAACGAACAAGGACAGAGTTAAGTGCGAATATGCACGCTTAATTTTCAAGTGTTGACCGTCGAGTTAGACTGTAAAAAGAAAAAGAGGAGATCTGAAAAGGTCCTCGCGATTGCGAAAGACTAAACACCCGCACGCTTCGTTAGAGGCCCTGGAAATTCGGAAAAAACCGGCATCGCCGGCCAATCGGCGCGGCACCGGCGCAGCCTACTTGCCTCGAGAATCTATAGTATCGATTAGTGAGTTTTTTACCCATACGCACTCACACACCGGCGTCGCGGGGGCCCAGCCTTTTTAACAATCTTTTTTTCGACCACCCCTCCACCCCCAAAACCGCCATGTCCATTGCGCGGATGCAAAGACCACCCCGCGCCCCTCCCCTCATATAGCATTGAAAATGGAATTTCCATGAGTGATGGAGTGTCAAACGGGAAGTACAAAAAGGAGAAAAAGTACATTATGTTAATTATTGAACGCGCGGGCCGACGTCCGAGTCCAAATTGAATGTCATGTCACATTGTGTTCCTGGTTTTCAACGTTTTTTTTTAGTTCCTATTCCGTTCCCGAACTGAGCTCAATATTTTTCTACCTCGTTAACGTTCAAAACTAACACTCGAAATTAGACTATATCCAACGTCGGGTCATGTCTAGAGCATTGAAATATTAAGGCCGCTCTCTTCACGCGCTTTTCCATACAAACGTATTACGCCTATTATTCTAATATTTGTCGCAATAGGTCTAAAGTTAAGCCAGATATCAATTTATATCTCCATTACCTATGCCATAAAATAAAAATATCAGTAAAATTATATTTATTTTGAAAGTTATGACGCTTGGAAAATCACTATTTTTGGGCAAATTTTGGGGCAACTTCGTGCGTAAATAAACTATATAAGAAACTAGAAAATTGAAAAACGACCGAAGTCTTATCATAGGTTACTTCATAATAATTACAAATGTCTTTAGTTCATGTAAAAAATTGCCAAATATTTGCTAAAATAGGCGAAATTCCAAACCTTGATTTGCATCTTTTTACTTTGCCGTTTTTCACTAAAAATTATGATATCTCAAGCAAAATTTATTTATTTAATTAATTAATTATTTATTTATGTATATATTTTTAGTACTCTTCTATACTGAAGACATCTCGCTCTCTAAATGCAGAAATCACTGTTTTAGACTCCACTCACCAACGATTTGTCGCGCCCATGTTTCACCACCTTCTAATAAGTCTCGGATAGCCTAAACGTAAGTTTCGTCACTTTTTTATCTATGCTAAAAAAGTGACAAAGACAAAATATGTGAATGAGCTATCCGACACTAATTAGAAGGTGGTGAAACAGGCCATAAGGATTGTATTTACTCGATCATAAAAAGTTAGTTTTGTTCTAAGAAATCTTAAGTTTCTTTCTGATTAAATTAGTTATGTTACGTTGTCTGTGTTGGAAAATTAGTAACAACTATAGGTACTTGTTCGATACTAATTCGGAAATTAAATATTCCGAATTATAAATTTTTCTACTTCGATAAAGTTTACTCTAAATTACTTAGTTTGGATACGATAATAATATTAAACCAAAGCTCTATCAAATGTTTCGAATCTATAAATATAAGCAATTGATCGTAAACATTAAAAGCTTGTCGACCTTAGCTGATTTGATTAATTTCTTGTCTTGTTAGCTTATTTTGACTAGTATATCGAAACTTAACTCAATGCTACTTTCTTATAGGAGAAAAGTTTAATCTTTATAAGTTTGAAAACACACATCTATAACAGGTATGATTCATGTATGATTGCTATGAGAATTATCAGTTGAACCGAAACAAAACGTCAACAGTTCACCGCGTCAATTTTCGCGGGACATTTTGGCGCCAAATTGGTAGAGTAATATTAATACCTACAGGTTTTTATTTTATCATTCCATCGTTTTATTATGAAGCATACAAATGCCTATTAGATGCATATTATGAATGTACGTGCCTATTTTAGATGACTCTGACTTGATTAGAGGATCGAAGAAAGCACTCCTTATAGGCGCATCTCTTAGTAAATTAACGTTATCTTCGTCTGTTATTTCATAAAGTAGAGACTCTAATCTTTACTTTTCAGCCACTTCTGATTGTGGTATATTTTTGAGCAAACTTGTGCAATTCTGATGGCAATATGACAATATTATGGTACAATCGAGCTGCTAGGATTATGGAGGCGAAGATGCCATACTCCTGAACGGCAACAAGTACGTCAGCGCCTTTTTTTACTATACCAATATATTCTTGAAAATTTAATATATGTACACAAAAATATCGATAAATTTAAGAAAAAAAGTGACTGTCATAACATTAATCTTAGAAATAAAGATAAACTTGTGTTGCCCACTACTAGGCTGCGAAAAGTTGGAAAATCATTTGTTGGTAATTCTGTACTTTTTTATAATATGTTGCCAGAGAACATTTTGGATATGTCTCTCAATAAGTTCAAAGGTTTTATTAAACGAAAATTAATTGAAAAGTCTTACTATAGCTTAAAAGATTTTTTTAATGACAAAAATCCATGGACATAGATTGCTCTAAAAGCCAACAGTTCAAATCATTTTTATGGCTATTATACCATATTGTAAGATGGTGATAATAAAAAAAAATAAACCCGGCTGAGTTTGTTGTGGGCTCTTCTCAGACCAGGGCGCGTTTGGAACCCTCGTAGTTTTAGTTTTAAGTTTCCGTAAATAATTATCACCATTGCCTGTACCTAAATTGACGTTCAAAAAGTGTACAGTGTACCAATTTTGAATAAAGTTTATTTGATTTGATTTGATTTGATTTTGATTTGATTTGATTTATAATTAATGAACTGATTGTTGATTGGAAGCTTAGCATTTCTACAAACATATATGGGTGTATCTGTCTGTCTATCGGATCATCGGTGCCCTCATAATTCCAACAATATAAACTGATACAATTTTGATAATTATAATTTAGGTGTCCGCGGCCGAAACTTCAACAAAACAAACTTGAAAAAACTTTTTACAAATTTTCAAATAATCAGGAATCGATCTTAGGACCTCTTTCTCACAAGACAACAGTGCACCACTGCACCAGAAAAGTTATAATATTATGTCCCAAGTTTGATTCAAGTTGACAAAAAAAAATTTGGAACAGTCTTTCTAATTGGCTGAGGTCTAGTTACTTTGGTCACGGCAGCTTAAAACCCCGGCAAAATCATGCTCCCAAGCGATTCGGCGCCCCCGTAGGTACAATGCCGTGTAAAAGCTTATTAGGAGGATTGCCTGCATGCCACTGCCGTACATTTTCTAGGTTAGCACTTCGTTATTTATTGGTGACTCAAATAATAGTCAATTTGAATCAAACATCTGAAGTAAGTCGTTGACTGCGATGTTACCTAGTGGAGAAATAGGCTAAGATAGTAGCGGGCTAAACTGGAAGAGTTTTTACTAAACCTATTCCCATATATTCCCATCGTTCTGCCGCTGTTCAGTTTGCCGACTTTTGTGTTGTTGTTTTCATATTAATCATCAAAGGATCTCGGGGCAGTTTGCAAACAGTGTTTCCAATTGGCCGAAACGCGTTTGGCCATTGAAACCATAAGAAATAACAGATTAAAATGAACGCCACTTTCTTATTTACTTGAAGTCGTATTACCCCTCTCCTTCTTTATTTATTTTTATATTTATATTACTTGTATAATCATAGGCTAGAACGTCATATAAACCCTTTCTCGTCTTCCGTATATTTATAGAGATGTGGAATCTGCGGCCCCAGTGGTTAATCAAGTCAGGCTGTATCGCGAACTATCCGACACCCGCTTTACTAATGGAAATCCCGAAAAAATATCGGTAAAAAAATTTGTAAAAAAAAAAACGCAAGCACATTTGAATGAAAATTGGGTGGAGGCGGGCGGACCGGTCCGGCGGCCGATCGCCTATTATTATTATTATTACTGGCATTATATCTGCATTTTTTCCCGCGCACGGAGGCGCCGCCATGTTTATTTTTCTTCGTTTTTCTTTTTTTCGGGAAATCGGCGGGCGTCGCCCCCCCCACATGTGCCATAGTGTGTACAGGCGTAGGTACCGCTACGGCGAACTATGCGATGTCTACAAGTGGACGAGCATTTAAATTGGCTCTCATCAAATATTGACTGCGTGTAGTTTTTTTTTCATTAACCGGTGGGGCTTGTTTTTTTGAGAGATTCCTACCCGATATAGTATCAATTTGAATCAGCGGTTCTTTTGAAATGCACGGGCGTTCGGTTAATTTATGAAACTCAATGAATTAGGCGCGCTTTATGCGGATTTTATTCATTCCGCATCCAAAAGTGGCGGTGCTCTACAATCTTCTATCTATAGATTTACAAGTATAAATTAAAAATTTAAAAAACCCCCGACATTCACCATTTTGTGGCGGCGGCCATCTTGGATTTGTAATAGTGCTATTCTACTAGTCAAGCCCTTTCATTTGATACCCATATTAAGGGAATTGTGAAAAAATATGTAATCCGCCATTTTGTAGCGGCGGCCATCTTGGACCGATTTTCATCAAACATAGCTAACAACACTCTCGACTAAATCACCTTTCAAACAAAAAAACCGCATTCAAATCGGTACACCCGTTTGAGCGCCACAGGGGAACAGACACACACACACACACACACACACACACACAGACACGTCAAACTTATAACACCCCGTCGTTTTTGCGTCGGGGGTTAAAAACAGTACCGTGAACGACTGACTAACAAACAACGCATAGTCTAAATCGATGGACTAAAAGATTGAGATTTGAAATAGCAGGATTCCTTTATTAGGTGTACCCTAGAAGTACACTAAAGACAGTTTTTTAAAATTCCATACCTATAAAGGGGTGAAAATCCACGCGGACGACGACTTCGATTTAGGTTGAAAAAGTTTCTTCAAGCAAACTTTACCATTACCTTTCACAACTAAATATTGAAGGTATTTCAAAAAAATCCTCCTTAGTGCAACTCTTAGAGTATTCAAGGAATATTTCCTCCAAACAAAACTCTAGCTCCACTGGTTTAGACCGATTAACAGACTTAATCGGTCAATCAGTCAGAAGATCACGGTACTATTTTATAAGCAAGACAAAAGTTAAAAGGCATAAATGATCTGTATTACTACAGAGCATCGTTCTGCCAAGTTACATTCAGCTCGTTTTGCCAAGTTACATCTAAATCTGTTCAGGCATTTTAGTGTGTTTGAGTAATTCGAATTCAAATTCAAAATTATTTATTTCACTTAAGCCAACTTGTGGCTCTTACGATAAGTCAAGACTCTATAGCCAGAAGAGCCAGCAAAAAACTCAGTAGGTAGTGTAAACATTTTGTCGTGGAAATATTTCAAAACATACAATTTAGTTCCACTATAAAAGTAGATAATGCTATCGAAAGTGCAGAAGGTACCTATAATAGTCTATTTATGTACCTAAACCGATACAATATTTATTTTATTGGTTATGCCTAACGCACGGTCTAACCGTATTAAATTGTGGTTTAGATTAATTGAACCACGAATTGACTGCATGTTTGAAAACTGATCAGCCAAAAATATTAATTTTATACGAAATAAACTTATAAAGTTTATAGGCTTCAAAGTAAGATTTTTCAAGTAAAGTGGCTTTTAATTAAAATATAAATAATTTCACGAATCATCAATTTCTTAAGTCACAAAGATTACAATTGGTGAATATTCAGACTGTATGCTAATCTCTAAAAGTAGTGCTATCTTTTACCACAGGGAAAGTTGTGAATAGGAAAACGCAAATGTTTTTAGTCACAATTTGTTGTCTAAAAAATAATAATTATTACCTTTTTAATTTAGAATTTTTTCAGGATTTTTACGAGTAGGTACTTACCTAATTACTTATGCACTATGTGGCATTCCTTTTAGTTGTAGCTTCAATTTTTTTACTGGTCAGTTTCCTTATTACATTTGTATCGGATATATGGAGTTGCGATATACGGGTGTCGGGTATGTAACAAAATTTTTATGATTAATAAAAAAAATATATACATATTTATTAAGTAAATGTTGCATTTTACAAAATAACAAGAGAAAACCAACAAGGCTAACAGATTCTATAAAAAAAATTACCGTTATGAGCGCACGCCGCGGCAAATTTATTATCATTAAAAAAATGCAAAAAATCATAATTAAAGGGGTGGGTGGTGTGGGGGTGCATCCCATCCCATCCCAACTTATAGTGAAAATGTTGAGGTTATTATTTTTGTTGGTCGCCGTCATGCGGTTTTGAAAATCCCCGCGCATTTCGTGGATTATACTGAACACACGATTGGTTGTCGGAACTTATGTCTGTTGGACTAACTGTTGGTCTAACTTGTCTGTTGGATGTTGTAGTTTTTTAAAAGAACCTAATCGGATGTTAAAGTACTCTAGGCGCATAGATTCAAGAGTCAAAAGTAGTATTATTTATAAATAAATTTCAGACAGTTAAAGTCCATAGTAAAACGAATTAGCCTTTCTTTAATGAGCGGACCTCTGGACCTCGACCTTTATCAGCCAGCCATTACCCGTCAACTTCTTCATATCGTCAATTAAACATGCTGGAGAGTGTCCCTCACAGAGTGAGTGGAGACAACGTATGCTTGCTTGTACACGGTTTGTACTCTGGCATTTTCCGGGTATAATGGCTATTGCTCCTATGCGACAAGCATGGCGATAGAATCATATTTAGATATTATAATTAATTCCAGCGGATCTGAGACATGGTCGCTAATAATTAGCCTCATCAAAAGGCTCAGGGTCACTCAGCGAGCGATGGAGAGAGCTATGCTCGGCTATAATACGAAGTGTAGGCAGACCCCCACTAGATGGACGGACGATCTCAAGCGAGTCGCTGGCGGCCGCTGGAAACAGGCGGCACAAGATCGTGTTCTGTGGCGATCCATGCAAGAAATCTATGTCCAGCAGTGGACGTCTATTGGTTGAGACGACGACAACTACGATGTAAAAGGAGGAAATTATATTTTGTAGCATGTATAAAATATTATACCTACACCAGTGACTTGTGAGGTTGGAAAAGGTTGTGGCAAAGAGTTCCCAAGAGGGAGCAACGCGAAATATTATTACTCGTCAAGACGGCCGCGCCTACTGGCTATGTGTGCGTGACCTCGGTAATCGCGCCGTGTACGATACAACCTCGAATCGCATATGTGTGCGCGCCTAGGGATACCGGTTATTTGGACAATTGCACAATTTTTATAGATAAATCAAGTATGGTGTAGGATAAAATTTTGTTTTTATTAATTATTTATCTTTAATCTACGTGTGTGTAAAACTGTTTGTTTAATGTAAATCAATAGTTTGCCATGGAAACAGCATTAGTAATTACTTGATTACAGAATATTCATTAGGTATCTACCTCATTATTTAAATATCGGCTGGACCGATTATGATGGAATTTTTGGTGTGTGTTTGTGTGGGTAAGAAGATAGTTTGTATCTACAATTGGACCCTGTAGGTGGTGCTGCAGTCATGTTCTAGGATTTTTTTTATTACGAACAAATTTTGTTGAAATTTTGTAAGTTTCTTGTCCCTGGGGAGTTTAGATTCATAACCTAATTGAATCCGGTAGGTGGCGCTGCAAATTCGTAACACTAGATACTAAATAAAAATTATTTCTTGATTTAGTCAAATACTTTTATAATACGTTTCCAACAGTCGTCATGTCGTGTCCTTCTGATGACAGCTGTCCAGCGATGTCTTAGTATTGGATCCGTTGGAAATCTACATTAATTAAGTATTAATAATAATTATAAACTAATTAGAAAATTTATTTTTAATTTTTTTTTATATAATTTATATTTATAATCATAATTATTTAGAACTAGGAAATGCCCGCGGCTTCGCCCGCGTGAATTTCGGTTTTAAACAAATCCCGAGGGAATCGTGGATTTCCGGCTCCCGTTCCCGCTCCCTTTTCCAACCTTTATACCTACTATCAAGGAAGTTCTCTATATTAATCTACCTATAGCTGTAGCTATAGATTTCGGGTTTTTCAAAATCCCGTGGGAACTGTGAATTTTTCCAGGATAAAAAGTAGCCTATGTTTTAAGTCAGGGCATATTCTATCTCCATTCAAAATTTCAGCCAAATCGGTTTAGTAGTTGCGGCGTGATTGAGTAACAAACATCCAAACATACAAACATCCAAACATCCAAACATCTAAACATCCAAACATCCACACTTTCACATTTATAATATTAGTAGGATAATTATTATTTAAAAAAATTATTGAAGGTCAAAATTCAGTAAGTATAATATTAATAATAAATATTTACTATATTCCGGGACTTCCCTATATTTGTGGCAAATTACCTCACTACTGGCAACAAATTGATTTTATTAATAATTATTAATGTTCACACACGTATAACATACAACAATATATTTTTGCACAATAATGTGCAAAATACCACAATGCTCAGCTGGTATCACCGGCCAGTTCGACGTACCTATAAAACATCGAAATTAAAAATCCTATTTTCTCAAAAAAACATACGCAAATGTAAAAACTTACTGATGATATGAGATCTTCGACCTCTTATTTTGTTGTGAAGGATAATTACGACATAATTTCACCGCACAAACCGGCATATTTTTTTATTTTTCGGGAGCTGTTTACTGCGTAGTTTATTAAGTGACACTGAAGTAGGTGAGAGCGATCCTACCAATTTAAGTGAACATTTTTTAGGGCGCACTCGTGAGTTACATTATCAATCTGGCCATGTGGATAATCAAAGGGTTGTGGTTTATTTATCTATTTCAGAGGCAAAAGCACATAAATAATTATTTATGACGTAGATCCTTGTAATATGACGTGCAATTTGTACACAATAATATCCGTGTCATAACCTACACGTATTATGGCTTTTAAAGACCCCATGAGTCTACTTGTTTGGGTATTGGTATTCCGCGGAAAAACTGCCTAGTCATTGTCCTGTGTTTTCTCAAGACGTATCCTTTCCTTGTGAACTTTCCTGTTATTTGACCAGTTTTGCTTGCATACATGACCTCACTAAACTTTGCGGTAAACTAACAGTACCTAGTCAAAAAAATTCTTATTAAAAAAAATTTAAGAATATTTTTAATTAAAAAAATGTGTTTATTTTATTAAAGAATCTATCTATAGTTACTAAATGGCAAAATTTCTAGTTTTAGCTAATAAACGTCTAATGCACTAATAACAAAATAGCTTTTTGTTTTTGCCACGTTAAGTAGATAGGTACTTATTCCTTCTTTATTTTACATATTTTGTAGAAATGTGTAACAAGTCAATCATAATCTTACTCGAGTTTGATTCGAAAATATATACCTACTTAAGTACTTACCTAACCGTAATAATGTTACAAATTATAACTATAAAAAAACTTGCAACAATAATCAGTATCTTGGTACAATAATAAAATTATATAAGTCAAAGTCACAGCCTAAAAACCATTTGCCTATATCATATTTCACAAGAATTACGTCAAAATACATTAAATCTACACTTCGGATTTAACCAGCCAAAATGTTACCTTATTTCGTTGGTCAATAAAGTTTATTATGATGTAAATATAGGGGATGCCTCGAGGCAGGGTTGGCACTTGGCAAAACAAATCGCGCTTCGGCCGCGGCCAGGGCTGGCCACGGAGGACGGGGTGATTGATCAAAGTCGTTTGTCAGGCTCGCGTCGCGCGTCGCGGCTGCTAGCCCTGTGCAATTAGCACGTGATTCTACGTCTAATGCAGCCGAATTTATATTTAATTACCGCAATGCCAACGTTCTTTTGGTGGATGCCGTTTGAATTTGGTGGGTTTATTCTGTTTAGCATTCGGTTTGGTGCGCAATTGACGTACTTACAACGAAAGTCTGCAAACAGCGCGTGTTGCCAATGATGACATACGGATCCGAGACATGGTCGCTAACTATGGGCCTCATAAGAAAGCTCAGAGTCACTCAGAGAGCGATGGAGAAAGCTATGCTCGGAGCTTCTCTACGCGATCAAATCAGAAATGAGGAGATCCGTAAAAGGACCAGAGTCACCGACATAGCTCAGCGGGTTACATAGTTCGAAGAACCGATAGGCGTTGGGGTCTCAAGGTGCTAGAATGACGACCTCGAGAACGCAGTGTTGGTAGACCCCCACTAGGTGAACTGACGACATCAGAAGAGTCGCAGGGAGCCGCTAGACATAAGCAGCACAAAACCGCGACGTTTCGAAATCCCTACAAGAGACCTATGTCCAACAGTGGACGTCTGTCCGTTGATAACGACGACAACGACGATAACGCGTTTACATTATAAGTATTTATAGCACATTGCTTCATCAATAAGCACACCTTACTCACCATAAATGGCCATTACCTTTAGTTACTGTTCGTAAGTATCAATGCTATAATTTTAATTTTTAACAATTTATTTGTTTGTAAGGACTTTGGAAATGAATAAAAAAATCTACAAAATTAACGTTGCACTAAGTACGTACATACCTACTTATCTCGATTTTACAAAAAATTCAAACAAGCGTTTAAACGTTTAAACACTTCTTTGAATTTTAACCCGTACTACATTTTGTCAGATTTCCAATAAAAAAACTGTTTAGTGTCAATTCAACTTGTTTAATTTTTTGCAAAAAGATAGTAAACAATTAGGAAACTTTAGCGTTCGTCGGTTAATATAACCACTGTACCAGTGTGTGTCGCACCTAATTCTACAGAATCTTAAAGTCGAGCCAGGCCATTAATTTTATTATGAATACGCATTAGGCTGTAAATGGTACCAGCGGCGATCGATAGTGGTAACATCTTTACGAGCGAGGCAAAATAACAGAAAATCAATTAGGTATCTACCAACTACCAATGAATATTCAGTCTCATGTTCATGAGTCATGAAAGAAGCTTTCATAATTTAGCATGGTAATTCATAAAGGGTAGTACACCAATAAATTAATATATTTTTTTAAGTGACTTCTTAAGGCATGCATATGTAATGTACTCGATTGAGTATTTGTGAAAAGTAATAAGTTTTCAACTAAAAAAAATCTAGAAGATATTATTATGTAGAGTTAGTGAAGTTGTTAGGAAAAAAAATTTTGAAACTTTCTTGAAACTCTTAAAAAATTTTAAGCAGTATAATTTCACTATCATTTAGTACATATCAAAAACAGAAGTGTAACTCGGTGTTAAAATAAGTATCATCATTATTGTCGTCATTTCCACTTACTTCACATCGACAAGTTTAATAGCTTCTTGAATGACACAATTTTTTCTCTTTTTAAAACACAGAAAATGTCAAAAATCTATACAGTTGCAAATTTTCAACAAGGCAAAACTGGGGCGACAAAGCTTGTATAAATAAAGGCGTACATTATACTTCACTCTTTATTGCCACAGGTTATCTATATCTAGGGGTATATATGGGTGTATCTATAATATAATAAGACTGTAACAGATCCAATTCTGTACATTGAAGATATTTTGAAAATTTTTATTGGAGGACACTCTATAATCGATACTGAAGCCAAAACTGTAATTTTTTTCATTTTTGTCTGTCTGTCTGTCTGTCTGTCTGTCTGTCTGTCTGTCTGTCTGTATCTTGGCCGCGCATCACGCCGAAACTACTGAATGGATTCGAATGAAACTTGGTACGATTTGAGTTTATACTCCGAGGTAGGACATAGGATACTTTTTATCCCGAAATTCAGCACGGTTCCCGTAGGAAAGGGGAAGAAAGTTAAAACGTGTATTTAGCTATAATTCATTAACGCGTGGTTCGATTTTACTCATTCTTTTTTTGTTAGAAAGGTAGTACTTTAAGTATTGTTCCGTAAATATTTCAAGGTCATAGGTTTTTTAGTTCAGAAATGACAGACATTTATTGGGTTCAAATAACTTGGGACCTGGATCTTTGAAGGTACGGCTTATTTTAAACTGGTGTGCATTTAAATTTATGTTTATCGGTCTGTCTATTTGTTCCAACTAATCTCCGAAACGGCTGGATCGATTTTAATGGAACTTTCAATGGCTGATAGGTGATGTTATATGGAGTAACTTAGGCTACATTTAGTTTAGGTACATAAAAGAATTATGGGATCCGATCCGATCCTATATAAAACCTATAAACACGCGAACGAAGTCGCGGGGGTCAGCTAGTAATATATAATAGTATTTATATACCCATTGTAACTTCAAAAAAATGGTCACGCACAATGCGTTGGAAATCAACTTATCAACTTAAATAAATACTTACCTTAAACATTTCACATATATTATGATAATCCTTTACACCTTAAAGTTAATTTAAATGAATATCTTAGGAGTTACCGCAAATATACAGATATTTGGCGGGTCTCAAATCGGTGGCGGGACTCGCTTGATGCGACCACCCCTACTACCCGTGCGAAGCCAGAGCAGAGTGCTTAGTCTCAGTTCGGAGCGCTTCAAAACTTTATACATACTATTGATCTGCTTGGAGCGCTGGCTGTTTTCAAATGCTGAATGTATTGGCGAACTCAAACCTTAACTTAAGCAATTTTAGGTCCATTTTACTCTGTAGTCATTGTGATTCGTTCAATAGTATACTATAAAGTTTTGGAGCGCTCCAAACTGAGACTAAGCACTCTGGTCACTAGTAATGAAAAAAGACACCATCAAATCACATTAACGTACACAATTCGCTGTGCCGATGCCGGCGACCTTTTTTTCAATTAGCGTTGCGGCCAACCAAATGATTATTATTATTGGACATCTAAATAATTTTAGAATGTTAAAATTTTTTGATAAAATTTGTATTTTATAATTATTACTATTTTTTTTATCTATACTAATAAATAAAATTGAAGTGTCTGTCTGTAATATCGAAATAACTACCTCATATTAAGCTCATATGGTTATTTGAACGATACTATAACCGAATCACACGTTTTTAAAATTTTTGTCTGTCTGTCTGTCTGTCTGTCTGTCTGTCTGTCTGTCTGTCTGTCTGTTTGAACGGGCTAATCTTTGGAACGGCTGAACCGATTTTGACGGGACTTTCACATACAAGTAGAGAATTAACCAGGGAGTAACATAGGCTACTTTTTTAACCGACTTTCAAAAAAGGAGGAGTTGTGTTTTTCTACCTATGTACACCGATATCTCCGAGATTTCTAAACCGATTTGCGTAATTTTTTTTTTAATCGATAGAGAAACATTGCGACACTGTCCTACAAAAAAATTGGATTCCAACTCCTCAATCCTGATGCTGTAGGGGATCTGATTCCCAACACTAATGGGATTTAGGCACTGCCGGTTATTTAAATTGATATTGGGGATACCAATTAAAGACTTTATTGTTGAATGACCTTGAGTAGGTACATGTCCAACTCCTCAACCCTGATGCTGTAAGGAATTGCATTCCGAAATTGTAAGGATCCCACGGAATTTTTCCGTTTGTGGACGGGTTACTACTTACTACAGATAGGCTACTTTTTGTTCTGGAAAATCAAAGTTCCCACGAGATTTTTACAAACCACACGGGCGAAGCCGTGGGCATCATCTAGTAAAAAATAAAACTGAAATAGCTGTCGCGGTATAGTGCAAAATTATTATGGATTTAGGTAACTTCTTCGTAATTCCGCGGTAGGTACGTACCTACTGAGAGGACCATTAAAAAATTATATTATTCCATATTAATTCTCCCTTATAATATTCAATAATACTTATCAAATAATAATTACAATAATATGCATAGCTAAATTACTGGTTAATACACAGTTGTACTAAATTAAAAAAAGACATTTTAAAAAATAGCATTTATTTGTAAAAGCAACTGTTGAATTCGTGATTAATAAGTACGTCTAAGTTAATGAGTGTATTTACCTAACCTGCAGCTATACATGCAATTAAATATTCAAAAGCAATTTATAAAATCTTACCGATAGATAACTTCGCAGCCTAACTCTATAGATCTACGTCATCTATACTAATATAATAAAGCGGAAGAGTTTGTTTGTTTGAACGCGCTAATCTCAGGAACTACTGGACCGATTTCAAAAATTCTTTCACCGTTGGATATGTACGTGATCCTTGAGTGCTATAGGCTATATATGTACCACGGGCGAAGCCGGGGCGGACCGCTAGTACTAGATAAAGCAAAACAAAATCTCGCGTGAACTGACTATTTTATAGCATTATGAAATTGTAATAATCAAAGTATAAACAGCATGTCACCTATATAGAACAGGCTATTATTTACGTGTAATGCTAATATTGATCTGCGTTAGCTTTAACCAGCGGTTAAAGGTAAAGGATTGTCTGTTAATCGATACATCATTTATGATTCTATCGCTTTACAAAGGATGGTCACCTATCACTGCACCCTTATATTGGCAAAAGCTATTGTGATTGAACAAGTAATACAAAATAACTAAGGCGATTGAAATCATTGATTTGATTAGCTTAGACTAGCGGTTGGAAACGAAAAAGATTAATTGATAAAAGTGCCTATGTTCATCTAATAATTGATTCTATCGATTTACAAAGTATCATCACCTATCACTACACCCAACAAGTCAATTATTGTACAAGTAATATTTTTGTATTATGACGTCACAACTAAGCATGTAGGTACTCGCACGTACCTACAATCTATTGATTTGTGTTAGATATCTAACAAGCGGTTAGGAATTCAAAATATTAATCGATAAAAGAAGTGTCTTTTTCTATTCTTTGTTTTTTTTTTGTGGGACTTTTAGCTTTTGTCAGCATTAACAAACAGTAAGTTCATCAATTTAATATAACTACAATACAATTAACACATAGGAAAATTTGGCAGTGGGGACTGCTTAGAGGCTATATTATGTATTGCACATACTGCAAATATGTTTATCCAATAACTTATGGTTTATTATTATTTAAAAAAAATTACCTTTTGGATGCAAAGAAGAAGTGACGATAGTAAAAATGGGCGTTATAAAAAAATATAAAGTAAATATTTTTTATCTGTGAACGTAAATCGCTTTGTAACGCAGACGAAAAAATAAGTAGCAGAGTGATTAGTCTCAGTTTGGAGCGCTTCAAAACTTTATAGTATACTATTGATCGAATCACAAATGACTTCAGAGCAAAATGAACCCAAAGACTCTTATTTTAAAGTCGTAATTCAATTGTTCGAATAATTATTTTACAACATTTCTGCTTGGAGCACTGGCTGTTTTCGAATGCTGAATGTATTGGCGAACTGAAACCTTAATATAAAACCATTTAAGGCCCATTTTACTCTGAAGTCATTGTAATTTGATCAATAGTATACTATAAAGTTTTGGAGCGCTCCAAACTGAGACTAAGCACACAGATTTATGTCAGTATAGTATAAATATTACGAAATTCTGTTACACCACTAAATCTTACGGCCGTTTCATTCGACACGTATAGCATCCCTGTTTTTGTTTTATTCTAACGTTGGCGCGTTAACCATTATGAATAGCGAAAAGCGTCGAGTTTTTTGTCAGTGTGTCCGCGTTACTAGCGCATAAAAATAAACGCAAAATTACATTTTGTTATCACACTAGGCTGTTGCCCGCGGCTTCGTCAGCGTCGGTTTAAGTTTGGTAACTCTTTGACTATCCGGGATATAAAGTAACCTATGTCTAGGTCACAGAGTACCTACAGAGGGGAAGCTTCTACAAGCGGCCCGCTGTAGGTACACTCACACATATGCGCACAGTTTGTCACCAACTGTACCGGTTAGTGGAACGAGCGGACGTCCGTGAACCGTTGGTGAGTGTGTTTGTGTGACTATACCTACAGCGGGCCGCTTGTGGAAGCTTCCCCTCTGTAGATTTACTACTCGTGTGTCTAGGTGCCCAACCTGTATCCATGCAAAAATGTGACCCGTTCGTTACTCGGGTGCGTGATGCGGCGTGATCGAAAGACAATAAGCAAACAAAACTTCGCATAGGTAGTTATATAATATTAGTAGGGATAAAAAATGAGATTTCAGTTAATGTAACGCAAGTAAATATTAGAAAGTCAAACCTTGGTTATAAGTAGATTGAAGTACGTACCTATAACTAATGTAATGGCAAATCATATTATAATGATCTTTTATCCATAGAAGGAAATCCGGTAATTAGCGAAATTATATGCTAATATAAGATTATATTTTTAATCAGTAGGTAAGATATACTTACGTTATAACATTATTATTGGAATGGTTGGAATCTGATATTTGCTTTCTAAAATTGACCTTAATTTTTTGCCTGAATAATAAAATATTATAAATCATTAAAGAGGCATTGAAATTAATTTTTCCGTTCTCAAAATACTAGTGCTATGATACCTTTTAAAAAGGGAACCTTCGAGAACATAAGAATAATAATGTATTTATTGTACGAATCACTTTTATACAGGTCATGAACTCATGACTGTCTTCTCTGCGCTATGAAAACTGTGTTGCAGAGGATTGTTCCTTCTATGACAAATGCTTGTACATTTAGATCATGATACACTGTTGAGTCTCATCTGTATAGTTACTAATTAAGACAGTCTTATATCGGCTTATAATTTTTTTTCTTCTGTTGTTGTCCTTCTTTTGCTTTCTTCTGGGCATCTTATTGCACTTTGACAAATGCTTGTATATTTAGATCATGATAAACTGTCGAGTCTCATCTGTATAGTTACTAATTAAGACAGTCTTATATCGGCTTATATATTTTTTTTTCTTCTGCTGTTATACTTCTTTTGCTTTCTTCTGGGCATCTCATTGCACTTTGCGTGTAGACGTAACGTCATCTAAATCGTCGTCGTGCGTGTATATTGTATGAGGCGTTTTCGATAAAACGCGTGGATCGCGCCGCCCGTCTGCGCCGCGCCGGGGCCCATCCTCTGAAAATGGAGCGGCCGATAAAAAAGGTAACGAATTATAAAAAAGCGGAGGCACAATCGCGAGCGCGGATGTGTGGGCGGTGGGCGAAATGAAATGAAATAATGAAAAAAATGGGCAAAAAGCAGTACAAACATGCATTGTCCTGCCCACCCCCTTAATGAGTGGTGGCGCCCTCCCGCCCGCCGCGACGTGTGCGAAGTGCCTGATTATCACCTGATTCCATCTGCCCATATCATATTTTTTGGGCTTTTGTTTTAAGAGATGTAACGGACTATACAGCCACCTACCAGTAAGTGTACAAGCCGTGAAATCAGATCTTCATTACTAGTCTGTAACTACTCTGTAGTCTCGAAAATGTTGTTAACTTTCTAATTTTTTAACTTTTTGGGGAAAAAACACTTTATCACAATATTATGATTCATTATACTATTTTCGGTTTGTTTCAACGATTCACACCCAACCCATTTTGGGAAGTTTAAATATTGAAATGTGAATAAAAGAGAAAGATTATAAAAACATTATGTATTTATCTTTCTAATTATATATCTTTTTAGCTGTGGTTATTTCATGAAAAGCTTGATTTGATGCTCATTCCAAACTGTACCGAGTTAAGAATGCCGGCTGCATTTCCCGACCGAGTGCCGAATTTCAAGTCTCAACCTAATTTATTGGAATAACAAAAATAGTTGCCAACATTATATTAACCAAATTCGAGGTTTCTTTGAATCCCATGAGATTAAAGAAATTAGTAAAACTGTAAAGAAGGTAAGTTGATACAAGACTTTTAAATACTACCTAAATAATAAAACGACGAAAAAGTTTTTGCAAACGTTTTTATAAGCTAAGTAAGTATCTACTTCAATTGATTTTTGTAACGCCAATAACTTTAAGAACTATCCAAAGGAATATAGATACCATTGTCCACTTAAAAGTAAAAAAAGCTCAAAAAGTTAGTGGCACTAAATTAAATATAACTAAAGTGGCACTGAACTATAAGAAAAAGTCGTCATTCGTCGCGGTCAACTACTTTGTTGTGTGTAGAGCTTTTTCTTAGACTATGGAGTAAACGCGTCACAGCGATGTCAAACGCCGCGTTGCGGACTGCGGTGTCTCTGCGTTGCTTCTGCGGCGCCGCTGCGGCCTAAATATAAATCTGTGGTATGTCACACGGTGCGCTGCCACACCGCGACGCGTTGTGGAGTCGGTGCGTTGTGTCTGCAGCGCTGAGGCGTCTTACATACAAAAGTCCGAAGTATGCCACACGGTACGATGGCAAAATATATCACATCGCGTCACATTATAATTGCCAATTGCGACTTGTCACTATCATAATGTAACTTGTCACTTGTCATATTATAATCCAACAAAATCACCACTTACGACGCTGCAGCGAGCCGTGTGGTATAGGTAGTTCCGCAGAACTATATCGACGCCCAAAAGCTCAAATAACTTTCCAAAGAAGGCACAACCATACCGGTTGGCAAAGTTGGCGTCACAAAGGTTAACTCAGCCTTAGAATCGCGTTTGAAAAGGTTCACGATTAAGGTTTATTCCGCGTTGTTGGCTCACGATCACCCAACGAATTAGGCATCAAAAACAGCGGCCGAAATTAATTTGTTTATGCGAAACAAAGGTGGGCACTGGCTGCATGCACCCATGCTTCGCCCACCTCCCGAAAAAAAAAGAAAAAAATACGAAAAAAGGGGGGTCGCCGGGGTGGGTGCCCACACCCACCCCGCGGCGCGATCGGCATCGGACTTCTTTTTTTAATCGCGTCGCATTCAGAATGGTCGTTTTTGGTAAGCACACACTGCGCATTGCCTATTTTCCAATTTAGATTGCTTTGTATTACCGTCTGAGCGATGTGCAATAGTTTTTGACACGTGAACGCAGGAAATTAAATTCTGTGTAAAAATCATAAAAAAAACAACAATTTTTTTTTTCACGAGTCAACTTTTCGAAAGCCCCCGAGCCGGTGAGAGTCCTCGATCTTGCTTAAATTCGTTATTCCGTTCTTTTGCGTGAAATCAGAATTTTGTTTCCTGTCGACGAAAACAATAGTTGTGCATGATTTTTTTAATCGCTTCTATGTTGCATGCGATTGTTAGATAGTTTTTGCAATATAACTAATTCTATTTTTCTAAAAACCATTGTTTGTTAGAGTATAAGTATCTAAATTTGACTCTATTTTAATTAACTGTACAAGTTTTCTATTCTCTGCCTGTCATGTTTCTAGGCACTCTGCATAGCGATATCGACTCGGGAAACATACAGACAATCGAATACGCTAACAATATTTCTCTTTTATAAGTACGTAGTGTAAAAAAAAAAAGGCAAAACACGTTTACCACATGTATTCACTTAAAAATTCTAAACTTTTTAATGGATTTTAATTTTTTATAACATTTCATACAGTAGGTAGATATGTAGATTTATATTCACACTAGATTCGTGAATTTCGGTTTTTCACAAATCCCTAGGGAATCGTGGATTTCCGGTTCTCGTTCCCGCTCCTTTTTCCAACCTTTATACTAGATATAGTAATCTGCCTATAGCTGTAGCTATAGATTTCGGTTTTTTCAAAATCCCGTGGGAATTGTGGATTTTTTCAGGATAAAATGTGTTATCCAGGGTATAATCTATCTCCATTGTAAATTTCAGCCAAATCCACCTAGTAGTTTCTGCGTGATTGAGTAACAAACATCCAAACATCCATACTTTCACATTTATAATATTAGTTTATATCCATATTTAAACGGGAACCAAGAACGAGTCAAGCTAGTTTTTTCAATAAGAAATATTAATAATTCTCCCGCACATTTCGTTTCTATATTTATGCCTAAGTAGGTACCATTACTTTAATTAATATAATTAGCGTTTACCAAAACGACACTGCGCTATCTCTACCCACGTTAGAAGGTAAGTTAGCTTTCTAAACCGCAAGTCTTTCGCGAGTGTTTCGTTATTCAAATAATGAACAGGCGTGTTACGTAGAGCAATAACTCAAGTATCAAAATTCCTGATAATTAGCCGGCTAAGGGCAATAAATATCACCAAGACGATTATTAACCGGCGACGGCTAATCACAAGAAGCTTAGTGGGACTACGTGAATTTGAGACTTGAGACGATAGTAACTCATGACGTCACGATACTTTTATCATCATCTGTAGTGTGACTTAATTTAATAATAATAGATGCATAAAAGTTAGCTTTCAATATAGTAGTATTTTTTTTTCTATGGAAAACCTAACCTAACGTATTACCTAAAATGTAGCACTACATTAACGAACTTTTGTTTCTTATTTAAAGTATATTTATTTTAAAGCCACACTTAAATCTTATTCTCTTATACGTAGACGAATTACTCAAGTATCAAAATGCCTGAATATTAGCCCGCTAAAGGCTATAAATATTGCAAAGACGATATTAACCGACGCCGGCTAATCATAGGAGTTTAGTGTAGGTAACTACGTAAATTTGAGACTTGAGCAAATGTATGACTTGGTGTTGATATTTGTACTAGAATTATCATTCAATACAAGGAATTAGTTTTATTTACTCTTTACTGCGTATAAGTATCTATTTCTACGTTTTTATGTAAAAAGCTTAATGAATTAAAAGTTATTCAGCAAAGTATAATCAGACTTGATGGCGCTAATGTTGATCTAAATCTACTGAATGGCACTAAAAATACAACTTTTACTGTGCAGGTTTGTACATCCTTGCATAAAAAGCTAAGAACAAATCTGTATTTACTATAACGTAGTCGGAAAGACAATTTACTGACAACTTTATGTTCAAGTTCAAGCTTCAGGAAAGTCAGCAATTATTTTCCTCAAAAAGCAATACTTACAACATTGTAACAATATAGTTATTATTTCAAGCTGAATGCAAAGCAGATTGCTTCCATGCGTCATTGTCATTAAGAAAAAAAACAAGTATAAAGTTCGTAAACTAAAACCCGACTACAAAAGCGAAACCCGTAATCGCGGGGCAAGCAGCTATTGGCGCCATCTGTTATGTCTATCCGAAACTAAATAATAATAAACTTTTGCCGCTCGCACGTCGCTTCTCGATTTTTTCGTATATAAAATGTAGCGTATGTCACCCGGACCATAACAAAGAATTAATTGACACCTCATTCATCAAAATCGGCCGAGTAGTTTAAGCGCTACGGTGGTACACACAGAACCTCATACTAAAATCGGCCACATACATACATAATATATACATACATACATACATACACTGCTAAAATCATTACCCTTCCTTTTGGCTTTGCCGTAGTTGGGTAAAAAAGAACTGCTGAACGCGAAACGCCGAAGCTTTCGTGGTAGAACTGTCCAAAGTGCCTCGAGCTACGCTGGTTTTCTGCACCCTCCTATATAATTAAAATGCACACCGGTGTAATTAGAGAGGCACAAAGAAATCATTCCGAAAGGAAAGAGATAATATCACTTAGAGCAAGTAGCATTCAATACAAATGACCTGTGGAACCAGGCCTGTAATGAGCGTGGAATTACGTAATAATTCAACAACCTTTCGACATCGGTCGCCTAGTGCCTACAATTCATTAGTGAAATATAATTTTATAGTTGGGGATATTTTAATGTTTCTCTACTAAGTACTACTTTGGTAGATAACTTTTTTACAACTGTTTTGCCCTTTTTACAGGTAATTATTATAGGTAATATGACAGATAATATTATAATGAATTGCTAAATTGGTTCTTCTTGTGAAAAGGTGCATAGTAATATTACAACATAATTTGCGAACCCAAAGTAGGCTCACAAAATTTTACAGAAGGGTAGTGACTCATGAGAGACATTTTATCCCGAAAAAGCTCCCACCATTACGTAATTCGGTGAAAGGAGTCATAGGCGAATACGGTGCAGGTAAACTTTTAGATAGATATTTTGGGGTCTCAAGGTGCTGGAATGGACACCTGGTACCGGAAAACCTAGTATCGAAGTACCTCCTTGTACATATTCATCAGCTTTTGGGTAACGAAGCTCTAAACGAACTTTATTTGAAAAATATACATTTTCTAAATGACAAACTAAAGTCTTGGAAGAGCATAATTCCCGTGGACTCGGAGTGCAATCTCGGGGCCATTTAAAAAGCAGGCGATAGTGAACGGACAGTAACCGTATCCCGGTAATGATGTAATTAGGTTGATTAATGAGGCGCATTTATATAGCGGCAAGTACACTCGCCAGCCCGGCTCGGCTATTTGATGCCGGCCTCCCGCTGTAATCTGTCAAGCGAACTTCTGACGGTTATTGTATCACTTCTTAGAAGATTTCAGAGGCCTAATGTTGTCTCTGCTAGAGTTCTTCTCTTAAGGTGTTACGTTTTCCATACTAACTTCATGTTACCATTCAAAAGCGAATGGATTATATATTTACACTGAAATTACATCGCACAGCCTTAATATAATTTTTAATTTGCGCGAAATTATATTTACATAAAGAAAACATTACATAGACACCTTAATTATTATAATAGCCATCTATTAAACGCTGTTTTGCCTAGCTGACCGAGATGGCTTTACTTCACCTTTAGCTGTTTATGAAATGTTTTCTTTATGTACATAAAATTTTCCGCAAATTAAACATTAAATTAAGGCTGTGCGATGTAATTTCAGTGTAAATAGGTATATAATCCATTCGTTATTAAATGGTAATAATAAATTAGTATGAATAACGTACCACCTTAATAGAGGAGCATGGAGATTTTTTCATAATGTTTCGCCCATGTTGCGGCCGATCCACCATTGTCAAATCTTCACTTAAAAAGGGTACATATTATACAAACACACGCACAAAAAGATATCCTAATGACATGTTACCAAATACTTCGCTAGGCGGCATGCCTTGCCGGTAGAGTGGTAACTAGACACGACCGAAATTTCCCACCAGTCAAGACTGGAGACAATTTAGCAATTCGAAATTTCATTTCACATTGCCAAGAATTATTGTCATTTAAATAACAATAATCATAATATAGTGAGGATTGCATAAAATTATTTTAGAATCTGTTCAAGATCTTAAAGTTATAATAATTATTAATTATTTAAAAGTAGTTGTAGGAGAAGTATAGAATATATTTATATGATTCTAACACGAATTATTTTAGGAAGTAGACACTTAATATTCTATTTACGGCGAGTAGTTTCAAATAATTGGCTACTTAAAGTAATTTTTCCGCATTCCTAAGCCTGTCCCGTATCGGGGCCGCTTAATTGGACCGCCATGATTTATTATCGTTAATTTTATGATAATGAGCCTATGAATAATTTGCACAACGGCTATTCTGCAAGCCTTTGATATACGAGCTCGGGCCAGTATACCCAGTACCCAGCAGCGTAGGTTTCTTCCCCACTCCTGCTTGTGTGTTATTCTATTAAATATACGTTACCATAAGTTACGGTAATTGTAACATAGGTATTATGTAAGCTTTTTAGGGTTGCTGATTCTTTGATTGCTTCTTTTTAACCCCCAACGCAAAAACGACGGGGTGTTATAAGTTTGACGTGTCTGTGTGTGTGTGTCTGTCTGTTCCCCTGTGTCGCTCAAACGGGTGGACCGATTTGAATGCGGTTTTTTTGTTTGAAAGGAGAATTAGTCGAGAGTATTGTTAGCTATGTTTGATGAAAATCGGTCCAAGATGGCCGCCGCTACAAAATGGCGGATTACATATTTTTTCACAACGCCCTTAATAAGGGTATCAAATGAATGGGCTTGACTAGTAGAATAGCACTATGCAAATCCAAGATGGCTGCCGCCACAAAATGGCGAATGTCGGGGGTTTTTTAAATTTTTAATTTATACTTGTTGCGATTTTTCTTCTACTCCATACTAATATTATGTATTATAATTATGCGAAAGAATTATATTCGGTCCACAACTCAACCGCTAAATGGATTTTAATGAAATTTGGCACAAGGATACTTGCCATTCTGGAGACAGACACGGGATTGTTTTTATCCTGAAAACCAACAACACTTTCTGGTAGCCTTTCCAACACTGTCGACAATGCTGCGAGAGAGCTTTGTCACACTGATTGCAGTGCTTGGAATTCCACGCGGAAGAAGTCGTGGACAAAAACCAGTTTGAGATAATAATTTTTGTCAAAATAAGTTGTTTATTTTTTTAATGTAATATTTTCGAACTAAATAATAAATTAATAACGATCACGTTATTTTACAGCCGCCGCACACTGGACACACACACATACACACACACACACACACGCACACGCACACGCACACACACACATACATACAAACACACACACACAGACACGTCAAACTTATGACACCCCGTCGTTTTTGCCTCGGGGGTTAAAAAATGCGGTATTTCAATCATGACTATGAAAATAATATCCATCATAGAAACAGATTTCGGGTAATAGGTGGGAAATAGTTATCACATATTTTTATTTTCCGATCAAAATAAAATATCATGGCTGTTTTTATGAATACAATGATGTTTTAAATCCGAAATATTATCCCAAGGGAGGTAGAATGGTTTGCAGAATAGCTTTCTATCAATGGTTACTAATACCTAAATAATAAAACAATGAATGGATGAAATTGATTCCGCTTTCAGCCGAGCTAAAGCGAACTGTTTTGTTTGTGTATTTTATAAGGAAAATAGGTATTTTTACTAAGCATACTGTATGATAAAAGGTGTAACTTTCTCTCTAATCTATAAAAAAATAAAATAAAAAAAGTAAAATATTAATAACCCACGTGTAGGGTTAACTGCCTCGTTAGTCTAGTGGTTAGCATAGTCTATGTTTTAAGTCAGGGCATAATCTATCACTATTCAAAATTTCAGCCAAATCGGTTCAGTAATTGCGGCGTGATTGAGTAACAAACATCCAAACATCCAAACATCCACACTTTCATAACTATAATATTAGTAGGATTAGTACGATCTTAGGCCCACCTGCGGGACGCCGGGATTTAGTCACAACATAATGACTGACTTTGAAGTTTCAAAGAATACTAACTAACCATTAATACGAAGAGGAGTGACACTCACACTCTTCAAAAATCGTCGCCCGCTGTCACCCGAATCGTAGAAGTACGCCTAGTAGTGTAACGTAAAACACTGTCCCTTTCCCGCTTGATTTACGTGTATCGTCGCCTTTGTCAGTAGAAGTTCGCTTGTATGAAGTGTCGGGGGTATGTTAAGCTACTCTCCGAGGTACGTAAACGCACTACCTAAGTACCACTAACTTCTAAATAAAGCATACATAAACCTAATTGTACCTACTACAAAATGATTAAGCACACCCACTATGGGTACACTTAATCTGATATGATTATCCTATACTCCTTGTACCTATGTATAGAACAGGAGCCGGTTGTAATAAGTTGGCCGTAATTTATGTTACACGCAATTAAAGTAAGATTGTCGGCCTCCGTCGCTTGTAGGCCAGGAGCTGCATTGTTGTTTTGTTGTGAGAAAATTGCCTTACATTTTATTATGATATACTGCTGTTGTGGGGTGGTATATCAATTTGGTTTATATTATTATTTTTAATCAACAATTATGTTTCATCGTCGCCATTGTTCGTCAAAGTTGATAGATGTCCACTGTTGGACATAGGTGTCTTGCAAAGATTAATTATCAAAGTCCTCGATCATGTACCGCAGGCACTCCCAGCAATATAGACATTGGTGTCCACTTCCATCTGCAATGTTCTTTCAAAACTAGGATAAGGTATTTTTAAAGGGCAGATAAAAGCTGTCAAAGATAGGCAATGTCTCTTTTGGTGAAGATGAAGAAGGGTAGAAGCAGGAGCTTAGTAAGTACCATAAGTCATAACCCGTATGAGTACTTAGTGTTTTTTATTTTTTATATTTTGAACACCTAACATGGATAGAAAAGTCTTATGAAAGTTTTTTGAATCTATTTAGTACTTTTAGATCGTTTCATAAAAAATCTATGACTTGTGCTATTACTCTGAGAATTATGATCCCAATTATAGTGTAGATATTCACTAAATTAACTAGTAAAGCACTAAATAATTTCACTGCAAAAGCTTTCATGTTAATAAGCCGACACTAGACTTGGACAGTACCTAACCTACAAGTAGTATAACAGTAATGATAAGAAATGAGGTACCGCTAAAAGCCCCTATTATGTATTTTGTCTTAATTTATCTACCGGTCCAGTGCAGTCGAGTTACAGTCTCTACACACGACACGGACTTTCAATTCCAACCTTCCCTCCGACATGACAGCCCAACCCAACTATGTAGTTGTTGAGACTTCCTTGTTTCGCCAGCGTTATCGAAGACGCGCTGTGATACTTGTTTCTCTCTTCAACACGTGTCTCGTCTGCTCTTTCGTTGTCCGCATTTCTGAGGGTTATTACCTGTTTTCATTAATCACATAATGATAGGGGTTTATTTGTGCTAGGTTTCCAGATCCTTTCGCATACGAATTAGCTAAATAGAGTGCGGGGTTTATTTTGTATAATGATTATTACCAGATGTAAAGGATAACTGGGACTGATAGCTTAAAGTGCTCTTCGAGACGCGGAGGAAACAAAAAGGCCAAATTTGGTCCTCCATATGGACTTTGGCCAACATTACTAAATGCAATAGACTAAAATATGGACTGTTACAAATAGGTAGGCCATATATCCCCCACGTGAAACTTGTATCATAATTATGTAGAATAGCATTGGTTGAGACGACCAGATTGGATAAGTTGGAACCAAAAGTTGGATTAGTGTGTAGAGTATTTTCAAACGGTGAGCTTGAAACTTAACGCTAGTGCAAAATAATCAGTAATGCCATTATTATTAAATTCATATTTGAATATCGTAAAATCGACCCACGCTCCTTTACTATAATCGGCGATACGAGGTTTCCTGTCACAAATGAGATAAAATGTATCTGCTGCAGGTATATTCAATTATCAGTGCTTTTGAAAATGTCCTAGTCATTTTGCAAGGCACACTATATTCTCTTATAATATTTTTCAGGTTATCTACTATTATTTTATTACTAGGTAAATTATTTTGTAACTAAACTTAAACTCCCTAGATAAATATAAGCTACTACGTAACGTAAACAATATGTAGCTTTGATTTTCACAAGACGTCAATGTTTTCCCTATGGAGTTATCTGACGACAAACCAGTGTTTCTATGAGTTTGATAAAAAAAATTGGTTGTCTGTAAAGTCCGTAAATTTTACGTGATAACGTAATAAGAAAACATGTATGAAGCCGAACGCTTAGGCCGATCGTGCCTCTCTATCGCTTGTTCAGCGCTCTCGCTTGCATACTCCGCTCAGGCGGAACGTGACATGCTTTTTCGTGAAAACGTTCACACGTCAAAAATTCACGATAATTTGAAATAATATAAAAATCAATGCCACTTTTCGTTGTAATTTTATAACGTAAGAACGGGCTTACCTATCCAAACCAAATGTTTAGGCTTTGTTCGGACTATTTAGTAGATGGTTTAAGTGAAGTTTGCACAAAATCGGTCTATCGGTTCTTCATTTATCACATTTTTTAAACCCACGCGGACGAAGTCGCGGGCATCAGCTAGTTTGAAATAAAAATCAATCTCATACATCTTCCAAGCACTTGTTAAAGTTTATTAGAATAGAAATCTTATTTAGCTATTCTATCAAAAATATTTTTGAAATCAGTATGTTCGTATAATTTTCTAGGAAAAAATCGGAGTTTGTTTCAGAAACACAATCTAGATCTATCACATACAGATCAGTGATCCCCAATCTTACCGTAACATACCCGCAGAGATTGTTTCGCAACATAGGAGCACGTAATGAAGCAAGTCGTGTGATGACGTCATAATTCGCGACAAGTGAATTGAGAAGCGGTTACCACTTACCAGTGGCACGCCGCTTCATGTCCATACATTTCTTATCGAAATTTTAATTACCGTCCGAATTTGGCTTGATCTCGGTAAAAATGTTAAAAGGTTCACGCGGCATCGAATAGGAAACTAAAAGTGCTTTTGCACTGAATCTTTTTACCCGATTACGGCAACGCCAAAAGGAAGGGTTATGATTTTAGCAGTCTATGTATGTATGTAAGGATGTTTGTATCCGATTTTTGTATGAGATTCTGTGTGTAACGTAGCGCCTAAACTACGGGACCGATTTTGATGAATGAGGTGTCAATTGATTCGTTGTTATGATCCGGGTGACATAGGCTACATTTTATTTACGAAAAAGTCGAGCAGTGACCTTCGCTAGGCTTTTTAGATTATTAAATAAGTTTCGAATAGACATAACAGATGTCTGCTTGCTTGTCCCGCGCTTTCTGCACACTAAATTATTATTTTATATTAAATTAACTTATTAACCTTAGTCGGGTTTGAGTTTACTTTTTTGAGGTACTTTTTATAATTGTACTTAAACGAGGGGCGTTTTAAGCCACAATGTTATAGAGGAGAGTGGGCTGAAACTGGATACAGGGTGAAAGCATATACCTAGCTCTTCTTTCAGCGTTTCTGATAAGTCCGTCTGTGTACTGGAATACCTACTATTATTATTTATTGCTAGGTATATTATTTTGTAACTAAACCAGGCCAGGCGCACTCCAGATTGTAGGTATGTCGCTACAAGTACCTAGCGCGCTCCGGTTGGTAGGGCCCATTCAACTGACTGCGTAACAGTAAACACAGGTTTAGGATTTTCAGGTGTTTCTGAGTATGTGTGTTCATGTAAGATTCTTTGTACCTTAGAAGCATCTTTTAATCAATAAGGTTTCTATCGATTCTTCTAAACAGTGCCATAGTTATAGGTCAGGTTTTTTTAGACTGTCGACGAGAAAAAAGTTGCGTATTATAATATTGATATACTTGTTCTCAATAAGCTGAAGTCAATTATTATCAAAGACTTGCAAATGGCGCGGACGGTAGCCCCGAAGTAATTTTTCATGTGTCTTTGTAAAAACTTAAAACACAAGCTAGTAAGTATTATTTAGATTGCATGTAAAGAGACCAGTTCTAATTTGTGTTAGGCTATTTAGAAAGTAGCTAGTATAAATACAAGGCCTAATTACGTCGTACTACATTCAGAACCTAAAATTACATTGAATTAAATCAGTAGGTAGGTGCTCTAATATCTCTACTTTGATATAATATATATTCCAATATTTTACCAGCCACACTTCGTTCTCTAAACTTGAGAAATTGATCAGGAAAATTTAGGAATAATTAATTCTTTTGTGTTCAATCTCTAAACTTAACTAAAATTACGAGTCTAAAAATGTGCTATTCTGCTCGTAATGTTCGCTGTAGAAAAGGATAGCATTTTTAGAGCTGTCAATATAGTTCAGTTTAGAGATTATTTATAGCAGAATTAGTACTACTATCTATCTATCTATCTATACATATAATAAAATCTTAGACTTGCCGTATATGTAAATTGAAGATTTTTGCACAATAATAACTGGGGGGTGTTAGGGATAAGTAATAGAACGTAAATAAGCTATTTTTGAAATTTTTTACTGTTTGTCTGTTTGTCTGTATGTTTGTGCGCGCATCACGCAAAAACTACTGAATGGATTGAAACAAAACTTGGTACGATTTAAGTTCATACTACGGAGTAACATATAGGATACTTTTTATCCCGAAATTCAGCACGGTTCTCTTGGGAGAGGGGATGAAAGTTAAAATGTGTACTTAGCTGTAATTCATTAACGCATGGTCCGATTTCATTCATTATTTTTTTGTTAGAAAGGGGATACTTTAAAGATTACCGACTTATCTCTGAAAAGCTGGATCGATTTTGATGGGACTTTCTCTGGCGGATGTTTACATTTTGATCTACCTAAACATCCGCCAGTGAAATTTTAACAGTTTTTAGCAAGGTTGAGCTCAAAGGAGCTTAGAAAAAACAACGATTCCCACGGGATTTTCAAAAACCAATATCCACGCGAACGAAGTCGCGGGTTTCCGCTTGTTGTATAATAATTCGCATTCCGTTCGTTGGTCAAAAGCTTTACGTACAAACTTTCTCATTTCAATTTATTATTTATGATCTACACTATCATTGATATTCATTAGTTCTCTTTTGTTATGCATTTCTTTAGTGCAAGAGCACACTAGCGACATATCGCCCGACAAAAAGTTTTATTACACTAAGCCTTGATATCTATTATTGAAAGTACCTATTCAGTTTCACGTAAGTTTTTATTTTGTTGTTGATGATGATTTATGATGTTAAAATATTATGTAAACTAAAGTCGTTAGGAGTGTTTCGTTTTATGTTTTGAGTTTTAACCTACGTTACTACGATCATATTTTTATTTTATTGCTAGAATTAGTGAGATAGGTAAGTAGGATGTTAAGTTGTTTAATATGTTTGATTAATAAAGATATTTTAAAAACAAATCGCGATTTTAACGGTTAGCTGAGATACCCTAAAATAAGAAGATTAAGGATGGCGTAAGGCGTTGGAAGGCGTTGGAAGTAAATGTCAGTGTTTTTGTATGGACGGTGATTCCATAAAAAAGTTACCATCTGCAAATTGCCGTAGACCAGACCCCCTATTTCTTAACTCAGTGGCTATTAAAAAATGAAAGTCATGGAGCTTATTTGACATATATTTTTTATCCATTGAAGGTTTGCTGTGAAATGTTATTTTTATTTCATTTATTTCATTAAAACAACAATGTATATCGAACTAATTCAATGGCTTTCATTTAGTGATATAATCACTAAGTTAGAGAATAACTCTCCAGGTGTGCCAGGCTTGCCCGTTTGCTCAGACCCTAATTAGATATTTTTATCGCAACAACAGAACGAGGCCTAAAATGATCCGTGCGCATAGGTTCTTTGGTACTGCAGTGGGTACAGTGTCCAATCTCGATCCTAATCAATATGCAAAGCAATTGCGTGCGCCTCCGTCGGTGTTAGTTTTTTATTTAATTCACTTTGTTACTTTTCGTTTTTTGATACGTATTTTAATGAGATTAGAGTTTTCAATTTGTGGGTGTTTTGCAGGGTTTATGAAATTATATTGGACGTGGGTATTTAATACCCAGACCCTATATTTTAGACTAGCGGTCTGCCCCGGCTTCGCCCGTGGTACATATTTATATATATTATATAATTATACCTATCTATAGCACTCCTACACTAGATTACGTACATATCCAACGGTGAAAGAATTTTAGAAATCAGTCCAGTAGTTCCTGAGATTAGCGCGTTCAAACAAACAAACTCTTCCGATTTATTATATTAGTATAGATATAGAGATACAGAGATAGTCAGGTCTCGAGACCCTTTCCAATAAAACACTGTAAAGCCTAGCCCGCACTGCAAAATTTAATCACGCACTTTATTTGCCATATTTTTTCAAGAATATTAAATCGCAAGTGTGGAAAGCTTCATACATTTTCATATGTCAAAGAATTTTAAGAAACAAAATCGCGCGAATTAATTTCGCAGTGCGGGTTAGGTCTTAGTCATAATAATAATCCAAATATTGGTGGATAGTAGATACTAATTATGTTCGTACAATATTTCTAAACTACTAAATTAAGTCTAAAATTAATATGTCTAATTTTCTCTTGTGGAAAAGGATAGTGTTACATTTACAGCTGTCAACTTTATTCAGAGTTTGTGTACCAACTACAACAGAATTGGTACCTACAACCGTCTTCAATACATCACTATTCTATCGTATCTACAGATTAGGTGATTATGGTGTGACTTTCTGTGGCTACTTTATTCTATTTATGTACTTTACAATTATCAAGGATTGTTAATTTAATACCCTGTTATATTTTTAACCCCCGACGCAAAAACGACGGGGTGTTATAAGTTTGACGTGTCTGTGTGTGTGTGTGTGTGTGTGTGTGTGTGTGTGTGTGTGTGTGTGTGTGTGTGTGTGTGTCTGTCTGTTCCCCTGTGGCGCTCAAACGGGTGGACCGATTTGAATGCGGTTTTTTTTGTTTGAAAGGTGAATTAGTCGAGAGTGTTCTTAGCTATGTTTGATGAAAATCGGTCCAATATGGCCGCCGCTACAAAATGGCGGATGATATATTTTTTCACAACTCCCTTGATATGGGTATCAAATGAAAGGGCTTGACTAGTAGAATAGCACTATTGCAAATTCAAGATGGCCGCCGCCACTAAATGGCGAATGTCGGGGGTTTTTTAAATTTTCAATTTACACTTGTACATACTAGACTTAAATACAATATTCGATAATTAAATAAACGTTTATCAAGAGCCCTAGAAAATTGATATCGGATCGGATCGTATCACTGAAAAATATAACTATCCATTTTTCAATAAATCATAACAAGTAGCAATCCATCATATTAAAAAATCTATAATTAAATAAACCTTAATCAAGAGCCCTGTAGAATGAAAATCCGGAGAATTGCCGAAAATATACACAAATAAAACCTTTCCAATTTCGAATAAATCACAACAAGTACCTGCCTATTAGGTACTCCTCATTTTTCTTTTTCATTTTCATATTCATCAGTACATATGTATAAAAACGTATGTTATTGTCAAAAACTTACCGAACCTTTCACTCGATCATCCCAACTACTTACGTCATACGTGTAAGTAAATATGTCTCTATACACGTGGTGAAATCTTGTTTTTTTATTCAAGTACAAGTTAGCCCTTGACTGAGATCTCACCTGATGGTAAGTGATGATGCAGTCTAAGATGGAAGCGGGCTAACTTGGAAGAGGTATGCATACCTATCCCTGATCGGTTTCTACACGGCATCGTACCGGAACGCTAAATCGCTTGGCGGCACGGCTTTGCCGGTGACCAGCCACGGCTGAAGCATCCCACCAGAGTAGACCAGAGACAATTTAGAAATTATAAAATCCAAAAAGTTTCCAAAAATTCAGCAGGGAATCGAACCCGGAACCTCCCACTTATAAGAACAAAGCGCTCACCACTGCGCCAGGGAGGTCGTCAAAAGCGGCTTGTGCCGCTTGTATCCAGCGGTTTTCTGTGACTTCCATGTCGTCATTCCATTCAGTGGGGGGTGTTCAACACAGAGCTTCAGTGCGAGGTCGCCATTCCAGCAGCTTGGGACCCCAACGTCCATCGGTTCTTCGAACTATGTTCCCTCTCCATTGCCACTTCTGTTTCGTAACCCATTGAGCTATGTCGGTAACTTTGGTTCTTCGACAGATCTCCTCCTTTTTGATTTAACCATACAGAGAAACTCCGAGCTTTCTCTCCTTCGCTCGCTCAGTGACTCTGAGATTTCTTATAAGGCCCATAGTTAGCGACAGACAGACAGACAGACGTTGCCAGAGAACATTTTGTCTCTCAATAAGTTCAAAGGTTTTATTAAACGCAAATTAATAATTGAAAAGTCTTACTATTGCTTAAGATATTTTTAATGACAAAAATCCATGGACATAGATTGCTCTAAAAGCCAACAGTTCAAATCATTTTTATGGCCACTACACCATATTGTAAGATGGTGATAATAAAAAAAAACCCGGCTGAGTTTATTGTGGGCTCTTCTCAGACCAGGGCGCGGTTGGAACCCTCGTAGTTTTAGTTTTAAGTTTTCGTAAGTAATTATCACCATTGCTTGTTCCTAAATTGACGTTCAAAAAGTGTACAGTGCACCAATTTTGAATAAAGTTTATTTGATTTGATTTGATTCGACCATGTCTCGGAGCCGTATGTCATCACTGGCAACACGCACTGTTGGAAGAATTTCATCTTAAATAATCGTGAACACAATTTTAAACGGAGTTCATACATTTAACCGAATATTTTCTTAAAAGATAATTTCTGCTTAATTAACCGAAACTAAGGCCGATTGTGCGCGCGGAACCGGTTTTTTGTTAATTAAAATATAATTTACAACTTCGCCCGATCGGCGAGCAAACGCACTTGAATACATAATTTATTAACATTAAATACATTCTTAACTTTAATTATTTATCGCAAGGAGATAAGTTTCTTAATCAACCGTTTATTAGGGAACTGTAGGTAATGTAGTTAGGTACCTACTTGACAATTTTTAATTACTTCGTGCCGTTCGTGGACAATTCAGGTTTTAGTGGAGAAATGACAAGTATGAATTTATAATAAAAAGTAAAAGAAAATCACTGTAGGATGAAACCCATTGGAAAAGGAGGAGAATATTATACAAGTATAAATTAAAAATTTAAAAACCCCCGACATTCGCCATTTTGTGGCGGCGGCCAACTTGAATTTGCATTGCTATTCTACTAGTCAAGCCCTTTCATTTGATACCCATATTGAGGAGGTTGTGAAAAAATATGTTATCCGCCATTCTGTGGTGGCGGTCATCTTGGACCGATTTTCATCAAACATAGCATAACACTCCCGACAAATTCACTTTCAGAAAAACCGCAATCAAATCTCCGTTTGAGCGCTACGGGGGAACAGACTGACACACACACGACAGACTCGTCAAACTTATAACACCCCGTCGTTTTTGCGTCGGGGGTTAAAAAAGGCCTTTTATTACCCGCATCTGCGCGTCCGCGATGCAGAGGAGTAGGTACAATGTTCATCACTAGCCATTTTTTTTGAAAGAAAGAAAGTAAAAGAAAACCAATAAAAGAAGAATTTTTTATATTCTCTGTGTTTTTGTTAATAATTAGTATTAAAAAGAGAATCGGAAACCCACTCACGTGAATTTCAACAAAATCTTTGTCAAGTAGATATGAATCCTTAATACATTTTATCTTATTTTCCGTACGAGTAGGTAACATCACAGTAATTACCGAAATCAAAAGGAACTCTTAAAAAATACGAAATATTTTTACAATTTGGGAGTCAGGAATCTTATCGTCACTCAAAATAATATGAGACAAAATTGGTACATTTTTATATGAAAAGACAAAAGAAAAGAAATACCTACCTACCTATAGACGAATATTTTTCACGTAACACTCCCCGAGGCTTAATAATGTGGGTAAACAAAAGTAATAAACCCCAGCCATACCAATCAAGGAATCCTGATACTTAACCAATTATTCTTTTTCTCTGCCCCTGCACTTAAGCCCGTCACACACGCGCGATTGTAGCGCGGCGTGACGCCATCACCAGCGTGTTGAACGCGTATTCGACACGTCATTGACCACGTACAAACCGAGCTGTGAAGACAAACGAAGCCGAATTGTTGGCGTTTACTGATGAACCGCCCCTTCGCAGTTGCGTTAACATCTTAGACCGAATGGCTGAAAGCGAATGATGCCAAGTCAAGGCTAGCAAAGGCAAGCGAACGTAAGTGGTATGCCTATTATTGGTTTTCGCTAGCGTTCGCTACTCTATCTGGATGCGCGGTAGAGCACGAACGAAAGCGAGCGAAACGAACGGTTCGTTCGAGTATTCAGTTTTGCGTTGCGCCTCTTGCAGTTGTCATCGCGTCACGCGGATTCCGCGCGTTGTGTGTGTCTCAGTCCTTATGGATGCAATTTTGTTAATTATTTTCGAAAGGCATTTATCTTGCCGTGATACGTTTAATGAAGATTCTGTTTCATTATAAAGGTTTGGTGAACAAAAAAAAATAATTGCCTTTAATCTACCTACTTTAGGTATAAAAGGATTTTAAGGATAATGCAAAACTGTGAACTCAATGCTTGTGAGATGAAAACGAAGGAATTGAAATAATTCATGAGTGTATTTTACGCTGTTTTTGTTCTTTCTTTCGAGACAAGTCGGTTTTACACCTCGGTTCGTTCAACTCCTTCACGAAAAGTTGAATTAACCTGTCGTGAACAAAATTCGATGAATAAAATTATTTAACATATAATTTGTACACAACAATACCTACAATACAATACAAACAAATTAAAAAATTAAAAAACCCCCGACATTCACCATTTTGTGGTGGCGGCCATCTTGGATTTGCATAGGGCTATTCTACTAGTCAAGCCCTTTCATTTGATACCCATATTAAGGGAGTTGTGAAAAAATATGTAATCCGTCATTTTGTAGCGGCGGCCATCTTGGATCGATTTTCATCAAACATAGTTAACAACACTCTCGACTAATTCACCTTTCAAACAAAAAAACCGCATTCAAATCGATCCACCCGTTTGAGCGCTACAGGGGAACAGACAGACAAACACACACACACACACACATACACACACACACACACACACACACACGTCAAACTTATAACACCCCGTCCTTTTTGCGTCGGGGGTTAAAAACAAGAAGAAAGAAATAGAATATTGTCGGCCTTATCGCTTAATAGCGATCTCTACAAGGTAACCTTCGGATTAGGAAATCTTAAGGAGATTAAACTTATGTATTCATATCTCTCATATGGAGAGAGCTATGCTCGGAGTTTCTCTACGAGATCAATTGAGGAGATCCGTAGAAGAACCAAAGTCACCGACATAGCTCAGCGGGTTGCGAAACTGAAGTGGCAATGGGCGGGGCACATAGTTCGGAGAACCGATGGACGTTGGGGTCCCAAGGTGCTGGAGTGGCGACCTCGCACCGGAAAGCGCAGTGTTGGTAGACCCCCCACTAGGTGGACCGACGACATCAAACGAGTCGCAGGAAGCCTAGGTTTTGGACCCAAAACCTATAGGGTACTTCCGGTTGACCTAGATTTGTCAATTTTGGTTAAAAGCAAGGTCTTACAGATAAAGTAAAGGAAAAATTCCGAAAAATAAAAAAAGTTGAAAATTAAGGTAAATTTTGATACTTACAAGTTTTCGTGAAAATCTAAATTTGCCTATAGGGTAAGTCCGGGGTAGATGGCCCTAGTAACTTTAAAACTCTATAGTGAAGGAATTATGATGAATAAAACATTGAATTCATATAAAACGTAAACTTTATTTATTACTCTTATCAAACATTAACGATAAATTACTTTAAAAAACGCAAACAATGTAATTTTAAACTTTAAAAAAAAACTAGGACTGGCCATCTCTCCCAGAGTGTCCGGGGGTGATGGCCATAGTAATCGAGGGGAGATGGCCAATACTCTTCTTGCCTTTCCCTTTGCTCTTGAGATCTTTTAACTCCTTTTTTTCTTATTACCGCAGTAAGAACACATGTCCTCAAACTCGGTGCAGTTTTCATGCACCCAAAACATGCAAATATTGTATTGTATCCAATCTTCAACTAATTGTGTCCTGTAATAATTATCACCACAATCTCAGCAGTTATCTTTCTCTCTATCTTCAGATTCACTTTCAGAGGTATCATTGAAAACGATGGGAATTTCTTCGCAACTGCTATCAGGCAACCTACGAATTGCCTTTCGTTTCTTAACAGTTTTTTTTCTTAGGTCTATAAGTCATAGTATCTGTTTTTATCATTTTTGGTTTTTTTGACTTTTCTTCCTTTTTTTCTTTTTCATTTTCTTTCGATTTTCAATATGATCTTCAGATGTCAAAATGATGCTTACTTATTTGGCTCGTTTCCAAACCTCGTTTAGTTTAACAGGCAGTGTAGATACTTCGTCCAGTAATCTAGTCGGTATTGGTTGGTCTACCGTCTGAAGGGATGTACCTACTTGGGCCTGAATCTGAGACTCAAAATTGACTTGTAATTCTTCTCAAATCATCGATAGTCAATGGAAAGCTTCTCGACTGCATGTCTTTTATATGCTTGCTTAGTATTTTTTCGGTGTCTGCACCAAAGGTTGATGATAGTCCTATAGGTCCTATACAATGAACACAAAATTACTTTGCTATAATCCGCTAACAGTGACAAATTTGTAGGCACAACACCACACAAATTCACCACAAATTCAACTCGACGATCGTTTCGCTCCGACAAAAGTCCCATAGGTCCCTTTGTGTAGTTGTTTTGTTTTAACCTTCTTTCTAGTGTTTTTCTTGGAATATGGTAAATAAAAGAGGCCCTATAAACCGTCATCCCTCCTCTGTGTACTTCTGACACAGCATTTTTTAAGTCTTCTTCGCTCCAGGCACCTCGTCCAATAGCCGCCTTCCGTACGTATTGATTAGGCATCTATAGAAACATTGAATTTTAAAAATAGATTTAAATTAGGACATTTAATTTTATGGCTATCTCTCCCGTAAATAATTTGGCCATCTTTCCCGATTGTCCGGGTGAGATGGCCACAGTACTTAATAAAAGCAACTTCTCAATTTTGTAGTTAATTTTTAGGTTAGAATGACGAGAAAGTTATTTACTTTACAAAGAAATCACAAAAACGGACAAAACTTTCAAAACTTTTTTGTGACCACTTAATATGTCAACCCCTTAGTTTAATTTAAACGTGTTATTAAAAAACAAAGTCAAATTACTCACCTTTCCATAACTTTTTCGCAAAAAACTCCATGCCGGCTTGTTGCCCGTGCCGAAACGAATCGAACTAAATTATAGTAGGTGCCATCTATTAATAATTACTTCGACTTTTTTCTATTGGCCATCTCTCCCATACGGCCATCTCCCCCGGAATTACCCTATCTTTTTATTGTGTGGACTCAGGACCTTAGTTTTTATACACCTAATAGGAACTATAGACCTTAGTATCTGATATAAATTTCAACTTGCTAGGTTCACCCGTTCCTGAGAAAATCGGTGGTGACACACGGACAGACGGACAAGAAAGTGACCTTAATTATAAGGGTTCCTGTTTTTTACCTTTTGAGGTACGGAACCCTAAAAACGTGAAAAAATATCGTTATTACAAAAAAAATGTTACTTTTGGAATTAAACAGAACTGTAATTCCAAAAAAAAAAACTATTTCCTGTAAAGCTCGTACATAATTCAAATAAAATCACGTTGATGCTGGAGTTCAATGAACGTTGCGTTCCTACAAATAGATACCTACGTTACGCGTGATACTTACCCTATATGCAATTATTGGTATTGGACTGTGTTTAGATAATATAATAATAGCGCTAAGTTTTCGGAAGCGGTCTCCTTATACCCTGCATTCAAATCTCGAATACTTCACAGGGTCAAAGACACAGGTCCTCGTGCACATTAAGTTACTTATTAAATGCCCGGAGGCTCTGCGCCTGGTAGCAATAATGCCTCAGTGGTTTACGGCCCCCGCCCAGTGCTGCAAACAAATGAGCTGCTGATTCAACTGCATGCTTTGCTTGTTTCTTATTATCCTTTTTAATCGAGAGGTTGTAGTTAATATTATGTATGTCACTTTTAAATTATTTAAATTCTTCGCGTTGAATTTCGCCAAATGCAATATACCAAGAATTTGGCGAAATTTAACGCAAAGAATTTACGTTGTTCGGAACCCTCGTAGTTTTAGTTTGAAGTTTCCTTAGTAATTATCACCATTACATTACTTTCATGTAGGTACTTTATATATTGACGTTCAAAAAGTGCACAGTGTACCTACTTTTAATAAATGAAATTTGAATTTGGTATTGCATCCAGGACGTAGGATATACTTTTTATCCCGTGAAATCTCAACAGTTCCCATGGGGTTTTCGAAAGCCTAAAGCCAAGCCGACGAAGTCCCTGCATGTATCAGTTACATGTCTATAACAAAATACTCTGTATTAAAGTATCAATAGTTAGTTTATTGTTTAAGATGATGCGGAACTGTTTAAGGTCAAAGTATAAATGGATAAATAGCACGATTAGAAAAAATCATATTTTCCACTACAATGTTGCTGGGTTTATTTTTAATGTTTGCGTAGCATTTTATTGTACTCCTTTGTTGTTGTTGTAGAAGGCGTTAATTATGTATTCAAGATGTTATTAGGTACTAATTAATTATAATAGGTATTAAATCAATAATGTTATGTATTTTTTTGATTACAGGTAAGTTCGAGAAGTAGGTAACACATAATAACTGTGAGTCAAATTACATAATATTATGAATAATTCATTAATAAATTATCAACTAGTTTTGTGCGGTGAATTGTTACTACAAATAAACTATCAAGTAAAATAGCATAATATACATACACTAGCCGACCCCCGCGACTTCGTCCGCGTGGATATAGGTTTTTATATAGGATCGGGTTGGATCCCATAATCCTTTTTTGTACCAAATCTAAATGTAGCCTAAGTTACTCCTTATAACATCACCTATCTGCCATTGAAAGTTCCATCAAAATTGATCCAGCCGTTTCGGTAATTAGCTGGAACAAATAGACAGATCGACAAACATGAATTTAAATGCACACCAGTTTAAAATAAGCCGTACGTTCAAAGATCCGGGTCCCAAGTTATTTGAACTAAATAAATGTCTGTCATTTCTGAACTAAAAAACCTATGACCTTGAAATATTTACGGGACAATACTTAAAGTACTACCTTTCTAACAAAAAAGTAATGAGTGAAATCAAACAACGCGTTAATGAATTACAGCTAAATACACGTTTTAACTTTCATCCCTTCTCCCAAGGGAACCGTGCTGAATTTCGGGATAAAAAGTATCCTATGTCCTACCTCGAAGTATAAACTCAAATCGTACCAAGTTTCATTCGAATCCATTTAGTAGTTTCGGCGTGATGCGCGGCCAAGATACAGACAGACAGACAGACAGACAAAAATGAAACAAATTGCAGTTTTGGCTTCAGTATCGATTATAGAATGCCCTCCAACAAAAATTTTCAAAATATCTTCAATGTATAGAATTGGATCTGTTACAGTTTTATTATATTATAGAAGATATCTACGTCCTTAGGGTGTTACATACACATAATAATTATCATCGTCTTAAATGATGTCAAAGATTGTAGTGCTGATAACTTTTGTCGAACTTAGAGAAACTCACTCCTCACTTTTAACGAAAGATTTTATACTTGTGTAGGATAATAAATAAAATATGCGTCTATTTTTAGTTTAAGAATACACAAATGACACTTAATTTCAAAAATTAATAATCGAGAGTTGTAAAAAATGTACTTAGGTACACTTTTCCAATCTTACCTTAGTTTTTGGGTACAAAATTTTTAATTTTATATAAAAATGCACTAATATCGGTTTAATTGTAGCTTTTGTGTATTTATACACATAATATAGTACAAATAATAAGTCATACATAATTTTAACTTATTTTGATGTAATTATTTTGAACTTTTAGCTGTTTTCAGTTAACCCAATACGAGGCCTCTATTGTCCAAGTTATAAGTAATTTCGAACCAACTTTCGTAATTTTTCTGATCTATAAGTTAAAAAATTCTATGCAAAAAGATTTCTTTTGAACTCCTAGTCATCCACATATACGTTATCTGATAGAAAATGAAATTAATTCCATAATAACCGCTCAATGTCTGAGTACGTGTCTAAGACTGGCGTCTGTGCCCATCCTTAATCGAGGCGAGTCGCATTTTGAAGGCAAATTATCAGGGCGGGTGGGGTGAGGTGGATAATTAAAATCCGTTGATTAATATGTAAATGTAATAAGATTACTCTCTCCTGAATAATTGAGGGGGGAGGCACGGGGTAAGTTATACACAGGCTGGTCTCTCATGTCTCTCATTACGGCTTTGTATCGGTGTGTAATGCGTGCGGGAAACGCTATTTGGATTTGTTGTCGACAAATTACTGTTGCTACGATATGACAACAAATGAAAAAAATATGCAAAAGTCCTTATTGGACTCCACTATTGGATGAAGGTCACTTGTAAAAATTTACACACTCCACGGTCATGTATCGCTTCTATAGAGCCGTGTGAGCGTCAGCTGCATCCGAAGCGTCACAGAAATATGAAGGCTCTCATCAGCGTAGAGAACCATTTGCTTTTTCGCTTTTTCCTAATACAGAAAAGACGATAGGTATGTTTTTCTCGCGTATAAAAGTATCTAGGTATGTACTCGTATGTAGGATTCTTTATAACAGCGAAGCATCCCAACGGCTGGTTGAATTTTAATCAATGAGTTGGGTAGGTATCGTCGATTCGTCTAAACCATGCATTCTTTTCTTTCAATTTGCTTCGGGTTTTTTTTTCAATATATTTTTTAGACTATAACTCTATATTTAGAATATAGGTAAGTCTAAATACAAGCATCATATTAAAAAGAGAGATAGTTAGAGAGTCTCTAAGATTATAGCCAGTGTACAGATATGTGCAAGCGAAGGGGGATAAAGGGGTAAGGTGATACACGCGGTGGCCTCTCATTACGGCGTTGTATCGGCGTAATGCGTATAGGACGCTCAACTTGATAAATGCTGCGCCCATAACCGAGCTGGTTACTACTATTAACGATTGCTTTAATCTCCGTGAAATACAAACAAGGGTGGTAAATTAAAAACCTAAATTGATCGAGTATATTTGTTTAAAGTTTCAAATATTTTTTTTAAAGAAATGAGAAGATCTGTAGAAGAACCAGTGTCACCAACAGTTCAACAGTCATAAAATTAAATGGCTGTCCGAGAAATAATAAGATCGATTAATTTTAACACAGCTAAATGAATCTACCTTGAATGGTTGATTTTGAATTCTCGTAAGTCTGTCCAGGACAGCAATCCTTAAAAACATGTCTGTATTTTCCGTAAAATTCAGGTGAAGGGTATTTGAAATAATTATGAGTTGTGAGGCTAGAATATGATCGAGAGTTTACCTAGGCACCTCGTGCCTAAAGTTTACCATAGCGCTTTGGAACCAGCCCCGGAGCTATTTTACTTACGACAAGCTATTTTACCCACATCGAATACACGACAATCTCAAAATCTAGCTTAGAAACTAAGCTACACTCTCATAATTCGTCCAAATTTCTCCCGCCAAAACGGCCATGTTGTTTCCGCCATCTTTATTAAGAACGCATGGCCTTCCGCCTCCTGGCGTTGGTCAACAGCCAGCTAGGCGTTAAAGGCATCAGCTACGTCCACCCACCAAGTCTATAAGACCCCTATACGTTTTCCTCGCTACTTCAGGCCGGGGTAACTTTCACGGGTCTAGGCGGGCTGGTTGACGGTGTTTGGCTCACTTGTCTAATGGCTTTGATTAAACTGCCAGTTTATTTGACGGTACGGTGCGTGCGTGCGGCCGTATGAATTTATGCTTAGACGACGTCCTGCGATGGAATTATGATCGACGGTGAAAATTATGCAGGTACGAAGTAAGCGCGTTTTCGAATAAACAGTCCACAGGTTTATTAAGAACATTTCCTATTTCTTGTCATATATTATTACTAGCTGGACCCCTGCGACTTCGTTCGCGTGTTTATAGGTTTTATATAGGGTCGGATCGGATCCCATAATTATTTTATGTCCCTAAACTAAATGTAGCCTAAGTTACTCCTTATAACATCACCTATCTGCCATTGAAAGTTCCGTTAAAATCGATCCAGCCGTTTTGGAGATTAGTTGGGACAAATATACAGACCGAAAAACATAAATTTAAGCGCACACCAGTTTAAAATAAGCCGTACGTTCAAAGATCCGGGTCCCAAGTTATTTGAACCCAATACTGAGGGTTGTAATGTCTGTCACTTCTGAAATAAAAAACCTATGACCTTGAAATATTTACGGAACAATATATAAAGTACTACCTTTCTAACAAAAAAAGAATGAGTGAAATCGGACAACGCGTTAATGAATTACAGCTAAATAAGCGTTTTAACTTTCATCCCCTCTCCCAAGGGAACCGTGCTGAATTTCGGGATAAAAAGTATCCTATGTCCTACCTCGGAATATAAACTCAAATCGTACCAAGTTTCATTCAAATCCATTCAGTAGTTTCGGCGTGATGCGCGGCCAAGATACAGACAGACAGACAGACAGACAGACAGACAGACAGACAGACAAAAATGAAAAAAATTGCAGTTTTGGTTTCAGAATCGATTATAGAATGGCCTCCAATAAAAATTTTCAAAATATCTTCAATGTACAGAATTGGATCTGTTACAGTTTTATTATATTATAGATCTCTCGATATTAATAAATATCACTTGAATTTTATGGAATTAGTAAAAAATAATTCTAAATAAATTTCTAAGCAGGTTTAGGTAAAAATTCTTAAAAGACTTGTTATCATACTTAATATGTACCCGAGTGTTCATGAAACACATATCAGCTAGTAAGCGAACGTGTGATGCTGGCTCCCTTATACTGTGTCTGGTAACAAACCCTAAAAGTATTTGGCTACATTAATTTCCTTAACGTTTGATTTTCAAACGATTTCAACCATCTCATTCAGTTAGAACGGGACGTTGTATTAATCACCTTAACTCCGTTTGTCAAAAAGTTTACTTAAGTTGTTTTCGTAAAGGTAGGTACATACCCTAAGTTACGCGACCGCGATGCGCAAGACTCAAGTTTTGCTCGACTTTTATCGATAGCTATCTCATATATCATATCATATCATATCATCATATGAGATGACAAAATTAAAAATCAGTTTTCGACTCGAATCGAACGCGACGACAGTTGACACATACCTACATTCAATGCCGCGACTTGCATGGGGCAACTTGTCGTAAACTACTTTTTAACGACAATGCAACCAGTGTGCTTAGTCTAAATCGGAGCACTCGAAAACGAACTCGAAAACTATTGATCGATTTCAGAGTAAAATAGACCTAAAATGGCTCGTATTAAGGTTTGAGTTCGCCAATACATTCAGCATTGTTCGAATGCTGAATGTATTGGCGAACTCAAACCTTAATACAAGCCATTTTAGGTCTATTTTACTCTGAAATCGATCAATAGTTTTCGAGTTCGTTTTTGATTGCTCCGATTTAGACTAAGCACACAGTTATTGTGTGCGTATCGATGCAATAGTTTAAACTGATTACCTATCACGTTTGAGAATAGGCAAGTTCTGTCGATACATTTCTATTCAAAGTCGTATAGAACCAAAGAATTTTAACTACTACCAATAACTATTCCGTAAAAATGTGACACTCGCTCGCCCTCGACAATCTTCGCGCGCCGTTGCCAATTATTTTGCTATAATCCGCTAACAGTTATTTAGTAGGGCACAACACCACACAAATTCACCACAAACAAAACTCGACGATCGTTTCGCTCCGACACTGACTACCATATCTCCTGAAGAGATGTCGACTTCACAACGCACGATTGCAAAGTTTATAAGCTTTGTCTTTTTAAGCAGTGACAAAGTAACTGTTAGCGGATTACAGCAAAATAATTTTGTTTTTCATCGTATATCAGGGAACTCCGCAAAGTAACACCTTCTATTCAACACTCAACAGTAGCACTTCGCTTCAAGTATCAAATGTGGGGTGTCAGGGTGTGTGAAAGAAACGTCACGTACCAAATGGCGCGAATCGCCGTCGTACACTTCAAAGTTTACTTTCCATCACCACCACTACAGCCTTTAACATCCCACAGCTGGACACAGGCCTCCTCTCTGAGAGGAGAGAGGGATTTAGAGCTTGGACCCACCACGCTGCTCCAATGCGGGTTGGCGGTCTTTAACGACTATTGTCACATGATAGTGATAATAAACGGGACCGACTGCTTAACGTGCTCTCCGAGGCACGGGGATGAAACACCGCCAACTACCGACTCCGGGCTGGCACTGAGAATTTCTTGACAGAAAAACCTAACCTAATGAAATCGAACCCGGGACCTCGTGATCTGCAGTCGAATACGCTAACCACTAGACCAACGAGGCAGTTACAACTTTAATTACACCTTACCATCCCAGTCCAAGTTTCACTTGACACGGCCATACGAATGAGCCGCAACATTCTCAGTAATAATATTACCTTTCTCAAACAATAGGTCTCCCAGCCTTGCTCCTGGCCTCTCAATAATTAGGATAGTGCATCTCCGTGCCGAATGAGTATAAAGCCCGCCCTTTGTACAGCCGTGAGACTACGTGCCTGTGTTAGTTTATATATGCATCTTGATTCTGGGTATTTATGTGGGCGTAGGGTTGCGTCCACTTCGATTAATAGGGCTGTGCAAAGTTTCTCAAAAACATTTTTCTCAATTTTCTTTTCAAAATATTCCCCATCTTCTATCGGAATTGGCAACGGTTTAAGCTAGATAGACTTTGTTTACCAGTGCCATAAGTAGTGTACCTATTTAAACTTAAATGTTGAAGGTTTTTAAGCCAGGGTATTCGTTTGTCCTTTATTTTGCCTTTTGTGTTGGAGCAGTTCATATTTTGAGGAGCTGGCGAACAAAACGGCATAGTTACACTTCTGGTTAAAATACTTTTTTTAATCCGGTGGTTTTATGGCCTGCTGAAAAAGAATCTCAACTTATTTCTATTGAAAACAGCCTAAAACTGCATTCAAATTGCATCCAAAGTTTGTTGGTTTCGAACAAGTCTTAGCACTTTTGAATACGTTTTTTGCTCCTCCTGTAAAATTTTATTTTATGCAATTATGCCGTTTTGTTTGCCAGCTCCTCATTTAGAATTACTAAAATAAATTAGGTAGAACATTATCAAAGAACTCAAGTCGTCAACCCTACCGCCAGCGTGGAGGCACGTCCTCCGCACGCCACTCTCTGATACTAACGTCGTATATTTCCGTCAGTGCGTACACTGGCCTTGTCTTATTATCTGCCCAGCACTACATTACACAAACCATGTAAAACAACTTCACACTCTTAGAGCGGGGCCGCACTGCGAAAATTATTCGCGCGAATTTTATAACTCTATAATAATTAATTTTATAATTTTTTAACTCTACCCAACCGGGAAACGATTTGGTTCAGTTTTCGTTTTGTTTTGGATATTATAATATTACTAGCTTTTGCCCGCGGCTTCGCCCGCGTGTATTTCGGTTTTTCACAAATCCTGAGGGAATCGTGGATTTCTGGTTCCCGTTCCCGCTCCCTTTTCCAACCTTTATGCTTACTTTCAAGGTAGTTTGCTATAGTGATCTACCTATGGCTGTAGATTTGGGTTTTTTCAAAATTCCGTGGGAACTGTGGATTTTTCCAGGATAAAAACTAGCCTATGTTTTAAGTCAAGGCATTATCTATCTCCATTCAAAATTCTAGCCAAATCTGTGCAGTAGTTGCGATGTTATAGAGTAACAAACCTCCAAACCTCTAAACATCCAAACATCCAAATATCCACACTTTCACATAATTAATAACTAAATAGCTTTAAATTATTTATTTATTTAGTTATTTATTTATTGATTTAGTTATTAATTTAGTATTTATTTAATTGCCTTCGGCCACCAGAGGGCGCAGCTGTCGTATCGAGATTCCGACTGCGGCCGTCAGAGGTCATTGCAATTGCTTCGAGTTTCTAGAGTTTCTTAGGCCGCTAGCGGGTGCTGTGATCGTTTTTTAGTTTCCAGTTTTGACCACCAGAGCGCGCTGTGATCGCTTCAATTTAGGCCGCCAGAGGGCGCTGCGATCGTTTTAGTTCCCATTAAAACTTTCATCCCCTATTTTACCACCCTTAAAAGAAGATTATCTGCTACGGATGTTAATACGAATTCTTATTCTCTAATGTCAGCCACTAAAACATAATAGTTTCTAAAAGTGTCTACAAAATATTTCTATAAAAATCTCACTGAGTTTGATTAGTTATCTATATACTTATTACTAATATTATAAAGCTGAAGAGTTTGTTTGTTTGAACGCGCTAATCTCAGGAACTACTGGACCGATTTCAAAAATTATTTCACCGTTGGATATGTACGTGATCACTTAGTGCTATAGGCTATATATTATGTACCACGGGCGAAGCCGGGGCGGACCGCTAGTATTTAAATAAGAATCAAACATCCTTTGAATAGGGCGCGATTAGAAACAGTCGAGATATATTCTCTTCTCCACTGTCTCTTCGAGGTCCTTGAATAATCCAAAATTTTAGATAAATATAGCTAACAATCTTTCTACAAGTGTAAATTGAAAATTTAAAAAACCCCCGACATTCGCCATTTTGTGGCGGCGGCCATCTTGGATTTGCAATAGTGCTATTCTACTAGTCAAGCCCTTTCATTTGATACCCATATTAAGGGAGTTGTGAAAAAATATGTAATCCGCCATTTTGTAGCGGCGGCCATCTTGGACCGATTTTCATCAAATATAGCTAACAACACTCTCGACTAAATCACCTTTCAAACAAAAAAACCGCATTCAAATCGGTCCACCCGTTTGAGCGCCACAGGGGAACAGACAGACACACACACACACACACACACACACAGACACGTGAAACTTATAACACCCCGTCGTTTTTGCGTCGGGGGTTAAAAATAAAAAGAACATTCGAAATCAAGACGTACGTACTCTACCTACTCATGTATGAGATATCAAAATCAACAAACCTAAAATACAGCACAAAAATATACATTACAGAAATCTAAAAAATTTTTGCTTTTAAATTACTGATTTTGTAATCGAAAAGTCTTGGGAGACTTCAATTTTTTTTTTCTCTAAATTGGCGTTTTAATTAAAACCAAATCGAATTAATTACAGGGCTAAAATTATTCCGCCCTTTGAAAAATTGACAAACGCCCGTCGATGAAGGCTGATAACTTGGTAAATACATCGTTAAAACGTTGTGTTTTTTTATCTCTGCAAGATTTTTGCTTCATTACAATCGGGATTGATTTTTTTTCACACGGAATCAAATAGGTACCTTTACTGTGCAAAACGTATATAAAATTAATCACTTAACTAACTATAAAGGCATGATAAGCGTGTTACAGTATAAGTCAAGCGCCTCTATAGATCTAGTTTTGGTCTGTAGTTGTAATAATTTCAGAGATATTATGCATATATTTCAACACCCACGTGAATCAGCCCCGTGAACGTGTGAACTTTTTTCCACTTTTCATACTCTTAGAGATCTGAGTGCTTAGTCTAAGATCGGAGCACTCGAAAACGAACTCGAAAACTATTGATCGATTTCAGAGTAAAATAGACCTAAAATGGCTTGTGTTAAGGTTTGAGTTCGCCAATACATTCAGCATTCGAACACAACGAGCGCCCCAAGCAGAAATGTTGTAAAATACATATTCGAACTATGGAATTACGACTTTAAAATACGAGTATTTGAGTTCATTTTGCTCTGAATTCACTTGTGATCTTGTGTATAAACGTGTTTATAGGTAAATCCGAATCTTGATGATGATAGGGCGGTTATATGATAGAGACGATTACAAAAACTGTTCTAATTGCACTTTAAATTTAAATACAGAGATATTTATACAATACAATATCATATTTATTTATCATATCATTGTTTCATTTCCTCGCAATCGAAGTTTAAGCATAGTGTCAAAAAAACCCATTTTATCCTCAACTTAACGACGCTAAAATGGCTCCGTTTTAGCACTTGTTATAACTATCTACAATTTTTGAACCAATCCGGGACTCGAACCCGGGCCTCACAATCGAATAAGCTAGCAACTAGTTGCAGTAAACGTTGCAGTTAACGTTGCAGTTGATTTTTAGTATGTCTTTATTGTGAGCAGTACTTTTTTGCGATGTTGCATTTTCGAGTTCGTAGAAAAAGTTATGCATCACACGAGTAACACCGTAGTAAAGATCGACCAGAATCTCATGAAAAATAGGGAAATGAAATTCCAAGGTTAGCAACACTACGGCTGCCCTAGCGATAAACAAAGTAACTGAAATTTTTTGTGAAATTGACTTTTTGCATTAACAAAAGTTTTAATGTAGAGTAGTTTTTTACCACAGTTTAATATTTCAAATAACTCGAACCGTTTACTGAAATTAAAATTGCCCAAACAAAGTAACTGCACTCACTAATCCCGGAATATACTTAAATGCAAAAACCAAGTAAACAACAAGCACAACACAAAAACAAAGTAATTGGATGTTGATTACTTTGTTTTTGTATTTACGTACTTGATTTTTCGTTTCGTGAAACGATCCCAGGGTAAGGTGTTCTGAATGTAATTACTTTGTTTATCACTAGGGCAGCCGAGTTAACCTAGTGTTGCTTACTACAAAATTTAATTTCCTTATTTTTCATGAGATTCTGGTCGATCTTTACCATACTTATGAAATTAAGAATCCTAAATCCCACTCACTAAAACCCCTGTAATAAATAATAGGTATAGATCGACCAGATTCTCATGAAAAATAGGGAGATAAAATTCCAAGGTTAGCAACACTACGGCTGCCCTAGCGATAACCAAAGTAACTGACATTTTTTGTGAAATTGACTTTTTGCATTAACAAAAGTTTTATGTCGAGTAGTTTTTTACCACAGTTTAATATTTCAAATAACTTGAACTGTTTACTGAAATTTAAATTGCCCAAACAAAGTAACTGCACTCACTAACCCGGAATATAAATGCAAAAACCAAGTAAACAACAAGCACAACACAAAAAAAATTAAAAAAATAAATACAAAAATAAAGTAATCAACATACTTTATTTTTGTATTTAAAATGCAGTTGCTGGATTTTTCATTTCGTGAAACGATTCCAGGTAAGGTGTTCTGAATGTAATTACTTTGTTTATCACTAGGGCAGCCGAGTTAACCTAGTGTTGCTTACTACAAAATTTAACTTCCCCATTTTTCATGAGTTTCTGGTCGATCTCTACCTGCACACATAAATATAATATACAATTCGGTCTCTCCGTAGCGAGAAACACCGCATGCCATAAACTAATATTCGCTCTGGACACTACTTGGAGTTATTGGACAATGTAAATGAACGCTATCTCCTATAATGCCTGCCTTATTCCCCCCAGCCGGGCCACTGCCCGGAGCGACCCCGCCCGGGGTGGCACCCCCACACCCGACCGATGTCTCATCAGTAAGGATTGAACCCTTTAATGTATTCACCGTAACTTTGGGATGAGTCTTGTATTAGTGTTATAATGAGACGTGGCCCTTAGGAATTATGGCTATACTTATGGGTCTCCCGGGTAGGGATTACCGAAGGAGCGGTTTCAATTTCTATACGTACGTGGCTTCGTCGGGTCACGTTGCTGATATCGTATTAAATTTTACGTTTGAAACAATGTATTGAAATTATAACCATTTACAAAATGTATGACTGACCGAGATCCTACTAGATAATCCTACTTAAGATATTTGGTAAGATCCAATGGGTTCTAAAAATAATAGATAGAATATTACAGGAACATACATTAAAAGGTGGACGGAGTTGCAAACATTTGTATACTCTATAATAGACTTCTCTATAATAATATTTAGTCGGGGTTTGAGAAAACACTTTTTGAAAAATAGTTTAAAAACTAGGTGTCGCCAAAAGTAGAAGTTGCTTAGTAGATAAAAGGTGTGAAAGGCGCCTTGTGAAATTGTAAAAAATACATTAGAGCATGAAACCATATTCAAAATCTACTTTTGTTTCGCTGACTTCGGAAAGTCCATAAAACATCGACCCGATCCTCGCCTAAGTCGCCAACAGATCGATATTGCTACCAATTAGTAAGTACCAATTTTCCAATAAAACTTCAAACTGTTTTCCATTCCATTATCTCTCGCCACCCTTTATTGCTGGCAAAGTTAAGCTACGACTCCTCTTTCCACCGCTCCGAAATTATTACAATAATAATATTATTATATTAATAATTGTATTGATAAGGAGACTCTCGTAATAAGGGTAAACCGTCCCCTTTCTGCCAGCCATCCTCAATAGCAGAATTTATGTAACTAATGAAATAAGCGAAGTGCCGTTCCCGCCCGCCCGAGCCGCCCCCACCCTTCATTATCGGAAAGTTTCAAATATAATTTGAAATTATGCTCAATGTTATATTGAAGATAAGAGAAACACAAATTCCTTTAATTGGACTTGTTAAAGTGACTCAAATTAAGTTAACACCGAGTTGATGGTATTACTTTTGAAGTTGCCGAATTATGACGGACTGTCCGTAGGCTTGCGGACTCATGGCGCGATCTGGTCACAGACCAAACGAGAAACGATAGAACGGTGAACAGTGCTGGCGGTTTTGGTAGCGTATATCAATCAAACAAATGCACAGGCAATCTGCCTTCAAAAGCAAAAGTTTTCATACTTTGAAGTCATATATGTTATATTGAAGTTTATGCACTTATTAGCGAAATACAACAAAGCCAGACCTAATTGAGACAGCGTATATTAGACTTTTATGCAAATTCCAGTTTTGTCCAGTTTTTATTTAACTAAGTCAAGGTGGGTAGATCGGTGACCTTAATAATATGATATTAATAAGATTACAATTTGTCTGTTTACTTTTACGTAGGCAAAAGATCGTATTATTATTATCACTAACATCTAAATTAAATCGTTACCCAAAAATGGAAATTATCATAAACTAAGACATAATTGCTTTCTAAGCATTAATGTAAACAAGCGCATATCTTGCATTAAAACTTTGACATATTTTTATGTGATATTGCATTAAAATTGTTTGCACTTTACCATCCAAACAAGCATGTATCTGGCGGTGGTCAAAGTAACTCTAACAAAAGCTACAGAGTGTAATGGGTGAGAATTTAAAATTTCGTTCTTTGAAATATCCGTCAACTCGTTACACGGCTCAATTGTTGGCATTTGTTAGCGAGGAGGGTTCCGTCCATCTTTTCGTTAGTCTGTGTCGACAAAGAACAGTTATCGGCTCCTCGGGGCCGCCTATCTTATTTAATGGCGACTTTTATGGGAACCTATAGCATTGTTTCATGGAGTTACAACGAAGTTGGACTAGTTATTAAGTTAAACTGTCGGTGTCACTTATTAATTTTTTTTTTAACAATTAACTTGGTAGCGGAAAAAAGTTGCGGAAAGCCATTATTACTCGATGTAATTGTGATTTGTGATGTAGGGTAACAGATTCAAATTGTGGGATGTATTTAATAAAACTTTTTCTATTAGAAAGGTACTGAAAATTAGTTTGAAGAATTTTAGCTGTGAAGACAATCTACTTGTCACTACTATGTCCTACTTATCATTACACGAAAATTATTAAGTTCAAATTTTTCTGTTTATTTAAGTTTATCCATGCAGAATTAAATCTGTACCTACTCAAGAAAAGGTGTCATAATTTTTACTCTGAATCTGAATCTGGTCTCACAATTATATTATGGTAACTAACTAACTTAGTAATCAATCTTGTTTTTATTTATTTTTCGATTTTTTCTATTCTAACCAAAAGTAAAAATTATGTATTTTACTATTCGAATAAAATTTTCTTCTTCTCAAAATTAAAATATTTCGATTAAATGACTAATTATAATTTTATTATATTTGATACATCATTAAGCTTAGATATAATAGGTCGGGTTCGTCGTCGGCAGCCAATCAGTGATATAATTAGATTGAGGCCGTCGGCTAATTGTGATAGTCTCAAGTTGCGAGCCCCCAGATACGAGCGGGCTGGGCGCATTGACAAAATCAATAGTTGACCTAACGTACAGCCCTCAAGGATATCCCCCGACATTTGCATGCTCACCCACTCGTGGCTGTCTTTACTCGTTTCAATTGTTTATTTATTTGATAATGATGCTTCTTAGGTTCACTTTTATGCAACAGTGCTTTTTAAACCCCGACGTAAAAACGACGGGGTGTTAAAGTTTGACGTGTCTCTATGTGTGTGTGTCTGTCTGTTCCACCGTAGCGCTCAAACGGGTGAACCGATTTGAATGCGGTTTTTTATTTGGTTGTAAGGTGAATTAGTCGGGAGTGTTTTTAGCTATGTTTGATGAAAATAAGTTCAAGAAGGTCGTTGCCACAAAATGGCGGATTACATATTTTTTCACAACTCCCTCAATATGGATATCAAATGACAAGGCTTGATTAGTTTAATATTACAATGCAAATGCAAGATGGCCGCCACCACAAAATGGCGAATGTAGGGGGTTTTTTTAATTTTTAATTTACACTTGTATATTCAAACTTGCTTACCTGCTGCATCGACGAGTGCACACAGCACAATGAACGGTTAGAAGATGCCTTTTGTATTAAGTTTATTTTCGTCGATTAAATTCACAAAATCACTGTTGATCTAAAGTATTTAAGTATATCCCTCAAGAATATTTCCTAATATTTGCTTGTTTATTAACTCACTAGCTGACCCCCGCGACTTCGTCCGCGTGGTTATATAGGTTTTTATATAGGATCGGATTGGATCCCATAATCCTTTTTTGTACCTAAACTAAATGTAGCCTAAGTTACTCCATATAACATCACCTATCTGCCATTGAAAGTTCCATCAAAATCGATCCAGCCGTTTCGGAAATTAGCTGGAACAAATAGACAGATCGACAAACATAACTCTAAATGCACACCAGTTTAAAATAAGCCGTACGTTCAAAGATCCGGGTCCCAAGTTATTTGAACCCAATAAATGTCTGCCATTTCTGAACTAAAAAACCTATGACCTTGAAATATTTACGGGACAATACTTAAAGTACTACCTTTCTAACAAAAAAAGAATGAGTTAAATCGAAGTACCCGTTATTGAATTAGAGCTAAATACACGTTTTAACTTTCTTCCCCTCTCCCAAGGGAACCGTGCTGAATTTCGGGATAAAAAGTATCCTATGTCCTACCTCGGAGTATAAACTCATATCGTACCAAGTTTCATTCGAATCCATTCAGTAGTTTCGGCGTGATGCGCGGCCAAGATACAGACAGACAGACAGACAGACAGACAGACAGACAGACAGACAGACAAAAATGAAAAAAATTGCAGTTTTGGCTTCAGTATCGATTATATAGTGCCCTCCAATAAAAATTTTCAAAATATCTTCAATGTACAGAATTGGATCTGTTACAGTCTTATTATATTATAGAAGATAGATAACACTCGCATGGTTGACCGTCACCACACCTCATTCCATTCCACCCCCCTCCTATCTCCTAAGCCATTCCTAAATTTTTTAAGTTAAAAATCTGAAATAATTAGGGATGAAAATGGTTTATGGAAATGTGTATTACAGGAAAAATAAAGTGAATTCTATAATAAGCCTTCTCCCTGCTACTCCCTCTCCCCAATGCTAATCCTGGCCACACCTTGCGTTTTTAATATGAATAACAATTAACATTAGCGGATTTATTTGAAGGTTGTAAACCCTGGCACACGTTTGGTCAACTATTGATTTAGACTGCGCCCTACTCGCTTGTTTCTATGGGCTTGCAACTGTAAGACAGACTGTAAGAATTAATTACTGGCTACAATGTTATTAGATTTTTCAACTTATCTTTTAACATTTAATAAATGCTTTTAAGTAACAATATTGTAATTTCGTAGTACAAATGAATTGAAACAGTACCAAAAGCGTGAGTTGATGATGATAATACATTATTTTTTCACTGCTGCATTAATTTTTCATGTCTTTTGTCTTTGCCTATTGCTTAATATAGTATTTATCACAATAACCCACTCTTAAGTTCGACATCGGTTGAAGAAATCAGATATATTTTAAAACAAGCGGATACCCGCGACTTCGTTTGCGTGGATATTGTTTTTTAAAAATCCCGTGGGAATCTTTTTGTTTTTCCTAAGATTCTTTGAGCTCATACCTTGCTAAGAACTGTTAAAAGTTCACTGACTAACGTTTAGGTAGATCAAAATGTAAACATCCGCCCATAAAAGTCCCATCAAAATCGATCCAGCCTTTCAGAGATTAGTCAGTAATCTTTAAAGTATCTACTTTCTAACAAAAAAAGAATGAATGAAATCGAACCACGCGTTAATGAATTACAGCTTTTTGACTTTCATCCCCTCTCCCAAGGGAACCGTGCTGAATTTCGGGATAAAAAGTATCCTATATGTTACTCCGTAGTATGAACTTAAATCGTGCCAAGTTTCATTTCAATCTATTCAGTAGTTTTTGCGTGATGCGCGCACAAACATACAGACAAACAGATAAACAGATAAACAGACAAACAGACAAAATTTTCAAAAATGGCTTTTTTACGTTCTATTACTTATCCCTAACATCCCCCACTTATTATTTTGCAAAAATCTTTAATGTACAGATACGGCAAGTCTACGATTTTATTATATGTATAGAATAGATAGATGTATCTATAGATGTATAGATAGAAGATATAGAAGTCTACTCACCTGTTGGACCACGTTTATCTGAGTGAAAAGAGTGTAAAGCGCACATCAACCTAGACATCAATCATCATTACTCAATTACTCATGTATCATCACCAACTATACAAACAACGTATAATTATCAAATTATAAAATAAAATAAAAATTCAGCAAGCCCACCACCAAGTCGCATCAAGAGATCAATTGAAACAAATTACAATGATCACAATTAGATACAGATCGGGGTCTAATTATTCGGATTCGGTTCGTACCGGCGCGCGGCGCAGCACTATTCTCGATCGCCGGCAAGCGATTTCGGAAATTACTAAGGCGTCGCCTCCTCCCCAATGCCACCCCGTTCCTTGCGTTTCGGTTAGACGGTCAATCACTGGTACGTTTACCCTATAAATTTTAATAGGACAATTTACATAGACGCATTTTGTTTATTAATTACTTCTTGTATTTACATAACAGGTAGGTACATAATGTGTGAGTTTAATTACAATTTTAGTTTTGAGTTTTGATTAACAATAACTAGGTATGTGAATGAATCCCCCAGTTATTATTTTGCAAAAATCTTTAATGTACCTACAGATACGGCAAGTCTACGATTTTATTATATTATGTATAGATTACGTATAAAGGGAACCTCTTGTGAAACAGCTTACTATATTATGTGCAAAGCTTTAGTTGGGTTGGACGGTAATCATCTTCTATACATCTATCTATATCTATATCTATATCTATATTCTATCTATACATATAATAAAATCGTAGAATTGTCGTATCTGTACATTGAAGATTTTTGCAAAATAATAACTGGGGGATGTTAGGGATAAGTAGTAGAACGTAAAAAAGCTATTTTTGAAATTTTTGTCTGTTTGTCTGTTTGTCTGTTTGTCTGTTTATCTGTTTGTCTGTTTATCTGTTTGTCTGTTTGTCTGTATGTTTGTGCGCGCATCACGTAAAAACTACTGAATGGATTGAAATGAAACTCGGCATGATTTAAGTTCATACTATGGAGTAACATATAGGATACTTTTTATCCCGAAATTCAGCACGGTTCCCTTGGGAGAAGGGATGAAAGGCAAAATGTGTACTTAGCTGTAATTCGTTAACGGGTGGTCCGATTTCATTCATTCTTTTTTTGTTAGAAAGTAGATACTTTAAAGACTAACTAATCTCTGAAAGGCTGGACCGATTTTGATGGGACTTTCACTGGCGGATGTTTACATTTTGATGTACCTAAACATCCGCCAGTGAACTTTTAACAGTTTTTAGCAAGGTATAAGCTCAAAGGAGCTTAGAAAAACAAAATGATTCCCACGGGATTATTAAAATCAATATCCACGCGAACGAAGTCGCGGGTATCCGCTCGTACTTATAATAAAATCGTAGACTTGCTGTATCTGTACATTAAAGATTTTTGCAAAATAATAACTGGGGGATATTAGGGATAAGCAATAGAACGTAAAAAGCCATTTTTGAAATTTTTGTCTGTTTGTCTGTTTATCTGTTTGTCTGTATGTTTGTGCGCGCATCACGCAAAAACTACTGAATGGATTGAAATGAAACTTGGTGTGATTTAAGTTCATACTACGGAGTAACATATAGGATACTTTTTATCCCGAAATTCAGCACGGTTCCTTTGGGAGAGGGGATGAAAGTTAAAATGTGTACTTAGCTGTAATTCATTAACGCGTGGTCCGATTTCATTCATTCTTTTTTTGTTAGAAAGAAGATACTTTAAAGATTACCAGCTAATCTCAGAAAGGCTGGATTAATTTTGATGGGACTTTTACTGGCGGATGTTTACATTTTGATCTACCTAAACATCCACCAGTGAACTTTTAACAGTTTTTAGCAAGGTATGAGCTCAAAGGAGCTTAGGAAAACAAAATGATTCACACGGGATTTTCAAAAACCAATATCCACGCGAACGAAGTCGCGGGTGTCCGCTTGTGAACCATATAAGTCAGGATGTATAAAATATTATGATTTATTTAGGTAAGTATTTAGGTTTTTAATTTGCCTAATTTTTCTATTACATTGAATCAAATCTAAGCTGAAACATCTGAAATGGTCAGTAATAAGCCAATATAGCATATTTTTCCGTATTACAAACAAAGCATTTACGATTTAGTATTTACCTTATGATGAGATGACGGCCAACTTGTAAATAAAATTTTTGATGTTTTGTGTAAACGAGAATCGAACCCGAGAATTTTCATTGCAAGGCGTCCAATTAAGACTAACTCCTCAAACTTAATTACAATTTAGATATGGCCAAGATTATAAATGACAATAGTAGAGACTTGTACAACGGTTGGGGAGCATTGATTAATGAAATTGTTATGGTAATGAGAAATGGTGGATTTTTGGTCGATATTCTGCACTATTGTAACCGTCTAGGATAGTTAGACATTTAGAGGTCCCTAGTTAGAGTTCTGTTGCTAAATATTATTGTCAATATCACCAAGTTTAGAAAGGTAAGTATTTCGTTATGTAATTAAGGTTTTTGCTAGGATCCATTTCTGAATATTATTTATATTCAGCAGCTTTTTTTTCCAGTTTGTAGTAAATCCTTGCTGGTGACCAAAATAGAAGTCAGAAATCTAGCACACGCCATGTGCCTAGATCCAATTTCAGAAATCGTTTATTACGACGTAATCATAGTTAGTTAGGTATAGTTTTCATACATTCCTAATGTTACCCTTTCTTTCAAGCGACCGAAATTCACCATCATCACCACAACTAGAACCATTTAACGTCCACTGCTTGGCGCAAGCCTCCCTCTTACAGGAGAGAGGAATTTAAGAGCATAGACCTGCCGCACTGCTACAATGCGGGTCCCTTAGCGAAACCAAAAGGGCTCTTATACCGGAACATTGCGTGCGATGCCAACCAAGCAGCGAAACGCGTTTAAGTCGTTCATCATCATCATGATCAACCCATTACCGGCTCACTACAGAGCACGGGTCTCCTCTCAGAGTGAGAAGGGTTTTGGCCATAGTCTACCACGCTGGCCAAGCGGATTGGCAGACTTCACACACCTTTGAGAACGTTATGGAGAACTCTCAGGCATGCAGGTTTCCTCACGATGTTTTCCTTCACCGTTAAAGCAAGTGATATTTAAATACTTAAAACGCACATAACTCCGAAAAGTTAGAGGTGCGTGCCCGGGATCGAACCCACGACCTCCGATTAGAAGTCGGTCGTCCTAACCACTAGGCTATCACAGCTTGCAGCGTTTAAGTCGCTCGCATGAAAAACTGCATTAACAGCGTGTGTAGATCAGATAATCGCAGGTTATCCGCGCCGTTTCCTCGCCTCCCCAAAGACCGTCCCCCCCTACCCTACCTCGGTCCCCCCCCACTACCCCCGCCCCGGCGCACAGTACATCATCTCATTTGAATTTCTAACTAGGAAACCTCCATGCAATTATTGGATTAATGTAAATTACTCAGTCTACAGCTCCACGGTGCACTATCAGGGACCAGCTTTAATTAGAATCCGGTTAATTCTAATAATAGACGCGGTGATTAATGCGAAAAAATTTAATTATCGATCATTTTGATCACGCATAAATTGAGATTATCGGATCGATCGGTTCGTCTTACCCGTTGTCCTAGGTGAACGATAAACATGATGCGACGCGATACGACTCCGTAGAAAATGACAATTTTTAACCCCCGACGCAAAAACGACGGGGTGTTATAAGTTTGACGTGTCTGTGTGTGTGTGTGTCTGTCTGTTCCCCTGTAGCGCTCAAACGGGTGGACCGATTTGAATGCGGTTTTTTTTGTTTAAAAGATGAATTAGTCGAAAGTGTTGTTAGCTATGCTTGATGAAAATCGATCCAAGATGGCCGCCGCTACAAAATGGCTTTTTTTCACAACTCCTTTAATATGGGTATCAAATGAAAGGGCTTGACTAGTAGAATAACACTATTGCAAATCCAAGATGGTCGCCACCACAAAATGGCGAATGTCGGGGGTTTTTAAATTTTTAATCTATACTTGTATCTACGTGACAACGTAGGCGACGTGTAAGTCTCAGATAGATATTATGTCGCGTTCTCGCGTTTGTCATTCACCTAGAACAACGGGTTAGACCGAATTGTGATTTAATCGTATACGTAAACGAATTCATAAGCGTGGGTTTAGTTTTTTCGTGAAGGTTCGGGATACAAAGTATCTCAGTCCGTCTCTATATAGAGGCTATTTCTGTGTCAAAATCGGTTCAGCGATCGAGCCGTTGCAAGATAGACAAACGGATAGACGGACACACTTTCGTGTCTATGGTTACTTTAAAACATGGTTATTTAACACGTTTAGCAGTATGGACATAATATTAGAGTTGCATAATGGTATATTTTTAAATATTGCATAACTAATCTGACATTATTAAAAATAATTTAATTTAAATTAAATTTAGAAAGGCAATGTGGCCAATTCTGTTGTACACAATCTCTAAACCTAAACTAAGTTGACAAGTTTTAAAATAGTGCTATCCTTTTCCGCGGGAAGCATTGTGAAAGAGATAGGAATATATTTAGGTCTGTCATTTTAGTTTAGGTTTAGAGATTGTGTGCAACAGAATTGGCCACAATGACAAGTAAAATAACTGGATCTAAATCTAGTCATAAACACGTAAGTAAAATTTAAAATAGTAATCACTCGATGCATGATTAGATACTAAAAATACCTACTGCATAGCATAATTATGGGTTGTATGTATTTATCTGGTTTTCGTTTACTTTAAGAACAATGTGAATTAAAGAAGAATGTGAATATTATTTTTTTATGAACAGTCTACAGTTCATATTATAAGCCTCTACTAAAACAAATTTGATTCATAACATTATTTCACGGTCATAGAAAATACACAATTTAACCGATCTTCTCACAGATTCGCGTCCAATTAAACAAATCTGTAAATTACTGAAGTTCCTAATACACTACATAATATAATTATTTGTAACTAATCGTCTAAGCAATTTTCCTAACGTTCAGTACATAAAAAAATTCGTCATGGTGGGTACCTGAATACGCCATGGTAACTTCGACGCGGGGTTAAGGGAACCATTACTCTCTTAATGCTCGTATTAATTCGTAGGAGTCTGTATAGTTTATTAATTGCTTCACGATAATTACACGATTATGAATACATAATTGGAAAAATCTAAGCGAGCGGGCCATAAATCGAACGCATCGCAATCGGACAATCACCCGTGACCCGAGCTATGTGAGCCAACGGCCCGCAACCCCAGCGGAGCTGAAGAGTCCGCAACCTAACAAAGTCGAGCGAGGCGGCAAAACGACGCGCAAAACATCGAAATATCCCGCCGTGACCTCGAAAACGTACGTAGGTGAAAGCCCTCCGGCTCACGTAGGGGAGCAAAAAATCTCTAACCCCTAGTAAGGAGTGGGGGCGACCCGCCCATGAATGAGCGAAGGAGGCGCGCGTCCTTGGAGCAAAAAAGTCACGTGACCCGCGCAACAGTTGCCGCCGTGAGCGTGTCCTTGCCGACGGATTAGAAAAAACAACATGTTTGAAGTTCGAATTTCCGAACGCGTTCGCCGCCCGCCGACAGTACCTTTTTCTTTTTCTTTTTCTTTGTTGTTGTTGTGTTGACACGTTGTCAACACAATACAGTTACTGACATCTACACTCGTTCGGAAACATGCGTTTCGGTAGGTTGTTGATTCTATTAACAAGTATAAATTAAATAACCCCCGACATTCGGCATTTTGTGGCGGCGGCCATCTTGGATTTGCAATAGTGCTATTCTAATAGTTAAGCCATTTCATTTGATACCTATTTTAAGGGAGTTGTGAAAAAATATGTAATCCGCCATTTTGTAGCGGCGGCCATCTTGGACCGATTTTCATCAAACATAGCTAACAACACTCTCGACTAATTCACCTTTCAAACAAAAAAAACCGCATTCAAATCGGTCCACCCGTTTGAGCGCCACAGGGGAACAGACAGACACACACACACACACATACACACACAGACACGTCAAACTTATAACACCCCATCGTTTTGCGTTGGGGGTTAAAAAATAGTTGTATTCTTTTTCTTATCTTGATCCTGCATAACTTTTTTTTTTGTAATAAGTACGTTGTTCTAATTAAGTTTGGGTAAGGTGGAATAAACAATTTTGTTCTAATTTTGATCGTCATTTACCTATATTTTTTTAATTAAGATGTTCCAGTTTTTTTTATATTAAACGTAAGTATTATGATTCTGTTTATTTAGAAACTCAACTTGTACTATAATAAGTACTCAATAATGTACTATAATAAATTTTACGACGGATTAAGTACAAAAGATACCGATAAAAATATTTTTTTTATATTAAACGTATTATGATTCTGTTTATTTAGAAACTCAATTTGTACTATAATAAGTACTCAATAATGTACTATAATAAGTACAAAAGATACCTATAAATATATATATTATTGATTGATACAGATAAAAATATTACGGTTAGTTACTATTACAAAAGTTAGTTTACTAAAGTCTAATAATATACAGTGTTCTTTCAGAACTAAAAAGTTGCAAAAAGTGCAGACAACGTTGGGTGTTATTATTATATCGCCAACAAGCCTTCAAACAAGCAGTACAGCTTTATACCATGCTTTATGAATGGCTCTCCCTGGGCCCCGCTTAACACAAATGTCACGACGCCCCGACGAGCCGGAAAACTCTCTTTTCTTCCTGAATTGTAGATACAATATGCCATACAAACACTAACCTTATTACTATAGCATAAAGCTCAAGTGTAGTTGTTACTGTTGAGAAAATTTAAGGAATTTTCTGCTTGACTACCCTACTCTAATTCCAACCTTATTTATATAGTGTTTAAGTCGTTATTTGAGTGGCTAATAGTTTTGTTAGCGGCACGAAATCTTCCAGTCTCCTGCGGCAAATTGTTTCCTCACGCGGCGTGTTTGTATTTTATTATACATTTTTATTTCTCGATAACATTAGCTTAACCGACTTTTCATTGCCTCCGCTAGGGTTGTCGCTCGTATCTTTTTTATAAGCACAGTTAAGTTTGAAGACTTTTTCTTTTATTATTTCGTCCTTATTTTTGAGGTTTATGTATGTATGTAATTGTATACGTTCCCCTGTATCTCCCAAATTTTATTATATTTTAACTAATTCACTAACTAATACACTATATTATAGGACTATCATGGTGTTATCAATTAACATTTTATTGAGTTAATACTGAATTATCATTTACTTATTTCATATAATCAATAAGGGACTGCCTATAATGATACTGATTTTAGTTAAAATGTGAAAAAGTTACAGACAAACACTTTGTATTAAAGACCCCAAAAAGCAATATTCTAATTAATATAAAAGTCATTATTTTCTTTACAATTTTCAAGTTACGGATGACTAAAAATCACATAAATTCTGAACGTATCCTCCAAACTGTCTTTCGCGGTAGTAAACTATACCTACTCGAGTTTCTATTTTTCAACGTAATCTTGTTTTGACGCGCAAATTAGTTTAACGAGTTACCTATTTCTGTTCACAATTATTATTTTAATACTGCCGCTGCTTTCGATAAAAATGTTAAGTCGATAATCTTAATAGTTTTTATTACTAGGTTTACAACTTTTATTATTGATATCGGCACTAATGGTTTGTGTAGGTGGCCCAGTGATTATTACAATTTCGCAATGTAGGTACCTACTAATTTCTAACACTGACTGACTTGCGTCCTTTTTACTACGTTCATCAGCTGCTGTCGGGTATATTTGACCCAAGTTTTATAAATGCATATAAACAGAAAAATTCTGGCTAACTAACTCATCAAAGCCCAAACACTTGGACTAATAAACCTGAAATTTTGCACAGAGTTTGCCTTTATTAATATTATGTAGATAAGATTGAATTTTTAAAAATTCTCACCGGATAGAATATTTTTAAATCCACGCGAGCGAGCGGGATGATATAGTACGGTAAGCGGGTGATACGTATTCTGAAAGAGAAAGAGAAATATCAGTCCCGATTCAACGTGCCTTATATGCCTGAAACAAAAAAAGTCATTTATTTTTAATATTCAAAATAACCGAACCTAATTTTATAAAAATAAATATTGATATTCACAAATAGTACATAGTAGTTCATAAGTAAATATGACGTACACATGTTAATTTTCAATAAATATAGGTACCTACCTATGCTTCCAAGAAAACAGTCGTTTATTTTACTTCTGTTTATACAGGTAGCGTAGCATGACAGCTTTATAATACGTACTCTCTCCACAAAAAGCAATTCAATTTCTAATTGAGTTTTTGGACCCAGTGATTTAGAGGTAAAATTTTACAGCCAAAAATCTGCCTAATTGGTATTTTGTACCCAGTAGCGAGTGTTTGAGTGTTAAGGCGTTAAGGTTTTTTTAATTACAACTATTTGCTCAGGTGTAATCAAATCGATCATTAGCATAACCGAGATCCGGCCGGAGATCGGTTTCTAAATATATTTACTGCTTGACCTTTAAAAATAATTAGCGCAAAATAATAATAATTAATTACTAATTAACGAAACTTCAATCAAAAATACGAGCTTGCACAACAACATTATTAGATGTTTAGGTTTCAATAATATTATGTTAATATGTTGAGTATCGATAAATTTTAATTAACTTCAACTTTCAACCTACGAACGATTTTATTTAATTGTTTATCTACAGTAAAAATACCCATGTATAAACCATATTGCAGTGTATAAGAATTATTGTTTATCAGGTTTTATAAAATGAATGTAACAAACCTTGCTGTAGAAAGGCAAAAGCATACTAGGTATTCTAATATGTATGTTTGTAACTCTTTCACGCAAAAACTACCAAACAGATTTGCTTGTTAGGAATGAAGATAGATTATACCTTTTTTTTTTTTTTTTTTTTTTTTTTTTTTTTTTTTTTTTTTTTTTTTTTTTTTTTTTTTTTGACGCTGGGAAATGCATTTACGCACACCCTCCGGAAGCCTTACAGCGAACTGCAATGCTTCCGGAAGGTAGTGTGGGACTCAGGCAGGCCAAGAAGTGGCCAGAATACCCACTAAAACCCAGCGATGTTCCTCCGTGTCGCCTGGTGGCTGGGTTACGGGTACACTTGCGCAATCATCCGCGACCCAGCCGGCGCCGTCCGCCGAGGCAGACCCTCCACCGGGGGACCTAAAGGCCCCCTAACACCGTCTGAGGCGCACCAGGAACATAGTGGTGCGCCTCCCGACCCGAGGCGTCTCAACGGGCGACGGATACGCCATTCCATCACCCGGAGTTCCTCGCCAGAGGCAACCCTCAAGAGGGCCACACCCGCAGGCGACCCTCAAGAGGTTCACCCCTCGTGTAATTTTTTTTATAGAGGTTTTCTTCCTCGCGGCCCCTCGCTCAGTGCGTGGGGCCCCCGGTTCCGCTCAGTGCGGATTACGGGTTGCCCGACGGTGGCCGAAGCCAGCGCCCACCGGCCACAAAGACCAGCGGACCCGCCGCGCAGGGCGTTTCCACCCCCTCCGGTAATTTTTTAACGAGGTTTTCTTCCTCACGGCCCGAAAGCCTCCCCCCCAATTGTCGCCGCCCGGAGTCTCCACAGTCCACTCTGATGAACAGAGAAGTACCAGGAGCCTCCAAGCGGCAACCCCCTGCTGGTTTTGGTCCGCGCCGGGTTTCCCCGGTACCTCCCATATCTGGGAGGCGTTCCCCCATCCGCCACCGGGGGGACGCGCCCGATGGGGGACCAGCAACCCCACACGGGAAGATAGATTATACCCTGGTTTAACACATTTTATCCCAGAAAATCATAGAGTTCGCGGGGGATTTTTAAAAAACTCAAATCCATGCGGACGAAGTCGCGGGCATCAGCTAGTATAAAATAATTTCACAAACATATAGAATCATGTAATAATCTTTAGACTGTTGTCTACTACTAAGTAATAGTTTAATTTTTCAAAACCGTTAAGGTCAACATTTTAAGGGATAAAACAAAAAATGTTTTCCACAGAAGTTGCAACCCTACAAAGGCTCAGGTGTGCGTATCAGCCCTAAGAAAAGTTAGTAGCGATGCACGATGTAGGGATGTCAAAAACGGGGCGCGAACAAATATGTGCTTACCGGCTGACGACCGGCGCGCGGCGCCACCGACTGTGACCGAAGTTTAGAAACTTCGCGCCCATCCGAATAGACCGGGAGCGCTGTTGTCCTTTTGAACTCTTGTCCTTTTTTAAGGACGCGGGTCGTTTTGATCGTCTTTTTGTACAAATTGTGTTGAGATTTTTTTCTTTTTAAAGCCTTTCGTTTTAGATTCTTGCGTAGTGTTTATTGAAAGGTTTAACGTAGATTAATCATACAGCATGATATTAAGTAGGGTTAGGTTAGGAAATTTTGCAGTATAAAAAAGCAGGGGGCACTCTCGTTGTCTTTTTGAGCTACATAATCTTGCTCGTCCTTTTTTGAGAATGTTTAATTTTCTTTTTCCAATATATTGTATAGTCGAATGAACATAATACAACTACTTAAACTCCATTTAGTGATTAGAAGCTGATGCCCGCGACTTCATCCGCGTGGATTCATATAAATCTCATACAAATTTTCAACCCCTATTTAACCCCTTTAGGAGTTAAATTTTCAGATATCCTTCCTTAGAGGATGTCTACGTTATAATAGCTATCTACAAGTCAAATTTTAGCTCAATCCGCCCAGTGGTTTGAGCTGTGCGTTGATAGATCAGTCAGTCAGTCGCCTTTTCCTTTTATATACCTATATATTTAGACATACATAAATTGGGACCACGGTTACCCACTCTAAAGCCATGTAATTTAAGAAGAGTATTCGAATGCACACAGCCATTTTGTTACAGTTTTGTATTTACTACGGAGAAAAGTGAAACAGCAGTGTTGACTCTAGTAATTCTGTCGCACAATATTTAAACTCGGTTCACACTAATCCCTCGGTGTTCCCGGGCCGCGGACCCTCCGACGGAATCGTTTGCGTTTCGCCTTTTCGGAATTTCATTTTTCATTAGTCACACTTTTCTTTACTCCAATATTTAAGTGATTGCTTTCAATAAAGTGTTAAGTGACGCTTAATTCTAATTTGTCAGCTTTTCATAAAGCTAGTTTCATCCTTTCAAGTAATTTTTTTGCCCTCAAATATTTCACACTGAAACTAGGTGTGTTTAATATACTATTACTACCTATATTGAAAAAATCATCAAAATCAGTTGACTGGTTTTGGAAATAATCGCAAACATACTTATAAACATACATACATATGGATCGAATATTTAATCTCCTTTTTTGAAGTCGGTTACAAAGTGTCCCAAGAGCGTAACGAAAAAAAAATTAAAATATTGTTTTACGAACTAAATAAAAAAAGAGATTACAGGTGTGTTGACTTTATAATATTTAATCTCGCTTCACGCTAATCCCTCGGTGTTACCGGGCCGCGGACCCTCCCACAGAATCCTTTACATTTCCCTCTTCGCACTTGTCAGAATTTCATTTTTTTATTAGCACCGCTCGAGGCGCCTCGTGCCTCTCCGTTCCGCACACTTTACTTTTACTTGTGATATTCTACTGTTTTTATTTTGTATGTTTTCACACACTAGTGTATACCAATGTTTACACCTAACCTTAAGGGCTTGAGCTCCTTGGGCTCTCCCGAGCACTCCATACAAACAAAGTTTGAATATTAAGCAATCAAAGTCAGTATTTGTAATGAAACTAACATCTGTGGCTGTGGTTTGTCAGATTTCTGTAAAAATGTGTAGTTTCAAAATTACACGGGCTCAAAGATTCACCTATAAATCTTTGAAATTCAGTCCATATTTTTACAAAAATATGACAAACCACACATAAAGATATACCTACCTAGTTACCTACGTTCCCACTTCCCAGAGCGCGTCTGCCTTTCATTGGGTTTCATTCGTTAATCTTCTATCTATCTATACATATAATAAAATCGTAGACTTGTCGTATCTGTACATTAAAGATTTTTGCAAAATAATAACTGGGGGATGTTAGGGATAAGTAATAGAACGTAAAAAAGCTATTTTTGAAATTTTTGTCTGTTTGTCTGTATGTTTGTGCACGCATCACGCAAAAACTACTGAATGGATTGAAATGAAACTTAGTATGATTTAAGTCCATACTACGGAGTAACATATAGGATACTTTTTATCCCGAAATTCAGCACGGTTCCCTTGGGATAGGGGATGAAAGTTAAAATGTGTACTTAGTTGTAATTCATTAACGCGTGCTCCGATTTCATTCATTCTTTTTTTGTTAGAAAGGAGATACTTTAAAGATTACCTGTTAATCTCAGAAAGGCTGAATCGATTTGGATGGGATGTTTACATTTTGATCTACCTAAACATCCGCCAGTGAACTTTTAACAGTTTTTAGCAAGGTATGAGCTCAAAGGAGCGTAGGAAAATAAAATAATTCACACGGGATTTTCAAAAACCAATATCCACGCGAACGAAGTCGCGGGTGTCCGCTTGTATTCTAATAAGAATATAAATTCAGCTGTATGTAGGTACCTCTTAACACTGATTCTCCTATTAATCTCCATTGCATTTATACCTGTTTTAGTACATTCAAGTAAATATGCTTGATATGAAGCTCACTCGTCGAGTCATTGATTTTGCAGAAGAACGACAGCAAGTTTTTTGTTTCCTTCGTAAGTTTTAAGTATATGTTGGAGCAATTTTATCAATAGATGACAAACAAAATATAAAAATTGTTTTGATAACATACAACTAACTTTAACTTACCTAACCTAAATAACTATATGTTTATCAAAATAACAGACGAATGCTTCAATTTCCATAAATAGTTGACCTAAACAATCCCGAAATAATATTACTAAAATAGATAGTTTAAAATAGAATAAGTAGATTATAAGGAAGATTATCTCGGCCGATACCTGTATAAAGTATGCAAGTCTGTATTTTAAAGATGAATGTTTGTGTTTTGATAACGTACAAAATATAATAATAACGGCCTTAACACACTAGTTTAATATATTATGCTAAGATAGTCGATTAATCTTGCTAGTTCTGTTGCACACAAACTCTAAAATGACAAGTCTAAATCTATTCTTATCTCTTTCACAACGGTCTCTGCGGAAAAAGATAGCAATTGATTTAGACTGGTCAGTTTAGTTTAATTTAGAAATTGTGTACAACAGAATTAGCCACAATGATCCAAAAGTACTTGATGATTTCTATATCATCGAATGTATCCATACTGCGAGCTCTTTTATTTATTCCACTCGTATAAACTAAATACCTGTTTTGTTTTGTAGTACAGCACAGTATCATTGCTAGGTACTTTACGATAATAAGTGACAAAATAGGATCACAAGTTGTTACAATTTCATTTCTGGAGAAATCCGTTTTTCTTTTCGATTAAGAAAAACTAAACATACGTTCATACTCGTATGAGCTTAATAAAAAATAGTTATGTATTTCGTAATAGACATGCACACTCATATATTGTACCTACTTTTTAAATAAATATAATGGACGAAAATACACTCTACAATTAGTGCAAATGAAAAATTTAAAAACCCCCGACATTCGCTATTTTTGGCGGCGGCCATCTTGGATTTGCAATAGTGCTATTCTACTAGTCAAGCCCTTTCATTTGATACCCATATTAGGGGAGTTGTGAAAAAATATGTAATCCGCCATTTTGTAGCGGCGGCCATCTTGGATCGATTTTCATCAAACGTAGCCAACAACACTCTCAACTAATTCACCTTTCAAACAAAAAAAACCGCATTCAAATCGGTCTACACGTTTGAGCGCTACAGGGGAGCAGACAGACACGTCAAACTTATAACACCCCGTCGTTTTGCGTCGGGGGTTAAAAATAGCTCTACTAAAATAAGACACAAGTTATTTCGTCATACATATCATATCATATATACCCTCATATATTATAACTTGAATTTAAATATAAATATTCAACCAAAATACAGTTCTAAAACAGCGCTACTAAAATAGGACACAGTGTAGAATAGAATGGATAGTAGGGAAAGGTTATCTCGATCCGATATTAAGCTTGCATGTCTCTAGTCCAGTTCCTCATCCAAAATCGATAGCAGCCCCCTCGGCCCCTGTTGTTATAGCCGCTCCTAATACGTTCCCCACGTATGGCGATCTTTGTCGTCTGACGCGCAGGTGCTGAGTGCGGATGCGGTATTTTATGCACATTCCATTTCTAAGCCACTGGTGTAAGTTCCTAGTTAATGTTAACGCTGTGCGCAGTTAAATAAAATCACTTAAGCCAAGCTTGACTTGATTTTTTGTTATTGCCGTTTTCCAATTTATTGTGCGTAGTCAAATAATATCGTCTAAACTCTAAGCCAATCTTGGCTTGATTTTTTTGTTATTGCTGTTTTCCAAGTTATTGTGCGTAGTTAAATAAAATCGCTTAAGCCAAGCTTGACTTGATTTTTCTTATTGCCCTTTTCTAAGTTATTGTGCGTGGTTAAATAAAATCATTTAAGCCAAGCTTGACTTGATTTATTGTTATTGCTGTTTTCCAAGTTATTGTGCGTAGTTAAATAAAATCGCTTAAGCCAAGCTTGACTTGATTTTTCTTATTGCCCTTTTCCAAGTTATTGTGCGTGGTTAAATAAAATCATTTAAGCCAAGCTTGACTTGATTTTTTGTTAACGCCGTTTTCAAGTTATTGTACACAGTTAAATAAAATTGCTTAAGCTAAGCTTGACTTGATTTTTTGTTAACGCAGTTTTCCAAGTTACTGCGCGAATATTTAAATAATATCACTTAAGCTAAGGTTGACTTGATTTTTATGATAGGCCATAAGATTTTCTTATTTATTTGTTCACATAAAGAAGATATTATAATTACGCGGTTCCTTGACGACTTGTGTCTTGTGTGCACGTTCCTGTAAAAATATATCCACTACAGCTTAACGTCCCACTGTTGGGCACAGCCTCCATCTCTGAAAGGAAATTAGATTTGGATCTGAGATCCGCTACGCTGCATCAATGGGCGGATATATCGTCATATTTACGTCATTTAGATTTGATTACAAAGCCTCTACAAAAGAGTAGCTCTTTCGTACAAAAATGTATTCAAAATGACCACGGTCTAAGAAGGACGTTTTGACTTTCTCGTATGATAATAAGGCCCTGTTTCCAAGTGTCGGATAACTTATTCACAACTTTTGTCTCTGTCACTTGACATAAAGTAAGGAAGTGATAAAACTTACGTTTAGGCTATCCGACACTTATCAGGTGGTAAAACAGGCCCTTAGTGTCCTTACTCAGTCACAAGATACAGAATCCGCGCTATTAGGATGCCTTTCATCAAAATCCGTTAAGCGATTGAGCCGTGGAATTTATAATTATTTTAGAAAAAAATAGGTATGGACAGCATGGAGTATGAAAACGATATCTGATTTATCTGTACTTATATGTTTCTATAATTCTATTAATATGGATATGCTTGGACACACGAACGATTTTCAATTACAGGGCAAAGCAAGATCCCTGGCCTCCCGTATTAGATCAGACCAGTGCAGCGCCCAGGTAACATGGATAATTGAATTAAATTGTCTAACCTAATGTCGAAAGCATTCTTGTGTATAGGCACCGTCCTGTTTGCTGACGTATCTTTGACCCGTGTTCCCGGTATTTAGCCGGGGCTTGCTTATTACTTCCAAGCCGCATATCACTACATAGTATAAAACAAAATCGCTTTCTCTGTCCCTATGTCCCTATGACCCTATGTATGCTTAAATCTTTAAAACTACGCAACGGATTTTGTTGCGGTTTTTTTAAATAGATAGAGTGATTCAAGAGGAAGGTTTGTAAGTAGAACAATTGGACCCGGTAGGTGGCACTAATAGCGGGCAGGACGACGTCTGCCGGGTCCGCTAGTTGAAATATATAATAGATATATTGGCCATCTAAACTTTGCAATTCCACCACCACCACAGACTTTTTACGTCCCACTGCTGGGCACAGGCTTCCTCTCTCATAGGAGAGTGGGATTTAGAGCTTAGACCCACCACACTACTCCAATGCGGGTAAGCGGGATTTAACGACTATTGTCACATGAGAGTGATAATAACCGGGACCGACTGCTTAACGTGCTCTCCGAGGCACGGGGGTGAAATACCGCCAATTACCAACTCCGGGCTGGCACTGAGAATTTCTCGACAGAACAACCCAATACCTAACAATAATTTGCCCGACCCCGGAATCAAACCCGGGACCTCGTGATCTGCAGCTGAATATGCTAACCACTAGACCAACGTGGCAGGCAGGCAGATCAACTTTGCAATTGCTGCGATAAAAATCAGTGGCCAAATTGTTAGACGTCCACTGCTGGACATAGGTCCCTTGTAGGTACTTCCACATACCGCGATCTAGTGCCACTTATATCCAGCGATTCATATGTATAATACAGCTCGGTAGGTGTAGACGTGCCGTCGCGCTGCCTCGCAGTTCTATAGTGATGCCTCGCGAGGCTGCCGCGTTCTGTGAAGAGTCAGCTAATAAAGAAGAAAATAAACAAATGAAAAGCTTGTTACTTCACTTATTGCTATAGACAGCTTAGTAAGTAAGTAATGTGTCTAACTCAAAATAATAAACTTGCGGCTGAATACAGAAACGTATCATAATGCCTAGCCTAAGGCCTAATTCGTACGAGCGTTAAAAAAGGGTTGCGTTAAAACCCGGCGTTGGCGCTTTTTTAACGCTGAATAATAGCAAAAAGTTTCGTATGGTTTAAATAAAAAGTTTCTATACCTACCGGGCCGTCCGTCAGTCTCTTTAGGTGCACGCTTAACTCGAAAAACGCAACCAAATGAAACTCTCTCAAAGCGCAACTATTTCGTACAAGACAAGCCGCCTTCTCCCCCGGTCGGTTAACATTAGAAACATCGACCTCAAAAACTTATTACAATGAGCCCTACCCAGCTCATTATCTCTGCCCATAGCACCAAATCGATACCATAACACACGCAAACTATCAACACGCACACAGGCGCATTCTAAACGAAAGTCTACGCTTGCTCGTAACCGGCGCGTCAACTTAAAACTTAATTATAATTAATTAATTCCAATTGGTCTCCATCCCTTTCGCTCTGATGATGTCTTGGGTAACCCTCTCCCCCTCTGGCGTAGAGGCGAGGGGTAGTGAGCGCGGTATTGTGTTTTCGAAGACCTTTTATCGCGGAGGCATTTCACGAACTAGAGCATTCGTCGGTTCGATTCCTTTCGGAATTTATTAGCACTTAGATTTTAATTGGACTTCTATTGAGTGAGCTGTTCCGAATTTCCACCTATAGCGGCCTATATCCTATAGCGGGCTATACTAGGAACGGATAGTTTCGTAAAAATATATTTCAATATCCAGCATTGGTTTAAATTGTGCTTTGGGTGAAAACCAAATTGTACAATATAAAGATACATGCAATACAAACTACTGCGTAGAAAAATATAGAGTTTTCGATAAATAGAAGACATTATGAAGTCAATAAATTTTCACGGCCTACCTAACCGCTGAAATGACCTTGACGTTTGGCACCGAAATAACTTACATCTTGTCCTAGTAGTATACTTTTTGGGTCGAGAAAAGAAAGAGTTTCTCATTGGATTTAAAAAACCTTATACTACGCGGACGAAGTCGCGGGCATCAAGGAATGCAAAATCTGACATTTGAAGCCTCAATAGCTCAATGCTCAGGAAACAGTTTGAAAGCCGAAAGGTCGTAGCTTGAGACCCACCCGTTGTTCGTCCCAGTAAAATACTAGTAGGTATATGGTTATTAAACCCGCAACCCGCAAAATGCAATATTACTCAGCTTGAGGAAAATATCTAGGACACAAAATTCGATTGAGCCATTTAATTTTGTGTAAAAAGGGCCCTTAATATAAATAAGCGAATTACGAACAAGAATCAGCGCTCCCGAGTCCCAACTTCTCTGGAACTTTTTAACAACGTCCAATCCAATCGGACCGCGGGATATCATCAATAACAAAATTAAAAATTCCCCAATTTGAATTTTAATTGCGTCCGATTATAATCGCGATCGCGAACGGGTGCCCTCAGAACTTTTTTTTTCCAGTAAAGCCATCTCTTAAATAATTCATCCTCAAACTTGCTGCAACTACAGCGCGGATCGAACCGGCTCGTATCGGTTTGAACCGGTTTGAACTGGTAGGAAGGCGGTGGAGCAACTTTAATCCTTATAAATTTCCTTTTTACACAAAGCAATATAAGTAATTAGCATAATTTCGTTGAGTAAATGAAATATGGTAATGAGGGGGACACAACCCCTTCTTGGGCGGAATGGGGGGGAGGGTGGAAGGACCCTCCAGTCGCATCCTCATTGATACTCGTCACCGCTCGATGTAGTGATGATTACAATTAAGTTATCCGGCGTTCAGCGACAGCCATTTTGTTTTGATTTTCTTGTATCTTGTACTTAACTTAAGAACTGACGATGCTTGTATAATTTAATTTCGATTGACTGATTGGTGATTATGGCCAAGTTTCTGAATGTATTCGTATCCAAAGCAAATTGTGGTTAAATTGATTCGGAAATTCACCGTTCCCAAACTTTCTATGTTGTACTCCTTTCCATTATTCTCATTATCATGAAACCTTTGTATAAATTGATCTGACAACACTATTAGTTACCGTAGATAACTTTCCTTGAGGTATTATGCATTATGTGTTCAAGTCGACCAATAATTAATTAAAATACTATGATTAATAGCTAAATTCGATATTGTGATTGTGTGTGTGATAAAACTATTAGTTAAGCTATTATATAATTGCATTTTAATTATAAATATACATCTTTTTGACATTTAATTTAATAAAAGTATTATCAAACATGACCACGAAGTGCAATTGGCGCCTAGCAATACAACAAAGCCTGCAATATACTATTACTACTACTATTACTGAGATACATTAATAAAATGATTCATGCTCCACAAATAACTGAGAACATACATATTATATAGCAGGAATAAATTTTCTTGATGTTTATTATGCATAGAAAATACTTGTACGCCTAGAACAAGAGTATAGTGCCCTTGCCAGAGATAAAAAGTCTGGTATTTCATACGAAAAATGCCAGACTTTTTATCTCTGGCAAGAGATCTAGATAGTATGTATTGAATTGGCATTTAATGATTCATACCTTGAATACAAGTATAAAGGATAAAACATAATATTATCGCTCTATACAAAACAAAAATGTAGTATATTATGAAGGGAAGTTGCGATTTAACACATTTCTGAAAAAAATATGATCCGTCGATATTACGTAACACAAAAAAATATATTCCTAGAAGACCTATAATGCCTAAATCCTTTATGTTTATAATCGTACGCAACTACCATGACTGTAGTAGGATATTTTTTGAAACCAAGCTCCTGAAATTCTAATATCTTGTCGCGAAATGAGGAATCCACGTTGCTTTCTGAGCGCAACAAAGATAATAAACATCTTTATGATTCATACCTTGTATACGAGTATAACTGAGGACATACATAGTAGGTACAAAATAAATTATATCGTTCGAATTGAATTATAGTAATGAAATACCAAGTTGCTTTGGGCACGAGAGCCCCCGGCCGCTAGTTTCACAACTTATCCCAGCTAAGGCGAGTCCTTATTTAAATGTAAATTAGGTTCATTTCACGAAATTAATGTCGTAGAGTTCCACCCCCCCGACGTGGTGTGACCACTCCGAGCGCCTTTTAAGGAGAATCCCGTTCGTTATTAATATTGTATTAAGGTTATTATTGTGTCAGTCTCGATGTATATTTATAAAGCGTTTGCATAATTTCAAGTTAATTTTAATTATAACTTCGATAAAACTTAAGATATTTTGATCTGACCCAATTAAATTGTTACGATGAAACTTAACAACATTGTATATTTCGTTTGTACATTGATAAATTTAGTTGATGGATTTCAATTCAACATATAAATAATATTTTATCTTTTGGGTTGTTTGATGATTCCGAAAGATTTTTTAGATTTGCTATTACAAAGATTCAATCAATATGTTTAAACATATTTACAGATTATAAACTTATTACACAATGATTTTTTTTGATGACAATATTGCATAGATGCAATCTGCTATGCCTTCAACTGCCAATAAAGATGAAGTGAAGTGTCATAATTGTTACATTGTTATAGATTTGTCACACATTTAATTTTGAAAATACCACGTGCTTAGTATTATAATGTCAGCTTTTCTCAGCGAAATCAGCTTTCCGAATTGATGTTAGCATCATGTTGCCGAATAAGACCCAGAAAAGAAGTGAATGAAGAAGTACATGAAATAAATTAAGTAAAATTTTTAATTTTATCTACCTACATTTTTAATATTGATTTATTAATGCATGTATCATGTACGGAACCCTAATATAGGGAGACCCGAGTTGCACTTGGTTGATTTGTTTTTTTAACTCTGTATCATATAATTATCCTCCAAGACTTATAATACATGTCACCCTATAAACAAAATAATGGCTTCTCTATAATTATAAGGACAGATGAGTCACACGCCTTGTGAAAATGTCATCGTGAATTCCTAACGCTCTGATAGTTTTACACAAATTAAATGTTACCATCTACGTATCCTATTTTCTTCATATTTATAATTGAATTGTTACAAAGGATTTTTGCGAGTACTTATGGGGTCACCGGGATTATTCTTAGCTATAGTTAGTTAGATCCGATTAGTGGCGTTGTTGTCGACATCTATTTTTTTTACCGACCAAATTAAAGAATCTATTTCAAGAAATATATTTTGCTAGCGATGTCTATGGCGGAACAACGTCTGCCTACTGGATGCGCTATTATAAATATATTAGTGCGCGCTAACCTGAATATTTTCAAGAACGTATTCGTCGTCTCGGTCAATGGATGTCCACTGCTGAACTAGGTCACTTGAAGATATTCAAACGACATGCATATCTCTTCCAAGTTAGCCCGCTTCGGTCTTAGATTGCATCATCACTTACCATCAGGTGAGATTGTAATCAAGGGTTAATTTGTAGTTAAATAAAAAAATCAAACGTTAAATATAATCAAAGAGTTTCTATGGGATTATTAAAAATCTACATACGAGGGAATTACGTCGCGGACTTCACCTAGGCATATAATAATAAGAAATGTGATGTCCCAGAAGAAATAAAATGCAGGTCGCCCTACTCAACGAAGTAATGGCTGCTCTATGATTATATGGACAGACGAGTCATTACTCCCGTGTAAGTGTTGTTGCGAATTGCTAATGCCCTCCGAGTTTTACACAAATTAATTGTCGCTATAAGAATACTTTACACAACGCTCAGTGGTTACACTACTTAGCACTTTACTGAAGAGGTGTAATGTAACTCTCCTTATAAGCACAAATTATGTTCACTATAATGTGTTCTTATTCGTAATGAACATGTTCATCGCCTGTTAATTTTGTTATTATACTAGCGACCCGCACCGGCTTCGCACGGGTAGTATTTACCCGCTACTATCCCACCATACATTGTTTTGTTGTAACATAGGCAATGTTTTCGAAGAATGCTTCCTACACGGCTTGACTTTTTCCAACATTTTCAACAATTATCGTCAGTTTTCAACTAATTAACAAAAAACCTTAACAAATTTTACACTTAAACCTTCCTTATGAATCTCTGTCTATTGGTAAAAACCGCATGAAAATCCGTTCAGTACCTAGTTTTGAGTTTATCGCGAACAGACAAACAGACAGACGTGGCGGGGGACTTTGTTTTATAATATGTGGTGATTATTATTTTGGTTATCATTTAAATCCTAAACCTATCATCTTAAAATTATCCAGGATATTGTATCATACAACTGGTCACAATTTATCTTTTGTGAGTGTGACCGAAAAATGATACAACTACATTTAAGATTAAGTTTCATTTACAGTGTTTGCCATAGTATGTTTTCAGCTCTACATTTAGCATAATATAAATTTGAAATATTGGTAATAAAGTAATTAAATTAACGGCTTTTCAATCTTCTAGGGAAAGAAAATCCCTAACTTTACGCGGTTAATGGAAGTGGTCACCGCCCTCAGCATTGCGACGCTGTTGTTAATTAAAGTATTAAAAAATCGAATATCATTGTGAGGAAAAACAAAACCAGAATATATAATTATAAAGTGTGATCTCGATCATTATACGATACGAACAGAAAGTAAGGGTTACACCCCACCAGCCGTGACACACACACACACACACAAAGGGGTCATTAACAAAACTAGGCGACTGTTTTGCATTTTATAATTATTATGATGACAACACTACTTCATTTAAATATACTATGTAATTTAATAATTGCAAAATTCTGAATCTTCTTATAAATTGATTTCCCTTTAATACCAAGCGCAGCTTATCTATTTTTCCTTAGCTGACTAAATAAAAATCGTGGAAAACTTTAGAGTGGAGCAACACGCGACTCACATTTCCCGGCGCTTTAAAAGTGATTTTTGGTTGACCTCTTGTGACCACACATGTGGACAACTAAAGTTTATCACGTGAAAGCTTATTATTATACTTTAACGTCACTGTTTCATTGGTAATTTAAAAAGATGGTAAGAAGTGGTAAGAATCTCTTATGAAAACAATTTTTCACTTAACAAATTGCTTTCGAGAATTATTATCACATCACGAGAATAGTTAAGAAAGGATTGAGTAACAGATAAAAAAAATTAAATTTGAAACCTGAAAGACTAAGTGCCTGTTTCACCACCTTCTGATATGTATTAGATAGCTATCTACAACTTTTGTCTTTGTCACTTGACATAAAGTAAGAAAGTGACAAAACTTACGTTTAGGCTATCCAACACTTATCAGAAGGTGGTGAAACAGGCCGTAAGACTATGGTATATACTCATCAAAAATTCTCTTGGTACATTCTTTGTTAATTCACAAACACTATGCATATATAACGAAATGAAAATAGCGCGTGTCCACAGCCAAAGAGTTCGTATTACAATAATTTCATAGCGCCCGATCTAAACACAATCATAAAATTACGATCGCAAGGGTAGAAACACCCCACTACACGCGCACACACAAACCGAGCCGCGGAGAACAAGGCAACTACTTAGCATTTTCAAATTAAATACACTAATCACTTGTATAAACGTGTATAGGCTCGATCGATAGTGTCTGTGTGCGGGTGATTATAATGAAGGGTAGAAGGGCGAAATTAAGTGGCTCCGTTCCAACCCTCGCCCGACGTTGTCTTCCACTTCATAGGTTCGCTATACTAGTCATTTCTGGACAAAGTTTTTTGTATAAGTATTATTTCCATATGACGCCCAGTCCGAGTTCCTCATCAATTGAAGGTGGTTTAACACAATTAAAAACTAATCAGTAGGTAGTTATTTTATCTTTAAGTAACTCAACAATAAAAATAAAATTATCAATACAATATGGTGTTCTTTTTTTATATAAAATTTACAAGTAGTACACGGGTAACATAAATTACCCGTGGTATTACCAGTAGCTAAGATAGCCTAGTGGTTAGGACGACCGACTTCTAATCGGAGGTCGTGGGTTCGATCCCGGGCACGCACCTCTAACTTTTCGGAGTTATGTGCGTTTTAAGTATTTAAATATCACTCGCTTTAACGGTGAAGGAAAACATCGTGAGGAAACCTGCATGCCTGAGAGTTCTCCATAACGTTCTCAAAGGTGTGTGAAGTCTGCCAATCCGCTTGGCCAGCGTGGCAGACTATGGCCAAAGCCCTTCTCACTCTGAGAGGAGACCCGTGCTCTGTAGTGAGCCGGTAATGGGTTGATCATGATGATGATGATTACCAGTAGCACCACCGGTAATACCACGGGTAAGCAGCGTCGTGGCTCTTCCCTATTCATTACGTAGTAATTTTCTCGTATTATAATTACGGGAAGTGCCAAAGGCTACGAGAAGCTTAGAAGTTTTTTTTTAAATATTTTTTAGGAATAAAAACAAAAAAATATATATATAATAATAGATAAATAATGCAAATTACAATCGACTTGGCGTAAAAAAATATTGTCCATTTTAAAGCTAAGCTTTACTAATAATGATCTATAATAATTATTATCTTATATCATAATATGTCATAATCAAAATAATTATCTTATTCAACATTCCTTTTTATCGATTTTGAAAATGACGAGTTCTAAAACACAACATTGTTCTTTTTTTTGATTTAAATACCTTCCACATTGGTTCGTTTAACTTCTGACCCAGAGCTTTCTTGTCTTTACCTTTCTTAAGTATTTCTCTTGCCATCTGCCATGGTAGCGTCGAGAACTTCTTCACTTCAACTTTCCAACGGTATCCAGAACATTATTCGATATTTGAATAGGTCAACAACTGAGCAACTAAGTAAATCAAGCACTCAACAAAAAAAAAAATAAGTAGTCCTACACGCATAAGAAGTTATATTTATTTGCATGCAAACAATTAATTACAATCAGACACTAGATGGCGCGACAGATGTCCATGTTTGTTTGCGAAGCGTCTGAAGTCGGGAGGTTCAAGCAACTTCAAGTTGTTCGCTGGTCTCTCGACTGTTGCCAACTTCAACATGTCGTTTTTCGTGTCACATTTCAAAAATTCACTCTCATCATTTTTTCATAACACACCTAAAAAAGGAGGTATAACTTCAACAAGTATAAATTAAAAATTTAAAAAACCCCCGCAATTCGCCATTTTGTGTTGGCGGCCATCTTGGATTTGCATAGTGATATTCTACTAGTCAAGCCCTTTCATTTGATACCCAATTGAGGGAGTTGTGAAAAAATATGTAATCAGTCATTTTGTAGCGGCGGCCATCTTGGATCGATTTTCATCAAACATAGCTAACAACACTCTCAACTAACTCACCTTTCATACAAAAAAACCGCATTCAAATCGGTTCACCCATTTGAGCACTACAGGGGAACAGACAGACACACACACACAGACACGTCAGACTTATAACACCCCGTCGTTTTTGCGTCGGAGGTTAAAAATATGCCTACATATATCCGTATTATGAGCAGTAGAGATACAAATTATGAATACATAAATAATGTAGCCTGTTGGCACTCAGGGAATCGCAAGTTCAAAACATTCGCTGCCATAAAAAAACCCGGAGTCGATCGATTAATTAGCGTATTACATACTGTACCGATCCATCTGTCGTAATTAGCCGATCCCTCGGAAAAAAATAATGACGCACCCTAAAACACTTTCTACTCTTTTTTTTTTCATTTTTAATCCAATTTGCTGGGGATTATGTTGGTAATTATATTTTTCCGATTGCCGCCCGTAGCTGTGGAAATTCGCTCGCTTGATTGCGAACCGAAAAATCCGTGCCCGTTGATTAGGCTTTTTAACTGCAATTGTGTGTGTACTATTACCGAGAATGTGTGTGTGTGTGTGTGTCGGCTTTTGAAAAATGTTGTTACACCTTACGCTCGCACACAAAGATAATAATCGAATGCCTTTTATTTTGACATCCTCAATAGGTAAGTACGATTGAGTGTAATTGAAAACCGTTCTGATAATGTGATCTCTTCGGTTTTCAATTTGTTTAACAAAGTTTGATTCCCGATTTTCAGCAAAATTGAATGATTTTTAACCCCCCTGGCGCAGTGTGGTCTTATAATTGGGAAGTCCTGGTTTCGATTCCAGGCAGGAACAATTTGGTAATTTATAATTTCTAAATTGTCTCTCGTAAAGGAGGTAAATATATTTATGCTCATTTCTAGTAGGAGAAAACTCATATATGTATAACTTTTTCAGTTAGATTATGTATAGGACTGAGTTATGCATTATTGATCGTAGATTATAAGTATGAGAACCTTAGGTGACTCGAAAGTGTATCAAATAGCTTTGCTCACGGATTGACTGGAAAAAAGAAAGAGTTAATTATAGCGATTAACGAAATTGTAAAGATTAGCTGAGTCACGTCATTACAAATTGACTGCCGGCACGAGCCACCCCTTTCCTTCTTGCGTAACGTAATAGTTCTTTCGGACGGACTACTTTTCAAATTAGGCAAGTTTTTTTTTTTGAAAAATTTTAAACCTTTCATATAGAGATTTGATTTGTAATGTGTTGCTAATTCTGTTGAACACAATCGTAAAACTAAATAGATAGGTCTAAAAATAGTGCTTATCCTTTTCACGAAAAAGAACAGCATTACATTATTATTTATCTACACCTATGCTTTAAATCCTCTAGGTATAAAAGATTCTGAAACAGATAGTTTATTGCCAACATTAAAACACCCAAAGTCCTAATAACCATAATATCATCCAAAGGAGTGTTAATATGAAATTCAGTACAACATTATATCATCCGTATTTATAATAACACTCCTTTGGATGATATTATGGTTACTAGGACTGGCTGTTGTAATGTTAGCAGTAAGCTAACTGTTTCAGAATCTTTTGTAGAGGATTCATATTATGGGTGTAGATAAAGTCATAGATGCAACTGTTGGTAAGTATGTGTTTTAATAAACACTCATGTGATAATATCGCTATTTCGCCTCGTATGATAAACCAACATTCGTGTTTAATGTCCCTATTATACAACAGTTGCATAAATAACTATTAAAGCTGTCAATTGAAGTTTAGAGATTTTGTATTTACGTACATACATCAAAATTAGTACCATTGATTGTACACAAATCTCAATTTATAAAGTTGACAAGTGTAAAAGTGTCAAAGACATTGTGGGAACTTCATATCCATGTAAAATAAAATCGAACAGCTCTTCTATTTCGAAGTTCCAATTTGAAACTTTGCAACCTTCACGCAACTGTGTCGATACTACAATAGTGTGGTACCTACTATAGAGTATGGCATGGCGTTAAGTCCGCTCGAGTTTCGTGTTGTAAGTGTGTTTCCGTCTATGCATTATACTGTTTAGTGAAGTGCCGATAGAATTTTTTTTTAATTCGTTTAGAATATTCGAACATTCTGATTACGACGATATTATAGAAGTAATTCTTAAATACAGTTGAATCATGTTTAGCAGTATAAACTTCAATAGAACAGACTGCGCTAGAGGCGATTTGGATCGCATGTTTAGCTCCATTAAACGTGGTTCCAATTACTCCTCATTACTACAATGAGCGTTAAAACATACTTAAAAACCTAATTTTCCTACGACTATGCAGACTGTAGGTGATAAACTAGTTTTACTCGCGACTTCGCATGGACTATTAATGCTGTAGAATTAACATATTATGTGACAATGCAGCATGCTATAGGTAATAGGTACGTCCTCTAAAAAATTTCGTAATAAATAAAATAAATAAATAAATATAACTATTTTATTTCGCTGCACCTAAGCCTTTAATAACAACTCGTATAGTATTTAATCTTAGTGTTTTAATCAATAGTAATTATGTAATCGTTGAGTAATTGTTGCTAAGGATGACTTTCCAAGGCGAGCGATATGTTCGCTCCATTCTCAAGTTAAATAAACAATCATGTACGAAATATGCGACTGTGGCATTTTGAGCACATATTAGGACAAAGTCAAATTACTGGATTCGAATATTAGCTTCGCAAAAAAAAAACGGCGGAGTTAAAAGACTGTTCTTTATGGGAATTCATTCTGCAACGGCTGCACTGAATAAGAATAAGTTATTGAAGGAAGTTCGGAGCGTGTCCGTGTGTTTCAGGTCGTAAGCACACGGCTGCCATAAACTTCGTACTAAGTTTAAGCCGACTGCAAATTGCAGTTCGATGCAGTTGACATAACCGTGCGTTGTACTGTGACTTCACGTGGACTTAGTTAAAAATATGGCTAATAATATCCTGTAATAACCCTATATTATGTTTAATATGTTATTTTTCAGCTTGTATTGGAACTATTTCCTTATGATAGCAAGGTGAATATTATGGAATTAAATTTTAAGTAGGCAACCTATACGCGTACTGACATTAGCCTGCTTAATTATTGTAGTACGGAATAATTACGTGTAAATTATAGAAGCTTAATTGTTATAGCGTTTTTAGGGTTCCTTAAAACAAGCATCCATCTGTCTGTCCATCATAACCATTTTATTCTAAAACTATACTATTATTTAACCAACAAAGTAAAATTTAGAACAGAGATTTTGACGATAGAGTATACTAATGTAAAAAAATATAGGGAACGGGAACCGGAAATCCACGATTCCCTCGGGATTTTTCACACACACACACACATACACACACACACACACACACACATACACGCACACACACACATACACAAACACACACACACACACACACAGAAACTTTCGCCTATATACCTAATGTTAGTGTGATGTAGGTTACAATATAGCCAATTATGTTATGAATACAATTATTATATTATTATGAAACATTTTTTTACTGGCATGGCTACGGAATCCTCGTATTGTGATACGCACTTGACTATTTATTCCACGGAATGTAGATAAAGTCTAATTTAGCATCGAGATTTTTGGCTACAATTATCGTGAACCCGAATTCAATTTTGCATAATATTAAGTAAGTACCTATTAAATATTATACTTACTTAGTATTAAATATAAAGTAAGTATAGCAGAAATCTCATTGAAGATATCCTAGCCAGGATCACTATTTGCCGATAGCGATCACGCTGAGTGCGTAGATCACCGCTAATCGGTATCGGCTTACAGTAATATCAATCACGAATTACATAGTGGCAATATAATGATCTCGAAATAATGTAATGACGACGTTGGCCTTTTAACGGCCGATCCAACTTGACCCTTCATCATTCAATTATCCACCGTATTCCGGAGTAATAAGGGTTGATTGCGTACGCGTCTAAATAGCCAGTAATACATGAGATCATGGCTGGCACTTGATTTATTCGTTTTAACCGTCTTGACCCACATTCGCGTATTGCCTTTAATTGTTAATAAGCATAATTAAAATGCGTGTAAAACATACGCACAATCGGGACCGGGGTATATTTTGTAGGCCAACGAATGCAATGGTAGGTTATATCGTAAAATATTGCTCATTAACCTCATAAATTTGCTTAGAAATGCCCTACGGTTTAAAGGAAGTTTTTATACTTAGCCTTATAGCCTGCATAGGCACCAATCTCGCGTAGCGGAAAACGCGTGCTGTTTTTTTCGGCTTTTGTCAGTGTCGCAGTTTTCGTAAAATTTCAATACTTATGTCACTTTCATATATAACGGATTTTTTTTAGCGAAGAAAATTCCGCTACATTTTCCTTAGTCAGTTTTTAGAATATTTTACTACTAGCTAGCCCAAAAGACTTCAAGAGATTCTTGTTCGATTTTCTATTAAAATGTTTGTGTTGTTTTTGAATTCATGAAAAGCTACAAAATCCCATAGAAAAACGCACTTTCAGTTTTTCCCGAATTTACTAATTTTCCGGACAACTTTTCGAATTTTTCTTTCCCTCAAAACCTTATTAGGTAAATACACATCAAAATTAAACTAAAAATAGCCAAAGGTGTTCAGTACAAAAATGTTACGGCTTCATTCCTATATAAATTCTCTAATCAAAATATTTTTATATAAGGTAAGTTTTGTTTAAATAATTAATTTAAAATGTCAAGTACTTTTAATTTGAAATGTCTACTAGACCAAATATTTCCTAAATCACCTTCACATATATTCTAGCATAGCAATAACGTTTAATAATTTATACACATTATGAGTTTAATCATTTACTATACAAAATTATACAATTTTATTGCACGCGTAACCACCTATAATTATTATTAATAAGTAAGTATGTTAATGTTTCTAAGAACTACGTATTAAGTTTATAATTAACTAATAAATTAGAAACCGATGTATAATTCATACGTGACCTCCGGTAAAGGCATTCAAATTATTAACAATCGACCATTATGGCATTCAAATCGCAACTTAAACTTTTAGGGTTCCGTAAGAGAATGGAACTTTACCCGCGTACATATAGAGTTATCCGTTAAATAATTTAGAGCTCCGTCAAACTATTATTTTTGCCAACAATATATTATGTCCTGTAAGTTACCCCAAAATGAACTTTAAGGCCGCAGAGACAAATGTAGCGGAAATAAGCGCGCAGAAATCTGCTCCAATATGTCGTCAATGCGCAATTTTTCGTCGGCACTTCCCCTTTGAATCAGAATTTCAACTTAAACTAGAATAAAATAGAATAGAACAGAAAAGTTTTTTTATACAAATAAACTTTTACAAGCTTTTGAGTCGTCAATTGAATCTTAGTGCAACCAGCACTCCCCGTCAGTCTACTGTCTTAAAGCTTCATCAATTCTCCTCAATAATGGTAATTGGCTGAATTTAATATGGTATTAATTATTCTTGCTGCAGCAAGCCAATAGCGAGAGAGTATCGGGCAACTGTCTGTGATCGTGATTGCGATCGTCACTTTCACTTTGACGTAGCTGTCACTTTTAGGCAACACGCTTGAGAGGAATTTCAGCACGTGTTTTTCACAACTTCAAAATTGGATGCTATTTACTATAACTATATTTTTATTGCGGAGGTCTGAACAAAGCTATAATATAGCCCGATATATTTAATGTAAACTTCTACAAAATAATATCCTTATTCCTACGGAACCTTTTTGCATTTTCGGAGGGTATAAGACGCCTTAGTTTGTTGTAAGTATTAAAATTTTGTAATAAGCTGTATAATATTCGATATGTGCTAATTACCTGCACGATCACTGTGTGGGAAGTGGTAATTACCTGCGGGCGTAATTATCAATGTCGCAATTATGCCGCTTAAGAGACGCGAATTATCAAACGTCTAGGTTCTGCCGGCTAATTATTAGCTCGATATAGACGGGAACTGGTTTCGGTCTAGCTTATTTCACTACGTACACTACTATAAAACAAAATCCCTCCGTCGCGTTGGTCTGTCTATGCGCGCCTTATCTTAGAAACTACTGAAGGAATTTTCATTCAGTTTCCACAAACAGGATGAATGATTAAACGACAAGGTTTAGATATATTGTGTATATATATAATTTATAAAGATTGTCTAAATTGCCTGACCTATGATGATAATATTGTCTGCAACAGTCCTCGAAAATCTAGTTATCTGAGAGCTTTCTACTAGCTAGCGTTATAATAAGAAAACAATAAGTATATTGCGGAGTTGTTCATCTTTAAAAAAAAACGTTTTATTTATATCTTCAAAGATTATTTAACTCACATTGGTGCCAATTCTTTTTTACACAATCTCTAAACTAAACTGATCGCGCTAAAATATGTAATGCTATTCTTTTCCGCAAGGAAAATTAGAGAAAGGGTAGCAATCCATTTTGATCTGTCGAGAGTTTCATTTGGAGATTGTAATATACTTAACGGAATAAATACGAATAACTGATAATTGATTTAATTGAAAAATAAAGCCATATATCTTAATCTGTGGATACTTTTCCCAAAACGTGCAAAACCGAGGCGGATCACTAGTTATCTACCTTGCATACAAATTATGTATGTAAGTACATATTAAATTAATTATTATTATTATAGATACATTATACGTATCTAACTGTACGTTCTATTTTTTACTTACTTCGCTGGCTCAGTGACCCAGACAGAATTTTGGCCTCTGACACTTAAAAGCTGCCACTTGTGCAAGAAAGAAAGAAAGAAAGCTATTTTATATGCCTGTCCATTCTCTTCTCTCTTGAATTATCCTACTTTATATTATAAATGTGAAAGTGTGGATGTTTGGATGTTTGTTTCTCTATAACGTCGCAACTACTGAACAGATTTGGCTGAAATTTTGAATGGAGATAGATAATGCCCTGACTTAATACATATAGGCTACCTATATTTTTATCCTGGAAAAATCAAAAGTCCCCGCAGGATTTTGAAAAAACCCAAATCTACAGCTACAGCTATATAGGTAACTATAGCAAACTACCTTGAAAGTAAGTATAAAGGTTGGTACAGGGAGCGGGAACGGGAACCAGAAATCCACGATTCCCTCAGGATTTGTGAAAAACCGAAATTCACGCGGGCGAAGCCGCGGGCAAAAACTAGTTTTTCTATAGGGTAGGGTACGATTGGATAGGGTGTCCAAATTGTCTATTTTCCGTCATCCTCGTCGTCAGCAACCGCTGGACGCCCACAGCTGGAGGAACTTCCACTTTACGCGGTCTTGTGCCGTTTGTATAAGGTGGCCCCTACGACTCGTCCGATGTGGTCGACCTACCTAGTAGGGTCTGCCAACACTACGCTTTCCGGTGCGAGGTCGATATTCCATCATCTTTGGACCCCACCGTCCATCGGTTTTTCAGCTTCGCAACCTCTTGAACTATGTCGTTGAATATGGTTCTTCAACGAATCGTCTAATTTTATCACGTACAGTTATAGTTATATATTACATATTTATACTTGTATATATATGTAATATATATTTGCACTATATATTACATATTTAGTGCAACTTAATTTGTAACTTTAACTTTCATGTTGAGGTAGATTTAAGCTTTGGCTCTACTGTTTCATTGATAAGTAGATACAACTCTTTTACAAATCAGGTTGTACCCATTTAAAACGTTAATATTCAATTTCATAATATAAAAATACGTGGAGACGTGGAGAAAGCCTTAAAATATAATCTTATACATTTCTATAGGTAGCAAACAATAAATAATTTTCTAGACTGTTATTAGAACGGATAGTCTAAATGTTTCTATCGTGCGAGCTCTATCCATTCCAATGATAATTTAACAACAGGTCTTTGCCCTTTGCAGGACATTTATAGGTTACTCATTTACTTTTACTTTTATGCGTCGCCATGACACAAAGTTTAATACTACTACATCGAGCAACACGGGTAGACTAGAGAGATGGTATTCGATTTTTTATAGATTTAAAAACATCAAAAACTTTCGATATAACTAAAAAAAATATTAATAAAATCTGTTAAACAGATAAATCGATTTTATAAGTGTTTATTTATTATTTGGTTATGTAATATTTGGATTTGGTATTGGTAATTTCCAACATTACATTAAATGATTGTAGTATAGTAGGTACCTATTTATAATCATACTACATTCACTTGAGGGTGACCAATGATAACTAAGTCTAAGAAGTAGGTACTGATATTTTGTATTGGGATACATACCTTTTTCTTATAACTAGAAGTAGGTAACAATCTGCTGTTGAAACCGGAAGTTGATTCATTCAAATACAGGTTTACATTTCTTTGAAACGTAGCGGAGCAACAGAGCTTGCAACAGCATTATACCTTCTTAAATTAAATATTATCTATTTTGTCATTATTGAGCATAACATTGTCATATATTTCGATAACACCTCAATGAACACCTATACTTTCATATATTTCTAGACCACGTGGTCCTATACTTTGGCACAGTGGAACTTGCGCATAACATCTCTCATCCGAGGGAAGTTGCTTTACGGTATAATAGAGTATTAATTCAGACGTGAATCATCTCGCTAGATGTGACGAGTATCATAGAACGTTTTCAATACAATTACATGAAATGTTTTTATGTATGGTTTTATTTGGTTAGCTGATGTGTAGACAATAATAACCTATGTATTTAAAATAGATTTTAAGCCTTAAACATCGTATATAAATATTTAGTCCTCACCGACGACTGTGAACCTATTTCCGTTAGTTCGCTAGCGAGAAAAGTTGTTAAAATACACACACTATTGTATAAGGTTAAATAGAGTTTCAAGGAAAATGTAGTTTTGCTTATGTAGATTTTATATGGAACTGTATATTATTGATCGAAGGTACAGTCAGAGGCGGCGGAAGGCGTGGGCGACGTGGGCCCAGGCCCACGGCCTCGCGCCCCTTTTTTTCATTTTATATAATCTTCTTGTGCGGGCAGAGGGCCTCGCAAAATATATCTTGCCCCATTGACGTAATCTTGCCCACATAAAATTTAGCCCTTGCGCCGCCACTGGGTACAGTAAGTACCTACCGAGGTGGTACCCAAAAACCATTTTAGGTCATACCTACACGTCAAGATATTGAATATAGAATAGGACGTGCTTAATATATATTTAACACTAGTTCTACAAAGGCCGCGAGACTGCGAGCGGTGAATAAATAAGCTCGCATCCACCGCCAGCGAGGCTAGCGCGTGCATTGCCGGCTAATTACGCCTCGATTATGATCGCGTGGCGGCCGCTGAATATTACATCGCGCGCATTGTCCCACCAGAGGGCGGTATTGAACCGGAGGCGAGCGCCAGGCTTTTGTTTTAGAGAATTTTGAAGCAATAATAAGGCCGCGACGATGGATTTTGGTGCAACGATGATTTTTTTGGAGTACCTCAAAATGTACCAGGAAGGCATAAATATATAGTAGACATACCTATAATTGTAATATAATAATTGTATTATAAATCTTAATGTTTGTTTGTTTCTTTACGCCTCAACTACTAACGCTAATTTCATCAAAAATCACAAAGAACTTTGAAAGTACCTGAAGATATAGGACAGGAGTAAGAAAACAAATGGTTCACGCGGACAATGTCGCGGACTATAACTAAAATAGTGTATTTTAAGATTACGTTTAAACAAGTTTACTTATACAAAAATAAGTATGAAAATATTAAGTCCATTGGATTTTAATTCTAGGAAGTACTTAATAATAAGAAATCAATAATTAAGAAGTAATAAATAACAAACTTCATCATCTAAAGAATCGTGTACACATTAGCCAAAACCGCCAGACGTAGGTAGGTACTTGGCCAATGAACTCCGTGATGGTATTACCACAGGGCACTTGGCGTGTTTTGCTGTTTGAAGCCAGCCCTTGCCGGGTTGTCGATTTTTTGGGGTTCTCATACAACCATCAAAGGTCAATGGATCTCGGCGCATTTTCACAGTGTCTACCAGTTGGTTGACAGTTGACACTTGCCGAAGCCACTGTGCCATTGTGTACCCGAGCCTAGAAGAAGGTCGAAGAAGTTGATCGACGATGTTTCTGTTGAATAAATGTTACGCAACAACCTTTACCTACACGAAACTCACACATCCACGAGCAACGATAAGCGTACGTACACATTACCGCGAGCCTAATTATACATCATTATTACTAATTGTACAATACACCGACTAAGAAGTATTCGCTTCTATTAATGACAAAAGCAATTAGGGTGCACGCACACACTCGCGCCCCGTCTGTGTGTATTGCCACGCGGCGCGTCTGTGTTGGTTTTCCTCGAAGAGTCCGAGCAAACGTCAGCAGGGGTTAAATAAAATATTGTTGTTAGTGACTTGTTACATTAATAACGACGTCAAATTTTATAATTGAAATTAATAAAATTTGCATTAGAAAGTGTTATTAAACGTATCATCATCATCATCATCATCATGATCAACCCATCACCGGCTCACTACAGAGCACGGCTCTCCTCTCAGAGTGAGAAGGGTTTTGGCCATAGTCTACCACGCTAGCCGAGCGGATTGGCAGACTTCACACACCTTTGAGAACGTTATGGAGAACTCTCAGGCATGCAGGTTTCCTCACGATGTTTTCCTTCACCGTTAAAGCAAGTGATATTTTTTTTTTTTTTTTTTAACGTAATTTATTAAACGTATATAAATAAATAAATAAATTGACGTACTATTTTATTATACCGTAGACGCTTAGCTCATACTACTATCATATTTGAACCTAAACCCAAGCCTCCGCTCGCCTTCGATGCTAAGTTCTGTGCGCGCTATTATGACGTGTCAGTGTTCTGGAGTCATTTTTAATGCAGCGACCTGCTAATTCTTCTGAATTATGACGTAGCACTCCTATTTGAAATAACTGCCACTTAGCTTTGCTCACATAAGCTTAGCTTACATGAGCTTAGCACACAGGAGCTTAGCTTATATAAGCTATAATAGCTATAGCTTATATAAGCTAAGCTCCTGTGTGGTTCTGTACGCGCCATAATGACGTGTCATTGCGCGGAAGACTTAATTTGATAGTACATTTTTTTAAAGAATACTAGTCATGATGAACATATTCCCCTTTCCCCTCCACTTAAGTGAAAACTAGGAGTGGGTGGGTACGACAATAATGTAACGGGTGGGGTTTGAACCGTCGACCTTGTGGTTTTTAATCCGTGCGCTATTGAGGCTATATATTCTATAACATCCTATCAAATTCTTCTGATGTAATGCGGGATTTGTTTTACTATATTTTCGAGGTGTACGTTTTCCCTCGGACAGTTCTTAAGCAAGAAGTTGCGATCTTTTTCCTGCGTGACAGCCATTGAAAAGGTATTAAATTATACACGCTGCAGTTCGATCACGGCAGACAGCGCAACATTGTTGCAAACGAAGAATAACAATGGTACTTTATTGATACGTCTTCATAATAATTAGCTACTTATTTTTTGCGTGCTTACAGTAATGACGCATTAATTTAGATTGTTATCCTCTATAAGTATTGCTGCTGTGAATAAGTTGTACTTGATGGATAAATTGTAGGTTTTTTTTTAAAGTGCAGCGGTAAAATTGTCCTCATCGTGAATAAATCTCGGGAACCTCGCGCCAGTCACGCATCTTCGGAAGACCCACCCACCAAGTGGACGGACGGACGGCGAGTCGCTGGGAGCCGTTAGATCCAGGCAGTACCTACCAGATACTTGCAAGAGCGATACTTGTAAGAGACTTGTGTCTACTGTCCAGCAATGGACGTCTATCCGTTGAGACAACCTCGATGATCCACAAGATGGGAGTTTGTGGGGCCAAAAGTCATGGTAATTTTAAATTACAAATAGATGAACGCCCCTGGCGGATAAATGGAGAACTATCTATATTTTCTACTTACCCATCAGATATAATGTAATTCATGTAATGCGAAATTACGATGTTAAAATCGGTAGGTACATCATTATCGATAATTTCAAATTATACTTCATCAGAATAATTAAATCTCATTCCAACAAACCGATCTTACATTGTTGCAGACCGATCATTAAATGGAAATATCTATAAATACCAATAAAGCTGGCTCAACCCGACTAAAGACGCCATCGCACGCACGCCTGTGACATAAAATTTTTGCGAAATTTTAGTTCACCTTGATGCAGACTGATAGAAAAATAATAATAATAGGTATGACGTAACGATACGATACACAGAAAAGTATCCCCTCACACATCTGCAACGTTGTATACGTTGCAACCAATGCAATGTTATTAGCACTAAGTCCACCTATTATACTTAACTAGCGGTCCGCCCTGGCTTCGCCCGTGGTACCTACATAGCACTCAAGGATCACGTACATATCCAACGGTGAAAGAATTTTTGAAATCGGTCCAGTAGTTCCTGAAATTAGCGCACAAACAAACTCTTGCGCTTTATTATATTAGTATAGATTTGAGATGCTGTGCAATAAAATGAAAAAAAAAACATCGATATTTAGGGTCTATGCTCAGTACATCTGGCTGTCGAATTGCTCAAATACGTGACACACAGATCGCCCTGTTTGATTTTACGGATTGTGGTAATCAATCCTGGCCGCCGACCTCTTGCCCTTAAATGCGCACCTATTTTTGCATATGCGATCACTTGATCAATTTGCTCAGTGGAATAGGCTGTTGCGATAAGGCCGGTCTCGTCCAACAGAACGATCGCGTTGCTCTACGACGAAAATCATTAGACACTACATTGACTGATATGCCACTATAGTGTTTATTGCCTACGCATAAAAACCCGAGTGGCGTGACTAGTATTGACATTATTAATAGATATTATGTCAGCGGATAGCTAAGGGGGTTCGAGGACGAGGCGACCGTAATAAATTATATATTTGATTGCTTTCATTCCTTTGGTAGGGCTGAATTCGACTTACCTGTCATTTATATGTATTTAGAGAACATTTACGAAGAGACTATCAAGTATCAACACTACCTGCCTACTGCAAGTCCATTATACATTGCAATTAAAAAAAATAAGAATGTACACAAAAGTTGAATTACACTAAATAACAAGTGTAAATTGAAAATTTAAAAAACCCCCGACATTCGCCATTTAGTGGCGGCGGCCATCTTGAATTTGCAATAGTGCTATTCTACTAGTCAAGCCCTTTCATTTGATACCCATATCAAGGGAGTTGTGAAAAAATATATCATCCGCCATTTTGTAGCGGCGGCCATCTTGGACCGATTGTCATCAAACATAGCTAAGAACACTCTCGACTAATTCACCTTTCAAACAAAAAAAACCGCATTCAAATCGGTCTACCCGTTTGAGCGCCACAGGGGAACAGACAGACACACACACACACACACACACACACACACACAGACACGTCAAACTTATAACACCCCGTCGTTTTTGCGTCGGGGGTTAAAAAGAATGGCATCCCTTTCATATTATTTTTCACCGAACTTTTCGGTAGGTACTTCTCTACTTTCATCCTTCTTACTGAGGCGCATAAAGGTGCGTTGCCACTGTAGAGTGGAGCGGAACTGAAACGTATTCGGACCACTGATATATTGATTAACGACCTGATAAAATTATCACCTATCAACACCACCCCAATATGGTGATGATATAATTATGTCGATTGTCGAATTAATAGAATCACGGAATTATACTTGTCGACTTTTTGAGCGAGTTGAAAATAGGTACGTCTTTTAATTAAAGACATGATCAAGAAAATGTAACATAACTTAAGTACATATTAAATACTTCTTTTCATAATTATCATTGTGATGACTATCATGACATAGGTCACAATCGCCCAGTTTGCACGCACCCTTAGCCGGCGTACAGCATTAGTGTGTAGTTATGATATCTCATTAGTGGAATGCTTAATGGGTGTAGGCATGCGGGCCTGCTCGCGCCGTGTTGCTGCTCTCTTGCTCCAATCTAACTACATAATATTATGTCTTATAAATGAGAATTCCCGGGTTCGATTCCCGGCAGGCATTTTGTGATTTCTAAATTATCTCTGGTCTGGTATGGTGGGAGGCTTCAGTCGTGGCTGATTACCACTGTACCGGTAAAGCTGTGCCGCCAAGCGATTCAGCATTCCGGTACGATGCCGTGTAGAAACCGATCAGGGATATGCCAAGTTAGCCCGCTTCCATCTTAGACTGCATCGTCACTTACCATCAGGTGAGATTGCAGGCTAGGGCTAACTTGTAATATCTAACGATATAGACTCCTGCGCCTAAATGCAAATACTTACTCCATAAATATATTAAAAAACTTGAAAATTACAATTTCTTACGTCTAAATAATCGTCATTTAATTTTTACATTTATGGAATAGCTAGTGGACCCGGCACACTTGGTCCTGCCCGGTGACATACAGACATCGGCGACACCTACTGAAACCCATCCAGGATCCAGGAACCCATTGAAATATACACACAAAATTTCATACAAATCGGTCTAGCCGTTTAGGAGGAGTTAGGTGACAAACACACATACAGAAAAATAATTATAAGTATGGGTACGGTTGAGAGGGTGAGAGAGTTTACTGTATCGACGGCAAGTTTGACAGTTGCCAAACCAATGAACATTTTGTATGGGAAAATGTTTTTTCTTTTATTTTATTTTTTCGTCAATTTTTCAATGTTTTTAATAGTTATTATGCCCAAATATAACAAATCAAAAACCATGAAAATCAGTCCAGCCGTTTTCGAGTTATAAGTGTTCGAACTAACACGACTTTGTTTTATATATATAGATAGATTGCATTGAAATAAATGAATTAATATTTAAAAAGTTGTTTGAAACATATTCTCATATGCATTTACATAGGAGCCACCGAAATGTGATAGGTGAAAAAAAATGTTACAAAAAATGTCCCTAAACCAATGCGAGTGCAGTAAATATCCCGTCAGTATTTTAAATCGAAAAGCCGACGCGAACGTCTATCAGCTAGTTGGAAAGGGAAATCAGTCAATAATGCACTAATTTCCCCTCCTTAATGGCTCAGTCCGGCCTCTGCTCAGACACTATTACGACACTGCAAGTTAGTGTATAATGAAATAACGCGACGGCTTTTACGCTGCGATAGTTCACTGTTTATCGGGATATTTAAATTTGGAACTGTTTGTTTTGAACATTTAAATCTGGAACTGATTTAACATCTCTTATTTGGGAATCATGTTTTGACTCCACGCGAAACTTCACACTTATACTGTCCATGTTGTAAGTTTGTAACGTCATGACTCTAATTATACTTTTTTTCCTCTTTATTGGTGCTTATCCACTGAAACGGAGACATGCCCGGTGGACCAATACATTAACTATATATGTATAGAGCATTGTTAACACACATTGTAAGCAAATTATAGAATACCTGAGGGATACTTAAAAACGCGGACGAAGTCGTGGGCATCAGCTAGTCGGCAATAATTAGTCATTTAGAAAGATAGTCGATCATGTTTTTATTATTTAATTAAACGAAAACTAAACTGTTGCCAGAATCGCCATTGAAAAGAATACAATTTGATTTATCTCAAAACATACCTATACTGTGCATTACGAGTATGTTTCCATTCTTATACTCGTACCTACGAGAGCCCACGACGCAAGTTTGATGCAACAAAAATAATCGGGATTATGGCAATTTAAGCTTATTGATACGAAATATTATAGGGAATTTAAGTCTGGCAACACAGGTCGTAGGGCCCAATTAGTTTTATATGCGCGCTCCATTACCAACCAGTGTTAATTATTATTGTGAAAGCTTCTCACTCGACAACCTAATTAGAGCGCTTTTTTCGCTTTTGTCAAATAAAAGGGGCGAGGTGAGGCGGCGGTGTAGTTACGTAGGGGTATGAAGAGTTCTGGTCTTTGTTATTGGACCATTGCGTCGTATTTGTGATAGGTATATCTATCTATCTATCTATATATCTATCTATCTATCTGTCTATCTATCATCCATTTATCTGACAGACAGAGACAAACATTTGAACACAGGTTTAAACCACAGGTTTGATTACCGCCCAGACAGACTTTGCAAATATTTTCGCTTCATTTGAATTTGAACTTTAAACGCTTTGATGTGCGCTCGAAAAACCGATACCGAATGGCATAGTTCAAATATTTGTTCAAACTTTGACCAAATACCAAAATTCACTGCCACACATGTGATCAAACAAGTGTTCAGTTAAGTGTTTAAATGTTTACAAAAATAATCAAAATAATCCAAGATCTAGGTACAACTTCGAACTTAGACACAAGCGATCTAAGCTATCTAAACTATCTAAGCTATCTAAACGATTTAAGATGTCTAAACAATAATACTATACAAAATAAAACTAAATCTAAATAAAACTATACAAAAATATCACAAGGAAACTTTCATTAAAAATTTTCTACGTTTATCTCCAGGATCTAAGCTATATGTTTATGCCTTTTATAACTGACAGACAGCCAGCCGGCAGCCCAGCCACCAACTTCCGCTTATTCACTATATAAATAAGAATGATATAGTTTCACTTATTTGACAAACTAAAGGAAGTGATTTAATATTAAATTACAACGCAATACACCTCATCGTGTGTGTGCGAGGAAACTTAGCCAAGTGTGCGTCCACTAACTCCTTAATAAGCGAGACCATAAATCCACCCACTAATTGGTGCGATTAGAAAACTTTAATCATTTTATAGATTTCTTTTGTAATGCTATCGGCTCTTTATAGCTCCGAATTGTTTTCTATTTTAATAGTTGGCCGAATTGATTGTTACCATGTTATTTTGGTTGATTTCACCAATTATGAATTTTTCAACGATTATTAATATTGAGCACGATTTTTAATATCACACGAGTCATAATCCACCATTATACGATCGAATTACGGGTTCACAATGTTTTTTTTTTTTTGGGTTAATTTGCCGCTCTGTTTATTAGGTATTATGTTTTTTAGTTTTAATGCCGTACTGTGAAATTTTGTAGAGGTTTGATTTAGATTGTCTAATCAACAGTGCCACAATTTCGCTACTCGATGGGCTGCGTCGGTAGCTCTAAAAGTGTGCGCAATTTTTTTATATAATTACCATAACCTTGAATGTATTTACTAAATCTTTTAAAATTACTTTGGAGCTACATAGAATGTGCTATTTTATTATTATATTATTTTTAAATTAAAGGTACTTTACCACAATTACCACAAATATAGCAAACAATGTTCTAAAATTGAATAATCGTGAAAATATACGTCAAAGTTCAAATCAAAGCAAATAATTCACATTGACCACTAAAATGGATGACTTCTTAGAATACCTTCGCTTGGTTATTTTCACAACAAAAACAATAGAAACATAATAATATAACCGCATACGTGACATTCCTTGAAGCGAGCTTTTTAAATTCCCTAGCTTACCACCAAGGTTAAACCAATCAAAACAAACTTTGAAAACCCATATATTTATGGCCAGTTTACATTGAACAAGCAACATTCCATTGTAGCTATTCCAGCGCTGGAATACTGAGAACAATTTTATTGAATCTATGGAGCAAGTATCTGGATTACGAAATAGTAGTAGTCTGGTCTAGTCTAGTCTAGTTTAGTAGTAGTCTATTTTTAAATCCAGTGCCTTAATTCAGCGCGACTGGAAAAATTATGGTGCTTAATTCAGTGACTTTCCAGTGCACTATTTCTATATATTATTAATGTCTAAAGTGTCTGTCTGTCTGTATATGTCTGTCTACCTATCACCTTTTAACGACTTAACCGCTGAACTGATCTTGACTTAATACCATTCGCTATTTCCTAGCTCGCATCCTTAGCTCGCATCCTTAGCGCTTTCCTTTTCTCGCATGCATCGCTTCAACAAGTATGTATTTAGTTTCATTGAACCCTTTTTCAACAGAACTAAGATAAGCTATCAAAAGATCCTATTGGTTGATATCATACACATTCCTCGCTACACAGCTTAGCACATGTCTGGTGGAAAGGCAGCCTATAGTCCAGCGCTGGAACACTATCAACCCGCTTTTGTATCATGCCATGCCTGTGTACTAATTTTTGAATAATTAAGTTTTCCTTACGATAGCTTCGAGGATTCCCGTCCATCCTTCCACAATTAATAGTAAATTACGGACTTTCCCACATTATGACAATAGGTATTACTAATTTTATAATGTTAGTTAGGTGCGTACTTAGTTGTATTTAACCGTGTCATGTTATGTGATAAAGACATTAATACTCCTAATGAATGGTTATTTTGAATACACTGTGATCACACTTCGGTTCCAAAGCTTGGTTCCACATCAGTTCACATATAAGCTTCATTTTATTTTTTATAGTGAAAAGTACTTAAGTGTCAATATAAATTAAAATAAGCTATAAGTATATAATTTTCGTTCAAATAAAGGAAAAATATTATCCACGATACTACCCATGATAGATACTGCTCATTTGTGTATTTTATTAAAATTCAATTTAAGGAATGCAAAGATCAAATTCGCATTTTAAATTCAGTTGGTTTCGACTTTCAATAATAATTAATTAATATCTAGTTTTAAAATGTGATCTTGTAAATAATTTGGATTTGGAATAACGTAATAATGGTAAGTGTTTTAACATATTCCACTAATGTTATCGTATTTAGTTGATTTTTCCCAGTGGAAAGCATCGCCCAAAGCTCCATTAGATACAAAACATCCGCAAAAGCATTTGAAGGGCGCGGAGGAAAAACAATCGTTGTCCTAAGCGTTGTCCTATTTTTGTGTTTTTTGAACTGGCAATGCCCTTTTGTAGAGTAATGAATGGTAGTAGAACGAAACACCAAAACACAGTTTACAATATAATACCTACATTGTAAGTGAATAATTGATATATAAAAATACTAATGAAATCTTTCAGGAGGATTAGGTACCTACTTACCTTTTATAATTATTAACAACTAGCTGACTCCCACGACTTCGTCCGCATGTTTTTCTTTGCTATAAACCTCACGGAGCCCGAGACCTTTCCAACGAATGCAAAACCGTGGAAATCGGTTCGTGCGTTCTGGAGTTATAGCGTCAGGAAGGAAAACCCGACTTATTTTTATATAGTAGATTGCTTATTCTAATTTTTCTGTAAAATAGCTTGTAGATTTTTCTGTCAACTTATGTTACCGTATACCTACAACGACCGTTATCGATCTTCACCAAAATAAAGAATTAGGTATGTATCATTAAAAAAAGCTCAATAATTATTCGTCACGAAAAAAAACTTCATTAAAAATACGTACCTAATCGCTACGACAAGCCACAACAAAGTTAATGACCAGAAATCACCCCTGGGTCCGATTTTAAGCCCAGCATACATAATTAGCTTTCATTACTTTCCACCAGGAGACCGCAAAAAAAAACTACCATAATAATAATAAATGTACTATGCTTTTGATTAGCCCTAATTAACGAATGGCCGTGTACCAAAACATAATATCTAATATTTTTATTTCTACCATTTTCTACCACCTAATTGTCTTATAGGTGTGACAGCCATTATTTTAATTGCGAACTGTAGCTTTAATTGTCGCCTACATTTCTTTCTATGTGTTTTTAATGACGCCCTATAATGTTTTATATAATGGTGTTCTTATTTGCTTTTACAGCGGGGCAAATTACTGCTTGTGTTTCATTTTCGCCACGCTAATTTCCACTTTTTCATTTATTGTATTACGGACGGATATCGCGTGAAGGCTTTCAACGCTGGTACATGGGTGTTGTTGCTCGTAGTTAATACAAGGTTTGGGGCTGTAAAAGAATAGTTCAGCTTACGTGACCACTTTAAACGTTCAGAAATTGTGTTTATTCTGTCACAGTAATGACAGTGTGAATTTTCTATTGAATTTAATTATTACCCCGCGGTTTTGTTTTTTAATAGGGATGCAATAATTATCGAACTTCTTCTACTTTTATAATTTTACTGTCCTTATTTATTCTTTACAGGAATTTATTTGTTGGTTAGCAACGTAACCTTTAAAAGCTTTTAGTTTTGCAAGTAATTGCAACTGAATGTTTTGAAAGAAACATACAAGAAACAACAAGAATGATATTCAATATAACAATATTAATTTCCAAATATTTTCGAATCCTTATTTATATATTTTTGCCTGAAAAGCTGTTGCAAAAGTTTGCACAAGTGTTAGATCCACCGCATTTATGCATGTGCACTTTATTCCCTCACTCTCATAGTCCGATGGGACGGACCCGACTGGAAAATTACTAGGCTCAGGACCAACGGCTATACCTACGTGCTCTCCGAAGCACGGGATCTTAGCCAACTTCCCAACTTCCTGCTACTGAGAATTTCTTGACACTGAAACCCAATCGACGTTTTTTGGTCCGACCATGGATTCGAACTCGGGAATCCATAAATAAAGTTAACCACTATACCAACGAGACAGTCAACCGTACACGTACTTCATACATAGTATAAAACAATGCCCCCCGCCGAGTTTGTCTGTCTGTCTGTTTGTAATACTTAAACTAAAAACTACTGAACGGATTTTCATACGCTTTCCACCAATAGACAGAGTGATTTATGAGTTTAAGTGTATAATTTGTTAAAGTTTTGTGTGAATTGGTCGAAATATGACGATAATTTTTGAAAATGTACGAAAAATTCAAGCGGCCTGGGAGCATTCATCGCAAACGCTGCCTAATCCCTTTGAGATATTATTATAACAAAACATTGTATGGTATGATAGTAGCGGGTAATTACTACCCGTGCGAAGTCAGAGCGGGTCGTTAGTTATAGATAAATGGCTACATACTTACTTACCATACATACTGTACAGGCCTGCTATTTTCCATGGCGTTTTCTTCCTTTTTGTGCCATTTTCCATGGTCCGTTCGGGCGACCTGTCCGGACTTTCTTTTTTTTTTAAATCAGTAAATTGCATATTTGAAAAACTACTGCTCACCCCGTACCTAGGTACTGCCGATTGAACGAGGGGGGTGTGGCTGTAGGCTTTTATTCGAACGCCAATTTATTTTTAGGCTAAGTCCTTTTGCAAGGACTGTGTAAATAGACGCGTAAATAGCCTAGTGCTGCAGATAAAATGTCGATTTCATACAGATATCTAATATGGTTTGTTGGGTTCCTTAACTCGTGGTTGCAAACGGAAAGTAAAAAAAATATGAAATAACAGTTTTTAGTAACAGTTGTAAGAATGATATAATTATGTAGGTAAGTATAGTTAAATAGCAGTGTAAATAACTTCAGCAAATAAACTCTGTGTGGTTTTAGCTGAGGTTATAAAGAGGTTAAAAAATACTGTACGCAATAATACGCAATATGAAATAAATAAAAAATAAAAAAATATTTATACCTAATTATGACGTATTAAAATTTAGGTTGCCTGAGTGCCTGAAAACTAAACTAACTGTATTCTTCGAATAGTGCGTGTTGCTTAGACTTAGGTACGGCTCCGAGACATGGTCGCTGAATATGGATCTAAACATTAGATGGGAATCATAAGTAATTTATCCACAAAATCTGAAATATAAGCTTGTGTAACACCATGACAATAAGTGTAACACCTACTTTATAAAAATAATAACATAATCACGATATTTTAATACACATCACACTTAAACAGGCATGCTCAAAAAGCATGCAAGTTTTGAAGTGAAAACTTCTTTAGGCGCGTTGAGCACTTTTTGGGTGAACAAAAATCATGGAACTCGTATCATCGCCACCGCATGCTTCCCATGAGCTAACTATATGTATACTGTTTAAACTGATAGAAGTGATCAAGAATTAACCTTGATCACTTCTATCAGCTTTAAACTTTAATCCAGTTTTCACTTCTATCGGCAGTCCCCAAAGACTGCCTTGCATTTTTTTGTACCAGTTTGTTTTAGACGGGTAATTATTATATTAAATAGAGTCGTGTGATTTAGCGACAAGTGCCGGGGCCGGTGAAAACATGCGAGCACATACAACCAATCTGTAATGGTCTGAGATCCCGTCTTAGAAATTTATACCCTCATCTGTTATTTAATTCTGATAGAGATTATATGCTAGATAATTCATAGATTGATACATTGCACTTTGGTTGCCTGGTTAAAGGTGCCTATGATGTTAAACACAAAAAAATTTAATCAATTTTTTTCGATCTGCTTCCCTCATCTGTTATTTAAACGAATTATATGTCAAATAAAAGATTATTTTATTCCCAATCGAACCGTATTTGGTTGCCTGGTCAAAAGTGGTGCTAAATCATGGTTGTCTGGATTTTAAAATATAAAATTTTCTGTGCGAGTGTTGAAAGTGACAGAAAAGTGTTGCGCGCGCAATTCCATTTGACAGACAAAGATGCAGCGAGGCAGGCGTGCACTCGGCAGGTACTTAGTCTATACATAGATTAAAACCATAAACTTGCTGTGCCTGTCCATTAAAGATATTTGCAAAAAAAATAAGTGAGAGACGTATAAGTAATAAAACGTAAAAAAGCTGTTTTTGAAAATTTTGTCTGTTTGTCTGTATGTTTGTGCATGTATTACGCAAAAACTACTGAATGGATTGAAATTAAACTTGGCATGATTTAAGTTCATACTACATAATAGCATATAGGATACTTTTTATCCCGAAATTCAGCACAGTTCCCTTGGGAGAGAGGATGAAAGTCAAAATATGTACTTAGCTGTAATTCACTATCGCGTAGTCCGATTTCATTCATTTTTAGGGTTCCGTACCAAAAGGGTAAAAACGGAGCCCTATTGAATTAAATAACAGATGAGGGTATAAATTTCCACGACGGGATCTCCCACTATAATGCAATGAGCAAGATTACAACGCTTTAGTACTTACTGGAAGCTTTAGTTCAAAAAGTAAAAACCAATGAACCGATTTTGATAATTTTTTCACTATCGTAATCTACATACTTTCAGGAAGGTTTTAGTTTTAATAGGTATAGTAAAATGTATCCATATGTCACTGATATTTTTGATTGGTACACCGATTATATCTGAGATTGCTGAAGTCGGTTTAATTTTTTCTAAAAAATAACTTGTTACTTAGTTATATCACGTGAGTGCTGTGGTTCTCTCTCTCTCTCATGTGGTTAAAGTTTTTAGTTAGCAATGCTAGCATTAGCAGTTAGCTGGGACGGTTATTTCTACTTGTTCATAGCTACTATAATTATATTTAATATTATAAATGCGAAAATACTTCTGGCTGTTACCAATCTTGACACCTAAATCCTACATAAGATATTTTCATCCCGGAAAATCGAAGAATTTCAACGGGATGATGCGAGTGCACGATAGGTCATCAAAACATTAGGTATGTATAGATTGTATAGGGTAGGTATTGTTGAATACGAAGTAAAATAGTCGGCATTTTGCGGTAAAAACGCAAACGCCCTCTTCTGTACGGCGCGTGGTAAAAGGGCGCAAAAAGAAGTCAACTGAAGTTCACTGTGAACACGGGCGTTCCAGTTTTTTTTTTCATACTTCGGTATAGTAATAATTTTGTAGTAGGAATTGTTGAAAGCTGTAGTTTCTTTTCTACAATTAATCCGGTGGTTAAAGATTGTTATAGAAGCAAAATTAAAAAAAAAACTTTTACATAATTTAAGTATGATTAAAATAATAACCATCGTAATATTATTATTAATAGATATTTAGAAAAAAATCACTCAGATGACTTGATTACATACTCATTTGAGTTCGTTGAAAAGCACCAATTTTTTTTTTCAATATCATAAGCACCATTAAGCACGCGGTCTTATAAAGAAGTAATTATCGATAATTGCACACCCCTAAAATAGAACGGCAATTGAAATTCAAAAATTTGAATTTAGCACTCGAACGTTTAGCAATGGGCTGAATGGCGGAGTGCCCGTGCGTTGCTCCGCGGGGGACTGATTTAAAAAATTAAGTGACGTCAAATTCTCGACGCACGCGCGTGTATAATAATATTATAATAATATTGGAGTATGAATTATCAGTTACTAGACGATGCCCGAGACTATGTTCGCGTGGAACTAGGTTTCCTAAATTTTTTCATAGTGCACCGCTATAGGGTAGGTACCTACTCAAGTAGGTATCTACATTTAGGGAGGAGTACTCAAGGTATCATCCCTCAAAATTTCAAATATCTACCGATTTAAGCTGTGAGTTGTCTATCAGTCATCAGTGTACTGTTTCATAGGTTAGGTTTTTAAACTGAAATACTACGTATTTGCATACCATTAAGTTTATTTTTGAAACCCTGTTTGGCGCATCTTCGTCTCAATCTTGCTTCAGGATTAAAAATATTACATTCTGTAAATTAAAAAAAAATACTTCAATTCCTAACTGACTTTCTTGTAGTAGAAGGTTCAAACCACCTCCCACTCCTCTAACTCAATTCCTGCAGCGAATTGGATTTCAGAGGACCTTATCTAATTCCTAGTTCTATTAACATAGGTATATATGTACCTGAAATTTATCTAATTAAAAATAATATTAATATTTACAAAAAATTGGTAGGTATGTATATACCGTCCAAAATATCGTTTATGGGTTATCGTTTATGGTGCCCAAGACACTGGTGCTATTGCCTCTTTGTATTCTAGTTCCTAGACTTCTCAAGCCCTAAATATCTCTAGGTTACTTACTCTACCGATGCGTAGACATGATAAAAAACGGTCTCACGCGTTCATCACAGCTGTAACCTCGTTACCGAGCGATAAATGAACGTAATTGAAAGGAAATTACGCAATAAATGGGAGTTATTATTGAATTTAATGTCAAATTAATCGCGAGCCCCCTCTAACCATCTGTCGTGTTAACTCCCCCCCACTGCGGTGCTTCAAACAACGAATTTTATTATGTTATTTGTTGTGTTTTTTTATAAGTGCTTTCATTAATTTTCTCATTGGACGGCCTATGGATACAATTATTATTAGTCTATCTAGTGTAGTTGTTCGGTGTAGAAAGCCCAGTATTCGATTTGATACAATTAATAAAAGAATCAAGTATAGTGTTATTTTAATAAATGGCTAGTTTAGATATTACAATTTTTGGAAAAGAATCTTTCAAACCCAAATCAAACCACACGCATGTTATTTAAAAGAAATACGCGCCGATTTGAGAACCTCCTCCTTTTTGGAAGTCAGTTAAAAATTAATTGTAATTAAGTAAGTGTAATAGCACCCAGTGTTCGATTCGAGATAATTAATAAAACATTAAAGTATGAAAATAATTTAAAAAAATCTTTTTTAGAATGTAGATTCAGGCAAAGCCCTTTCTTAAGATACCCCATTTGTATGTAGTAATTTCAATGGTAACAAATTATTGGTATTTTCAATGTTCATAGTAAGCTATGAACATTGAACATTGAAAATACCAATAATTTGTTCATGAACACATTTTTTTTCTGTGATGTGACCACAAATTCACGGATTTCGATTTTTTTCCTTTAAGTACTTGTGTCTTAAGACCTACCTACCTGCCAAATTTCATAATTCTAGGTCAACGGGAAGTAACCTATAGGTTTTCTTGACAGACACGACAGACAGACGGACAGACAGACAAGAAAGTAATCCTATAAGGGTTTCTTTTTTCTTTTTGAGGTACGGAACCCATAAAAGGATAGTTTATGGTATCACGATTTTTAAAAAAAAGAACCGTCCGGACTCAAATCGAACCACATATTATTACACGCATATTATTAAAAAAAATCAAAAATTTCAAACAGGTAATAAAATATTTCTCTAATTATACTTAATATGAAATATTGAATCGCGTCGGTACTCGAGCGATGGTCGGCGATACGCTAAAAACCTCAATCGGCCGTCGAGAGGCATCATTACCATCCTAGTTTCGTGAATCCACTGAAATTAAGGAAGTTAATCAAAAGCTACCAACACTCCAATTAAAAATTATTTACTCACTACCTTGATGCCCGCGGTTTCGTCTGCGCGGAATTGGTTGGGTTTTATAGAAATGCCACGACAACCGTTTGTTTTAACGGGATAAAAGTATTCCGTGTCGCTCTCTAGATCTTGAACTATGTGCATATGCAAAAAGTCTATCCGAGCTCTGTTTTGTCGTGATCGAAGGTCAAATAGCTTGATATCTCGTGGGAAATGTTTATTTATCCGATGTAAAAAGAAGTCTATGTCATCGTCCAGGTCTTAATTATTTAATTCTTATCTCAACTATATGCAAAACATCACGTTGATCCGTAGCTCTATTGCGGCGTGCTTGACGGACAAATAGCATCCTATCCCGTGGTAATTGTTTATTTTCCCAGGATGAAAAGAAGCCTATGTCACTCAGCTGTAGGTCTTCAACTATATAGATATACAAAACATCACTTTGATCCGTAGCTCTCTTGCAGCGTGATTGAAAAAAAAAAAAACAACAAACAAACACACTTTCTCATTTTATAATATTACTAGTAAGGAAGTAAGTAAGGATAAGAACCTTTTATTAAATTTTTTTTTTACCAAAAAATATTTTTGTCGTAGTATTTAGCAGTGGTAACTAGATGTGTTTAATTTTCGTTTGGGTCGAGTTGAAAAATGACTTACAGTTCAGTAGAGCCAAATCCAGTGTTAGACTAGTTCAGATAATGTTATTCTTATACCAGTTACAAAGTAAGTAATTCAAGGTTTTAGGGTATTAATTAACATTAACCTTTAACGTCGTACGTACCTACCTATTTATCGGACAAAATTTTCCTGCAATCTGACTTTGCATACTTAATTCAAAGATAAATGCAGCTCTTTTGCAGTTTTCATACCTACTTCGCAACTGTCCGCCAACTACGCTTTTCTTAAACATGAAAATTACTGCATGCTAACTTTTAAATTTCCCTTTTCTACTCACTGATATCAAAAGTTAGCCAGGCTACTTACAGGTAGCTAATCATCGCGGAACAGCGAAAAACCAATAAGTTTCGCTCTTTGAGTAAGTCGATTCGCATAAAAATATGCTTGTTCAATTAATTTTTCTCGCCCGCTGCGGGCCCGCGCCGCGACACCCGCGACACCCGCGACACCCGAGCGCGCGTCTGCATAATACATCGCTGTACGCTGTTGCTGTACGTCGGACTTTAATTATATATCTGCTACAATTTCGCCTTTTTTTCGAGTATTTTTCACAATTCCTCCCCCCATCGCCCCACCGCCCTCCCGAACGGCCGCAGAGAAAAAAAAAACGCGCGGCGTGCGTGCGTGTGTGTACCCGATCGCTCTCAGGCGAGCGGTCGCCGGACAGTGGACACGCCGCCGCGCGGACACAGTCCGGCGCGAGACCGCGTCCCGCGCGCGGACACCGTCTTGAGAGGCGCCGGACAATTAGCGAGACGGTGACGACGACCCGGCCGCCTGCAAAAACACACTTAGACATTTTAATGCAATTAAGCTCGTAGAATACGACTGCGAGGGTCCGATAAGCCCCGCTCAACTTTCGCCTGTAACAGGCTGTTATTTCACGATTTAAAATCGGTTCTCAACCCGTTAATGACGCGAGTACAAGTGCAGATCGGCGGCTCCGTTCGGCCGCGGACCAATCTATTTAATAACCCCCGCCGGTGACACCCCGCCCGGCGGCCATCGCCAATTTTAACCCCCCCACGTACCCCCGAGCACCCGCCCTGAAAAAAATCCGGAGCGTTTTAAAATTAATGAGTAAAAATCTACACACACACACACACACGGCCGCGGACAAGTACACGTGTGTGGTCGCTTGCCCAATAATACCCACTTTGCGGAGCAAATAATGACGTGTAATAGTGTCGGGCGCCGATGGTATCTAGCGGCCGAGGCGGAGGCGCTTCGCACGGGCCGCGCGCGCGATCGCCGAGGCTTTTCCATTAGGACGAACTATCCAAGAAAAAAATCGACTACAAATTGAAAATTCGTCGGTTCGAGCGCTAATTCCGAGCGGAGCGGCGCCGCGGCGCGAAGCGAACGCAGTTAGATAACATTTGTAGAGGCGTGGGGGGAGCGGGCTGTCACCCCTACGCAACGCCGTTTTTATTTTGGCCGGCCTTTGCCCCCACACCCCCTTCGTTCGTCCAACTTCATCTGAATAATTACTGATTTTTTCGTGTACCGCTGATTATTTCGAATGTTATTTGCCGGTGATAATTTTTCCACCGCTCCGTTTGCCCGCGCCGTTTGGCTTTCGCTTCATTGTTCAAAAACACACGAACTGCCGGCGTGCGATCTGAAGCACGTAACTTAACACTGCCCACCGCCGCCCTGTCAATTTATTAGGACATTTTATGTTCTATGCCTTAAGAACTACATCGGTGAAGGCAGTTCTCACTTGATTAGATACTTATTCTCTCTATACCTACTCATACAAACTAGATTTCAAAGAGTGAAAAAACTCGAGTTGCAAAACGTCATAAAATGTATTGAGAGCGGAATCCCCCGCGGTTATCGCTTCTAAATATTGAGTCAGTACATAAAATTATTTACGTGAGCCAATAAAATTAAATAGTATAAAATTACCTTGTACCGAAAGGCACCGGTTTGTTTCTTTACAACGATATAATATAATTAATTAATTTGGTGTTATTAATTAACAAAGTTAAGACCAAACTAATCTTAAATTAGTTGTGCTGGTTTTTATCGCGAACAATTTACAAAAATTTTATGTTCGTTAAAAATTTATTACTAACGCGGCGTGCGATTGCATATTTACGCCAGACCGTCGGCCATTAGTTCGTAGACTCAAATCAGTTTCTGTTATTCAGAGATTATCACGCCATACTTTTAAAAGAGGTGTAAATCTACAGATCTCACTCTATAAAATTAAAATTATTAAGAGAAAATTTTACATCAAAGTTAGAATGGAACATTGAACAGGGCCGGTAATTAAACGCAATTAAAACCCTAATCGAAAACTCTAATTATTATGCTTATTCGACAAGTGACAAGTCGGGCCGATGGCGATCGCTTTGGCAAGGATTTCGGAGGGGCCACCCACCGCCCTCCGGGGCCGCATTTTTTCCAGCCACCACCAAAGGGGTTGATTTTTTAAACTGATGACGCGCTTTCATTCTGCGCTGTGCAACTTGGCGCGCGGCTGTATGTGTGTCGGTCGTTGATAAATAAATAGAAAAAAAAAATAAAAAAAAATTGTGCCCGCTTTGTCGATAGTGCCCGTGTTCCTTTTTCGCCGCGGTATCTCTCTAGTCTATGGTTCCGCTGCGAGTCCGCCTCGGAAAACAACTTTTCACGAACAATACAACTTTTGACGAGCACAAACAAGTGTTAGAAAAACTATAACTCCGCGATCGCGCACTGAAGTGACATTTTATCGTTTAGAGAACATTAATGATATATTAATACGTTTCTAAATTTAATTCCTAATTGTATTTTAACAAGTAATTAATTATTAGGAAAATCGAGTAAATTTTATTCTTTTTTTTTCTTTTTTTGAAATCCGAATCAGTAACGGTAGCCAGTGATAAAATTCCGGACGTTTCGATTGTCTGCATGAATTTGTTGGAAGTTTCACGAAGTTGGGAAAGTTCGCCGGCGTCGGAACATTCTGAAAATTTTCCGAAGAATGATATATTGGACGATAGTGTAGTTATACAGAATTCCTTACAAATAGAGTGAACATTGCTCAAGGTTTTGGGAGAATGACATTGTCGTTTGTAAGTACTTACACCTTTAATATTAAATTTTTTTGAAGATGGATAACATCGCGTTTGGTACCACATTTTTAATTAATTTTATAATTCATACTTCATACATACTGACAGTCGTGTTTTTAAATTAATATAACTAAATAATTTTATTAGGTAAGTAGGTATCTACTACCTAAGGAAAATTACGTCGCAAGCCTTGGCAAGGTTATAATTTAGACAGAATATCATTAATTAAGTAGATCATGAATCATGATAGAAAATAATATATTGGATTAGTTTCGTGCGTTGTCGGTTATCGTAAATAATAATTAATTAAAATACATTAAAGTAATTATAATTAAAACAACCCGTAGAAAATAAGATTATTTTAAGGTAATGGTAAGTATTTATCATACCTTGTAATTAAGTACTTAAAATTAAAAAAATCGCACTACGATTCCTGGAATAAAGTGGCATACATAATTTTATCAAAATGGGCTCAGTAAGAAATCATAACTCACCTCACTATATGTATATTCGAACATTTAGATCGTATCAGTAATGTAAGTATAGTAATATAACCGTACTTAAATCCATTGAACATTATGTTTTTAATTACCACATAATAACAAAATTACTTACGGTAGAACAAATAATATAAAGACGTAGTGTTTTACCTTAATTATGTTCATTATATGGTCGTTCTTTGTGCTATAAATAATTATGCATAATAAATGTAATCAACTATATCCTTATTTAATTTATCAAGGTCAATATTTAATTACCTTTCAATAATTCATAGCGTTTATATAGATTTATTTATAATTTTATAAAGATAAACATAATTAACGATAAACGACTAGCCATGACCGCGACTACGTCTAAAACTTTGTCAAGCAATGTAAAGATTTAAAAATAAATTACAATATACGTATTACGTATTGATTATAATATTCCGAAAGAAATGCAGTCAAGAAACAAACAAATACCACAGATTATATGAAAAGCTTTCGAACGGCATTAAATTTTTATAAAATAAAATAAATTTATTATTCAAAAACATTTCCATTAAAATAAAAGTAAAACTATTATAATAAATAATAGAAAGAAGAATAATAATTATTATATTCGAAAAATATATTGAATTGACGTTACTAATTAAAATAATAAACATAAACAGTAAAATTCATTCAACACCTTTCAATCAAAATTAATTTTCGCAGTTACTGCTCTTTACACACAAAAACATTTTAACAGTCCACCATTAATTAACATAAGAATACTAATTCCATTATACAAATCGTCTTAAATCACAATTTTTCTATGAATGCTAAATTAATATTAATTATGATGTTTTTATTGAAATATTATAATCCCAACAAACAGATGGTATGTCAGAATTATTGTTTTTATATTATGCTTGTGTTTCCTTGAGGTAATTTGATAAACTGTATTTAATGACTTAAATAATTACGTGCAAACCGGCCCAGCCTTTCAAATACCAACTATGTCTGCGATACCGCGTTATATCACGCTGATTTCAATGTACGGATTAACTATTTTAGGCTGCCTTTACACCGGAGGTGTGCTAAGCTATAGTCTGACTTTTAACCCCGACGCAAAAACGTGTGTGTATGTGTGTGTGTGGGTGTGTGTGTGTGTGTGTGTGTGTGTGTGTGTGTGTGTGTGTGTATGTCTGTCTGTTCCCCTGTAGCGCTCAAACGGGTGAACCGATTTGAATGCGGTTTTTTTATTTGATAGGTGAATTAGTTGAGACTTCTGTTAGCTATGTTTGATGAAAATCGATCCAAGATGGCCACCGCTACAAAATGGAGGGTTAAATATTTTTTCACAACTCCCTTAATATAGGTATCAAATGTAAGGGCTTGACTAGTAAAATAGTTCTATGCAAATCCAAGATGGCCGCTGCCACAAAATGGCGAATGTCGAGGGTTTTTTAAATTTTTAATTTATACTTACTTGTTATTTCCGTGGAATTAAAAATCAGAAACAAGCGGCACAAAGACATGAAGTGTGACAATCATCGCAAAAGACTTATGTCCAGCAATGGTTTCCAATTATTATACGCTTGGCGAGCCTAAATTAGAACCTACTCGTAGGTCTGTAGAATAGAATGGAATAGAAAAGTTGCTTATTCAAATAAACTTTTACAAGTGCTTTTGAATCGTCAATTGAATCTACTATGTGTGTAATATCAACCAATAGGATCATTTGATTTTAATAGCTTAGCTTAGCTCTGATCAACGAAGCTAGCTAAATTTTTTACAAGCTCGCTTAAGCGGGCAATATGAGCTAAAGGTGCGAGCTAGGGACGCGCGAATAGAATAGCTATTTAAAGTACGAAGTAAAGCTTAAATCTCAACAAATAAACCCTGTGTGATTTAAGCTGAGGTTTAAAATGCTTAATAAAAGAAATATTTTAGATATTAAATTTAAAAAAAAGTTAGTTGAAGGTGTAAGTAGGTAGGTACTAATCGCACCTTTATCTACTTTTCGCAAAGCGCACAGCACAACACACTCGCGTCGCTACACTGCTTAGCTTTGATGGCAATTATAAACATCGTTTCGTAGCTGATAGTTTAGCGTTAACCTCGCTCACCGCTCGTACATCTCTGGTGGGAAGGCAGCCTGAGAAAAAGTCGTGTGCGATCTCCAAGCTCCTATAAATTTAATGTATAGATCTATACCTATCTAAAAACATATTTCAAAAGAAAAGAGAAGACAAACATTTTAGCAACACTACAATTAGGTACCTTACTTTTAATTACCTTTGAGTAGCTCTAATTGACAAAATAGTTTTCTACTTAATGAGTAGTTTTCTAGAGAAAAATATGTAGGTATATAGATACTTACTGGATGCTCTGAAAATTGGCATATTATAGAGCTGGAAAATAAATTGACAAGGTTAACTGAGTAATAAAAAGTTAAGTGTAAATCGCCGTACATGTATAGTATTAGTACCTATTTCCCTTTTTTAATAATGTCACTAAGACCAAGGTTTGGTAATAATTATACAATTATTTATTTAGTCTAATTACCTACGAGTAATACAAGTTTTATTACGACTGTAAATTCAATTATGTGAGTAATTTATAGTCTACCTATAACTTTACTTACAGCTACTCGTACATGTTACTTAGTCAGGGCCGGATTATCCATAAGGCGGATTAGGCAACTCCCTAGGGGCCCCGCACCGATTAGGGGCCCACGGGGGCCCCGTGAGCGCCTAGTCGATGGCGGCCCTAGTCGATGCGGGCCACGCAACAAGAAAAAAAAAAGCTTCATCTAAAAAGCTTCATCTAACAATTTTTTTTTTGAGAAAATTCTCAATGTAGGAAGTATATTACAAATGTAAAAAGGAAAGGGGCCCCGAGAATTGCATTGCCTAGGGGCCCCGATAGGGTTAATCCGGCCCTGTACTTAGTTAAGGTATATCCTCACTAATAAATGCGAAAATTAGTTTGTTTGTTTGTTACGCTTACAAACTAAACCGCTGAACCGATTTTTGATGAAATTTGGTACAGAGATGGACTAGACCTTGAAGAACGATACAGTCTACTTTTTATCCCGGAAAATCATAGAGTTCCCAAGATATTTTTAAAAACCTTGGAGTGCTTCGAAACTCAAACTTTTATGAAATAAGGGTGGTTTCAGACAGGCGACGCAACTCTTACGAGCGATGACGCATTTATAAGCTTTCGAACCTTTTAAGTTTCTTCATTTCAACCACTGACTGACCCACCGGTTCGAGCGAATAAGCCGGAATAAGCGCGTGTTCGATTTTTGAAGCGCAAAATGTGGAACGCGTGTAAATACGCTGGTCAAAAAATACGCTGGTCTTAAACCGCTTTAAGTGGTGTTGAAACACGCAATGAGGTGATGTTGTGTGTTGTCCCCAGCAGGCGGAGTCAGACCGTGAAAGCGGCGCGAGCTCGCCGGAGGGCGGCGGCGCGCGCGCGCCGCTCGCCGAGCCGCGCTCCCCGTCGCCGCGCGCGCGCTCGCCGCACCAACCGCACTTGAATGGCTCCAGTGAGTTCGTAACACTCTTTATATTTATATCCTTTTTAAATTAAGCATTCACATAATGAATGAGCTATAGAAATTTCTGAAAGTGTAGCTAAGCAATTAAAAAATTGCAATACAATACAACGTTTATTGCTGGAGCAAAATCTTCTACTTCTAGACTTCTACTTAAAGATACATTAATTCGCTTATAAATTCTTAAGAGTTTTTTTTGACGTGATAACGTAAACGTGATAAATGGATGAACGACGGCTGCACGCACAAAAAAGCATGACTCATTGTCACGTACTGCCTAGCCGAGCGTGCAAGCGAGAGCGCGGAACAAGTGATAGAGAGGCAATGTTTTCTTATGACGTTATCACTTAAAATTATCGTCCGTAAACCGACTTTACAGCCAAATTTTTTTTTTGTTGTTTAAATGTAACTTACAAATTAACAGAAGCTACTAGCTACATTTAAGTTTTAAATCACCATTTCAAACAATAATGTCTTCCACAGTGGCATCGATGTTCCAAAACCTGCAGAACCTCGCCAACATGCAGCAGAGCATGCCTCAACAAATGCAGCAGCAAATGTCCCAGCAGATGTCGCAGCTGGCTGCCAACCTCCAGGGCCTGACGTCAATGCCATCCAACCCTGTCATCAACTCACCGCTCAACTTGAGTGTTAGTGCACCAGGTAAGCGGAAACTTGCCAATAAGCAGCAAACTGCGCCCTAACAAATGCAACAGCGAATGTCCCAGCCGATGGTGTAGCTGGCTGCCAACCTCCAGGGCCTGACGTCAATGCCATCCAACCCTGTCATCAACTCACCGCTCAACTTGAGTGTTAGTGCACCAGGTAAGCGGAAACTTGCCAATAAGTAGCAAACTGTACCCTAACAAATGCAACAGCGAATGTCCCAGCAGATGTCGCAGCTGGCTGCCAACCTCCAGGGCCTGACGTCAATGCCATCCAACCCTGTCATCAACTCACCGCTCAACTTGAGTGTTAGTGCACCAGGTAAGCGGAAACTTGCCAATAAGCAGCAAACTGCGCCCTAACAAATGCAACAGCGAATGTCCCAGCCGATGGTGTAGCTGGCTGTCAACCTCCAGGGCCTGATGTCAAAGCCATCCAACCCTGGCATAAACTCACCGCTCAACTTGTGTGTTAGGTGCACCAGTTTAAACAGAAGCTTGCCAATAAATAGCAAACTGTGCCCTAAGAAATAAATACAGCAGCCGATGGTGCAGCTAAATTATTTTTATACAGAACTGTCTATGGGCGTCTTCATAACTAAAGATCAAAAGATAAAATCAGTGCGATATTAAACTTAAAACTTATTTAAAAACCGTCAAAGCTTTTAAAAATTCACATACTGCTATTTATAGGTCTCTAAATGAGACATTTCAATAATGCTAAAGTTGATTAAGTTCTTAGTGCTTATTTAGACTTGACTCACATGTGCCCGCCGACTTTTTCAGTGCATTACCTTTTGGAATGGACGGCGTCGGTCACGAGGGTAGACTCACTAATTAGACAGAATGGGATAATCAAAGGGACACGGTTCGTGCATTAAAACTCTTAAGTCGAAAATCACGTCCATAATTAGGTGATTACCGAAACCAATCGATTAATGAAACCAAGATAGCGGCTCCTCTCGCCCGCCCATTATGTCCGACACAAAAAAAAACCTATTTAAATAATGAGAATAATTACACATTTTTTTTTTCACGAATGCACGGACATTACGTCTGTTGCGGTATCATCAACAGTTTTATTGTCTTAATAGATCTAATTATACATTTTTTTCGGCTCTTAATTGATGCGCCGCCGTACGAGAGAGCATTTGTTACCGAAATGTGAAGTGTCATGGTATAAATGAATACGTTATGTTAATGTCGATTTCAACTATTTTAACCATATTTTAACGGACTTGTATATGATGCACGCGGGTAATGTTTTAAGGCGGCTCTACACGTTGGCCAACATGATGGCGGATATGTTGGAAGGTGTTGGGCGAGGAGTTTGTGTTCGCGTCCACACGTTGGAAGGTTGGTTGGTACGTTCAGTATGCTCCGGGCCAACTTGCGGGCCAACTTGCGGGCCATCGTTCCAATACCTTCCAACTTCCGCTCTACACGTTGGGCCAACATATTGGGCCATAAGATGGGCCAGCATGTTGGCGAACGTGTAGATGAGCAGTTAGATTTTTGTGAGGCCGTTTTGTTCGCGGCGAATTAGTCATGCTCGGTTGCCGATGAATTTTATATAATTTCCTATCATTGCCGTGAAGACGCCGGCATTGTAATTATATTATTATTTTATAGTTTACAATAATTATATTATGAGCTGAAACTAGAAAGTCTCATGTTCTATGCACGATTGTTTCATTACGAATCTGTTGCCGTGACGGATGGTATATCCCAAAACAAATATTTGAAGTTACGACTGATAAATTTTCATTGTACACAATAAATATTTTATTTAATGTTAAGTCAATAAAACAATGATCGTAATAAAAAATGGGCTTTCGCAAAAGATTTTTACTTATAAGCTCTTAAATTTAACATTTTCATCTTCAAATATATCTGCATAATGCATAAATTTACATAATACTACGAGTGTCTACTGCCATCATGATTATTTCCTGTTGACCCGTCTAGTAGTATTGGGTTTTAATATACCTACTTAGTTGCGACATTTTTTTCAAATAGTTCTCTACGAATCGATTATTATTTATCACCTTTAATTATAAAACGGTCAATATTCTTGGTCAACGGTCTTTCTCGCTCTAACGCTCTGACCATCGGCTACTTAGTTAGTGTAGGCTCTTTATTTTAAGGTATTTCCATAAACATCACTATAATATTATTATAAAACAAAGTCCCCCACCGCGTCTGTCTATCTATCTGTCTGTTCCCGATAAACTCAAAAACTACTACACGGATTTTCATGCGATTTCCACTAATAGACAGAGTGATTCATGAGGAAAGTTTAAGTGTATAATTTGTTAAGTTTTTGTGTAAATTGATTGAAATATGACTTGTGGAATATATCCTAATATATGGAAAGCTTTCTATGCTATGTGGCAGCTTTCATCGAAAACTTTGCCTAATCCTTTAATTACTTCCCGTGCGAAGCCGAGGCGGGTCGCTAGTGAACAACATGATCCTCTTCTCAGTCGTTTTTAACCCCCGACGCAAAAATGACGGGGTGTTATAAGTTTGACGTGTCTGTGTGTGTGTGTGTGTGTGTGTGTGCGGTTTTTATTATTTGAAAGGTGAATTAGTCATATTTTTTCACAACTCCCTTAATATGGGTATCAAATGAAAGGGCTTGACTAGTAAAATAGTACTATTGCAAATCCAAGATGGCCGCCACCACAAAATGGCGAATGTCGGGGGTTTTTTAAATTTTTGATTTATACTTGTATTCATTGCTGAAGTTCGCGTCTAGTATTACTTTGTCGCTCGTGCTACGAGCGACAAAGTAATACTAGACGCGACTAATACTACACTCTTCCACGTGTTCCGGTCCTCGGCAGTTCTAATGGCTGTAGATATCGGCAGGCGGGTTAGATTTTTCACAATGTTTGACCAACGGGTAGGTGAGCGACCACGTGGTATTTTCCCTTCGACCTGACCTAATACCATAAGCTTTTCCAGGTTATCAGTGTTTCTGCATGCTATGTAACATAATAATGTTCAGTAACACGTGATGTTCTCTCGGTGTTCAGGCATGGGCTCACCCAACCCCGTGTCAAATAACAACATGCTGCCGCCCGCGATGCCGTCACCCATGCCGCAGCTCATCCTGGCCTCGGGGCAGCTCGTCCAAGGGATACAAGGGGCTCAACTCCTTATACCCACTTCTCAAGGTAAGACCACTACTACAGCCTGCTGTCCCACTGCTGGGCACAGGCCTCCTCTCTCATAGGAGAGAGGGATTTAGAGCTTAGACGCGCCACGCTGATCTAATGCGGGTTGGCGGACTTTAACAACTGTTATCACCATGATAGTGGTAACAACCGGGACCGACTGCTTAACGTGCTCTCCAAAGCATGGGGGTGAAACACCGCCAACTACCAACTCCGGGCTGGCACTGAGAATTTCTTGCCAGAAAAACCCAATACCTAACAATTATTTGTCCGCCTTGGAAATCGAACCTAGAACCTCGTGATCTGCAGTCTAGCTATGCTAACCACTAGGTGACAGTTTCCATACGCAGCTATCCCCTCCACGTTTCGTCCAGTGTTCGATGTACGTGCCGCGGGTTATACATTAATATTACAATCAGGATATCAATATTAATAAATAAAATAAAACAGTGGATGTGATGAATTGTTTACGTCCTGTTTCACCACCTTCTGACAAGTGTCGGATAGCCTACAGTGCGACCATTCTATCTGTGAACTGAGGGAGGTCGCTAGTATCGCCTTAGTATTGCCATACAATCGTTTATTCGTCAAATTTACGGAAATCCCATAACAGTACGTATGAGGTACGAGAAGTCGCCCGCGACTAGTAATCCCAATCTGGGATTCACTACGACTCAACGCATCACATGCACTCCCGCCAAGACTCATTAATATATTATCGTCACTTTAATGTGTATATTTTAGATATTACGTACATAAGTATACTGATGATAAATTTAGTCTGTTTTTAAATGGGTTTTAACAGCTCTCAAACCGGTTGCACTTGATAATATTGTACCAGCAGATACTCGTTTTTATTTATTCGATTTTATTATGGAATAATCGGAGCCTGATTCTGCAAAAAATGTCTTTATCTTCAGAATTCTATTCCAGGCTTCACTTTTAATAGCTTTTGGCATCATTAATGCTAAGCAATAATTACGGATTCTATAATAATTTCCGAAAAGATTTTTCTTACTATAATTAATTAGGTAGGTATTTTATATTTAAGGAACTGACAACACTAACCTGTAGTCAAATTGTATGAAATTCTAAGATGACAGCCGTAGTTTCATTTTTTGCCATTTCACAGAAAATATGGTCTATCTATAAACGTGAGTTTTGTCACTTTCTTACTTTATGTCAAGTAACAAAGACAAAGGTTTTAGATAGCTATTCGATACTTATCAGAAGGTGGTGAAACAGGCCCATACAATCGTAGTTCTGATGATAAATATACCGGAACAAATACACCGACAATATTGGTTAGAGTACAGATGTTAATATCCAACAATCAAACCAGTAGATAGAAATGGGAAGTAGTTAAATGATTCGCAATATAAATATTTATTTATTCTATTTAGCCGGAAAAACATATCCGCAATTTAATTATTTGGTCTTAGTGGCAACAAAAAAACAAATTAGCCGCAAAACTTGGTTCGCCAACAAACTAAAAATGATTAGCAAATTAACACAATAAAAGGGGTCAAAAACATAAATACCTACTCAAGATGAAAAATAAATAATTGGTCAATAAATTTTTAAGAATTATTCCATCCTTCCATCCATTATTTTAGGAAGAGATTCAAAAGTTAAGGAAATATGATCAAAGTATGTCAGGCAGAGGACAAAGATAATGATAAACTACTGGTTGTTTTTGCAAGACCTATCTGATTACAATGAAATTACTTAGTAATTACCTATTTACTTCATAAAGCGACAGAATCTTACAAATTAATAAAATCTATTGTCTGATTACAGAACCACAATAAATGGCTCATTAGCAACATTGTAACAAATCGAAGACAATACTCACAGATTATTTATTAGTTTATTCTTTGCATTAATCGAGTAATCTCATCCATTTTAAATTGATTCGATTATAAAATGTTTTAGACGTGATAACATTTCGTGACAACAACGTGATAAATCGATTAACGCCGGCTACACGGACGAAAAAGCATGACTCATTGTCACGTACTGCTTGCAAGCGGAACAAGCGATAGAGACGGCACAATCTTTTTTTTTTTATTAAATAAATATTCACACATACACACACACACGGTCGACTGTTCCTAAAGTAGGCAACTTAATGCCTGTATTATAGGTAACAACCGACTGATCGGCTGTTACCTATAACATCGGCCTACTTACCTATAACAATCGGCCTAAGTATTCGGTTTGTGACGCATCTATCACTCTTTGTTTTCTTACGACGTCATCACGAAAATAATAGTCCGTAAACCGACTTTACAGACAACCAATTTTTTTCTCACAGGCATCGCAACGCAAACCATCCTAACGATCCCGGTCAACCACGTGAACTCAAACGATCAGATGGTCAACCTAGCGTTAAACAACGGCCAAGTAGTGTCGACGTCCCTAGCCAACCTCCAAGCGATGGCCCAGCCCCACCAGTTACTGCAGAACTCCAACCCGCAGCAAACGCCGAACATTCGGCCGAACATGATGAATCCGACGCTATCGAACGCTCTGCTAAACCCCGGCCTACCGAACTTCCTGTCCAACGGAGCGGCGAACGCGCAGGAGTTGCTGCAAGCGTTGCAGCAGCAACAGCAACCGCAAGCGAACCACAACCTGCTGCAAACAGTCCAGCAGAACAATCAGCAGCACATGCAGCAGCAAATGCCGGGAAGAAGATCCTCCTCGCCAAGGCCGGAAAGACATTATAAACGGGAAGAGCGGGAAAACTTTGAACGGTTCGCGGGAGCGTTGAGAGAAAGGAGCGAAAGGGAGAACGCGGGAGCCGCAGTTTTAAACAATATAAATAGGTAAGTCGAACTTTATACGTTTTAATTGAAAAAAGTTGACATAATTATTTGTTAATAATAATATTATATTATTGAATATTATGTACAGTTTAGGTATGTGATGTCCCCGAAACTAAAGTGGTCGTTTCTTCAAAAAAATTAATATCGTGGCCACTTTATAACTAGTGTTCTGATCTCGCGTGAATTTAATCCGTGACCTTGATATGATTGATTTCAGATTGATCCTGTAATGTGTGGATTGATAAATCGAATAACTAAATATTAAATACCTAGTTTTTTATTTTCGGCGTCAATCTCATCAATTCAAGGTCACAAATTGGACTGAAACCAGATTGATCGTCTTAAGGTGCGTCCAGACTTGAACATTTCGCCGAACTGTTACGCAGTAACCCATCTCAAGCGCTCCAAGCGCGCCGTCCACATTGAGCGTAACAAGTTCGCCGAAATGTTCGCTGTTCGGTTCGGTGAAATGTTCAAGTCTGGACGCACCTTTAGGCCGCTTAACTCTTCCGAGATGTTTCGAGTGGATTCTTCTGAAACATATTTAGGTTGCCCTTTTGGTAGCGCAGTATATATAGGTACCTCAGCAGGACGACTAGGTGTGTTCTTAGACAATGTCTGTATCAAAGCAGTTCAGGTGTTGCAAATTCAGAGGCACCGAACGCTATTGGTTCATAAACTTGGCCATCTGATGGATACTTGGAAAAATATATAAAAAAACGTAAATCGAGCGGGACAAAGACTACGCTAAGTATAGTACCTAATAATTGATAATATAATAGGCGGGGACAGGAGTGAGTGTAGTGTGAGTTAATATCTACATAGTAATAGTTACTATTCTGTGAGTTAGTAGTTTTTCCGTTCGTAACTAAGGAAAGACTAAAAATACATCATCACAAGAATCAAGTTAGAATAAAAAATTACACATCAAACAAATAAGAACATATTGTATTTCAATTATTTTCATAATTAAAAACAATTATTCATAATAGGGCAATCGTCAAGAAAATTCCTAACTTAATTGCAGTTGTTTTTTAATCTAAGTATTTAGTTACTTAGTTAATTGTGATAAAAAAAATGGAATTCATATTGGCCTAAGAAAGAAGTTTTTTTTCCTAAAGTTCACACAAAGTTGATTAAAACGTGCACGACAAATTCCTAAACTCCATAATATTATGTAAATCATCAATTTTTTTACGTACTTCTTGGGAGGTATAACTTTACAAAAACATACTCGTACATAGTTTATTTAATTATAATACAGTATTCGAAGAATTAAAATGTCAATAATATTCTTATAGGTAACATATAGGTAGCATAGTAACAATGTAATAAAAATTAATTACTCACAGTATTATAATAAGAAAACCGTTTTATATGACGGGGCTGCCCATGAGCTGCATTTTTGTGTTAAATAGGTAGTAAGATGGTTCTTCGTATTTTTATTTTAGTCTTGTATCGCATTTTTTAGTTTTCTCTCCCTAAGCCAAGGGCCAAGCCTCATAGAACCGTCCTCCATCTTTTTAATAATTTGTTTCTGAGCTGATCTGATAGTGGAACTCTTGGTTTCTAGTAAACACCTCGAGTTTGAGTGAAAAAATATATAAAATTATCATATTACTTATATAAATTTTTTCAATCTATATAGAGACCTTTCATTTTCAAAAGTTTAACAAACTCGAATTTCATTTTAACTTCTTTTTCTTCATCTTTTTTCTTGATAATTATTGTTTGTCTTATTATACGCTATATTAAATTATTCACATATTTGTTACAATTTGACACGTGCACCGCTATCAAAAAGCTGACGACACTCTTATAGGGTATTTAATCACTACGTGGACACTTTATTTAAAATTGTATGACTAGTTAGGTACTTATGAAGGGACCGATGGACCGACAAACAAACAAACATATACATAACTGCCAATCACGATTATATCCTCCCGTAGTCGGGTATAAAGTTCAACCCGCAGGTGATTCTGGTATGCCTGTAAAGTTGTAACAAAGTCACCCACTGTTCAATGACGAATGTTGGTAGTAATTACGTGACAATGAGTGTAATTACTCGTTACCGCGCGCCTGTGTGCGTGTGTGTGTTACTAATCAACGGTTTATGTCAGAATGGCCAAGTAGGGTACGCTTTAGAAATTAGAAGTTGATAGCTACTATAGCTTGGTACATCGGTTTTCACTTAGCTAGAGTTATCTTTGATAAAAATGTTGGCAATTTAGCAAATTAAAATAGAAACTGGCCGAGTGCGAGTCGGGCTCGCGCCAGGGGCGTAGCTACCGCCGTATCTGCCGTATCAATTATACGGGGCCCCCAAGCCACGGGGGCCCCCAACGTGCGTAAGCAATTATGCTCGTATATATCTCGTAGCTGATAAAAAATTATCTAAGAACTTCGATGGGAAATGAACGCCTATCAGACCTGTCATTATTGCCCATAGAGGCAGAATCTTTAGAAAAACTAAAGTCATCATCAGCTATAAATGATTTAATAAATCAGTTTGCCGGAAAAAAGGCATATTTAATTTGAATTGTTTGTAAAAATTTTAGAGAAAGTGATAGATAAATAATTATGATGAATAAATATTGCTTTTAATTTTATGCAAACAATTTTTTTTCTTTTGTGAGAAATCTTTATCCTTCATAAGGGCCCCCAAACAAATTTTTATATGGGGCCCCGCCAAGGTACGCTACGCCACTGGCTCGCGCACAAGTAGTTCTGTACCTTCACACATAAATTCTTCTAGTAAATAACAAGATGAATGCAATATATAGTCTGATTTTTAATTCGCTGGAATTCTGACAGTTGTCATTTTAAAAGTAGAATGACTTATTTGTATGGAAATCAGGATTACCACCTGAAGTTCGATTTTACCCCAAACTAAAGTATCTGATGTACCTGTCAGCCATTTGTCATATTATTATCTACCTACACGCGGCAATTGATATTTATTTATGTAAATTTTGAATTTATTATCTTTTTTGTGGGAACTGTTTTATTTCTGGTAACATTAAGAAACGTCAGAATTCCATGGGATTAAAAATCGAGTCTATTGCAACATTGAGAAGATTAACAACAAGGTGTTAAAATGGTAGCAGCTAACCAATAATTCGGCACCCTCTGAGTACGAAACCCTCATTTTAATTACGTTTTGTTTTCCTATGGAGGTACTACAAACTGACCTTTGAAAGTTTGAAGTATTATCCATTCTTAGATGGAGCTAAAACAAATAATTTTCGAGGTTTCGTTTTTACAGCACTCTTGAATTTCAATATTTATAATTTTTATTATTGACCGTGTTAGAGGCCATGTAGCACATATTTTGTAAAACAATCTACTGGCTACCTATATTATACGGTTTATGCTGTAACAGATAAACGGACAGAAAAAGAGACCGTAGAGACTTAATAAAAAGTTTTCACGCTTTGAGTACGGAATCCTAAAAAGAGCTAATTGTTGTTGTTATGGTAGAGATACTCCCGGTATTTTGTAGTAGAGAGCCTTAGAATATGCAATCTATGAAAAATTGCATTATTTTCATTCGGCTTTTCGGGTTATCCACTGGCTTCATCTGCGCAAAATTCTGGTCAAGCTATATATTATGTATCTACTCAAGTCCTTTCTTAAAAGGTTGCCTGTTGGAACAATAAGGCTATCCTTGCATTAATATCATTTGTGGTGTTTAATCTAACTACAAACAATTTTTGAATATTAGAGAACTAGCCAGTTAATTTATTACTTTTTATCTAATTTTCTACACATTTGACGGGTCGACATTGTAATTTATTATAATTTCATTTCATTCATTTCCAGTTATAATGAAGTAGAATGATAAATGTACATCATGCGATGACAGTATTAGCAATTCAATTCATTTGTAATAAAAACGGGAGCGATGGTATCGAGGCGGCGAGGGGGTAACGTCCCTTGCTTATTACTCGTCATTAGGACGCCGCGTTGTAATTAAATAGTAATTTAATGTGTTCGTTGTTTTGTTTGCTGATAAGTCTTCTTGCGGCCGTAAAGAATCAAAATCGGGCTGAGTTTGTTGTGGACTCTTAGATCAGGGCGTTTTTGGAACACTCGTAGTTTCGAATAAAATTTATTTGACTTTTCAAATGTTTTGTAAGCCAATTATAGTATAGGCTTTGTAAGCCAATTATAGTACAGGCCACAGGACAAAATTTCACTAAACCTTGCAATTGCAATAGTTTGCTGTCGTTGCTCGTGAACGGGTGCCGCCGTCGGAAATGGGGCTACTTTTGTCTGCCCTTCTTAACGTGTAGAATTGTAAGCACCATTCCGAACCAGTGGTAGATTCATTTGTCGATTCAAAGGCACTTGTAAAAGTTTATCCGAATAAAAAATATGTCTTAGACTTGCCTTTACACAAGTTTAAGAACTTTATTAAAAGTATGCTCATAAAAAAAGCTTATTATACAGTTGAAGATTATATAAACGATAAAAAAGCTTGGATTTAACTCGTTCCAGCAATGCGCGAGACGGCATTTCAATCATGTACATTAATAATAATAATTGTTATAATGTTATTTTTAAAAAAAGAGCAACCGCCGAGTTTCTTGCAGGTTCTTCTCGGCTGGAACTGCATTCCGAACCTGTGGTAGACTCAATCGACGATTCAAAAGCACTTGTAAAAGTTTATTTGAATAAAAAAACTTTTCTATTCTATTCTATTCTATTCTATTCTATTCTATTCTATTCATGTATTTGTATGCGTTTGCATGAACTTGCTGTCGTTTCCTTTGCTAAGTTACTCTTAGAAGATTCTGTTCCAATATGTTTATGTGTGCAAAACTTATTAAACGCGGGTAAACACCGCGGGGCGCAGTTAGTCTATAATAATATAAAGTAGCTTTTCCTGACTGATTATCAACGCACAGCCAAAACCACTGTAGCTAGAAACTTGAAATTTTTTACAGTAGCTGCCTTATATGACGTAGGCGCACACTAAGAAATTATTGCGAATTCCATCCCTAACTAATCCCATAAAGAGTTACGAGTTTAAACAATTATGGAAAAACTACTCTCAAGTGGGTTAAATGGGAGTTGAAAGTTTGTATGAAAGTCCGTCAGTTTTAAAGTTATATCAATGAAAATCGGTATTTGTATTGTCGGTTAAAAATAAAGAATTACGTGTTTCAAGAATTTTAGAAATTCCACTCCCAAGTGAGTGAAAGAAGTGAGTAGAATTTTTGTAAAAAATTTAAGTATTCTATTACAAATTGTAAAAAAATAAAATAGAATTATTAATAATCATAATATTCTATCATATATCTAGTTTATCATAATATATGTATATTAGTCCCAGGTATTGGAGATTGGCAAGACAAGCGAGACTGAAGGCAGTCTCGCTTTTCTTGCCAATCTCCAATACAAGTATAAATTAAAAATTTAAAAAACCCCCGACATTCGCCATTTTGTGGCAGCGGCCATCTTGGATTTGCAATAATGCTGTTCTACTAGTCAAGCGCTTTCATTTGATACCCATATTAAGGTTAAGGGAGTTGTGAAAAAATATGTAATCCGCCATTTTGTAGCGGCGGCCATCTTCGACGAATTTTCTTCAAACATAGCTAACAACACTCTCGACTAATTCACCTTTCAAACAAAAAAAAAACCGCATTCAAATCGGTCCACCCGTTTGAGCGCCACAGGGGAACAGACAGACACACACACACACATACACACACACACACACACAGACACGTCAAACTTATAACACCCCGTCGTTTTTGCGTCGGGGGTTAAAAAATACATTCAGGTAAGTATTTAATAACAAAGTACATTTAAACATTAGAAGTTTGTAGATACTTCATAAACGTAACGTAAAAACAAAAACATATTCAATTCGAACATTTGTACATAATGTTCCTACATGATAATATCAATAATTTATAAGTTAGTAATAAAAAACCTACTTACCGTAATTATGTGTCTCATATATTAAAACCGCCGCATAATAAGGAAAACCCAGCGCTCGTTCGCCTATTATCTACCTTAATGAGCTATTTAATGCTAATCATAGCCAGGATGTAGAGTACCGCGGTGCTGTTGATATAATTACATAAATAATACTTTGTATTCGAGCACCTTACGAACAATTTTCTGGTGTTGGCCGTGTGGAAAAATAACAAGCATAAAATTAATACTTTTTTAAAAAAATTAAAAAATCCGACTGCGTAAACAGAGAACTAATTAATTGTATATATTTTCATACTCGCCTTTTAAAGCCCTTTATTTTGATACCCCACTCGAGGGTCTTGAAGATTTTTTTTTCATCCTGCATACCTAAAAGCACATAAAGTTCGCCATTTTGATTTTTTAAGAAAAGATACCTTAGTAACACTCGCACCATGAAGGCGAATTTAATTACGTATCATTTATCAAAATTCGTTGAGCCGTTACAACTTACAAGGGGACGTAGGAACGGACATACAGGTCAAACACATAACCCTCCTTTCGGCTTCGCCGTAGTGAATACATGGCAATGCTGTACCTACCAAGCTACTATTAATGAGGTATAATAGACTGGCATAGCATGGCACTAATCTTTTTATTAATACCAGACAGTATGCTGGACTGGTTAGGGCTGTGTCATACAAATACTGTCCTTTTCTCTGCCGATGGATTGATCTTGAAGTTTGATGATCATCATGATCATTCCATTAGGTACCAGCCCACTACGGGGTACAGGTCTCTTCTCAGAATGATTTAGGCCGTAGTCCACCACGCTGACCGTGTGCCCATTGATAGACTTCACACGCCTTTGAGAACATTAATATGGAGAACTCTCAGGCACGCAGGTTTCCTCGCGATGGTTTCCTTCACCGTTAAAGCAAGTGATATTTAATTTGAATTATATTCAAAATAGAACTTTTATCCGACGAACAAAACTAAAAGTAGTACAATCCTTATAACAACGTTTTTTATACAGAGAAAAGAGAAAAAAACATAACTAAGGCACTTCGCGCAAATTTCCACTGACACAAAAATAAATAAAGCATATAAGCTAATCAAACCTAAGGTACTCACTAAAAGTTACACATTAAATTAAGAATCCTCTACTTTTGTATCCGCCAATTATCTTATTTATTATTTATCTATAATTTATCATTACACACGCTCATCTAACACACACATTGACATAAAACACTCCATGCCGCCTCCAATGACATTCTTTTTTCTTCCTGACATACTTGTCAGTTCGATTCCCGCCAAACCGCCGTGTGCCGCGTATAAGCAACGCTGTAAAACCGCTCCGCTTTAAAAACCCGCTGAAGTGTGTAAAAACACTATAAACTCGCTAAATTAATTAAGTGAAATCCCACAAATAAATTATAATTAAACCGCACAAATAAACCGCTCAATAGGTGATAATCACCATATACGCTAAACAACCAAGTACTTACTATCAAGCACTCTTTTAAAACTAAAGTGCTATGTGATACAGTGAAGGACACTAATAGAAAGACGGATGGGATCATGGAAACACCGCAGACCTAACCTATGGTAAAATCCTTCAATTATCCTACAACTTTTTATTTAGTACCTACCTGTTATGTGAATAGTGATGCATTAGACAACTAGCTATTTCAGAGCTTCGGAGTTGACCTAGATCTGAATAACGTCCGTGCCTCCGATATAATCTTGCGATAATCTTATACAAGTAGGAATTATCGCATAAACTCTAATTCATTCCGGCGATATCCTCTGGATCTATTTATCACTATTAGTCGTCGTATAATCCGCGTCACGGCGCTAGTGAGGTAATTATACGCTGGAATACTTAATGCCTTAAGCGCACCTAATTATACGCTCGCCATTAAACATCTGTCTAACAGAATGCCGGCACGTCATGTCTTTTAGCGATTTCTTATACACTCACTTAAGAATAGCTCGCTAACTTGAGTTAGAAAAAACATAGAACCATAGAATTATTCTTAATTTTTTTTTTCATGAAAGCGTGCATTCACACGGGTTCATTTCTAGCTCAGCGGAAACGGGAACTAGAAATCCACGGTGCCCTTGTAGGTTGTAGCAAAAAATTAATAATAATATATTCGTACTCTACTTAATAAGCTCTAAACAATGATACCCCACAAGCTAGGGTAAGAAAAAAAATTTTTTACCGGCTCCTTTTTCATGAATGGGAGCCCCCCTGAAAAATAATTTAATTCAATTTCTAATTCAATAGTTGATTTTGGGTTAACGTTCTACACAAAATATCAAAATTTCAGGTTTGTATCTCATTTCGTCTGCGAGCTAGAGACCTGTGACCGACGGATAGACAGACAGACAGGCAGACAGACAGACAGACAGCAGAGTGGCATTAATTTATCTATTCTATACATATAATAAAATCGTAGACTTGCCGTATCTGTACATTGAAGATTTTTGCAAAATAATAACTGGGGGATGTTAGGGATAAGTAATAGAACGTAAAAAAGCTATTTTTGAAATTTTTGTCTGTTTGTCTGTTCGTCTGTATGTTTGTGCGCGCATCACGCAAAAACTACTGAATGGATTGAAACGAAACTTGGTACGATTTAAGTTCATACTACGGAGTAACATATAAGATACTTTTTATCCCGAAATTCAGCACGGTTCCCTAGGGAGAGGGGATGAAAATCAAAACGTGTATTTAGCTGTAATTCAATAACACGTGGTCCGATTTCATTCATTCTTTTTTTGTTAGAAAGTAGATACTTTAAAGATTACCGACTAATCTCTAAAAGGCTGGATCGATTTTGATAGGACTTTCACTGGCGGATGTTCACATTTTGATCTACCTAAACATCCGCCAGTGAACTTTTAACAGTTTTTATAGCATGATATGAGCTCAATAGAGCTTATGAAAAACAAAATGATTCCTAAAAGGATTTTAAAAATCAATATATATCCACGCGAACGAAGTCGCGGGTGTCCGCTTGTATTAAATAATTGGTTCCGTTTTTACCCTTTGGATACGGAACCCTAAAACCAAAATTCACGCGGGCGAAGCCGCGAACAGAAGCGAGTAATAAATAATATGGCAAGAGTGAACAAAATGAATTCAAACAATCAAGAATATACATAGGAGCCTATTGACATGTCCAAAAGTAGTGTTATACTTTTCACACTTTTCCCTAAGGAAAACCATAACAGGATAGTTTATCTTGCTATCATTTTAATAGTTGTAATCCAGGCATAACGTGCAGCAATTAGGGGTGTACCTACTTGAAACTACAAAGCATTTCGTAGTCCAGTAGTTGCAGTTTTACCTCCCACATTAGCGCGGGCGTATAGAATCAATATTGCAACACAAACACGGACAGACAAACAAGTTATAGTATGAATTGTACTTGATTATGAAACGGGAAGATACCTAACGCTCGGATACATTAGTTATAAGTACAGCTAGCTGTAGTTGTAGCTTTTGAACTGAAGATTGAAGCCAGGAAAACTATTGGACACGAGATATTAATTTAAGCCTAAATGTAGAGAGTGTAAATGAAGATTTGAAAATCGAATTGTCGTACATTCGAGCCCCATTGCCAATATCGACATCTCGGTTTACCGAGTGGTCTTTATGACATATACAAAAGCCAAAAAGTCTATGTTTCTAGGTTGAGGAGAGATTCATGTCCTAGGTTTGAATAGGAAATCTTTGAACAGATTTCGATACGATTTAGGTACGATTCAATACCTTAGTAAGAATCTTACTAATAAGTAACTTAACAAGATTCAATACCAACCACAGTTAAGTTGTTTTTCTTTGAAGCTTCTAATAATATTTAAGTTTATTTTTATTAAAGTATCAGTAGATACTACGTTTTCATTAAGTATTTAAAAAATACTTTCATGCGTGTGAATCGCCAGTAAATCACCACTTACTTCATAGAAATGAAGTTATGAAGAAGTTAATATTTTTGTTTATGTTAACTTTTAACCTTTAAGTACCGACGTACTATTTTAGTTACATAAGTACCGACGTGAGGTCTGCCAGACCACCATAGTTTTCCAAACGAAAACTTTTGTGTTTCTAATTATTCTTCTAAAAAAAATATTTCAATGTATTGTTAAATATCTAGTTATTGTTTAAGTAAAACAAAATATAGAAGTTTTCACATTTATTACTAATTATAAACATTAATATAACAATCATAGATTCTTCGTTAGAAAAAAAATAACTTTTATCTAAATAATTAATATGTATCAGTAATACTATTATTTTTTCTTGTCAACAATTTTTTCTTAAAGAATAATAGCTAGATAAACAATAAAAATAAAAAAAACATAAATAATCTACCTTTTTCTCAAAAATCACAAGGTATCAAATTGCAGAAACTATCAAAGTTTACAAACAGTCTTTGCATAGGCTTGCTGCATTGTAGACACACGTATTTCATACAAGTATCACAGTCTGTTCAGATGCTAAATTATGGTCACTCTCTGGCAGTAAAATTTGGGTAAATATCCTCAGATTCGGACTCTGAGCTCTTATTTAGCCATTCCCCTAAATGTTTTTGGTGGTCTTTATATTGAAGCAGTGTATGATATCTTTTCTTACGTACAGGAACACTTTTATTTTTATTTATGGCTGCCCGTTTCATGCCCGAAGAACCTGACTGATCCATTGTTATAACTGACTGAAAATAAAAGAGAAAACAATATAATCTGAAAAAAGTCGCATCCAAAAAAAGTTACATAAGTACCGACGAGTGGTCTGACAGACCACTCGTGATCTTATAAAAATCAAAACTTACCGAAATCGTACGCGCCAACACTGCCACTCTGCAGGAACGCTGCTGGACGACTTCCTGAGGGGTAGAGAGAAGCACAGGAGAATACTTTTTCGCCAGCATAGGTAATCAGACTTTTCAACCCCTCAAGGTGTCTGTCAGACCACACGTCGGTACTTAAAGGTTAAAATGTATCCTAAAAGTAGTCATACTTCCCCGCATGGAATATTTGAAAGAGAAAACATTTTTCCTTTGGTCTACGATGTTCTTAATAAAGAAAAAAAATACTCATACGTACGGTACCTAATGTATATAAAGTAGATTGGTAAGCAGAACACTAAAATACCAACCATAACCCTGCTAATAGAAAAAACAGCGTGTTACAAACCGTTAGTAAAACACAATGGCATTATAAAACAAAGATTTTACTATTCGATTGTACCGAGCACATCCATTAAGTGAATTTATATGTGTGCCCGCGTACGTACCCACTTCAAAGACATTAACTTAATGTGACCTCATAATTACTGGCGGCATTAATTCTCGCATCCATAATTAAGTTTAATACCTCATTTCTGCTGGCCTACAATCTAGATAAATATTGTATGTCATTTGACGTCTATTAAAGTTACATTAAAATGTTGAATCACTCTCGGAATACGTAAGTAACAAAAAGTTTTTTTAAGTATATAATTCTCCGCAAGGCCAAATTTGTATAAATTACGGCTCGTGTGTGCGGAAACATACGCGGCGATTTACCGTTTCTAAACGCTACAGATACATAATACTCGTAAGAATATAAAATATAAATGTACATGAAAGACGTACAGCTATGAGTATCGACCAAAAATTTAAGATGCCTTGCGGTAGTAAAATTATGTGTATTTATTAGATAACATGAGAATTTCGAAAGAGTTTGCGTGGGATTCTTAAAAAATGTGCTAAAGATTTGATAAAAACAATAAAGTTTAGTCATTGCGTGACAAGTTAAGACTAATTTAAAAATTAATTTTAATTTCATCTTACTCGCAATATGTATTTACAATGTCGTGCAGCCTAGTAATTCGCGTTACTCTGTTAATATTCGCTTCTTTTTTTAAAATGGCTACACAATTACACATATTATATTTATAAATAAATTAAATTGGTTAACATTGAAATGATTTTTTTTTTCATTTTAAGAAGTGTGTATTAATTACTTACATACTCATGCATTGTCGATTAGTTATATTATTTACTTACATAAATATATGAATGTGCTTATCGTAGCTTTCGGCTACAAAAACTAGATTAAAAAAATGAAAACGGCGCGTGCGCAGAAGCAAGACTAATTCTTATATGTACATTTTACCCATATTTTTTCCATATTCAAATTACCCAACGAGCCTACAACGTGTGAAACAATTGGAAAACAACGCTAATTATGATAACGACTTTAATGATTTTAACATTAATAAAACATAAAATTCTACCTGTCATGTTTCTTAAATGTTTATTATTAGTTTGAAAATCATTATGCTAATTACCTATATCATTATGCTAATAATAATATAGAAAATTATAATTATACTCTATCTCCGCATTAGTAAATAAAGTAAAAATCTATGAACTAAAACTAAAATTTCAGATTTCAAAAGTTCAAAACACAAGAATAACAATATTAATATTGTGTGTAATATTATGTATTATTTAATATTCTATTATTTTCCTATGTATTCTAATTGTTAATTTGTAGTTTAATCTAAATTGGTAATAATTTTAGAAGATTTTAGAAGCCCGGGAGCCGAATTTGGTAGGTATCTTTAAAATCTTGATAACCAATATTTTATCTGCTTTACTGAATTTTTTGACAGTATCAAAATTATTTAAATACTAATTACTTAATGTGAATAGAATTCTTAATTTTTTTGCACCACCGCATTGAATGTTTTCTCTCATTTTATCTACGGTGATTTCTTTAGCAAAAAAAAAAAACAGATACTTTTTATAGTTTTACTTAAAGCATTAAAGTTTTAAAACTGGGTAAAATATACTTAGAATACTTTGCCAAGCGTATAAGTACGTATGTAACTCAAAGTTAATCACTTTGAGTTACGTACTTAGAGTAACTAGGTACGTAGTACTACGAGTAATTTTTTTCCAGGTGTCGGATCGATGAGGACTTTTCACATTTCATTTATAATAGTGTTTCGAACAATCCTACCAATTTTCAGCCAAGTGTGAGTCAACTGTGCGTGTCCAGGAGTAAATTTTTTTCCAGGTGTCGGATCGATGAGGACTTTTCACATTTCATTTATAATAGTGTTTTGAACAATCATACCAATTTTCAGCCAGGTGGGAATTATTGTAACCTCACCCCTATTTTTAGTCTAATTAGACCGGTCTATACCTATAGTGGAATAACATGCTTAAAGATTAAACTTTATATTTACGCAAGTTGATCTGCGTGGATAAAGGTTTATAAATATCCCGTGAGAACTCTTTGATTTTCCTTAATAAAAAATAAGCTTGTGTAGGTACGTCTCGGGAATGCAACCTATCTCTATGCCGAATTTCGAATTATGCCTAAATGCGAAAATCCCATCAGAATTCGTTCAGCCGTTTTGAAGGTCAATAAGCCCACACAAAACAGATAACCAGATAAAAATTAGGAAGACAAATTAAGTATAAAAAAGTTAAGAGTTCTAATATTTAACATACTAGCATTCGAGCATAATATGTACTTTATTACAATATGTAGTAAGATAGATGATTATTAGGTAAATTATAATGTATTTATCATGAAAACTTTTAATTGAATGAAAACTTTTTACTCAATAAATAACCCTTTGAATTACACTTATCGCAGGATATAATTTCAAGCAGACAGACAGCTAAAAAAATTTATAATTGCAATAATTATATTCTCAACTAACTGAACCGCCAGCGGAACGATTTTATTTAGGACCATTGCAAAACCCAATAAACTTTTAACAAGAACACATAAATAACGCGCAAGACAATAATCAGGGCACACATCCCTCGTTAATGTATCCTGCATAATTATTATAATCTGCATAAAGGTCTACTCACACTGGCTGACTGGATAAGATATCAGCTAAAGCAAAGCAATCGATATTAATAAAGATATGTCTTTGTAATCGTTTCCTAATCCCGGCGCCACACACAGATAAACATTTGAACAAAAACTTTGAAGGACTTTGCTCACACATTTGAACACAGGTTTCCATATTTGCCAGGCAGACTTTGCAAATACGTTCACTTCATTTGAATTTGAACTTTAATCGTTTTGATGTGCGCTCGAAAACCGACACCGAATGGCAAAGTGCAAATGTGTGTTCAAATTTTGAACAAATACCAAAGACCCTTACCATACAAGTGTTCACAAATAAATATTCAAATAATGGATAAGTCGAGTTAGCTCTTCTCACAACAGTTAGAGACATAAAATGAGACATTCATCTTAGCGCTGCCAATGTGACTTCATCCTAAGAGAACAGAACAGTTACAAAACTTTCCATCGGAAAAAAATACACTTACGTAGAATTTTGATATGCACACAATTATACTTTATTAAAAAGTAATTAATTATTGACCTCAATTCAACGACTTCTTAATCATACCTCGGGCTTATACTTGATTCATTCCCTTTACCTAAATTGAAATTCACTTAAAGGTCGATCACGACAAGCGCCTTTTGAGAAGGTCTCTCTGTCGTATCGTAAAGAAATAATTATTACTGGCGAAGACAACATTTGAGTAATAATCTTTTTTATATATCTATACTAATAAATAAAATTGAAGTGTCTGTCTGTAATTTCGAAATAACTACCACATATTAAGCTCATATGGTTATTTTAACGATACCATAACCGAATCACACGTTTTTAAAATTTTTGTCTGTCTGTCTGTCTGTCTGTCTGTCTGTCTGTCTGTCTGTCTGTCTGTCTGTCTGTCTGTCTGTCTGTCTGTTTGAACGGGCTAATCTTCGGAACGGCTGAACCGATTTTGACGGGACCTTCACATACAAGTAGAGAATTAACCAGGGAGTAACATAGGCTACTTTTTTAACCGACTTTCAAAAAAGGAGGAGTTGTGTTTTTCTACATATGTACACCGATATCTCCGAGATTTCTGAACCGATTTGCGTAATTTTTTTTTATCGATAGAGAAACATTGCGACCCTGTTCTGTAAAAAAATTGGTTTCCAACTCCTCAATCCTGATGCTGTAGGGGACCTAATCCCTAAAACTAATGGGTTTTAGAAACTTTTGGTTATTTAAATTGATATTGGGGGTACCAATTAAAGACTTTATCGTTGAATGAACTCGAGTAGGTATATATCCAACTCCTCAACCCTGATGCTGTAAGGAATTGTGTTCCGAAATCGTGGGGATCCCACGGGATTTTTCCGTTTTGGGGACGGGTTTCGACAGATAAGCTACTTTTTGTTCTGGAAAATCAAAAGTTCCCACGGGATTTTTAAAAACCTAAATCCACACGGGCGAAGCCGTGGGCATCATCTAGTATAAATATATAAAAGGAAAAGGTGACTGACTGACTGACCGATCTATCAATGCACTACTCAAACCACTAGACGGATCAGGCTGCCATTTGGCATGCAGATAGCTATTATGACGTAGACATCCGCTACGAAAGGATTTTTGAAAATTCAACCCCTATGGGGGTTAATTAGGGGTTGAAAGTTTGTATGAGATTTATAATATGAATCCACGCGAAGTCGCGGGCATCAGCTAGGTACCTAGTTAATATTTGAGTAGTAATTATATGTTTATTATTATGTACCTCTAATTAAAATGCAAAGTAGGAATGTTTTTATTCCTTAAATCTGCAGATGCCCGCGAATACGTTTTAATAGCAAAATCGATCTTATAAAAATTAAAAAATATGTTTATACGAGTATTAGGTAGGTACTTACTAATATAATTTACTTGCACTGTGTTACGAAAGTCTTTCTACACACTACGTTTATTCAGACTCTATATTGTAAATCTTTAAATCAAAAAGATATTTCAAAATCAAATAAATATTTCATATTATAAGTATATTGTTGTTCAAATGTTTGTTTTTAATTTCCAAAATAAAATGTAATCCCCAAAACGCGTAGTTTCAGCGTCGAGTCGACGTGTTGATAAATTGAAGGAACAATTAATGCTGTGCCGCGCCTGTGTGTGTGAAGTCAAGTGTTTGTACTTGGCGTTTTTGTATGTGTGCGTGTGTTTTATTCTAAAGGACGCTTGTGTGGCAAGAAGTCGGTTCGCTAGACAAGCTTGCACCGTTTGAGATGAGTTAATTAATCTCTAGATCGGGTTTGTCGAAGCAAGTATTGCTATTATTGCTTGTGCCATACAGTCGCATTTTCTTTATTCATATACAAGTTAGTTAAGTGACGATTCAGTCTAAGCGGGCTAGCCTGAAAGAGGTTTTTTGTCGGTTTCTATGCACCATCGTACCGGAACGCTAAATCACTTGGCGGCATATCGACTAGATAATTTAGAAATTATAAATTCCCAAATCGCCCCTGTCGGTAATCGAACCAGGGGCCTACCACTTGTAAGACTGCGTCAGGGAAGTCTTCAAAATAAATATAAGAACGTGTCCAAAAGTAAACTGCCTCGTTGGTTTAGTGGTTAGCATATTCGACCGCAAATCACGAGGTCCCGAGTTCGATTCCCGGGTCGGGCAAATAATTGATAGGTACGTACTGGGTTTTTCTGTCAAGAAATTCTCAGTGCCAGCCCGGAGTTGGTAGTTGGCGGTGTTTCACCCCCGTGCCTCGGAAAGCACGTTAAGCAGTCGGTCTCGGTTATTATAACTATCATGTGACAATAGTCGTTAAAGCCCGCCAACACACATTGGAGCAGCGTGGCAGGTCTGATCTCTAAATCCCTTTCCCCTATGAGAGAGGAGGCCTGTGCTCAGCAGTGGGACGTTAAAAAGGCTGTAGTGGTGGTGGTGGTCCAAAGGTACCGAAAAAAAAGTGCATCGAAATCGGTCAGGTAGTTCAGGAAAATGATAACGAAAAAAAACGCACGTAAGAAGTTCTCCGTTCCACCGCGGATAAAAATACGTGTAGATTAAATAAAAAAAAACGGCGCAGCGTTTCTTGTCGCAGCGAGCATAGGTGTTGTCTATGTGCGTGTGCTGCAACGGATGGGGCCCTAATTAGCCTGCAATTACCACTAATGCAACGGCACACTTAATGAAGCGTGCCTCATTTATACATCGCACTTGCGAGTTGCGACCAACAAACCGGGTTGCAACACTATTGTTGTCAGTATGTGCGCCTCTTTAGAAAGCCTTGTTTTTTTTTTTTTTTTTTGCAAAATGAGACGCATCATCAGAGGAAGGTTCTTTTTAAAATGTTACGTGCCTACTTAGTACTTACTAAATTTAAATTTGGAATAGTCATATTCAGATTCGGATTCTTTATTCAAAATTGGCACAGATATAGGTACGTACCTACACTTTTTAATTAACGTCAATTTTGCAATAATTATAGAAGTGAGTCAATAATTGTTTACAACTAAATTAAAGGCGAGATTTTATTTTGTTTTTCGCCCCAAGAATTTTCGCAATCGTTTTTAATTTAATTCATAATAATTAATACTTTACAAGTGAATTTTAAATATCCTATCAAAAAATTAAAAATTGATTCTAAATCGATTCTCAGTATACATAATATAATTGTTTGTGCAAAATTGTAGCAAAAATATTATAGTCTTTCATCTCTACGGTATGCCCTTAAAGGCTCTGCATTTATAAAAAAGTATTTTCTTGGAATATGAATAAATTACCACTTGCAAAGTAATAATGTTACAGTTATGTATGTATAGTTACTTATCGGGAATCGTTAAATTAGGCATCTGCGACGAAATATCTCATCTTTTTGCTTCACTTATGAATATTTTGTACACCTGGATATTCGATCAATATACCTACTAGATAATTATGCTATCCCAAACAAAATCTCACTGAAAAAGTGCCCGAGAAAATTATAATTCTCATGTGGAGAACTAAGCGAAAATATATGGTTTCAAAAAAGTAAACTTCAAATTTTTTTAAACTTTATTGAACTCATATTCGTATTTTTACAACTCATAAAATCTCACTGCAACAACTTTAGACGTACGTGTCTACAACATGTGTCTTTCTCATTAGCGGACTAACAATAACAGCTTCCCTATCATGGTTGAGTACTAATTCGTGGATAATTTTCGAAGAACTAGTCTGAGCTTATCTAGTATATTATTATTGATCGGAGACCTACGTAAGATACTGTATTTCTGTAGTTTAATAATTAATATTCTACAATTTTTCCTGTACCTATACCTACTCCAGCTAGCAGATAGACATTGTTGCTTACGTTGTGACTTGACGGTTAACGAGGCTAAAAATGTATCACTTTCTACTTATTCGTCTGTTGGTTGGTTGCGGTCTGAGGAATATTTTGTCGAATGATAACAGAGTGGGGACAACAGCACTCACAAATCGTTATACGCTCGTTAAGCAGTGGGACCATCAGCACTTGAAAATTCTAATGAACCCACAAGTGGGACCAAGCCGTGGGACCAACAGTCTGTAGTATATTTCCCCATTTTAACCGTCATTTGTATCAACACGCGACAAACATTTGAAAGACACTCTTTAAAGTCAATTTGACCGTCCACAGGCTGGCAGCGTCCAACGGTGAGATAACGATCACGACGTCTCACTCCAACGCTGGCACGACCAGCAGCGCGGGCAGCGTTGGCTCCGGCCCGACGGCGTCACCCCACCCGCCCGTCAAGATGTCCCCCGGCTCCGTGAAGTCCCCGCCACAGGACGACGCGGACCTGCTCGCAGATTCGCCAAGTAAGTGATGAGTCTTTGATCTGAAAACCTTTAGGATTGGCAACTTTAACAGGCTGGCAGCGTCCAGCAGTGCGGGCAGCGTTGGCTCCGGCCCGACGGCGTCTCCCCACCCGCCCGTCAAAATGTCTGTCGTCTCATCATCATCATCGGTGCTAAGCCCTTTGTAGGCCCGAGTCTGCTCAATCTCTATCCTGAGCGTTCGTTTTCCAATTCCTTAAACCAATCCACTTATTTAGGTATGATCATCATCATCATCATCATCATCCTGTGGTGTCACGCGATGAAACAGCACCGCATTGGCTGGGAAGTGTGTTTTATTGCCTATGTATTTTTTAAGAATGATGTTTGACTGATGTTTCCCTTTCCCCTCCAAATAAGCGTAAAGCTCGTGCTAGGATTAAGAATAACAATAGTGCAACGCGGGATGGGATTAACTATCCAGTATCCACCATGCCGTTGCGCTTTTAAAGGTTAGAAAATTAATATCAGAGAGACAGCTTCGTATCCATCGGGTGTCCCACGACAGGAAAATTATATGTCACTACGAAGAAATACTTGAACAATAATTCACGAACACTTCAATAAATTCTTGATATTTGGTCATAAAGGCACGCCAAAAATTTCCGTTGCCTAAAGCAAGTTCATCTAAAAAATCGATCTAATATCTGCAAATCCACTCAGCGACTCGCTGTGTTCAAATATTAAACGAAACAAAGCGAGGCGAACTGTAAACTGGAGAGCTATTTTGGACTTTTGTAACTCGATTGTTCTCATCTATAAAAGTTGTTCGTTCTAAGCATAGGCGATCCATTAGAACTGAGAGAAGCCCGACATTGTCGTGCAGTTGTATCAACTAATACTATAAAGAGTTGGAAGGCGGTGTTTAGAGTCGGGCAACAGTCTGCAAAGTCGATTATGTGACCTACAGACCGATGCGCGATGGATGTTGACGTCGAATGAACTTGATGCCTACTCCATTTTATGTAGAAACTCTGGATCCGGCAGACTTCGTCCTGCCCGGTGACATACCTACCGACATCGGCGCCGCCTACCGACACCCGTTAGGTTACCTGTACCTACCCGGTAATTGTGTTTTCAAACCATCCAGGAACCTATTGAAATACACACAAAATTTCATACAAATCGGTCCAGCCTTTCTCAAGGGTGCTCACAAACGAACAGCATTTAATTTTTATTTGTACAGATAGATTTTAATATTATTCAGATTCTCGAATTACCTGTGCTCTCATGTTATTATTAACCCGTACTTCAACGCATTTAAAGCATTTATCTTTGAAGGAGCGACTTACACTAATTAATTACCGGCGTTAAGTACAGAAATAGCGCGGAATGATGCGCTCATTAACGAACAATAACCGACTAGCTACCTCACTCAACGTGCAATAATGTGTCTGTTATGACATTAACATTGTACTGGGGACAGCTTGTGGGTAGGCTTTTGCAATGCCTGTAAGAGCAATAACTGCACAGATAACTGTGTCGTTCGTCTAGTGTTTAGCATGAGAAAAACCTGATAATCCATATTTTTTTGACGTGATAACATCATAAAAATCGATGAACGCCGGCTACATGCACGAAAAAGCATTACTCATTTTCACATACCGCGTGCGTGCGAGAGCTCGGAATAACCGATAGAGAAGGCACGATCGGCCTCTAAGCGTTCGGCTTAGAGGCCGATCGCATCTATCTCTCTTTGTTTTCTTATGACGTTATTACCGATTATCGTCCGTAAACCGACTTTACAGACAACCCATTTTTTTTGGGACTCAAAAGAATCAAGGGACTCATGATTCGTGAGACTAATAGTCGCGAGTGTTGAAAATCGAGTCGAGTCTCGAAAATTTGGCTCGAGTCTTTTACAACACTACCGCGGGGGTGAATATAAAGATCAATTCAAGATCGAGAATAACAAATTAGTCTAGGTTAGTTTCAAGTTCACGTCACCGAAATAAAAGCCTAGATCTATATTCGATAGGTTAATCCCATTTAAAAAGATCTTCAACTCTGTGCTGAATAAAATGGGTCAGTAAATATAGCCTATTCTAAATAGATTAAAATACTGTCTAGCTCTGAAAATGTATCTAGTTTGGTTCCATATTTAGAATCGTTGTCTTTTTCGACGATGAATATTATTGTAGGATGATAGATAGATGTAGGCGGCGGTGAGACCCAAACAGCAGAAGATATTTTTCGCTCATCAATACGTTTAGCGTCGAATAGTGACTCCATTAACTCAATAGATTTGTCCTTAAATCAGATGGAGCCAAAGAAGAGAACATTTTTCTCCACTCTGTCTCTAGCTACTACTCTATCAGTCATTCATCGTATTGCTTAACAGAATTGTCGAATGCAGAACTCATTGACCCATTAAAGTTGTAAAATATGTACTTTTTCTATTTTCACTATTGATTAATTATTCGTGTGTCGTGAAAAATGGCTTCGTATCATTCAATATATTTTATGGAAGCAAAGAGTTAGTGTCGTATATAACTCTATATTTTAATCTAATTCAAAAGCTCGCGGCACCATTTAGAATAATAGCTTCTGAAAGACATTTTACACTTTCAGATATTTTATTTGAATTTCAGTTAGTTTCACAACTTTCTAATTGATGCTAAGAAACCAATAAGTTTCCATTGAACTTACTTGTGAAATTTTTCAAGTAATTTTTAGGTAATTCTAGTACACTAGATAAGGAGAAAAAGGCTTAACAGGAAGCCTTTGTTCTGCATAAAAACTAGGTACTAACAATGGCAACTGAAAATTTTACATCTATGGGGTTATGGCTCCAGTATAGCCGTGCATTCAGCAAGTGCCAGCCTGTGTTACGCTGCTTCCGAATGACGCCAAGATCCATTGGTGTCTGTATGAAAACCCACAAAAGTCGGTAAGCCGGTGAATGCTGGCCCCCCCAAGGGCGTAAAGCCCTTTGTGCCTTAATGTGCTTTACGCCCTTTGAGCCCAGAGGTATTGATATGTACGCCAAGTGGCTTTCTACATGTGGACTGAATTAGCGCGATGAGCCAACGTTCCTTAAGGGAAAGAATAGCATTATTTTTAAAGCTGAGAAAAAAAAGTAGACATTGTACCTTTTGAATTGGCACCAGTTTTGGCTTAATTTTTAGCGCAGCTTATTTTATCAATTTTTAATCGAACCCAACAAAAGACGTTCTCAATTCCTGGCGTATTTTTTTTCTTCCAGCCATCTTACCCGTTGTGCTAGATAAAAGACAAACGCGACTCGAGGCGATGCGACACGATGCGACGCGATAGACGCGCGACACAAAATGACAAACTTATCTACGCGACGACGCGACGTAGGCCACGTGACGGCTCAACTACTGTTTGATATTTTCGCGTCGCATCGTAATATTATATCGCATTCTCGCGTTTATTGCTAGGACAACGGATTGCCTTTGACCCTATTAAACGTTACTAACTGCATTTTTTGTAATCGCGTCGCACCCGTATCGTCATTAGAGAAAGCGCCAATGCTAGTGCCCTGGGCCCCGGTTCTATTGATTACTATTTAATTCGTTGTTAGTGGATACAATTACTAAATTACTCAGTTCCTCTTCTGTTTACCCGCTGCTAATTTGTCTATAAGTATTAAATCGATAGGATACATTTGAATCGGACCTTCGACCTTCGTCTTGGGGTATTGTTTTTATATTGTTGTTGCTTTTTGTTTAACTTGCGAATTTAAAATGTTTCTAATTTATATTTATTAAATTACATAGTAAAAAAGCTGTGATAGCCTAGTGGTTAGGACGACCGACTTCTAATCGGAGGTCGTGGGTTCGATCCCGGGCACGCACCTCTAACTTTTCGGAATTACGTGCGTTTTAAGTATTTAAATATCACTTGCTTTAACGGTGAAGGAAAACATCGTGAGGAAACCTGCATGCCTGAGAGTTCTCCATAACGTTCTCAAAGGTGTGTGAAGTCTGCCAATCCGTTTGGCCAGCGTGGTAGACTATGGCCAAAACCCTTCTCACTCTGAGAAGAGACCCGTGCTCTGTAGTGAGCCGGTAATGGGTTGATCATGATGATGATGATGAAATTACATAGTTAGTACCTAACTACTCTTATTGTAAGTACGAGTTTGCACACTTCGATATGCTCGAAATCTATCAATGGTGATAGATTTCGAACATAGAATCACAAAAACGTTAGACTAAAATGGACCTTAAGGTCCTTAGTTTAAAGTAACCATCAGTTTTACTTTCTAACTCTTGCTTTATTGACAATAACTTCTCAGCTATAGGAGAATCTACTATTTTATCCAGTAAAAATTCCCGAAGGTTTAATAATATAACGAACCTAGGTACGAGAATTGGTGATACTCTTAGCTTGGTGGGTTACTTTATAACATTTAAATTTTTATAGATGCATTGGTTTTTTCTTTTAGTTTGTTATACGTTTTAACAGTTCAGTAACTTACTATTGCATGCTTAAATTACCTACTTAGTTGTCCTAAAATATTTTGCATGAGTATTGTACAAAGACACTTTAAATTTTTAGTGGAAAAGAGTCTCACCATTTAGAGTCTGATTACGATTTAATGATTTCCTAATAGATTGTTATTAAGAAAAGAAATTCTCAAGACGTAATTCCAATATCATCTGAAATAACACGCATAGCAAAATGTCGACGGACGAACGAACCAACTCTTTGTTTCTTATCGATTGTGCTCAATTTATCGACAGTCTTAATTATTTGTAATGGTTTTTAATTAGTTAATTAATTAATTTAGTCGGTGCCGGGAATGCGGCGCTCGTCGGTGTCTTTGAAGTCGCCACTTAAACCTTATTTTGACCGCTTTTGTAAATTTCAAGATCGAAATGTTCTAGGAAAATGATAATTGGTCGACATCGAAATAATCGATTGAGTTTCGTTGGTAATAAGGAGTTAACAATATCGCTTTTTTAAATGTGTTTATTTTTTTATTTTTAAGAAAAAATATTTTACGCAGGCTATGTGATAGAAAATATTGTACGAAGTACACTAACATACGTAAGGACGGTACCACAATCTAAATGATAATAATGGTCGTTCTGATTTCATCCAACCTTTCAACACTCCAACCAAAATAAAAATGTTTTCTTTCGTATCCTCTCTTATAGTGCACTATCCGTACGTTGATGAATCCAATCAAAGTGAATCACGCAAAGTGAAACGTTCAGAATGATTCATCTTTTTATACATATTTTCATCCAGTTCTGAGGTTTTCACCTTTTACGCTCGACATTGTCATAAATGAAGAACGGTCTTATTCACATTTCATGTCATTTGTTAACATTTTTGGTACAACTTCATTCTGGAAGAATCATCGATTTTTGGATCGACTCGTTTGTTTTCATTTTCAATGCTCTTTCAGTCTGGATTAATAAATAATCGGTTGGGTGAAATACGTTAAGGGTAGGTAACTTTGTTGCATTGTTCATTTTCGTCTATACTTTGGATGAAACAAAAATGGATCAATCTTGGAGGAATCATCCAAATACACTTTGGATGATTCTTTCAAGATCAACATTCAAAATTTTAAGTGGAAATGAGTCTTTGAATACTATACCTGGCCGTGCCTGTATCTCTTCATTACATTGGTAGATAATTTAATTTCTACCTTTTCAATTCGTTTTTCACATTGAACTCCGAAATAGTTTCCTCTTCAAAATGATCCACTAATATCAGATTTGCGTTCGTTGAATGCCAGTTAATGCCACTCTCACATGCCACCACCATGCATATTATTTACTAACACGAAAAATTCCCCGTAATCTCCCAAGCAGTCCGTTATTTCGGCATTTTATATTCAACGGTTGATTATCCTTAATTAAAGTATTCGGGTGATTAGCTGAACATATTGTACGTTCGAGACATAAGTAACAGAGCTTTATATAAATTATAATAAAGAACACAATCGTGTGAAAGTTACTTTTGGACACGCAAATTAAAAATTTGTGAACATATACGTAATGGATCAAATTACGCGCGCCGAATCGTGTTATTTTGTGTTACTATTACGATTTAGAACGGTATAGCTTTTGTATCCATCAATTTATACTTATACCTATTATAAAATTAACCATTTATGTACTACGGGGTTTCTCTGTGAAGCGGTGTTCTGTAAAAGTTCGGTCGTTTCGACGATGTTAACCAAGTTTTGATTTCAAGATTTGGAATTAAAATCCCATTTCATTATAAAATATCCCTTGTTGAATGCCGAAAGTCTTACTCACGATGAATTCTTTTTGTTGATTAGTTTTGCTCTTTACCACAATCGGAATCCCAGGCCCTGCCACTTTTAAAGTTAACTAACGCGACATTATAATCGCGCGTTCATGTAATCTGACATTAAGTATATTGGTCCGAATAAAATATTGCCCGAGCTTAAAATACGAGTGCCTAGTACCTCGTTGATAAAGTAGGGTTGCATAATATTTAAGAAGAACGGAAATTGATCGGCAAAACAGGATGTAAGCGTACGTTTTAGATCCGGCGACGAAGCGTCATATTCGAAGGAGAATTATAGTCAGGTTTAGTGGGCAATTTACGTAATTAGCAGATGGTGGCGTTTCTAATTATGCGGAATATCATTAGAGAGGAGTGGAGAGGAGACGTACCGCTGCATCCCCCTGCTTAGCTAACCGATGACAAATTACTGCCTACCTTCCTATCCCCCGCTAGTTCGAGTAGTCTTCACTAGTGATGCGCCTCGGAGACATTCGTTTACGAACACAACATAATCTTTGAGAGCGCTTCACTCAGTAGCCTCGAATACAAAACAATCGTTATGATTTTATAGACAGTACACAGTAGCCTCAAGTCCTGCGTGGAGAGCATGCTATTTCACAGTATAAGATCCAGATGAACGTATCTGATAAAATTAATTGTGAAAATCGTGTTTTTCATAACACTGCGAAACGTTATCTAACAAATTATCATAAATCGTGTTATTCACTGCAAATTACTGTGCGCGCATATTGTATCATAATAACGTAATTGTATACCTTTATCTTTTTCCATGATCAAAACTTAAAAAAATAATGGACTACTAAAAGGCAGTCTTAATGTTTAAAAGGGTTAAGTATCAACAATTAAGAGCCGGGACATACTCAAGACTCAAGAGTAAGATGTTATATAAATAAAATATAATACGTCATACGTCCATTTTCTAGTCGGATGTCCGAACTATTCTTCGACTTCTATAAAAACTAGTGTCACATCACTAGTCTCCACCAATTAAGACGAGGTAGGGTTGGTAAATTGGCAATCGTTTCTCCGTTTACCGGTGTACGGTGTACGGTGTACCAAACGCATTGGTAATTTCGTTTATACGATTGTTATTGCACTTCGTTTCGTTCGGCGAGGTCTTGATCACTTACGAAATCTTGTTAACGGGCTACAAAAATTGTCGTAAATCTAGCTGACTACTTCATCATCATCATCATCATCATGATCAACCCATTACCGGCTCACTACAGAGCACGGGATTGGCAGACTTCACACACCTTTGAGAACGTTATGGAGAACTCTCAGGCATGCAGGTTTCCTCACGATGTTTTCCTTCACCGTTAAAGCAAGTGATATTTAAATACTTAAAACGCACATAACTCCGAAAAGTTAGAGGTGCGTGCCCGGGATCGAACCCACGACTTCCGATTAGAAGTCGGTCGTCCTAACCACTAGGCTATCACAGCTGACAACTTGCAAAGCAGTAAAAACTCAAAGACATCCACCACGACTTTAACGTCCCACTGCTGGGCACAGGAGTCCTCTGTTATAAGAGAGACGTATCTAGAGCTTAGAGCAACCACGCTGCTTTAATGCGGATTGGCTACAATACAGTACTAGTTTATTATTTAGATTCAAAACCAACTTGATATTGTCTAGAAATTGTCGAGTAAACTAGCCCGTCTATTGCTCTTTTAGTGAAAAGAGGATTATGTCTTATTAAGTTATTACTTAAAATACTACTTATTTACCCATAAACTGCAATAGATTAAGATACTGGGGTTACACTTACTTATAAATACCTCGATCTCAGTCATTGCAAGAAGAGGTTTTCTATAAGGTTTTCATTAAAAAATGGGATTTTCTTATGATCAAAATTAATATCTATGTATATTATGTATATGTATAACACCTATGTGTGTGAGTGTGTAACTTACACATATAAGTTACACACTTACACACTTAAAATATTGGAAATATCAGAATTTCGGGTAAAAAGAAACCCAGTCCCTCATTTTTATTTCGAAACTTAACTTTTTGAATCGTTATATCTCAAAAACGGTGGCTCTTAGGAAAAAGTATTCAGACATTTTTTATAGATCTGATCTGATCTACAATTTTTGTCTGAGCTAATTTTATGATAAAACTTACCGTTTTGCTGAAAATTGTGAAAAACCCCGTTTTTGTGACTTTTGACCCGAGTAATTATTTTCCAGGTATCGGATCGATGAGGACTTTCACATTTCATTTATAATAGTGTTTCGAACAATCCTACCAATTTTCAGCCAAGTGTGAATAAACTGTGTGTGACCAGGAGTAAATTTTTTTCCAGGTTTTGGATCGATGAGGACTTTTCACATTTCATTTATAATAGTGTTTTGATCAATTCTACCAATTTTCAGCTAAGTGTGAATTATTGCAACCTCACCCCAATTTTTTGGTCTAATTTGACCGGGCTACTACATTACTACAAATTATCTGTTATTTTCGGGTAAAATTTCGGACTTCAATCTGTATAATATTAAATATTCAGTTTTAGATTACAGATGAAAAAAACCGCATTGGAAAAATAATATGTTAAACAAGTATAAATTAAAAATTTAAAAACCCCCGACATTCGCTATTTTATGATTAAGTGAGTTGTGAAAAAATTTGTAATCCGCCATTTTGTAGCCATCTTGGACCGATTTTCATCAAACATAGCTAACAACACTCTCGACTAATTCACCTTTCAAACAAAAAAACCGCATTCAAATCGGTCCAGCCGTTTGAGGGGGTTAAAAACAGGAAACTCACTGACCATTCTAAATATCTCTCCCTGTATAAACATGGTAGGTACACTTTTGTACTATTACAGCAACCTATCATACTTGTTTTGTTAAAACGTTCCAATTATTACTCGTGAACTACGTAAGGTTAAAAGTTAAGAGTTCCAATTCTATCGCGTGATGAGTCTCGCCCATTAATTAATTTACAAAGATAAGTCAATTGGGCGGCAGTGGCGTATGGCGCCGAATTCGACGATAATGCATCGAGATACCGTACTCTTAATTGTTTAATAAATGTTATAAATTAATTAGATACAATTACAGTTTGCATGTTCCGTCCGTACGTTTATTGACCCGCGTTTCATGGGGTGTCTACACACTTGTTCGGATCGATCGGGCACAATCGGTTCTTGGCTTTTTTATGCAGTGACAAGTTAGCGGTTGTCTGCTATATAACACTGAAGTCTAAAACGACGACGTTATTGTTGACAGTACAGCTTAAGGGGCTATATAAATAGACTGCATTAAAAGTGAACGCCAACTACTCAATGGTTGTTAAAAGATCCAGTTCTATTGCAGTTAACGTGCAGTACGTCTAGACACTAATAGAATTTCGCCTAAAAACTGGTGACTGCTATCTTTGATAATATCTGAAGTCGGATGATTAGTCGGAGAACAAATGGTACCAACTCTCTCCTGTCCAAAAAAGAGTTGGTACCTTTCGTTGATTTCTACACAGCATCGTAGTTAACAGGAAAACTTTATCTCTTGTCGGACTAAGTCTCGAACCCATTAAGAAAATAGTTTGCAGCTGATTATCGGCTAAAGATGCTGAGCTGCTAACAAAGCTTCTAATCGGCCGACTAGAAACTGCGCACTGTACGCATTGTAAGAACACTCCATCTAAAATATATGGGAGGCAAATAGCCCGAGGCAATAGCCTAAATCATCTCAAAGTCAATTTATAAAACACTTATTTAAAAAAAATGTCTGGGCAGCTCCAAAGCAGATAGACTTTGTGCCGTCCCTATATTCGTTTAATGTTTGATGTACGCCACCCGAATATGTGTGGAAGCACCCTTACGTGTAAGAGAACAATTTGAAAAGTAATGCCAATTAAGTATTTCGGCTGTTACTTTCTTCGGAATTGGCGTGTTTAGACACGTTCTTAATTACGAAACGAGCTTCGATAATGTCTGCTCTTACTTTATTATACCTACCTGCGTCTGCTAAAGTTGTTGTTTATTTCCTGTTTATAGTTACTTTTGTCAATTTTTAACTCCTCGATGCATTAAACATTTATTATGACGTTTGCTCAATTTTTATTTCGTAGTTACTCGAAAGAAAAATAACGGACCACTTATGGTACCTTGGTGTGTGCCTGTCACAAACGTTCCATTTATAAACCACTAGCTGATGCCTGCGATTTTGACTGTTAATTTTTCCGGGACACTAAGGAACCTATGTCTGTTCCCAGGGTCCTATCTATCTATTTACCAAAATTCATCAAAATTGCTTCAGTGGTTTAGGCGTGAAAGTGTAATAGACAGACTCACTTTTGCCTTTACAATATTAGTTAGGATTAGTATGGATTAAAACTGACTTCACTTCAGCACACTTACAGCCGAATGTAAGTAAAGGCTACGTACACAGTCGTGTACCTATCGTCAACCACCCAAAACATGGCTGAGAATATTTTCGTTTTTCTAATCGTTTAATCATTAATTTTATCATTTTATTCCACCAGATCAACCAACAATCAGCCAGTCGTCCGGCAACGTGGTGGATGGCATCAACCTAGAAGACATCAAAGAGTTCGCCAAGGCGTTCAAACTGCGGCGGCTTGGCTTAGGCCTCACACAGACGCAAGTGGGGCAGGCCCTCTCTGTCACTGAGGGCCCCGCGTACAGTCAAAGTGCGATATGCAGGTAAGCATAGAAAATCATTAATTAAATAATTCACTGACACTTCATCATATTTTATTGTTACACAGCATTTTTATTACATTTGTTTTGTTACAACTTAAAAGTTTTAAATTTCATTTTTTTTTTACAAATCACAGATAAGTGAAATGTATTGATATTTTGTTATGAAAAAAGAAAACCGCACGCTTGGTTCGTTAGAATTACCTGATTTAGAGATACAAAACTATTACAATATTTATTACTTAATATCTGCGCTAAAGACACCAATGCTAATGGAGATTGACTTTCATAATTATCCCGAAAGATATACTTTCGCATACTTTTACTATACAGATGAGATAACTAGAAAACATAATTCCAGTTATTATCATCTTTAATCAAAGAATCAGCCTGGCTGTTCAGCGCTGAAATACAACCAGGATTCATGGCACCATTAATTTTACCTACTTACAGTAATTAGGTTAGGCTGTTTTATTGTAAAAAATAAATAGTCTCGCTGAAGATTTTTTGGTAGAATTAGCATTTATGATTCTCTAGGAACTGTTTTTTCTTCGCTGTAAATTGTTACTCAAGGCCCTAGGGTCTGAGAATGTTGTGCTGTAATTGAACATGTGGTGATAAGCGTTTACCATACCTCTATGCGATAATTCCAATATCTAATATTAATCATTAATCTAGAATACAATAGAATTATTCTCAAACTACCCCCTAGGTAATCGTTCATGCTTAACCAATTATTGCGAAGGTTAGATTGCAGAAGCTCAGTGTAAAAACTTGTAGACTGTTAATTTGTTTTAAAATAATAAGCAAACCCTGAGGAATAAGCAATGCCTGGGAACATCCCAGACATGCCGGGACACACAGTCTAACAGGTCAATGCCAGTTTCGAGAAAGTATAGGTAATCGACCACCAAATCCAACTCATCTGGACATCGTTCGGGAAGCTTTGACATTATTATTTTCGTCCAAAATCCTTCAGTGTCTGAAGACCAAAATCTTCGAACAGTGCATGTTGCCAGTGATGACATGCGACTCAAAGACGTGGTTGCTAAAAACTTACCTAAGTGAACGACAATCGCGACGCGGTGCGATGCGGTACGACGCAACGCAATACGACTCTATAGAAAATAACAAACTTATCTAAGCGACAACGTAGGCCACGTGAAAGCTCAGCTACTGTTTGATATTTTCGCGTCGCGTAGTACTATATCGAGTTCTCGCGTTTGTCGTTCATCTAAGACAACGGGTTACAGTATTCAGCGGGAGATGGAGAGAGCTATGCTCAGAATTAAGGTATGTGATCAGATCAGACATGAGGAGATCGTTATAACAACCAGAGACACCGACGTAGACCAACGGGTTGCGACGCTGACGTGGCAATGGGAACACAATATAGCAAAGATAACACTAATCCACGAACAACATTTACACTTATTTCATCTAATCAGTTGTGTTAATCATATTAAATTTCTGTCGAAATTACGTGACCATAGCTCCCCAGTGAGTCTAACGAAAACAATATAATACGAGTACATTTTTATCGCTCCTCCCGTCACGCGGCTATCACAATAACTTTTTAATATTGTTAATTGAAGTGATTTGTAAAACAGCGTGACTCCTTTCAGTGCTCACAGTTCGTTTAATTAATTACCATTTCTGACAGGCTTCCGTTCTGGCCCGCGGTCGAGGCTCGCGGCGGCCGACACATTTTTTCTACGAGCATTGAGTACCTAAGTACTAATTAGAAAAAATTTCTTACTTGCATCTTTTTTAGTAGTATCTAATATCATTCATCAGTCGTCGGTCTTTCGCTGGAAATATCATGTGACCCTGGTTTTATCTACTTAAGAATGCTCTCCATGGCAGCGACAAATCGTTGGTGGGTCGAGTTTAAAACAGTGATTTCTGCATTTAGAGAGCGAGACATCTTCAGTAAAGAAGAGTACTAAAAATATATACATAAATAAATTATAAATTAATTAAATAAATAAATTTTGCTTGAGATATCATGATTTTAGTGAAAAACGGCAAAGTAAAAAGATGCAAATCTAGGTTTCGTATTTCGCCTATTTTAGCAAATATTTGGCAATTTTTTACATGAATTAAAGACATTTGTAATTATTATGAAATAACCTATGATAAGACTTCGGTCGTTTTTCAATTTTCTAGTTTCTTATATAGTTTATTTACGCACGAAGTTGCCCCAAAATTTGCCCAAAAATAGTGATTTTTCAAGCGTCATAACTTTCAAAATAAATATAATTTTACTAATATTTTTATTTTATGGCATAGATAATGGAGATATAAATTGATATCTGGCTTAACTTTAGACCTATTGCGACAAATATTAGAATAATAGGCGTAATACGTTTGTATGGATAAGCGCGTGAAGAGAGCAGCCTTAAACGTCTCTTACGGTCGAAATTAATAATCTATCTGATTCAAGAATCCAGATAATAATTATGTAGTAAAGTATTCACTAGAATAAATTGTAAAGCAGATTGCAGTTTCAATGATTATTGACACGATTTACTACCTACTATTTGGATAAAATTATCCACCTCCAATCTGTATAGATTTTGGATTAGATTATAGATAGATCATGGAATTTGATTTGTCAATACGTATATTGAAAGAACAATCACACTTCGTTTGATGCGGGATCGCTCGAGGGTGATCTCTCGATCGTGTCACAGTTAATCAAAAATCGTCGCTTGGTTACGGAGGCTAAACTATTTTGGGTCGTTAAGCTTCGGTGTTAATTAATCATTAAGAATTTTCTAATAGTTTTCTAACTGCTACTCTATCAAACAGTCGGTGTCATAGATGTAGAGCTACGTATTTATGTGTATGAGTGTACGTATTTAAGAAATATGTAACTTCTCAAAGCGGTTTTGAGGGGAGCTAAATATGCGTTTCTAAATGTTGACAGTTAAAACTTAGAAACGTGCAATGAAATTACTTCAATTGTACGTTAAATTAGCCTATGACGTATCGGTAACCAAAACAAGTTGAAACAACCCACGTTTTCATTACACCGGCTTCATCGATTTCACTAATAACGTTTAATTGAAAGTAAATCAAATGATCGAAAACCTTTTTCACGATTGGGGCGACCGGACCGGGGCGCGGGCGTGTTAGACAACTCGGAGGAAATTCAACTCGACCCCGCCGACCTCGTTCGTATAATAAAATCATTAATCGTTACTTCTGTTCCAGTTAATTAATTATCTTGCCGTAATTACTTTTTTCGTGTAATTAAAAGAGTAGAATTCCCCTGTCTTTGTCCCCGTCGTGATTTCGCCTTCCATTAATTTCTTTCTTTCTGCCCCCAATTTGCTATTGTGACGCCCGCTACACGGCTCCTACCCCTTTGATTATGCTGGACTCAATTAATTTGCATTATAATTAAAATTTATTATTCCTGAATACACCTTATGCATCACTCAGAGGCCGGTGACGCTGTTGGCCGCGGGAACAAAAGAATTCATTATATTCGTTAACTGCCTAATAAATAATAAGAAAGTAATAAAGTTAACCCCCAAAACTCAACTGTATTGACTGGGATCCGTATGAACGCATATATGCACACTTTTTAATCATTTCGTCTCTTCATTTTTATAGTCGGTCATAACTTCATAATTAGTGACCGATTAATAAAAATGTTTGCCTAAAAGCTCATTTAGCATGATGCTATTAATTCAAGTGCTGAGATGAAGAAGATTTTGTAAGCATTCATCGTAGATTCTGAATTGACCTGTTGAAATAACGTTATAGTTCCTACCTATTCTTACCTACCCACATTTTTAGAAATGGCTCTTATATACATTTTTAAAAAAATTGGGGTCCAGAATGTTCGTCTTTCAGTTGTGCATTCCTTTGCTCTTACAATTCTTGTGGAATTGTTAAGGCGAATATCTTTTCATATTTACATGGTCAATGCCCAGGATAATTGTAACATACCGTTGGCAAACATTGAATTAAGCATGACCCGTGACCGGACTTATTACAATTGTATATCAGGCAGTCTACGTCAACTTATGACAAAGATAACTTTAAAAACTATAGTTCTGAATATCTTTCCTTAATCCTATTTGTTGTCATCAAGATCATTATTCATTTGCTGTCAGTTTATAGGATCCCAAACTTTTCTGGTATAGGTAGTAAGAACGTAGAGTCAACTTTCAACAAGAGAGTCAACAAGAAATTGACTGAGTAATTAGTTTGAGTATATAAAAACTGGTACCTACATTTGATTGTAATAGAGTAACAAGGACTATACCCACCTATTATAGAAAATGAATTCGCTGAAATTCTTCTTGTAATATTTGTAACTGAAACTTAGGCAATATTTTTGATAGTTTAAACGACGTGCATCTAAACTATGTCTCTTGGCTGACACTATATATTATATACTATGACTCTATATATTCACAAATATGTTACACAAAAAAGTAAAACTAAGCGTGCGGTTTTTTGTATTATGATTTACTTATATTGAAATACTTACTTTACTTTGCGTCCCTTTAACACAAGGGGCGCTCTCATTAAATAAACTCTAACATATAATTTGTTACCGTCCCCAGTGCCCTGGCTTCGCAGATGCTAGCAGCTCAGCTGTCTTCACAACAACAAAACATGTATGTGTTTTGTTTTATTTATACCCTCAACACCAGAAACACCGGAGCTAACATCATTTACATCTGTTCAATCGATATCATTACAGTTCACTTCTCAGGACGAAAATATATTATTAACACCAAAGCTCTAACATTTGACACAACTCTTTTACAACCAAGAATGATGTTGGCTTCAGTTCTGCCTTTTTACATGCATTAAGCACACGCTTCAACTCACTCATCGGCTCAGGCCGTACGTAAATTGTCTTTAAATCAAAATGTTTCAACGCTATTTAATGTAATCTTATCTGGATTGGCGATCCGTGCATACCACGTGAATGTAAGCCGCATACATTTATTTCTAATTACCGGTTTTGGCGTCTCTCTTTTCCTTTTCACACGTATACCGTATTAACATACACGTAATTATTAGAAGGCGTTATGCATCAGACGAATCACATTTTGATGCTAAGACAAAATGCTCTACACTAATGTACCGGCTACCGACCGTCCGTTCGACATTATGAGTAATTGTTGTGAGAATTTTATCAAATTTTCTGTTCTATAATTACCTCTCGACTAATTTCGAACTTTCCATCTTATCTAGCATGATGTATTGTTTCATTATTTTTATTTTGTTAATATTCATTTTGCGCAATTCAAAGCCAGGGCATTGGCATACGTTACCTTTCGTTTCTAATTGAATTCATTTTATTGTTACCACGTACGGTATTAATCAAACTGATTACCTCGGCGGCCTAAATTGCCTATTGTTTTTTTTTTGTTGTTGTACGTCTAAACGTTAACGCAATGTCAATGTCCTGTACTTTTGCCTGTTGCGGTTTGGGATAAGTTTAACGCGTATCGGCTTCATCGCGCTAGATTTTTTAAAATCGGAACGTGCAAAGTAAACTTCTAACATTAAAATTTATGTTCGATACAGATTTGAGAAATTGGATATAACTCCAAAAAGTGCGCAGAAAATCAAACCGGTGCTTGAACGGTGGATGAAGGAAGCTGAAGAGAGGTAAATATTATTGTTTGAGTGAATTTGTGCGTATTGTGCAACCGTGTTCCGTGTACAACATTTGGCCTATAACGCTTAGCAACGTGAAAATATTTCTCAAATCTGGACTAACTGAGCTTTGGTTAGGTTGTTTGTGCATCCATACATACGCTTTGTTTTATGTATTAGGTAGTGCATTTATTTATTTTTTGTAGACTGTAAAACACTCACAACATTTACCAATAACACACGTTATATAAATGTTTATCCATATTATTATTCTGACGTTATCCATACAGAAATAATTAGCATTTAATAACACATTAACAATTAAACTACTGTGTATACTTGCCTATTTACTATAGAAATCTAATTATAAGCACTTATTATTTTCAATAATTCATGTTCATGTACACTTAAGGAATTCTGAATGCATAATTAATTTGATATTAATTAAAATCATGTAATTTAAAATACAGTAACAATGTTGCTTATTATTTGAACAACTCTAGTTCTAAGTGAACTATGTGAAACTAATAATACAAAACAAAACGTACCAAAATAATATCAAATTAATCACGTGGAAAAATATCTCGTTATCTCTCCACATAGGAATAATTAGCGTGATATATTTAAGCGTCTTTATAGCATAGCTTTTCGCCTCGGTGTCTTTACATGCACACATTTTGAAAGTCAATAAAGACAACATAGAATTTGTCTTCGGCTGTCTTAACTTTTTGTCGTATCGATAAGTCATATCTATACTCTGATTTTTAATTCGGTGGAATTCTGACAGCTGTCATTGTCATTTACAGATGAGTTATTTGTATGGAAAAGAGTGTTATCATCTACGAAGTACGATTTTACCCCAAACTACTTTAATTACCTGACAACATAAAAAGCCCTAAGTCTTTAAGTAATAATATTAGTTTTTTCGTCCTAAAATAGAAATCGCTAAGAGTTGAAACTAGAAAGTGCACACTAACAGCAATAGAACCAAAAGAAGCACATTGAAAAAATTTATTCAAAAATGGAACTCGAATGACATTATCACCATGAAGTCTGCCAGGCATTTGTCTTATCTACATGTGGCAGTTGATTTTTAATTACATAAGTTTTCATGTTTTTATCTTTTTTATGGGAATTGTTTTATCTCTGGTAACATTACGAAACGTCATAATTCCACGGAATTAAAAATCAGAGTATAAGTGCCTGTTTCACCACCTTCTGATATGTATTAGATAGCTATCTACAACTTTTGTCTTTGTCACTCGACATAAAGTAAGAAAGTGACAAAACATACGTTTAGGCTATCAGACACTTATCAGAAGGTGGTGAAACAGGCCGTAAGTCACTTATTTTCATATTTCTCTAAAGTTAATAAAAGCGACATCCCGCGCAGTTTTGGTCATTTCCGTCAGGTATCGTCACGATCTTTTTTGGTGATCTATAATAATTGTTAATACCTACGTTAAACATGTCCAGTCCGCTGATCTTAAATTTTTCATTTGTTGGACATTGTAGCGCAAGATGTTATTTTCATAGGATTGAATCTGGCGTTACTTAGTGGAACTTCACGATACACAAGGAAAATAAATTTAATAAATGTGAAAGTGTGTCCGTCTGTCTGTCTGCTAGCTTTTCATGGTTCAACAGTTTAACCGGTTTGGATGGAATTTGGTACAGAGTTAGCTTATATCCCGGCGTTGGACATAGGCTAATTTTTATGCCGTGGGCATCATCTAGTTTTTTATAATACGCTAAAGCAGAAAAACAGGGTTACGTCGCCCGTTCTCCTGCTCCTATTGTTGCTTACTTGGTTAAGTACTTGCATTTCCTGCATGTCTAGTAGAGGGAGGCTGGGCGATGCATCGTCCAGCCTCCCTCTACTCGCCCATACCGCACGTTCTACTTACACAATTTTTTCTAGTTTGGCGGATTATATCAAAATAGGATTCTTGTTCCTTGTGTGTTGTTTTAAATAACGATAAACTGGTACTAATAATCTCATACTCGCGGTCGTTTACACCGTAAAGATCACTCAATATCTTGTAAGGATCACTAGAATCTATCGATTTTGCATCCCGCGTCGTTAAAATGCATTATCTGGAGGCAACGGGACAAGTTTAACATTGCAAATAGTGCGTTGAATTCACAATCAGCCCTCTCTCTTGGTGGTAATTTTTAACGAGCGTCTCTGTTAACGGCGGTCCTTGAATTAATAAAGATATAGACTCATCCATTTCGTCTTCATTAGTGGTTAACTAGCAAATCATCCTGTAAAGTTTTTAATTGTCTGACAGCCAATTGCTAGTTCCCCTTTTCCAAAAATGGCTCTGACCAAACTACAACGCATTTTGCGTCATATGACTATTTTGATTCAATAACATTACTTAAGACTTTAAGTTCATTATTTGTAACTAGCAAAGTATCCTATACTGTTTTCAATAATTACTAGCGGACCTGACCGACGTCGTCCTGCCCGTTGACATACAGACATCATTGCCACCTACCGTGACCCGGTAGGTTACTTATACCTATCCGGTAATTGTGTTTTTAAACTATCCAGGAACCCATTGAAATCTACACACAAAAGTTCATCCAAATCGGTCCAGCTGTTTAGGAGGAGTTAGGTGACAAACACACGTACAGAAGAATTATATAGGTACGGGTGAGAGAGTTTACGACGGGATGAACATTACATGTTTGACAGTTACGAAACCCATGAACATTTTGTATGGGAAAATTATTTCTCTCTCTCTCGCTGATTGGCTAATCTCTGGCTATTGGCTAAAATGCATTGTTGCACAAGAACACAAACAATTCAGCCAATCACCACAGTTGAGGCTGTAGCAGTGATTAACAGCTCTAGACAATCGGGGGGCAGTTCATAATAGAGACTGATATTCCGTCAGCAGACTCTAAGTGCTAGAAATTCATTTATGTAAGGGGATTCAAATGACGCTGGCATTATGAAACCAGAGCAAGGTTCATTATTTACATTTGACGTTCATCAGCTTATTTTGCTTTTCAATATGAACTTGAAATGAACTTGAAATGAGATGGGAAGTCTGCTCTACTTTAACATATTATGCATGATTTTTCCTCTGTAATTGTTTCCAAAGGAGAGGGTTTAACTTATGTTATAGAAACTAGGAGGTCAAAATATTTTGGCCTCCCCCTCACAGGTGTGTTATTGCGTCCTTGCGTATTTAATGTTGCTGTATATTATGTTTTTGAGTACATTTTGTATTAGGACGCATATATGGATGCAGCTTCAGTAAATTTATTATAGGTGTGAAAATATAGTAATCATTAAACTACTCCTGAGTAATAGACTCAGAGTCGTTTAATGATAAAATTAATATGGACGCAAAATTAAAATATATTGTTTTTATTTGCTCTAGTAATTTGTAGAGAATTCAGGCAGTTTCTGCTGTTCACGTAAAATACCTTCCATAAGTGAAATACATAAATACCTATCGATATACACATTTATAGCACATATTTATATAGGTTCTGCTTATTATGGGTACGTTTATTAATATTAAGCTTTGCTTTGTCTTCTTCTTTTAATTTCATGCTTTATTTGGACAATTGACATTATTCTTTACGTTATAAATGAAACACTCTCTTACCCGTTGTAGGTACGAGGTGAACTACAAAAGCGAGAACGCGACGTATAAATACGACGTGACGCAAAAATATCAAAAGGTAGCTAGCTGGAGCCTTCATGAAGCCTACGTTGTCGCGAAGAAAATTTGTTATTTTCTATGGAGTTGTATCGAGTCGCATCGTGTCGCATCGTGTTGCATCGCGTCGCGTTTGTCGTTCACCCGTTGTCCTAGGTGAACGCGACGCGATGCGACGCGACACGATGCAACGCGATGCGACACGATGCGACGCGATACGACTCCATAGAAAATGACAAACTGATCTACATGACAACGTATGCCACGTGAAGGCTCCGCTATAACCCGTTGTCCTAGGTGAAAGACAAACGTGACGCGACGCGACGCGACACGATGCGATGCGATACGATACGATGCGATGCGATGCGATACGACTCCGTAGAAAATGACAAACTTATCTACACGACAACGTAGACCACGTCAAGGCTCAGCTACTGTTTGATATTTTCGCGTCGCGTCGTATTATGTCGTGTTGACGCATTTGTCGCTGAGCTAGGACAAGGGGTTACATCCAGTGTATCTACATTCTACATCTATTTCTATGCTGGTACAACCATAAGAAGTTTACCAACAGACAAAATACTGCAGTGAAAAATGAACGTTATTCATTTGGAATTGATGTCATTATTCCCTCATTCCAGGTACGCATCGGGGCAGAACCACCTGACGGACTTCATAGGCATGGAGCCGAGTAAGAAACGCAAACGGCGGACGTCCTTCACGCCCCAAGCACTGGAATTGCTGAACGCGCATTTCGAAAGGAATACGCATCCTTCCGGTAAGAAAGTTTCTTTTTTTTTTTTTTTTGAAGTGAAACTTTTTTAGGATCGTTGTTTGTGCACTTGGAAATTCGATGAAAGGAAAAAGCGACACCATTTTAGTCTGCAAAGTCAAAGCCAAAGTTATGGTCACGCTTAAGGTTACTTACTTTTCTGAAGTTTCACTTCTGTCGTGTGTAAATTGCACACACAAACATGTGTGTGCAATTCTCATTCACTTTTTTTATAAAAAATTTAAGCCTGTAAAATAAAAAATTTACAGGCTTATTGAATTACTGCATTCCTCTACGCAAAATTATGCTACGAGCTTTTCTCGTGAGATATACTCTCACGGGAAAAACCCATTTACGCTTGCGCAGAGCACAGCCTTTATAAAGAGAGTGTAGGCAATGTGGCCAATTCTGTTGTACACAATCTCTAAACCTAAACTATATTGACAAGTTTAAAAATAGTGCTATCCTTTTCCGCAGGGAGCACTGTGAAAGAGATAGGAATATATTTAGGCCTGTCATTTTAGTTTAGGTTTAGAGATTGTGTACAACAAGAATTGGTCACAATGAATTGTTTATTTATTCATCCACAAGTTAGCCACTGACTGCGATCTCACCTGATGATCGCAGTCAAAAACGATGCAATCTAAGGTGGAAGCGGGCTAACTTGAAAGAGGTATGGAAGCTTTTAGTACACCCATACCCCTGATCAGTTTCTACGCGACATCGTACCACTTTAATCGCTTGGCAGCACGGCTTTGCTGGTAAGATGATAATTAGCTATGTCTGAAGCTTCCCACCAGACCAGACGCGATTTAGAAATTATAAAATCCCAAATTGCCATTGCACTGCCTCGTTGGTCTAGTGGTTAGCATATTCGCCTGCAGATCACGAGGTCCTTTCGATTCCCGGGTCGGGCAAATAATAATTGTTAGGTATTGGGTCTTTCTGTCAAGAAATTCTCAGTGCCAGCCCGGAGTTGGTAGTTGGCGGTGTTTCACCCCCGTGCCTCGGAGAGCACGTTAAGCAGTCGGGCCCGGTTATTATCACTCTCATGTGACAATAGTCGTTAAAGACCGCCAACCCGCATTGGAGCAGCGTGGCAGGTCTAAGCTCTAAATCCCTCTCTTCTATGAGAGAAGAGGCCTGTGTCCAGCAGTGGGACGTTAAAAGGGCTGCAGTGATGATGATGAAATTGCCACTGCCAGAACCCGGAACCTCCCACTTATAAGACCACAACGGCAATACTGCCAGAGAGGTAGTCTACTTACGTAGACTAGTTACCTCTAAGTAAAAAAGTTAACCTAGTTATTTTGTTTCAGGTACCGAAATAACCGGCCTCGCCCACCAGTTAGGCTACGAGCGGGAGGTCATCAGAATATGGTTCTGCAACAAACGACAGGCCTTAAAGAACACCGTGCGGATGATGTCCAAAGGCATGGTTTAAACCAAGCCCACACGTTTAGAATAACCAACAAATAACTGTTAGAACCACACTATTAAATTAACATCAGATTATATATTGACATCATGCTGAAACGATTAAGTATACAATACAAAATAAATAAAATTGAGCAGTTAAACAAAACTTAATCATTTGTATTTATTTATCAAGTGTGATACTTATAAAATATAAGCGATCTAGTTTCTCTTGTCTATAAATTACTTGAAGCACGATTGGTTAAAAAAAACACGTGATTGATTTCATAGGTTTTTTATCGCTGACTGAAATATCAAATAAGGAGTTCTGTGGGTCTACTATCAACTATAATCGCGACTCAATTAAAGACCTAAACTGAACTGAATCGCTATTTCGTACCATGAACTCTTTTATCCGACCAATAGATGTCATGACGTCATGACGTCATGACGTCTATTATAGACGATATTATAGACGAAACAAAAACCTAGTATAAAAATATAGAAACAAAAAGATACTTCATGGTACGAATTCAATGCGATTTATTTTAGGCACCGATATTGAATAGCATCGGAATTGGATCGTTAGATTAAAGATTGTAGTAGGCCTTCTGTAAGGAAAACATAAAATCGACAATTGAAAGGTGAAAATAGTGCGTTCGAATTCATATCGTTTTTCATTTTTTATCGATAAAATAAATTGTTATCGATAACAATAACCATTTATTTTACTAACGAAGAATTTGAGATATCGTTGGCAAATATGTAGATCTACAAATTGACAATGTATTAAAAAAGTAATCAGAAATAATTGAAATTAAAGCAATCGGTGTCAACAATATTTAGGATATTCGTAAAGATCTCTTTTGTGCCAATTTGGTATCACACTTGGTAAACTAGTAAAACTTTTCGCAACTTAGCTATGGCAGCTAAGTGTGACTTTTGTCCTTCAATAAAGCCACAAAATTATAATATGAAATCGCAGACATTTTGATTTTTTTATAATTTGCATTACAATATTACAAACGGGCTACGTAAAATTACTTTCGAAGTCATAAAATTGGCCTTATTCGAATCACGTTATGATTCCAGCCAACTTTAGTAACGTAAAACGATTTTTTTACATAATTAAATGTAAATTAATATTTCGACTGATATATTCGTCTCGACGTAGCTACTTTACAATGATATATAAATGGTAGTGTAATATTAGGTGTTTAGTACAAAATCAAAAGTAACGAACGATCGTCACACTTTAATACTCTTCACAAAATATTTATTTGAAGGAAGGAAGTGATACTTCCTAAAAAACCCTGTAATGCGACTTTGAAATAGTCCGCGAAACAAGATGTTTGCAAAGTCTTTGCGGGGATTCGTAATTTTTTTCTCGCGCTTACGTAAAGTACGAAAACGTTAAGGTTCTGTAGATGTATATTTTGTTCCCGTGTTAGGCATTTATGGTACTCTATAAAGAAAGCCAGCATATGTGATATAGGCATGATGTAATTAATTGATTGCTTTTCCTGCATGCGTTTTAGAAGTGCGTGAAACCAGCTAACTTTAGTACCGACTCGCACCGGTTTGATGTTTTTTTCGCGGATTATTGCAAAGTAATTTTGTATGTTGCATATTTTGGAAAGTTTTATTTCTTTTCTATCAAATATGTAGTGATGCGAAATAACATTTATCGACATTATTATCGATGATAAACTGTATTATTTCAAAGTATAATTAGACGCTTGACACGACAAAATTATTAAAGAGGCCGATTATTATTTTTTATTTATAACAATGCATTTTGTAAATAAGTACAACATTTTGAAAATTAAACTCACGGCGATAAAACAATGTAGTTTATAGAATACATTAATTTATTGAAAATACTCTGAGTTGTTTCGTTTTACATAGCGAATTTTGCACTTTATAGTTTTAGGATAAAAATAACAATATTATGAAAGTAGTTAAAATGTGTCGTCAATCTTAGTGGCCTACTGATTTCCTTTCATTTATTAGTTTCTGTTAATAGATAGGTTTAAAAGCGATATGTATAGAATAATTATATGCATTGTCGTAAATTGTAAATATTGTTCTCGTAATTTTAGTTTATTAAAATGTATTATTAGTTTTATGTAATTATAAATGAACTATAAGTTTAGCTTTGTAAGATCTTTTCTAGATATCTAAGTTAGATATTTGTTGCAATATAATATTATTATGAGGACTTTTTTTTTCATAAAAAAATATGCCTTCATTTCCATGTTTGCAGAATTCGTATTTGTTCAATGCAATTTTCTATAATAATTATACAAGTAACAGCAGGTCTGACTTGAATAAATAAACAAACTATGTACTTAATTGTGTGCATATTATTTGGGTAGCCACGAAAAAACTAATAAAATTGCCTCGCATTTGGAAAGTAGATTTCGAAATATTATACTTATAGATTTTCAAAAAATATATAAAATTATTATATATATTTGAAGTGGTTCCCGAAAAATATACACATTTTTAAAATTTACCATAATTTTATTTGATTTGGTTTGTGATTTTTTTTGACTGGTAATAACTTTTCCACTTTCCACGTAGGTGGAAAATGTTCTATTCAATTCTGTGACATTTCTAATTATGAAATATTATATTATATTATATAATATGTATATATTTTCTATTTATCATGAACATACCAATATTATTATTATGTGTACATAAATAAAAAAATATTTCAATAAAGACCTGCCGTTAAATGTATTACCGATAGTAATAAGGCTGTATTTAACGTATGTTAATGACCAATGAAAACCAATTTGTGATCATTAATATTTGTACTGTTACCTACTACTTAACAAGAGTCGTTAAAAAATAATATTATAAAATTGAACATATTTTTCGGCTGTTGAAAAATTGTAAATACAATATTAAGAATAATAAAAAAACTATTTGGATTAATATTTAGGAACAAAGGGAAAAAATATTATCAAAATTTATATTTTCAAAAATTATTACAAGTGCAAAAATGTGTATTTAAAAAAAAGGGAATGTTTGGCCATAATCAAAATTTATCGAGTGCGCATTTTTTATCGACTACAACACACCACTACGCCCACAGACAAGCAGTACGGTAAACAGTGACTTAAAAAATTGTGCGATGCGATGTTGTGCGTAATTGTACTTATAATGGAATCAAGTGTTTCGTATACAACTATTTCAATTTTTAATCGTGTTAGATCTAATTGGATACCGTAGGATAATAATTATTACAATATTCTGTGTTTCACTAGATACAATCAGTTTATCAATATCCGATCTTAGAATCGATTCGAAGCATTCGATAGTAACCGTGCTTTAAATATCGATACATATAAAAAAACATATGAAACATTTGATTCCTAACAAACATTAGCGTAATAGATCAGCATAGAATGCTAAGTACAAATAATTATTTAACGATAAACTGCTAGTCCGTTACATATAAAAACTATTATAAATTTTATTACAAGGCAAAATCGCGTTGCACCCTGGTTTTCATGATCCGCATGTATTTATAATAATAAGGGTTGAAACATACTAATAACACGAGACCGACCGGCACAATGCCGCGGCCGTGCTTGTTTATACAAACACCTTTCGCGACTCCGTGTATGGTAGTGACATGCTTGTAGAAAGATTTCGTACACCTAGTGGGAGTGTCTATAGGTAGTTTTCGAAAATGAAATTTGATGTGTACCTAGTTAATGTTAGAAACGTTAAAGTAGGTACTTATTACCAAAGCGGTAGGTACTCACGAAGGAACTCAACATCGAATTTCGTCATCTATAACCATCGCCCCCAACGGATGTTATGATAAAAAAAAAATCGGTCATAGTATACAACGTTATCGACACTCGCGAAAACGATCATATTATCGAGATTTACAAACTTATACTAACGGCAGGTACTAGAAAATATCACCATTTGATTTGACATCAAACGCGTGCCAACATCGGATCAAGTCGCGTGTTATCAGTGCGTTTCCACCATAATAGTTTAAAATACAATTATTAAAAGTCTACTACACATAACTTCATCTGTAACACATATTCAAACCAAACTGTAACAGTATAATAATAGTGTATTAATTTTTCTTCCTGTAATGGTACCGAATGGATGACTATGGCTGCGGGATTATGAAGAGAAGCAGATTAAAGGCAGATAACTGTTTGAATAATTGTTTTATTCATTATTTTTATACCCCTCTTAAACATTTTAACTAACGTCGGTGCTTATTGTTGTCTCGCACTTATGCGCGAATTTGTATCTAAATAGAGGTAGGTAACATGTAATTTGTGCCGAAAAGTTGAAGTCCAAAATTAAATTCACAATAACCTGTGACGGGTACTGTAGCTTTCAAAAAAATAAAAATACAAGACTTCATAAATCAAATAGAAAGAGTGAAGCAGACTGAATCATTGCTGAAAAAAGAAAAATACCTATTGAGTTCTGATTTTATCTTCTTATTAGAGAAACTATATATCACAATACAATTCATAATATTCTGAACAATTTCTGAAATAACTAGCCAACTATTTTAATATGTTCTAAGAATTACAAAATGCAAGAACTACAAAATACAAAGCGCGGGAAATATTAAATACATGGCGGGAAAACATTCACAGATAATACTAATCTACAAACATTACGTCAGTAAAAAAATTTATTGATAGCGGCCATAGCTTTAAATACCGCTATAATCTTACCGGTAACGTTTATTACAAAAATATACCATTAATTTTACCGTTAATTTAAAATAACAGTATTCTTGGTATAAGGGCGTAAAAATCAATAAAAATGCAAAACAATGGCTGAGCAAAGTTAATTACTTTAAAAATAATTTGCATTAAAAATAATTATTGTGCATCGATTATTAACGCTACTAATACGCAACAATTACTACCCAGCAACGCATAAAATTGATACTTTTAGTAAGGTATCACATGAGATGAGTATCACACACCAAAATAATTACCACTACAGATCAGTATTATTGATTTAATATAAAGAATAAAAGTTAATTAATGCCATTTACTTTGTTATTTGGTAACGTTAACTAACCCTGAGAAGGACTTCAATCAAACTGAAAACGGTAGGAATTACTGAACGTAACGCAGTTATAAACGTCATTGTCACTGTCAAGCTCAAGCACCTGTCAAGTGTCAAGTATTCAATATGGCCGCGTAAGTACGTCAAAGGGAAGGTATTTCTCGCTTTCTATTTTAATTCACTAAATTATTTATGTATGTATTACAACAATCAATAATAAACACAACACCACCGGCCGCATCAAATAACGTACTGTAAAAAGTTCAATTTCCGTGGACTTATTACACAAAAGTGATATTAATTTGAGTGAAAACGAAACGGAATGTCCGACAATAATATTCAAAGCGAATAAAATGCATTACTCGTCCAATTTCTAGTGCTTACGTCAATTACGTACATACTACAGGAATACCACAACAGTATTCCCTTAGAGCATGATTCACAAGGTTAGAGGTTACGGCGCGATGTGTAATTGAATAATTCAGCTGTTTTAAAATTATACTGTGCTTGCTAGTCGGGTGTCTGATTAGGAGTTATAGTGTGTCGATGCGATGATTGAAAGTGTCTCCCGCCGTGCGTTCAGCAGTTCCAGCGGTACTTACAATGTACGGGCTTCGGAGCTCGCCCGCGAAAGAAAGCTGAACATCTTTAATGTCACTATCGTGTTTTTGGACGATACCCAGCATTCCTTTCAGATCGAGGTGAGCTCTTTGATATGACGATGTGTTGGAAAGATTTTGTTTCGTTTCTGTAAAGCCGGGTCCTATTGTGACAACACAAAAGTTGGCAATTTTTCTTTGGTGGAGACCCAGCTTATTGTATCATGATTCTTTATGAATGCACTACTCAGACTTTAGACAGAGTTAAAAAGAGACATGAATGTCTGTGATACAAATCTGTCTCATTTTAGATCTGTTTTATAGGCGGGCAGCCCTGAAACAAATTTTTTAGTGAGTAATAACAAGCAGATTTTTCGTGAGTAGGTTCGTTTCGACGAGACGACCAACTTTTTTATCTATGAAAATTCTTGACGGAGGTACGTACTCGAGTTAAAAATTACGCAGGTGTTAAAAATTTCGATTTGCTCAGGTGTTTCTCTCGTCAAAATGAATGTACTCACGAAAATTCAGCTTGTTATTAATCACTAAAAATTTTGTTCCAGTGCTGCCGTACTATTAAGTTTGAGCAAAGTTAGAGTACTTGCAAAAACTTGCAAGCCTGAGAGTTCTCTATAAAATAGCCTAGGCTAAGGTGGTGGACCACAGCCTAAACCCTTCTCATTCTGAGAGAGACCTGTGCGATGTAGTGGGCCAGTAATGGATTGACAATGATGATGTTTGTTACAGAAAAAAGCCAAAGGAAGCGTCCTTTTAGAACTTGTGTTTCATCATCTGGAACTGATAGAGAAAGACTACTTTGGATTGCAGTTCACAGAAAATGGGTCGCCACCAAATGCAACGAATACTGAGATTACAGTGAGTTATAATTTTTTCTTTTACAATACAAAGCACATACTTGTAGAAAATCAACTTTTGTGTATTTCAACGTAGGCTTTGACTTGATAATAAGCATGCTTAATGGAAAGCAATGATGAGACTGAGATTGGTGCATGTATAAGCTACAGGTTGCTCAGAATTTCTATTATGATCTGCTCAAACACAAGCGATGGTGCTAATTAATGAAATGAAAGAAAGAGAAAGAATTTTCTAGCTTCAGAACTTATCTGCTTAAAATTAACTAGAATTTTGAATGAGAAAATAAATAATTGATTATTAAATTGAATACAGTGAAGCAAACACTCAGCGTCAAATTTTAAAATTTAATCCAACAAATAAAACCTAAAATAACTAAAACAATATTAAAAGTTGATCGTAATTAGTGTTGTTATTATACATAGATCCACAATCTTGTATATTAATTATTAGGTACTAATATTTTGTGTCTATTAAGTACTGATTTTTAAAACGAATAATTGAGGAAATATAATTTCCTGCTCAGTTCATATACATAACTATTAACACAATCAATAGTACTTCAATTCAAAACCACTTTTCCTTCTAAGTATGTGAGATAATATTAGCTGTTGCCCACGACTTTGTCAGTGTAGCTCTCAAGGTCAACCCTACCCATGCAAAAAATCACTGCTACCAATAATTTATATTTGGCGTACATAATGGGTGTAAGGGGACCACTCTCAGAAACAAAGGCAGATAACAGTATTGATGATTATTATTTATAACTGACAAAAAAAAATGCGAAATAAAATTAAGTTATTTCCTGTATTTTTAAAAAGTTCGCAATGTAATGCAATCAGCCGACGCTAGAGGTCAATGAACGTTAGGTAAATACCTAAAGTTGTCGCCGCGGTTTGCACGATGTACATTGCCAGTTTAAAAAATACTAAATCACTAATACTACAAGTATGAGACAAAATGGTTATTGGTATTGGATTGTATTTAGGTAATACTAGAGAATGCCCGCGGCTTCGCCCGCGTGAATTTCGGTTTTTCACAAATCCCGAGGGAATCGTGGATTTCCGGTTCCCGTTCCCGCTCCTTTTTCTAACCTTTATATACCTACTTTCAAGGAAGTTTTCTATCGTAATCTATGTACCTATAGCTGTAGCTAGAGATTTTAGTTTTTTCAAAATCCCGTGGGAACTGTGGATTTTTCCGAGATAAAAAGTAACCTATGTTTTAAGTTAGAGCATAATCTATCTCCATTCAAAATTTCAGCCAAATCGGTTCAGTAGTGATTGAGTAACAAACATCCAAACATCCACACTTTCACATTTATAATATTAGTAGGATAATAATACCGCTAAGTTTTCGAAAGGTCTCCTTATACCCTGTATATTGCAAGGTACTGGAATGGTGACCTTGCACCATAAAACATGGTTTTAGCAGAATCCCACTAGGTGGACAGACAACATCAGACAAGTGGCAGAGAACTGATGAATATAAACGGCGCCAGATCGCGTTGTGTGGAAATCTCAAACTCCCTCCCTACCTCCGTCAGTTTTACCGACGATCTACGACCCTATTTAGCATGGTCACATAATTATACAGGATTGAAAAGATAAGTGCCTGCTTCTACATAGAAATCAAGTCAACGCAGCACGGCGTTTCGGCATTGAACTGCAGCATAATTATTATGCATTATAGTTTATGCTATTAGCCCAAGAGATAGTGCTGCACGTATTTTTCTAGTGATTTTATACCAAACTAGCGGTCCGCCCCGGCTTCGCCCGTGGTACATAATAGCCTATAGCACTCAGGGATCACGTACATATCCAACGGTGAAAGAATTTTTGAAATCGGTCCAGTAGTTCCTGAGATTAGCGCGTTCAAACAAACAAACAAACTCTTCCGCTTTATTATATTAGTATAGATGAATTTTATTTCAAAAATTTGTTGAATGTTAAGAAATCAGTAAAGTGATCGTCGCACCCGCGGTACTAAAAGATACAGCATGAAAAAGTCATTGTATTGTTACGGAGAACCTTATGACAAGGGAATAAGGTTAATAATCGCTTCTCCACCGCTTGTTCCTGATCTTTCGTTCTTGTTCTGATCTAATATAAAAAAGATCACAAACAAGTGGTGGGGAAGAGATTATGATTTCCGATTCTCCATAACAATACGATGACTTTTTCAACCTATATGTTTCCACTATTGGAACAACCTGTGTTCGGATCTGATATGTATTAGAGGGAAACTATTATTGATATGATTTTCAGTCGGTATAAAATTACTTGCTCAACTGTAGCTCTACCTCCCGTACTATATGTACATCACTACATAGTATAAAACAAAGTCGCTTTCTCTGTCCCTATATCCCTATGTCCCTATGTCCCTATGTCCCTTTGTATACTTAAATCTTTAAAACTACGCAACGGATTTTGATGCGGTTTTTTTAAATAGATAGAGTGATTCAAGAGGAAGGTTTATATCGACGGGTAAAAGGCGACTTGACTCAAGCGACAATTTTTGAGAAATTGAGTTATATAGATATTTGGAATCAGCATTTTTTTCTGCGTCTTTTGAACCGTGTTTGGCATAAATATGAGCAATTTTTTGTCGCTTCAGTCCATACAAAAATCGGGTACCATTTCCTGAGCTGCTGAATAAAGCGACGTCATTTTACAGTTTTTTTTTAGATTGTGTATTTGAATCTATTTTAATAGAACTTGAAAATACGTATATTTCACTTAAACCTTTTTCCCCTTTTTATATTTAAAAAAATCTGTCTTTTGAACTTTTTTTACTTGAACAAAAATACACAATACTGTTGTTTAAAATCTTTTACCTTGATTAGAAATATAAATGTATGATGCTTAAATCATTTATCCATGAACAATAAATTGTATTGACGTCACTTATGCCATTTAGCTCTGAACTATTTTAGTAGACTATGACACTTAAGTGTGTTTTTTCATTACATATATTGTTGTATAGTGTCGGTTCAAGCAGTTTTCTCCCAGTCAAATTCTAAAAGTCACACCTCTAACCTATTATTGAACTTTGATGTTTTTTAACTCGTTTTGCCCTTATTAGTTACGTTTCAAAAACTAGACTCGTTGAACTATAAATTATGTTCTATGACCAAATTTTAATTGTTTCAATCATATTTGATACAAAAACAATCGTCAGCTGCACTGCCAAGGGTGGGTTATACGTCCGCTACGCGCATGAACTGCATTAAAATTTTGACAAGTAAAGTTATTTTATACCGTATGTTTATGCAGCAGAATTTTCACACTTTTAAAATAATAAAGAAAATCGTCAGCTGCACTTCTGGTGGGGAAAAACCGTCAGTCAGCGTGATAAACATTTGGCGCGCTCAGTGCATTTAGCCCAGTAAATCTAGGAACAATATCCTATAGTTTTAAAAATTGGCCAAATGTGTTATTTGGGCCTTCCTCTTGAACATATCCAAAAACTCCATATGGGGGGGTACAACCAGCCGCCATTTTTAATTTTGTCCCTTTTGTCGGAAAAAGGAACCTAAAATACCCTTAAACACCCTATAGCTCCTAAAGTAATAAACTTAGCGTAAAAATAATAGAGACCAAATTTGTAGCAAATTGTATAAAATCTTTTCTCAGAAGTAGGTACTTAATAATTATAATGCTAATCGTAGAGATTTTCGAGAAATGAGCAAAAAAAACGAAAAAGGGACCTAAAATACCCTTAAACACCCTATAGCTCCTCAAGTAGTAAGCTTAGCGTAAAAATAACCAAGACCAAATTTGTACAAAATTTTATGTAAAAACTTTTTTCAGAAGTAATTACAATGCTATTCGCAGAGATTTTCAAAATATGAGCAAAAAACCAAAAAAAGAACCTCAAATATTAACTTTAACACCTTTAGCTCTTAAAGTAATAAACTTAGAGTAAAAATGAATGGAACCAAATTTGTAGAAAATTTTATAGAAAAACTTTTGACAAAAGTAATTATAATACTATTCGTAGAGATGTTTTAGAAATGAGCAAAAAAAACGAAAAAGGAACCTAAAATACCCTTAAACACCCTATATCTCCTAAAGTAATAAACTTAGCGTAAAAATAAAAGAGACCAAATTTGTAGCAAATTGTATTATAGCACACAGCCCAAGGTCATCCTTGCGTACCTCACTTGTGGTCAGCGGGCCCCTGGAAGAAGGTGTCGCTGTCTCCCGTCCCCGTCGCTCTAAGCGCTCACGCCGGCAGCCGTCTCGGCTGTTTTCCTAGACGCGCCCTGCGCGGCCGTCCTGCTTACACTCAGCGTGAGCGCCTAATATCCCTAACCGACGTCGGGAATGTCCCCGCGCCAGTCAATCCCGAGTTTTCGTATCGCACACGCGCCTGCGTGCGCGCCTTTTATTTGCCGCGTAAATAGTTTTACAGTAATTTTAAATACTTTTGTAGAACACTGAATATAATTCTAAAACTGAACACAGTCGTTTCCATTCCCACTATAAATTGGCGCTCCAACGGGTGGCCTGTTTTTAGTTTTTTTTTTTAATAAAGTCAGTGAAAAGTGACGTAATTACATAACGGATTTTCATAAATCAGTTACTTATCACACAGTTTGTTTCTCTAGTGCCGTTTTATTACCTAGAAGTTGTGTGTATAGGTATCTAGTAATCCGGTATAAAAACTATAATCGTGTGTGAAACCGAAAACTCTCGTGGTTGATTCGAAAACTCGCTATGACGGTTACAAAGTGCTTCCGTGGTTACGAATTGATTTTTACGTACAGTTACAAAATCTAGTGCTTAGTTAGGTTACCTAATACCTAGAGAGACTGTATGGCTGCAAATCGTAAGTCAAAGGAACGTTTGTATAATAAATTAGTGCTTCGTGTTTACGAGTTGATTTTTACGCACAGTTGCAAAACTTAGTGTTTTAGTTAGGGTACCTAAATACCTAAATCAACTGTGAGGCAGCAAATCGTAAGTCGACGAACATTAATCGTATAATAAAATCAGTGCTTCGTGCGAAATCTTTAGATGCCTAAAGTTAAAGTCCGCAACGAACGATATATTTCAATAGGTATACCTGTGTACACGCGCGTATAGACCATTCGTGCACGTTTTAACTTGCAAACGCCTCGTGTCGGGCGACGTGTTTGTGTACGGGGTACATACCTACTTTCATCGAACTATTTTTCGATGCCTACGGATTGTAGACTTTTGTGTTGTGATTATACACGTGTCAACGTGCTTACGTAGGTAGTGAAGAACTTTATATACCTACGCGTGTTTGCGAACAGTTTACGAACTTTGTGTTGTTAGGGTGAACTGGCCTAACCTGGTACACTTAATTTTCGAACTCTTCGTCATTAGGGTAAACGTGCGTAACTTGGACCCCTAACTTTTTATTGTTTATTAACCTCGTAAGAGTGCGTGTTAACGGTATAATAGTGCGTAACAGACTTCTGTAGACATGGTACTGACACGGTCACGTGCTAACAGTGCTTCACGTAGTATGCCGCCTGTAAGGGCAACGCAGCCCGATGAAGGCGCTTTATTCGTTGACGTGGGTTCGTCAACGCCTCCGCTGGTGGGACCTCCGTCCACTGGTGGCTTCGCCTCATCGTCGCCGCCGCATCGCGAGCGTGAGGGGCTTGAGTCCGTGCCGATGGCACCACATGGGCAGCCTCCGCTCGGCACCGTGGAACCGCCGTCTACAGCTACACCCGTTGTGATGACGGATCAACAACTGGTATTCTTGTTACAATCACTACGGCAGCCGCTTGTACAGAGTGCGCCGCCACCGGCCACATCTGTGAGTAAAAACTTATCTAAATGTACTTCAAGATACGATGGTGTTTCCGACGTTCTCGCATTTATAGACTCTGTGCAGATTTATAAGGAATGTGTTGGCGTCAGCGACGATATTGCCTTGAGAGGCCTGCCAATGCTACTAACGGATTTTGCCGCTACATGGTGGCAAGGTGTTAAACATTCAGTCCCAAATTGGCAGGAAGCGATTAATCTACTACGGCAAACTTTCGGTCCGCGCCTACCACCACACAGAATTTATCGAGAAATATTTAGTCGTGAGCAGGGTGAAGAACGCACTGATGTCTTCGTGTGTAGGGTAAGAGCCCTCATCGCCCAATTACCACCAAATACACTATCCGAAGATCCCGTACAACTTGATATGGTATACGGGCTACTCCATAAGAGGATTCGTGAGAAAGTATTAAGAAGCGCATTCACGTCGTTTGCTGACCTGCTGAAACAGGCACGAGTAGTGGAAGATGTCCTAGAGGAAGGGACCACAGTGAATCCTATCGGGAAGTACACATCTACACTGGCCTCCACACCAACCCCTGTCACGCAGCCTACGACGCCATCATCAACCTCTGTGGTGAAGACAGAGAAGACCTTACAGAGCGAGCCGAGACCAAAATGCTCATTCTGTAAGCTGTACGGCCACGTCAAGGAAGACTGCCGTAAACTCAAGACTAAGACCAGTTCGGGTTCAGCGAAGAGCGAACCTGCCGCAGCACAGCCGGAGCTGCGCCCGTCCATAATCTGTTTTGGATGCGGTGCGCCCGGGGTGATAAGGTCTAACTGTAAAGTGTGCAAAGACAAGAACACTACCCCTCCGTCAACGACAGCGTTTCACTCAGTGTCCGTGCGCGAATCCGTGTTAAACCCGCGTGTGCGTCCAATATTCAATATTGAAGTGTTCGGAGCGATCGGTACGGCACTACTCGACACCGGTGCCAAACAATCAGTGGCTAGTGAAAGTTTAACAAAGCATTTGCGGTCAAATGGCCAAGTGTTCGAAAGTGTAGAAACGGAACTGCGTTTTGCGGACGGAAGTCATAGGGTACAGATTGTAGAAACGGCCTTGGTAAATGTAAAGATGCAGGGAAGGGAGATCTTGACCCTTTTTATGGTCTTGCCAGGTGCTATTGATTCCTTGTTGGGCATGAATTTCATTCAAGACGCTGGCATGTTACTCGATTTTGTTAACAATCGGTTCTCTTTACATTCCACAGGATTTTTTAAACTACAATATGAAACTGATAATCACGTCGCGGATAGCGCTGCAGTAGGCCTCCGCGAGCGCATTCTCTTGTCCCCATCCGATAGAGGTAAGTTGGAGGAGAGTCTAACGAGGAAGGAAGACATCTTCAGTGCAGGGGGAGGGTCGAAGCCCTTTGCCGCACGTACCTCTACCTCGCCTTGTCGGGTGACTCCTGCTAAGCAGAAGATCAAAAGGTATGAAGTTAACAAGTTATTAGCCCTTAATGTGAAATACACACCGGGAAAGGTTAAGGTGGTTGCGGACACTCTTAATCCGCCAGTCTATAACCATTCCCCGGATAACATGTCCAAACCGACATGCGACTTATGTCCCATATCCGTTGACTTACATCACCATAGTTCCGTGGAGTTGCAAGCTGCTCAGCTCAAAGATCCTAGAATAGGAAACCTCCGTTCGGACTCTGAACCTGGTGATGCTGCCAGTCGTTGGACTGATCGCGGATATGCAGTAAGTAATAAAGTCTTGTCTCGGTCACCTTGGGAGATCTCTTACGATCTGAAGTCAGGCGTAGAGAAAGGAAACCACGTGCCGAAAAATACTTCATCTTCGAAGAATTTCGTTCAGCACTTGCAGGAAACAAAGTGGCGAGTCGAACGACAGCAAGACATCCGGAAGGATGCTGCGGATAAACACCGCCGTATAGGACCAGCCTTTAAGGAGGGCGACCTCATACTCGTAGAGAGCCATCGCCTAAGTCAGGCTGCTAAAGGATTTACGTCTAAGTTTGCTCCTCGACGGGAAGGCCCGTATTTGGTAAGTAAGGTTGTCTCCCCTACCACGTACGAAGTAGTGGATAAGGAGAACGCTCCACGGGGAAAGTATCATGCCAGCCTCTTAACCCCGTATGTAGGAGAAAGGGAAGCTATTGCTCACACCCGCAAGAAGGGTAGGCCCCGCAAAATTTCTGGTCCCAAGCCAGCTCCAGAGTCTTCCACTGGCTTGGAGGGGGAGGATATAGCACACAGCCCAAGGTCATCCTTGCGTACCTCACTTGTGGTCAGCGGGCCCCTGGAAGAAGGTGTCGCTGTCTCCCGTCCCCGTCGCTCTAAGCGCTCACGCCGGCAGCCGTCTCGGCTGTTTTCCTAGACGCGCCCTGCGCGGCCGTCCTGCTTACACTCAGCGTGAGCGCCTAATATCCCTAACCGACGTCGGGAATGTCCCCGCGCCAGTCAATCCCGAGTTTTCGTATCGGACACGCGCCTGCGTGCGCGCCTTTTATTTGCCGCGTAAATAGTTTTACAGTAATTTTAAATACTTTTGTAGAACACTGAATATAATTCTAAAACTGAACACAGTCGTTTCCATTCCCACTATAGTATATAAAAACTTTTCTCAGAAGTACTGATTGATAATAATAATAATTATAATATAATTTATAATGCTAATCGTAGAGATTTTCGTGATATGAGAAAAAAACCGATAAAAGGGACAAAATTAAAAATGGCGGCTGGTTCCGCACCCCCCCCCCCCCCCCTCATATGGAGTTTTTGGATATGTTCAAGACGAAGGCCCAAATAACACATTTGGCCAATTTTTTATTATTTTTCAAAATTTTAATGCAGTTCATGCGCGTAGCGGACGTATAACCCACCCTCGCCAGCTGACGATTGTTTTTGTATCAAAAATGATTGAAACAATGATTTATGAACATTTTTGTCCGGGATAAAATCACTCAGAGCAGATCGATTTTCAAGCACTCACATGCTCTCACTCTTAACTCCACCACTGGTGCGGCAGCTGACGTTCGGAGCTGTGATGGGTTAGGTCTGAACTATTATTATTGTTAAAATTTCCAGTCGGTATAAAATGACTTTTTCAATTGGACATTGACCTCCCGTAGTAGTTTTAGTAGATACTATGTTTATAACACATTGGATAGGTACAAAAAAAATAAAATCATAACAAAATTTCACATTTAACAGTAATTATTATAGATTATGGATGCCCTTAAAGTTCTTTTTCCTTGTGTAAATAAAGTCCCTTGGGCCATTAGATTGTTCTGCCATGTTTTGAACTTTAACTGTATTGTAAATCAATCATTCTGCTTCTATTGCAACAGATTTCGGTTATTCCTAAAATCATTTATCCTTGTACTATTTCCAGTAATTGTGACGCTTAAGTCTTTTTACTCATTACATTTTTCAACTTTTAAGGAATCTAAATCAATTATCCTTGATTAAAATACAGTGCAATTTGGCTTAAACGACATTTATCTCTCTTAAAAATACTGCTAATATAATGTAATATACATAAAAAGGTTATGTCTTTTATGTACTTTCATTGAATGGTGGTTCTGTTAACATTAAAACAATACTTAAGCCATATTGATTTTTTTTCCAAAAAAATTATCTTTAAATCGCTCTCCTCTAAAGTTTCCAAAATGTCGCTTGAATCAAGTCGCCTTTTAACCGTCGATATGTATAATAACATCCATTAAATAGTGGAGAAATACTGTTATTTTTGAGAATTCTAATGTGATGTCGTAAATAATTACATTTTTTCCGCTTAGATTGCAAACGCAGGCTGAACCCTACGAGATTTATCAAAATAATGTACTAAGTATTGTACACATTGAAAAGGTCTACAGAAAAGTCCGCGATGGTATATGTCTATCTCTTATGGATATCCCACAATAACATTTTTTTGTCATTTACTTTTTACGACAAATAATGGCTAATTTTCGAAGCGATTTCAACCAATACAGCATTAATCCTTATCTAATTAAATACCTTAAATGCATTGTTGATTTTATATAAATCCATATGGCCCTTTACAGCATATGATTTAAATGAATACTTTCGAAGATATTACAGATTTAAAAATTGCGGCGGCGGGAGCGTGCCTACAAGCGCGTCGGCGCGGCGGCCGCGGTTCTCCCTATAGCCCAGTGTCGATAATTTTTGAAACCAAAAAAAAAATCACAGTACGTAGGATGAAACCCATTGGAAAAGGAGGAGAATATTATAAAAATACAAGGAAAAATAATTTACGGGCGATCTGAGCTCGGGAAAAAAGGGGGGGAGTTTTAAGGGTAAAAAACGGTTTATCTCGATTTCCGGCAAAAATATCGTAAAAATTCAAGCCGCCTGGGAGCTTTCATCGAAAACGCTGCCTAATCCCAGAGCGGGTAGTACCTACGCATAATATGCTCTACTACCCGTGCGAAGCCGGGGCGGGTCGCTAGTAATTTATATAAGTTACCTCATACATGTATCTTTAAACACTTCATTGCACATGCATTAATAAACCACTTAAAGTCAATACACTTTATCAATTCACTATCAATGATAAACACAGTCTACTACTATAAAAAAAATATATTATAAGTACCATTATAAACCAAGATTATGTAAATGAGTGTGACTCATATAACACTTGAACCATGAAATTAAACCTTACGATTAGGATGTAATGGTTTAATGTGCAATTATCATATTATCATCCTTGCTGACTCACTATCGGAATTCTTTTTCATTTTATGACTAAGTTTTTAATTAGAAGTGGATTTTTTAAACAGAAATCGATCATCAAAGTGTGCACACGTCAGTTTTGAGATTCTTACTTATATTATTGGTGTAACTTTATCATTTTGTGCGTAGTTTTGTGTAATTTTTTTTTCGTAGATCTTCATAATTCATAAAAATTATTTATGTGAGTAAAAATTATTGATTTTGTGATAAAAGATTAGTATTGTAAAAAATATAGGAGGTAATAATTTTAAATATAACATACTAAATATTAAAGTCAATCAAAAATTGTGACACATATAAGTACATTATATTATGCATCGGTTTCGTCGTCAACTGGAAGACGTCCACAGCTGGACATAATCCTCTTGTGGGGACTGCTACACGCCGCGATCTTGTATCGCTTGTATTCAGCTATTCCGTTCATTGCTCGTTTGATGTTTGGAACCCCAACGAAGAATATACATATTCCTCAAAAACTACATAAGCAATTTTGATGTTTTTATCTGCATCACATAGTTATCTACTTCGAACAGGTTTTTTTACATGTTTTACAACTATGTATTAGTCAATAATGGAGCTCTGTAGACATGTTTTTAACTGACTTCCAAAAAGCAGGTCCTGTTTATGTGAGTCAAAATACTTAAATACATACATTCGACCTGTACGTATGTAAGTTCGCGATTATTTCAAAAATCAGTAAACCAATTTCGATGATTTTTTCACTATCGTAATCTACATACTCTCAGTTTTAGTATATAATAATTCACCTAGTTATCATTCTCATGTACAAAGTTATATGCCAGAAATGTATCCATAATATGTCATTAATATTTTTGATGGGCACACCATTTCACCACTTTAGTAAGTTAAGTTTTGTCACTCTCTTCATGTCAAGTGACAAAGACAAAATTTTTGAATAAGCTGTCCAACACTTATCAGAAGGCGGTGAAACAGCCCCTTTATATTTTACATTTTGTTCCAGCGCTGGCTAGACAGTGGCAAGTCGGTTAAGAAGCAAGTTGGCGTGAACGCACAGTTCTGGCTGGCGGTGCGTTTCTACCCGCCCGAACCGTGCCGTCTCGCAGAGGAGTACACGAGATACCTGCTGTGCTTGCAGCTGAGGAAACTGTTGCTGGACGGCAGGATGACTGCGCCCAAGAACACGGCCCTCTTGCTTGCCTCTTTCACTGTGCAAGGTAAATAATAATAAGTAAATTTGATTCCAAATCATTGCGGACAACTCATTCAGTTTGAAAAGAGGAAATTAGAAAAAATGATGACAAGAAATAATTGATATTGTTCATGTCTTTGAGCGTCTTTAGGATTAAGTATAGATTTTTAACATTTGGTCTGTACGAAAAATTACAATGTATTACGTTTCAACTTTCAATATTTGGCCATTAGACTTTTCAATAAAATAACAGACTTTCAATTGGCATAAAGCTAATTAATTATTAAACATTAAACTTCATTGCCACATATTTAGTCACAAGAATTATCACGGGTTATTAATATAATAATATAACATAGAATACAAGGAAATATTATATATTAATATTCTAATTATAGTCATTTTAAAGCAAAATTAAACAGATATGTAAGCTGTGCGCATGATCTCTCCGGTCGTGTCGCATTGGCGTCCCATCGGATTTTGACAGTGAAGTGATTAGAGCACCTGTGTGCACACTTGTGCACTATAATATCTCCTGTATTTGTGTAGTAGTTGGCTAGTCTCCGCCTAGCTTGAGATTGGCCGCTGGAGCCGTAATGCGGTCGAGAGCACATTATTATGATTATGAAACAAATAAATCTATTATTATCTACTTATGCTTCAATAGCGCAACGGTTGTCGGGTGCGGATCAAAAACCATAAAGGTCGATGGTTCAAACCCTATTGTCATACCCACTATTATCATGACAACACTATTGTCATACCCACTATTGTCATGACAACACTATTGTCATACCCACTATTGTCATGACAACACTATTGTCATACCCACTCCTAATACAAGTTTACGCTTCATTGGAGGGGAAAGGGGAATATTAGTCATGTTTATCATGGCTTATTATTCTTTATCTAAACACATGCTTTAAATCCTCTTTTAAAGATTCTGAAACAGTTAGCTTATTGCCAACATTAAAACACCCAATGTCGTAACCATTACATCATCCAAACGAGTGTTGTAATGAAATTCAGTACAACATTATATCATCCGTTTTCAAAATAACATTCCTTTGGATGATATTATGGTTACTAGGGCTGGCTTTTAGAGGATTCATATTATGGGTGTAGATAAAGTATTATATGCAACTGTTGTAATTAGGTATTATACAACAGTTGCATAAATAAACTATAAAAAAATCATTTTAACTCTTCTTCCAGCGGAAATAGGAGACTACAATGCAACAGATCACCAACCGAACTACCTGTCCGAGCTATGCCTGATACCCAAACAGTCCGCTGAAGACGAGAGACGCATCAGAGAGCTACACAAGTTGCACAGGGGACAGTCCCCTGCAGACGCCGAGGCGAACTTTCTAGAGCACGCTAAGAGGCTGGACTGTTATGGGGTTGAATCACATCCCGCTAAGGTATTTGAAAGAAAGAAAAAAATGGTTGTCTGTAAAGTCGGTAAGACGTCAAAAGAAAACATTGCACCTATATCGCTTGTTCCGCGCTCTCGCTTGCACGCTCGCTGAATGTTCAACATCACTTTGAAAACTTTATACATAAAGCAGTGGCTGAAAACATGATAATCGGTCAATAAACCGCAGAGTAAAACGCTTTTTCCTGTCCTCTTCACACAAAATTTGTATTGTTTATATGAAGTTGGTAGTTTATGACGTCATAAACTATTTAAGATATTATTTGAATTCTGTTTTTACTGTTCATTATATTTTCTCTTGGGTATCTGTAGCAGGCAGATAAAAGAAAATTGATTTCCTGGCGTCAGACCCAGAAATTAGAGCGAGGCCGCACTGCGAAAATTATTCGCGCGAATTTTATTCGCGTGGTTTATATTCCGCATTTTAATATGTTTTTCTGCGTATATATGTGCGTACAGCTTCATACATTCCCATATGTCACAGAATTTTGCGAAAAAATTCGCGCGAATAAATTTCGCAGTGCGGCCTAGGCCTTAGATTGTGTGATTATAGATGTTTTTTTATCTAACAATTTCATAGTCAAAAAAGAACATCTTGTTTCCAGGACTACCACGGAAAGGACATATTCATTGGCGTGACGTCAATCGGTATCGTCGTGTTCCAGAACAGCATCCGAGTGAACACGTTCTCTTGGAGCAAGATCGTCAAGATATCCTTCAAGAAGAAACAGTTCTTCATACAGCTCAAACGAGAACCTGTAAGTACATTATAATCATCGACATCATCATAAGTATCATTATCAACCCATTATCGGCACAGATCATGGGTCTCCTCTCAGAATGTTGGGTTTAAGCATGTGGCATAGTCCACCACGCTGGCCAAGTGTGGATTGGTAGACTTCACACGCCATTGAGAACATTATGGAGAACTCTCAGGCGTGCAGGTTTCCTCGCGAAGTTTTAGCTTATTAATTGTTTGTACATATTAATTGCTCATGTGGGCCGGAGTTACCATCATACCGGCAAAGCCAAGCGATAATTTAGCGTTCTTGTACGATGCCGCGTAGCAACCGATCCGAGGGGTATAAATACTGCCATATTTCTTCGGTTATTCTTTCTATTCTTCTATTTCTTTGTCAGCCTATTTCCATCTTACACTACATCGCAAAAAAATGTGGACCAGGGGGGATGCCGGATGACCTAGATTTACTACAATTGCAGCCCTTGTTTCTACGATTTGCTACGATTTATTACGATTGCAGCCCTTGTTGCTACGATTTGCTACGATTTACTACGATAGCAGCCCTTGTTGCTACGATTTGCTTCCATTTACTACGATTGCAGGCCTTGTTGTTACAATTTGCTACAACTGCAGCCCTTGCTACGATTCGTCTTTCCGTCACCGCTCATGGAACGGGGTATCATTGAAGATAACTTTTAATAAATAGAGCTCGAAACTATTTTTGTTACTTCAAGAATTGACGACGAAATGGGAGAGGGGAGGTCGAAGACCGAATTTTTTTCTCTAATACTGATTCATTGATCACACGGTTTGAATTCAGTTGATCCACAAATTATTATTGTTCAGTAAGTAAGTAGTAAAGTTGTTTGGTATTTCTTGCTTCGATTTAATTGAACGTCTGTTCAGATGGTTGGAGTGGCGTGCGATTTAACAGTTGAATGGAAGCAGGCGTTACTTTGCGGAATTCCATGATATACAATGAATATAAAATTATTTTGCTATAATCCGCTAACAGTGACAAATTTGTAGGCACAACACCACACAATCTTGTAGGCACAACACCACACAATCTTGTAGGCACAACACCACACAAATTCACCACAAAACAAACTCGACGATCGTTTCGCTCCGACACCGGAGCATCTTCAGGAGATGTCGACTTCACAACGGACGATTGCAAAGTGAGTTCGTGTCGAATGAGCGGTCTTATATATACTATCTATATAACTACTAAGCCTAACTAGATGAGTAAGCGGGGATTAGTATATATAAGACCGCTCATTCGACACGAACTCACTTTGCAATCGTCCGTTGTGAAGTCGACATCTCCTGAAGATGCTCCGGTGTCGGAGCGAAACGATCGTCGAGTTTGTTTTGTGGTGAATTTGTGTGGTGTTGTGCCTACAAGATTGTGTGGTGTTGTGCCTACAAATTTGTCACTGTTAGCGGATTATAGCAAAATAATTTTATATTCATTGTATATCGATTTAACAGTTGATTAATTAAAATCGAACTGTGTGAACCCGCTATTACAGAGAAGAATCTGTCTAAGATTCCACTACATATTATCATATTATATTGATACATCGCAAAAAATATGGGCCAGGAAGGGATGACACAAAATTTAGCACCCTTCCGGCGTCGCATAATTCCCACCTCGTTCGACTTGAGTACCTTATAATAGGCACTAGACTAGGCAAGAGTGAATAGGCATTTTCTAGGCAAGCGCGTTCCAACATAGACCTCATCATTGCTTTCCATCAGGCATGATTGACGTCAAGCGTAAACCTATCATACAATAAAAAATAGCAGAAAATATTTTTCGCGCATTCATATTTCTCTCGCTCGATGGCCACTATATTTACTCGATGGCTCTCCTTACCCAGTCGGAGTCGTACGACACGGTGCTCGGGTTCAACATGCGGTCGGGGCGCGCGGCCAAGGCGCTGTGGCGCTGCAGCGTGGAGCGGCACGGCTTCTTCCGGCTGCGCGCGCCGCGGCGCCGCCACCTGCTCGCGGGCTTCGGCGTCGCGGCGCCCACCGTGCCGCGCACCGAGACCCAGGCGCTGGAGGACGCGCGCCGCTCGCGCTCCGGCAACAGGAGCTTCGTGAGGTCGGTCATTGCCTCTATTCATCTACAAGTTGTTGCTACGATTTGCTACGATTGTAGCCCTTGTTGCTACGGCTGCAGCCATTGTTGCTACGTCTTGCTACGATTTCAGAACTTGTTGCTACGACTGCAGCTGCCATTGTTAACCCCCGACGCAAAAACGACGGGGTGTTATAAGTTTGACGTGTCTGTGTGTGTGTGTGTGTGTCTGTGTCTGTCTGTTCCCCTGTGGCGCTCAAACGGGTGGACCGATTTGAATGCGGTTTTTTTTTGTTTGAAAGGTGAATTAGTCGAGAGTGTTGTTAGCTATGTTTGATGAAAATCGATCCAAAATGGCCGCCGCTACAAAATGGCGGATTTCATATTTTATCACAACTCCCTCAATATGGGTATCAAATGAAAGGGCTTGACTAGTAGAATAGCACTATCTAAATCCAAGATGGCCGCCACCACAAAATGGCGAATGTCGGGGGTTTTTAAAATTTTTAATTTATACTTATTGCTACGATTTCAGCACTTGTTGCTACGACTGCTGCCATTGTTGCTACGATTTCAGCACTTGTTGCTACGATTTGTCTTTTTGTCTCCCCTCACATCAATCGGAGGACACATTGACGACGTCAGGGGGGAAGAGGATCTGCGTGTGATCGCTCATAGAAACAAACATCGGGTTCACGTAATCCTGTATGGGCGTCTAGACCAAAAAAAAACCCGAAAAAAAAATTTCCTGTAATTTTTTAAATTCGCAACGTAATGCAATCAACCAGCTCGCGGACATTAACCCCGAATTGTGCACGCTATACATTGCCGGTTTGAAAAATACTAAAGTGTAAGACAAAATGGTTATTGGTAGTGGATTATGTTTAGGTAGTATAATAATAGCGCTGAGTTTTCGATAGGGGTTTATTTTGGTTGTTCTGTCATCAGACGCAGCAGCTCCCGCACGCGGGAGAGGTCTGCGGGCGCGTCGCCCGCGCTGTGCGTCAACAACGCGGCGCGCGGCGCGCGGGTCACCGCACACGACGAGCCGCCGCCGCGCGCCGCGTGGGGCGACGCCGCGCCCGACAACGACGAGTGAGTACCGTTTTACAAAGTAAAGTCGACCTTAACTCTATTGTTTTAAGACCTGAATTCGTCCGTAACATTCTCATCTACATAGCAATATAACGTCAAAGTAAAATAGACCTTAAGTGTATTGTTTTAAGGCCTGAGTTCGTCCGTAAGCTTCTCCCCCACTTACTACCACAGTAAGGTGAACCTTAACTGTATTTCTTTTAAGTCCTGAATTCGTCCGTATATAGCATATATAGTATATATATACATACTGTGGCGTTGTTTGTGAACCCAAATAAATAAAATAAAATAAAATAATAAAATAGCAGCCAGCGCTGCGGAAAATTGGCCAAATAAAAATCGGTAGTACTGAATTTTCGACTCTAAAATAAGGAGATTTAAATTCGTTTTACGCTGACGTAATATGTAAGTGAAATGTTCCGATACTCGAAGTGTATCAAAGTAGTTGAAATGTGCAGTCGTAGGCACCGTACAGAGCTTGGGTTACCGTTAAAATATTGATAACGTTACCTCAGATTGACGGTAATTATTACTCAGCAGTTATTAACGATACAAAATAACGATAGCCTCCTACTGTGCTCATCTAGAAAGTAAATTCACACACACAAACAATGAAGTAAATATACGCACTCGCATAAAAAATATGCTCAATCCTAGTTGATATGTTCGAACTTCGAAAAACATACACCCATAAAAGACAAACATCTTCATGGGTTTGAGATCGTACCACGTGCCTACTTTCAATCAAAGGGCTGTCCATTAATCACGTGAAAAAATCACGAAATATCACAAGGAGGGGGAGGGGGGGGGTATAGTAAGATATCACGTGTACTTATTTTTTCGTAGGGGGGGGGGTAGTCTCCACGTATCACCATGGGTTAAAATGTTAATAAAACATCACGTGATTAATGGACAGCTCCCAAGCAATAATGAATTTTCTCATATTATATTTAAAGAACAAATCAATTTGTTCGATCAGCAGCGACGGCGGTTTCCTCGAGCGCGCCCTCCGCGTCCCGTTCCCGTACGTGGACGAATCGGAATCGGAGTCCGCGCCGGAGCAGGCGGAGGACGAGGCGGAGGGGGTCGAGGGCGCGGTGCACGTGCACCTGTCCGCCGGCCCGGACGGCCGGTTCGGGTTCAACGTCCGGGGCGGCGGGACCGGCGCTCCGGTGCTCGTGTCCAGGGTCGCGCCGCGGACGAGGGTCCACTTGCAGGAGGGCGATCAGGTGAGTGTCTAGAGACACGTGGACGAATCGGAATCGGAGTCCGCGCCGGAGCCGGCGGAGGACGAGGCGGAGGGGGTCGAGGGCGCGGTGCACGTGCACCTGTCCGCCGGCCCGGACGGCCGGTTCGGGTTCAACGTCCGGGGCGGCGGGACCGGCGCTCCGGTGCTCGTGTCCAGGGTCGCGCCGCGGACGAGGGTCCACTTGCAGGAGGGCGATCAGGTGAGTGTCTAGAGACACGTGGACGAATCGGAATCGGAGTCCGCGCCGGAGCCGGCGGAGGACGAGGCGGAGGGGGTCGAGGGCGCGGTGCACGTGCACCTGTCCGCCGGCCCGGACGGCCGGTTCGGGTTCAACGTCCGGGGCGGCGGGACCGGCGCTCCGGTGCTCGTGTCCAGGGTCGCGCCGCGGACGAGGGTCCACTTGCAGGAGGGCGATCAGGTGAGTGTCTAGAGACACGTGGACGAATCGGAATCGGAGTCCGCGCCGGTGCCGGCGGAGGACGAGGCGGAGGGGGTCGAGGGCGCGGTGCACGTGCACCTGTCCGCCGGCCCGGACGGCCGGTTCGGGTTCAACGTCCGGGGCGGCGGGACCGGCGCTCCGGTGCTCGTGTGTCCGAATCCTCATGCACCCATGCATCAGGGGGCGGGTATCGCCGAAGCATTCGTCGCTACCCCCCGACGGGTATTGACCCGCCAGATGGTCAGGCGGGCCCCGTCACCCACTGCGGCCGTCACCCCGGCCGCAGGACTCCACTATGAGGCGCGCGCGGAACACGACGCCGCCGCCTCTAGGCCTGCTGCTGGTCGGACGACAAGACGCCCCGAGTCTGCCGTCCGCAGGCCGCGCCCTACGGTGGCCGGAAGTCAGCCACCCTACGACGCCCAGTGCGTCTGCTGCGGGAGGGGAGAGAGGAGGCAGCCTCTCTCTCCCTTTCCGCCGCCTCTAGGCCAGCTGCTGGTCGGACAAGACGCCCCGAGTCTGCCGTCCGCAGGCCGCGCCCTACGGTGGCCGGAAGTCAGCCACCCTACGACGCCCAGTGCGTCTGCTGCGGGAGGGGAGAGAGGAGGCAGCCTCTCTCTCCCTTTCCGCCGCCTCCTTTGCGAGCATCACAGACTCGCAAAAGTTGGCGACGGCGCTCCACCCTGACTCGCTCCCGACCATGGTAGATACAACAGCCGGAAGCGAGAGGTTTCCCGCAGCACCTACGGCCGCGACCAAGTCACGGCGCTGATCCTGTCCTGTCCTGTCCTGTCTACTTGCAGGAGGGCGATCAGGTGGACGTCCACTCATTTCGATTCATCGTGATTAATCAATTACCGGCCCACTACAGGGCATGGTTCTCCTCTCAGAATGACAAGGGTTCAGGCCATAGTCCACCACGCTAGCCGAGTGGTAGACGTCACACGCCTATGACAACAAACATTGTGCGATTGTGCCCAGTGGTAGAACGTTAAAGGGCTGAGTGGTGTATTATACACAAACAATCGCTGTATTTAAATTTATTAATCAGCACCTTTTCAATTTTCATACCCTCTAATAGAATCACTGTGAGCTTAGATAATAAGTAGTTGAAATTGAAAGTACATACCTTCGCAGTTGAAAATTATTTGTTTGTATGCACAGGTGATATCGATAAACGGCAAAGACGTAGACGAGATGACGCACGAACAAGTTGTTCAAATGATAAGGAACACGAAAGGAGTTCTCACTTTATTAGTCAAACCAAACGGTGAGTAATCTTTTTGATAAGCAATACAAAGTGTCGCAATCTAATATCAATTTAAATATTATAATACCTTCAAGGCCGTTATAAGAGTTAATTGACATGTTCTAAGCAAGTGCGGTAGAACGTAGACCATCTACTTATTCTATCTATCTATCTATTCTACCTATACGTCTACCTATTCTATCTATCATCATTGCTTTCCATCAGGCACGATTCTCGTCAAGCGTAAACCTACAACATACAAAAAAAAGGTGTGAGTACTTATGTACACGCATAAGGAGTTCTTTGCATGCAAATAATTAATTACAATCAGACACTAGATGGCGCGATAGACGGCCATGTTTGTTTGCGAAGCGTCTGACAGTCGAGACGTTGCCAACTTCAACATGTCGTTTTTCGTGTCACCCTGTGAAAAATTCATTTGTTTTCTTTTTTCGTAATGCGCCCAAAGAAGTATAACTTACTTAACCTTTTCCAGCTGTATACGAACCGGAGACGGGTCCAGAGGAACCAGCGGTCTGCTTCGTACCCTTGGAGCCCTTGGAGCAGCTGGAGGGCGATCCCTTGGAGCAGTCCATGCTGCTGCTGGGAGACGGCCTGGCCAGCGGCGCTGCCCTCCGCCAGTACGAGACTCTGCTGAGGAGATTGTCAGAAGAGAGCTCGTGCGTCGCCAAACTGCCGCAGAACATCAACAAGAACCGATACAGAGACATCGCCCCATGTAAGTGCTTCCTGCCCTTAGAGCCCTTGGAGCAGTCCATGCTGCTGCTGGGAGACGGCCTGGCCAGCGGCGCTGCCCTCCGCCAGTACGAGACTCTGCTGAAGAGATTGTCAGAAGAGAGCTCGTGCGTCGCCAAACTGCCGCAGAACATCAACAAGAACCGATACAGAGACATCGCCCCATGTAAGTGCTTCCTGCCCTTAGAGCCCTTGGAGCAGTCCATGCTGCTGCTGGGAGACGGCCTGGCCAGCGGCGCTGCCCTCCGCCAGTACGAGACTCTACTGAGGAGATTGTCAGAAGAGAGCTCGTGCGTCGCCAAACTGCCGCAGAACATCAACAAGAACCGATACAGAGACATCGCCCCATGTAAGTGCTTCCCGCCCTTAGAGCCCTTGGAGCAGTCCATGCTGCTGCTGGGAGACGGCCTGGCCAGCGGCGCTGCCCTCCGCCAGTACGAGACTGCTGAGGAGATTGTCAGAAGAGAGCTCGTGCGTCGCCAAACTGCCGCAGAACATCAACAAGAACCGATACAGAGACATCGCCCCATGTAAGTGCTTCCTGCCCTTAGAGCCCTTGGAGCAGTCCATGCTGCTGCTGGGAGACGGCCTGGCCAGCGGCGCTGCCCTCCGCCAGTACGAGACTCTGCTGAGGAGATTGTCAGAAGAGAGCTCGTGCGTCGCCAAACTGCCGCAGAACATCAACAAGAACCGATACAGGGACATCGCCCCATGTAAGCTTGAAAAAAATGCCAGGCAGTCTTTGGGGACTGCCGATAGAAGTGAAAACTGGATTAAAGTTTAAACAACATACATATAGCTTATGGGGAGAGTGAGAGAAGGTGACGATGACGCGAGTTTCACGCTTTTTGTTCACCCGAAAAGTACTTTCTTAATTTTTTCATAACGCTCCTATAGAAGTTTTTTTTTTTTTTTTCACTTATTGTTGAATAGAAGAAAGCGTTGAGCAATATAATAATTTTGCTATAATTCGCTAAAACAGACAAATTTGTATGATACAACATACTGGATGCTAAACATGCTAAATATGCAGGAAAAATAAGCAATGACCCACATTTTACTCCATAACCGGTGCATCCTTAGGAGATGTAGACTGTACAATGCATCATTCTAAAGGCTTGTAGACTCTACAATCGTGTGAGTGTTTACTGTTTACACTTTGTTTTTCATTGTATATATTTTTTCAAAATGTATTAATTATATTTTCAGATGATTCACGCATTTCGTTGATAGATAGATTCCCAGGATAAAAAGTGGTCTATGTCCATATTCGGAATGCAAGCTATTTCTTTGCCAAATGTCATCAAGATCGGTTCAAAAGTTAAGCCGAATTTTCCTCCAATTCGAACAGAAGTTTTTTTTATGCAGGTACCCTTTTATTAGTATAAATAATAATAACCTATTATTTATCATTCTACAGATGATTCCACTCGAGTAATATTGAAAAACTGTCCAACGGGTGACTACATCAACGCTTCGTATATCAACATGGACATACCCAATTCAGACTTGGTCCTCACTTATATTGCCACACAAGGTAGGCTTAATTCTAATTTATTTATTGTACGGGTGTAGACTTACATTTTTGTACAAACCCTAGGTTCTAAGTTGCCGGGAACACTTAGTTTTTTCCGAGCTAACACAGCCTTGCAAGGCCTGCGTAAGTTCCGTCAGAATCGGTTCAGCCCTTTTTAAATATTTACCCGAACAAATGGACAGTAAAAAAATTTGTTATTTGAGGTTATGGTGACCCATAAATAACCGCAATAAGCTTAATAAAACGCAATTTTATTTAGTCTCAAATCTCAGCATAGTTGTCAAGCTCAAAAAAAAAAATACATTATTAATAATTAATAATAATCATCGACTTCAATCATCTTCCACCCCCTTTTCAGGACCTTTGGCATCGACGGTTGGCGATTTCTGGCAAATGGTGTGGGAGAGTGAGAGCAGTCTAGTGGTGATGCTGACGGTGTTGGCCGAGCGGGGTCGGGCCAAGTGCCACCAATATTGGCCCAAGGTTGGCACCACGCCGCTCAAGGCGACCAGTACGCTCACCGTTCTCACGAACAGCGAACAGAACCTTGGACATTATATACGAAGAGAGATGAGTTTGAAGGTTCGTTTTTTAGTAGTTGTAGCCTTAGTACGTCTTTTATACTTTCCTGTCGGTGCAAATTCCGTTGTTCTGCCGCGTAAAATGAGGTAAAAGATTAGGCGATAGTACGAGAGGTGCTTTGTAGGTGAATATAAAGTTTAGCAACTATAACTTATGAATTCTCTTGTACTTATTAAAATAGCTGGCTGATGCCAGTGACTTCGTCCGCATGGATTCTGATAAATCCCATACAAACTTTCATGCCCTATTTAACCCACTTGGGAGTAGTTTTTCCGAAATTATTTAAACACGTATTTTTTTTAACTGACATAGTACAAATACCGATTTTCATGGATATAACTTGAAAAATGACGCACTTTCATACAAACTTTCATCCCCTGTAAACCCCTTTAGGGATGGAATTTGCTATAATCCTTTTTTAGTGTGCGCCTCACACAAAAGGAAACTACTGTGAAAATTTCAAGTTTCTAGCTTCAGTGGTTTAGACTGCGTTGATGATCAGTCAGTCAGACAAGCCTTTTTTACCCAACTACGGCAAAGTCAAAAGGAAGGGTTATGATTTTAACAGTGAACGGCAAAAGTTTATTACTATTTAGTTTCGGATAGACATAACAGATGGCGCTACTAGCTGCTTGCCCCGCGATTTCGGGTTTCGCTTGTGTAGTCGGGTTTTAGTTTACGAACTTTATACTTGTTATATTAGTATAGATTTTCTTTCCACCTGTTTACTGGCGTGAGGTCGCCATTTCAGCACCAAAAGGTGTTGAGAGTTGAGACCCCAAATATCAACTGCATTCTGTGTTTTAGTTTTTTTATCTCGCCCATTGCTATTTCCACCACCACCACCACCACACGGCCATAAACGTCCCACTGCTGGGCACTCACAGGCTTCCTCTCTCATAGAAGAGAGGGATTTAGATCTTAGACCCGGGCTTTAATGACTATTTTCCCATGATAGTTATAATAACCGGGACCGATTGCTTAACGTGCTCTCCGAGACACGCGGGTGAAACACCGCCAGCTTCCAACTCCGGGTTGGCACTGAGAATTTCTTGACAGATAACCCCAATACCTAACAATTATTTGCCCGACCCGGGAATCTGACCCGGGGCCTCGTGATCTGCGGTCGAATATGCTAACCACTAGACCAACGAGGCATTGCTATTTCAGCTTCTATCTATCTATCTGTTTGCACAGGACAGCAGCAGTGGGGCTACCCGCAGTAGTTCTTCTATCTCGCCCATTGCTATTTCAGCTTTTACTATCTATCTATCTGTTTGCACAGGACAGCAGCAGTGGGGCTACCCGCAGTAGTTCTTCTATCTCGCCCATTGCTATTTCAGCTCTTACTATCTATCTATCTGTTTGCACAGGACAGCAGCAGTGGGGCGGCCCGCAGTAGTTCTTCTATCTCGCCCATTGCTATTTCAGCTTTTACTATCTATCTATCTGTTTGCACAGGACAGCAGCAGTGGGGCTACCCGCAGTAGTTCTTCTATCTCGCCCATTGCTATTTCAGCTCTTACTATCTATCTATCTGTTTGCACAGGACAGCAGCAGTGGGGCTACCCGCAGTAGTTCTTCTATCTCGCCCATTGCTATTTCAGCTCTTACTATCTATCTATCTGTTTGCACAGGACAGCAGCAGTGGGGCTACCCACAGTAGTTCTTCTATCTCGCCCATTGCTATTTCAGCTCTTACTATCTATCTATCTGTTTGCACAGGACAGCAGCAGTGGGGCTACCCGCAGTAGTTCTTCTATCTCGCCCATTGCTATTTCAGCTCTTACTATCTATCTATCTGTTTGCACAGGACAGCAGCAGTGGGGCTACCCGCAGTAGTTCTTCTATCTCGCCCATTGCTATTTCAGCTCTTACTATCTATCTATCTGTTTGCACAGGACAGCAGCAGTGGGGCTACCCGCAGTAGTTCTTCTATCTCGCCCATTGCTATTTCAGCTCTTACTATCTATCTATCTGTTTGCACAGGACAGCAGCAGTGGGGCTACCCGCAGTAGTTCTTCTATCTCGCCCATTGCTATTTCAGCTCTTACTATCTATCTATCTGTTTGCACAGGACAGCAGCAGTGGGGCTACCCGCAGTAGTTCTTCTATCTCGCCCATTGCTATTTCAGCTCTTACTATCTATCTATCTGTTTGCACAGGACAGCAGCAGTGGGGCTACCCGCAGTAGTTCTTCTATCTCGCCCATTGCTATTTCAGCTCTTACTATCTATCTATCTGTTTGCACAGGACAGCAGCAGTGGGGCTACCCGCAGTAGTTCTTCTATCTCGCCCATTGCTATTTCAGCTTTTACTATCTATCTATCTGTTTGCACAGGACAGCAGCAGTGGGGCTACCCGCAGTAGTTCTTCTATCTCGCCCATTGCTATTTCAGCTTTTACTATCTATCTATCTGTTTGCACAGGACAGCAGCAGTGGGGCTACCCGCAGTAGTTCTTCTATCTCGCCCATTGCTATTTCAGCTTTTACTATCTATCTATCTGTTTGCACAGGACAGCAGCAGTGGGGCTACCCGCAGTAGTTCTTCTATCTCGCCCATTGCTATTTCAGCTTTTACTATCTATCTATCTGTTTGCACAGGACAGCAGCAGTGGGGCTACCCGCAGTAGTTCTTCTATCTCGCCCATTGCTATTTCAGCTTTTACTATCTATCTATCTGTTTGCACAGGACAGCAGCAGTGGGGCTACCCGCAGTAGTTCTTCTATCTCGCCCATTGCTATTTCAGCTCTTACTATCTATCTATCTGTTTGCACAGGACAGCAGCAGTGGGGCTACCCGCAGTAGTTCTTCTATCTCGCCCATTGCTATTTCAGCTTTTACTATCTATCTATCTGTTTGCACAGGACAGCAGCAGTGGGGCTACCCGCAGTAGTTCTTCTATCTCGCCCATTGCTATTTCAGCTTTTACTATCTATCTATCTGTTTGCACAGGACAGCAGCAGTGGGGCTACCCGCAGTAGTTCTTCTATCTCGCCCATTGCTATTTCAGCTTTTACTATCTATCTATCTGTTTGCACAGGACAGCAGCAGTGGGGCTACCCGCAATGTGACCCAGTTGCAGTACACGGCGTGGCCGGACCACGGCGTTCCGGAGGACTCCACCGCCTTCATCAACTTCACCAGACTCTGCTCGCAGCTCAGAAACCACCGAGCAGGTAAATTCACAACCCTGCAACCCTGTTAGCCCTCATACGCATTAGCGGTTGCGGTAGCGGTGCGGCTAGCCGCTTTTTATATTTTTATATGCAACCGCTCATTTTGTACGCACTAAGCGCTCGTACGCATTAGCGGTTGCGGTAGCGGTTGCATATAAAAATATAACCGCACCGCTACCGCAACCGCTAATGCGTATGAGGGCTTACAAATTCGTATGTCGTTACATCTTGTCGATACGAAAGATCCTACAAAATAGAGGACTTTCAATATGAATCCTCAAAATAAAAGTCGTGTCGAAACACAGACATGTATATATAGAGTAGATATCGGCGATCGTTCACTGTTTACTTCACGCATATCAAAATACTTAGGTGTGATACAAATACCTCCTTTTTAACCCCCGACGCAAAAACGCCGGGGTGTTATAAGTTTGACGTGTGTGTGTGTGTGTGTGTGTGTCTGTCTGTTCCCCTGTAGCGCTCAAACGGATGGACCGATTTGAATGCGGTTTTTTTTTTTGTTTGAAAGGTGAATTAGTCGAGAGTGTTGTTAGCTATGTTTGATGAAAATCGATCCAAGATGGCCGCCACTACAAAATGACAGATAATATTCTTTTTCACAACTGCCTTAATATGGGTATCAAATGAAAGGGCTTGACTAGTAGAATAGCACTATGCAAATCCAAGATGGCCGCGACAGCAAAATGGCGAATGTCGGGGGTTTTTTAAAATTTCAATTTATACTTGTTTGCGATTTATTTCTGAACTTCTGTGTTTTCAGTTTGAAATAGCGAAAAATGGCACTTTCACGACAGATAAATTACGTCGAAATCTCAATACGTACTGAGTGTTATTTTTTAATTTTGTCCACAATTTGGCACGCGTTTTCCTGCCACTAGGCCGTTCTATGCTTGATAATATATTTCTATGAATTTTATACTCCAGTACATTTTGAACATAAAATCAAGGCGCAAATTGTAAGACCCGAGCCGCAGGCGAGGGAATAGCGCCAAGAGTGCCCTACTTAACGCATTTGCACCACAAACAACTATTATCACTCTGATTCACACTCAAAATCTCTTCCAGCGATACCCACAGTAGTCGAAGAGCTGACCGGCGAGGAGGAGCGAGTGCTTGAGCCGCCGATGATAGTGCACTGTTCGGCGGGCGTGGGCCGCACGGGGGCTCTCATACTAGCGGAGACGGCGTTGGAACTAATCGCCAGGAGACAGCCCCTGTACCCCCTGGATTTAGTTCGCACCATGAGGACTCAGAGACCCATGTGTATACAGAATGCTGTGAGTGTTTCAATCTGATTTTAATATCAGTTTTAAGAGTATGCGAAAGGTTTATAGACGTGTTTGATATCAGTTAAAACAATTTAATTAATATTTTTTATTTATTTATTTATTGAATAGAAGCAAGCGTTACTTTGCGGAATTCCATGATTCCTACTAATATTATAAATGTGAAAGTGTGGATGTTTGGATGTTTGTTACTCAATCACGCCGCAACTACTGAACCGATTTGGCTGAAATTTTGAATGGAGATAGATTATGCCCTGACTTAAAACATAGGCTTTTATCCTGGAAAAATGCACAGTTCCCACGGGATTTTAAAATCGACCGAAATCTATAGCTATAGGTAGATTACTATAGCGAACTTCCTTGATAGTAGGTATAAAGGTTGGAAAAGGGAGCGGGAACGGGAACCGAAATCCACGATTTCTTCGGGATTTGTTTACAACTGAAATTCACGCGGGCGAAACCGCGAGCATTCTCTAGTGTACAATAAAAAACAAAATTATTTTGCTATAAGAGGCCATCAATAAATTACGTCACACGTAAATGAAACTTAACAGAGAGTAAGAAAGTGACAAAACTTATGTTTAGGCTATCCGACACTTATCAGAAGGTGGTGAAACAGGCCGTAAATGTAATATATTAAGGTAATGTTTTGCTGTCATAGGTAATACGTTCGTACACCCTATACATACGAGTGAACTTGTATGTTTGTATGTATGCATGTATGTATGAACTATGAATGTATGTATGTATGTATGTATGTGTAATGATTTGTTTTTGTCCACAGAGTCAATACAAGTTTGTGTGCGAGAGCATCCAGGCGGCTTACTCCCAAGGCATAGGACTATCAGAAAAAACAACCAACTGATGACCGACCTCCCCCTTTGGGGAAGTTTATGCGAAATTGAACCATATTTGTAGCAGGGTAACGCTGTGGTTCCTCTGCCAACCCGTTGGACATAGCCTTATTTACTAAACTTTAATATTTTACATGAGAAAATAGCTCTTATTTGTACCGGAGTAAGGTGTGAACTCTTTTCTATGAGATAATAGCTCTTATATGTATGCAGTAAAGCTGTGGTTCCTTTGACAGTCGAATAAAGACAATAACTCGAAAAAAAAAACAACTAACGACCGAGGTTTTCCTTAGGAAAATTTTATACGAAATTAACTCATATTTGTAGCGGGGTAATACTCTGATTCCTTTGCCAACCCGTTGGACATGGCCTTATTTACTAAACTATCTTTTTCTACTAGAAAATATAGCTCTTATTTGCACCGTAGCAAAGTTGTGGTTCCGTTGACAGCCGAATAAAGACAATAACTCGAAAAAACGACCAACTGATGACCGATTCTTTTCTTCAAGGAAGTTTATACGAAACTAACTCATATTTCTAGCGTGGTAACGCTCTGGTTCCTTTGCCAACCATTAGGATGTAGCGTTATTTACTAAATTAACTCTGCTATGAGAAAATAGCACCTATTTGTTTGTTGTTAAATTTGTGGTACCAAGGTCCAAGATGAATGTAAGATCCCCTATATGCATTTTGCAAACTTAAATCTCTTTGTATTTTACATTGCCTTGAAATTGGTGTATTTGCACCAATATTTGTACCAAACACTTTAACATGAGACAATATGAAAAATATATTCTTAAGAGTTTTGTTAAGAAAAATCTTCAACTGTTTTCTAGTTGGGAATGTAAAAATTGACCCATTTTTTATCTTCGTACCAACACTTTCAAATCTTCGCTACATACAACTCGAATAATAAATAAACGAAAGACCACATATCAAGAATAACTAGTTTTTAAGCCTATTTATTTTCGATTAATTTATTGTTAGTCTCTATGAAAATCATTACTTAAAAACATAAAACAGGCGTCCACACTTTACGGTTTACCGCAACGTTTTCATAACAATGAAAGGTGTGAAAAAATCGTAAAGTGTAAACGCGATTTAAAACTTAAAACTAGTGTACATAGAATCCTTTTCCTAGATGACGAGGTGCTAATTTTGTTGTGCACAATCTCTGAACTAAATTGACATAAGAAGCGAAAAAGGATATATATACCCTGATTTTTCATTCCGTGGAATTCTGACGTTTCGTAATGTTACCAGAGATAAAACAATTCCCACAAAAAAGATAAAAAAATTTAAAACGAATGTACATAAAAATCAACTTCCGCAAGTACATATGACAAATGCTTGACAGACACTTCGTGGTGATAATTTCATTCGACTTACATTTTTGAATAAATTTTTTCAATGTGCTTTTTTTGTTTTCTATTGCTGTTAGTGTGCACTTTCCAGTTTCCACTCTTAGCGATTTCTATTTTAGGGCGAAACGACAAATATTATTACGCGGCTTAGGCCTTTTTATGTTGACAGGGAATTAAAGTAGTTTGGGGTAAAATCGTACTTCGTAGATGTTAACCCTGTTTTCCATACAAATAACTCATCTGTAAATAACAATGACACTGTCAGAATTCCACCGAATTAAAAATCAGCATTACATAAGGATCTCTCAATTTAGCTTAAATATTGTGTCAACCGGATTAGAACCAATGTGTGCTAGAATTAAGGGTGGTTTTGCGCTGGTCAAAAATTGTACTGAATTTGGACGCCATTAGTGACAGCGTCTGATCGGAATCCGAAAAAATGCGGTTGTTTAGATTTGTGGTTATTTTGGATTTGGATTTTATAGGATTCTGATAGCATCAGTGTAAAATACCCCTAATAGGTTATAACTAGGTTTCCTACCCTCATCGCAACGAATTTATATTCTAAGTATTTTCTTATCTGTATCATACTATATTTTGATGTAAAATTTTACTTCATTTATCCATTGTGCCATTTTATTTTAATACATTTTGTAAATACTTCATTTTTTCCTTCACACCTTCCTAACAATTTAACTTTAAACAAACCCGTATTGAACAATCAAGACATGTTTGTTGCTTGTCAATCTTTTTGTTACGTGTTTATTCAACTTCACTCTAAAGTCTAAACTATTGTAGAGTTTGAGGTTCACAACCACGGTACATTAAACATAAGTTTGACTTTGAAATGCCGCGCACTTTCCAAGTCTACCTTTAAATTGGTTTAGCCCTACAAAAAAAAAACCGCATTCAAATCGGTTCACTCGTTTGAGCACTGCAGTGGAACAGACAGACACACACACAGACTTATAACACCCTGTCGTTTTTGCGTCGGGGGTTAATAAAACAGTTCACACAATAAAGATATAGAGCTTATATCTCGAAAACGTGACTTTGGAAGATTATGTCTCATAACAATAGTTGTTTGTATTCATGCCAGCTATTGTTTTATGTGCGGCCGTTAATTTGAAAAAGAGAACAAAAATGGCTGACTGGTAGGTAGGACAAAATATTCAAAGCCCTTTAAAATATTTTGCGAACTATGCAACAGTAAATATCTGTGCTATGCATATTTTTTTATGATCTCGTTGACACTCGCGCTGGTATGGCCAATCTAACGACGTGCCACTTATCAAAATCGGTCCACGCGTTTGGTCTGTATAGTGCCACAAAGGAACAAACATACATACACACATAGACTGATGAACACATTACCAATCCTTTTCGTCGCGCAGTCGGGTGAAAAGAGATGTGTCTAGTGAAATTCTACTCTAAAAATCTAGACTGACTAATGACGTATAATGACTACGTATATTTTCAGACTGCGTTGTATTATGGTTAACAATTATATTATGTAACGTATAGACCGGTGTGCGTACGGGCAACATATCCCTCCCGTTATGAAAAAGCATCCATCCATATTGAAAATGATGAAAACAATATGTTAAAATATCACTACATAATTATTACAATTCAATTTTTTGTGAACATATTTTATTATTTTTGTAAATTTTAATGAACACTTACTACTCACTAAGAGATATTTATTTTATTAATCTTCGTCTACTTTATTAGTGTAGCATAATTAGTATTATAGACGTTAAGTAGTTGAATTTAGACATATCGTGGTTTGCAATTTAGGCCCGGATTAGTACTGCCAGCGCCATTTTGTAGTATTTTATACATTTTTCAAAGTTTTATCTTTATACATAAATGTACAAGTATAATAAAGCATCTTAGTACGACTTTTCACATCTTGCCAATGATATATCTCGACAAGACGTTAATACATTTCGAGTATCGAAATACTAAAGTAAAATGGACCTTTAGTTCAATTGTCTATAAAGTCGTTTATCGAGTACCACCGGTGGATTTATGTCTTATTCTCTGTGATGTTTTATTGTTTCCATACTCGAAATCTAGCAATGCGCTTACCATACAAAGCCTACAGAACAATTTTGACACATCATCGTCATCATCGTCGTCATCATCATCATCATCATCAATCATCATCATCACCGTCATCAATAATCATCATCATCACCGTCATCATCATCATGGTATTTTATATGAACAGAAAAAGAAAAACACACCCGAAACTTGCTGAAATATTAATAGAGCAGCAATATCCCATTAAATATTAAAGATGAAATCACACCTGTCTGCATCGATTCGCACTGCATCTATTGAAAATGGTTAGAGTCTGTTCAAAAAGAGAATCGGCGTGGGATTTGGGGGCGCTGCTGTGCTTTTACTTATCGGGCAAAAAACAATACTATAGTGCGTTAGTTCCCTGTTTGGCCACGCCGATTTGAACTGACTAGTACGTAATATGTATTATGTACATATACATAATACGTAGTATATATGTGTATATGCACAAAATATCCATTTCCAATAGATAAAACGTGAATCAACGCTGGCAGGTGTGATTTCACGCTAAGACGACCTGCAAAATGTGTGTCTGCAATAAAGTGTAATTATTTTATATTTTCTGTAATATTTCATACATTGAACTTTTACTAACAAAAGTATAATAAAATTTTTAAATACTCAACCGAACGTAAAATAGTTAGGTACATATACAGATTTTTTTCTAATATTAATACATAATTATTATTATTAAGGCTCTAGGGAAGTTAAATTACATAGTTATTTTTTTATTAAAGTGCACTTGAATGATTAATTACATTTAATACCGATAAGTATTTTCGCTTCGTTAAATACTTTTGGCCCGTTAAGTACTTCAGAGGTTTTAATTTACTGTATTTTTTTTCTAGCACCTGATACTTAGTTAATAGTACTTTATAATAATATCTCAGTTAAATTATTTAAATGTATATTTTTGTTATTAATTTATTTTTTCCTTTCCCATAAACTTTTATTAATAGTATGCACTATGCACGTTACATAGTATTTTTATAATATTTTGTAAAATTAACAAAGTGTATAATTTATGTAATTTTTAACTTTAGAAATTATTAATTTTGATGATAAGTTAATTTATTAAGTTGCAATGGATGTCATTAACGCATAAATGAATTAGTTTATTTTTAATATCGATAATTTTTACTGTCTGTATAATATTATGTAAAAGTGAATATTAGTATAGTTTTAATGAGAAATTGTGGCTAATTCTGTTGTACACAATCTCTAAACCTAAACTAAATTGGCAGGTTTAAAAATAGTGCTATCCGGCCTTCAACAGGGAGGATTGTGAAAGAGACAGGAATATATTTAGACCTGTCATTTTAGTTTAGATTTAGAGATTGTGTACAACAGAATCGGCCACAATATTATTATAATTTAATTAATCGAACGAGAGTATAAGTATATCGAAAACTAACTCCGAAACTTAAAAAATCAGTGTATATTTTAATTTTTTTTTATTATTTAAGGTCTACTTGTACTGACATGTTAAAAGTGTTTGAGATCAAATTTTCTAATTTTGTCTTTCACTTGTCAATCCTACAGCAAAGCTATCAGAAAGTGACAGCATTACAAAATGTAACCGCACTAAGCAGTTTGACGCAAGTGGCCCAAAGATTATATTTAATCATTTTCATTTTTATCATTCTCAGTACAGCTTATTTGCCTATTTTTCTTGCCAAGGTCAGAAAATAGAAGATCATTGTAATTCATGAACAAATTGTTGCAAAACATTAATTAAATCTTGCCAAAAGTATTATTATTCATACGTAATTAATTGAAAGGACTTTCGTATTATAAAATGAAACATGATGTGCAAATTGTGAAGCTGTATCCCCGATTCCTCACGCAGATATCGATACGATACTCGAAATCTATGGGCGTTATCGAGTTGCGTAAACTCGTAATAGCGGCACGGATTTAAGGCTCAATTTACATTGCCGCGGAATGGAATGGAAGCGAATTTTTTTGTACAAAGCATAGTGAACTTTATGACAGTTGCATATCATACAAACTACTACGTGCTAGGGGAATTTTCGAGAATGCGCGAGGATTCCTCGTAAGACCTCTTTTTTGGCTCGTATTACTTTATACAATTGTCATAAAGTTCACTATGCTTTGTACCAAAAAATTCGCTTCCATTCCTTCCCGCAATGTAAATCGAATCTAAAGGCATAATCTTGAATGCGCAGAAGTCATTTAGCGGGGCGTGACGGGCGCAGCGTCCATGATTGGTTCGCTGTCATATCACGTCATAATCTGCCTCCCGCATTGGTTACCGCCGTCTTCGCACACACAAACGGATCCTTTAGGCCTCTTGTTCACAGCACTTAACACAACTATTAATTCTTTGCTTCCATTGTGCTCCATACAACACTGACGACCGTGTCTACTTTACGCCGAATAAACCGTAATTTTTCACGGCAAAAAAAAAAACGTGTGTAAACAAGAGGCCTTAAGGGCAAGTGGGTGAGTATACGCGTGCGCAACTATCCCCACTACTTTTGCTCATGCCTCGAGGTCAGTGGAGCATTAACACATGAGATGTAGCATTACAATATGACACTGGACATATTGTATTTCATCGAAGCATGCGTTGTACATTTTGAAAAATTGATTATTTTTAAACATTTTCATATTTCATAGCCCGATTTGTCTATTCTATAGAATCGACTTGTTTCGTTTGCATAACGGGCCTAACACGTGAAGTATCTCTTTTTAGTGAGGCATAAAGTGTAACGAGCGGATGAGACGCGCTTTTAAAACGCTGCGCTGAAACGGAAAACGGACGCTGAAAAAGGTGGTTGTACAATTTTTTTACAAAAACTTGACTGAAAATATTTAAAACTGCCCTGTTTCAATTTCAATTTTTAGGGCAAAAATTGTACCGATCGCTCTTGCCGTAGCAAAGGAACAATAGAGATAGATGCATAGTCAAATTTCTACGTTAGGGCGGCGGTAATCACTTAACATCAGGTGACCCGCTTGCTCGTTTGCCCGCAGTTAAGCAAATAAAAAAAGTAGTTCCGCTTTTGTTACGCATGTCAAACGGAAGCGAAACCATAGCGAAACTTGCCTTTAGTAGACATGTGACTTTTGCATCTATCTCTTTCCCACGTAAAAGTGCTGCCACCCTAATTAGTGATTAATTATATACACTCTCGGAACGCGGCGTTCTGAACGCGCGTCTTGAACGCTCGATGTGAATGCCTCATAATAATTATACTTACCCATTATAATTAACTAGCTGTTGCCCGCGACTTCGTCCGCGTTAAACAATTTTAAACGGGAACCCTTTGTTTCCCCGGGATAAAATAGTAGTCTGTCACTTTCCAGGTCCTCAACTAAAAAAATGCGACTGCAAAAAATCACGTCAATCTGTAGTTAAATGTCCGATGATAATAATATGTTGAAAGGAAACCCCCCTTGAGGTGGATTTTCGTCAAATTTTTCTTAGCTTATGCCTACCTACCCCCTAGAAAGAACCTAACTTCCAAATTTCAAGTTAATAATAACAATAACTTAAATTTCACGTAAAAAGTTTCATCCCCTTTTTTACCACCCTTAAGGGGAGATTTTCCTGAACAACTTACACAGGTTTTTATTATTTAAAATTTATAATCTAAATGCCTATTTTCATATCTGTAACTTCAAAAACATAGAACTTTCATATAACCTTCCTACCCCCATTTTACCCCCTTAGGGGAGGATTTTCGTGAAATCTTTTCTAGGCTGATATCTAAGCCCTAGAATGAACCTATCTTCTAAATTTCAAGTTGATAATAACAATAATTAAAACTTAACATAAAAACTTTCAACCCCTATTTTACCACCCTTAAGTGAAGATTTTTCAGAATAAAATACACAGGTTTATATTATTTAAAACCAATAATCTAAATGCCGATTTTCAGGTCTGTAACTTTAAAAACATAGGACTTTCATACAAACTTTCTACCCCCATTTTACCCCCTTAGGGGAGGATTTTAGGGATACTAAATAGCCTATAACCTTCCCAGAAAATTGTACTACCAAATGCAAAAAGAATTTTTCAAATCCGACTGGTACTTCCAGAGATTAGCGCGTTCAAACAAACAAACTCTTCCGCTTTATTATATTAGTATAGATACATGCGATTGACTGACGTAGCACGTAAGCGTTTTGATGTTTGGAAATGTTAGTTTGTTTTGTAGTGGTAAACGTTTTTTGATATTTACGCCAAAACATTTCATATTTTTTTTATTATTAAAATCAAAGATGCTAAATGTTACGTATAATATATTGTGGCCTGCCTACCATTTGAATTGCTAGGGACTGGGCGATCTAAATAAAATTAATCTTAGGACTCAGTAAGGGCCTGTTTCACCACCTGATAAGTGTCTGATAGCCTAAACGTAGGTAAGTTTTGTCACTTTCTTACTTTATGTCAAGACACAAAGACAAAAGTTGTTGGTCTGTTATTTATCGGTGGTGTAACAGGCCCTTAAACTTTTTTACACTAACAATTTAAATAAATTATGAATTGTTTTGGCGTGAATTCTTAAAGTGAGGTGTTGAATTTTCTACCTAGTGATGTCTACACAAGTGCTGTGCATATTTTTCTGTGACGAAATAAAATTTTAACAAAAATATTTTAGTTTCATTTTTAACCCCCGACGCAAAAACGACGGGGTGTTATAAGTTTGACGTGTCTCTGTGTGTGTCTCTGTCTGTGTGTGTGTGTGTGTGTGTGTGTGTGTGTGTGTGTGTGTGTGTGTGTGTGTGTGTGTGTGTGTGTGTGTGTGTGTGTGTGTGTGTGTGTGTGTGTGTGTGTGTGTGTGTGTGTGTGTATGCGTGCGTGCGTGCGTGCGTGCGCGCGCGTGTGCGCGTCCGTGTCTGTGCGTGTGTGTGCGTCTGTGTCTGTTCCCTTGTAGCGCTCAAACGGGTGAACCGATTTGAATACGGTTTTTTTGTTTGAATAGTGAATTAGTCGAGAGTGTTGTTACCTATGTTTGATGAAAATCGATCCAAGATGGCCGCCGCTACAAGATGACGGATTACTTATTTTTTCACAACTCCCTTAATATGGGTATCAAATGAAAGGGCTTGACTAGTAGAATAGCATTATGCAAATCCAAGATGGCTGCCGCCACAAAATGACGAATGTCGGGGGGTTTTTTAAATTTTTAATTTATACTTGTTCTCTTCTCTATGCATTTTTAAGACCTTCACAGAGTAGTTGCTTGTCTTGTCAGTCAATGACTGATAAAACAGAGACGTACTTTTTGGACTTCAAAATAGATTTCTTATAGCTTAAGTAAATTATCGACCCGCACGATTTTATCGCATCGCTGGCGAGGACGCGTTTCGCCCTTTGGGCACGGGACCTTAGGAAAGGGAAAATAAGCGTTTGCTTAAAATGAATAAATAGTACCTACAGGAGACAAATTACCTACCCAAGATTAACAAGCTATGTATTGAAAAACCCTGCCAGGCTTTATTTGAGCGAAATTAAATTCAGCGACCTGCTCCTGAAATTCCTGAAAGAAAACAATCTCTAAAATTTTTTTCAGCCCGCACATTAAAGTGCATAAAAACCGCCATTTTGATTTTTTATGATTTTTATGTACCTAGTAACATTTGCGCCATCAAGACAAATCTAATGATGTATAATTTATCTAAATTGGTTGAGCCGTTAAGTAGTTACGAACTGACATAGGAAACGGTCGTTTTATACGATTTATCTCTCCAAATTGTTTCCAAATATGTAAATTGTATACATTTTCGTATTCGCCTTTTGAATACCTTTATTTTGATACCCCACTCGAGGGTCTTGAAGAAAAAAATTTTTTTCAGCTCGCACTATAAAGCGTATAAAGTCCGCCATTTTGATTTTTTTTTAATTTAGGTACCCTGACACTCGCGTCATCGAGACAAATCTAATGACGTATCATTTATCAAAATCCGTTGAGCCGTTGATTAGTTACAAACGGACATAGGAATGGACATACATACACACAGGTGAAACACATATACCCAGTCGGGTAAAAAAAGACGGCTCTACTACATTAACTCGAATATAATTCGACGAGAATCACGCCATAACAGTTACGAATCGACGTGATCCTGGATAATGATCTCTTTATATCGGGAAAATACAGTTCCCGCGGGATTCTTAAAAAACTAACATCACATGGGCGAAGTCGTAGGCCAAAGCTATAGGTTACTTTTCATCCCGGAAAATTAAAGAGTTCCCAAGGGATTTTTAAAAAATATTTTCCCATACAAAATGTTCATGGGTTTCGTAACTGTCGAATATTTATTGTTCATCCCGTCGATACGGCAAACTCTCTCGCCTGTACCTATACTTATAATTCTTCCGTAGGTACGTGTGTATGTATGTATGTATGTATGTATATACTTTATTGCACACCACATAAGTGAAGAATACAAAGGACATGTTATATAAAGAAAACTTAAGACGTAGGTACAACAAGGCGGTCTTATCGCTAAATAGCGATCTCTTCCAGACAACCTTAACGCTAGGGAGAAAATGAACAAATGGACAGTGGGAGGTGGTGTATATGATAAACTTAAATACTAATAACTAAATATACTAAACCATATGTTATACCATATGTTATGTGTGTTTGTCATGTAACTCCGAAACGGCTGGACCGATTTGGATGAAATTTTGTTTGTATTATTTAAATGGGTTCCTGGATGATTTGAAAACAATTACGGGGTAAGTACCTATAGGTAACCTACCGGGTCTCGGTAGGTGATGCTGATGTCGGTATGTCACCACCGGGCAGGACGAAGTCTGCGGGATCCACTAGTTTTATATATCGAGTATACTTAGTAATTTTAATTTTTATGTAAGGTTACATACAAATTATCAGTATTCATTATTTCATTTTATATAAAAAGTATAAATAGTAATACCCCAGGATTGTTTAGCAACAAGGGTTCGGCCCAGGCCTCAGTGCCCGCGTAGCCGCCCGCCCAACACGCCGCCTTAACGCTAACGGCGCGCGTAACGGATCGCGGAAAAATGAGTCGCACACTTTCCTATACTCGTACTTCCGCAAATAAATAAATCAAATCAAGTGTTATGTGTATATAACTGTGTTTTTTCTTACTTGTGTTGGCGTGTCATTTATATTGTAACCTTAAGACTCAATCAATATGATAATAATAGTTTTTGATTTACTTACGAACTCCTAAGTAAATAAGTTCATTAGGTACTTTTGGGTAGTATTAATTTGCGAGCCCCGCTTTAAAATATGACGACAATATTTAGGGATTTTTTGTAATTTTTGTAAACTTTTTTTTAAAGAGGAACATACTTATTATTATCAAAATTAAAATTACTCGCCTTTGGAGTAGGCAACTTAAAAAATGTCAACTAAAGAAAATATGTCTAGAAAATAAATAAATGCCTAATGTACCAAAAATCAACACTTTTTCAGTTTATATCACATTCATACTGCTCTACCAAGTTTTACCTAGGGTTTAACCAAGTCTAAATTTTAGAATTTCAACCTTTGATTTGTTACCTATATGTATCTACTTTATTTACAAGACAAGAAAAAAGGCATAGGTATATCGACATAAAAAAACTTTTTGTATGATAAGCGTTAATTTTACGTATACCTATTTTTAATCAAATATCAAGAGCTCGCTCACTTTGTTACGAAATTAATTTGTAAAGTAGGTACCTAGGCATTATATTCTCAGGAAAATATTTAATTAAGCCCTGATTATTACATAGTCTGACCTATGTACCTAGTTATCTAACTACCTACTTACCTATGCTGTTTTTAAACAATTAATTTTTTCAGAGTAACCTAATAATAGGTTAATAGAAAATTGTACTCGTGAATAGAAAATCACTTGCGTACGTACCTACCTAGGTACATGCTTTACCACAAAAAAGTAACTTTACCGGCTACCGCAGTCCGCACAGCTTTTGTATGTAGCCAACAGCTGTGTGGTAATATTTTAATTGCATTTGCGTGGTAAAAGTCTACTATTTTGACAGCAATATAGTAAGAATCTAAGACAATGTAAATATTATATAGTAAGAACCAATTTACGGGCTAATGTATTGAATAAAATTCCATTTAAGTACGTAAAGTACCTATCTACCTAACTCGATAAGAATTATTAAACGCTCGGGCACGAAAACCATCCTTTTGAGAGACTGTAGTCAAAGATAGATCAAGTTATAAACGTTATATTAATATATATATCTATGCATATAATAAAATCGTAGACTTGCCGTATCTGTACAATTGTACATTGAAGATTTTTGCAAAATAATAACTGGGGGATGTTAGGGATAAGTGATAGAACGTAAAAAAGCTATTTTTGAAATTTTTGTCTGTTTGTCTGTTTATCTGTTTGTCTGTATGTTTGTGCGCGCATCACGCAAAAACTACTGAATGGATTGAAACGAAACTTGGTACGATTGAAGTTCATACTACGGAGTAACATATAGGATACTTTTTATGCCGAAATTCAGCACGGTTCCCTAGGGAGAGGGGATGAAAGTCAAAACGTGTATTTAGCTGTAATTCAATAACGCGTGGTCCGATTTCATTCATTCTTTTTTTGTTAGAAAGTAAATACTTTAAAGATTACCGACTAATCTCTAAAAGGCTGGATCGATTTTGATGGGACTTTCACTGGCGGATGTTTACATTTTGATCTACCTAAACATCCGCCAGTGAACTTTTAACAGTTTTTAGCATGATATGAGCTCAAAGGAGCTTAGAAAAAACAAAATGATTCCTACGGGATTTTTAAAAATCAATATATAACCACGCGAACGAAGTCGCGCGTGTCCGCTTGTATATTAATATAATATCTAACTATACTGTAGCTTCGCCCGTCTCAGTATTATTTATGTATTATTAGATATTATGTAGGTAGATACGCATATCTACCTAGACCTCAAAAGTCAAAATCTTCCTTTCAAAGTCACGATATACGGTGTGTGACTAACAGATTAATAACAATAGTAATTGAATTTGTTCGCGCTGAAACAAGATTACGTCTAGATATTAAATTGTAAACTTGCTTTTGAAACGGGATCGTGTCAATTTGATAAAAGACAATTTAATTTTATCGTTTGATATTGTGAAGCTCGAATTTATAGCATAGCTGTACCTACCTAATAGAACTCTCGAAGGAAGTGCTAGAAACATGCTTGCGTAAAGCAGTAGACCTAAGAGTCTACACCTAGCAGTACCTAAGTCGTGCGCGACGCACATTTTTACCCGACTACGGCAAAGCCAAAAGGAAGGGCTATGATTTTAGCAGTCTATGTATGTATTTATGTATGTATGTATGTATGTATGTATGTATGTAGGTATGTACTTGTATATTTGTATTCAATTTTTGTATGAGATTCTGTGTGTACCACCGTAGCGCCTAAATTACTGGACTGATTTTGATGAATGAGGTGTCTATTGATTCGTTGTTATGGTTCAGGTGGCATAGGCTACGTTTTATTTACGAAAAAAATCGAGACCTTATCGAGTGACCTTAGCGCGGGTTTCTAGATTATTTAATTAGTTTTGGATAGACATAACAGATGGCGCCACTAGCTACTTGCCCCGCGCTTTCTGCATACTAAATTATTATTAAATTATTAAGCGTACTCGGGTTCTAGTTTACGAATTTTATTACTTGTATTTTTAACAACGCACATGATACTTGTGTTACCTACATACAGTTATGTAGGTGACAAAATTGTAATTATACGACAAGATATTTGAGTTTGACCCATTTCATTATTTGATCCGCTAAACAAGAACTCTTTTTGTGACCCCGTGACGAGTAAGTACCTAATAATACCTACCACCTATATTGATCACTATGTTCAATTCGCTCCTCTTACATGACGCAAGTAGCTGTCGTTATGATCGACGCATTGACAGCGAACAAACTTCCGTGGTAAACATTCCACCACCATTCCCTTTGCCAATACAAACATATTGAGTCCGTATTCCCCTTAGCTAATAATTTATACATTACAAAGCTTATCAAGTCATTTCTGCCATAGGAAGTTTGACGTACCTACCTATATAATATAATGTCCTCCTGACCGAATTTCGGCCACGGCGGCCAATCTCAACCGAGGCAGAGACTAGCCATCTGCGCAGGAGATATTATAGTGCACAAGTGAGTGCGCATACACAGGTGCACTCTCTATTCCCTCACTCTCATAGTCCGATGGGACGCCAATGCGACACGAACCTACCTATATAACCATGTATAAACAGTGTATTTTCTATGAGTAAGGTTTTGATCTCCATCTATATTTTTTTGCGTGTTGTTATTTAAATACCGGAATTACGTACCTACTCGTTAAAAATATGTAATTATACGCGATGCGACTAGCGCGTACATAAGATGTAAAATTCCCGCGGGAATGCCCGCGGAATTCAATTTTCCGGATTAAAAAGTATCGTAATACGATGTCCGATTTCATGTTATTGTATATTACTGTGCCAATTTTTTTCAAAATAATTGCTGAACTTATTTGGTTGGACCGTCAATAAGTAACAGATAGACAGAATTACTTTCTCATTTATAATATTAGTAACTAAGTAGGTATGTGTGGATTTACTGATTCAGTATTTAAATCTAAGTTCGTAAAAGAAAATGTCAATAATAATTATTGAATGCAGCGCCGCGCCGGTACTAGCAAAAATGTGAATGTGAAACAAACTGTATGTAGTGTTGCATAATGGACGTTACACAATGGAACTCGGCTCTATGGTGTGTCGTGATGATGCTCTGGCCGGGGCGCGCCGAGTCAGAAACGTCCTTCACCGGGGTCAGCACATTGATCCGGGAATACGTCGGGAGAACCACCACAGAGAAACCGAGAACGTTCTTGACCGAGGAGGACGAATTAACCGTCGAGAGAACAACCACGGAGAAATTGAGAACGTTCTCGACAGGGGAAGACGTATTGACCGTCGGGAGAACCACCACGGAGAAACTAAGAACGGTCCCGACAGGGGATGACGTATTAACCGTCGGGAGAGTCACCACAGATAAATTGGGAACGTTCTTAACCGGCGAAGACGTATTGACCGTCGGGAGAGCCACCACAGAGAAATTGGGAACGGTCCTGACAGGGGCTGACGTATTGACCGTCGGGAGAACCACCACGGAGAAACTGAGAACGGTCTTGACCGGGGACGAGGTATTGAATCTGTATTCCGGGAGCACTAAGCCTAGTTGGGTCCGTCACAAAAAACTCAATATAAAATCATCGAAATACGAAATAAAAGATAACGTGCGTTCCACTGCGGTTCAGTATGGAACTGGTTCCAGCCGAAAACTTATCATTAATGCTTCCGTGAGTATATTTTTATTGCATACTTTTTCTGTTTAGTACCTAGTTACTACTTACATACATAATATATACTAGCGGACCCGGCAGACGTCGTCCTGCCCGCTATTAGCGCCACCTACCGGGTCCAATTTTACTACTTAAGTATAAACCTTCCTCTTGAATCACTCTATCTATTAAAAAAAAACCGCATCAAAATCCGTTGCGTAGTTTTAAAGATTTAAGCATACATAGGGATATAGGGATAGAGAAAGCGACTTTGTTTTATACTATGTAGTGATATATCAGTTATTGAAAGAAAGCGGCTTCAGAAACCATTATTTGCGTCTGTGGTTTGTCATAATTCCATAAAACTTGTAAACTTAACTAGTTGTAAAGTTCACACGGGCTCATCAATTTGGTATGCTAGTTTTTCAAGACCAGAGAGCCTATTTGAGACGCACAGGACAATCCTTTTTAGAGTTCCGTACCCAAAGCGTAAAAACGGAGCCCTATTAATGTCACTCGGCTGTCTGTCCGTCTGTCGGTCTGTTTGTCTGTCTGTCTGTCCGTCCGTCCGCTGGTCACAGGTCTCTAGCTCGTAGACTAAATGAGTTACAAACCTAAAATTTTGGTATTAACGTTTGGTAAACGTTAACCCAATACTAAATATTGAATTAGAAATTGAATTAAATTATTTTTTATTTACCCGACTGGGTATAGGTATGTGTTTCACCTGTGTGTATGTATGTCCATTCCTATGTCCGCTTGTAACTAATCAACGGCTCAACGGATTTTGATAAATGATACGTCATTAGATTTGTCTCAATGACGCGAGTGTTATAGGGTACCTAAATTAAAAAAAAATCAAAATGGCGGACTTTATGCGCTTTAATGTGCGAGCTGAAAAAAAATTTTTTCTTCAAGACCCTCGAGTGGGGTATCAAAATAAAGGGATTCAAAAGGCAAATACGAAAATGTATAAATTTATATATTTGGAAACAATTTGTAGTGATAAATCGTAGAAAATGACCGTTTCCTATGTCAGTTCGTAACTACTTAACAGCTCAACCTATTTTGATAAATTATACGTCATTAGATTTGTCTTGACGGCGCAAATGTTACTAGGTACATAAAATTCATAAAAAATCAAAATGGCGAATGTTATGCACTTTAATGTGCGGGCTGAAAAAATTTTTTTTCTTCAAGACCCTCGAGTGGGGTATCAAAATAAAGTGCTTTAAAAGGCGAGTACGAAAATGTATACAATCTATATGTTTTAAATCAATTTGGAGTGACAAATCATGAAAAACAAAATAAATAACAACTACACTGTAAGTGGTACGGTGGTAGTTTATTAATTTTTTAGTTCGTTTTTTAGCATGGCAGTCGGGTTTTTTTAATTTTTAAATTATAGCTTGTTCAATATATACATGAAAAAGGAGCCGAAAAAAAATTTTTCTTTTCGATGATTCACTGATGAAGCCTCGAAAATGAAAGCAAAAATCTCGAAAATGAACCGTCTAATTTTGCCTTAAAGATTCATAAATCAGTTTAATCTCAGAAGTTAGGAAGTTACACACTCCACGACGTAAGTAGGCAATCTATGTAGGTACTTATTTGCATTATGCAATGTTTTTGAATATGAAATGCTTATGCGCATTATATAATAAATATAAAAAATCAGCCAAGTGCGAGTCGGGCCTCGCTCTTTCAGGGTTCCGTACATAATTATGAACAATATAATATTTTGGGTCTAAGAAATATTTAATTTCCGAGTTAGACATCGCAAGAAACCGTGAAAGAAAAACGCAAAATAAGTTCGTTTGTTTTGGTCACAGCTTATAAACTATTTTATGAATCGTTGTTGTCAGTATTTGTTGTACAAATAGAGCATATAGTACATAATATACCGAAATATCATATTCCTAACTAAGTTAGTTTTTTAAATAGCCCCCGTCACAAAAATGGTCTAAAACTGACAATTTTGATGACCCCTAATTCCTTACTTTTTAAGCAAAAAATTAAAAAAATATATATTCGTACTCTACTCAATGAGTTCTAAACAATGATACCACACAAGCTAAGGTAAGAAAAAAAATTTTTTTCCGGCTCCTTTCTCATGTATGGGAGCCCCCCTGAAAAATAATTTAATTCAATTTTTAATTCAATATTTGATTTTGGGTCAACGTTTTACACCAAATACCAAAATTTCAGGTTTGTAACTCATTTCGTCTGTGAGCTAGAGACCTGTGACCGGCGGACAGACGGACAGACAGACAGACAGACAGACAGACAGCCGAGTGACATTAATAGGGCTCCGTTTTTACCCTTTGGGTACGGAACCCTAAAAACCACATTTATCTTTATTTATCTAATCCCTATCATATCTTTAGGTCCTCAAATCTGTAACTGAATATCGTCGCATAGTCCGAGAGCCCATAGGAAATTTTGCGAAAGTGCATGACAAGAGCTGAATGTTCGAACTTCTTTCGAGTTCGAGGACGCGTGGTTTTTTCGCGTTACCTGTGTAGGTATGGTTAACTGGACCTGTCAGCCGGACTGCAATGGAAGATTCATTGTATTATATATATATATGTATATATTGGGTTTCTTAGTAAAAAATATATAGAAGCTGATTCTGCCGGATGGGAGAGGTGTTTTTGTTTTGTTTTGCTTTTGTTTGGGATAATTTGCCTACGCAGAAGAAAGACCACAGATAAATGACGAGTTTTTTTAAGATTAAATAATACCTTAAAATTGCCAACGGACCCTTAGACCACAAAAATGAAATTGACAATAATAATTGTATTAGGTACTAGATGATGCCCACGGCTTCGCCCGTGTGTATTTAGGTTTTTAAAAATCCCGTGGGAACTTTTGATTTTCCAGAACAAAAAGTAGCTTATCTGTAGTAACCCGTCCCCAAAACGGAAAAATTCCGTGGGATCCCCACGATTTCGGAATGCAATTCCTTACAGCATCAGGGTTGAGGAGTTGGACATGTACCTCGAGGTCATTCAACAATAAAGTCTTTAATTGGTATCCCCAATATCAATTTAAATAACCGACAGTGCCTAAATCCCATTAGTGTTGGGGATCAGATCCCCTACAGCATCAGGATTGAGGAGTTGGAATCCAAATTTTTTGTAGGACAGTGTCGCAATGTTTCTCTATCGATTAAAGAAAAAATTACGCAAATCGGTTTAGAAATCTCGGAGATATCGGTGTACATAGGTAGAAAAACACAACTCCTCCTTTTTTGAAAGTCGGTTAAAAAAGTAGCCTATGTTACTCCCTGGTTAATTCTCTACTTGTATGTGAAAGTCCCGTCAAAATCGGTTCAGCCGTTCCAAAGATTAGCCCGTTCAAACAGACAGACAGACAGACAGACAGACAGACAGACAGACAGACAGACAGACAAAAATTTTAAAAACGTGTGATTCGGTTATAGTATCGTTCAAATAACCATATGAGCTTAATATGAGGTAGTTATTTCGATATTACAGACAGACACTTCAATTTTATTTATTAGTATAGATTTGTTACACGAAAACTGATAGCTATTATTGAAATAGAGGGTATACGCACACTCGGCGCTTCCACGAACATAAGGTCCGATTGGGATTAAATATATCTTAATATTAATGTTTCACAAACTATTTGACTACTTTGTAATTGTTGACTCCTTTATCTTCTTAGTACCTATGTAAATAATACCGAATATAAAAGTATAGCCATGTAATCCATTTCAAAACGATCCCTATGGGGTTAAGATACGGTATGATTTTTAGTCCTAAAGATATAATTGAATATAAAAAGTTTTAGTTTAGTTCCAGTTTTATATACCTACTATCGATTTTTAACCACACCCAAGTATTACCTATGCTCAAGCTTTTACAAAATGGACACTTTTGTTGAATAGAAGCAGCTTTAATATGAGTAATAATAATATTTTGTAGTTATCTATATCTTCTTCTATCTATACATATAATAAAATCGTAGACTTGCCGTATCTGTACATTGAAGATTTTTTCAAAATAATAAATGGGGGATGTTAGGGATAAGTAATAGAACGTAAAAAAGCTATTTTTGAAATTTTTGTCTGTTTATCTGTTTGTCTGTAAGCTTGTGCGCGCATCACGCAAAAACTACTGAATGGATTGAAACGAAACTTGGTACGATTTAAGTTCATACTACGGAGTAACATATAGGATACTTTTTATCCCGAAATTCAGCACGGTTCCCTAGGGAGAGGGGATGAAAGTCAAAACGTGTATTTAACTGTAATTCAATAACGCGTGGTCCGATTTCATTTATTCTTTTTTTGTTAGAAAGTAGATACTTTAAAGATTACTGACTAATCTCTAAAAGGCTGGATCGATTTTGATGGGACTTTCACTGGCGGATGTTTATATTTTAATCTACCTAAACATCCGCCAGTGAACTTTTAATAGTTTTTAGCATGATATGAGCTCAAAGGAGCTTAGGAAAAACAAAATGATTCCTACAGGATTTTTAAAAACCAATATATATCCACGCGAACGAAGTCGCGGGTGTCCGCTTGTTCTAAATAGATTCCGTGATACAGAGAGTCCCGATTAAAAGAGAACAGTCTATCGAATCATTTTTAAACTTAACAAAAGTTGGTGGTTAAAAGTACCTAACCATCATCTTATAGAATAGGTTGAATTCTATAAGATATATTATAGAACTAGCTGACCTCCGCAACTTAGTTCGCGTGTTTATAGGTTTTATACAGGATCGGATTGGATCCCATAATTATTTTATGTACCTAAACTAAATGTAGACTAAGTTACTCCTTATAACATCACCTACCTGCCATTGGAAGTTCCGTTAAAATCGATCCAGCCGTTTCGGAGATTAGTTGGAACAAATACACAGACCAAAAAACATAAATTTAAATGTACACCAGTTTAAAATAAGCCGTACGTTCAAAGATCCGAGTACCAAGTTGTTTGAACCCAATACTGAGGGTTGTAATGTCTGTCATTTCTGAACTAAAAAACCTATGACCTTGAAATATTTACGGGACAATATATAAAGTACTATCTTTCTAACAAAAAAAGAATGAGTGGAATCGAACAACGCGTTAATGAATTACAGCTAAATATACGTTTTAACTTTTATCCCCTCTCCCAAGGGAACCGTGCTGAATTTCGGGATAAAAAGTATCCTATGTCCTACCTCGGAGTATAAACTCAAATCGTACCAAGTTTCATTCGAATCCATCCAGTAGTTTCGGCGTGATGCGCGGCCAAGATACAGACAGACAGACAGACAGACAGACAGACAGACAGACAGAAAGACAGACAGACAGACAAAAATGAAACAAATTGCAGATTTGGCTTCAGTATCGATTATAAAGTGCCCTCCAATAAAAAATTTCAAAATATCTCCAATGTACAGAATTGGATCTGTTACAGTTTTATTATATTATAGATAGATAGATAGGTTGAATAGATGTGATTGAATAGATGTGGTGGTACCCTTATATGATCGTAAATCAAAATCGTGAAAATCATATCATTTTTCGTAATCGATGCAACGCCGTCAAGGCGTAAATTGTTTTTCCTTGATAAATATATTTTTTTCGTTTAATTTTAATGGGATTAACGTGGATAGTTTGTGACTGTGAATCATTCATTCATCACTAATCATATCGGTGATATAACTGTTTATCGATTGTTAGAATTAGTTGCTGTTTGCTTGCAGTGAAACAATGTAAGAGAATGCGTGCGTAAAATGTGTATTTGTCGTCTCGGTGTGTTTGTGTTGATTTTGAGTTTGGAGAGCAGTTTGGTGTGTTACGGTCTCCAAATTGAGGATTGGCGTGAATTTGGGGAGTCAGAGGATGTAGTGGTTGTACAACATGAGTCTTGGCCTGACGTAAGTATGCCTAACAATAATTTTCCTGCAGACAATAAATCAAATCTAATCAGTTAGGCAAATAAATAAAATTGTCTTCAAATAATTTCTTCTTACTCTAAGCTCATAATATTATTATTTGAACGATACCATACCCCAAACACACGTTTAACACGTTTTATACAAATTTCAAATTTTTTCTCTGTATGTCATTTGGACGGGGTAATAATAAGTAATTATTATACCACGATGAATCATTAAATCAATAAAGTGGTATCTAATACAAACAAAATCCATCTTCTTTTCTTTATTTCTAAGTATTTATTTATTTACTTACAATACGTAGGTACTATACAATAATCATCACTCCAAACTGCTCATGTAATTTGTATTTAACGTGTACGAAATCGCGAGCGGAAATGCGAATTGAAATTGGCCTAAAATAGTTGGCATACTGGAAAAAAACACTTTGCACATTTAGTTTATGCGGCTACGAAACGCTTTCAAAGGATGTTATTTCTATCCATCACTTAGGTACATTACAAATGCGAAAGCGTGTTGGTTTGTTGGTTTGTCTTTCTGTCACGCTTCAACAGAGCTACGTTCAATAGATCGACGTGATTTTTCGCGTAGATATAGACTCGTAGTTGAGAACTTGGAGAGTGACATAGGATTTTTATCCCGGGAAAAACAAACAGTTTCCGCAGAGTTTTCAAAAAACCGAACTTCTAACTTCTAGCCAGTTAACCCGCATTGGAGCAGCGTGGTGGGTCTAAGCTCTCCTATACGAGAAAGGAGGTCTGTGCCCAGTTGTGGGACGTTAAAGGCTGTAGTGGTGGTGGTGGTGGTGGAAATTCTAAAAGACGGAGTCGCGGGCAGAAGCTAGTAAATCATAAATCATTGCCAAAAGTACGTAGCGTCTATTTGCGTTTCCGAGGCGAATTCACATTCGATCAAAATCTCGGATTTGCTTATAAATTCTAATGAGATAGCAATAGTGTTTTGTTTTATGTATAACACTAGCAGACATGTCCCGACTTCACCCCGATTGTGAGTAGGTATAGGTAGCACCGTCAGCGAGAGCTACTCTATCTATTAGCTCCGAACTGTACGAAATTAATTTGGTTATTTGCGAGATGAGAGCTTACAAACAAATATACACTGCGGGTTTTAGCAATGTTTAGCGTGCACATCTCGGGGTCACCGCGACGTCAACTTTAGGTACCTATTTACCCAACGTTCATTGACCTCTAGCGGTACGTTGCGAAACTTTTTAAAAAATACAAATATACCTATATTTTTTTTTTACGTTTTTTTGTATCTTGTCAGTAATCATCAATACTTTTATCTGTCATTGTTTTCGATAGTGGTCCCTTTACACCCTTTATTAATTACCTCGTTTCAATTTGTGACGCATCGCGCTAAACAAGCTCATAACACAAGTATAAATTAAAAATTAAAAAAAACCCCGACATTCGCCATTTTGAGGGGGCGGCCATCTTGCATTTGCATAGTGCTATTGTACTGTATCTACTAGTGAAGCCCGTCAGTTTCATTTGAAACCCGTACGTATTGAGATAGTTGTGAAAAAATATGTAATCCGCCATTTTGTGGCAGCGGACATCTTTGACACACACACACACACACACACACACACACAAAAATGCATCGGGGGTAAAAAATTACTCCGAACGGCTTTGAGTAAAGTTATCTAAGCCATTTTCTCGTTACAATTAAGTATTATTGTGAGTATTATAGTATATAGTTACTCATAACTAACGATTGTTTAAATTCAAAAATAGCAATAGAAATGACTGTAATAAATAACAATGATACATTATCGGGGCTAGATTACAGTTAAGTAGTTACTTAATTTGATAAGATATCTATGAGTTCGTTCGTATCGCTGAATTCATGGAATGCTTTTATGACCAACGCCCCCTCATAAAAAAATCTAAAGAAAACATGAAAAAAAATATATATCAAAAATATTCATACGAAACTGTATGTTGTTCATTGGAAAAGTCAGAAAATGCTAAGTAGGTACCTACTTATATTAGTCTAGAATTTTCTAATTATACCTACTTTGTGCTAATATAATAAAATTATTATCCAGAATCTAGATCAAATTATCAGGGATATCGTGTAACAAATAAATTATAAAGCTATAGTCCACTGAGATAATACTATTTAGGTAGTTGTTCCAGTGTAAACTTATAAAAAATAAAAAAATATATATCTACCTACTTAAAACTAGTAATTACGCAGAAAAGCTATTAAACCAAAAAATTAACTTCAATATACCATATTTGAAGAGTTCCCTCGATTTTTCAGGATCATATCCTAACCTCATATGACTATGGGACCACCTGGCCCACCCTTTCAAACAAAAAAATAATTTTCCAAATCGGTCCAGGCGTCTTTGAGTACCTAAGTAATCGAGGAACATACAGTTTACATAAAAAGATTGCGACGAATTAAGAACCTCCTTTTTTGAAATCGATAAAAAGAGGAAAAATTCGCATAAAAATATTTTTTTAATACTTTTATTTTTGGTTTAAGTTAGATATTTTTTTATAAGCACGGCTACAGAACCCTATAAGTACCTTAAGTTAAACGTGTTGTGATACGCACAAGACCAATTAATTGTTTTTTTTTCCTCACTGCGTCCCGACGAGAGGCTAGTCTCAGGTAACGAATATAACGATAAAGTGTAACACAATATCCTGAGATAAAATTAATATTATCGGTATATACCTAATCATTTTCTCAGAAGAAAACGCCAGAAGAAAATGGTCTTTCATTCACGAATCTCAATCGAGCGGTCTAATTTTATCTTCAGACATCTAAGAAAAGCTACGAAACCAAGTAGGTATCTATCACTAAAATTCTAAAGAGGACATGCATATATTATAACAATTAAAATGTCTCACTGATTTTGTTCACTAGGTGCTATAAAGTGTATACCTTCTTTATAAGTTCGCACTTTTTAGAGTTCCGTGCGTCCGTTATAATATCTATAATACCTATCACTTGTGTGTCTGTCTGTCCATCCAATTTGCGCTGAACCTTTTGCATCGGTTACCTAGTTGTTTGTACACATATGAATTCCTGTGACCCAAATATGGACGGTTTTGAATATGGGGGCCACTTTTATACAAAATTAAAAAAGTAGTTCCGTAGTCACAATCCTCGAAAAACAGATATAACTCCTTAACCTCTGAACCCTACTTAGCCGTGATAGTTTTCCTTTAAAATTGATTATATATACTACTGCTGTGAATTTTTTCAAGTTTCTATATACTGCCATTTGGCTGATAGAGGGGGGGACACTTGACTCTAATAAAAATTAGCACTTTAAAACCTCATATTTTACAAACGGATCTAGAAATCGAAAAATGATGTTCCCACACCCACAGTATTTTTAAAAGACCTATTCAACGATACCCCACACTATGAGGTAGACGAGAAAAAAAAATATTCATCCCCACTTTACATGTAGGGGAGCTGAGCTACCCTAAAAAAAGATATTTATCAAAATTTTATTTCACCACTTTGTTGGCGTGATTAATATTTATACCCATGCCAAATTACAGATTTCTAGCACTAATAGTCTCTGAGAGTAACCGAGGACGGACGGACAGACAGACGGATGGACATGGCGAAACTATAAGGGTTCCTTGTTTACTACGGAACCCTAGAAAGAGTCGGCAGTTGACGATTGTTTTAGCCCCGCCGTTGTTTACGAGGTTGCGAGTGAAAAGCTAATGTGTACTAAGCTAAAGTGAAAAGCTAATTAGCTTTTTAGCTTTTCACTCACGACCTCGTCCGCGTGGAAAGAATACAAGAAAAGATGAAACCCTTTCATGGAGGAGAACAAAATGCTATGTCACTTTCTAGGTCCTTAACTAAGTATATCCATGCAAAAATTAAGTCGATTTTTTGCTCCGTTGCTACTGCGTGATTGCTGCTTTTGTATTTATTTTTATTAGCAGAGATTTCGTATTTGTTAGTAGAGCGCATCTATACTCTATACTAATACTAATAAATAATACTAATAAATAAAATTGAAGTGTCTGTCTGTAATATCGAAATAACTACCTCATATTAAGCTCATATCGTTATTTGAACTGTACCATAACCGAATCACACGTTTTTAAAATTTTTGTCTGTCTGTCTGTCTGTTTGAACGGGGTAATCTGCAGAACGGCTGAACCGATTTTGACGGGACTTTCAATTACAAGTTAAGAATTAACCAGGGAGTAACATAGGCTACTTTTTTAACCGACTTTCAAAAAAGGAGGAGTTGTGTTTTTCTACCTATGTACACCGATATCTCCGAGATTTCTGAACCGATTTGCGTAATTTTTTTTTTTAATCGATAGAGAAATATTGCGACCCTGTTCTATAAAAAATTTGAATTCCAACTCCTCAATCCTGATGCTGTAGGGGACCTGATCCCCAAAACTAATGGGTTTTAGAAACTTTCGGTTATTTAAATTGATATTGCGGGTACCATTTAAAGACTTTATCGTTGAATGAACTCGAGGTTCATATCCAACTCCTCAACCCTGATGCTGTAAGGAATTGTTTTTCGAAATCGTGGGGATCCCACTGGATTTTTCCGTTTTGGGGACGGGTTTCTACAGATAAGCTACTTTTTGTTCTGGAAAATCAAAAGTTCCCACGGGATTTTTAAAAACCTAAATCCACACGGGCGAAGCCGTGGGCATCATCTAGTCATATTATATGGAAAGGTATTATGATACGCTAATATCGTAGAATTTTTCAGATTTTACATTATTAGATAGTTTCCTACATAAAACTACCAATTTGGTACGCATTAGTAAACGGTATTATTGTTCGTGAAACTGATTTAGAAACCTCGTAATGAATTTTAAACACATTTTCGACGATATCCCACGCGATGCGATAGGAACATAATATATTTTTTCTCAAAATTTGCCCTGTTTAGGTTACGCATGAAAAAGTTTTTGAATTAATCTCAATATTTAACTCGTGCCTCCGGGCCGAAACAAAGCTGTGATGTATTCAAGTACAAAGTACCTAAGTATATAACAGTAGATATACACAGAACATTCTTTGGACATAACATTCCTTGTTATTTTAGGGTCTACATTAACACAACATAATCTCTCATGTAATCCACTTTGAAGGGCTCTTTCCATACATTTTGAATGCCTACCTGCAACCACAGAATATAACTAGAAATTAAGTGAATATAGAAGTAGTAGAATGACCAGATGGAGAAACCAAAGGTATCCTGGATGAGGTTTACGAGGTTTCCGCCGCACTTCATGTGGAGTCTAATGAAACCATCCATATTCTGCGAATGGTTTGGTCCCAGTTACCCTCTCATCTTATCTGCCTCTGGTGGGGCACGCTAAAAAGCGGATGCACTTCGACCCTTATGGATCTTTTGTACTCGCCCTTTCCTTGTCATTCCCCCTTCCATGGACTCATTGTCTTCATAACAAGCCCTACAAAATAATCGGGTCTTCTGTAATGCCCATTTTGCATAACATGGCCTTTGTACTATAGTGGCCCGTGTATGCCGCTATAGCGTATCTTAGCTGTTTCCTGCTCAGTAAACTTACCAAGCAGGAAACAGATACGCTGTAGCACATCACACCTGCACAGCGCCTCACACTCTACCAGGCTCAAATCCGGTCAGGCATGGAGTACTGCTGCCACCTCTGGGACGGCTCTGCCAAATACCAACTCGACGCATTAGACTCGGTTGATCGCCGCGCCCGTAGAATTATAGGCGATCGGTCACTAACGCAGGCGAAATTGCTCAGTTTACAGCACCGACGCAATTCGTTCGTTCGTTCGTTCGTTTCAACCAATAGACGTCCACTGCTGGACATAGGTCTCTTGCAAGGATCGCCACAGCACACGATCTTGTGCCGCCTGACTCCAGCGGCTGCCAGCGACTCGCTTGAGATCGTCTGTCCAACGAGTGGGGGGTCTACCTGCGCTTCGTTTACTGGTGCGAGGTCGCCATTCAAGCACCTTGGGACCCCAACGTCCATCGGTTCTTCGAGCAATGTGCCCCGCCCATTGCCACTTCAGCTTCGCGACTCGATGAGCTATGTCGGTAACTCTGGTTCTCCTGCGGATCTCCTCATTTCTGATTTGATCCCGCAGGGATACTCCGAGCATAGCTCTCTCCATCGCCCGCTGAGTGACCCTGAGCCTTCTTATGAGGCACATTGTCAGCGACCATGTCTCAGATCCGTAAGTCATCACTGGCAACACGCACTGTTCGAAGACTTTCGTCTTCAGACACTGAGGGATATTGGACGAAAAGACATCTCGAAGTTTCCCGAACGCTGCCCAGCCGAGTTGAATTCGGCGGTTGATCTCTTTCTCGAAATTGGACCTACCTAGCTGGACCGTGTGTCCCAGGTATATGTACTCGTCTACAATTTCGAGTGCAGAGTTCTCAACGATTACCGGGTGGAGCGGAACATGTGCATTAGACATGACCTTCGTCTTACTCATGTTCATTTTTAGGCCCACCTGTTGAGAAACTCTGCTGAGATCGTTGAGCATTGTATTGAGGTCTCCCAGAGTCTCTGCCATCACGACTATATCATCGGCAAACCGTAGGTGAGTGATGTACTCGCTGTTTATGTTGATGCCAAGTCCGTTCCAGTCCAGAAGCTTAAAGACGTCTTCCAACGCAGCGGTAAATAGCTTCGGGGAGATAACATCTCCCTGACGCACTCCTCGCTGCAATTGGATTGGCCTCGTATTCTGGTCCTGTATACGGACTGACATAGTGGCGTTTTCGTACAAACACTTCAGCGCTTGGATGTACCGATAGTCGATCCGGCATCTCTGCAGTGATCTCAATACAGCCCAAGTTTCCACCGAATCAAAGGCTTTCTCATAGTCCACAAACGCTAAGCAAAGTGGCCGGTTACACTCTTCGGTCTTCTGTATAACCTGCCGCAGCGTATGAATGTGGTCTATGGTACTGAAGCCTTTTCGGAACCCGGCCTGTTCGGGAGGCTGGAAGTCGTCGAACCTACGAGCGAGACGATTCGTAATGACTCTCGAGAACAACTTATAGACATGGCTCAGCAGCGAGATGGGTCTATAATTCTTCAGCAGGGTATTGTCGCCCTTTTTGAAGAAAAGAACCACCACGCCCCTGTGCCATGCCTCTGGCGTTATGCCCTCGTCGATGACGGAATTGAACAGTCGCTGAAAGACTTTAAGTACCGGTTTTCCACCTGCTTTCAGGAGTTCCGCTGTGATTCCGTCATCACCTGGCGCCTTGTTGTTCTTAAGTTGTTTGAGAGCCATACTAATCTCGTATAGGCTGACGTCCGGGATATCTTCGGTATAGTGTCGGGTCAATTTGGCACTGGGATCTTTAGCCAAATCTTCAACAGGCTTCTGTGTTGACGTGTACAGCTGTCCATAGAACTTCTCAACCTCTCTCAAAATCTCATGTTTAGATGAAATGAGACTACCGCTGTCGGTCTTCAGTCGCGTCAGCTGGCTCTGACCGATAGACAGATCTCTCGCGAACACCTTTGAGCCTTTGTTCCGCTCAATGATTTCTTTGATACGCTCGGTGTTAAAGTATCGCAGATCGCATTTCTGTGATTTAGAGATCTGTCTATTTTATTTTATTTATTCATTAATTTATTATTAATCCGCCGATAGGCGAGGGCGTTTCCTGAAGACTGCAGTCTCATTTCATGTCTCTGTTCCATGAGTTTAAGAGTATGGTCGGAGAATTTTTTGGTTCTACTTCTACGGTGGGTCTTAAAGAACTTAGACCCAACCGCATGGACAGTTTCCCCCAGCCTGTTGTTCAGTTCGTCCACAGAATCGCAATCTGCCAGGCAAGCGAATCGGTTTTGCAATTCGAGTTGGAAGCTCTCGGGGTTCTGGATATGGGCACGAGAAGGTCGGAGCGTTGACTTCATCAGTCTAGCCCTTTCGAGCTTTATGTTCAGATTTAATGTGCCTCGTACCATACGGTGATCACTGCCGGTTTTCACCCTATTGATCACAGAGACATCATTGAATACATGCCACTTGGTAGACATGATAAAGTTGATCTCATTTCTCGTAGAACCGTCGGGGCTCATACAGGTCCATTTCCTGTGTGGCCGCTTCTCAAAGAAAGAGTTCATCATGTAGAGGCCCTCTTTCTCCATGAAGTCGGCCAACATTTGGCCCCTATGGTTCCGTCGCCCATAGCCAAATTGTCCCACTTTCAACTCTACACCGCTTCGCTTACCCAGCCTTGCGTTGAAATCCCCCATCACAACACTGTAGTAGGTATTAGAGGCATGCATGGCTTTTGATATGTCCTCATACATGACCTCTACTTCCTCGTCGGGATGTGTCGATGTCGGTGCGTAGACCTGTATGACCTTCAGCGAATACCGTTTGGTTATTCTGAGTATAAGGTACGCTACCCTGCTCGACACACTTTCGACTTGCACAATGTTGTTAACGAGGGACCTGTGGACGAGAAACCCAACACCACCCTGGGATTGTTGATCACCCTCCCGGTAGTAAAGCAAGTTGCCGGATTTAAGAATTATCGAGTCCTCCCCCTCTCTTCGGACTTCAGATAATCCTATGACACCCCAATTCAACTTGCTCACTGCTTCTTCCAGCTCGATGATCTTTTCGTCGGTCCTCAAAGTGCGTGCGTTATATGTTGCCAGGTCAAGTCGTCGGGGTCGGCAGCGGAATCTCTTCCGGAGATTCTTGACACCCCCTGCCCCGCCGTTACCGTAACTGCTGCCAGAGCTAGGAATAGCGGGGCCGCCGGGGACTAGGGGCTGTGGCTTTGTTTTATAATCCATATATGCAAAGGGTATGCCCTTAATCGCCACGCTGGGCAGGCGGGTTGGCGATCGCAGGGCTAGACTATTGTACCGATGTCGCTGCTGCCCGACATCGGCCCTTGCCATTTTTGTAGTCTAGCCGATACGAAATGGTTATACCGCCATTTGTCGGTCGTCAGAGCCTCGTCAGTTGGTTAGCAGGGGGCACCACGTGCAGGTGAGGTTGACAATTGGAGTGCTGAGATGGAGGTGCACTCCCTTACCCCCCGACGCAATATCGCTTGTCTATCGGTCTTTTTATTGTGCTTATTGTGCTCTGTAGTGAGCCGGTAATGGGTTGATCATGATGATGATGATGATCGGTCTTTTATCGGATATACTTTGGAGAGTGTGCTCAGGAACTTTTTAACCTAGTTCCTCCTTCACCATTTCACCACAGAACAGCGAGAAGTCGTGAGCGATGGCATCTCTATGTGGTTGACGTTCAGTCAGCTCGCACGAAGCGCTTTCGATCTACGTTTCTGATACGAACCACTAGGGTGTGGAACGACCTTCCGGCTTCCGTGTTCCCCTCCTCGTACGACTTGAGTACCTTCAAGGCAAGAGTGAATAGGCATTTTCTAGGCAAGCGCGTTCCAGCTTAGACCTCATCATGGCTTTTCAGGCATGATTGTCGTCAAGCGTAAGCCTATTATTCAATAAAAAAAAAGCTTGCCCGTTAGCCTCACTCATGATCCGAGGCGGTGTTGCTAGACTCGGCTAAGATAGCCCGCCTGTGCCCCTCATCCCCAGCCGACAGGTCTCTACCTCATCTTCAAAAAACTGGTTAGGCATCCGCATAAATTGCGAAGTTTTGTTGTGCGTGGTGTGCCTCTCCCGCCGAAGTCGTTGCTCCAGCCATCCAAAATCACTCCAGAAGCCTAACAGGCCGCCCAGGTTACCGAGGACTTCTTGAAGCGAGACTGGTGATCCCGGGTGGATCTCTTATGCCACGCCGGTGCACTCCAGAAGCACGTGTTTCGGCTTTATAATTTTACCTATAATTATTTTAGCAGAAATAATTAGCGGAACATTATTTTAGTGAAATAAGTATTTTTTTTTTAATTTATTTATTAATTAGTAAAAGGTATCTCCTAACTAGTTACCGTCAGAAGTGTAATCGTTTTCGCTCCACCTATATCAAACAAGTAACAGTGACGACGACTTTTTAATTAGATGTTCACAATAATAATTAGGTAAAGTTAAACTAGATTTCATTTTCTGTCAGTCCAACAACAAAGCTCAACTCGTGGCACTCTCGATTTAGAAATTGAGCCTTTGTCAATATCTTTTAGTACGTATGTGGTGGCTCAACCAACCTGAAGTGGAATCTGTCGGAGATATTGCCTCCAGTAGGTATAGAGTTAGAGGCGAGCCTATTCTCACATGGAATGATCAGTTTTCAAAGCCGTCGCAAATTTTTATCGCGTTGGCGCAAATATTTCTAGTTGCGTCGGCGTTGAAAACGGATTAAGTATATTTTGGTCGCCCGTGTGAGATTGGGTAATGAACGCTGACGAAACATTATGTGTCACTTTCACAGAAATCCTAATAATAAGGCATTAGAAATGCTGTGTACCACTTTAAATTATACAGAACGCAAATTGGCGCCTTACTACATACACAAATATCGTTCTACGCATTCACGCAAGCACATATAAGCGCAATGCTGTGCAAACAGAATTAAGCTGTAGGATTAGCGTGTTAAGGTTGCAAATGCGTCGCATCGTTCGCTTACCTCACACATCGTTGTATCTGTTCGCTAAATATATAATTAAATTATTATAAAACATGAACAGTTCACACATCCATCACCCGCACCATTTTAGCCCTTTGCCTTCTCACTGCTAGGCACAGGTCTCGTCTCTTATAGAAGAGATGAATTAAGAGCTATGGCTTGTCGCGCTGCTACGATACGGGTTGGCGGGCTTTAACTACTATTGTCACATGGTAATAATAAGCGGGATCAACGACTTAACGTACTCCCCGAGGTAGGTACTGGGGTGAAACAGCGCCAACTACCACCTATGGGCTGGCATTAAAAATTTCTGGACAAATATCTCAATACATAACAATTTTTTGCCCGACCCAGGAATGGAACCCAGGACCTTATAGTAATCCGCTATCGATCTGCTACCAACCCACCGCTAGACCAACGAGGGAGGTAACGCATACATCGACATACGAGTATTTCGCGTAAACGAATTGATCGCCTGATCAACTAGGCCAGCAGAAGCGACTATTTCGGCAAGGTTCCGTTGTATAGAATTATCGCGTCGGTTTACGGCCAATATCATTAAATGTGTGGTTAATACAGGCCCGGGCATACAACTAAAAGTCCTCTTTTGAGGCCGATCAATGCTCCTTTCAGATATATTTTATATGATTTGAGAGAGTGATCAAGTAATGGATTTTAGAAATCTAAGTATAATGTATACTTACAATTGAATAAAATTGAAGTATCAGTCTGTGATTTCGAAATAACTTCCTCTTATACTTACTCTTATTAAGCTAATATTATGATTATTTGAACGATAGCATAACCCAAATAAGTTTTAAAATTGGTGTCTGTCTGTCTATCTATTTGAATGAGTCTTAACTGTATCCGCATGCGTGTTAATATACGAATATTTTTCAATATCTCCGAATATTTCCGAATATCTCTGAATATCTCCGAATATCTCTGAATATCTCCAAATATCTCCGAATATCTCTGAATATCTCCGAATATCTCCTAATATCTCTGAATGATTCTAAATATCTCTGAACTCTCGATTGTTTCAGGACGATCCCCCTGACCATCCAATAGCCAACCCAGTACAGTTCGCAGAGAAACCCACGGGTGTTAGAGTAACGCCGTTGCCGCTTGCTGGTGCCGACCATGAACTCTCCTTCAACGTCACTTGGGACCCACCCTCAGGTGAGTATTTTTTTATTCATCTACAAGTTAGTCCTTGACTGTGATCTCTCCACACACACACACACACACACACACACACATACACACACACACACACACACATACACACATACACACACACACACACACACATACACTTACACACACACACACAGAGACACATAGACACGTCAAACTTATCAATTGATATCTCCATATCGAAGTTATGTGGAAACACCACCGAAGGGAGTTGGGTCCATAGTTTTAGGGTGCGCAGAAGGAAAGACCTCGAACACCGCTTGGTTGTGATCCGCCAATGATCCAGGTGGTGAGTCACACGCACTCGCACACGCACCCGCACACACACACACACAGACACGTCAAATAAGTAAGAGAAAGGCTTATCCCGAAAAGGGATCTCTTTTTTCCGATCTTTGATTTGAGTGGCTGAAGGACATTTATGTACATACTTATATGAGTAGTTATATAAACAAACCTTTCTGAGTGCTTAGTCTCAGTTTGGAGCGCTCCAAAACTTTATAGTATACTATAAGTATACTATAAAGTTCAGAGTGACTTCAGAGTAAAATAGACCTAAAACAAGAGTCTTTGGGTTCATTTTGCTCTGAAGTCATTTGTGATTCGATCAATAGTATACTTCTAGTATACGTCTTTTACTTCAAACTGAGACTAAGCACTCTGGTTTAATGTTCAATTGAATATTAGATCTAAATAAAGCCTGCAATATTTAATTATACCTATCACCATTTATCACGTTAAATCTTCTAGGTTACGGAAGGTCTAAGTGGGGGATAAAATTGATGAAGATAAGCCTGTTAAAGTTAAAAAAGGAAAAAAGAAGCCTTGGTGGCCTTTGGTGGCCTTTTTTTTTATGTTAAAAATTATTATGTCAGTTTATTTGCCCTAAGTAACTAAGTAGATGCGTTTCGATTTATGGTGTCTCGCGGTCAGAAACATGTTAAGGTGCGTCCAGACTTGAACATTTCAGCGAACCGAACAGCGAACATTTCGGCGAACTTGTTACGCTCAATGTGGACGGCGCGCTTGGAGCGCTTGAGATGGGTTACTGGGTAACAGTTCGGCGAAAGTTCGCCGAACTGTTACGCAGTAACCCATCTCAAGCGCTCCAAGCGCGCCGTCCACATTGAGCGTAACAAGTTCGCCGAAATGTTCGCTGTTCGGTTCGGTGAAATGTTCAAGTCTGGACGCACCTTTACATGATCAAATCAGTACGGTTGTACAGCACAAAGAAAACTTTCTTTACAGGGCCCAAAGTGCAGGCGTACTCGCTGGAAGTCCACAGCGAAACGAACACAATAGACTGCCGTCTCCTCAACTTCTGCTACGAACCCAACATCGCGGGTGTAAGTCAACCTTTCCAATGAACAAGTATAAATTAAAAGTTTAAAAAACCCCCGACATTCACCATTTTGGGGTGGCGGCCATCTTAGACTACTAGTCATATTTGTCATAATATTTACTTACGCCTGAAAGTCATACTTTACCTTGAATTAGAACGAAGGTTTTTGAAATCAACGTGTAATACAAACCGAGAACGTCTGGTAATCTAATTATCTCCAATCTTGACAGATTCATTTCAGCGCTTCGCTGCCTTTGTTATTCAATACTAGTCATTATAATAATAAATTATGAAGATAACAGTAGTTTATGAAACGGTTGCATAATAGAGGTTATTAAAACATGAGTGTGGGTTTAAAAAACGAACCGCAGGTGAGTTTTTTAATAGTATCACACGAGTGTTTTAATACCTAATTATGTAGAGTTTCATACACTATACTTTATCTAAACTCATATCTTAAAATCCAAACCATAAAATCTTGGTAATATTTGTTGTGAGTTTTCCTTGATTTTGCTGGCAAAAGATTGTTGGTCGGTGTTCAGGTGGAGTTAAATTCTCTTCAGTATCACTGCTAGACATTTTTCCGCACAATAAAAACCACGTCTTGTAAAGTTTTGGGTAACAAAAACAACAAATGAAAAATTTAAATAATATAACTAGCGTATGGCGCCTAAATTCAGTTGTTACAAAATGAGCGTGCAGACTGCAGTGTCAGGTGATGTCTACTGTCTATGGTCAATTATGGTAGCGCCACACTCTGACCACTGCGCCTTCACGTCTAAATAAAAATCCAGGAAGAAAATATGCTCTATATTAATTCGTATAATATCTAAAATTATAGTAGGTAATAAAATAGCCATAGACAATACAATAAGTCTTACGTAAACGACCAAGGAGGTCGCGCGAATTTCCCGCCATGCCTCAAAAATCTAGAATCCAGAGTCGTGACTCGACCAGACCTGTACTATAATGGAGAAAAAATTATTTTATAGCATTATTTTGCAAGCATTTCCTAACAAAAAAGTGTTATAATGAATTTTTTTTAATATTATAGATGTGTGTGAATAAAGTAGGCCAATATGTGATACATTTTGATTTCTTAATCAGGATTTTAAGATATGAGAGTAGATCCTACTAATATTATAAATGTGGATGTTTGGATGTTTGGATGTTTAGATGTTTGGATGTTTGTTACTCAATCACGCCGCAACTACTGAACCGATTTGGCTGAAATTTTGAATGGAGATAGATTATGCCCTGACTTAAAACATAGGCTATTTTTTATCCTGGAAAAATCGACAGTTCCCGCGAGACACAGACAGTTTGAAAAATACGAAATCTATATATAGATTTCGTATTTTTCAAAATCTACCTATAGCTGTAGATATATCTACAGCTATAGGTAGATTACTATAGCAAACTTCCTAGAAAGTTGGTATAAAGGTTGGAAAAGGGAGCGGGAACAGGAACCAGAAATCCACGATTCCCTCAGGATTTGTGAAAAACCGAAATTCACGCGGGCGATGCCGCGGGCAAAATCTAGTAAAATATAATACTGAATACTGTACCGTAATAATAATACTGAATGAGTAAAGAGAAAATTCATGTCTACAGACATACTTATTATTATATGTAACGGAATATTTGTAGGAGAGAGTATAAAGAACTTCAGATTTACGATAAATTTTCGTACATTAAGTATTTTATAAAACAAAAGGTATTTTTGACGAAAAGACGTGTAATTTAATATGAGTAAATTGGAACGTAGACAGTGGAGGCTTGAATTTAATTCTCCTGAGAGCAAATCAACAGATTGTTTACGCCTCTTTTAAAAGTAGATAAGTACTAAAGTATAAAGTTTTAACGTAACTCCTTTGTTTTTTGACACTGAACCTAAAACTCCAGTAAAAACGCACTACCGTGGGATTCCACTTTTTTCTCATGTTTCTTTACCAAAGAGTTACTAAATAAAGAAAGAGTAAAAAGAAAAAGTTTTTACAATCGGTTTCTAGCGGTCTCCACACTAAATTTAGGACACACTCCACACATTATGGAATATACTGGGCTGGTTCGTTAATTTTCAATACATTATCATGATCTTTGGATTATCGGTTTTTTCTATCATTACTTTGACTCCTCCACTGACGCCCTGATTCAGCAGAAAGCAGATAAACCTAGAGCGAAGATAGCCTAGTGGTTAAGGCTTGCGCCTCACATAGGCTAGGCGTATGCTGAGACGCAGGCGACGCAGGTCCACGCAGGGCAGATTTTATAAAGCATGGAACGTCTTGTACGTACGCTGCGGCGCAGGCACATGCGACGCAGACATGTGTCTGTCTCTCGTTGTAGTGCCGGTACAGAATTCTGCGCCACACGTGCACGTCGAGACGTGTTTATTAACGATATTTTATAATTTTGTTTCAATGACAGAACATTTAATTGAATTAGTTCGTTGTGAACCTTGTTTGTATGATACAAATCATCCAGACTATTCAAAAAAGACATTGAAAGAGTTATTATGGGTGAGAACTAGCTAGGATGCGAATGTCAGCTGCGTCGCAGCATGCGGAGGGGACACATGTCTGCGTCAACTGCCCTGCCCTGCACTGTGCTGTACTGTGCTGTGCCGCGTCGCCTGCTTCTCAGCATACGGCTAGCCCGGGGGGACCGAGATCGGTCTCCGGCGCACACCTCAACGTGCCTTTTTAACTAATTAAATATCACTCGCTTTGACGGTGAAGGAAAACATCGCAAGGAAACCTGCATGCCTGAAAGTTCTTTATAATTTTCTGAAAGGCGTGTGAAGGCTACCAATGTGCACTTAGATAACGTGATGGACTACAGCCTAAACTCTTTTCATTAAAGTTGGTCGGTAATGGGTCCGTAAGACCTCTTCTTCTTCTCTTCTTCACACACGTTTTTTTGGCCGTGAAATATTTTACGGTTTATACGCCGTAAAGTAGACAATGGAAGCTTATTCTAGCTTATAGCGCGGCAAGCACGCCGTACGATTAAGAAACCGTGCTGTGAACAAGAGGCCTGATGATGATGATGATGATGATGATGATATATAAACCAATCAACAATGACGTCTCTCAGGATTCTCTGTGGAGCTTGGTCCCGGCGTACCCCAGTCCCGAAGTGGACGGGTGCGCGGTGCGGCCCGGCTGCGCGTATTGGATCAAGCTCATCGCCAGCCCCTGGGACGGACACACGTATGCGGACCTACATGTTCAACTCGACGGTAAATAAATAAATCTATCTATCTATCTATCTATCTATCTATCTATCTTCTATCTATCTATCTATCTTCTATCTTCTTCTATCTATCTATCTATAATATAATAAAACTGTAACAGATCCAATTCTGTACATTGAAGATATTTTGAAATTTTTTATTGGAGGGCACTCTATAATCGATACTGAAGCCAAAACTGCAATTTTTTTCATTTTTGTCTGTCTGTCTGTCTGTCTGTCTGTCTGTATCTTGGCCGCGCATCACGCCGAAACTACAGAACGGATTCGAATGAAACTTGGTACGATTTGAGTTTATACTCCGAGGTAGGACATAGGATACTTTTTATCCCGAAATTCAGCACGGTTCCCTTGGGAGAGGGGAAGATACTTAAAACGTGTATTTAGCTGTAATTCATTAACGCGTTGTTCGATTTCATTCATTCTTTTTTTGTTAGAAAGGTAGTACTTTAAGTACTGTCCCATAAATATTTCAAGGTCATAGGTTTTTCAGTTCAGAAATGACAGACATTTATTGGGTTCAAATAACTTGGGACCCGTATCTTTGAACGTAATGCTTATTTTAAACTGGTGTGCGTTTTTTATATTTGTCGATCTGTCTATTTGTTCCAGCTAATTTCCGAAACGGCTGGATCGATTTTGAGGGAACTTTCAATGGCAGATAAGTGATGTTATAAGGAGTAACTTAGGCTACATTAAGTTTAGGTACAAAAAAAGATTATGGGATCCAATCCGATCCTATATAAAAGCCTATATCCACGCGGACGAAGTCGCGGGGATAATAAATTAAAAAACATTTATTCGGAGTAAATATACATTTAGCGGAGCCAGTCGTTGGACCCCACTCGTGAGACAGACGATCTCAAGCGAGTCGCTGGCAGCCGCTGGAGTCAGGCGGCACAAGATCGTGTGCTGTGGCGATCCTTGCAAGAGACCTATGTCCAGCAGTGGACGTCCATTGGTTGAAACGAACGGAGCCAGTCCCTCCTCCCCTTTACGTACTCAAGTTTAGTTAATTGCTATATTACTATTAGATACCTACTATTAAGGAGGTCTTTATTTTTAGTTGCTAGAGAACCTGAGCACGCGTGTAGTAACCTTACTACCAAACGAATAATGGGTAATAGGTATCATGTATCCTCAGGCGCCGTTTGTTTGTACATAGTTCCTCTTACCGACATAGTTCATCGAGTCGCGTAACAGAAGTGGCAATGGGCGGGACATATAGCTCGAAGAAACGATTCCAAAGGGCTTGAACATCGACCTCACACCAGGAAACATAGCGTTGTGAGATCGCCTCAAGGACAATCTCAAGAAAATTGCTGGCATCCGCTTGATTCGTGCTGTACAAGAGCGTGCTCCGTAGCGATCCTTGCAGCGATCTAGTCCAGCAATGGACGTTTTTCACTCTAAGATAGAAGCAGACTAACTTGAAAGTGATACCGCTAAATCACTACGACTTACGAAGCTTTTAATACTCGTATAAAGATGCCCAAAAATTACTATCCACCACCACCAACAGCCTTTTAACGTCCCACCGCTGGGCACAGGCCTCCTCTCTCATAGGAATGAGGGATTTAGAGCTTAGACCCGCCACGCTGTTCCAAAGCGGGTTGGCGGGTTTTAACGACTATTGTCACATGACAGTGATAATAACCGGGACCGACTGCTTAACGTACTCTCCGAGGCACGGGGGTGAAAAACCGCCAATTACCAACTCCGGACTGGCACTGAGAATTTCTCGACAGAAAATCGAATACCTAACAATTATTTTGCCCGACCCGGGAATCGAACCCGGGACCTCTGATCTGCAGTCGAATATGCTAACCACTAGATCAACGGAGCAGTTTATAAAATTATTATTTTATATTCGTTTATAAAATTATTATACTTAGGTACATGCAATAAATAGATATCAACATTCAGAGTACAGTTTGTTCACAGAATGCGTGGAAGGCGTGTGCTCGTGCGCGCACGCGCCCCGCCTGCCTGTGCCTGCTGTATCGGCCAGCACCATATCCGTCCACGGAGATCTGTTCGTGAACGTCAGCTGGTCGCTCCCAGTCCCATCTGAACCACTTAGACTGCCTCCGAGATTGAGGAAGCAGTATTATTTTATAAGGTACGCTAATTTAGCTAATCCTAGGTTATATCGGTTACTTTTGTTGTTCCTTTTTTTACTCATCCTATGTCGGCTACTTTTGTTGTTCCTTTTTTTACTCATCCTAAGTATGTCGATTATTTTTGTTGTTCCTTTTTTTACTCATCCTATGTCGGTTACTTTTGTTGTTCCTTTTTTTACTCATCCTATGTCGGTTACTTAATTTGTTGTTCCTTTTTTTACTCATCCTATGTCGGTTACTTTTGTTGATCCTTTTTTTATCATCTGCAAGTCAGCCCTTGACCGCGATCTTACCTGATGGTAAGTGCAGTGAAGATGCAGTCTAAGATAGAAGCGGGCTAACCTGGAAAAGGTATGACAGTTTTTATTAAACCCTGTAAGTTTCTACGCGGCATCGTACTGGAACACTAAATCGCTTAGTGGCACGGCTTCGCTGGTAGGATGGTATACTGCCACGGCTGAATCGTCCCACAATCCCACATATAAATTCCCAAATTGCCCCTAACGGAAATCGAACCTCCCACTTATATGACCACTGCGCTCACCACTGCGCCAGGAAGGTTGTCATAACTTCATTCCTTGTTGTATGAAAACAGGAACAACACAGCCACCCTCACGCAACAACAGCTAATAGCAAATTAGAATATTCTCACTTTTATACTTACTAAAATAGTTACATTTGTGCAGGTGCATCATTATAACCTGTAAATATATTCGATGTGTGATGTACAGGATTATGATTAAGGTCACGGACAAATCTAGCGAAATTCCGCGCGTGTTGCCAACTGAGCATGTATGAAATAATAAAATGCGACGTCATAAACATAATCAAATTCTTTTTGTAATTTAATTTATAATGTTTATCAAACTTTGAACTACTTAAACGAAATAATTTACTTTTGACTTAACGTCCCTAAGCGCTCATGCCTCATACGCATTAGCGGTCAACCGCGGCTGACCGCGCGGCTAGCCTCTTCATAGAACTTCGTCGTGGTTTAGTGCGTACAAAATGAGCGGTTGCATATAAAAATATAAAAGCGGCTAGCCGCGCGGTCAGCCGCGTACGCGGTTGACCGCTAATGCGTATGAGAACTAAGTATTCCGCTACTGTTGAAATGTTAGAGAGCCATAAACCGAGCGGACTAAACGCAGGAAAAACATCCCAGCTCGCGGAATTCGAGAAGATTTGTCTCTACCTTAAGTATCCACGCTACTGTAACAGGATTAAATTCCAGATTCAATTAGGTATTTGAAGTTTTAAACTACGAGTATGTTCAAATAAGTGATTTAAAGTATTCACTCCGCGCGATCCCGTTACGAAAATTGAATTTGCTCTCGTTTGAATCTCTTTTGAAGTCTGTCGCAAACCAAGTTATTGGCTACTTATAGATAATCTACGTAAATAAAGCCAAAATAGTCACGTAACATATTAGGTACTACTTAGTACCCATTTATTTCATTTGGAACTCGGAGAACTACAAATAATAAAATTGGTCAAGTGCGAGTAGGGCCTAGCCTATGACCATCTAAAAATGATCGTTTTTGTTTTGTTTTCAGTAAGTTGGTATAATGTATATGTAATATGTATATGTTTTTTAAATACATAATGAAAACATAAAATATACAGAAATCCCAAATTCCTAAATATAACTTTAGTTGAATACATAAATAGTCTAAAACTGTCCACTCATGACGGCCCCGATTTTTTTTTTCGGCTCCTTTTCCATGTATATTCATTATTCATTTAATCACCCCTAACAGCCCCCTAAAAATATATTTAACTGAATTTTAATTCATATCTATACCTATTCAATGTTCAAAATTGGATCAACATTCTAGGTATCCGTGACATACGTATAGAGAAGGCACAGCAGAGTGACATTAATAGAGCTCCGTTTTGCCCTTTGGACACGGAACCCTAAAAAGTATTTATCCCTAGGTCCGCCACGTGCAAACTGATGCTTCAAAGGATAAGAGATATAGAATTCTAACATAATAGGATTTTTAATAGTCCTTAGACAACTTTGTTGGATAAAAGCTGAAAGTTGGTACATAATAGGGTTCTGTAGGGTTATTCTGTAACTTAGTTACCAACTGAAAATGGTTGCCATCGAATTAGTTCGATATACATTGCTGTTTTGATGTGTGAAATGAAACCACTGTTTATATTTTTCACACACTAAGTTACAGAATAACCCACCTGGTGTACCTATTGCCAGTTGACTTCGGGTTTTTTTTTTAAATTACTTTACTTGTATACTTATAAGAAGACATGCACACTTATACAACGCAATGATAGACAGGATAGATAAGACAGGCTGTCCCTGTCCTGTCTATCGTTGCACCGTGGCGCGCTGACGATTGAGAGGTGTTCCAATTGCTTGTGACAGATTGCGTTGCAAAGCCACAACACACAACACATGTACGTGTGTTTAACCTGTTTCACCTCTAACCTGAAAAAACACTAGAGCGGGGCCGCACTGCGAAAATTATTCACACGAATTTTATTCGCGCGGTTTATATTCCGCATTTTGATATATTTTTCTCGCGAATTTTAAATCGCATGTGCGTGCAGCTTCATACATTCCCATATATCACAGAATTTTGCGAAAAAATTCGCGCGAATAAATTTCGCAGTGCGGCCTAGGCCTTATTTATCACTATCACTACATAGTATAAAACAAAGTCGTTTTCTCTGTCCCTATGTCCCTATATCCCTTTGTACGCTTAAATCTTTAAAACTACGCAACGGATTTTGATGCGGTTTTTTTAATAGATAGAGTGATTCAAGAGGAAGGTTTATATGTATAATAACATCCATTAAATTGTGGAGAAATACTGTTATTTTTGAGGTTTCTAATGTGATGTCGTAAATAATTACATTTTTTCCGCTTACATTGCAAACGCAGGCTGAACCCTACGAGATTTATCAATATAATGTACTAAGTATTGTACACATTGAAAAGGTCTATAGAAAACTCCGCGATGGTATATGTCTATCTCTTATGGATATCCCACAATAACATTTTTTGTCATTTACTTTTTTACGACAAATAATGGCTAATTTTAGAAGCGATTTTAACCAATACAGCATAAATCCTTATCTAATTAAATACCTTAAGTACATTATTGATTTATTATAGATCTATATGGCCCTTTACAGCATATGATTTAAATGAATATTTTCGAAGATATTACAGATTTAAAAATTGCGGGACATAGACTTTGCGCGCGGCGCGCGGTTCCAGCCGGCCGGGGCGGCGATGCGTAAAGTCCTATAGCATTTTGAATTTAGCAGCGATCGGACGCGTATGCTATCGAGTATCGGAGCTTTCTAGCGAGGAAAATAACAATCACACTAATATTATAAAGGCGTTATTAAGTTATTAAGTTTGTGTGTATGTTTGTTCCTCTTCTCCGCCGCAACTACTGAACCGATTTGGCTGAAATTTTAAATGCAGATAGCTTATGCCCTGACTTAACACATAAAGTAACTTTTTATCCCAGAAAAGTATTCCTGTAGGACTAAAATAGATATAGACCTCCAAAACGCCACAGAGGGCGCTGACTGTTCTTAGGTAAATCACATAACCCATTATTGCAATACTTTGCTGTGTAGCATGCATTGGCAACACACAGGCTACTTTTTATCCTGGAAAAATGGACAGTTCCCACGGGATTTTGAAAAACCCGAAATCTATATCTACAGCTATAGGTAGATTACTATAGCGACCTTGCTTGATATTTTAAGTATAAAGGTAGGAAAAGGGAGCGGGAACGAGAACCGGAACTCCACGATTCCCTCGGGATTTGTTCAAAACCGAAATTCACGCGGGCGAAGCCGCGGGCAGAAGCTAGTTTTACAATAAAACATAGTATAGAGTTTGTTATTCGTGCTCGTAAGCGCTTGTACGCCTTCTCGTCAGTATTTCAACCGTCAATTCTAATGAACGTGTTTTGATATTTTTGTCCACAGTATAGGCAAAGAAATAGTTAAACCAAACGCGCAGCACGGCAGACCATGGTTCCCGCACATAGTCACACGTCGGTTTGACGCTTTCGGCTTCGTCGTCGTACCTGAACCATTACAATGGAGGCTGCTACCAATAACCGACCGGAGCGGAGAGCGGAGCGGCACGCGTAGCGGGAACGGCCCCACGCGGAGTATCGTTCTGGATGTCAAATTAGAAGCGCGCGTCAGCTTGGTGGATGAACGTGGCTGCGCGGGACCAGCGGGAAACGCTACCGCTTATGGTTTGTACCATTTTTGCGGCAAACTTCTTGTTAATTTTATGTAAATTGTCACAAAGTATTGCTCATTAATTATGTGTATACATAGTTTGCGTATTAATTGGTTTGCCTTACAGTTCTATAGGACTAAATACTTGTACGAATTTTCTTCCAAGTTACAGAACTTTGCTTTGGACTTTGGAGATGGAACGGTAATAAATAATTTTAGTGACAGTATAAGTCCCTAGGCGGACATTTTTGGACTTAAAACTCAATTCGCTTCTAGTCGTAGCTATAATTTTATTGTTTTATTTCAGATCCTTCAGAACCAAAAGGCCCAATCCCAGTGTCGGGTTTTCAATTTCAAGTAAGTTATAATATTTTTTAAATATGAAACTTCATTGTGTGTTGGTAAAGGCCTGCAAAATATACGACACTCACCGCAGTTATTCTGAAAATAGTTGCTAGAAGAAATCATGAGACGGGAGGACCGAAAACTTTTTCTGCTCGGGAAGTTACTGCTTTAAATAAGTAACTTCCTCTCAAACTATTATGCGATTTAACACCTTTTATTTTAGTAAAATAGTATTGAACAGAACCTATAAACGAAAACGATGTCCATTTTCCATTCAAGAGACCGTACAATTTTCTTCGATGTCAAGAAAAAAAACTTAAATAAACACAATTTTTCAATTCGCAGGCTCTCTGGGCAGTGTTTGGCGGCGCCTGCGTGCTAGCGATGGTCGGGATACTGGCGTTCAGTGCCCGAGCGGTCAAGCGAGTTCTGAAGGAATTCCGCCCGGAGCCCGTGTCCGCTGCGCTCCAACCACTGAGGCCGCGCCCGAATTGGATACCGGTGGACGCGTGAGTACTTAGCATTAGGTATATTCTGATCGCTAAGATAATATGTTCAACTATGTTATGTGTCATCAAAATTTTATTTCAAATGAGTAAGAAGACATCTAGGTTAAGAATTTGCTTACAGGGTCTGGTAAATAAAACTAGGTACATATTTGCTAAGCAGGAGTATAATTAATATAAACGACTGGATTTTTTAATTGTTTATTTGACAGCGCAACACCAAAAGAGTCGTTATAAGTATGTATTTGTTCCTTTGTAGCGCTCTAGAGAATAAGGCGTGGACCGATTTTAATAATTCTTGCACAACAAGAATACCTATTCTGATAAATAAAACACTATACCAAGTGGAGTGTCATTGAATACTTAGGTCAGTCATAACCATTATTTTTAATTAGTATTTACTTTATTTTTAATTACTATATTTAATAATCTTCAAGGCTTCAGTTTGGTATTGATTTGATACCTTCATGGCGCTCTAGAGAACCGATTTTAGCAGATTTTTTATCTTAATCTTGCGACTGAACTGAAGATATCGAGTAATAAAAAAACAATATGGCGATATTAACATTTGTCTAATAAACCTATTTATGTTGTATATTTGTTATATGTATAGGAAATAAGCTAATTTGCCCTAAGAGGGGATGATTACTTAAGAAAAAACGTAATCCATAGGGAAAATTTTTATACACGTACAGTAATTAGTGCTCACTTCGCTTTAGCCACTCAGACCGCGCCCGAATTCGTTCCCGCAGACGCGTGGTGATTACACAGCCTAGTTTTTAATTAGGCTGTCAGATTGAACGTTGTTAATTAAGTACAGTTTGATACACGTTTGTGTAGTCAAAGCGGCCTTGAAAGTTACATTTCTAATGGCCGACAACTAATAATTAATTAGGTACCTACCTCTTATGAGTAGGGGTAAGGGGAGACAGGGGTTATCTGACCAAATTTTTTTAAACTTCCGACGCAAAACTAGGGGTGCTATAAGTTTGAACACTTTGCCTGTCTGTGTGTGTCATCGAACTGCTTACGGATTAACCGATTTGAAAGGGACGGGTTCCTAGTAACGTTTGATACTTAGGTCTTTTCAGTCGTTCAAGCGAATATTACTGAGTGACGATGTTATGAAATTCGTTCGGCAGTTGGGTTGCGGTCATGTCAACTGCACTAAAACAGCTTGAAAACTGCAATTCTGGTTTCGAATTGCAGTTCAAATGCAGCCCGTCTGTGTGTCCCTTTAAGAGTTTACCCTTCTAAAATTTTAGTGAAGCTATCACATAACAGTGAATTTGCTGCGTACATTTGTAGGCGAAATCAGAAATAGAAAAAAAAAAGAACTTTGAATCAATTATTATTCATATTTTATTAGATAAGTAGGCATCTGCTTCTACCCACGACTTTGTCGGCGCGGATTAAACTCACGCAGGAATCCTTTGTTTTCCCTGGATAATAAAAGTAAGTAGTATAGTAATAATAAAAGTAAAAGTAAGTTCAAAAACTCTAAAAGGCTTCTTAAAAAATATCTATAATATCACTAAAAAGCATGAAACGAGAAAATATTATCATCTGAAATTTTTAAGTAGGTACAAACTATTTATTCATTTTATGTCTTTTAAATAAAAAAATAATTATACGTAGGTACTTATTAGTAAAATATTTCAATGTATTTAATTGTATATTCAAAGGACAGCCAGGGTTATTTATATGCCACTTTGCTCTAAACTACTCTAAAACTTAGGATCGTTTACTACCTACCTATAGAATATTATACCTACCTGTTAGAATGTATTGTTTTGTTAGACATGAAGTATAAGTACCTAAGTCTGTTCTAAGTCATGCTTCGCATTTATAATATTGACTGACCCGTTGGCGCGGTTGGCAGTGACCCTGCTTTCCGCTCCGGGGTTGCGGGTTCGATTCCCGCCCTGAGTCTGGGTGTATTTATGTAAGTATATAAGTATGTATTATATATATACTATACTATATATTTAATAAAAAATTATATATATCTATATTGTATATATGTAAATATGTATATCAGTCGGTTGGTACACAGGCATTAAGTTGCCTACTTTAGGAACAGACGACCGTGTGTGTATGTGTGAATATTTATTTAAAAAAAAAAAAAAAATACAAGTCACGGCAAATAAGTCTAGCGTTGACCTTCAATGCGCAAAAGTCGAAAATGTGAGGTGTGAGGGGGTCGCGGGGAGGGCATGGGGATCGTTCGCAAGCACTGATTAGCTCTCGCGGATCCCTCGTAAGCGATGATTGGCTCTCCAATCGTATTGTCCCGCTCACTCGTACGACGTTGCGCACACTCGAAGGTCACCGCTCGACTTACGTGCCGGGGTTTATAGTAAGTAAGTAGGATTCTGTAACTAAGTTAATTAAGCTTCCACACCTTATCAAAGTTATCAATCTCTGAGCGATTTCGCATTGATTACTCAAGAGATAGGATCAGGATGGATCGCAGCGGAAGCTATCGGTCCATTGTGTCTGTCGGTTCGACTCCCGGCCGATGTTATCTCGGCGAGCTAGTTTAAATACGGCAGCTTTCTACTGTTTTTCTCATGAGTTTGTTTGTTGTGCCCGTGTTACGAGAGCGATTAAGTATTCTTTATTATGTAAGGATCCCAAGTTTGTATTCGATACATACTTAATGAACACACAATCATAATTTTGTAAAAAAAAAATTGGCTGCCCGTGAAGTCGGTTTACGTACGATAATTTCACGTGACAACGTCATAAGAAAACAATGCCTCTCTATCGCTTGTGCCACGCTCTCGCTTGCACGCGGTACGTAACAATGAGACATGCTTTTTCGTGTGCCATTCTTTGGCGTGTGGCCGGCGTTCATCGATTTATGAAACGTTATCACGTCAAAAAAATGCTGTTTTGTTTTTTTTTTGCGATTATTAATTTTATAATGTGTCATTTTTGCGATTTTTAATTTTATAATTTGTCATAAATCATGATAAAGACCACAGTAACACGTAGATATTCTTCGAAAATTTCAACTGCCTATACATAGGCAACTGCCTATTACAGTTGAAACTACATATAATTAAATTACGGATGAACGGACAGACAGCGAGGTATTAGAAATCGGGTCCCATGTGCCACACGGTTCACTCTTTGAGTACGGAACTCTAAAAACTGCATGAGGAATGTAGCAGTCACATTCTAATATAACGAAACATGATGATTTTCGCAAGACGGCTGATTGTGAGCGCATAGATATGGTACGGCAGCCGCCGAACAAAATTTTTAGTGATTAATAACAAGCTAATTTCGTAAGTAGGTTCGTTTCGACGAGACGACCAACTTTTTTATCTATGAAAATTCTCGATAGAGGTAGCTTTTCGAGTGGGGAGGTGTTAAAAATTTCGATTCGCTCGGGTGGGAAATCGTTCCACTAAATTTCTAGGACTATATGGCCATTTCATTATACAAATATTTATTAGGCTGCATACGAAAAATCAGGTGGTTAGTAATAATATTCTACAGCGTCCTCCACTCCGAATATTTCCAAATAATGAGGTTATAAAAATGATTAAACATTATTAATAACTAGCTGATTTTTTGTATGCAGCTTATTAAATACTTGTATAATGAAATGGTTACATAGTCCTACAGTGGAACGATTTCCCACCCGAGTGAATCGAAATTTTTAACACCTTCCCACTCGAGAAGCTACCTCCATCGAGAATTTTCATAAATAAAAAAGTTGGTCGTCTCGTCGAAACGAACCTACTCACAAAAATTCAGCTTGTTATTAATCACTAACAATTTTGTTCGGCGGCTGCCGTACCAATACGAAAACATCACATCTGCCTCTCCACAGTCGCCCGCACAATGATCCATTATGCAAGTGGCGCCGTTAAAGCCTGAAACACATACAGCGTGCGACGGATACGTGGCGAAAGCGGTTCCTTTCCCTTTATGCCCGATATCAACTAAATCCGAGAGTGACCTAGATTCGTGGTAGAGTTTATGAAACTAAGTACAAGTTGGTTTAATACAGTAAGGAATTGTATGTAACTCTGGGAGAAAGAGATTTTCGTAGCTATGAGTGACCTACCTGATATTTGATAAGTGAGTTTAGCAAACAAAAAGTATTTGGTAATCTCTAAAAATGTTTTCTGTCGGTAAATATAGAGAGTTGAGCAGAAAATTGCAGGCAGCCATGCCAAATCAAGAAGCAAAGCAATATAAAAATCCGAAAGCGTTTATAGGTTTTATAAAAATAAATGCAACGGTTTTAGCTGTAGCTGCGCTCCACCCCGCTCCACTTTTGACTGTCTGCGAACCATTTTTTTATTTTTCATTAAGAACAGACCGAGATTGGCAGCCGTAGCCGAAATTCGATCAGGAAAATATTATTTTTATATATCATAATACTAGCGCGTTCAGTACCGTCTTGTCGGGCATCTGTTACCAGCCTTAACAAGCCGGTAATGGCGATATTAAATGATTATTTCATTAATAATATAATATCGTTTTTCATTGCTTTTCGTTTTATTGCTTCATTTATAAGTCTCGTACCTTCATGAAGAGAGTAGGGAGAGTACAAGAAAATTAAAAATGCATCCATTACAAGCGCCCATTTACTCACGTGAGTGTAATTTACTTACTTATTCAAGCTCTTTCATAATAAATTTTATTATACTCTGTTAAACCACCTCCTCTCACATTCATAAGCTTTACGCACAGTTGAAGGATACGATGAAAAGTATCCCCTTTTCATCTCCAGCATGCAAGATATATCTTTGCCAATATAGTATATAAAATAATAGGACTAACGGTACATACGCCAACGCTTATATCTTCATTTTCTTTTTTTTTTCGGCTAGCTCCTTAGAAAATGTTATCGAAATTGGTCCAGCGGTTTAGGTAACAGATAGACAATCACAGTAATTTCTTTCACATCTCTAATACCTATACCTATAGTAGGTACTAGTGTTGCGCTCGGTGCGCGAGCTGCAAGCAGCTCGCGTGCCTTGTAGTCTCTTCAATATTCGTAAAATAAAGAAATGGGAGGCCATACCAAATACCAGAATATTCTGGAGAGTCTCTTGAAAGATAGAAAGAATTATTGGTATCACGTTTCGCATCTTTTCTGAAAGGACACTAATCAGTTCTATGCATGCGTTTAGTGGAAAAAAAAGGATCTATACAAAAATGTTCTGGAGAACCACTTGAAAATTAAAAAGAAATTTTGTATGGACACGAATTTTTTTATTCCGTAGCTATCTTTTTTTTACTGGCTCACCAAAGGGCCTAAGGTCTTGAACATTTTTAGTTTCAGGACCATGCCTCTATGATTGATAGTTTTTGAGGGCCGTTAGAGTACTCTGGTAATTTTTCCACATTCACTACGTTTTGTGATTTTTGTGAAAAAAAATCTTTAAGTTCTATTTATAAGTGTAGTAGGGGGAAAATTGATCATACAAAAATGTCTAAGAGAGCCTCTTGAAAAAAAAGAACCCAAAAAATTTGTATGGAGAGAATTTTTTTTTGTTCGGCGGCCATCTTTTTTTTACCGGTTCACGCAATGGCCCAAGGTTTTTAATAACATTTGTTTGGGACCATGCCTGTATGACTGGTAGTTTTGGAGGACCCATGAGGTACTCTGGTAAATTTTCCACATTCATGACGTTTCATAATTTTCCTGAAGGAAGACCCATAAGTTCTACACACATAAATAGTGAAGGGAGAAAGTTCCATATAAAATTGTTTTGGAGAGCCTCTTGAAAATAACCCAAAAAATTTGTATGGAGAAAATTTTTTTTTGTTCGGCGGCCATCTTTTTTTTATCGGTTCACCCAATGGCTCAAGGTCTTTAATAACATTTGTTTGGGACCATGTCTGTATGATTGGTAGTTTTGGAGGACCCATGAGGTACCCTGGTAAATATTTCACATTCATAACGTTTCGTATTTTTCCTGAAAGGACACTCATGAGCTCTATGCATGCGTTTAGTGAGGTAAAAAAAGTTCTATACAAAAATGTTCTGGAGAGCCTCTTGAAAATTAAAAAATAAATTTGTATGGACGCGAAAATTTTTTTTGTTCGGTGCCTATCTTTTTTTTACTGTCTCACCAAAGGGCCCAAGGTTTTGAACATTTTCAGTTTCAGGACCATGTCTCTATGACTGATAGTTTTTGAGAGCCTTTGGGGTACTCTGGTAAATTTTCCACATTCATGACGTTTCATATTTTTCCTGAAGGAAGACCCATAAGTTTTACGCATATAAATAGTGAGGCGAAAAAAGTTCCATACAAAATTGTTCTGGAGAGCCTCTTGAAAATTAGCAAAATTTTTGTATGGAGACGAAATTTTTTTTTGTTTGGTGGCCATATTTTTTTCATCGGTTCACCCAATGGCCCAAGGTTTCGAACATTTTTTGTTTCGGGACGGTACCTTTCCGACTGATAGTTTTCGAGATCCCTTAGGGCACCCTAGTCAGTTTTTCACGTTCAGCTCTCTCTATAATTTTGTAGACCTTATATTTTTGAATTTTACACACATGAAAATTATGGTGAAAAAGTCCCATACAAAATTGTTCAGGAGAGGTGATCAGTACCTGACTTCAAGTAGCTTTATATATATAATGTACCTACTAAGTGTGGATATGTCATTTGCAATATGTGATTACGATAATGGCTCAATAGTTCCGGTAACCAGTAACTGTACCGATAGGTAGGTACTACGCGTAAGCAATTACTGGTATACATAATTCATTCAAAAAGTTCCCGGACTAATTTTTTTTTAAAAGAAAAAATTTATGAAAAAGTTTTTGTGTAAATTTCAATTTTCAACATAATATCGTTCTCGAAGCTGTGATAGCCTAGTGGTTAGGACGACCGACTTCTAATCGGAGGTCGTGGGTTCGATCCCGGGGCATGCACCTCTAACTTTTCGGAGTTAATTATGTGCGTTTTAAGTATTTAAATATCATTGCTTTAACGGAGGAAACATCGTGAGGAAACTTGCATGCCTGAGAGTTCTCCATAACGTTCTCAAAGGTGTGTGAAGTCTGCCAATCCGCTTGGCCAGCGTGGTAGACTATGGCCAAAACCCTTCTCACTCTGAGAGGAGACCCGTGCTCTGTAGTGAGCCGGTAATGGGTTGATCATGATGATGATCGTTCTCGTTCTATACAAATTTTACCCCGCTCATACAGCCGCTGGAACGACCTGGAGAACTAGTATTCTGGAATGGCTTTTGATCCTTGGTCACATTCCTTTGAATCACATCTTTAAAATAGCACAAATCTTTAAAATATTTTCCATTCATTTTTTTATTTATTTAGGGAACTGAAAAAAGTTCGTCAAAGCCAAATAGGGCACACTCACTGCACATCTCATGCGTAGATGGCTAGTTTCGCCGTGGCCGAAATTAGGCCGGGTCTGGTCATCATTAATTAAATTAAAAATTAATTTTTAACTCTAATTTTTAGTTAAAAATTAATTAAGATAAATTTTTCAAACATAAATTCCAGTCATCCGTTCCGAGTAGAATGCTCGTCACTCGCTAGATACAAACCGTGTAATGATCTAGCTCTAGTTACCTATTACGTACCGAACATGCGAGTGTTAGTGTATGATCTATTGATCAACATCTGTTTATGATTTTATTACACTACAGTAAGTACTTAGATGATTGCTAGATCAGACGATTGAATTACATGCGTAATCAGTTTTTAACCCCCGACGTAAAAACGACGGGGTGTTATAAGTTTGACGTGTCTCTCTGTGTGTGTGTGTGTGTGTGTGTGTGTGTGTGTGTGTGTGTGTGTGTGTGTGTGTGTGTGTGTGTGTGTGTGTGTGTGTGTGTGTGTGTGTGTGTGTGTGTGTGTGTGTGTGTGTGTGTGTGTGTGTGTGTGTGTGTGTGTGTGTGTGTGTGTGTGTGTGTGTGTGTGTGTGTGTGTGTGTGTGTGTGTGTGTGTGTGTGTGTGTGTGTGTGTGTGTGTGTGTGTGTGTGTGTGTGTGTGTGTGTGTGTGTGTGTGTGTGTGTGTGTGTGTGTGTGTGTGTGTGTGTGTGTGTGTGTGTGTGTGTGTGTGTGTGTGTGTGTGTGTGTGTGTGTGTGTGTGTGTGTGTGTGTGTGTGTGTGTGTGTGTGTGTGTGTGTGTGTGTGTGTGTGTGTGTGTGTGTGTGTGTGTGTGTGTGTGTGTGTGTGTGTGTGTGTGTGTGTGTGTGTGTGTGTGTGTGTGTGTGTGTGTGTGTGTGTGTGTGTGTGTGTGTGTGTGTGTGTGTGTGTGTGTGTGTGTGTGTGTGTGTGTGTGTGTGTGTGTGTGTGTGTGTGTGTGTGTGTGTGTGTGTGTGTGTGTGTGTGTGTGTGTGTGTGTGTGTGTGTGTGTGTGTGTGTGTGTGTGTGTGTGTGTGTGTGTGTGTGTGTGTGTGTGTGTGTGTGTGTGTGTGTGTGTGTGTGTGTGTGTGTGTGTGTGTGTGTGTGTGTGTGTGTGTGTGTGTGTGTGTGTGTGTGTGTGTGTGTGTGTGTGTGTGTGTGTGTGTGTGTGTGTGTGTGTGTGTGTGTGTGTGTGTGTGTGTGTGTGTGTGTGTGTGTGTGTGTGTGTGTGTGTGTGTGTGTGTGTGTGTGTGTGTGTGTGTGTGTGTGTGTGTGTGTGTGTGTGTGTGTGTGTGTGTGTGTGTGTGTGTGTGTGTGTGTGTGTGTGTGTGTGTGTGTGTGTGTGTGTGTGTGTGTGTGTGTGTGTGTGTGTGTGTGTGTGTGTGTGTGTGTGTGTGTGTGTGTGTGTGTGTGTGTGTGTGTGTGTGTGTGTGTGTGTGTGTGTGTGTGTGTGTGTGTGTGTGTGTGTGTGTGTGTGTGTGTGTGTGTGTGTGTGTGTGTGTGTGTGTGTGTGTGTGTGTGTGTGTGTGTGTGTGTGTGTGTGTGTGTGTGTGTGTGTGTGTGTGTGTGTGTGTGTGTGTGTGTGTGTGTGTGTGTGTGTGTGTGTGTGTGTGTGTGTGTGTGTGTGTGTGTGTGTGTGTGTGTGTGTGTGTGTGTGTGTGTGTGTGTGTGTGTGTGTGTGTGTGTGTGTGTGTGTGTGTGTGTGTGTGTGTGTGTGTGTGTGTGTGTGTGTGTGTGTGTGTGTGTGTGTGTGTGTGTGTGTGTGTGTGTGTGTGTGTGTGTGTGTGTGTGTGTGTGTGTGTGTGTGTGTGTGTGTGTGTGTGTGTGTGTGTGTGTGTGTGTGTGTGTGTGTGTGTGTGTGTGTGTGTGTGTGTGTGTGTGTGTGTGTGTGTGTGTGTGTGTGTGTGTGTCTGTCTGTCTGTCTGTCTGTTCCCCTGTGGCGCTCAAACGGGTGGACCGATTTGAATGCGGTTTTTTTTTGTTTGAAAGGTGAATTAGTCGAGAGTGTTGTTAGCTATGTTTAATGAAAATCGGACCAAAATGGCCGCCGCTACAAAATGGCGGATTACATATTTTATCATAACGCCCTCAATATGGGTATCAAATGAAAGGGCTTGACTAGTAGAATAGCACTATGCAAATCCAAGATGGCCACCACCACAAAATGGCGAATGTCGGGGGTTTTTTAAATTTTTAATTTATACTTGTCTGATTAATTCAGCACCCTACAGCTAGTGGGCGGATCGCTTTATCAAATGCCAAGCACAGCGCGAGTACACTAGTGGTCCGGCAGCCCTGGAACAAATTTTTTAGTGATTAATAACAGGCTGAATTTTCGTGAGTAGGTTCGTTTCGACGAGAAGTTTTTATCTATGAAAATTCTCGATGGAGGTAGCTACTCGAGTGCGCAGGTGTTAAACATTTCGATTCGCTTTCCATCTATTACTTTCCATCACCTGGAATGTCGTCAAGCGCATTCTGCATAAAAAATATTGACTATTTACTCGGAATGATTTCATGTCTTTCGCAAGCGACGAATGGCCTTCCATACAGTACCATCTCGACAAGATTGACATTTTTCAAGTACCCAATTGACCATCAAATTCTTTATATGTACTTGCCTATATTGGGAAACTAAGTGCTAATGCTTTTAGATATGAATTGAAACTTTTCTCGACCTGTCATGATATAAATTTGAGGCTTAGGTACGTCCAATGTCCGTGGCACAATAGGTAGGGTTGTGCCATTAGGGCTGCTAACTGCTAAACTCGGCTGATTCAAATATCGTTTTTTTTAGAATAAGCTGTAAAAAGTCTAGAACACTTTAAAAAAATATGTAGGTATAGGTACAAAGTAGAGTTTTGTAGTTTCTCAGAGAAAGTGAGTTCAATTTTACAGTGCGAGGGATTTGTTTGTTATTATATTGAAACTGTATCAAATATTTTTTACGGTTAAGAACCAAGCTATGAAGCGGTTGGAATATAATTTAAAATTTAAATTGAACCAAAAGTAATTCAGTATCAAATAAAATTTAAGTAAAAGTAAGTATTTCGTTTTGTAAACCAGAATTCAATTTTATGAGGTAAATTGAATAACTTTATTAATCAAGTTCTAAATACACTTCAATGTAAGGAGGCTTTTGAAAACACTTCTGAATCAATGAGTAGAGCCAAAGAAGTTTGTAAATAGGTACACTAATTGGGTTAATTTTTAATTACATAGTTTAGGTTTAAATAAAGGTCACTCTCACAATTTTCTTCCAGACTAGAAAAAATTTAACGCTTATGTTGTAAAAATCTGAAAATATAGGCATCAATAAAAGCCGATTGATAGCTAAGTTCAGAGGTAGCTCAACGACTTACGAAGCTGAAGTGACAATGGACAAAGCACTTGGTTCGAAAAAACTTTAGTATATAGATAGATAAGCTGTGATAGCCTAGTGGTTAGGACAACCGACTTCTAATCGGAGGTCGTGGGTTCGATCCCGGGGCACGCACCTCTAACTTTTCGGAGTTATGTGCGTTTTAAGTATTTAAATATCACTTGCTTTAACGGTGAAGGAAAACATCGTGAGGAAACCTGCATGCCTGAGAGTTCTCCATAAAGTTCTCAAAGGTGTGTGAAGTCTGCCAATCCGCTTGGCCAGCGTGGTAGACTATGGCCAAAACCCTTCTCACTCTGAGAGGAGACCCGTGCTCTGTAGTGAGCCGGTAATGGGTTGATCATGATGATGATGATGATGATATAGATAGATAGACTTTGTGACCCCCAAGGTGCTTCAATGGGGACCCTCAAATAGATGCACAGACGACAACAAACAAAACACAAGGACGAGTCACAAACATGAGTCGTCAAGCGCAACGGTCGGAAACTCCTACAGGGGACATATGTCTATACCTGGACATAGATCCAGTTGTGGACATAGGTCCAGCTGTGGACACAGGTCCAGCTGTGGAGGTCTGTCGGTTGACGACAATGGACCTGGTTCCACAATCTGACCCAACCGGGCACCGAACACGAAACCTCTTGTACCGCTGCGTCAGTGGATTGTATCATACGCGGAAACATCGCATGGGCACATCGTGAGCTACCACAACGCCTACGACCCAGATAACATGATGTTGTTTACCCGGTGCTCACCGATTCCGATGGCATCACACCTGACGTAACCCGAGATTAGCATCCGACGAGACCCGAGATTAGCATCAACTTGAACTTTCATTTCTCCGTTTGTAATGTAGGTTAAGGTCATAACAAAAGTTAAAATGCCCCTATTATACTAGCATTACCAGCTGTTTGTTACCTGTGAATTTAACTTCGTGGAGTTTTTGTATAACAAATATAAATTAAAAATTTAAAAAACCCCCGACATTCGCCATTTTGTGGTGGTAGCAATCTTGGAATTGCATAGTGCTATTTTACTAGTCAAGCCCTTTCATTTGATACCCATATTGAGGGCGTTGTGATAAAATATGTAAACCGCCATTTTGTAGCGCCATCTAGGACCGATTTTCATCAAACATAGCTAACAACAATCTCGACTAATTCACCTTTCAAACAAAAAAACCGCATTCAAATCGGTCCACCTGTTTGAGCGCTACAGGGGAACAGACAGACAGACACACACACACACACACACACATACACATACACACACACACACACACACCGTTGATTTTGCGTCGGGGGTTAAAAACAAGTAGCTATACCTACTAGCTAGCTAGTACTTGGTGTCCAAAGTCAGTCTAGAGCCAAAACGCCGGGGATTGGCGACTGACCAGGCAATCCTCGGAATGCACGAAGGTCCTCATGGTCCTGATGGAATGAATATGGAACAGTAAAATTCCTCCCGTAACCTCAAGGAACCCTAACACCACACCAAACCTGTGCCAATTTAGATTGATTTAGATTGAAATTTAGATTGAATTTGCCGTCCGATGACTAAAATACCGTTATGTGAAAGACCTTATAATTTTGAGCTATGAACACAAAACGTAAACAGAATTCCCCTTGGATCTACTCTACTGGTACTGGTGGGTCAACGGGGGGGCATACACCAAAATTTATGTCTCTTAGAAATAATTTGGTACCAAAAAATATTGTGTGTTAAATTTTTTTTATTACCTACCATAATATTTATCTACTTGTTGTCTACTTGTAAACTTTTATTACATGTGACATAATGAGTTAAGAGGTCATGCTAATCTATTCCAAAATGTGTATATGTATCTAGGTTAATAGCTAGGTGAAGTCTTTCAGAGTTAACTCACAGTCAGTTACTATAAAAATGATAAAAATATATGACCTAGACAAAATGATAGAGAAAAATATCATCTTTTGCTTAGTAGATACTTATAACTCTGCCTATTAACTGCCTCAGTGGTCTAGCAGTTGGGAGTGGTCGACTGCGGATCACGAGGTCCTGGGTTCGATTCCCGGGTCGGGCCAAAAATTATAAGGTTTTTTTGTGAGTATTTTACTTGTTAATATTTTCAAAGCGGCGATTTACTTATAACGTGTAAATAGGTACCTATTTGAATTTTTTTTCGCGTTTTTTTTTTTGTGATATCTTGTCACATATCTCACTGCAATTACCTACCTGTCTTCGTTTCCGAAAGCGGTCTCCTTACACCCGTTATAGAGAATAGTTTAGTCATTACTAGGTAAGTAAAGTGTGTTTCACTACATTTGCTTACGAAGTCATGCCCGACTTGATGGCAGATTTGATGATGGTGACGTAAGAGAGCTTCTATGATTGCTGCGTGCGAACTAATCCGGAATACAGATCGGCTGATCGGTTGATTTCACCGTGATTTCTACTTATTTCTTTCTATTGGGTAACCTTTCAGCTGTAGGTATATATAAGTAGGACTTGGAGCACGGCACTGCTCCGACCAAGTCGAGTAAAAACAAAAAAACAAAAGCACAGCCATAGGTACTATCTTTTCTCGAAGCATTTCAGGCCATTTTCTACCCCCTGTAACTTCGTCGTGGATAAAGCTAGAAGCCTGAATTTTCAGTGCCCAAGAGAACTGTGTTCATTCCAGAGAACATTCAGCATTCGAACAATGCTGAATGTATTGGCGAACTCAAACCTTAATGCAAGCCATTTTAGGTCTATTTTACTCTGAAATCGATCAATAGTTTTCGAGTTCGTTTTCGAGTGCTCCGATTTAGACTAAGCACACTGAACATAATTATATCTATTCCGAGGGTAGTCTGGCGGGTATCTGCAGCAATTAACCGGTTACCCCAAAACGACATAAAATATAATTATCTAGTCAATTTGAAGACGAAAAAGAAGATTTTTCGTGACAAAACAATAAGCCAACTACGCAGGTGACATTGCAGCGCAAAAGCTTGGGTGCAAATACAGATGCACTCTATTCCCTCACTCTCACAGTCCGATGTCACAGCAATCAGACACGACGGAAAAGAGATCAGGCGCGAGAAGATTATGCTCTCTCCGGAGCACGAAGGTGTAAAACCTTGAACTTGCCAGGTCTTCTAAAAATGTCTTAACTTCATGATCAAGCTAGTTACTAGATCATCATTACCCAAATCATCGTTATATTAGAGTTAAAAGCAACGCTGTCAAGGCAAGTAAATAGCACTACTGTTCAATAATTGCCGAACTAGTTTTTGCCTCAAACAAACTCTGAATGATGTCCAACCGTTTTATAACGCCACTTAAGATGCCACAATTGCTCTCTTTACAAACGATTATGTTATCATGTGTGAGCCCATCTTAAATGCATCTACGAGAGAAAAAAACAATATGGATTATGTTGTAACTTAATTACATTGTAACTGTGTGTGGTCCAAGTCAGAAGCTTTTGAATACGCAAAATCGTACACTTCACTTTTCTATCACAGACGACGTTTAATACGAATTTTAGTACTTTTTTCTGACATTATTAAAAAGCTATCTCATCGCTCTCTGCTCATCTTGCCAAAAATTATAACGACAATGGTAAATTGAAGTCGTGAATGGCAAGGACATGATGTAAGGGTAACATCAAAGAAGCATCCAAGAATATATTGTACCCATGTCCATTGCGCCTCTGGTAGATCTGACCTTATGGTGGCCCCTTAAGTTAATACCTAGCATATAACTGGCACGGATTACTTATTATGCAAAAGGGAAATATTTTACTAGCTGATGCCCGCAACTTCGTCCGCGTGGATATAGGTTTTTAAAAATCCCGTGGGAACTCTTTGATTTTCCGAGATAAAAAGTAGCCTTGTGTTAATCAAGGGTATAATCTAGCTCTATTCCAAACAGCCAAATCCATCTTAGTAGTTTTTGCGTGATTGAGTAACAAACATCCAAATATCCACACTTTCACATTTATAATATTTGTAGGATTGGGACTATTTTACGGAGCGAAGAAACGTACGACGGGCGCAGCGTCCGTGATTGGTTCGCTGTCATACACGTCATAATCTGCCTCATAATCTGTCTCCCGCATTGGTTACAGTCTGTAGAACACACTAGAATCCTTTCTAGGGTGAGTGGGCGAGTGTACGCTTGCGCAACTATCCCCGCTACTTTAGTTCATGCGTCAAGAACTGTGCCGCTTACTTTATCTTACATAGGCGGCAATTAAACGCGTTTCTTCCATAACTTGAACCAGTGACGGTTACAATAATATGCATACGAGTGCTCACTATGTAAGTACATTATTTTGGAGCGATCCAGCATATTATGTTTGAGAATATACATAGGTAGGTATACGTAACGGATATTTCAATGCAATGCTTAATGCACAAGCGCATTACGATAGAGATTTTAGATACATATGATATGAGATTGAGCAATAAATGTCTAATTTGTGTTGAGAAATCACACTCTGACCAGGCCGGTGGTTCTCATGACTTGCATATTTAGAACATGCGGAAAAAGGGTTGATGTGGCTCAGGAAACGTTACAACAGTCTATTATGGCAGTTATTGCAGAGTCCTAAGTGCTTTGACGGTCCGAAATTGGATTACTTATCTTTCTGATTGAGTGACTATAGCATTTTCGGTTGCGGGTCATTAGGTTTATCTGTACGTCTGTCTGTCTATTTCTCCGAGTTAAGTTTTGTAACGGGTAAACTGATTTTAACGGTATCTATTTGCACAAGCAGCTTTAGAAACGGAAGATTGTACGGAAAGTGATCTAGGCTACTTTTTTTCTAGAAATATCTTTTTTCCTGTTGATTTACTTATCAACAATTTTCTTTTTTACATTTTCAAAGCCAGCTGAAATTTGGTACAGAGATAGCTCGCCTTCCGAATCTTTTCCGGGAATTTTCCGGCGAACTCTAGCTATAGCTAGCCCGTAAATAACAGCGGATGAGTCTTTTCGAGGCGCAAAGGAAAGGAAACCCGCCAAAATTGGATAACCTCCAAAGTTCATCCGTACAGAATTAGTACCTACGAGACGTCGAAATGTGAATTTAATCGTGAATGTCATTTTATTTAGAGACTGTTCACTAACACGATTAGAACGAAGCGAACGGCAGAATTTGCGAAACGGCCGAAAACCACAAAAACATTAAAGATTTGTCACACACAACGCGCAGAGACAGCGGCGTGCGACGGAGACGCGACCAACATGGCTCGTAGTATTGTAATACAAGGCATTATAATAATAATAATGTCCTCTGCATCCAATGTAGACAATCGCAGAATATAGGATCTTAACGGAGGCGGAGACTAGCCAACTATGCAGGAGTTATTATAGAGAGTTGGGTCTTATATTTGCGTTCCGGGGATCAGGTGCATATCCGACGGCTTTACATGCTCTAACTTCGGGCTGCCACTGAGAATTTTTTGACAAAATAACTTTTCTTTTTATGCCCCGACCCAGGACTCAAACCCAAGACCACAGACACAAGCAACTGTATGCAGGCATTCACATTGCTGAAAGGATGCTAACCTGGGAAAGGAGTACCTTTGCCAGGTAAGCCTGGTTCCATCTTAGACTGCAGCATCACATGCATCACACAGCAATCACATCACGCGCGGGTTTAGTGTGACGTGCTGCCATCACAGCTGACACAACATAGCGCACCGCCGCCAGCGCGCTGTGTGGGTCTAAACCTTAAAAGCGAATGGCGGCTCGTATTTGAAGTGTAATGCTAATTTTGATGCAATGCCCACTTGCTACGCGAAGCGTAAGAATTTTGAGACACTCCTCACAAACATGAAGTGATTATTACTTGGCCGCAATCACCTCACCTTGTTACTTTCCAAAGTCACGATGATGGAGACGAGAATGGATGAACCTATAATCTATAACTGGTCACCCTTTGGTAGCTAGATAATTCATCTGACTGACTGTCATCAAACTTTTTAATGATTAATACTAGATTAATAACAGGCTGAATCTTCGTGAGTAGATTCGATTCGACGAGACTCCCAAGTTTTTTCTCTGTGAAAACTATCGATAGAGTGTAACAGTAAGTTTTTTATTTGAATATTGAGATGATTGGATAATACTTAAACTCGGAAAAACAATTGTCCTACAAAATTGATGGTTTGATTGCAGCGTCCTCCATTCCGAATATGTCCTATATTTTGGTATTACGAGGTCATAAAAATTAATAATAACCCGCTGATTTTGTAGATAAGTTATTAGCTCCAACATAGACCAAGGAATGTAATGAAGGCGGGGCCGCCAGCGTCAATTTAGTTAAAATGAATTCGAACCCAAACCCTACCTAGATACCAGACAAATTTTTGGTCGTCACAATTACGTTTTTCAATATTAGGTATATGTATGTACATATACCTAATATTGGAAAATGTATCTTGACCTTACATCAGAAGTATTTTTAACCCCCGACGCAAAAACGACGGGGTGTTATAAGTTTGACGTGTCTGTGTGTGTGTGTCTGTCCGTTCCCCTGTGGCGCTCAAACGGGAGGACCGATTTGAATGCGGTTTTTTTGTTTGAAAGGTGAATTAGTCGAGAGTGTTGTTAGCTATGTTTGATGAAAATTGGACCAAGATGGCCGCCGCTACAAAATGACGGATTACATATTTTATCACAAACGCCCTCAATATGGGTATCAAATGAAAGGGCTTGACTAGTAGAATAGCACTATGCAAATCCATTATGGCCGCCACCACAAAATGGCGAATGTCGGGGGTTTTTTAAATTTTTAATTTATACTTGTATTAAGTATTGAATTACATAATTATTTACGCACAGTTAAAACACACTCACGGCTCACGAGCATAAAAATATTTAATAAAGTCGGTACCTATACAAAATTAAATAGATTCCCTTGACTGTGATTAAAACCCGTTAATATTGTAACAAATTGTTAATTTTCCTATAATGTCATGTCAATGTCTGAAAATTAATTTTACTTTAGGGCCTCCATCCACCATACTTTTCTATATAATAACGAATATCAAATCAGCGACAAAACTGTTTACATTCAAAATCGTTTACTTAGCTAGAATTAAATGAATTATTTATTTGCCTTCATCTCGCTCTTAAAAGGGGCTCACCTAACAGCGTAAAGAGATCAAATCTTATTAATATCCTATCAAGGATATCCTATCAAGGAATTAGTAGGTATTCAATAATTCAATGGATCAAATTCACATTTTTGTTTCATTCCAGAAAATTAGTGTTTCGGGTTGAAAGATTGATCTATTTAGATAAACGGTCTCTTCATTCAAAGCACACCCCTGGCACTTCACACAAGCGCTTCCACTTGATTTATCATTTAGGTATACCTATATCGTTGTCTCTGTTTTGAGTAGTAGTTTACTTATCTGTCGATGGTGCGGGTTAATTATATCTATGAAGTATAAATTAATTGTTGAAGTTCCACCTACTTTTTTGTTTTTCTATTATTATGGTAGGTCTAGGTATTACATACATATATAAAATCTTGCCGTGTTTGTGCGCGCATCACGCAAAAACTACTGAATGGATTGAAATGAAACTTGACATGATTCAAGTTCATACTACGGAGTAACATATAGGATATTTTTATCTCGAAATTCAGCACGGTTCCATTGGGAGAGGGGATGTTGAGTTGGAATTCAAAATGTGTACTTACTTAGCTGTAATTCATTAACGCATAGTAAGATTTCATTCATTCTTTTTTTGTTAGAAAGGAAATACTTTAAAAATTATTCCGTAAATATTTCAAAGGCATCGGTTTTGTAGTTCCGAAATTACAGCCATCAAAACCCTTCCAGATAACTTGGAACCCGAATTGTACAGGAACCTTTGAACGTACGGGCTATCATCTTAAATTGGCGTGCGTTGTATTTGTCTTTTTGTCTATTTGTTCCCGCTAATCTCCGAAAGGCTGGATCGATTTTGAGGGGACTTTCACTGGTGGATATTCACATTTTGATGCGTCACTTTTGACAGTTTTTAGCAAGGTGCTCAAAAGAGAAAAATAAAGATTTCCCGCGGGATTTTTAAAAACCAATATCTACGCGAAAGAAGTCGCTGGCAAGATGTGGAGACGCCTTTACCAAGCTCATAGAGGTAATAATAGCTATTTCGAGGTAGCCAAGCAACACCGATGAGTATTGATCCAAACCTTATTACTGAATAGGTAGGTACTTTATTATTACACTAACTACCGCATCAAACTTATTAATGGTTACTCAAAGAACTCCTTAGTATAGATTTAAAAAATTCACCCTCAGAGTACTGATTTGAGGGTGAATTTTAAAATTTGAATACAATTGTGCGTTAACCGTTAACGCTTCATTAGTAGGTACAGCCAGAACACACGAGTAGATAAGTACAGAGGGAAAGCTTCATACAAGCGGCCCGCTGCACTGTAGGTACACTCACACAAACACACTCACCAACGGTTCACGGACGCTCGCTCGGTCCCCCAACCGGTTCAGTTGGGTGACAAACGTGCGCATATGTGTGAGTGTACCTACAGCCGCTGTAGGTACACTCACGGCCCGCTGCGGGCCGCTTGTAGAAGCTTTCCCTCTGTACTTATCTACTCGTGTGGCCAGAAGTTTTAAGTTTGTATTGTTATTATTTACTTCTGTAAACATCACAATAATTGTAATGACCCTAAAGATATTATCGTAAAGCAATGTTGCACCTATATGCCTATAATAAATTGATTGTTGTAATACCTTTTTTAGGGTTCCGTACCTCAAAAGGAAAAAAGGAACCTTATAGGATCACTTTGTTTTATTGGTACGCTTGACAACAATCATACCTGCAAAGCACTGATAAAGTCTAAGTTGGAACGCGATTTCATATAAAATGCCCATTCACTGGTACCTACTCAAGGCGGAAAACACGGACACAGGAAGGGCGTTCCATACCCTAGCGGTTTGTATCATCATCATCATGATCAACCCATTACCGGCTCACTACAGAGCACGGGTCTCCTCTCAGAGTGAGAAGGGTTTTGGCCATAGTCTACCACGCTGGCCAAGCGGATTGGCAGACTTCACACACCTTTGAGAACGTTATGGAGAACTCTCAGGCATGCAGGTTTCCTCACGATGTTTTCCTTCACCGTTAAAGCAAGTGATATTTAAATACTTAAAACACACATAACTCCGAAAAGTTAGAGGTGCGTGCCCGGGATCGAACCCACGACCTCCGATTAGAAGTCGGTAAAAAAAAAAACCACTAGGCTATCACAGCTACTCGTCCTAACCACTAGGCTATCACAGCTACAGCGGTTTGTATTAGACAGAATGTATTGTTTTCAAAAACCTAAAACCTAAAACGTAAGTATAAATAATGTAATTAAATTAGAGTTGTCATGCAGTTGTTCATTTATGTTTAATGTTTACATAAATAACTTATCAATTATCCGTATATATATGACAATAGGGTTCTTTTAAGTTCATTGATCATTATCTTAATATCTCTTGCGATATGTATAAAGCCTACACTGCTTACTCTATAAAGAACCTTATTTATCTCAGCCTGTACGATTTTGAGCTCTAATATCTGCTCAAGAATAAGTTTAATTTTGTTTGTCTTTACTTTAATGTAATATGTCTTTTAATGTTTCAACTGGTGAATTTTAAATGTACAGTCGTGTGGGAATTTGATGAGTACAATTAAAGCAATTGCCTACCATTTTTGACTTGCATAAGTTTATTTGTTTAATAGACGTATGTCATCATTATTGCATAAACTAATTTTATTAGGTTACCATTCTCGATTGCGAGATTTGAATTTTCTTATAACTTAATGCTCCGTGCCTGTGGCATATTAATCCAATCCATTAATCCACTAAATTGATGTCGGGCTGATCCGCTGGACTGGAATGGACTGGATCGGCGGCGGTGGCGTTTCGTTGAGTCCATTACTGGACTGAATTCATTAGGTACCTAACTACCAACGTTTAAGGTGCTTAATGGAATTAAAATCTGTTTACATTATTGCAATCCAGAAATGAATTTCAAATGTTTCATCAGATGCTTCGTTGGTAAGACGTGCCCCCAAGGAATTCAGCGTTCCGGTACGATGCTGCCTAAAAAAAACTGCCAACCTTGGAAACTGATGCCATCGACTTCGTCCGCGTGGATTCTTACAAATCTTATGTACAAACTTCAAGCCTCTCTTCGCGACAAAAGGTAGCCTATGTTCTTCTCTAAGGTCTAATCTTGTCATTTATTTTTCAACGTAACATTATTTCAATCTTACAATTTTTTTGTATCTTCTAATCTATCTTTGTACCAAATTCCATCAAATCAAAATCGGTTCAGCGGTTTAAGCGTGAAAGCGTAACAGAGACAGACAGATATACTTTTGCATTTGTAATATTAGTAGGGAAGTATAGGGATGGTAACATTTAACAACCTATTTCTTAGCTAATTAGCTTCCATATCAGACTGCATCGTCACCTCATTGCATGTTAACTTGAAAACCTGCATACATTAGGCGCTCAGGTGATTAGTCATCTACTATTTAAAAATAAGTCGGATTTTCCTTCCTGACGCTATAACTCCAGAACGCACGAACCGATTTCCACGGTTTTGCATTCGTTGGAAAGGTCTCGGGTTCCGTGAGGTTTATAGCAAAGAAAAACACGCGAACGAAGTCGCGGGGGTCAGCTAGTTTCCAATAAATATAAAAAGTTAATTAATTTTACAACACTCACCGCCGCCGGTTGCTGCCATCGCTGTTTACGATCAAATGACGAATGATCGTTGATCATTACGAAATAAGGAGCAAAATAGCTGTCACTGTTAACAATGACAGCCATTTAACGCAGCTGTAAATATATTTCTGAACATAAATATTATATCGATAGATAAACATGTACCTTTAAACTCGTTTAAATTGGTAGTTAGATACTATTATCTGTAGTAGGTAGGTATACTTAAATTTTTATTAAACAAATAGTACTTTTAATTATATAAGTAAAGTATACACACTCAGTGATTACACAGATAATTTAAGTTTTGTCCATTATGTCTCTCTCTTATCAAGAATTGATATCAAGAATCAAGATTGTTCACAAGAGATTTGTACAATCTACAATCACAAACAAACAATGTAACTTTGTTACTTTGGAAGTTTCAGCTAAGTACTTAGACAAAATAAATTTATTTAAAAAAAAATTCACATTAGATTTAGCCAAATTAAATCTATCTATTGGCTGAGCGAAACAAAAGAAATGTCTGAGTCTTTTTGGATGTAACTGCACTTTGGTCGAACTTATTAAATTATTTACTTGAAAATCACAACTAACACGTAAATCTATGATCCAAAGCCGTAAGTAACATTGAGGCCCACTAGCACCAAACTGTATAATCTGGTTTAATTATGCTGTCACTTTTTGTTAGGTTTATTTCGGACAGTTAAAGTAAGGTTGTTAATGCTGACCAAAGAAAAACATACTTATTACTTTGTGTTGCACAAGGCAGAGTTCTTTAATCTCTTACCCTTTGACCCTTAACCTTGACCGTGGTATTACGAATGCTGACTGGTGCAACGCACTCAGCTCGTTTTTTTTTTTTTGTGGTAAAACTTAACTGTAACGGTAACCGCTTGAGGTAAAACTGGCCCTAGGAAAAATATTTTTAGAAATGATGAAATGTCAAGCAATCAGGGTCAAGAATGCTAGTATATCCACCTACGCAACGTCATCACTCCAACCAATCTGAAGATTTCTTACAAAGTTTAAGATTGAGTGATAACGTGTCGAAAGTTGGTGTTAATATGAAAAATTGCACCAGCCTTGACCGGGATCAGTGTTCTGTACGGTTATGCCGAGCTTGCACACCTCAAAAACGATACTAGAATTCGAATATAAAAAAACTATAATATCAGAGCAAAATGAACCAAAGATCTCTTATTTTAAAGTCGTAATTCAGTACTTCGAATATTTATTTTGCAAAATTTTTTTCAGCCATTCGTCTACAGCCAGCGCTGTAGACGAATGGCTGAATGTATTGGCGAACTCAAACCTTAAACAAGGCAATTTAGGTCCATTTCATTCTTTGTTTCCGATAATCGAATGTCGATGCATCACCACCATCACCACTACAGTCTTTTAACGTCCCAATGCTGGGCACAGGCCTCCTCTCTCATAGGAGAGAGGGATTCAGAGCTTAGATCTGCCACGCTGCTCCAATGCGGGTTAGCAGGCTTTAACAACGATTGTCACATGATAGTGATTATAACCGGGACCGATTGCTTAACGTGCTCTCCGAGGCACGGGGTAAAACACCACCTACTACCAACTCCAGGCTAGCACTGAGAATTCCTTGACAGAAAAACCCAATACCTAACAATTATTTGAATCGAACCCGGGACCTCGTGATCTGCAGTCGAATATGCTAACCACTAGACAAACGACGCAATCAATCTCAGTCAAGTGAATTTCGAACATCGTTGCCACAGTGTACAAAGTCGGCATAACCCCTCTGTTACTGATTACTATTGTTTCATTGCGAGCGTCCGAGAATGTGATTCCGATCAATCCGTTATAAACAGCGTTGCAATCCTTTGAAAAGTAACAGTTCTTGTTTCTAGACACTCGTTAGGCAATGAGGTGACTACGTATAATATGTGTGGGTTAGTTGCGAAGGCGTGTATCAGTCGATTGCGCTGGGTAAGCTACGTTGACTCAGGTTGGCTGACTCCTGACTGATGGGGACGGTTTTGGAGGTTCGGTTTGGACGATTTGTTTTCTCAAAGATGTTTGAATTTGCGTATAGGTTAAACTTTAAATTGACAAAAAATAGTCGAATTACCATAATATTATTATACCAAGAAAACCTCTACCAACTTGGTGACTACCATTAATCACCTAAGATACTTAGGGGTTTTCTAGGTAGGGATTTTCTTCCCATAAAGGGATTACAGCTTTCAGCTGTGAGACGATTACGACAGTGTAAAAGGATACAAAAACGAAACTCGAAAATATGTAACACAACGAGCGCTCGGGGCTTCGCCCGCGTGGAGTTAAAAATTCCCTATTCCGTGGGACTTTTTGCACAGTACATTGAATGAGGAATACGTTGCACCTTACGACTTTCGTGTATGGGTCCGCCGCGTAACCGTTGAGCCATCGGGGCTTTTGTCTGTTCACCGTTTAGAAAGTGGCTGGCAGCGAGATGCGGATGGCATCGCAATGATCCGAGGTGAGAGGACGGTCAACTTCCTTGATCCAACGAACGGCTCGCTCAAATTACACGACGGCGCTTGTTGCGATATCACTATTATAAAACAGAATCCCCCGCTGCGTCTGTCTGTCTGTCTGTTCGCGATGAACGCAAAAATTACTCAACGATTTTTCTTACGGTATACGAGTACACCCATAGACAGAGTGATTCATGAGAATGGTTTAAGTGTATAATTTGTTAACGTTTTGTGTAAATTATTAGTTGATGAAATATGACGATAATTGTTGAACATGTCGAAAAAAGTCAAGCTGCCTAGGAGCTTTCATCAAAAACGCTTCCTCCCTTTGAGATTCAACAAAACAATGTATGGTAGGATAGTAGCGGCTGCCCGTGCGAAGCCGGGGCGAGTCGCTAGTCGTATATATAACTTAATATCCTGTTTGTTGACTGCTGTTGACATGTTTCTTAGCACTCTTATTACTAGTACTATCTCATCAACTTCTTGTCGTTTGAAATGCCTCATTGGTCTAGTGGTTAGGTTATTCGGGTACAGATTACGAGATTTCGGGTTTAAGGCCAGTTAAGTGTTAAAAACAGTTATTGGGCTGGAGGGTGAAGGTCACACAAGGTGAAGGCAGATACAACGGGTTCCCCAGGCGTCCAGCACAGTCAGCGAGAGGGAACAGCCGTGGTGGTTTTAGTTAGGGTATACCCATAGGGGGAGTCCCACATAACCCCCGTTCTGCCCAAAGAACGGGGGTACCTATAAAAGGTTTCCACCACGAAAAAAAAAAAAAAAAAGGGTGTCACAGTTCAATAGTACGGCAATCCGACGCTATCGGAGATCAGGCACACGGCCGCTTAAGAGGAAATGTGGTCCAAGAGACTTTTGAAAATTAGGTATTTGAAAAAACTATCGTTGTCGCGTCCAACCGTCCCGCGCCTCAAATTCGTGCAATAAGGACAACTGCAAATCCAACTCTATATTATGCCGTAAGTAAAAAGTCATTCGAAGTTTGGCTCTCTAGTGTTTCCTCCTCCAATATTGGACCAATTTAAAAGATATTTCGTAAACTGAATATTAAGGATATATACTGTGTCCCTATGTTTTGCTTTTTTCATTATTAATTGTCAAATTTGTACATTAGGCCTCTGTTGAAAGCGATCTAAAATAGGCAATTTTGAGCATTTTGTAACGGTTCTAGTGCTTATAAAAATAATGTATCTTCAAAAAAGAAAACATAGGGACATAGAAGAGGTTGATATTTATTTTATTGTAAAAAATCATTGCTTTAGGATCATAAACCAGGGAAAAAACACGCGAGAAAAGAGCAACCACGTTTCCTCTTAACGTGCTCTCCGAGGCACGCCGCGCCGTACAGGAGTGTAACACATACGAAGTGCTACTGAGAATGGAGAACATAAATGATGCATAATATAAATGTGCTTAAAATATCATAGCTTAGATCACATATACATTTCACACGGAATATTTCCGAAGTTATGCCGATTCCAATAGATTGAGGGGTTGCTCCGTAAAAAAGTAATAGACTATTGACTAAATTATCTCACTCATTTTGAAATATAAAAATAAATTAAACCACAGTTTTCTCGTAATTGTTTCTAATTCATATTGAAGAATCTAACTACAATAATAATTAATGGCCAGAACCCGACCCACTAAAATAATAAAAGGCCAACTCGTGAGTTGTACCCGGGAACTCATGACCGGCAGCCGAATAAGCTAGCCAGCGGACCAAGAAGGCAGTATCTTACTTAGTTACAATTATTGATCCATCACAACCACGTATCACCGTAATCGACAATAACATATCAATTCCCACGAATATGATAGTCAGCTGTCAGAGGTTTACGAGCGAGTAAAAGTTGTTTGGCGTGCGAGCAGAGCAACCGTGCAGGCGCGCGCCGCTGTCATAACATACACATGTGTATTCATCGAACTGCGTCCGCGACGTTGGGTCGCAAGGTGTCTACGCTTAACCAATAGACGTTGGGTCGCTAGGTGTCTACGCTTATCCGGCAGACGTTGGGTCGCTAGGTGTCTACGCTTATCCGGCAGACGTTGGGTCGCAAGGTGTCTACGCTTATCCAACAGAGATTGGATCGCAAGGTGTAGAAAGACGTTGGGTCGCAAGGTGTCTACGCTTAACTGATAGACGTTGGGTCACTAGGTGTCTACGCTTATCCGGCAGACGTTGGGTCGCAAGGTGTCTAAGACGCTTATCCAACAGACATTGGATCGCAAGGTGTAGAAAGACGTTGGGTCGCAAGGTGTCTACGCTTATCCGATTGACGTTGGGTCGCTAGGTGTCTACGCTTATCCGGCAGACGTTGGGTCGCAAGGTGTCTACGCTTATCCAACAGATATTGGATCGCAAGGTGTAGAAAGACGTTGGGTCGCAAGGTGTCTACGCTTAACTGATAGACGTTGGGTCACTAGGTGTCTACGCATATCCAACAGACATTGGATCGCAAGGTGTAGACAGACGTTGGGTCGCAAGGTGTCTACCAAATCTACGCTTAACCGATAGACGTTGGGTCGCTAGGTGTCTACGCTTATCCGGCAGACGTTGGGTCTCAAAGTGTCTACGCTTATCCAACAGACATTGGGTCGCAAGGTGTAGACAGACGTTGGCTCGCAATTTTCCACGCTTAACGGATAGACGTTGGTTGGTGACCAAATAGTGACCTCGCATCATGAAATGCACAGCGAAGACCCCAGAAGAAACGGTACAAGATATCGTTCTGCAGCGATCGTTGCAAGAGACCAGAGACGTCTAACCTCGATTAAGTGGTGGAGACGACGAAAACGTCTCTTGGTGAGCGGAGCAGGAGAGTACACTCAAAGGTACACTCTATGTTCACGGTGGCAAGTGTGAGATCCTTAAAACCCCCTAAAAACCAAGCGGCACAAGATGTGTGTTCTGTGGCAATCCGTGCAAAAGAGCTAAGTCCAGCTCTGAACGTCTATTGGTTGAGACGACAACGACGCTTGGAGCCAAGCCTTGGAGAAGCCGAGTAGGAGCTTTCTAGTTAGTTCTAGTAAGACTTTCTGTTCACGGCTGCAAGTGTGAACGTTCAACGTACCTAGTTACAACGAGCCTGACAACAAACAAGTCTGTGGGTCAACCCTTTTAAACGAGGCAGTCAAACTGTCAGTGTTTGGGGATTGATAGGTTATCATCGGTATGCGATCATTAGCCGCAAGCTTAGAATAGGTAAATAGGTAAAGAAAGGCAGTCGTCGACGCGGCGATAAGCCGTTTTTAACGGGCCTTAACAGGCTCGATACGTCTATCGTCGCGTCAGTGCTCAAGGTACTCATGCGCTTGTGTGCGTGTCGGCAAATGTAATTACAGGGCACACATGGGTTGGTTTATAGCTTACGTTTCGAGCGGAAATTTGTTAGAGACTTCCATTCTAAGCGTAATAGTTCGATGGCCGCAAGTTAATATCGCTGTCTGGTAGCGGGCTTTGTAAGCCTTGGCCGGTAGGCAAACCGATCAAAAATAATTAGGAATTTAGGAATTAAAAAAATCTAAAAAAAAAGATTGGCCCAATTTTTAGTATACAGATGATTTAGAGAAGTAATGAGTTGCAGGAGACGTCTCAAAATTTTTGCTAGTTCTTCTTTTTGGTCAAACGTTATTTTGCTATGGGTGCATTTTGGTTAATTTGTTTCGTTTCGAAAACGTTTTTTTTTTCGTTTAAAAACTATTTATTAGCAAAATCAAAAGCCCAATAACCACTTTATCGTATTTGCAAATACAGCAACAAAAATAATTAACCAGTGTCTATTACGCTAAAATGGTAAAATTTATGCTTGTATCGTCAAAAGAAGTGGCGATTTAGATGTACAACGGAGCGTCGGCTTTTGTAAGCTACTCGTATTTGCGTGTATAATTAGCTCTTTCTTCGAACAAATACTATGAAAGTGAAACTGCGTGTATGACGTCACGTCATGTTTATGTTCGAGTCACAATAGCACAAATCGTTTGCTATTCTTTAAGCATTAGTTATCCACTTATTATAGCTGACAACCGATAACAGTTTGTCCAACAAGTCTGCGAAAATACGGCGAGAACACAGGAACACAAAAAAATCTGAGTAGGTACATAGGTACCTATCTTGGCTATCGAAAGGAGCAATGCTGCCAGCGTCATTATGCCTTGCTAGGGTTGAAAAGATGAGCTTTTGGATTTAAGTAAGTAAAAACTCTTAGGACTTTTTAGGGTTCCGTAGTAAACAAGTAACCCTTATAGTTTCGCCATGTCCGTCCGTCTGTCTGTCTGTCTGTCTGTCTGTCTGTCTGTCTGTCTGTCTGTCTGTCTGTCTGTCTGTCCGTCCTCGGTTAATCTCAGAGACTATTAGTGCTAGAATTTGACATGGGTATAAATATTAATCACGCCGACAAAGTGGTGAAATAAAATTTTGATAAATATTTTTTTTTTAGGATAGCTCCCCTACATGTAAAGTGGGGATGAATATTTTTTTTCTCGTCCACCCCATAGTGTGGGGTATCATTGAATAGGTCTTTTAAAAATACTGTGGGTGTGGCAACATCATTTTTCGATTTCTAGATCCGTTTGTAAAATATGATGTTTTAAAGTGCTAATTTTTATTAGAGTCAAGTGTCCCCCTCCCCTCTATCAGCCAAATGGCAGTATATAGGAACTTTAAAAAATTCACAGCAGTAGTATATATAATCAATGTTAAAGGAAAACTATCATGGCTAAGTAGGGTTCACAGGTTAAGGAGTTATATCTGTTTTTCAAGGATTGTGACTACGGAACCCTACACTGCGCGTGGCCCGCCACGCGCAGTGTACTACTACTACTAGTTTTACTTTATTACATTGCTATAGTATAAAATAAGGTAGGTAGGTACTTATCTATCTATTTATTCTATATTCTATACATATAATAAAATCGTAGACTTGCCGTATCTGTACATTAAAGATTTTTGCAAAATAATAACTGGGGGATGTTAGGGATAAGCAATAGAACGTAAAAAAGCTATTATTGAAATTTTTGTCTGTTTGTCTGTTTATCTGTTTGTCTGTATGTTTGTGCGCGCATCACGCAAAAACTACTGAATGGATTGAAATGAAACTTGGCATGATTTAAGTTCATACTGCGGAGTAACATATAGGATACTTTTTATCCCGAAATTCAGCACGATTCCCTTGGGAGAGGGGATCAAAGTTAAAATGTGTACTTAGCTGTAATTCATTAACGCGTGGTCCGATTTCATTCATTCTTTTTTGTTAAAAAGGAAATACTTTAAAGATTACCTGCTAATCTCAGAAAGGCTGGATCGATTTTGATGGGACTTTTACTGGCGGATGTTTATATTTTGATCTACCTGAACATCTGCCAGTGAACTTTTAATAGTTTTTAGCAAGGTATGAGCTCAAAGGAGCTTAGGAAAACAAAATGATTCACACAGGATTTTCAAAAATCAATATCCACGCAAACGAAGTCGCGGGTGCCCGCTTGTCCTACTAATATTATAAATGTGAAAGTGTGGATGTTTAGATGTTTGTTACAGACAGTTGTTGAACAGATTTGACTGAAATTTTGAATGGAGATAGATAATGCGTTGACTTAACACATAGGCTACTTTTTATCCTGGAAAAATCCGCAGTTCCCGCGGGATTTTGAAAAAACCTAAATCTACAGCTATAGGTAGATCACTATAGCAAACTACCTTAAAACTAAGTATAAAGGTTGGAAAAGGGAGCGGGAACGGGAACCAGATATCCGCGACTCCCTCAGGATTTGTGAAAAACCAAAATTCACGCGGGCGAAGTTTATAATAATGATTGAATTGAGAAAATTGAAAATCCATCTTTGATTGAAAAGTATTTAGTACAATTTTTTGTAGACAAGTACTTAACAAAACCTAACTTTAACTACGCGCCAAAGAAATTCGACTCAATGTAATGTGAACTATACGCATCCCCGCAGTTTATATAGAAAACATACCGTGAATACCAGTTCAGAGTTTACGTAATAAATATTATATTATCAAACAATGATGTGGCCGAGTGGGATAACTAGTTTGGCGAGTAAGGATACGGTCCAATAGTAAGCGGAAATAAATCCAAAAGCGTTTTAATTAAGCCTGTTACATAGCTTAAATAAGTAAGGCGCATTGGAAGGAAGCTGTGATAGCCTAGTGGTTAGGACAACCGACTTCTAATCGGAGGTCGTGGGTTCGATCCCGGGGCACGTATGTACCTCTAACTTTTCGGAGTTATGTGCGTTTTAAGTATTTAAATATCACTTGCTTTAACGGTGAAGGAAAACATCGTGAGGAAACCTGCATGCCTGAGAGTTCTCCATAACGTTCTCAAAGGTGTGTGAAGTCTGCCAATCCGCTTGGCCAGCGTGGTAGACTATGGCCAAAACCCTTCTCACTCTGAGAGGAGACCCGTGCTCTGTAGTGAGCCGGTAATGGGTTGATCATGATGATGATGATGATTGGAAGGAAAGCGGTTGCTAGGAGCAACGCTCATGCGGAATGGAACCGAGACGCGGCGTCTTTTTTTATAACAACTCAAACTCAACTTTATTTGCTTTGACAAAGCGGCGAATATTGCGTGCGTTTCTTGTGAAAACAGAACTATTTTGATATCAGTACAGTTTTATTTACTTTACTTTGAATGCTGAGTATACATGAACATGAACATGTATGAGTACCTAAAAATTATTGACACGCTTTTCCCGGTATTATAGAACGCATATACAATTTATAATGCATTATTTAGAATACTGTGGTTTAGGCCAATTCGTACCCAATACAAGATAAACAATAAACTCAAGCTAAGCTTACATAAGGAAGGTTCAATGTTACGGTAAATAGAAACAATATATTTAAGGGGCCAACTCCCAAGTTGTTAAGCAAATGAAATTTATAACTTTACTCGATATGAGCTTACACACTTGATTTGATTTAATTATTATGTGCCGCGCAATTCCGAGCTCTAATCGTACATACATATATTATGTGGACTTTAAACTAGCGCAGACGACTGGTTTTTATCTCATTCTCTGAAACCGACAACGACTGACTCTAGATGATGAGAATCGGATTCCGGTTTTACTCCAGCTTGTTGTGGAACGTCTAAAATAGTAAATATCCAGCATTCTGTTTTCATTGTCATTCCTTGGAAATTATTCAAAGTCAAAGTGATTTTGCCGGACTTACAAGATTGGGTTCAATTGGAATAAATATTCCTGAATTTCCTATTCAGTTAAAATAAATGTTTATCATCTATGAGATTTTAACTACCCAACGAGTTTTAAAATGATATTTATAGATTTTTAAAAAATCGCGTTCTGTTTTTCTTACCTTTAATCTCATGCATTTTTGTGATAAACCTAGAAAGATTACACTTATACTGATCTTCTCTATTGAAGGAAATGTTGATTGGAACAGGAAGTGTTATTTTATGTAACGATGTCAAAATTTTAACTAGGAAAAAATTTGAATTTCTTGCCAAATCAACGAAAAATGATTTTAACTTGTAAAACTGTAAACTTTGACTGGCCCGTTGGCACGGTTAGCAGTGACCCTGCCTTCCGCTCCGGGGTTGCGGGTTCGATTCCCGCCCCGAGTCTGGGTATATATAGGTACCTATGTATACTATGTATTTATCCTACTAATATTATAAACTAGATGATGCCCACGGCTTCGCCCGTGTGAATTTAGGTTTTTAAAAATCCCGTGGGAACTTTTGATTTTCCCGAACAAAAAGTAGCCTATCTGTAGTACATCCCCAAAACGGAAAAATTCCGTTGGATCCCTACGATTTCGGAATGCAATTCCTTTCATCATCAGGGTTGAGGAGTTGGATAGGTATGTACCTACTCGAGTTCATTCAACTATAAAGTCTTTAATTGGTACCCCCAATATCAATTTAAATAATCGACTGTTCCTAAATCCCATTGGTTTCGGGGATAAGGTCCCCTACAGCATCAGGATTGAGGAGTTGGAATCCAAATTTTTTGTAGTACAGTGTCGTAATGTTTCTCTATCGATTACAAAAAAAATTACGCAAATCGGTTCAGAAACCTCGGAGATATCGGTGTACATACATAGGTAGCAAAACACAACTCCTCCTTTTTTGAAAGTCGGTTAAAAAAGTAGCCTATGTTACTCCCTGGTTAATTCTCTACTTGTATGTGAAAGTCCCGTCAAAATCGGTTCAGCCGTTCCGAAGATTAGCCCGTTCAAACAGACAGACAGACAGACAAAAATTTTAAAAATTACGTAATTAAAAAAACTAAAAACCCGACTGCGTAAAACAAACTAGTTCTGGTAACTGAAAAGCAAAAAACAAGCTTTGTACTTTATAAACTAGAATTTGATAAGATCATAAACATAATTAATGTTAGAAAATGTATGGCATGCGGGGGCGAACTAATAGTCCTGAGTAGTTGGCTAAGTAATGCCCCCGCCTGCCATACATTTTCTAACATTAATTATGTTTATGATCTTATAAAATTCTAGTTTATAAAGTACAAAGCTTGTTTTTTGCTTTTCAGTTACCAGAACTAGTTTGTTTTACGCAGTCGGGTTTTTAGTTTTTTTAATTACGTAATTTATTTCTCGGTTTTTAGTGCAAAACTATGAAAAATTTTTAGATGCATATTTTTACAAGAGACAGGCCTGTGTCACTCCGCGTGTAGGTATTAAAAAACATAGGGTAAAACCCGGATAGACGCCCCACTTTTTGAAATGGCCTCATAACTTTTAAAATATTAATTTATCACAAATAATATTTATGAATATAGCTAGTTTAATCTTTTGGGTTCCATTATGACTTGTTTTTGTTGTCCTAACGATTACAGATTTTGCAGAATTTAACTTTTCGCAGACCCTTTTTTTTGGGGTTAGATGCCTACCTGTGTGGATAGATGCCCCACTATGAAAATACTAAAAAGGATAGATGCCCTATGAAAAAAAATAAGCAAAATACATAGTTTCATAAGGTTTTATTATCTAAATATATAAAAGGAAAAGGTGACTGACTGACTGACTGCCTGACTGATCTATCAACGCACAGCTCAAACCACTGGACAGATCGGACTGAAAGAGATAGATGCCCCGAAGTATATTAAAACTATCAGGAATTTATTGAAAAAAGAAATAAAAATATAAAAGAACATTAAAAATATTAAAAAAATACTTGATATATCTATAGGTATATAAGGGGATAGATGCCTCTAAGGGCACCTATACCTCGAAAAATCGAGGCAACTATCCTTTTTGATATGGATAGATGCCCTTTTATTTATTAAATAAACTAAAAACTAAAGAGCGATTATTTACACTTAGGTGTACACTTATTGAACCAGTGTATTGACATAATAAAAAATATAACATAATCTTCTACTACTTCAAAAGTTATACAACGGCAAATACTCGCCTCTAAAACTTTGAAGGATTTGCCGCGTTCGCTGCGGAGATAATCACACGCACAAGCGAAACAAATTGTTTTAATACAAATGTATGTAGGGGCCTGAGGTTTGGGGGGCCTGCGCTTCTTATTTAAACTATCAATTTTTAGTCGCGAGTTTGGGAAGTCAGGTTTTTTGACACTGAGGCATCTATCCAACTGCGGCATCTATCCGGGTTTTACCCTACCTACAGGCGGCGGCCATTACGCAAGGGCCAATCTAGTAGGCTGCTGCAAGCGAAGAAAGACACGCGCGCGCGCTATTTGTTCGACCACGTTCAACTTTCTCGATAGTTGCAAGATTGACACAAAACGAAAGAGGCACTAGGTACTAGGCAGTTCTGCTGACTTTTGCCACCGAAACGATTTAATGTAAGAAATGTAGAAATATAATATTATAATAAGTAATAATTACAATTAGTAATTAATAATTAATCACTACATAGTATACAAGTATAAATTAAAAATTTAAAAAACCCCCGACATTCGCCATTTTGTGGTGGCAGCCATCTTGGATTTGCATAATTCTATTCTACTAGTCAAGCCCTTTCATTTGATACCCATATTAAGGGAGTTGTGAAAGAATATGTAATCCGCCATTTTGTAGCGGCGGCCATCTTGGACCGATTTTCATCAAACATAGCTAACAACACTCTCGACTAATTCACCTTTCAAACAAAAAAAACCGCATTCAAATCGGTCCACCCGTTTGAGCGCCACAGGGGAACAGACAGACACACACACACACACACACACACACACACACAGACACGTCAAACTTATAACACCCCGTCGTTTTTCGTCGGGGGTTAAAAACAAAGTCGCTTTCTCTGTCCCTATATCCCTATGTATGCTTAAATCTTTAAAACTACGCAACGGATTTTGATGCGGTTTTTTTTAATAGATAGAGTGATTCAAGAGGAAGGTTTGTAAGTAGAAAAATTGGACCCGGTAGGTGGCGCTAATAGCGGGCAGGACGACGTCTGCCGGGTCCGCTAGTAGCTAATAAACCTTTTACTAGTAACCCGAACTACGAAAGATATCGACAGAACGATTAATCAATCAATTTCTCAATACAGCGCGAGCCCATAAGAATTGATGTTCATGTATTAAAGTATAGCGCGTTTAAGACCACTATTAGCGCCATCTGTTGAACACTGGAAACTTTAATAAGGTCCTTCATAATATTATTGTATTATTTTAGTGTTAGGCGATTTAAGGTTAAATTATTAGTGCTACAATAATTGATGGGAAGGGGGGAGGTGTAGGGGGGATTATGTGGAATGTAGTAGAGTGGAGTGGGAAGGGATCTTAAATAAATTACCACCAATTTACTCACAGAGTAGTTGTTATTTATTTTGTTTTCTATGATTTGTCACTCCAAACTGATTACAAACATATAGATTGTATATATTTTCGTGTTTGCCTTTTAAAGCCCTTTATTTTGATACCCCACTCGAGGGTCTTGAGGAAAAAAAATTTTTTCAGCTCGCACATTAAAGTGCATCAAATCCGCCATTTTGAATTTTTATTAATTTTATTTACCCAGTAACATTTGCGCTGTTAAGACAAATCTAATGACGTATCATTTATCAAAATAAGTTGAGTCGTTGAGTAGTTACGAACTGACATAGGAAACGGTCATTTTCTGTGATTTATCACTCCAACTTATGTTCAAATACATAATTGTATACATTTTTGTATTTGCCTTTTAAATCCCTTCATTTTGATACCCCACTCGAGGGTCTTGAAGAAAAAAAATTTTTTCAGCTCGCACATTAAAGCGCATAAAGTCCGCCATTTTAATTTTTTTTTTAATTTAGGTACCCTATAACACTCGCGTCATGAAGACAAATCTAATGACGTATCATTTATCAAAATCCGTTGAGCCGTTGATTAGTTACACGCGGACATAGGAATGGACATACATACACACAGGTGAAACACATAACCCAGTCGGGTAAAAACGTGTGATTCGGTTATGGTACCGTTCAAATAACCATATGAGCTTAATATGAGGTAGTTATTTCGAAATTACAGACAGACACTTCAATTTTATTTATTAGTAAGTATAGAGTATAGTAGATGTGAAAGTGTGGATGGATGTTTGTTACTCAATCACGCCGCAACTACTGAACCGATTTGGCTGAAATTTTGAACGGAGGTTCAGTCGGTTGTTACCTATAACACAGGCATTAAGTTGCCTACTTTAGGAACAGTCGACCGTGTGTGTATGTGTGAATATTTATTTATTTATTAAACTTATGTATTTTTATATTAATTACGTAGATGTTTTTTGACGTGATAACTGATAACGTCTTATAAATCGATGAACGCTGGCTACACGCATAAAAAAGCATGACTCATTATCGCGTACCTACTGCGTGCAAGCGAGAGCGCGGAACAAGCGATGACGCATCTATCTCTCTCTGTTTGTTTTGACGTTATCGCGTAAAATTATCGTCCGTAAACCGACTTTACAGACAACCAATTTTTTATATGTATTACTGAAATTAAAGTTTAAACTTTTAAAATAAAGCATATTTTTTTAGATAAACACCGTGAGAAAATAAGTCTCAAATCAGCTATGATGGCCCCTTAAAGCTTTCCTCAAACAGAGGTGGTCACACATACCCTAATGTGGTCATTGGCGGTAGGTAGTATAGGTAGCGATATTAGTTAGTTGTTAGCTATGTTTGATGTAAATTGGTTCAACATGGCCGCCACCACAAAATGGCGGATTACATATTTTTTCACAACTCCCTAAATATGGGTATCAAACGAAAGGGCTTGACTAGTAGAATAGCACTATGCAAATGCAAGATGGCCGCGGCCAAAAAAATAGCGAATGTCAGGGGTTTTTAACCGACTTCAAAAAAGGAGGTTCTGTATTCGGTTCTGTTCTGACTTCAAAAAATTATATATCATTTGAGTTAGGTAGTTTAATCGTCAATCTAAATGAATAAAAAATTATTTTAAACTTTTTAGTTCGATACGTTTGAAGTCGGTTCATTTTTCTTTGAAAAAAATTATTTAAATTTTTAATTTACACTTGTCAACGATATGTACTATACCTACTCCAATGAAATAAATATAATATGCTTAAATTATACCTATTAAATAAATATATAAATTATTATTTATTGAATAAATAGAATATATAAATATTGACAATTGGTTAGTGTGTCTTCAGAAGTTTTTCGCATACTGAAATACGGACCAATTATTTCTTACCCACGCTGTCTCAGACACCTTGCTTCGCGATTTGTCAATGGAACGTCCTACTCTACATAAAAGTCCACAACTTCATAATTATATGTAAAAGGGATTTAAAACCTCTTGCCTCATGAATCACAACAAAAACGAGCCCATGTATCGTATAATTTTAAGGTTTATTTAAAAAGAAAGTTATATATTATGTATTTCGCTTTTTACCAATACCTTACGTAATAAGTACATAGGTAGTTACGAATGCTATGATCATCGATATATCGATATGAACGGAGATGCGATGTTGCCTTATGAGACTAGCCAATTACGCAGGTGATAACATTATTGTGCACAAATTCGTGCGCATACACAAGTGCACTGTTCTATTCCCTCACTCTCATAGTCCGATGAGACACGACCGGAGAGAGATCAGGGTTAAGAGTATGGACGAGCTGATACTCGCGACTTCGTCCGCCTGTATTCATAATTATAATTATGTATATATCTCATACAAATTTTCAACGCCTATTTAACCCCCTTAGGGGTTGAATTTTCAAAAATCCTTTCTTAGCGGATGTCTACGTAATAATAACTATCTGCATGCCAAATTTCAGCCCAATCCGTCCAGTGGTTTGAGCTGTGCGTTGATCAGTCAGTCAGTCGGTCACCTTTTGCTTGTATATATTTTTACTAGCGGTCCGCCCCGGCTTCGTCCGTGGTACATAATATTTAGCCTATAGCACTCCAGGATCACGTATATATCCAACGGTGAAAGAATTTTTGAAATCGGTCCAGTAGTTCCTGAGATTAGCGCGTTCAAACAAACAAACTCTTGCGCTTTATTATATTAGTAAAGTACTTATAGATTATTTAGACTAGGTACAGTGGCATAACACATGATGCTCATTGCTCGTACTATGAGTGAATATGAGTTCCTGACAAAAGATCTTCCGCAAAGATATCGGCAGATTGAGGGTTAAGCTAATAATATGTCATCACGATTATGCTAGCGAACCCCGCCTGACCCTTTGTTACGTCGCATTATATAAACATCACCCATAAGCCCGGGGTCCAAAGGACCGGGAAGTGATTGCGAGTCAATTATGTACCACATAGCCTTATCGAACACGTGTTACATACAGATTTATGACTTTATAATAGTTACGAGTCTTTATGCCGTTTTTAGGGTTCCGTAGTAAACAAGGAACCCTTATAGTTTCGCCATGTCCGTCCGTCTGTCCGTCTGTCCGTCCTCGGTTAATCTCAGAGACTATTAGTGCTAGAAATCCGTAATTTGGCATGAGTATAAATATATTTATATATATATTAATATATTTTTTTACTTTTTACTTTACTTTTTACTTATAATATATTTTTTTACTTTTTACTTTTAATATATATTAATCCCGCCGACAAAGCGGTGAAATAAAATTTTGATAAATATTTTTTTTTAGGGTAGCTCCCCTACATGTAAAGTGGGGATGAATATTTTTTTTCTCGTCTACCCCATAGCACAGGGTATCGTTGAATAGGTCTTTTAAAAATACTGTGGGTGTGGGAACATCATTTTTCGATTTCTAGATCCGTTTGTAAAATATGATGTTTTAAAGTGCAAATTTTTATTAGAGTCAAGTGTCCCCCCCTATCAGCCAAATGGCAGTATACAGGAACTTGAAAAAATTCACAGCGGTAGGGTATATAATCAATTTTAAAGGAAAACTATCACGGCTAAGTAGGGTTCACAGGTTAAGGAGTTATATCTGTTTTTCGAGGATTGTGACTACGGAACCCTACACTGCGCGTGGCCCGCCACGCACTTGGCCGGTTTTTTAGTATTATTAACTGCCACAGTAATAGACGTTAATGTTTACTTATTAGCATAGATTAAAAAAAATTAGAGATTTAATGACAGTTAGTTGATATCTCATTAGACTAATATGTAAAGTTGGAAAATGTATTTTTGCTTATAAAATTCTTAGGCGAGAACTTATCTTTCGCGAAACGAAATAGAGACCTCGCCAACGGTCTTCACATTTGAAACGCACTGTAAAAGTGTGCACTTTCTCAGTGTGCGCGGCCATTTTGTAAGAGTAGAAAGGACACGGCTAACCAGCAAAGCAACAGCAACCAGGAAACATAAATGTAACGTTACCAATTTACGTCGCGGGGTTCCGGTGACGCAACCGCTCGCTGCGATGACTCCGAATAAAGACTGCCTTTGTAATTGAAATACAAATTTACTTATCTAAGATTCAGTAAGTACAGTAGCGTTGGCGTGCATTTCTTATAGTCGTCGTCGTCGTCTCAACCAATAGACGTCCACTGCTGGACATAGGTCTGGACATATGTCTGTGGCGATCCTTGCAAGAGCAAGCAAGGATCGCCACAGAACACGATCTTGTGCCGCCTGATTCCAGCGGCTACCAGCGACTCGCTTGAGATCGTCTGTCCATCGTGTCGGGGGTCTACCAACGCTTCGTTTACTGGTGCGAAGTCGCCATTCAAGCACCTTGGGACCCCAACGTCCATCTGTTCTTCTAGCAATGTGCCCCGCCCATTGCCACTTCAGTTTCGCGACTCGATGAGCTATGTCGGTAACTCTGGTTCTCCTGCGGATCTCCTCATTTCTGATTTGATCCCGCAGGGATACTCCGAGCATAGCTCTCTCCATCGCCCACTGAGTGACCCTGAGCCTTCTTATGAGGCCCATTGTTAGCGACCATGTCTCAGATCCGTAAGTCATCACTGGCAACACGCACTGTTCGAAGACTTCTTATAGGCGAAAAGATAATTACCTTTACTTACTAAGAGAAATGAATACTAAATCTACGAGTACCTAGTAGCATAAAGAAGTGACACACTCTCGCCGCCAATCGTCGTCCGCCTCGCCCGCAACGTATGTACATTACGTCTCGTAGTATTACGTATAGTGCTGCCCTTGTCCCGCTCGATTTAAGTATAGTGTTATCTTTGTCAGGTAGGCTAGGTATGAAGTATAGATAGACCAAATATGATGGCGGCGATTTTTTTTAATTGTCTGATAGGCTGACGTTTGACGACAATCGTGCCTGATGGAAAGCAATGATGAGGTCTTGCTTTACATAACAAACAGCTTTCTGATACTAAACTCAGAGATATTAATAAAGAAGATACTGCAACCTTTATAAGATACCATTATCCATATTAAGAGAGCCCTAAGAAAGGCCTCTATCTAGATTTTAAAAGGTTAGACTGCAATTAATGTAAAATAGGTTCATTGGCTATCTAATGTCGATGTTAAACAACAGGCTACTTGTAGTGATGTAATTATTACCTGCAGCTTATTGTCGATTCGAGGAGAGTGTAAATGGCGCCCTTTAAATATTTAGTATGCTTTGAATAGATCACAGTTAAAGATGACTTCCCATGGTGTGCAAAGCTACTTTGTACCAATCGGCCTTTTTAAGGGCCGGAGAAATTCAGAAGTACCGGACATAATATTTTCGTATTACAAGATTCAGCGATACTTATAACGTTTAATTAGGCGTTTTTACAGCCAACTTAAGCCACTGACAAATCATCCTTCGTCCTTCGTCATCCTTTCCTTTTCCTTTCCTTTCCTTTCATCCTTTCGGCAATGACTAAAACATGCTTTTCTCAAAGCAGGATCCTATTCTAATTCTATGTGTTTATTTCTGTAAATTAGGACCCATTTTGTTTCTTCCAGTTATAATGCATTCAGCTACCAGTATCATCAGGAGTCCTAATGATATTAAAGTTATATCATGCATTGTGGGAAATCAGCATAACTCTGTAATTAAGTAAAAAATCTACATAGGTATGCAATCGGAACTAAGTCATTGAACCGAGTGGGTGATAAATTTATGGTGTAGAATAAGTGTATATACTAATTATTATTATATTCTATGGTTAAAGGTAATACTTAAGATATCTATTGTTGCCAGATGAAATATGCAAATACTCGAAAATAATAATTATGCTAAGTTTTAACTTAGCATAATTATTATTTTCGAGTAACTAACTTGACATTTGACTTCGTCTCCGTATTTTATCCACTAACTAGTATCTATAAAAAGTTCTCAAGTTAACTAACAATTCATCATAATCATCATTATCAACCCATTACCGACCCATCACAGAGCACCGGGTCTCCTCTCAGAATGAGAAGGCCGTAGTCCACCGCGCTGGCCTAGTGGGGATTGGTAGACTTTACACACCTTTGTGAACATTAAGGAGTACTCTCAGGCGTACAGGTTTATCATGTTTTCCATCCTGTTAAAGCAAGTGACATTTGATTGCTTAAAACGCACATAATTCCGAAAAATCGAGGGATCGAACTCGCGGTACCACCCGAAAGGGAGGCCGAAGTCTACCACTAGACCAGGGTTTGTTAACCTTTTCTTAGTCATGGACCTCTCTCAAAATTTCAAAAAGCCGACCCTTTCTGAAAAGATTAAATTGCTTATACTACTAACTAATAGCTTTTATTGTTTGCTACTTAAGATTAGAACGTCAAATTGTACACAGTATTTAGTCACAACAATGTTGTATAGGTATAGGTCGACCAGAATGTCATGAAAAATACGGAAATAAAATTCCAAATTTAGCAACACTACGGCTGCCCTAGCGATAAACAAAGTAACTGAAATTTTTTTGTGAAATTGACATTTTGCATTAACAAAAGTTTTATGTCGAGTAGTTTTTTACCACAGTTTAATATTTCAAATAACTTGAACCGTTTACTGAAATTTGAATTGCCCAAACAAAGTAACTGCACACACTAACCCGGAATATAAATGCAAAAACCAAGTTTAACAATAAGCACAACACAAAAACAAAGTAATTGGATGTTGATTACTTTGTTTTTGTATTTAAAATGCAGTTGCTTGATTTTTCGTTTCGTGAAACGATCCCAGGTAAGGTGTTCTGAATGTAGTTACTTTGTTTATCACTAGGGAAGCCCAGTTAACTTAGTGTTGCTTACTACAAAATTTAATTTTCCTATTTTCCATGAGATTCTGGTCTACCTATACCAATTGTCATATTAAAGCATTATGTTAGATTGGCCCCCCATGGACCCCCAGCGTTTATTACACGGACCCCTCAGGAGTCCATGGACCACAGGTTAAGAAACCCTGCACTATGCTATCACCGCAAGTTAACATCAACTGTGCATAATTCTGTCATTTATTGTTAGTATGAAAATTAACATTTGGAAAAACTTCATGATTTTACGTCTCCATACTACGCGACAGAGTTATCTAAAGTTGATTAACGTTAACTTGTAAAGTTACACATGAGCCTCGGATCAATAGTAACTTTTCCATTAAAACATTAAAAACTAAGCACCTATCCAACAAAAGTTAAGTTATTCTCGGTTCTTTGATAAATATTCATAGTTGCAAGACGTGTTAACGCATATAAAATTTGCATAGTTATTAGAGTTCTAATATTTATTACGTCAAAAACGATTAATAGGATAATTAGAAACAAGGCAACCACTTTCATGTGATTTTACAAATTAGAAAGGCTTATTTTTTTGCTTAGAAAAACAACTTAGGAAACTGTTTTGCAATTTTTTATTAGTTACGAATAAGTTAAAGGTCAGACGCGCCGTTAACTAAGTTATTAAATAACTACTTATTAATTACTGACAACTTATCCTGATTTATACTACTTAATCATATTATGTTAAATCCATATTAATCTGTATCCATATTGAATATTATAAAAACGAAAGTGTGTCTGTTACCTTTCCACGACTCAATCACTGAACTGATTTTTATGAAATTTTAAAGCTCGGTTCGGTATTTAAAATGCTTTAAAGCTCTTTATTTTAGAGTCGCAAATTCAGTAATCCAATTTTTGTTTCGCTAATTTCCTCCTTAAGGTGCTTTCTGTACATATGGATGAACTCGGACTGTAAAACAATGCAGTTAGGTCCATTTCATTTTGACGTTATTAAGCATCATTCGCATATATTATATCAGTGAAGCATCAGTGTCGGCACAGTTCCGGGCTCCGGTACAGTGAAAAATATTCTTTCATACATTCTCTATGAGCGCGTTCACACCTGACCTGAGTGCTTAGTCTAAGTTTGAGCGCTCCAAAACTAAAAGTATACTAGTAGTATACTATTGATCGAATCACAAATGACTTCAGAGCAAAATGAACCCAAAGACTCTTAGCTTAGGTCCATTTTAGTCTGAAGTCATGGTGATTCGATCAATAGTATACTTATCTTATAGTATACTTTAGTATACTCTAGTATACTTTAGTATACTATAAGATACTAGATACTATAAGATAGAAACTTTTTAAAGTTTTGGAGCGCTCCAAACTGAGACTAAGCACTCTGTCCGTATCAGTGACGGTGTTGCAGTGACAGTTCATAGAGAATGACATATTTTTCACTGTGCCGGAACAGCGCCGGCTGCGGCACTGATGCATTATTTATATATGCGAATGGGCTTTAACAGCCATCGCGCACTGGACCACTAGTGGAGGCGATTAGTGGCCAGCCACCAATTCGCGGGAGAGATTTTTCATACATTTTTTAAGGTACCACCGCACACTGGCCGCTCGAGTGGCCGCGTTCGAGCCACAAGAAAATGTATGAAAAATCTCTTCGGCGACAAGTTTACATCTAGGAGACAGACACAAGAGATTTTCATTCCGGAAAATCAAAGAGTCTCTATTGGATATTTAAATACCTAAATCCAAACAGATGAAGTCGCGGACATCAACTATAAAAATATTCAAATTTCGTACACAACTTTTTCTGATATAATCTTTCACAACACAAATAAAAATTTCGGTTTATGTTCTGATTATACATATTATCATATATTATACATAATTAGTAACTAACTATTAATAAAACTATTTTTCATCTAGATTTTATAATTTTAAAAAACGTTCGTAACTTCTACTATGTTAAAGGTTAAAACACTCTTGAGCCTTTGACTTTATCTGACCATTGAAAAAAAACGCCGACAAAACAATGGTCACGATTAGATAGATAGATACTTTTTATTTGTCCACAAAACATATTGCAAAATTATGGTTACAAAGTAAGTAAATCTATTGTACAGTGTTGTAAATAGCATAGCGTGGAACAAATAAGTTCAAAAATTCAAAATTTACGATATTCACATTAAGCACATTACCTGGATCTATAATAGTAAACAGTTTGTCAACATTGCTTGTACCTAATATTGCCGAAACTGTATAACAAATCACCGCCTGATTTCTATGAAATACATGACTTTCAAACATTGACTTATATATATCTTCGCTTTCAAATTTAAAAATAAGCTAAAAGACTATCTGTGACATAATAAGTAGGTAATAGGTATTTATCTATATATACATATATAAAACAAAGTCGTGTCAGTTCGAACACTTATAACTCGAGAACGGCTGGAGCGATTTTCATGGTTATTGATTTGTTGTATTTGTCTCCGTCCCGAATAGCAGAATAATTATTAAAAACATTGAAAAATTGACGAAAAAATAAAATAAAAGAAAAACATTTTCCCATACAAAATGTTCACGGGTTTCGTAACTGTCAAACATCCCGTCGCGTGGATACGGTAAACTCTCTCACCTGTACCTATATAATTCTTCCGTAGGTACGTGTGTTTGTCATCAAACTCCTCCTAAACGGTTGGACCGATTTGGATGAAATTTTGTGTGTATATTTCAATGGGTTCCTGGATAGTTTGAAAACAAAATTACCGGGTAGGTACAGGTAACCTACCGGGTCTCGGTAGGTGATGCTGATGTCGGTATATCACCCCCGGGCAGGACGAAGTCTGCCGGAGCCACTAGTTAATGCATAAATTCTACCGTAAAATCAAGAAATACTCTAATTAAAATGATTTATTATGAGTATAAACAAAAGTTATTGTGTTAATTTTACCTACAAACAATCTAAAAAATTAATTTACTTTAATAATAATTGGCATCTATTTCAATTTCTAATTTAATTTGACTGACATAATAATTAATATATTTTGCATTTATCTATAACTAGTGGACCCGGCAGACTTCGTCCTGCCCGGTGACATACCGACATCGGCGCCACCTACCGAGCCCCGGTAGGTTATCTGTACCTACCCGGTAATTGTGTTTTCAAACCATCCAGGAACCCATTGAAATATACACACAAAATTTCATACAAATCGGTCCAGCCGTTTAGGAGGAGTTAGTTGACAAACACACGTACAGAATAATTATAACTATAAATACGGGTGAGAGGGTGAGAGAGTTTACCGTATCCACGCGACGGGATGTTTGACAGTTACGAAACCCTTGAACATTTTGTATGGGAAAATGTTTTTTCTTTTATTTTATGTTTTCGTCTATTTTTTAATGTTTTTAATAGTTATTATGCTATTCGGGACGGTCCCAAACATAACAAATCAAAAACAATGAAAATCGGTCCAGCCGTTCTCGAGTTATAAATGTTCGAACTAATACGACTTTGTTTTATACGAGCGGATACCCGCGACTTCGTTCGCGTGGATATATTATATTGTTTTTAAAAATTCCGTAGGAATCATTTTGTTTTTCCTAAGCTCTTATCATGCTAAAAACTGTTAAAAGTTCACTGGCGGATGTTTAGGTAGATCAAAATGTAAACATCCGCCAGTGAAAGTCCCATCAAAATCAATCCAGTCTTTTAGAGATTAGTCGGTAATCTTTAAAGTATCTACTTTCTAACAAAAAAAGAATGAATGAAATCGGACCATGCGTTATTGAATTACAGCTAAATACACGTTTTGACTTTCATCCCCTCTCCCTAGGGAACCGTGCTGAATTTCGGGATAAAAAGTATCCTATATGTTACTCCGTAGTATGAACTTAAATCGTACCAAGTTTCGTTTCAATTCATTCAGTAGTTTTTGCGTGATGCGCGCACAAACATACAGACAAACAGACAAACAGATAAACAGACAAACAGACAAACAGACAAACAGATAAACAGACAAACAGACAAACAGACAAACAGACAAAAATTTAAAAAATAGCTTTTTTACGTTCTATTACTTATCCTTAACATCCCCCAGTTATTATTTTGCAAAAATCTTCAATGTACAGATACGGCAATTCTACGATTTTATTATATGTATAGATATGTATATAGATATAATAGTTTAATGAATAATTGTATAATTAATGATCGAAATATTATGAATTATTGTAAGAGACATCGGTAGCTGTAAGATCTTTACGTACAATTAGTTTTGTAAATAAATGAAATGAATTAACTCGTCTATCTCAACAAACTCACTCGGGTTTTATGTTAGCATCGTTATACATAGTACGCATGTTACCGAATGGTAGGGCATACATTATTGTGTAAGTTAAACGCAAGTAGATACAGTTGGAATCTTCACACAATTACGTCAAAGCTATAAAAGTAATACGTTCTAAACATCACAAAAACTAGTCACAAGCACATAACGATCTTCCCTCCGACCATTGATATCACACATGATTTGAATATCTAATACATGCGCACGCGCATCCACGGTGTTGCCAGCTCTACTAGACACTTTTAAACTTGAAAAGACTTAATATAAAGGGCCGAAACATGCGACCGCTGACATAATTGAAGCTTCTTCCATTATTTCATCTGAGGGTACAACACATCTGTATATGTAAATATTTAAATATTGTTATTAAACTGTATTTAAACTGCCTGTTATTTCGAAATGACTGTATGTTATTTAGCTTATAATAATATTATATGATTGTTTGAACAATACTGTAACCCAAACATACCTACGCTTTAAAAACTTCAGTCTGTCTGTCTTTTTGTATGGACTAATCCTTGAAACTGCTGAACCGATTTTGATGGGACTTTCACAGGTAAATAAATGATTACACAAATATTGGTCTATGATTCTTTTATCCTTCGATCGTTTAGGGATTTTACATAAAAAGTGTATTATCGAGTAAAGCCTAACTGCTGAAATTATCTTAATGAAAGGCACTGAGTAAGTGGTATGCATCCCAGAGAAATCAGACATTTCCCACGGGATTTTTAAGAACCTAAATCAAACGAAATCGACTAAGTCGTGGGCGGCGGACGGGTCTATCTTATCTGGAAAAAATAGGCAAAGCCTCGCTAAACATCGAGAATTTGCCTGGAAGAAATAAGAATAAATAAAATTTCCCTATTTTTAGGGACAACAATGGCAACCTGGTAACAAAAGTTCCAAGAAACCCAATCTAATACGATGTTATACAACTCCGATTACGGTAGCATCTCATTTGCAACGCATCAACGGACAAAAGCTTTATAATATATCTAAGTATAATGTTACCCTACATGACATAACGCGAGTTGTGAAAAAGTGAACGGGTCAATATGATTTTTCTTCGATACGAGTTATGTTGATAACAGTTTGGGTGTTTTGGCTAATATCTTTGAGATGAGGACAGGTGTCTTTTAGGTATAGGAATTTAGGTTTAAGAATATCGTGGGAACTTTTGGATTTTCTTGGAGAAAAAGTAGCTTAAATCACACCTTGTTTAATCCTCCACTTGCCAGTGTAAGTCTCTTTAAAATTAGTTCAGCCGTTCCGAAAATATTAGCACCAACTAAAAACGGACAGACAGACGCGGACGGGCAAAAAGTTTATAACATCTTGTGCTTCGATCATGCTATTGCTCAAATAATCATAGTTATGAGTCTAATATAAAAACCGGCCAAGTGCGAGTCGGACTCGCGCACGAAGGGTTCCGTACCATTATCTATAGAAACGACAAAAAAATCATGTCTGTTATATAGGAGCCGCCCTTAAATATTTGTTTTATTTTAATTTAATTATTTTTAAAGTGAATATATAACTTAATATTCTGTGAATATTTCAAGCATCTATCTCTTGTTGTTATCAATATCAAGCAAAAACGAGCAAAAAAAATCACGTTTGTTGTGTGGGAGCCCCCTTAAATATTTATTTTATTATGGTCTAAGATCCCGCTATACAACGACCTTCACCGAGATGCTTATTTGATGTTAAACGTATTTTATATTTAATTTAATACGTCGATAAATATATTGCATATGGGTTGCCTAACAAATTTCAGTCCAGGATATGATTAATTAATAAATAAAAAATAAAAATAAAAATTTAACATTTCACCGATTGGTATAGAATTTGTCTATTAATCAAACATTAATAGACAAATTCTATACCAATCGAAAGTATGATGCCCATAGAATATGCAAACGTTAGGTTGCTTATTCTTTTCAGGTCACAACTCTCGGGTAGCCAGCTGTAAACAGGTAAATCGATACTAGCATTTTGCACCGGTCTGATTATGGAATTAAAATTAAATGAAAATAAAGATGATTTCATTATGAATTTGTCTAATAATCAAACCAGTGAAATGTTTAAAATTTTTTTTTTTCAATTATTAATTAATCATATCCTGGACTGGAATTTGTTAGGCAACCCATATGCAATATATTTATTGACGTATTAAATTAAATATAAAATACGTTTCATCAAATAAGCATCTCGGTGAAGGTCGTTGTATGGCGGGATCCTATACAAATAAATTTTTTGGTAGGTATTTGTTGTTATAGCGGCAACAGAAATACATCATCTGTGAAAATTTCAACTGTCTAACTATCACGGTTCATGACAGACGGACAGACAGACAGACAGACGGATGGACAGCGGAGTTTTACTAATAGGGTCCCGTTTTTACCCTTTGGGTACGGAACCCTAATAAAAAGCAGTTATTTCGAAATCATGGGTCATTATAATTCTATTTATTTTAATACATAGATTATAAGATCAAGACCTATTGCATTTCCGCGCGATTTGCAAGTTTATTGAATTGAATTTCCAATTTGCCAATTAGCATTTGGCATCGATCCATCGAAAAATCAAGGAATATACTTATATTATTTTATTTGTTAAATTATTGTTAAACTAGCGGACCCGGCAGACGTCGTCCTGCCCGCTATTAGCGCCACCTACCGGGTCCAATTTTTCTACTTATAAACCTTCCTCTTGAATCACTCTATCTATTAAAAAAACCGCATCAAAATCCGTTGCGTAGTTTTAAAGATTTAAGCATACATAGGGACATAGGGACATAGGGACATAGGGATATAGGGACAGAGAAAGCGACTTTGTTTTATACTATGTAGTGATTATGCCTTGATTATCCTAGCTACTTATTGTTAGAAAGAAACTTCCTGCAGCCTGCTCCAGCCTACCTTGAATCCTAACCTAACCTAAAATTTAATCTCTGAAGAAGTTTACAGAGACACGAAACCCGAAAGACAACACAGCGAGTGCGCGCGTATGTGTGTTAGATTTGTTATATAACGAATTATGTAAAAAAAACTGTTGAAGCCACGTTAAAGCAGACGCAGACAGACAAAGTGTCGTGAAGAAACTAGTAAGCAACTGAAACATTTTTAAACGAACAAGGACAAACTTCTTTGAACTGAAATCCAATATTGTCGACAAGGCAAAATATATCACGGTATTAAATTTCTCGATAAGTAGGAATTTATTTCGAGAAAAGTGCGATATTTTACGAGAATTGAGCGAGTGAATGAAATGTTGGCAAACTAAGAGTATGAATGAACGGAAATGCGTAAATACCGGTATTTAAATAAGTACATTTTGGGGCGGTGCCCACTGCCCGGCAAAAAGCAACGCAATAAGTACCTACTTTCTAAGAGGGGAGAAGCTTTCGTTTTAATCTGTCAAAGCAGCGGACCAATGGGTCAAAAAATATATATTATATAGAAGAACTAAATATTTATAAGATATAGATAATATATAGAAGCTCTTTATTTCAAATTCAGGATATAATGGATAGCGTTCATAAGGTTTATGTTGGAAAGCGCTTGTCAAAAAGATGGGAGTACAGTACGTACAGCTTAATAGCTGGCTTAATTTTTTTTTTATTTCCTTTTTCTGTATTTCCGCGGAAATATACTCCAACGATAAAAATTGGTTTTATGAAAATCGATTTAGCAGTGAAAAGGTAACACACAAGTATTATACCTACTTCTATTAAAGAGGAGGTTCTCAATACAATGCATAAGTATTTTTTGTCGAACTGTACCTACCTAATACGTATAAGTATTTGAAGTTAGGGCGATTTCGCCCCACATGAAAATCGGCGATTGTTGTTGCGGCGGGAAAAAAACTTTTTTTGAATGTAGAATCGATTCTAATTAATACCACTCAATCTCCGTTGCATTCGCAGGTGAATGTTATAAGGGACCTTTCAGATAGACCGGCGCGGAGAGCAGAGCAAATTTTAATCGCATTTAAAATAGAATCTTAAGACATTGAAATAAGATTTATTTTTACATTTTATCTCTTTTATAATAAGAGGATGCTCGAGGATGCTCCCAATACGCTCTGTGTGAAACGTTAAGAGCAGCGGCTGCTCGTCGAGCCGGTCGGCTGCTCCATGCTCGTGCTCTTTCGCGCTCGAGCATCCGACCGGCTCCGTTCGCGTGCTCTTTCATGCTCGCACAGCTGACCGTAGGCCGAATTGCTCTGCCGTCCGGCCCAAGAGCGTACGCTCGGCTCCGAACGCATCCGCGTGTCCGTTCACACAGACCGGCGCGGAGAGCAGAGCAAATTTGAACGGCCGGTCTGTGTGAAAAAAAAAATGCTCTCCGACGCTCTCCGCGCCGGTCTGTCTGAACGGTCCCTTATGGTTGCCTCACTTTACGACCTCTACTCTGCCGCCGCGATGCAACACTTGAGGACTCCTTTCTTTTCCACACAGTAATATTGATTACTGACTGATTAGTGACCATTATAATTTTCAATAAACGATTGAAGCAATATTTTGTAATCCCTTTTTTAGTCTAGTCGACAGGTTGAAAATGTTACAAAATAGAGATACTGCTCTTAAAATTATGTGCGATAGCTCATTGGATCCGGAATGACGCCTAAAAAATGTGCCAAAAGCGTGTATTAGCACAAAAAATTGCAAAAGTTATAAACAATTAAAGATGAAAAAAAATGGCATTTCGTTTTATGTTAATAATTCAAAAAATATTTATATTTAAGCAATTTTGAAGAGCTTGTTAAAAGGAGGAAATTTCCAATAAAAAAGTGTCAACTTCCGAAACTCTATCTCCATTATTTATAACTTTAATTTGACGTTGAAAATAGGCCTCCGCGCGGCGTTTATGGCATGCGCGCGCGAGCGCTCTGCAATGAAAATATTTTTTTATAACATAAAATGTGATTTTAAAAATTTGAAAAATTTTTAGTATCATATAATTATGTAAATCATATATGATTTACATGATTATTATGATTTTCCAATAGTTATAAAAATTATTTTGACATTACAAAAACAGAATGAATCGACACATTCTAGACAGGCGCATCTTCATCTTAGACCACATCATCACTTTCCATCTAGTGTGATTGAGGTCAAGCGCTGGAGTGACTAGACTATCAAAGGTCAATAGCGAATGTTCTGCAAAAATGTGTACATTCAAACTGTTCACTAAATAACTCTTTACATAATAATATGTACGTTTTAATATGTAAGAATAAGGGTGGATTCATATCAAACCGTGCACGAGTTCGGGCAAAGAATTGTAGAAGATATTCTATTGTTGGTGGGTAATTAATTATTTATAGTATTCATGCTAGATCCTCAAATTACTTCGCAATTTTAACTTTCGTGAGAGTCATTATATTATTCAATGACAAGTCAGATCTTGACTGCAATCTCATATGATGTTAAGTAACGATATAATCTTAGATGGAAACGGGCTAACTTGGAAGTGGTTTAGCAGTTTTTATTAAACCCATATCCCTAATAATATGTTTCATCGTACTGGAGCGAGAACGGGCATCGTACTGGAGCGCTAACTCGCATGGTGTCACGTCTTTGCCGATACAATGACTAGTCACGGCAATTTAGAAATTCATCATCATCATCATCATCATGATCAACCCATTACCGGCTCACTGCAGAGCACGGGTCTCCTCTCAGAGTGAGAAGGGTTTTGGCCATAGTCTACCACGCTGGCCAAGCGGATTGGCAAACTTCACACACCTTTGAGAACGTTATGGAGAACTCTCAGGCATGCAGGTTTCCTCACAATGTTTTCCTTCACCGTTAAAGCAAGTGATATTTAAATACTTAAAACCATAGAGATAATAATAATAAATAGAGTTGGCATACCTACCTTAAAAACGTGCCAAAAATACACTTACACACGCACAATCCGAAGACATAAAATGGCGCGTGTTCATTGTGATGTCTCAAGTTGTGCGTGTGTGAGTGTTCATGTATACATTTTAGGGAGGCCATCTTAAGTCACGAGTCTGCCGCAAACTGTTTTATTATTATGTCAAAAATGTAATTTTGTCTCTTTCACACTTATGAAAATTTTGATAAGCTTGAGCTATTTTCCGATCCACTAATTTCTATAGGACATTATGCCAACTCTATTTATTATTAGGTATTATCTCTATGCTTAAAACGCACATAACTCCGAAAAGTTAGAGGTGCGTGCCCGGGATCGAACCCACGACCTCCGATTAGAAGTCGGTTGTCCTAACCACTAGGCTATCACAGCTTAGGAATTAAGTATAAATTCCCAAATAGCCTGCCTCACAAGATCTATTCATGATACGCGACGCGATACCATGCACTATGAACAGTATTACGCCCGGACTCGGTCTAAGATAATTCAACCCTAAGTCGCCTGGTACGATATGCGCATGCAATCTCTGCGTTATCACTCATCAACAAGTGCCATTGTAAAACGTAAGTTCGTTTTCAATAAAAATAAAGCCGGTCAAGTGCGAGTCAGACTCGCGCACCGAGGGTTCCGTACTCCAGAAGTATAAGTGCAATCTGTTTTTCATTCGTTTGTCTTTAAAGGTAAGGTGCTAATTAAGCTAGGCCTCTAAATTGTATGAGCACTCATACAACTCAGAGGTCTATCTTAATTGGCTCAACTATGTATGTATGGGGACACCCTTTAATTTCCAACTTTTTTTAGTTTTTGGAATTTTTCCTTTATTTGTACTGTAAGACCTGGCTTTTTGCCGAATTTCGTAATTCTAGGTTTTCGACCCAAAACCTATAGGGTACTTCCGGTTGACCTACATTTGTCAATTTTGGTCAAAAGCAAGGTCTTACAGATCAAGTAAAGGAAAAATTACGAAAAGTAAAAAAAGTTGAAAATTAAGGTAAATTTTGGTACTTACAAGTTTTCGTGAAAATCTAAATTTGCCCATATCTTTTTATTGTGTGGACTCAGGACCTTAATTTTTATACACCTAATAGGGACTATAGACCTTAGTATCTGGTATAAACAACTTGCTAGGTTCACTCGTTCCTGAGAAAATCGGTGGTGACACACGGACAGACGGACAGACGGACAAGAAAGTGATCTTATAAGGGTTCCTTTTTTTACCTTTTGAGGTACGGAACCCTAAAAAGTGAAGGCATTTTCATACGTAGTAGAGTCGTAAATTCGCACAGGCAATGTTATAACAGGTGAACCGACAGTGAAATTAACCTTTAAAAGTAAAAGTTTTCGGCGCAAACGAAATATTTGTATAGGTGCGCGGTGATATGTCGAATTCCGTTCTTGCATGAATTGCATTTATAAATATTTTTTATGAAAAACTAGCTGATTCGTTTCGGCTTATACAGTTCATCATGATCAACCCATTACCGGCTCACTACAGAGCACGGGTCTCCTCTCAGAGTGAGAAGGGTTTTGGCCATAGTCTACCACGCTGGCCAAGCGGATTGGCAGATTATACAGTTATACACATAATAATATAATCAGAAATTTTGTACCAGAAAAATTCAGGCGAGCGTGTGAGGGCACACTGCTTTTCGACCAACTTCCAAAAAGGAGGAGGTTCTCAATTCGGCGCGTATGTTTTTTTTTTGTATGTATGTACACCGATTACTCCGAGATTTCTGAGCCGATTTGCGTGATTTTTTTTTCATCGACAGAAGAAGTTTGCGAAATGGTCCCATAATTTTTTTTTTCTTCAACTACTCAATCCTGATGCTGCAGGGGTACTGCCCACCGAAAGTATGAAGATTGGGGCAATGTTCATTATGAATCCATATTAAGGGTATCAAACATAGACTGTATCATTAAACTCCAGGTCCTAGCTCTTCAGCTCTGATGCTGCAAAGTACTGCCCACCTAAACTATGGGGATTGGGGCAATGTTCATTATGAATCCATATTAAGGGTATCAAACATAGACTGCATCATTAAACTCCAGGTCCTAGCTCTTCAGCTCTGATGCTGAAGGTACTGCCCACCTAAACTATAAAAATTGGGGCAATGTTCATTATGAATTCGTATTAAGGGTATCAAGCATAGACTATATCATTAAATTCCAGGTCCCAGCTCTTCAGCTCTGATGCTGCAAGATACTTACTGCCCACCTAAACTATAGGAATAGGGGCAATGCTCATTATGAATTCATATTAAGGGTATCAAGCATAGACTACATATATCATTAAATTCCAGGTCCCAGCTCTTCAGCTCTGATGCTGCAAAGTACTGCCCACCTAAACTATGGGGATTGGGGCAATGTTCATTATGAATTCATATTAAGGGTATCAAATATAGACTGTATCATTGAATTTTGATTCCCAGCTCTTCAATACTGATGCTGCACACCTAAACTATGGGAATTGGGGAAATGTCCATTGTGAATTCATATTCTTGGTACCAAGGAGATGAGACCTAGAGTTCTATGATACTGTCTATACAGTATCATAGAACTCCAGGTCTCATCTCCTCAGTCCTGATGCTGGAGAGTACTGTCCACATAACTATGGAGATTAGAGAGCAGTCCACTATGAATTCATATTGTAGGCACGAAGTAAATTCTAGTGCTGCAGGATACTGTTCTCTTAAGCCGTGGGGATTTAAGTAGGAACTGTCGATTATGAATGGATGTAAAACACTAAAAAGCATAAAATAAAAATTCTTTTCAAAAAACCGACTTCAGACGCCACTACAAAGTGCAAAAATAATTTTTGTTTTTACACGTATGTTGAACTCGGGCGGGCATAAGAAGAAACGATGAAACCGACGCGCAACGCTCGCCCAATATAATTTTCCTGACATAATATAATTTCTGATAATAATGAGATAGCAGGCATTAATGTGGATATATGACATTTGATTTCAGTTGGCAAACGACTCTGTATAATATTTCACGAGTCAATATTGGTATCTCCATGGTATGATCAAAGAATAAGCTTATTATTACTGCCTAAATAAGCGACACTCACACTTGTATGAGTTGTCAAAGTGTAACATGGCTAAGGCCTAGGCCGCACTGCGAAATTTATTCGCGCGAATTTTTTCGCAAACTTCTATGACATATGGGAATGTATGAAGCTGCACGCACATGCGATTAAAAATTGCGAGAAAAATATATTAAAATGCGGAATATAAACCGCGCGAATAATTTTCGCAGTGCGGTCCCGCTCTAAGGATAAAAATCTATCAAATGTTGACGAAACCTGCAGTCTTATGTTCCCATTGCTATTTTTGCGATCGAATTACAGGATAGTTCGAATTTTTCTTACATTTTTTCTGTGCTCCCTTAATATTTCAGTATGTGACATCGGAAATACGAGTAGGTATGTGCGTTTTCTACGCGCGGAATTCAGCTCGATTTATTTGTACCCTTAACTTGACCCTCACCGTGCATTTGTCGTAAGTGACACATTCGCGTGTGACCTTCGTTTCTCGTTAAGTTAACCTTAAAAACTTCATAAACGTTAAGGTACATATATACAGAAACATAAACTGTGAGTGTTCTTAGCTATCATTGTTTGATGAAAATCGGTCCTAGATTAGATGGCCGCCGCTACAAAATGGCGGATTACATATTTTTTCACAACTCCCTTATAATGGATATCAAATGAAAGGGGTTGACTAGTAGAATAGCATTATGCAAATCCAAGATGGCTGCCACCGCAAAATGGCGAATGTCGGGGTTTTTTTTAATTTTTAATTTATGTTCAGTAAGTGCTGAAACGTTTAGCCAGAAACCGAAACAAGTGGAAAAATTTAGAGGAGGCCTATGTCGAAAGACACGCAGAGACACATAAATAAAGTGAAAATTAATTTTAGTGTATATACGGAAAAATGTAATCTACTGCAATAAAGGCTTTATTATTATTATTATTATTATTATAGTAAGTGCTGAAAATGTGAATCACGGTAGCGCACGATTCGGTTGCATCGCCGGGATGTTATCATACACTACATTTTAAATTCTGCTTATTCATAGATTGATTATATTAATAGATTTTCGTGTTGTCTCAGGTTTTTACTTCACACTGACATTGTTTCATTTTAATAATATTTGTCATTGCATTTTATTTATGAAAAAACCATAGAGTGAATAGAGTGGCCTACCGGCGTTAGACTAATGGCTGCGCGGAAAATATTTTCTGCCAAAGTTTGGTCGCTCCGCGGCCCACGTTTGCAACAAGTGTAAATTGAAAATTTAAAAAACCCCCGACATTGGCCATTTAGTGGCGGCGGCCATCTTGAATTTGCAATAGTGCTATTCTACTAGTCAAGCCCTTTCATTTGATACCCATATCAAGGGAGTTGTGAAAAAATATATCATCCGCCATTTTGTAGCGGCGGCCATCTTGGACCGATTTTCATCAAACATAGCTAAGAACACTCTCGACTAATTCACCTTTCAAACAAAAAAAACCGCATTCAAATCGGTCCACCCGTTTGAGCGCCACAGGGGAACAGACAGACACACACACACACACACACACACACACACACACACACACACACACACACACACACACACAGACACGTCAAACTTATAACACCCCGTCGTTTTTGCGTCGGGGGTTAATTAATATACGGAATAGAACATGAACAATTCACGCGAACTTCCATAAATTCATGATCATTGATCAAGAAATTGAATTGATCATTGAAGAAACAACTTCCTCGTTGGTCTAGTGGTTAGCATATTTGACTACAGATCACGAGGTCCCGGGTTCGATTCCCGTGTCGGGCAAATGATTGTTAGGTTAGGTAGGCACCTATTGGGTTTTTCTGGCAAGAAATTCTCAGTGCCAGCCCGGAGTTGGTAGTTAGCGGTGTTTCACCCCCGTGCCTCGGAGAGCACGTTAAGCAGTCGGTCCCGGTTATTATCACTATCATTAGTGACAATAGTCGTTAAAGCTTGACAACCCGCATTGGAGCAGCGTGGCGGGTCTAAGCTCTAGGGTCTGCTATGAGAGAGGAGGCCTGTGCCCAGCAGTGGGACGTTAAAAGGCTGTAGTGGTGGTGTTGGTGGATCAAGAAATGCTATAGTCCGTTTTTTAAACAAATAAATTTTTTTCGGTCTACGGAAAAAAAATTCGTCTTACGTGTCAACTCAAAAAATTTAAAACACCCATGTAATATTTTATCGTCTTCATGATAAATCGTAAATCTTACAGAAAGAGTTCCCGACCTCTAGGCCATTCAAATAGTAATGATGCGTGAAACGCATCTCATCTGACGTCATCTTGACAGATCATACAAAATCTTATGAAAGTATTGGTTTCACGCATGTTTAGATTTCAAATTATGTCAGAGCGAATTAATGAACTCCCTCCTGGCGCAGTGGTGAGCGGTGTGTTTTTATGACTGGGAGGTCCTAGGTTCGATTCCCGGCAGGGGCATTTTGGAAATTTACAATTCCTACGTTGTCTCAGGTCTTTCCACTACCACCACCACTACAGCCTTTTGACGTCCCACTGCTGGGCACAGGTCTCCTCTCTCATAGGAGACAGAGATTTAGAGCTTAGACACGCCAAGATGCTGGATGCACGCTTAGATTTAAATGCTATTCTCACACGATAGAGATAATAACCGGGACTGACTGCTTAACGTGCTCCCCGAGGCACGGGGTTGAATCACCGCCAACTACCAATTCCGGGCTGGCACTGAAAATTTCTTGACAGAAAAACCCAGTACAAGTCACGGCAAATAAGTCGACCGGTGACCTTTAATGCGCAGAAGTCGAAAATGAGGCATCTTGGGGTGTGAAGGGGTCGCGGGGAGGGCGTGGGGACCGTTCGTAAGCACTGATTAGCTCTCGCGGATCCCTCGTAAGCGCTGATTGGCTCTCCAATCGTATTGTGTCCCGCTCACTCGCACGACGCTGCGCGCACTTCAAGGTCACCGGTCGACTTACGTGCCGGGGGTTATACCTATAATAATTAGCCCGACGCGGGACCCGATCTGCAGTCTAATATGCTAACCACTAGACCAACGAAGCAGTCGGAGGATTTGGCCGGAGCTTATTACCACCATTTTCATGATCTAGTTGGTACGATATCGGATATCACATAGAAACCGATTAGGGATTTTATAGGTTTTATAAAATCTACCCTTGGAACCTAGACTAGTCCGCTTCCAAGGACTAACTTGTCATGTATGTATATACAATTAAATATTTGTATGATTGAAGTCTATGACTTTGAAATAACTAACTCTTAATAAGCTCATCCTTACTTAATATTATAAATGCGAATGTAACTCTGTCTGTCTGTCTGTCACGCTTTCACGCCAAAACTACTGAACCGATTTAAATGCAATTTGGTACACAGATACTCTAGACTCTAGACTCTAGAGTATCTGTGTACCAAATTGCAGGCTCTAGAGTCTAGAGCCTGAGAAAGGACATAGGCTATTTTTTAATGCGAAAAAAGGGCTGTAAGGGGGTGAAAGAGGGGTCGAAATGTTGTATGGAAGTATCGTCATTTTTAAAGCTAAAAGCTTGGAATTAATTTTTTAAGTTGTTGATTAGATATAAATAAAAATTTGTACAAATTGTACCCACAAGAGGGTAAAATAACAAAGGGAATAGGGGATGAAAGTTTGTCTAAAATTAATACTCATTACTGTGCATTTTAATGCTCGACCATTAACAGTATGAGCTCAAAGTAACCTAAGAAAAACAAAGAGTACGTCCTACTCGCAGGATTTTTAAAAAATACCACGCGGACGAAGTCACGGGCATCCTCTAGTATTATATAGGTATAATTAATATTTCATACATCATCATCATCATCATGATCAACCCATTACCGGCTCACTACAGAGCACGGGTCTCCTCTCAGAGTGAGAAGGGTTTTGGCCATAGTCTACCATGCTGGCCAAGCGGATTGGCAGACTTCACACACCTTTGAGAACGTTATGGAGAACTCTCAGGCATGCAGGTTTCCTCACGATGTTTTCCTTCACCGTTAAATCAAGTGATATTTAAATACTTAAAACGCACTTAACTCGAAAAATTATTGGTGCATGCCCGGGATCGAACCCACGACCTCCGATTAGAAGTCGGTCGTCCTAACAACTAGGCTATCACAGCTTTTTTTTGCACACACATATTTCATACACGTGTATAAAACTTTGATCTATCCGTCAGTTTATATCATGATAGTTGTCAGTGATAATCTTCGGAACTGCTGAATCGACTTTAAAGGAACTTTCACAGACTGGTAGAGAATTATAGGGGGCCGATCTTGGCTACTTTTAATTTCGAAAATATTTAAAGTTCCTGTGAGTGTGTTAAAAAATAAAAATCTAACCAAAATTAAGTATACCTTAGTATGAGTATAGTGGACCTTGTGGATGTTTTTACTTATAGGTATAGAAAATTTAGTGGAATGGCAATTTTGCATTAAAACAAGGGCTCGACCCTTCAAAATAATTAATATGCTAAACGTTAAGGCATTGAAATATATACGTTTAAGGCAAAAGTGTGTAGACATCGAGGCGAACGCGTTCCATCTTAGACCGATCATCACTTTCCATCATATGTACATAATTGCCGTCAATTGTATAACATACATGCCGTCCACTGTGAGCGAACTCAAGGAGAGTGCTACGCTACGTTTGTGCTGCAGCGCTAAATTGTCCAAACACCAGCAGCTCCTTGTTGCTATGTGAGAAATGCACGCAAAAATATTTTTGCAGATTTGCAGATTCAGACGCAGTTTTCATACTTATTGTTTGAAATAATGGTCGAGTAGTAATGGACAAGTTCGAAGAACCCCAGCAGGGTTCTAAGGTGGTCGACTGGCGAACTCACACCAGGAAACGTGGTGTCGATGGACCCCTACTAGGACGGACGATCTCAAGCGAGTCTTTGGCAGCGACTGGACACAAGCGGCACAAGATATTATTATTTGGCGATCCTTGCAAGAAACCTACATGATAATATCCGAAATTTTGATAACTGTTATTCAAAAGTCTCCGATTTTGTAAGCCTAAAGAAATGACAGAAGCCTCAAAATATTTGGAACTTCAAGGAAATACCTAATATTTATTTTAACATCGCATTTATATAACATTCTTTAATTTTTCGTATCAATGGTGAAGTTCTTTATGAATATGCCTTATCATTTATAAATAAAAAAAATGAATGTTAGTCCTCTATGTGTTCCATTTATCTGATACAATGCTTTTTTTTTGTAAAGGTAAGGTCGGGGTAAGTGATGACACCCGCAGCACAAGCTGGTCTTAGTGCGTGTCTGGAAGCATTATTTGACCTGATAATATATTTTTTGTGAACAAAGTTTATTTTTATTATTCGTGGATATTTGTGTAGTCGATGAGCAATTTCGATGCAACTATATCAACTGCATCCAAACTGCATTTACAGTTGGCGTGCAGTCCAAATCCAATCCGTCTGTCTAGACTAATATTGGCGTAACTACCGCATCGCATCGCATTCGTTTTGAATTCGCTCACGTAGGACGATATCTTAGCCGATTTGAATAAATTATGATCTTAGGATGATCCAAGTAAAACGATTTGCCCCACTTATTAGGTACCTACTTGTCAAACATTTTTACACACTTTGGGGGAACAATATTTAAATTAAGTATATCTACTTAAATACTTACCCCTAAATAAACTTCAATATTTCCGTCAGTTATACAAGCCTGCGTGCAATTCTAGTACAACAGACCGCACAATCGGTCCGCAGTTGCGATGCAGTTATGTCAAGTACGTTATCGAACTGCCTGTAAACTGCAATATTATAGCCGTCTTGCAGTCCACCCCAGACCTAGTTGCTTAGACCCCAGGGGAAGAAATAAATTACGATCATTTGTAATCGTTTGCCAACTCATCTAGAGCTTTATTTATAACCTTTATCGTGGGTACCTATGTACTGTGTTAATTATGCTACTAATACGTGTGTCCTAAACTTTAAAATTGGTATGGCTATACAATTTCCATTTTGGAATTCCAAAAAATATTTAATAATCTGTTATTTTAGCATGGCGAGTTAAAAAACAACACACATAATATTAAGTTGTGGGAAAGTGAATAACTTTAATCTACGTTCAAGGGTTTAGGACTTTAAAAACAAGAAAAGTACGAGGCGCATTTTGGTGAACTAGACCTTCGAGCCAGTTAAGACAAGCAAACGTTATTTTTTGTTGTTCAAGCAAAATTTGAAAAGTATCTTTGTATGCTTAAGAACGGCATTAGTACCTATTAAGTGTCTGATTTGAAATTTTATCCATAGGTATAGCATAAATAATTAGATAAAAAAAATATTAACTTAACGTTTAGAGCGCTCTCAAGTTTTGAAATAAGCTTATGCATTCGGCCGTTGGTGTTATTTTGCTGAAACATAACTCTATGGAATATGTTTAGAAAACCTCTAGAACCTTATTGCAATAACTAATAGCGTATTTCAGTGCAGCTCCAACATGGACGTGATCTCAAATGAGTTTTACTCGTAAATCATAATAATCGTCTTCCTTTACACAACTAAAAACCTTTCCTTCTCATGAGCGTTTGAATTTATTTAGCGAAGTCTATTACGGCGTTATTGTTCTTGCGTAACAACATTAATAAGACAAGACGTAATTTAATTAAACAATGAACAATTATATTATGATGAGAGTGGAATAATTGTGAGTTGACACACGAAAATAGTTTTGTTTTTTAGATACGAAAGTCTTAGACGGCCGAAGATCATGATTTTCACCGAAGTCAAATTCGGACGGACTGGGCCGTCATTAAAATCATAATTCTCGTATGCCCCGAAGGCCGAATCTTAGGAAGAGTCAGGGAGAGCGGCGCCGACGGACCGTCCGTATAAAAGGCAACAGAATGTGGTACAGAGCATCACACAACCACGAGACCTCCGCGAGTCAACATGAAAGCGTTCTTGGTAGGTACCACCCGCCACCCGCCACCCGTGTGCAGTGAAAGTGTTTGTGACCTAAGTGTGACCCGCTAGGAGTCGTGCTTCCTTATGGGATTGTGACTCAGTGCGATCGCTCGCCAGCGATCGAGCTGTAATCGACATCGGTGATGGGATCGATACCCAATCGGCGATGCTACTTCGGAATTGAGTGATCTATCGAGCTTTTCATTTCAATGGACAGTTTGGAAGCTCTCGCAGTTTTTGAACCATTTCAAATATTTTTAAAGTTTCTTTTGATCCCCCCATGTTTGTCAATGTCGAGTGTTGAAGTTTGTGGGAGTTAATCGGTTGTTTTTTGTGTCGTAGGTATTAGCGGCCGTTGCGGCCATCGGCTCGGCGAGACCCGAGGCGGGCTACAGTTACAACGCCCCCGGCGGAGGCGGGCTCGGCGGCGGCCACGGAGGCGGCCTCGGCGGAGGCATCAGCCTCGGCGGCGGACACGGCGGCGGCTTCTCCTCCGGCGGTCTGAGCTCCAGCAGCTTCGGTGGAATCGGAGGCGGCCATGGAGGCGGACTCGGCGGCGGACTAGGCGGCGGATTCGGCGGCGGACTCGGCGGAGGACTCGGCGGTGGATTCTCGTCGGGAGGCGGCGGCGGGTTCTCGTCCGGAGGCTTCACCTCCGGCGGCGGCGGCGGCGGCGGCGGCGGCTTCGGCGGCGGATTCGGCGGCGGCTTCGGCGGCGGCGCGATCGTCCAGAAGCACATCTACGTCCACGTCCCGCCCCCAGAACCCGAAGAACAACGCCCTCAGATCATCTCCGGCGGATCCATCCCCCAGAAGCACTACAAGATCATCTTCATTAAGGCACCAGCACCTCCCCAACCCATCACGCCCATCATCCCCGCTCAGGCCCAGAACGAAGAGAAGACCCTCGTCTACGTGCTGGTCAAGAAACCCGACGAACAGCCCGACATCACCATCCCCACCGTCGCTCCCACTCAACCCTCAAAACCAGAAGTATACTTCATCAAATACAAGACCCAGAAGGAAGGCGGCGGCATCGGCGGCGGTCTCGGCGGCGGTCTTGGCGGCGGTCTCGGCGGTGGTTTCGGCGGTGGTCTGGGCGGCGGTCTCGGCGGCGGTTTGTCCGGTGGCAGCATCGGCGGCGGTATCTCGGGCGGCAGCATCGGCGGCGGTCTGTCCGGCGGCGGCATCGGCGGCGGTCTGGGCGGCGGTCACGGCGGCGGTCTGGGCGGCGGTCTGGGCGGCGGCCACGGCGGCAGCGGCGGCATCGGCGGCGGCATCATCTCCGGCGGACACGGCTCCAGCTCCGGCTCGGTCAGCTCGTCCTACGGCCCCCCCGGACAGTCCGGCCCCTATTGAAAGCGCTCGACTAACTAGCGCGCTACGAGTAACTTGTGATATCTGCTCAGCCGACAAATCTAGTATTAAGTAGTGAAAAAATTACGGTGCCTAAATGTATTTATGTAAATAGTAATTTTAATGAATTAATTTTAGTTGTACTATAAAGTCTTTTTTGCATAAAAAACTCGATAAACAAACGAACTCAAACTCTTTTATTCCTGTACTCTAGAATCCATACCAAAACAAAAAAAAAATAGTTGAAACGACAACCAATATTAAACATACCAATATTTAAAGTTTAACAATCTTCTCACATTTTATGACGTTGCACAAAGTAAATACGAGGAGAAAAAAAGAAATCGTCTTCAAATACAAAAGTCAAAGAGAAAGATGCTTGAATGTCGTAACAGATGCGTTCGAGATTTCCGAGGTCTCGCATCATGTCCACTCGATCTATTATCACATGGACAGTGGACAGACGCGCAGACCTGTGTCTCGATCGCGGTAGAAAGTGATGTTTTCTCCCCGCGTGACGCAACGCCGGGACGACGCGACCTAGCTTGAATATTGCGTAATTATACGAATCTCCTTACAAAACACACGAAATAAAGTGCGGGTTACGCCAAAATTATACCTCTTATTACGTAAAATTTACCCGTTCTAAACAATTCGATTGCGTAAACCTTGACATTTGGAAATTTCCCTTGACTGAAATTAGCATTTTTCTCTTGTACGTGTAACATATTACTATCTTCACTGCAAACTATTTGTGTGCAATTCAATTTGCTTACTTTACAAATTAACACAATATTATAACCTAAGCAATGTCAATTTGAACGTTTAGGTGAATTACTTTATGGCTAACTATCTTAAATCTTTCGGATTGTAAAATTGGCCAAAATATTATTAATCTATCGGGTTTTCCTTTCGAAATTCTCATTGTTAGAAAATTGGTAGAATCACTTTCGACTATAAAATACTAACAGCATACTATTCTTTGTTACTTACCTACTTAATTACAATTTTATTGTTTACTGTAAATACATGTAACTATTATTTGCTAAACAATAAAATCGTATATACTTAAAGAGGTCACTAAATTTTTTCGCGTGGTTTAAAATTTTTAGGAAGTCACATATAAACTCTCTGTTTTCCCGGGATAAAGGTAAAATATACGTCTCCAGGATGCTATCATTGTGTTTTTCGTCAAAATCGATTCAGCGACATGGTCGTGGAAAGGTCGAAGACACAAGTTACGATAGATACGAATTTTCTAAACTTTTCCGGTCTATTATGCTAATAATTTATGTCACCCAGATTAAATTACGTTATTCACAGACGGAGTTGCGGGCACTGTCATGTTGATTTATAAGTTGCGTAACCATAAGAGAAATCTCAAAAGATGCACCCGTGTAGTCTGAATTACATCATTTTTATCACAGACGATTTACATAGCTCCAAAAAGTTGTTTATGTTTATTATAGCCATCAACCTACTTTTCTCATCAAGAATTATTTATATCACCTACTTACTCCAAAACCACAAAAATGGTCTAAGTTCAAGGCGTCTATTAGCCTTACGCATTCCATAAACGCAAAAATGGACTTAGTCCAAAACGGTTTTTTTAACTGACTTCAAAAAAAGAGGAGGTTCTCAATTTGTCGGAATCTTTTTTTTATGTATGTTCCCTGATAGTGATTACTCGAAACGCCTGAACCGATTTTGAAAATCCTTCGTTTGTTTGAAAGGGTATACTTCCCAGGTGTTCCCATGGTCATCAGGTCAGGGATCTGATGACGGGATCCTGAGGAAAATGAGGGAACTCCTCAAACATGGTATATTGATGTCAGTTTAATATTTCCTAAAATATAGCTTGTATATGATAATTTTTACTGTCAGTTTGTTGTTGAGAGCAACAGATAAACCTGCTAATTAGTAAATTCAATGATTGAGTTTGTCGTCGTCATCTCAACAGATAGACGTCCACCGCTGGACATAACTCGTCTGCTCAGGCCCTAATGTTTTGAGTTCTCGTATTTCTTTAAGTAACTTTGGAAGAACTTTTAACTAGGTGATGTAGATCTTCGAACTCACTCCGATCTCAATTAGGTATATTTATAAAGGTTTGTGCGAAGGCATAACCTACTCCATTGTTATTAGTACTCGATCCTAACTTGATCCCTCATTAATTATTATGTTTTTGATGGTATTCAACTAATGAGAGTACGTAAGAACTCTGGAGATATTTTCGACTTTATCTAACTTAAAGTTTTACTCGTATAAACATTATTTTACAAAAACACTCAGACAAATCTCCTGACGTAGCTAATGATTTTCATGCTACTAAAAATTTTCTTCATTTATTTAAATTTGAATTACAATACTTAAATGAAAAAATAATCCTTCTAGATATCGGTAGGAATTTTCGATTCGGTGGGTAATCACTGATTATCCACCGAATCAAAAATTCCCCTCTCCCTTTTGATTTTGAGAAATAGTTCCCCCATTAATTGATAGGAACCGTTTTTCGCAAATATCATCGAAACGTAGATTACATAGGTACTTATATAAAATTCAATAAAGCGATGTTTCAAAAGATCTGAGTGCTTAGTCTCAGTTTGGAGCGCTCCAAAACTTTTTAGTATACTATAAGTATACTATAGATCGAATCACCTTGACTTCAGATAAAATGGACCTAAAATTAGAGTCTTTGGGTTCATTTTGCTCTGAAGTCATTTGTGATTCGATCAATAGTATACTTCTAGTATACTTTTAGTTTTGGAGCGCTTCAAACTTAGACTAAGCACTCTGATAATAATGCTCATATTATCGAGCCTGCAGCTTTACAAGCAGCGCCTGTGCACTTAGCCCCTATTCCATTTTAATATATATATAGCTGCTCGTGCTGATTCATTGACTGACTCACTGATTGATCACCCCTCCTGTAAAATTTTGTATGAAAAATTTTTTTTTCACTAATGGTTTCGTATAGAGGACAAAAATTCATTCGGAACAAAAATATGGAGAGAGCTGATGATTGAGGATTTCAAAGACGAGCGATGGGCACGCTTAAGGTATTGAAGATAGGTGGGGGGTGCTCGAGCAAATGTCACTCGGAACGTCATCCAATTGGCTGTCAGTTGAAAAAAAATTCAAAATGGCGAAAAAAAGATGGCCGCCATACAAATTTCGTCGGTGTCCATCTCGGAGGGTATAAAAGATGGAAGAGTGGTTTCTTCACAAAAGATGATCAGGGTCCGAAGGTTTAATTGATGAATAGAAAAAAAATTCAAAATGGCGGAGTTTATTTTTCCATAGAAAATGTATGGCGAATATTGAAGAGACTACAAGTTCTGCATTATGCAAGGCTTTGATGCGGTTCTTTGGAGAACTCTCAAAGAAAAATATGGGAAGACATGATGATTGAAGGTTTGGAAGATGGTTGAGGAGCCCGGGCAGGGTATTGTAGATAGATGGGAGGTGCTGAAACAAAAATTACTCAAAACCTCATCCAATTGACACTGAGCTGAAAAAAAATCAAAATGGCGGATCAAGATGGCGGCTATACAAATTTCGTCGGTGTCTATCTCACCAAGTATAAAAGATGGAAGAGTGGTTTCTTGGCAAAAGATGATCAAGAACTGAAGATCTACTTGATGAGCAGAATGATTCGAAGAAAAAATATGGAGAGTGATAATGATCGAGAATTAGGGATAGGGGAGAGATAGGTGGAGGCTGCTCAAACCAAAATACCCGAAAGCGAAACCTCGCGGTCCGCTTGCGGGCCGCGCACCCACGCGCCCTACTAGTTAATATATATATAGCTGCTCGTGCTGATTCATTGACTGACTCACTGATTGATCACCCCTCCTGTAAAATTTTGTATGAAAACTTTTTTTTTTCACAAATGGTTTCGTATAGAGGACAAAAATTCATTCGGAACAAAAATATGGAGAAAGCTGATGATTGAGGATTTCAGAGACGAGCGAATGGCACGCTTAAGGTATTGAAGATAGGTGGGGGGTGCTCGAGCAAATGTCACTCGAAACGTCATCCAATTGGCAGTGAGCTGAAAAAAAAATTCAAAATGGCGAAAAAAAGATGGCCGCCATACAAATTTCGTCGGTCTCCATCTCGGAGGGTATAAAAGATGGAAGAGTGGTTTCTTCGCAAAAGATGATGAGGATCCAAAGTTCTACTTGACGAATTGAAAAAAAATTCAAAATGGCGGAATTTATTTTTCCATAGGAAATGTATGGCGAATATTGTAGAGACTACAAGTTGTAAACTATGCAAGGCTTTACCGCAGTTCTTTGAAGAACTCTCAAAGAAAAATATGGGAAGACATGATGATTGAGGGTTTGGAAGATGGATGAGGAGCCCGGGAAGGGTATTGTAGATAGATGGGAGGTGCTCAAACAAAAATTACTCAAAACCTCATCCAATTGACACTGAGCGGAAAAAAAAACAAAATGGGGAAGTCAAGATGGCGGCTATACAAATTTCGTCGGTGTCTATATCACGGATTATAAAAGATGGAAGAGTGTTTTTTGGCAAAAGATCATCAAAACGTGATTTACTTGATAGTTAGATAGAAAAAAAAACAAGATGACGAAATTTATTTATCTATACAACATGTACGACGAATATTGAAGATAATCATCATCATCATCATGATCAACCCATTACCGGCTCACTACAGAGCACGGGTCTCACCAAGTATAAAAGATGGAAGAGTGGTTTCTTGGCAAAAGATTATTAATACCTAAAGATCTACAGTTTGATGAACAGAAAAAAATCAAGATGGCGGAATTTATTTCTTTCACACAAAAAGTTGTTTTCATTGATGTTCGTATAGAAGAAAAAATTCATGCGGAGGGAAAATATGGAAAGAGCTGATGATTGAAGATTTTGGAGATGGGTGAGGAGCACGGTCAGGGTATTGAAGATAGGTGAGAGGCGCTCAATCAAAAATTACTCGAAACCTCATCCAATTGGCAGTGATCTAAAAAAAATACTAAAATAGCGGATTCAAGATGGCGGCTATAAAATTTCGTCAGTGCCTATCTAACCAAGTATAAAAGATGGAAGAGTAGTTTCTTTGAAAAATATGATCAAGAACTAAAGATCTACTTGATGAATAGAAAAAAAAAATCAAGATGGCGGAATTTACGTTTTCAAACAAAGTTTTTTTTATTGATGGTTTCAAATATAGAAGACAAAAATTTATGCGGAGGAAAAATATGGAGAGAGCTCATGATTGAGGATTTTGGAGACGGGTGAAAAGCACGGCTAGGGTGTTGACGATAGGTAGGAGGTGCTCAAACAAAAGTTACTCGAAACCTCATCCAATCGGCAGTGAGCTGAAAAAAAAGTCCTAAATGGCGGATTCAAGATGGCGGTGATAAAAATTTCGTCGGTGTCTATATCACGGATTATAAAAGATGGAAGAGTGTTTTTTGGCAAAAGATCATCAAAACGTGATTTACTTGATAGTTAGATAGAAAAAAAAACAAGATGACGAAATTTATTTATCTATACAACATGTACGACGAATATTGAAGATAATCATCATCATCATCATGATCAACCCATTACCGGCTCACTACAGAGCACGGGTCTCCTCTCAGAGTGAGAAGGGTTTTGGCCATAGTCTACTACGCTGGCCAAGCGGATTGGCAGACTTCACACACCTTTGAGAACGTTATGGAGAACTCTCAGGCATGCAGGTTTCCTCACGATGTTTTCCTTCACCGTTAAAGCAAGTGATATTTAAATACTTAAAACGCACATAACTCCGAAAAGTTAGAGGTGCGTGCCCGGGATCGAAACGACCTCCGATTAGAAGTCGGTCGTCCTAACCACTAGGCTATCACAGCTTCTTTTTTTATAAGAATATGAAGATAATGCAAGTTGGAAACTATGCAAGACTTTAATACAGTTTCTTTTCAAAATTTGTTTTTATGGAAGAACTCTCATTATGACAAAAGAATCGGAGAAAAAATATGGAAAGTGATAATGATCGGGGGTTTGGAAGATAGGTGAAGGCTGCTCAAGCAAAAAATACCCGATAATGAAACCTCGCGGTCCGCTTTAGCGGGCCGCGCACCCACGCGCCATACTAGTTTATTATATATCATTAATCATAATGACTGGTATATTGTCGACTTAACATACCTTTTAATGTACAAAACTGTGTTGTAATGGAGTTGTAGGTAAAGGCATTGCTCGTTAAATACTCTATCCATGGTCCCTAACAAATAAGTATTGCCTTTTTACCCGCCTACGGGTTATGAGTTAAGCATAGTTCTTTTTATATGTATATTGTATACCTACTATAATTAATTTTCTCTGACGAGTAACCTTTTTATCCACCTAGATAAACAGTCTTTTTTTGTATGTATGTATTTGTATATAAATTAACCTGTATTCCCTTATACCTGTAAAACTAATTGTTTGATTTTGATGAGGTGTAGTTGGCTTCGTCGTATGTTTTATTATCTAGGCGCACGAAGTGCCCCAGGCCAAGTTCCTCCGGCCTTGTCGCATGAGTGTGTTATTTACACGATCCATTTCGAGCTGTTTTGACCCCCCTCATAACTCTGGTTCGCGGGATAGTAATCCTACGAAACTCGTGGATGTGATGATAAATTGAAAGTTTCAAATTTTCAAGTTGAACCGTTTCTGAAATACAGAGGTTTGAAAATCACATAAAACAAGACCTACTCACTGACTGATCAAAATTATGACGCACTTCCCGTGTATGTGGAATGTTGAAATTTGGTAAGAAGATGAGTCTTAGTGTGTATATGAAGGAAAAAATCGAAAAATGTCCAAAAGTTGCATCAGACACTGACCAATTCAAAGATATATAAAAATCTGTCTGTTCCCACATCACACAAAAAATACTGAACAAATTTTCATTTTGTTTTAATAAATATATTTTACTTTATTCGAAGCTATATATGGTTCTTGTTTCATCGAAATCGGTGCACTATTTAGGGAGATGTGACTTTTTAAGTTTTCTAGCAAGAGGTCAATCTTACTGGTCTTGAGTTCTAATAAAAAGTAAAGTGTAGGTAAATAATAAAACGCCAAGAGGTATATTTTTTTATCAAAGTCGCGGGCGCGACTTCGTCGGCGTGGACTACACAAATTTTAAACCCCTATATTACCCCCTAAGGGGTTGAATTTTCAAAAATCCTTTCTTTGCGGATGTCGTACGCCACATTAATAGCTATCTGTGTGCCTAAGCCCGTTCCTTCCAGTAGTTTGAGATTCGTCTTTGCCAATAATATAATATAAATATAATATAAATATTCACACATACACACACGGTCGACTGTTCCTAAAGTAGGCAACTTAATGCCTGTGTTATAGGTAACAACCGACTGATAGACATAATTACATATATACTACAATATATTTATATATATATTTAGTAAATGTATAAATACATAGTATATACTTATATACTTGCATACACCCAGACTCGGGGCGGGAATCGAACCCGCGACCCCGGAGCGGAAGGCAGGGTCACTGCTAACCGCGCCAACGGGCCAGTCGGGCCAGCCAATAAAACCAGAAGCGCGATTTTCTTAATAATTTTGATAAGCAACCTTGACCCAAGTCAGGAAATGGATGGGTGGCCGACTTTGGAGGTTTGGAGGAGACTTTGGTGTCCTGTTGATTCCGGCTACTAGGTATCACTAATATCTAATACTATTCATTAAACTTAATGAGAGTCAAATACTCAAAATCTTCTCTTAGTTAAGCCGTATGGTTCTAAGTTCTGAAACTGACCACTGAGTGGAAATACTCTGGAGTGGAGTTTCTGTTATCTGTGATTTTGACAGACAGACGAACAAAATAAAAATTCACCCAATTAGAACAGCAGAGCTATTCTGTAAAGCCATTTTCGAATTATAGAGAGTGAATTCGAGATGAGTTTGCTAATTTGTACTCTGTAAAACTCGATAGTACAGGTCTTCTCACTCAAACTCACTTCACTTCGCAAGTGCGTAGCAGATGTCTACAGGATATCAAACCAAGGTGAAGTGAGTTTGCTTTCGAAGCGAGTTATTTCACTTGAGTGAGCTTCGATATCGAGATGGTATTTTAGAGAATAGCCCTACAGAGAAAGCGACTTTGTTTTATACTATGTATTGAAGATTAAACCACATCTAATGAGACCGTAAAATGTGATAGGGTTCTATTCCTAATTATACTGAAGCATAAGAGAGAAAAAAGACTTCATTATACTTATTGCATTAACTTTGAAATACTTAGAAAAAAGGAGTGAGATCCAAACAAAAACATTTCATGTGAATAATAAGGCCAACTTCCTATCAAAAAGTTTCGGCCATTAAAAGTACTGATATCAAAAATTATGACCAAGTCCTTTGCTAGGCTCGATAAATGAAACCATACAGTTTTAGAAGGTATATCTTCTTCGATCACCCTCAAGCTGTCATACCATTCCTAATGATCCTGTTAAAATATTTTTAAATAATTTATGTCTTACTAATAACACTATAATATGAAGCTCATTTGGGACTGAGAATAGTTTTATTGTTTTCAACTTGGCAACATTTTTTAAATTAAACAAATTCAAAGGAGTGCAAAAATGTTGTCAAGTTGAAAACAATAAAACTATTCTCAGTCCCAAATGAGCTTCATATTATAGCGTTATTAGTAAGACATAAATTATTTAAAAATATTTTAACAGGATCATTAGGAATGGTATGACAGCTTGAGGGTGATCGAAGAAGATATACCTTCTAAAACTGTATGGTTTCATTTATCAAGCCTAGCAAAGGACTTGGTCATAATTTTTGATATCAGTACTTTTAATGGCCGAAACTTTTTGATAGGAAGTTGGCCTTATTATTCACATGAAATGTTTTTGTTTGGATTCACTTTACAGTTTCTGGTTTCGTCGGTTTGGTCTTAATTTTCAATTTTTTTATACTTAACTAGGATTTGAATTATTTTCAAAACTTACCCTACTAACTTACCTACCCTACATTACTTTTAGTCATACAAATTCAATGGGTGAACCATTATCATCCCCTATTTTTCTACTTGTTGGGAATCTTCTTCTTTGTATCGTCGGTTACCAACAATCACTGTGTGAAGAACGTAAGATAGTAAAATGATGAATGCCTCCCGTGCACGCCGCACGGTGCAAGTAATTAGACTGTTTGTCGACCGATTCACCTATCACACCGGAACATGCCGCATTATGCCATTGTGTGGCGCTGGCATGTACCTACCGGTAATAATATCTGCCTAGACTTGTCTGTAAGAGGCTATTACTACATATTATAAAACAAAGCCCCCCACCGCGTCAGTCTGTCTGTCTGTTCGCGATTAGCTCAAAAACTACTGAACGGATTTTCATACGGTTTTCGGCACCAATGGACAGAACGATTAATGAGAAAGGTTTAGGTGTATAATTTGTTGTGGTTTTGTATAAAACAAAGTCGTGTTAGTTCGAACACTTATAACTCGAGAACGGCTGGACCGATTTTCATTGTTTTTGATTTTTTATATTTAGGACCGTCCCGAATAGCAGAATAACTATTAAAAATATTAAAAAATAGACGAAAACATAAAATAAAAGAAAAAACATTTTCCCATACAAAATGTTCACGGGTTTCGTAACTGTCAAACATCCCGTTACGTGGATACGGTAAACTCTCTCACCCGTACCTACATATATTAATTACCGGGTAGGTACAGGTAACCTACCGGGTGTCGGTAGGTGACGCTGATGTCGGTATGTCACCACCGGGCAGGACTCCGCTAGTTATTATTATTGTTGAAAATGTCGGAAAAGTCAAGGCGGCCTACCTGAGAGTTTTCATCGAAAACGCTGCCTAGATCCCTTTGAGATATAACATAACAATGTACTTATAGTGGGATAGTATGCGGGTAATTCCTATCCGCGCGAAGCCGGCAGGTCGCTAAGATAATAATACCACAAATACTATCTTAGCTATGCTACATAGTACTATTATATATCCTGTGGCTATGCTTAAATATACATAATATGTATATTTAACATAGTAGTATATTTTCTCTTGAACTGCAAGTATGTACTGTAGTTTGACCTGCCCGTATTAAGTTGTAAATGAAAACGTTTTTTACCCATAACAGCGAATACAATTTAATATTGTGAGTACGAGGTGAAGGGTTGTGCTTCCATTCGTATCAAGATTATAGATCGATTTTATTAGAGTTTATAGATAGAGTTTAGAGATGTAGAGGTTTTTAAAACTTTTAGTACAAACCCAGCTAAATGCATTCCCTTCAGCTACGTGACATTTGGGCTTGTGTAACTTTAAAAAAACGTCACGGTCACGGTCGCGGTCAAATATTGTAGGTTTTTTAGGTTTTAAGAGAATGTCAAACCCGTGCATGTTTAAAATTCTCCTTAGGTAGGTAGGTATACACCGTCTACCACGTCTAACCGCGACCCTCTGTTTGATGAAGGCTTTAATCCAAAAAGATCACTAGAGAATGCCGGCGGCTTCGCCCGCGTGAAATTCGGTTTTAAACAAATCCCGAGGGAATCGTGGATTTCCGGTTTCCGTTCTCGCTTCCTTTTCCAACCTTTATACCTACTATCAAGGAAGTTCGCTATAGTAATCTACCTATAGCTGTAGATATTGATTTCGGGTTTTTCAAAATCCCGCGGGAACAGTGGATTTTCCAGGATAAAAAGTAGCATATATTTTAAGTCAGGGCATAATCTATCTCCATACAAAATTTCAGCCAAATCGGTTCAGTAGTTGCGGCGTGATTGAGTAACAAACATCCAAACATCTAAACATCTAAACATCCAAACATCCAAACATCCAAACATCCACACTTTCACATTTATAATATTAGTAGGATTAGTAGGATAGAACTAATCTTTCCTTAATCTCTCAAGTGATTCTTATATTTGATCGAAGCGGACGATTAAATTATTATGTAAATTAATTGACGTAAAATTTTTAATTGAATCTACAACACATGTCCATCACCAAACCTGTTCTGTTACATAATCATTAATTGTATCCGGATGATATTTCAAAATTGTACTTTAAATTTATTTAATCAAAGTTCAATTTTCATTGACAGATGTTTCTTCTCAATTAAAACATCTATAGAAATGCCAACTTGAAACTTTATTTAGATCGGCAGCCGGATTTTTTTTTCGTCTGTAGGTTGGATAGCAAGATAGCCAAATGGGCCTTGAACTACCTTGTATCAACTACGTAACCGTGAAGTGCTATGTTGGCAGACGCCTCATGGTAGACAGACAAATTTAAAGGAGTCACTGAATTCGAGGTAGTCCCTTCAAGAAATCTATGTCCAACCTGTGAACGTATATATCGGTTGACAAAGACGAAAAAGTAAAGTAAAGTTGGCAAGTCGATCTGAATCTGGATCAATAAAGTTACTGCTGGACCAGGAAGGATCACACAGAAGAGTGGGATACAGAATTTAAGCTCACAACACTGGTTCCGTGCGAATTGATATATGCTAGCTCCACTTTTCATTTCTTCCGATTATTTTGAGGAAACCTCCAGGTAACTGGTCTCCCTATGATAATGATTTAGCTATTTATCCTTCACCTTCGGCAACTGATATGTTGCAGTATTCTCAGAAGACAACATATCGGAAAGTCTATAAACGCTTTATAGTAGTCTGTGAACAAGTTTGGTCATATCAGTGATGAGAGTGAGAGTGGCATCAAAATATGCTTTCGCTGTTCCTACCGGATATTATTATTTAATTTTGAACACTATCCTCGGAACATAAAGATCGTTTTACAACGAAGTGTACTAAGTAAACGTGATTTACAATGCGTATCCAGAATGCGTGTTTACATTATCTAGTATCTTAATTGTCTAGAGGTCAATATATCTTGGAATCTGTTGTAAATTATAGCGTCTTTATTTTTTTAATATCTACATAGGTAGGTACATAGGTGTGACCGCAACTTTAAATTTTCGTGTACCTAATCATTATTTTATTTAGATGCGATTTAATTCCTAAGAACCTACGTGTCTTTGGATTTTTCATAATATTAACACGAGTTCAATCTATCTTCTATCTATATATATATAAAACAAAGTCGTTTTAGTTCGAACACTTTAACTCGAGAACGGCTGGAGCGATTTTCATGGTTTTTGATTTGTTGTATTTGTCTCCGTCCCTAATAACTATTAAAAACTTGAACTATGAGGAAAAAATTAAATAAAAGTTAAAACATTTCCCCATACAAAATGTTCATTGGTTTGGCAACTGTCAAACCAAAATGTCCCGCGTCGATACGGTGAACTCTCTCACCCGTACCTACATATATTATTGTTCTTCTGTACGTGTGTTTGTCACCTAACTCCTCCTAAATGGCTGGATCAATTTGGATGAAATTTTGTGTGTATATTTCAATGGGTTCCTGGATGGTTTGAAAACTCAATTACCGGGTAGGTACAGGTAACCTACCGGGTCTCAGTAGGTGGCGCCGATGTCGGTATGCCACCGGGTAGGACGAAGTCTGCCAGGTCCACTAGTAATAGATAGTTAAACTGCCTCTTATCAAGCTCATAATATACATTACACTAGCGGCACGCTATGATGGCCGGTTTGACACATTACAATAGTGATGTGGAATGTCAATTTATTCTCGAACAAAAAACAATTAAGTTTTGTTTTTGTACCTGATTAAATAGGTTTAATAAAACAAAAATGTATATGTTTATTTAATTTATTTGAACGAACTGAATATTTGAACGAAAATGAATATACATACTTTATATGCACACAAGAAACATATGAATACAAAAGATACCAAAAAAGGTGCCACAAAAGGCCATAATTAATCAGATTCGTCCATACTACTATTTTCACTGTCGTCACTGCTATCATCACATACATTAATAATTATATGTTCGTTTTCTATAATATTATCTATTTTCACATCTCTTTCATAATCTTCCCTTATTAATTTAACAGTTCTATTCACAACCTTTTCCCAGTCTCCTTTAGTCACATGTTCACAAGCTTCTTCTAATAATTTTAGCATTTTTTTTGTGGTAAATGGGGGTTCTGTATTGTGTCTTGCAGCATATCCCTTAATTTGAGCCCACACCAACTCAATCGCATTATACTCACAATGGTAAGGCGGTAACCGTATAACTCTGTGCCCATGTTCTAATGCTATTTCGTCAATGACGTATCGGATCTTGGTTGGTTTGTTTTCTTTTAAAAGACGTACTAATTCCGCTTTTAACATATTCATGTTTGCATCTACGCCATTTTTACGAAGCCATGCGACGATATCAGCTTTCTTTTGGGATTGGGCAGGTGGCTTGTCAATTTGCATCGAGTGGTATGGGGCGTTGTCCATAATTATAATAGATGGTTCAGGGAGGCTACACAACATTGAGGTAAACCATTCAGTAAACTTTTCTCCATTCATGTCTTCATGATAGTCTCCAGTGGTTTTTGACGCAAAAGCCATGAGAGAACCTTCGACAAACCCGTTGATGGTTCCGGCGTGACAAATTATAAGTCGCGATCCTTTTCCTACAGGAACTTTGGAAGTAGATGCTGCTGTGTCATCGTTCCAAGAACGGCCTACAGTATGGTTAGCATTAAGCCATGTTTCATCCAAGAACACAACATTTTGCCAATTTTTGATTTCTTTCACTTGCCGTAAAAAAGTATACCTTGCCATCGCTATATCAAATCTTTCCATCAATATTTTGCGTTTGTTACATTTTTTGTATCGAAATCCAATGGTCTTCAAAATCTTCGTTAAAGAACTTTCCCCACCGAAGAATAATCCAGCTTCCTTCAGTGAATGCACCAACTTTTTTCTTGTTGGATACTCCTTCTGTAAATAGTAGCCGTAAACATGTCTTCGGATAGCATCGGCATCAAAGCTATCGATGCCTACGACTGGTTTTGCTCGTTTTCTCTTTTTTGGTGTGTGAAGTTTATTTTCTTCTGTGCCAGTCTCGCCATATTTTTTTTTAGTTATCCGTCTAACAGTTCGTTGTCCAATATTAAGCGCATCAGCTACGCGTTCAACCACTGACGTTATAGGTAAAATTGGCCCTCCATTTTGAGCTTCACGATCGAAATAGTTACGAAGGCGTATTACGAACTCACGTGTCTGACTATTTAGAACAGTTCTCTGCGTACGTTCGGTCATATCGACGAAATCCACAACAAAGGGCTTGAACAGAGTCCAAATTAACGAGCAAGGGTCAACAGTAATGCAGTATCAATATTTGAAATCCAAAGCCAGGTCAAAACTATATCACAATCGCATTGCACTGACAGTTTATACTTTTCGAAGCAACGTCAATTCGAAACTGCTTTGTTTTGCATTGAGCATTGACGCGAGTTTGCCGGAGGTAGTAGTTGTGCAGCTAGCCAGCGATCCTATGTGACGATCGTATTAGATTCCATTTTTAAAAATTTATTGATATTTTTTTGCGATTTCAGAGGTTTGTCCACATAGTGAAAATTGTTCATATTCACAAGTACATTCACCCCTTAAATGGTGCAAACTGATTTTTCTACACTTGTATACATTTAAGAAATCAATTTAATAAATAAATTTTGAGTCCTAAACCTAAAACTACATTCGATAAAATTTATGAATCTCTGCACATCACTATCGTCAATAAAGTAATAAAATTATTTCCTTCAAAGTCGTTATCAATTAATACGGAACTTCATGAGCGGACAAACGTCAAACCGGCCATCATAGCGTGCCGCTAGAGTAGGTACAATAATTTGAACGATACAATAACACAGACACACGTTTTCAAAATTTTCGTCTGTCTGTCTGTCGCCGTCACCATTCAAGCACCTCGGGACTAACACATCTATCGGTTCATCAAGTTTTTCTATTAACTCAAATATCCAACAATGTGGCTAATTGTGTTTTACATAATCTCTAAATAAAACTAAATTGACAGATTTAAAGATAGTGCTATCCTTTTCCTCGGGGAGCATTGTGAAAGAGATAGGAATAGATTTAGACCTGTCATTTTAGTTTAGAGATTGTGCAATACAGAATTAGCCCGATCTAGGTCCACTCATACATACATTCGACCTATACATTTATTTCAATTAAAACATCCGTCTATCTTTATGATGAAACATTAGAGCCGACTTCTATACTTAGGTACCCACTCGTAATAAAAGAGTGTTACTCAATATCCCTTTCGTTGGCACACCTATGACCACAAATCATATTAACGATCGCACTTTGCTAAATTAGAGGCAAGGCGATGTGGATATAACGATGATACACGCCTTCTGTGTGGTATCTTATTGTGTTGTACAAATACTCCAAAATGATTTCTTTCAAAATCCATACTTTAATATTATAAATGCGAAAGTAACTCTGTCTGTGTGTTACGCTTTCATGCTTAAACCGTTTAACCGATTTTAATGAAATTTGCTACAGATATAGATTAGACCTCGGCGAAGGACATAGACTACTTTTTATCCCGAAAGATCAAAGTGTTCCCGCGGGATTTTGAAAAAACTTAAATCCACGCAGGTGAAGTTGTGGGCATCAGCTATAGTACTCCATAATATATGTACGTATGATTTTTCAAAATGTATTATCATCTCACATTTTACTCATATTGTTCGTGATCGTGAACAAGATCTAAGGTCTCCATCTATTGTCTAGTATTATCTTAAGAACACAATAGAAACACAGTAAAAAAAACCTCAATTGTGAAAATGTACAAAAGGACTCATCCTGTAAAAGATTCCCATTTATTCGTAATTGAGAGAAAATTTTTAATCTATGTAAGCAGCTACATGCCAGACAGGCATATTATGAGTAGTTAATTGAACAAAAATGTCACTAAATTAAGCATTATTAAACCTCTGTAAGGTAGATCATAGAGTCTAGAGATAGAGAATGCATCAAAGGTTGTTAGGTATCTACTGATAAATCCCTACATCATCATCATCATCATCATGATCAACCCATTACCGGCTCACTACAGAGCACGGGTCTCCTCTCAGAGTGAGAAGGGTTTTGGCCATAGTCTACCACGCTGGCCAAGCGGATTGGCAGACTTCACACACCTTTGAGAACGTTATGGAGAACTCTCAGGCGTGCAGGTTTCCTCACGATGTTTTCCTTCACCGTTAAAGCAAGTGATATTTAAATACTTAAAACGCACATAACTCCGAAAAGTTAGAGGTGCGTGCCCGGGATCGAACCCACGACCTCCGATTAGAAGTCGGTAGTCCTAACCACTAGGCTATCACAGCTTTTTAAATCCCTACACAAGTAGGCAAAACTTTTCCGGAAGGCTTGTAGAAATGTTCCTACTTGCTAGTACTAGCTAGGTACCTATGCATTGTTGCGAGTTTCACCTGCACTCGGATATATTCTTTAGCGGAGGACATTGACCTTGAATAATAAATAATCGACAAACAAATTCGTTGTAAAATATTTTAGTACCTAACGATAGTCTGCTCAAGTTTTTTTTAGTCAAATAGGTATCTCTGTCAGTTGGTATTGAAACCACCATTCGGTGAGAACGGTTGTGGATATTCTAGTGGCAGGTGTTTTCTTTTTTCCAAAGTCCTTACCGATTTGTTACCTGTACTGTGTAGATAATCCTACTTGGAATTGGATGGATTTGGCTGAAATTTGGAATGGAGGTAGATTATACCCTGGATTTACACATAGGCTAGTTTTTATCCCGAAAAATCAAAGAGTTCTCACGGGATTTTGAAAAAACCGAAATCTATAGCTACAGTTATAGGTAGATTACTGTAGCAAACTTCCTTCAAAGTAGGTATAAAGGTTGGAAAAGGGAGCGGGAACGGGAACCGGAAATCCACAATTCCCTCGGGATTTGTGAAAAACCAAAATTCACGCGGGCGAAACTGCGGGAATCCTCTAGTAATGTAATAAGTTTAATAGCACTTTAAGAAAGCATAGTGTTTATTTCGATTATTATTTACACAGAAAACGTTGAATAATACCAATATTCATCTTCAGACTTCATCATCATCATGATGAACCCTTTACCGGTCCACTACAGCGCACGGGTCTGCTCTAAGAATGAGAAGGGTTTTGGCCATAGTCTACCACGCTGGCCAAGCGGATTGGCAGACTTCACACACCTTTGAGAACGTTATGGAGAACTCTCAGGCGTGCAGGTTTCCTCACGATGTTTTCCTTCACCGTTAAAGCAAGTGATATTTAAATACTTAAAACGCACATAACTCCGAAAAGTTAGAGGTGCGTGCCCGGGATCGAACCCACGACCTCCGATTAGAAGTCGGTCGTCCTAACCACTAGGCTACCACAGCTAAGTGATATTTAATTGCTTAAAATTAAAACATATTATATAACTGCGAAAAGTTGCGTGGTGCGTGCCGGGGCTCGAACTGGGTCCTCCGGAAAGGGTGGCCGAAGTCTTAACCATTAGACTATCACGAATAAGTTAAGCGGCAGTAATTACCCATCAGGTGGCCCGCTTGTTCGATGTGCAATGAACACTCTATTCCTATCTGCATGACAATAATTTGATGAATGTTTATTTACAAAGAAAATAATATATTGTTCCGGAACATGACAGAAGCGAGAACAATGGCGGCGCGCGCACGCGACGTCTCTCGCGAGCATTTCTTTGTTGTTATACGCTCCTTTAGCACCGTTATTATCTCGTCACACATAATATATAAGTGTAGTGTATTATGTTATTTACTAAGCGGTGATAGCCTAGTGGTTAACACTTCGGCCTCCTTTGCGGGAGGACCGAATTCGATCCCCGGCGCGCACCTCAACTTTTCGTAGTTACCTAGTTACAAATGTGCGTTTTAAGCAATTAAATATCACTTGCTTTAACGGCGAAAGAAAACATCGTGAGGAAAATTGCACGGATATTTTCTACCAGCTGACCCCCGCGACTTCGTTCGCGTGTTTATAGGTTTTATATAGGTTCGGATCGGATACCATAATTCTTTTATGTACCTAAACTAAATGTTGCCTAAGTTACTCCCTATAACATCATCTATCTGCCATTGAAAGTTCCATTAAAATCGATCCAGCCGGTTCGGAGATTAGCTGGAACAAATAGACAGACCAACAAACATTTTAAACGCACACCAGTTTAAAATAAGCCGTACGTTCAAAGATCCGGGTCCCAAGTTATTTGAACCCAATACTCAGGGTTGTAAAGTCTGTCATTTCTGAACTAAAAAACCTATGACCTTGAAATATTTTCGGGACAATATATAAAGTACTACCTTTCTAAAAAAAAAGAATGAGTGAAATCGAACAACGCGTTAATGAATTACAGCTAAATACACGTCTTAACTTTCATCCCCTCTCCCAAGGGAACCGTGCTGAATTTCGAGATAAAAAGTATCCTATGTCCTACCTCGGAGTATAAACTCAAATCGTACCAAGTTTCATTTGAATCCGTTCAGTAGTTTCGGCGTGATGCGCGGCCAAGATACAGACAGACAGACAGACAGACAGACAGACTGACAGACAGACAGACAGACAAAAATGAAAAAAATTGCAGTTTTGGTTTCAGTATCGATTATATAGTGCCCTCCAATAAAAATTTTCAAAATATCTTCAATGTACAGAATTGGATCTGTTACAGTTTTATTATATTACCTATAGATGGATACCTGACACAGAATACTTTTTTCCCGACAAAACAAGGTATTCCTAAATGATTAAAAAAAACTACATCCACGCGTACGAAGTCGCAACCAAAAGCAATCTTTCATTTGTTATTGACATATTGACTAAAATATGTCAATAGGCTATTGAAAGATTTGCCGGCAAATGTAATAGAAAAACCATCAATGTTGCAATACATTTTTACCATGTATGTGAGTGCCATCCTCCCATAATTAGATCAAGGAGGCACAGTTTATATGGTATTTTATCTAGTTACTAGATTCCTAACCAGCCTAGGTCATGTGAACCACTTTGACAACTTCGAGAGAACTTAACGATGACAGAAACTGGGCTATAATCGATAAATGAACTTAATTGCGTCCAATTTATTAAATCCAGTTCTAGAAAAGCGCGTAGTGTCATAGTAGTGTAATTAAACATCAAGCAAATCAGCGGTCCCAGGATTGATTCTCGGATTCTTTTTACAACACAAAATTAAAGAAAAAATACTTAAGTACTGAATTAGTAGGCAGAAGTAGGACACAAAACATGGCTTTGTCGTTTAGTAGCGATCCCCAACCCTTACAATGAGCTAATACGAGGAGAAATAAATCCCCTTAGAATAGATAAAAGGTTATTTATGCAAGCAGATTGATGAAATTCATTTATTTGTATACGCTGTTTTATAAATAAAATATGTACATAGGTACTCGTAGTCGTATATGGAAAGTTAAGTAACATTACCAGCGGCCATTGCCACAGGCCGGAATATAAATCAATATCAATTCATGTCAAAAAACACTCACGCATCAGGAAACAGGATATCTGATTTGGTAATATTACACAAACATTGTTAAAGCTCGGTCAGATATGTCGCGGAAACGCAGACACTCATGACGCAAAACGGAAACGTCTCCAAAGACTTTGAAGAAGAATTGTATGAAGCGTGTTCAAGCACGTATAAACTGCTCTTCTTATATTTCCCGCTAAAATCCTTCCTACCCTGCAACATTCCCACTTTATCATCACTCTCTTTTTTCCCATTATTTGCTGTATTTACTTGTAAATCTGAAGCCAATTCTCCTTTGTCTCCGCTATTATGTTAGTACGGCGCTAAAATAATGGATGTGCAGATACATTATGATGCAAGACGGAAACGTGTCCAAGGTGTATGAAACATGTTGATGCGCGTAGTATGAAGTATGTTCAACTCAACATGGCTCTTTTGGTGGTAGTCTAATCCCTGGCAGGCAACCCACCTTACAACTTGAGTACTTAGAGCGCAGCTACTGTAGCGTCGATACGCGTTTTGTTTGTCCAAGGCTCTTAATAATTGAAAACTCCGTCGATTACGTACTATGTGAGTCATCCAGTAAGAAAGTTGGTCTTATTTCGGTGCACGACGCGTATAATAGGTACAAAGGACCCGTTTTATGCCAAAAACGTGCAACCGAATGCGTTTATTGAAGGTTTATTGTTCGCTGTATAATATACTTTCCTAAGTAGTTTTTAGTAAGTAGTTTCCGAGTGCCCTCAGTGCTCTCCATACAAATCACTTTTGATTTTTAACCCCCGACGCGTGCGTGCGTGCGTGCGTGCGTGCGTGCGTGCGTGCGTGCGTGCGTGCGTGCGTGCGTGCGTGTGTGTGTGTGTGTGTGTGGCGGATTACATATTTTTTCACAACTCCCTTAATATGGGTATCATATCAAATGAAAGGGCTTGACTAGTAGAATAGCAAATCCAACATGGCTGCTGCCACTAAATGGCGAATGTCGGGAGTTTTACAATTTTTTAATTATACTTGTTACTCGAATATTAACCAATCAAAGTCAATAAAACTTTGTAAACACAGTCTGCCGTAAAACAATATATTTTCAAAACTCGTTTATAATAAAGATTTACATATACCTAAATAATCTTGTAAAATAAGCGCTGTACAACTGTACTGTACGCTGTAATACTGGCGCGGCGTAGGTACCTCTTTTGGCAGAAAATATTCTTCGCGCATTCATACTTGTGCTACTATTTATTTTATGTTTATTTGATATGATAAATAAATTAAAAAAAAAAAAAAAACTTCAAGTGCGCAAATGCGACTCCATTTAGTCTATGATAGTAGTAGTAGACATCCAAGTATTGGCAGACCTATGTACCTAACCAGATAATAGTACGTAGGTACCTAACTAAACTACTCACAAGATCCTTCAATCTTTGTAACTTTTAATGGACATAGAAAATCACTTCCATTACAGCGAGCAACTATAATTACATCGACTCCATTGTTTTGAGCTACAATAGATAACTTTCTTAATCAAAATCGAAACTATCTATCACTTAGGCAGTTCAATGGCGAGGAAATGAGATGTATTTAGAGCGAAAGATCTTTTATACAAAGGGATTCATAGACGGGCTATAAAATTGCTGTGAACCTTGCTGCCTAGAAATACAAAAAAATAACAATGAAATTTTTAATAGATTGTTGTAGTCTACAAATGAAAATGACTTCTTTATAATTCTTGCTTAAAAGTAATATTTATCATTTAGCTTGATAAAAAAGTTGAAGAACATTTCATTCGCTCGATTAATTTACATAGACGGCTTTTTGCCGTCTATAATACCTACGTAATATGCTTCGAACAACTGACGAATAATTGTTTATTACTTAGGCCTTAGGCCGCACTACGAAATTTATTCGCGCGATATTTTCGCAGAATTCTGTGACATAATATGGAAATGTAGAAGCTGCACGCACTTGCGATTTAAAATTCGCGAAAAATATATTATACTAGATGATGCCCACGGCTTCGCCCGTGTGGATTTAGGTTTTTAAAAATCCCGTGGGAAGTTATGATTTTCCAGAACAAAGAGTAAGTAGCTTATCTGTAGAAACCCGTCCCCAAAACGGAAAAATCCCGTGGGATCCCCACGATTTCGGAATACAATTCCTTACAGCATCAGGGTTGAGGAGTTGGCTATGTACCTACTCGAGTTCATTCAACGATAAAGTCTTTAATTGGTACCCCCAGTATCAATTTAAATAACCGAAAGTTTCTAAAACCCATTAGTTTTGGGGATTAGGTCCCCTACAGCATCAGGATTGAAGAGTTGGAATCCAATTTTTTTATAGAACAGGGTCGCAATGTTTCTCTATCGATTAAAAAAAAAATTACACAAATCGGTTCAGAAATCTCGGAGATATCGGTGTACATAGGTAGAAAAACACAACTCCTCCTTTTTTGAAAGTCGGTTAAAAAAGTAGCCTATGTTACTCCCTGGTTAATTCTCTACTTGTATGTGAAGGTCCCGTCAAAATCGGTTCAGCCGTTCCGAAGATTAGCCCGTTCAAACAGACAGACAGACAGACAGACAGACAGACAGACAGACAGACAGACAGACAGACAAAAATTTTAAAAACGTGTGGTTCGGTTATGGTAGCGTTCAAATAACCATATGAGCTTAATATGAGGTAGTTATTTCGATATTACAGACAGACACTTCAATTTTATTTATTAGTATAGATTAAAATACGGAAAATAAACCGCGCGAATAAAAATCGCGCCAATTTTCGCAGTGCGGGCTTAGAATTGAAATAATCTAGCTAAGCAATCTCATCATCATCATCATATTCATGATCAACCCATTACCGTCTCACTACAGAGCACGGGTCTCCTCTCAGAGTGAGAAGGGTTTTGGCCATAGTCTACCACGCTGGCCAAGCGGATTGGCAGACTTCACACACCTTTGAGAACGTTATGGAGAACTCTCAGGCATGCAGGTTTCCTCACGATGTTTTCCTTCACCGTTAAAGCAAGTGATATTTAAATAGTTACTTAAAACGCACATAACTCCGAAAAAGTGCGTGCCCCGGGATCGAACCCACGACCTCCGATTAGAAGTCGGTCGTCCTAACCACTAGTGACTAGGCTATCACAGCTTAGCAATCTAATTTAGGTAAAATGGCAGCTACACAATCGCGTCTAGATATTGCCGAAAATCTATACCGTGTATTAAAACAGTCTTATATAACAGAATTCAATGAATACGGGGTGGGAAGTTAACAAGAACTTTTCCAAGAGAAAGCAATGTTTATATAATTTTAACTTTTATCTCGATTCTTTAAAATTTACATTCGATCCGAGAAATAATTGGGGAGATAAAATCTCTTTCCCATTCCTATAACTTTGTATGAAATCATAAACTTACCTTATATTTTTCTCATGCCTCTAGTTGTCGGGTAAATAAGGTCTAATTGGGAACCAAGACTGGGACTAGCAAGGGACCATATTATATTAAGGAAAACATGTATTTTATACACTAAGTAATATTCTTTGCAACAGACTAACAACAGATCTACTCGAAGATTTACCATCTCACTGTCGGACATAGGCATTTCAGTAGCGCAATCGTGGTCTGTATCGACGCCAGCCACTTTCCAGGATTTCGTTTCTGCACCGAGCTGGGGGGGTCCCACACTCCATTTGCGGTCTAAACTCAAGAACCTTTCGACTCTAATGTACCTACATCGGATCTCCACTAAACGTGAGCAGCCCACGCTACTATAAAGAACTATATTATACCTATAGCCTTGAGAGCTATTATATTGAATACTCTACTTTATTGGTAAATCACTTCATTTCAGACTTTATCCCTAAAAGAAAATCCGAGCTTAGCGCTTTCCATAGCACACTTAGCTACTGAAAATTAGTCCACGTTCAACAATGCAGGTCCATTACCACCACCATCTATTACAGCCTTTTTAACGTCCCACTGCTGGGCACAGGCCTCCTCTCTCATAAAAGAGAGGGCTTTAGCTTCCAACTTCGGGCTGAGAATTTCTTGACAGAAAAACCCAATACCTAACAATTATTTATTTGCCCGACTCGGAAATCGAACCCGGGACCTCGTGATCTGCGGTCGAATATGCTAACCACTAGACCTACGAGGCAGTTTTAATACGACGCACTGGTACAAAATTCGTTGCAACCTTTTTCGTACATAAAGTTCATTGTTGAGGTCACACGAGTTCAACCGCTTGCATATTATTCATTATTCATTTATTCATGCTTTAGTTTTTGCACGTGCGACTCATTTTGCATATTGCATTGGTAACGTAAGCTCGTTTCTCTTTTATACAAATGTCTATTGACTATTGTGAGGTTAGCGGTGCAAAGTTTTTTTGTACGAGTGATTTTTAACCCCCGACGCAAAAACGACGGGGTGTTATAAGTTTGACGTGTCTGTGTGTGTATGTGTGTGTGTGTGTGTCTGTCTGTTCCCCTGTGGCGCTCAAACGGGTGGACCAATTTGAATGCGGTTTTTTTGTCTGAAAGGAGAATTAGTCGAGAGTGTTATTAGCTACGTTTGATGAAAATCGGTCCAAGATGGCCGCCGCCACAAAATGGCGAATGTCGGGGGTTTTTTAAATTTTTAATTTATACTTGTTATACTTGAAAGAAATTTTACTAATTGATTATTGACAGGTTCCTGCTCGCGACTTCGTCTACTTACAATACAATTTTCTCGTGTAAAAACGCAGTCTATATATCCGTCTTCAGAGTTCAGTACCCTTAGTCTAAAATATGATAGTATACTTCTTCGAGTCATCGAGTGCGAGCTTCTCCATACATCTACAGCCAGCGCTCCAAGCGGCAAATAGCAAAATTAAAATCATGCGAACGCTTGCGAACGCGTGCTCAAGAAAACGTATACGAACTACGTCATCATCGAGAAATTTACTCGATGATGACGTAGTTCGTATTCAAATACGAAAAGTATAGCTACTTCGCAGTCTAATACACCACTTTGACACCTCAAAACTCGAAAATGACGTCATTTTCGTATTCATACACGATTCGATACTCAAATTGAAACTCACCGAAAAAATTCCGTGAGAGCTCGGTGATATTATGTTGTTTTGCCCACGGAGGTATGGAAAATGATCACGGAAGCTGTGAAAGCTAACCACTGCGATGAGGAAAAGCCTCCGCGGCGCGCGGTGTTGTTTGTGTTGTGTTTCTCGGATGAACCACTTGTGTAGTGTAAGAGTAACCCACCCTGGGATCACCAGCCTCAATTCAAGAAGTCCTCGGCAACTTGGGTGGCCTGCTAGGCTTCTAGAGTGACTTTGGGTAGCTGAAGTAACAACTTCGCCGACGACCGCCGCCACGCATAACACACCTTCGCGGTTTACGTGTGGATGCAGTTTGAAGAGTGACCCACCCCTCTAGAAAGAGTGGCTCTAAAAGAGAGTTTTCTCAATGTGAAAGAAGAATTTAACAAAGTCGAGAGAGGTAAGACAGTCAAATCATTTGGTATGAGTACCTATACATTAAGACATAAGTAATATGACTATGAGTATAGCTACAATATACTTAACCTACCTATATTATTTTGACTCCGCTTATTACATGAATAGATAGGTAGGTACTTTCGTTTGTTAAAATTTCTATCTTTACTTTAATGATTCGCTATTTCGCTGATTCATGTACAAAGACAGAAACCTAGATACATTTCTCTCCCCAAAATTGTATGAAAAAGTCAGTTTCAATATTTTTAACTTTTTAAGTAGGTAGGTACCTAGGTATTTACTAACCCAAGACCTTGTCTACGTGGATTAATATTTGTATTAATCGACGTAGACAAAGTCTTGGGTCTTCATACTCCTCATACAACCGGTGAACTTTATATCACCTACAATTTATCACCCATAATGTGTAAAACTGGATTGACGTTCTTCCATTCTATGTTTGGTATCTACAATAGGTATGAATTAATTCCCAAATCCCCCTAGTTTATTAGTGTCCCTGCAACATCAGGATTAAAGAGCTGGGACATGTAGTTCAATGAGACAGTATATGCTTTGTACTTACCATATGAATTCATAATAATAGATAATTCCCAAATCCCTATAGTGTAGGTGTTAAAGTGTAGGTGTGAAAGACTTGCAAATTAAATTGACAGCAGCGCGACCTACCGGGACCAATTGTATTTTCTAAACATCCAGGAACCCATTGAAATATACACACAAAATTTCATCTAAAACGGTCCAGCCATTAAGGAGGAGTTAGGTGAAAAGCACACGTACAAAATAGTTATATAATAGTAAAGTTTACCTTTCTTGGGGTGAAATTTTTAATAATAATTATATATCACTTAAGTCTTTATTTTTAACCCTAACCAACCAATTTTTATGGATATTACTAATTGAAAAATGACGGACTTTTCATATAAACTTCCATCCCTGATTTAACCCTTTTAGGGATGGAATTTTCAATAATCCTTTCTTAGTGTGCCGGGCAGTCATACAAGGAATCTACTGTCAAAATTTCAAGTTTCTAACTTCAGTGGTTTAGGCTTTGCGTTGACAAGTCAGTCAGTCAGGACAAGCTTTTTTATATTAAAAAAGTATATAGATAGGTACATAGAAGTTATTTAAATGATATTTTGACTAAGTATCATTTGCATACTTTGCCATTTACCTATGTACATGCAACTTGCCTACCTATTTTCAATATCCTAAACACAATTACATTTTAACCTCATGTATCTTAACCTACCTACCTACTTATTAATTAATTAGGATTCTTCAACCTCAGAAATACCTACTACTCATTGAAATTGTTTTTGAAGCTAAAATTAAACTTAAACTATTAATATTTACAGGTAGCACATCACTAGAGCATTAGCTAGAGCTGTCGCCTGTCTTCAGTGTCCAAGTCTTTGAAAATTAGTCAGAGTCCTCAATATCTGCAGCTGGCGGGTGTAAATCAGACTTTAAGATAATATATTATGTAACAAATTAAATACCTAATAAAATTAAGTAACTAAATATGTATATCTAGTCAAGTAGATACCTATAAATACATAAAACTATCTTTATTGTTTTATTTTACTTTGCCATAATATATTGACATAACTACAAATAATGGTATTTAATAAGTCATTCCGGGGACAAATAAAGTAAAAACCTTTTATTTATTTATTTATTACTATTAATACTTAAAACTTACAGACATACAAACTTATAGAATTATATAATTTTATTTATCAAGCAAGCAAAACAAATTATACCTAATTTATTATATATATATATTGTATGTATGCATAAATTGTAGTATGTATCTTAATTTTAATATATTATTCATTATATATTTTACAATTATAATATTCATTTGAGGTTAACAAAAGTAAAAGTAACAAAATAAATAAAATGTTAATTTAAATAATATGATATACTACAACAACAGTAAAAATATTATATAAAGTTCTCAAAAACAGAATTTTCAGTATGATTTTTAATTAATTTTATGCAACTTTGTAAATGTTGTTTTAGTAACTTCATTTTTATGTTTAATAAAATAAATAAATCTTTAACTTGACATGTCATCCTTAAGTAACAAAAAATATCTAGATCCACCGATAGAATTAGACTCTATATGCCCACATAAGCCAGCATGACGTATCAACTCACCGGGGTATTGAATAGGTAATTATGTGCTTTTTGCCTTGTAAACAGGATTTACAAGAATAAACTTTTGAATTTTCATACGAAGGGCCTATTTCACCACCTTATGATAAGTATCAGATAGCTTAGTCACAACTTTTGTCTTTGTCACTTGACACAAAGTAAGAAAGTGACAAAAGTTATGTTTAGGCTGTCCGACACTTACCAGAAGGTATGAAACAGGCCCTTATTGTTGTAAAGATCAAGATACTTTTTAACATATTGATAATTTTGATGAAAAAACTTTTCATGCCACTCAGTTAAACTAGAAATATAATTAGCAGAAGGTAATTCCATTCTAAAAATTAATTTATATAATTTAGTACTAATAAGTAACCTCTTAGCAATTGCTCATACACTGTTATTAGAAACAAAAATTTTACAATAATTTTGATCACTTTTCATGAAATATAAAGGATATTTCATTAATCTAAACATTAACCAACAGAAAAAAGATTTGTTTTTAATGAAAGAACATACATTACGTCTTGATAGTTTTGTTTCAATCCACTTTTTACCATTCCAGACTTATTAATATTATATCGTACCAACCCCTAACAAATCCAAAGCACTTGAGAAGTGAGAACACGCTGAATAAGTATGTTCATTAAACTCTGAGATTACAACACATAATATGTTCACTAGCATTGGAGTCTTAAGGTCCACTCGCTGGATGAAGACACTGTGACCGCAGACTCCTCGTTAAAAGATGAATGCATTGGTATCCTTGCACGCCGTTCTTTGGATTCCCTTGCCTGAACCAGCAGTTTTGTGTGGTTACATTTTTTAGTCTTGGGTGGAAGGTTTTGTAAACTTCTTCACATGCAGCAGGGTGAGTTCTGGGCCGCCCTTGCTTGTTGGTCATCATGAAGCCTGGCTTCATTGTTAGGTGCCTATCGAGGATGATCCCCAGATGAGATGGGGTGTTAATTGATACAAATCAAAAGTTTCATTTTTATTTTGTTTTGTTCTACACAAATCACAGATAACCTTGACATAAATCCACCTTAGCTACTCATACTAAATTTTTTTAATAACTAGTTTAAAGTTTGACTCTGGGTTCTAGCATTTTTGATACCTCATAGAATCTACAAAAATATCAATTATAGATCGACCAGAATCTCATGAATAATAGGGAAATGAAATTCCAAAGTAAGCAATACTACGGCTGCCCTAGCGATAAACAAACTGTCATTTTTTGTGAAATTGACTTTTTGCATAATTAACAAAAGTTTTATGTCGAGTAGTTTTTTACCACAGTTTAGTATTTCAAATAACTTGAAACGTTTACTGAAATTTAAATTGCCCAAACAAAGTAACTGCACACACTAACCCGGAATATAAATGCAAAAACCAAGTAAACAACAAGCACAACACAAAAACAAAGTAATTGGATGTTGATTACTTTGTTTTTGTATTTAAAATGCAGTTGCTTGATTTTTCGTTTCGTGAAACGATCCCAGGTAAGGCTTTCTGAATGTAATTACTTTGTTTATCACTAGGGCAGCCGAGTTAACCTAGTGTTGCTTACTACAAAATTTAATTTCCCTATTTTTCATAAGATTCTGGTCGATCTATAACATAAATTAATAATTTTGTTATCAATACAATATATTATACAAAAAATTTATTTAAGTAGGGATGTGAAAATAATCGATTTTTATAATAATCGTTTTTTTTTTAATTTTTTCTTAATACTTATTTTACAAAAACTTATAATCTTACTTATTGCCAACAAAACCGATCACTCGGTTTGACAATAATCGATTTTTAAAAATTGATTTTTAATGATATTCGATTTTCATCTCGATCGATTCGATTATCAAATCGATTATCATTCGATAGAATCGATTTAAAAATTTAAGTTAATTTCAAGTTTTAATTGATACTTGTGGAAACAATTTTTTTTTTCTTGTTTAGACTTAAAGTTTAAAAAAAAATTGTTTTGTAGATACTTTATTTTGAAGTCAAAAGGTTGCTATTTTATTTCTTGTACTAAACTTATAGTTTCATTTTATTTTGATTCTAATAAAATGTTACATGGCAAATATGATTTGTGGCAGATATTATTTTTAGTTTTTTTATTGTTTAAAGTTAATAAAATGTTTTTGGTTATGTTTTATACTTATCATTGTATTTAATTTTTGTTTTGATAAATCCTACTAATATTATAAATGTGAAAGTATGGATGTTTGTATGTTTGTTACTCTATAACGTCGCAACTACTGAACAGATTTGGCTGAAATTTTGAATAGAGATGGATTATGCTCTATCTTAAAACATAGGCTATTTTTATCCTGAAAAAATCCACAGTTCCCGTGAGATTTTCAAAAACCCGAAATCTATATCTACAGCTATAGGTAGATTACTATAGCAAATTTCCTTGAAAGTAGGTATAAAGGTTGGAAAAGGGAGCGGAAACGGAAACCAGATATCCACGATTCCCTCAGGATTTGTGAAAAAACGAAATTCACGCGGGCGAAGCCGCGGGCAAAAGCTAGTTGATAATATAATATTATTACTATTTATAGAAAAGCAGGCATTTTTAACCAACATCAAAAAATTTTCAACGGTGATGGAACCAGAAAAATTACGTGCAACGCGATAATTTGCGTCGGTATTGAAAACTGATCTTACAACTTCTCTTACTTACTCGACAAATCTTACGATCTTCCGTCTTTCCGTGTGAGTAACTTTATAGGCTTGCAGTTGGACTATTTGCATAGTTCCTTGTCGTCACTCAAAATTCATAAATACCTACTCATATCTATTATGGATGTGAATGTAACTCTGTCTGTCGGTCAGTTATCTTTTCACGGCACAGCCACTGAATGAATCTTGACGAAAGACGTAGAGATCGGCCACGGTGGCCAATCCCAAAGGAAGCTAGTCAACGATGTAGGAGATGTTATAGTGCGCGCAAACACAATTAGTGACAAAACCTTGTTTTGTCCAATCCGGGACTCGAACTTCCAATCTCGGGGCTGCTATTGATAATTTCTTGTCAAAAACCCAACAATATTTCAAAAAACAATGAACCGATTCTGATGATTTTTTCACTATCGTAATTTACATACATTCAAAAAGGTTTTAGTATATAACACCTCCAGTTATCATTCTTATGTACGAAGTTACATGCATAAATGTACAAATATGCCATTAATATTTTTGATTGGTAGGTAGGTACACCAATTGAGATTGCTGGACTGAAGTCCGTTTAATTTTTCTTAAAATACAGCTTGTTCGGATAGTATAAATAATCAAAATTTTCACAAAAAACTATTATTTCTTTTAAGAAAAATCGATTTTTCCTATATCGATTAATATTGAAAAGTGAATCCTCGATTTTTAATTAATCGATTTTTTTACTCAAATTCATAACTCACATCCCTATAATTAAAATATTTTTTACGATTAATCATTAACGGTAAACATTTTCACGTAGCTTTCGAATAACATGGGCACTTTAAAGATTTTAAGCTTGTCCCTTAAGGACACAAAATTGCCGTTATTAAAAGTTATTATGGCAACAGTAAAATAAACATAAATTAGCATTATAGAAACGTTAAAAAGATTTACTTAACGCAAAAAGAAGCAAAAATACCGCTAAATATTGACAACCGTTTTTATATTATCGTTAATTGTTGTTGAGTTAACGTTACAAATTTTAACGGTATGCCCTGTTTTAGAAATAAGTGTTTAGTTGTCTATAACAAATTACCATAGAGTTACATAACATAGTCTGCGTAATGAACTGTCACTATGACTCTGTCAAATATACGTCAAAAAACGAAGAAACTAATGTCAAATTCAATAAAACGCCAGCGTATATCTGTCGCACTTTTTTGCGAATGAGAGAAGAGAGAGAATAACTGCCCCAAAACTATCATTTTCCGATCGAGTCATGTTTACACGTCTAGTTTTTCATACGTGATTTTCACAATATGGACTACCACTTGAGTTTTAAAAACTATCCGTTTAGCAAAACGCGTGACTAAACGATACGCAAAACTTTTTGAGAGTATAAAATTTTAGACTAAGGGTACAGGATGCACAATTATATATCTACGAGTATCTTTGTGCTTGTCAAAATCGATGCAGTGATTAAGTCGTCAGGTAACAGACAGACACTGTGGCTAATTCTGTTGTACACAAACTCTAAACCTAAACTAAAATGACATGGCTAAATCTATTTCTATCTCTTTCACAATGCCCCCGGCACAAAAGGATAGCATTATATTTAAACTCGTCAATTTAGTTTAGATTTAGAGATTGTGTACAATAGAATTGGCCACAATTTCAAATTTCATTACAGTTTAGGTGCAGTAACATTAGTAGTATTTTTACCAATATTAAGTAGATACTTAGGTATATTATTTTCATAAAGGTAGACCTAGAAGGTAGATCCGTAGATGATTAGTTTTTAGGGTTCCGTACCCGAAGGGTAAAAAACGGAGCCCTATTAATGTCACTCGGCTGTCTGTCTGTCTGTCTGTCTGTCTGTCTGTCCGTCTGTCCTCCGGTCACAGGTCTCTAGCTCGCAGACGAAATGAGTTACAAACCTGAAATTTTGGTATTTAGTGTAAAACGTTAACCCAAAATCAAATATTGAATTAGAAATTGAATTAAATTATTTTTCAGGGGGGCTCCCATACATGAAAAAGGAGCCGGACAAAAAAAATTTTTTCTTTACCCTAGCTTATGGGGTATCATTGTTTAGAGCTCATTAAGTAGAGTACAAATATATATTTTTTTAATTTTTATCTCAAAAAATAAGGGAATGGGAGGCCATCAAAGTTGTCAGTTTTAGACCATTTTTGTGACGGGGGCTATCTCAAAAACTAAACTAGTTGGGAATATGATATTTCAGTATATTATGTACTATATGCTCTATTTAAACAACAAATACTGAAAACAACGATTTATTAAATAGTTTATAAGCTGTGACCAAAATAAACGAACATTTTTTTGGGTTTTTCTTTCACGGTTTGTTGCGATGTCTAGCTCGGAAATTAAATATTTCTTAGACCCAAAATATTATATTGTTCATAATTATGTACGGAACCCTGAAAGAGCGAGGCCCGACTCGCACTTGGCTCATTTTTTCAGAAATACCCAGTATTGTTTCTTGCATCTTATTGTTTTAATATAACCGACTATTTAAACCATATTACTTATAAGCAGTAGGTATAACAAGTATAAATTTAAAATTAAAAAACTAAAATTAAAAATCTTGGATTTGCATAGTGCTATTTTACTAGTCAAGCCCTTTCATTTGATACCCATATTTAGGGAGTTGTGAAAAAATATGTAATCCGCCATTTTGTGGCGGCGCGGCGGCCGTCTTGGACCGAATATTATCATCAAACAAAAAAAACCGCATTCAAATCGTTTCACCGCACACACACACACACACCACACAGACACACACACAGACACGTCAAACTTAAAACTTAAAGCTTATTATAGCACCCCGTCGTTTTTGCGTCGGGGGTTAAAAAATATTGACAGGCATGGAGAAGGAAGCAAAAATATTGAGAAATGTGGAAACTGGGGCGCAATATTTTAGTAATTCGTATCTAGGTAAGTACATGCCGGAATGTTAGCTACTTAAAATTCTGCTCGAACGTCGCTCTTTGCGGATCCGTACGAGATAAATCCTAATATACTTTATGTATTAAGATCACGCTGCATCCGGAGCGAATTCTGAGTGGTAGAAAGTGGTGTCGCTACAATACAGTCCCGACGTTTTTAAGGGATTTCAATTCTTCATGATTCTTACTCGTTCCATTGTATCATGAAAAAGTATCATATTAAGAAGGTTGTATAATATTTCCACGCGCGCTGCGAGTTTCATGACGTTCCTTCAGATTTTCTACCTTCCAAAAGCGTTTTCTTTTAAAAGGGAGAACTTTTTCTTTACCAATTAAGTACGGTAAGAATTTCACAGTTTTTCTATTCGGAAGCTAAACGGAAAAGGAAAAGTCCTTCGTTTTGAACGTTCCCTCGTTTAACGTACGAACGTTTTGTTACGTTCCCTCAAATATGATTGAGCGAAGCAATGGCTGGACCATGCGTCATGCTCGTGAACGGGTGCCGCCGTCGGAAATGGGGCTACTTTTGTCTGCCCTTCTTAACGTGTAGAATAGAATAGAATAGAATAGAAAAGTTTTTTATTCAAATAAACTTTTACAAGTACCTACTTTTGAATCGTCAATTGAATCTACCACAGGTTCGGAATGCAGTTCCAGTGTAGTGTAGAATTGTAAGCACCATTCCGAACCAGTGGTAGATTCATTTGTCGATTCAAAAGCACTTGTAAAAGTTTATCTGAATAAAAAATATGTCTTAGACTTGCCTTTACACAAGTTTAAGAACTCTATTAAAAGTATGCTCATAAAAAAAAGCTTATTATACAATTGAAGATTATATAAACGATAAAAAAGCTTGTATATGCTTGATGTACATTAATAACAATAATTGTTATAATGTTTTTTTTTTAAAAAGAGCAACCGCCGAGTTTCTTGCAGGTTCTTCTCGGCTGGAACTGCATTCCGAACCTGTGGTAGATTCAATTGACGATTCAAAAGTACTTGTAAAAGTTTATTTGAATAAAAAACTTTTCTATTCTATTCTATTCTATTCTATTCTGAAAGAAAACTTAACCTTCCAAATTAAGATTATCTTAGCGTTGCTGTAAAGTGTAAAGTGTTGTTAAACTGCAATTCTAAGCCGTAGGGATTCAGGTACTGATGTATTGTACCTAAATGATAAAATGTTTCACTTAAATTAAAAATTCTTTTCAAAACCGGCGATCTAAAATGAGACTCTCAGTATTGGAACTTCACAAAAAGTTAGGAATTGGAACCAGTAGGTACCTACCTACTTAAAATATTTGCTATTGAGTTAAAGATTATTTTTAGAATAGATATTTGATAAAAACCGGAACCGGGCTGCGTTCTCCGTGGTACAGAGGAAAAGTAAGTAAATGATGGATTCGGAGTTCGGGACCACTCCGAATACCACAAACAGGGCCGAATAAATATAAACGGGACACGGCAAGAAAATAAAATATTTATAAAGTATCCAATTCAGTTGAGTAGGCGTACGGAGGAGCTTTGTAAGTATACTAAGATCATATTACATAAGTTTCTTTCCAGTGTTTTTGTTAAGCTTTCGTTAATTCAAATAGAAGAACGAGAAAGTATACAGGAAACATGAATTGAATGAAAAGTTGGTGTCAATATACCATTTTGAAATTTCGCTTCGTCTTGCTCGGAATGTTTTGTTTTACGCAAAGTTTAAGTTCTATTATACTTAATGCTTTGTCCTCGAGATCAGCATAACACATGTAGTCACACATACGGTGTTGCCATTGCGCACTGAAAGTTGAAAGCCCTAAACTAAAAAATAAAAGTTTTTTATATTTATTAGGTGAGGGTACACACACCTCCGGTCTATATATACGTCGGTATTGTGTTCCGTTGCTCATTCACATTTCAGTGCTCTGCCGGAGCGCACGTATTTTAAAGTAATTTCAAATAATATCGTAAATTATTAAATTATAAATTTAAAAGTGTTTAGTGTCACGGAGAACGGAAGTAATCATGACAACTTAAGAAAATTGGAGAGAAAAATCTTCGATCAACATCGAGTTTCAGAGGTTAGTCAAGTGTTTTTCAATAATATGTATACAGATGAAATTACTTACCTAGCTTTGATGCGGTTAACTTTTGGGGTTAACACTTCAAAACACAAGCTATAGGTAAGCGCGTTTTTTCACGGGCTGGGCTAATACTGCGAGCAGTTTATGGGACTGTTACTTTATTAGTATATGACGTGAACCCATACGAGTGATGCGGGCAGTCTGTGGGACTGTCACTTCACCGTAAACGCGATATACCGCCCGACAAGTGTTATCACTTTAAAGTATACGCGAGGCCAGAAGAGGCCATATCGCATTAAATCTTCACGTGTAAGACTAATACTGCGAGCAATTACAAGGACTGTTACTTTATTAGTAGACGTGAAGCTATACTAGTGATGCGGGTAGTCTGTGGGATTGTCACTTCACTGTATACATGGAATACCCGACAAGGATTGTTACCTTATTAGTATACGTGAGACCATACAATAAGTTAATATGCCGGCACACCGGCATTGATATTTTTACTGTCGCTGTAATGACAACGTCAGACAACGATTTAACCGTTACTAAAGAAAAATAAATAAATAAACAATCCTTTCAAATAAGCACTCAATCAGAACCAAATGTGTTTATTAGCTCATCACGACCACAGGTCACAACCGTGGTAACAGAGGCCCTGGTTCCAACTGATGACGTACCTCCGATTATCGAGCTGGACTCTGAGTTCTTATGGAGATTTGGGAATGACCCATCAGTAGAAAACTATACGAAAGGGAAATTCAAGGCCTTGCTATTTGTTTACAACAAAGGGCGTACCAGATGAACTATGCAAGGAGTTACGGTAAAATACCTATTTCCTAGTAATTGCACGCCACACGCTAGTAGATGCGCCAGCGGCCGCACCCAAATCGGAAATATATATGAAAATAGGACCACTATTTTGGAAAGCGACGAAATGAGCCAAAAGCAACTGGGCTAGGCTATTTCCTGTCTAGGAAGTACTATTGATAATTACACTAATAATTGCTAAAGAAGACAGGGACACACAGATAACTATCAAATCTCTGTGGGATTCTATTAATCAATTATTAAAATCAACATTCCGATTCAATAGTTCGTCGGAACTTTATTCTCCACGTTTAAGACGAGGATTCAAGGACGAGAAAACTACGTCGAGAACTCCGCCTGCGAGTAAATTTGGCAGTGGACAGCATCGCACGAGTCCTTTTGGTGCAGTCCTGGTACGGGTTCCGAGGCCTGGCCTCTTTGCCCGGGTGGAGCGCGAGATTACTCTGCGCCCACGCTGATCTGCAGCCACCACAGTCGTCGCTAGAGGGCAGGGTAAGCAACAACGCTGGGAGACTGGCATTTTTTATAAATCTTGGTCCCTAATGTAAGTACCCACTTCGGGTCCTATTATATTATGTTGGCTATAAAATACCCTTGTCATCACGTGTTATACAGTACACGATCCGTGCAACGAGCGCTTTATATCAAGCATATTCTTGATACCGAAGCCAAACGGTAAAAACATTCTTAAATTCTTAATTTGAAACTTAAATTCTTAAGAAAATTATATAAACAACATTTCAACAACTAAGCTTGTTTCAGTGAACATTTTAAGGGAAACAATAAATTTAAAAGATCCTTAATTTATAATTAAAACTCATAATAATAAAAAATATCTAAGATTCAAATTTAATAACAACTTGGTGGTGTAAATTTTTTCTTTTTCGTTCAGCTTGAACACTGCACATTTTGTATTCAAAAAATAATGAAATTGGTTGTCGCGCGCTCAGATCCTGTGGTTGTCGTCATCATCATGATGAGCCACCTAGGCGGCCCAACACAGGACACGGGTCTCCTCTCAGAATGTGAAGTCTTTAGGCTATAGTCAACCACGTTGACCAAATGCGGATCAGGGGACTTCACATGTCTTGAGCATCATTATAATAAACTCAGGCATGCCTCACGCTGTTTCTGTCATCATTAAAGCTAGTGAAGTTTAATTGCTTATGAAACGCACATAACTCCGAAAGATTGGAGTTGCATGCCGAGAACCAAAACCGGTTTCTCCATAATACCTAAATGCTATTTGGTACCGTACATCTTGCATGTAGGTTATAAACTTTACCGATAGCTGTACATAATATGCAAGTTTTACTTTTAAAAATAGCCAAGAAAACTATGACTATTTTATGAAGATACCTAACATCATTTACCTACCGTCCGATTTCAATCGAGGGTTAGTGCTAATAAATAAGCCTATTAGCTAAAACTAGATACGATGAGTATCTACAGTTAGTAAATTTTTTGCGATAGTTCAACTACGGGGTAGCACGTAGGGGTCACGACTAATGGAGCTTAGACAACCGAGGAACGCTCTTATCATATCGACTGTTTAGAGCTTGTTTTAAATTTTTTTTTGTCAATAAAATAATAAACAACTGACAAATGATATTATACACATCAACAACACTACTGCCAGAACTTGGGGACAACAATTATCCCCACCTAATTTGCATAACCAAAGAAATTTAAAAAAGGTGTCAACCTGGAAATATATTCCTAATTCTATTAATTGGTTTAATATTCATTAATATTACTTCGGCATATGTGGGTCATTTACATACGCATATGTTTGGCATACATTGTAGTAGCTGACGCATACCTAATCGCGTAGAATTCATCCAGAAATCAAAAATGGGAATTGAGCGATTCTGTTTTTTTCAAACAAAATATATACAATAAATACGTTCCTGTTTCCCGGTGTAGATATTTTCAATTTATGTCAACACAAGTGTTCTAACTATACATAGGTACATCCTGGTTTAGAAATCTTGATACTATAGCCATAATAGGTTATGCAGTTACCTTTACAAGATCAGAAACGTTTTATCTACCTACGGGTTTCCTCCTTTTTACTCTACGGTCCTAAAAGCGTTACAGAATATTGTATAAAGTGTCAGGTTTTGTAGTGGTCCCTTTTATGGCCCACCCAACCTTAATACCGCTTATTTAGAAAGCTTCTTGTTTTCAAAAATTTGGTCCAAATAAGCAAATTATTCTATTCCCCTCCAACAACCACGTACGCCGTCAATTTACCCTGTCTACAGGTCTCTTATCCTGGTCTTGTTGTTGTTGGAAGAGCGTCCCTTCAGCGGTCCTTAACATTATGGTGGCTTCATTCTCCAAATCATCGATAAAACAATACTTAAAAAACCTAAAGAAGTGACAAAAGTTTTTGTTCATTTGGAAGTGTTAATGCTTTAATGCCTCAGTCAGCAAAGTGTTGTTATTCTGACTACTTTATTCAAGGCAGGTGCCCAATATAGCACTATAAGCAGCTGATGATCATCAGCCTTAACCCGGTTTTTTTTTTTCCACTATATTTAAGAGACAGTGAAGCTGAAAAATGATTTTCCGGAAACGGTATTCCGAACCAATGGTTTGATGATTCAAAAGTACCTACCTACCTACTTGTGAAAGTTATTTTTCTTTGAATAAAGAACTTTTCTATTGTATTTTATTCTAACTAAAGGTATCCTTAGATTTCGCTTGCCCTTACCGAAGTATAATATTATTACTTAGAAGACATCTGAAGTTTTTAAAACAGATTGTCCTTGTGGTCTCCTAACGATAGTTTAGGGTTATATAAACATTCACGAAAATAAGTCCCTTTATTATCCCTGGTGAGAAGTAGCACAATACTTGTGAAATAATAAAAACATTAAACCATATCTCATCTCCCCACTTTTTGGCAAAAGATCAGATATTTACCTAGTCTTAACAGTATAAGCATATCTTAATTTTACCAGTTCACTTCGGGACAATGTCCATAACCTGTTTATCAACCTAACGAAATCACAAAAATTACCTACTTTCAGCTTAGACATTGGACCGCTGGTTTAACCAGCTGCTTACAGAATGCGTAATACATAATATTATACCTAACGTATTTACACAGCGCAAAGCACCCGAGATGCTGTCAAAGCGCGCAAATTAGGATTGATTTTTAATTGATTAGAAAAACCGCGCTGGAGCGGTCTTCTCAAGTAGGTACTTATTTGTTAAAATTGACAATAGTGTGTACCTACATTGTGGTAATAATGATTCCTTTACAGGTCAATTCTAAATAACAGTAATCTAGATGAACATTGTGGTAATAATGATTCCTTTACAGGTCAATTTTAAATAACAGTAATCTAGATGATTATTAATTGTTATATAAATGCATAAGAATATCTTACATAATTATTATACATTACAATCCTAGAAATCATTAATTACATTGTATCCTACAATATTATTGCAATCAATTATATAATCGAGCATCATAAGCCAGTTCACGTAGTAGTTATTTCTACTGTAAGATACTGGCTCAAGTAGATAATTATTATTAATAAATTTTTTAACTACATTATTATTAATAAAAAATATAATTAATAATTAATAAAAAATAATTAATTTAAAAATAAAATCATATAATTGCTTAATGTTACATTAAAGAATGTTACATTATCTGGTGAATAATCACAATGATTGCAATACATTTTGATTAAGGATTGTAATATTTCAGAAGCTCTCAAAGTCTACATGTGTTATGCTGATCTCGAGGACAAAGCATTAAGTATAATTGATGATTAAACGAACTTACCTGTAAGTGAAGTTCTATCATAATTATACGAAGGCTTTGTCCGAAGAGATCAGCAACCCACCCTCCCACATTTTTTCCCCCAAAAAATAATCCCTTCAATATCTCCTGAAATATCAAATCAGGAATGAAAGATCGAGGCTCTGAACTAAATGAGCAACGGAACACAATACCGACGTATATATAGACCGGAGGTGTGTGTACCCTCACCTAATAAATATAAAAAACTTTTATTTTTTAGTTTAGGGCTTTCAACTTTCAGTGCGCAATGGCAACACCGTACGTGTGACTACATGTGTTATGCTGATCTCTTCGGACAAAGCCTTCGTATAATTATGATAGAACTTCACTTACAGGTAAGTTCGTTTAATCATCAATTATTTTTGTTGAATAAAAAGCACTCAAAAGTTTTCACAACATTTGCAATAGATTCACATAAAACTTAATTAGGCTCATAAAGTAAGTATCTACTTAGGTAACAAATTAATACGTTTAATGATTAAGCCCACCTCGGATTTTCGGCAAACAGACAAATTAGACATTTTTCGGGATTTTTGCTTTCATTTTCGAGACTTCATCGATTAGAGAGAGCGCTCACGGAGCGGTTCGCACCCGCGCCCGCCGCGGTTGCGGGCCCGCAATACTCGAAATTCATACAAATGTCGAGTGCAAAACTCACGACGCGATTTACTCCCGCAGAGTTGGCGGTTGCTCGCGGCTCCCGCAGAAGGCGGGCAGCGGGCGCCCGCGAACTTTGCGGGCGTCGCCCGCAAGCTCTGCGGTTTTTTGGCGGGCGCGATCGCATTTTTCTTATAGGAGCTGGCGAACAAAACGGTATAGTTGCATCAAACTAAAGAGTAAGAGTCTTTATTTGCAAAAATGTGGTACAAATATTATGGATCTTAAAGCCTATTGTCTTCCAACACATTTAACTAATAAATTAGTGTGCAAATTGAATTATTGATTTTAAGACTAAACAAAATGACGTAAGTAGCATACATGTCAACGTTCTAAAGATATAAATATAAAATTAATTGCAATAAATAGAATTTATGTCATACCTATATTCTTTTAAATTGTAAAAACATTTCTTCATGAGCCAGTTCTTTAGTTTTGCTTTAAAAGTTTGAAGAGGCATGGCCTGTATTGATTCAGGTAAACTATTAATTATTAAATATTAATATTAAACTGAATGACATACTTACAGTGAGCTTTGGCGTGGATTTTTATTTACCCATATGTAGTTTGTGACTTTATTGAACATAATAATATGTTAAATTCAGTTTGCTATCTCATATAAGTTAACGGAAGCAATAATTAATTAATATTGCAAGCAATAACTTGTTTGTGTAAACACATAACTCCAGAAGCAGACTATCAATTAATATTAAAACTAAATCAAACTATTATTAAAATATCTGCGTTTATCACCCGCACATAACTCAATTTATATCAACTCAGAGATTAGTTTAACTGATATCATATAATAATATTAACAGTATGTACAGAATTTAATATAATATAAGTATATGTAAATAATTATGCTATTGTTTTTTTTTCCCCTATTTTTACTGATATCTATTTTCAAATATATTTTATACTAATTAATTAATTACACTCAGCCAAGTCCAAAATGGCAGCATTTATTCGATGAGGGTGTGATTGCTATCGCAGCCCTCAATCAAATATCACGACCTAGACGCTGAAGGATCTAATAGTCGGTTGAGTCTTTGGAGGAGACTCAATTTATGGCTTCGAATTACCCGTATTTATACCAATAATTCAAGATGGATGGATACACTGAATGAATCAAATGTCAGTTAATTCTAACCTATTTCAATTATGAAATTAATAATTCGTAAACCATTTCTAAAAATTCTAATTAATTTTCAACAATAATCTATCATTTGTAAGTCAGTCTGACATTTGTAAGTTAGTTTAGGCCAATTTCAACATAAATTGTTTAAAAACTTTATTAGTGAATAAAGTTTTTAAATGATAAACTTTTTAATTAAAAAAAAAATCTTAGTAAAAAAAAAAACTAATTTTTCTTCTGAAAAAGAAATAATCATTTTGATTGACATCTTACAAAGTATGGAAATTAATCCATTTTGAACGAAAACGTGCTCGATTATTCAAATCTTTCGAAACTTTATTGTAATTATGCCGTTATGATCGAAACCACGACCTATGGATGCAATTTTGATACAGTTGCGGGCCGTTTTAAGTAAAATTAAGTTGATATTCTTATTCAGCAAGCCAAAGACCATCGGATTAAAAAATATCCAAACAAAAACATTTCATGTGAATAATAAGGCCAACTTCCTATCAAAAAGTTTCGGCCATTAAAAGTACTGATATCAAAAATTATGACCAAGTCCTTTGCTAGGCTCGATAAATGAAACCATACAGTTTTAGAAGGTATATCTTCTTCGATCACCCTCAAGCTGTCATACCATTCCTAATGATCCTGTTAAAATATTTTTAAATTATTTATGTCTTACTAATAACACTATAATATGAAGCTCATTTGGGACTGAGAATAGTTTTATTGTTTTCAACTTGACAACATTTTTGTACTCCTTTGAATTTGTTTAATTTAAAAAATGTTGCCAAGTTGAAAACAATAAAACTATTCTCAGTCCCAAATGAGCTTCATATTATAGTGTTATTAGTAAGACATAAATAATTTAAAAATATTTTAACAGGATCATTAGGAATGGTATGACAGCTTGAGGGTGATCGAAGAAGATATACCTTCTAAAACTGTATGGTTTCATTTATCGAGCCTAGCAAAGGACTTGGTCATAATTTTTGATATCAGTACTTTTAATGGCCGAAACTTTTTGATAGGAAGTTGGCCTTATTATTCACATGAAATGTTTTTGTTTGGATCTCACTCCTTTTTTCTAAGTATTTCAAAGTTAATGCAATAAGTATAATGAAGTTGTGATGGCTTATAATCGAGTCTTTTTTCTCTCTTACGCTTCAGTATAATTAGGAATAGAACCCTATCACATTTTACGGTCTGATTAGATGTGGTTTAATCTTCAATACATAGTATAAAACAAAGTCGCTTTCTCTGTTCTAATTGGGTGAATTTTTATTTTGTTCGTCTGTCTGTCAAAATCACAGATAACAGAAACTTCACTCCAGAGTATTTCCACTCAGTGGTCAGTTTCAGAACTTAGAACCATACGGCTTAACTAAGAGAAGATTTTGAGTATTTGACTCTCATTAAGTTTAATGAATAGTATTAGATATTAGTGATACCTAGTAGCCGGAATCAACAGGACACCAAAGTCTCCTCCAAACCTCCAAAGTCGGCCACCCATCCATTTCCTGACTTGGGTCAAGGTTGCTTATCAAAATTATTAAGAAAATCGCGCTTCTGGTTTTATTGGCAAAGACGAATCTCAAACTACTGGAAGGAACGGGCTTAGGCACACAGATAGCTATTAATGTGGCGTACGACATCCGCAAAGAAAGGATTTTTGAAAATTCAACCCCTTAGGGGGTAATATAGGGGTTTGAAATTTGTGTAGTCCACGCCGACGAAGTCGCGCCCGCGACTTCAATAAAAAAATATACCTCTTGGCGTTTTATTATTTACCTACACTTTACTTTTTATTAGAACTCAAGACCAGTAAGATTGACCCCTTGCTAGAAAACTTAAAAAGTCACATCTCCCTAATGTAAAAACACACTACACTAACCAGCCTGTAAGGATAGAATTAAAACAACGAAGCTCCAATAAATGACCATTTATTTAATTCTGATTTATTTGAGGTTAGGTTTTTGAATGTATTTCATTATTTAGCCCTAATTCTCAATGAGTCTACCACCACTTCGGAAACCTATTCTATCAAGAAGAAGTGGCAAGAAACTTGATAGAATTTGTTACAAATGAATATTAATGAACGAAATTAACTTTCATTTAACTAAGACAAGATAAAGTGATTATGATAGGATGATTTTAAACTATATAAGACTTTATAAAAACTTCACCGATAACCTTTCCGTAAAGTTTATGATGATAGCTTCATCATTTCTATTAGATAAACTTAAAGTAAGGTTTTTTTAAAGATTAACACACGACAATTATGACATATAACAAAATTACAAGAAGTCTATATAATTTACATTTGGAGAACAATATTAAAAGAACCAATACTTAGCTTTTTCAACTATTTCGACTCACTAAATATAAATATAAACGACTTTTGCTTATTCAAACGAGAATCAAACGGCCTTCTTTGTGAAGATCCGTTTTATAGCCCGTTTCCCTCCACAAAATAATCCAAAAACCACACCCATGTGATTTTTGCTGGTTGGTTAGAATTTTGACCAATACGGTCTTATTCAGTCCTCCCATTGGCTGACATAGACCGGACATAGCTATTTTTCATTTTTATTGATTGGTTGATATCTTAACGCAACTTGATTCACATCAATACAATTTCGTTCAGAAAAACAAAGTATTATAACTTGCATTACATTTAACAAATTACTCTAAGCAATTAAAAATTAATATCTTTTGATTGTGAAAATTAACAAAATTATATAAACTCGTTATAAAATGGACCAAATCCGAAACCCATTTGTTAGTTCTTGACACTCGTCCATCCTGACTCACTTTGCGACCCTGCAAAGAGAAATAAAAGTGCATTTGAAAAACATTCCACTTAAATAACAAAATAAATAACCACCTCTATTTTATTTATTTGCAAAATGCATGTATTCAATCATAATTGATCAAATATAGTGAAATTATACCAACGGTAAGTCATTATTTATGAAATTTTAATAAATCAATTAATTGAAGCCATAAAACTATTTCTATCCATTAATTAGGTCGATTATTTCCAGTAAGCCAACTTGTCTTAGCCATTAGAATTATTTTAAATAAATATTGAGCTATTTGTAATAAACCGTTCAATAGTAACCAACAAAATGGTTTCAGTAAACCAATTAGTCTGAAATTGATACGACCGTTTCTATTAAACTATTTAACAAATATATACTTAGTCGCTCATTAGCAACAATCAGTCAAATAAAACCATTTAAGTATAACCAATAAAATCGTATAGGTAATGGTATGGATAAAATCGTATAACCATTGTTCGCATATAACCATTGTTTGGATATAACCATTGTTCGAATATAACCATTGTTCGAATATAACCATTGTTCCAATATAACCATTGTTCGAATATAACCATTGTTCCAATGTATCCATTGTTCCAATGTATCCATTGTTCGAATGTATCCATTGTTCGAATGTATCCATTGTTCGAATGTATCCATTGTTCGAATGTATCCATTGTTCGAATGTAACCATTGTTCGAATGTAACCATTGTTCGAATGTAACCATTCTTCGAATGTAACCATGCTTCGAATGTAACCATTCTTCGAATATAACCATTCTTCGAATATAACCATTCTTCGAATATAACCATTCCTCGAATATAACCATTCCTCGAATATAACCATTCCTCGAATATAACCATTCCTCGAATATAACCATTCCTCGAATATAACCATTCCTCGAATATAACCATTCCTCGAATATAACCATTCTTCGAATATAATTTATTTTATAACTGTTTGCAACTAATCAATTGTATATACTACAATGCCACTTCCAAAACCAATCAGTCCCTAAGTTCCAATTTCCAAAGCAACTTTCAAAATTAATCAGTCACAACCTTTGTGACCTTCTCAAACCAATTAGTTGCAACCGATGCAACTTTCAAAACAATCAGTTGCAACCGATGCAACTTTCAAAACCAATTAGTTGCAACCGATGCAACTTTCAAAACAATCAGTTGCAACCGATGCAACAGTTGCAACCGATGCAACCTCCAAAACCAGTCAATTGCAACCGATGCAACTTCCAAACCAGTCAGTTGCAACCGATGCAACCTTCAAACCAATTAGTTGCAACCAATGCAACTTTCAAAACCAGTCAGTTGCAACCGATGCAACCTCCAAACCAGTCAGTTGCAACCGATGCAACCTTCAAACCAATTAGTTGCAACCAATGCAACCTTCATAACTAGTCTGTTGCAACCAATGCAACTTCCAAAACCAATTAGTAAGTTGTAATCATTGGAACTTTCTAAATAAACCAGTCGCAACCAATTCTACCATTTCTAACAATATCATCATACCGAACCACAGCTCAGCTACGCTACAGCATAGCGCGTCTATCCCAGGCCTATCTTAACATAAATTGCTTGACCTGCTTACAAACAAAAATCTGTCTCTACCAACGTTGCCTTATTTCTGCGCTCAACCGCCCTTCAACATAAATAGGTATTAGCCCTAGCCAACCAATCATACCTAGACTAAAAATAAATTGTATTCAGATCTTCCTGTGTTCCTGTCCTCTAACCATCTTAGTAATATAATACTTGTGAGTGGATTCATTGTAGCGCCGTAAGAGCATCACATATCGCTTCGTACAATATCGCCCTATGTGGTGACGGCAACGTTATGTCAATACTATCTCTTCCTCTATCCCGCTACCAATAACTTGCATGCCTACTATTACTGTCCCATCCCGATTATGACTGCACCATCTCTACCGACCGACGAATCTCAATAACAACAAAAACAAACAACAATAACAACAAAATGCGCGAATTTACAATATTTATTCAAAACTCAACAGTTTTGTCAACGGTACCAACATCCGTCTAGTGCCAACGCAACCAAAACCGCGGTCAGGTGCATCATCAATTTACGGGGCTTACAACCACTTACATCACACCAAAAGGAAAACTAGACCCTCCAGCCATATTTGTATAAACTTTTGTAACAGTGTTACCAAACAGGTTATAAGGGAAACGTTATCAAAAACATAGCGCCACTATCAATAGCCCAAACAACCCACCTACCTAAACAATCTAAAACCAAGAACCACTTGTCTCATACGTGTAGTATTAGAGATTCATCCTAAGTCTATATCAATTTAATATCACCAGAATGAAAACAATTGTTCACTTACACAGAACTATACCTCCACCATAAATATGATTATCAAAACTCAATAGGTAAAAACTCAAAACATTAGATTCAAAGAAATCACACAAGTCCAGCGAACGAACTAGCGATTATTTTCATACTTCCCAGTTCCTATTATAGCTACACAAACTTTTACACAAATTCTTAGTTACGAAAGAAACGTCTCAAACCATATAAATTTAATTTACCAACAATAGATCAAAGCTCACACAGAGCTATCTCTCCCTCACCACAAATACTCAAATGATAGCAAAAGAAACCTTAAAGCACGCCACCTCGCGCGGTCAGCCTGGCCTCCTCGTTTCCAACTTCCCGACGTAGGTACCTACCAAGGGCGTCTCTACCCAGTTCATCTCAACTAGAGAGCGAAAACTTAAAAACGAATCGTATATTCGCATCACAGGCGCTATTCACAGCTGATCATTGAAATTGAAGTTACCAATCTTGGTACAGACATAAAAGAAAACAAAATATAACAAAGAATTATATTTCTAAAATAGAATAAATATTTGAAACTAGTGCGAACTGATTAAACCAAATACGGCCACAGAAAAGATAAGCAATAATAATATGTTCTCATAATTCCAACTGTGCCAGATAAAATAAACTATCCTGAACACAGTAGTTTCATCTAAATTTAAGAAGCAAGAAAAATAATTGCTTTACTGCCTTATTGATCAACGTTTCTATAATAGGAATGAATGAATTAAAATGACTTGACATTGTAGTTTAAACATTTTGTGACACTTTGTATGTATTATTATTTGGTCCAATATGTATGTAAGGTAGTTAAATCTATAAAGAAATTATTTATGTTAAAATAACTCTAAAGAATTGCACGCCAATACTTGGCAGGCTAAAGTGCATTGCATTAGCCACGTCATAACACTCCGCAAATAAATGATTTGAATTTGAATTAAACCCGACTACTTATAAAACATGATTTCCAATGACAGACGTTTCAGGACTTATTATTAAAGCAGAATGATCAACCCTGACCCAGAAGTTTAGACAAAATGTAATTTATTAAAAATCATCTTACGAATATATGACAATTTGAAAATTAATAATTATTAATGCAATAGCGAATTCAACCGTTTCAACTTCCTGTTTCTCTGGCACGTCTGGCGGCCATTTGCATTAATTTATACGCATACATTCCCAAACAAAAAGATTTGTTACTAATACATTATTTTATTTGTTATTTTTTTTTTAGATCGTACAATATGATTAAAGTAAATAAGTAATAATTAATAATATTATTACTTTGTTCTAATATTGTTTTATTCGTTTCACGCATTCGTGCATTTTGTGTGAATATATAACTATAACCTTCATTTTGTGTAACAAAACTTATTTCAAAATGTCAATGTAACATGATGCTAAGACATGATGCGTCTTCAGCAAATTCTACATTGCAAACTACTCAACATGGACATCGTTGCAATAGCTATGTTTGATTAAGTATAGTGTGCGCTAAGCAAATAGTTCAAACCAGCAGGAGCATTGTAACTATACACGTCTTTTTCTTACCAAGTAGTTCAACAACTATAAACTTACATATAACCTAGAATAATTTTCAAACTTAAACTTAGATTTATTCAAAAACGGCAAGACCTATTAAAATGGTATGTTTGGCTATCAAGAATAAACCGACACTAAATGCTGCATACGACATGCTTGTAAACGGCTTTTAAAAATGGGTTATACGCCCATAGATTTTTGGGCATCCTCATTTAGTGTATTACCTTTTATTTCATTTTTCAAACTATTTTCTCCAAAACAAAGTACAGAGCAAAAATTACTATCGAACACACAATTTGTTTTCACTAGAGCGAAATATACTATTCCCCTCATCTTATTCACCTCGATGTGTCTAACGTGCGTAATGCTTTACTTTCCATAAACATGATAATACCAGAACTACACACAAAGACTCCCAATACCTTTTAATCAATCCTTACGTTCAATCCATAACAAAGTAACCATATTATTTGAACCATATAAAACGATGGAGAATTCTAAAAGATCACCAAACCGCGCCAAAACCCACGACGTTAAATTTTCAACAATTCTAAATTAAATTCCCGCATAGCAACAACAAAGTTACCGAAAGCTGCACCTTATTTCCACAAACAATGTGTGTTTTGCACTTGCACGCACGGATACCCACCAAATGTAAAACATTCTTTATAACAAATTCAACAGTCTTCTAACCAACCATAATATAAAAACGGAGTGTCTTTCATCACAACTATGCTGGATAGTGAGATAATGACAGAATGATAAAGGCCAAGTACAGTATTAGATTAGTCAAATCTCATGTTGCAAACAATAACAAGGAAAACAGTAACTTTATGGCACTTTCCAGATCCTTGCGTAACAACAACAAAATTATATGATACCGGTAGGTAGTTACCGAAAACCACATCGCTATCCAACTTTTCCCACCCACAATTTGCCAGTAAAATTTCCGTATAACCTCTCAGCAAAATAAACATTTTAAAATACCAGCACAATTTCGGCAAAAATTAAAAATAACGGAAAGATCCTACCAGTTCATCCGGATACACCTTTGCTGTGATAACTCTGATGCACGTCTTCTCCGAAATGGCCTCGTTCTCTTCCACTCTTGCATGTCTGTGGGCTGCTGTAGGACCTCGACTGCTGGGATCCTACCGCAGTAGGATCCCACTTCTGAAATGTAAAAACACACTACACTAACCAGCCTGTAAGGATAGAATTAAAACAACGAAGCTCCAATAAATGACCATTTATTTAATTCTGATTTATTTGAGGTTAGGTTTTTGAATGTATTTCATTATTTAGCCCTAATTCTCAATGAGTCTACCACCACTTCGGAAACCTATTCTATCAAGAAGAAGTGGCAAGAAACTTGATAGAATTTGTTACAAATGAATATTAATGAACGAAATTAACTTTCATTTAACTAAGACAAGATAAAGTGATTATGATAGGATGATTTTAAACTATATAAGACTTTATAAAAACTTCACCGATAACCTTTCCGTAAAGTTTATGATGATAGCTTCATCATTTCTATTAGATAAACTTAAAGTAAGGTTTTTTTAAAGATTAACACACGACAATTATGACATATAACAAAATTACAAGAAGTCTATATAATTTACATTTGGAGAACAATATTAAAAGAACCAATACTTAGCTTTTTCAACTATTTCGACTCACTAAATATAAATATAAACGACTTTTGCTTATTCAAACGAGAATCAAACGGCCTTCTTTGTGAAGATCCGTTTTATAGCCCGTTTCCCTCCACAAAATAATCCAAAAACCACACCCATGTGATTTTTGCTGGTTGGTTAGAATTTTGACCAATACGGTCTTATTCAGTCCTCCCATTGGCTGACATAGACCGGACATAGCTATTTTTCATTTTTATTGATTGGTTGATATCTTAACGCAACTTGATTCACATCAATACAATTTCGTTCAGAAAAACAAAGTATTATAACTTGCATTACATTTAACAAATTACTCTAAGCAATTAAAAATTAATATCTTTTGATTGTGAAAATTAACAAAATTATATAAACTCGTTATAAAATGGACCAAATCCGAAACCCATTTGTTAGTTCTTGACACTAAATAGTGCACCGATTTCGATGAAACAAGAACCATATATAGCTTCGAATAAAGTAAAATACATTTATTAAAACAAAATGAAAATTTGTTCAGTATTTTTTGTGTGATGTGGGAACAGACAGATTTTTATATATCTTTGAATTGGTCAGTGTCTGATGCAACTTTTGGACATTTTTCGATTTTTTCCTTCATATACACACTAAGACTCATCTTCTTACCAAATTTCAATATTCCACATACACGGGAAGTGCGTCATAATTTTGATCAGTCAGTGAGTAGGTCTTGTTTTATGTGATTTTCAAACCTCTGTATCTCAGAAACGGTTCAACTTGAAAATTTGAAACTTTCAATTTATCATCACATCCACGAGTTTAACTTATATTTCAAATTTCGTAGGATTACTACCCCGCGAACCAGAGTTATGAGGGGGGTCAAAACAGCTCGAAATGGATCGTGTAAATAACACACTCATGCGACAAGGCCGGAGGAACTTGGCCTGGCGCACTTCGTGCGCCTAGATAACATTTTGTTCGCCAGCTCTTCATATATAACTATAACCGCCGGTCTTGCGGGCGTCGCCCGCCAACTCGGCGGGCGACGCCCGCAGCCGCGGCGGCTGCGGTCCCGCAAAAACAAGCGGGCTCGTGAGCGCGCTCTCTCTAACCTCTCTCCCGCAGCCGCGGCGGGCGCGATTCCAAACCGCTCCGTGAGCGCTCTCCGTTAGTCATCGAAAATCGAAAAAACCCCCGACTGAAAGGGGATACCCCTGTCAGTCGGGGGTTTTTTAAGTTTTCAATTTATACTTGTTTAGTAAAGTAGAAAAGATACTCGGTCGCCACCTTTCAAAAGTTCTCTGTATGTTTAATTTAATCAATTGAACGTCCCATTCACTTCCGAAAAACGTTAGAACTGTGCTCTTTCACATTCTTAAATAACACGTCTTGACCGCTAATTAAGCTGCGACCGCAGATTTAGAGCCGACATACACTTTTTAACTGACTTCAAAAAAAGGAGGTTATCAATTCGACACGTAGCTGTATGTACAAAATAATTAAGTATATTGTATTATTGGAACCATATAATGGAACCATATATGGAATATATTCCCATAATATGATAATCTATTAGAGCTTCCAAACAAAACAATAAAATAGGTAACCTCAAATCGGTTTTTAAGCGGCATCGTACCGGAATATTTGACGGCACGTCTTTGCCGGTAGCCCAAAACATCCCAGTAGACCAGATCTGAACCAATTTACAAATTCCTTTACACACCCAATAAAATATTTACATTCACTTCTAAAGATCATATCAAGTCGGAAATCGAAACCGGAACTCCAAGTTATAAAACCCTACCTAAGAGTATTCTCAAAATCTTGCCTTTTTCTTACCTCAAAATGTTGTTGTACTTGGTTCACAATACATTGCAGCGTTTTGGATTACAAAACATTGCGTATCGTTAGCAGCACGATGCGCGTACGCGAGTCTAAGAAGGTATGTCTACTTACTTTGAAATGTTGTTTAGGATAACGGTCTAATTTTAAAAATGAAGCCAAATATCTTTAAATTATTATTTCGTCGTTGAGGAAAGTTATTGTTTACATAAAATCAGGACAAAAACTGTTTGATTAGGTATTGAACTGTTTAAATTTCTCATTAGGGCATCCATAACAAGTATAAATTAAAATTTAAAAAAACCCCCGCAATTCGCCATTTTGTGGTAGCAGCCATCTTGGATTTGCATAGTGCTTTCTACTAGTCAAGCCCTTTCATTTTATACCCATATTGAGGGTGTTGTGATAAAATATGTAATCTGCCATTTTGTAGCGACGGCCATCTTGAATCGATTTCCATCAAACATAGCTAACAACACTCTCGACTAATTCGCCTTTCAAACAAAAAAAAAACGCATTCAAATCGGTGCACCCGTTTGAGCGCCACAGCCCACAGGGGAACAGACAGACACACACACACACACAGACACGTGAAATTTATAACACCCCGTCGTTTTTGCGTCGGGGGTTAAAAATCGAATCGGTAATGATAATAATGGTCATTTTTTAAGAACGATTCTCAAAGTGATAATCCATTTTTCGAGTTTCTTGAATCTATATTCTACTATATAAAAATAAGTCGGGTTTTCCTTCCTGACGCTATAACTCCAGAACGCACGAACCGATTTCCACGGTTTTGCATTCGTTGGAAAGGTCTCGGGCTCCGTGAGGTTTATAGCAAAGAAAAACACGCGAACGAAGTCGCGGGGGTCAGCTAGTGTTATTATGAATTGCTTTGTTGCAGTAAACAATGTTCTCACGATAACCTCCATCGTCTAGTTACTTGGGCCACCCGTGAAATGGATTGCGAAGAAAAGTCAAAGGGCAAGTGAATGGGACAGATCCAAATAGATGGTGGCAAGTGATTTCGCTAAATACGGCACAATACAACAGTGCGTCCATGCGTCTGTGCGAACTCATCGCGTCCTTTTACGAAAGTGGGTTACGTGTTTATGATAATTCGTGACCACGTTTGGACTAATTAACGCATCATTTTATTTATTAGTGTTTACCTATCAAGATGCAGCTTAGTAGATACTTGTATAATAAAATGGCCATGTAGTCCTACTTTAGTGGAACGATTTCCTACCCGAGCGAATCGAAATTTTTAACACCTCCCCACTCGAGTAGCTACCTCCATCGAGAATTTTCATACATGTTGTCAAGTCGTCCATATTGAATTTGCCATGACGTCATAAAGACACGCGGATGGCAGAACACTAAAATGACATCTCATTTACCAAATCTACTAATCCGGGTAGGTACCGATGAAGAGATGTCATAATGCCAAACACCGAACCCTATAGGAACACAATTCTCTGGAAATCGTTTATTTATAAAGGCTAAGTAGATAATAATAATAATAATAATGTCCTCCTGACCGAATTTCGGCCACGGCGGCTAATCTCAACCGAGGCAGAGACTAGCCATCTGCGCAGGAGATATTATAGTGCACAAGTGTGTGCGCATACACAGGTGCACTCTCTATTCCCTCACTCTCATAGTCCGATGGGACGCCAATGCGACACGACCGGAGAGAGATTAGGCGCAGGACCGACGGCTTTACGTGCTCTCCGAGGCACGGGGGTGTATCTAACACCGCCAACTTCCAACTCCGGGCTGGCACTGAGAATTTCTTGACAGAAAAACCCATTTTTTTTTTTTTGGCCCGACCCGGGAATCGAACCCAGGACCTCGTGATCCACAGGCGAACGTGCTAACCGCTAGACCAACGAGGCAGTGAGCTAAGCTAAGCTAAGTAGATACTACGTTTATAGATCGCACATTTTTCTTACAATTTCGCTACACCGTGTCGCGTCCGCGCCGGGTCACTTTGTCCGGGCTCTGGCGCGGCACCATGCGGCACGGACTAGCATAAAACCACAAAACAATCCTTTGAACCGTGCCCCGACCAACCAGTGCCGAGCACTGGCAAACTTGAGTAATGAACGTAAGTACAGGACACTCGTTACTTTCGCCAGTACTCTAACAAACTTCGTTATATTTTATTACTTGCACAACATTAATTTTTGCTCGAAATTAATTTGGTATCTAAAGCTCTGAGGAACATATTGTATTGTATTTTGTTGAATTATATCGCGTATTGTAGGTATAATAATATGTAGGTTATAATATGTTTTATTCTTATAGAAATGATATTTACTGGAGCATTATTTGTAGATATTTTATTATGATAAAACTGTGCGCTATAATATTGTTTATTTGTGTATTGTTTGCTAATTGGCTCGCGAATTCGGCCGTGTGGATTAAGATATTTTTAAGGCCCGTGGGAAGATAATCTTTGATTTTCCGGGATAAAACGTCCAATCTCTTCATCCGAACTATTACAATAAATCCATAATCATAAAAACAGAAGAAGGAAAACTAAGCTAAGGTAATGCAATACCTTAGATCTGGGGAGCCGATTGGATACATTACGCTTATGTGAACATCGCCTTAGTAAATTGCAACTTACTTGCGCCTCCCCAACACATACAACACCTTTATTAAGTTGAGTCAAGTTATAAATTCCCACAACATGGACATCCGTAACTGCAATACATAAAGTTCTTACAACAAGAAATTTTTAAGCTTATGAAAGATTTACAACTTTAAGCCTACAAGTTAAAGTTTAATATGGATTGTCAGCTTTTTGTATTGTGCTAAAGGTATGATTGGTTTCTGCGTGTGAACGGACGGTGGGTAAATCACTTTTACGTAATGTGTTACGTCATACAGACCGCGGGAGGTGACCTATGACATGTTTATAGTGATGGGAATGCACGATAAAATATTATATCGATAATAATAATTAACGATTCCACCGCGGCGAGGCATACTACCCAAGATGATGGCAGCATTGCTCCTTTGACGGTCAAACTAATTATTTGGCCAAGGCAGTTGCCAGCTCTTGGATCCCCGGTAATTTGATGACCTGTTTTTTAAAATTCTTCAAAAAGCGCTCTAACCCCTGGGATCAACTGGTTCAAGATCTCTACCACAAATTGGCAGAAAAAATGAAGCTTCCATCGCTAAAGTTTTAGTATTTACGGATGATTTAGGGATGTTCGGCACTTATAGTAGCCGCGGCCACAGTATATATAATAGTACCGCGGCGCCCGCCATCTGCGGTCTAATATCACTATCAGTAGGTAAAGGTGGCATATCAAACAAAATAATTAATATTTTAAGTACCGATATTATATTAATAAAATAAATAAATATTAATCATTTATTTATTGATAAAATGTATTGATAATATTTAATCGATAGCTGATATCGTGATAAGTTTGAGTTCGACACATGCCGCGTGAGAGGTTTGGTTCTAACGGCCGCTAAAGTACCAGTTCAGATTCCCATTTCACTGAGAGTTTCCTGACGTTCCTTTTGATTTTTTCTTTTCAAAAGGGAGAACATTTCAACACCCAATTACCTACCGTACCTAATCGGAAAACGATAAGTTCTCCCTTTTTGTTCTCCCTATTGGAAGGGGAAATCAGAAGGAGCTGAAAATCAGATTGTCAGTGTGAAAGATTAACTACTACTAAGTACCTGTCAACTTTTAACATTTATCCAACGATAATATAGTATCGATTACGATACGTGCACATCACTAAATGAGTTGCGTAGACCGGCTAGTGACGGGCGCCCTCAATGTAGCAACTCGAGGCGAATATCCCAGTGCTGTGAACTTTTTTGCGATACTAAACACCAACTAGCGCGAAGGTAGTGAAGACAGAACATCACATAGAACGCGTATGGGTATTCTTCTTCTTCTCACAGTGGGCACGTATACGTACGTAAACCCCGAAGGCTTGTTAGGCGTGGTGCGTATCTCGAGTAGAAGGCCATCCAAACCATCCAAGGTCGCTTCAGAAGCCTAGCAGGCCGCCCAGGTTGCCGAGGACTTCTTGAAGCGAGGCTGGTGATCCCAGTAGGATCATTACGTTGGCTAGTGCACTTCAGGAGCACGTGCGTTGGTGTTTCATCCGTCGTCCTGCCCGGTGACATACCGACATCAGCGCCACCTACCGAGACCCCGTAGGTTACCTGTACCTACCCGGTAATTGTGTTTTCAAACCATCCAGGATTGAAATATACTTAGGTACACACAAAATTTCATCCAAATCGGTTCAGCCGGTTAGGAGGAGTTAAGTGTCAAACACACGTACGGAAGAATTATTAATATAGGTACGGGTAAGAGAGTTCACCGTATCGACGGGATGTTTGACAGACTACGAAACCCGTGAACATTTTGCATGGGAAAATGTTTTTCCTTTTATTTTATTTTTTCGTCAATTTTCCAATGTTTTCCAATGTTATTCTGCTATTCGGGACGGAGACAAATACAACAAATCAATAACCATGAAAATCGCTCCAGCCGTTCTCCAGTTATAAGTGTTCTAACTAACACGACTTTGTTTTATATATACATATAGATATAGTTATATGTTATAGCGGAAAGAGGTTGTGATCCGCGCTCTGGGGCCTACCTGGTCCAAAGGTTGTCCATCGCTATTCAGCGTGGTAATGCTGCTAGCTTGATGGGCACCTTTGGCCCAGGGGCAACCAGAGGCGGACTATTTGACTAAAAAAAATGTTATAGCTGTGGTTATAGTTAGATAGTTATATTAAGTTTACCTCTGTCTAGGCACAGTAGCCTGTTAGTTAGATGTTGAGTTCCAAAGGCATCAGCAGGTCTATTCTCTATCTCGGTGGCTATACTGAGAAGAACCTACAACAAACTCAGCCGGGTATTCCTTACACCTACGCTGTTCAGTGAGGTTATGCCGAGTTAGCACATTGCGGCAACTGGCTTTTTTTAAGGTGTTCGTCCATACATTTACAGGCAGCGCGGCGCCCCAAGCGGAAATTTTGCAAAATAAAAATTGGAAGAATATTTTAAAACTAGAAGAAAACCCGGCTTCGCTCGGGGGACTCATAATACACATCTAGGTAAAAAATGTAGGTAGATATTTCTGTAGTCATCGGTTCTCAAGGAATATTAAAGGAAAGCAAATCATAGATTCGTATAGCTTCGTTCATTGTGTTTAATAAATATAGTAGGTAAATAAAAACTGCAAAAGTTTTTACACAAATAATTTTTATTTTAAATTAACATTCAAAATAAACTAACTTGCCGGGTTTTCTATTAGCGTTGTCGATGTGTACAAACTCGGCATAACCCTATACAGATGGGGAAGGAAGAAAGTTTGTTTTAACATTTAAATATTCAGAAAGAAAATAAGTAGGTACCTTACTGACGGAGAGTTTATTTTTACTTTTCGATCTAATTAAACTTTTTCTTCGACAGAAACTGCGAAGTTCCAGCCCGGGGTCAAGTGGAGGAAAGTCCGCTTTATGTACATAAGAAGTTCGATGTAAGTTCGATATAATTGCTTAGCTACTCTAAGAGGCCTCAATAGCTCAACAGTCAACAGACTGTTTCAACCCCGTTTGTTGCTGGAGGGAAAATGGGAATATTAGTCATGTTTAACATGGCTAATATTCTTTTAAAATAAACTGGATTTCACTGTTCTCAAAGATGTGTGAAGTCTCTACCAATCCGCACTCGGCCAGCGTGGTGGAGTACGGAGTACGGCCCTTTTCATTCCGAGAGAAGACCCGTGCTATGTAGTGGGCTGGTACTTAATAGTTTGACATGATGATGATAGTCTAATCACGCAAACCAGAGTTATGAGGGGGGTCAAAACAGCTTGAAATGGTTCGTGTAAATAGACACACTGGCATGCTTTACGGCCGGAGGAACTTGCCGGCCGCGCTGCCGCGCGTCTAGATAGTCTAATGTAAGATTACGGGTACATACCACGATAAAATATTTGTTTGTTTGTCGATATTTCGATCCAGTTATATACATGGACCACGGTCACGACGAGACCACAGAGTACCTACAGAGGGGAAGCTTCTAGTAAGCGGCCCGCTGTAGGTACACTCACACATATGCGCATGTTTGTCACCAACTGTACCGGTTAGTGGAACGAGCGCGCGTCCGTGAACCGTTGGTGAGTGTGTTTGTGTGAGTATACCTACAGCGGGCCGCTTGTGGAAGCTTCCCCTCTGTAGATTTACTACTCGTGTGACGAGACTGCGGTGCTGCGAGGGGGGAAGTTTCAGCTGTCACGGGCAGTATCGAACTACCCGCCTTCTCAATCTTTTCGTCGAAACTTCACGGGCTGTCCGGTGGTGGTAATGATGATGATGATGATGATGATGATGATGATGATGATGATGATGGTGATGGTGGTGGTGATGATGATGATGATTAAATTTCACGGCAACTATTCTTCGAACTATTTCGGCGAACCTTGTTTGGGAACTTATATCCAGCCGTGGACGTCTATCTGTAGAGACGACGACGTGGGATACCTACTGAGCAACTGTTGACCACGTCACGAATAAAGATCCATAAAAACTTTTTATCAACAGACTGAAGACGGAGAAGGTGACGAGTGGGAAGTGCATCCGTCTCGGGTGGACATGGGTCCACTGATCGGCAGCGGCGCATTCGGGAGAGTCCACGCAGCTCAGCTGGATCTGCCGGGAGGAGAGACCACCACGGTTGCTGCTAAGATGTTGTCTGGTAACCATCTATTTTTTACCTAACCAACTGGTGACCTGGGGCGACTGATTGGAAGCGGTGCATTCAGGAGAGTGTATGCAGCACATGCATGCGCAGGCATGGATCTGCCAGGAGGAGAGACAACCACGGTTGCTGTCTGATAAGATGTTGTCTGGTAACCTTCCGAATTCTAACAGACTGAAAGATATAAAATGTGATGCGTGTGTAGGGAGGGAGAGAGGTGCTTTCTGCGTGTGTAGGGAGTCCGTCTTGGGAGCACATGGGGCCACTGATCGGTAGAGGTGCACCGTGCAGGGGATCGGAGGGGAGGTTCATGCAGCTCAACTGAAAATATGTTAGGGGTAAAGACCACCGTCCAGAAAATAATCACCAGCCAATCCAGCCATCAGTCACTTCAAGGCCAGAGATTTTTTTACTTGGCGCCAACTGGTGACGTTGGGTATATTTAACATCTAGTTAAATTCTTTTCAGACAACGCAACCGACGAAGAGATGCAAGACTTCATACGCGAGATAGCCATGCTGAAACACGTGGGCTATCACAAGCACGTGATCAGATTAATAGCTTGCTGCACGAGACAGCCCCCGCTGCTGGCGTTATTAGAGCACGCGCCCAGAGGAGACCTGCTTACTTTACTGCGAACCGCTAGGGGAAGGAGACACCAGGACGTGCAGAGAACACACGAAGCGCTGTCTGATCCGGGGGGTAATGAACGACCTTCGGAAGCAGATAGTGAGTAAATCTCTTTATTGCATGCTGCATACTATGGCCGATTACTCATTTAAATATGTACCTGAATGAAACCTATAATTGATCGTGCAACGAAAAGCTAGGGGTAAAAGAAATCAGGACGCGCTAACTGATCCGGGGGGAAGAACTTCAGAAGCAGATAGTGAGTAAATTCTCTTTATTGCGTATAATATAATGCTATATGAATAATCCACCATAATAATATGCAATACCTAGCATATTATGGTAGATTATTCCTTTAGCATTATTAGAGTAGTACATGGATGAGACAAGATGTTCAGAGAACACGAGTTCTCTGGACGTCATGTTCTGATATTCTTTTTCTAATTCAAAAAGTTAAATGAAGACCTTTCAGTACATTCACAAGCAGTCGGATTGCCTCTTTGGGATTTTTTATTTATCTTAAGTTTATGTAAGAGGAAAAGTTGCAATATCTATTTTTGTAACACAAATATAAATCTACGCCTGATAAATTATTTATAGCAAATGTATTCTGCTACATAAATTCTATGTAAGTAGCAGATGCCCGCGACTTTGTCCGCTAGGTTTAAGTCTTTTAAACCCGTGGGAACTATTTGATTTCCCTGGATATAAAATAAGCTTATGTCCGCCTCCAGGATGCACGCTGTCTCTGCGCCACAAACAGACAGACAAGTAGACAATATTTTTATATTCAAATAATCCTTTACAAGATTAATAATCGGTAATTATTTTGAAATTACGGAAAACCACTTCAATGTTATTATTGACCTATACCCAAATCACTAATTCCGTGGAATTTTGACAGCTGTCATTGTTATTTACAGATGAGTTATTTGTATGGAGAACAGGGTTAACATCTACGAAGTACGATAATAATTATATTACTCGTTTCGCCAAACACCAAAAGTGGAAACTAGAAAGTGCACACTAACAGCAATAGAAAACAAAAGAAGCACATTGAAAAAAATTATTCAAAAATGAATGGCGAATGACATTCTCAACATGAAGTGTCTGTCAGGCATTTGTCATATCTACATGCGGCAGTTGATTTGTATTTGCATAAGTTTTGAATTTTTTATCTTTTTTGTGGAATTTGTTTTAAATCTCTGGTAACATTACGAAACGTCAGAATTCCACGGAATTAGTAATTCGGGTAAGTATACTGAGTATACATTATGTATAGATTTTCCTTAATGTTTTCAAGGGATTTTTCAATAGATAACTAGCGAAGTTTTTGTAGTAAATGTATAGAGAAAGGTATAAAGCGAGAGAGTATCGGATGGGTCCAGCGTCACACAGAATCAATCATTAATTGTAGACAATCGGGAGCAACTAGCAAGTAGGTATAAGATAAGTTTCACTAATTTAAAATCAGATATACCTAGTTCGTTCGTTTCAACCAATGGACGTCCACTGCTGGACATAGGTCTCTTGCAAGGATCGCCACAGCACACGATCTTGTGCCGCCTGATTCCAGCGGCTGCCAGCGACTCGCTTGAGATCGTCTGTCCAACGAGTGGGGGGTCTACCTGCGCTGCGTTTACTGGTGCGAGGTCGCCATTCAAGCACCTTGGGACCCCAACGTCCATCGGTTCTTCGAGCAATGTGCCCCGCCCATTGCCACTTCAGCTTTGCGACTCGATGAGCTATGTCGGTAACTCTGGTTCTCCTGCGGATCTCCTCATTTCTGATTTGATCCCGCAGGGATACTCCGAGCATAGCTCTCTCCATCGCCCGCTGAGTGACCCTGAGCCTTCTTATGAGGCCCATTGTCAGCGACCATGTCTCAGATCCGTAAGTCATCACTGGCAACACGCACTGTTCGAAGACTTTCGTCTTCAGACACTGAGGGATATTGGACGAAAAGACATCTCGAAGTTTCCCGAACGCTGCCCAGCCGAGTTGGATTCGGCGGTTGATCTCTTTCTCAAAATTGGACCTACCTAGCTGGATCGTGTGTCCTAGGTATGTATATGTACTCGTCTACAATTTCGAGTGCAGAGTTCTCAACGATTACCGGGTGGAGCGGAACATGAGCGTTAGACATGATCTTCGTCTTACTCATGTTCATTTTTAGGCCCACTTGTTGAGAAACTCTGCTGAGATCGTTGAGCATTGTATTGAGGTCTCCCAGAGTCTCTGCCATCACGACTATATCATCGGCAAACCGTAGGTGAGTGATGTACTCGCCGTTTATGTTGATGCCAAGTCCGTTCCAGTCCAGAAGCTTAAAGACGTCTTCCAATGCAGCGGTAAATAGCTTCGGGGAGATAACATCTCCCTGACGCACTCCTCGCTGTAATTGGATTGGCCTCGTATTCTGATCCTGTATACGGACTGACATAGTGGCGTTTTCGTACAAACACTTCAGCGCTTGGATGTACCGATAGTCGATCCGGCATCTCTGCAGTGATCTCAATACAGCCCAAGTTTCCACCGAATCAAAGGCTTTCTCATAGTCCACAAACGCTAAGCAAAGTGGCCGGTTATACTCTTCGGTCTTCTGTATAACCTGCCGCAGCGTATGGATGTGGTCTATGGTGCTGAAGCCTTTTCGGAACCCGGCCTGTTCGGGAGGCTGGAAGTCATCGAACCTACGAGCGAGACGATTCGTAATGACTCTCGAGAACAACTTATAGACATGGCTCAGCAGCGAGGTCTATAATTCTTCAGCAGGGTATTATCGCCCTTTTTGAAGAAAAGAACCACCACGCCTCTGTGCCATGCCTCTGGCGTTATGCCCTGGTCGATGACGGAATTGAACAGTCGCTGAAAGACTTTAAGGACCGGTTTTCCACCTGCTTTCAGGAGTTCCGCTGTGATTCCGTCATCACCTGGCGCCTTGTTGTCCTTAAGTTGTTTGAGAGCCATACTAATCTCGTATAGGCTGACGTCCGGGATATCTTCGGTATAGTGTCGGGTCAATTTGGCTCTGGGATCTTTAGCCAAATCTTCAACAGGCTTCTGTGTTGACGTGTACAGCTGTCCGTAGAACTTCTCAACCTCTCTCAAAATCTCAGGTTTAGACGAAATGAGACTACCGCTGTCGGTCTTCAGTCGCGTCAGCTGGCTTTGACCGATAGACAGATCTCTCGCGAACACCTTTGAGCCTTTGTTCCGCTCAATGGTTTCTTTGATACGCTCGGTGTTAAAGTATCGCAGATCGCGTTTCTGTGATTTAGAGATCTGTCTATTAATCCGCCGATAAGCAAGGGCGTCTCCTGAAGACTGCAGTCTCATTTCATGTCTCTGTTCCATGAGATTGAGAGTATGGTCTGAGAATTTTTTGGTTCTACTTCTACGGTGGGTCTTAAAGAACCTAGACCCGACCGCATGGACAGTTTCCACCAGCCTGTTGTTTAGTTCGTCCACAGAATCGCAATCTGCCAGGCAAGCGAATCGGTTTTGCAATTCGAGTTGGAAGCTCTCGGGGTTCTGGATATGGGCGCGAGAAGGTCGGAGCGTTGACTACATCAGTCTGGCCCTTTCGAGCTTTATGTTCAGATTCAATGTGCCTCGTACCATACGGTGATCGCTGCCGGTTTTTAAGCCCCGACGAAAAAACGACGGGGTGTTATAAGTTTGACGTGTCTGTGCGTGTGTGTGTGTGTGTGTGTGTGTGTGTCTGTCTGTTCCCCTGTGGCGCTCAAACGGGTGTACCGATTTGAATGCGGTTTTTTTTGTTTGAAAGGTGAATTAGTCGAGAGTGTTGTTAGCTATGTTTGATGAAAATCGGTCCAAGATGGCCGCCGCTATAAAATGGCGGATTACATATTTTTTCACAACTCCCTTAATATGGGTATCAAATGAAAGGGCTTGACTAGTAGAACAGCACTATTGCAAATGCAAGATGGCCGCTGCCACAAAATGGCGAATGTCGGGGGTTTTTTAAATTTTTAATTTATACTTGTTACCCTATTGATCACAGAGACATCATTGAATACATGCCGCTTGGTAGACATGATGAAGTCGATCTCATTTCTCGTAGAACCGTCGGGGCTCATCCAGGTCCACTTCCTGTGTGGCCGCTTTTCGAAGAAAGAGTTCATCATAAAGAGGCCCTCTTTCTCCATGAAGTCGGCCAACATTTGGCCCCTATGGTTCCGTCGCCCATAGCCAAATTGTCCCACTTTCAACTCTACACCGCTTCGCTTACCCAGCCTTGCGTTGAAATCCCCCATCACAACACTGTAGTAGGTATTATAGGCATGCATGGCTTTTGATATGTCCTCATACATGACCTCTACTTCCTCGTCGGTATGTGTCGATGTCGGTGCGTAGACCTGTATGACCTTCAGCGAATACCGTTTGGTTATTCTGAGTATAAGGTACGCTACCCTGCTCGACACACTTTCAACTTGCACAATGTTGTTAACGAGGGACCTGTGGACGAGAAACCCGACACCACCCTGGGATTTTTGATCGCCCTCCCGGTAGTAAAGCAAGTTGCCGAGATATACCTAGTAGGTAGGTAAAAATAATGTTTTATTTTTGCAGTAGACAGTACCTACCTATAACAGTCTACCTATCGCCTGCTCTTAATTAAATTAGAAATTATCTGGGCTCTGGTACTAAGAATACATTAACATTGTTAATATTGGAGCTACAAGCATGCTTAATTTCTGAACTTGTTCAAACTTTTAGTTTCATAATAAATTCAAAACATCAGCTCGAAGTTTCAAACCTCGTTCGGTAACTTTGTGACGAGGGTGGGCCGGGGTATCTGGGTATCTATCTTTCACTGCTTCATGATGTCTTTACAATTAGGTAAACTAATTGAAAATATTATCAGCCACATCCAAAAATACCTTGAATAGGGTTACCAACGTTACTCTACGTTCTACAAGTAGGTACCTATCTAAAGTATAGATATAAATTAAAAATTTAAAACCTTCGCCACTTTGTGGTGTTGGCCATGTCGGATTTACATAGTGCTATTCTACTAGTCAAGCCCTTTAATTTGCTACCCATATTGATTTGTAAAAAAATATGTAATCCGCCATTTTGTGGCAGCGGTCATCTTGGACCGATTTTCATCATAGCTAAGAACATTCCCGACTAGGTAATTCACCTTTCAAACAAAAGAACCTCATTCGGTGGGACAGACAGACACGCACACATACACTGCACACATGTCAAACTTATAACACCCCGTCGTTTTTGCGTCGGGGGTTAAAAATGGAGTATTGTGCTGAATTTCAATTATACAGAAATGGATTGCTATTTCAGCACTTTGAGTTTTTTTTTAAACCAATCCCTAAAAGCCTTTGAAAACCAAAATCCACGCATACGAAGTCATGTGAATCAACCAGCGCTAATTAAAACTCATATCATAGATATTACCTACAGTTGTACTAGTCAACAACTTGCTGATGTGCTCTGTAGAACAGCGCTAAGAACTACTTACTTTGCGTTTCCGCACTGACCAGCAAGGTTGATTCTTTACGCAATAAATAAGGTAGACCTTCTGTCACTTCTGTTCTAAAGAGGCGATTATGTAGCCTAATAAATAATATAATTTAATTTATTATTACCAAAGAAGTAGGTACATAAGTATATAAAATAGTAAATAGTTACCTTACAAATTGAAAGGCCTTTTGAAATCTTCAATATTGTGGCAAAGGAACTGACGGGATAAATTCAATTTAGGGTAAAACCCGGATAGACGCCCCACTTTTTGAAATGACCTCATAACTTTTAAAATATTAATTTATCACAAATAATATTTATGAATATAGTTAGTTTAATCTTTTGGGTTCCATTATGACTTGTTTTTGTTGTCCTAACGATTACAGATTTTGCAGAATTTAACTTTTCGCAGACCCTTTTTTTTGGGGATAGATGCCTACCTGTGTGGATAGATGCCCCACTATGAAAATACTAAAAAGGATAGATGCCCTATGAAAAAAAATAAGCAAAATACATAGTTTCATAAGGTTTTATTATCTAAATATATAAAAGGAAAAGGTGACTGACTGACTGACTGCCTGATTGATCTATCAACGCACAGCTCAAACCACTGGACAGATTGGGCTGAAAGAGATAGATGCCCCGAAGTATATTAAAACTATCAGGAATTTATTGAAAAAAGAAATAAAAATATAAAAGAACATTAAAAATATTAAAAAAATACTTGACATATCAATAGGTATATTAGGGGATAGATGCCTCTAAGGGCACCTATACCTCGAAAAATCGAGGCAACTATCCTTTTTGATATGGATAGATGCCCTTTTATTTATTAAATAAACTAAAAACTAAAGAGCGATTATTTACACTTAGGTGTACACTTATTGAACCAGTGTATTGACATAATAAAAAATATAACAGAATCTTCTACTACTTCAAAAGTTATACAACGGCAAATACTCGCCTCTAAAACTTTGAAGGATTTGCCGCGTTCGCTGCGGAGATAATCACACGCACAAACGAAACAAATTGTTTTAATACAAATGTATGTAGGGGCCTGAGGTTTGGGGGGCTTGCGCTTCTTATTTAAACTATCAATTTTTAGTCGCGAGTTTGGGAAGTCAGGTTTTTTGACACTGAGGCATCTATCCAACTGCGGCATCTATCCGGGTTTTACCCTATGTTCTAAGTTTGTTTTTTTTTTCACGATTTTATCATCATTTGATCTCATTTGAAGAATAATTCTAATTTCAGTTGCCATAGCTAATAATAATGGGTAAACTCGAAATTACAAAGGCGAAAACTCTTTCGCTGTAATTAAAATTTCTAATTAGTTTTTGGTAATAACATTTATCTGGTACAAGTAAGGTTATTTTAAAATACAATTATATTTTAAACCCACACTCTCGCGTAAAGGCTTGGGCAAACACAACGGGCGCGCGTAAAGCCCAAATTAGACAGCGCCCCGTTCATCGTTCATTTTTGCGATGAACGATGCACGAGACCAGTGACACAGTGGTACAGTACCTACCTGTGAACGATGAACGGTCGGTGTTTAGACGATTCATTGATGAAGCCTCGAAAATGAAAACAAAAATCCCGAAAAATGAGCTGTCTAATTTGGGCTGTCATACAATCACGAAGTCATTCGCACTGCGGAGCGCGCGTAAGTTCTTTTCTTTCTAAGTAATGTGATGCTCTTACAGTTCCTTGCTTTTCAAATCGGACACGCGGACTCTTATGTAGATACATATAGAGACTAGTAGGGCGCGTGGGTGCGCGGCCCGCAAGCGGACCGCGAGGTTTCGCTTTCGGGTATTTTGGTTTGAGCAGCCTCCACGTATCTCTCCCCTATTCCTAATCCTCGATCATTATCACTCTCCATATTTTTTCTTCGAATCATTCTGCTCATCAAGTAGAACTTAAGGTCTTAATCATCTTTTGGCAAAAACCACTCTTCCATCTTTTATACTTGGTGAGATAGACACCGATGTTTGTATGGCCACCATTTGGACTTTTTTTCAGCTCAGTGCCAATTGGATGAGGTTCTGAGTATTTTTTGTTTGAGCAGCCCCCATCTATTTACAATACCCTGCCCGGGCTCATCAAACATCTTCCAAACCCTTAATCATCATATCATCCCATATTTTTCTTTGACATTTCTCCAAAGAACCGCATCAAAGCCTTGCATGGTTCACAACTTGTAATCTCTTCAATATTCGCCATACATTTTCTATGATAAAATAAATTCCGCCATTTTGAATTTTTTTTCTATTCATCAGATAGACCTTCCAATCTTGATCATCTTTTATGAAGAAACTACTCTTCCATCTTTTATACCCTCCGAGATGGACACCGACGAAATTTGTATGGCGGCCATCTTTTTTTCGCCATTTTGAATTTTTTTTCAACTCACTGCCAATTGGATGACGTTTCGAGTGACATTTGCTCGAGCACCCCCCACCTATCTTCAATACCTTAAGCGTGCCCCTCACCCGTCACCGAAATCCTCAATCATCAGCTCTCTCCATATTTTTGTTCTTAATGAATTTTTGGCTTCTGTACGAAACTATTAGTGAAAAAAAAATTTTTCATACAAAATTTTACAGGAGAGGTGATCAATCAGTCAGTGAATCAGCACGAGCAGCTATATATATATTAACTAGTACGGCGCGTGGGTGCGCGGCCCGCAAGCGGACCGCGAGGATTCGAGTAGTTTTTGTTTGAGCACGTCCCACCTATCTTCAATACCCTCGCCGTGCTCTTCATCCGTCTCCAAAGTCTTCGATCATCAGCTCTTTCCGTATTTTTCCTCCGCATGAATTTTTGTTTTCTACACGAAACCATCAAAAATTTTTTTTGTGTAGAAAAATAAATTCCGCCATCTTGTTTTTTAGTTCTTGATCATATTTTTCAAAGAAACCACTCTTCCATCTTTTATACTTGGTGAGATAGACACCGACGAAATTTGTATAGCCGCCATCTTGAATCCGCCATTTTGGTTTTTTTTTTCACCTCAGTGCCAATTGGATGAGGTTCTGAGTATTTTTTGTTTGAGCAGCCCCCATCTATCTACAAAACTCTGCCCGGGCTCATCAATCATCTTCCAAACCCTCAATCATCATGTCTTCCCATATTTTTCTTTGAGATTTCTCCAAAGAACCGCATCAATCGCCTTGCATACCTAGTTCACAACTTTATACTCTCTCTCAATATTCGCCATACATTTTCTATGGAAAAATAAAGTCCGCCATTTTGAATTTTTTTTGTATTCATCGAGTAGACCTTTGGATCCTGATCATGTTTTGCTAAGAAACAACTCTTTCATCTTTTATACCCTTCGAGATGGACACCGACGAAATTTGTATGGCGGCCATCTTTTTTTCGCCATTTTGAATTTTTTTTCGGCTCACTGCCAATTGGATGACGTTTCGAGTGACATTTGTTCGAGCACCCCCCACCTATCTTCAATACCTTAAGCGTGCTCTTCAACCGTCTCCGAAATCCTCAATCATCAGCTCTCTCCATATTTTTCCTCTTAATGAATTTTTGTCCTCTATACGAAACCATTTGTGAAAAAAAAATTTTTCATACAAAATTTTACAGGAGAGGCGATGAATGAGTCAGTGAATCAGAACGAACAGCTATATATATATTAATAATTAAGTGTTTCCTTGTCCACCGTTTTTCTTTTTAAGGTTATCAATAGGTAAGTATGTATGTAATATTGTTGGAACTGCAAAATATTCACATATGATAATAATCTATAGGGGGGCTACAAAAATACATGTTTGTCCGCGAATTTCTCCGAACATTAGCAAACTTAGGGAACAATGCAAGTTTCAACAAAATCGGTTCAGTAGTTTTCAAGATATGGACTTTCAAGTATGTAGTGAAGACGGTTTAACTTTCAATCTTTTAGATTATTGTTTTCTCCTTCTCCTTACATTGTTTGATACAAAATAAACGGAAATACACGCACAACTTTTTTTCCAGCTGAATATACGAACCTGAGCGACTCGGATCCGGAGCAAGTGCACTCGTGCAGTAGCTGCGAGAACAAGCTGTACATGAACGCGGAGCCGAGCCTCAAGGACCACTACGTGGCGGAGCCGGCGCTGCTGCTGGACAGCGCCACCATGCGGGAGTACGCGCTGCAGGTCGCGCTGGGCATGCGACATCTTGAGGAGCGCGGCATCACGCATAGGTACGTTACTCTACAATCTACACCTTTACTTCTGTGTTGGGCATAGGCCTCCTTTATAGGAGAGAGGCATTTGGAGCTGTAGGTATATGAACACCGAGCCGAGCCTCAAGGACCACTACGTGGCGGAGCCGGCGCTGCTGCTGGACAGCGCCACCATGCGGGAGTACGCGCTGCAGGTCGCGCTGGGCATGCGACATCTTGAGGAGCTTGGCATTACTCTACATCTTACCTATATCTTCACTGTGCTGGGTGGGCATAGGCCTCGTCCCCCTTATATGAGAGAGGGATTAGAGCTGTATATGAACGCCGAGCCAGCGCTGCAGCTGGATAGTGCTACAATGCGGGAGTACGCGCTGCAGGTCACGCTGGGCATGCGACATCTTGAGGAGCGCGCATAGGTACGTTACTCTACAGTCTACATCTTCACTTCATTTCAATGCTGTGCTTTGCATAGGCCTTCTCTCCCTTATATGAGAGAGAGATTAGAACTGGTACCTATGAACGCCGAGCCGAGCCTCCAGGACCACCACGTGGCTGAGCGAGCACTGCTGATGGACAGCGCCACCATGCGCGACTAAGCGCTGCAGGTCGCGCTGGGCATGAGATACATTGAGGAGCGCGGCATCACGCATAGGTAACTGCGCCTGCATCTTCAATCTTCATCATCACAGCATAATATGTGCAGGCAAATCCACCACAAAAAGCTGTGATAGCCTAGTGGTTAGGACGACCGACTTCTAATCGGAGGTCGTGGGTTCAATCCCGGGCACGCACCTCTAACTTTTCGGAGTTATGTGCGTTTTAAGTATTTAAATATCACTTGCTTTAACGGTGAAGGAAAACATCGTGAGGAAACCTGCACGCCTGAGAGTTCTCCATATAACGTTCTCAAAGGTGTGTGAAGTCTGCCAATCCGCTTGGCCAGCGTGGTAGACTATGGCCAAAACCCTTCTCACTCTGAGAGGAGACCCGTGCTCTGTAGTGAGCCGGTAATGGTTTGATCATGATGATGATGATGATGAAATCCACCACCACCACAGCGCATTAACATCATTGCGAGGCATAGGCCTCCTCTTCCTTATAGGAGATAGGGATTTAGAGTTTATACGCGTCACGCTGCTCCAATGCTCCAGTTATCGCATGAACCGGGATCGAGGCATGGGAATATAACACCGTCAAGTATCAACTCCGGGCGGGCTGGCACTGAGAATATTTCTTGCCAGAAAAACTCGATATACAACTATTTAAAAATTTTGACCCGTTCGAAGTTATTAGCTTTAAAACGAACAATAATAAAAGCTGATACTTCCATTTCTCTCTACCATTCTAAAAACATTACTGGGGTTCTGAATTTCAAGTCAAAAATCAAGGCCTATGACCAACCTATATTTGACAAAAGTTAGCTAATAACAGTACCTAATTAAGAGAGAACAGCTAATTTGATATACCTAAGCTCTGTTTTAAAGGCCCTTTATACACGCAGCCGTATTAAGGGCCTTTATTCAAATAAGGCAATTTCTGTGTTCGAGAATTCCCTAACCAAACTTTGCCCCGGGATACGGAGAAAACCGAGAATTTTCCCGAATATTCCACGAAATCGCCTGTTTACTGTTAAGTCTCCGCGGGGTTTCCAAGCGAAAGCATATTTAATTTTGTGTAAAGGATGATTATGGTTTGGCATTTACAGCGATTTTCCCGGGCTTTGTCTCTTTTCAACCCCCGACGCAAAAACGACGGGGTGTTATAAGTTTGACGTGTCTCTCTGTGTGTGTGTGTGCGTGCGTGTGTGTGTGTGTTTGTGTCTGCACCCCTGTAACGCTCAAATGGGTGAACCGATTTGAATGCGGTTTCTTTGTTTGAAAGGTCCAATGAAAATCGGTCCAAGATGGCCGCCGCTACAAAATGGCGGATTACATATTTTATCACAACACCCTCAATATGGGTATCAAATGAAAGGGCTTGACTAGTAGAATAGCACTATGCAAATCCAAGATGGCCGCCACCACAAAATGGCGAATGTCGGTGGTTTTTTAAATTTTTAATTTATACTTCTATCTGACTGTGTGGTGTGTAGGGTTCTGTATTTATTGCATGTACGTGTGTGAAAGTCTATATACACTTCCGTTGATAGTGTAGATATATTTCATAGCAAGATACCTTCGTAGAATAGAATAGAATAGAAAAGTTTTTTATTCAAATAAACTTTTACAAGTACTTTTCAATCGTCAATTTGAATCTACCACAGGTTCGGAATGCAGTTCCAGCCGAGAAGAACCTGTAAGAAACTCGGCGGTTGCTCTTTTTTAAAAATAACAATATAACAATTATTTATGTACATGATTGAAATGCCGTCTCGCGCATTGCTGGAACGAGCTAAGTCCGGCAACGTAGACGTAACAACGTCTTAATCATACAGAGGGCTGTTAGGGCTTCTTCACTGCGATTTTGTCATTGCAGTTCCATCTTAAGTACTATCTTCTACAATAACATAATTCATGAGAAAAGTGAATACCTATAGGGAATTACATCTCTAATAGTTCACCACCAGTCTTATTAACCCCCGACGCAAAAACGACGGGGTGTTATAAGTTTGACGTGTCTGTGTGTGTCTGTCTGTTCCCCTGTGGCGCTCAAACGGGTGGACCGATTTGAATGCGGTTTTTTTTTGTTTGAAAGGTGATTTAGTCGAGAGTGTTATTAGCTATGTTTGATGAAAATCGGTCCAAGATGGCCGCCGCTACAAAATGGCGGATTACATTTTTTTTTCTCAACTCCCTTAATATGGGTATCAAATGAAAGGGCTTGACTAGTAAAATAGCATTATTGCAAATACATGATGGCCGCCGCGCCGCCACAAAATGGCGAATGTCGGGGGTTTTTTTCAATTTACACTTGTTACCTACTAAGTACAATTAGTGTTCAACCTTTATTCACCACTCAAAAACTGGTGGCAATCTCACTATTATTTCAAAGCCCCCTCTTTCAACAAGTTACTGAATCATACATAAGTAAGTATAAGGTCACCTAAGTTGGGAATATCACGGTCAAGCAAGAATGAGGTATGACGGTTTTTTTAACCCCCGACGCAAAAACGACGGGGTGTTATAAGTTTGACCTGTCTCTGTGTGTGTGTGTGTGTGTGTGTGTGTGTGTGTGTGTGTGTGTGTGTGTGTGTGTGTGTGTGTGTGTGTGTGTGTGTGTGTGTGTGTGTGTGTGTGTGTGTGTGTGTGTGTGTGTCTGTTCCCCTGTGGCGCTCAAACGGGTGGACCGATTTGAATGCGGTTTTTTTTTGTTTGAAAGGTGAATTAGTCGAGAGTGTTGTTAGCTATGTTTGATGAAAATCGATCCAAGATGGCCGCCGCTACAAAATGGCGGATTACATTTTTTTTCCACAACTTCCTTAATATGGGTATCAAATGAAAGGGCTTGACTAGTAGAATAGCACTATTGCAAATCCAAGATGGCCGCCGACACAAAATGGTGAATTTCGGGGGTAAGTATTTTTAATTTATACTTGTTTAAACCAAAATCCATTCGGACGAAGTAGTGGCCATTATCTGCTGCGGATAAGCCAAAAAATTATATGTATTTCTAACTATTTAGTTATTTAGGTACCTACTTGCAGTTTGAAAGAAATCTTAATATTATCTGTACAATCGCTACATGGCAATTTTTTTAATATAATATAGAGAAACAGAAACTCGATAAAATCTTCACAATAATATTACTTATATTATTTTTGTATCCAATTGAAGAAACGTCGTAACCAGGTCGAATACATAGGTACTTGAAAGAGATTCAACTCATCTAAAAACATCTCGAGGTATTTAGCTTGTTACGCGTTGCTAGGCGACGGTTACCTGGTTACAGAATACGGGACATAAATCCGCAAGCCTTCTCAAGTAGACCCTTGAAATTTTGGGGTAAAAAGGATCATAATTCCTTTGGAATAGGATTAAAAATCGTATGGAAGGTTTGCAAATAACAAGGATCTAAAATTAGGCCGCATTGATATTTCTAGAAGAAAGGTAGATAAGTACAATTATTTGAGCTCCTTTCTATGTGTTATTGTACTACCCTACAAAAGGGTAACTTTAATAAAATTTTTGAAGGTATAGAAATTGAAAATCCATTAATTTTATAAGAATTAACTCAAACAATTAAGTAGCATAATTAGGGGCTTATAATATGATTCAGGAAGAATAAAAGGGTTTCCGATCTTTTCAATCCTAATCGACATCGTTCTCGTCTCAAACAATAGATATCCACTGCTGGACATAGGTCTTTTGTAAGGATGGCCATTGGCCACAGATCACGATATTTTACAGCTTGTATTCAGTGACTGCCAGCTACTCGCTTGACGCATTGTCCGTCTATAGAATCACCTATAGGGAGGAACCCAATATCTATTGATTCTTCGAGCTTTATGTGGTCTGCCCATTGCTACATCAATTTCGCATCTCGATGAGCTGTGTTGGTAACTGATTCTTCTACGGATTTCCTAATTTTCAGTTTGATTTGATTTAAATCCTAATGTATGAAAACACAAGCGGCATGAAACAGCGGCATGAAACTCGAGCGCTGACCATCAAGTGCGCGCAGCATCGCACGAGTGAGCTGGACACAGTACAATTGGAGAGCCAATCAGCGCTTACGAGGGATCCGCGAGAGCTAATCAGTGCTTACGAACGATCCCCACGCCCTCCCGCGATTCCCTCACCACCCAAGATACCTCATTTTTGACTTCTGCGCATTGAATTTCAGCGCTCGTGTCGCTGTTTATACCTACTACTGCGCAATTTTTAAAATTTTCTCATAAATTTCAAGTTACAACCTATGAGTTTTTATTATCCTTATTACTTATAGTGTGAGCATTTAGAGCATTTGTCTAACACCTCAATCGATCTAATTCCAGGGACCTAGCAGCTCGGAACATCCTCGTTGACGGCGCTGGGCTGCTGAAGGTAGCGGACTTCGGCCTGTCCAGGTCTGGGGTCTACGTTATCCACACGAGGTCGCGACCCGTGCCTCTGCGATGGCTCGCCCCGGAGGCCATATTCAGAGCCAAGTACTGCAGCGCTACCGATGTCTGGGCGTTCGCTGTGCTTCTGTGGGAGATTGCTACTTTAGGTGAGCCAGATTTTTCGTTTGTTAGGTACCTTTACTGCATGATATTGTGAAGAAATCTTTGATTTTGGCCAGTTAATTACTCGACCATGGCGAAAGGCAGAAAAAGAGTTGCCGCAAGTGCACATTGTCGGTTACCCAGAATTTTCTATTAGTTTAAACGCACTTTGAAATAATATTAAATAACTAAAATCTAAGCCTTCACAAATAATAATAATTTCTCCCCCGTATTTTGTGTTGTAAGGCCGTTATTGCCGTTGTCATTGCATTTAGCCGATTAGGTACTCGACCATGGCGAAAGGCAGAAAAAGCGGTAACGCATGTGCACATTTTCGGTTACCCACAATGTTAACCCAAATGTACATATGCTTCGTCTTCGACGTTAACAACTGATAAAAGTCCATCACTGTACAATTGTACATCTCTCGTAACGACTTCCACACACTGTAGTAGAGGATCAAGCCGGTTCTGCATCATGGGTCCACTTCTTTCCCACGGGTCAATTTATATATAAAAAACACAAAATCCCGTTTGCCGTGATGCTTGGCCGATTCAGCATCAATTTGATCAAATGGTTCATAAAAAAGAGCGCTCGCAACCCCTACGACCGCCCGAAATCGATTATAGATGACAACAATAGACCCTCAGGTTTTGCGTTTTTAACCAAATCAGAAAAATGAGTGTGTTTCGTATTATGAATTCCATTTACGAATATCGAACTCGTATAACGAGTTCATCTTATTATTTTTATTTTAATTATACTAACCTAACCTAACCTTTTTAGTTCTCATTATTCACTTTTTTAAATTAATAACAAAGAAACTTAACTTAGAACTTAACGTCACATGCGGTCACTCTCCTAAATCCAAATTGATGTCGCGGGGAATCGAACCCTCTCAGTTGTTACAAGACTATAATAATGTCCTCCTGACCGAATTTCGGTCACGGCGGCCAATCTCAGCCGAGGCAGAGACTAGCCATCTACGCAGGAGATATTATAGTGCACAAGTGTGTGCGCATACACAGTTGCACTCTCTATTCCCTCACTCTCATAGTCCGATGGGACGCCAATGCGACACGACCGGAGAGAGATTAGGCGCAGGACCGACGGCTTTACGTGCTCCGAGGCACGGGGGTGTATCTAACACCGCCAACTTCCAACTCCGGGCTGGCAGTTGGCACTGAGCATTTCTTGACAGAAAAAACCCAATACCTCATTTTTATTTTTTGACCCCACCCAGGAATCGAACCCAGGACCTCGTGATCCACAGTCAAACGTGCTAACCGCTAGACCAACGAGGCAGCCTGAACCTGATTTTTTCTCACGTCCTTTTCCCACGAGATTTTGGTAAATGCAAAAAAATAATATGGTCGGGTCAATCGGATAACAGGTAGCTAACTACCTGGTGTTAATGCAATAGAAACTTCTTGCGTTTTTGCATTTTAACCGAATTCAATAAAAGAGAATTCTGTATTTACCCAACTACAGCAAAATCCAAAGGAGGGTTGATAAATGTTACATCATTACATTTGTCTTGATGGTGCGAGTGTTACTGGGTACCTAAATTTCTTTAAAAAATCACTCTATGTGGTTTATGTGCTTGAAAAAAAATTTTTCTTCAAGACCCTCGAGTGACGTATCAAAATAAAGAGCTTTAAAAGGCAAGTACGAAAATGTATACAAAACTACATATTCGAAACCAGCTTGGAGTGACAAATAATAGAAAACAAGCTTAGACCCGCCACGCTGCTCCAATGTGAGTTGGTGGGCTTTGACGACTATTGCCACATGATAGTGATAATAACGGGGACCGACTGCTTAACACGCTCTCCGAGGCATGTGGGGTCAAACACCGCCAACCACCAACTCCGGGCTGGCAGTGAGAATTTCTTGACGGGAAATCATAATACCTCACAATTATTTGCCCGACCCGGGAATCGAATCCGGGGCCTCACGATCAGCAGCCGAATATACTAACCACAGGATCAACGAGTCAATCACATCACAACTTACTATAAAATAAATAATTTATAGCTCTTTAGATTGTCGAATCTACCTACCTGCTTAGTTTTTTGTCCATCAGATTTATCGCATTTTACGTTCTCACCAACCCCTTGACACGCACAAACTTGCTTGATTTTTTATTACTCTTTTATTTATCACCCCATTATCTTTGGATAGGTATGTAGACACGAAAAAATATTGCACGCAGGTGCAAAGCATGTCGAAACAAGTCTCTAAACTCATGTGTATAAGAAGGCTCCATCCAATTTTTCTAACACAAGTTTACCCGGTGCCACATCGTTAGGATCTCAGTGTAAAATAAGTCTTAAATATTACTTAGCTGTCAGTAGTAGAGTCAGTGTGTTGTGAACCTACATATTCATCATGGGGGTAAGTGTGTAATTGCACCTGTTATTAAAAAATGATAGCCTAAATTGCTCTAAAAAGCCAGCAGTTCAAATCATTTATAAGGTTTAACCATATTGTAACATGGTGATAATAAACCCTCGTAGTTTTAAGTTTTCGTGAGTAATTATTACCGTTAAGTATATCACTTTCATGTTCTTAAATTGACGTTCAAAAAGTGTACAGTGTACCAATTTTGAATAAAGTTTATTTGTCTTGACATTGTAACTAACATCTTGATTCGTTAGTAATGGGACTTTTATAAATTGTAACTAGTACTTTATAAATTGAAGTTAATTTAATTAGTTTATGTAATTTTATTTGTTGAAATATCATCTTTTTATTTCAGGACTCGCAGAATGATGAATTCACCTATAAACATTACTACTATCCACTCAATGTGTCAGACGATCAAGATGCGAGTGATTGTGCGTCAAATAATAAAAAGACTGCTTCAAAAAAGAACAAAATGATGGAGCAAAACAATATAGATGTATTTTTTGAACAACCAAAAAAAAAGAAGAGAACTACTATTTCTTCAACGGTAGCGCAAGCGACTGAAGGAGGTCTATCGTATATCTCATCCAATGATGGTGATGGTGTCAGTGCAACTCATCTCATCAAAATAGATGTCTATGACATGAAGAATCTGAAAGGGGTTTCACCTCTTGAGTACTGGAAACATGCAGATTTACGATTAAAGTACTACGCGAATTCAGACGCTGATAAATTTTATCACGCCACTCGAGATATTATTTACAACATAACAAAGCAGATCGCAGGAAGAAATGATTGTAAAAAATATTTTATCGACAGAGATGTCAAACAATAAAAATACCTATAAATTATTCCATCGTAAAAAATATAACTATTTAAAAGATGTTTAGACGGATTCCTAATGATGGGCGTATACACATTTTTTATTAATAAATTCCTTAACCGAGTCCCCCACTCTTCATCGACGGAACAAAGTATAAAAGTGTTTTGCCCCGAGAGACGAACTTCATATTCTATTTCACTACGTCAAAACCATACAATGTCGTCTCAATTGTGTGAACTGAACGAGACCATTTATGATGAAGAAATGGTTTCACTATGTGAAGAAGTGGAAGAGGAAAATACACTCAATTTTGAGGATACCGAGATCGAGTTGTGTGAAGACATACAAGATGAAAATCATTATTCCAGTCCAAGTCCAAGTCTCTACAGCCCGGTTGAATTCATTGAGAGGGAAGATGCTCTATTTGGAATACGAATACCAGCAACAGACTATGAAGACTCTGAGCAAGATTCACTCCATTCGTTCTCACAAGATGAAAATCATTATTCCAGTCCAAGTCCAAGTCTCTACAGCCCGTTCTCATCACAGTGTACACTTAAGTTATCGTTACTTTAAGATTTATTTTAAAAAAATGGTATGTAAATAAAACTATAGTTATTCAAAACAATATTTTTTTATTTCATTACCTTATAAATAAAGTCATAAACATATATTGTACAAGTTGATCATTATACAAAGTATTATCAGAAAATATATTAAGAAATTGTGACATTGAGATGTTGTTATATTTAAAATATATATAAACTAAACAATACATTCCGCAAAATGGGCTGAAATAGTTCTGAAGTACTTTATTATTATGACTCCACTTCTTACAGTTGTTTTTCAAAAACATTTCATGATAATCCATTGGTTTTCGACCAAACGAGTCAAAATATTCACCAACACCATTAGTATCCACGTATATTGCTACCCAGTGAGATCCAGGTTTTGAATCGGGATCTAAATTAGAAATTAAATAAGCCGGTGGTGTTAAATAGATCGGTATCTTATTTGCTGCAAAAACATTGAAGTGAATATTTGGATCGATTATGTTTAAATATTTCCCAATCTCAGTGGTATCCATTGAAAACTTAAATAGAAATAAATTTAAAAGTAAATAAGATAATCTTCTTGATTGAATGAGTGGTTAACAAATGACTCAAAAATTACATACCCGCATTTATATTCATTTTTAACTATTGTAGTCTAAACTAACATCTCTATTTTTATTAATTTCAATTACATTGTCAAACTCTGCGTATACAATACAATTAAGAGTTGTTGTTAGAGCTCTTTCAAATCGAACTTCAAATCTTACACTACCCCGTTTTATGAGATTCCAGTGGGAGTTTGAATTAGCAGATAAATCAGGAGTTAAATCAAAAGCAAGCAGACAATATCCATTATTATACTCCTCCTTAGAGACGTCATTTCCATCATTCAAGAAATGAATTCCTGTTCCAGAGAATAAAGTATGATATGCACTCGTAAACGTATTATTATCAAAAGAGGGTGTTAATGTTTTTGATGGTATAGATTGGCCATCAACATACAAACCGAACAGGTTAAGTCCGTGATTACCAAAATTAAAAGGGTTTGTATTTAAAGATCCATTAAAGGCCGAATTTCCTACGAAACCAACTATACATCTTTTGGGAATTTGTCCTAAAAATACATTATCAAGCATTTTTCCCTGAATCCCTGATGGAATCGTTAAGACTTTAACTTCAGCACGAGTGACAGGATATTTTGCAGTTGTAGTAGCTAATACTTTCTCATGTGCAATTAATACACTGGGATTGATCCGAACTTTGCGCATTACAAGGCTAGCACTAGATATATGCACTTTGAATTTACTATCTGCTGTTGAACACATAAGATTAAAAGTATCTTTAGAACGTACTAGTTTTAGACGCATTTCGACACCGTTGATTAAAAACTTATCTTGATTAAAAATATCAGCATGTATGTGACCAATCATTTCAATAGTTTGACTTTCCTTTGCTAATTCTTCTCTTTTTGTGTATCCTTGATTTGAAGCATCACATGAATCCATTTTTGAGGCTGTATCTTTATACCAAAGGCCACAAGTAAGATGAGATTTCTTAGCAGCTGCACCATAATTAAGCAAAGTCTCGATGTAAGCTCGATACCCATAAGTGTTGTTTGGAGGTGATACGAGCTTTTGATTTAAATATATGTCAACCTGACTAAAAAGTGAGTGTAGCCAATTGTTAACTGGAGCAACATTAGTCGTCGCCGAAATGCTAGTTGCATCAGCATTCTGAACTTTAGCTTTTATGTGAAGTAGGGTATGAGATAAATCAATGTAATCATCTCCATTTCCAGGTACTAAAAACTCAATGGGACCATCATCGGTCAACGATGAAATGGGGTTGTAATGAATCCACTGTCCTCCCTCAATACTAGTTTGAGTTGATGGTAAAGCAAACAAATCCAACTCAGATTTTACGCATTCACAGGAGTTATGATGTAAAAATGACATTATTTAATTTTAACTTTTATGAAAAATATCTTGAATATTACTCTGTTTAATTTTCTTAGTACCGTTCCGTTTGAGAGTATTCTTAGGAGTGATACGTTTCCTTTTTTGTCGCCTAATTTTATATCCTGATCCTCTCATTATTGAATCAATTTTTTTGTCAGCTTTTTGTTTTAGATTCGAAGTTGCTGTTTTTAAACGTGATCTCATAGATTCATCCATAGGTTGCACATTTAACATATCAGATAATAGACCCACACCAGCATTCAAAGCTTCTTTACCCACAACTTTTGCACCACTTTTCAAAAGTGGAAGAACAGATCTGAATAGTCCACCCAAAAAACTACCAATACCATGACCTCGCTGATAAGGTGCACCTTTATAAATTGCACCAATACCAGTACCAGCTTGATGAGAATAATAATGTAAGTACGGGCACGACATTTTAAATACACTTTTTCACTTGATTCTCTTAAAATGTACTTTAATACATGTGGTCCCAAACTGGAATGGTACTTTTCGACCTGTACTCGTTCTTATATCTATTTCTATCACATCGAACTCTCTACGCATGACAGGTACATAATGAGGCGGTGAAAAAATATGCATTTTATTAGCCCCGTATACATAGACTGTTGGATCTAGTGGTGCGATTCTGAGAAGAGGGGCCATAACATCTCCAACAATTTGTGGCTCTATTATATCACAATAAATGAACAACTGAGATGGCAATCCTAATTTTAAATTATAAGGATATGTTCCAGTTTTATTTTGAATTAGGTTTGTATTTGGTTCAAAACCGAGTTGTAAACATAACTTTGTTGACAACTTAAGCACATCAATGAAGGTATTCGTACATAATACCGATACTTGCTTCTTTATTTCATCATAATTAAACATTATTCCAGCCTCGGTATTTTTATTTAATTCAGCTACAATATGATCAATGCTATCATAATTCATGACAGGAATACGGTTTCTATAGTGCACTAATGAACTTATATCTTCATCGGGTATTGTAATCCACTTTGATGTATAAATAACATTTTCATACTCTCGAACCGTATACATAGTGCAAGGATATTGAAATTCAACAACTCCAACGTGCCATTCTCCTTCCAAAATAAGTGATTTTGGTAATTTTGTTGAGAACATGGTCGTCGTGTTTTCCGGGAAGTATTCCATTGAACTATTACTAAGTAAAGTTAAATAAAAATTGTCTTTCATCATCCTATCTGATTAAGACTGGATTCTAATATCCAACTGTTAAACTTATCAGGATAACCTTTCCACTTGACAAGTACTTCTTTTCTGTTACCTGAGTAGCGAGACCGTAGTATTTTATCAATTTTATATTGAGTGGTGGGGCTATATGTAACTTTTTGTAATTCATTCTCATAAAAAGTACCAACAATAGGTTCACTTTGAAGATCTTTAATAGTATATACTACTCTGGACATGTTATTTTTTATACCAGTTATAATAAATATTTCATCACTCCAATTTGTCTCATATCCTTTTTGAAAAATGTGCTTATATTTTGTTATTCTTACATGATCTCCAATCGAAAACTTAGACTGTGGTATAGCACTGATTTTATTATTTATATTTCCATATAAATTATTCCAAACTATCATAATGTTATTAAAATTAACTTCAAACGGACACATTTTTATGCTTGAATGGAAGCTATGATTATAAGAATAGAGTAAATCTTGTAAAATATTAATATAAGTATAGGTATTTTTATGTGTAAAATAACGCCACATTTTAGTTTTTAATGTCCTCTGAAATCTTTCAACTACACTTGCTTTAATATCTGGGTTGTTGGTTGTGTAATAATTTACATTTTTACTTTTAAAGTATTGTCTAACATCTTTTGATACGAATTCGGTACCTTTATCTGATTGTAAGTGGGTGGGAGTTGCATTAGCTTCAGTAAATATGCTTTCAAATGCTTGTTTTATACTTTCAGAATTTTTCTTTTTTAGGGCTCTAGCGAAAGCGTATTTACTAAAAACATCAATAACACAAAGAATATAATTAAAACCTTCATTATATTGAGAATAAGTACGCATATCACTTAAATCTGCTTGCCAAAGTTCATTAAGATTAGACAATATATATTTATTCCGGGGGAATTTTCGATGCACAGGCTTATGTAATGTATAAGTTTCCTGAGCTTGCAACCATTCTTTCACTTGCTTTCTATTCATTTTACCTTTTAATGCTCTTGATAATTTATCTGCGCTTCCATAACCAGCAGGATTGGACACATCGTAATATATATCTTTGATGTCTAATATGGATTCCATCTTTCCCAAACGTCCTGTTTTTTCCTTAGTTTGTATGATGTTAAAGTTTTTGGACTTTTATCATCAATTGGAGAACTATGTCTTCTGGATTTTGGTGATATATTACTAATATTTTCAGAAGCTTGAGGGTTACCAATACATATTAAGGGAACCCCTATATCTTTTATAGTTTGGATAAATTTTTCCCATCCATTAGGCTTGGGGCGTTTTAATGGTCTCAGGGTATAATTCACTAGATCCACTATATTACTACCATCTACAACTTCATTATCTACGACTATCAATCCATCCTTTTTCCAACTAATTTTTTCTTTATTGTTTAACAGAGTATTTAACAATATTTCACCTTTTTTTCTATACGTTTTTGGTATAAGTTTGTTTATATAAGTAGGGGTATATAAAATTTCAATCGGTAGCCCAAGTACGTGCTTATCATCATCTGATTCCGCATTAACTGCTGAATCATTGTCTTTCATTTCCTTTTTAAATATACTGTTATTGTCATAGTTTCGATCGTCCTCTACAGTGACTGGTAATTTAATTGGTTTTCTCTCTCCTTCGGTAATATGGAGATATCTTTGTAAAATTTGTGTGTATAACGTCCATTTTTCACGATCATCTAGTTTACTTTTCAGTATTTTTTGCATTTCTTTATCTAATCTTGACAAAGAATCGTCAGATGCAATATTTCTTGATTTTAGTCTTTCAATGACCTCTGGTTCAATAAGAACCATTTTTTTTGCGTGTTCCATTTTTATATTAAATTAAACAGCCCATTTAAAACAGCCCCCAAAATAATAGGCAGAAATGCTCCTCCTTTTTGAATGATAATACGTTTTCGTGATTTATTTCCCCCTTTCTTTATTAATTTTCTGAGAATAGTTTTGTGTTTTTTTAACTTAGTCTTCTCACAATCCTTTAAAGGTAGTTTACCATTTAGTATATTGAAAATACACTCGCAAATACAATTGATTTCCTCGTCCTTACAAACTTTTAATAAGGCTGTTCGGAATTTTGGTTGAAGTGTGTGTAAAGCCTTTAGTAAATTTTTGTGTGTTTTTACTCGTGCAGACATTGTTTTACAGTGAATCTGAATACATATTTATATTAACTTTGTAGAAAAGAAGCAATTCAATTTTACAGACGATTCTCTTGTCTCTTTATTGGGGGTATTTTCTTTAAATATTTCTTTGATATACTCACAAACACGATTAATTTCTTCTTTCTTAAGAGAGCGAAGTAAAATTTTACGATATTTTGGTTTAAATGTTTGTAATGCACACCTTAACTTTTTCGTATCTAGCGTAGTGCTTCCTTCAACCATTATTTGCTACTGACAAGAACTGAGTCATGCAAACCATATTTAAACCCCTTTTTAGGGATGTATACTACACAATCATTAGAATTATTATCAATCTTAGTTTTAAAACGACAGGAATCATTTGTATTTTGCTTTAAATCAATCATTAAATAACCATGAGGTTCTGTAGTAGCATCTTTATAAGCCTCTTCAACAAACTTTGGATTCTCGGGAAATACTTGACGTGCTAAATGGCGAATTTGTGTCCGGTCTCTGGGATTTTTAAAGTAAATTATATAACTTGTATTTAGAGAAATATCTCGTTGCCCTTTCCCTTGATGAAAAAGATTTTGTGTGATATAAAATACACTTAAATTTCTATGGTGACTACCTTTAGTAAAAATATCAACAACACGACCATCTGACTCCCTCATAAGATCATCAATTATGACTAATCGAGGATGATTTCCATCAAACATACTCATTTCAGGAATTCCTTGAATGTAAGTTACATTTTCTAGATTGTATAGAGGCTGCATTTCGTCGTAACACCACAAAACTTGATAAAATCGTGTATTACATATATCATTACAGTGTTTCAAGAAATTTGTCACAAAATGTGATTTACCACATCCACTCGGTCCGGCAACTATAGCAGTAAATGGATGGAGAAAATGATACATGTTCAAAAATACGTGTAGTTTCTATTGAATTAGATATAGAAATGGGGAATAAAGTAATAAGACATTGATTTAAGTATACATTTATTTATAATTATAACTAATGTATTTGAGTTGTAAATCATCATAACATATTTACACATAAAATATTAACCGTAACTAAAAAATTAAAATAGTATTTACAGAAAACATACATTTATATCTTAATTTTCTATACAATTTATAATATTCATATTCATTCATTCATTCATATTTATTTATTTGTGAACACAGTATACAAGATGTTAATATAATACAAAATCAATAGCATGCATTCTACCGTTATGTAGTGTACAAATAATATATAATTAATTACAGCATGGAATCAAATATATCGAACGTGGAATTTATTAAAATACATTATTATTTATTAGGTAGGTGTATGTAGGTAAGTTTATTTTTAATAATTATCATACAATGATATTTCTGACATGTACTAGGTAGGTATTAATTAAATAAAGTTTATGTAGGTATATACACAATATTTTTGTTGTTAGCTAATCTATCATTAATGCAGCCTTCTCGTTAATATACTTATAACTACTTACTACTACTTATAACTTAACGATATGTACATCTATACATTCTAATACTTACTTAAAAATTGGTTGTCTGCAGAGTTGATTTACGGACTATCGTCCGTAAATCAACCCGTACCGTACCGTATTTTACGTGAGAACGTCATTCGCGTGCAAGCGAGAGCACAAATAACTCATGTTTTTCAGTGGGTTTAGACTTTCATTTATTTATAAGACGTTATCACGTCAAAAATAACATCAATAGTCTTATAGCAAATAATTATTAAACGACTTTATTTTATAATGATCCCAAGCTAAAGTGTTGGTAGTGTTATCAATTAAAAACCGTGTAGTATCTGAATGTGATAATGATACTTTATTATTTTTGAGTATATTTTTGCTTTAGCAATAAATTTATTTTGTGTAAAAGCATAAAATTTTGATCTTAAACCAACAAATTCAGTCATTATGTTCATCTTTAAAATGCCCTTATTTTATAATGCCCCCAAGCTAAAGTGTCTGTACTGTTATTAATTAAAAACCGTTTAGTATCTAAATGTGATAATGATATTTTATTGTTTTTTTGAGTAAATATTATATGTTTTATTGATTTAAACCTATACATTTCACATAACTCATTTTTTTGTTTAAATAAAACGTTTTTATAATTCTGCATTTTAAAATTTTTGCTTGCCGATTTATTTACACCTTTTGCTTTAGCAATAAATTTATTTTGAGTATTAAAAGCATAGACTTTTGATCTTAAACCAACAAATTCGGTCATTATGGTGCCATTATTTTCATCTTTAAAATAACCAATTTTTTTTTTATTTATCCGAGGAATGTCAAAACTATTATTAGGGGGGTAATCCGAAGTATCAAAGTATTTATTTAAGTCAGGTTTAATATCATCATAAAAGTTATCAGTAAAAATGTGATATATGAAGCTATCTGTGTCTGTATAAAGCATTTTACAACTTGAACCATATTTTTTTTTCATATATTTGTAATGAAAATCATACATAATTGTTTTAGAAATATCTAAAATACAAAATCCTAAGTAAATAGGTTTATTATAAAGTAATTTAGTTTTTTTCAATTGTATAGCAACCAAATTTTCTGAAAATATTGAGACACTATGAAACTCAGGTCTCGCAATAAGTTTTTGAGCACCAGCAGATTTTCCCTTATCTTCCCAATGTGTACATAATTTGACATCTACTCGTTTTTCAATGTTCTCCATTGTTTTCCCAAATATTGAATTATTCATTAACTTATAGAAATCCTTTTCAAAATCAGATTGGGCAGATGTACGTAACTGTGTGTTTAAATCAATATATTTTTGTAGCCAAGGACTTTGATTGAATTTTAAAATCCGATGAATTTTTTTAAGTTTTAAGCCCATTTCTAGACACTGTATAAGATTTCTATAATGAATCACGTACTTAGTTTTATCAAATAGATTTGGAACTAATTTCAAAGTTTTACTCCCTCCAACAATTATATTCTCCGGACAAAGAGGAAAATCGGTATGTAAGTCATGTAAAGATTCAGGGTATTCTAAATCTACTTCTAGAATATAACCTACATCAGAATCAATTGGTATATTGAAATTAGTCTCACAATTTACCCATTCAAATCCACCTGTGGGAAGGTATTGAGACATAGCCCAACCATATAAATTATTAGCGTCTAAGTATGCGAGATAAGATGGTTGAATTTTCTCATTAAAGTTTGCCATGTGCTTATTATTAGCTTGCGCATAACGATTACTGCATTGTGAAACACCACCGCGTATACCTGATTTTACAAACGCAATTTTTTCAAAATCTGTTATTAAATCTAACGTTATTTGTGTGTACTTTAACATAGCATCCCAACTAAGACCTGGTGCTGTATAATATTGAGCAGGATCTAAATCATAAGTTTTAATACAAACATTTCTAAAATTTTCAAATATATCTGCTAAAAGTAACACATCCGTTTTGAGGTATAAATCAGAATAATCACTCATATTACAACATTTAAAATGATTCCAAACGTCTCTAGCATGTTTATAATCTTCATTTGAAACTGTACTGTTTGAAAGTGTGTTGAAAAATTGATCCTGTGTTGGGAGTGACGTTAAATTTAAGGAGTCAAATGATGTCATATATTCGTATGGGTATACACCTTTACGTTTTAAATAATAAATATCTTTTTCACTTTGAAAATTTCTTCGCAATTCGATGAAATCTTCATCATTTAAATTATTTGTTAACGATTGTAGACTACTAGATAAAAATTTAAAAGAATCAATAAACCTCAATTCAATTTGTTTGTTCGTGATTTGTGTCTTTTTTGAAAACGAAATATAACGTTCTTTATTTTGGGGTATGACATTTATTGCACCTTCTGAGAAATTCAATGCATGCACAATGAAATGAGCATCGTAATTACTAAGGTTATGTAAAATTATCGGTATAAATTGAGGAGTTTCTAACTTTTTACTACAACTTTTGTGGCAGACACCTACAAAAACCCCAGTGTATTTATTATATGCTATTTCGCGATCCGATTTTAGTTCTTTTTCACATATATGACATGTAGATATCGCAGATAATTTTTCGTTATCATATATCGTTAGAGGCAGTGGATTAACTTCAATTAAATACTCATCATAAATTCGTTTTATATCATCATTTAAAGTCTCCATAAATACTTTGGCACAATTAGTACCTGTATATGATTTATATACTGATAGACTATCATTAAATGTACATTTGATATAGTATCCAAAGCTATATACCTCATGTTTTTGAAAATTTGTTGTGTATGAGGTAGTTGGATCATTATCACATCCTTGTATAGGATTTAGAAATGCTTCAAAATCTGCGTAAACAACAAAAGGTAATTTGAGCTTTCTTTCATATTTATTAAATGTTAATTTAGCTTTCATGATATCAGGCATATCAGTTTTAATATGATTACAATCAAACTCTTGATGGGATTTTAATTTACTATCTGATTGAAAATATAGTAAGCAACCATCGCAAATAAATGTGGCGTGGAGATGTTTGGTTAATTGTTGACTAACTAACCTAGAAAGATTTTTTATATAACAATAATGACCATAAGAACCATTATTTATGTATAATAAATTTATGTGTTTATGTTTTCGAGATTTTGTGAAATAGAGAGGACCAATAATCTTCGTAGAATTGCTTTTTGTGTCATGTTCAATTCCAAAAACATTTATGCTAATATTATTTAAGGTCTCAAATTTACTGATATCTTTTAATTGTACTGGAAACGAAATATTTGTAAAATCTAAAGAGTTTTGTTTCGATGTATATGAAGTCACTCTGTTTGCGTTCGTTTTGACGGGATACAAAGCGGAAAGTATAGCCCATTGAAAGCATCTATTGTCATTATTTTTTACATTAATAATAGCATGTTTACGTTTGATATCTATTGGTAAATCTATATAAGAGTTCCCTTTTAATGGGTTTAATTTATTTATATTTAAATCCACATAATTAATTTTTTTAAGACTCCAACCACTATCTTTCTTTTCAAAATTACAAACTTTACTCGAAGTTTCAGCTAATAAATCCGAGTAAATGGTATTAATTTCATCACCTAAACAGAAAGTATAGTTACACGTTTGAAAGTCAAATGTATTTTCTAAATTTTTTGATGCTTGAATAAAGTCTCCGTTTAAAATAAAGTTAACTTTAATCAAAGTATGCTCTTTTAAAAGCGTATGAAGCAAGTCATGAACAGTATTTTTGATGGAATTTAAAAAAGCTTCAGGCGTCTCAAATTCTGAATTATTATTGGAAATCCTGTATGTTGCTATCCGTTGACCAAAAGCATTTTCTATTAATTGCACGTTGGTTAAGTTTTGTATCGAACTATTAAGAAGTACATTATTCATATGTTTCTTGCTTTTAAGGTGGTTGGTATAGTACTTTTGGTTAACATTTATTTTACAGTAAGGACACTCGACAGTATGATATTTTGTAGAACTTACAGATGAGGACGATTCCTCCTCCACTGATCTTGATGTCGTTAATAACCCCGTAGATGTAGAAGGTACTTGAGAACATGGTCGCTTACTCGCAGACTGTGCGACTCCAGTAGCCTCTCTTTTCACTCCGGCTCCAGTTTGCTTTGAACTGAAAATAAAAAAAATAGTTATAAAACATATTTTCTATAAAACAAACGTTACACTAATCTTTATTTAAATACAATTTACCATTTGAAGTACACATATTACAATATGCTTTCATAGGAAATACGCCGTCAATTTCATCCGAAAGAGGACAAATGGAGATACGATGACCACTACATGGTGTATAAAACGGTTTAATCTCGGGGTCATCTAACATCCATCTAGGTAGTCTTTGAGAGATAAACCACAACCTAATGTATCGATGCAACTTATTTAACACAAATGATTTAGTAAATACACTTATTTCATCATTGGAAAAAGCTTCCATGATCAATACTTTCTATCACAACTTCTCTCTGAATGAGTGTAGCTAACAATAAAACCGAGTATTTATACGTAAATAGCTCCTCCCCATCAGCGTTGTGTTTGAACAAGTTTAAACGAATCAGGATCGACGGTGGTGGTCGTCACATTAATAAAAATTTATAGTCGTACCCCTATCTTCGGTCAACTGTTTGAAATATAATAGAACTGTTCGCGAAAAAAAATTATGGATAAAAAAATACTCACCAATAAACTTGATCTCCTTCGGTTTCAATACATATGTTAACTAACTTGTTGTTTAATTCTGCTTCTTGACAATTTGAAACCAATTCTTCATTGTAATCAGAGTCGTTAAAGGCACACACTTGACACAACATTGTGGATAGTGAGATGGAATATGATTTGACTGTTGTAGAACCGGTCACTTTTATATAATTTGTTTGGACTATCTTCACAGACAAATAGTGGGGGGAGAGTGCACATAAAATATATTTAAGTAAAGTGACATGGGATACTGACTTTTTTCATATCGTCCTGCGATCTGCTTTGTTATGTTCACACCTGCATGCGTGAGAACGTAAAATGCGATAAATCTGATGGACAAAAAACTAAGCAGGTAGGTAGATTCGACCGTCTAAAGAGCTATAAATTATTTATTTTATAGTAAGTTTATTTTATTTATTTAATACTTTATTGTACACCAAAAAACAAATTTGACAAGAAACATTTGACATAAGTTGTGATGTGATTGACTCGTTGATCCTGTGGTTAGTATATTCGGCTGCTGATCGTGAGGCCCCGGATTCGATTCCCGGGTCGGGCAAATAATTGTGAGGTATTATGATTTCCCGTCAAGAAATTCTCACTGCCAGCCCGGAGTTGGTGGTTGGCGGTGTTTGACCCCACATGCCTCGGAGAGCGTGTTAAGCAGTCGGTCCCCGTTATTATCACTATCATGTGGCAATAGTCGTCAAAGCCCACCAACTCACATTGGAGCAGCGTGGCGGGTCTAAGCTTGTTTTCTATTATTTGTCACTCCAAGCTGGTTTCGAATATGTAGTTTTGTATACATTTTCGTACTTGCCTTTTAAAGCTCTTTATTTTGATACGTCACTCGAGGGTCTTGAAGAAAAATTTTTTTTCAAGCACATAAACCACATAGAGTGATTTTTTAAAGAAATTTAGGTACCCAGTAACACTCGCACCATCAAGACAAATGTAATGATGTAACATTTATCAACCCTCCTTTGGATTTTGCTGTAGTTGGGTAAATACAGAATTCTCTTTTATTGAATTCGGTTAAAATGCAAAAACGCAAGAAGTTTCTATTGCATTAACACCAGGTAGTTAGCTACCTGTTATCCGATTGACCCGACCATATTATTTTTTTGCATTTACCAAAATCTCGTGGGAAAAGGACGTGAGAAAAAATCAGGTTCAGGCTGCCTCGTTGGTCTAGCGGTTAGCACGTTTGACTGTGGATCACGAGGTCCTGGGTTCGATTCCTGGGTGGGGTCAAAAAATAAAAATGAGGTATTGGGTTTTTTCTGTCAAGAAATGCTCAGTGCCAACTGCCAGCCCGGAGTTGGAAGTTGGCGGTGTTAGATACACCCCCGTGCCTCGGAGCACGTAAAGCCGTCGGTCCTGCGCCTAATCTCTCTCCGGTCGTGTCGCATTGGCGTCCCATCGGACTATGAGAGTGAGGGAATAGAGAGTGCAACTGTGTATGCGCACACACTTGTGCACTATAATATCTCCTGCGTAGATGGCTAGTCTCTGCCTCGGCTGAGATTGGCCGCCGTGACCGAAATTCGGTCAGGAGGACATTATTATAGTCTTGTAACAACTGAGAGGGTTCGATTCCCCGCGACATCAATTTGGATTTAGGAGAGTGACCGCATGTGACGTTAAGTTCTAAGTTAAGTTTCTTTGTTATTAATTTAAAAAAGTGAATAATGAGAACTAAAAAGGTTAGGTTAGGTTAGTATAATTAAAATAAAAATAATAAGATGAACTCGTTATACGAGTTCGATATTCGTAAATGGAATTCATAATACGAAACACACTCATTTTTCTGATTTGGTTAAAAACGCAAAACCTGAGGGTCTATTGTTGTCATCTATAATCGATTTCGGGCGGTCGTAGGGGTTGCGAGCGCTCTTTTTTATGAACCATTTGATCAAATTGATGCTGAATCGGCCAAGCATCACGGCAAACGGGATTTTGTGTTTTTTATATATAAATTGACCCGTGGGAAAGAAGTGGACCCATGATGCAGAACCGGCTTGATCCTCTACTCACTGTTGTATCGCACCATCTTGTGGCTCCATGCGACTCGTCTGATGTCGTCGGTCAACATCGGGAAGTCAGCTAACACTACTTGCCAGTGGAGGACTGCATACTGTATATTGCTTACTGGCTTCCACAACCACCACCAACACTATACAGCCTTTTAACCTACCGCTGCTGGGCACAGGCCTCCTCTCTCTAGGAGGGAGTTTAGACCCGCCAGACTGCTCCAATGCGGGTTGGCGGGCTTTGATGACTATTGTCACATGATAGTGATAATAACCGGGACCGACTGCTTAACGTGCGCTCCAAGGCACGGGGGTGAAACCGCCAACTACCAACTCCGGGCTGGCACTGAGAATTTCTTGACAGAAAAATCGAATACCTACCTAATAATTATTTTCCCGACCCGGGAAATGAACCTGGGACCTCGTGATCTGCTGTCGAATATGCTAACCACTAGACCAACGAGGCAGTCATATTGGCTTACACGCTGCTAATACATACTTAATAGATATATGTAGGTATGTACGTACCTACATTTCTGTCTTTCTGTTATACATTTGAAAGTTTGTCAATCATCTAAAATCCTATCATAAGCTAACGCTGCTAACCTATACTGTCCCACGAATGGAAACAGACCTATACGACTTCTTTACAACTCTCTAATATGCTTGTAGACAAAAAGTTAACCAGTAGCAAAAACCAAGCAACCTACACCGACTGAGTAAGGAACATATACACCGACTAGTTTTTAAACGGTTTGATTTTAAACTTTATGTGTTTTTACTGTTCTTAACCATATTGCCTACGTTTCAGGTGGTTTCCCCTACGCCGATCTAAGCAACCAGGACGTGCCCCAATACCTCACAACCGGCGGAAGATTGCCGAAGCCGGCGCGAGCGTCGCCGCGTCTCTACCAACTCATGACCGAATGCTGGTCCGACGACCCCCAAGACCGGCCGACGTTCGCCCAGATAGTGGACAAACTCACCGTCCAACAGCAGCTATACGTGGACCTAGATTGCGTGTTCCCACCAATAGAATATAGACATAGTTCGACAGATAGTGATAACAAATTAGCAAATGTGAACCCGGGTCACATGTATGTAGATAGGTGACCTTCCCTCTCCAAAGACTGAATAGTTTTTATTGTTGCTAGTACATAATCCCGTTGTTTTTAAATTATATTAAATGCACTGAACATATTGTGATTGGGTTGTTTTAATTGAACGTGCAATAAATACCTTTTCTTAACTTTAAATATAAATACATGAATAAAATTAAGTATTTTATTCGGGAAATTGAAAATAGTGAATAAAGAAGTTTATGGTATTGCTTCTTTAAAATTCATGAACTTTAAAGAAATTAAATTGCAATTGATTCAATTCTTAAGATGACTTTTTTATAATTAGAAAATGTCATAAAAGCAACGGTTAATTTCATAATTTCTACGTACAAAAGCATAATAAATATTCTTATTCCATTACCTAGCTGAAATGTTTCTATGAATTTTCGACGAGGATTTTAGGTGCTTAAACATGTACGCAATATTATGTGTTTATGGGATTTTTTCTTTACCGAAAATATTTAAGTGAGTAAACGTTATAAGAATTTTTCACTATCAACATCTCCTTTTTTTTTTTTTTTTTTTTTTTTGACGTGGTGGAAAGCTTTATGGCTACCCCCGTTCTTTGGGCAGAACGGGGGTTATGTGGGACTCCCCGTATTGGCTGGTATACCCTAACTAAAACCACCACGGCTGTTCCCTCTCGCTGACTATGCTGGACGCCTGGGGAACCCGTTGTATACGTCCCAGGCAACTATCAACATCTCCTATTATTTTTATACGAACAAACACAGTTTTAGGGTTCCGCACCCAAAGAGTGCCAATCGGGACGCTTAAATACGATGTCGGTCCATCTGTCACAGCATCTGTATCCTTATTCCTTAAGAACGGTGAAGGGCCGGGCTCGACGCCAATGATAATATCGATATATTGTTATCAATGTGGTTATTTTTATTAACCCCCGACGCAAAAACGACGGGGTGTTATAAGTTTGACGTGTCTGTGTGTGTGTGTGTGTGTGTGTGTGTGTGTGTGTGTGTGTGTCTGTCTGTTCCCCTGTGGCGCTCAAACGGGTGGACCGATTTGAATGCGGTTTTTTTTTGTTTGAAAGGTGAATTAGTCGAGAGTGTTCTTAGCTATGTTTGATGAAAATCGGTCCAAGATGGCCGCCGCTACAAAATGGCGGATGATATATTTTTTCACAACTCCCTTGATATGGGTATCAAATGAAAGGGCTTGACTAGTAGAATAGCACTATTGCAAATTCAAGATGGCCGCCGCCACTAAACGCTGGCGAATGTCGGGGGTTTTTTAAATTTTCAATTTACACTTGTTAATGAAATATTTAAAATTACAATATTTTTAACCGACTTCAAAAAGGAGGTTCTGTATTCGACCCGTATGTAGGTATCGATAAAAATATATCAAAAGCCAGTTGGCGGGCTCTAACGTATATTGTCACATTAATTACGATTAATTGAGCTATTCTTACTGCCAATAAAAGTATTTAATATGGATTTCTTTTTAATTTTCAGTCGCTAAATTCCTTTTTAATTCCAAAAAGAAAACACGCCATGTATAAAACGATTTTGATTGCATTCCTTGTATTTCGAACAATAATAAATGCGGAAAAGAAGAAAGAGACAGATCCACTGATATTCATTGCCAACCCAGTGGAAGCTGAAATGCCCGGTCATTGGATGCCATTGAGTATAATCAAAGCAATACTGGGAGGAACTACGAAACCTATCGTACACAAAAAGTTATCATATTTTATAATACCGCCTACGACGCCGACACCAACAAAAACGACTACGCCAACGACTACCACGAAACCAACAACAACAACTACGCCAACAACTACCACGACACCAACAACAACAACTACGCCAACGACTACCACGACACCAACAACAACAACTACGCTAACGACTACCACGACAACAACTACGCCGACAGCCGCCACTACTCCCACTACAACGACTACACCCGAAACAACAACAACACCTACAACAACGACAACACCCACGACAACACCTACAACAACGACAACACCCACCACAACACCTACAACAACGACAACACCCACGACAACACATACAACAACGACAACACCCACGACAACACATACAACAACGACAACACCCACGACAACGCCTACAACAACGACAACACCCACAACAACGACGACGACATCCACAACCACCACAACAACACCAACGACAACGACAACACCCACAACCACAACAACGCCGACGACAACGACAACACCCACAACATCGACGACGACGACACCCACAACCACAACAACGACAACACCCACAACAACGACGACGCCAACGACAACGACAACACCCACAACCACTACAACGTCGACAACAACGACAACACCATCAACAACGACGACAACACCGACAACAACAACAACACCTACAACGACGACGACAACATCCACAACAACATCGACGACAACGACAACTACGCCGACAACAACTACAAAGAAAACAAAGCCAACCAGAAAAGGTCCGAAACGTGGAATAAAAGCGGCTACAGATGGACACGAAAACTTGAACAATTAGGTTCATCAATAGGTTTCATAATTTTCGAACTGTACAATTTCCTTAATTTAAGACTACCTAGGTAGAGAAGTATTCATATTTATCTATCGATATTTTCCTTCATTATAGGGTAGAATATTGTTTTTACATACTTTATAATAATGAATAAATTATTGTACTTCCTAAATGATTTGATTGTTTTCTTTTATTGTGACCAGTGTGCTTAGTCTAAAGCGGAGCACTCGAAAACGAACTCGAAAACTATTGATCGATTTCAGAGTAAAATAGACCTAAAATGTCTTGTATTAAGGTTTGAGTTCGCCAATACATTCAGCATTGTTCGAATGCTGAATGTATTGGCGAACTCAAACCTTATTACAAGCCATTTTAGGTCTATTTTACTCTGAAATCGATCAATAGTTTTCGAGTTCGTTTTCGAGTGCTCCGCTTTAGACTAAGCACTATAAACGTAATGTGGAGAGAAACATTTACGATCGTCCTACGCCCGTCCTCTAGGAGGCAAGTTTTCTCTGTGCCTTTCTTCAAGATCGGTGCAGCAGATTTGTATTGAATCGTACAAAGGTGACAGACCGACAAACAGATACGGATACCACCTTCTCTCTTATTGGAGAAATAGATTTGTAGACCTCAAAATTGTCTTCAGTTTATTTTTGCGGACCACAAACATGCCACATTTCCACAGATGTGTACATTGGACCAATAGCTGCTAAATTGGTAGTTCATGGGTACCCCGTATTTTGGGAGAGAAAAGGGGGTCAAAGGTGCATTGCGCGAAGCGTGTACGTTTATCTTGTACCTACCAGTTATCAGCAGCTTTTAATTAAGTACTTGTAATATTAATTACAGAATGCAATAAAAGTAAATTCTTTTCATAGAACCTTGTACGAAGCAAATAAAAAAGCCAACCGTGACTTATCTCTGCATTTTTTTTTTATCATAAAGGCAACTACTGTAGGTACTAAAAATATTGTGTGCACAATATTCTTTCAATAAACAATTTCAAATTATTCTTACTCTATCGAGAATAAAGTGAGTAATGGATTACTTTAAAATATGTAATGTGTTTTACTTCCTTTATTTGTATAGTTTTTTAATAAATCTTTATAATTCCAAATTCTAAATAATTATCATCATGTCAAACACGATTTTGATTGTTTTCCTCGGATTTGGATTGATAAGTGCAGAGAAAGATCCTCTCATCTTCATTGCCAACCCTGTCGAAGCTAACATGCCAGGACATTGGATGCCATTGAGCATAGTCAAAATCATACTCGAAGGGTCAACAAGACCCCCTTTGGAGCAGCTATCGCAAAACATACATGTAACGACAACAACAAATACAGAGTTAACTACAACAACAATCGAGGAGATAACAACAATGTCTACGACACTTAAAACACCAGAAAGTGATACGCCAAAATCCACTGAACTGCAAACGACGATAACAATAACGGAGCAACCTCCTCCCGCGCCAGATCCTACTACAGCAGCAACCGAGCAAACAAAAACAACTTCAGCGCGAACCATTCCGGCACCAACAATTTTAGCACCAACAATTCCAGCACCAATGATTCCAGCGCCAACAATTCCAGCACCAACAATTCTAGCGCTAACATCTCTAGCACTAACGACTCTAGCGCAAAAAACACCAGCACCAACCAATTCAGTGCAAACATTTCCAGCGTCAACAAATCCAGCACCAACCATTCCAGCGCCAGAAACAACAACGACGACAATGCCTACAGAAACAACAACGCTAGCACCAACAACAACGTCAGAAGTGACAACGCCAGCAGAAACAACTACGGAGCCGGCAACAGCAACGGAGGAAGCTACGACAAGCACGGAGGCACCAACGACAACAACAGAGCCATCTACGATAACCACAACAACGACATCGATGCCGCCACGAACTAAACGAGGTCCACATCGTGGGAAAGCAGCTACAGACGACCATGAAAACCGCCCAAGTTAACTAAAAACAGTTGGAGTTAATACTTAGGTAATTTAGTGTGACGCCTGTAAAATTTTCGTGAGCAATGTTGTTTAAAATAGTGTTAAACTTTTAAGTTAATAATAAATAAACCCTTCAAACCACCTCTATTCCTAGACTAAAGATTAGAGTATTTTTAGCTTAACGTGCTCTCCGAGGCACGGGAGTGAAACACCGCCAGCTTCCAACTCTGGGCTGGCATTAAGAATTTCTTGACAGAAAAACCCAAAGAACTAAAAATATATGCTAACCAATAGACCAACGAGTCAGTTTTGATTCCCGGGTTGAAAAACTCATAGGAATTGGAATTTTTTGTCAATAAATTCTCAATGCCAGCCCGCAGTTGTTCTACCAACCATCTAATAACACTGGTCTGCAACGAAATCCTCCTTTAAATAAAAATATGATAAATATGAAGAGCTTAACATGCTGAATCTAGATCTGCTTCTTATTCTTTGCTATCACGTATATTTTATTTTTATTTTATTTTTTTAAATACCTCTAAATTCTGTATTTTTTGTGAGTCATTCTTGCATTAACGCTGGTTTATTCATTCTGTATCGTATTTTTCCACACAAAAATGCAAAAATGACTTGGGTTGATAGAAAGAGAGAGAACGATATCAACTGATGATGATTTTACACTAATGCATACGTTTCTGTAGTTCTCGCTGTGACTCCGTGGCGCTCAGTTTGATATAAAGTTGTAAAAGTGATTGTTGCTGATTTTAACCTAGTATATCGGTAAGTTTTATATTATATTGATACATGTAATTAAAATTTATGTGTAGTTTCAACTATATAGCAAAAAAGATTAGAACGTGATTAAAATATAATTTTAATTTTATGGCAAATTTAATTTTGTTGTAGGTACAAAATGCCAAGGATTTGCAAAAACTCTCCTGACGTGGTTTGCTACATTTGCGGTAAATTTACCACAAAATCTCAACGGAACACATTGACTAGTCTGGTTAATATCACTTATGTGCGTTATTTTGGGATTCCGGTCGATGATAGAGACAAAAATTGACTTTCGAAAATATGCTGCAAGAGTTGTCCAAGAGCTTTTAGAGGTTGGCTCAAAAAAAGTCATAAAACCATGCCATTCTCAATGCCCATGATTTGGATGGAACCTCAAAACCATCAAAACTATTGTTACTTTTGTATGACTTCGACAATTTTCTTGGAAACAAAAAAAAAGTGAAAACTACAAGGAAAGCATCCAAGACCTTGTCTTCTTATAAAGCTTTAAAATGCAATATGGTACTTAAAATTAATTTTTTAGATTCTCACTTAGATTACTATCCCGAAAATCTTGGAGTGGTATCTGATGAACACGGTGAAATATTTCATCAGGACATATTGTACATTGAGAGGCGTTACAATGGAAAATAGTCGAAAGCAATGTTTGCCGATTTTTGTTGGTCTTTTCGTCGCGAAACTTCATTAGAAAATATAAAAAGAAAAAAACTACCAAGTGAAATGATATAAGCAATATGTAATTACATTGTCTTATGGTTTTTAATGTTTTAGTGTGATTATATGTAATATTTTGTCCTAATTATATTAAAACGATGATTTATTTTCAAACAAAAAATTGTTTTCTTTAAAAATTCCCTCACAAAAAATATATACGTGATACATATTTTTTTAAACCAAGTTTCTGTAGTGAAGTATCACATCTATAATAATCTTGCACAATAATATGAAGGAGTGCAAAAAAAATTTTTTTTGCAGACCAGTGTAATTGGCGGTATCATATCCCTGTGCCTCGAAGAGAACGTTGAGCCGTATGATGTGAATAGTCGTTAAAGCCCGCCAACCCGATTTGCAGCAGCGTGGCGGGTTATAGCTCTAAAGTCTCTATAAAAGAAGGCCTATGCTCAGTAGAGGGACGTTAAAAGGGCTGCAGTGGTGACATAGCATAGTATCGTAAACTCACCTACCGGATCGACGAATCAATGCAACAGTTTTTATTCATCTTTAGGGCGTTTGTGCACTTATTCGTTTTCGATTCGTTTTCGTGTTTCGTGAAAACACGATTCGACATAGCCTTCCTTATAACTGTATGGGCGTTTGTGCACTTACTCGTTTTCGATTCGTTTTCGTGTTTTTAAATTCGTGAACTTTTCACATCGAATCGTTTTAAAATAAGGACGCGTGCGGAAAGGTGTGTGGAAAGAGGGCAGAAATGAGTCCTGATGTTGTAAATTTGGAAAACGTTTGCATTTCTTGAATTCTAACAAAATATGATTCAAAGCAGTTGATTAGTATTAAAAGTTAATACCGACTTAGTTTGTCATTAAAATAAATCGTTTGTTTCATTCAAATTAGTTTTACTTCGAGTAAAATATGTACCTAAATGTTGTAGTATAATCAACAAAACATTTATTTGCGTACCTGTGGTTGGTAGTCAAAAACTATCAGCAAAATATGAACATTTCATAAAAAATATCATTTCTAATACTAATTAGTTGTTACTGTTTTCTTACAAGAGCGTAATGTCCACTTGGGATGTTCACAAAATATATGGACGTATGCTTAGATAATTTTGATACTAACCGTACCGTGTGAATTATTCATAATCACTTACCTTAGTGTTACTGCCAGCATTTTTTCTGGAGTTATGCATTCTCTAAAACGTGTGTCTTGCCGAGGAATCTGTTATTTTATATGACACAATATGAAATCGAAAGTAGCAACATTCATTCGATAGTACCTAATTAAAAAAAGTTTTTTCATGATGTCTCATTAAGTGATGATCGATAAATGCTCCTCGAATACTTCTGTTTATCAATATAGGATGTGTATGCAGAATTTTTTCAATCTTTGGCGCCTACGAATGTATAAGAGAAGTGCGAAAAGCTGACGACAATTAAATGCAGCACACATTATGAACACGGTTTTATCTACGAAATGCTTAAAACGTATAGTGAAATCACGATTAAGTGCACAAATGTCATTCGTGAATTTCGTATCCGTTTTTATGATGTTCATTAAAAAAACGAACATGAATCGAAAACGAACCGAAAACGAGTAAGTGCACAAACGCCCTTAGTCTTTGTCAGTTAGTTAGTTTTTAGTCAGTCAGTTAGTCTTTGACTGCGATCTCACCTGATGGTAAGTGACCCTGCAGTCTAAGGTGGAAGCGGGCTAACTTGGAAGAGGTATGGCAGTTTTTATGAAACACATACCCCTGATCGGTTTCTACGCGACATCGTACTGAAACACTAAATAGCTTGGCGGCATGGCTTTGCCGTATAAAATACCAAATTGCCCCTGCCGGGGATCGAACCCGGAACATCCCACTTATAAGACCACAGCACTCACCACTGCGCCAGGGAGGTCGTCAAAAACACTTGTTCAGACAAGCAGCCGCAAGTCGAGACCCACTCAAAAGCAAGTCTGACTCAGCTCTAATCTCGCATACAAAAGGCTAAACGAACGGTCAGCGAAGCACAACACCTATTGTTTACTCGGCGGTAACTTTTCACCGTTATCTGTGTAAGTAGATCTCTGATAAGCAACTGGGTACAGGCGCCAGTGTAACGCGACCACGAAACAGGCGGTGGTCGTTTGTGCGGATTACGGCCAGCGAAGGCGATGAATTTTGCGTGCGGTGTCTCTGATTATGATATGATTATGATACGAGTAATCTAGTAGATCTTTTCCAAAATCCATTTTAGTGACACCGCAATACACCACGTTATTGTTGTATTAGGTATCACTAGGTAGGTACATAGAATAAAACAAAGTCGTTTTCTCTGACCCTATGTCCTTATATCCCCATGTATGCTTAAATCTTTAAAACTACGCAACGGATTTTGTTGCGGTTTTTTTAAATAGATAGAGTGATTCAAGAGGAATGTTTGTAAGTAGAAAAATTGGACCCGGTAGGTGGCGCTAATAAATAGAATAGAATAGAAAAGTTTTTTATTATATAATAAACTTTTACAAGTACTTTTGAATAGTCAAATGAATCTACCACGCGGGCAGGACGACGTCTGCCGGGTCCGCTAGTATATTAATAATAGTTAACCATACCAGCAAATTATAATTTCCTTTTTTAATGCTATTCGATGTTTGTATTAGCGAGACAACCTTTTAAAATTTGTATTAAGTATTAGGTAATTGTATTAAATTACTATTTAAAAAAATAGTGAAATACCCTTAAGTCGGCCTTAAACTTTTGACGACATATTTATGTTACATATAAATGTATGTACATAATTATACTGTTTAAACTTTAATCCTTGATCACTTCTATCGGCTTTAAACTTTAATTCAGTTTTAACTACAGTCCCCAAAGACTACCTCGCATTATTTTAAGAATATCAGCCACTAACAACGCGACGAAGTAAGCAGAGAAAGAAGGAGTAAGCGGAGAAACATAAATGAGGACAGACGCTGATAGCTGTGCTGATAGCGACTTTGTTTTATACTATTTAGACGAGAGATACAGATGCTGAACGTGACTATTATCCCTCTTTCCCATCCAACTAACAAGGAGACGGCAAGGGTGTGGGGTCCTCAAATCAAACGGAAGTTCCGCGAGTAGTTAGCATTCAGTGAGTGTATTCATATACCTACTCAAATCCTATAGCGCATTATTTAGCCATTGCCGAGAAAAAATCGTGAAATTTGAAAAAAAAATATTTTGCATTAAAATTTATAAAAGGCGGAGGAATGTGAATAGGTAGATATTTGTGATTAGATATTTTTTTCAAACTTGCGCTCTACGCACTCTCTCTTGGCACGCAATTTACAAGTGGTGTCATTTACATGTGGCACGCAATTTACATGTGGTGTCATTTACATGTGGCACGCAATTTACAAGTGGTGTACTTTACATGTGGCACGCAATTTACAAGTGGTATCATTTACATGTGGCACGCAATTTACATGTGATGTCATTTACATGTGGTACGCAATTTACATGTGGTGTCATTTACATGTGGCACGCAATTTACATGTGGTGTCATTTACATGTGGCACGCAATTTACATGTGGTGTCATTTACATGTGGCACGCAATTTACATGTGGTGTCATTTACATGTGGCACGCAATTTACATGTGGTGTTATTTAAATGTGGCACGCAATTTACATGTGGTGTCATTTACATGTGGCACGCAATTTACATGTGGTGTCATTTACATGTGGCACGCAATTTACATGTGGTGTCATTTACATGTGGCACGCAATTTACATGTGGTGTCATTTACATGTGGCACGCAATTTACATGTGGTGTTATTTAAATGTGGCACGCAATTTACATGTGGTGTCATTTACATGTGGCACGCAATTTATATGTGGGTCATTAATATGAAAAATGTATCATTCGATAGATTTAGAGTACCTAATTTAATTATGTGCAATTTCCAGACTCCTTCAGTTTGAGGCTTGAGCTCGCTTGTTTCATGGCTCCACGCAAACAAATCTTTCGTAGAATGTCCCCCGTATAATTAAGCTAAATAAAGGAAGAAAGAAATCTTCTCTTTTGTTTAATGTAAAGTGCTTTTTTTTTTAAGTTTTTATAAAAAAATATTGAGAGCACAGAGTAAGACGCAACTAACAGATTCTGAGTAAGTACCTACCTAGGTACTTACCTACTTTGTTATAGGTACGACTGCCCAAATAAAGGAGTGTAATGTTTTCAGGGTTTATGAGTAAGTACTTGTGAGTTGTGTAGGTAGTAGGTACCTACAATGTATTTATGTAAGTTCCTTCTACCAAAAGTTCTAAATGCCTGAAATAAGACGTTAATTTTATAAGTGCCCAAAAGCGGTTTTTTGGCGGTTTCATTACAAAAGATTGAATTTTCTCCACCATACAAATTACAATAACTTGTAGAATGTATTTAGGTACATAGGTACTAACCTTCCGTCATAAAAATCTCTAAATGACAGTGAAAACCGTATCAAAATTTGTTTTATGGTTTAGAGGAAATAAGCAGAGGAGGTACCGAAATGACGACAAACAGACACCGATAGTGACTGCGTGTGGTGACTGTGTGTGTGACCTATCTACTGTTCAGATATTTAAACGATAGCATAACCCGAACTCATTTTTTTAAAATTATTGTCTGTTTGTCTGTGTCCGGGCTAATCCTTAGAACGGCTGACCCGATTTTGACAGGACTTTAACTGGCAGCTGCGAGAAATAGGCTGTAGGCACAAAAGAAGTGATAGGCTGTTTTTTAAGCCCGAGAAAAGAGTTCCCAGGACGAAGTCGCGAGTATCAGCTAGTTCGATATATTTTTGGCCAATGTTTGGCCAATTGGCCGCTGCATACCAGAAGGACATTAATTACTTCTTTCTTATCTATAATAATATAATAAAACTGTAACAGATCCAATTCTGTACATTGAAGATATTTTGAAAATTTTTATTGGAGGGCACTCTATAATCGATACTGAAGCCAAAACTGCAATTTATTTCATTTTTGTCTGTCTGTCTGTCTGTCTGTCTGTCTGTCTGTCTGTCTGTCTGTCTGTCTGTATCTTGGCCGCGCATCACGCCGAAACTACTGAATGGATTCGAATGAAACTTGGTACGATTTGAGTTTATACTCCGAGGTAGGTTATAGGATACTTTTTATCCCGAAACTCAACATGGTTCCCTTGGGAGAAGGGATGAAAGTTAAAACGTGTATTTAGCTGTAATTCATTAACGCGTTGTTCGATTTCACTCATTCTTTTTTTGTTAGAAAGGTAGTACTTTATATATTGTCCCGTAAATATTTCAAGGTCATAGGTTTTTTAGTTCAGAAATGACAGGCATTTAGTGGGTTCCAATAACTTGGGACGCGGATGTTTGTACGTACGGCTTATTTTAAACTGGCGTGCGTTTAAATTTATGTTTGTCGGCCTGTCTATTTGTTCCAGCTAATCTCCGAAACGGCTGGATCGATTTTGATGGAACTTTCAATGACAGATAGGTGATGTTAAGGAGTAACTTAGGATACATTTAGTTTAGGTACAAAAAAGAATTATGGGGTCCGATCTGATTCTATATAAAAACCTATATCCAGGCGAACGAAGTCGCGGGGGTCGGCTAGTTCTTTTAAATAAAGTAGCATCGCTAAAATTCCTACGAAATACGCCCTAATCCAGCCCCAAAATTAAAACAATCAGTGAACAATTAAATAAAAAGTAAAACGTTTAGAAAGAATGCCATAAATCCTGAACGTTTACGTATTCCGAATGGGTCGGTAACAGAGAAGGAGTCATTAAACGTCATTATAATACAGGAGGAGTAGGGGGACCATGAACCTTGCGACTTGTGTCCTGCTATCCATAGATACTAATATTATAAATGCGAGTGTCTGCCTGTCTGTGTACTAGCTTTTCAGTTTTCCCGACCCAACAGTTTATCTGTATAGTTTCACCTGTAGGTAATCTAGTTCTTTACAGTTGTTGTTTTTGACAACTAACAACGTTGACAACTTATGGATGGATTAATAGATACATTAAATAAACCTAGACTAGCTGATGCTCGCGACTTTTCCCGCGTGGATTCATAAAAATCTCGTATAAACATTCATCCCTCATTTAACCCACTTGGAGGTAGAATTTCTAAAATTCTAGAAACACGTAATTCTTTATTTTTAACTTAGAATACAAATACCGATTTTCATTGATATAACTTTAAAAATGACGGACTTTCATACAAACTTTCAATCTCCATTTAACCCACTTGAGGCTGGTTTTTCCAAAATTCCTTAAACACGTCATTCTTTATTTTTAACCAGAACCCTAAATACCAATTTTCATGGATATAACTTGAAAAATGACGGACTTTTATACAAACTTTCAGCCCCTATTTACCCCCCCTTAGGGAAAGAATTCGCAATAATCCTTTCTTAGTGTGCGCCAACGTTATAAAAGGAAGCTACTGTGAAAATTTGAAGTTTGTAGCTTCAGTAATTATGGTCTCAGATCCCGCTAACGCTATACAACGACCTTCACCGAGATGTTTATTTGATGAAACCTATTTTATATTTAATTTAACATGTCAATAAATATTATATTGCTTAAGGGTTGCCTAACAAATTTCAGTGTATGCAATATATTTATTGACGTATTAAATTAAATCTATAATATAATAAAACTGTAACAGATCCAATTCTGTACATTGAAGATATTTTGAAAATTTTTATTGGAGGGCACTCCATAATCGATACTGAAGCCAAAACTGCATTTTTTTTCATTTTTGTCTGTCTGTCTGTCTGTCTGTCTGTCTGTCTGTATCTTGGCCGCGCATCACGCCAAAACTACTGAATGGATTCAAATGAAACTTGGTACGATTTGAGTTTATACTCCGAGGTAGGACATAGGATACTTTTTATCCCGAAATTCAGCACGGTTCCCTTGGGAGAGGGGATGAAAGTTAAAACGTGTATTTAGCTGTAATTCATTAACGCATAGTTCGATTTAACTAATTCTTTTTTTGTTAGAAAGGTAGTACTTTAAGTATTGTCCCGTAAATATTTCAAGGTCATAGGTTTTTTAGTTCAGAAATGACAGACATTTATTGGGTTCAAATAACTTGGGACCTGGATCTTTGAACATACGGCTTATTTTTAACTGGTGTGCGTTTAAATTTATGTTTGTTGGTCTGTCTATTTATTTCAGCTAATCTCCGAAATGGCTGGATTGATTTTAATGGAACTTTCAATGTTATAAGGAGTAACTTAGGCTACATTTAGTTTAGGTACATAAAAGAATTATGGGATCCGATCTGATCCTATATAAAAACCTATATCTACGCGAACGAAGTTGCGGGGATCGGCTAGTATAAAATACGTTTCATCAAATACGCATCTCGGTGAAGGTCGTTGTATGGCGAGATCCTATACTATTAGGCTACGCGTTGATGATCAGTCAGTTAGTCAGTCAGTCGATCAGGACAAGCTACTTTATATTATTATAGATGAATCTTCAGCGAATCTGACACTCGCAGTAGTTAGTAAAACTCAGTGGCAGTCGCGGAGTGTGAACGCATAACTCTCCTGTACAAAGGTAAGTATTTAGATAGCTACAGAAAAAATATAATTAATTGCATTTAAAAATAATAATACGGACGCAAAAGTGTCATAAAATAACATAGTCACCCTATCCGAACATACAACGGCCACGGATCGGACGCATTCCGGCCCGCTAACAAAGGCCTCGTGCAATGGATGCCTTTGTTTTTTACCCTGCCTACATACGCGCAGCGCGAGCGGTTCGAATTTCGAATGATGCTTTCGATTTTCAAACTTTTAAATTTTTATTGCCACGACTCTACAATATAAATCGTCGTTCATGTACTTATTATTCTTTCTACAGTTCTTTATTTAAAAAAAATGTTTAAATAAATAGTTTGATAATTATTAGATAGCCGCTATTTTTATTTAGGTTAAAATAAATTAGGTAGGTACATAACTACCTACTAAACTAGTATTTTTTTTTATATTTCTTAAACCATTTGGTAGGTAACCTGTTGTTACCTTAATATGTTGTATATACATCGAACTATTCTAAGTGTATATATGATTTCTTGTAGTTGATAGGTATGTTGTATAAATAACTTCTTTGTTGTCATTCTAATTTTCTTCATTTTAGTGCTCAGTTGCTGCAAATAGGTGCAAATAGGTAGCTTATATACAGGGTGACTGGTAACAGGATACATTCCTTGCAGGGGCTTAAAGTAGAGCTCATTTGCAGTAAATTTTTTCATATAATGTCCTATCCGAAACTTAGTCGTTTCCGAGTTATTGAAGATTTAAGGTTTTTAGCAAAAGTAGTATTCCAGTTTTAAAGTTAAAATTAGTTGCTGAAGAAAATCATACCCGGTTTTGTTGGTTTTTTTGTTGTTTTCTGATAGAAAAACGTTCAGAAACTCAATCAAAATCAAAATAAGCTAGAAAATACCGTTAACTATTCAGTTAAGGCCTAAAAACCACGTATTATTTTTAAGAAAAAAATCAAATTTGATGAAAAGCAATAGTATTTCTTTAAAAAAATGTATGGAATGTTACGTACAAATTACTGAAATAACTTCCTTGATTCATTAGCTATCCAAAAAAGTACAGATGTCTACAACTTTTTTCAAAACCTCGATTTTATTAACAAAATTCTGAGGACTGACGAGTCTCAATTTGACCGGGATGGAATCACAAAGTATCATAATTTACATTATTGGGCGGCAAAATGAGAAAACCTAAAAAAGAAAAAGAAAGGGCACATCAACGGAGGTATTCTGTAAAAGTATGGATAGGATTAATCAATTAGACATCTAATTGGCCCGCATTTTTCCCTCAGAATTTAAAAAATACGAATTAGGTGAAAAGAATATTATTTCTAAAAAAAAATGTATGGAATGTTACGTAAAAATTACTGAATTAACTTCTTTGATTCATTAGCTATCCAACGAGGTGAAGATGTTTACAAAAAACTACAAGAACGATTTTTAATTCAATTTGAAACTTGTAGTAGTTTAATGACTAATTGATTAATTTTAGGAATAACAATAAAGTATAACTAAACTAACTAATAATTTATATGAAAAATTATATGAAAAAATTTACTGCAAATGAGCTCTACTTTAAGCCCCTGCAAGGAATGTATCCTGTTACCAGTCACCCTGTATATATACCTATTACCTACCTACCATACCTAGTTTGGTTCTTATTTCTGTTGAGAAGACCAGAATTTCAAAGACAAGGAAATGTTTTGGGGGTCCGTACCTAATTAGAATTGCATAGGTATCTACTACCTATCTTAATAAATATAAATTAATTATTAATAAATATTAATTAATTAGATTTATAAATATACCTATTACCTAGCTAGCACCTAGCTAGTAAAGCCGCCTTCTTTTTACCCGACTACGGCAAAGCCAAAAGGAAGGGTTATGATTTTAGCAGTCTATGTGTGTATGTATGGATGACATACATACATATTACATACATACATTGTATGTATGTATGTATGTGGCCGATTTTTGTATGAGATTCTGTGTGTACCACCGTAGCGCCTAAACTACTGGACCGATTTTGATGAATGAGATTGATTCGTTGTAATGGTCCGGGTGACATAGGTAGGCTACATTTTATTTACGAAAAAAATCGAGAAGTGACCTTCACGCGGCTTTCTAGATTTATAAATAGTTTCAGTAATCACATAACAGATGGCGCCACTAACTGCTTGCCCCGCGCTTTTGCACACTAAATTATTATTAAATTATTAAGCGTAGTCGTAAACTATTACGAACTTTATACTTGTTACCTATGTAGAGTAGGTATGTAGGTAGTTAATTGCTACCACCACAGACGCTAGACCGTGTGGGCACAGTAGCTACCTAGCTAGGGTACCTACCGAAATTACCTACTCTAGCGGCACGCTATGATGGCCGGTTTGACGTTTGTCCGCTCATGAAGTTCCGTATTAATTGATAACGACTTTGAAGGAAATAATTGTATTACTTTATTGACGATAGTGATGTGCAGAGATTCATAAATTTTATCGAATGTAGTTTTAGGTTTAGGACTCAAAATTTATTTATTAAATTGATTTCTTAAATGTATACAAGTGTAGAAAAATCAGTTTGCACCATTTAAGGGGTGAATGTACTTGTGAATATGAACAATTTTCACTATGTGGACAAACCTCTGAAATCGCAAAAAAATATCAATAAATTTTTAAAAATGGAATCTAATACGATCGTCACATAGGATCGCTGGCTAGCACAACTACTACCTCCGGCAAACTCGCGTCAATGCTCAATGCAAAACAAAGCAGTTTCGAATTGACGTTGCTTCGAAAAGTATAAACTGTCAGTGCAATGCGATTGTGATATAGTTTTGACCTGGCTTTGGATTTCAAATATTGATACTGCATTACTGTTGACCCTTGCTCGTTAATTTGGACTCTGTTCAAGCCCTTTGTTGTGGATTTCGTCGATATGACCGAACGTACGCAGAGAACTGTTCTAAATAGTCAGACACGTGAGTTCGTAATACGCCTTCGTAACTATTTCGATCGTGAAGCTCAAAATGGAGGGCCAATTTTACCTATAACGTCAGTGGTTGAACGCGTAGCTGATGCGCTTAATATTGGACAACGAACTGTTAGACGGATAACTAAAAAAAAATATGGCGAGACTGGCACAGAAGAAAATAAACTTCACACACCAAAAAAGAGAAAACGAGCAAAACCAGTCGTAGGCATCGATAGCTTTGATGCCGATGCTATCCGAAGACATGTTTACGGCTACTATTTACAGAAGGAGTATCCAACAAGAAAAAAGTTGGTGCATTCACTGAAGGAAGCTGGATTATTCTTCGGTGGGGAAAGTTCTTTAACGAAGATTTTGAAGACCATTGGATTTCGATACAAAAAATGTAACAAACGCAAAATATTGATGGAAAGATTTGATATAGCGATGGCAAGGTATACTTTTTTACGGCAAGTGAAAGAAATCAAAAATTGGCAAAATGTTGTGTTCTTGGATGAAACATGGCTTAATGCTAACCATACTGTAGGCCGTTCTTGGAACGATGACACAGCAGCATCTACTTCCAAAGTTCCTGTAGGAAAAGGATCGCGACTTATAATTTGTCACGCCGGAACCATCAACGGGTTTGTCGAAGGTTCTCTCATGGCTTTTGCGTCAAAAACCACTGGAGACTATCATGAAGACATGAATGGAGAAAAGTTTACTGAATGGTTTACCTCAATGTTGTGTAGCCTCCCTGAACCATCTATTATAATTATGGACAACGCCCCATACCACTCGATGCAAATTGACAAGCCACCTGCCCAATCCCAAAAGAAAGCTGATATCGTCGCATGGCTTCGTAAAAATGGCGTAGATGCAAACATGAATATGTTAAAAGCGGAATTAGTACGTCTTTTAAAAGAAAACAAACCAACCAAGATCCGATACGTCATTGACGAAATAGCATTAGAACATGGGCACAGAGTTATACGGTTACCGCCTTACCATTGTGAGTATAATGCGATTGAGTTGGTGTGGGCTCAAATTAAGGGATATGCTGCAAGACACAATACAGAATCCCCATTTACCACAAAAAAAATGCTAAAATTATTAGAAGAAGCTTGTGAACATGTGACTAAAGGAGACTGGGAAAAGGTTGTGAATAGAACTGTTAAATTAATAAGGGAAGATTATGAAAGAGATGTGAAAATAGATAATATTATAGAAAACGAACATATAATTATTAATGTATGTGATGATAGCAGTGACGACAGTGAAAATAGTAGTATGGACGAATCTGATTAATTATGGCCTTTTGTGGCACCTTTTTTGGTATCTTTTGTATTCATATGTTTCTTGTGTGCATATAAAGTATGTATATTCATTTTCGTTCAAATATTCAGTTCGTTCAAATAAATTAAATAAACATATACATTTTTGTTTTATTAAACCTATTTAATCAGGTACAAAAACAAAACTTAATTGTTTTTTGTTCGAGAATAAATTGACATTCCACATCACTATTGTAATGTGTCAAACCGGCCATCATAGCGTGCCGCTAGTGTAATGACAATTTCTTGGCTATTCATAAGATACTTAATTACTTACCTATTAAGTACCTACCTAATTCCTAGAAGTTGGAATTATATGGTCATAATAAAGCTTAAAGTATTAGGTAACTGAAGTACCTACCTACTTACTTATCTACAGTAATGTATTCGAACAACAGAGCTTTTATTTTAAAAACAAGCGGACACCCGCGACTTCGTTCGCGTGGATATACAACGTTAGTTTTACTTTACGCAAAACCTGAAAGTAGTTTGTTCAGAATCAGTAACAAAATCAAATCCAACCATTTTTATATAGTGTTATATTTTTGTCCAAAAATATTTTGAAATCTTACAAGCTTAAACACAATGATTTACCGCGCATCAGCTGACGGTTGGCACACAGCGGCGGTCATTCAACTCGCGTCGATCGCTAGTCCCTGCGGCGACGGCTTGCGGTGACCATTTTTTTCGAGGACAACGACGCAACTTAACAAGCTTATAACTTCGTTACTTCTCATTATATTTTTTGAAATTTTGTATAAATATTTTTAATGTAAAAATATTTGACACGTCGTGTTTCGGTTTTTGCGCAAAGTAAAACTAACGTTGTATATTGGTTTTTAAAAGTCCCGTAGGAATCATTTTGTTTTTCCTAAGCTCCTTTGAGCTCATATCATGCTAAAAACTGTTAAAAGTTCACAGGCGGATGTTTAGGTAGATCAAAATGTAAACATCCGCCAGTGAAAGTCCCATCAAAATCGATCCAGCCTTTTTAGAGATTAGTCGGTAATCTTTAAAGTATCTACTTTCTAACAAAAAAAGAATGAATGAAATCGGACCACGCGTTATTGAATTACAGCTAAATCCACGTTTCGCCTTTCATCTCCTCTCCCTAAGGAACCGTGCTGAATTTCGGGATAAAAAGTATCCTATATGTTACTCCGTAGTATGAACTTAAATCGTATCAAGTTTCGTTTCAATCCATTCAGTAGTTTTTGCGTGATGCGCGCACAAACATACAGACCAACAGACAAACAGATAAACAGACAAACAGACAAACAGACAAACAGACAAACAGACAAACAGACAAAAATTTCAAAAATAGCTTTTTTACGTTCTATTACTTATCCCTAACATCCCCCAGTTATTATTTTGCAAAAATCTTCAATGTACAGATACGGCAAGTCTACGATTTTATTATATGTATAGATGTATAGATATAGATATAGATAGATAGATAGATAGAAGACAACAAGTATAAATTGAAAATTTAAAAAACCCCCGACATTCACCATTTTGTGGCGGCGGCCATCTTGAATTTGCAATAGTGCTATTCTACTAGTCAAAAAAGTAGAAAAAATATGTCATCTGCCATTTTGTAGCGGCGGCCATCTTGGACCGATTTTCATCAAACATAGCTAACAACACTCTCGACTAATTCACCTTTCAAACAAAAAAAACCGCACTCAAATCGGTCCACCCGTTTGAGCGCCACAGGGGAACAGACAGACAGACACACACACACACACACACACACACACACACACACGCACACACAGAGAGAGACACGTCAAACTTATAACACCCTGTCGTTTTTGCGTCGGGGTTAAAAAGAACTGATAAGAAGGGTTCTACTTCAACAAATATTTTTAACTTTTCAAGTAAGTAAAGTGACCAGTCACCAGAGTCCGGACTCCAGACTCTGGGTCCAATTTTAATAGACAAATAATAGACTCAAAGAAAGTTGCAAAAAAAAAAAGACAGAAAAAAAACGGAAAGAATGCATCGTGCGGCCGGCTACAAAATGCCTGGCGCTTCACCAATTTTTAATTCCACTTGAAATTACGTCATACGATTTTTCACTTTAACAGTTTTGAATAGAGTTTATATCGGTTTGTGGATGTTGTTTTAACTTTGAATCTCTTGTCTACGCCTAGGTAGGGTTGTACCACGTTAAGAAAAGTAAATATTATAATAATGTAATTATATGCATAATGAGATTAAAATGCTACCGCACAGTTAATAATGGCTACATACAAAACCCGTGTCGTAAAAATAGTAAATTTATTCTTATTAATTGCTAACAAGCACGGATACTGGATACTTTCCGCTAATTTTACTAAAAAATTGTATAGTGGTGTTAATAGAATGAAGTTCTGATTGAAGAAGCAAAAGGCATAAAACCACAGCTGTTAGGATTTGATTAGGTTTCTATTTTTGTATGTGACCAACACCAATATAACTGCTAAATTACAACAGACTTGTTTTGAGGCCGTCACCTTTAATGAGATATTTTGTAGTGCCAATTGCTGATGTACAAAATGTTGTAAGTAGGAAATAAATATATAGGTTGAAAACCTGTTTTGAACTTAACTTAACCCGTACATACTAAGAAGACCTATACCCGAATTACTAATTCCGTGGAATTCTGACGTTTCGTAATGTTACCAGAGATAAAAGAATTCCCACAAAGAAGATAAAAAATTCAAAACTTATGTAAATAAAATCAACTGCCGCATGTAGATATGACAAATGCCTGACAGACTTCCATTTTTGAATAAATTTTTTCAATGTGCTTCTTTAGTTTTCTATTGCTGTTAGTGTGCACTTTCTAGTTTTCACTCTTCGTGTTTTCTATTTTAAGGCAAAACGAGTAATATTATTACATGGCATATGTCTTTTTCTGATGACAGGGAATTAAACTAGTTTGGGGTAAAATCGTACTTCGTATATGTTAACCCTGTTGACAATGACAGCTGTCAGAATTTCATGGAATTAGTAATTCGGGTATATAAAATAACATGGTAGTATACATAAGGGAGATATTTTATTGTTTTTATAATGTTTACTTACTTTATTGAAAAATATTATACATAGGTACCTAGCTACTTACGTATGCATTGAATATTTCGGCTTTATTTAAAATCCTGCTACCTAAAATTTTTACTTTTAATCATGGACAAAACTAAAAAATAAGGCAACAAACCCTAGTCTTTTTGTATTATTTATTGTCAAATCGATGTCCAGACAGTGATTTTTAGGTAAAACAAAAAGTTAAATCGACGTAAAAATTGAGACACTTGCTGGCAGCCCTAGACACAGCGTGCAATTCTCTCGCTCGCTCCTCTTCACGCTTGTTTCTTTCACACACGCATGACGCACGCCGCATGGCGCAAACAACCGGCCAATCGGCGCCCGCCTGTCAGTTGAGCTTTGACCGCGTTGGAGTGAGGATGTGTCGCTCCATTTAAAAATATCATACGCGCGTGCTTACTAAACTTTTATTATTTTCAGAAACAAATATTATTTCGGAATTTGATTGTCATAAAATCACTTGAATTGTTTTCAATGTGGATTATAACTGTGATATCAGTGTGAGAACGCTGCATGGTGATAATATTTAAATTAAGTGTAGGTAAAAGTCAAAATTATTTATCAACACTGGTGATGACTTATGAAACGTTAGGAAATAGTATGATGATAAGTGACTTTGGATTGGCTTGAAAAGTTATGTTGACTGTGTATTCGTTATAGTGGAGTTTAGTTTTAATTGACAGAAATGGCGGGGGTTAATTTTAGCGTGTGCTTGGTGCTTGTTTTGTACCAGCTCTCAACTGCTTTTAGCGATGAGTCGTCCTCGGAATCATCAGATCTTGGACTGACCGGTAAGCGGTGTTTACTATTTTTAATTTATCGAAGTGTTTATTTACCTACACTCGGAGGAACGGAATTTTATTAATTCAAATGTTAAGTACATATTCTATACTTCTATACCTACTAATCTATACTATTTTAATATAATAAAGCGGAAGAGTTTGTTTGTTTGAACGCGCTAATCTCAGGAACTACTGGACCGATTTCAAAAATTCTTTCACCGTTGGATATGTAAGTGATCCTTGAGCAAGGGCGTCGCCAGCCGATGGCCAAGGGGGGGGCAAGTTGATGATATTATAGTATGGGAAAAGTACAAAGTAGGTATTGTTGGTACAGTCCAGAGCAATTTGAAGCTGGTTACGAGCTCTTAATTTATTTTCGAATTAGAATTTTTCATTGACCTCGTTTCCATTTGCGCCAGGTTTAATTTAGATACTTAATGCAAAATATAGCATATTATCCATATTTTTTCAAATTTCTAGGGGGGGGCAGCTGCCCCCCCCTGTCCCTACCTGGCGACGCCCATGTCCTTGAGTGCTATAGGCTTAGTATATATGTACCACGGGCGAAGCCGGGGCGGACCGCTAGTATTGTATAAAATAGGTCTGGAATGTCGGCAAGTTGTAGTAAGTTAACCTAGGCTGTATTTTCAAAATACTAACATTAGAAAAATACATCATAATTTAATATCTACACTCCGAAAGTTAATATGCGATGACGCTGATGATGCGTTAGGTGCTTTAAATAGGTAACCAGTCAAAATAAACTTAAGAAGCTACAATGAATCTGATTTTTGGTAAAAAATTGAGCAATACATTATTTAAATACACTTGTTTGCACCGAGGAAGAGATAGCATTTTAATGCAACTTGCGTTTGCGGCGACGGCGACGCCGCAGGCGACTTCTAATCGGGAGAAAAAAGTCGAATTACTTCCTAGTACCTACCTATAGGTATACTGATTTGAAAATTAATCGTACCCACTTAATTAACAAAAATAATGATTTTTTGGGATTGTTATGAGGGATAAATAAAAAATTACAAGGAAATAGTTTTTCCGATTAAATTAAAAATTTGCATTTCGAGGTACATACCTAATAATTAATGAAAAAGCATTCCATCATAGAAAACTCCGTGTTTGGTATTCAACACGGTGCGCTGCGGTACCACGACGCGTTGCGGCGTCGCTGCGTTGCTTCTCCGGCGCCGTTGCGGCGTCGTACATAGAAAATCCGTGCGACTTGCGAGGCCGCAACGCGCCGTGTGGCACCTTGAATTTTTAAGTTTTCTCAAGAATTAAGACCGTTAACTTAAGTTAACCCATGGTGTGGGAATTTTTTAAAGATACACATTAAAAAGATAAATAAAAGCGACGATGAAAGCCATTACAATGACTAAAAGTAACGCCATCTACAGACGTGCCAATATAAGTTCGCTGTCAATCGTGTCCGTCTGTGCTGCTGACATTAACAGCGACAGAGATGCAAAATGCCAACAAACTTTCTACAGCCTACACCAGCACCGTTCAGTTTCACCTTTAATTCATACAATATCTAGTCTCTAGGTTGGTTGACAGCCCTTGAACTGAAAACTTTCCATTGAACTGTCAACCTCAGACCAATCAAATTATTGAAAAGTATTTTGGTAGTATTAACTATCACGTCAATTGTCAATCTATTCCTGTATCTCGAAGGAAAGCATTTTTCTTTCGTGATTTTATTATTTCGCAAACGTTTAGGTAAGTCCTAGGTAGGTGCTTAAGGTGTTACGTTTTCCATACTAACTTCATGTTACCATTCAAGAGCGAATGGATTATATATTTACACTGAAATTACATCGCACAGCCTTAATATAATTTTTAATTTGCGCGAAATTATATTTACATAAAGAAAACATTACATAGACAGCTTAATTATTATAATAGCCATCTATTAAACGCTGTTTTGCCTAGCTGACCGAGATGGCTTTACTTCACCTTTAGCTGTTTATCCCATTCGTTCTTAAATGGTAATAATAAATTAGTATGGAAAACGTACCACCTTAAGTATTTGATGTTTCAGGTTGTTGGTAATTCGAATGTCGAAGATAGAATGCGTAATTTATGTTGGTAGCTGGGTGTTGGCATGTCTGTAGAGCGCCTAACCTCATTAGTTTTTAAAAAGCGGCATTTAACATGTGTGCGCATTAAGATAAGCGGCTACGGTCGCTGAAATGGTCACAATTTAATGCTTTGGGGTCACGCATTATCTGGAGGTCACCGGAACCTGGTGTTTGGCTACCGTAATTTACATACCCAATTAATGACTTTGTTTTGATTTAATTAGACCTCTGATTAGTTGTCTTGATTTAATTATATGTGACAAAATTACCTTGGATACCAGGAACCAAGGGATGTTAAGACTTAAGATAAAAGAGGTTGCTGGAGCTACAATCCATTCTCCAGCATTAAAAACGATGCAGGGGAGAATGGATTGAAAGTCTCTGGAGGAGACCTATATCTGTCCAACTAATGGGGGGTCTGCTAACACTGCGCTTTTCTGTGCGAGGTCGCAATTCCAGTACCCTAGAATTTCCAATTAAAAACGATGCAGGAGAGAAAAGATTGAAAGTCTCTGGAGGAGACCTATATCTGTCCAACTAATGGGGGGTCTGCTAACACTGCGCTTTTCTGTGCGAGGTCGCAATTCCAGTACCCTGGGATTTCCAATTAAAAACGATGCAGGAGAGAATGGATTGAAAGTCTCTGGAGGAGACCTATATCTGTCCAACTAATGGGGGGTCTGCTAACACTGCGCTTTTCTGTGCGAGGTCGCAATTCCAGTACCCTGGGATTTCCAATTAAAAACGATGCAGGAGAGAATGGATTGAAAGTCTTTGGAGGAGACCTATATCTGTCCAACTAATGGGGGGTCTGCTAACACTGCGCTTTTCTGTGCGAGGTCGCAATTCCAGTACCCTGGGACACCCCAACGTCTATCGGTGCTTCGAACTATGGTGCCCTGTCCATTGCCATGAACTATGTCGGTAACTCGGATTATGGTTCTGCTAAATTCAAGTATGGATTGGGTATCTATTGTTTAAAACAAAGTCCCCCCGCTGCATCTGTCTGTTCGCGATAAACTCAAAAACTACTAAACGGATTTTCATGCGGTTTTCACTAATAGACCGAGTGATATAACCAAGGTTTAGGTGTATAACTTGTTAGGGTTTTGTGTAAATTGGTTGAAATGTGACGATAAGTAATTGTTGAAAATGTGGAAAAATGTCAAGTCGCCTCAGAACTTTCATTGAAAACACTAATGTGAGAGATTAACAAAACAATGTATGGTGTGATATAACTCCCGGCACGTAAGTCGAGCGCTGACCTTCAAGTGCGCGCAGCGTCGTACGATTGAGCGGGACACAATACTATTGAAGAGCCAATCAGCGCTTACGAGGGATCCGCGAGAGCTATGGCTTACGAACGATCCCCACGCCCTCCCCGCAACTTCTCACCACCCGAGATACCTCATTTTCGACTTCTGCGCATTGAAAGTCAACGCTAGACTTATTTTCCGTGACTTGTAGTAGCGGGTAATTACTACTCGCGCGAAGCCGGGGCGGGTCGCTAGTGTAGTGTATAATAAATCTACGACATCAATACATCAATCGATATTTGATAATAATTTTCATCTGATAATTTCAGGAATTCCAATTTCACTAACATCACAAGCGCACCGCGCCGCGCCCGTTTCCAAGAAAATTCGTACAAAATTGGTGTCTAAGCACTCGGGGGTAAAGGTTAAAGTTCCGTGCTGCAATTTATAATTCTACTTACCGGTGGGCAGGTGATAGCCGGCGCCAAGTCTGGCGGTTATCAGATCCCCGATACACTATCGGATGACGTCAGAATGCGATCGATATCCGCGGGTTTAGCATCCGTAACGGTACGCGATTCCTGCTCAATGGAGTGAAGTTTTGCACAATAATGTTTTTTTTTAAACTCCTTTTTCGGAGTTGCTTTGTTCCCCCAATATTGCGGTTGGAGTCATTGTGGCCAATTCTGTTGTACACAATCTCTAAACCTAAACTGAAATGAGAGGTCTAAATTTATTCCTATCTCTTTCACAGTGCTCATTGCGGAAAAGGATAGCAATAGATTTAGACCTATCATTTTAGTTTAGGTTTAGAGATTGTGTACAACAGAATTAGCCACATTTTCTGGTTTAAGTAAATGATTATTATTTTTAATTTTGTTATTTGTTGCTTACAATTTATTTATTATAATTCCATTTTTTATTGTTATTACATTATATTATATTCATCAATTTATAACTATGTAAATAAGTATATTCTTTTATTAATATACACAATATGCACAATAATGTTAGTGATAGCCACTACCACCCAGCCTTTTAACGTCCCACTGCTATGCACATGCCTCCTCTCATAGGAGAGAGGGATTTAGAGCTTAGACCCGCCATGCTGCTCCAATGCGGGTTGGCGGGCTTTAACGACTATAATTGTCACATTATAGTGATAGTAACCGGGACCGACTTCTTAACGTGCTCTCCGAGGTACGTGGGTGAAACACCGCCAACTACCAGCTGGCACAGAGAATTTCTTGACAGAAGAACCTCCGGGAATCGAACCCGGGACCTCGTGATCTGCAGTCAATACGCTAACCACTAGACCAACGTAGGGAGTGTTATTAATGGTAGCGCCGGAAATAAATTGCTTAAAAGTTTTGACAACCTCTCTGGCGCAGTGGTGAGCACAGGCAGCGGTAAGTGCTGTGGTCTTATAAGTGGGAGGTCCCGGGTTCGATTCCCGGCAGGGGCAATTTGGAATTTTTATAATTTCTAAATTGTCTGGGTCTGGTGGGAGGCTTCATCCGTGGCTAGTTACTACATACACCGTGCAAAGCCGTGCAATTTGATTTTTAACCCCCGACGCAAAAACGACGGGGTGTTATAAGTTTGACTTGTCTGTGTGTATGTGTCTGTCTGTTCCCCTGTGGCGCTCAAACGGGTGGACCGATTTGAATGCGGTTTTTTTTGTTTGAAAGGTGAATTAGTCAAGAGTGTTGTTAGCTATGTTTGAAGAAAATCGGTCCAAGATGGCCGCCGCTACAAAATGGCGGATTACATATTTTTCACAACTCACTTAATATGGGTATCAAATGAAAGGGCTTGACTAGTAGAATAGCACTATTGCAAATCCAATATGCTGCCACAAAATGGCGAATGTCGGGGGTTTTTTAAAATTTTAATTTATACTTGTCATTTGATTACAATCTCACATGATGATATTTAACTGTTTTATCTTATGCCGCTATCAGACTGGCCTGCTACCCAGCAGTTGTATGGGCTGGCTCCTAAGTCCTAACTAAAGGAAAAACCAAATTAAACCTCAATCTAAATACAACTTTAATTCTAAAGGAAAAAAGTGTAGTCTTGTTTTGGTTTGTGTTAAAAGCACTATCTCAATTAAAAACCTATTAATATTTCAACCTAAAAGCGACTTTAATTTGAGAGTTTAAAAGTGCATTTTTGTTTGTATTCAAAGTTCTTGCCTGAAGGAACATGTGAGCGCCACGCGCCGGGACCCGGGAGTCGGGCGCCTGTGACGTCATGGGATTCTTCGATGGTTTCCCCATTCCTGTATAAATAATGGAATTCCGTGGCGCCCAAATGTCGTAGGTACCTACATAACTAAATAATAATTATTGTTTATTTATTGTTACCAGTGGTAGATTCATCTGACTATTCAAAAGCACTTGTAAAAGTTTATTTGAATAAAAAACTTTTCTATTCTATTCTATTCTATTGTTGTCAGTTTAAAAAAGAAAAGAAAAGTAACTTACTGAATCATAATATTACGTTATCTTGTTAACTATTATTTAACGTAATGAATTACAAACAAAAGAAAATTTTAGTCTAATCTTCTAGTCGAAAACTACTGGGCCAAATTTAATGTGGTTTTTATATTAAGTAGGTAGCGTACGGTACGTATCACTTCTGTACAGGATCTTAGATATGATTCTCGGCTATAAATCACAAGAAGACGCTGTAGGTAATCTTGTCTTTTTAATTTTTAACTTTTACAGTTTTTCTAAAAATTTACCAAACGATAGCACGAAACGTGAGTACATAATATTCTTCTTCATCTTCATCATCATCTTCAGGTACAAGATCTTCATCAGAACTTCTCCACAAAGTGGTCTGACGGTCTTCCATTTCGATGAAAAAAAAATTAGTTGTCTGTAAAGTCGGTTTACGGACGATAATTTTACGTGATAACGTCATAAGAAAACATTGCCTCTCCGCTTGTTCCGCGCTCTCGCTTGCACGCTCGGTTAAGCGGCACGTGACTATGAGTCATGCTTTTACGTGCGTGCGGCCGGCGTTCGTCGATTTATAAGACGTTATCATATTGTCAAAAAAATCTGAACGAAATCTGCTCGACCACGATCACACCTGGTGGAGTGATGAAGCGACTTAAGATAGAACGCGTTTAACTGGAATGCCTATTCACTAAAAATACGAACCTCCTCTTTTTTAACCCCCGACGCAAAAACGACAGGGTGTTATAAGTTTGACGTGTCTGTGTGTGTGTGTGTCTGTCTGTTCCCTGTCCCCTGTGGCGCTCAAACGGCTGGACCGATGCGGTTTTTTTGTTTGAAAGGTGAATTAGTCGAGAGTGTTGTTAGCTATGTTTGAACAAAATCGGTCCAAGATGGCCGCCGCTACAAAATGGCGGATTATACATATATTTTTTCACAACTCCCTTAATATGGGTATCAAATGAAAGGGCTTGACTAGTAGAATAGCACTATTGCAAATCCAAAATGGCCGCTGCCACAATTAAGTGCCAGGTTTTTTTAATTTTTAATTTTAAATACTTGTTCAAAGTCAGTTATAATGGCATGTGTGTAATAGACATACATAGTAATAAATCATAAACGCGTTAATTCGCGTGAACGCGCAGTTATCACTGACTGCGGGCGCCATAGCCAAATGATTTATTATCCCGCACTTTACGGTCGATTTTCGCGCACTACTTGTGCTCATACATTTCGAACAACGATTTCCACAAATAAATAAACCTAGGTGATGGCCACTATATTTCATCCACGTGAACATTAAAAAAAATAATTCTGCAAACAAATTTCACTACCCCTTTTCATCCCTAAACTTATTTCATTGATAAAAGTTAGTTTAAAAGTTAACAACGTAACCTGTAGATATCTACATTATAAATAATTAGTTATTCATAGGTGTAACTTGAACAAGTGTAAATTGAAAATTTAAAAAACCCCCGACATTCGCCATTTTGTGGCGGCGGCCATCTTGGATTTGCAATAGTGCTATTCTACTTGTCAAGTCCTTTCATTTGATACCCATATTAAGGGAGTTGTGAAAAAATATGCAATCCGCCATTTTGTAGCGGCGGCCATCTTGGACCGATTTTCATCAAACATAGCTAACAACACTCTCGACTAAATCACCTTTCAAACAAAAAAAACCGCATTCAAATCGGTCCACCCGTTTGAGCGCCACAGGGGAACAGACAGACACACACACACACACACACACACACACACACAGACACGTCAAACTTATAACACCCCGTCTTTTTTGCGTCGGGGGTTAAAAATTAACCGACCTTTGCTACAAAATTTCATCCCAACTTTACTTCTTTGGAGATGGAAACTTCCGGAAATCATCAAAACACGTGTTTTTCATTTTAAACCGAAGGTCCAAATACCAATTTTCATGGACATACTTTAAATGACAGATTCATACTTTTCATCCCCTATTTAAGCCCCTTAGCGCCGCGCCGGTGTGTAAAATTCGTGTTGTAAAATTTTAGCTCATAAGATTATTTGGGAGGTTTTCACTCTCGTCGATGTCAAAAAGTCATGAGCTGTGTGACGGCACCCTATCCAAGAAAAAAGGAGCTTAGTTTGTTTTTCTTCGTACATCTCTACTCGGTATAAATATCGCAAGGAAATAAATATTGATTTAACTATTAACACCATTACAACATAATCCCACACCAAATATTATATTTAGACGCGAATAACTAGTTCTAAAATACACATATGCTGGTAAAAAAAAACCTAACTCGATTAGCGAGTTGTTTTTAAATACCAATTTGCATATGCGGACGCCGAATCTAATCGCAAATATTGTATTAAATTCTTGCATTTTAATCGGCTCTCAAATTTAGTTGGTTTATTGGGTTTTTATTTTAATGGCTTTTAGTTGTTGCCACCTGGCATATTTCATACTTTTGACCCTAATTAAGAGAGTTGTTTTAGCCAGCGGGGTTTCAGATGCATCGACTTTTGTTATATTCAGACTTCAGACGATCAAATAACAACAGACAATGCATCTGTTAGGGCAACACACAATCTCTACACAGCATCTTCGCCGGCGGCCCTTGACTGCTAGCTCACCTGATGGTAAGTGATGATGCAGTCTAAGATGGAAGCGGTCTAACTTGGAAGTGGTATGTATACCCCTGATCGGTTTCTACACGGCATCGTACCGGAACGCTAAATCGCTTAGCGGCACGGCTTTGCCGGTAGGGTGGTAACCAGCCACGGCTTAAGCCTCCCGCCGGACCAGACCAGAGACAATTTAGAAATTTTAAAATCCCAAATTGCCCCTGCCGGGAATCGAACCCAGGACCTCCCACTTATAAGACCACAGCGCTCACCACTGCGCCAGGGAGGTTGTCAATATGTCATATTTCGGACGTCATTGGACGTGGGCCCTTACCACGGTCTCGGGGGCGGTCGGATTAGTCAACCAACCAACCCACTCGCCCCAACGTCATCCTAAGCCGAGATCCGAGTCTCACAGGAGGCGCCCTTAGGAAGACGTTGCCCCCCGACGTTCATCGAGCCCTAGGGCTCACCCTTACAGTCAGCTTTGCGCTTGCCACCTGTTGACTCACTTGTCTTTTTGTGGTTTAACTGGGTCCACGACTGAATATTTTATTTTATTTTTTATAATTAGTTTGCACTTTCACAGTTTCACGGTCGACCATTTTTATATTCGAGAGAGAGATTTTTCAAAGTTGGTACACACATGACGCTCCCAGTAAGGATTGCCAGTTTTTTAGGGTTCCGTACCCGAAGGGTAAAAACGGAGCCCTATTAATGTCACTCGGCTGTCTGTCTGTCTGTCTGTCCGTCTGTCCGCCGGTCACAGGTCTCTAGCTCGCAGACGAAATGAGTTACAAACCTGAAATTTTGGTATTTAGTGTAAAACGTTAACCCAAAATCAAATATTGAATTAGAAATTGAATTAAATTATTTTTCGGGGGGGCTCCCATACATGAAAAAGGAGCCGGAAAAAAAAATTCTGTACCCTAGCTTGTGGGGTATCATTGTTTAGAGCTCATTAAGTAGAGTACAAATATATATTTTTTTAATTTTTATCTCAAAAACTAAACTAGTTGGGAATATGATATTTCAGTATATTATGTACTATATGCTCTATTTAAACAACAAATACTGAAAACAACGATTTATTAAATAGTTTATAAGCTGTGACCAAAATAAACGAACATTTTTTTGGGTTTTTCTTTCACGGTTTGTTGCGATGTCTATCTCGGAAATTAAATATTTCTTAGACCCAAAATATTATATTGTTCATAATTATGTACGGAACCCTGAAAGAGCGAGGCCCGACTCGCACTTGGCTGATTTTTAATAATTGTCGTGAGTTTTCAGGGTTCCGTACCCGAAGGGTAAAAAACGGAGCCCTATTGATTTACTTGTTAAGGTTGTGTCAACACCACCAACACCCGTGACGCTCTAGCGGCCAATACGGCAATGCGGTGTAGGTACCAGGGGTATGACAGCTGTAGTTCCTTTTTCTGCGTTTTGGCGCTACAATCGTTCGCACACCACAGACGTAAACACAGAAAATAACAGGTCCACAGATTAATGATAGGTTTTCCACTAATTCATGATAAGTATCTAGTTATTTTCTGTGTTTAGCTCTGTGATTTAGGTTTCAGTGATAAGTCTGAGGTCTGTCATTGTCATGAAATTTTCGAAATTTCGGGAAATTTTCATTTTTCATTTCCACCACTTTTCTTTGCTTTTCGTTGTTCTCATCACAGGTTCTCAATTATCATCAGTGGTGATTATCATGGTGTTTTTTGTGATATTTCCCGACGACTTGGCTTTGTTAAATGGATTTTGGTGGCGATCATATTGACTTGTACTTTGTTTTGGACTACGGAAACTGTTTTACATTTGACTCCGGCTACGTTTTATGGACTACGATTTGCTATATTAGCAGCAGAAAAAAGCGTTGAATTTTGTGTAAGTATTTTGCTGATTTGCTGAGTTGAAATCCAAATTCTCTGCTGTTGTTTGATACAGGACAAACTGTGCTACTTTAGAGATCACGATACGAGTACGATACGATACGAATACGATATACGAATCGATCGTCATGGGACTAAGTGTTGTGTCGGTACTTGCTACTCAACATCTAAGACTTCTAAGTTTGCCGAAGAACGATAGTGTAAGGTGGATGTCCTACCTAGTACCTACCAACTCTCTCCCCATCGAACTGCTATGTGTGTGGATATGTCTGTCGCAGTAGCTCTTAAACGGGTGAACCGATTTGAATGCGGGTTTTTTATAGTTAGATTTGTCTCGATGAATAGGTACTTGGTAGACACTTCATAGTAATAAAGGTTCTGATGGTTAGAGCAGGACGTTGGGATGTCATGATTCCCACAGGTTGGGGATTATTAAAATTTTGAATTTACAGTTATCTTGCATTTTTATACTGTTAAATACTTGCAATGTTTTTGGATTAGATAAACCCCTATCATAAAAAAATTACAAGTACCATCAACCTACGTACTTTACTCACCTACCTATATTTAATAATTTTCAGATAATTTTCACACTGGAAGCAGCAACATCAGTATGGAGACTACAGCAAGCAGGAAGATGAAGGGATGGAACATGCACAAGTCGGACCTTGTTTTCAATCACAATCTTATCTACTTCATAGGAATGAGAATGTCGCAAGTAGTTAAAATGCAATGCTCGGCATGTATGCGTTATGTTACATGTATTGCATGTATGTATGTTACATTGTATACATAGCCAGAATGCATCCATAGGATTCTGCTTATGTACACATTGTGGCCAATTCTGTTGTACACAATTCTCTAAACTAAACTGAATTGACAGCTGGTTTAAAAATAGTGCTATCCTTTTCCGCAGGTATCACTGTAAAAGAGATAAGAATTTATTTAGTCCTGTCATTTTAGTTTAGTTTATGTTGGATTCATGTGTCTAACAAAAAAACCAATGTAAGAGTCGCATAAAGGCAAGCAGCTATATGGATGCTGATATTTATTCATTTAAAAAATATATAGAGACTATGAAATGTTAAATAATAATAATTTAGTATATTATCCTAATGAAAATTTTCTAATTACATACATACTATTGTATACAGGGATGCAAGCACTTTTATGTATTACCTTAATGAAAATGGTTATAAGACAAATATTGGTAGCAATTTAAACACTGTTTAAGGTTTTCTTGGTTTGAGTTTTTGAAAAAATTGTTTTTAATAATTAATAAATGTGTATTTGAAAAATAAATAATTTAGATTAAGAAATAAAGATTTGAATAAATAAGTTTGAAATAAATTTATCTTGTTTGAATTTCATTATAAGGTCTCTTATTAACACGCCGTGAAAACTCACGTTTTGTATGGATATCCATACAAAACGTGAGTTTTCACGGCGTGTTAACAAGAGACCTTAATAAGAAAACCCTGTTATTTGGTTATCGATAAAACGAGTCCATCACTAGTATCGATAAAAAATCATCGACTCAGGCAAGCCCTAGCCGCAAAGCTACAGTGGCGCCAAAACGCATTAAATGGCGTAAATGGAAATAGCCCGAAGAAAAGTCACTGTCGCATCTGTTACGTAGTAACTAATACCTAATCTGTGGTAGGTACTCAATCCGAAACAAAAACAGACTCTTATTAAAAAGTTCTTTTACATAAAATCATGCAAACAATCACGTCTTTGAATAATATTAATTTTACAAGTGTGATAGTGTATTCGTTTGTTGGTCCCACAATCACGCACGCAACAGAGTGCGTGATTGTGGGACAAACCAACAAAAGAATACACTATCACACTTGTAAAATTATTATTATAAACTGGCTGATGCTGTACCTATACAAGCTGTCTCTGTGCCAAAAGTCCAGATTAATTCAACGGTTGAGCTGTCAAAAGGTAACTGACAGACAAGACTTATAAATATATACTTTCGTATTCTGAATATTAGTATGAATATATGAATCATGTTGTTTATCACGGCCAAAACCCTGTAGTGAGTCGTGCATATCTTTTGAAAATTCCATCTTTCACAGCTTTCTTTTGCAATCAATAATTACTTAGTGCAGATCTTTGTCAAGTGTTCAACCTACATGTAGGATTTAGTATAGTGTATTTAGGGCCTGTTTCACCACCTTCTGATAAGTGTCGGATAGCTTATTCACAACTTTTGTCTTTGTCTCTTGACATAAAGTAAGAAAGTGACAAAACTTACGTTTAGGCTATCCAACAACTTAAAGTTGCTCTCCTCACGCGCTTCTCCATACAAACGTATTACGCCTATTATGTCGCAATAGATCTAAAGTTAAGGCAGATATCAATTTATATCTTCATTATCTATGCCATAAAAAAAAAATAGTAAAATTATATTTATTTTTAAGAAACTAGAAAATTGAAAAACGACCAAAGTCTTATCATACGTTACTTCATAATAATTTCAAATGTCTTTAATTCATGTAAAAAACTATCAAATATTTGCTAAAATAGGCGTAATTCCAAACCTAGATTTGCATCTTTTTACTTTGCCGTTTTTCACTAAAAATCATGATATCTCAAGCAAAATTTATTTATTTAATTAATTTATTATTTATTTATGTATATATATTTTTAGTACTCTTCTTTACTGAAGACATCTTGCTCTCTAAATGCAGAAATCACTGTTTTAGACCCACCAACGATTTGTCGCTCCCATGAAGAGGGCTCTTAACAGAAGGTGGTGAAACAGGCCCTAACTATAAATTTTTATTTGCTTACCATAATTATCTTCGTATTAATTAACGACCCATTTGGCGTGCTGCCAACATGCAACACATAAAAGCGCATACATACATACACATTCTTTCGTTTCAAAGTCATCAAAGTTTCTGGAACGTTTTCGTGTTATTTCATTGTGAAGCGTTTCTCGGAAACGGCGGAGATGCTCGCACTTTGTTTAGTTAGAGAGTGACGCACGAAATATCTAGTTCAGACGATTTCAGTTTACTAAGTCCACCAAATGTTCTGTTTTCCCGGGATTAATGGTAATAAAAACCGTTGATAGCCTAGTGGTTAAAACTACAGCCTCTCTTTCGGAGTACCGAGTTCGATTCCTGGCATACTGGCAACTTTAACTTTTGCGGAGTTATGTGCGTTTTTATGCAATTAAATATCACTTGCTTTAACGACGAAGGAAATATCGTGAGGAAACCTGCACGTCTGAGAGTTCTTTATTATGTTCTCCAAGGCGTGTGAAGTCTCAGAAGGGTGAGCCTTTCTCGTTCTGAAAGGAGACCCGTGCCCTGTAGTTGATCATAATGATGACTAGTCATTCTGCTGTCCAGAAGATACATTTTGTCGCATTAGAAAGCGCAGCGTTGGCAGAATTCCCCACTTGATGAACCAACGACATCAGATGAGTCGCAGGAACATGCTAGATAGATAAGATGATAGGTGGTAGATTAGAGTAGATTCAATTGACGATTCAAAAGTAGGTACATACTTGTAAAATTTTATTTGAATAAAAAAACTTTTCTATTCTATTCTACAAGCGGCGCAAGACCCCGACAATAAGTTGTTCAGCTGTAGACGTTTATAAGTAGACGATGGTTCAAGTACTTTATTGTACGTATTATTTACTGTCATAAAACATTTTGCCTCCTGCTAACGACGCGTATCTTTTACGAGCCCCTTAAATCCATAATAATAAAAGAAAATTTGCAATATCTCCGCGATTAGCTATCACAAATCGATCGCATGATAAGACACAGTTAGACATTGGTGGATACAAGCGAAAGTAGCTCCGCTTTCACACAAGACTCGCGTAACTCATGATCGCTCGACGGATTTATATATTATTGCTTCTGATGAAAAGAATGTATGTAGCATTTCACCAGGTAACTTAATTAATGCTTCTTCAAATAGCTATGTGCTCTATATCTAGTCTTCACTATTCGTGTTCATTGAAGCATATTTTCAAAGTCTACGTAGTATAATGTTGTGTTAAGCATAGGTTTTATAACATCAATTCTTTTAAATTTCCTCATTCTATACAAATTACTTCTTTTGTATATGCTAGAAGATTTGTAGGATTTTCGAACTTTATAGGTTGTTAAAACCTTCATTAGTTCCTTATATGTATGTATTCCTTTTTAGGCATTCCTTTTGCTCTAAAATTGACAAATATCTACTTCTTTGAAAAGTTCTTTATCTTCATAATATGAGCAAGTAACTACGTCGATAGTTGGATGCATTTCGGAAAATCTATAATATAATAAGACTGTAACAGATCCAATTCTGTACATTGAAGATATTTTGAAAATTTTTATTGGAGGGCACTATATAATCGATACTGAAGCCAAAACTGCAATTTTTTTCATTTTTGTCTGTCTGTCTGTCTGTCTGTCTGTCTGTCTGTCTGTCTGTCTGTATCTTGGCCGCGCATCACGCCGAAACTACTGAATGGATTCAAATGAAATTTGGTACGATTTGAGTTTATACTCCGAGGTAGGTTATAGGATACTTTTTATCCCAAAATTCAGCACGGTTCCCTTGGGAGAGGGGAAGAAAGTTAAAACGTGTATTTAGCTGTAATTCATTAACGCGTAGTTCGATTTCACTCATTCTTTTTTTGTTAGAAAGGTAGTACTTTAAGTATTGTCCCGTAAATATTTCAAGGTCATAGGTTTATTAATTCAGAAATGACAGACATTTATTAGGTTCAAATAACTTGGGACCCGAATCTTTGAACGTACGGCTTATTTTAAACTGGTGTGCATTTAGAGTTATGTTTGTCGATCTGTCTATTTGTTCCAGCTAATTTCCGAAACGGCTGGATCGATTTTGATGGAACTTTCAATGGCAGATAGGTGATGTTATAAGGAGTAACTTAGGCTACATTTAGTTTAGGTACAAAAAAGGATTATGGGATCCAATCCGATCCTATATAAAACCTATTATATCCAGGCGGACGAAGTCGCGGGGGTCGGCTAGTGCATAATATGTATGCATAATGTAACAGTCCGTTAACGACCTAAAAGTTTTACAGTTTACCAAATAACCAGCTAGTTAACACTAGTTGTGCATTCATAAAGATCAAGATAGTTAACAGTAATTAAACAGACCGCGATGCGTCACCACAAATTCTGGTGCCCACAAAATAAAAAGCACATTTTCGGCACCACAGTAGTACTCATTGAGGGGGTCGGCTTTTAACGGTTGTCTGGCGCCAAATTACTGGAGCCCGGCGCCTAAAATCCTGCACTGACTGCTCAACAATTCACCTCGAATCGTATTCCCTTTGATTAGAGTCAGTTTTCGGCTGGACTTTTGGTCAGAAGGGAGCAAAGGATAATCGTTCGGCGACGCAATGTCGTTGCATTATGAAGGGTGGGCTTCAACACCTGCTATTGACATGTGGGGCAATTGCTTGGGTAAATTGCCTTGTTATTTATGAGGGTATGTCATGCTCATGAGTATTGGTGTACAGAATGATTATCGTACTTGTATTATCATGGGTTATTAGTATTGCTGTTACGCCTCGTTCTGTGTTCCAGGTCTTGATTTCGATTCCCGGGTCGGACCAAAAATTTATGAGGTAGAAATTCTCAGTGCCAGACCGGAGTTGGAAGATGGCGGTGTTAGATACACCCCCGTGCCTCGGAAAGCACGTAAAGCCGTCAGTCCTGTGCCTGATCTCTCCGATCGTGTCGCATTGGCGTCCCATCGGACTATGAGAGTGAGGGAATAGAGAGTAGGTACACCTGTGTATGCGCACACACTTGAGCACTATAATATCTCCCGCGTAGTTGGCTAGTCCCCGCCTCGGTTGAGATTGGCCGCCGTGGCCGAAATTCGGTCGGGAGGACATTATTTATTATTATTAAAATGGGTTTAATTTAGTTCCATATACAGTACCTACCTACTCCGTCGGCAAACACGTTTATAATGTGTTTTGCAGATGTTTTTAACGCGTATTTGGTCTCGATGGATGGCTAAACTTAAATGGCTTGTGGCACTGAATTTGTTCGCATATCTACTTCCTTCCAAGTGTCTTTGCGCCTTGAAGAGCACGTAATTAATGGATCCAGGTTAATAATAATGTACCACTGTAGCATAAATTAAAAGTAAAGAAATTATTCTAAAGCGGATGATAATTTTCATCATATGAGTAAAATTTTCTATGCTCGTATGCTTGAATATAGACAATTTTGAAACTAGATCTCTCGCTTAGAATTACAAGAAACACGAGCAAAAATAAAGTAGGGATAGTTACAAAGAAATATACGTATTATATGTAATAGTGCGTCTTATAAAATACTAGCGGTCCGCCCCGGCTTCGCCCGTGGTACATAATATTACATAATATATAGCCTATAGCACTCAGGGATCACGTACATATCCAACGGTGAAAGAATTTTTGAAATCGCACCAGTAGTTCCTGAGATTAGCGCGTTCAAACAAACAAACTCTTCCGCTTTATTATATTAGTATAGATGTTAGTAGTTAGCCTATTTTGCAGTTTCTCTTTAAACAATGGGTTTGATGAAACCGTTCTGTATCCGTCAATCATTTGGCTGATCCCACACTTTTAGCACAAGCTGTATTTTAATTTTGTGGCTCACTACTCAAAATGCGAAGTATGACGTCATCACTAGGCGCCGCATGCTTCGCAGATATGCTGCACATAGGCGCTACGTGTGGCTACGTGCAGAAGGCACGTAACTTGCTCATTTTGAAAAAAAAAATAAAGAAGATGCAATAAGGTTACAACTTCGAAGCCACAACCCTATTTTTCAAAGCAGTGAAATAATATAGTCATTATGTTCCTTTCGTTACGCGCTTTCTGTGCTGCTCCATTAGTTCTTTTTCTTCCGCACAGGAAATAACTGGTTTAAAATAATAATCGATAGCAAACCATTTCATAAATAATGTATTTCGATTACGCTATTCAATACGTAATGTAACATGTTTATTCTTGTTTTATAAAACGATTCAATAGCGGCTGAGCTGCTTTTAACTATATCCTTCAGGGTTGTCAACTATCCAGTATTTTATAGATTATTACTACAGTGACATTACTTTAAAATTTGTAGGACTTGATGATAACAAAATATACTTAAATAAGTTAGTGTAATGATGTTTTATAAAATAAAAAAAATGATAGCATTTTATTATACGAAGAGAGACATTATAATAGTAATTTGCATGCAATTTACGACCGGCCTATTCATACTAAGTAGGAACTAAGTTTATGCTAAGTAGTCACACAGTAACATAAATAAAAAATCTTTGTAGGAAAAAGTATACCTAGTAAGTAAAATAATAACAAAAAGGGTAAGCACGTTTCATTTTTGAATGTACGACAAAGTCCTCCTAAAACTATGAAAGTACAATAGCGTTCCGTAAAATAATAATCTCTTTATGGGTGTGTCCTGATTGATTCTTTTCGAAGATGGTCACCCTACTCGGTCTATCAATGACTGGTAACAGAAAATGGTCCTTTATATTCCGCTGTGTTCTTGCAAATACATAATTTATAAGAATAATTCAAAGGTTTACTCGCGGCGTCGCCTTCGACTCTTGAAAAACATCGCATACTTAGTTAACCATTTATGTAGGAAAAAAATTCATTCAGCATAAGTGCTTACTTAACTTACTTACACATTCATAAATTCAGAGACATGTTTTACTCAATCAAGTATATCTAATAACTAAATTTTGCTTTGTTTACAACTACGAGCATGAGATCCATGAAATACGGACAGACAGACAGCCAAATAGGGTTCCGCTTTGCCCTTTGGGTACGGAACCCTAAAAATCAAAATTTTGAAGTTGGTATCCCTACCTAGTTTTTGGAAAAACTTAAGAAAATAGTTTCCAATCATTTTTCTATTTCGATGCCACTGGCACACCTAGTATTGTAGGTTTGTAATTGGGTAGAGTCTGCCACATTGGTCTTGTGGTTAGCATATTCGACTGCAGATGACGAGGTCCCTGATTCGATTCCCGGGTCGGGCAAAAAAATTGTTAGTTATGGCGTTTTTCCATCAAGAAATTCTCAGTACCAGCCCGGAGTTGGCAGTTAGCGCTGTTTCACCTCCATGCCTCGGAGAGCACGTTAAGCAATCGGTCCCGGTTATTATCACTATCATATTGTGACAATAGTCGTTAAAGCATACCAACCCGCATTGAAGCAGCGTGGCGTGTCTAAGCTCTAAATCCCTCACTCCTATGAGAGAAAAAGGCCTGTGCTCAGCAGTGGGTCGTTTAAAGGCTGTAGTGGTGGGTATCTAGTAGTTGAGCCCTCGGCTTCCTGCAAGGGGTCTACGTTATATAGACAACCTATGTATTAGTAGTTGACCCCTCGGCTTCCTGCAAGGGGTCTACGTTATATAGACAACCTATGTATTACTAGTTGACCCCTCGGCTTCCTGCAAGAGGTCTACGTTATATAGACAACCTATGTATTACTAGTTGACCCCTCGGCTTCCTGCAAGAGGTCTACGTTATATAGACAACCTATGTATTACTAGTTGACCCCTCGGCTTCCTGCAAGAGGTCTACGTTATATAGACAACCTATGTATTACTAGTTGACCCCTCGGCTTCCTGCAAGAGGTCTACGTTATATAGACAACCTATGTATTACTAGTTGACCCCTCGGCTTCCTGCAAGAGGTCTACGTTATATAGACAACCTATGTAACGATAACGTAGAACGTTATCGTTTACATTATATAACTCGGTAACGTACGTATAAAGTCTCAAGTTTCTAGACCCGACGGTTTAAACTGGACGTTGATATGTCAGTCAGTCAGTTCATCCTTCTATATTATGTAGGTTGTAGGTTTAGATTGACAGTTCATAGCAAGAGACTTACCAACTAGCAAGTCACCTTCGACAGGCGAGTCGCCGCTCGCATACATATCGTGCATTAGCAAGTGCATTGCGACACGTTGACAGCCCGAAGCACACCATTCGCAAACCTACCGCCATGTACCTACTACCTAGAGCATATTGTCTTTGTACATAGCGCCTTATGTACCGGCATGTTTAACATTAGATCATCATCATGATCAACCCATTACCGGCTCACTACAGAGCACGGGTCTCCTCTCAGAGTGAGAAGGGTTTTTGGCCATAGCACGCCATAGTCTACCACGCTGGCCAAGCGGATTGGCAGACTTCACACACCTTTGAGAACGTTATGGAGAACTCTCAGGTTTTGCAGGCATGCAGGTTTCCTCACGATGTTTTCCTTCACCGTTAAAGCAAGTGATATTTAAATACTTAAAATGCACATAACTCCGAAAAGTTAGAGGTGCGTGCCCGGGATCGAACCCACGACCTCCGATTAGAAGTCGGTCGTCCTAACCACTAGGCTATCACAGCTATTTTACATTAGCTTTTTAACATTAGATACTAGGAAAATAACCAGACAGTAGATACATCAAAATCGAGGAAATCATCTAATGTAGAGTGCTGGTCCTGCTGACGACTCTAGGGCGTCTAAGATAAATTATTATCTCGTGTACGTAAGTATTAGGAAAATAAGAAATGTAGGTACTAAAGGCGATCAAGTTTGTTATAGCCAACTGTTTAACTGAGTCTGTTCCTGTGTGCTTAGTCTAAAGCGGAGCACTCGAAAACGAACTCGAAAACTATTGATCGATTTCAGAGTAAAATAGACCTAAAATGGCTTGTATTAAGGTTTGAGTTCGCCAATACATTCAGCATTGTTCGAATGCTGAATGTATTGGCGAACTCAAACCTTAATACAAGCCATTTTAGGTCTATTTTACTCTGAAATCGATCAATAGTTTTCGAGTTCGTTTTCGAGTGCTCCGCTTTAGACTAAGCACACTGAGGTAGCTGCGCAGTGCGGGAGAGATGGTGGATTTAAAACGTCAACTGCAGGGCTATTCTGTAAAGCCATTTTCGAATTATAGAGAGTGAATTCGAGATGAGTTTCCTAATTTGTACTCTGTAAAATTCGATAGTACAGGTCTTCTCACTCAAACTCACTTCACTTCGCAAGTGCGTAGCAGATGTTTACAGAATATCAAACCAAGGTGAAGCGAGTTTGCTTTCGAAGCGAGTTATCTCACTTGAGTGAGCTTCGATATCGAGATGGTATTTTACAGAATAGCCCTACTGTAACCCGTCCCGTTACCCAACTATACTAGCTACTCAATGCTGACATGTGAATAAAATCCACCAATACAATCGCGTTATTTTTAACCCCCGACGCAAAAACGACGAGGTGTTATAAGTTTGACGTGTCTGTGTGTGTGTGTGTGCGTGTCTGTCTGTTCCCCTGTGGCGCTCATACGGGTGGACCGATTTGAATGCGGTTTTTTTTTGTTTGAAAGGTGAATTAGTCGAGAGTGTTGTTAGGTTGTTAGCTATGTTTGATGAAAATCGGTCCAAGATCGCCGCCGCTACAAAATGGTGGATCACATATTTTTTCACAACTCCCTTAATATGGCTATCAAATGAAAGGGCTTGACTAGTAGAATAGCACTATTGTAAACCCAAGATGGCCGCCGCCACAAAATGGCGAATGTCGGGGGTTTTTTAAATTTTTAATTTATACTTGTTATTATTGCTTAGTTCATCTTAGCTCTCGTAGCAAGGAGTTCATCGAGCAAGTTTTTAAAATGGATGATCACCTTTATAGAATAGAATAGAAAAGTTTTTTATTCAAATAAACTTTTACAAGTTCTTTTGAATGGTCAATTGAATCTACCACTGGTTCGGAATGTCATTCTAACCGAGAAGAACCAGTAAGAAACTCGGCGGTTGCTCTTTATATGGGTGATGGGGTTCTAGTGCATCCCATTTGCAAAATGATTGCATTTGGAACTTTTAAATCGGAATAAGGGTGTAAATAATGTGGAGATACATAAAGTCAACTTTACAAAAAAATAAACAATTAAGGAAATAAAAGCAACGTTGTAGATAAACATGTCAAATGAACAAAGACGGTAAAGACTAATAAATATGCTTCGAAAACATTTAAAAGTTTTAATAAAACAATTCAAAAAATCAGCGTACCGTGAATTTAACGTTTTAATCTCTGAATCCGACTTAATAACTTCGTTTCACTTTAATTGCGTGAACAAATACTCATACGCCTATCACGAAATCATTGTAGCGTTGCCTAAATGTTATGGCGCGAGTAATTACATTATATTGCGTGGGCTATTATTACCCGTCTAAAGGAAGGGTTATGATTTTAGCACTGTAGCACTGTATGTTAGTGTGTAGGTACCCTTCCCTGTTCGTCTGTTCCCTTGTAGGAACTGTAGTCCAAATACTCGTTAGGCTGTCTCTCGTATAGTCGTAGTCGTAGGTAGTCTGTCTCTAGAATGGAAGCTATCTTTGTGTGTTTCACCAAGATCTGTATGGCTTTTGATTGAATCTTTTCTATAAGGGGAAAGTGCCCAAAAATCTACATAAAATATCCTTAAATTACATAATATTCAGTATCACTTGTTTGGTAGGTGACTTTTCGTAAATGCGGATTCTTCCATAGTGGTTGTTTTGAAAGAGTATTACTCGGATTTTAGTGTTTGAATTTTATCTTGTGTTATTAATCGTGTGGCCAGCGACGCGTTACGTCCGCCCTGTTTCGCGGTTGGAGCGTGAATGCCATTATTTAGACCGCAGGCCGCGCAGGCGCCGGTGGCGCCGGGCTTCCGGCTATTCGCAGGAAGAGAGGTGCAACTGTCGTCTGCAGCACCGGCTCCAACTGGCTCCCTTGTTCAAATACACGTCCGGTTACATGCAATTATAATTACACTTTTAAAATAGATATTCCGTTGAATAAAGATGAGTTTGCGTAAGTATAAGCTAACTAACAACGATGAAATGATAGATTTTTTTTTTGGAAAATTGTTTTACCCTGAAACGTTAAAGAAAGAAGTTTCTTCACAGCTTAGGTGTCTTACAAGGTAAGTAAAAAGAAATAATAAGGCTTTTTCCATTTTACTGATTTCGTTTTATTCAGTTAGGATTCAATTACTTAATATTTGACTTAGTTAATTATTCAGATAGATTAAATTGCTGCAAACATTTCCCTATATATAATAAGTAGGTATATAAGGGCCACTTACCGCGACATGTCCTACCTAATGGAACGAAAATGCACGTAGGCAATATATATGCTAATGCGGCTGCGAGTCCTTAAAACAACCGGACCTTATAATAGCCAATGCATTACATATTCCAAATGAGTGCTATCGTAGAACCTACTGGATAGATTATACCGTGCAATAGATATTGAAGATCTCAGGCCGCCACCGCGTCGGGTGTTCAATAAAAATCAATGTTGATGATACTATAGTGTAGCGGCCACATCTACGGGATATGCCATTGAACGTAGCGATAACCGTGTGGCCGTTTTAACGCGATATAAATCTGCCATTGAACCTCTTTGATTTGTCAAAATTTACCGCCATCCGACCCAATGCCCAATGGCATATCCCGTAGATGTGTCCCCTATAAGAGTTGGTCGTCTAAAAATGACAGGTAGGTACAGTGTGACGATCGCATCGGCTTTATTTATATTCACCAGGAAATCATCATCATAGTTCGGTCAATTTACACTTAAACAATCTGTCGCAAAATCAGTCTATCCATCGGTAAAACTCGAATGAAAATCTCTACAGTGAGATCCTACAGAAAGACAAACTTTCTTACTTGAGAAAAATCGGCTTCTTATCATCTAAATCGAAGCCGAATCTGCAGTTTTGATCATCATATTCCCTTACGTTTATATCGTCGTTATCGAAAGGTAACGATTGAGTAACATTTAAGTAGCGATGCCATTCGGAGATTAACTCTAATGTACCGTTTTACGAAATCGGCCAGGTGGCGACCACCCGGGAGACAAAATATGTCGACGAGTAATTAACGAGGAAGTTTGTAACTTACTAGTTAGGTACATTGTTGTTGCGACTATTTTTAACCGCCAATGCAAAAACAGGGTGGTATAAGTTCACCCGATATATATGTCTGTCTGTCAATGTATGTTAAAAAACCAAACCGGTGGATCTACATAATATATAATCACAATTTTCGTATTAGGGGTTTCAGCAATCACTCACACTTACAGCTTAAGCGAGTGAACTCGCTTAAGCTTTATAAAGGCGGTCCGGATAAGCTGTGCAAGAACGGGGCGTGTGGAAGTAACGGAGTCCCAAGTCCCCAGTCCAGACTGTTCTGACTGAGTCCCAACTTGGTTGTACTAACTGAGTCCCAACTTGACTGTCCTGAGTCCCAACTTCAATAGCGCAACGGCCGTCGGGCGTGGACTGAGAACCGATAGGTTTATGGTTCAAATCCCACCCGTTGCACTATTGTCGTACCTTCTCCTAACACAAGCTAAGCTTATTTGGGAGGGGAAAGGAGAATATATTTAGTCATGTCCACCGTGGCTAAAATTGTTTATAAAGACTGTTCCAACTAGTCCGGGGGCGTGCACCAAAGTTAATCAAAATCTTGTCGATGAGACTTGTCATCCAGTCGTTTTATAGCCATTTCATCTGACAAAGCGATTCCCGCGGAAGTCGGTACAATGTTGTGATAACATACCTATAGTTGTTACTTGTACACTGTACCACTTACGTGGGTGGTCCGAGCGATCGATGGAAGCAATTATAAGATTCATCTCGGGCCTTTAATATACAAGCATTTTTGTAATTAAACACAATCTGAAAGTGGGCTTTACGGTGTTCTATTTGCGCAAACATCTGGTTATTAAACTGTGAAGAAAACTTACTTTGCATTGGACCGTTGGCATTTGGCAGGTGCCTGGCGTGCAATACCAAGACATGAAAACAACTTTGTATTCTTCTTCTTACGGTGCCATTTCCTACCGGAGGTTGGCTATCATTCTGGCAATTTGGATCTTACAGACAGCTGTACGGAACAGGGATCTGCTGCTTAATCGGAACCACGTCCTGAGGTTTTTAAGCCATGAGGTTCGTCTTCTTCCAGGGGGTCTCCTTTCTTGTATCTTTTGCCTCCTTTCTTGTATCTACTGCTTAACTTTGTATTGGGTAGTTGAAAAGCACGGCAGGTGGCCTGGCCTAATGTACCAAGACATGGTAATAGAGTAACAACTTTATAACAAGCCACGGCCGAATACATCACAGATCATGCTGAGAAAACAGTCATCAATGTCTAAAATCCCCGTTATTTAAATACGTCTTATTCTCAACTGATGGGCATCCAGAAGTAGTTTGACAAAGATCTCTTGAAGGGATTTCCACACTCCACGATCTTGCCCACTTGTGTCCAGTCCAACGGCTCCCTGCGTATCACTTGACTTTGGATGGAATATCACAGACTAAAAATAACTAGTTCCCTTACATTGACTTCTTCTTGCGTCGTGTTCTTCATTACTGAAGGTCGTGTCCAGAATGAAAGTCCTTCAAAGTTCTTATGATAAGCCTCCATTCTCCTCGTTCTTCGGCTTTCTTTAGGGCTGATGATACAGAGAGACCAGTGAGTGCAGTCACTTGTAAGGTGAGTGCAGTTACATTGACAAGAACTGTTGAAAGCATACCTACTGTTAAGAGAAATATAATGTTTAAAAAATATACCTATTATTAACACAAAAAGCTTCGCAAAATAGGCGGCTCAAATTTCGCCTGTTTGGGAGTGGCCAATGAATTAAAATTTTGTGTCACAGAGTTCTCACGCGTTGTCAAAATTAATATAAACGTGCTCAATTTTGTGCGCCATAAAACGATTTTTATGTTTTATCAATAGGCCCGCGTGGGCGCTACGCTAATTTTGTAGGATTTCTGGTTTGTCTACAACGCAACTGGCTTGTCCGCTGTCAGCGTCACACCTACATCTGAGCTTTATATTAACTTTTTAGGCTGGTACAGTTTAGCGCTTTCTATGAAGCCCCATAAGAAAGCTCAGAGTAATGAATACGAAACAAGTGATAATCTAAAAGATTGGAAGTCAAACCGACTTCGCCACACACTTAACATTCCATATCTTGAAAACTACTGAACCGATTTTGATGGAACTTGCACTGTTCCCTAAATTGAAGTAAATGTAAACCCATAAAGATAATAATTACAATCCGATTAATAGTTTCGGAGTAACTTACATACATTTTTGCTTACGTTTGGATGCCCTTATAGATTATCTTAAGTGAATATTTTGCAGTTCCATTAATATTACATAGATACATACTGTCGAATTGATAACCTCCTTTTTTGGAGTCGGTTAAAAAGAACCAGAGTCACAAAGCTGAAGTGACACTGGGCAAGGCACAAAGAACCGATTGAGGTTGTCTATGGCCGTTGGGGTCCCAAGATAGTGTAAAGATTAGTGCAATTTAAACATGTGTTTATTTAAATTGCACTAATCTTTACAATTTAGTGCAGATTGAAAGATTGTCACAGCTGTTTATAGATTTGTTTACTGTTTGTGTAATTTTAACCTCGTTCGTTCGTTCGTTCGTTCGTTTCAACCAATGGACGTCCGTCGTCCACTGCTGGACATAGGTCTCTTGCAAGGATCGCCACAGCACACGATCTTGTGCCGCCTGATTCCAGCGGCTGCCAGCGACTCGCTTGAGATCGTCTGTCCATCGAGTGGGGGGTCTACCTACGCTTCGTTTGCTGGTGCGAGGTCGCCATTCAAGCACCTTGGGACCCCAACGTCCATCGGTTCTTCGTGCAATTTTAACCTAGTAACAAAAAATACTAGTCTAGTCACTAAGTGTAGGTATGTGTTAACATGGCCGGACGTTAATTAAGGGCAGCCATATTTTAACTTATGTGCTTATAAAGAGTTCTTAGATGCACGTGCATGACCAACACCATTTGTCATTATATTTATAGGTTCGTTCGCTTTTATTTCGATTGCTGGCTTTTTTTACGGCTTAACTATTTTGTCTAAAATATGTTTATTACTATTTATAATTATTTATAATACTTATACTCAGGGAATATTTCTTCCAAATTTCAGATCTCTACATCTACCAGCTTAGACTGTACATACATATTACGTTCAGTCAGTCAGTAAGTCACGGTGCTGTCTAGATAACGAAAGGAGTCTCATAAAAACCGATCTGCATCAAAGAAAGTCACGTTCTTCATGATAATAATTTATGTTGAAAACGAACAAACTTATGCACCAACCCAATATTATTCATATAATATGTAGGTACATCATGCTGGGTTATTCTGTAACTTAGTTAGCAACTGAAAATAGTTGCCAACGAATTAGTTTGATATACATTGCTGCTTTACTGTGGGAAATATAAAGTGTTTTCATAATTTTACACAGTAAAGCAGCAATGTATATCGAACTAATTCGTTGGCAACTATTTTCAGTTGCTAACTAAGTTACAGAATAACCCCCATGGTCATCTGAAGGTTATTCAGTTTTACATTTTATATTTGAATTAAAAATATCTAAATAGGTGGTTAAAGCAAATATTTATAATATGAATAATATTTATATCAAGACCACTCGGTTCACAATATTTGCACCGCAAAGTACGGTAGGTACCTACATATACCTATATATCAGTGGCGCCTAAATGTTTATTTATCCGTCTGTCCATTCTCCTTTCAATGCGGTTGTTAAGGTATACGTACACAGTACTACCTATACAGTACTATCGGCACACGAGTAGATAAATACAGAGGGGAAGCTTCTACAAGCGGCCCGTTGTAGGTACACTCACACAAACACACTCACCAACGGTTCACGGACGCGCGCTCGTTCCACTAACCGGTACAGTTGGTGACAAACGTGCGCATATGTGTGAGTGTACCTACAGCGGGCCGCTTGTAGAAGCTTCCCCTCTGTACTTAATATCTACTCGTGTGCTATCGGTACCAGTATATCTACTAAGTACATACGTAGATGCCTTTATTCTTTATTCACTTCGATTCAAATGAAAAGTCTGGTTACATTGTTACATCAATTAAAATAATATAGAGTTTTGTAGGTAAAGGGATTCATGATCGGATAGGAGTAGGGTGCCTGCCCACTGAAGCAGAGATGTGATGACTAGCTCTGCTTCAGTCGACAGGCACCCTTAAAGGTTCTAACTGTCCATTTTACTTTGACTGGCGTATTTTCTGATCCATCTGTTTTTAACCGACTTCAAAAAAGGAGGAGGTTTCTCAATTCGACCGTATGATTATATATGCTATTTTTATGTGTGTTCACGAATAACTTCATCGTTTATGAACCGATTTTGATGATTCTTTTTTTGTTGGAAAGAAGATATTTCAAGGTGGTCCCCATGATAAGGAAATCAGGGTTTGATGATGGCAGACCAGAGAAATCGAGGGGAGCTTCCGAAATTCGTAGGGGCGACTAGTGCGGTTGTGAGTTTTATTAGCTTACATTTACTCCAACATAGAGAACAGTGAAAGTTTCATCAAAATCGGCTTACTAGTTTTGGAGATATGGACTTTTAAGTGCGTGGTGAAGTCGGTTTAACTTTCAATCTTTTAGATTATCACTTGTTATCGTCATCATCACGAATTGACTGAATATGCAAAATCATCTAGACCTCTTGACTCTACTTGATAACTACTTCAAGGAATTGTTCGTTATTTGAAATCTAAATTATCTTAAAATACCAACTTACATTGCTTCATTTTTTCGGCGCTTGCTATTTAAAACTACGTCCACTTACATAAGATACCTGCTGTAGTAACTAAGCATGGTCTTGAATTTTAATAGGTATTCCTCCTTGACGGTTAAAAGAATACCTAAGTATGCAAAGTATGGCTACGTATTATACGGAACGTGAACTTTAAAATGAGTCCAAATCCTATGTAAATTCCAATATTAAGATTAAGGTAGACTTTGAGGCACGCGACCACGACACGCTACACTTGGGAAGCGACCCGACTACGGCAAATCCAAAAGGAAGAAGATTCTGTGTGTACCACCTAACACCTGTGTGTGCCTAAACTACTGGACCGATTTTGATGAATGAGATGTCAATTGATTCGTTGTTATGGTCCGGGTGACATAGACTACATTTTATTTACGAAAAAATCGAGAAGTGACCTTCGCGCGGCTTTCTAGATTATGAAATTAGTTTCTGATAGACATAACAGATGGCCAGCGCCAGCGCCACTAGCTGCTTGCCCCGCGCTTTCATATTAAATTATTTTATATTAAATCAAATTATTATTAAGCGTAGTCGGGTTTTAGTTTACGAACTTTTCTTGTTGTTGTACACTGCTGTGCAGAAATTGTATGGTCAGATCTGAGATGAGCGACAACAATGTGTCTCTGAAGACTCTTTTAAGTGACTCTTAAGTCTGAAGATAAACTTTGAGGACGACTATCTTTGGCAAAGTATCGCGGTCGCTCACCTCAAATGCTCTCTAATACATTTCTATACAAAGGAACAAGTGAAGCGTTCGTGTACCACCTATAGCCATCGACAACAGTGCATAATTAATAAGACACCAAAAATACAAGCTACCAAAAGTCATCATACAGGGCAAGATCCAAGAAAAACGATGTGTGGGGAGAAGAAACACCTTGGCTGAAAGACTTAAAATGCCAATGATTTTGAAAAAGCAACCGTTCACTATTCAAAGCCGCGGTATCGAGGATACAAGTTGCCTTAATGATCGCCGACCTTCGAAAGAAGATGGCAATTCAAGAAGAAGAAGCAGTGGATAGCGCGACAGTCAAGTGTTACGAGTGTTGCGGTCGCGTACCTCAAAGTCTTCCTTATGGTATATTTGATTGGCATTTGAAAACTTAATCCGATTTGTGAGGCTACCGGCTGACGCAAACACGGCATATCAATTATCTATTACTAGCGACCCGCCCCGGCTTCGCACGGGTAGTAGAGCATTTTATGCGTAGGTACTACCCGCTCAGGGATTAGGCAGCGTTTTCGATGAAAGCTCCCAGGCGGCTTTTACGACTTTTTACGATATTTTCCACAATGAACTTACTATATCTCACCTTATACCCGAATTACTAATTCCGTGGAATTCTGACGTTTCATAATGTTACCAGAGATAAAACAATTCCCACAAAAAAGATGAAAAATTCAAAACTTATGCAAATACAAATCAACTGCTGCATGTAGATATGACTTTCTAGTTTCCATTCTTAGCAATTTCTATTTTAGGGCGAAACAATTAATATTATTAAGCGGCTTAGAGCTTTATATGTTGACAGGGAATTAAAGTAGTTTGGGGTAAAATCGTACTTCGTAGATGTTAACCCTGTTCTCCATATAAATAACTCATCTGTAAATGAAAATGACAGCTGTCAGAATTAAGTCGATATTAAGTCAAAAATAAGGAGAAAAACTAAATATTTCAAATCAAATAAATTAGTGTATTTGGGACATAAGAAAGTAAGTTTTCACCAGATTCCGTGAAAAAAAAAAATTATTTTAAAAGATAAAAATAAAGAACCAAAAACTTGGTTTTTTGAACTTTTCACATAAATTTTGAGGTTATGTGAAAAAAGTGTAAATATAAAAGTTGTAGATCTTTTTATTACCTACAACTTTGCCATTTAATTTTTTTCCATAGGACTTCTAGTTTTGCCGGAAATCGAGATAAACCGTTTTTTACCCTTAAAACTCCCCCCCTTTTTTCCCGAGCTCAGATCGCCCGTAAATTATTTTTCCTTGTATTTTATAATATTCTCCTCCTTTTCCAATGGGTTTCATCCTACGTACTGTGATTTTTTTTTTGGTTTCAAAAATTATCGACAATGGGCTATAGGGAGAACCGCGGCCGCCGACGCGCTTATAGGCACGCTCCCGCGCCGCCGCAATTTTTAAATCTGTAATATCTTCGAAAGTATTCATTTAAATCATATGCTGTAAAGGACCATATGGATTTATATAAAATCAACAATGCATTTAAGGTATTTAATTAGATAAGGATTAATGCTGTATTGGTTGAAATCGCTTCGAAAATTAGCCATTATTTGTCGTAAAAAGTAAATGACAAAAAAATGTTATTGTGGGATATCCATAAGAGATAGACATATACCATCGCGGACTTTTCTGTAGACCTTTTCAATGTGTACAATACTTAGTACATTATTTTGATAAATCTCGTAGGGTTCAGCCTGCGTTTGCAATGTAAGCGGAAAAAATGTAATTATTTACGACATCACATTAGAAACCTCAAAAATAACAGTATTTCTCCACAATTTAATGGATGTTATTATACATATAAACCTTCCTCTTGAATCACTCTATCTATTAAAAAAAACCGCATCAAAATCCGTTGCGTAGTTTTAAAGATTTAAGCGTACAAAGGGATATAGGGACAGAGAAAACGACTTTGTTTTATACTATGTAGTGATGCGGCCTAGCTAAAAATTCATCGAGCCAACCATTGTATCGATAATGTATGCAGACGACACTTCGGTACACGGCCAACTACATGAGTTTGTGATAATACCTCTTATGTATGACTTTAAAGTGTGTGAGCCATGTATAGATGGTGTATTTATTACCCGACTACGGCAAAGCCAAAAGGAAGGGTTATGATTTTAGCAGTCTATGTATGTATCATGTATGTATGTATGTATGTATGTATGTATGTATGTATGTATGTATGTATGTATGTATGTGGCCAATTTTTATATGAGATTCTGTGTGTACCACCGTAGCGCCTACTGGACCGATTTTGATGAATGAGGTGTCTATTGATTCGTTGTTATGGTCCGGGTGACATAGGCTACATTTTATTTACAAAAAAGTCAAGAAGTGACCTTCGCGCGGCTTTCTAGATTATTAAATTAGTAATTCAAATAGACATAACAGATGGCGCCACTAGTTGCTTATCCCGCGTTTTCGCACACTAAATTATTAATCGTCGGGTTTTAGTTTACGAACTTTATACTTGTTAGTAAAGGCTTTGGTGTTTAAACGACTTTAAAACGAGCTAGAGCATTAATAGCTCAACAGGCAAGTCGTGGACTGATATTCGAAAGGTCGAAGGTTCAAATCCCACCCGTTGCACTGTTGTCGTGCACGCATGGACGGAAAAGGATTCTTATATTCTTAAAAAAAGTTTTAATAGGATCCCAGACGAGACGATAACGTTGCAACTTGTAAATATAGAAATACCAGAAACAAACATACTATTATACCTACTATGGTATGATATTATGGTAGGTACTTAGAATAGTGCGAGTTGCCAGTGATGACATACCGCTCCGAGACATGGTCATTAACTGTAGGCCTCATAAGCTCAGAGTCGCTCGGCGGCTGATGGAGATATTCTCGTTGTTCACATGAGGAGAACCGGCAATGGATAGAGCATACAGTTCGTAAAGCCAATAGACGTTGGGGTCCGAACTCCCAAGGTGTTGGAATGGCGACCTCGCGCCGAAAAGCGCAGTCTTGGCAGAACCTTTAGGTCAGGGATGGCGAACCAATGGCACGCGGGCCATTGATGGCACGTTGCACAATATTTTGGGCACGTCATCGATCACAAAGTTCACCATGAAGTTTCACTATATTACTAGGTACATATATTTGAATAACGCGTATAACTGATTTTTACACATCACGATGTCAAAATTATTTCACGGCACGTCTATGGCCTCATTAAACATTTGTTTAGAAAAAAAAGGCACGTTGATACATAAAGGTTCGCCACCCCTGCTCTAGGTGGACGGACGACATCAAACGAGTCTAAGCGAGCCGCTGGATTCAAACGACTCAAGATCCAGGAGTGTGGAAGTCTACAACTGACCTAATTATGTCAAGTAGTGGACTCTATCGTTTAAAGTAGAAGATGTAAAGATAATATTGTAAAACGTATTTCAATGCATTAACGAACAATACACAAATGCTACAAGTATAATATTTAGCCAGGAGTTAAAATCATATTCAGATATCGGAGATATCAGATAATCTTTTGCATTGATGCGCGACAGCATAATATACGAGATTCATTCGATGTCTTCCCTTCAAAGGCTTCTACAAATACATATGTAATGCCATTATTACTTCATTTTCTATCATTGTATTAAAATTTACAAGATGGCTGCCATGTTAAACTTCCTTTATAGGTAATCTTGGTTAGGACTTGTATGGAGCTTACATTTTGTCCAAATTCGGTGTGAACCTAAGTTGCATTATCGTCGCTCTCAGGTTGCATGCAAAGCTTCGCGAGCTAAGCTAAGCTAGCTGGTCCCATTCATTAAATATTCGGTGTGAACCTAAGTTGCATTATCGTCGCTCTCAGGTTGCATGCAAAGCTTCGCGAGCTAAGCTAAGCTAGCTGGTCCCATTCATTAAATATTCGGTGTGAACCAAAGTCGTATAGCTTCGCTTAGCCCTCATGGTTGTATGCAAAGCTTCGCCAGCTAAGCTAGCTTGTCCCATTCATATAACGTAATTAATATTCGGTGTGAACCGCCGTATGGTTGCATGCAGAGCTTCGCGAGCTAAACTAAGCTAGCTGGTTGAACTCGCTTTGTATCTTGCGCAGTATCGGCTTATTAACTTTGACAAAACAATGTGCAATAAACTTAGAGCATTCTCACTTAAACTAATTGTCCCAGACGCCGCGGAGCGCACAACAATGCGCAGGCGCCGCATAATTTTCTTTAATAACTTATACATAATTCATGCCAGTAATTGCTTTCGCAAGTTTTTCCTTTGACTCCATTAGCCATTCCCCCCGTTCTTTTCCTATCGAAATCTGTTCGCGCTGAAATAGAACTTAACGCTTTTACAGTGAAGTTTAAAATTCATTGTACGGTACAGTATGCGTTGGCGCCGCGTTTGTTAATGACACCGGGTATGTAAATATGTACTAACCAGTTCATTTGTTTGTAATTAAATGTACCGAACTTTCTGAAAGCATTGGTTAAGTGAATAGTTTTGACATAATAGTGATCTGTCCTTGTACTTTATTAGCAGCAATGCAGACGGCCTAGACTGCAAGCCTATTGCGAAATTGCAGTATGCAACCTGACGACCTAACGCACATGACTGCGCTGTCGGTCGACAATTGCGAAGCATCATGACTTGTGTTGTGTCAACAACACAACAATCACATCTAATCTGCAATTTTGCAGTTCAATTGCAGACCCTCTGCATAAGCCTACACCTGCCTATTAATTTTTCAATTTGCTTTTGACTGTAGCTAGTCATGTATAGTGCGTTTGCGCACAATTTTTAGCACTATAAAATCTTCTAGGTGGCCAGACTCCGTTGAGATTGGCAGTCGTTGAAATTCGGTAATGAGAACATAGTATAATTATTATTTTCAGTTAATAGGTACGTTGGAATCAGTAATTATAATAAAACTCGATACGCCAGCTGTCCACATGTTCGGAATCGGTTGCGTGCGAATGGCCATTAAAATTATCGGCAACCACCGTAGGTATGTGTCAGAGATTATAGTTTTATATGAAACCGTTGTTTATGGTGTGAATTAGCATATTGAATCGGAGGTTAATAAAGTCTACGGCTAGAGAAAGTGTCTATGACACAATATTCCTATAACAATCAAGTACCTATTTAAATGGATCCGAAAAGGTGCCTTCTTTGGGTCTTTTGAAATAATTTTCATTTAATTTAACGTTCCGAAATAGAGAACGCTGAGTATCGAAAAGTAACGTCATGCGGAAGCTCAACAAGAAGTTGATTTTTGAATTTTTTTAGGTAATTCAGTAATTTTTGAATACAAAAAATTTCAGAGAAATCTTACTTTTGCAACGCTTACTTCTTGTTTAAATTCTGCTCAAAGCCAACTCCAAAACCTGAATAGGAAAGCTGTTCGTAGAGCAAGTTACTTATCACAGCTTTTATTTATAGAAGATATATAATATTTAACCATTGTATTGTGTAGATAGTAGATACTATGCACCTAAGTACAGACTAAAGTTAATCATTGTAACATGTCGGAGGAAAGGGCTAAATAAATTTTGAAAACAATCAAAGGAACATAAAGCCTAACTTTAACATATTACGGGGCAATAAATCGCCAGCACCGGGTCAAAAGCCAGCTGGCTGACGTCGCATCTGATTGCACCTTGGGCCCAACAATACTGTATGTAGCCGGAAAGCTAGTAGGACATTTTGCGGAGGAAATTGATAAAAGCTGAAAGTTCCAATTGTACTACAATGTACAATGTACAATGTACAATTGTACTACAATGTGTAATGTACTTGTTCCAATTGTACAACTAGTCTGTTCAAAAAGAGAATCGGCGTGGCCAAACAGTGAACTAAAGCGAAATAATATTGTACTTGTATTGCCCGCTAAACAAAAGCACAGCAGCGCCCTCAAATCCCACGCCGATTCTCTTTTTGAACAGACTCTAGTATCTCTGTGCGATGACGATTTTTCGCGTGCAATTGACCCGCTTTTCACGAACGTGCTCTACCATTTTGCACTGAGGGTGGCCACTGGACTGGGTTTTAGTGGGTACAAATCTCACACAACCCGATCCACCCCTAGTGTGGGTATTTTAAGGAGATGCCCCCCTCGTCAACCCTGATCTCATCCCCAGTTCAAGTATCTTACGGAGATGTCCCCTCGTCAAGCCCGATCTCATCCCCATTTCGGGGATGAGATAAGGAATATCAAGAAGTAAGGAATATCAAAAAATGGGAGATGTCAACAAAAAAGGGCCTAGGCCGTCACGAATCACGGCGTATTTCATCAAAAAATACCTTCCTCAGTATTTTCTGCCAGCTCTTGGCTCAGTTGCTTTACTATGGGCTATAATTACTGTATTACCGGTTAACGTTCCATGCCCCTAAAGTCGCCGGGGACGCACACTGGTCGGATGTTTGCATGTTGTAAGATTGCAAACAATTTAAAGGTCCACGCTATCATTGACCTCGTGGCTAGATTTGACCTTATCGTACATACTTCTAATATTCGTAGTCACATTATTGTTTGAGATCTGAGAAGCTAGGTTTTCTCTTAGCCACTTGTAGAACTATTTGATTATTTTAAATATCTTACTATGAGACTATTTTTTACTTCGTTTTGATTTTGTACGAAAGATTTTATTTTGTTAGATCGATTCTAAAATTTATATCTACGTTCACGTGCGTGCTCAAAACCTACTCTCTCTACTATTTTTAACACCGAAGATGTTCAACACAAACGAATTGTGTAATAATTTGATATACGTATATTTATTTACATTAAATCATCGGATTAAAAGCCGAACTGGAGCGTTTTGAAACGGCGCCAAAATCATCAAACGGTATCGGTTCCAAAACGGGCACACGTGACTACTCCTCGGAAGAATCTTTAAAATTTAGAATCAAAAAGAGTAACGGAAGTGTCGTGACAGCGGGGAGAGGGAGGGTAAAGGCCTGGACAAATACAACGCGCAACGTAGTAGCACGGCACATCGTCACCCTGATACAGTTGCAAAACTGTAGCCGTATGGCGCATTGAAAAAAATAATCCTTTTAAAAAGCTCTCGACGACCTCCCTAGTGCAGTGGTGAGGAGGGGATAGTACTATACTTATAAGTGGGAGGCGTCGGGTTCGATTAACATCGGGTATTTTGAGAATGTGTTATTTCTAAAATATTGTCTCTAGTCTGGTCTGAGGCTTCAGCTGTGACTATTTTCAAACCTACTGGCAAAGCCGTGATGCCAAGCGATTTAGAGCAACGCTACGATTCCGCGTAGAAACCGATCAGGGGTACGGGTTTAATAAAGCTGCCTTACCTCATCCAGGTTAGCTCGCCCCCATCTTAGACTGCATCATCACTTACAAAACAATTACAACACTTACTTAAACAAAATAATAACAGCTAGCTTCGTATAACTATCGCACGTTTCAGATGAATCAATAGACACTTCATTGATTAAACTCAATCTAGCCGTTGAAATACTTCGAGGGTATAAAGAATCTCACATACACACCCAGATACGCGTACCAACATACCCTGTCTTTGCTGTCGAACAGAGGTAACAGCGCGGTTTCTTCCTACGTTCCATACATGTGTTCAAATGTCTATGCTGTGTGTGGCCGGGCATATAGAACCTGTAATACAAAGATCTGTGAGAATGTTTCTTGGAGCCGCTTTGGAGATGTTTTCGCCACGCTTCGTATCTGCCCACGCCTTTAAGCATCAATGTCCTAAACATGAGGACGTGATTCAGCAGAAGCACACTCAGCACTGACTCAGAATAATGTTATCTGAATTTTACGGTCTTACGCAGCTTGTTTGTCGACGATGCTGAATTTCAATGTGTTACGGATGAAAATGTTTCGAAATCTCGTGACATGTATCGTGTAGTGCGATGATTAAAACGCTGCCACTGTACATAAATTCTTCTTGAATTCGATCCTATTAGAAGTATGTAGGCCCGATGTAGTTTCGATTTTCAGATGTTTTTCTTCTTCATTCTTGTCTAAAATACTTATTTCACAGGAATCTGTAATTCTATCATTTGTACTTAAGTAATATATATAATTTAATCAATAATCGATGTACTAACTTGTTCAATATACGAACCAGAGATTGTTATTCTTTATGTTATGTATATGTATAATCATTTGTCCCGCGGATATCCGTGAAAGCTGCGAGGAGACGGATGAATATTACTTCATCCAGCGCCGTGTAATTTACTTTTTTACTCGCTACTTTTTACTTTTTTAATATCAATCATTATGTTATCAGCTTCGTAGTTTTTTTGACTGCGGTTTTTATTTTTCAAAGTAATATAATATGTGTCTTCCTTGTCGTTTCATCCCGTACCCGGGAACCCGGTATTCTTAGGGTTGGGGCATAGTAGCACAGAGTCGAAGCGCACAGAAGCGTCAAGCAAAAAAATTTTCATGTCATATTGGCACCTATCTCTACAAAATAAAGGTATGCCTCAAAATGTGACATACTAGTAAATGAGACACGGAATAGTCAGTTACTGCAAAAATTCAGGCTTCATCGCATCCTGCCCGTAGAAATAATTCTGGGAAGTTAAGATTGTGTAAGTTAGTTATATGAAGTGGCAAGGGCACATAGTTCGAAGAACCTATACTTAAATTTTATCTCGCTCTGGAAAGCCTGCGAACGCTACGATTGCCCATAATAAATCGATAGACGACACCAAACGAGTCGCAGGTAGCCGCTGGATACAAGTGGCACAAGAGCGAGTCTTGTGGAAGTGTCTACAAGAGACCTTTGTCCAGCCGTGGTTGACGACGACGTGTTAGTGAAAGGTGTTAGGAGAGTGTAGTGTGTAGATAAAATAGAACATAATGTCAAGGATTTCCGCTATACTTTATACTGAAGTGATTCTATTCTATTGACAATTTCAATTTAAATGTTCAGGATATGAGTATGATTGCTGTTTATCATCAACAGCGGATGTTGAATGACTGATAGCATTGCCTGCACTTTATTTTGGCGCAGTTCCACTTTCGCGGAATTCCTGTATAAAAGTCTGAAACACACACACACATACAAACGTGACGGCTATTAGACATAGAATAGACAGGATACACAATTCGAAAAAAAAATTGCCAACTTTTGTCACCAACACGTGTTGAAAGATGGCGATTTTTCTCGTGTTGACAACACAAAAGTTGGTAATTTTTCTTTGGTCCACCAACTTTATTGCGCCGAAACTATTTTCTCTTTTTATATATAAGAGTATCAAATTAGCCTTCTGTACCAAATCTTCTATTAAGTGTGTCTTAATTCAGAATGCAAGTGTCACAATTAAGTCACAAGTATAAATTAAAAATTTAAAAAACCCCCGACATTTGCCATTTTGTGGTGCCATTTTTAACACCCCGTCGTTTTTGCGTCGGGGGTTAAAAATTATGCATTTGCGAATGTTTTTCTATGCTTGTGGGTTCGCGTATTTGTGCAAATATGAGGGATCAGCTTTACAAAGGTAGGTAGGTACACAAATCGTGCGTGCAGTTGCAGTTGTGTTGCACGCCCGTCGCGCGACGTGTTTGTGCCAGCCTTAACACACTGTTTTCGTATTTAACATTAACACTGAATTTATTGCATCCGCAGACCACAACAAAGCGATATAAAAGATTAGTCATCGTTATTTATTTTCATTCTCCGCACAAAAGAGTTCAACATACTATATCACTAATTTTACATACATACTCGTAGAATACAGTAACCTCTGCTTACCGCGTTTGTCTGTCCAAGATCGGCGGATCAAAAACAGTCTTTCACCACGAGTGTCCATTTCGGCGATGTTCGAGTTCTGCCATAGATCAAAGAAAAGTTTGTCTTCATTCTTCCTTTCTTCATTTCTTGTTTTCCTTCGCTTTTCTTTTCAAAAGGGACTTCTTTTCTTTGCCTAACAATCGGAATAGGTAGCTACGCGTACTTGAAGAACGAAGCGAAGCGTAGTTACGAAGCGAAGTAGGTACGCGTACAGAAAATTTCTCTCAGCGTTAAGCGCGGAAAATAATTCTAGAACTTAGGTGTGGCCAACAATTTTTCTATGATTCCCGGGGTTTCGGCTGTAATGTTTTTGGTACATATTTATGTATGTTATAAAAACAGTAAGGCCACCCGTGGGGATGCGCTTATTTACAAAAAAAAATTACAATCCTTGTAGTCGTTTTGCGAGCGAATTTCAATTGTTGTCCATAAACTTGGACCTCGGCTGTGTCAGCCGCTCCTATACGATTTAGCGATAACCAATCACCTTACAGAGAAACTCAATTAAGAAAAGGTTCCGTTATCAGAGACCGTCGAGGCAACCGAGGGTTAAAAGGACAAAAATGACAACTGCTAGGGTTACCATATATAAAATTGATTTAAGAATTCCTGACAAAGATCCTGAGTTTTTACTGAAAGGTAATGACATTTTACAACGAGCGCGCGCATAATCAAACATTGAAACAAGTATAATGCGAGCTATATAATAGGAACATTAAACCGCCGTGTTCTATGACTTTCCTGCTTAGTTCGAGGTAAGAATGAGCAATACAGAAATAGAAAATGGCGGATTAACATTCCTATTGTTATGTTGATCCCGTTATAAATATTTGTTTAAAGCGAGATTTTTAGTATATTACTTATTATGTTACTTAATATTAATCAAAAAAGCTAACACAGATTTAATGTTATGTAAACTTTAAAAGTGTCATTAAAATACAAATCCTTTACTTAAATAATAATATAGTAATGATTCAGTTTTTCAAGTAGTCACTACTGAAAAGTCCTCACATTTCCATCCGTCAATTCCAGTCGGCATCCTGACAAGACGACCGTCAGGACAAATCCTGACATCTGGTAACCCTAATGACAGCACAATCTCGCCTTATACTCTTATCTAAGTCACTCATTTGTCGGCGACATTCCGGGAATAACGTCGGCGGATGGCCTAATTGACTTTAGTCGCCCACATTATATCATACCACCATTAACGGTCGACGCCTCTAGGATCCTTTTGTTCTCGACAAGTCTCGACAGGTACTCTCCAAGCCTCTACCTGGCCACTCAATCTTGTTTGGACAAGAATGTTTTTTTCCCAATCCCATTTCGCAGATAAAAGTTCTACCTGCCCCGTTTATTGCTTTCGTATCTCCTTGAATTATTGTTTCGAGTATCAGCTAATTATATTTCCGAATCACAGAATTCCGAACTGGTAGATACGAAACATCATTGCATGATATTGTTATTCAGAGACTAGTTATATTACGATTCGCATTTATTTGGATAGTTTTAGAAACTCATGCGCCACTTAAGCATGCATTCGCGTGCATAGTTTTTGTTAAGTAGACGTAAGCAGGTAAAGTAGAAAATATTAAATGGACACTTGAACGCATTTTAAATAGATATAAAAATGCGAAAGCTGATTTGGTACTGAAAGGAGAATTGATGCTTGTGCACTTTCAAATACATAAAATGCGAATCGATTTGATTTTTTTTTTAAATCAACCTTATGTGGTATAGAATATAGATGTATATAGATTCATAGTAAATGCTTTGGGATTATATATTGAGAGTTGAGACCTTTATAAATATTATCAAATGCCGAACATAGTTTTGAACAAGGTCCAACAGGGCCTGTCAACGACCCTCATAATGCTACTCCATCATATACTGTCGCATGACATTTCTCAAACACTCATTACACTTAATGGTCTTCGAGAGGCTCGGCTTTTATAACTTTAAGAATTGTCCAAACATTAAAATAAATATACTTTTGTGTTTATCAACTCTGGCACTCAAAATAACTGTCGCATTGAGATATTGACTATGGAGTAACAAATCTGGTGATCATAACATGAGGCGTTATAGAAGTTCCCCTAATGATGACAAAGACGTACCTATGTTTCAAGTTTCAACTATAGTTGGGACATTACAAACGTGCAATGCAAGTCATAAATCATTTGTATCGGACTTCTCGCTCGCACTTACAGGCCTTATGGAACTGGAACCTGATTCTGTGGTGTTGTGTGTAACAATAATAAAGGATTTGTCGATAGTCGATAACAGGTTATAAAGAGTTAATAATATTATAAAGAATAAATACAGGTTATAATAACATTTTTGGGGTAAAAATGTGTCATCCATCTTTTTTACACTTGTTCCATTACAGTAAGAATTTGTGTGTTTTTAAAGCGACATTTGTGTGTAAATTATGGTGTATTATTATGAACAGACGGAGTAAATGAAAGTCCAGCGCCCGAAAACACGATTGGTGAACAATTAGGTTGAGTCTTCGATCACAAAATAACTTGTGATCGAAGGGTTAAGTCCATTTTACGGGATATTGCTGCTCTATAATCATATAACCCTTCCATCTGTCGAACCTATAAATAACACAATCCTTTCAGTTATTTTATTATAAAAAAAAAGAATATTATCATTAAAAGCCTTTGCTTTTAGTCTTATCGTTTAATTGCTGTTTCGTTTTTCAGCGGGGATTCCTTTTTTAAACAAACCTCTTTGGACTTATCTTAGCCACTTCCTATACACTTCACATTTGTTCCAACTTCACTTTAATTATCTAGAGTCCTTGATTACGTACAAATGTCGCTGCTCTTTTATGATCTAAAATTATCCTTTTTAGAGCACTCACAGGTTTCCGTTACCCAATCTGGATTTCCGGCGACCCGTACCCTAGTACGAGTTAGCAAAACCCGGAGACTTTTATTCAACTACAAGCAACCCTCGATCTCACCTCACCTGATGGCAAGTGACGATGCCGTCTAAGATGGAAGCGGGCTTACTTGGAAGAGGTATGCATACCATGATCGGTTTCTACACGGCATCGTATCGGAACGCTAAATTGCATGGTGGCACGGCTTAGCCGGGTACGGTGGTTACCAACCACGGGTGAAGCCTCCCAGCAGACAGACTTTTATTATTTTTGTGTTTAGATATATTTTTAAATAAGTTGATATATTCTTTATTGGGTTCATAAACAATAATCTAATTTAAACCTTAGAGACCCTTAATAATTGGGATCGACCGTGTCCCAGTCAGCACCTACCTACTGCTAAAACAAACCTCAAGTACTTGTTTAAAGGGCACGTTATATGCTAATTGTTATTTACCTATATATTTTTATTATTTGCTTTCTAGTGACATTGTAAAGCCAAGGAGTATAGAAGGGCTCGTCATCGAATTTCGTTTCCGAATTCTATAAGAACTCGCACTGTAAACTAATGCAGACAGTTATATCGGGACCGCCTCGCCGCCCGATATGGTTAAAAGCATCGGCGCTGGAGTAAAAATAGGGATCGGCTAAGTTGAAGTTCGTGTCGGTTGATAAGATTTCTTAGTTTTTGTGGCACTGGGACACCGTTCGGAGATAGCGGCGCTCCGAGATAATAAGAACACGGGCTCTCGAATAGTTTCTGTGCCTTCGGGATTTGGGGGCGTGGGCATTGTTTAGATAAGTTGCCTTCTTGTTTGCAGTTAGCACACAAGAGTCTTATGTGCTCGCCGCTCGCGGTATGTTATTTGCCTTCACAGAGGTTGCTTAGGTGTCGATCATTGCTTTGCTTCTGAGAGTTGTGAAGTTAGCAGTCTGTGTATGTGTAGGTACGTACTCGTACGTGTGTTTGTTAGTTAATCCGTTCCCTCAATACTCATTACCTTTTTCTATGGTATTATGTGTTCTTGGTACTCTAACTATAGTATATAACCAAGTGTTATAACACTTGGTGTTCTAACAAGCTGTGATAGCCTAGTGGTTAGGACGACCGACTTCTAATCGGAGGTCGTGGTTTCGATTCCGGGCACGCACCTCTAACTTTTCGAAGTTATGTGCGTTTTAAGTATTTAATTATCACTTGCTTTAACGGTGTATGAAAACATCGTGAGAAAACCTGCATGCCTGAGAGTTCTCCATAACGTTCTCAAAGGTGTGTGAAGTCTGCCAATCCGCTTGGCCAGCGTGGTAGACTATGGCCAAAACCCTTCTCACTCTGAGAGGAGACCCGTGCTCTGTAGTGAGCCGGTAATGGGTTGATCATGATGATAATGATGATGATGATGTGTTCTTGGCAACTTCTTAGCGCTCCGCGTTTCTTGACAAATCCTCTATGGAGGATATCAAAGTTTGGTATCAAAAGAATAGTCTTATTGTAAAGATCCCGCAAACTATAGTTTGTACCCATATTAACATTCATTTAACTTGTCTGTCTGGTCTGTCTGTTTCCTTTTCACGTCTCAAACGCTAATCCGCGACATTTGTTACAAAGAACATCCTGGAGGCGAACGTAGGATACAAATAATGGAATTTTTAATAAATCCATGCGGATGAAGTTGCGGATATCACCCATTCGTCCTTGATTGTATTTTAAAAGGAGTCAAGTTGAACTTTATCTAGCGTAGATTAGTTAGTTGTCTTATGCTTATTTCCTCGGTCATATCGTGCCTGAGTCGCTCACCGCTTGTGTTTTCTTATTTACTTACCTTTAGTTCATTTAGTTTACTTGAAAGCAAATGCTAGACTAGTTGCCTGATGCTTATTTTCCTCGGTGACGTCGTGCCTGAGTCGCTCACCGCTAGTGGTTTCGTATTTACTTACCTTTAGTTCGTTTAGTTTACTTGAAAGCAAATGCTAGATTAGTTGCCTGATGCTTATTTTCCTCGATGGCATTGTGCCTGAGTCGCTCACCCCTTGCGGTATCTTATTTGCCTTTTGTTCGTTTTTGACTTGGAAGCAAATGCGTGTCGATTATTTAAGATTACGTAAAGCTTTATGCTCCGAATAACGTCGGATTTCATATTCGACGACTGGCTAACATCTGTTATCGAATCGGAATTTATGTTTTTCGTCTTTCAGGCGCTCGCACCTGCTGCGGCTATAAATATAAACTATACAGAGTTTCATTACGGAATCGATAGGCCGCATTTGATAAATTTTCTCACACAATCGAATCGCGTTCTTCTTATCTGAGAGTGTTTATTTAAGTAGTTAATAGGCGTGTATGTTAAGTAAGTTTTGTCCATGTTTGAGTATTATTTATTCGTCGGTTAGCTCGAGTGGTTTGTCCACATGATTAGGTTGCTTGTATAATATACCTTTGTTCCAACACTCTGTCTTCGTATTTTATTCTTCTCCATCGCCGCATAGGAAATTAGCAATTTTCTTTGGGTAGTGGGTGGGTAATTATCTACTAAAATAAAAACAAATAATATACGATTTTATCTAAATATTGAAATATGTAATTCATCACCATCACATCACTACAGCCTTTTTAACGTCCCACTGCTGGGCACAGGCCTCCTCTCTCATAGGAGAGAGGGATTAGAGCATAGTCCCGCCACGCTGCTCCAATGCGGGTTGGCGGGCTTTAACGACTATTGTCACATGATAGTGATAATAACCGGGACCGACTGCTTAACGTGCTCTCCGAGGCACGGGGGTGAAACACCGCCAACTACCAACTCCGGGCTGGCACTGAGAATTTCTTGACAGAAAAACCCAATACCTAACAAATATTTGCCCGACCCGGGAATCGAACCCGGGACCTCGTGATCTGCAGTCGAATATGCTAACCACTAGACCAACGAGGCAGTATGTAATTACAAAAAATGAAATATATAATACTTGAAAAAAAAATTGCTTAACCTCAACTGTTAAGGTAATTTTTATATTAATAAAACTCTTTTTACGTGTAGAGACTTTATTCTTCTTTAATGCATTATTGTTTTTTTGATCTTGTGACTCAAACTTGCCAACCTCCTTTAATTTAATTACAAGCACCGGCATCTGTCCGCGCTAAGATATTTATCACCCAGCTCGCCGCATGTAACGCGTCAAAACTTTAAAATGAACGGGATCGTTGCGTTTGCGGATACATTTTCACGTGACACCTCTCGCTCTCTCGTATGCAAAATGATAGAGCCAATGCGATAATCGACGGTGAATATCGACTCTATACCACGGTGGTAAAGCGCACTTCTGTTTGTTTGTATAGGAAGGCATTTTCGAAGTATCGTAATGGCTCGCTACGGTCGCATGAGCGCATTCAGATATCTGGTTTTCCTGTAAGGTCGTAAGTTAAGCTCGTGTCTGTCTATTTTAATTCTTGTTTTAACCATATTACGGTGTATAATCCCTTGCGCAGGTTGTTAGGTTTCTAGTAAGGAGCGCAGTCGTAGCTTATCCTCGACGCGGCGCCGCTGGCGCCGGCGCCGCACTTAGAGCTATTTTTTCCCCGCGGCGAACCACGTTGTGCTCATAATTTATTCATTAAATTCGTAATTTATTCTTTTATATTATACTGACAACGTAATTTGCGAACATTAAAGTCATAAGCTGTAACTCCTATAGGTATTTTGTACGTATCTACGGGAGAGTAGCTAATAGCTATAGTGTCTGGCAGTTGTGTGTTTGAAGTCAATAAAACATTCATTCGTCCCTAATATTTTATTTACCAGACTTGGATTTTGATATGTTAGGTTCCGTGTCAGCGTCGTCTGAACGTCATTCCACATGTCATACGTTATGACGTCATGCCAAATCCAATATGGCGGATATGGAAACGTAACGATTTTTTTTTTCAAATTTAAGATCTCACTGGTGGTGGTGGCGTTACAAAAGTCGTCTTCTACAACCGATAGACTTCCACTGTTGGACATAGGTCCTTTGTAGGGACTTCCACACATCGCGGCCTCGCTCCACTTGTATCCAGAGACACTTTAATTTTTGACTTTGAACTTTATCTTGTTATTGCATAATTGTCTGTAGCATCAATGATCTAGGTATAGTTGATGTAGTGTGTTTTAGGTTGCAGAATGAATATTGCCTATTGCCCTTATTACGGCTATTTTATTAGTCACTCGTGTCTAGACTTCTTAGAGGTGACTTATATTGTATATGAATAAATTAACCTTGATATTGCCTTTTCTGATACATACATAATATTATGCACTTGGATTTATTGAAATTATCTCTGCAAATTGAATATCTTAATTATTCTTATCTTATTTATGAATATTTTTTGTAGGTACCTACCTTAGGCATACTCATTTTTGTCAGTTTAATTAGAGGCGTCCACTGCTGGACATAAGGCTGTTTGAAAGCGCGCCGTCACACTTCGTTCACAGACCGTCCTCCGTCTCGCCTTCCTTCCACAAGTATAAATTGAAAATTTAAAAAACCCCCGACATTCGCCATTTTGTGACGGCGGCCATCTTGGATTTGCAATAGTGCTATTTTACTAGTCAAGCCCTTTCATTTGATACCCATATTAAGGGAGTTGTGAAAAAATATGTAATCTACCATTTTGTAGCGGCGGCCATCTTGGATCGATTTTCATCAAACATAGCTAACAACACTCTCGACTAATTCACCCTTCAAAAAAACCGCATTCAAATCGGTCCACCCGTTTGAGCGCCACAGGGGAACAGACAGACAGACACACACACACACACACACACACAACACATACACACACACAGACACGTCAAACTTATAACACCCCGTCGTTTTTGCGTCGGGGGATAAAAGAACATAAGTAAGTAAGTAGACATTAGATATTTTCTTAAATAGCTCTGTTTATGGCTTCCCTATGCTAACTTGCAAGTCAATTAGTGGCTCTGCATAGTACTAACTAGCTACGGCTAACTAATATAGAGTACCGAGGTACTTATTTCTTGTCTTAAGTCACTTCTTGGTTTTCTCCCATTCTAACTTGCAATTCAACTAGAATAATAGGTAAGTATTATGTGAACATTATTAAAGTATTATCCAAGATGACTAGTAAAAAGTATCTTTTAATTTATAGCTAGTTACATATAGTTAAGTAGCTATTTAATAAATACATAGCTTCCATCGTCAGTTTAGGGCCTTCCCATATTATAAACTGACTTAAGACCCCTTACTCGTACTTACTCGTAACTTGCAAGAGTTGCAATCCAACTAGAAGTAACGACCTCGTCACAACATTCGCCAGCCTTGTGACCTAAAAACGGTTCATTGTTTTCACACACATATAAACACTTTCCCATAATATTGTTGCTGCTGGTTCATCCGCTACAAATAAATTCTGGGTCACTGCCAGTTTCTAGGCGATAGATTTAGTACATGTAGTTACGGATCGAGTACCTCGATAGTGTATGATCGATTGCAGTGCCGATTTTGAGATTCTTCAACCTCTTTGAGTTGTTATTCATTGCTTAGGGATTTTTTTATACACTATATCCTCCAACATGATCAGAGCCTGTGCTGCTACCTTTATACCATCTATATCCCTCGGCACGTAAGTCGAGCGCTGACCTTCGCAGCGTCGTACGAATGAGCGGGACACTACGATTGGAGAGCCAATCAGCGCTTACGAAGGATCGGCGAGAGCTAATCAGTGCTTACGAACGATCCCCACGCCCTCCCCGCGACCCCCTCACACTCCGAGAGACCTCATTTTCGACTTCTGCGCATTGAAGGTCAACGCTAGACTTATTTGCGGTAACTTGTAGCTGCTATCCTTTTATACCATTTCTCGCATTTATGCCTCGCGTACTTTTATTCATCATCATCATACAATTCTTCCTATCATTAGTCTTCTTTTGTATCACCGTGGGTCATGGGTTTCCCATGACGACTCTCTCACTGCTTAGGGTTGTGTCTGACCCCTTTCCATTAATTACATACCTACTTTAGGGTAGAGGATTCCTTTGGATGCAATAGGCTCTCAGAATTCCAGGATACTTACTCATACGTCTTTAATAGGAGTGCGGGATTTCGACTCTCAGGTCAAAAAAGGTCAAATTCGGATTACTAAAGTCAATCAGCCATTTCCTTACCAGTTACCGACTTAGGTCAACGCAATCGAGCAAGTCGCAACTATCGGCTTGTAGTAATAGTTGATGCAAGTAGGTATAAGTCTAGTCTAAGTCTATATTAATAGTAGGTACAAGTACACTGGAAAAGATTTATGTGATGTCACAATGCTACAGAACGTTTTGATGTCACATGGATTCAAGTTGCCAACATGAATATCGCCATTTCGGCGCTGGTTGTTGACAAAAGTCAGAGTGAAGGTACCCTAACGGAACTAATTTGAATTAAACAGAACTGATAAATTCTATTGAAAAATGTGACATTTAGTTTCCAGAACCTTCGCTGCGGTGCTTTGAATCGGCACAAAAATCAGCTCTCATTTTATATAGCCAAGCATAGTTTTGCATACCTGCGTATTATTTATAAGAGGTCAGTGGATAACGTAGTTATTATTTAAAAGGCCAAAGATACTGCGCTCTAGACAAAACATTTGTCCATTCATAGTCTCACCAAAATTAGACTACAAAGCTCAGTTAGTTTCCAGCAGTTTCGAGAGCTATTTTTAAACTCGCTGGGATACCGTTTTCCAAATAGATTTCTAGCCGACTTCACGGGGTAGTGTGGTAGCCGGTTGGAACCACTTTACCTTGACCCTAGAGCTCTGATTATGAAATATAGATTAATAGAGAACAAGGAATGCGGAGTGGGTCTTCGGTGGCTGGTCGTTAAAACTCGAAAGCGGATCGTGGCGACAGATGGGAACGTAAACTGAAAAGGGCCAGTAGGGTCGGCATAAAAAATTGAGGTTAAGGTTTTGTTTTGCTGTCGATTTTTTTTGTTAAGTATTTGTTTTAAACGTACACGGTAGCTAGATATTTTGGATCTTTCGAAGTATGCAAATGATTTTCTTGTATTTTATTCCAATTCCAATAAATATTTTAAACTCTTGTCTAGTCTATACCTACCTACTGCATCAAGATGGTTTATAGCGAATAGATAGCGCAAGTGTTATTCTATTTATAAAATGCTAATAAAGTTCCTTTTGGCTTGTAAGAATCCAACATTAGTAATTCCATACTATCAAGTTTTCTATACCGAATGAAATATGATTTCTTTTTCCATTTGTTTCCAAATTATCGTAAAATTAGGAGTAGTACTTAAGCCGTATTTTCTCTTGCCGTACTCCTACCGAACTAATTGTCCGATTACTAAAATACTTCTTTCTAACTAGGTACAAGAGATATTATTTGTCAACTTAAAAAAAAAAAAAAAAAATTTTCTCTGCCGACGGTACTTCACATCTGTTTATTTATACAACAGGATGGCTTGTAAATCGAAACATTGTTTATAACTGGTAATATACGGACGAAAATAATAAACAGAAATGAGCGAAGCTCCTGCGCTTACGATAAACAAAACTACTGTTAAACGCTATTGATAATAATAACCGAATAAAATAACAATAAACATTGAGTCTCAACTTTAATGCAACTAAATGTAAAGCTTAGCTTACACTTCGCGGACTGTACATACGTCTTCACAAGAAATAAGGGTAGAGTGTAATGTAGACCTTATTAACAAGTATAATTCGTACAGCCAAATTCTAAAGAGAAAAAAAAATAACATTGCAAGATTACTATATATATACCTACGTTATTATATTATTAAGTTTTACGTTATGTATGATTTTATGACTATTATATTATAATATTATATATGATATGACTATTATATTATAACCTAAAACTGTATATATCTAATAATTATTAGATATATAGTACATAATATGTATGTATATTTGTAGGTATATTTTAACTATTTATAGAAACTATATCAGATATGTATATAGAAACTATATCAGCTACATAACTGAGTACATTTAAAAATTTCAATTTTGGATTTAGGGAAATCCTTGATACCTACCCGGAAAATGTGGGGAAATCTGCTTCTTACGCCGCCAAATATTTTTACATGATATTACATCGTGACTTTAGAGGCCAAGTTTATTAATGTTATCTATTTTGTTTTTTTTACAGGTGAGTGTGAGCGTAGTTCGTGGAATCGAGATTTGGCAAGTAATTTACGTTTTTTATACACCAAGACTGACAAGACACCTAGGGCTAAGATCTAGGGGTGTTTGCAAATTGCTCATGTTTTGAGTGAAAATCTGTCGAGTCGCTGCCTTTCAAAATTTTAAACTGGTGATAAAAATGTAAAAATGATTGATTCGAGCGTTGCGGTAAATCTGTCGTTTCGGGCTTACTGAATTAAATCGCAAGAAGCTGTGATAGCCTAGTGGTTAGGACGACTGACTTCTAATCGGAGGTCGTGGGTTCGATCCCGGGCACGCACCTCTAACTTTTCGGAGTTATGTGCGTTTTAAGTATTTAAATATCACTTGCTTTAACGGTGAAGGAAAACATCGTGAGGAAACCTGCACGCCTGAGAGTTCTCCATAACGTTCTCAAAGGTGTGTGAAGTCTGCCAATCCAACCAGCGCACAGTGAATCGCCTAGAACAAGCTAGGTGGACAAAAGTCAAGTCAAAGAATCATTAAATTGATGGTCACTTATCACTAACGACAACCCAGGGATAATTAATGCAGGTAATAATTATGGCAAACATTCCATAACGATGAGTTATGCGCAGTTGAAATCTGATGATAGGGTAATTCCATTTACGTAAACAATTTAGTTGCAATTTTGCATTACTTTCGACAGCACCTATTAAAATTTGTGCTGAATATTATAGTTTCTGCTGTGATGGGTTTTACTTTAGAGGGTAAGTATTTTCATTTTTTACTTCAAATAGATTCTAATAACAGATAATGTGTAGTCTAAAATTTTTTGAAAAAACAGTCCAAAAAATGTCGTATTTTTTTAAATATCTTTACTTCCAACGAATGTAACTTTTTGTATCCACATGTATCCAGTCTAATTTTTTTATATAATATAGCTACTACATTAAGCTTCAAAATGATATATAATTTGAATACCACAACGAATCCATTTCATTTTAATGAATTTTTTTCAGAACACGTGCATTTCATTTCTAAAATGGAAATTTTCGAAGAGTGGCGGAAACATGCCAAAGAAGAAAGAAATACTCGTCTAATGAGTTTTATTACTAAAAAATTTTCTATTACGAATATGATTCTCAACTAACGGAGGAGTATTCAGTTACAAATAGCAAGTCTTTCGTCAAAATTAGCTGAAAAGTGGGTTGCATCGAAAATTTTTTGTATTTCCATTTTGGTGACTCTTGTTGGCAAATTCTCACGCATTTCATGAGCTACACGAAGAGTACCCTCGCTAACCTCATTTGTAATAATGGGGTAAGCGTACATCAAATCTTTCATGTGGCCCCAAAGAAAAAGTTACAAGGCGTTAATTCTGATGATCTTGCTGGCCAAGGAATAGGTTCACCTCGCTCAATCCTACGAAGTCCATCCACTGGTGTCCACCGAACCGAAAGTAAGCTAGACAACTATCATGTTAAGCTTCTTATAATCTAATAATTTTCCAATAAAAGGTTCATTTGTTCTCTTAGAAAAATTTGTAGTTTATCCGTCCGAATTCTGACTGAAAAAATGAGGGCCAATTAGATGTCTACTGATTAATCCCATCCATACATTTACAGAAAACCTACGTTGATGTGCCCTTTCTTTTTCTTCCTTAGGTTGTCTCCTTTTGCCGCCCAATAATGTAAATTATGACACTTTTTGACTCCGTCCCGGTCAAATTTAGATTCGTCAGTCCACAGTATTTTGTTGAGAAAATCGGGGTTTTAGAAAAAAATGTAGACACCTGTACCTTTTTGAATAGCTAATGAACCAAGGAAGTTATTTCAGTAATTTGTACGTAACGTTCCATACATTTTTTTTAGAAATATTATTGATTTTCAACTATTTCGATTTTTTTTCAAAAAATAATAAGTGGTTTGTAAGCCTTGACTAAAAAATTAACAGTATTTTCTAGCTTATATTGATTTTAATTGAGTTTCTGAACGCTTTTATATCAGAAAACAACAACAAAAAACAACAAAGACTGGTATGACTTTCTTCAGCAGTTAATTTTTACTGTAAAACTGGAATGTTTTGTTAAAAACCTTAAATCTTCAATAACTCTGAAACGACTACGTTTCGGATAAGATACCTATTATATGAAAAAATTTACTGCAAATGAGCTCTACTTTAAGCCCCTGTAAGGAATGTATATTATATTTTATGTTTCTGTATCCTGTTTCCTGTCATCCTGTATATATAATTTTAGGTTTTGTTTATCTTAAGGTAGTTTTAAGTGATTTTAACTGGGATTTTATGTTGTGTTGTATTTTTTTCTTTAACTTGTTATTATATTACTGATTTTAAACATATTATTTTCATTTAAATAAGTACATTTTTTATACCAAACTTGATTTTTTATTTAGAATTTTCCTGAAGCCTTTAAATAATTATTTATTGATAATTTACGCAGTATAACAACAAAATATCATTGTTCATAGCTATAATAATTAGAAAACACAAAAAAATATTTTTGTCCACCTAGCTTGTTCTAGGCGATTCACTGTGCAGCGTGGTAGACTATGGCCAAAACCCTTCTCACTCTGAGAGGAGACCCGCGCTCTGTAGTGAGCCGGTAATGGGTTGATCAGGTAGGAGGAAGGGAATTAAATCGTGAGTCTACTTTTTTTTTCAAAAAAAAAAAAAGAAAAAAGAATATTAGTCATGTTCAGCATTCCGCTTTCTCTACAAATAAAGCTTGTGTTAGGAGTGGGTACGACAATAGTGCAACGGGTGGGATTTGAACCGTCGACCTTTCGGTTCTCACTCTAAGTTTCTCGCTCCAGTTTTCGTGTCTATGGGGCCTCCAAAACTTTAGAAATCAAACATAATATTAAATCTCATTCAATGATTGCACGCTGTCACATTTGTGTGCGCAATTATAGCAAGTAGACCGTATAAATTAAAAATTTAAAAAACCCCCGACATTCGCCATTTTGTGGTGGCGGCCATCTTGGATTTGCAATAATGCTATTTTACTAGTCAAGCCCTTTCATTTGATACCCATATTAAGGGAGTTGTGAAAAAATATGTAATCCGCCATTTTGTAGCGGCGGCCATCTTGGACCGATTTTTATCAATCATAGCTAACAACACTCTGGACTAATTCACCTTTCAAACAAAAAATCCGCATTCAAATTGGTCCACCCGTTTGAGCGCCACAGGGGAATAGACACACACACACACACACACACACACACACAAACACACACACACACACACACACACACACACACACACACACACACACACACACACACACACACACACACACGTTAAACTTATAACACCCTGTCGTTTTTGCGTCGGGGGTTAAAAATCACGAACACAAATCACAATGCATCCCAATGTGAAATGATTTTGCACAAAACATCGAGACAATACGCGAATTCGTCGATAGCATCGCTTTTATTAGCATAACAATTAACAATCGCCATTTTTCCGAAGCACTTGTAAAGGACACGCATTGTTTGCGGGCGGCGGCGCCAGCGCAGCGGCGCCGCGCCGGGCGCATCCGCTAATGTTGCCACTTTTACGGAAACTATCGACTATCGACATTTATAATTTGTCGATATCGATAGTTTTTGATAAATTAGAGACAAGTTAATCGTGCTAATATGTTCCTCCACTTCAACCATTTTGCGGAAACTATCGATTATCCATGTTTCTAATTTGTCGATATCGATATTTTTAAAGACACGTTAATCGTGCTAATATGCTCAAAACTTGTGCTTGGAGTAAGTACGACAACGGGTACAGGTTTAATAGACTGTCGATGTTTAAAATTAAAAAAAAAACTGACCGGTAAGCTATTAAGGCTTCAATAACATTTAATTTGGGCCACGGTGGTGAATCTGAACAGGGAATAGGTACAGGAGATATAGTGCACAAACACAAGTGCGCTCTGTATTCCTTCACTCTCGTAGTCCGATGGGATGACAATTCGACACTACCGGAGAGAGATCGGGCGCAGGACGCATGGTTTTACGTACTCTCCGAGGCAAGGGGGTGTAACACTGCCAAATTCCCTACTCCGGGCTGATACAGATAATTCTCTTATTGGAACGAAGTTCCTTATCGCGCGTTGCGAAAGAGGGCTAGACGGTAAAAATTAAGAAAAAAAGTTGTAACGACACTTTTTAGGGTTTCGCATTGCTATAGTTGAAGCCGTGCGGCGTGCGCGTGTTTCTCTGTCTCTCTCTCTCTCTCTCTCTCTTATAGAAAGCAAGCCAGTTATTTTCGTTTAGGTACCTACCTAAACGAAAATAACTGGCTTGCTTAGGTAGGTAGAGGTAGGTAGAAGTAGAGGTAGAGGTAGAGGTACAGGTAGGGGTAGGAGTAGGGGATAGGGATAGGGGAGGAGGGGTAGAGGGATGGAACTTCGTTCCATCCGGGTGTACCTTGACACCTCTCAAGTTTTTTTTAACCCCCGACGCAAAAACGACGGGGTGTTATAAGTTTGACGTGTCTGTGTGTGTGTGTCTGTCTGTCTGTTCCCCTGTGGCGCTCAAACGGGTGGACCGATTTGAATGCGGTTTTTTTTGTTTGAAAGGTGAATTAGTCGAGAGTGTTCTTAGCTATGTTTGATGAAAATCGGTCCAAGATGGCCGCCGCTACAAAATGGCGGATGATATATTTTTTCACAACTCCCTTGATATGGGTATCAAATGAAAGGGCTTGACTAGTAGAATAGCACTATTGCAAATTCAAGATGGCCGCCGCCACTAAATGGCGAATGTCGGGGGTTTTTTAAATTTTCAATTTACACTTGTTTAATTCAGAGACAGAAAAGTCTGTGTTTTAGATATTTGCGCCAAATATCGTAGAAATAAGTCGAGTAGATGAGGCTTACAAACAGGTACACTTTCGTATTTACACCAGTCGTATGGATTAAAATCCAATGCAATTGCATATGAATGTGAATATAATTTTATCTGGGTTTATCTGTCGCCGGTGTAAATCATTCAATAAAATTGGCGACATTAAACTAATATAAACGCGATGTTTACTGGAAGCCAAGCAGCAACGTCGCATAAATTAGATTTAGAAACCGGGAAAATTGCAATAGATAAGTGGATAGGCGCCTCTCTTATAATGCAAGAGCTGGTGACTACATTTTGAGGAAGTCCTTAATTGATTAAAACCGGTTATAATAGATATACCTACCTAATAAGGAAACGTAGAGGTGCCAGCCGGTCTATACTCCATCCTGAATTCGAGAGTTGAATTTGTTTTCTTTTTTTTTTTTTTTTTTGATGAAATTACTTAAAGTTAAGCCACCTTAAACTTGTTAAATCCTTACTATACCTAATACTATAAAGTGGAAAGTCTGCTGTCATGTTACTTTTTCACGGGACAATTATAGTTGAACGGATCTTGATAGGCACAGAAATAGATATCTTCATCGATCTTGCATGATAATTTTTATCCCAGAACTGAAAGAATTCTCACGGAATCTAGAAAAACCTAAATCCAGCTTATCTGCAAATTAGTCTCACTGCCACATCTAGCTGGTAATTTCTTAAGTAAGATTTTTAAGTAAGGTTAAGGTAGTTTTTTTTTTTCATTTATTCACCTCCTACATATTTCCCAGCAGCTCTTCACCTATTCGGTTTAACCACGTAGGTAGGGATTAGCCACTTATCGATATTGCAATGGCCGTGTCTATCGCGCCCGGCTTGTCGCCTGTCCGACCCCATTCCTCATTCGCGGGCGCCAGTCTCGATATGCGATTATTTGTGCACGCACATCCCTACGTTCGTTTCAGAGCCGCAAGCGTTAATTGTTCTCGCTAATGAATCAACCTCTTTTATTGTGCCGCTCTAATGTAGCTGCAGAATACGGAGATTTTAACTGTTTATGAACAGTACGCCATCCATGTTTTGTCTGTCTGTCTGTTTGTTATCTATTCATCGTTCATGAGCCAATCTTGACGTAAAGCCCAGAGATAGCTTGCACACCCGGAGACTCACTCACATACTGACTACTGACTGTGTGACTATGTGACTATGTTGATAACCTCCTTTATTAACCCCCGACGCAAAAACGACGGGGTGTTATAAGTATGACGTGTGTGTGTGTGTCTGTCTGTTCCCCTGTAGCGCTCAAACGGGTGGACCGATTTGATTGCGGTTTTTTTTGTTTGAAAGGTGAATTAGTCGAGAGTGTTGTTAGCTATGTTTGATGAAAATCGATCCAAGATGGCCGCCGCTACAAAATGGCGGATTACATATTTTTTCACAACTGCCTTAATATGGATATCAAATGAAAGGGCTTGACTAGTAGAACAGCACTTCGCAAAGATGGCCGCCGCCACAAAATGGCGAATATCGGGGTGTTTTTTTTTAATTTTTACATTATACTTGTTTCGTCTTCGTCGTCGTCTCAACCAATTGACGTCCACTGCTGGACATAGGTCTCTTGCAAGGATCGCCACAGAACACGATCCTGCGCCGCCTGTTTCCAGCGGCTGCCAGCGACTCGCTTGAGATCGTCCGTCCATCTAGTGGAGGGTCTTCCCACGCTACGTTTGCTGGTGCAAGGTCGCCAGTCAAGCGCCTTGGGACCCCAACCTCTTTTATTTGAAGTCGGTCAAAAAAACTTAATAAGACTGCAAGTCGCGCAATTATTAGGTAGGTATATATTAATCACTCAACTCATGTGAATGCGGCCAGTGAATGGGCACAGTGTTTTTCATTGCACTCATTCACTCATATTATTATGAGCTCGTGCACTCGCGGCAGTGGTGGCGTAGCGTTAATCATTAGTTAATGTTTTATTTCGCAGCTCGTGTTTCATAATCCTATTATGTATAGGAGTATGAAACACGTCTAGCGACGTACGTGTTGGTCGATAAAAAGTCCTCATACAGTTCCATTTGTATGGTAATATTGTGCCAAGGTGCTCACACCAAGGATCTTGTATATTTTATATTATTTTGAGATCCTTGGTCCTCACCTGGGTGTTAAGTGAGTTTTCACATCTCAACGACCTCGTTAAGTTTCGAGTATTTAAATATTGTTATGTTAGAGTAAAGTAGACCTTAAATCATGGTTTTAAAGTCCTATTATTACCTACTACTTCCAATTATTATCTATCCTATTTAATTCCTCTTTCTATCTCCAAACGTTTCTGGAATGATCGGTGTGTGTCATGTCGGCGAATGCAGGAAGACGACACGAAAAAGAGTTGTGAAACAAAAAGTCCTTAGTGTGTTCTTTGCGTTGCAATGTTGGCGCCACTGGTCTTTGGCTGCATACCACTGCAACAGAAGTCACCACCATCTGTATACTACATCTCTTAGTACCTACCTACTAATTAATACATATACGTGGCATCAGGTAAAAAGAACTCTGACCTCAAAACATCACAGTGAATCATTTTGTGATCTGTTTGTTGCCTTTACTGCCGCGCTGTTGTTTCCTCAGTCAATCTTTCGCTACAGTACAGTAGGTAGGTGTCAATGTTGTCCATTATATGTGGCAACAGTGCGACAACATCATTCACCTCTGATTGGTCGACACTCTCTCGCTATTGGCTACAAATATAAATTAAAAATTAAAAAACTCCCGACATTCGTCATTTTGTGGTGGCGGCCATCTTGAATTTGAAATTTACCATAGTGTATAGTGTTCTACTAGTCGAGCCCTGTCATTTGATACCCCTATTGAGGCAGTTGTGAACAAATATGTAATCCGCCATTTTGTTATGGCGGCCATCTTAGACCGATTTTCATCAAACATAGCTAAAAACACTCCCGACTAATTCACCTTTCAAACAAAAAAAACCGCATTCAAATCGGTTCACCCGTTTGAGCGCTACGGTGACACAGACAGACCCACATACACACACTTGCGTCGGGGGTTAAAAATGCATTGTTGCAACAAGAATACCATGACTTACAATTGAGATTGTAGCAATTCTTTTTACCTGATAGTATCTTTACGTAATATAATTAATGAGATGTTAGTTTTTTTGATAAACGCTCGAAGATTTATATCAAATTATTATTCAAAAGTACTTGAATTGGAACGGAGCCATTTGTGAAAACGTTTGAATTTATGATCCACTAGCTGACCCCCGCGACTTCGTTCGCGTGTTTATAGGTTTTACATAGGATCGGATCGGATCCCATAATTCTTTTATGTACCTAAACTAAATGTAGCCAAAGTTACTCCTTATAACATTGAAAGTTCCATTAAAACCGATCCAGCCGTTTCGGAGATCAGCTGGAACAAATACACAGACCGAGAAACATATAAATTTAAACGCACACCAGTTTAAAATAAGCCGTACGTTCAAAGATCTGGGTCCCAAGTTATTTGAACCCAATACTGAGGGTTGTAATATCTGTCATTTCTGGACTAAAAAACCTATGACCTTGAAATATTTACGGGACAATATATAAAGTACTACCTTTCTAACAAAAAAAGAATGAGTGAAATCGAACAACGCGTTAATGAATTACAGCTAAATACACGTTTTAACTTTCATCCCCTCTCCCAAGGGAACCTCGGAGTATAAACTCAAATCATATCAAGTTTCATTCGAATCCATTCAGTAGTTTCGGCGTGATGCGCGGCCAAGATACAGACAGACAGACAGACAGACAAAAATGAAACAAATTGCAGTTTTGGCTTTAGTATCGATTATAGAGTGCCCTCCAATAAAAATTTTCAAAATATCTTCAATGTACAGAATTGGATCTGTTACAGTTTTATTATATTATAGATAGATAGAAGATAGATAGATAGATAGGATTCAGTTTGATATCTAACTTTAAAACAAATATCAATAACAATGAGTTTCAGGATTTATTTATGTTTTTTAAATTCAGTCTGATTTTATTCTTAACTAGCTTTTGCCCGCGGCTTCGCCCGCGTGAATTTCGATTTTTCACAAATCCTGAGGGATAAGTAGATTTCTGGTCCACCCGCACCCGCCGCGCGGCGGCGTACCGCGGTACCGCGTACGGCGGGCGCAGGGCGCAGGGGCGCGGCGCGACGCGGCGCGGGGAGCGCGAGCGTCGGCCGTCGCGATCGCGCGCAGCGAAAATACCTATCAGGGCGTTTTTAACATCTGTATTATTTTACCGATTTCAACACAACTCCTTTTTTGAAAGTCGGTTAAAAAAGTAGCCTATGTTACTCCTTGGTTAATCCTCTACTTGTCTGTGAAAGTCCCGTCAAAATCGGTTCAGCCGTTCCGAAGATTAGCCCGTTCAAACAGACAGACAGACAGACAAAAATTTTAAAAACGTGTGGTTCGGTTATGGTATCGTTCAAATAACCATATGAGCTTAATATGTGGTAGTTATTTCGAAATTACAGACAGACACTTCAATTTTATTTATTAGTATAGATTGAAAACTGTCCGGTTATGACAATTTCTAAACGTTTAATTGATTTTGTCTCTTCCGTTATTCATATCAATAACATCTTTTAGTTAAATTAGTGTGACATTTAACTTTTCAAAAACTTTGTAGTCTAATGTCTCTTACAGTATTGCAGACTGCAATACTCATGCAAAAATTCGTAGTGTTGTTGCGGCGTGATTGAAGGATAAATGTGTGACAAGTGTAAATTGAAAATTTAAAAAACCCCCGACATTCGCCATTTAGTGGCGGCGGCCATCTTGAATTTGCAATAGTGCTATTCTACTAGTCAAGCCCTTTCATTTGATACCCATATCAAGGGAGTTGTGAAAAAATATATCATCCGCCATTTTGTAGCGGCGGCCATCTTGGACCGATTTTCATCAAACATAGCTAAGAACACTCTCGACTAATTCACCTTTCAAACAAAAAAAACCGCATTCAAATCGGTCCACCCGTTTGAGCGCCACAGGGGAACAGACAGACACACACACACACACACACACACACACACACACACACACACACACACACACACACACACACACACACACACACACAGACACGTCAAACTTATAACACCCCGTCGTTTTTGCGTCGGGGGTTAAAAAACAGCGAGTCCATTCCGTGGGAATTGTTTGTTTTTAACCCCTGCCGCAAAAACGACGGGGTGTTATAAGTTTGAAGAGTCTGTGTGTGTGTATGTGTCTCTTCCCCTGTAGCGCTCAAACGGGTGAACCGATTTGAATGCGGTTTTTTTTTTGTTTGAAAGGTGAATTAGTCGAGAGTGTTGTTAGCTATGTTTGATGAAAATCTATCCAAGACGGCCGCCGCTACAAAATGGCGGATCACATATTTTTTCACAACTCCCTTAATATGGGTATCAAATGAAAGGGATTGACTAGAAGAATAGCACTATGCAAATCCAAGATGTCCGCCGCCACAAAATGGCGAATGTCGGGGGTTTTTTAAATTTTTAATTTATACTTGTTCTGGGAATAAAAGTAGCCTATGTCACTTTCGCATTTATAATAAGTAATATCAGCTTCAGCAGGAATTATTATTTATTATGGAACCTACCTAGCTACACTAGCGGCACGCTATGATGGCCGGTTTGACACATTACAATAGTGATGTGGAATGTCAATTTATTCTCGAACAAAAAACAATTAAGTTTTGTTTTTGTACCTGATTAAATAGGTTTAATAAAACAAAAATGTATATGTTTATTTAATTTATTTGAACGAACTGAATATTTGAACGAAAATGAATATACATACTTTATATGCACACAAGAAACATATGAATACAAAAGATGCCACAAAAGGCCATAATTAATCAGATTCGTCCATACTACTATTTTCACTGTCGTCACTGCTATCATCACATACATTAATAATTATATGTTCGTTTTCTATAATATTATCTATTTTCACATCTCTTTCATAATCTTCCCTTATTAATTTAACAGTTCTATTCACAACCTTTTCCCAGTCTCCTTTAGTCACATGTTCACAAGCTTCTTCTAATAATTTTAGCATTTTTTTTGTGGTAAATGGGGGTTCTGTATTGTGTCTTGCAGCATATCCCTTAATTTGAGCCCACACCAACTCAATCGCATTATACTCACAATGGTAAGGCGGTAACCGTATAACTCTGTGCCCATGTTCTAATGCTATTTCGTCAATGACGTATCGGATCTTGGTTGGTTTGTTTTCTTTTAAAAGACGTACTAATTCCGCTTTTAACATATTCATGTTTGCATCTACGCCATTTTTACGAAGCCATGCGACGATATCAGCTTTCTTTTGGGATTGGGCAGGTGGCTTGTCAATTTGCATCGAGTGGTATGGGGCGTTGTCCATAATTATAATAGATGGTTCAGGGAGGCTACACAACATTGAGGTAAACCATTCAGTAAACTTTTCTCCATTCATGTCTTCATGATAGTCTCCAGTGGTTTTTGACGCAAAAGCCATGAGAGAACCTTCGACAAACCCGTTGATGGTTCCGGCGTGACAAATTATAAGTCGCGATCCTTTTCCTACAGGAACTTTGGAAGTAGATGCTGCTGTGTCATCGTTCCAAGAACGGCCTACAGTATGGTTAGCATTAAGCCATGTTTCATCCAAGAACACAACATTTTGCCAATTTTTGATTTCTTTCACTTGCCGTAAAAAAGTATACCTTGCCATCGCTATATCAAATCTTTCCATCAATATTTTGCGTTTGTTACATTTTTTGTATCGAAATCCAATGGTCTTCAAAATCTTCGTTAAAGAACTTTCCCCACCGAAGAATAATCCAGCTTCCTTCAGTGAATGCACCAACTTTTTTCTTGTTGGATACTCCTTCTGTAAATAGTAGCCGTAAACATGTCTTCGGATAGCATCGGCATCAAAGCTATCGATGCCTACGACTGGTTTTGCTCGTTTTCTCTTTTTTGGTGTGTGAAGTTTATTTTCTTCTGTGCCAGTCTCGCCATATTTTTTTTTAGTTATCCGTCTAACAGTTCGTTGTCCAATATTAAGCGCATCAGCTACGCGTTCAACCACTGACGTTATAGGTAAAATTGGCCCTCCATTTTGAGCTTCACGATCGAAATAGTTACGAAGGCGTATTACGAACTCACGTGTCTGACTATTTAGAACAGTTCTCTGCGTACGTTCGGTCATATCGACGAAATCCACAACAAAGGGCTTGAACAGAGTCCAAATTAACGAGCAAGGGTCAACAGTAATGCAGTATCAATATTTGAAATCCAAAGCCAGGTCAAAACTATATCACAATCGCATTGCACTGACAGTTTATACTTTTCGAAGCAACGTCAATTCGAAACTGCTTTGTTTTGCATTGAGCATTGACGCGAGTTTGCCGGAGGTAGTAGTTGTGCTAGCCAGCGATCCTATGTGACGATCGTATTAGATTCCATTTTTAAAAATTTATTGATATTTTTTTGCGATTTCAGAGGTTTGTCCACATAGTGAAAATTGTTCATATTCACAAGTACATTCACCCCTTAAATGGTGCAAACTGATTTTTCTACACTTGTATACATTTAAGAAATCAATTTAATAAATAAATTTTGAGTCCTAAACCTAAAACTACATTCGATAAAATTTATGAATCTCTGCACATCACTATCTATATACTAATAAATAAAATTGAAGTGTCTGTCTGTAATTTCGAAATAACTACCACATATTAAGCTCATATGGTTATTTGAACGATACCATAACCGAATCACACGTTTTTAAAATTTTTGTCTGTCTGTCTGTCTGTCTGTTTGAACGGGCTAATCTTCGGAACGGCTGAACCGATTTTGACGGGACTTTCACAGACAAGTAGAGGATTAACCAAGGAGTAACATAGGCTACTTTTTTAACCGACTTTCAAAAAAGGAGTTGTGTTGAAATCGGTAAATACAGATGTTAAAAACGCCCTGATAGGTATTTTCGCTGCGCGCGATCGCGACGGCCGACGCTCGCGCTCCCCGCGCCGCGCCGCGCCCCTGCGCCCTGCGCCCGCCGTACGCGGTACCGCGGTACGCCGCCGCGCGGCGGGGGGCGGGTGGACCAGAAATCTACTTATCCCTCAGGATTTGTGAAAAATCGAAATTCACGCGGGCGAAGCCGCGGGCAAAAGCTAGTCGTCAATAAAGTAATACAATTATTTCCTTCAAAGTCGTTATCAATTAATACGGAACTTCATGAGCGGACAAACGTCAAACCGGCCATCATAGCGTGCCGCTAGAGTAGTTAGTCAAATTGTGTAACAAATAGGGTACAGTCGAACACATTAGTGCCATTAGTGCCACAGTATATCAATGACATTGATAGATATAATAAATGCAGCTTGGCTTGCCGCGGCCGTCGCGAGTCGCGGATGCAGTTGGCTGCGCGCCACAGGTGACCTCATTGCGCGTCGTTTTTGGCGCCACCCTCCGCGACGATCGCTATCGATCGTGAGCCAAATCGCTGCTAATAAATAAGTACAAATTGATCGTATCGGTGCTTAGAATAACAACCATGATATAATACCTGTCGTCCATTCCTATAGTGAGTTCATACCTTTAGGGTGAGTTTAGTTAAGCTCCCGTAAATTATAGCCGCGGCGCGTGGGCCACATTTTGCGCAGTAGCTTATTTAGACTCTATTCATCATAATCATCATCATTCAGGCCCACTACAGGGCACGGGTCTCATCTCATTATGAGGAGGGTTTAAAGGCCGTAGTCCACCATGCTGGCCAAGTGCGGAAGTAGACTTCGTACGTCTTTGAGCATATTATGAAGAACTCTCATGGCATGCAAGTTTCTTCACAACGTTTTCCTTCACAGTTACAACCCGCGGCACGTAAGTCGAGCGGTGACCTTCAATGCGCAGAAGTCGAAAATGAGGTCGCGGGGAGGACGTAGGGATCGTTAGTATCACTGATTAGCTTTCGCGTATTCCTCGTAAGCGCTGATTGGCTCTCCAATCGTATTGTGTCCCGATCACTCGTACGACGCTGCGCGCACTCGAACGCACCGCTCGACTTACGTGCCGCGGGTTATACACTGTACCCACCAAATGTTGAATAGAAGCAGGCGTTACTTTGCGGAATTCCATGATATTATACAATGAACACAAAATTACTAGCAAAGGATTATAGCAAAGTAATTTTATGTTCATTGTATGTACCCACCAAAGTAATGTGACAGTAACGTAATTTTGGAGTAGCACGCAGCATGACTCTGACCTGACATCGCCTTAAAGCATGTGCAAGTGATATTAATCGCTTAAAACGCACATAACTCCGATTTGAGGTGCGTACCGGGGATCGACCTCGGTCTCGAAAAGGAGGACGAAGTCTTAACCACTAGACTATGACCGCTCAGACTATTACAAGTAGCATTAGTGTTTAATCCAGCAGCTGCGGTTCGTGCCTCTAGAGAATGATCGTTCATATTATAAAGCCTATACCGGCCTCCGCTGGAATTCGGACCTAAAAGAATTACAGTCTCATGTGAGCTTTCTCCCCAGAGCTACGACGGACGCGACGACTCGTCCGACTTATTATCTAGTAGATAATAAGTCGGACGAGACATAAATGACTCGGTAGATAATATCTACCGAGTCATTTATGCTGTTTTTCTTACGGCAATTTGCTTACGAGGTGCCCACACTGTGTTGTTCTTTGTGTCGATGATGTATCGATGTTTTATTCACCACACTATTAGCATAGACAAACTGTGGATATTAATAAAACGAATTAATGTCCGCTCGAACGCGCTACAGAATGAGTCATTCCGATGCGCAATGTATCGTGTTTACAATTGTTTAATTCAGCGCCATAAATCGAGCTACACACTCGAAACAAGACCTGTAAGCTGTAAGTGTTTCTATAAAATAATGTCTTTTTGGGGATTGTTTATAAAAAGAGCGACGTCTCTTCAATAAAGGAGTGATAGGCATTAGGCATATCATACTTTATAGACGAACAAATGCCGGAGCAAGAATATTTTTAATTAATTAGCATAGTTTTTTATAATAGCTCCATCCTGAAAACGCTTCGCATCAAGCAAAGACTTTCGTCGATTGTGCAAGTGTGAATCCTCAAAATGTTTGGTCATATTATTCGCAAACAAGCTCCTTGGAACGGTTAGTGGTACAAAGAAGAGTGGAACGTCAACGTTCTTGCGACCGATCACCCACAAGATGGACAGACCCTATGGACAGACCTTATCTGAAGATCAACGCAGTGTACTCTCACTGAATGTTCGCGCAGTGCCGTGAACAGAGAGAGATGAAGAAGTCCCGCAAAAGCTGCAACCAGCACATCAGACCTCCCATGACCACGACCATTCTGCCAGGAGTGTACGACTAAGAAGAATAATAAATTTGTCGCAACTATGCAACAACGCATCGCAAAATCTATCTATACTAATATAATAAAGCGGAAGAGTTTGTTTGTTTGACCGCGCTAATCTCGGAAACTACTGGACCGATTTCAAAAATTCTTTCACCGTTGGATATTTGTGTAATCCTTGAGTGCTATAGGCTGTATATTATGTACCACGGGCAAAGTCGGGGCGGACCGCTAGTTAAGGATATTCCACTTTGCGGTCGCTCCCTTATATATTGTGAACCTAGTGGTCCTATACTGTGCCTGAAAGTTGCGTGCAGTTCTTGTTACGTAACTTGAAACTGCGCCGTACCCGCTCCTTTGTGATACCATACTTTATCAATTTTTGTGACGTATACGTCCTCTCCCTCAAAGGGCTGAATGGCTCTATGGCGCTATAGGTACAAATGTGGGTTCATAGGCCAGTTGTCATGCTCGTAAATCCGTCCGTCTGCCCGTCACTCGACTGTAGCTAATGCGTTTTGATTGTGAAACGTATTTATTTGTTTGTTTGTTTGTTTGTTGGAATGGCTATTAATAAAACTCTCACATGTCTTATAGACGTAATTATTGTTTGCAACAGCGAAACTGTAAATAATACTTAGTAATACTGGCTCAGCTTTACAAATAACTGTAAGCTCCTGTGTAAAACCAACAAGTCGTGTTTAATGCGCACGTAGAACAGTGTAAGACCCAGCGCATACGAGTGATGCCGAGAAGTAATCTTTTAACAGCTGAAACTCTATATAATGTGTGCGTAGGTACTTTGACATGGCCTGGGGTTGAAATTGGCCATAATTACAAGTATAAATTAAAATTTTTAAAAACCCCCGACATTCGCCATTTTGTGTCGGCGGCCATCTTAGATTTGCAATAGTGCTATTGTACTAGTCAAGCCCTTTCATTTGATACCCATATTAAGGGAGTTCTGAAAAAATATGTAATCCGCCATTTTGTAGAGGCGGCCATCTTGGATCGATTTTCACCAAACATAGCTAACAACACTCTCGACTAATTCACCTTTTAAATAAAAAAAAAACCGCATTCAAATCGGTCCATCCGTTTGAGCGCTACCGGGGTACAGACAGACACACACACACACATACACACACATACACACACATACACACACACACACACACACACAAACACAGACACGTCAAACTTATAGACTACCATGCTATTTTGGAGTCGCCTCCGCTATCTCAAAGTAAAAAAGTTTTGAGTTGTTATCACTCGTCTCCGTTGATGGGCGTAACACCTAAGTGGTTTTGGGTTCTTTATTATTCAGTGCAGGTGCTTGGTTTGCGTGCTTTGGTTCTTATTCTTAGTAAGGAAAAGGGCAGTAGGTAGATAAATCAGAAATGGCTAGATTAGGTAGGTACTAACGGCAGAATGGCATTTTTAAATTCTTTGATGTAGCGGCCACAACTACGGGATATGCCATTGAACATAGCGATAACTGTAGGTGTGGCCGCTTTAATGCAATAAATCTACCATTGAACCTCTTTGATCTGTCAAAATTTACCACCACCCGGCCCAATGCCCAATGGCATATCCCGTAGATATGGCCCCTACATGGTAGAGTTAATGTATAAAAACTTTAACTAGTTATATATGCCTATTTTTTATGACATTAAACTCGACTGTTGACATTCAAAACGTATTGAAGCCAAATATTTCTGCATCATCAAAGTTCATAATATCTAACGTCATTTGGCATTCGATCGGAAAGATATAATAATTGAAAGACCTGCTGATGACCTTTTAATAAACTTTTACTTATTGTTATTGGCATTAAGCATGTTGTTAGAGATATTAATTATCTGTTTGATTGGAATATATTAGAAACGCGCGCGGGTCTAAGAATTTAAATTATCGACGTAAATATATTTTTTTATTACTCTTAATTAACATATAGTAAGAAATGGTAGCCATACGTACACCTTATGATTTACTAGCTTGGGTAGCGTATATTTTTTTCTAAATGAGTGTTACCTAAATGGTACTTAGTCATATAATATCTTGCATATGTACTTATAGGTTGTTATATTATTATGCGATTTCGTTATTCACTTCTAATAGTTATTTGTTAGTTAAGTACTACTTTATTATCGTGTTAAAAACACTTGTGGTACTTAAACTAGCAACATGTTACGTACACTACAACTTGTTACGTTAAAAATACTCAATGCAAAAGTTTAACAGACGAAAATATTAAAACCTTAAAGGTAGGTAAAATGTACGTAAATAGCTACTTACTTAGCAAAAACTCGAGATATTTTTTTAAAACCCAGCGTCATGGAAATTGTGCTACAAAAACTTCTCATAAAAAAGATAAAAAAAAAAACAGACAACGACTGACTTACAAATGCTTACAATAATTTCAAGCGGGTACCGGGTGCGGTGCCATTTACGTGCATTCAATTCATAACAACTAGTAATATTTACGTGATTATCTATCATTAAGGGCTGGGCACAAAGAAACCGGCCCTTTAGCCGCTCGATGTTGAAATAATCATCGGTTCTGAACATACATACGTCTCACAAATGTCGGCCTGGCATCCGTCGATTAAAACCCAATTTGATAACGAATTTCGAAATTGGTTGAAAAAAATTTAAGGATGGTTAAAATTGTGTAAGCTGCCGTCGTCGTCCATTGTTGATGGTATGAAACTGCCTCGTTGGTCTAGTGGTTAGCATATTCGACCAGAGATCACGAGATCCCGGGTTCGATTCCCGGGTCGAGCAAATAACTGTTAGGTTAGTGGTAGTTGGCGGTGTTTCACCCTCGTGCCTCGGAGAGCACGTCAAGCAGTCGGTCCCGTTTATTATCACTATAATGTGATGTGTCAACTGTCAACCTGCATTGGAGCAGCGTGGCGAGTCTAAGCTCTAAATCCCTCTCTCCTATGAGAGAGAAGGCCTGTGCCCAGCAGTGGGACGTTAAAAGGCTGTAGTGGTGGTAGTGGTATGAAATAGTTTTGTAGACTTCATCCTGTTTTAGTGCCTACCGTAGGAATCCTACGGTATTAATCCTATATAGGATACGGGATACTGTCCCACCATCAGCCTATATACCCACGACCACGGCTGGTTATAGTACAGAGTAGGTACTTCTGGAGATCGCGCCAACACACACGCAACCATTGAGCTATGTCGGTTATTCTGGTATGGATCTCCTCATTTCTGATTCGATCAAATTAATCTTGATACCTATTCGACCGAAATAGAAATTATCTCGTGATTACGAATTCCATAATTAGTTGAATCGATTGCATCTGCACGTATAGACTTTCCAATTAATCTAAGATCGAAAGCGTAAAAACACGAATGGAACGCGCACAGTTTAATGGCAATTAGCGGACGGTAGAATGCATCTACATATCAAATAGAACCGCCCTAAAGTAGCTCTTATCGACCAAATAATAAGAGCTTTTTGTTTAGAAAGTAAAAACTACTCCAAAAACATACGATCACTCCTATGGCTATAGACATAAGTGTGGTTTTTAACTAGAGTTGATAGCAATTAGTTTTTTTTTTTGTAATTGATATAGAAAAACTAGATCTCGTGCGCCAAATTGGGCTCGTGTCGGTCTTTGTCAATAATTACGAACGGCTTGAATTATGAATTATTTATAGAGTCGTGGGTATGTATGTATGTGTCGAACTGTGATACATATCTTTGACATGGCGGTAACTTTTTGACGAATCTGACGCGCGAACAAATACAGTCGAGATATTCTAAATTGATTGTGAGCCCCATTCCATATTCAAAAAGCAAAACATGAGTACGAACAACACTTTCTTTTGTTATACTTATCTATAAAACATTACCGTGGCCAAGGAATTAGCTTATTGATTGACAGACAAGCATTTCGTTGTAATAGGTACCTATCTACTAGACTAAAAAAAAGATACGCGCCGAATTGAAAACACTCCTCGCTTTTGGAAGTCGTTTAAAACGCGACAGTGTCACATAGCAACTGAAAAAAAATTCAGTGCCAAGAAAATAAATATCCAGGTCAAAGACCTCGCGGCTCCTAGCTCCTAGAGACAAGAATTTCTAATTAGAACAAGTGAGTTGACAGGTAACATGTCCACTGAATTACGAGTAGCTTCACCGACCAGTTTTTCAGGGTTCCGTTCTCAAATAGCAAAACGGAGCTCTATTAGAGACCCCGCAGACATACAATTTCAAGTTGGCCGACTATCGAACAACTAAATCGCGAACTTTCACAATTTAATCGGCCAACTTTTAAATTGGACGTAATCGGAAGGGAATTTCGATTCTGATACAATCGTCGTCCAATTATTTAGTTGAACAATTTAGTTGGTAATGATGTGCGGGGTGTCTTAAGTTACTGTGCTTATCAGTATACCTACTCTGCGGTTTTGTTGGTCAACTTGAAATTGTATGTCTGCAGGGACTCTTAGTGTCACTCTGCTATCTGTCTATCTGTCTGTCTGTCCGTCCATCCGTAGGCATGTCTTCTTCTTCTTGTTGACGGAATAAGTTATGGCTCCACTATAGAATGCGTCCAGCGTCACCATCAATTTAATTTAAGGGGGGATGCGAGAGGTAGGGGGGGGGGGGTGCTCCTGAAACTCTAGTTTTTAAAATTGATGGTGACTTATTTTATATTAACCCCTAAGTTATACAGAGCTATGGACATTTGGTGTAGAATATTGACCGAAGACCGAATATTGAATTAAAAATTCAATTAAATTATTTTAGGTGTGATTTTTTGCCTTACCCTGGTAGGTATGTTTGGTTAGGATTGTGTTATGTGGTTTCATTGTTTTCATGTTTTTGATATGACCGAATCATTTGACTAGGTAACTTTCTTTCTTTTTCGTATGGCGTTTAATAAATAAGCGTGTGTTGAGAAAATGTTTCTTCAAAATTTTATGTCAATATTTTAAATGTACATATGTCAGATTATCTTACAAATAAATATACTAGTTATGTTAAAAAAGACTTATAAGTCAATACCCAAGTTCCCCAGCCAGGAGACAAACTGAGGGGGGAGGTCAAAAAGATCTTTAGGTGAACCCTGGTAAGAGTGGGTGCGACAGCGCTGTATGATGTGATCTATGGTTTGATCCTCCTCGCCACAGTCACAGATAGCGGAGGGTTTCCAACCCCATTTGTGCAAAAGGTAGTTGCAGCGACCATGCCCTGTTCGTAATCTATTCAGACGGCACCACAACTTACGAGGTAGCTGGAAACCCTTCGGTTTTATTGTAACTAATAGGTAACTACTAACGAGGTAACTAATAAGGTTTCCTTTTGAAGTGCGGAACTCTCGGTGCGCGGTCGACTCGCACTTGGCCGGATTTTTTATTCCTTGCTATTACTTGTGCAGGCCTTTCATATAATTGCAGGAAATGGTTTTAAATTATTTATTTATTAATAAATAGAATATAATAAGCGATCTAGAATCTTGATGCTAGTTATGGAACTCGCAGTCTAGTTTTTAGTTTATATTTGCTGTTGCTGTACTTAATCTTATAAATGGGACATTGATTAACATTATTGAAACTGTCATAGTGCCGCACTCAAGAGTCGTTAATGGTTACTTAAAGAATTCATTAGTATAGATTTAAAATATAATTATATAATAAAATATAGTCCCAGAGTCAGTGCTTCCGGAAATGACAACCAAATGACAGCTCATTTAGAGATTTAATAATAATTAGTTAATGACTCATTAGACTAATTTAATGAATGTCTCTGAGTGTGGTAGTTATTGTCTGAAATGTATAAATGTATTGTAACTGTTTTTTTTTTTTCATTTGTCGACTGACAGGTATCCACTAAAAAGTTAGATTTAAAATAGTAGATAGAATACTCTTAATTTTTGCACCCCATGAAGTAAAAAAAATGGAAACAGACAGAAGTAGTACACAGAACAAATAAAATGACATTTAGGTACAAGAGTCAAGTAAATGAGAGATGACTAGATACAAAACAGTGTTCGAAACAATTTTAAATAATTAACAAAAGTATAATATGACTAGTATTAAACACCATAAAAAAGAACACATAACCGTTCAGTAATACCATCGGGTACCACGTAGTTGGGTGATTTATAAGTAACTAACCTTCCAAATATAGGGTTTAAGAATTCTGGGTTCATATCGAGAACAATAAGCTAAGATAAAACAGAAGAAATAAAACCAACAAAACTTTTTTCTCTACCATGAAGACATCTATCACAATTCTAATAGCTTAAAACAGTTTAAAATCACATTTATTATTTCAAATCATAATCAATCAAGCACAACGGTCCAAGACAGTAAAGAACAAATAATATAAAAACGCTAACAAATAGTTAATAGTCCAATCACGCAAGTAAAATTCCGACAAAGGCACGCAATATTCTTACTAGGCCCTGTTATTGGGTTCTGGAATCGTGCTGGGAGCAACTGTACTTCTTTATTAGTTCTTTATTACTAATAGAGAAATATACGTTGCATTTTGTTTGATTGGATTTCAAAATCATCGTACTCGTATCTACAAAGAGGAAAATGTTCAAAACATTGTTGCAGTTCTTATAAGTAACTCTATACAGGATTAGTAACGATAAGTTTTTCTAATGAAACTTATCCAAAATTTACTAAAAGTATTGAAACTACGCCTGCGGTAAATAAAATAGTAATAAAAGAATCTTTAGTAACGCAAATGATTATTTGAATGCTCCATCCTCCCATGTCCCAAACAAACGAACCATAAGTTTACCATGTATTTCAGTATTCAGTACCTTTTACTTAGCTTAACGAAGAGTATTTTTAATTTTTTTTCTAAGTACCTACCTGAATCATCAGAATTCATACTTAAACGCCTTATCAAATTGTTGTATTGCACTTCTAGATTTCGATGTTTTTGATTAGTTTTTGTAAGGCTACTAATCTGCTTTCGATATAATATAGGCATTTTAAAAATAATTTAATGGACTTAACTTCAGATTTTTGCTCATTTTTCTTTCATCCATCATTCCCCTGTCAAGATCTACAACTTTAGCCAGTAAAGGCAATATGTAATTAGCTAAATTACAACCTAATTTTGTTGCCGATTTGGATCTCAATAAACGAAACTAAAATTACAGTAGGTATATTAATTTTGCACCTTATTTTTTCGTCATTAAAATAGTCAGGCCTGTCAAACTTATTTTTGTTTCGAAAGCCATCAAATCCTCGAATCAATCCGGGGTATTTGATTCTAATACCGAGTAAGTGTAAGGTGTAATTTTTTCTTAAAAAAAAAACATCTGCACTTTTGAATACTTTATGTTAAATACTTTTCCGCGCCTCGAGTTTGTTTGCTTTGCGGGCCACATTCTATCCGTTCCGTCTCATTTAATCCCAAGCACTAAAAACTATTTCGGCCGCGAGTTCTCCAAGTGGGCGGCTTCTCTATAATCATCGTACCCTCGCCGATGCCGGCTGATTACAGGCGGTGGTACCACCTTCGTTAGTCCGTCAAATCATAGACTGTATTAAATAGCCGCCAGTGAAACGATTTCGTGTCATTTTCGACTTATTTGACTTTTTGAGTTAATTGTCTGTGAACCAGAGACTAAGAGACTAACCTATTTTAATACAACAGAATAACCTTAATTATGTCCTGTGATTTTTGGTTATCAAGTTATAAAGCTTTGTACAGCTTGCAATTAGTTCACAACATAAAGACATTTTGAGTTTACCTAAACGCCGGTATCTTCAAGTATTGCGGTACTTCTTTGTTATTCCGTGAAATCATGGAAAACCGTCTGTAGTGTTATCTTCGACTGCATTCCTATCTTCTTAAGATTTTTGGTTTCCGAATAACACCAAAAATCTTTTCTCGGTGCAAATTATACCGCGGTTACTTTGTTATGAATCTGTCAAATAAATGTCCACCCATGAAACAAGAGTTCGTGCATCGAACTATTACGCTTAGAATGGAAGTTTCTAACAAATTTCCGCTCGAAACGTAAGCTATAAACCAACCCATGTGTGCCCTGTAATTACACTTGCCGACACGCACACAAGCGCATGAGTACCTTGAGCACTGACGCGACGATAGCCTTTTAGGCTTGCTAAAAACGGCTTATCGCCGCGTCGCCGACTGCCTTTCTTTACCTATTTATTCTAAGAGTTCGTGTTATTTTAGTTGCAAACAGTTAAAGTCAATTAAAAAGCAAACTCAGCCACTTTAAGTAGGTACGAAGTACACTTAGGATCCTGTTATTTAAGACTGCAAACATTTGATTAATTATAAAGTGAAATTTTCTATTCGAACAGTCACGTCAATTAAAAGAAATACTATAAGGCAACAAGCAGGTGGTACGGTAATACGACGCTAATTGCATTCCTAACTTCTTAAGATTTTTGACTCACGAAAACATATTATTTTCTCAATGCAATAATTTACTAACATCACTTTGGCTAGATTTTTCCTACTTCGTTTTCATCGTTTTGTTAGTCCGTCAAATATATTATGATCTAAACTGGTAAACTTAGTTCCTGTAAATTTTTGGACTGCAAGCAGTTTAAAGTATATTAAAAAGTACACTCAAAACTCAGGTATATTCCACTTGAATAGTCACGTCAATTAAAAGTGAACTAGGTCTACGGTATAATTGCATTCCAAACTTGTAACTTTTTTGGCTCACGAAAACATCTTTACTCGGTGCAAATAGTACTAACCACAACCACACCCACTATGACTAGATAGGGCTAGAAAGTATACAATTACTTCGTTTTGTTAATCCGTCAAATCATCATGTATGTATGTATATGATGATCACCACTGGTAACAGAAGTTCGTGTAATTTTTTTGGACTGCAAGCAGTTTAAAGTCAATTAAAAAGTAAACTCGAAACTCAGGTATATTCCAGTCGAACAGTCACGTCAATTAAAAGTGAAATACTCATTACTAGACAACCGGCCGCAAGCAGGTGGTATGGTAAACGGCGCCACATACGTACATACATACATACACACCTACATACCTACAGCTGCTTCACTCACCGGTTTACTCGTATGGAATGTCTATAATATACGGCCCCGTTATTTCGGTACATTCTTCATTATTTATTATGCCACTTTCAACGGCTTCGCGTGTTAGAAATATCCATTTTTTTGCATACAGTATAATTAGTCGGAGTTTGGAGATGTAAAAAATAACCTAACTAACGACTTATTAAATGGCTATCAGTCGGTCGATCAGACATCGAATAGAAAGAATATTTTAATAGAGAGTTGTGTATTGAATAATAGTTGTTTAATTACATATTAATATTTTTGATGAAAACTATAGTTAGTGTAAGTACTTCTTGCAGTACGTATGTCTCCTTTTTATCATGGTATTTATAACTTAGTTATCATCAGGTGTAGGGTGCGTCCACCCGGGTATGGCGTCTCAGCCGTAAGGCCCGTGCCCCCTGATTGACCAGTCAGAGAAGAACCAACAACAAATAATACCAAACAAACCATAAACAAATAACCAAAAATAAACCAGAAAATAGAAAGAATTTTGAATAAATTATTGCACACAGAGAGAAAAAGTACAATTGAAGAAAGCTTGGGCACTACAGTTTCTCATCTTCGGTGAGAGCAGCAGGATAAAAGAACAGGATAGTGCACTTATAATTATATTACTTAACTACCTACCTAGGTACCTACTATAGTTTCTAGCTGTATAGTTAAAGCGTTAGTGAGTTACGTCTCCAGTAAAAAGAAAAATTACTACCAACAAAACCACAAGCAGCCAACCTGTACCCAACAATTCATAACTCCATATTTCAACGAGGCAGGTACGCAGCCTGATTAGAAGCGTCGCAGTATTTGTAAAGAAAAACCTCTCGTTATGATCGGGAAGCAATAAAATATGTCCATCGTCCGGACCAGTTTCGAGATGCTATCTGGAGTCTGGATGCAGCGTCCGGGTGCCTGAATCAATTGCGTGATTAACGGAATTTCATAACCAGGACTTCTTGTTGAACTCTGAATTCTGAAATAAGGATCTGTGAGGTGACTGTGGCTTCTTTTTTTAGAAATTATCGACACTTTATTACTTGGGTAATTCTAAGTTAACAGGTACTAAGTTATTAGGATAGGCGGCATGACAAAAATAATAGAATGTTAATACAATTGTAGTATTTCTTTATAGAAACACTTATTATCTTCATACCTGAAAAGCAGCCAGTCAATTAATTTATTATTTGTTATTTTATAATGGACCAGGGGAGATACTAAATACAGGGGAGATATAAGGCGTACAGAATAGGACTTTATTTTCTATTCTGATACTGTTCCTGACGATCCGTGATAATTGACTAACTGACTGATTTTCCTGGGACAAAATAAATCCACCGTTAACAATCAGGCAATCGGTATTCAAACAAAAACATTGTTCGATGTTCCATTAAGTACCTAAGTGAAATTATAATGTTAAGAAAAAGTGGAATAGAGTAAGATTATAAAATATGGATGTATTCACTAAATTATGAAAACAGTACACGTATCGGCTGTAAAAATACTCCAATACGACATATTTGTATCTCCCCTGGACAGTAAGCATCTTCCCTGGCACCTTAAGAGGCAGGGGAGAGAAGGCAGGGGAGATACTTTTCTGTTAAAAAACAGGTATAAACGTCAAAGTTTTTGTTATACGTAATTAACAAAGAAGAATACGATTCTATGCATAAATTACAGTAATTATTTAAAGAAAATAAAGTATTTAGGCTTATAATTGCGAAAAAAAATTTACCAGGGGAGAGAACACATTCACTGATTCACAACTACTCCTAGCAAGTAGTTTCACTGAAATGGCGGACAAAATGACCGCATGCTTGCGTCGTGAATGCTTGCCGCAAACTTCACGTTGAATGCTTTGTTTTGAAGGTCGCAATTTACGCAGCAAAGTAAACAGTCATGAGTTTTAAATTAATACATAATGCCAGGGGAAGAGACGCTAAATATGAGGGACAAATGTAGACATTATAGTTAATATGAAAAAAAAAATGTTAGGTGTTGTTTTTTCTTGGATTGCATTAATTTAATTAGTCTAATTTCTAAATTATTAAAGTTTAATTTACTACATAATTTAAATTTAGTTAAAACTATCGATTGACTAACATAATATGGTTAGGGGACATGGCAGGGGAGATACATTTTTCATATTTGAGGCGCTTTTGCGACTAAATTACATACATTTAATTGGTGAATTTAAGTGACCATATAGAAAGCGGTAACTATTATGACATAACAGTGTTATTTCAAATAAATTAAATATGTATATATGATTTTTTATTGTTGCCGTTGAAAATACCTCATAACTTAGAATTACCCACTTATAGTCGTACAAAAGAAAATAAATAAAAAGTACGACTGCCATGCCAAAAAACGAACTAAAAAGTACAAAATAGAAATTATATAATATTGGAATGTGTACATAAAGTCCTTAAATTTGATACCCATAGTGTACTAATTGTAGGAAAAAAAATATTTTCACAATAGAAAATGGCGTCATTTAGCCGCCATATTGGGGGTTTTTTTTTTCAAACAAAGATTATCGGCAGTAGGTATATCACTCGGGATGATGAAAGAATTATAACGATAGTTTTCGCCAATATCTATTGAGGCATTTAAAAGTTATGGTGGAATAAAGAACATACACATACATAGGTACATGAACCCTGAAAACATTACACATTTTTTTGAGCAGTCGTGTAAGAATCATCGGGAGAGTACTTCATCGATTCTTTACCCACGCTCGTATACGTGATACTGTGGCTGCAGTAGTATTTGCTTTAGGGTAGATAAACACGCGCAACAAGACCAATCATATTATTGAGATTTGAGCCTTAGGCGCCTGTACTGTTCCACCGACATACAAGAACAACTACTAAAACACATATAAACCTTAAGAACAGCGTAGGTAATTTTATACCGCGGGGTTTATTATTAGATAAGAGCCTATAATAACCAAGATTCCGTTTGTGAGTCCGCCGTGAACTAGGAGTTTTATTAGTCGCAGTGGCTCTCGCATAAACCCAGTTTAGGGACCATTAAATAATAAAGAATGTGCTACACATTGACGGTAATCTTCTTGGTCAATTTTCCCGGTGTTTTTGTTGTCGGTGTGGGTTCTGTGAACCAGATTTTTGAGGACGGAGTAGAAATAGTATATTATATGGATGGGCTAAGATGTTATATATTTATGTGTAGTGTGTAGAATTATGTCGTCACGTAAAAAGAGCTTTTGAGTTTCGACGATAATGTATCTGATTTGCCTGTAAATATGGTGCGTTGTGAACTGTGATTGGCTTAAATTTACACCTGCTCAAATAACTACATCGTTGTAACTTATAAAAGTGGTAGTACTTATATAATATATCTAGGTCAATTTTGTGTCAATAGTTAGGTATTTCTTCGGACTGCATAATCTTAACGGAAAGCAATAAAAATGAAGATATTCGGAGTTGTACAAATCATAAAAGGCATTATCCGTATTTTACGAGAATGTAATAGGGGCCTTAGCAATTTAATTTAATAACGACCGATTACATATATAGGTAGAACGCGGTAAAATTACAGCGCATTTTAAAGAACCTTCGGTAAACGGGCACTCAATATTGTGTTAAGCTCTGGTCACACGTAACGCGCGACGAATGCGATTCGTGACGACAACAGGCTATCCTCCAAGCGACTTGAGAAGAATCGACTGAATGGAAAAGAATTTCTCCATTCAGGGCACTTAAATGATACTTTTCTAAAAGCTGATTTTAGAATCCCATCAAAAATTGGGTGAAATATTTCCATTATCGCAGAAATAGGAGACCATAAAGAAGAAGAATAAAAATTTCTTTAAAAATTGTTTTAGAAATCGACGAGTATTTTCGAAAAATGTTACAAACTTGCAATACAAATCACGGGAATGAGTTTCCTGTTTCAGCAGCTTCCTAAAAAGTTAAAAATGCTACCATTTTTGCATATGCTCTATTATGCGTATTTCGAATGCGCCGATATTTGAGCCAATCCCTTTTACATCTAGTAAATGACATATTTTAGTATTTCCCTTGTGCTGAGGCAAAAACGTAAAATTACACAATATCTGCTAATATAAAAATCTCTATGAACCGTTGTCCGATGCAACGCTATAGTCTGTTCGTTTTCTTAAAGTGGCCTTTTGTGTCTTGCCGCCTCCGCCGCGCGGTATTTTGTCAAAGACACCGCCGTGACTTCAAAGCATGCCGCGTGGGGTGTACAGGCACAAGGGGTTTTGGCGTTTTATACCTACTCATATTTTTTCATTAAAATTCTCTTTCCTTTTTATATTTTTTTATATTCGTATTTTATTACAATATAACCATAAACATAAAATATAATATTCTCATGAACACGGGTCTTCTCTCAAAATGAGAAGGATTTTAACCATAGTCTACCACGCTGGCCAAGTGCGGATGTGCAGACTATTCGGAGATTCTGTTAGAATAGGAAAAAAAATTACAAACAGAAAAAAGTAATAAAAATAAAAGCAGAATACTAAGAGCACCTGCGCCTGTACCGACACTAAGGTACCGAACGAACTATACAATCAAGAATTCAGTGTGACGTCTCGCCGCGCGGTGCCGCCGTTCTGCTGACGTCACGCATCGTTGTCGTCCCGCGCTGAGTCTGACCAGGCCTTAAAATAAATAAACAATGCCGGCTGGGGCTGTCGGCGGGTTGTCGGCCAATAATATTCCGATAATTGCCGATCCGGGCCGCAGGAACGCAATGTATAGTGGGGATTGTGATTCAACGATCGCGATCGATTGAACAAACGACTTTTCGTTTTTTTTTCGTTGACAAATTAGTGCTTTATTGTTTTCTACTCGGCAAGGCACCGCAACGCTAAACCGCGTAGCACATCTTCGCTAGTATTGTGGTAACTAGCTACAGCCAAATCCTCCCGTCATATCAGGCCACAAATAATATAGAAATTATTAATTACCAAATAGCCCCTGCCGGGAATCGAACTCTGCAACTCTCATCCATACCACTGCGCCAGATCGTCATAATTTTTCTTTTTTCAAAAGAGGGGTATGTCTGGGTCTCTGACTGTATGTCAATTTGTGGCATCGTAATTCTCAAGCCGATGAATCGATTTAAATGCGATTTTTGTTATTCGAATGCGTTTTAAAATTTAAACTATATCGTTAAACAATGCTTTGTCTTCTTCTTTCGAATGTCATATAACTGATGGTACACAAAGAGAAATTGTTGTGTAACTTCTAACTATTCACGCGCCAGAAAACGTTTATTATAGTAAGGCCATTATTTTAGTTCAAATGATCTCGATCGTTGATCACAATTCCTACTGATCGTATAATCGTTGCGAAAGATTGCAGCCAATTTTCTGCAAGTAAACACTGTTTAAAGTACGTTTCCTTGACACATGCTAACGACAAGAGTAACGACCGTCCGCGTCATGGGAAAAACTTACTTGACAACAAGGCACCTACGTCGGACGTGCGAGTCTTTTTGCCAAAAGATATTTAGTAGGTAGTATTTTAATGAAAATATAAATTAAATTTTTATTAAATAACTAGGTTAGTATAACTTTTTCCACGATACGTGTGTCTTTAAAATAGGTATCAACAGAAGCGTTTTTTTTTTTCAAAAATGTCTTCGTGGATAGAGATAATAGAATAATGTCTTTATTTAAACCTCTTTCTTTTGTTATCTAACTGCTGTTACCGTGGTTTACTTTTGTTTTGTACTTTTGTTGCCTAAAAATTTGCGTAGTAGTAGTAGTAGTTTTAGTAGTTGCTCAATCAAAATTTTAAAAATATAAGTTTAAGTTGTCATTATGCACGGACTACGGAGTGGAGAGCATTGCGCCGTAGACAAAATGCGAATTGATGCTGTTAAATTTGAGTAGCAGCAGTCTTAGCAGCGAAAACGCACCTTAACTTTTGGCCGTTTCTTTTTCTCCAGCACGCCCTGTGCGGCGCGTAATTAAAGGGATGTCGTGGTTCGCGGCAATTTTCTTCATGGTCACGATTTTAATTTACAAGCAAAACGAATGCGTCGTTTGTTCGGTATCTCAGTTTATTTTCACTAACTTAAAATTATTATACCTACTTACGTACAGGATACCTACTAGCGGACCTGGCAGACGTCATCCTGCCCGGTGACATAACGATATCAACGCCACCTACCGAGACTGGGTTACGTGTAGCTACCCGGTAATTGTGTTTTCGAACCGAAAAATGTGATAAATGACGAACCTCTCGACCGATTTTGTGCAAACTTCACATAAACCATCTACTAAATAGTCCGAACAAAGCCTAAACATTTGGTTTGGATAGGTGAGCCCGTTCTTGAGTTATAAAATTACAACGAAAAGTGGCATTGATTTTTATATATATTATTTTTATTTTTATTTATTTACTAGGAAAACTTACAGCTAATTGTAAAAAAGTAGATAGATAAAAACAGTAGAAAAATTATAGCTAGTAACAAGTTTTCACAAATAGAATATAGATATATAAGAAAATATAGATCATGCTAAAGAGGCCCGCTTGATTATATTACGTTTTTAAATAAACTCATCATTAGATTTAATGCATCAATTTTCAAAACGACTCAGAGCCCTAAGTCGGTCAAGTCAACTGTGCGTAGATCTGTCATTTAGTATGGAAAATAACTTTTGAGAAAACATCACAATATTATGATATCTACATTAATTAACGCACAGTTAACGTTAACTTGAAAACTTATAGAGCTAGGCCTCAAAGCTTTTAAATCTGCTAGGGTTACCTACTGTACACTCTTTCGCGTATAGCTATTGGTCTTTAAAAGGTGTAAGAAAACTACGTGTTGCGATGAACAGAAGGCGATGGGCGTCATACATCACGATAAAATAAGTGTGTTTGTACCTCAGAATTCAGATTAGGTAGATATAGAAGTGGTAAAGCAGCATAAAGCTGTGATAGCCTAGTGGTTAGGACGACCGACTTCTAATCGGAGGTCGTGGGTTCGATCCCGGGCACGCACCTCTAACTTTTCGGAGTTATGTGCGTTTTAAGTATTTAAATATCACTTGCTTTAACGGTGAAGGAAAACATCGTGAGGAAACCTGCATGCCTGAGAGTTCGCCAGCAAGCTCCATAACGTTCTCAAAGGTGTGTGAAGTCTGCCAATCCGCTTGGCCAGCGTGGTAGACTATGGCCAAAACCCTTCTCACTCTGAGAGGAGACCCGTGCTCTGTAGTGAGCCGGTAATGGGTTGATCATGATGATGATGATGATGAAAGCAGCATAAGCTTGTCGCCGCACAGATGTGTAGTAAAACATCAGTGCGCGTTGTTGTCAATTATACGAGTAGCGTTACATTTGATTTCCAAATCAGATTTCAATGCCAGAGAATATTTGTGTTTTCAAAAAATATCTGTGAAAAATATGAGTGATTTGCTGAAAATCAGTGACACGTTATCCTGGTGTTAAATTAATAAATACTGCATTAGGTAACATTTTTTGATGTACCTATCTCATATTTTAGAATTCTATGGTTACACTAGTTTTCTTTAGAGTTTAAGTCGAGGCAGATTTCATGTTGAGACAGCACATCTATACTTTTTTTAATAAATAAAATTGAAGTGTCTGTCTGTAATTTCGAAATAACTACCACATATTAAGCACATATGGTTATTTGAACGATACCATAACGGAATCACACGTTTTTAAAATTTTTGTCTGTCTGTCTGTCTGTTTGAACGGGCTAATCTTCGGAACGGCTGAACCGATTTTGACGGGACTTTCACAGACAAGTAGAGGATTAACCAAGGAGTAACATAGGCTACTTTTTTAACCGACTTTCAAAAAAGGAGTTGTGTTGAAATCGGTAAGTACCTATGTTAAAAACGCCCTGATAGGTATTTTCGCTGCGCGCGACGGCCGACACTCGCGCTACACGGAACTCCCCGCACCGGGCGCGCCGCGCGCCCCTGCGCCCTGCGGCCGCCGTACGCGGTACCGCGGTACGCCGCCGCGCCGCACGGCGCGCCGTGCGGCGGGGGGCGGGTGGACCAGAAATCTACTTATCCCTCAGGATTTGTGAAAAACCGAAATTCACGCGGGCGAAGCCGCGGGCAAAAGCTAGTATATCATCACTACATAGTATAAAACAAAGTCGTTTTCTCTGTCCCTATATCCCTTTGTACGCTTAAATCTTTAAAACTACGCAACGGATTTTGATGCGGTTTTTTTTAATAGATAGAGTGATTCAAGAGGAAGGTTTATATGTATAATAACATCCATTAAATTGTGGAGAAATACTGTTATTTTTGAGGTTTCTAATGTGATGTCGTAAATAATTACATTTTTTCCGCTTACATTGCAAACGCAGGCTGAACCCTACGAGATTTATCAAAATAATGTACTAAGTATTGTACACATTGAAAAGGTCTACAGAAAAGTCCGCGATGGTATATGTCTATCTCTTATGGATATCCCACAATAACATTTTTTTGTCATTTACTTTTTACGACAAATAATGGCTAATTTTCGAAGCGATTTCAACCAATACAGCATTAATCCTTATCTAATTAAATACCTTAAATGCATTGTTGATTTTATATAAATCCATATGGTCCTTTACAGCATATGATTTAAATGAATACTTTCGAAGATATTACAGATTTAAAAATTGCGGCGGCGCGGGAGCGTGCCTATAAGCGCGTCGGCGGCCGCGGTTCTCCCTATAGCCCATTGTCGATAATTTTTGAAACCAAAAAAAAAAATCACAGTACGTAGGATGAAACCCATTGGAAAAGGAGGAGAATATTATAAAATACAAGGAAAAATAATTTACGGGCGATCTGAGCTCGGGAAAAAAGGGGGGGAGTTTTAAGGGTAAAAAACGGTTTATCTCGATTTCCGGCAAAACTAGAAGTCCTATGGAAAAAAATTAAATGGCAAAGTTGTAGGTAATAAAAAGATCTACAACTTTTATATTTACACTTTTTTCACATAACCTCAAAATTTATGTGAAAAGTTCAAAAAACCAAGTTTTTGGTTCTTTATTTTTATCTTTTAAAATAATTTTTTTTTTTCACGGAATCTGGTGAAAACTTACTTTCTTATGTCCCAAATACACTAATTTATTTGATTTGAAATATTTAGTTTTTCTCCTTATTTTTGACTTAATATCGACTTAATTCTGACAGCTGTCATTTTCATTTACAGATGAGTTATTTATATGGAGAACAGGGTTAACATCTACGAAGTACGATTTTACCCCAAACTACTTTAATTCCCTGTCAACATATAAAGCTCTAAGCCGCTTAATAATATTAATTGTTTCGCCCTAAAATAGAAATTGCTAAGAATGGAAACTAGAAAGTCATATCTACATGCAGCAGTTGATTTGTATTTGCATAAGTTTTGAATTTTTCATCTTTTTTGTGGGAATTGTTTTATCTCTGGTAACATTATGAAACGTCAGAATTCCACGGAATTAGTAATTCGGGTATAAGGTGAGATATAGTAAGTTCATTGTGGAAAATATCGTAAAAAGTCGTAAAAGCCGCCTGGGAGCTTTCATCGAAAACGCTGCCTAATCCCTGAGCGGGTAGTACCTACGCATAAAATGCTCTACTACCCGTGCGAAGCCGGGGCGGGTCGCTAGTAAATTATAATTCATAAATCATAACCGATTGTTTGACTTGTCATTTGTACGTTAAGCTTTTGATCGTTGTTCATAAACGGTTATCGTCGGCAGACACTGATAACATATCTTCTGAAGATTGTTTTGTTAACCCTGGGTGACCGGAAGAGCTTACAAAATTCAACATTATCGACATTATAATTTCTAGCATTTTTTAAATTAATAACTAATAAGTATAATTAAAAATTGTGAAACAATGTTGAGCACAAATAAGAAAATATATAATAGGTACATACATATTTTTATTAGGTACCACTTCTATACCTTATTTAGATTTCTGTGCTTGTAACTAATACTTTACCTATTGGCTCATCATTAACATAATACGACCGTCAGTTGCCAATCATTCGATGTTAACTCTGGGTTAGAATAATAAGCGAAATACTCAACCACACAAAACAAAGGGGGCGATATCTAAAAGAAGCCATGCAAAACGATAAATTAAAAATTAACATGCCATTGTTCCATACATTCTTTGATTCAAACCCACAATTGTTGGCTATTTTTAAAAAACACACACGATTGCAATTTGCAATCCTTAATCGCGGAGAAATCAAGTGAAACTCTCTTTTTACCCGACTGCGCGACAGAAAAGACAGGGATAAAATTTTCAAGCGTATCTGGATATTTATATGTATATGTACTATGTAGGTTTCTTTATACCTTCGAAGCATCCCAACGGTAACGACTGGATGGATTTAAATCGATCGATTCTAGCTATCGATCGACTTGGCTTTTATATTGTATCGTTTTCAACAAGTGGGTAATAGAGTTTTTTTTTAATAATTTTTATTACTCTCTACAAGAGGGCATGCCATCAAAACTATTTAAAAATCAGGTACTACCAACCTACCGGGCGTCCCGCTGTGCTCGAGAATCAGGCGGACTCGGGCCACACATTGCCTGAATGTGCCCGAGTCTTGCCCGAGTCGGCATATTTCTTGTAAAGTGTAGCCCATTATACAAGCTGTAGCGATTACAAGCTGTTTTCGTCGTATTTACGACGTATTCGCGACCATAATATTAATTGCATAATGCTTGGGATAATAATGCGGTAGCCGGTAGGCTATAAGATCCTTCGCGTCTCGACTATGCGGTCGATTTCAACTATTATCTAAGTCTTAGATATAAGAGTGCTCTCTTCTGTAGCTCCAATTGTCTGCGAGGGTCGTGCTCTTTCCGCATTTATGGGCGGGACATACTCAAGAGCGTGATTCGCAAAATTTTGACAATATTTTGACAAAATTTTGACAATATTTGACAATTGATAGTACGTTAATTTTTGCAAAACTATACTTACCAATAATTTTAAGCAAACTATTTTTTTTTTGTTATTATCATTGAGTAAAGTATATGAACAATGAACATTCTACATTGAAAATAAAAGTACGTTGTTGGTTTTTGTAATGTTGTGTTTTCTTGAATACAGTTAATTTGCGCAAGAACTTGAATGAGCTCTAAAATGGACAAATAAAGCTTCACATTATTTGTCCACTTCATTTAATATTATTAGATATATACATATAACACATGTTTTTGGTACAAGAACAATAAAAATAAATGTTTCTAGGGTTGTTATAAGTCCTAGAATCTTTCAAAACAAATATAATTTTATTTTGTTATTTGCGACCAGCTAAATCGAACTCTGGCTTAGCTTTAGACCGAGAGTTACACGTGTAAACCTTAATTTACTTTCACAAAAATGAAATTCAAGATTTGCTACTTGATCGCGATCGCTCGTGCTTTGTGCGTTTCCTAATATTTGTAGGTACTTGGAAAGACACAGAAAGGTACTGGCAGCCGGCAGCTAGATGCATGGTCGTATCGAATGTTTGCTCTACCGCTTACAGCCTCTTCTGACCACTCACTTGTTCGACTTGTGTTTTGTTTGTATTTTATAAGTTGGTAGTTAATTCTTATTCCACCATGTTATCTATTACATATTTAAAAATCTTAATGACAGGTAATCATAAAATACAAAGTTACATTTGAACGCTACTTCAACCATTGAACGTGACGGAAGTCCGGCAAGGAAAAGATAGATAGCTTGCATGAAAATGGATACATATAGGATACTTTTTATCCCGGAAAAACAACGAGTTCCCTTAAAAATTAACTAAATTCAAGCGCTTACTAATTAGTACCTACTTATTGGGTATTTCTTTAAACTGTGCTATTGGGATGATGCGTCTTTCAAACGGCCGGAACTTTCAATTTACTTACATACTTATATGTAATTTTTGTAGTCTTGATTAATTAATTCATAGTTGACAAAAGTTTGCAAACTATTTTATTAAATGAATATAATGAATATTCAATTTGTGTCGAAACAATGTCTAAAGAATGTCACATCACAGATAAATATAATAATTAATTGATTGGATCGTCAACTTTATTAAAGCTCTAATAGATGATACATAGTTTATCAAGAATATTGTTAAAAACCGATTTCATATTCTCCGATAGAAAACGCGTCATATAATTAGGCACTGTGTATAAATTAAGATAAATTTATAATTAATATTAGTGTGTTTCAAAACGTTATAATATCGTTGGTCAAAAGTCGGTGACCTCTCGCGAAATAATGCTGTTAATGAATTTAAGTACGACTCTATTTCAATAGAAATAGAGATTAAATTTCTTGAATTCAGCTAAACCGAGTGTTAAGAATATTTTTTGTAAGTTTAATCTCCTCATAAATATCTTTTGAATACCACAAATATTGTAATTCGTGTCATTAATCGTAAACGAAACTGTATAATGAATGTATTAATTTATTCTTTTAACTTTTTAGTGAAATGTGATGTTTCGTGATACGGACTTTTCGTGACGATAACGGAAATGCATTCCGATTGTTAAAGAATCAACTGGTTATTATTTTAATCGTTGATTTTGTTTGTTTTTTATAAATTAAATGACAATATAGAAACTTTATTGCTTTATTTTGAAGCTGTTTGGTTTGATAGCAATTACTTGGGCGCGGATTTTGTTTCATTTAGCCTATCTATCTCCGTTCCTTTTAGCCAAATCCGTTCAGCAGTTTTTGCGTGAAATAGTAACAAACATCCATACATCCACACATATAAACTTTCGCGTTTATATTATTAGTAAGGATTTTAAAGGCAGCATATCTACCACTGCTCTGTGGTTCCTTTATTAATAGATGATGCCCACGGCTTCGCCCGTGTGTATTTAGGTTTGTAAAAATCTCGTGGGAACTTTGATTTTCCAGAACAAAATGTAGCCTATCTGTAGTAAGTAGTAACCCCTCCACAAAACGGAAAAATTCCGTGGGATCCTTACGATTTCGGAATGCAATTCCTTACAGCATCAGGGTTGAGGAGTTGGACATGTACCTACTCGAGGTCATTCAACAATAAAGTCTTTAATTGGTATCCCCAATATCAATTTAAATAACCGACAGTGCCTAAATCCCATTAGTTTTGGGGATCAGATCCCCTACAGCATCAGGATTGAGGAGTTGGAATCCAAATTTTTATAGGACAGTGTCGCAATGTTTCTCTATCGATTAAAAAAAAAATTACGCAAATCGGTTCAGAAATCTCGGAGTTATCGGTGTACATAGGTAGAAAAACACAACTCCTCCTTTTTTGAAAGTCGGTTAAAAAAGTAGCCTATGTCACTCCCTGGTTAATTCTCTACTTGTATGTGAAAGTCCCGTCAAAATCGGTTCAGCCGTTCCAAAGATTAGCCCGTTCAAACAGACAGACAGACAGACAGACAGACAGACAGACAGACAGACAGACAGACAGACAAAAATTTTAAAAACGTGTGATTCGGTTATAGTATCGTTCAAATAACCATATGAGCTTAAAATGAGGTAGTTATTTCGATATTACAGACAGACACTTCAATTTTATTTATTAGTATAGATATTATCTGTTCAACTGTGTTTACTACATATTAATTACATTGGAAAGTACAAATCGAGTACAGTATTAAACCGCTCTCAGTTACTGTCAGTCCATCATTGAATACCCCTTTGAATACGCCGCTCAGATAGGGCTGGTCAACAAGATAATGAGTAGGCTGAATAATAAAAATATTTCTGGCTCAGTAACAAATTAAACAATACAAGTTACTAGGTAGGTCGTCGTCTCAACCAATAGACGTCCACTGCTGGACATAGATCTCTTGCGAGATCAAGATCTCGCCACAGATCACGAGCTTGCGCCGCCTGTTTCCAGCGGCTGCCAGCGACTCGCTTGAGATCGTCCGTCCATCTAGTAGGGGGTCTTCCTACGCTTCGTTTGCTGGTGCGAGGTCGCCACTCAAGCACCTTGGTAGGTAGCTATGTAGAACCAAAATACATTTAGATAGGTTCCTCATTATGCAAGTAAGCTGAATGAATAATCTTACATTGAATCAGTTATAGCAACCATGATGCAAAGTAAATTCTGAATGACCTGGGCTGTTTGTGTTTCGAATGCCGCTTAGATAAACGAATAAGGATCGTACTAATGTAATGGCTCGTTAGTACCTACTTGATCTGGTAGCTTACAGTGTTAGCCATTTGACGTTCAATTTGATAGTAGTAGTTATTACCTACGGATTTTGTAAGGACAAGTATAAAGTTCGTAAACTAATACCCGACTACGTTTAATAATGTAGTAATAATTTAGTGTGCAGAAAGCGCGAGGGAACCAGCTAGTGGTGCCATCTGTTATGTCTATCCGAAACTAATTTAATAATCTAGAAAGCCGCATGAAGGTCACTTCTCGATATTTTTCGTAAATAAAATGTAGCCTATTTTACCTGGACCATAACAGCGAATCAATAGAGAATCATTCATCAAAATCGGTCCAGTAGTTTAGGCGCTACGGTGGTACACACAGAATCTCATACAAAAATCGGCCACAAACATACATACATACATAGACTGCTAAAATCATAACCCTTCATTTTGGCTTTGCCGTAGTCGGGTAAAAAGCGCAACCCCTTCTTTGTCTTGAACCATTGTAGAAGTTATCCAACGGACTGACTATTAATTTAAAACAAGAAATATTTGCACATCAGTCAGCGTAACCGCCGTAGCCCGTAACTACAACACAACAACACTTTAACAGTTACGTGACATTTATGTCACGGCTCAAGCTATTGTTGCCGACGGTGATGGCGGTAAAAATAAACTCATAATAGTAACTAATAATAGAGGTAACGGCACTGAATAAGAAAGTGAAGATGAGCTAGGAAGCGTGAACTTAGAAAATATTATAGTGTAGTATGAATATTCTGAAATGCTTCTTCAATTTAGTTTAAAGTTTATATGGGATAACATCCATTAAGAACATATTTTTATAAAGGATAAGCTTGATAATAGAAAATTTATTTTCTATCAGTATCAGTTTATGTACTAAGTACTTATAGGTATACATATTGTACAAGGTACATAATTAAAATTCAATTTTACTGACAAGAATCGGGCAAAAATCGGGTCGCGCAAAAGAAGTAGAGCTGTGTACTAGAGATTCAGTTATGATAGTTTTTGCGATGATAAAGACAATAACTAACGGTGGGTATCCCGCGTACCCACCGGCTTCTCCGATAAAAACTCTCGCATCAAAAAATACGCTAAAAATTCAAAGATTTCAAATAGACAACGAAGTTAATAAGATTTTCTGTAATATTTTGGTTAATCTTAATGTAAAAATCAGAGCGATAAGACATAAAAATCCAGAAGATACATCTGAAAAAAAAAAACAATTCTATAAAAGAATTCTCGTATCACAAATCACATTGAGTATCGGATTACAATGAATCGACCACAGTATACCGTAACCGACAACCTGCAACCGCGCGAATTCCGCACGCACATTCCAAGAGACTTCTTACATCGCATCTCATTCTCGGGAGATCAAGTGCATTCCTTTCTGCTTTTATATCCCGTAAACGCAGACTAACGTAGAAACTCGACGCAGATATGCTGAAAAGCTTCGTCCACAAATTTAAAGTCGCTCAGTGGACTAGGTACGTTGGGTCTGTCCCGAGGGAAAAAATCCGTGAAGAAATCCATAAGAGAACCAAAGCCCAAATGATTGTTAGGAGTGGCAGAAGGCTGACCAGCTGGGTTATTCTGTAACTTAGTTAGCAACTGAAAATAGTTGCCAACGAATTAGTTTGATATACATTGCTGCTTTACTGTGGGGAATATAAAGTAAACAGCAATAACTGTGGGGAATAGAATATAAAGTACACAGTAAAGCAGCAATGTATATCGAACTAATTCGTTGGCAACTATTTTCAGTTGCTAACTAAGTTACAGAATAACCCCCCAGGACTGATCCTGGGGCAGATGCGTGTACTAAAACTACCCATAATACTTATATCCGTAGTAACATGTAAAACACCAAAGTGAGTCTTACTGTTTGTAACATTTTCAAGGATAAACTATTAAACCGGTCTTTATGAAAATCGCAATGGTAGCTTAATTTCTGGAGACCGACATAGCCTAGGTGCTATACTTACTAATAAGATCGTCGATCCCACAGCCAACGCAACGATCTTAGAGGTTTGCTAAATAAAGCTTTTAGGACAACTGCCCTTAATGATTTCTCGCAAAACTCACTGACCCTGTAAACTTTACAGGGTCAGTGAGTTTTGCAAGAAAAGTATAATGTAATAGAGTGTAAAGCACAATGATGAGGACAGTAGAGCTTGATCACCACTTCCTAGGAAAACAAGCTCAAAACGATTTTATTATAGCATTCTGAAAGTAGGATACAGTATGATGTAATCCTTGCGGTTTGATTAACGCCGAGTTAGCTGAAGCGTCGCTTTCGCATCTATGCAATGGAAATGAGCTGTTCTATCCTCTTATAATATCCTGCTAATCATTTTTGAGCCTTGTCATAATTATTTTAAAGCTGAAATTCGTGTGGATTGCTAATTCTGGTACGGGATCCGTTTGTAAAATTATCAGTCATTCTGTCCACGTCCCGCCGTCGTCGAGGTTATCGAAACGCTTTCACGCCAAGCGAATAACATTTGAATAATAAAAGGCGTTCGTCGAACTTTTAAAACTGCCAACACAAGGAAGTGTGCGAACAATTTAGACTGACACAAACAGGAGTCGATGGATAAAGAAGCTATGCTCGGAGTATCCTTGGATCAAATCAAATCAGTCATGAGGATTTTCATAGGAGAACCAGAGTTACCGACTTAGCTCATAGAGTAGCGAAACTGAAGTGACAAAAGGCGGGGCACATAGCTCGGAGAACGGGCGTTGGGGTCTCAAGGTGCTTGAGTGCTCCCAAACATCAGAAAACGCAGCTTCGGAAGACTTTCCACTAGGTGAGAGCAGAGATCTATGTCCAGCTGTGGACGTCTACTGGTTGAGAAGATCACGTGCGAGTTTTGTGTAATCCCGTCTTGCAGTTACCGTCGTTTTTTGTGAATTGTGCACCACCTGTTATTAAGGTGCGTCCAGACTTGAACATTTCGCTGTTCGGTTCGGTGAAATGTTCAAGTCTGGACGCACCTTTTCATCGGTCCGTTAACCACAATAGGAAGATGAATAAAGCCAATGCTACCTGACCGCAGCGCAACCTTTTTTTAAAACGTTCGGCTCACGATATAAAACGAGATAACCCTTCCCGATTGTGTGGGCGCCGTAAAATGTCACGTCGACAATGAGCCTCGTTTAGCTCTCAATAGAATGGCTTTAAATCATAACAGCTCCGTCATACACTGTTCATTGATTACTCCCGTGCCGCGCTACTGCTTCTGGCTTTCCACCACAATCTCGTGTGGTTTCGGACATGTTTACGTTTGATTCACCGTTTCGATTTGTTGTGTAAATGTTTGTCCAGAGTTGCGTGACAGCCGCGTATGTAAACATTTTACGTGCAAACAGCCCAACGGGCGCAGGTGGTAAATGTTCCGCGTTTCGATTTGTGATTTGGAAAGTTTTGATGTGGGCGCACCTTTAGTGCGGAAAACTTCTCAAAAAAAGAAAAGAGAGACATAATTTTTGACCCATAGATCACCTACTCATTAATTATTACTTCATTAAAGTTCATTACTTCAGTCTTCTTCTTCTAGTGTCATCTAGCCACTGCCAGGTTGGCAACCATTAAGGCTAACTGGACTTTGTTCACAACTGCCCTAAACAATGACCTTGAACTCATGTTAAACCACTGGCGAAGGTTCTTAAGCCAGAATTACTTCAGTAGCGAAAAAGTTTTTCAGATATCCAATCGCTTACCAAACTCACTGGTATTAACTACGTCTGGCTAGAATACAACATGTTCATCATACGGCATACCTAACCGTAAATTCTGGGTCGTTTCAAAAGCGAGATTTATACCAATATCTCTTGTACGTTTTTCTTTACAATTTGCATACAGTATATAAAATATCATCGTATTCATTGACTGACGGATATAATTCGCTTATAAGGATTTTCAACTTCCAACTTGTGCCGCTTGTGTCCAATGGTTGTTGTCGTTTGTCCACGAGGGGTCCACTGATCGTGGAGATTTGCTTTAAGGTGCGGAGTTGCTCGACTGAAGTCCATTGGTCCCCTTTGTGTCACGTAATGTATGTAGTTCATTTTTGAGTTTCTTTCCGTTGTGGAGTTGCTCGACTGAAGTTTGTCCCCTTTGTGTAATATATGTAGTTCATTTTTATCATTCGTTCCCGTATCACTCAAGTCAAGAGTGTGATGCCGATGCGTTTCGGTCCATCTCATCCACACGTGTGCTTCTTTTAACGCAGATATAAAGCAGCAGGGCTATTCTGTAAAGCCATTTTCGAATTATAGAGAGTGAATTCGAGATGAGTTTGCTAATTTGCACTCTGTAAAACTCGATAGTACAGGCCTTGTCACTCAAACTCACTTCACTTCGCAAGTGCGTAGCAGATGTTTACAGAATATCAAACCAAGGTGAAGTGAGTTTGCTTTCGAAGCGAGTTATCTCACTTGAGTGAGCTTCGATATCGAGATGGTATTTTAGAGAATAGCCCTACAGTGCGGCACAAAAAGCCAAATCGATATTTCGACACCGACCGCATTCCGCTCTTATCCGGAGCTTGCCTTTCAATCAGTTTAATTAGATCGTGAAAAAACATTACGAGTGGCTCGAGTATATAAGTGCCCGCTGCCTCGCCTCGCCGTGCTGCGTTATTGTGATTTATTTAACCAGTTTTTGCTGTCGTAGCTCAAGAATAAAGATCTAATCAAAGCGTTGCTTAGTGCAATATATGAACTAGTTCGATGACCAACGACAGTCCGTCTACAGTCTACACTTTATTAATCCTTATACAAATTATCAATATGTTTTTTTTTTTGCTATTGAGTACTAGTGTGGAACTCAGTGCAAATTCTACTACCTAGTCTAACTATTAACTGTATTGAAAAATTGTGTCCGTCTGTCTGTTCGTCCCAAAATAATTTCTGTAATGTTACGTTATAATTTCTTACTGATTTTCACAAACAGCTTGAATACAGGGACAGCTTGACTTTTGGAAAGCCTCAGCCGCAAGAAAATATATTAGCTCCATGGGAAAATAGAAATATTTTTAAAATATGATATGAAAGAGTCATTTGTGAATTCTACAATTTCCAACAAAAATCAAATTAAAAGAAACTGAAATCTTCAAATTCATACCTCCGTATCTTTTATACCATATTATTGTCAAAGTTAATCCGACGGTAATTAATTAAGCACTTCAAATGTTGCAGAACCAGCGAGCGGCTCGAAACATATCGAAATTTTCGTAGATAAATCAGATAATAAAGTTTCGCTAAGTAGGAAATCTAACAGCACCGATGTATGTCCCGCAAATTGGGCACATCGGAGTCTCTTAAGTTGATGATTATTCAAATATCGGAATGCCAACAAGGCCGCCGCATAGCCTTGCTTGTTCCGCGTCATCCAATCAGCTCACAGTGAATACCATAACTGGTAAGGCGACTCCAATCAGAATAGCGAAACCGGCTCCAGCGCGCGCCACCAAACTTATTAGCGTAATAAAGTACTAGATAAAACCCGGCGAGACAGCGTGTGAACGCCGGGAGAAAGCTGCTGTCGCAACATTAGTAACCTTATTACTAACCGATGGCTCTGACGCATTCGGCAGTTTATACTTTGATTGCCCTCCATACTTCGGGACCATTAAATATTCGATTCGATTTGATGATGTTTGTTCGTTAAGGTTTATGGGTTGATCCCATTGTCACACGGTTGTGCCACAATAAAATTTGGAAGAAGCTATAATAGTTCTAGTGTAACTTTAAAAGTTAACGTTAACAGTGCGTAAATCTGTTATTAAGTATGGAGATGGTCAATTCGTGATGTTTTCCCAAAAGTTAATTAAATACAAATGACAGATTTACCATGAAATAGATAAATTATACTTATGGGTGCATAAATAGTTACGCGTAGAAAACTTTAAGTCTTACACATATTATCTTCGTGTTGTTATCTCGGACAACCATATTTATAAAAGCGACAGATTTATCTCCTAGATCCTCAAATCCAATAAAAACCACAAATTACCACAAACAAAAGCAGAAAAGAACTATAATCATCTTCGGTCTTTATCCGATAGTTTGTTGAAAATTCTACCACATTCTGCATTTTTGCAAATCTGCGAACTGGTTGTGTGCTGGTCAAGACCTTCTCACTCAAAGCAACACCACACAGATCCTCAAAACACACTCTACGTAGTTTTCACTCCTTAAACGTAGAATCCCCAGAAGAAGTATTACTCTACAATGCACAATTACAAATTGAGAAGCATTATCTACCAGTTCGATTAACTCTAGTAAGTTGAAAACTTGAATATGCCTCTTACCCTCATAACGGAAATAGCAAAACCATTCCAGCGCCAAGTGGAGCGGTATCTCGGTATCTTAATTGAATCTCCCCATCGGAGATGAGCGAAACGCTTGAGAAATTGTAACAGAGCAAGATCCTGGACTTATGGCGATAATACTGTATCACTATTTACTGTTTTCTAGCCTTTTTTTTTTCTAGGAAACCCTAACTTCGGACCGGCCAAGTAAATTGTGCGATCTGTGCGTTAATGTTTGCTTACTAGAAATAAACTCTAGGCCAAGAATACTAACTATTACTACGTAAAGTTGCAACACTTACCGCCCATTCCCCCGCCAATCGTCGCTCACCATTGCCCGCAAAGTAGAAGTATGCCTAGCAGTATATATGTAAGTATAGGGTTCCGGTCGATTTAAATATATGTATAGCATTCTCCTTGTCAGTAGTAGTTCGCTTGTATGAAGTGTCGAGGATATACATACTTTCCGATATACTCGTAACAGCGCACCTTGCGAATTATTTCAAAAGCTCTAATTCGCCAATTGCTGTGAAGATTATTGTTTCCTTGCAAACTTAAACCATCTCAAACTCGAGATTTTATAATTCTATCTCTTCTAAATGATGTTGTTTTTTTGACATACAAAATTGAGATCCAAAAAGTAAGTCATAATCTTTTCGAGATTTAAGCGTTTCCGTATTTAATGAAATTGAAAAGAAGCTGGAAACGAAGTAAAGACCAAACCAGTACTGCATTTATCATTTTCTTGTGATCTCGGGCGACGGGCGCGCGGCGGCCGGACTCTGCATGCGAACATTTCAATCGCGATTGAAGAATGCCGGCCCCAGATTGAATCGGTTTTTTTCGTCTGTAATAAACACGTCTTCGGAAACTCCTTTATACGGAAGCAATTTTAAAGGAACTGTTGGTTTTAAAACTTGTTTATTCACACTTGTTTATTTGTATCTTAAAGATATATTTTATTGTTGTTTTTCAATTGCTTTATTGGTTTAGTGGCTAGCTTTTTGCTGCGGATCATGACGCAAGAGGTCGAGGTTCGAATCCCGGGTCGGGCCATAAAAAATTGCCTTTTTCTGTCAACGTAAATCTGTCGCGAAGACTCAAAAATATGTCCATCAAAGTATTAGGCACTGCCATTGAACTTCTTGTTCCAATTTCTGATTCTTTTTGCTGGAGAGGATATTATCCGAATATCTAAATCGTAAGGATAAATCACAAAGGTTTATGAAATGGTATTGTGGGTAAAACTTTGTCCACTTCATTTAACACGTGTTTTGTTGTACAAGAATAAGAAATATCAAATAAACAAAATTAAACTTAAAAGTTTTTATGTTTATTTACTTGTTAAGTTAATTGGTACTAATATTAATATTGTTAGTTTTATTTGCATAGCAGCAATGTTATCAGTATTTAGGTACCTACTTACTGTGTTCGGTTTTCTAAAAGATAATAATGACCTGTTTACAAATGCTTCTCGTTATAAATGTAGTTATGACTAACAATTACAGTGATAAAAACTATATTTTATAGAATTGATATTTTTTTAACTTTTTTTTACTTAACTTCTTTGCAATTTCTGTTTTCATCATGAGAGTGCTATATTTTTAATTATGCCAAAAAAAACTCAAAGCTATCACCGTACCAAATACCGATTGAACAGTGCATATTATACCTAGTCATAAAAAGTACCAAACAGACAAACAAAATGAACACAGTGAAAAAGTAATTTAAGAGGAAGTAGCAGAGTACCCACTACCCATAAAAGTCGAATCTTTATGAGTGTGGCCTGGGTTATAAATGTACATATTTATAACCCAGGCCACACTCATAAAGATTCGACTACTACTCGATGACTCGACTCGACAGATTCGACTTCGACTCTATGTTCATAATATCATCGGGATTCGTTCAAAGGTATACATAGTCATGAAAATATCACAAAACGACAGACAGGGAACAGTTATAAAATTAGTATGTATAATTAATGTATTATAAACACATATACACGCCACGTGTATCACGTTAATGGTTTCAAAATAATGCATTAAAAAAACTGTAAAGAGCGAGCAAATCTAAAGTGAAACCGTGAAGACGCACAAATCCCAATCTCAGCAAATGCGCCGTGAAGGTGCGCCGGCGCTGCCTTAAGGTAAAAAGATTCAAAACAAACATCTCCGTAAACAGCCATGTGAATAATAAATCTAACCAACAAAATCAAAATCTGAGACGTTGAGACGATAAGCAAATTGAGCATCTACAGACAAGCAAACTTGTCGTGCACCCGAGATATCTGGCCAACCAGGCCAACCTACCAACCACCCAACCAGCCCAAAATATTTTAGGCTACGCACTATCTATGGAGCGTACTCTGACTCTACTCAGACAGACAGAGACAAAGTTAAAACGGCACATAAATATTATGACACTGACATAAAACTTTCTCGTTTTAACTGAATAAATGGCTGAAGTTATCGGCTACAGAAATACTGCGAAAGGAGAAAGTTTGATAGGCACAAATGATAATCCATAGTAGACGATAATAGAATAATCGAAGAATGCCTGGGGAATCCTTTGCCAAGAGAGTGGTAGGATATAACACGCTGATTGAAATTGATAAACCGGGCTGCTCAACTCTACTCGCATGCAACAAGTCGGCTGCCGACAAGTTCGCCTGTCTATAGATTCTTAAAAGCTCAGAGACGATAAGAAGCACTCCGCTATACTGTTTTAACTTTTATCCCATACTTATGCATCCCTGACTCATTATAGTGTTTCTATCCTCCACTAGCCTCGCTTTGTCTCGCTCCCGCTCGCCTCCGGAGGGCCATTTATCAATTCCAAATAACATGCCGGGGCCTTTTCTTTTCTGTTTGTTTGTTTTTTTATTTACCTTATCCTTTGGTGCTCCGTTTGTGTTCCTTTTTGCCTCCAAATTGATTGTAAAGCCGATCTAATGACGTCCATCTAATGTACGATGGTTCGATAAAGCTAATTGTGCTGCTAATGAGTAAATATTTATGGATTTCTTAAAACTTTGATTAGAAACGGATCATGATTTTGTATATCTACTACCTTTCTATTCCAGCTTATTTTTTATACATGTATAAACATGAACCGAAGATATTTGAATACTGATTATTTTGTAAGTTGTAGGTATCTTGTATTACTTTTAATTTATTTTGCTTTTGGATTGACTGAATTTACTGTATTGATGCTAAATCTATTACTTAATTAAGCCAATCTCGGACAATTTTATCAGCCAATTAAAGAAAATCCTAGAACCTTTCGACGACGCAATGATTGCCTTGAGTATATAACAGTTTAATATAGCCTTAAAGTTTGTGAATAGAGCTATTGCAAATACTTATTTGGATTTACTGGAGTGATTAATATTCTGAACCTTAACGTAGGTACTTTCTCAGGCTTAAGTTTTTCGTCTATCAATCTTGTTTTTAGTATGGCTAATAATTTATTTATCATTAGTCGGAACTCCTGCCGCTCGAAGACTTCATCTCAAACGGAATGGAAGGCGATTACACTTTCAAAATACTTTGCTGAATCTCGGACTTTCAAGTGTAACTTTTTGCGATACAGTTTTAAACCGTCTTGAACGAGAATTATCATAAACTGTTTTAAATTCATTAAAGTTTCGAGTGCTATTTCCAGTTTATTTGGAATTGTGATTAAAATGAAATGTATTGTTGAAGTTAAGCTGTAACTTTAAAGTGTAATTTATCTTATAGATTTAATAAAGATAAATAAAGGAGCATAAAATAATTTCGATGTACTTAATTTTCTTCTAGTGCAATGCCCTGAGTTGATTAGGTGTCGTCACATCATTTTAATTTATTATGCACATGAGTACAAATAAACATTTGAATTAAAAGGATCGCTTTAAATAACTGTATCAACTGAACAATTCAATCCTCAATTGCTTTTGGCAGTTTATTTGGAATTGCGATTTTAATTTTAAAGTATTGGCTGAATTTTTATATTTCAAAAATACTTGAAAGTTCTTTTATAACAAACAACTTCGAAGTTCCGATTGCCTGAGGCATGACTTAGAACTCTTCACTTTTTAATCAGCCTATCGAATGTTATTTACAAATCATCCGAAAATTAGGCATGATGGGGCCGATTTCGTGCGGGGAAAGAATTCCGAAATCCGTCGGGGCTAGAGATCAGGGGGGGTCTGATTGCGTTTTCTTAACTCCGGGCCCGAGAGCAAATAAAGCGGTCCCTCTGAAATTAATTTCTTTTTGTTTCACCGTCTGGGGCCGAGGCATTTACATTGAATGCGGTCGGAGGCTGCCCGCTCGTAGGATATTTATGTAAGGGCCCTCGGTGCATGACGTGCGCATTATTCATACACAAATACTCGCCGGACCATCTGTTTATTATTTTTTTACCGGTTTGTCCACTCCGGGAGTTGGTTGAGGGCGTTTTGATATCGGAAAACAATGCGTTATTATTTTTGACATGTAATAACTTGCAGACTTGAATGGTTTTTTGGTGTAGAGTGTTACTGTAACAAGAATTGTTTGATATTTTCGAATTACCTTAGTAATAAAGTAGGCAATTTTATAAAATCCTCTATTATTTTAACGTTTGGAGTATTCTTATTCTTTACCCTTACGTTCTTTGCTAGAAATCATTTTCAAAATGGTATTTCATACCATTATCTGGTTATTCGTCCAGCCAGTTTTGAATGACAACTAATTGTAAAAGGAATACTTAAATTGAACATAGTGTTTTGAGTATTACAACTTTATAAGTTTTGTCTGCTTGCTCTTAACAGCAAACCGATAGCATGTCCTTAAATGGCCAGCACCGGTTCATTCAGATCCTATGCACTTAAATCAGTCACCAGGAACCGAAGGTGTTGTGTATAAAACTATCAAAGTTTACGATCCCCGGGCGCCGCCGCGTCGACACCGTGTGATTGGATTCACTAACATTCGCAGTTCCCTTTGCATTGGTAATAACAGTTTCCTGCATTCAATGGGTCTATAAATAAATTTTATTTGTGGCGACGTTTAATTTTACGGTTGCAGTAACCATTATTTTAAGTTCGTTTCCTTGATTTATACGCTTTGCGGTTGCGTATTCTCTTCACTCATAGTTGATTGGTAGCTGTTTAATGTAGATCCTGGTTGGATTTTTTATAAGCACGGATTATTTTGGGAGTTTAGAAGGAATAGATTAAGGTATAGGACTGACCACCTTTCTTCAGTCTTTGGGAACTGAACTGGAGCAGTACCGTTGGGTTTAACGGTGATGTAGTATTCTTTCGATTTGCCCGAGGTCCGACCTAAATCAAGATCGAATATCTTTCGTAACCAATGTCTTCCTTTATGTCACAAGGCGAATATAACATTCGAAGTTAGGCTAATAGAGTGATAAGGCCGCCCTCCCAAGTAACACATGACAGCCGCATAGTGACTTGATTATAGAATTTGTGACTACTTAAGGCTGTTTAAAGTTTCCTGCATAAGGGCTGTGTAGTTAGCTACTCAGACCTTGTAATTCTAATTTGGGCCCCAAATTAACCAGCTCTGAGCATTACAGTGGCTGGGTAACGGCAGTATAATCATTGAAACAGCTGAACAGGGCCTGTACAGTAGCTTATACAGCTATACAACAGCCATTGCAGCATAACATTCAGCTACTTAAATTCTCTTCAACAGCTTTTAGATGTTTTGACGCTTTGTAATAGCTTTTATTAAGATATAAATAACCTAAAAAATAATTTTTTATTTATTTTGTGTATTATGTGACAGCTACATATTTATTGTTTATTTAGAATGTGTAGGCAGACATATTTAATGTAAGATATAATATTTTTTATAGTTTTCTCGTTGGTTTTCAGTATCATATTGTAAGTAAAAAGAGTTGGGAGTACCATTTTACTGTAAATGTGTATATGCAATTACATCAAATATTTCATGCGCCATCAAAATACTATCGCGTTAATGAAAATATTTCACAAGATTAATTTTATAAGTATTAATTTATCACTCAAATGATTGCTTTCTAACTCATTGTATTCTATTTAGGAAATAAGTGGAAAATATATATGTATTTTGAATTAAAAGCTATCAAGTATCCTGAAATCTTTATGATAAATCATTTGGATATTTAATAACAAATCTTTTATGTACTGCTAAAATGGTGTCCATTTGTTATCCAGCACAAATTCTCCATAAATGCATTTGAAGAGCTATTTGATGTGCAGTGGTGTAACCAAAGTCTATTATAACGCTGAAAGCTGTAAAATAGCTGCTAGCTATACTTTATGCATTGTGATTAGAAAGGAGTACAACTACTCCAATTTACAACTGAGGGTGTTTAATGACACTTTTAAACAGCTATTAACAAGCTCGTTGAAGTAGAATTAGAATTGAATTAGTGTACACCAATTTAAAGCCAGTGGATACTTCAATGCAGCCCGCAGCATTACAAGAGAGGTGAATTTTCCGTATTAACCAGTCGTTAACAAGCTTTGGACTTCTAAATCAGCTAGTAGTATCACATGCAGCCAATAGCTGGACAAGATTTTAGTTAAATTCTTTTAGTTTAATTTTTCGCCATTATAAAGACATTAGTTAGCTATGCTGTTTAATAGTGTATAATATTTCTTCAGTACAGCCTAAAGACTCATTCTATCCTTTAGTACATCTGCATAAAAGCAATAGACTGTAATGTAGGTTGTTTATAACGTAATTCATCGCTAATGTGCTACTTGGGCTTGCATCCTAGCACAAATATTATTGACTTTTGTCTCTATGTTATATATTTTATGTAACTGTGTTGCTATCAAGTTTTCTTCTTTTAATAATAGAGATGTTTTCTTCTCTTCCAGATCCCAAGCCCGAGGGTGACGGAGAAGGAGTCAGATGCTACTGCAACACGGCGCAATGCGTCGGTACGGCGTACATGTGCAGGGCGAGGAAAGGCGGCGGCTGTTACAGCGAGGTTCCCGCCAGAAGACACCACGCGAGGCACGGCTGCCTGCACCATTTAGCTGAAAAGTGAGTAGACACTACATACATAACATCTCTAAAACCGCAGGAGAACGAGAGTTACCGACATAGCTCATCAGCTCATCGAGTCGCGAAACTGAAGTGGCAATGGACGGGCACATTGTTCGAAGAACTGATGGACGTTGGGATACCAAGGTACTTGCCGTAGCTTGAGTGGCGACCTTGCACCAGTAAACGAAGCATAGGAAGACCCGCCACTAGATGGACGGACGATCTCAAGCGAGTCGCTGGCAGCCGCTGGAAACAGGCGGCGCAAGATCGTGTGCTGTGGCGATCCTTGCAAGAGACTTATGTCCAGCCGTGGACGTCTATTGGTTGAGACGACGACGATGTCTAAATAAGTCTTCTATACGTAACGGATCTAGCAACGCTGATATCATTACTAGTTTCCTTGAATTATAAAATAATGATGTGCGTTAAACTTGTTAAGCTTGAAAGAATGCCAGGGTATTCGGGAAATTGATGTGGTCTTAAGAATGAGAATAAATAAAACCAATGCGAATTTAATCACGGGAAACAACTTGTTTATACGTCACAGTTATTAAACGTTTATGTTTGTAATCGAAGATGAAGATCATCCGTGTTTTTTGTCCATAAACACAGAACACATTATTTAATATTACCTTGTAACGTATTTTGTAAACAAACTCAAATACCATTACAAATAAAGTTCAAACGATAAAAAAGTTGTATGTTTTTGGAATTTGCACGAAACGATCGAAACGATCTTTAGAATTTGATCAGACATGTTGTAACATTTTATCGCCGCTAATTACCAATCAAAGCAGGTAAACCCCAGGGCCCAGATTAAAATCGAATTGGGTACTGTTCCGCCCAAATGTTTTTGGAAATACCTACCTTGCATCAGTAAAGTAATAATTATTATATTATGCTCCCACTGCTCACAAAATTTCTACAGTGTCTTCTCTTATTAAACAACTAGCTGACTCCCGCGACTTCGTTCGCGTGTTTATAGGTTTTATAAATAGGATCGGAACGGATCCCATAATTCTTTTATGTACTTAAACTAAATGTAGCCTAAGTTACTCCTTATAACAACACCTATCTGCCATTGAAAGTTCCGTTAAAATCGATCCAGCCGTTTCTGAGATTAGTTGAAACAAATAGACAGACCGACAAACATAAATTTAAACGCACTCCAGTTTAAAATAAGCCGTACGTACAAAGATCCGGGTCCCATGTTATTTGAACCCAATAAATGTCTGTCATTTCTGAACTAACAAACCTATGACCTTGAAATATTTACGGGACAATACTTAAAGTACTACCTTTCTAACAAAAAAAAAATGAGTAAAATCGAACGACGCGTTAATGAATTACAGCTAAATACACGTTTTAACTTTCTTCCCCTCTCCCGAGGGAACCGTGCTGAATTTCGGGATAAAAAGTACCCTATGTCCTACCTCGGAGTATAAACTCAAATCGTACCAAGTTTCATTCGAATCCATTCAGTAGTTTCGGCGTGATGCGCGGCCAAGATACAGACAGACAGACAGACAGACAGACAGACAGACAGACAAAAATGAAAAAAATTGCAGTTTTGGCTTCAGTATCGATTATAGAGTGCCCTCTAATAAAAATTTTCAAAATATCTTCAATGTACAGAATTGGATCTGTTACAGTTTTATTATATTATAGATAGATAGCTTATGAATAGAGTCCTGTCCTGAGATACCTATATACATATGTACTACTAGAGAGAAGCTGCCAGTTAATATGTCTGTCTAGAGCAAAGCAGCTCTTTTCTAAGACTTGTACCATATCTTTGTCAATCCAACGGCAATTCATAATTCGGTTTTAAGTTATCACATATTGGCTTGCCTGTGCCACCAGGCTATTTTTGTGTTAAGCTATTATACCATACCGCCTTGAAACGGATTAGAGGTATGGGTTCAATGAAATACCACAGGTTAACCCGCTTTCTCTCCTAAACTCTACCGTTACCACCAGACTTACTACCAGATTTCTTAACCGTCACTTACCACCAGATCTCATCGCAATCGTACCTAATAGGTGCAGGAGGTTTCCTAACTTAGCTTATTAATATTAATTAGATGTCCAAACCGGGGATTAACACCATGACTACTTTACTATCAATAGACAAACACAACTGACCCATTATATTTCTCCGTTTTCCGAGAAAGTTTATTGTGTATCACATTTACACCGTCACAATTGAGATTCGTGTTTGATACCGCGCGCGGTTTCCTGTGTTTCTCGTTAACTTTCATCTGAGAATTAATTAACTATTCTTTTGTTGGGCAACGCGTGCACCTACCTACATACCGAGATATGCATTGTCATCCATCAATTCTGCTTATCATGCTCGGCTCGGCTCGGCTAACGTATGTTGCGCCCATACTACCTATCTTCAATCAATTTGTCTGCGGTCATTTCGAAATTACTCTATAGCTCTTTCATCATCGTTGACAGCTCCAACAATTATTACAAGCAGATAGAAATTTATGGCCTCCATTAGAGATTATAGCCGATTTCTAATAAATTCCTCATATTCCATCATAAATTATACCTAAGATATCAAATAAATTATACCCATATCAAATAACGAGCGCGAGACCTATCGTACGGAGTTCATTAATTTTCATTTTTAATGTTTACAGTTCACTCCTTGATTGCGAGCCGGCTGTTTCAATATTATGAGCCTGTACCCGTATCCCCTAGAACGAGTTTGCAAATCTCGAAAACTTGTATAGTTTTCGCGAGTTCCGTAATAGTAAAATGAAAATAAAGCTGTTTCTGTTAATTGGAAATAACCGTGATATTTTTCTTCCTGTTTTGTTTCAATTCGTTTTACCGTCGTCCATCTACTGCTAGACATAGGTTTCTTGTGTCAGATTATTGTTGAAATTCAATTAGAATTTACAGATTATAATATTAATTTCATAATTGAAATATGTTAGAATAAACTGACATTTGATTCATTTATTGGCGCGAACCGCCATCTTGAATTATTGGTATAAATACGGGCACTTCGAAGCCATAAATTGAGTCTCCTCCAGAGACTCAACCGACTATTAGATGCTTCAGCATCTAGGTCGTGATATTTGATTGAGGGTTGCGATAGCAATCACACCCTAATCGAATAAAGTGCTGCCATTTTGGACTTGGCTGAGTGTAATTAAATTAGTAGAAATGTGATGTGAAAGTGTAATTAGTGATAATTTAGTTTATAGTTTAAATGTTTCACCTTTTTCACTTGGAGACGAATCTCAGCACTCAGCTCGTCAATAGTATTTAAGTGATTACTCATTAAGGAATATGAATTTCTTTTAACACTTGCAAGGATCGCCATTCGCCACAGAGCAGAACCTTGTGCCGCTTGTTTCCAACGGTTGTCCGTCTATCTACCGAGGGGTCTTCCCACGCTTCGTTTGCCGGTGCGAGGTCGCCACTCAAACATCTTGGGACCCCAAGGTCCATGAGTTACTCGTGTTACCATGAAGATATAAACATTATGTTTTATTTTGGTCACATTCATTCTTTACTCCATTAAATCGGTAATACTGATTTTTATCTTACTAAGTTTTCGCACGGGTTTCAGTCTGACTGGAGTAACTCGAAATGGTATTTCGTTTTCTGAACGTACCAAGACTTGTACTAAGGATACTGTTCAGTTTATTATCTTATTCGGATCATCGGCAGGGTTCAGAGAACAGGTTCCGTCTACGGACGCATGCCTGCTTTTATTTGCTTTAAATAAATAACTTTTGCTCGTTTTTGGCAATCTCCTGTCGTTCATTATCTCCGCTAACGATCGGCGAGTCTGCTTCGTTAAGATTTCAATCTGAATCAAATTGAAATTGTAATGTTTTATCGGTGATTAATTTTATTCAGTCTTAGTCAGTACCGGTATTGTTGTATAGGCATAAGTAGATAGACTTAAGTAAATTAATATTTGTGTGTTCATCTTCTATGCGTTTGCCAATTGAGTTGAAACTTTATATAGTCGTTGTTACCACTTGCAATGAGATTTTCTCCTTTGACCTTGGCCAGGGGTACGGGCATCGAGACATGGCCTACGTGGTAGTGTATGGCGCGGGGAAGGGGACTCCCCGGTAGCTTTCTTGTGGCTTTCTTTAAGCCATCTGTCTGCCAAGGCCAGACATCAGGTCCTGTGGGGCTATTCTCTAACTTAGTTACCAACAGAAAATGGTTGCCAACGAATTAGTTCGATATACATTGCTGTTTGAATGTGTGAAATGAAATCACTGTTTATGTTTCACACAGTAAAGCAGCAATGTATATCGAACTTATTCGGTGGCTATAATTTTCATTTGGTAACTAAGTTAGAGAATAGCACCACTGGTCTGGTGTCGAGTCAGTCCTCAGTCATTGCCAGCACCACCTGCGTATTGCGCTTGTGTATATGATCGTCGTCGTCGTCATCAACCGATAGATGTCCACTGCTGGACATCGGTCTCTTATAGGGATTTCCATACGCCGCGGTCCTGTGCCGCTTGAATCCAGCGGCTTCCTGGAACTTTTTTGATGTCGTCGATCCACCTAGTGGGGGGTCTGCCAACACTGCGCTTTCCAATGCGAGGTCGCCATTCAAGCACCTTGCGACCCCAACAAGTAGTTGATCGTAGTATCGTGGGGCTCGGCTGCACCGCGAAAGTCCCTTTAACGTACAATAAACAGTTAGTTTAATATTATACGTGAGTCGAAATTGAAAGAGGCATTGCATACATAATTAGCTGGTCGACAATAAAATTAACTACTACATAATTATAATCAATATTGTAAATTGCAGTGAAGCGTAGGATCTTTGTCCTCATTTGTTGAGATAAGGATGACGGTAGAAGCTCGGGGTGGAGTCGGAGGTCGGGATCCTAGATAGCGGCGCGGCTGCGCGGACGCCGACCCGTCCAATACTCTCTATCAATGCGAAAGTGTCTGTCTGTTTGTTACCCTTTATCGCCTAACACCGGGTTCACACGGTGCTATTTTTGTTGATCGTCTGAACAGGCTTTCAATCAAATTCAAGCAATAAATGATTAAGTTTGTTGAACAACAATAATTAATTGTTGATCAACTAAAATCGAACCGTTTGGACCCGCTACAACCGATCTTCATGGTATATCATACAGACTTACATCCGTATTCTTAGTTCTAAACTCATGATTTACTCAACTCTACTCAACCTCGAAAGTCGAGACGCATTGACTCCTTTTTTATCCATCTACAAGACATTATAGTGTTTGACAGTTATGTGTGTGTGTTTATTTATTTATTTGTCGTTTCATTGGTTCCCTCATAATTGCTGAATTACGCATAAAGTACGACTGGCTTTGCCTAAGCCTTTCGGGTGTCTTTGGATACGCGATTTCGCAGATTCATACTTAGTAACCTTAGGAGTTAAGACAAGAAGACTCCTTAAGTTGTAGCGACAGGAAACCTAAAGATTGGAGAGCATTTCATGTCTAATCAAGCGGTTCGAAACTATTAGAAACATGATGAAAAATGAGAGAAAATATCTGAGTCCCATGAGAAAACAGATTTTATAATTCCACGCAGACTAAGTCACGGGCAAAGGCTAGGCCATGCTTAAACAATAAAATGCATTTTTCGCCTCTATCATCAGGATATAAAGCTCTTTATAATAATACACGAAGAATGGAACTTGTGTCATTTATAACAATGAATTCTGGATAATGTCACACTCATCTCGGTATAATGGATAGTGGACATTTGGAACCCTTCGACGCTTCTATTATTCAGTTATTTGATAAGCCCTTTCTCTCTTTCTTTTCGATTTGTATATTTAATGTGAAAATCGATATTTAAATTATTTAACGATGCATATTAGTATTTTTACTTACTGATAACGCACAGCCTCACACAACCACAGGATCTAGAGATTTGTTTGGTAAGTATTGATAGCAAATTATACCCATGTTTAAGTTATAATAACTATTATTAATATGAAGTTAGGTATAAATACCTAATCTATTACAGAGTTATTATTTTAACTTTGTATAAAGTACTTACCTACCTACTATGTCTATAATCTCAAAATAATGGAAAAATCCGTTAACAGTTAACACGTATTAAGTTATTAACAATTAATTTAAAACACTGCTTATCATTTTCTGAAATAATTAACAGCTTGCATTGGACCTTCACACGATTGCCGGTCTGTACATTGAACATGTTCAAACAGGTCCTTGTTAATTGGAATTTTTCGCTCATTAAACTCTATACATATTTTACAATTATTTATTATCTTATCGTGGCTTACGTTTTATTTTCCGTACCAGCTTATTGTTTATACCTACTTGAGTAGGTACTTTAAAGTTCAAACATACTTTTAAGGCTAGAGACAGACATGGCGAAATTCCGCGAACGGAAAACACCAGCGCCACACGCGTTGCGTGCATTTCCGCGCGTCCGCTGCAATATCCGGATGGCGCGGAATATCAGCAGGTTCTAGTGTACAAAGGTGAACTGTATTTTGGACTGGTAGCCGATTGTAATGTGATGTTGTGGTATGGATTCAGTTCTATTGTAAGTACTAAGTTGACATAACTCCATCACTGAATGAAAAGCTGAAATAGAACTTAGTGAGTTCAATCAAAATAATCAATAAAGATTGTTTGTTGAAGATGTTCTTATTTATTTATTTGTCCAAACTGCAATATTTTACTCTATTTGCAGTGCGAATGCACTCGCTCAGTGTAGGCACTTAGCAAGTAGTGCTACTTAGTGAAGCTATCACTCAATAGCTATTATAAGTATGTTTCTGTCAGCGTTGCCAGACGTCCCGATTTTTAAATCAAAATTAAATGGTCCGCGCGGGACAGGCTCAGTCCCGCTTTTCGGAGATAACTCGACCAGGCACTGAAACTTTTTTTGATTTTGATTACTGTTTTTTTTTATTCTGAAGACGAATAAGACTCAACTATTTAACGGTAGCGTAAATCTAATTTAAAATATTACATCTTTATTAAATACATTTTCTATGGCTATTTTGCTATCTATTGTCACGTAAACGTAATTTTAATTCAAATAAAAAGATAAATATTTGAAAACTTCTGATTATATACGTTTTTTTTTACTTTGTCCCTTTCTTCGACGAAAGAATCCCATCCCGCTGTTTTCACTCAAAAGTTCCAAAATCCCGACTTCCAAGATAACGAAAAAAAAAAACTAGCAACGCTGGTTTCTGTCCATATTGCCAGTGCCTACGATCAATTTTGCACGCCTTTAATTAAGCTCCTTCATTGGGGCTTGTAAAAGTTTTATTTTTAAAAAGAGCAACCACCGAGTTTCTTACTGGTTCTTCTCGGTTGGAACGGCATTCCGAACCAGTGGTAGATTCAATTGACGATTCAAAAGTACTTGTAAAAGTTTATTTGAATAAAAAACTTTTCTATTCTATTCTATTCTTTATTTGTTTTGAGAGTGGAGCTATATACCCACATATATCATAATTATATTATAGCTAGGTATTATTATTAAGTAGGTACTACTTTGTTTCTTGACCAAATTCGTGTATTATTAATTGTATTAGTTTTGTGCACGTACATATCCCTTAAAGACTCATCGCATTCATAAAAGTAGTTTGTGATGTTTGAGGGGGGATTACAATAATTTATTTTACGTGTATTTCAAAAGCTGTACTCAAAGTATTCAGTTATTTACTTTGGGCGCTTTTGGTACATACAAAATTTCAATAGGTATTTGTGTCTAACTAAATAAGTCATAACTCATAAGTTATAACCTAATCTAGAAAAAATAAAAGTAATAACGTGCCTTTTATCATAGGTACCGTTTTCTCTGTATGCCTCCTGTTTGAAATGCTGAGTTTTATCGATCTGAGTATATTATTATATAGTAGGCAAATTAGGCATATGTTGAGTTGTACATATTATTTATTTTAATTTACCCTGCCGCAATGTGCCTTGAGCCTTGGTTTATAGCAAAGCTACCCCGAATCATTTTAATTTGCCTATTAGGTACGCCAATTCCAAGTAGCATGGACACGTCAGTGGGAACGAAAAAGTTTGATCGTTAAAAAAATCATCTCATATTAGCAAAGATTCCGACCACAGAGCCTCCGACGTCGAAAAGCCTTAACAACTGTTTTATCTACATTCCACAGTCGAACGACAGCAATTTAATACCGAAATAGCTAGTGTGTTACGCTGCTTATAGACGAACCAACTAGGTTGGTCATGACATTCGACCATAATCATAATTACATATCCCTACAAATTGCCTTCAATCACGCCGCAACAGAGTTACGGATCGATCGATCGATCGATCAGGAGCTGGAGAGTGAAATAGGCTACTTTTTATCCCAGAAAAACAAAGGGTTCAAAACGCGGGATTTATTGAAAACCTCATTCCACGCGAACGAAATCGCTACAAAATAATAATTATGTTCGCTTGATTATTCGAAACAAAATCCATAAATGCAAAACTGATATTCAACTTCAAGAAACTAGAAACGCGATATCTATTTGTAACCGATATAGGAGTGCGTATCAAAGGTGCAGAATACAATATTAAAATCTATTTCTATGTGAATTATGATCGGAGCTTTGGCGCCAACCAAGTCGGTTCATCTGTGGCCAGTATAAGAAAAATGTTGAATAAAAATTTTCGGAATGGCCGCCGCCGCTGTTGCCAGTTGATTTCCCACGAGAAAGGCCGTATATATTCAAATGAGTTGAATCTCAGATTGTGCCAGCTGCCTTCGGTGTTGCAAGGTTAACTGTTGTTACTATTAATAAGGCAGATGTGTGGTGTTAATAGAAAGGCTTATTAATAACGTTGACAACGCCATAATGGAGAGGGAATTCTTACGGTAGAAATTTTACGAGTATAGAGAATGTTTTGAACCTACGATTTTATGGAGAAGGCATACGAGTACATGCGTTTATGTCATCATTTTCCTCTAAGCGTTACTGAATCGATTTTGATATGGTATTTTTACGATAGCTATCACTTTGGAGCAGAGTCGGCGCTGCAGGCCTCGGGGCGAATTCCCCTTGTCCGGCAAATTCGAGTCTTCGCTAGAGCTCTTTTAGCAGATCTTTCTTTCTCCGCGCTGGACAGTTCTCCGCATATACCTACATAACTACTATGCCTGTTATATGTGAAGTGCCTTTCGCTAATTTGTCGCTCTACCCGTCGAAGCTCATTCCAGAAGACCGGAGAGATCAGCCGCAGGCGCGATTGCTTTACACGCTCTCCGAGGCACTGGGGTGTATCTAACATCGCCAACTTAAACAAACAATACCGCATGATTTTTTGGCCCGAGAATCATAGCTGGTACCTCCTGATCCGCAGTCGACCACGCCAACCGTTGGATTTATTAAGATTTATTAAGGGCGCCCAGGTTGCTCGGAATTGTTTGAAGTGGACCTGGGGATCCTACGTAGGTCTTACGCTAGTCCGCCACGGTTTTGCACTCCAAGAGCACGTGAGTCGGTGTTTCATCTGTCTCCATGCAGGCTCCGCACAGAGGACTGTCGCCAACACGTAAATCGAGGCGTCTTAAATACATTTGAATACATTAAGTAGAAATAACAGACATACTGTATTATGTCACATAGACTGACTACGCGTGAACACTGCATTGCAATGGACGCGGTGACTCAAAAATCAACAATGCTTTATATTCCTGGCGCATCCACATAAACGGCGGTGCTTTAAATGGTTATTCCACGTATGTTCGCAAAATCTTGTACATTGTAACTTTCCGCAATAGTTGATGCTATAAATTAGATTTATACGTAAAAACCGACTGCGTGTCAGACTCGCGCACCGAGCGTTCCATACATTGGAAATAAACGTACAAATAGTTATCTGGTTCAATTATTCAACTGCCTTAAAATAATTCTTTTTGGGGACCGCATGACAAAATTTGTTTGCGAAAATTCAATATTAGGTTTTGGGCCAGATCTGTAACTAAATACGTCTACGAGCTTGAGATCCTGACACACGGATGGACGGATAGACAGACGGCAGAGTGACACAAATAGGGCTTCTTTTTGCTGTTTGGCTACGGAAACCTTAAAAAAACAAAAATATATTCACCGACAATTTCCAAAATTTTGTGAACACCTTAGCCCAATTAGGTGACACATTGCAACGATTTGAAAACTCTACAAACTTTACGAAACGGCATTACAAACGTTTTCACCAACGTTGTAAGGGATACACTTGCGCTAATAATGGATGACCTTTAGATTTCGGTTATGCCTTATGCTAAGGATTTATTCTTAAGAAATTGTTCAGTGACCACTGGTGAAATCGGGTATTAATATACCCTGTCCTTGCGCAATGACACGCAAAAACTAATTAGGTACTTCAACATTTCGCAACAAAGTACGCTGAGATTAATTCCAATAAATACTAGTAGACACGTTGAATAATCGCTGATGTCAATCTAACTGGTTGGCTTGCGCAAGCGGCGCCTCCTGGCGACTTGCGAGTTGCGAGTTGCGACTCTACAGCGATTGCTGTTTGCTTATCTTTCGAATAGATTTTTATTGGCAGTTACGTAGTGTTTTGTCTTCGAGATTGCTAAACAAAGAGATGTTAAGTATAGTGTGATGCTACAAAGTGCCTATATACCTATTACCTACCACAACAATTTGGGTTTTGTGAGGGAACATAGAGTTGCATAATTTGTTAAAAATATACCTACGCAATGTATTCGCACGTTATTTTTATTTCTCGCATGAAACAACAGAGTAATGGCGTATTTTATATATATTTTTTTTGTGTGTGGCTTTCTTGATTAATTGTCCGGAAAACCCAGCATAAAATTGGTCCTTTATTGATCGAGAAATTCACCTGAACATGTTTTTACGGAAATCTGATAAACCACAAACAGAAACTTATACTTAACGAACTAGAAACTTAAATTTGGCACTGGCCCGAACTCCATGTGCACAAGAATATATATAACAAACTGCCGGGGCAAATAAAGGAAAAAGAGAATTTAAATATTTTTATTGACGCTGTGAAATAATACTTACAAGAAAAAGCATATTATAAAGTATACGACTTCTTAAACGAATGATAAAATAAGTCCGCCTCACACTAAAATGGTAACGGCGCCCTTCCAGGGGTTCCATTATTTTGTTCAAATGTGTATATACTTATATATGTGTATATGCGAATATAATGATGGATATTGTTACCTATTATAATAAATAAATAAATAAATAAATAAATTTTAGTTTCTGGAGTGTGCCTACAGAATTTAATTGACTGATCGTATAACAAGCATCAAACTCCGTTTGTATGTAGCGCACTCGGGAGGAACTTCTCTTGAACAGCTCTTTAATAACAAAACGTCTTTGTTACTTCCAGGCAAGAAGAGGCCTTGTCCCACTGCCGCAACTCGCCGTCGCCGGGCGGGCCGCCGCCGCGCCACTACTCGCTGCTGTTGTGCTGCTTCAAAGACCTCTGCAACCACGAGGACAGTCCTCTGGCGCGGACGAGGAATCTCACTGCCAATGACTTAGGTAAGAACCCTTAAGAGACCTTGTCCCATTGCCAGAACTCGCCGCCGCCGCGCCACTACTCGCTTCTGCTATGCTGCTTTAAGGACTTCTGAAACCACGAGGACAGTCCTCTGGCCAGGACGAGAAATCTTACTGCCAACAAACCCTTAAGAGACCTTGTCCTACTGCGAGAACTCGCCGCCGTCGCGCCACTACTCGCTGGTGCTGTACTGCTTCAAGGACCTCTGAAACCACTAGGACAGTCCTCTGGCCAGGACGAGAAATCTTACTGCCAACAAACCCTTAAGAGACCTTGTCTTACTGCGAGAACTCGCCGCTGCCGCGCCACTACTCGCTGGTGCTGTACTGCTTCAAGGACCTCTGAAACCACTAGGACAGTCCTCTGGCCAGGACGAGAAATCTTACTGCCAACGAATCCTTAAGAGACCTTGTCCCACTGCCAGAACTCGCCGCCGCCGCGCCACTACTCGCTGGTGCTGTACTGCTTCAAGGACCTCTGAAACCAGTAGGACAGTCCTCTGGTCAGGACGAGAAATCTTACTGCCAACTAAATAGGTAGGTATACAAAATAACTTCTCTACGAAGGTAAATGTTTACATTAACACTCAAACTTGCAGAGAGAAAGAGGCGTGAATACTGTTACGAATGAACCTTATTTCTAGAGCATTAAGGTTCATAATTGCTCGTCACCTAATAAATACCTAATCACCCATCGATGTAAACAACCCATAATGTAAACAACAACAACGCGGCTTTTCTAGAATAAACATCAATAGGGGTGGAACTTTCTAGAAAACACTTAGTCACGCGGTAACGGGTATATAAAGGGACCGGCGAGCTGACGCGGACAGTTCAGTTCTGAGAGCCGAGCGAAATACAAGCGAAGGAAGCGATCGGAAGTGAAGAGGATTGGAAGCGAACAAACGTGAAGAGGAAGTCTACAAGAGGATCTGGAGTACCAAGTGGAATACGGAAGTGCAGAATAAAGTCTGATCAAGGGTCACCAGGTGTTTTATTCCAAATCTTCGAACCCCAGCACGTAACAATTGGTGACAGAAGTGCGATTTGGAAGCTATGCCATTGACTCCGAGAGACGACTTCGGCAGCGAGGGTGTCAAGACCAGGGCCCAGCGTGCAGCGGAATCCAGCCGAGCACCTGTGGAGGAGCACCTGGAGGAACCAGCACCTGGTGGGTCCCCCCAGCTGGCCCCGCCCACTGGCCACACCCACCAGGCCACGCCCCTTGAGACCACGCCCACCCAATCGGAGGCCCCGCCCACTGGCCACGCCCACCAGACCACGCCCCTTGAGACCACGCCCACTCAGCCGGAGGCCCCGCCCACTGGCCACACCCACCTGGCCACGCCCACTGAGCAAGCCACGCCCACCGTTGACTTGTCGAGTTTGATGCGGATAATGCAACAACAGTTTGCAGCGATACAGGAAAATCAAGATTGCAAATTTGCAGCGATACAGGAAAATCAAGATTGCAAATTTGCAGCGATACAGGAAAATCAAGCAGCGATACAGGAAAATCAAGATTGCAAATGTGAAGGGGTGCAGCGGACAGTTTTGTCGGCCGTTCACGAAGTCGGCGGCATGGTGGCTAAATTGCGAAAAGAGTTGGACCTCATGGACGAGCGAGTCACCTGCCTAGGAACGGACATAGATGGTGTGAAGACTGGCCTCAACGAGCTACAGAAAAAGGTGATACGTCTTGAAACGACAAGACTAACGTCAAGTGGAGCGATGGGCGCAGTTCAGGGACCTAATGTTAAGGTACCCCCATACGACGGTAGCACCTCCTGGCCCGCGTACCGGCAACAGTTTCAGACTGTTGCTACTGCTAACGGATGGACGGACGAACAGTGCTTGACTGCCCTCACTGTCGCATTGAGAGGGCAGGCTCTAACTGTTCTGGAAGCCTTTCCCACTTCAGGATGTGGATACAAGGAACTGTTGGATGCACTCGAATCCAGGTATGGGGAGCGACATCTGGAGCATGTGTTCCGCGCCCAGCTGCGCGATAGAGTCCAGCGATCTGGAGAGGGTCTCCAGCAATGGGCGTTGGAAATAGATAAGCTTGTGCGGAAAGCTTATCCATCGGCCGACGATAAAATGGTAACTGCAAACACCGTGCAAGCTTTTGTCGACGGAATTAAAGACCTGGAGGTAAGAGCTGCCGTGAGGCTTCGTCACCATGCCTCATTAAAAGAAGCATTGGCGCATGCCTTAGAGGTCGAAGCAGTTCGACACGACATTCGGCAGACTAACAGACTACGTGAAGTTGTCGAGGAGGTGAAAGAGGTTAAGACCTCATTCAGGAAGAACTTTGGCGCTGTGTGCTATAGATGCGGTGTGAAAGGGCATCTGCAGCTGAATTGCCCACAGAAAGAGTCGCAGATGTCCCGACTAACGAAAATAGAGGAACGGTTGGAGGAGCTTGCGAAGAGAGGTGAGAATGCAAAGTTCCCTCAAAATCAGGGAAACTAGTACCAGCCAGGACTAAGGGGCGAGTACTGGCTGGCACGGAGGGAGCCCCAGCAACGGTTATCTCACAAGTATGCGATGGGAACAATTTAGCAATACCAGGCACCATAAACGGGATCGATTGCAGGATGACATTGGACACTGGGGCCTCCAGGACAATAGTCCGGCCGGACCTATTGAAATCTGTGTCGAGGTACAGCAAGCAAATCAACTGTCGACTTCTTTCAGCCTCCGGTCAGCCAATACCCGTCCTGGGGGAAATGACTGTTACAATGTACTTAGGGGAGACATCTTATACGCACAACGTGATTGTGGCTGAAATTATGGATGACTGTATCCTTGGTCTAGATTTTATGAGGACACACGACTGCAGAATTGATGTTGCTGACGGAGTATTTAAGTGTGGTACGGAAGAAATCTTCATTCTCGGAGGTGCTAATGGGAAAGTGACATGTCTTAAGGAAATCGTCATCCCTGGACGTGCAGAGGCTCACGTGATGGTAAAGCTGCCATGTACTAATAACACCAAGGAAGGCAGATGTGTGCTGATTGAGGACATTTCCCAGAAGACAGCCTCTCAAAGATTCATGACAGCAAGAACTCTCGTCAATGGTAGTACTAAAGCTGTAGTAAAAGTTCTAAATTTGGATGATCGCGAGATTTACTTCAATAAGGGGGACATCGTCGGAAAGTGCGAGGAAGTTGTGTGGCTGAAGAAATGCACTTCAATGCCAAGCATGGAAAAATCAGGTTCTGGGAAGGATCCTACAGTCTATGAGCTTCTTAAAGACTGCAAAAGCAACCTGACTTATTCACAAAGCATCAAGGCAAAGAAGTTTCTATTACGCTACGCGGACATCTTTTCTAGTCAAGAAGGAAACCCAGGGAGAACATCGTTAGTGCAGCATAGAATTGATACCGGAAATGAGGGACCCATCCGTCAGCGGGCGAGACGGCTACCAATCGCGAAGGAAAAAGAAGTCGAGGATATGCTGGAAGAAATGGAAAGGAACAAAATAATAGAACCATCCGCAAGTCCCTGGTGCTCACCGGTTGTGCTTGTGAAGAAGAAAGATGGAAGCACACGGTTCTGCGTGGACTATAGGCGGCTCAATGACATCACAAAGAAGGATAGTTACCCGCTACCTAGAATCGATGGCACTCTGGATACTTTGAGTGGCATGAAATGGTTTTCGACTCTAGACCTAAAATCAGGTTACTGGCAGGTAGAAATCCATCCAAAAGACAAGGAGAAGACAGCGTTTTCAACGGGAAAAGGATTATGGCAGTTTAATGTTATGCCTTTTGGATTGTGCAACGCACCTGCTACCTTCGAACGACTCATGGAATGTGTGCTAGCAGGGTTAGTAGGAGATGCCTGCTTGGTGTATCTAGATGACGTCGTTATCATGGGTCGAGACTTCGAGGACCATTTGCAAAACATGGAGCGAGTCTTCGCCAAAATACATGGGGCAAACTTAAAACTTAACCCGAAGAAGTGTCAGCTATTCAGGAAAGAAGTGAATTATCTCGGCCATGTCATCACAAGTGAGGGCATCCAGACTGACCCGGCGAAAATTGAAGTGGTTAAAAAATGGCCTACCCCTAAAGACAAGACAGAGGTAAGGGCATTTTTGGGTTTGTGCTCTTACTACAGGCGTTTCGTCAAGGGGTTTTCTGAGATCGCAAAACCGTTACATAGACTGACGGAAGAGAAAAGACCATTTTGTTGGGATGAAGCCTGTGAAGATTCCTTTTCAAAACTGAAGAAATACCTATGTGAAACACCAATTCTGGGATACCCACAACCGAAAGGCCAGTTTATCGTCGATACCGACGCGAGCAACACAGCGATTGGAGGAGTACTATCCCAAAAGCAGGGAGATAGAGAAGTCGTTATGGGGTATTTCAGCAAATCACTGTCAAGACCGGAACGGAACTACTGCGTGACACGGAGGGAACTTTTTGCCGTGGTAAAAACATTGCAACACTTCAGCAAGTACCTAATCGGCCGAAAGTTTTTACTACGTACGGATCATGCAGCATTGAAATGGCTACTGCAATTTAAGAATCCCGAAGGTCAAGTTGCTCGGTGGATTGAACAGCTCCAGGAATATGACTTCGAGACTCAACATCGCAGCGGGAAGTCACATGGAAATGCAGATGCACTTTCTCGGAGGCCATGCCCGGAAGAATGCAAACATTGCATCAAACAGGAGTCGACGGAGCTATCATTGAAACTTACCAGGACGAGTTCCTTAGGACCCTGGGAGGATGATGCAATGAAGATGGCTCAAGAGGGTGATGAGGATATACGGCACATCATCGTGTGGAAGAAAAGAGGAGACGCCAGACCAACATGGAGTGAGGTTGCACCTATGGGCGTTATCACTAAGGCATACTGGGCGCAGTGGAGCAGTCTTACGCTACAAAATGGAATACTCTACCGAAAATGGGAAAAGACTAACGGCAGGGAGTTCCATCTTCAGATAGTCGTTCCGAGAGCCAAGGTACCCGATGTCCTACGTGAAGTGCATGACGGAGTTTCGGGAGGTCATCTTGGCGTCAAGAAGACACTAACGAAAGTGCGGGAGAGGTTCTACTGGCTCCATTGTCGGGAGGATGTGCAGGATTGGTGCCGTAAATGTACCATTTGCGCTGCCGTGAAGGGACCTCAGACAAGGAGTAGAGGTAACCTGCAGCTGTACAATGTTGGTGCACCCTGGGAACGTATAGCTGTTGATGTAGCCGGACCATTCCCTGTGACTGAATCAGGGAACAAATACTTCATGGTTGTTATGGACTACTTCACTAAGTGGCCGGAAGTATTCGCGATACCTAACCAGGAAGCTACAACTGTTGCAACTAAGCTCGTTGAGGAGGTTATATGTCGCTTTGGTGTACCATTGGAAATCCACTCAGACCAAGGAAGGAACTTTGAATCGCAAGTGTTTCAGGAAGTATGCAAAATTTTAGGTCTGCATAAGACACGCACAACTGCATACCACCCGCAGTCTGACGGAATGGTTGAAAGATTCAATCAGACGCTTGAAAGGCATTTGGCAAAGTTGGTTGACGCCCACCAAAGAGACTGGGACAGGTACATTCCACTGTTTCTCCTCGCCTACAGGACTGCAGAGCATGAGAGCACAAAGGCAACTCCGGCGTTAGTCAATTATGGCAGGGAACTACGGTTACCAGTAGACTTATTGATGGGAGGGTCACCGGATGAACCTTGCACCGTACAAGACTACGTCGCCAATCTGAGAGAGAAAATGCGAGAAATACATGCTACAGTTCGGGAAAACGGATTGCAATCAAGTGAGAACATGAAAACCAGATACGACCGGAAATCGAACACGAGCGGATTCGAGGAAGGTGCCTTAGTCTGGCTGCATAATCCGACTCGTCGAAAAGGGAAATCTCCAAAATTGCAAACCAGATGGGAGGGTCCATACAAAGTGGTTACCCGTATTAACGACGTCACGTATAGGATTCAACGTCAACCAAGGGGAAAATTTAAGGTTGTGCACATCGACCGCTTGGCAAAACATTACGGAAGCAACAGTGATGCTCGGGACGAGCATCGCTAAGAGGGGGGCAGTGTTACGAATGAACCTTATTTCTAGAGCATTAAGGTTCATAATTGCTCGTCACCTAATAAATACCTAATCACCCATCGATGTAAACAACCCATAATGTAAACAACAACAACGCGGCTTTTCTAGAATAAACATCAATAGGGGTGGAACTTTCTAGAAAACACTTAGTCACGCGGTAACGGGTATATAAAGGGACCGGCGAGCTGACGCGGACAGTTCAGTTCTGAGAGCCGAGCGAAATACAAGCGAAGGAAGCGATCGGAAGTGAAGAGGATTGGAAGCGAACAAACGTGAAGAGGAAGTCTACAAGAGGATCTGGAGTACCAAGTGGAATACGGAAGTGCAGAATAAAGTCTGATCAAGGGTCACCAGGTGTTTTATTCCAAATCTTCGAACCCCAGCACGTAACAATACATTTATCCGAAACGATAATAATAAAATAGCGGAGTGTATTTTACGAGAATTCAATAAAACAGAGCAGGTTCCGCGAACAAAGATATTATTCTACGCCCGCTTATCTAATGTAAACAGTGAGTCAGTGCTCAGTAGCAGCAGAGAGCATACCACATGAGTAGATATCCGTACAGAGAGGAAGCTTCATACAAGCGGCCCGCTGTAGGTACACCCACACATAGCGCACGTTTGCCATCCAACTGAGCCACAGAGTACCTACAGAGGGGAAGCTTCTACAAGCGGCTCGTTGTAGGTACACACACTCACACATATGCGCACAGTTTGTCACCAACTGTACCGGTTAGTGGAACGAGCGGGCGTCCGTGAACCGTTGGTGAGTGTGTTTGTGTGAGTATACCTACAGGCGGGCCGCTTGTGGAAGCTTCCTCTCTGTAGATTTACTACTCGTGTGACTGAGCCGCGCGGTGGCGTCAGATGCGGAGCATGGCGTGAACCGTTGGTGAGAGCTCATGTGTGAGTACCTACAGCGGGACGCTTGTATGAAGCTTCCTCTCTGTACGGATATCTACTCATGTGGCGCATACTGCGACCACTCGGTAGCTGTTTGGAATAAGAATGAGGTCACATTAACGATATTCGGTTTCAGAACGATATTTTGTCGTGTCGCATTGCAATTATAGAGACAGATCTTAAACCTTCAAAAAAATCACAGACATCACAACTGATAAGATACTATATAAAAAAATCAGCCAAGTGCGAGTCGGGCCTCGCTCTTTCAGGGTTCCGTACATAATTATGAACAATATAATATTTTGGGCCTAAGAAATATTTAATTTCCGAGTTAGACATCGCAAGAAACCGTGAAAGAAAAACGCAAAATAAGTTCGTTTGTTTTGGTCACAGCTTATAAACTATTTTATGAATCGTTGTTTTCAGTATTTGTTGTACAAATAGAGCATATAGTACATACTTAATATACCGAAATATCATATTCCTAACTAGTTTAGTTTTTTAGATAGCCCCCGTCACAAAAATGGTCTAAAACTGACAATTTTGATGACCCCCCATTTCCTTACTTTTTAAGCAAAAAATTAAAAAAAATATATTCGTACTCTACTCAATGAGCTCTAAACAATGATACCCCACAAGCTAGGGTAAGAAAAAAATTTTTTTTTCCGGCTCCTTTCTCATGTATGGGAGCCCCCCTGAAAAATAATTTAATTCAATTTTTAATTCAATATTTGATTTTGGGTCAACGTTTTACACCAAATACCAAAATTTCAGGTTTGTAACTCATTTCGTCTGTGAGCTTAGAGACCTGTGACCGGCGGACAGACGGACAGACAGACAGACAGACAGCCGAGTGACATTAATAGGGCTCCGTTTTTACCCTTCGGGTACGGAAACCTAAAAAGTGACAGAAAATTTAGTTTTTACAAAAAAAAAAATGCACCTTTTATGCAATACCCGTTTTTAGGGTTTAAACAGAACTGTAAAAACTCAAAAAATTAACTGATCTTTTCGTTTTGTTATTAATAATATTATATTAATATTCAGTCACGTAGGCAGTGTGGTGTATGTTGTTGCATATAAAATTATATCAATTAATCGAATGACAGTTGCTAGCGTGATCTTACTCTAACATTTGAATATTACATGATATTAAGTACTTCGTCTATACTGGTACAGTATCGAATTGATTAATTCTTGTGCAATAAATAATGTATTAATGTCAATATTGCTATCTGTGACGTGTACATAATTATAATTCATATCATACATAGTTCATATCGTATCTAATAGACGAATACCTAACTAACAGAATTGCACCTTTGACTAAATGACACAATAAAATATATTATATATTTTTATAAATTGTTTTAAATATGGAGTAAAAAGTATAAAATCGCAGTAAGGCATCGTGTCGGAACGCTAAACCGCTTGGCGGTACGTCTTTGGCGATAGAGTGGTAGCCTCGGCCGAAACTTCCCACGAGACCGATCCAGAAAAAAAATAAGAAATTATAAATTCCCAAACTCCCCTCCCGGGAACCCGGGACCTGCCACTTATATTATCACAACGCTCACCACTGCGCTAAGGAGCTCTTCAAACTTCAATTGAAAGCAATAGAATTTTTATGTAGATACCCAGCTAATTATTCGCAGAAATTCGTCCTGTCAATAAGTAGAATTAAAGCCCTGGCTACATAAAACGCACCTACGTCAGAAGCGACGCGAGACAGTAAGGGACCTTTCAGATAGACCGGCGCGGAGAGCAGAGCAAATTTTAATCGCATTTAAAATAGAATCTTAAGACATTGAAATAAGCTTTATTTTTACATTTTATCTCTTTTATGATAAGGGGATGCTCAAGGGTGCTCCCAATACGCTCTGTGTGAAATATTAAGAGCAGCCGGTCGGCTGCTCCATGCTCGTGCTCTTTTGCGCTCGAGCATCCGACCGGTTCCGTTCGCGTGCTCTTTCATGCTCGCACAGCCGACCGTAGGCCGAATTGCTCTGCCGTCCGGCCCAAGAGCGTATGCTCGGCTCCGAACGCATCCGACTTATCCGTTCACACAGACCGGCGCGGAGAGCAGAGCAAATTTGAACGGCCGGTCTGTGTGAAAAAAGAAATGCTCTCCGATGCTCTCCGCGCCGGTCTATCTGAACGGTCCCTTATGACTCCAAGCGGCTCCTCAGGTAATATGGGGAACTGTATGCCTTCATAAAGTACAGGATTTTAGTGTACCCTTTCTTAGAAAGTCGTATTCCGACCTATTTGTCACAATCGGACTGTGATTTTCCGAAACCTTGTGTTAAAACTGTCACCATCAGAATTCAGAACCTTCCCGCCTTCTTGGTCTTTTCGAAGGAACCTCCTATAATGAAGGCATTTACCCTAGAGTTGCACTACTATAGTCGCGCTCAGCACAATGACTTTGAAATTCACCTAACGTAGTACACCCAAATAATTTCATGTATTTGTAAAGTTGCTGTGGACCCAAATAAGCTCTTTTTCTTTTTTCTTCTTACATATATCGCTAAGGAGCGTTTTCTGAGCTTGGAGTGTCTTATTCGGTGGTACTGCCGTAACGCGTTATGTTTGGCAGGGCTTTATTAAACGAATTAAATGTGCATATACGCAGAATAACACCCTGTATATCGTGTGGGATGGTAGCCGGAACTCGTACGCTTATATCGAATTGCTAATTCTATGATACGACTATGCAATATATGATACTCCGTACTGTAGCTATAGTACATCTTGTCGACATTGATAAACGAGTATCGAAATAATGTAACGTCAAAGTAAAATCGACCTAACGTGACTTGTTTGAAGGTTCGAGTTCGAACATCCACAGCCAGCGCTCCGAGCGGAAACTTTGCTAAATAAAAAATCGGTACTACGACTTTATAAGCAAAAGTGTCTTAGGTGCATTTCTCTCTGACGTTATAATAATTCGATAATCGAATTCTATACACTTTATCGAGATATGCAACCTCGTACTAAGGGTACACTAGTATCTACCAGGAATAAGCATAAAGTTATTATAATAATAATTGTATTTGATAGGAAATATCATCTTTCTTCTCGATTCTTCACTTCAGTTTAACCGAAGCTTCCATTTTAAAACTATAACGACTGAGTTAATAAGAAATCTCAGAGTCACTAAGCAGGTGATGGAGAGAGCTATGCTCGGAGTTTCTGTACGCGATCAAATCGAAAATGAGAAGATCTAAAAGAACAATAATCACTGACATATTGTGACAGGTTGTGAAACTGAAGTGACAATGGGCACGGAACATAGCTCGAAGAACCGATAAAGAGTGGCGTTTCCAAGGTTTTGAAACGGTGACCGCACATTAAAAATCGGGCTTAGCTTGGGCCCTAACACCGGTGTAGTGTGTATACTGAAGCGAAGTGGAAACATAATTAGCAGTCAGCAGACCAATCACATTTTTGTAAGATGACGCGACTATTTCATCCCGTAATCTGATTGGTTGGCATACACGTCTGTGCTTCACTCAGCATCTGTCGAAACTTAACACTTTACAGTTTACAGAGTCCCAGATAAAAACGGCTTGTCCCATTGGACATAAGTTTTTTTAGGGACTGCCACAAGATGCTAAGCTGCTTGTATTTGGGAGTCTGCAACGTATACAGAAGCCGATTGAAATTTCTGATTGAAGACTGGATGTACTATTTATTTTTATTTTTTATTAATTTGTCTATTAATTTCTTCTTTGACAGAAAACAGCGTAGCAAGCGAGCGCGGCGCTTCCTACAATGGTGAGGTGTGGTTCAAGGCGGCCACGATAGCGGTGCCGGTCTGCGGCGCGCTCATCCTGTTCCTGCTGGTCGCCGTCGCCGTCAGGCTGCTGCGGGCCGACGCGCTGCTGCAGGCCGACAGGAAACTGAGGTGGGTAGCACCTGCGCGAGCTACTCTTGTACAGCGGTGTGGTTCAAGGCGGCCACGATAGCGGTGCCGGTCTGCGGCGCGCTCATCCTGTTCCTGCTGGTCGCCGTCGCCGTCAGGCTGCTGCGGGCCGACGCGCTGCTGCAGGCCGACAGGAAACTGAGGTGGGTAGCACCTGCGCGAGCTACTCTTGTACAGCGGTGTGGTTCAAGGCGGCCACGATAGCGGTGCCGGTCTGCGGCGCGCTCATCCTGTTCCTGCTGGTCGCCGTCGCCGTCAGGCTGCTGCGGGCCGACGCGCTGCTGCAGGCCGACAGGAAACTGAGGTGGGTAGCACCTGCGCGAGCTACTCTTGTACAGCGGTGTGGTTCAAGGGGGCCACGATAGCGGTGCCGGTCTGCGGCGCGCTCATCCTGTTCCTGCTGGTCGCCGTCGCCGTCAGGCTGCTGCGGGCCGACGCGCTGCTGCAGGCCGACAGGAAACTGAGGTGGGTAGCACCTGCGCGAGCTACTCTTGTACAGCGGTGTGGTTCAAGGCGGCCACGATAGCGGTGCCGGTCTGCGGCGCGCTCATCCTGTTCCTGCTGGTCGCCGTCGCCGTCAGGCTGCTGCGGGCCGACGCGCTGCTGCAGGCCGACAGGAAACTGAGGTGGGTAGCACCTGCGCGAGCTACTCTTGTACAGCGGTGTGGTTCAAGGCGGCCACGATAGCGGTGCCGGTCTGCGGCGCGCTCATCCTGTTCCTGCTGGTCGCCGTCGCCGTCAGGCTGCTGCGGGCCGACGCGCTGCTGCAGGCCGACAGGAAACTGAGGTGGGTAGCACCTGCGCGAGCTACTCTTGTACAGCGGTGTGGTTCAAGGGGGCCACGATAGCGGTGCCGGTCTGCGGCGCGCTCATCCTGTTCCTGCTGGTCGCCGTCGCCGTCAGGCTGCTGCGGGCCGACGCGCTGCTGCAGGCCGACAGGAAACTGAGGTGGGTAGCACCTGCGCGAGCTACTCTTGTACAGCGGTGTGGTTCAAGGGGGCCACGATAGCGGTGCCGGTCTGCGGCGCGCTCATCCTGTTCCTGCTGGTCGCCGTCGCCGTCAGGCTGCTGCGGGCCGACGCGCTGCTGCAGGCCGACAGGAAACTGAGGTGGGTAGCACCTGCGCGAGCTACTCTTGTACAGCGGTGTGGTTCAAGGCGGCCACGATAGCGGTGCCGGTCTGCGGCGCGCTCATCCTGTTCCTGCTGGTCGCCGTCGCCGTCAGGCTGCTGCGGGCCGACGCGCTGCTGCAGGCCGACAGGAAACAGGTGGGTAGCACCTGCGCGAGCTACTCTTGTACAGCGGTGTGGTTCAAGGCGGCCACGATAGCGGTGCCGGTCTGCGGCGCGCTCATCCTGTTCCTGCTGGTCGCCGTCGCCGTCAGGCTGCTGCGGGCCGACGCGCTGCTGCAGGCCGACAGGAAACTGAGGTGGGTAGCACCTGCGCGAGCTACTCTTGTACAGCGGTGTGGTTCAAGGGGGCCACGATAGCGGTGCCGGTCTGCGGCGCGCTCATCCTGTTCCTGCTGGTCGCCGTCGCCGTCAGGCTGCTGCGGGCCGACGCGCTGCTGCAGGTCGACAGGAAACTGAGGTGGGTAGCACCTGCGCGAGCTACTCTTGTACAGCGGTGTGGTTCAAGGCGGCCACGATAGCGGTGCCGGTCTGCGGCGCGCTCATCCTGTTCCTGCTGGTCGCCGTCGCCGTCAGGCTGCTGCGGGCCGACGCGCTGCTGCAGGCCGACAGGAAACTGAGGTGGGTAGCACCTGCGTGAGCTACTCTTGTACAGCGGTGTGGTTCAAGGCGGCCACGATAGCGGTGCCGGTCTGCGGCGCGCTCATCCTGTTCCTGCTGGTCGCCGTCGCCGTCAGGCTGCTGCGGGCCGACGCGCTGCTGCAGGCCGACAGGAAACTGAGGTGGGTAGCACCTGCGCGAGCTACTCTTGTACAGCGGTGTGGTTCAAGGCGGCCACGATAGCGGTGCCGGTCTGCGGCACGCTCATCCTGTTCCTGCTGGTCGCCGTCGCCGTCAGGCTGCTGCGGGCCGACGCGCTGCTGCAGGCCGACAGGAAACTGAGGTGGGTAGCACCTGCGTGAGCTACTCTTGTACAGCGGTGTGGTTCAAGGCGGCCACGATAGCGGTGCCGGTCTGCGGCGCGCTCATCCTGTTCCTGCTGGTCGCCGTCGCCGTCAGGCTGCTGCGGGCCGACGCGCTGCTGCAGGCCGACAGGAAACTGAGGTGGGTAGCACCTGCGCGAGCTACTCTTGTACAGCGGTGTGGTTCAAGGCGGCCACGATAGCGGTGCCGGTCTGCGGCACGCTCATCCTGTTCCTGCTGGTCGCCGTCGCCGTCAGGCTGCTGCGGGCCGACGCGCTGCTGCAGGCCGACAGGAAACTGAGGTGGGTAGCACCTGCGTGAGCTACTCTTGTACAGCGGTGTGGTTCAAGGCGGCCACGATAGCGGTGCCGGTCTGCGGCGCGCTCATCCTGTTCCTGCTGGTCGCCGTCGCCGTCAGGCTGCTGCGGGCCGACGCGCTGCTGCAGGCCGACAGGAAACTGAGGTGGGTAGCACCTGCGCGAGCTACTCTTGTACAGTGGTGATGTGTGGATCGAGACGGCCATAATAACGGTGCCTATGCCTAATTTTGTAGCATGCGCATCACCAGGTTTCGTGCCTCCACCACTTTGCTCGCTCCCTGCGCCACCGATCTTAGGTCTAAACGAGCAGGACATTCAAATACGGCGTGCCTCGGGGTGTCTTCCTCTCCGCAGAAGTAGCACCTTTCACTTCCACCACCACCACCCACCACCACTGCTGACTGCAGCTTTTTAACGTCCCACTGATCTCATAGGAGAGACGGATTTATAGCTTAGGTTAGGCTTTAACGACTTCGTGATACCGCCAACTTCCAACTCCGGGCTGGCACTGAGAATTTCTTGACAGAACCTACCCAACAATTAATTATTATTTGTCCGACCCGGGAATCGAACCCGGGGACTTCGGGGGGAAACAGGTCGTTAGTTCGGTATAACTAAATGTATCATTACCATAAAAGCTAGCCGGTCAAACAAATTGTTTTTATTTTCCAGGGGCGGTTACATGTGCCCGCCGCAGCACAGCGCCGACGACGTCAAGAAGGTGTGGGTGGGGAATTCCTCCGCGCCCCTGCTGGTGACGTCGGGGGGCTGCCTCGTGGCCGTGGAGCGCGCGCGGCTGGTCGACGCGCCCCCCTGCCAACAGCTCTGTGATATCCAGCGATAGACTGCCGAACGACGAGCGAGCAATCTCTGTCACAGTACACAGATACAACCGGTAGTGAAACTACCTACAAACGTTCGAAACGGCTCACTCACACAAACACGCGCATCGACGAGACCATTTAGCAGCAGTCACTACTGACATTCACGCGAAAACTCGGTAGGGGTCTCGTCGATGCGCATGTTTGTGTGAGTGAGCCGTTTCGAACGTTTGTGGGTAGTTTCAGTACTGATTGTAATCTGTTTACTGTGTCTCTGTCGCCCGCTGTACCGTGCAATGACGGCGCGTAGTATAGGAGTGTGGATAGTAATTTGAGGCGAGCTTTGAACATGACGAAACTATAATATGTCAACCGATTTTCGTTCACTGGACGTCACTTACTGGGTCAGCCACTAGGTCTCTAGCGACTCCCACACACCGCGGTCTTGCGTCTCCTGTAGCCACCGACATCCTGCGACTTCTTTGATGTCGTTTGTCCACTTTAGGGCTCTGGCAACACTGCGCTTTGCCAGTGCGAGGCGCCAATCTGTCATACCCATACAAAACTGTCATGTTGTCACAACTGTCAATATTGTATGACAGAATAATTATTTGTCAAGAAAAAATGGTTGTCTGGAAAGTCGGTTTACGGATGATAATTTTACGTGATAACGTCATAAGAAAACAAAGAGATATAGATGCGTCACAAGCTGAACGCTTAGGCCGATCGTGTCTTCTCTACCGCTTGTTCCGCGCTCTCACTTGCACGCGGTGCGTGACAATGAATCATGCTTTTTCGTGCGTGCAACTGGCGTTTATCGATTTATAAGACGTTAACACGTCAAAAAGTTAAAGACTGACGGTTCTATAATTGCAATGAGGACGACGATGTCATAATCAAGTTTCTTGATACGATTCTTATTTTCATTGCGATTTATAATGTAGTATGTTAAAACTGTGTTTGGTGGTACATTTATTGGCCGATTTAGATAAAATTAAATCATTTGGTCACGGTCGACACACGGATTATGTCAATTTTATCGGTTAATTGTTTGACGACGATATCAAATTAACATGATCGAATATAATCACATCAATATTTCTTGATACCATTATTATAACAAAGAAAATCACATACAAATCTTTGAGCCCGTGTATCTTTGAAATTACATATTCATTCGGAAATCGGAAACCATAGACACAGATAATAGTTTATTTGTAGTTTCTAGATCGTCCCCCTGATTGTGTAACTTTTGACGATGAAATGGTATTCATTTGATGGCCTTAGGCATCAAAGTAAAATAAACCATAATTTCATTGAAATAGAGCTCAATTTCGTGTATCCATTCTTATACGTTTAGGTATGTACGATAGGATCCATAACGCTCCATGTTAAAATCAGTTGTACTGAATTTGTGACTTTAAATCAATACTTTCAAGGAATATTTTACTTTAATGGCCTTAGACCATCAAATGAATACCATTTCACCGTCAAAAGTTACACAATCAGGGGGCGTGTCTGCAAAATCGTTTCATCGAGTTTGTTCGTTTCTATAAGGCGCGTTCGGAAGCGTTCGATGTTTACTTCTCTTATGAAAACAGAAAAGTTTAAATAGACTTTTAAATCGTCAAGTGAATCTACCACTGGCTCGGTACGCCCTTCCTACTAAGGAGAATTATTGTATGAAAAACTATCCATCCATGTAAAAGAATCTTTTTGTAAATTTGATCTCAGTGTTCGGCCGTCGTCCCACGGTGCAGCGCGCGCGTATACCAAATCTACCACAGTGTATATTTAATAATGTATCTTTGTAAGCGCTTGTGTTCCTTTACATGTGTAAATGTAATCAATTTCGACTCGTCTCTTTGAGATCTGAGTGCTTACTCTCAGTTTGAAGCGCTCCAAAACTAAAAGTATACTATAAGTATTAAGTATACTATTGACCGAATCACAAATGACTTCAGAGCAAAATGAACCCAAAGACTCTTATTTTAGGTCCATTTTACTCTGAAGTCATTGTGATTCGATCAATAGTATACTATAAAGTTTTGGAGCGCTCCAAACTGAGACTAAGCACTCTGTATGCCTAGTCTCAGTTTGCACAGCTCGAAAACTTTACTAAATACTACTGATCGAAACACAATGACTTCAGAGTAAAATGGACCTAAACTGTCTTAATTTAAGATTTGAGTTCGCCAATACATTCAGCATTCATTTAAAGCCAGCGCCCCAAGCATAAATGTTGTAAATTAAATATTCGAATTATTGAATTACGACTTTAAAATAAGAGACTTTGGGTTCATTTTGCATTATTACAGTTTTTCGATACGTAGTATTTGGTAAAGTTTTGGAGGTGCGCAAACTTAGAATAACTATACAGTACACTTAGTACGACTTTGCACGTCTCGAAAACGTTGATACACTTCGAGTATCGAAACACTATAACGTCAAAGTAAAATGGACCTTAACTGCATTGTTCATTAATACATCTACAGCCAGCGCCCCAAGCGGAAATTAGTGAAATAAAAATCCGTAGTACTGAATTTGCGACTCTAAAATAAGGCACTTAAAGTCCGCTTTACGCTGATGTTAGTGTTTCGATAGAGATGTGCAAAATCGTACTATGTATGACAAAATCCTTATGGAAGCTAGAGCTTTTGTAAAATGTAACTTTGACATCACATTATAAAAACAGATAATAATCAAGGCCCATTTATGTATTTTAATTAATGGAAATCGTAACATATAAGTTACCAGAGTGTTGTAATGGGCTTAAAAATTAATAACAATAAAAATATGACAATATAAAATGCGTTGTTTAGAAAACGGGGTATCTTTTTTAACTCTTAATTGTCCTGAGTTATTTATGTTTCCTTAAATGTACTGAATCGTTCTTATGGTAGATATTTTACAACCATCGAAGTTTCTTAACCAATGTAATTAATCGAACAAATATAGACACTAATTGACTTTGTTTAAGAACCAATTTACCCTGCTTGATGCATTGTGATATTTGTACTACTTGTAACAGGGGGTTATGCAACGCATTCTCAGTCGTTATCGCTTTGGTCTTAACAGACCGAATCGCAAATTGTCTTTGGCAGTGCGCAATTATCCCCTTAATAACGACAATATTATAAAACTTTGCATTTAAAAATATTTACGATCATAATATTATCTTTTCGTATTATTATGCTGAAATAAGCAAATATTTCTGTGCAATTATAGGTGACTGAATATAAACACTATATTGCACTTAACACATTGGGTTAATAAACATATATTTTCTTTTTGAAAAAAAATAACAAGATCAGAAAACTAAATAATTTGGTTGTAACCAATTTCTCAACTCAACTAATTTGACAGATCTGATAGTAATGTTATCCCGTTCCGTAGGGAACATTATGAAAAAGACAGCATTACTTTAGGATCTGTTTAGGCGTTGGGTATGTAACCAAATTATCACAAAATTTCTAAACATCACCTGGAATGTCTCTATGTAACCAAACTTGATTGTTACTACAACAAAATTAAATTAACGCCTTCAAAGAGGCTAATATTTTGAAACATCGGTGATGATGCTGCAGATAAACTGGTGTTGTTGAGTGTCGTGATGCAGCAGAAAGGGTCCATACATTTGATATGAAGACGTATACACTAGTCTGTCGTGGCGTGGCGTTCTGACGCGATTCGAACAGTCGATGGTTACGCCATATTGCGTTACGACACCCCACAACACAGCAGTCTGTCTGCACCTTTAGGGTGTAAATCAGGGACACTAGTTCAACGGGGAGTTAAACCTGCGACCTTATCACCCGTTGAACCGTTGACGAGTTGAATAGTAACAAAAAAAGAAATATTTTTGTACCTACCCTCTATAATGTAATAATAACCTTTGTAAATATAGAGCCTTAAGTATAGAATAGACCTGCCGTTTAACTGAGACCATTTCCTGAGGAATCTGCGCGGTGTGGGAGGGGTGACGGACTTAGCTTTCACTCCCCCCTCGCTACCCAACCGTCACCACCCCCCACTACCTCAGTACCCAGTACCTCAGTTAAGCGGTAGGCCTATCATGTAAGCAATCTTCGAGTGTAACTTTTTGCTGTAACAAATCTCGTTCGCTGAAGTTAACGTTTATGTTCAATATTTATAGAACTATTTAAGAAGCTTTGATTTACCAATCGGTTAACACGAGTTTGTACATCTCGACAACGTTGATCGATTTCGAGTATCGAGTCGAATTGAAATGACCAATGGCTCGTTTGAAAACTTGAGTTCGTCTATGCAACCTACAAGCAGGACTAAACGGACACTTTGCGATATAAATATCGGTACTACTGAAGAACCACTTTAAAACGATGGGGCTTAAGGTTCATTTTACTCTGACTTTAAAGTGTTTCGATACTCGATTTTAAATTATTAACGTTTTCGGCATGCGTAAACTCATTAATCGTTTTGAATATAAAAGCTTCTTACTCTGAGAGGAGACCTGTAGTGGGCCGGTAATGGGTTGATAATGGTGATGATGATATAAGAGCTAACTTGAAAGAGTTTTGTTAATGCAAAAAGTCGCATTCGAATAACAAGAAGTCGATTTCTGATCTAGATAGTACAAGAGACGACCGTCAAAAGACTGAAACATGACAAATCTATCGTCATATTAGACTTTTGTTGATTGTCTCTTAGCCTAATAGTAAAATCTATTGAGAGGAGCCTAGTCTTTTGTATCTGAATTTCGTATCGTTTATCCTTTTTACTCGCAAGAGATTGTACTAGTGGTCGAAAGTTTCAAACAGAAAAATCTGAATAAAAATTTGCAAAAGATTCTGCGAAAAATGTATTTTTATTTGTAAATAAAAATTAGGTTTAAAATTGTATATTATTTAATATTTTCTATGGCAACCCCTAATCATATTAAACATATTTTTATTATCATTTCTTAAGACATTTTTTTTCTAGCGTTACGTGAATTGTTTTGTTTTTCTCAGTTGTGAAAAACTTTATTGAAAATGGTATATCTTATTGCAAGTGTCACTGACAAACCAAGAAATAGGTATGAAAAACTGTGGTGGCCATTGACATTTTAATCAAATTGTTTTTTCTCATATATAAATTATTTAAACAATTTTTACATTTATTTATTAGTACATGAACTTATATCAAAAAGTTTGAGTTGTTTGTAAGTACATAGTATATATTTTTCTGTAAGATATTAACGTTATTTTTTTCTGTAACGTTATTTTCTCTAATTTTTTTTATTTAAAGGTCAATTTCTGCAACTGCGCATTATTTTATTTACTTAATAGTTTTCAAACCTTCGACCACCATTCAGATTTCGACAATATATATATAATTTCGACAAAATAATAATAAGCTTCCTTAAAGGTGCCTTACCTTTTTATATGTCTTAACCTAACTATTATTATTATTATAATTTAAGTGTTTTATTGTATAGGTGCAAGTGAAATACTCCATAGTGTTAAATAAATAATGAATTAATGATTATTACCTGCGACTTTATGTAAATATGTATGATGTATAAAGCATAAGCGAATAAAATGAAATTATTTTATAAATAGCGTTTTTGTTTTAAGACCCTTTATTATTAAATTGGCTGCCATGGCCGAAATTCTGTCGAGAGGACATTATTAGTTTTCTAGTTACGGCTTACCAAGAATCGCAGAAAATCAATTTGTCCCCTTAAATGCTGCCTTTGAACACTGCTCTTGTACGTTGTGACTGCCCAGCAGTGGCGTAGCTAGGCGTGGGCCCTCGCCCTCGCGAGGACCTCGCGTCCCTTGTGGGTCAGATAGGTGACTAATTAATGTGATCACTTTTACGCTCGAAAAATAACACCACTCTAAAAGCGTGTTCGTTTGGGGTCTCGCAAGAAGCCCCTCTAACGTGCGACTGTAGGATAAATCTATTGGGTATAAGCACTGACGTAATAGTACAATAAGGTAAGTACCTATCTTGGGAAGAAAAGAAAGGGGCCTCGTTGATACGAATTCGCCCACGTCTGTATTAGTCCACGCTAAGCATCTGCTGCCCAGGGATGGTCTTAGAGCGCATGGGATTCATGGTCACAAGCTCAAATTCCGAGGTTCAACTTTTGCAACGCAGGTAGGTTACTACCTGCGTTGCCATCCATACCTAGGGTGGACACGAATTAAATTCAGTATGTATTCAAATACGACAATGATCTACAATGACATATTTAGGGTACGGCAGCCCTGGAACAAAATTTTTAGTGATTAATAACAAGCTGAATTTTCGTGAGCAGGTTCGTTTCGACGGGACAAACAACTTTTTTATCTATGAAAATTCTCGATGGAGGTAGCTACTCGAGTGGGGAGGTGTTAAAAATTTCGATTTGCTCGGGTGGGAAATCGTTTCACTAAATTTGTAGGACTATATTATGGCCATTCCAATTTCATACAAGTATTTATTAGGCTGCTACTACTACTTGTATAATGAAATGGCTACATAGTCCTACAAATAGTGGAACGATTTCCCACCCGAGCGAATCGAAATGTTTAACACCTCCCCACTCGATTAGCTACCTCCATCGAGAATTTTCATAGATAAAAAAGTTGTTCGTCTCGTCGAAACGAACCTGCTCACGAAAATTCAGCTTGTTATTAATCACTAAAAATTTTGTTCCAGGGCTGCCGTACTATTAGGTCGAATTGTTTTGGGCCATGTGAATCGCGACAAAATTGATTGTTGGGGTATATGAAAATGCTTAGTAAAATAGACACCGTATAAATAAATAGGAACCTAGGTAAGATCACGTAGCTCACCCGTGTGCTGTCTGCTGTATGAATATTTTCTTAATCTATCTATCTATAATATAATAAAACTGTAACAGATCCAATTCTGTACATTGAAGATATTTTGAAATTTTTTATTGGAGGGCAATCTATAATCGATACTGAAGCCAAAACTGCAATTTTTTTCATTTTTGTCTGTCTGTCTGTCTGTCTGTCTGTCTGTCTGTCTGTCTGTATCTTGGCCGCGCATCACGCCGAAACTACTGAATGGATTCGAATAAAACTTGGTACGATTTGAGTTTATACTCCGAGGTAGGACATAGGATACTTTTTATCCCGAAATTCACCACGGTTCCCTAGGGAGAGGGGATGAAAGTTAAAACGTGTATTTAGCTGTAATTAATTAACGCGTTATTCGATTTCACTCATTCTTTTTTTGTTAGAAAGGTAGTACTTTATATATTGTCCCGTAAATATTTCAAGGTCATAGGTTTGTTAGTTCAGAAATGACAGACATTACAACCTTCAGTATTGGGTTCAAATAACTTGGGACCCGGATCTTTGAACGTACCGCTTATTTTAAACTGGTGTGCATTTAAATTTACGTTTGTCGGTCTATCTATTTGTTCCAGCTTATCTCCAAAACGGCTGGATCGATTTTAATGGAACTTTCAATGGCAGATAGGTAATGTTATAAGGAGTAACTTAGGCTACATTTAGTTTAAGTACATAAAAGAATTATGGGATTCGATCCGATCCTATATAAAAACCTATATCTACGCGAACGAAGTTGCGGGGATCAGCTAGTATATAATACGTTTTTTCACATCGATTTCGAATCAAACATTTACGAGTAGGATATTGAAAGTAGTAAGTATATTGAAAGGTTAGTATCGTTTTTCATTTAAAATTATTTTGGTTCAGGTCCGCAACTTTTGAAAAAGCGAGTCGGATTTTGCCTATTAGGTACCTTTGATTTTCTCGAACTGCGTCGAATCAAAACATATTCAAGGAAGTCTTTCGAAATGGCATTTAAATGATATCAGATAAAATCTCCTAGGAACGCATCTTGAGGTCTTAATAATATAATTATGAATAAATTATATTTTATATTATATTTATTAATTAGTGCAACAACTACTAGATACTACGGCCGACTTTGTCTATTAATTAATTATTATTAAATTGACTACTTTGCAAAAGTACCTATTTTATACTTTGGAGCAGAAATTTTGCAAGAGGCTTTGGGTCCATTTTGCTCTTAAATTGTAGTTTTTTGATATTCGAAATCTATAATATTAGTAGCGTTGTCGAGGTGTGCAAACTCGGCTTAACCCTAAGTCTTCAGCGATACAAAAATCACGTCGCGTCGATCCGTAACTCTGTATGGTTAGTCTCGGTTTGCACACCTGGAAAACTTTACTAAATACCTACTACATATCGAAACACAATGACATCAGAGTAAAATGGACCTAAACTGGCTTGTTTTATTATAAGGTTTGAGTTCGCCAATACAGTATTCGTCTACTGTAGCCAGCGAGAAATGTTGTAAAATAAATAATTGGAAGTAGTTATTGAATTACGACTTTATAATTAGAATCTCTGGGTTCATTTTGCATTAGGTACATTACATAGTTTTTCGATATTTAGTTGCGGCGTGATTGAAAGACAAATCAACGAACAAACACATTTTCACATTTTTTATATACATATTATTATTAGGAATGCTAAAAAGTCAATAAAAACACCGAGCGAATAAAATTCGCGCGAATAATTTTCGCAGTGCGGCCCCGCTTTAATAGTCATATTTGGTAATAAATGACAATATTTGATCTAAATATTGTCAAGATCTTATCAAGATTGTTTAGATAGGAAATTTCGGCTACTTGTGTAGGTATAAATAAATTAGTTTGGCACAGAAATGAAACAGTTTCAAGTTTGTTTTGCGTCGGTCCTATCGAAAATTGTGAGAAGTTATTAAAAATAGATACCTACTTATAGTCTGTCCAGAAAAAGGTAAATAAATCCATACGAATAATTATTTAAATGGTATAATATTGTGATTACGCCGCCTAAGGTTATGCCTGAAAATCAGCGCTGCAGTATATAACTAGGTAAATACTGTAGCATCATGCTGAGCTTGTAACCTTTTCAGCTTAAATATTAGTTTCATACTTATATGTTACTAAACTTTTTTTGTATTGTAAAATATGTATGTTTAAGCTGAATAAATGATTATTTATTTATTTATTTATTTGTGCGTCTGCATGTTTGTTAGCTTTTCACGACGTTTTCACGACTCAAGCGTGCTCAAGCGCTGAACTTATCTATACTTCTATACTAATATAATAAAGCGGATGAGTTTGTTTGTTTGAACGCGCTAATCTCAGGAACTACTGGACCGATTTCAAAAATTCTTTCACCATTGGATATGTAAGTAATCCTTGAGTGCTATAGGCTATATATTATGTACCACGGGCGAAGCTGGGGCGGACCGCTAGTAATTAATGTCTGGATGAAACTTGTCATAGCGATAGTTTGCATTTTAGAAACGGACATATAGGTATTTTTATCCCAGAAAAACAAAAAGTGCCAACGAAATTTTCAAATAACCTACTTAAATGTAAATAGGTACAACACCTATAAGTGTATACTTATATAATTTTAAAAATGGATGCTTTGCTTAATGAATTTTAACTTTTCTAAGACATTCTAACTCGGCTTTAGGTACTAGTTATTATTCTGTGACTCGGCCTAGACATACTTACCTAGGTTGTTGGAATTAACTTGCAATTAAAATACATACCTACCTAGAACCTACTTTTATGTATAAAGTAAGTAGGTATATAAACTTAAAGGAGTCCTTATCGCAAGCGGCATTAAAATAATTAAATTTATAAGTAATTAATGAAGTTTCCCGAAAAAAAAAAATTTTTACAGCACCATATGGATATTCCCCCACCACCACCACTACAGCCTTTTAACTTCCCACTGCTGGGCACAAGCCTCCTCTCTCATAGAAGAGAGGGATTTACAGCTTAGGCCCGCCACGCTGCTCCAATGCGGGTTGGCGGGCTTTAACGACTATTGTCACATGATAGTGATAATAACTGGGACGGGTGAAACAGCGCCCACTACCAACTTCGGACTAGCACTGAGAATTTCTTGACAAAAATCCAATACCTATCAATTACTCCCGAACCCGGGACCGAATCAGTTTCTGAGAAAAAGTGTCTTGACACATGGACATGGACATATTATTATAGACGGAACAAAATGATCTAATAAAGGTTCCTTTTTAACCCCCGACGCAAAAACGACGGGGTGTTATAAGTTTGACGTGTCTGTGTGTGTGTGTGTGTCTGTCTGTTCCCCTGTAGCGCTCAAACGGGTGAACCGATTTGAATGCGATTTTTTTTTTGTTTGAAAGGTGAATTAGTCGAGAGTGTTGTTAGCTATGTTTGATGAAAATTGATCCAAGATGACCGCCGCTACAAAATGGCGGATTACATATTTTTTCAAGGGATTGACTAGTAAAATAGCACGATGCAAATCCAAGATGACCGCTGCCACAAAATGGCGAATGTCGGGGTTTTTTTTAATTTTCAATTTATACTTGTTTACTTTATAAGGTACCTACTTCACTACAGAAGTAAATAAAGTAAGTACAGAACCTTAAAAAAACTCGATTGATTTGTAATTCCTAGCACGTAAGTACCCTATCACACAAACCAGGTTCTAATCTAGGTTACGTAGGTAGATATTACCTAATTAATTATAACATACAAGCACCATAAAATCAATAGCAATTCGAATAAATGTCTCATTTCCATTGAGTTCCGACTAGAGAGAGACCTTAGTCTTAAACATAGGTACCTAGGTAGATAATTCTTAACTCACTCATGATGCAGTTAAAGTAAGCTTACGGTCAAAGTTAAAGACCTACGAAAAAAAGCCAGCCAAGCCAGAAAAGTATTACCAACGTGGATTCGTTGAACCATTTTAACCATGGAGGTACAAAAACTGAGTTGCGCAATCCATTTTTCTTTCCATTTTTCTTTTTGGTGTTCTTTAACTTAACCGTTGTCTTGATTTTACTGTCATGCAATTGATACTTATTCTTTTGATTTTTTAGGCCAAAATGACAAATGCAGATCGACCGAGTGACATCGAGAAAGGCAAAGTTCTCAACTTCGACCATCTCACCTTTTGGGTTGCAAATGCAAAAACGGTGAGTGCAAAAAACTGAAGCTAAGTCGTGAAATTGAAGTGGCAATGGGCACATTGCTCGAAGCACCGATAGACATTGGGATCACAAGGTGCTTGAATGACGACCTCGCAACGCCAAAAGAAGTGTAGGAAAACCCCTCACTAGATGGACGGACGATCTCAAGCAAGATCGCTGACAGCCGCTGGAAACAAGAGGTACAAAATCGTGTTCTGTTGGCGATCCTTGCGAGAGATCTATGTCCAGCAGTGGACGTCTGGTTGAAGATAACGACGAAGTTAGACAGTGAAATAATAGCTAAAATTTAATTTTGTTATCAGCCTAGGTAGATACTTACCTACCTAATAAATCTATTTTTTATTTCTAGGCTTCAAGCTATTTCGTGACTAGATTCGGCTTCAGGCCTCTAGCCGTGAGGCAGTCCACCGATGACAGACCAGTCGTGTCCTATGCCGTTCAACTGAATCAAGTAAGTGGCTTCAGGGAGAGTTGGCCAGCTTTTCCTGATGTTACACCTCAATAGTTCAACTTTTAAGGGGGCGAAACAATATCCGAAATATCGCTTTCCTGATCCGTTGGACTACGTATTAAAAACATTTTTAAATATAATTTTACATAGTCAAATAGTATGCTCTCACTACGTATGTTTGTATATGACAATCTTTCAGATAACGATAATATTCGAATCGCCAGTAACAGAAGATGGAGAAATATCACAAGACCTGACAGCTCACGGGGATTTCGTGAAGGACGTCGCGTTCAAAGTGACCGATTTGGATGCAATCGTGCGCAAGGCGAAGAAGGAAGGCGCGGAGCTCGTCAAAGACGTTACAGAGGAGAGCGATAAGAATGGAACCATCAGATACGCTGTTTTGAGAACGGTAATTTTAAATAGTGGTTTTATGTTCGTCCTATATAGAATTTGATCGCACTGTCATAATTTCTGAAATTCTCTGTTCTGCGGTAACATATATCTTATTTGTTGAACCTGGTCGTATCAGAGTCACAAGTACCTAGATATAAATTAAAAATTTAAAAAAACCCCTACATTCGCCATTTTGTGGCGGCAGCCATGTTGGATTTGCATAGTGCTATTCTACTAGTCAAGCCCTTTCATTTGATACCCATATTAAGGGAGTTGTGAATAAATATGTAATCCGCCATTTTGTAGCGGCGGCCATCTTGGACCGATTTTCATCAAACATAGCTAACAACACTCTCGACTAATTGACCTTTCAAACAAAAAAATCGCATTCAAATCGTTTCACCCGTTTGAGCGCTACAGGGGAACAGACAGACAGACACAGACACGCACGCACGCACGCACCTACGCACGCACGCGCACACACACGCACACACACACACACACACACACACACACACACACACACACACACAGACGTCAAACTTATTACACCCCGTCGTTTTTGCGTCGGGGGTTAAAAATGACGATAATCAAATTGCTTTACTCAATAGCTATAGTCCAGCCAAATAACTACTTAGTCTAAACTCCAACATAAATACTTGTACAAACAGGTGTAGTTAGGTATTTAAACGTTTAATAACTAAAATAAAAAATACTCTCTGTACCTACATAAAGAAGCCTAGACGAGCGAGCGTGCACTGTAAAGGAATATCGAAGTTGACATTATTCGGGCAAAATGGGACCTAAAATTTAGTTTAGCACAAGTGAAAAAGACTAACGGCCTATTTCACCACCTTCTGATAAGTGTCGGATAGCCTAAACGTAAGTTTTGTCACTTTCTTACTTTATGTCAAGTGACAAAGACAAAAGTTGTAGATAGCTATCTAATACATATCAGAAGGTGGTGAAACAGGCACTAAACAGTTTATTTGTTAATTTATTTTAGTATGGTGATAATACACACACATTGGTGGATCGATCACAGTACAAAGGTATACTGTTTCCTGGATTTGAAGAAGTAGAAGAAGATGATCCAATAAATGCTCTACTGTAAGTACTTATAAGTGCTTAGGAAAAAGAATGCGCTTAGATATCTACCTAGGTGCTTTATTAGTTATTATATCTACTAGTAATTTTTTATATTGTTTGCAGACCTGCTACAAATTTAGGTTTTGTAGATCATGTAGAAGGCAACATGGAAGATGGGACACTCGAAGACTCTGTGTCTTGGTACGAGAGAAATCTTAACATGTACAGGTAGATATTAACTACAAACTATTAATTATTATTGATATTATAAGCCAATTCAAATGCTTACAATTTGAATTTGAAAATTCAAAAGCTTAAACAGGCGTGATTTTGCGCCTTTTGTAAACTTCAAAGCTTCGTTAAGTTATCAACATTATTATTTAAAATTTTTGAATGAAGTTAACGAGAGTTGTCAAGCCGTGTGCCTGATAACATTTAGATTTTGGATATAATATAATATGTATATGTAGTAATTGTACGGATAAAAACTATTTTATGCTTGGTCCAATTTTAAACGGAAGCGTAAAAGGCAATTATTTTTTTAGTTTCTAAGTGTAGCGTGCATTAATCAGTCAACGGATTAATTTGAACTATTTTCGTCAGATTCTGGTGTGTGGACTATAGTCACGATTTGGTGCCGTATTCCTGCATCAATTCTGCTTCAGTTATCAACCAGACGGAAACAGTTCTTGTAAGTATTAAAGCAATACCGAAAAAACAGTACAGTGACCAGTGACTGACAACGAAAGCCTGAAATTTAAAATTAGAAGGAAATATTCCTTGAGTTACCTATACTAGCGGCACGCTATGATGGCCGGTTTGACACATTACAATAGTGATGTGGAATGTCAATTTATTCTCGAACAAAAAACAATTAAGTTTTGTTTTTGTACCTGATTAAATAGGTTTAATAAAACAAAAATGTATATGTTTATTTAATTTATTTGAACGAACTGAATATTTGAACGAAAATGAATATACATACTTTATATGCACACAAGAAACATATGAATACAAAAGATACCAAAAAAGGTGCCACAAAAGGCCATAATTAATCAGATTCGTCCATACTACTATTTTCACTGTCGTCACTGCTATCATCACATACATTAATAATTATATGTTCGTTTTCTATAATATTATCTATTTTCACATCTCTTTCATAATCTTCCCTTATTAATTTAACAGTTCTATTCACAACCTTTTCCCAGTCTCCTTTAGTCACATGTTCACAAGCTTCTTCTAATAATTTTAGCATTTTTTTTGTGGTAAATGGGGGTTCTGTATTGTGTCTTGCAGCATATCCCTTAATTTGAGCCCACACCAACTCAATCGCATTATACTCACAATGGTAAGGCGGTAACCGTATAACTCTGTGCCCATGTTCTAATGCTATTTCGTCAATGACGTATCGGATCTTGGTTGGTTTGTTTTCTTTTAAAAGACGTACTAATTCCGCTTTTAACATATTCATGTTTGCATCTACGCCATTTTTACGAAGCCATGCGACGATATCAGCTTTCTTTTGGGATTGGGCAGGTGGCTTGTCAATTTGCATCGAGTGGTATGGGGCGTTGTCCATAATTATAATAGATGGTTCAGGGAGGCTACACAACATTGAGGTAAACCATTCAGTAAACTTTTCTCCATTCATGTCTTCATGATAGTCTCCAGTGGTTTTTGACGCAAAAGCCATGAGAGAACCTTCGACAAACCCGTTGATGGTTCCGGCGTGACAAATTATAAGTCGCGATCCTTTTCCTACAGGAACTTTGGAAGTAGATGCTGCTGTGTCATCGTTCCAAGAACGGCCTACAGTATGGTTAGCATTAAGCCATGTTTCATCCAAGAACACAACATTTTGCCAATTTTTGATTTCTTTCACTTGCCGTAAAAAAGTATACCTTGCCATCGCTATATCAAATCTTTCCATCAATATTTTGCGTTTGTTACATTTTTTGTATCGAAATCCAATGGTCTTCAAAATCTTCGTTAAAGAACTTTCCCCACCGAAGAATAATCCAGCTTCCTTCAGTGAATGCACCAACTTTTTTCTTGTTGGATACTCCTTCTGTAAATAGTAGCCGTAAACATGTCTTCGGATAGCATCGGCATCAAAGCTATCGATGCCTACGACTGGTTTTGCTCGTTTTCTCTTTTTTGGTGTGTGAAGTTTATTTTCTTCTGTGCCAGTCTCGCCATATTTTTTTTTAGTTATCCGTCTAACAGTTCGTTGTCCAATATTAAGCGCATCAGCTACGCGTTCAACCACTGACGTTATAGGTAAAATTGGCCCTCCATTTTGAGCTTCACGATCGAAATAGTTACGAAGGCGTATTACGAACTCACGTGTCTGACTATTTAGAACAGTTCTCTGCGTACGTTCGGTCATATCGACGAAATCCACAACAAAGGGCTTGAACAGAGTCCAAATTAACGAGCAAGGGTCAACAGTAATGCAGTATCAATATTTGAAATCCAAAGCCAGGTCAAAACTATATCACAATCGCATTGCACTGACAGTTTATACTTTTCAAAGCAACGTCAATTCGAAACTGCTTTGTTTTGCATTGAGCATTGACGCGAGTTTGCCGGAGGTAGTAGTTGTGCTAGCCAGCGATCCTATGTGACGATCGTATTAGATTCCATTTTTAAAAATTTATTGATATTTTTTTGCGATTTCAGAGGTTTGTCCACATAGTGAAAATTGTTCATATTCACAAGTACATTCACCCCTTAAATGGTGCAAACTGATTTTTCTACACTTGTATACATTTAAGAAATCAATTTAATAAATAAATTTTGAGTCCTAAACCTAAAACTACATTCGATAAAATTTATGAATCTCTGCACATCACTATCGTCAATAAAGTAATACAATTATTTCCTTCAAAGTCGTTATCAATTAATACGGAACTTCATGAGCGGACAAACGTCAAACCGGCCATCATAGCGTGCCGCTAGAGTACTTAGAAGTTCACTAAGGACAGAGATTTTTAAAATTCCACCTTTAAATGGATGAAAAGGTGTGGTAAAATTTATATTATTTCATGGCAAAATGATTGATTTTTTTTTCTAATTTCAGCTATCCCTAAACGAAGCGGCGAAGGGCATCCGTCCTACAAGCAAAGCATCTGAATTTGTCAAAGCTCTCGGAGCCTCGGGGGTTGAGCACGTCGCGTTGTATACTGACGATATTGTTTCTACTGTGAGTTCTATTCATTCATTCATCATGGCTATCATTCTTATTAAAAAAAACTTCAATGACGGGTAAAGCGTAGGAAGACCCCACCACTGATGGACGGACGATTTCAAGTGAGTCCCTGGCAGCCTTAGAAAACAAAAGGTACAAGATGTGACTGTGGCGATCCTTGCAAGAGACCTAATGGTGTCTATTGGTTGAGATAATGACGGGTAAAGTAATGAGAACTGAGCAGAATGTACTATGGCTTCTTGTTTAGCTACATATTTGCGTTTTACCTTCTAGCTGATTTAAAACCCTTCGTGCGTTGAGAATTTACACAAATGTTACGTATTTTATTGCAGTTGATTGCCAAATACTTACATTCTAGTGAAAATAATTATAAATACCTAAATATAATAGAAAACGCATATGAACCTAAAACATCTTCGAAGCTCGTTGTTCTTTTTAAGTATTATGAGAACTAAGGAAAAGGAAAGGAAAGGGCACGAAAACAAAAAGGAAATTCAGGGACTCGAAATGTTTACCGCAGTTTATAAAATATAAAAAATAAAAAGTATATTTTAAGTAGGTAAATAAATAAATAGGAACCATTGCCTTATTTTATTCAACAGATGCGAAGCCTCAAAACCCGGGGCGCCGACGTCATAACATGGCCGCCGACCTACTACGACCTGATAAAGGAAAAACTAAAGGACAGCTCCGTGAATGTGACAGAAACTATCGACGAACTGAAAGAGCAGAACATCTTGATCGACTTCGACGAGAGGGGGTACATGCTGCAGGCGTTCACAAAGCATCTGCAAGTGCGCCCCACATTGTTCATTGAGATCATACAGAGGAGGAATCATAGGGTAAGATTCATTCTTTCCTCAGAAATTAGCTCTAGAAATCCCATACAAAACCTGATGGTATATAAATTTTCATGGAAAATAATTTTTAAATATTCGATATTGTAGTGTATGCAGGTGACGATAGAGGGCGCCAGTCGCACACCGAGAGAGAACGGGAGACGTGGTCAGGCTTGCATACAAAACATGGCCTACCGGATAATGAGAAAGTGTGTTTCATTGGATCCTGAAACATTACAGATATATTTACCTAATCTGAAATAAATACTGAATAATGAACCTTAAAATAAATACCTTACAACAAATAGGTACAAAATAAATAACAAAAATATCCAAAATATATTTGTTTTTTTTTTTCTGAATTACAGGGTTTTGGTGCAATGAACTACAAGTGGGTATTTGAAGCGATAGAGCGACTAGAAAATACTAGCAAGGATAAGTAAAAAAATACGACGAACTGAGATTTCCGAATAAGAATATGATATACCTACTTACTGTTATAATATAAATTAGGTTACGTGTGAAATCTGTAAAATATGCCTATTATACATAATACCTATATCGTGGTGTAGGTTTGTTATTAAAATAAACTGTATAACCTACGTAAAGCGGTACAAAATACAGTACCTATACAATAATTTTGTGAATATTTAATATTAAAATGTAAATGTTAATATGAATTTTCGTGTCTAACTTTGTTCTTGCGATCCTTCCCATTTCCCTGAAAGTCCTGAAATCTTTAAAATAATAAATTGAGATTGCAAAATATTGTGCAACATTTAAAAGTATACATACTTATATTATTATCCCTACAAATAAAATAAAACAACATATATATTATATTATACATGTAGTTGACACCTAGGTAGGTACATAAAATACCAAGTTGTTTTCAACAGAAGTTGTAACGTGGGGTAGAGAAGCTCGATGCATAGTTGCACACAAACACGCGAAGTTTTCACAGCTAACCAATTTTTTCTTATTAGGTAAGTACATATATTATTATTGAAAATATATATAAAATAAAAATTGCGTATAATTAATATATATATAGCTGCTCGTGCTGATTCACTGACTGATTGATCACCTCTCCTGTAAAATTTTGTATGAAAAATTTTTTTTTCAACAATGGTTTCGTATAGAAAACAAAAATTCATTAGGAACAAAAATATGGAGAGAGCTGATGATTGAGGATTTCGGAGACGGGTGAGGGGCACGCTTAAGGTAATGAAGATAGGTGGGGGGTGCTCGAGCAAATGTCACTCGAAACGTCATCCAATTGGCAGTCAGCTGAAAAAAAATTCAAAATGGCGAAAAAAAGATGGCCGCCATACAAATTTCGTCGGTGACCATCTCGGAGGGTATAAAAGATGGAAGAGTGGTTTCTTCGCAAAAGATGATCAGGATCCAAAGGTCTACCCGATGAATAGAAAAAAAATTCAAAATGGCGGAATTTATTTTTCCATAGAAAATGTATGGCGAATATTGAAGAGACTACAAGTTGTAAACTATGCAAGGCTTTGATGCGGTTCTTTGGAAGAACTCTCAATGAAAAATATGGGAAGACATGATGATTGAGGGTTTGGACGATGGTTGAGGAGCCCGGGCAGGGTATCGCAGATAGATAGGAGGTGCTCAAACAAAAATTACTCAAGACGTCATCCAATTGGCACTGAGCTGAAAAAAAAACAAAATGGCGGATTCAAGATGGCGGCTATACAAATTTCGTCGGTGTCTATCTCACCAAGTATAAAAGATGGAAGAGTGGTTTCGTGGCAAAAGATGATCAATACCTAAAGATCTACTTGAAGAGCAGAATGATTCGAAGAAAAAATATGGAGAGTGATAATGATCGAGGATTAGGAATAGGGGAGAGATAGATGGAGGCTGCTCAAACCAAAATACCCGAAAGCGAAACCTCGCGGTCCGCTTGCGGGCCGCGCACCCACGCGCCCTACTAGTTTTATATATGCGGACTGTGGTGATAATGAGTCTCAAGGCGGGTACTTAGTAAGTCCTGCTAAAGTAAAGATTTAAAGTGCAGTAATGTTCTTTTCAACGAATGTTGAAGTAACTTAAAAGAAGTAAGTATGTACCTACCTACTACCTACCTAACATAAACGTCAGGTTTGAAAAAAAAAATCTTATTTTTGAGATTTATGTTTTTACTTTTTATTTACTTAGCTTGTGCTACTTTATAATTTATTTTTTTTTACTCTACGTTTTTCAATACGATTTGTTTGAGTTTAGATTTGTTTAGATTTGTTAGTCTGGTCTGTGACGCCACGCCACGCCACCCCGCTTCTGTCCAGCAGTTGATCAACTTGTTTACCTCGACCAGCCCCTGCATTCATTAGCATATTGTTTATCACTCTATACCCAGTAGTTGTACCGCCACTACGACGCAGTGGTGTTACGCAGTATTAATTGAGACAAAATAATATATGAGTAGATAATGCAAAAACATGTTGACAAACAAATATAATAAAATAAATTAATAATCCTTTGAATAATTAGAATCATAAATATCAGTATACTTAGGTTGTAACAATACCTACATTTAAAGGAAAATAAGGATCCAAAGATTTGTTACTAAATAATAGTGACAAAATATAATAAAGGACAGATTATTTAACTTTAAATATTTAAAAAATAGTATGTAATATACTTATTCATATTACTGTAGCAGCCGCAGGAAATGAAAATTATATAGCTGCCAAAGTTTATGCATTCATATTTGATTTTTCAAACTAAAAACCGATAAATGTGAAAATTGTAAATCACAACTGATCTCTGTTGTGCATATCTATGTAGAAACAGGAGAGGTTGCTGAACAGTAGATGGGTTTATAGTGATTACGAAATGAACATCACAAAAAAAAAGGGTAAAAGGAAGACCCAGAAAAAGAGGGATAGTGGAAGATCTACGGAAAAGGAATTAAAGGGCAGAAATAAATTGGGGAAAATTGTCAAGACACACGAAGATTTGTAGCGCTGAAGAAAATTAGCAAGTATTTATTTTTGAAATCCCTTCATTAGAATTTCATTTTGTTTACAAGTTGACAATATTGCCACAGTATGCAAAGGAGGCTCGATCGCAACCGGTCGGACACTCCGCACAGAATACGCGCTATCATAACATAAGGCTGTATTCACGTTGGATTTGATTCCCATCGACGTGATTTGAACCAATCTACCTCTATAAGTGCCAGGTTCAAGTTCAATCGATCTTTGATGGCATCGTTACTATGTACAAACATGCCTATTAATATTTCTGCTAGTAAGTAGTAACTAAGTAGATACACAAAGCACCTTACTACCTACATGTCTTACTACCTAGTACCTAGTGTTAACTTATCTACATATTGTGTTCTTCAATAAAGTTGATAGAACTTGAGCTAGGTATATTTATTCAAATATTTTATACAGAATATAACATAAAACGTGCGTACGTATCTAGCCGCTAGATACAAACAACACAAGTTCGTGTTCTGTGGCGACCCTTGCAAGATACCTCTGTCCAGCACTGGACATCTATCTGGACGACTACGTTATTAACCCCCGACGCAAAAACGACGGGGTGTTATAAGTTTGACGTGTCTGTGTGTGAGTGTGTGTGTGTGTGTGTGTGTCTGTCTGTTCCCCTGTGGCGCTCAAACGGGTGGACCGATTTGAATGCGGTTTTTTTTTGTTTGAAAGGTGAATTAGTTGAGTGTTGTTAGTTATTTTAGATGAAAATCGATCCAAGATGTCCGTCGGTACAAAATGGCGGATTACATATTTTTTCACAACTCCCTTAATATGGGTATCAAATGAAAGGGCTTGACTAGTAGAATAGAACTATTGGAAATCTAAGATGGCCGCCGCCACAAAATGGCGAATGTCGGGGGTTTTTTTAATTTTTAATTTATACTTGTAAGGAATACAGATAGATAACATGTGAGATCCTATGCTACGACAGTCGTGAAAATTACTTATTGTCTGAATACAATTTTCTCTTGTGTGAACGGCACTTTACACGGACTTGTTTTTAATAAGATCCATTAATATTAGACAATATAAATACCAGATTCCCTACCCGTATATACGCCTTTCTATAATTATTTCACGCCAGCTCTCGTATCGAGAAGGACGCAGATTTTCCTTACTTTTAGTTCGTGAAAAGTAAATTATAGTAAAGGAGAAAGTTACCATTTACCAATAAGTACGTTTTGATCATTATGGTAAGTATATAATTTTTATTACTAAGATGTAAGGAAGTTATTGTAAATTTATATATTAAAAAAATTAAAAATTCATTTGAAAATCCACAAACGTTCAAATTTGGTTAGGTAGGTATAGACCTAATCCGAAAATAAAAACTTTTAAAATATGTACTACCAGACAACATAAATGATAATGCGCACTGGCGGACGTTCATAATAATCAATTATTATCATGAGTTAATTGAACTTTACATGAATTGTTCATGTATTACGTCGTAGGGAGCTAATGAGGTTTTGGCTGATAATATTTTACGCAAATCCACACGTCTAACGCTAAATGGCGACTCCATTTCCTTACCTACCTATTGTATGGTTATTGAATGCCTTTTCAGGCTCAACAAGATATTGTAGTCTAGCCGTACTGATATCCATTGAAGTAGTTTCAATAGTGCTCTTACTTAACTAGTGCTTACTTGAAAGGGAGGAGAATAAAACGTGGCTGCTTTTTAAATAATAATAATTTTTAACTAAGTAGGGATCCATTAAATACCAGAAAAATCTTTAAGTAGTCTTACGTTCTTAAGACAGCATTCGTACCTATTCTTTCAGACAAGCTACACGGACAAGGGACGGAAACCGGAGGCTGGGCGCTTCTTAGCGTTCGATCATCTCACCTTCTGGGTTTCCAATGCAAAACAAGTAAGAATCATATTTGAAAATCACACCCTAATGATTATTATGATCATGATTATTACACAATGATTATGATCACGGTTACTGTGATGACGATTACAATACGTATAGGTACTTTACTCTAATGAGTAACACACTCAAATGGTTTTGATCACGTTCATACCGTAATTATTATGATCACGGTTACTCTACCAGATGTGATCATGATTATTCTACCTACTAGTTGTCAACTGATAACGTTTACCCTAATGGTTGTGATCACGATTACTCTACCACTTGTTACCTGATAGTAATGTTTATCACGCTTATCTGATAGTAATGTTTTCAGGCAGCCAGTTACTACATAACGCGGTTCGGTTTTCAACCACTGGCGTACCAAGGTCTGGAAACTGGATCCAGAAAAATAGCATCGCACGCTGTTAGAATGAACAAGGTACAATTTTTCATACTTACCTACATTACGAGTAAATTTTACGCAGACGCACTGAGAGATTTCTTGAAGTTCATTCTTCATTCTGATTTTCTCCTTCCAAAACTCATCCAAGGAAAACAAAACACGCAGGAATGTCGTCTCCACTCTCCTGCTGGGTTTTTTTAAACCCCGACGCCAAAAGGGGTGTTAGGTATAAGTTTGACCGCTATGTGTAGCTCCGCCAATTTTTTATTTATTTTAGAGCAGGTTTTTAGAGACGATTCTAAGACATGTTTTATCAAAATCGATTCAGCCGTCTCGAAGTTAACTGCGGTAGGGTTCAGACGCGTAATGGATATTTACACCGATTTGAATGCAGTTTTTTTTATAGTTACATTTGTCTCGACGACTCTAACAAGTAGGTGGACAAGTCATAGTGATCAAAGTTCTGAAGTTTGGAGCAGGTTTTGGGTGGTGGGACGTCAGGTTTTCCCACAGTTCGGGGGTTATTTAATTTAAAAAAAAATCGGTTATTATTATTATTTAAAAGCTATTTCGACTCCACCGCTTAAAACGCATAAGTAGGTATGAAATGCAAGTGCAAATACGCAATATAATCTAATCTGCAAATGTTCTTTGACGATTAGATACTCACTGATCACGATCATAAGAAATTAATAACCAATCACACTAATGAATATGATCACGGTTACGTTAATGGTTATGATCACAATATTGATCGGTAAGTCGGTTTATTCCAGATAATCTTCGTGTTCCAAGCCCAGTACGAGCCGGAGGAAACGGAATTTGTAAACGAGGTCGCCTATCACGGGGATTTCGTGAAGGACGTCGCCTTCCAAGTGGAAAATCTGGATTATATTCTGGAGTACGCGACGAAGCAGGGCGCTGGGGTGGTGAGGGACTTGTGGGAGGAGGGCGACGAGTTCGGCGTGGTGCGCATGGCTACACTGAAAACGGTAAAGGCCTTTTTAACCCCCGATGCAAAAACAACGGGGTGTTTTAAGTTTGACGTGTCTGTGTGTGTGTGTGTGTGTGTGTGTGTGTCTGTTCCACCGTAGCGCTCAAACGGGTGAACCGATTTGAATGCGGTTTTTTTGTTTGAAATGTGAATTAGTCAAGAGTGTTGTTAGCTATGTTTAATGAAATCGATCCAAGATGGCCGCCGCTACAAAATGGCGCATTACATATTTTATCACAACGCCCTCAATATGGGTATCAAATGAAAGGGCTTGACTAGTAGAATAGCACTATGCAAATCCAAGATGGCCGCCGCCACAAAATGGCAAATGTCGGAAGTTTTTAAATTTTAAATTTATACCTACTTGTTGGGAATTAGATTATGTAGTCATTATTTCAGTATTTAACATGAGAAAAGTGCTAGTAGTCGAGTTTTTTTAGAAATGGTGGGTAGTTGCAAGAATCAGCATCGATTTAGACCGTTGAATATAAAGGTCGGTTCCCTCTTCCTATACCTACATAGGAGGCTTTTTGCCATAAAAAGTTTCACGAGTTAAAATGAACAATTGTTCATTTTAACTCGTGAAACTTTACAAATATAACAATATAACAAACGAAAGACGCTGAAATTAAAAGAAATATAGAACCACTTTCCATCAGGTGTGATTGAGATCAAGCGAGTGTTTATCACACTGTCACACTAATCACACTAATATTATAAAGGCGAAAGTTTGTGTGTGTGTATGTTTGTTACTCTGTAACGCCGCAACTACTGAACCGATTTGGCTGAAATTTTAAATGGAGATAGATTATGCCCTGACTTAAAATATAGACATACTTACTCTATATCCTAAACCTACATCAAAAAACCACAGTTCCCAGGGGATTTTGAGAAATCTACACCTATAGGTAGATTACTATAGCAATCTTCCTTGAAAGTAGGTATGAAGGTTAGAAAAGGGAGCATTAACGGGAACCGGAAATCCACGATTCCCTCGGGATTTGTGAAACCGAAATTCACGCGTGCCAAGCCGCGGGCAAAAGCGGGCAAAACCTATTGTCTTATTTCTATTACAGTACGGTGATAACACTCACACTCTAGTAGACCGCTCGAACTACGGTGGACCTTTTCTGCCCGGCTGGCAGCTTCTCGATGCCGATCCGATACAAAAATTCCTGTAAGTTTACACCAAATGGAATACTTAATGTAAAAATGGAAAAACAAAATGCAAATAAAAAAAAATGTGTGCACATTCAATCATACGCATCCCGCGTAAATCAAAACGTCGCAAAGTTACCACGCCTAAGGGACCGTTCAGATAGACCGGTGCGGAGAGCGTCGTAGAGCATTTTTTTTTTCACACAGACCGGTCGTTCAAAGCTCTGCTCTCCGCGCCGGTCTGTGTGAACGGACACGCGGATGCGTTCGGAGCCGAGCGTACGCTCTTGAGTCTTGGGCCGGATTGTACTCAGAGCAATTCGGCCTACGGTCGGCTGCGAGCATGAAAGAGCACGCGAACGGAGCCGGTCGGTTGCTCGAGCGCGAAAGAGCACGAGCATGGAGCAGCCGACCGGCTCGACGAGCAGCCGAGCGGCTGCTCTTAATATTTCACACCGAGAGACACAGAGTACCCAGAGGGGAAGCTTCTACAAGCGGCCCGCTGTAGGTACACTCACACATATGCGCATGTTTGTCACCAACTGTACCGGTTAGTGGAACGAGCGCGCGTCCGTGAACCGTTGGTGAGTGTGTTTGTGTGAGTATACCTACAGCGGGCCGCTTGTGGAAGCTTCCCCTCTGTAGATTTACTACTCGTGTGCCGAGAGTATGGGAAGCATCCTCGAGCATCCTCTTATCATAAAAGAGATAAAATGTAAAAAACTAAAAATAAAGCTTATTTCAATGTATTAAGATTCTATTTTAAATGCGATTAAAATTTGCTCTGGTCTCCGCGCCGCGCCGGTCTATCTGAAAGGTCCCTTAAGTCGACACACACGCAGCGAAGTGTAAGGTTTAGTATCCACCACCATCACCACCACACAGCTCTCCTCTCTCATAGGAGAGAGGGATTTTGAACTTAGACCCGCCACGCTGCTCCAATGCGGATTGCCGGGCTTTAACTATTGTCACATGACAGTGATAATAATAGTGGGAGATACAGTCATAGAGATTACTACCCTCATCTGTTATTTAATGCCGATAGAGATAATATGCTAGATAATTCATAGATTGATACATTGCACTTTGGTTGCCTGGCTAAATTTGGTGCCTATGATGTTAAACACAAAAAAATGTAATCAATTTTTTTCGATCTGCTTCCCTCATCTGTTATTTAAACGAATTATATTATGTCAAATGAAAGATTATTTTATTCCCAATCGAACCGTATTTGGTTGCCTCGTCAAAAGTGGTGCTAAATCATGGTTGCCTGGATTTTAAGATATAAAATTTTCTGTGCGAGTGTTGAAAGTGACGGAAAAGTGTTGCGCGCGCAATTCCATTTGACAGACAAAGATGCAGTGAGGCAGGCGTGCACTCGGCAGGTGCTTAGTCTATACAAAGATTAAAACCATAGACTAGCTGTGCCTGTCCATTAAAGATATTTGCAAAAAAAATAAGTGAGCGACGTAAGGAATAAGTAATAAAACGTAAAAAAGCTGTTTTTGAAAATTTTGTCTGTTTGTCTGTATATTTGTGCATGTATTACGCAAAAACTACTGAATGGATTGAAATTAAACTAGGCATGATCTAAGTTCATACTACATAATAGCATATAGGATACTTTTTATCCCGAAATTCAGCACAGTTCCCTTGGGAGAGGGGATGAAAGTCAAAATGTGTACTTAGCTGTAATTCATTATCGCGTAGTCCGATTTCATTCATTTTTAGGGTTCCGTACCCAAAGGGTTAAAACGGAGCCCTGTTAATGTCACTCGGCTGTCTGTCTGTCTGTCAGCCGGTCACAGGTCTCTAGCTCGCAGACGAAATGAGATTTACTCCAAACAATTTTCAACCTGTCAAGTCATCTTTGTCTATTACACAAAATAAGGACGCCTTTTTTCGAATTTCTCCACTAAATTTAAATTTTTTGTTACTTCAACAAAAAAGAATTTGTTGATTATTTATTAAAACGTTGAATGACATTAATAAGGCTCCGTTTTTACCCTTTGGGTACGGAACCCTAAAAATGAATGAAATCGGACTACGCGATAATGAATTACAGCTAAGTACACATTTTGACTTTCATCCCCTCTCCCAAGGGAACTGTGCTGAATTTCGGGATAAAAAGTATCCTATATGCTATTATGTAGTATGAACTTAGATCATGCCTAGTTTAATTTCAATCCATTCAGTAGTTTTTGCGTAATACATGCACAAACATACAGACAAACAGACAAAATTTTCAAAAACAGCTTTTTTACGTTTTATTACTTATTCCTTACGTCGCTCACTTATTTTTTTTGCAAATATATTTAATGGACAGGCACAGCTAGTCTATGGTTTTAATCTTTGTATAGACTAAGCACCTGCCGAGTGCACGCCTGCCTCACTGCATCTTTGTCTGTCAAATGGAATTGCGCGCGCAACACTTTTCCGTCACTTTCAACACTCGCACAGAAAATTTTATATCTTAAAATCCAGGCAACCATGATTTAGCACCACTTTTGACCAGGCAACCAAATACGGTTCGATTGGGAATAAAATAATCTTTCATTTGACATATAATTCGTTTAAATAACAGATGAGGGAAGCAGATCGAAAAAAATTGATTACATTTTTTTGTGTTTAACATCATAGGCACCAAATTTAGCCAGGCAACCAAAGTGCAATGTATCAATCTATGAATTATCTAGCATATTATCTCTATCAGCATTAAATAACAGATGAGGGTAGTAATCTCTATGATGGTATCTTAGACCATAACCGGGACCGACTGCTTAACGTGCTCTCCGAGGCACGGGGGTGAAACACCGCCAACTACCAACTCCGGGTTGGCATTGAGAATTTATTTATAGAAAATACCTAACAATTAATTATTTTGCTTGCCCCAGGAATTGAACCCGGGACCTTGTGTTCGGTAGTCGAATATGCTAACCACTAGACCAACGAGGCAGTGTTTAATAACAAATGGTGTTAATTCAAGTGTACCCACAATCTGTGCTCTTTACCGCAGGGAACGTCACGCAACGGCTAGCATTATTTTGAATCTGACAATTTTGTTTTGTTCAGAGATTGTGGGCAACCAATTTCCACCAATTTGCTACAAACACTTCGAAGAATGTGTAATGTGTATCAGCCTTAAGCGTGGGCCGTGGTAATTACAAATTAGAATACTCAACTTAATAGAATACATAATTGTATAAGTAATTTAAATAAGTTTACCTTTTCTAGGCCAAAAGTGCAGATCAATTTCATAGACCACGTGGTGGGAAACCAGCCCGACAATGGTATGGAAGCAGCCGCGACATGGTATGAACGTTGCCTACAATTCCACAGGTATTGTTGATTATACTAGCGACCAGCCCCGGCTTCAGACGGATATAAATTACCCGCTACTATACCACCATAAATTGTTTTGTTATACCTATCTCAAAGAGATTAGGTAGCGTTTTCGATGAAAGCTCCCCGGCGACTTGAATTTTTCCGACAGTTTCAACAATTAGGTGTTATACCTATTTCATCCAATTTAAACAAAATTTTAACAAACTATAGGTAGGTACCTACACCTAAACCTTCCTCATGAATCTCTCTGGTCTATGGCGGGTGGTGTCACGCTGATCGTCGTCCGCCAGGCCGACATGTAGCGCTTGTTCAGACACGGCGGGAACCGCGCGATTATAGAATCGAATGGAAATCGCGCAGGTCTTATTTATATCACTACATAGTATAAAACAAAGTCGCTTTCTGTGTCCCTATATCCCTATGTCCCTATGTATGCTTAAATCTTTAAAACTACGCTACGGATTTTGATGCGGTTTTTTTAATAGATAGAGTGATTCAAGAGGAAGGTTTATAAGTAGAAAAATTGGACCCGGTAGGTGGCGCTAATAGCGGGCAGGACGACGTCTGCCGGGTCCGCTAGTGAGTTATAAAGTAATCGTTCAGACATAACCGCGCGGTTACCGCGCGGTTCCCGCCGTGTCTGAACAAGCGCGTATGGTTGCAATAGAAGCGGTTGCTTACTGAAGACAGAGGCGCGTGGGCGGCGGTCGGCGCCGAACAACTAGGCGTCGAACTCTCAGCGCCGACGATCTGCGTGACACTAAAATCAGCCTACTTATTAGTGAAAACCGCATGAAAATCCGTTCAGTAGTTTTTAAGTTTATCGCGAATAGACAGACGCAGCGGGGGACTTTGTTTTATAATAGGTAGTAGTGATTTCCGCAAAGTAACACCAGCTTCTATTCTCCAGATTCTGGTCAGTCGACGACAAACAGGTCTGCACAGAGTATTCAGCTCTGCGCTCAATAGTGATGGCGAATTGGGAGGAGACTGTAAAGGTGCCCATCAACGAGCCAGCGGCGGGCAAGCGCAAGAGTCAGATACAGGAGTACGTGGAGTACCACGGCGGCGCCGGAGTGCAGCACATCGCCTTGAACACCGAGGATATTATTACTGCTGTAAGTTTTACCATTATATGCTATCTGTGACGCGTGCAGCAAACCTTAGGCATCGCCACTGGCACTGCCATCTCAGTAGGACAACCATGGTAACGCCAGCGGTCTAACTATCGTGGTGACCTATGCTAACAAACGAGTAATACCAGAGCAGACACCGGTCCACGAACCAGCGGTAGGCAAGTGCAAGAGTCAGATACAGGAGTACGTGGAGTACGGGAGTGCAGCACATTGCCTTGAACACCGAGGATATTATTACTGCTGTAAGTATTCTCACCATTACCTCGGTGCCACACACAGACAAACACAGGTTTGAACATACGTTTGAACACAGGTTTGTATTATGACAGACTTTACTTTGAATTTGTACTTAAAACTTTGATGTGCGCTCGAAAAACCGATACTGAATGGTAAAGTGCAAATGTGTGTTCAGACTTTGAACAAATAACAATGCTTTTGCTGTACGTACGAAACGTAGATTATGTTGTGATGCGACTGGTATAGTAGTCTCGATTTAACTACCTCGACCTGTAGCTGCCTCAAGTAGTTACGAAGCTTAATGCCTCAGCCAGACTCCACGAGGCTACACGAGGCAACGCGAGCGCGCGTGTCCCCTCGTCTTCCCTCACCTCGCCTCGCTGTCGCGTCGTTCCACTTTGTATGGAACGGCAGAGGCGAGGTAAGCAGTTTTTCGGGCGCGAGCCTAGACGCGAGAATCGAGAGTCTGAATGGCTAACAATCCTGCAGCCTTCACTCGCCAAGACTCGCGCCGAGAACCTCTAGGAGGCGCCTCGCGAGAGTGGATTGGGCATAAAAGGTTTAATGAGGATCATTTTTCCCCAGATTGAAAATCTAAGAGCCCGCGGCGTAGAATTCCTCACGATACCGTCGAAATACTACAAGATCATCAGGGAGAAACTCCAACGTAGTAAAGTGCGAGTCGCCGAAAGCATAGACACGCTAGAGCGACTCAACATCCTGATAGACTACGACGATGACGGGTACTTGCTGCAGATATTCACCAAGAATACTCAGGATCGACCTACGTTGTTCTTGGAGGTCATACAGAGAAGAAATCACAATGTGAGTACAAGTCACGGCAAATAAGTCGACCGGTGACCTTCAATGCGCAGAAGTCGAAAATGCGGTATCTTGGGGTGTGAGGGGGTCGCGGGGATCGTTAGTAAGCACTGATTAGCTCTCGCGGATCCCTCGTAAGCGCTGATTGGCTCTCCAATCGTATTGTGTCCCGCTCACTCGTACGATGCTGCGCGCACTTGAAGGTCACCGGTCGACTTACGTGTCGGAGGTTATATCACCTACATTTAGGTATCTTATTAATTTGTTCTCATTGTCCAAGAATCTCTCGTTGCTGCCTCGTTGGTCTAGTGGTTAGCATATTCGACCGCTGATCACGAGGTCCCAGGTTCGATTCCCGGGTCGGGCAAATAATTGTTAGGTATTGGAATTTTCTGTCAACAAATTCTCAGTGCCAGCCCGAAGTTGGAAGCTGGCGGTGTATCACCCCTGTGCGTCAGCACGATAATCGGTCCTGGTTATTATCACTATCATGTAACAGTAGTCTAGTGGCGGGTCTAAGCTCTAAGTCCCTATCTCCTATGAGAGAGGAGGCCTGTGCCCAGCTGTGGGACGTTAAAATAAGATGAATCCAAGAATCCGTACATAAGATGCTTGATAAAAGCTGTATAGTATTATTTGTAGAGGTGGATCTTTTGTGTTGTGTACGGGTAAGCTAGGGGTTCTTTTGCGTTACGTGTAGGTATGTAAAACTAGATCTGCTTGCCGGTCCATTGTGAAAACTTTCAGCTTTTATCAAGCACCTCCACAAATCAAACTCAGGTTTTATCAAGCGCCTTTTTTATCAACGCAAACTCTTAGCTATTTATTATCTTCTCAAAGCAAACGTTCTGCAGCTTTTATCAAGCAGATCATCAAAGCAAACTTTTAACTTTTATCAAGCACTTTATCAAAACAAACTTTCAGCTTTTATCAATCACTTCATCAAAATCTGAAATAATTATAAAAGTATGTATTAATAACTTACCAATAAGTATTTTCATGTGAAATATTTTCAGGGTTTCGGTGCAGGAAACTTCAAGACACTTTTCGAATCTATCGAATTGGAACAAGACAGGCGGGGAAACCTATAAACATCTATAATACCTAGTGTAATTTTAATTTTTAGAGATTTTACTGAGTAAATCACAACCGAAACATATATATATATAAGAAAATATTCAGATATACTTACCTACGATATGTATAGAATATAAGTACGCTAACGGTTTTTCTTTTATATATTTTTTTTATATCACTTGATTGAAGTAGCGAAACGCGATCAATTTATTATTTTGTTCTCGTCATTAGACAATCAAGTATGTTGCAGCTGCAGAGATAAAAACAAACAAAGGTACATATATCAGTAGTTAGGGGCTGTTTCACCACCTTCTGATAAGTGTCGGATAGCCTAATCGTAGGTTTTGTTACTTTTTTATTTTATGTCAAGTGACTAAGACAAAAGTTGTGAATAAGCTATCCGACACATCAGTTGGTGAAACAGGCCCTTAGTCAGTTAAACTGTTCATATATTAACTAATGGATAATTTTATATTCCGACCGTATAGGTAAACTAAAACATGTCCTGTTGGTCCCACCGTCAAAGTCGGACCAACAGGAATTAAAATTCCTCGTGGTCCCACTGAGTGGGTCAACCAGTGGGACCACGAGACAGTAGCCAAACTGTAAGATACTACCTTTTGTATAAAGCTACCTTTAAAAGATGTTTTAGATATAAGAGTAATTGAATGAATAAATAAAAGCCACAGTAGAGTATATTGTTTTATTTTTATTGAATTAACGCAAGTCAACGTCATAAATACATTGTAGTGTAACATTGATATTAGATCTTGAAAATGAGAGAAGTACACAATATATTTACAAACCCCACTATTTATTAATTATTATTATTGTAATGGAATCTAGTACCATCGAGACAAGAGGCATGATAGGTAATAAGTATTAAGGTAATAGGTAGTAAGTAGTAAACTGAACGCACATTTGTCAGTACCGTACGGCCCGCGCGCGGTATTTTTTTTGAGTGCGAAATGTTCTAAGTGTACATGGATTCAGTACAAAGTACAAAATATACCCGCAAATAGAATAGAATAGAATACCCGGAACTATATTTCCATTTCCCACTGCACTGTTCATACGAGCCAAATGATATTTAATGATATGAAAAGTTTTATTTGGTTAATAAATAAGGTTTTATTGTAAATGTTAGAGAAAATTAAAACAATAATTGTTCGAGACAAGAATCAAGATAGCAGCAACAAACATAAATATGTAGTGAAATAGATGTGAAATAGAAATGATTATAGGACACAATGTGGAATGGACACAATGGACAAGAACTGCCGCCATACGTTTGCTGTCAACTTTAACGTAAAATCGTTAACGGTTATCGTATAATCGTTAACGGTTGACGTATAATAGTTAACGTTTAACGTATAATCGTTAACGTTTAACGTATACTCGTTAACGGTTAACGTATAATAGTTATCGGTTAACGTATAATCATTAACGGTTAACGTATAATCATTGACCGGAAACATTTATCCAGAATGCGCAGTATGTATCGAAATTCGGATAAAAAGTGTATAATGAGGGGTCTCGTGTCGATGCCTACCAAATCCCTTCAAGTATTTTAGTACAATATCGAAAACCCAAATGTAAGAACTAGTGCGCGACAGCTATAATTGACAAGCCGACGGAATTTTTAACATAATATTAAAAAAATCAATTATATAAATAATGATTTATAATTTATTTAATTTTAAATATTATGTATCTATATTTAATAACTCTTAAATTTTTAAAATTATTTGCAACATACATTATTATACCTCCTTTCCTTTCTTTTGTAAAGAAATGCACACAAATCTATAAAGGAGAACGCTCACTAAACAATTACCTCGAAATATGAAATACATAAAGACTTTCTACCTTTGTAACCATAATAATTGTTTTTGTTGAGTGAGCATACACCTTTAAGACATACAAATATACTTTTCGTATATTATTTTTGTATTTAAAATGCAATCATTCCCATCGATACATATTATTTATTAATTATAATTATATATTATGACATGGTCTGATCGTAAAAATTATAAAGACAGCACCAAAATATTTCAATCACAAAACGAATACATATAAACACTATATTCAATAATAATAATAATTAATTAATTATACTAACGTGCAAAAAATGCATAAATAGTACACGAATATTGTGTCTAAAAAAATTACATACTTATTTTTTTAAATATATTAATAAGTGTCTTGCTTACTTTTGGGACATTAGAAAGTGTGTAAAGTGTGCGTATTGCTGACAGCTCAACAACCGCCATCCTCAGTTCTAAGTAAGTAATCTATCAACGTTGACGAGATGTGCAAACTCGTACTAAGACTACTGATCATGTACAAACTCGTACTAAGAGCACTACTGATCATGTGCAAACTCGTACTAAGAGTACTGATCATGTACAAACTCGTACTAAGAGTAGAGATCATATGCAAACTCTTAGGGACCTTTCAGACAGACCGGCGCGGAGAGCGTCGGAGAGCATTTTTTTTTTCACACAGACCGGCCGTTCAAATTTGCTCTGCTCTCCGCGCCGGTCTGTGTGAACGGACACGCGGATGCGCTCGGAGCCGAGCGTACGCTCTTGGGCCGGACGGCAGAGCATATTCGGCCTACGGTCGGCTGTGCGAGCATGAAAGAGCACGCGAACGGAGCCGGTCGGATGCTCGAGCGCGAAAGGGCACGGGCATGGAGCAGCCGACCGGCTCGACGAGTAGCCGACCGGCTGCTCTCATATATTTCACACAGAGCGTATTGGGAGCATGCTCGAGCATCCTCTTATCATAAAAGAGTTAACATGTAAAAATAAAGCCTATTTCAATGTCTTAAGATTCTATTTTAAATGCGATTAAAATTTGCTCTGCTCTCCGCGCCGGTCTGTCTGAAAGGTCCCTTAAGAGTATACTGATCATGTGCAAACTCGTGAGCACTGATGACGTCACATCGTCAGTACTTTCAGGTCTGTAAAAATTCTTGCGGTGCGTGCGGCTCGTTGCGTAATGTGCGATCAGCAATACATTTTTTTGCAAATGTCAGAGCTCCTTTTTACAACGATATTTCATGCTTAAAACTCAAGAAGTTCTTTTATTAATCTATAATGTCCCAAATTCAAGAAATTCGTCTTGAAATACTAAAGAAAATTGTCTCTAATTTGTGTAACCTAACAACCGATCTATATTGTATATAACTCATCGGGACAGGTATTTTCTCAATTGAAAAAAATTATATAAAACAATTTTGTTTTTGTTTTTTGTTTACAATCAAATAAATAAAATTGCACACGAACATAACATTTATAAAATCATCATTTATAAAATAACAGATTAATAAAATTAAAACAAGTCTGAAAACTGACCGAAAACATCCTCGATCAGTTCAAATTTTACAAAACTGGACATTGGCAAGGTAGTATACTTAGCAATTAACCGCAAGAATTTCTATAGTTAAAATGTAACTGCTCTTGGAATAAAAATAAAGAAATGAATTTCTTCAATAAACCCGTCCCTGAGTAAGACTGATCGTAAATCTAAGATAGCACGTCGTACGCGCTCCATTTATAGCTCCGTAGCGTTTCTTATGAAGTTTTCACGCATTTCGAGTACTGACCACAGAATTCAAAATATAATTATAGAAGCGGTAAAAGAGCGTGAGTTTGTCCCGCGCTAGTAAAACATCGGTGCGAAGTATTGTAAAAACAAACGTTCCAAAAATGTTTAGTAATAAAGACTTAACTCATGTCAGTTTATGTAATTAAAATTAATGATGCCTTGGAAACGAGAAGACGCACCCACACTTCATAAAAGCGAACAAAGATAACGCGATACAGACGTAAACCGAGCGGGACAAGGACAACGCTATACGTAATACTACCAAGAGTACTTCTACGTCGCGGTAAACGATTAGCAAAGGCGATTGTCGCTTCTTTACGCAGTAATAGTTAGTTTTATTTGCTAGAGATATGTGCTTTAGAGCCTGTTTCATCACACTCTGACAAGTGTCGGATAGCCTAAACGTAAGTTTTGTCACTTGATGTCAAGTGACAAAGACAAAAGATATGAATAAGCTATTCAACACTTATCAGAAGGCGGTTAAACAGGCCCTCAGTTTTGCTAAATATCAGAAACACGCCGTCCCAGTTCAACCAATAGCCAATACCATTTCTATTACCTTATTTAGAAACCTGTGGTATTTATTACCTGAAGAAATTAATCAGGAACAAAGATGTGCAATCAGGTTTAGTTCATTGTCATTCTATCACAACTATAATAAAGTCTATGTGGTATTGACCTGAAGAAATGAAAATGCGGCGCGTACGGCGCGCTATGATGTGCGACCAGGTTTAGTTTATTGCCAGTCTATTACAACTATGAACGTCTACGTCTAAGTAGTACTGCTAACTGTGGGATCCGGTTCCTCCTTGGCGTCGGATCCCTCCTTGGAGTCGGGATCCTCGAGGTCGCCCGGCTCCACCATCTCAAAGTCGCGGTCCGTGGACGACCGCTGGCTGTTCTCGGACTCGGACTCGGAGAGTTTGTCCGTGCTCGAGACTTGCTCTGACGTGTCAACTCCTCTGAAGTCGGAAACAGTGCTTGTCTTGAACTTGAAATACTTTTTCAATACGTATAATAATATGTACATTCAAGTATGTTCCTAGTACGGAAAGTTAGTCAACTTGGACTTTCTTGAATGAAAGTCGCCCGCACAGACAATATATTATATAGGATAGACCGGCGATCGCCACTGTTTACTAAGAATTCACGCGTGCCAAAATAAACACTTACGTGTTACAGGAAATACCTCCTTTTTAACCCCCGACGCAAAAACGACGGGGTGTTATAAGTTTGACGTGTCTGTGTGTGTGTATGTGTGTGTGTGTGTGTGTGTGTCTGTCTGTTCCCCTGTGGCGCTCAAACGGGTGGACCGATTTGAATGCGGCTTTTTTTGTTTGAAAGGTGAATTAGTCGAGATTGTTGTTAGCTATGTTTGATGAAAATCGGTCCAAGATGGCCGCCGCTACAAAATGGCGGATTACATACATACAGACAGACAGACACACACACACACATACACACAGAGACACGTCAAACTTATAACACCCCGTCGTTTTTGCGTTGGGGTTAACAAAAATATATTACTCACGTAGTATCTCCTGACGTAACTGAGTGCTCTTGCACGGTCTTTGCCTCTACGCTAGTCTTCGCTGCCGGCTCCGCTTGCACGAGGGGAGTTTTCTCTTCCTCGTCGTCGGAATGTTTGTCTTTCTTGCGTTTTTTCTTGCTCTTCGATGCCTTGTCGCTATCGGAACCCGGGCCGCGGTATTCATACTAAAAAAAAAATGAAAAAAAAAATCACGATCCGGGTTCGAAGGACCAAAAATATAAATGACCATGAAAGTCAGATGTTTTTACAGGTACGTTTTATCCTGAGAAAACAAAGGGCCCCAGGAGATGTTTGAAAAACTAAATCTACGCGAACGAAGTCATGAGCTAAAAGTAGTAAAAATGTTTCATTTTGACCTTAAAGCATCGATTCCTAACCTTTTTCAGCCGCGGACCCCTAAGGAAATCAAGCATAATACCAAGGACCCCTGAATGAAAAAAAGGTGAAAAAATTTTTTCCGACTATATTATATTTTAGTATTCCTTCATTAAATAAAAAAACAAACTTTTTCGTAAAATAACATTAATGAGAAGGTTGGTGCTGCTTTTTTGCAACTAAGTTAGAAATGTTCGGGTTGATGTTCTATAACAAAATTCCACAACAAATCTTAGATTTGCCTTTACACAAGTTTAAGAATTCTATTAAAAGTGTGCTCATGAAAAAAGCATATTATACAATTGAAGATTATATAAATGATAAAAAAGCATGGATTTAATTTATTCGCTTTATACGCTATTATAACTTGAGGAGTATTCGATTATTGGTGTTCAATTCGATGCTTTAATCATGGGTAGCCTAAGTATGTCACGCTCTCTTTAAACATTTCTGTGGTGGTGTCGTGTGGTGCGGGTTGTTACGTTCCCTCAAATATGGTTGAGCGAAGCAATGGCTGGATCATGCGTCATGCTCGTGAACGGGTGCCGCCGTCGGAAATGGGGCTACTTTTGTCTGCCCTTCTTAACGTGTAGAATTGTAAGCACCATTCCGAACCAGTGGTAGATTCATTTGTCGATTCAAAAGCACTTGTAAAAGTTTATCCGAATAAAAAATATGTCTTAGACTTGCCTTTACACAAGTTTAAGAACTTTCTTAAAAGTATGCTCATAAAAAAAGCTTATTATACAACTGAAGATTATATAAACGATAAAAAAGCTTGGATTTAACTCGTTCCAGCAATGCGCGAGACGGCATTTCAATCATGTACATTAATAATAATAATTGTTATAATGTTATTTTTAAAAAGAGCAACCGCCGAGTTTCTTACAGGTTCTTCTCGGCTGGAACTGCATTCCGAACCTGTGGTAGACTCAATCGACGATTCAAAAGCACTTGTAAAAGTTTATTTGAATAAAAAACTTTTCTATTCTATTCTATTCTATTCTATTCGATAATATTATAACTCAATAATTGCAATCTCAAATCAGATTCCACATGTAACCTGTACCTGTATTTGTTTTTGATGTATACAAGAGTAGAGAATGCCTTTTCACATAGTTACGTGGTGGAGAAAAGCAACAAATGTTTCAGTGCTTCTTCTGAGACTTCCTTATAATCTTTTTTTATATTCACCCATAAACTACACAAGGAGCGTTCTTTGAAATTACGTTTCAAGGCAGAATCACACGATATTTCTATTAATTGGTTTTCTTGCACCGTTGTCAAGCCAGTTATATCAGAAACATCTGTGGTGAAAGGGTCTGCTATCTAATTTTTCGCGGCGCTCACGGCGCTCGCGGACCCCAAGATAGACGCTCGCGGACCCCCAGGGGTCCGCGGACCACAGGTTAGGAAACAATGCCTTAAAGCGCTGCAACCAAAAAAAAAAACCGCCACCACAAACCACGCTAGCCGAGTGCGGATTGGTAGACTTCACACGCCTTTGAGAACATTATGGAGAACTCTCAGGCGTGCAGGTTTCCTCACGATGTTTTCCTTAATTAGTAATAACGTTAGTTATTACTAATTAACACTAACATACCTTATACATGGGCCAGAACGAGGCGAAGAAGCCAACGTCCTCCGTCAAGTTGGGCAGCAGCCACAGGTGGTGTCGCGACAGCGTCAGCATCCACACGAGGCAGAACACCACCACCCGCAGCACGGCCAGCGCTATGATCATCACGAGGAACGCGGCCGCCGCGACGCTCAGGTAGTATACGCCTTTTCTGTGAGTTGGTAAAATAGGCCCCGTCAGATGAATGATAGTAGTGTTAACTGTTGTACACCTTAGTTGCGACACACAACACAAGTCACGGCAAATAAGTCCTTCAATGCGGACCGGTGACCTTCAATGCGCAGAAGTCGAAAATGAGGTATCTCGGGTGGTGAGGGGGTCGCGGGGAGGGCGTGGTGATCGTTCGTAAGCACTGATTAGCTCTCGCGGATCCCTCGTAAGCGCTGATTGGCTCTCCAATCGTATTGTGTCCCGCTCACTTGTACGACGCTGCGCGCACTTGAAGGTCACCGGTCGACTTACGTGCCGGAAGTTATAGCAGTTGATTGAACCAAGTCGGTAACTTATAGTGATTGACTTTGGAGCTCTAAAGGCCTTTATTACTTATCCGTGCCTTAGAGAGCACCTTAAGCTGTTAGTCGCAGACACCCAAGTCGTTAACATAATTATTGGGTGACCAATTGCGGCCCTCATCATGGCTCTCGTGCCTCAGAGAGAGTCCCTATTACCCATGTAATTTATTGGATGACTTACTTGCTGAATTAGGTCTATTCCATTTTTCCGTTAGTACCCCGAAGGTTACATTCAGCCTACTTAAATTAAATAACATATCAGCTATCAGATAATAATATCAGCAATCTAAATCAAAATAAAGCTGTGATAGTCTAGTGGTTAGGACGACCGACTTCTAATCGGAGGTCGTGGGTTCGATCCCGGGGCACGCACCTCTAACTTTTCGGAGTTATGTGCGTTTTAAGTATTTAAATATCACTTGATTTAACGGTGAAGGAAAACATCGTGAGGAAACCTGCATGCCTGAGAGTTCTCCATAACGTTCTCAAAGGTATGTGAAGTCTGCCAATCCGCTTAGCCAGCGTGGTAGACTCCAAAACCCTTCTCACTCTGAGAGGAGACCCGTGCTCTGTAGTGAGCCGGTCATGAGTTGATCATGATGATGATGAAATCAAAATAATTATATTTATTTATTCTAAAGCTAACTCTATCCTTAAAAGTTGGTAATGTCTGATTACAGTCGCTCATTTACTGGTTGTAATCTGATAAACCGGTTCACAAAAATAAACAGATTCTTACAAAAATTCCAGGACCGTAATGTATAAAACTATCGTACTCAAAGGTTGGGTTTTCGCTTATATCAAAAGCGTTGGACAGTTGTCCATTTACTAGACATTGTTCACAGCAAATAGGCACACACCAATTACACTTAGGTTGAGATTTATAAAGCGTATTTTAGACTATCGAGATTCGAGAGACGAGTTAGATCAGAAGGCCTACTACAATCTTTAATCTAACGATCCAATTCCGATGCTATTCAATATCGGTGCCTAAAATAAATCGCATTGAATTCGTACCATGAAGTATCTTTTTGTTTCTATATTTTTATACTAGGTTTTTGTTTCGTCTATAATATCGTCTATAATAGACGTCATGACGTCATGACGTCATTGGTCGGATAAAAGAGTTCATGGTACAAAATAGCGATTCAGTTCAGTTTAGGTCTTTAATTGAGTTGCGATTATAGTTGATGGTAGACCCACAGGACATAAATGTCCCTCACATAAATCTGTCTCAATTTAACTCTGTCTTGAGTTCGAGCAGTCAGAGTATGCTGCACAGATCTCACCTATGGTATACATATATGAGTGTCCAACATTGGACCAATACATGTAAACTCACTCACCTCACAGTAGCCGGCCACAGCGGGAACATACAAACGCCAATGGTGCCGAACACCACCAGCGCGCCGCACAGCCAGTAGTACCACGGCATCGGGTCGTAGATCCACACGTACGCGTCCAAACTGTCCAGGAACAGCTGTTCCATGTGCATCTCTAGGCGGATCTTGCGTTTCTTTCTCTCCTTTTCCTTCTCTTTCTCCTTTTCCTTGCTGTCTTTATCTTTGCCATCTTTTGTGTCCTGTAAACAATATTTTTGACATCCTTAAGGCCTGTTTCACCATCTGATGTGAAACAGGCCTTAAGGCCTTGTGACAAGTGTCGGATAGCCTAAACGTAAGTTTTGTCACTTTCTTACTTTATGTCAAGTGACAAAGTCTAAAGTTGTGAATAAGCTATCTGACACTTATCAGAAGGTGGCGAAACAGGCCCTTACTATTACAAATTACCTGATGACTAGACTAGCCTCGTTTCGAAGATGAAATTCACGTACCGGTTTCATGGATGCAACTTGCAAGGTGTTTAATGTCAGATCAATCGGATTACCGGATACGCATAGAAGAAGAACATACAGACAAACATACTTTTTTATTTATAAGATGAGAAATAGATCTTAATTTGTTCACTGGTGGTCCACCAAATGTTGGAATAACCCTCCATATCACATAAAGAATATTGAATGATTAATGATTATATTGTTATAGCATTTTGTGTTAATTCATGATACCTACCTTGGTTTCAGAAGATTTTTCATCTTTTTCATCACTACTCTTACTCGATTTCTCTGTGTCCTTCTTTTTTGATTTCCCTTTTAACTCTTGCTCAGTTACTGGAACCTTAAAAAGATAATAGAACATACAGAATTAAATAGACAATTAGAATTGGTTCATCTTAGCAATTTCTCTCGTAATCTATAAAGAAGTTGTTCCAAAATAAACACAATATAATGTTAATAAATTGTCTTTTACTGTTTTGTGGCCTTGAAATATTGAAATCTACTATAACAAAGGTGCTTTATGTTCGGTTGGTCGTGGGGGAAGACGGCAAACGGACGCCACAGTGTTACCTTTTTTGCTTAAAACATACGAACATGGAGGGGCCTTCAAAGTTGTCAGTTTCAGACCATTTTTGTGACAGGAGCTATCTCAAAAACTAAACCTGTTAGGAATATGATATTATTTCGATATATTATGTACCATAGACTGTACTTAAACAACAAATACTAAAAAAACAAAGATTCATAAAGTAGTTTGTAAGCTGTGACCAAAACAAACAAACATATTTTGGGTTTTCTTTCACGGTTTGTTGCATTGTCTCGGCAATGAAATATTTCTTACACCCAAAATATTATGGTACCTATGGAACCCTAAAAGAGCGAGGCCCGTCTCGCACTTGGCCAGTTTTTTTGATGTCGGTTAAAAACAACAATATATTCCTCTGACATACCTTCTTAGCCCTGTGGAATAGCTTGTGCAACAGCATCTGATGCAGGTAGTCGGTGACGTCGTGCCGCGTCGTGAATATCGGGTTCTTGCCGGTCGCCCATTTTGACGTTAGCAGTGCGTCCACCGCTTTTGTGCCTGAGCAATATAGGTCTTATTATCTTGTGTTTGAGTTCATATTTGACTTAATATAATTGACGTTACTTTCGACTTTTTAGTTTTTATTAGTTTTCGCACAATTATGTGTCGAGGAAACTATTTTTTGTATTCCAGGATAGTAGGAAACTTTTTTATTATTCCAGGATAGTTGGGAACTTTTTTAGTAGATAATTCCCAGATATTTTTATATTCTTGAATAGTTGGGAACATTTTTAGATAGCAGAATAGTTGAGAACTTTTTAGTATTCCAGGATAGTTCGCAACTTAGTTTATATTCCAGAATAGTTATTCATGCCAGTTACATTTTCTGAATCACATTTCTTTTACACAGCAATAAAATTAAGTAATAAGTAAAGTATAAAAAAAATGATTTCATATAAAGCATTTCGATGTATTATTATGTCATCATCATCATCATCATGATCAACCCATTACCGGCTCACTACAGAGCACGGGTCTCCTCTCAGAGTGAGAAGGGTTTTGGCCATAGTCTACCACGCTGGCCAAGCGGATTGGCAGACTTCACACACCTTTGAGAACGTTATGGAGAACTCTCAGGCATGCAGGTTTCCTCACGATGTTTTCCTTCACCGTTATAGCAAGTGATATTTAAATACTTAAAACGCACATAACTCCGAAAAGTTAGAGGTGCGTGCCCGGGATCGAACCCACGACCTCCGATTAGAAGTCGGTCGTCCTTACCACTAGGCTATCACAGCTTTTGTATCCGTATTATTATGTACTATATTATTTTTAATCATAATTAAGTAATGATTTCAATTTAAGATACAGATTTAAGACGATATCAATTACAACAGAATTTATAAATAAAAATGTTTCTAAGCTTTCAACCTAGTTATAGGTAGTGACCTAATTTTTAGGTTATCACCATGCTATACGATGTTTGTAAACATTAGGTACATAGTTAGAAATGTTTTATATTCTCGATTTGATAGTAGTTACAGAGCTCATGCATGTCTGATATAATTTTATACGCATATATGTCTCGGTTTACTGAAATATAAAACGTATAATGTTACTTTGCTCTAGTTACTTACATGATAGAGTTCAAAAATGGTACATAATTTTTGGTATACTTATAAAAATAACTGTTTGTCTGTAAGTCATTTATGAGTTTGTCTATCGTTCATCCGATTGAGATAAATCTTGGCACAGCAATAGCTTGCATCCTGGAGATGTTTCCTGGACACTTTTTATGCCGGACAAGACTTCCAAGATGAAAAGGTCATCAGTATTACATACCATACTTCATGCCCCTAAATAAAGGTGTACAATGAAGTATATTTTCATTTTATTTCATTACGTATACATATTTTGAAGTATCATTTTAACACAAGAACACATAGAGAGAACTTCTCCATTTCATATGTATATGTACAATACATAGTATGTGTTATTAACACAATGATTTAGTAGCTAGTCGTAAACAAAAATATGAATAATGAAACATGATGTAGCTCTTCATAAAACGGAACCGCCGTCTCAGTTTCACAGAATCTATCTTTAGCAGCAGGTACTTTTATGGGAAGAGTGTTAATGATTGAGAAAGGAATCGTGTTATTCAAGTCGAGTACCGTAACACCACAAATATAAGTTACATCGGTAAGAAATAGTCTTAATGATGATTGCTGACACACCACAAAAAAAAAACGCGAAATAAAAATTACAATATTTTTTAAAAGGTCGCTATTGAACGCTGACGCCAAAATACGTAAAGATGTCGCAGGTCAGCCGCCGCCCGCAGGGGTATTGACCCCGACTTGTGCACGCTTTACATTGCCGGTTTAAAAATCCTACTAATATTATAAATGTGAAAGTGTGGATGTTTGGATGTTTAGATGTTTGGATGTTTGTTACTCTATAACGTCGCAACTATTGAACCGATTTGACTGACATTTGAACGGAGATAGATTATGCTTTGACTTAAAACATAGGCTACTTTTTATCCTGGAAAAATCCAGTTCCCGCGGGATTTTGAAAAACCCGAAATCTATATCTACAGCTATAGGTAGATTACTATAGCAAACTTCCTTTAAAGTAGGTATGAAGGTTGGAAAAGGGAGCGGGAACGGAAACCAGATATCCACGATTCCCTCAGGATTTGTGAAAAATCGAAATTCACGCGGGCGAAGCCGCAGGCAAAACGGGCATACTACAAGTATAAGACGAAATGGTTATTGGTATTGGATTGTGTTATATGTAATAATAACGCTACGTTTTCGATAGCATTCCCCTTATACCGTGTAGTGTACACATTGAATTACCTGTGAAATACTCCACGTGGTGGTTTAGAAACTTGGTCTTCTTGGTGGGAACGTTGGCCTTCAGCCACTTGGCCACCGCGTACTCCTCGCTGGTCGGCTTCTCCGACTCGGCGACCTCCCCGAAATCCTGCAAACAATACAATTATTAATTAATATTAATATTATATTAATAATTTTAAATATTAATTAATATTAATTACTAGCTTCATGCCCACAGCATCGCCCGTGTGAATTTCGGTTTTTCACAAATCCCGAGGGAATCGTGGATTTCAGGTTCCCGTTCCCTCTCCCTTTTCCAACCTTTATACATACTTTCAAGGAAGTTTGCAATAGTAATTCACCTGTAGCTGTAGATTTTGGTTTTTTCAAAATCCCGCGGGAACTGTGAATTTTTTCAGGATAAAAAGTAGCATATGCGTTAAGTCACCGCATAATCTATCTGCATTCATCAGCCTAATCGGTTCAGTAGCTACGAGTATAAATTAAAAATTTAAAAAACCCCCGACATTCGCCATTTTGTGGTGGCGGCCATCTTGGATTTGCATAGTGCTATTCTACTAGTCAAGCCCTTTCATTTGATACCCATATTAAGGGAGTTGTGAAGAAATATGTAATCCGCCATTTTGTAGCGGCGGCCATCTTGAATCGATTTTCATCAAACATAGCGAACAACACTCTCGACTAATTCACCTTTCAAACAAAAAAAAAATCGCATTCAAATCGGTTCACCCGTTTGAGCGCTACAGGGGAACAGACAGACACACACACACACACAGACACGTCAAACTTATAACACCCCGTCGTTTTTGCGTCGGAGGTTAATAAATAAATATCTACCAAAGACCCCTGCCACAATTATGTTCAAGCAAGTGTTCAAATAAGTGTTCAAATGTTTATGCAATGTGCGACGCCGCCGGGGTATAAACGTGACGTCAGCGTCACATCTCACTCGACCCTGGCATTGCACTAGACCCCGCTATTCGCTAAATGGAATACATTAACAACTTGATCTGATATTATGTAACTATGTAGTGTTTCGAGATATTTATCTCAAGCCTAACAAAGCCTAACTAAACAAGCTAAACACGTCTAGTGGTTGCCTTGACCTTACACTGATAGCAAATTATGAAATGACACGAAACTTCAGTCGTATAGTCGTATACGCCTCGGAAGGGCTATTTTTAACCCCCGACGCAAAAATGACGGGGTGTTATAAGTTTGACGTGTCTCTGTGTGTGTGTGTCTGTCTGTTCCCCTGTAGCGCTCAAACGGGTGAACCGATTTGAATGCGGTTTTTTTATTTGAAAGGTGAATTAGTCGAGAGTGTTGTTAGCTATATTTGATGAAAATCGATTCAAGATGGCCGCCGCTACAAAATGGCGGATTCAATATTTTTTCACAACTCCCTTAATATGGGTATCAAATGAAAGGGCTTGACTAGTAGAATAGCTCTATGCAAATCCAAGATGGCTGCCACCACAAAATGGCGAATGTCGGCGGTTTTTTTTAATTTTTAATTTATACTTTTTATTATACAAATACATACATTGGCTCCTCTGTGATTGGGTGTACCAACAAAAAGGGCAAAGGGCTTTGTTGAAATTATTGGGAAACATTTTGATGGAATATGACAATGTATGTACATTGTACACATTATTACTTAAAAAGTACATAATATAATGAGGCCGTAAAATACACATATCTATTAAAAATACTTACGCACCTTTTTATGTCTAATAAATCAAGTACAAAAACCATCTACCACCACCACTACCACTGCAGCCTTTTAACGTCCCACTGCTGGGCACTGGCCTCCTTTCTCATATGAGAGAGGGATTTAGAGCTTAGACCCGCCACGCTGCTCCAATGCTGGTTGGCGGGCTTTAACGACTATTGTCACATGATAGTTTTAATAACCGGGACCGACTTGCTTTTCGTGCTCTCCGAGGCACGGGGGTGAAACACCGCCGACTATCAACTTCGGGCTGGCACTGAGAATTTCTTGACAGAAAAACCCAATACCTAACAATTAATTATTTAGACGACCCGGGAATCGAACCCGGAACCTCGTGATCTGCAGGCAGTTAAAACCAACAAACAAACAAAAACCAAACCATACAAATAAGGAACATGTGTAATTATTAAAAATACTCAATAAGTTTCACTGCTCCAAATATCTAAAAACCATCCTAAAAAGAAGCAAAGTGACCCACTAATAAAACACTGCACCATAAATAAAAAATAATATTTCACCATATTTAAGTCATAAAAAAAAACTTTTTTTTTACTTACAAAATCTCTCATATTTTAACTAAACAACCAATTTATATATAACTGTACTTATAAAGCCTAGTGCACACGCAAACTCTCGCGACAATCCTCGATAGTGATTTGAGACTACTGTGCAAAAGCTATGGGTGAAAGTAGGGCATTCTATACTGTTAGCATATATATATTTATCCATTGGTGAGCATGATTTGTAGGTGCTTGGAATAACTTTGCTATGGTTTACATATATTTGTAAACAGCAGTAAGTTTATGTTTATGCCAATTTGTGCCTAGAAACTTATTTTTTTTTGTCCTTATGAAATATTTCCTCATATGAAATATTTTTGGCTATGGGTTTTTTTATGGGAACATTTTATTTTCCCAGCATAAAGTCTTATCGCCAGGCTATCTAGTGTTTGATTTTACTGCAGGTTGAATTCATTGTATTTATACCCAACCCGCTGGCCGCATTCTGTGTTATCGTCTATAAAGTGCAACTGTGTGGGACTGCTCTTGAAAACGAAGACAGGTAATAGTACTGATGATTACTGACAAGATACCACAAAAAACAAAAACGCGAATAAAAGTTAAAATATTTCCTGTATTTTTAAGTTTGCAATGTAATGTAATCAGTTGACACTAGAGTTCAACGAACGTTGGGTGAATAAGTTGTTGCCGCAGTTTGAACACTGTTCATTGCCAGTTAGTAGTAGTGTAGTATTAGTGGTATATAACCACAAACTATAGTATATTTTATAGTAGTATAGTATATGTATTATAGTATATGGACTTATTGTTGTCTGAATAAATAAATATATTATTATTATTATTATATACTAACTATAGTATAGTAACCAGTAAGTATAAGTATAAGCAAATGGTTATTGCCAATAACTTATTGGTATTGAATTGTGTTTAGGTAGTTTTATAATACAACTAGCGGTCCGCCCCGGCTTCGCCCGTCGTACATAATATATAGCCTATAGCACTCAGGGTTCACGTACATATCCAACGGTAAAAGATTTTTTGAAATCGGTCCAGTAGTTCCTGAGATTAGCGTGTTCAAACAAACAAACTCTTCCGCTTTATTATATTAGTATAGATAATAATCCCTTAATAAAGGTTCCCTTATACCCTGTATAAATACAAGGAATTGGACCTGCCAGACCCCCATCGAAACCCATATCCATCTTGTGTGTGTTGTGCTTAAGTATGTTTACAGCTGGACTGCATTTGAAATGCACACAAACTGCAAAAGGGCAGTTTAGATGCAGTTGTATTGCGGTTGACACAATCCATTGGTACAAGAACTGCACATTGTTTGCACACTATCTGCATGTGGTCTGCAGTCAGTCGGCAGATGCAATGCAGTGACACAACTATCCACTACTACTATAGAACTGCAATTTTGCAGTTTGTGATTAAGCTTCATGTGCATTTTTATAAGAAAAAGAAAGCCTATTGTCACACAGAAAGATCAATTTTCAACACTGGTGCAACTAATTGCATCTCTACATACTTTATAGTTGTGACATTATTCAAATCCAGTTTTTGACAAGTTGCTTAGGTGAATGCAACCATTAAAAACTATAAAATATATTGAAAACAGATTTTATTTTGATCTCCTCCTATAGAGAAGGCACTTAAGCTGAGATCTATAGAGCATACTCTGACTCTACTTAGACTTGCAACAGAGTCAACTCTGTCTCAAGTCTCTAAGTCTGTCTCAAATTGGACCAGTATGACCCTGGCATAAAACTGTTCATTTTAACGCTTTCTCAAGATATTAGAATTCAATGAAAAACACAAATGTGCTATTTACTTGTGTCAATTAATAAGTTTATCAAGCACTCAATAATAAAAGTATTGTGTGGAAAAATAGGCAAGTCATAAAAATAAAATAGCAAACCTTTTTTCGCTGTAAATAAATTAAAAAAATAAATTAATAACAAAGTTGGCAAAGAGCAAACAAAGAACAGCAGGAAGATTTGCAGTTTATTTATAAAATGTTCAAAATACTACAATGGATTATTACTGCCGTTAGTATTGCGCATTATGACGAAGAAATTATAACTTAATCTAAGTGAAAGATGCGTGCCTTTTAGTTAGTTAATTTTTTTACCGACGCAGCCGACACATTTCAAATATTATTATTTATGATTTCTACGCTGCATGTTTTCACTTTCAACTTAATGCGTCACTGGCGAAACAAACAAGACATAAATAGCTCACACAACCTCAACGAACGATACATACGGCATTTAATAACGAAATCATCAAAATTATAAAAATAACTTGCTACAAAAGGGGAATTCCTAATACCGTAAATCATGAAAATACAAGCAAAACATTACCGTAAAGATGAATGTAAATAAAAAATGCTTATTAGCTAGCGTTCGCTTTAAATTATAAATTATTTGCGTACCTCTTTTCGTTTTTTAGCTTTCCTTTTGTCTGCCATCCTATTAAAAATTTGTCAACGTAGCGATTCTTGATATTCACTGAAATCTCGAGAATCTCTTCGTGTTTCTTTTTTTCAGATTTTTTTATGACGCATTGCATTTGCTGTTGCTAGCATCGAAAATTAGATTTACAGATAAAATTTGTAACACCACAATGTTACCCATAAATGGAAACTTTTGCAAATCAGAAAAGTCTGTTCAAGTAATATTTATCTTTTCTTTTTTCCAATAAAGAAATTATAATTTATAAATGGTTTTACGGCGCGGCGCTTGCGTTTGAGACCTTGGTTGGGTCCATGGGTGGTCCATGACTCACGTCGGCAGTGTGACCACATTTAAATTGGTCAATCTACTTCTGCAGCTTCAAAAAACTACCGAAATATACCACAGTTTTGGTAAAAACTACCACAAATCTACCTCACTAATATGATAAAATAGAGATGAATCATGAAATAAAACTATATTTTATTAGAGTCTGGCCAACGAAAGTAGAAAATCATAAAATGCCGATAATTTTAAATAAGATTGTTGACGTGGAAGTATAGCAATTGTAGGCTTTACAAAAGGCATTGTCTCCTTCCGATGATTTAGTCAACAACTTTGAAAATAAAAAGTTTTGCTCTCACTCCGTACGATATTGCCTTCCGTATTTTCTTTTCATGGCGATAAATTAAATTACAAAACAAAGAAATCGCTCTCGATATGTGTTCTTCAGCTCATAGTACTCGTAATCTTGTATTAAGTCGTACATATAGGTAGGTACATTAAGTTAAAAGTTTAGGTAGACGTGCCTACTTGCGAACGGGCAAAGAAGATTAATAAAACAAGACTAGCTATGACCTGTTATGGATGGAGAAACCCCGCCCCAAAAATCTTACTAAACAGAAGGTTGCCATATACTTGATCCAAAATCTACCAAATCTATCGGAGAAAAAATCAAAAATGTGTAATTATACCAAAATCTACCCAACAATTTTTAACTACCACAACAAGCCTTAAATCTACCAAAAAAGTAGAAATCTACCACATGTGGTCACGCTGCACGTCGGACGCATTGACTCTATAGGAAAGGACTTGGCATAATGTCCTATAGAAAATAGTGGATCGGAAAATAGCTCAAGCTTATCAAAATTTTCATAAGTGTGTAAGAGACAACACTACATTTTTAAACATAACAATAAAACAGATCGTGGCAGACTCGTGACTTAAGATGGCCTCCCTAAAATGTATACATGAACACTCACACACGCACAACTTGAGACATCACAATGAACACGCGCCATTTTATGTTACAGGATTGTGCGTGTGTGAGTGTATTTTTGGCACGTTTTTAAGGTAGGTATGCCAGCTCTACTTATTATTATTATCTCTATGGTCGGACGCGACCTACGGGGTTTGTTGCAGACTATGTACCGCCTTAAATTATTACATATTCTATGAATCTAATACTTCAGTTGGCAATACTGATATTGATTTTGGTCTTAATTTTCGTGGTCTGTGATTTTGGTTGTCAAAACTATGTCAAAATCAAAACTCAAACTTGACACTTGACACCTTGACAAATGACTGATGACTCTTGAAGTTGAGTTGAGGAAGTTGAGTCAGAAAAGATAATTTTGGTTAATTTTGTAATCATTTTACAAAGTTCTTTAGCGTTAAACGCAGGCAATCATTCAGTTGATTATGGTGCGATTATTTTCTCGGAAGTTTCGTTCAATCAGACGTATAGCAATTCAGAATAATAAATAATTAATTTTGCATAAATAATTACTCCTTGACGTATTTACTATTTACCTATTGCGCGAACTGCTGTTTCATTTCTTCAATCATTTGGTCTCCGCGTGCAATCGGCTCGTGATAATCATTTTGTCGATAAAGTAACTGGTAATCTTTTTGATATTACGCACCTTATAACTCTCATACCTGTACTATTATGTGAATTTGATGTGGGCCTACGAAGGTCAGTGATTGTTAAGTTTACATAACAAATCAAGTGTCTGCAATAAAGTACTTTTACTGCATACATCATAACGCAGGATGGCTGAAGTGAAGTTAAATGGACATCACAAAGAAGGTAACCTACTTTTAATTAATTATTAATTTAATATGAGGATAAATTTAAGGAAAAGTACAATATATGTACTTAGCTATTTATTACTCACTTTTTCTGTGATTATGAAAAACTTATAACACATTAAAGATTTATATTTTATACTAGATGATGCCCACGGCTTCGCCCGTGTGGATTTAGGTTTTAAAAATCCCATGGGAACTTTTGATTTTCCAGAACAAAAAGTAGCTTATCTGTAGTAACCTGTCACCAAAACGGAAAAATTCCATGGGATCCCCACGATTTCGGAATGCAATTCCTTATTGGTACCCCCAATATCAATTTAAATAACCGAAAGTTTCTAAATCCCATTAGTTTTGGGGATCAGATCCCCTACAGCATCAGGATTGAGGAGTTGGAATCCAAGTTTTTTGTAGGACAGTGTCGCAATGTTTCTCTATCGATTAAAAAAAAAAATTACGCAAATTGGTTCAGAAATCTCGGAGATATCGGTGTACATATAGGTAGAAAAACACAACTCCTCCTTTTTTGAAAGTCGGTTAAAAAAGTAGCCTATGTTACTCCCTGGTTAATTCTCTACTTGTATGTGAAACTCCCGTCAAAATCGGTTCAGCCGTTCTGAAGATTAGCCCGTTCAAACAGACAGACAGACAGACAAAAATTTTAAAAACGTGTGATTCTGTTATGGTACCGTTCAAATAACCATATGAGCTTAATATGAGGTAGTTATTTCGATATTACAGACAGACACTTCAATTTTATTTATTAGTATAGATATAGCATGATTCTGGAGGAGAATTGTGATGGAAAACAAACCTATCAAACAATGACTTCCTCGCCTCATAGTAACCACAGTATAAGCTATTGATCTTGCAAAGAAATTTGTCTCAAAATGTCTCTCAAATGACAAAAAGAAATTCAATTTTTTTTTTCAGAATTGGCATGTTGATATTATTATTTAAATAATAACACAACTCAAATCCATAAAAATATTTATTTGTAATGTGTATACATAATCTTTTAGTGTATAAATATGTAACTTCCCATTCTTGTTTGATTTCACTATAGTTATAATATGACTGTCAAAACAGACAGATAATGAAAATTTTATAAAAATGTATTTTTGGGTTACACCTAACTACTATTGTTCAATTAATATGAGCTAAATAAGAGGTGGTTATTTAAAAATTTGATTTGACTTGATTGACATAGACAGACATATATACTTAAGTTTAATTTATTTAAATATATCCTTAAACATACTAAGTAAATTCTTCATAAAATCTATTGTATGCAAATGTTTATTAAACAGGTAAGTAATTTGGTTTTAAAGCAGGCGGATTACAGTCCTCAGACTGTACAAATTATTAAAGAATAGCAATTCATGAAAGGTAGAAATTAGAATATTGAGACCAGGGTTTGAAAACATCCGATATTTATTATAAACTAGTAGATCCCGCAGACTTCGTCCTGCCCGGTGGTGACATACTGACATCAGCATCACCTACCGAGACCCGGTAGGTTACCCAGCTTGATATATATCGGATATATATATCAGATATATATATTGGATATATATCAGATATATATCTTGATATATATCCTCGAACCCTGATTGAGACATAACTTGAGCTAAGACTATTTTATATTATAATACTTTATATTTAGTATTTGATATAAATCATATTTTAGATAGAAAATTCATTATGGCAACATTAAAAAAAAACATGAATACATAGTTTCAAAAAACTGAAATTAATGCAGATGAAGTTGTGTCCAAAAGTTAGGTAGTTAAATAAAATTATTAGTTATTGCATTATGAGCCAAGGTTTATTTTTTATTTAAAAAAAAAAAAAAAAGGTTTATTTTTTATTCAGGTCATTACCAACAATATTGCTTCACGTACCTAGTACATCTTATGTATAAGTGCTAACTAACTGTATAATAAGTGCTAACTGAACCAGCATCATTAAATTTAATTTGATCATTTTCCAATGTAAAGCCTAAATAGAAAAATAAAATACCTGCTTTATGAGTGCCCATTTTTAGGGTTCCGTACCCAAAGGGTAAAAACGGAGCCCTATTAATGTCACTCGGCTGTCTGTCTGTCTGTCTGTCTGTCCGTCTGTCCGCCGGTCACAGGTCTCTAGCTCGCAGACGAAATGAGTTACAAACCTGAAATTTTGGTATTTGGTGTAAAACGTTGACCCAAAATCAAATATTGAATTAAAAATTGAATTAAATTATTTTTCAGGGGGGCTCCCATACATGAGAAAGGAGCCGGAAAAAAATTTTTTTTCTTACCCTAGCTTGTGGGGTATCATTGTTTAGAGCTCATTGAGTAGAGTACGAATATATATTTTTTAATTTTTTGCTTAAAAAGTAAGGAAATGGGAGGTCATCAAAATTGTCAATTTTAGACCATTTTTGTGACGGGGGCTATCTAAAAAACTAAACTAGTTAGGAATATGATATTTCGGTATATTATGTACTATATGCTCTATTTGTACAACAAATACTGAAAACAACGATTCATAAAATAGTTTATAAGCTGTGACCAAAACAAACGAACTTATTTTGCGTTTTTCTTTCACGGTTTCTTGCGATGTCTAACTCGGAAATTAAATATTTCTTAGACCCAAAATATTATATTGTTCATAATTATGTACGGAACCCTGAAAGAGCGAGGCCCGACTCGCACTTGGCTGATTTTTTTTTCTTCTTTCATTGCAACACTAAGTAGATTCTAGGTGTGATGATGCCCATGAGACATTTATTGGAAGTTTAATGTTCATAGATGACATACAATGAATTTAAGCCTCAATAGTGCAACGGTTATTGGGCATGGATCAGGATCAACCGAAGGGTCGACAGTTCAAACCCCACCCGTTACACTATTGTTGTACCCACTCCTAGGACAAGTTTTCACTTAATTGGAGAGGAAAGGGGAATATTAGTAATGTTCATCATGACTACTATTCTTTAAAAAAAAATGAAGTTTTAAAGTAAGTGTTGCCAATAGAAGAAATTGAGCTCACTTACTGATTGATATCAATTGGCTCCAACTACAAAATTACTAAGATATTTTGGTGCTAATAGCAAAAATTGGTTAAATAAGATTGTACACAATATTGATACCAAACTAAAAGGATAGGCCTAAAAATAAAAATCAGCCAAGTGCGAGTCGGGCCTCGCTCTTTCAGGGTTCCGTACATAATTATGAACAATATAATATTTTGGGTCTAAGAAATATTTAATTTCCGAGCTAGACATCGCAACAAACCGTGAAAGAAAAACCCAAAAAAATGTTCGTTTATTTTGGTCACAGCTTATAAACTATTTAATAAATCGTTGTTTTCAGTATTTGTTGTTTAAATAGAGCATATAGTACATAATATACTGAAATATCATATTCCCAACTAGTTTAGTTTTTGAGATAGCCCCCGTCACAAAAATGGTCTAAAACTGACAACTTTGATGGCCTCCCATTCCCTTATTTTTTGAGATAAAAATTAAAAATATATATATTTGTACTCTACTTAATGAGCTCTAAACAATGATACCCCACAAGCTAGGGTAAAGAAAAATTTTTTTTTTCCGGCTCCTTTTTCATGTATGGGAGCCCCCCTGAAAAATAATTTAATTCAATTTCTAATTCAATATTTGATTTTGGGTTTTACACTAAATACCAAAATTTCAGGTTTGTAACTCATTTCGTCTGCGAGCTAGAGACCTGTGACCGGCGGACAGACGGACAGACAGCCGAGTGACATTAATAGGGCTCCGTTTTTTACCCTTCGGGTACGGAACCCTAAAAATGGCATCTTTAGATTTGTCAATTTAGTTTCAATATTGTGTTTAACTAAATGAAACTGTCGAACCATAGAATAATGAATAAGAGGAGAATTGACCTTTGCATCAAATTGTATGGAAACCTGCTGCCGTTAGTTTGTCCCTACCACTTGCTACAAAATGCTATATTGCATACTGATAGATCAGTGCAAGCAGCACCAGCAAATATAGACTATTGTTTAGTAAACAGTGTTCAATTTCAATCACCGTGCATCACACGTTGTCGATGTTGAGTGAAGGCGCCCGTTCCATGAAAGGTCTAACGTTTTAGTGAAAGAATATATTTATATAGTTCAAGTACCATTGCGTCCTAAGACCGACCGATTCAATGTTGATTTCTACTAAGCAAGCAATGGTTTTTGTTCATAATGAGATGTAGACTTCTCAATTTAACACATTTTGAGCATAATGTAAATATACAAAATAATGTTTTCTTATTTTTTATAGAAAACAACAACAATAATTTGTACTTAAGTGTGAAATGAGATGCCATCTTTCATGTGATTCACTTATTTGCTTGATTTTTTGCAAACAACCACTAAACAACACGGCATTTTGTTAAAAATCGAGAGCAGTGAAGAGATCGTTGGACGACATTCGACTAAAGACAGAAACGGTTGTCAATTAGTGTATTTAACACCAGAAGAGTTCTCACGAACCACGCCCCCTTGCCATATCTCCTCTTATTCATTTATCTATGTGTCGAACACTTGTACATTTGAACACAGCAGTAGCACCAGTGTTCGAAAGTGTCACATGTTATAAATTATAATGATAACATGTAATTACTATAATACTTATTATAGCATGCCTATTATATTACCTATAATTAAGTCATAACATTGACCCTAGGTTTGCCTTATCTAATTTCTACTTTGATAAGCAACTCGTGAATTTCACAGTGGAACACGCGATGTCGTGTTGTCCTGCGTGCTGCATGTGTGCATGTGTGCGCGTGTGGCTACGAATTACCAATTAATTACCACAATAAATACCATTGGTACAAATGGATTAGAAACCAATGGTATTAACTGACAACCTTCATAACTACATAACATAATGGATGGATCGATTCGCGTGGATTCACGCCGGAGTAAGCCAGACTAGTTTCGAACCCATCCGAGAACGTTAATCATGAGCATGTTCACGTGACGCGGCGAAGGTCATTTATACTACTTAAGGTCGCACGAGCCTGTGCACGCCGAGCGCACTGAACATACTCCTACGTATATATGTATATAGGTACAACACACGAGTCCAGCTATTGTCTTTAAAGTATAATGGATATCACTCGCGATAGGTTATTGCAATCGACTTTTGTCGCGGTTAACTGCATAATTGGTCTAGTGGTTAGCATTATCGACTGCAGATCATGAGGTCCCGGGTTCGATTCCCGGAGTCGGGCATATATGTATAGTTCGTTCGGTAACTTAGTGTCGGTACAGGCGCAGGTGCTCTTAGTATTCTGCTTTTATTTTTATTGCTTTTTTTCTGTTTGTAATTTTTTTTCTATTCTAACAGAATCTCCGAATAGTCTGCCAATCCTCACTTGGCCAGCGTGGTAGACTATGGTTAAAATCCTTCTCATTTTGAGAGAAGACCCGTGTTCATGAGAATATTATATTTTATGTTTATGGTTATATTGTAATAAAATACGAATATAAAAAAATATAAAAGGAAAGAGAATTTTAATGAAAAAATATGAGTAGGTATAAAACGCCAAAACCCCTTGTGCCTGTACACCCCTCGCGGCATGCTTTGAAGTCACGGCGGTGTCTTTGGCAAAACACCGCGCGGCGGAGGCGGCTAGACACAAAAGGCGACCGTAAGAAAACGAACAGACTATATTATATAGATACAACACACGAGTCCAGAGTATAATGGATATCACTCACGATAGGTTATTACAATCGACTTTTGTCGCGGTTAACTGCATAATTGGTCTAGTGGTTAGCATTATCGACTGCAGATCATGAGGTCCCGGGTTCGATTCCCGGAGTCGGGCATTATGTAATTGTTAGTGGGTTTTTCTGTCAAGAAATTGTCAGTGCCAGCCCGGAGTTGGTAGTTGGCGGTGTTTCACCCTATACCTTAGAGAGCACGTTAAGCAGTCGGTCCCGGTTATTATCACTATCATGTGGTAATAGTTGTTAAAGCCCGCCAACTCGCATTGGAGCAGCGTGGCGGGTCTAAGCTCTAAATCCCTCTCTTCTATGAGAGAGGAGGCCTGTGCCCAGCAGTGGGACGTTAAAAAGGCTGTCGACTCGTACATGACATGTTTTTTGTGTACAGAAAACTTTGTAGCGATGACGCAATATAAGTATTAGGTAATTAATAACTATGTATATACAGTACATTGTAATTAGGTGTGCTTAAGGTGGTACGTTTTCCATACTAATTTATTATTAAGTACCATTTAAGAACAAATGTGTGGATTATATATTTACACTGAAATTACATCGCACAGCCTTAATTTAATGTTTAATTTGCGGAAAATTTTATTTACATAAAGAAAACATTACATAAACAGCTAAAGGTGAAGTAAAGCCATCTCGGTCAGCTAGGCAAAACAGCGTTTAATAGATGGCTATTATAATAATTAAGCTGTCTATGTAATGTTTTCTTTATGTAAATATAATTTCGCGCAAATTAAAAATTATATTAAGGCTGTGCGATGTAATTTCAGTGTAAATATATAATCCATTCGCTCTTGAATGGTAACATGAAGTTAGTATGGAAAACGTAACACCTTAACTACTTTTGGTGTGTACAGAATGAATATAAATTCGCTGAGTGTGTGCGAGTCGTGACATACTTAATACTTTTTTTTATCAGAAAACCATGATAAATGTTTTCTGATAAAAAAATCATCAATAGCTTACCAGGAAAAAGGCAGCGGCAGACTAACATATTAGATAGGTACATAGTAATATTTCATAGATAATAATAACTCAATCTGCATAGCTAATACCTTAATCTAATATCTATACAATTAAATGAAATTGACGTGTCCATCTGTGATTTGGAAATAACTAAGTACCTTTTATTAAGCTCATCTAATTAATTATTTGAACGATAGCGTGGCCCAAACATTTTTGAAAATTTTTGTCCGTCTTTTCGTCGTCTTTCCGAGCTAAATACCGAATGGACCAACTAAGTAGAGAATTATACAAGGGGTGATCCTAGGGCCTTGGTTACTGCTTATTTCAAAAAATTCAAAGAGTACCCTCGAGATATAAAAAAAAATCTAAATCCACGCTGACAAAGTCGGGGGCGTCAAATAGTAAATAATAATCTTATCATGGACACACTTGACGCGCGATGGAAACGTGTTGAACGCGCCTCCTAGAAATAATTGTAATACAAGGAATTGATGAAGACATTTATACTGTTAAACGCCGCGCTCCGGCATTCGCGCACCGTCAGCATCACGCGCTGATGTCTGAAGTGATTCATACAGTTCCTTATAGTAAACGTCCTACCGATGTGTTTCGGGCACCTACTACGCCTAATATAAAGGCCCAATAGAATATTCTTCCACCTGTTTTATTCCGCAAAAGATTAAGCCAATACATCGTCCATTTCAGATCTTCCCGCGGGAGTTCAAGTGGAGGAAATCGAGATACCGGTACCATGGGGTCACGTGGCGGCGCGCTGGTGGGGCTCTCGCAACAAGCAGCCCTTGATAGCCATCCACGGCTGGCAAGACAACGCCGGGACCTGGGACAACTTGATACCCTTACTACCCTCGAACACCTCCGTGCTATGTATAGACCTTCCTGGGCACGGACTGTCCTCGCCGTACCCTCCAGGGATGGTGTATTACATATTCTGGGACGGGGTCGTCCTCTTGAGGCGGATCGCGAAGTATTTCAAGTGGCAGAAGATTTCTCTCATCGGCCATTCGCTGGGCGGAGCGTTGAGTTTCATGTACGCCGCGTCGTTCCCCGATGATGTTGAACAGATTATTTGCATAGACATAGCCAGCCCGGCGGTGCGTGTGCCCGGACACATGGTGAATAATACCGGCGCGATCATAGACAAGAATCTTGATTACGAGAATTTGTCCGAAGACAAGATCCCTTGCTACGACTACGAAGAGATGATCGATATCGTGTGCGATGCGTACAAAGGTTCCGTTTCCAGGGAGAACTGTAAGGTGCTGATGAAGAGAGGCATGGCCCCGACTCCGGCGCATACGAAAAAGAGGGGGTACTACTTCAAGAGGGACCCCAGACTGAAAGTCGCCGGTCTTGCGCAGATGTCCATAGAGACTGCGCTGGAATACGCGAGCAAGGTTACGTGTAAAGTTTTGAATATACGGGCCATTCCCGGTCAGAAATGGGAAAGGCTAGATTATTATTTAGATGTAGTGGAGAAGCTGAGACAGACCGCGACGGTCACTTACGTGGAAGTCGAAGGAACACATCACGTCCAATTGAACGCTCCGGAAAACATAGTCAATATAATTGAGGACTTTTTAGAGTTGTATTAGTCCAATTGCTAGGTTTAGACGCCTCCGCAAACCACGGACTTTTGGTCGACACTTTAGTCGGATCGGGTTGTGACTGCGAATAACTATTGTACGAAACTGTAATATGGTTCGTAAAGTATGCATGTCGATAATCACTAGAAAAAATTGAAGTTCTTAAACAATCGTACGGATTAACTAATAATAAAATTGGCGTACTTTTAAGGGAGTCTTTTTTATGAGTTAAAAAAATATGTGGCTGGGCCACAATCTATAAAAAGAATGAAAACAGCGATCCGAAAGAGAACCAGAGTAACAATTGACATGCTGCATATTTATAGTTCGTATTGCAAATCTTACACGCGTACGTTCTCTGTGACATCCTATTGATTCCGTCGCGCATTGTCTTATTTATTTCAGAACGATGCTATAGTTTTTTTTTATATCTCCTCGTGTGACAATGGATTTGACCAACCGACTGAATTATCGACCGACTAAAAGTCTGTAGTCTGCGCGGGCTCTAATAATGTGATATTTAATGTGATGTAGCAATCTAAGAGTGCACAATAGATAAATGAGTAGGTAGATAAAATTAATAGATAAGTTGACGGTATCACGCCTTTGAGGCATTTTTGTTTTGTATTTATTTGTGCTTAATCGAAAAGCGGTAGATGTAATTTTGTATCGACGGGTAGACGTAAAGGTTTCTTTCGCAGGTTGTAATGTAGCAGCTAGACTTATTTAGAGTGAAAGTTGTGTGCTATGCATTAAATTAATCGCACATTCGAGCGTCGTAATCAACGCATTTTTAGTGTTCCGTAGTCAGTCTATTTGCCACAGCTGTTGTGTTCAGAATTTTATATTAAAACGCACACTGGCTTGTCGTGACGCACGCACGCTCCTATTGGTCGATCGTGACTGCAGATTGAATTGCAGCACGCCACCACAGTATAACCCGCGGCGTGTAAGTCGAGCTGTGACTTTCAAGTGCGCGCAGCGTCGTACGAGTGAGCGGGACACAATACGATTGGAGAGCCAATCAGCGCTTACGAGGGATCCGCGAGAGCTAATCAGTGCTTACGAACGATCCCCACGCCCTCCCCGCGACCCCCTTACCACCCGAGATACCCCATTTTCGACTTCTGCGCATTGAAGGTCACCGCTCGACTTACGTGCCGCGGGTTATAGTTTGTTTGCATCACGAAGATAAGAAGTAATACTTGTATGACAAAATACATGAGTAAACAAGCAACATATCGGGTCATATGATAAACTTCCGTGTCGCCACTCGCCATTCAAATTGTTTACTCTAAAAACATACTAAACTTAATTAGGTTTAGCCTTGCCTTTTAGAGTTAAAATATCGGCTTTAGTAGACGACCCTATTCATACCGGATATCGGTATAATTAATATATTACTCAGCTATTTGTAATTTTAATTCCTTATTGAGGCTAGTGAATACGTTAGTTTTAAATTAACTTGTTGGTTACTTTTTGGTTGTTGTGTATTTTTTATATTTCCTATCGCTACATTGTAGCATTAAACCGCCTTCACACCAATAAAAAGTTGCGTTGTGTCCCACGGGCAAAGAATTAAGATTAGTACCTCGATAAGACGCGAATGTAGAATATAATAGTATGAGCTGCCTGTACTGCTGTTATACATATTAACTATTATAGAACAAGTAGTTATGTTTAAAATATGTTTGAAAGCTAAAACTATATCTGACATGTTTTTACTTATATTGTCATAAGACAAAAAACCGATCAACAATTTATGCGTCCAACTCTAAGATGTATTTATAGTATACGTTGACCAGAATCTCATGAAAAATAGGGAAATTAAATTTTGTAGTAAGCAACACTAGGTTAACTCGGCTGCCCTAGTGATAAACAAAGTAATTACATTCAGAACACCTTACCTGGGATCGTTTCACGAAACGAAAAATCAAGCAACTGCATTTTAAATACAAAAACAAAGTAATCAACATCCAATTACTTTGTTTTTGTGTTGTTGTTTACTTGGTTTTGCATTTATATTCCGGGTTAGTGTGTGCAGTTACTTTGTTTGGGCAATTCAAATTTCAGTGAACTGATCAAGTTATTTGAAATATTAAACTGTGGTAAAAAACTACTCGACATGAAACTTTTGTTAATGCAAAAAAGTCAATTTCACAAAAAATTACAGTTACTTTGTTTATCGCTAGGGCAGCCGTAGTGTTGCTAACTTTGGAATTTCATTTCCGTATTTTTCATGAGATTCTGGTCGACATATAGTTTTGTAGATAGAAATTATTTTCACGGTGGATTGGAGAGCGTCGGGTTTGTATTCCGCACTATCAAAGTATTCACCAGTGGTGTTTATTATTACTTTGACGACCCTTACGGCCTGTTTCACCACCTTCTGATAAGTGTTGGATAGTCTAAACGTAAGTTTTGTCACTTTCTTTCTTTATGTCAAGTGACAAAGACAAAAGTTGTAGATAGCTATCTAATACATATCAGAAGGTGGTGAAACAGGCACTTAAACTCTCAAAGGGTTTGACAAATTAATTTGCGCCGAACACGACGCACATTGTAAATTTTTACTGGTGTGGACGCGTATTATAATTATTAAGAGCCGATTTGTTAAATAAACTGTCATGACGTCATTACTCAGACGATTTGGTGATTGAAAATAGGCTTTAATGCCAACCGGCATCGTCCAATTTAGAAAAATTGATGGTATACCCCACACGGTGCGCTGTGGAACCGCGACGCTTTGCGGCGTCACTGCGGTGTTTCTGCGGCGTCACTGCGGTGCTTCTGCAGCGTTACTGTTGTTTCTGCGGTGTCACTGCAGTGTTTCTGCGGCATATCACACTGACGATGAACGCTGCGGACCGCAGCGCCGCAACGCGCCGTGTGACTCGCTCTTACCCAAATTATAATCTTTATTTATGAATGTATTTAACTAGGTTGTGGTAAATTATGTACACTTAATTTATTTGAAATAATTTTAATTGACTTGTTATTTAAAAACTTGAAGTTCACGTATGTAACACGGTGGGTAATAGGTTTTGTTTCTCATATTTCGAACAAAAATATACTCAAAATATGAACACAGCACAAAACATATTAAGAACTTATTAAGAAGTTTTTTCTTAGAGCTGTGTATAATTTGACTTGTTATTTAAAAACTTGAAGTTCACTTATGTAACACGGTAGTAATAGGTTTTGTTTCTCACATTTCGAACAAAAATATACTCAAAATATGAACACAGCACAAAACATATTAAGAACTTATTAAGAAGTTTTTTCTTAGAGCTGTGTATAATTTGACTTGTTATTTAAAAACTTGAAGTTCACTTATGTAACACGGTAGTAATAGGTTTTGTTTCTCACATTTCGAACAAAAATATACTCAAAATATGAACACAGCACAAAACATATTATTAAGAACTTATTAAGAAGTTTTTTCTTAGAGCTGTGTTTTTGCAGATACATCATTAATTTAATTTCTTTTATGAATCAATATGGTTATTTAGTATAATACCATTGTATGTTAATTAATATTTTTGTTAATGAAAATTATGGGTGACGTTCAGAATCAGTAACCAAATCGATTGCTACAAATTTTAAGCCATGTTATATTGTATTGTTTAATAAAAACCAAACGTTCCGAAAAAAATATTATTTTCTGTTGTATCTTCAATCAGTTATTTGTTATGCTTAGGTCTCAGTCCAATTATGAAGAGGTAATAAGTAATTATATTTTATTTGTACTACTTAAATGTAGATCTTGTTCCAGTTTCTTGTATAGTGCATAAAATATCTTATCTTCTGGTGAATGCATTCCTAATTATAAATTTCAAACCTTTATTTTTGGTTTATTTTTTATCTCACCTTCACAAGTTTTTTTTATCCTACCTTCACAAGTTATATTTTTATGGTAGAAAAAAGATAAAGAGAAGGGAAAAAAACAACAACCTCGTTTTAAATACACTTGGGAGCATAGATACTAAGCTAGAGTCATTGAGGAATTAATAATATAGAGGCACCCTAATGTCCTATAGAAAATAGTGGATCGGAATATTTTCCGATCCACTATTTTCTACCTATATATACAGGGTTAAATAAAAAATACCAGAAAGCTCTCGGCACGTAATTATTATCATTAAAACTAACAACTTTTGTTCTACGGCTTTTTTTTTAACTCGATATTTTGTGAAATATTTGATATTCAATATTTTACGTAGATTCTCTCCTTGTAACTACTCTGTAACATCCGCAACGCCGCATGAATCACACGCACGTGTCTTGGTCTCGAGTCTCGACTCTCTATGCGCACAGAGTAATGTCACTTTAGAGAAATAACATAATTTATTAATTATTTTGTATGAAAAAAATTAATGCGGAATTTTGAAAAGTCGTAGAACAAAAGTTGTTAGTTTTAATGATAATAATTACGTGCCGAGAGCTTTCTGGTATTTTTTATTTAACCCTGTATAGAGCTGTTGCTCTAGCGTATCAAAATTTTCATAAGTGTATAAGAGACAATACTGCATTTTTAACACAACAATAAAACAGTTTGCGGCAGACTCAAGGCAAAAGATGGCTTCCCTAAAATGTAGGCTTATACATAAACGCTCACACACGCACAACTTCTCATCTCAATGAACGCGCCATTTTATGCCTTCGGATTGTGCGTGTACATGATACTTAATCTAAGCGTGTGTGAGTGTATTTTCGGCACGTTATTAAAGTAGATATGGCGCCTCCATATTATTAATTCCTCAATGGCTATGGTGCATTTTGTTCATAGAAAATGACGCGTCTGTAAATTTTTTTACAGATTTTGATCAAGATTGAGGCCTTTTTTTTTTTAAATCAAATTGTATTTTAACCATCGTGTATTTCTTATCCAATCCAAAAACATACACACATGTTCATCTTCAGATAACTGTGTTGACAAGATTTTGAAATATTTGAAAACAGTACCTAAAGCAAATGTTTCGATTTTGACAAGACGTCAGTTTTTGTGTTTACGCAATTACTTTTTTCTACTTTAATTGATTTCCTCGCTCCCAATTGTACATATTTATTACTATTCACATACACATAAAAGTAACACAAAAATAAAAGTTTAGCGCTGATCGCAGTTTCTCAAACAGGCTCCGTCCAAACAGTTGTCTAAATCTTCAACATGTTGAATCTGAAACAAAGATGTGTACGTTACATTATTAATATGATAAAGGGCCTGTGGTTGCCATCGATTTGACCCACCGGTGGGACCACCGTATTTATCCCACTGAATGATCATAACGAAAGTAAAGCTATCACATATAGTTTCGTTTTTCGACAGACCCCAAAATTTTCAAATACACTTTCAGTTTAAAAATCGTTTACTAATTTCAACGGAAGCAATATACGACCATAGCAAGTCGATGAAAAGTTTTTAAAGTCAAAGTAACTTTACTCAAAATTCGTACACTATACTTTTTAGACGTCAATTTTAGAAGTAAATAGAAGTGAAGCAGTGGTGATAATTGCTTACGAGAACTTTAAACTGAAACTACGAGGGTTCCAAACGCGCCCTGGTTTGTGACGAGCCCACAACAAACTCGGCCGGGATTTTTTTTTATCACCATCTCAATGGTCGGTTTAGTCTACATGATTTGAACTGTAGGTATGCTTTTCATTCATAACTATAAATGGGACATTACAAACGTGTGAATTGAGCCATAAAACATTACGATCACAGGGTTGTGACTGCTCTCCCTCGCTCTTTATAACCTGTTATCGACTATCGACAAATCCATGTTTACTGTTACACAACACCAGAGAAATAGGTTCCAATTCCATAAAGCCTGTAAGTGCGAGCGAGAAGAGCGATAAAAATGATTTGTGACTCGGTTCGCACGTTTGTAATGTCCCAACTACAATCTGTTTCTCCTTAGTTGTCTTGAAAGGTAAACAAATCGCGAAACACGTAAATGACGCTCTTTCCCCGGCGCTTTAGACGTTCTTGTATTTGAATTTTCGCTTAAATCATGACTTCATTGTTAGTTAGCGGTAAGAACGTCCTATGCGCCGTGCAAATTGCGTCGCTTACACGTTTGTGCGAGGATGGACTTGTTTACCGTTTAAGATAACTACGAAACAAGTATAAATTAAAAATTAAAAACCCCCGGCATTCGCCATTTTGTGGTCGCGGCCATCTTGGATTTGCATAGTGCTATTCTACTAGTCGAGCCCTTTCATTTGATACCCATATTAAGGGAGTAGTGAAAAAATATGTAATCCGCCATTTTGCAGCGGCGGCCATCTTGCATCGATTTTCATCAAACATAGCTAACAACACTCTCGACTAATTCACCTTTCAAACAAAAAAAAAACCCCGCATTCAAATCGGTTCACCCGTTTGAGCGCTACAGGGGAACAGACGGACACACACAGACACGTCAAACTTATAACACCCCGTCGTTTTTGCGTCGGGGGTTAAAAATGTGTATACCCACTCACATTCAAAGTGTTGTCCTTGTGTCGAGCGCAACGCAAGACTATTTGTCTGCTCAGCGCATTCTGCGCGACCAGTTTGTCGTGAATGTGCCGCCATATTGAACTCGCCGCGCGAAGGACGCCCATGTTTCCGAACATGTAGAACCCTGAAACAATTTTGATTTTTTGACGTGATAACGTCTTATAAATCGATGATCGCCGGCCGCACGCACGAAAAAGCATGACTCATTGTCACGTACCGCCAGCCGAGCGTGCAAGCAAGAGCGCGGAACCAGCGATAGAGAAGCAAAGCCGAGCGTGCAAGCGAGAGCGCGGAACCAGCGATAGAGAAGCAGTGTTAGTCGAGCGTGCTAGCGAAAGCGCGGAATAAACGATAGAGAGGCAATGTTTTCTTATGACGTTATTACGTAAAATTATCGTCCGTAAACCGCCTTTACAGACAACCAATTTTTTAAATATTCGATCACAAGTTAATATCTGGAAAGACGGGAGCGCAAACCGACCGCTGAATTGCAGTTTGCACGCATTTTTATTGCAGTTAATAAAACTGCATCGCAATTACTGCCGATCGACTGTTAAAACTGGAAAGGATTTATGAAGGCAGCTTATTAAAAACATACGCCTGCTACACGGCAGGTTGGTACTTTTCGGCTTTGAGCCGAAGCCTTCCACCAAAGCCGACCTGAGAAAATTTAAATTATAAATTCCCAAATTGACCCCGTCGGGAATCGAACCCGGGACCTGCCACTTATACGACCACTGCGCTCATAACTGCGCCTGAGAAGTCTTCAAAACGTAAAATGTGACAAACGCTTTGTAATACTTATGATAAATCGCGATAATATTATTAATATGGATTTTACATTAATTACAAAGAGTCTGACAAACTGCAATTTTGCAGTCGGTTTTGTAAAATATCAAACTCTTCAGAGTTGTAAAATTCATGCTAATATCGCTATTTATTGGCAAGTGGACTACAAAATTGCAGTTTGAGTCTGTTGCACTAGAAGTGAACCTTGCAATCGGTCAGCAACTGCGATGCAGTTATATCATCTTATACTAATATAATAAAGCGGAAGAGTTTGTTTGTTTGAACGCACTAATCTCAGGAACTACTGGACCGATTTCAAAAATTCTTTCACCGTTGGATATGTACGTGATCCTTGAGTGCTATAGGCTATATATGTACCACGGGCGAAGCCGGGGCGGACCGCTAGTCTCCTATAAAACTGCACCCACCAACCAAATTGCAATCTTGCGGTCCGTCTGCCTAGACACTAACCTTCTTTAGCCCGCGACAACGCGACGCAGATCCTATTGGGCGCAGTGAGGAAGCCGATCTTGCCGTCTCTGTTACTCCTGACCAGGGACAATATCACTATCCTGTTCTCTTCGCCCTGGTAATTGTCTACGACGGTGATCTTCACGTCGCGTAACAATGGATAACTCCTGCTCATCTGTAAGAGATATATTGTTTTTTATTAAAGTATAGAAGAAATAGAATGTTTTATTAATTTACCTGTTGTAAAACAAAATGTTAAAAAATTATGAGGTATTGGGTTTTTCTGTCAAGAAATTGTCAGTGCCAGGCCGGAGTTGGAAGTTGGCGGTGTCAGATACACCCCCGTGCCTTGGAGAGCACGTAAAGGCGTCGGTCCTGCGCCTGATCTCTCTCCGGTCGTGTCGCATTGGCGTCCCATCGGACTATGAGAGTGAGGGAATAGAGAGTGCACTAAATATCTCCTGCGTAGATGGCTAGTATCTGCCTCGGTTGAGATTGGCCGCCGTGGCCGAACTCAGTCAGGAGGACATTATTATACAAAATGTTATACATATAAATTGTATAATGAAAATGTCTCAAAATTCGTAAAAGAAAAAATTTTTTTTTCAGACTACCAACCCCGAACTTGTATTAAAATCGAAAGTAGAACAAAATACCTACTTCTTTAATAAGAGTCGCTTGTCCATTATAAGTGGCCAGAATAGTTATATCACTCGAGCCGTACTCCATTCTCCTCAAATAGTTAGCGAGCGACACACACCACCTAGCTTCTAGAGTGTTCTTGTGACTCCAACTGTCTTCCAGACCCTGAAAATATTTTCAATTTCGCCCTTTACTTATTAGTTTTAATTAATAGCAGCGCATGAATATCGAAATTTTTTATCGGTCCTATATAATTTAATCTCTTAAAATAACTGACTGAGTTCTAAAATAAATAACTGACAAATAATAACCGACATAAATATAAGTAACTGACAGGTTTAAAATAAATAACTGACATAAATACTAAATAATATACTGACAGGTCTAAAATGTATAAAAGCTCCCCCACACAGGCGCGTTATTATAGGTCGATAATATCGCATGCGTTATTGCGATATCTGTTTCCAGTACATTTTGTATTAGGATGGTCATGTAGTTACACACTGCTGCGATAATAACGCCGCAATGGAAGTAGGACGTTGCGTCTCCGTCCTGCGATACTATCGTCGTCCGATACTATCGACCTATAATAACGCGCCTGTGTGGGGGAGCCTTAACTGACAAATAATAATTAACTGACATAAATGCTAAATATACTGACAAATAACTGACAGGTCTAAAATAAATAACTGACCTCAGAATCCTCCAAGACGTCGTGAGTATAGAAGAGCAGAGTATCCCTCATTCCCCTCACACTTGGATAGGACAGAACGCTCTGGTGACTGTCCAACCTGTCATATATGACAGGCACCAGTAGCTCCACGAAGTTGGCGCGCATGCGCCGCTGTATGGTGAGCGTGCGGGCGTGCATGCCGTTCCTTATCATGCGTTCGAAGAGCGATATCTCCAGATTGTAATGTTTCGCTAGTTCGTAGTGCGCGGCCGTGGGTCTTAGCTGTTTGTGGTCACCTGAAAGGGAATGGATAAATGTTTTAGTATTAGTGATCGAAGGAATCCTAACTAATTGCTAAGTGGCCGTGAAATCCGTCTGTCTGTTACAGACGATAAATAAATCCCTTTCCAACTGATCAAAGTGTTTGTCACATCCATCTGTCTGTTACAGGCGATAAATAAATCCCTTTCCAACTGATCAAAGTGTTTGTCAAATACATCTGTCTGTTACAGACGATAAATAAATCCCTTTCCAACTGATCAAAGTGTTTGTCAAATACATCTGTCTGTTACAGACGATAAATAAATCCTTTTCCAACTGATCAAAGTGTTTGTCAAATACATCTGTCTGTTACAGACGATAAATAAATCCCTTTCCAACTGATCAAAGTGTTTGTCAAATCCATCTGTCTGTTACAGACGATAAATAAATCCCTTTCCAACTGATCAAAGTGTTTGTCAAATACATCTGTCTGTTACAGACGATAAATAAATCCCTTTCCAACTGATCAAAGTGTTTGTCAAATCCATCTGTCTGTTACAGACGATAAATAAATCCCTTTCCAACTGATCAAAGTGTTTGTCAAATCCATCTGTCTGTTACAACGATAAATAAATCCATTTCCAACTGATCAAAGTGTTTGTCAAATCCATCTGTCTGTTACAACGATAAATAAATCCATTTCCAACTGATCAAAGTGTTTGTCAAATACATCTGTCTGTTACAGACGATAAATAAATCCCTTTCCAACTGATCAAAGTGTTTGTCAAATCCATCTGTCTGTTACAGACGATAAATACATCCCTTTCCAACTGATCAAAGTGTTTGTCACATCCATCTGTCTGTTACAGGCGATAAATAAATCCCTTTCCAACTGATCAAAGTGTTTGTCAAATACATCTGTCTGTTACATACGATAAATAAATCCCTTTCCAACTGATCAAAGTGTTTGTCAAATCCATCTGTCTGTTACAGACGATAAATAAATCCCTTTCCAACTGATCAAAGTGTTTGTCAAATCCATCTGTCTGTTACAACGATAAATAAATCCATTTCCAACTGATCAAAGTGTTTGTCAAATCCATCTGGCTGTTACAAACGATAAATAAATCCCTTTCCAACTGATCAAAGTGTTTGCCAAATCCATATGTCTGTTACAGACGATAAATAAATCCCTTTCCAACTGATCAAAGTGTTTGTCAAATCCATCTGTCTGTTACAGGCGATAAGTAAAGCTTCTAATTCATTCTTTATTACAATTTGATATGAGAACTCATGCAATACATTAAGGTTGATCAACAAGAATGACAAACTACAGGCATCAGTTTAATCAGTATAAATGTGTACAAAAACCTTACCGATCAATATGAGATGTTGACATTTACGCGAAAGCGACGCCACTATGTGAGCCTCAAGCACTTCTGCAGCCTCTTCTACAATCACTAAAAAGAAAAATTGGTTGTCTGTAAAGTCGGTTTACGGACGATAATTTTATGTGATAACGTCATAAGAAAACATTGCCTCTCTATCGCTTGTTCCGCGCTCTCGCTTGCACGCTCGGCCAGGCGATACGTGACAATGAGTCATACTTTTTCGTGCGTGCGGCCGGCGTTCATCGATTTATAAGACGTTATCACATCAAAAAGTTAATACAATTTATGAAGTGCTAGCATAATATGCGTTTGTTGGATCGAAGTTATCATTATTATATTATAATCGATTAATTTCTTAAGGAAAAAGGAAGAAAAACAAATAGATTACACGAAGTGCATCAGAGAGTAACATCGATGCAAAAAAAATAACTGTTGAATAGAAGCAGGCGTTACTTTGCGGAATTCCATGATATACAATGAATATAAAATTACTTTGCTATAATCCGCTAACAGTGACAAAGTAGGCACAACACCACAACAACAACGAGTTCATTTTGTGGTGAATTTGTGTGGTATTGTGCCTACAAATTTGTCACTGTTAGCGGATTATAGCAAAGTATATTCATTGTAAAATTAACTGTATTATTCGACAGTTAAAGTTCGTAATGCATTTTAAATGTGTAAATGCTGCCCGCGTTCCACAAAAAATCGATGTCATGACGGTCAGCCACAACATGGCCGCCATTTTTAAACGACATGTCATCTCTACTTACCATTACTTTATGCGGAAATCTGACCAAACCAAAGTCACGAGTGCGGTGTTGCGGACTGCTAATCTCATCTATACTAATATAATAAAGCGGAAGAGTTTGTTTGTTTGAACGCGCTAATCTCAGGAACTACTGGGCCGATTTCAAAAATTCTTTCACCGTTGGATATGTACGTGATCCCTGAGTGCTATAGGCTACATATTATGTACCACGGGCGAAGCCGGGGCGGGCCGGGGCGCTAGTAAGTCATAATCGTAAACACTCACCAATAGGACACTCCAGTCTGTTCATGAGCTGGTGCCGGCGCGCCGCGAGGGTGGTGGTCACCGCCACCACGCGCGCCGCCCTCACCACCTCGCTGTCGATCAGTGTCGACACCTCGTTCAGCTCCTCGGCACATGTGTTGTGTTGTTCCTATGCGGACAGATAACGTAGAAGTCAACGTAGTAGCCAGCATTGAAAAGGATTGCGAGGGGTCTAATTGATCATCACGGTTTATAATGCGCTGGGCACACTAGCTTTTGCTTTATAAACAAGTATAAATTGAAAATTTAAAAAACCCCCGACATTCGCCATTTTGTAGCGGCGGCCATCTTGGATTTGCATAGTCCTATTCTACTAGTCAAGCCCTTTCATCTGAAACCCATATTGAGGGCGTTGTGATAAAATATGTAATCCGCCATTTTGTAGCGGCGGCCATCTTGGACCGATTTTTATCAAACATAGCTAACAACACTCTCGTACTTTCAAGGTAGTTTGCTATTGCTGTATTAAGATACCTAGCTATAGATATCGGTTTTTTCAAAATCCCGTGGGAACTGTGAATTTTTCCAGGATAAAAATATAGATAGATGCCCTATGTGTTAAGTCAGGGTATGATCTATCTCCATTCAAAATTTCAGCCAAATCGGTTCAGTAGTTGCGGCGTTAAAGAATAACAAACATATATACACACACACACATACACACACAAACTTTCGCCTTTATAATATTAGTGCAATAAATAGCATTCGAAACAAATAGTAAATTATTTTGTGAATATAAAGTATAATTCAATGCAATCAAAAAATAAAATTATAAAAATGCAGATACAATAAGATAAATGAAATATACAGATAATCGAGCCTAATACATTTTACAAGGGCAAGTGTATGAATATTTTGTTCAACCTTCAAAGCCAACATGTTAGAGCGGGGCCGCACTGAAATTTAAAATTTATTCGCGCGGTTTATATTCCGCATTTTAATATATTTTTCTCGCGAATTTTAAATCGCATTTTCGTGCAGCTTCATACATTCCCATATGTCACAGAATTTTGCGAAAAAATTCGCGCGAATAAATTTCGCAGTGCGGCCTAGGCCTTAATGTTGCTGTCATGCACATCTATTCCATATGCGCCGCGCGCCGCCGTGGTCTGACGCGCTCTGTGAAGTATGAATCGTACTTAACGCATACGAATTACAATTAATTATTTTCTACTTACAACTAAAGCATTCATTTTGGTCATGAGATCACATTTGATAGCTTCTACTGCATTAAAATAAACATTCCACCTTTCGTCTGTCGTCAATTTATATGGATTTCGAACTTGAGGTATTTTCTTTTCTATGTTTTTGGAGTGTGACAGCGCCATATATTTCTAAAAAATTCATGAAATGAAATAAAAATTCTGCCACTTTTTAATGACACTTAAAAATTTATCCCCTAGTCGGTCACCCATCCAGTTACCGATTTTGAGGTTGCTTAACCAGCGCAATCTACTAATATGCACTGTGGCAAAGATGTTGCATGCCCCTTTATTGGTTTTCAACTTGAAATATTTTCTTTTTTGTATATTTGGAATTTGACAGCGCTATTTATATATTTCTAAAAAAATCATGAAGGGAAATAAAATTTTTGCCACTTTTTAACTTCAATTAATGACACTTGAAAAAATTATCCCCTAGTCGGTCACCCATCCAGTTACCGATTTGGTGGTTGCTTATCCAACGCAATCGACTAATACTCACTGATGCAAATAAGTTTCATGTTTTTTATACACATAATATAACACACCTTAAAACACTCCAACCTCTTTCTGATCTCATCAATTCGGTTTTGAAACTTGTCAGTCATCTTCTGCCCTTCCAAATGATCGTCCGATATATCCTTCAAATACTTTATACTGTTTTCCATCGAATCTATTTCTTTTAACGCCCACTGCTCTGAGAAACAAGTTTCTATTTCATCCGATACGTTTAGCTCATCATATTGTTTTTCCCAATCTTCTAAAATTTCATTATTGTCATCGTCTTTGATAAGATCATCTTGATTTTTGTCTAAATGTCCAAAAAGCCAACTCAGAACTGCATCCTCATCAAAATTTTTGAGTTCAAGATTATCGTCACCTATTTTTAGGTACGCTTTAATAGTTTTATAGCTTAGTATCTCTTTCTCACATTTTTCTATCTCTTTCTGTACATCTGACATTTCTTTGAAAATCTTTTCCAATTCTGACCTTTTGTTTGCGTATAGGTAAGAATATTTCGATTTCATTTTGGTTCTCATGGCGTTTAAGTTGTACGGTTCTAAGATTTTGCTTTTACTTTGACTGCCTAATCTTACGATACTGGTGGTCACATTTAATATGCCTTCAAGGAATTGGTCAAGGGCGTGATTCGTGTAGCAAATAACCAACATCGGTGTACCTTCTAAGGACAAATTCCTCAGAAGTGTGGATGCGATTTTGACCCCTAAATACGTTTTGCCAGTTCCGGGCGGACCTTGTATTACCGCGAATTCTCTTGTTAGAGCAAAACTGTAGGCATCCATTTGTGATTGGTCTAAACCAAAGGATTGAGGTGCAGGCCATTCTTTTGTGTCTAGTACTGGAAAACTAAGTTCTTCATTAATATTCATACTGTTTTGTATGCTGTAGATTGTTTGTGGTGTAAGATAAGCAGGTGGGTTGGTTTCTTTCTAAAAAATTAATAAAAGTTTCTAATATTACTAAATCCAAGTCACATGTCAAGTTAAGGCAATTAAAAAAATTATTTCACGCTTAGTAATATGCAAGCAGTGATAGCCTAGTGGTTAAGACTGCGGCCTCCCATTCGGGAGTACCCTGTTTGGTTCTCAGCACACACCTCAAATCTGAGTTGTCTGCGTTTTAAGCAATTAAATATCACTCGCTTTAACGGTGAAGGAAAACATCGTGAAGAAATCTGCATGCAGCATAAGTTATCCATAATGTTCCCAAAGTAGTATGAAGTCTACCAATCCGCACTTGGGCAGCATTGTGGACTACTGCCTTAACCCTTCTGAGAGGATACCTATGTCCTGTTTGTGGACAGGTAATAATGGGTTGATAATGGTAATACATAAATACAACATCTTGCTGCTGGAAGGATGCTAGAACTAAATGCATTTCTCTTACCTGAACATCCACAATATACATTTTCATAGGCAAATTGTCAGATTTGGAATTTTGTAAGACTTTCAACACTCTGTGGTACGGTTCGAAGAACACTTCACTCTCGACCATCAAGTAGGGTTCAGAGAACACATTGCCGGAGACAGGGTTTTGAAATGATACTGCAATCTGAAATAGACAGAAACACTTTTAGTAAATTAAAATAAATATGAGTTTCTTTTAACCATTTATGAAGATCTTTCAGTAGGTTAACCATCAATCTCAAGTGAGTTTCTGGATACTAGGATCACAAGATTGTTTTCTTTGGCAATACTTGCAAGAACCTATGTCGTCAATTAATAGTGATACAATTAATTTAAATCATTTACCTTCCATCAGAACATTTACCTTCCATCAGAAAAGCAGTACTTAAAACTAATTTAGAAATTTTCTCGAGAGAAAAGGACCTTTATATTCTAATCTAAGACTTGGACCCTCGTAGATTTCATTTGTTTACTTACATAGCCATACCTAAGCAAATCCAAATTGGAGTCCAAAACAGAAGCACACAGTATATTTTGGAAGTTGTCACTAGTGAAGAGAAGCAGCGAACCGAACATGAGGCGTTTATTATACGCATACTTCCCAAAGTCCACTGAGCCATTGGCGACGCGCTCAGTCCACGCTATGTCCACTAGGTGGCCCACTCTGTTATTGCTTACGTATGTGCGTATTATACGCACTTTTGGGTACACTCTGAAAGGTAAAAATATTGTTTTTTCCAGCGATTTGCATCATACGTCTAAAAACTACCCTTAGTCCAGGTTTAAAAGCATTATTTTAATGATAAGAAACCTTGGGAATAAAACTGTAATAACCAACAATTTTAACGGACTTCCAACTGCCTTTTTGAAAGTGTAAGTTTTAAAGTTCTAAGTAAAAAAGGATGAGGTTCTCAATTCTTCAAGTAATGTATGGTTTTTGTGTGTACAATACTACAAAAAAACATACATATTTGAAGAATCGTATCATACTTCGTATCGAATTGTCGAATCGTCGATGATATCGTATCATACCTGTTATGTATTACAATAAGGATAGTGTTGAAGGTTGGGTTTGAATGTAGGTACCTACTTGTTACTTTGTTGTCAGAATAAAGTTAATGTAAGTGGGTAGGTGGCGACAGTGTGCGATAAGTTCAGTTCATGTTGACACTAGAATACATTTCTAATGACGAACTCAAGTGTTTAATTTACAATCCAAACGTATTAGTGGCGACGATTGGTGAAAATAGTATAAAATGGATAAAAAAGCGATAAGATTTGAAGAATACAACCCGGACTCGGCGAATTGGGACAGTTACATAGATCGACTTAAGTTTTGTTTCGAAGCAAATGGCGTCATCGTGGATAACGTTAAACGGGCAAATTTTTTCACAGTGTGCGGTTCGCGGGTGTACGATACTTTACTTGCGTTAATTACGCCGCCGAGGAAGGCGACTGAGGTGACTTTTGTGGAAATAGAAACTATTTTAGGCAAACATTATAGCCCTAAACCGAACGAAATATCGATGTCATTTAAGTTTTACAAACGTGATCAAAAACGTGATGAGTCGGTTTCGGACTTTGTAGCCGATGCACAGTGTGACATATTCGAATTCTAGCGGGACAATATTATTTAACTCAATCTATGTATGTGAAATACCCTAATAGTTAATTAAATATGTATTTCATGAGATTTAAACACATTATGAAGATATTACACATTTATTTCAACGTAATTACAAAAATAAAAAACAAATATCTAGTTAGATACATAGTTCGATATAGTTAGATAGTTATATAGAAGATGTGGAAAGATTTTGCCACACAATAGTTTTGATGCCTTGGTCATTCACTATATACATGTTGATAGACACCATCGAAATGCTAAGTAAGCTGTCATCGCTGCTATGTTCTTCCGAAAATATTTTCTTGTATCTGGTTTGTTCTGCTCCATCACAACCCCATTTTACTATTATGTCCAGACTCCTTAAATCACCTATAGTCTTCAAGACATCTTCTTGAACCTTACATAAACGCTTGATTGTGTGATCCATTAAAGACTGGCTTTATTTCGGCGTGCGCCTCTGTGACATTAAGTCACTAGGGTAGCACTTTTGTTTTGCCGCTTTAACTTTGAAGTAATCTAGACAAAGAGAGCTTGATACTTAATCTGAGAGTAATCTGGATATAGTTTATTATTAATGTCTTTTGTTTGCTGACGTATAACATTATACTGATGTGTCAAGAGATTGGCGTCAATTATTATTAAAGAGAGAGCTTGGTCTTCTGAAAGACCGTCTAGATTTGGGCGTGCTAAATACTCTCGCCCTTTTTTATATTTACCTATACCTCGTTGAGGTGAATAGCGACAGAGTTCTTTTACAGTAGCTGCTGAATCCTGTTTTCTAGCCTGGCGAAGTTGTACTTCGGTTGCCATCGATAACTCTTCCTGGCTTGATGTTCTAAGGAGTTGTTGGATTCGTCGCTTTTTTGTTTTCATGCTAGAATCTCTAAAGACTTTTTGTTGTCTCTCAGTAGGTCGGTTACTCGTTTCAGGTAACAAAACATCCAGGATTGGATCGCTGACAATATCTGGAAGCAAATGTATCCTCTAGCCACGAAGAATTCGCTTTTAAAAAGCGGTCATGATGTCTTCCCGACATCAACCATTTTGCATCTATTTTTGCGCAATTATTTCTAATCATTGCTTTAATACTCCTTATGTGGTCATCAGAAAGAGGCAGGCCACCAAGTTCTTGTTGAATGTGATGAAAAAAGGTATCCATGCTCACCTCTATTGCGTTAGTAAACCAAACTTCAAAAAAAGAACGTCGTGAAATTTGCGTAGTCATTCTGAAGATGAGAAAAAGTTGTATGAGTGTCGCAAACTTTCGCAAACAAATAAGATAGTTTCGTATAGCTTACAAATAGTTCTTTCATTAAAATATAAAATATGGTCGGAATAATGCGGAATAATAAACTAAACCTCAAGTACAAACTGTCGTGGTAATTTTTCTTACTAAAAAATTACATCGATCTATTCTCATAAAGCCCACAAGAAAATTAAAACACAAATGAAAGAAAAAAATTATGCAAACTTACCTTGGGGCTCAGTTGAAACCAATCACAAGACATTTTCACTACTAGCGTACGAAAACACATCGTATTCATCGAACAAACTCGGACGAATAACACAACCGTTTAGTGAACGTATCGACGAAAAGCAGGTAGGTGGCTATTCCCACCCTTTTATCATTTGTTAATGAGCGACTTCTTAGAAAATAAACCTTGGTTCATTGTAATATAGCTTGTTTACCATAAATTCATACAACTATTGAACCGGTTTAGGCAAGTACCAAAAATTAATATTGTCCCGCTAGATCGCGAATATATTACACTGTGCGATGTGAGAAAGCTTAGTACCAAGTGTAATTTTACTGATTTAGAGAATGTTACGCGACAAACTCGTGTGCGGGATGAGTGATAGTAGATTACAGTACGAACTATTGAAACGGGACAATTTACGATATCAAGACGTGGTGGATGCTATGTTGGCATCTGAGAGTGCGGTGCGCGATGTTCGTATGATTCACGCTACCACCAGCACCAGCGGCGCCGCCGCTGACCTAGCACCGCCGGCCGCGCCTCCCGCGCTCGACGCCGGCGAACCTATGGACATCAACGCAGTACAACCGGCATTTTCTGCACGGTTATGTTACCGGTGTGGAAATCGGCATGCTGGAGACTGCCGTTTTATTAACGCAATTTGCCGATTTTGTAAAAAACGGGGACACATAGAGAAGATTTGTATAAAGAAGAAGAAAACTAACAAGAAAGACGTCAACTTTACACAGACAGAAGATGAAGAAGACTTTTTAAATGGCATATACAGCATGCAGAGTGCGACGCGTGTTCCACCGTACGAGGTGGATGTATTTATGGTAGACTTGCCCGTTCGCATGCAACTGGATACAGGTTCCAGTTTCTCTCTCATCAACGAGCGCACGTGGAACACGCTCCGCAGAAACCTGCCGCGCGACGCGCTGCAACAGGTTCAGCTGTCTCTGCGTACGTGGAACGAATCTCCGGTTAAGCTAATCGGACAGGCTACCTTACCAGTCCGTTATAAGGACGTCGTTCAAGATCTGAATATCATAGTGGCTAGAGGCAATGGACCAAACCTGCTTGGCCGCGATTGGCTCGCACCTCTCAACATATCAATGAAGATCAACTTGATTGCTAATGATGATCGGGCGCAAATGGAGGGATTAATAACAAAACACAGGGAAGTATTCAGAGATGGCCTTGGCACTTACAGTGGGAGTCCAGTAGCTATACATACAAAACCAGGTGCAAATCCTAGATTTTTGAAAGCTCGCCCCGTGCCATATGCTCTGAGAGAACGAGTGGAGAAAGAGATAGACCGGCTAGAGCGAGAGGGAGTATTGCGCCCGGTTTCCTTTTCAGAATGGGCTACACCGGTGGTCCCTATAGTGAAAAAATCTGGTGAAATTAGACTGTGTGGAGATTACCGCAGCACAGTAAATGAAGCAACTGAATCGGATACGTATCCAATGCCAACAAACAAAAGTCCGGCTGAATTATTAATGAAAAGACGTTTACGCACTTTGCTAGATACTTTACATCCGGACAATCTACTGAATAAGAAGACTGAGCAACAAATCGGTCACAACAATGAAAAGAAAACGCGCCAAAGCAAGGTGAATCAACAGATAATGTATAGAAATTATAGTAGTGCTGGTCCAAGATGGCTACCTGGTATAATAAATCAAAAAATAGGACCATCAAGTTACAAAATTGAAACCAGTGATGGTATGATAATCAATCGACATATTGACCAATTAATCAAAAAGGCATCTACGACAACTCAGACAGAGGAAGAAGAAAGAATAAGTAGAGCTCCCACGCCCAACCGAGGCACTGAAGAAATTGATGTGGACATGGACGGCATGAATGAGGGAAGAGATGATTGTAGCCAAGAGTCGGAAGCCATCATCACAATACCAGATGCCTCGGAATGGGCCAAAATGTTAGGTATTCCTTCCCCCTCTGACAGTGTAGGGAAAATAAGAAATAAGTGTGGTGTGCGTTCTAAGTCGCCATATCAGAGACCTCAAGTGAGGGATGATAATCATTGTGTAGAGTAGTTCATTGATTATTGATTAATATTTGTATATGGCTAATGCTTATTCGTTTGTTGATTATTATTAGAAGTAACTAGTGTTGCGCTCGGTGCGCGAGCTGCAAGCAGCTCGCGGGCCTTGTAGTCTCTTCAATATTCATAAAATAAAGAAATTCCAGAATATTCTGGAGAGTCTCTTGAAAGATAGAAAGAAATATTGGTATCACGTTTCGTATCTTTTCTGAAATGACACTAATGAGTTATATGCATGCGTTTAGTGGAAAAAAAAGATCTATACAAAAATGTTCTGGAGAGCCACTTGAAAATTAAAAAGAAATTTTGTATGGACATGAATTTTTTTTGTTCCGTAGCCATCTTTTTTTACCGGGTCACCCAATGGCCCAAGGTTTTTAATAACATTTGTTTGGGACCATGTCTGTATGACTGGTAGTTTTGGAGGACCCGTGAGGTACCTTGGTAAATATTCCACATTCATAACGTTTCGTATTTTTCCTGAAAGGACACTCATGAGTTCTATGCATGCGCTTAGAGATAGAAAAAAGTTCCATACAAAAATGTTCTGGAGAGCCTCATAAAAATTAAAAAAAAAAAACAGTTGTATGGACGCAAAATTTTTTTTGTTCGGTACCTATCTTTTTTTTACTGGTTCACCAAAGGGTCCAAGGTCTTGAACATTTTCAGTTTCAGGACCATGCCTCTATGATTGATAGTTTTTGAGAGCCTTTGGGGTACTCTGGTAAATTTTCCACATTCATGAAATTTCATAATTTTCCTGAAGAAAGACCCATAAGTTCTATGCATATAAATAGTGAGGGAAAAAAGTTTCATACAAAATTGTTCTGGAGAGCCTTTTGAAAAGAACCCAAAAAATTTGTATGGAGAAAATTTTTTTTTGTTCGGCGGCCATCTTTTTTTTACCGGTTCACCCAATGGCCCAAGGTCTTTAATAACATTTGTTTGGGACCATGTCTGTATGACTGGTAGTTTTGGAGGACCCATGAGGTACTCTAGTAAATTTTCCACATTTATGACGTTTCATAATTTTCCTGAAGGAAGATCCATAAGTTCTACGCACATAAATAGTGAAGGGAAAAAAGTTCCATACAAAATTGTTCTGGAGAGCTTCTTGAAAAGAACCCAAAAAAATTTGTATGGAGAAAATTTTTTTTTGTTCGGCGGCCATCTTTTTTTTACCGGTTCACCCAATGGCCCAAGGTCTTTTATAACATTTGTTTGGGACCATGTCTGTATGACTGGTAGTTTTGGAGGACCCATGAGGTACCCTAGTAAATATTCCACATTCATAACATTTCGTATTTTTCCTGAAAGGACACTTATGAGTTCTATGCATGCGCTTAGAGATAGAAAAAAGTTCCATACAAAAATGTTCTGGAGAGCCTCTTGAAAACGAAAAAAAAAATTTGTATGGACGCGAAAATTTTTTTTGTTCGGTACCTATCTTTTTTTTACTGGCTCACCAAAGGGCCCAAGGTCTTGAACATTTTCGCTTTCAGGACCATGGTTCTATGATTGATAGTTTTTGAGATCCTTTGGGGTAGTCTGGTAAATTTTCCACATTCACGACATTTCATAATTTTCCTGAAGGAAGACCTATAAGTTCTACGCATATAAATAGTAAGGGGAAAAAAGTTCCATACAAAATTGTTCTGGAGAGCCTCTTGAAAATTAGGAAATTTTTGTATGGAGACGAAAATTTTTTTTGTTTGGTGGCCATATTTTTTTCACCGGTTCACCCAATAGCCCAAGGTTTTGAACATTTTTTGTTTCAGGACGGTACCTCTCCAACTGATAGTTTTTGAGATCCCTTAGGGCACCCTAGTCAGTTTTCCACCTTCAGCTCTCTCTATAATTTTGTTGACCTAGAATTTTTGAATTTTACACACACGGAAAGTATGGTGAAAAAGTTCCATACAAAATTGTTCAGGAGAGGTGATCAGTACCTTACTTCAAGTAGCTTTATATATATAATATGTTTTAGTTCATTGTAAAATCATTCTTGTTGGGGAGGTATGTTATGTATTACAATAAGGATAGTGTTGAAGGTTGGGTTTGAATGTAGGTACCTACTTGTTACTTTATTGTCAGAATAAAGTTAATGTAAGTGGGTAGGTGGCGACAGTGTGCGATAAGTTCAGTTCATGTTGACACTACCTAGTGAATACATTTCTAATGACGAACTCAAGTGTTTAATTTACAATCCAAACATATTAATACCCATCGTAAATGATTAGCTGAATTGGAGCCTTAAAAAAAGGCAGTTTAGATCTATTTTACTTTGATGTTTAAATGTTTCGATACTCAATTGTCTGATTCAGAAACAGATTATACTGGACAATGATACTGGCATAAGCTAGTTTAATAAAAAACAGAAGTATTGAATTATTTATTTGAAGCGACTGGTAAAATTTGGTTTAATACAAACAATTTGGATTAAATTGTTTGTATGTCTCTTGAATAGAGACAAACTCACCTTATGTTTTCATGCCTTCTTTTTGATGGATTTTCTAAGTATTTACCTGCAAAATGTATAAAAAAAACTAAATAACTTAATTAGGGTTCATAGAGGTTTATTACAATACGTATTACAGGAAAAACAACCTTAGATATGCAGTCCCAAACAAATGGGACTTATTTTTGATGCAGCTGAATAATTACTGAATAACTATTCAAAAAGCTCTATATATATCTTAGACTGATAAAAGATTGTGTAAAGATAAAGAATGATTACAAAATACTCAACATAAATAGCTAATAGACACAATTTTTACCGACATATTCCTTCTCGCAATGGCCCAAAACAGTCTTCCCTCAACAATTTGAACTGCAAGTCCAAGTAATGCTCAACACTGCAGTAGGCCCCGTTCACTATATTCGGTACAATCTTAACATTACTCTCTCCAAGCAGGTCTTCTTTATTTGGAAATATGTTGAGGTTTCTGAAGCTGTTAGGATCTGTGCTCTTTACGGGGTCTTCAGTAGAGGTGTCTTCTTCTAAACTCTAAAAAATACAATCCATACTAATATTATAATTGAGAAAGTGTTTATTGGTATCCCCGTTAACTTTTCTTAAGTTTTAAAAAGGTTTATCCATACATTCATAGTAATATTATAAACACAAAATATGTGTGTCTGTCAGCCTGTTAACTTTTCACAGTTCAGTCTAATTGCTCAGTTCACTGCAGACCTGATTGACACAATTTAAGACAGAGATAGCTTGCAATCTTTGTGACAAAGATAAAGGATGCTTTTTATTCCTAGAAAACAAACAAAGTTATAGAAATTAATAAAAAAAACTTAATCTACACAAAGTCACAGGCAAAGCTGGTGTTTTATAAATATAGTTCTTAGACTTTTATGTGTTATTCAAATTGTTAAAAACTTACATTATCAATACTTTTGAGCACTTCTGTCCTTAACTGACTTATTTGTTCATAAAATCTTTCGCTTATAGGTTCCATATGCTCTTGCTGGACGCCTAAAGCACTTAACTCCGCCATATCTATGACTTCATACAAATCTTTTAAAAACTCTTTAGTCTGAACTCCATAGTGAAAAATTGCTTCACAAAAGCTCATCACATCAAAATAAAACGATTCCACGTCATCCCACAGCTGCATATTCATTCTTTTCTCAACTATTTTAACTTTCGGTAAACCACATAAATAGTCCCTCAATTGAATTAAAAAATTCGATTTCTCAAACTTAGACCTTATTAAAAAATCTATTTTCGATCTTTCGTTAGAGTCAAGTGACTTATATAAAAGACCTAATATTTTCACAATCAATACGATAAAATCACCTTTGAGTTCAGTGCTAAACAGTAACCAAAATCCAGGTCTATTCGCAAGTTCCAAATTCAAAATTGGAGGCCTTAATAACGAAAGGTCCAATAACCTCTTGAAGCCTATTGGTTTTTTCTCACTTTCTTGTAATTTGCGAGGAGGTTGACGTTCTACATCTTCTTCAGGAAACTGAGAGCTGCTTGGTCTGGCTTCTTCAATTACAGTTCCATCGAACCAGTCTATGCGAAGAGATTTGGTGGTGTCACTCATGATGATCAGATTTACTGAAGCAAGGAATATTCTACTCTCTACCGAGAGTACCGGAGTTTATTGTGAAAATTTATTAAATAATAAGTGTACATTTGAATAGAAAGACAAATTCGAGCACAGAACACATATAGTCCTAACTCCTAGCGGTGAATTAGAGTCGATTAAAAACTACGTACAAATTCAGAAAGCTTTTAAAATAACAAAACAAAAACTCAAATTGAAAACACAACAAGTGTGGTGTTGTTGCACAGTGTTTTTGTCTGTTGATTTGTTGAGAAAAACAGCACAAAAACTAACAGATTTGAGATTTTAATTTTTTTTAAATAAACAATAAACACAAAACACACAAACAAAAAAGTTGGATAGAAATAGAATAGATAGAACGTCAGGCGTCAGCACTCAGCTGCAGGCCCCTGACACTTTCCTACTATTGGTTTGGTTGTATCCGTTAAATTTCAAGATGGCGGATTCGCCCCAAAAAGAAGATTGTCATAGACAACAGAATACAGATACAGAAAATAGATCAAGCATCGACAAACAAAAATATTAAAAGCTATTTTACACGATCGGTTCCAACCGCCAACAGAAGGCACCTTGGTTGAGTTGGAGTCAAAATCCATCATGTAGAAGTTGGTTGATGTCAATATTTGGTTGACCAAACAAATGACCTTTCAACCACCTTGAATCGAACGAGGTGTCATTCGATTCGGAATGGCATGTAGACAATTGTAGAAAAAAATTAAGTTCTGCTTGCAAAAATTGCAAAGTTATAAACAAATGACTAAAAAAGGGGTTTATTTTTTGCAAATAGTATCTCAAAACCTAATCATAGGAGGACAGTATCCTGCAGCACCTACAATATGAATTCATAGTGGACTGCAGGGCTATTCTGTAAAGCCATTTTCGAATTATAGCGAGTGAATTCGAGATGAGTTTGCTAATTTGTATTTTGTAGAACTCGATAGTACAGGTCTTCTCACTCAAACTCACTTCACTTCGCAAGTGCGTAGCAGATGTTTACAGAATATCAAACCAAGGTGAAGTGAGTTTGCTTTCGAAGCGAGATAACTCGCTTCACTTCACTTGAGTGAGCTTCGATATCGAGATGGTATTTTAGAGAATAGCCCTACTGTTCCCTAATCTCAGGTGGGCAGTACTCTCCAGCATCAGGACTAAAGAGCTGAGACCTGGAGTTCAATGATACAGTCTATACTTGGTACCTAGGTAATTATTCAAAGTGGATATTTACCCAATATCTATAGTATAGCTGGACAAAAGTCTAGTATCGTCAGGATTGAGGAGTTGGAGCAAAAAATTTTTGTGGGACCATTTCGCAAACTTCCTCTGTCGATTAAAAAAAAAAATAACGCAAAGAAGAGGAAATTTCCCAAAAAAAAAAATATCAACTCTCGGAACTGTAGGACCAATATTTTATAAGTTTCCCAGCCAAATAGAAGAGAAATTACGGCCAAAAACGTCTTTACTACTTTGCAGTCTAGTATTGTGGTATTGATTGCCGAGTTGTTTAGAATAGAATAGAATAGAATAGAAAAGTTTTTTATTCAAATAAACCTTTACAAGTGCTTTTAAATCGTCAAGTGAATCTACCACAGGTTCGGAATGCAGTTCCAGCCGAGAAGAACCTGCAAGAAACTCGGCGGTTGCTCTTTTTTAAAAATAACATTATAACAATTATTATTATTAATGTACATGATTGAAATGCCGTCTCGCGCATTGCTGGAACGAGTTAAAACCAAGCTTTTTTATCGTTTATATAAGTTTCAACCACACTATCGCGAAGATTGAAATCCAACTTGGTTGACCCAACCAAAGACCCTCTGTTGGTGGTTGGAACCGATCGTGTAGAATAGCTTTAAATCTTTGACAGTGGTTTATTTGTTTATGTCCAACTCTGTTTGTCTATACTCTATTGTTTTGTTAAAAAGACGCAATTCTTTAATTATTTAATTTTCTCCGCTAATTTTCAACGAAATGCCTTACAAAACTTGTTTGATTCCAACTTGCCGAGTTACTTCGAGGCAAGATGAATGATTTTTCCGGATACCAAGCATGTACCAAGCATGGACGTTTAAGTACCAAGGAATGAAAATTTTCGTGAGATTTGGAAAATCATTTTGATTCCCCTCAAATAACAGACATAAAGCCAGGTTATTTTCATTGCCTGTATGTCTGAGAAGAACTTCGAGAAGAAATATCACAGTTCGACCGACATTATTTGAACAGTTCAAAGGTAGGTACCTACCAGTTGTATTTTAGCAAATTATAGTTTAAACTTTCCATTATTGCCCACCGCTACAGCCTTTTTAACATCCTACTGCTGGGCACAGGCCTCCCCTCTCATAGGAGAGAGGGATTTAGAGCTTAGACCCACCACGTTGCTCCAATGCGGGGTGGCGGGTTTTAACGACTTGTCACATGATAGTGATAATAACCGGGACCGTCTGCTTAACGTGCTCTCTGAGGCACGAGGGTGATACACCGCCAACTACCAACTCCGGGATAGCACTGAGAATTTCTTGACAGAAAACCCTAATACCTAAGAATTATTGCCCGACTTGCCCGACCCAGGAATCAAACCTGGGACCTCGTGATCTGCAGTCGCATACACGAACCACTAGACCAACGAGGCAATTAGCCCTCATACGCATTCACGGTCAACCGCGTGCGCGGCTAGCCGCTTTTATATTTTTAATATGCAATGCAACCGCTCATTTTGTACGCACTAAACCGCGACGAAATTCCTAGCCTAGGCTAGCCGCGCGGTTAGCCGCACACGCGGTTGACCGCTAATGCGTATGAGCACTTTATTGCCCTAGTCTAGCATAATTATTTTAACTTAATAACATGGAATATATTAATTGAAAAAAATGTTTATCATGCACCTTTGTAATGTAGCCAAGTTGGTTTTATCCATTGGAGGTTAAAAGTTGTCTCAAAAATACTACATACTTCTTATACAGAATATGATAATTTACTCCCTGCTTATGTTTATAATATTTTGAATTTTGTATATTGTAGAATATATAAATCTGATATGAATTTTGTACATAGATATTTAGTATATAATTTTTTTTCAACTCTTCAGTATCTACAAAGCCATCAAACCTGACAATACTGTTGAAAGTATGCCCACTACCACCAATGTTTACTTAAGAAAACAAAGATTGTTTCTTCAACTTCAAAATTAAGTTCACATTGAAAGCACTTTACAAGAAATCTAAAGATGTAATCGTAAAAGGAAACAGAAAAGAAGAAAATTGATTATTTGTATAAAATCTATAAAACAAAGTAACCAGCTTAAAATGTTCTAAAAGATTTTGGTCATAAGATTTTTCATTGAAATGCAATTCAGATTACAAGGACCGAAGTAGCAGGGGTTCAGCGAGTGTTTATAAAGCCTTAATTTGAGAGTGGGAATGAGGTAAATATATTTTTATTCATTTACCAGTCAATCCATGTGCTTACTGTGTGTTGACTAAAGTTGTGCCTTACCTAACCTAACCTGGAAAAGCTATGGCAGTTTTTTTATTAAACCCATACGTCTGATCAATTTATTTTATTTTATTCATTAATTTCTATGCAGCATTGTATCAGAACTCTAAATCACTTGACGGCACAGCTTTATTGGTAGGGTGTGTGGTATTGAGTGAGCCCGAAACCTCCCACCAGACCAGATATAGAGAAAATTTAGAAATAATAAATTTTCAAATTGCCTTTGCTGGGAATCAAGCCCGGGACCTACCACTTATGAGACCACAATGCTCACCACTGCACCAGGGAGATAGTCAAAATGGTTACACTATATTATATTCACAAAATAATCAATATTTCTTTATTCATATTGACTAAAGTAATCAGAATTCTAAACGCACACGCTTCATTACATTAAATTTGCCATTGTCTCTTTTCAGAAAAAAGGAGATAATATGGGGAAGTAGATGACTCGAAGAAAAACAGTGGAATTTATTTTGTTTTCTAACCGATGTGTTTCCTGTATTTTTTTCAACATTAACGTCATAGTGTAATTCAAATAAATTCAGCTGACGCTGGAAGTCAACGAACGTTATCTGCGAGTAGATACCTACCGTTATACACCTCGTCCTGCGATAATTCTCATTATTATTATTATTATACCTTGAATTTCAGTGTAGTATTAATAATAATTGAATCTGTACCTTGATCAACCTTGTCTCTGCACTCACTAGTGTGATGCTGTAACCAAGTCATGTTACTTGCTTGGTACTTGTTTAGTAGTGACCTAGTGGTAGAAAGTGTACAATTATTGTACATTAATCAACTCTGTCTCCATTTTCACCACTTTTGATATTGGAACTTGTTAGTATAGGTGTCACACCGATTATCAATGTAAGTGTACTGACGTAGGGTGCCTGTTCACTATTGTTTTGTTGATAAATTCAGATTTTCGATAGATGATATGTTTGAATGGACAGTAACTCTTAAGTATGTCTGAAACCAATAAACAGACATTATAAATCTTATTTTAAATAATGTATTAAACTGTTTATTTATCTAATATTGATATTATTTTAATAATTGTTTGTTAAGTAATAGGTACTCTTATGATAATAATTTTAAGATATTATTTTTATTTGGGGGAATCACGAGAACTAAAATATTTATTTGTTAGAGGCCCTATTTTTTAAGCAAGTAAGTTTTCAAGTTAATGTCTGTGGGTGAATCTGTCATTTTGTATCGGACGAAAAAAGGACGAGTGATTTAACATCCTTTTTCCATCCATATTTACAAACTTTTTTTACAGACAGATTTACAAACAATTAAGTGATTTGAAAACTTAACACTAGGTCCCCATAATTAAAGATTAACTAATCTTCAATACAGACTGGCATGATGTATCTATCATCTTTATTTGTGTACAGAACTAAAGATCTATCAATCAGACGGATAGACTGATATGAGTTAATTCATTTTGTAATAATTATACCTATGGAACAAAAACATGTACATACCTACAAACTTACCTTAGACGGTCATATTATGTATAGTCATACATGTTTGAATACATGATGTTTGAAACATGATTAAATAGTCATACTAACATAATTTACGTCATTTGAGAAGTCCACTATTATTTCTTATATAATTATTAGTTTTAATTACATTATGTATCATGCTTTATAAACAATAAATTATATAACAGCTAATTTTGTTTTTATTCATTAATTTGGATTAAAATTAATATTTTAATATCGATAATAACACAATAAATAGCACATCACTATTCATCGATATATTTAGAAATATACTAGCACAACACTAGCTGTCAAACGTTAGCTCCTAAATACTATGTCATTACTCTGTGGTAAGTTGTCAACTTTCAAGGGGCGATGGAGTTTTATACGACTACACGCTCTTGTTCCTGTGTGTCCTATCTGTATCGTAGATACTAATCATTAATCTGTGCTCAGCTGTCAACTTCAAGCACTACCAATGTTAGTCCATGGTTAGTCCCTAACAGTGTTACCACACGAGTAGATTACCGTGTCAAAAGTTACCGAAAATAAATATAAAAGTAACCTTTTAGTGTAAATTCATTTTTTTTGACGTGATATTAACGTCTTATTAATAAATGAACGCCAGTCTAGGGATGAGCATATTTCACCAATATCGATATCAGAGGAAAAAATATCGATATTTAAATATCGATAATCACATCTAGCAAATATCGATATTTTCAAAAAAATATCGAAATATCGTTATTTCCATCAAAAATATTGAAATATCGTTATTTTCATCAAAAATATCGTAGGTTTCAATTTTTTATCCAATATTTTAAGTAATTCACAATTTAAAGTATTTCACACATTTCACAGCCCAACAGTGTAACCGATTTTGATGAAATTCGGTAAAGAGGTAGCTTACATCCCAGGGATTTTATCCCGGAAAAATAACATGTTCCCACGAGAAGACAAAAAATTTATAATACAAAATCCGTTTAACCGATTTTATGTTTGGTACAAAGTCTACTTGGCCGTAGGTCTACTTTTATCCCGAAAAAATAACATGTTCCCATCGGGAAGACAAAATTTATAATGCATGATCCGTTTAACCAATTTATACGGGTGCAGAGCTTTCGTCCCTGAAATTGATATAGGCAAATTTTATCCCAGAAAAGCAAATAGTTCCCTCAGGATTTTAAGAAACCTAAATCCACGCGGACGAAGTTGCGGGCATCATCTAGCATGTAATAAATTCAGATAAAAATATGATGTCTATAATTATTTCTTACATTATTTTTAGCTTATCTTACAGTTATTATAGTTTGCTATTGTAAAACTGGCATGTTTTATAAGTGTCAATAAAACATCGATATTATAAAATATCGATATTTTCTCGTCGATATTATCGAAATATCGATATTGAGTCACCGATATCCATATCGATATTTTATTAATATCGCTCATCCCTACGCCAGTCGCTCGCACGTAAAAGCATGACTCATTGTCACGTACGGTCTACCGCATGCAAGCAAGAGCGCGGAACAAGCGATAGAGAGGCAATGTTTTCTTATGACATTAACACGTAAAAATGTCGTCCGTAAACCGACTTCACAGACAACTATTTTTTTTTCTAGTAGAAAATTGTATTACAAGTTGATAAAATTGATGTTGCTTGTACTTGCACAAATATTCATTCAGACTGCATTCAGACATTTGTCGAGATCGGTCGAGAATTGAGATGAAACGAGTGTGAATGAGAAACTGATGAGAAGAGTTGCAATAAGAACCACAGATGACAGAGTATTTATGAAGATTCGAAAAATCACCTACAAGTTACCTTTTGAATAGTGTAACCTAGAAGTAACCTGACCGAGCTAAAAATCGCCTAAAAGGTTACAAAAGTAACCTTCTGGCAACACTAGTCCCTAAGTTAATGGTTAGTCCTTTTCGGGGTCAAGCGTTGGTACTCTGTCTACGGGGTCAAGCAAAGATCAATGACCATGCAGGCTGTTCAGTCATGTGAGAATTATTCTTTTGAACTTTGGTTTTCTTTTTATGCATAGCCTATTCAGTAATCAGTTGTATTATTCGTTTTATCAAGATGAGGTACTTATACTATCTCTTAGGTTTTATCTTGTTAATCTTGAAAGATTGAAATTTTTATTTAATTATAGATAGGTACAGTACTTATAACATTCGATATAAGTAAGTACCTACCTACTTAGATAAGATAAACTTATGTAGTTAGGTAGTCCAGACCTTCCAGGACTTATACTTAGTTAAACTAATCGACTCAGTTAATTTATCCGACTCAGTTAAACTAACCGACTCACTTAAAATAGCCGACTCAGTTAATGTTGCCTTGGCGTAAAATAAGCCGCCCGCGCCATCGAACAGCGTAATAGTTCGATGACTGCCGCCGGCTGCTCGAAACCATATTCTTTGACACTATTATTCTTAGATACCAATGTTTCACGCCACAATTACAATAGCTATATTATGCAAAAGTTACAAAAGTTACTCGTACCTTTATATAATTGTAGCGAACGTTTTCAGAATCCTGTAAAATATTGAAATACTAGCTGACCCCCGCGACTTCGTTCGCGTGTTTTTAGGTTTTATATAGGATCGGATCGGATCCCATAATTCTTTTATGTACCTAAACTAAATGTAGCCTGTTACTCCTTATAACATTGAAAGTTCCATTAAAATCGATCCAGCCGTTTCGGAGATTAGCTGGAACAAATAGACAGAACGACAAACATAAATTTAAACGCACGCCAGTTTAAAATAAGCCGTACATACAAAGATCCGGGACCCAAGTTATTGGAACCCAATAAATGCCTGTCATTTCTAAACTAAAAAACGTATGACCTTGAAATATTTACGGGACAATACTTAAAGTACTACCTTTCTAACAAAAAAAGAATGAGTGAAATCGAATAACGCGTTAATGAATTACAGCTATATACACGTTTTAACTTTCATCCCCTCTCCCAAGGGAACCGTGCTGAATTTCGGGATAAAAAGTATCCTATAACCTACCTCGGAGTATAAACTCAAATCGTACCAAGTTTCATTCGAATCCATTCAGTAGTTTCGGCGTGATGCGCGGCCAAGATACAGACAGACAGACAGACAGACAGACAGACAGACAGACAGACAGACAGACAGACAGACAGACAGACAGACAGACAGACAGACAGACAGACAGACAGACAGACAGACAGACAGACAGACAGACAGACAGACAGACAGACAGACAGACAGACAGACAGACAGACAGACAGACAGACAGACAGACAGACAGACAGACAGACAGACAGACAGACAGACAGACAGACAGACAGACAGACAGACAGACAGACAGACAGACAGACAGACAGACAGACAGACAGACAGACAGACAGACAGACAGACAGACAGACAGACAGACAGACAGACAGACAGACAGACAGACAGACAGACAGACAGACAGACAGACAGACAGACAGACAGACAGACAGACAGACAGACAGACAGACAGACAGACAGACAGACAGACAGACAGACAGACAGACAGACAGACAGACAGACAGACAGACAGACAAAAATGAAAAAAATTGCAGTTTTGGATTCAGTATCGATTATAGAGTGCCCTCCGATAAAAATTTTCAAAATATGTTCAATGTACAGAATTGGATCTGTTACAGTTTTATTATATTATAGATAGAAGATACTTAGATAGATTAACTGTGTATGTGTGCCATTCAGGTCTTTTGCCTTGTGAAAAACCACCGGCCCTCTGCGCGCCCTACCTAGGCGAATAATTGAAACTGGCCCAAAACTGAGACAAAAATTTCGAAAAAATAAAACACAATTTGTAATTTTCATTTAAATAATTAAATAAATAATACAGCACCCGTAATTCCAGCTCTCTAAGCCCCTGCCTATAGTTTGCCATAGATAGACTGGCCGGTTCTGGTTAAACAACCTTTGATAGCTCTAAGTAGATTAGAAGATCAAAGGTGATAAGTTCGACTAATGGGTTTGAAGTTTGATTTCGCAATTTAGTTTACTTGGGATCGGCTCGATTAAAGGGTGTTAACTCTCTTAATTATCTGTAATTCCCAACGCGAAGTTGTGAACTGGTTTAATTTAGGCAGAAGTTGATCAAGAGGTAAAATAGGTGAAGTCAAAGTATACTATTACCTACCTACCAGGAACATTTTAGACTTATTTCGAAGTTTAATTAGGTATATAATTAGGTCTGGTAAATACTACACAGGTAGTATTTACCAGACCTACTACACTACTACACCTACACTACTACACCTACTTATCACGATAAACAACCTTTATTTAAAAGTTCATATTTTGACTCAGTTGCATGGATCTTCAAACTGAAGCTTTAACAGAAATTATCTACCTTCTCACCTTCTTGGTATTTCTGAAGGAACCTTCCGACCATTCTTCCGACTTCCGTAATTTTCATCAAAATACACTGACGACGTCCTTATTAGCCAGGGCATAGGTACTAATAGGCTATAGCCTGAAGATCCTATAGATGTTGGGGTCCCAGAGTGCGGCCCTGGGCCGACGAAACGAAGCGTTGAAAGACCACCATAGGTGGACAGACGATCTCAAGCAAGTCGCCGCAGACACTAGCGGCTCAAGATCGTGTTTTGTGGGGTTCCTTGCAGGCGACTTTTTAACCCCCGACGCAAAAACGACGGGGTGTTATAAGTTTGACGTGTCTCTGTGTGTGTGTGTGTGTGTGTGTGTGTGTGTGTGTGTGTGTGTGTCTGTCTGTTCCCCTGTGGCGCTCAAACGGGTGGACCGATTTGAGTGCGGTTTTTTTTGTTTGAAAGGTGAATTAGTCGAGAGTGTTGTTAGCTATGTTTGATGAAAATCGGTCCAAGATGGCCGCCGCTACAAAATGGCGAATGACATATTTTTTCACAACTCCCTTGATATGGGTATCAAATGAAAGGGCTTGGCCAGTAGAATAGCACTATACCAAATTCAAGATGGCCGCCGCTACAAAATGGCGAATGTCGGGGGTTTTTTAAATTTTCAATTTATACTTGTATATCAAATAATACTTAACAGTTAGTGCGTAAATAAGCAACACTCACTCCCCCCGCCAATCGTCTTCCGCCTCGATTTACGTAGGTATATCGTAGATTCGCTACAAGTATGAAGTGTCGGGGTGGGCTGGTATGTCCAGCATTGGACGTTTATCGGTTTTGAGACGACGAGGCTACGACGACGAGATAAAATTAATTGAACACTCTAACCGTCCGTGTTTGTCATGAAACCTATATTATGGCAATAGGCCTCTACAATCTACTTTATGTCTAGAGAGTGACACGGGCACTCCGCAGCGCAAACAAGAGGCTCTCATACCATACCTTCAACATAGCCGGCCCTTTGATAGCCGGGACTATAACAGGACATATTATTGAACTAGATGATGCCCACGGCTTCGCCCGTGTGTATTTAGGTTTGTAAAAATCTCGTGGGAACTTTGATTTTCCAGAACAAAAAGTAGCCTATCTGTAGTAAGTAGTAACCCGTCCACAAAACGGAAAAATTCCGTGGGATCCTTACGATCTCGGAATGCAATTCCTTACAGCATCAGGGTTGAGGAGTTGGACATGTATGTACCTACTCGAGGTCATTCAACAATAAAGTATTTAATTGGTATCCCCAATATCAATTTAAATAACCGACAGTGCCTAAATCCCATTAGTTTTGGGGATCAGATCCCCTACAGCATCAGGATTGAGGAGTTGGAATCCAAATTTTTTGTAGGACAGTGTCGCAATGTTTCTCTATCGATTGAAAAAAAAATTCCGCAAATCGTTTCAGAAATCTCGGAGATATCAGTGTACATAGGTAGAAAAACACAACTCCTCCTTTTTTGAAAGTCGGTTAAAAAGTAGCCTATGTCACTCCCTGGTTAATTCTCTACTTGTATGTGAAAGTCCCGTCAAAATCGGTTCAGCCGTTCCAAAGATTAGCCCGTTCAAACAGACAGACAGACAGACAGACAGACAGACAGACAGACAGACAGACAGACAGACAGACAAAAATTTTAAAAACGTGTGATTCGGTTATAGTATCGTTCAAATAACCATATGAGCTTAATATGAGGTAGTTATTTCGATATTACAGACAGACACTTCAATTTTATTTATTAGTATAGATATTGAGAATATTTGTGCGATTCTTGGTACCTACCTAAGCTGTTATTTGAAATTCAAAAAGTAAACCTACCTATACGTACTTAATGGTTGTGACTATTGTGAAAAAGCTGTTTAATTTTTATCTTTTCTGGCTTTACAATTTTAAATGATTAATTTAGTAGATAGATAAGAATTTCAATGTTATCACAACAACGAAACTCGTATCCACAAATCGGCAGAAATACCTACGCTAAATACCTACTTACCTAACCTTGCTATTTTGTGCTTTTTACGACTTAAGTAAGTACTTATAGTTCAAGAAATAAAATTACTCTTTGCACGCATTGAGGTATTTTGCACGCACCCGCGATTCCAAATATAGATTTAGTCAGTGGTGAATATTTTTCTAATTTTTAAAAGGCCAAAGCCGAATTTGAAGCCACCGACAACACTTTTATCCTTAATCATGTTCAATTTAAGTATACAGGCGGACATAGTCTAATATTAATGTCCTCTTGACCGAATTTCGGCCACAGTGGTTACTCCCAGTAAAGCCGACATATTATTATTGGTTACTTACAGATTCTTTATAAGCTTTAAACCGCTCTTGCTTGCACGGTGCACATGTTTTACTCACGTACCTACCTACCTAAGTAACTTAAGTACGTTTTATTCCCAAATTTAAAGCTATATTAAGTGCCTTTGTAGGTACTTAGTAATAAAAGTGTTTACATTTGCGAAATCGTAAATTAATTCTGTAAGCTCACACGTAGGAACTAGGAAGTAACACGAGTAAATCTTAATCTTATAATAAGTCAGCCTTAAAAATACCCAATTCATTACTCTTAAAAACAAAAACAGATCGCTACAAAAAACACACCCATCTAGCTGAGTTCCGACGCATAATTTAATCCTAACCAAACAGCAATTTTTTCGTTCTCGTGTGACAAAATCCGTGACGTGCTTAAAAAGGTTGAAACCAAAAAGCATTACGGAGGTTCCCATTTATTGCTCTAACACATCATTTTCCTTTGCCAGGAATCATTTTCTACTTGACCAGTGGGTCAAATATACAATACAAGTATAGTTATACTAACGTACCGACTACCGACATCAGCGCCACCTATCAAGACCCGGTAGGTTACCTGTACCTACCCAGTAATACCCACCCAGAATTGACATATACAAACAAAATTTCATCCAAATCGGTACAGACGTTTAGGTGGAGTTAGGTGACAAACACACGTACGGATGAATTATATAGGTACGGGTGAGAGAGTTTACCGTATCCACGCGACGGGATGCTTGACAGTTACGAAACCCGTGAACATTTTGTATGGGAAAATGTTTTTTCTTTTATTTTATTTTTTTGGTCAATTTTTCAATGTTTTTAATAGTTGTTTTGCTATTCGGGATGGAAACAAATACAACAAATCAAGAACCATAAAAATCGCTCCAGCCGTTCTCGAGTTATAAGTGTTCGAACTATCACGACTTTGTTTTATATATATAGATTAATTGAGATGTCTTCCAACTGTTTTTAAGAGCCAGCGTACAACGAAAAATAACGCAACGCGACGGTGAGAACATCTAAGCTAGGTCGAGGTTCCTCTACTCGCCAGCGTTCACTGAAGAGGAAAATATCATAAGCGTGTTAACTCAAGCTTCCGATAGATAATATACATTATACAGTATGGCAAACCGGGACTGCCGGCCGTATGTATTATATAATATCATGAATCAGTGCTTTGAATCTCATTTTGTATGGCCACAGCCTGTCTAGCGTAGAGGTCAGTGCAGGGTCTAGAGTCTAGACTCTTATAATTATGGGACATTCGCGCCATGTCCACTTCTAGTTCTAAGCGTGTTGCTTGATGGGTCGGACCCATTAGGAACTCTCTGTGTGGAGAGGATGACACTTTTCGAGTGGAACGAGAGTTTTTCGTGCACTCTTTCTAAAGGGATTTGGATTTTAGACAGTTTGGGTGCCCTCTCAAATGTGCCCGGAGAGTGAAAGAGCAAATTTCCTGTGTAAGGGTTTTGCTTTTCATTTTTAGGGTTCCGTAGTAAACAAGGAACCCTTATAGTTTCGCCATGTCCGTCCGTCTGTCCGTCTGTCCGTCTGTCCGTCTGTCCGTCTGTCCGTCTGTCCGTCTGTCCGTCTGTCCGTCTGTCCGTCCTCGGTTAATCTTAGAGACTATTAGTGCTAGAAATCCGTAATTTGGCATGACTATAAATATTAATCACGCCGAGAAAGTGGTGAAATAAAATTTTGATAAATATTTTTTTTTAGGGTAGCTCCCCTACATGTAAAGTGGGGATAAATATTTTTTTTCTCGTCTACCCCATAGTGTGGGGTATCGTTGAATAGGTCTTTTAAAAATACTGTGGGTGTGGGAACATCATTTTCGATTTCTAGATCCGTTTGTAAAATATGATGTTTTAAAGTGCAAATTTTTATTAGAGTCAAGTGTCCCCCCCCCCCCCCTCTATCAGCCAAATGGCAGTATATAGGAACTTGAAAAAATTCACAGCAGTAGGGTATAATATAATCAATTTTAAAGGAAAACTATCACGGCTAAGTAGGGTTCACAGGTTAAGGAGTTATATCTGTTTTTCGAGGATTGTGACTACGGAACCCTGCACTGCGCGTGGCCCGCCACGCACTTGGCCGGTTTTTACGCATAATGACCCTCGCCGATGATACAATAAACACACGCTAACATAGAGGTAAGGATTGTTGCAATCGTAGACCGATTTTTTTAAATTCTTCTACGCGCATACATGATCAATGATCATAAAAGTTAAGTGTGTTGTTTCAACTTTCAATATTGCGTCGTAATGGCACTAAATTGTCAGTACCTAGGTAGGTAGGTACATAATAAAATGTGAATGTGAGCGATGCGAAAGGGGCGAAGGGTGAGTTCCTTGTCAGAAAATGTTGATCGCGATTTCGGCTTTCCCTTTATACCTACTTCCGAATAAATAGTTAACTTTTGGAAAAAGTTCCCCATGTCCTTCCGACTTAACACTTACTAAAGTTAACTTTTGGAAAATATACGGATAGGATTTAACCCTGCGACCTTCCAAAATAAGGCTAATGAGTTTTCTAAAATAGTACCTACCTAGTTAGTTACAAATGATCCCGATACAAAAGTTTGGTTCGTAATTGAATCCGATCAAAAGTCAATCGAAACAAGTCGTAATTTTCAAGAGTCAATCAACAAACCACACACGAGTAGATGGGTACAGACTACAGAGGGGAAGCTTCATACACGCTTCATCTATTCTGTACAATTATAATAAAATCGTAGAATTGCCGTATCTGTATATTAAAGATTTTTGCAAAATAATAACTGGGGGGTGTTAGGGATAAGTAATGGAACATAAAAAAGCTATTTTTGAAATTTTTGTCTGTTTGTCTGTTTATCTGTTTGTCTGTATGTTTGTGCGCGCATCACGCAAAAACTACGGATTGAAGTGAAACTTGGCACGATTTAAGTTCATACTATGGAGTAACATATAGGATACTTTTTATCCCGAAATTCAGCACGGTTCTCTTGGGAGAGGGGGTGAAAGTTAAAATGTGTACTTAGCTGTAATTCATTAACGCGTGGTCCGATTTCATTCATTCTTTTTTTGTTAGAAAGGGGATACTTTAAAGATTACCGGCTTATCTCTGAAAAGCTGGATCGATTTTGATGGGACTTTCTCTGGCGGATGTTTACTTACATTTTGATGTACCTAAACATCTGCCAGTGAAATTTTAACAGTTTTTAGCAAGGTTGAGCTCAAAGAAGCTTAGGAAAAATAAAATGATTCCCAAGGGATTTTCAAAAACCAAAATCCACGAGAACGAAGTCGCGGGTTTCCGCTTGTACGTAATAATAATATGGGGTTTTGAAGTATGGCTCACGAACTAAAAGATTTGTAGATATTATGTTAATCATTGAGCCTGCGTAACTTTGAAACTACATATTTTTATGATCTTAAAAATCATAGACACATAAGTACTTAATGTATTTTAGTTTCTAAAAGCGTTTTTCAAGGCTAGCCGTATGCTGAGAAGCAGGCGACGCAGCATAGCACAGTACAGCACAGTGCAGGGCAGGGCAGTTGAGGCAGACATGTGTCTCCTCCGCATACTGCGACGCAACTGACATTCGCATCCTAGCTAGTACAAGGAGTAGACGTTTAACGAACAATGTTTCAATGTCTTTTTTGAATAGTCTGGATGATTTGTATCATACAAACAAGGTTCATAACGAACTAATTCAATCAAATATTCTGTTATTGCAATAAAATTATAAAATATCTTTACTAATAAATAAAATTGAAGTGTCTGTCTGTAATATCGAAATAACTACCTCATATTAAGCTCATATGGTTATTTGAACGCTACCATAACCGAATCACACGTTTTTAAAATTTTTGTCTGTCTGTCTGTCTGTCTGTCTGTCTGTTTGAACGGGCTAATCTTCGGAACGGCTGAACCGATTTTGACGGGACCTTCACATACAAGTAGAGAATTAACCAGGGAGTAACATAGGCTACTTTTTTAACCGACTTTCAAAAAAGGAGGAGTTGTGTTTTTCTACCTATGTACACCGATATCTCCGAGATTTCTGAACCGATTTGAGTAATTTTTTTTTTAATCGATAGAGAAACATTGCGACCCTGTTCTATAAAAAATTTGGATTCCAACTCCTCAATCCTGATACTGCAGGGGATGCTCCAAAACTAATGGGTTTTAGAAACTTTCGGTTATTTAAATTGATATTGGGGTACCAATTAAAGACTTTATCGTTGAATGAACTCGAGTAAGTACATATCCAACTCCTCAACCCTTATGCTGTAAGGAATTGTATTCCGAAATCGTGGGGATCCCACGGGATTTTTCCGTTTTGGGGACGGGTTTCTACAGATAAGCTACTTTTTGTTCTGGAAAAATCAAAAGTTCCCACGGGATTTTTAAAAACCTAAATCCACACGGGCGAAGCCGTGGGCAACATCTAGTTGTTAATAAACACGTCTCGACGTGCACGCGTCGCGCAGAATTCTGTGCCGGCACTACAACGAGACGCAGAGCAGGACAGACACATGTCTGCGTCGCATGTGCCTGCGCCGCAGCGTACGTAGACGTTCCATGCTTTACAAAATCTGCTCTGCTCTGCCTTGCGTGGACCTACGTCGCCTGCGTCTCAGCATACGCCTAGCCTTAATCATTGACTTAGATTGATTAATATTCAAATGAGAACTATGTTTGTATGGGACGCGCTCGGGAGGGCTCAAGGGAAACTTCTCCTAATGGGAATTCTTCTTCACACGTAATGTGCAATATTTTTTTTTGAGCGTGATTATACGCGGCATGAAAGATTGATGGCTTCCTTTGTCACGGGCCACGGCCGACATAGCGACCCCTGTATTTTCACAACAGCTCTGAAAAACTCATCACGCTATAACCGTTCAAACTCGAAATCCTTCAAAACAATTCCACTCGTATTTTTGCACCAACGTTGCTAAAATTCCAGTAAAACACTGCGATTCTATTTTTTTCAATTGCTAAAAAACATAACATTTCATTCCAAAAGAAAAACTAATATTTTAGTGGAATTTTTCTACTAACAAGTATAAATTAAAATTTTTAAAAAACCCCGACATTCGCCATTTTGGATTCACACAACAACACAACACTCTCGACTAATTCACCTTTCAAACAAAAAAAGTCGCATTCAAATCGGTTCATTCGGAGCGCTACGGTGGAACAGACAGATACACACACAGACACATCAAACTTACAAACACCCCGTCGTTTTTGCGTCGGGGGTTAAAAAGAAACACTAATATTTTAGTGGAATTTTTGTACTAAAAAAAAATGAAACCCGTAAATCTCAGCTCGATTCCACATTCAGTCCTCGCTTCCCGTCCAATTTGTGCGCTTATCTTTCTAACCCCACCATTTACATGATGCATGTGAGATGTGATATTCAGGTACGTTGGCAAATGCTTTACTCTTTTTTTTATTCGCTGAATAGTTAATGTAGAGTTTGGACTGCAACATCTCGTGGTGCCTATAGGCACCACGAGATGTTGCAGTCCAAGCTAAGTAACCTAAGCTAAGTAACGAATTAAGTACGGTCTTGTAAGATGGAAGCGCTTGCATTTGGATGGGGCATGGCATAAATAGCCAATAGGTAATATTACTATTGAAGTAGATAAACGCGCATAAGACTTTTACGTGTTTCCCACCTCGTTCGACTTAAGTACCTACCTACCTTCAATGCAAGAGTGAACAGGCATCTTCTAGGCAAACGCGTTCCAATTTAGACCTCATAATTAGAATAGAATAGAATAGAATAGAATAGAATGGAATAGAATGGAATGGAATGGAATGGAATGGAATGGAATGGAATGGAATGGAATGGAATGGAATGGAATGGAATGGAATGGAATGGAATGGAATGGAATGGAATGGAATGGAATGGAATGGAATGGAATGGAATGGAATGGAATGGAATGGAATGGAATGGAATGGAATGGAATGGAATGGAATGGAATGGAATGGAATGGAATGGAATGGAATGGAATGGAATGGAATGGAATGGAATGGAATGGAATGGAATGGAATGGAATGGAATGGAATGGAATGGAATGGAATGGAATGGAATGGAATGGAATGGAATGGAATGGAATGGAATGGAATGGAATGGAATGGAATGGAATGGAATGGAATGGAATGGAATGGAATGGAATGGAATGGAATGGAATGGAATGGAATGGAATAGAAAAGTTTTTTGTTCAAATAAACTTTTACAAGTAACTTTTGAATCGTCAATTGAATCTACCAACATTCTATCAGGTATGATTGTCGTCAAGCGTAAGCCTATCTATACTAATAAATAAAATTGAAGTGTCTGTCTGTAATATCGAAATAACTACCTCATATTAAGCTCATATGGTTATTTGAACGATACTATAACCGAATCACACGTTTTTAAAATTTTTGTCTGTCTGTCTGTCTGTCTGTCTGTCTGTCTGTCTGTCTGTCTGTCTGTCTGTCAGATTGTCTGTCTGTTTGAACGGGCTAATCTTTGGAACGGCTGAACCGATTTTGACGGGACTTTCACATACAAGTAGAGAATTAACCAGGGAGTAACATAGGCTACTTTTTTAACCGACTTTCAAAAAAGGAGGAGTTGTGTTTTTCTACCTATGTACACCGATATCTCCGAGATTTCTGAACCGATTTGCGTAATTTTTTTTTTAATCGATAGGGAAACATTGCGACACTGTCCTACAAAAAATTTGGATTCCAACTCCTCAATCCTGATGCTGTCGGGGATCTGATCCCCAACACTAATGGGATTTAGGCACTGTCGGTTATTTAAATTGATATTGGGGATACCAATTAAAGACTTTATTGTTGAATGACCTCGAGTAGGTACATGTCCAACTCCTCAACCCTGATGCTGTAAGGAATTGCATTCCGAAATCGTAAGGATCCCACGGAATTTTTCCGTTTTGTGGACGGGTTACTACTTACTACAGATAGGCTACTTTTTGTTTTGGAAAATCAAAGTTCCCATGAGATTTTTACAAACCACACGGGCGAAGCCGTGGGCATCATCTAGTCATACATAAAAAAATGGTAAGTATATTATCTATATCTAAATATACAGGGTGACAGGAAACAAGACACATTCCTTGCAGGGGCTTAAAGTAGAGCTCATTTACAGCAAATTTTTTCACAATGTCCTATCCGAAACGGAGTTATTATTATAGAGTTAGTTGTTATTATATTCGAAGGTTTAAAGTTTTTAATAAAAATTCCAGTTTTAAAGTTAAAATTAACTGCTGAAGAAAATAATACTACTTACTTTTGTTGTTTTTTTGTTGTTTTCTGATAGAGAAACGTTCAAAATCAAAATAAGCTAGACCGACCGACCGACCGACCGACCAACCGACCGACCGACCGACCGACCGACCGACCGACCGACTGACTGACTGACTGATCATCAACGCACAGCCTAAACCACTGAAGCTAGAAACTTGAATTTTTTACAATAGTTAGCATCCTTTTAAGACGTAGGCGCACACTAAGAAAGGATTATTGCGAATTCCACCCTTAAGGGCGTTAAATAGAGGATGAAAGTTTGTATGAAAGTCCGACATTTTTCAAGTTATATCTATGAAAATCGGTATTTGTACTGTCGGTTAAAAATTAAGAATATGCATTTAGGAAATTTCGGAAAAACAACCCTCAAGTGGGTTAAATAGAGGATGAAAGTTAGTATGAAAGTCCTTCATTTTATAAGTTGTATTCATGAAATTCGGTATTTCGGCTTTTGGTGAAAAATAAAAAATTACGTGTTTCAGGATTTTTGAAAATTCTACCCCCAAATAGGACATGAAAGTTTGTATGAGATTTGTATGAATACACGCGGGCGAAGTCGCGAGCATCAGCTAGTTATAGCATAGATCAGTAAGTGGTTAACGATATAAAAATAAATTGAATGTGCACGCTACTACAATACAAGTCTATCTGCAATCTACATTGTAAGGGTGGTTGACACCCTCCAAATTACATTCAACGCATAAATCTTCGCTTATCACGATTGTGTGATAAGCGACTAGAGTAATGTACGTAATAATCTTATACCTATTTTCAGTTTATGATGCTTTATCACTGAATCTTTTCTCTTTGTCGTGTAAATAAGGACAACCTTACCGGTACCTATCAGATTTGTTTGGTATAATATTATTTTGTTTAGTATTAAACTTTTTATAGGTTCATGATTTTCATAGATCATTTTGAAGAATAATTTTTGATATACAACAGCGCTACAGAGCCTCACCCAAATTGTACTTTTTAAACATTTCGGATGTTCGGGAATGCTTTTTACTTTGTGAATTTAAAACTGAATATTTTGGGATCCGTAACAGATATGACGGCAGCCAAAAATTCAGTTTTATGTAAAGCTAAAATTTTTGTAAAAAAGTAAGGACACTGGTATCATATACTTCACAAAAAGCTAACATTTGTCATCTGACTTCTTCTATGCTGATCTATAAAGTAAGGGCGATGTCCTGAAAAATGTTTCAGCCTAGTTGCGAAGTTTAGACATGTGTAAAACTTTAGAAGATATTATATTCGTAAAGGTTAACCGCGATATAATTCATTCATTTTCAACTTTGTGCAAACAACAGCAGTTAGCATCCCGTAATGTTCTTAGTTCGTATGTAGGTACACTTACCACAATACCTACGTTGCTTAAGGTTGCTCTACTTACGCGCTTCTCCATACAAACGTATAATTACGCCTATTATTCTAATATTTGCCGCAATAGATTAAAAATTAAGCCAGATATAAATTTATATCTCCACTAGCTGATCCCCGCAACTTCGTTCGCGTAGATATAGGTTTTTATATAGGATCGGATCAGATTACATAATTCTTTTATGTACCTAAATTAAATGTAGCCTAAGTTACTCCTTATAACATTACCTATCTGCCATTGAAAGTTCCATTAAAATCGATCCAGCCGTTTTGGAGATAAGCTGGAATAAATAGACAGATCGACAAACATAAATTTAAATGCACACCAGTTTAAAATAAGCCGTACATTCAAAGAACCGGGTCCCAAGTTATTTGAACCCAATACTGAGGCTTGTAATGTCTGTCATTTCTGAACTAAAAAACCTATGACCTTGAAATATTTACGGGACAATACATAAAGTACTACCTTTCTAACAAAAAAAGAATGAGTGAAATCGAACAACGCGTTAATGAATTATAGCTAAATACACATTTTAACTTTTATCCCCTCTCCCAAGGGAATTGTGCTGAATTTCGGAATAAAAAGTACCCTATGTCCTACCTCGGAGTAAGTATAAACTCAAATCGTACCAAGTTTCATTAGAATCCATCCAGTAGTTTCGGCGTGATGCGCGGCCAAGATACAGACAGACAGACAGACAGACAGACAGACAGAAAGACAGACAGACAGACAAAAATGAAACAAATTGCAGTTTTGGCTTCAGTATCGATTATAGAGTGCCCTCCAATAAAAATTTCCAAAATATCTTCAATGTACAGAATTGGATCTGTTACAGTTTATAATATATTATAGATTATTTATGCTATAAAATAAAAAAAATAGTAAAATTATATTTATTTTGAAAGTTATGACGCTTGAAAAATCACTATTTTAGGGCAAATTTTGAGGCTACTTCGTGCGTAAATAAACTATATAAGAAACTAGAAAATTGAAAAACGAACAAAGTCATAATATCATACGTTACTTCATAATAATTTCAAATGTCTTTAGTTATGTAAAAAATTGCTATCATCATCATGATCAACCCATTACCGGCTCACTACAGAGCACGGGTCTTCTCTCAGAGTGAGAAGGGTCTTGGCCATAGTCTACCACGCTAGCCAAGCGGATTGGCAGACTTCACACACCTTTGAGAACGTTATGGAGAACTCTCAGGCATGCAGGTTTTCTCACGATGTTTTCCTTCACCGTTAAAGCAAGTGATATTTAAATACTTAAAACGCACATAACTCCGAAAAGTTAGAGGTGCGTGCCCGGGATCGAACCCACGACCTCCGATTAGAAGTCGGTCGTCCTAACCACTAGGCTATCACAGCTCAAAAATTGCTATAATATATTTGTTAAAATAGGCGTAATTCCAAACCTAGATTTGCATCTTTTTACTTTGCCGTTTTTCACTAAAAATCATGATACCTCAAGCAAAATTTATTTATTTAATTAATTCATTATTTATTTATTTATTTATTTTTAGTACTCTTCTTTAGTGAAGACGTCTCGCTCTCTAAATGCAGAAATCACTGTTTTAGACTCCACCCACCAACAATTTGTCGCGCTCCCATGAAGAGCGCTATGTTTTCATAGATAATTTTGTATCAACCGGATAAAATTATTTCAACTTTGGCCATTCATGTCTGTTTAATCCAATTTTAATATGCACTGCCAACTATTACAGCCTCCTAGCTTTATTTTATATATATTCTCTATTTCATTCGCTCTTCTGAACACTCAACAAAGTTGTGGGCGTAACTATATCATTACATTTTGAAAGTGCACAATTACAAAAAGTAATTACCTATTGCAGATTATAGACATTTTCACGTGGAATCAAATTGATACTGCCATTTTTTCCACACTTTGACGTGTCAGATTATAAAATAAAAATAAATGAGGGATCAGCTTTTTTGTTGGTAAAAGTAAGTAGGTAAGTATACGAACATATAAAGGCAAAAAAAATCCTTGTTAAAAATGTGATCTTATCGCTAAATAGAGATTTCAGCCAGGCAACTTTAAGGACTTTAGGAATTCTTTGAAATACTTACCTACGTGATTTTTCAAGATTTTATTGTGACAAAATTAAAGTTGACATTTCGCCTTAAACTTTGCACATTATGCTCTCACGAGCATTTAAGTTCATAGGTAAACGAACTAGAAACTACTCGCTTTACAGAAACAACATTTAAGTACCTGGACAATATTATCAGAGTAAACGAACACTATTGTGAGTTACAAATATTATCTAATACAAGTATAAATTAAAAATTTAAAAAACCCCCGACATTCGCCATTTTGTGGTGGCGACCATCTTGGATTTGCATAGTGCTATTCTACTAGTCAAGCCCTTTCATTTGATACCCATATGGAGGGATTTGTGAAAAAATATGTAATCCGCCATATTGTAGCGGTGGCCATCTTGGATCGATTTTTATCAAACAAAGCTAAGAACACTCTCGACAAATTTACCTTTCAAACAAAAAAAACCGCATTCAAATCAGTTCACCCGTTTGAGCGCTACAGGGGAACAGACAGACACATACACACACGCACGCACGCACGCACGCACGCATGCATGCACGCACACACGCACGCACGCATGCACGCACGCACGCACGCACGCACGCATGCACGCACGCACACACGCACGCGCACGCGCACACACACACACACACACACACACACACACACACACACACACACACACACACACACACACAGACACGTCAAACTTATAACACCCCGTCGTTTTTGCGTCGGGGGTTAATAATTTCGTACTCGTACCTCTTTTATGATTTATTTTCGCTATCTTATAAATACTTAGCGGACACTTAGTCTTAAATATTTTGGTCCACTCACTTCGTAATAATATTTAAATAACCTAATTTTTTTTTCCTTGTTTCGTAGATAGGTCGTTTTAATAAAACGACCTATCTATCTACGAAACAAGCCTACAATGGTTGGGATTTTTAAGAAATTAAAAAGATGAGTCATAGTGCTTGTCATCTGAGAAATGAATATGGACCTAAGAGCCCGAAGGACGCAAGCTTTGATGAAAACGATTAAGAATCTTAAACTCATAAGATTGATTATTATGATAAAAATTATTATGTATTAGGTTGGTGTGACCTAGTTATACTATATACCAATCTGTTTCATTGATGATTCGTTGATTAATTTAAGATGACCCAAGGCATTAAATGGCAATCAATTATTATTATCAGCCTTGAGCGTTCTATTATAGGCATCAAGGCATCACTCTTATTATCAATGATTATGAAACGAAATTCCAAATACATATATTTATTCAGATATATGTACCTAATATTTTTCTTAATTTGTTCTTATATGGTTACCTATTTATCATAACTCACTGCATTATAATATTTAAATTAACGTTTTATAGATACCTATATCTACTCGTTTCTGGTAGCCTATTTGCCATTATTTATATCACAAGTCGTATTTTTACCTGATTAGATATTTGATGCATGATAATGAGTTCATATATATTATTGATATACCTATGTATACATCAGTTGATTTCTATAATTTCTACTACATGATACATGCTATTCACTATAATTTCTAATAGTAACATTTATCGTACTATTGTATGTACTTATGATTTCTATACATAATTCGAAGCATATTTTCTTAAACAGTGAGCTAAATAATATTCGTCACCGCATACATACGAGAATAAAAACGACGTGAAAATTGCATGGTTATGTGGAGATAAGGTAAAACGTAAGCTTATCACGTTTGTCTAGCTGAGCTCAGCACAGATCCATTAAATCCTCCACTGTCCAGAATGCAAACAAAAGGTTGAACCGGGTTTCCACTTATTTTCCGTCTTTTAATGTGGCAATGTGTGAATTTAAATACCACACTACCACCACTACAGCCTTTTAACGTCCCACTGCTGGGCACAGGCCTCCTCTCTCATAGGAGAGAGGGATTACAGCTTAGACCCACCACGTTGCTCCAATGCAGATTGGCGGACAGTAACGACTATTGTCACATGATAGTGACAATAACCGGGACCGACTGCTTAACGTGCTCTCCGAGGCACGGGGATGAGACACCACCAACTGCCAACTCCGGGGTGGCACAGAGAATTTCTTGACAGATAAACCCAATACCTAACAATTATTTGCCCGACCCGGGAATCGAACCCGGGACCTCGTGATCTGCAATCAAATATGATAACCACTAGACCAACGAGGCAGTATTTAAATACCTACATTTGTAGAAAATTGTGTAGAAATTGCAAGAAAATTACATGGTATCTATATTAAGAAAAAAAAAATGTATTATGCAATTATGTATAGTCTGATTTTTAATCCGGTGGATTTCTGACAGGTGTTATTTAAAAATAGAATGAGTGTCATATCTAAATGCGGCAATTGATTTTTATTTATATTAAGTTAGCACAGTACCTAAGTACCTAATAATAACTAGTATGGCGCGTGGGTGCGCGGCCCGCTAAAGCGGACCGCGAGGTTTTGTTTTCGGGTGTTTTATTGTTTGAGCAGCCTCCACCTATCTTCATCCCTCTTCCAAACCCTCGATTAGGACTTATTTTTCAGCTCACTGCCAATTGGATGAGGGTTCGAGTAACTTTTGTTTGACCACCTCCTACCTATCGTCAACACCCTAGCCGTGCTCTTTACCCGTCTCCAAAATCCTCAATCATCAGCTTTCTCCATAAGTATTTTTCCTCCGCATGAATTTTTACTAAAAAAAGAAATTTCACTAAAAAAATTTTTGTGTGAAAACATAAATTTCGCCATCTTGTTTTTTTTTTCTGTTCATCTAGTAGATTTTTAGTTCTTGATCATATTTTTCTTAGAAACCACTCTTCCATCTTTTATACTTGGTGAGATAGACACCGACAAAATTTGTATAGCCGCCATCTTGAATCCGCAAATTTGTTTTTTTTTTTCAACTCAGTGCCAATTGGATGAGATTCTGAGTAATTTTTGTTTGAGCACCTCCCATCTATCTACAATACCCTGCCCGGGCTCCTCATCCATCTTCCAAACCCTCAATCATCATGTCTTCCCATATTTTTCTTTGAGAGTTCTCCAAAGAACCGCATCAAAGCCTTGCATAGTTTACAACTTGTAGTCTCTTCAATATTCGCTATACATTTTCTATGGAAAAATAAATTCCGCCATTTTGAATATTTTTTCCATTCATCAAGTAGACCTTCCGATCCTGATCATTTTTTGTCAAGAAACCACTCTTCTATCTTTTATATCCTCCGAGATGGAGACCGACGAAATTTGTATGGCGGCCATCTTTTTTTCGCCATTTTGAATTTTTTTTCAACTCACTGCCAATTGGATGACGTTTAGAGTGACATTTGCTCGAGCACCCCCCACCTATCTTCAATACCTTAAGCGTGCCATTCGCTCGTCTCTGAAATCCTCAATCATCAGCTCTCTCCATATTTTTCCTCCGAATGAATTTTTGTCTTCTATACGAAACCATTAGTAAAAAAAAATATTTTCATACAAAATTTTACAGGAGAGGTGATCAATGAGTCAGTCAGTGACCCAATCAGCACGAGCAGCTATATATATATTAACTAGTATGGCGCGTGGGTGCGCGGCCCGCAAGCGGACCGCGAGGATTCGAGTAGTTTTTGTTTGAGCACGTCCCACCTATCTTCAATACCCTCGCCGTGCTCTTCATCCGTCTCCAAAATCTTCGATCATCAGCTCTTTCCGTATTTTTCCATCAATAATTTTTTTTTGTGTAGAAAAATAAATTCCGCCATCTTGTTTTTTTCTGTTCATCAAGTAGACTTTTAGGTCTTGATCATCTTTTTCCCAGAAACCACTCTTCCATCTTTTATGCTTGGTGAGATAGACTCTGACGAAATTTGTATAGCCGCCATCTTGAATCCGCCATTTTGTTTTTTTTTTCAGCTCAGTGCCAATTGGATGAGGTTTTGAGTAATTTTTGTTTGAGCACCTCCCATCTATCTAACATACCCTGCCCGGGCTCCTCATCCATCTTCCAAACCCTCAATCATCATGTCTTTCCATATTTTTCTTTGAGAGTTCTCCAAAGAATCGCATCAAAGCCTTGCATAGTTTACAACTTGTAGTCTCTTCAATATTCGCCATACATTTTCTATGGAAAAATAAATTCCGCCATTTTGATTTTTTTTTTCAATTCATCAAGTAGACCTTTGGATCCTCATCATCTTTTGCGAAGAAACCACTCTTCCATCTTTTATACCCTCCGAGATGGAGACCGATGAAATTTGTATGGCGGCCATCTTTTTTTCGCCATTTTGAATTTTTTTTCAGCTAACTGCCAATTGGATGACGTTTCGAGTGACATTTGTTCGAGCACCCCCCACCTATCTTCAATACCTTAAGCGTGCTGCTCACCTGTCTCCGAAATCCTCAATCATCAGCTCTCTCCATATTTTTGTTCCGAATGAATTTTTGTCCTCTATACGAAACCATTAGTGAAAAAAAAATTTTTCATACAAAATTTTACAGGAGGGGTGATCAATCAGTGAGTCAGTCAATGAATCAGCACGAGCAGCTATATATATATTAACTAGTATGGCGCGTGGGTGCGCGGCCCGCTAAAGCGGACCGCGAGGTTTCGCATTCGGGTATTTTTTGTTTGAACAGCCTCCACCTATCTTCACCCATCTTCCAAATCTCGATCAATACAACTCTCCATATTTTTTCTCCGAATCATTTGTCAAAATAAGAGTTCTTCCAAAAATAAAAAAAATTGAAAAGGAACTGTATTGATATAATATATTTTGTATCGAAAAATAAATTACGCGATCTTGATTGATCAATTTTTTCATTAAATAGATCTTTAAGGTCTTGATAATCTTTTGCAAAAAAAAAACACTCTTCCATCTTCTATACTCAGTGAGATAGTCATCGACGAAATTTGTATGGTAGCCATCTTGAATTCGCCATTTTGGAGTTTTTTTTTCAGCTCACTGCCAATCGGATGAAGTTTCAAGTGATATTTGTTTGAGCACCACCTACCTATATTCAATACCTTAAGCGTGCTCCTCACCCGTCTCTAAAATCCTCAATCATCAGCTCTCTCGATATTTTTACCCCGCATGATTTTTTGTCTTCTATAAGAAAAAATCCGTGAAAAAACATTTTGTATATCGAAAAATAGAGTCCGCCATCTTGTTTTTTTTTCTGTTCATCAAGTAGACCTTTAGGTAAGTATTGATCATCTTTTGCAAAGAAATCACTCTTCCATCTTTTATACTTAGTGAGATAGACACTGACGAAATTTGTATAGCCGCCATCTTGAATCCGCCATTTTGGGATTTTCTTCAGCTCAGTACCAATTGGATGAAGTTTCGAGTAATTTTTGTTTGAGCACCTCCCACCTATCTGCAATACCCTGGCCGTGCTCCTAACCCATCTTCCAAACCCTCGGTCATCACCACTTTCCATATTTTTTCTCCGAATCATGTGTCAGAATGAGAGTTTTTCTATAAAAACAAAATTGGAAAAGGAACCATCTCAAAGTCTTGCATAGTTCCCAACTTCAATACTCGCCATACATTTTCTATGGAAAAATAAACTCCGCCATTTTGAATTTTTTTTCTATTCATCAACTAAACCTTCGGACCCTGATCATCTTTTGTGAAGAAACCACTCTTCCATCTTTTATACCCTCCGAGATGGACACCGACGAAATTTGTATGGCGGCCATCTTTTTTTCGCCATTTTGAATTTTTTTTCAACTGACAGCCAATTGGATGACGTTTCGAGTGACATTTGCTCGAGCACCCCCCACCTATCTTCAATACCTTAAGCGTGCCCATCGCTCGTCTTTGAAATCCTCAATCATCAGCTCTCTCCATATTTTTGTTCCGAATGAATTTTTGTCCTCTATACGAAACCATTAGTGAAAAAAAAAATTTTCATACAAAATTTTACAGGAGGGGTGATCAATCAGTGAGTCAGTCAATGAATCAGCACGAGCAGCTATATATATATTAATATCAAAAACAAAAGAAAAACATACTTATTGATTTTGATAATTAAAATGTTTTAAAAATCCCCGTCTGTGCACATCACAATAAGTAAAATAATAGAAGTCGTAATTTTTGATCCTTTGAATTGTAAAACATAAACGCATTCGGATTGAACGAATAATAATTTTACTGTCTCTGAAAGCAATAAAATATGTCTTAGATTTTAAAAGGAAGTCACGTAAAAGAAAGCAGTAAAAGTCATAGAACAACGCTTCCCAAAGTTCATTTTTGTGGCCCAGTTTTTTCTTGATAAAATACTGAAACTGATAACGTGTGGAAGATGTAATATTTAAATGGTCTAATAACCGAATACTAGATAATCAATTAATATTTTTAGGCTACTAATTTTTATAGGTGGTGATGGTGGTGGTGGTGGTGGTGGGAATATTGAGAGTCGTTTTTTGTTATCCGATGCATATCTTGACCCATGATTTGGGAAACGCTGCCATATACGCTTTTACCTTAAGTAGATACCATCAATTAAGCACCAAGATATTAAAATCACATTTGCGTAACAGAAATACATCATGTTACCTTTATACCTGCTCTACTAGAGCATATTATTCCTATCCTATAAATTTTTTTCTGTCATAGGGTCGGTTTTTTATATCTCCATTGAGATATATTTCGGATTAGGGATAGGGATTAGGGATTATATCGGATTAGGCAGCGTTTTCGATTAAAGCTCTCAGGCGGCTTGACTTTTTCCGACATTTTCAACAATTATCGTCACATTTAAACGAATTTACACAAAACCTTAATATAAACCTTCCTCATCACTATGTCTATTGGTGAAAACCGCATGCAAATCAGTTCAGTAGTTTTTGAGTTTATCGTGAGTAGACAGACGTGGCGGGGGACTTTGTTAATATGTAGTGATGGAGAAAATCAGTAAATATTTAGTCAATTTTTTCGTTGCTTTTTATTATCCAATGCAAATCTTGAACCACAATTTGGGAAACGCTGCCATATACGCTTTTACCTAAAGTACCATCAATATAGCATCAAGATATTAAAATCACATTTACGTAACACGAATACATCATGTTTCATGTTATTTTTTATATAATAAAGGTTAAATTATTTTGAGTTTAACATCAACTTGTTGTTTCGGATTTTTATCATTGTTGACGATTCACAACTGCGAACTGAAATTTTGACGAGTCGTAATAATTTAACGACATCAGAAAACACGAGAAATGTATACGAATTCGTAATATTTTTTATGTACAGACTTTGTTTGTCAAGTTGAAAAAAGTATTAACTATACCTATTTCAGTTCTTTTCAAAAATATTTTTAATATATAATATCTAAGTAGTACATACTTTGTTTTTGTTACTTACATTTTACATTTACGTGACTGTTATAGAAACCCGCATGTTTAAAATTTAAATAAGCAGCGGGACTCCAAACATTCTGAAATTATCCTACTTAGGTATGCTTTTTTGCATTTTCAAACCTCAGTGAAAGCATTGTTCAGGAGTAGGGAGAATAAAACATTTCTGCAGGTGGCCAAAACGCAAAGTAAACCCAACAAGGGCCGTCCGCGTTCCAAGCCGGAGGGTCTCTTTGTTTGCACTGCAGAGAGTTCGTGTCGGGTCGTTGTTTTTGAGCGGACTGATGCCAAACACCGTCCACACACGGCTGCTAAGACAAGTGTAAATTGAAAATTTAAAAAACCCCCGACATTCGCCATTTTGTGGCGGCGGCCATCTTGGATTTGTATTAGTGGTATTCTATTAGTCAAGCCCTTTCATTTGATACCCATATTAAGGGAGTTGTGAAAAAATATGTAATCCGCCATTTTGTACCGGCGGCCATCTTGAACCGATTTTCATGAAACATAGCTAACAACACTCTCGACTAAATCACCTTTCAAACGAAAAAAACCGCATTCAAATCGATCCACCCGTTTGAGCGCCACAGGGGAACAGACACACACACACACACACACGCACGCACACACGCACGCACGCACGCACGCACGCACGCACGCACGCATGCACGCTCGCACGCACGCACGCACGCACGCACGCACGCACACACACACACACACACACACACACACACACACACACACACACACACACGTCAAACTTATAACACCCCGTCGTTTTTGCGTCGGGGCCGGGGGTTAAAAAACGAACATCTTTCAATGCTCGAGAAGCATGTTAGAGCTCGTGTCTATCTGCTTAAAAATACCGAGCAACGATTAATTCTTACATATTTTTATAGGGAGATTAGTTTTTGCATAGAGTAACGAGAGATGACATAAAGTAGGTAATATTTCCATAAAAAATCTGGCCAAGTGCGAGTCGGACTCGCGCATGAAGGGTTCCGTACTCTCGTATCTATAAAAAATTAAAAAAAAAAAAATCATTTTTTGTATGAGAGCCTCCTTAAATATTTATATTATTCTGTTTTTTAGTACCTATTTGTTGTTAAAGCGGCAACAGAAATACATCATCTGTGAAAATTTCAACTAACTACTTACCTATCACGGTTCATGAGATACAGACGGGATTTTTATTTTTTATAGCCGATATTTCACTAGTGTATGCATAATATGTAGTTATTGTGGCAACACTGGCAAGGGATGATAGATTGCTCAATTAATTAAAAGAAAACTTAACTATAATTGTTTGCTAAGGGTATCAGCAGTGTGTATTGTAAAATCAACACGCTTTTATACGCCATAATACGCTCGGCGTCAGCTAGAAGTTCAAGTAGGGTGGATGCTCCTAAGTTCGGCCCCGCTACAAAATTCTGATCAATCTATTTCTGTCATTATTAGCATTTTGGAGCTAAATTGCTGCCTTGTTTTAAAACTATTTTCCCATTGGAGCAAGCTAAAACTAAAAAATAATAATCATAATCATAATCATTTATTTATTTGCCCAGATTGAGTAATAACATGATCTTAAATAATTATTAATAGCACTTCAATCTGCCACTGAGTAGCATGCAAAAGAAAAAGAAATAAATTACAATAAAACCAATAAAACTTTAAATAATATAAAATGTCATGCTTGAAGTCTAACATAATATTCCATAATAAAAAATAAAAAAAAAGATAAAATAATGTCAATTGCACATCTACCAACTATCAGTTAAAAATTCCTTGATTGAGTAGTAGCACTTTTTCAATAAAATATCGTTAATTCTTTGTTTAAACAGTGAGGTACTAAGATTCTTGTCAGCCAATGACGCTGGTATTTTATTGTATATTTGTGGGGCCATATTAAAAAAACTCTTCCCGAAAAATGCGGTTGTGTGGTGCGAGAAACATATTTTATCATTCCGACGTTTACTTTCACAGAATTTAAAAAGTTTATGGTTAGTTTTAACGAATACTAAAACTTCATATATATATATAAACACGGAGTAGTTAGTATGTTTAATTTATTAAAATAGGGTTTACATGAGTCTGTCTGGCTCAGATGGCATATTGCTCTCAAACACTTCTTTTGACTTTTGAATACCCTATCTATGTCAGTTGAATTACCCCAAAATATTATCCCGTATCGTAGATTCGATGTAACATATGCATTGTATGCTATTACCACTGTTGACTGATTAACAATTTTGGAGAGCAAATACAGTGCAAACGAGAATTTATTTAATTTTGAGCACAAATACTCAATATGATTTTTCCAGTTTAGACTATCATCAATATGAAGGCCTAAAAATTTTGTTTGTGCCGTTTCCGAAATTTTTTCACCTTGATAGTTTATGTCTAAAGATATTTTCTTGCGTTTGTTAACAAATGTCATAATTTTAGTTTTCTTAAGGTTTATAATTAAATTATTAGAAGTCAACCAATCAATAATATGTCCTATTGTATTATTTATGTCCTCTTCAAATAAATTAATCTCGTCACCTGTAAATATTACTGTACTATCGTCAGCGAATAAAACCATTTGATGCTCAGTTACAGTTGGGAAATCATTTATATATGTGATGAAAAGTAGCGGACCTAATATACTTCCTTGAGGTACTCCAGTTGTTACATTTTCCGATTCAGACATATATCTTGTTTCAGCTTTTTCCTCCCATGCTATGTTTGTTATTTGTGTCATCTGCTGCCTACCTGTTAAATGTGACTTTAAAAGTGCCAAAGAGTTTCCTCTAACTCCGTACGCATATAGTTTGTTTTCCAATATTTGGTGATCCACATAGTCAAAAGCCTTTGTAAGATCCATAAAAAGTGCACATACATGTTTTCGTTCGTCCACATTAGTCATTATTGTTTTAAGAAATGTGTATATGGCTAGATTTATAGATTTATTTTTCCTAAAGCCTATTTGCTCTTCCGCTAAAATCCCGTTTTTTTCAAAATAGTCATTTAAATTGTTATAAATGTATTTTTCAATCACTTTAGAAAAGATAGGTATTAATGAGACTGGTCGATAGCAGTCCATATTTTCTTTGTCTTGGTTTTTAAAAAGTGGCTTTACAATAGACATCTTTAACTTGTCTGGGAATACACCATATTCTGTACAGAGATTTATTATATAACATAGTACTGGCGATATTATATCCGACACATATTTGATTACTTTTGTACTAATCTCATCATATCCGCAACTGTTTGTATTTTTTAATGATTTTATAATGCTATTAATTTGTATTGGTGACGTCGGTTTCATAAAAATTGAATTCGGTTTATTCCACTTAATTTTCTTATTTAATTGATTTGATTTAATATTTTTTCTTTTAAGGAAATTTTTATTAAATGCTTGTGCTATGTCTTTAGGGTTCGTAATAATTAAGCCGTCTTCTTTGATCTGATGTATTTTTTGCTCGCTATTTTTTGATTTATAGTTATTAATAATGCTCCATGTAGTCTTAGACTTGTTATCAGAAGTTTTAATTTTATAATCGTTTTGAGACTTTTGTGTTAACTTAATTATCTTTTTTAACCTTTTACCGTATATTTTAAATTCTTGTTTGTTCTTGTTAGTAGGTTTTAATCTATATTTCCAAAGAAGTTCTCGCTTTTTCCTACAGCACTTTTTAATTCCTTTTGTCATCCATTTGGGTGTTTGCTTAGTATTTATTTTGATTTTTATAACTGGGAAACATAGATAGTAAAAAAGTGTAAAACAGTCAAAAAATACATTAAATGCTTCATTTGGCTCACACGTATCATAAACGTCTGAAAAAGTGATACTACTAATACATTCTCTGAATTTAGTCATGTTTTCTGTACATAAATCCCGTCTAAAAATATACCAGTGTGTTACTCGATTAAATTTTTTAACAACAAAACTAAATATTTGCGCAGTATGATCTGACAATGTTAATTCTTCAATATTACAACTAAATCTATGAATATTGGTTATGAAATTATCAATACATGTGCCACTTATCAATCGGGTGGGTTGCATTAAAGCTAGTTTTAGGTGAAAGCCTTCTAATATGTCTTTCAATTTTTGAGAAGTATTATTTGTTTTTAGCACGTCTATATTGATATCTCCACAAACTACAATTTTCCTTTTTTTTAAACTATATTTTTTAAGCAATTTATAAAAGATATTAAAAAATGTCTCTAGGCTAATCTTATCTGATTTAGGTGGTCTATAAATACAAATTAGTACAATATTATGTTCTAATAACTCTATACCACTGCATTCTATTACACCTGGTACACTTGCAGCTGTCACATCTAATAGCTCTCTAAAGTTGAGATATCTACTCACAAGTATAGCTGAACCACCTCTCCTTTGTTTACGATAGTACGAAGATGCAAGGCTAAAATTTGGTAGTTTAATTAGTTCATTGTCGTCCTTAATTAGATTATGTTCTGTAATACATATTATGTCTATAATATTATTCCGGTCTTTTAGGTCATCAAGCTGTACTGATAGCGGTTCAGATTTATGTAAGAGCCCATTTATGTTCTGATGTAGTATATTTAATTTATGAGAGACGAAAAAATGTATTGTTAATTTCACTTCCCCCTTGGTCACTAGTTTTTTCCTTTTGTATATCTACACTACCTCTACAACAGTATTCTGTATCTGCTCTGATTATATTTTCGATTTCGTCCTCCCGCTGTGTTGCTCTTTCAGTCTGTGTTGCTTTATTTTCTGTTCTTATATTTTTCTGATGCATATCCTCTTTTTTTCTAATATTATAGTTATATATCCTGTTAAAGTATTCGAGACGTAAAATATCTTTTAACAAGTTTTGGCACATATTACGTGTATATATAGCACGCTTTGGTCTGAACGAGCTATAATTCATATCCACATAAGACACATTTTCAAATTTACTGCACATGAATCGTAAATCATAGTTAAGTTTCTTTTCATTCAAAGTTCTATTATGTGGGATTTCACTTATTAAAATATTCGTATTCTTGTTATTGTGTAAGAAGCGGTTTAAGCTCAGATTGAATTCATAGGGATCTGTGTCATTTGTACCTCCTATTATAATAACAACATCATTCTTATTGAATTTTCTTAGCAATAATTTTTCTGAATTAAGAATGCTGATAAAGCATTCTTATATGCTCAATAATGCTAAGAATGATGAAAAACCATTGTTCCTAAGCAGCACCGCAACGCTAATATCGACAGAAATAAAACGGAGTGCCGGCATTTGGAGCGGGGGCCGAGCTTAGGAGCATCCACCCTATATTCCGTTAAATCTGCTCTGATATTGGCTTCCATATTTTAGAACCCGCTTATCCCGAATTAGTGGAGGTTATTAACTTGATTCGCATTTAGTAGTTATGTACTAAATGCGAATTAAGTTGCGCAACGGTCGTCGGGCGTGGACCGAAAAACCGACAGGTCTACGGTTCAAACCCCACCCGGCACACTATTGTCATTTAACCACTCCTAATACAAGCTTTCGTTTATTTGGAGGGGAAATGATTAGTCATGTCCCTCATATACTTAATATTCTTTTAAAATATATGTCGCCAGTGATGACCAGAGATGGACCAGCGGACGACATCAGAAGGCTATTCTAGTAGTATCATTATTCATATCAGGATAGATCGAATTACATTGCTGTGGGCGTCACATGGGTACGGGCCTAATTGAAAAGCCGTCTCATTAACTGACACACTAACTGACTTTGCCCTACCTACCTAGTCGGTACACCACCTCCCCTTTACCGAACCATCGCCAGCCAATCTAATCTAATCTAAGCTACATGACACACATCGCACGATACGACCTATTTTGTACAACACAACCTATATAACACAGTACACCGCACGAACGAAGCAGCGCTCTCGTCGAGAGCCCAGATCGGAATGTGTCACCCGCGCTACCGCTCCTCTCTCTCTTATAATAGAATGTCGGTAGGGAGAATGACGTAATGGCGCAATGCTCGCTTATTCACACTACAATATCAACGAGCCGACACGGCCATACTGACATTCGCACGTCCCCGTGCGACTGCCAGCGTCCAAGGATGTCTACAAAGAACAACACACAGGTGAACCGTGAAGTACACCTCTAAATACGCTCGCCCATCCCTGACACTTCACCGCCTCTAGGTCACCTCCGTCTGTCATGCATCAATTGTCAATCATCACACCAGCTGTCAATCGCATCAACCAACCACCACCTCATGTGATGACGTACAACAGACCCAACCCAACCATCTGTCAATTGCTAGTCATCACCTCAGCTGTCAATCACAATACACATCTGGAAGGAGTGTGTCCTTTCAACCACCTCCCTTGAGCCTGGCCCGGACGACACTTCCTTACCAGGATAGACTCAGGAACTTAATATAACACCCAACCAGTCAGTACTTTAATCTGTCAATTGTCAGTCATCACTTCAGCTGTCAATCGCAATACACATCTGGAAGGAGTGTGTCCTTTCAACCAACTCCCTTGAGTCTGGCCCGGACGACACTTCCTTACCAGGATAACCAGTCAGTACTTCAATCTGTCAATTGTCAGTCATCACTTCAGCTGTCAATCGCAATACACATCTGGAAGGAGTGTGTCCCTTCAACCAACTCCTACGAGTCTGGCCCGGACGACACTTTCTTACCAGGATAGACAACATGAAACACACACAACTAGTCAGCGCCCTACTCACTTGGAACACATGGTCAAAGTCAACGTCATAGTCAAAATAATAATCACAGTCAACCCATAATCTGCTCAAGAACGTCGACCCATATAGGCCAGTCCATTTAATTAACTACATACATCACACACGCACACGTCATTTTCCCTGCCAAGTCCCGAAAATGGCAACACTTATCTGATTAGGGTGCAATTGCTATCGCAAACCCTCAATCAAATATCACGGTTAAAGTTACTTTTACAATTACAGTTTCAAACTAAAACGAATCTACCACTGGTTCGGAATGCCGCAACCTAGCGAGAAGAACCAGTAAGAAACTCGGCGGCGTCTAACTTTCTAACATAACTGATCAAAAACTACTTCCCGTAAACGCAATCCTATTTCTTTAGTTCCAATCGTGTAAACCATTTATCATTTATCATATCATCATCTTGATGAACCATTTTAAGAACTTCAACCTCTTTACGGCTTTATCACAACCACGTTTCGAACTCGCTCACTTTTGAACATCTATGAAGGTACACGGACAATAGAATTTGGTTAGCAACCAAAACCATTTGTCAAACTAATCATTTATCTCAATAGTGGGTATTTAATTATTCTGCGAGTATTTGTAGAACTTTACTTTCAATTAATCACGATTTTTTTTTTTGGTTTTTGTTTGTTGGTTTTTGTTACTATTTTAGCGCTGTCAGTTGTTATCGACATAAAACTGTCCGCCGACCGGCACGGCCAACCCTGACATTCGATCGTCCCCGAGCGACTATTAATTATCCTCAGCAATCGGTATACCCGAGATCGCCAGCCCTACTTCAAAAAGCCGTCAAAAACCTAGGCAGCCCGCCAGGCCCCTGAAACTATCTCGGTTTCTAATCTAAACACTAGTTATAGTTAACACCACATAAACGCGCAATTTGATCCGATACAATCGGTAACAGTGTGGCCGATCAATTCTCGGAAACCCACACACAATCGCTCAGTACCGTCACGCTTTTATTAACTAAAAATTCCTAGAAAAAGGTGAACAATTGAGTTCACATTTCCATTTGGGTCGGTTACCCGCATATAACATCTCGCTAATTTTATCACGAACCACCTGCCGTAAATCAAAGGCGGTGCATATGACGCTAAACCGTTTTACGAGGATTCAACTAAACTAATCTTAAGTTTTCCGGTTGTGACCCTTAAACGCGGTAATCCGTTAATCGAGAAATCCGAGTTTTCGTTAAGCAATGACAATCGTCGCGGTTTATCCTCATCTGGTATATCCGTATCAATATCCGAAAACTATTTTACACTTTGAAATAGAAAAAGTAACCGCAGTCATTGCACAACCTGCCTTTAAAATATCACGACTTAACGCAAAAACTCATCTAATATAACGTGAAACAAAATTTTGTAAAGTGGGTGTGTCCATCAATTAAAAATTTCACATAAAATTTGCAAGGTACTATTAACACTTGAACTCTCAATACCGGTAATTCAATTTTATTATAACGCACACCCGATAGCCTATTCGCAATACTTTCGTTAACGAGAAGAATCGCGGCACCGAAATCTTAACAAAATGAATACGACCCGCGTCGCGCACACACAAGGCTTTTGTGCCACGAAGGAGACCGACAAACGCAAATGCAGTTAAAGGCTCCGGCTCATCAATTTGCCCTTCAGATCCCACTTCTGATGTCGCCAGTGATGACCAGAGATGGACCAGCGGACGACATCAGAAGGCTATTCTAGTAGTATCATTATTCATATCAGGATAGATCGAATTACATTGCTGTGGGCGTCACATGGGTACGGGCCTAATTGAAAAGCCGTCTCATTAACTGACACACTAACTGACTTTGCCCTACCTACCTAGTCGGTACACCACCTCCCCTTTACCGAACCATCGCCAGCCAATCTAATCTAATCTAAGCTACATGACACACATCGCACGATACGACCTATTTTGTACAACACAACCTATATAACACAGTACACCGCACGAACGAAACAGCGCTCTCGTCGAGAGCCCAGATCGGAATGTGTCACCCGCGCTACCGCTCCTCTCTCTCTTATAATATAATGTCGGTAGGGAGAATGACGTAATGGCGCAATGCTCGCTTATTCACACTACAATATCAACGAGCCGACATATATATATATATATATATATATATATATATATATATATATATATATATATATATATATCATCATGATCAACCCATTACCGGCTCACTACAGAGCACGGGTCTCCTCTCAGAGTGAGAAGGGTTTTGGCCATAGTCTACCACGCTGGCCAAGCGGATTGGCAGACTTCACACACCTTTTGAGAACGTTATGGAGAACTCTCAGGCATGCAGGTTTCCTCACATGTTTTCCTTCACCGTTAAAGCAAGTGATATTTAAATACTTAAAACGCACATAACTCCGAAAAGTTAGAGGTGCGTGCCCCGGGATCGAACCCACGACCTCCGATTAGAAGTCGGTCGTCCTGACCACTAGGCTATCACAGCTTTTTACAGCTTTTCACAGCTTTATATATATATATTACAAACCTACATATAAAAGTTACCTTGCAAAATGTCGGGTAAAAGATTTATTTTCTGACGTATACTTATACAATATCTGCCCGTGTATTAATATATTACGGGCAACATGGGAACACCGAGTATTCCAGCAAAATTTTCTGTGGCCTAAAAACCTCCATATTTTCAGAATGTTTTGATATATTCAAAATATCTCTTTACCAGTTTTATTCCCAGGACAATGGTTGTTGATTTCTTAAAGAGAAGAAAATTCTCTTCACCTTTTATTCTTATAACTTTCTTATCAATATTCCTATGAAAATGTACAACTGACTGAACAGCCTGAATCGAAGTGAGGTAAATATCTATAGAGTTGTGTTTGTATTAAATCATTTGTACACATACCACATGAGTAGACAGATATCCCTAGAGAGGAAGATTCCTACAAGCGGCCCGCTGTAGGTACACTCACACATAGCGCACGTCTACCATACAACTGCCGGTAGCGTCAGACGCGGAGCGTTCGTGAACCGTCGCGTTGGTGAGAGCTCATATTGTGTGAGTGTACCTACAGCGGGCCGCTTGTATGAAGCTTCCTCTCTGTAGGGATATCTACTCATGTGCACACACGATTAAAGATTGATTTTTAGTTTAATATTACCAACAGGGATTTCATTCGAAGATACTGTTTTACATAACAATGAGATATTCTTAAAGAAGCAAATCCAATCAATTCTACTTCACAATTCAATTTCCTAAACAAATTGGGAGAGGGTAACGAATGAGAGTTTTCCTCTGATAGTAATAATTTTAAGAATAAAACGCTCGTAGCATTGAAATAGGAAGATTACTATTTTTCAATAACCCTTTTGTTGATAAATGATGTCTTTGATGGTAGAGATGGCGGTACTTAACTAGCTATGGCCGAAGCCTTTAAGAAATTCACACTAGAATTATAAAAACGAGTTTTATTCGTGATTTTATCCCGGCATCAGATACAGACAAACATTTGAACATAGGTTTGCTTACCTGGCAGATAGACTTTGCAAATACATTCGCTTAATTTGAATTTAAACTTTAAATGCGCTTTGATGTGCGCTCGAAAAACCTCTACTGAATACCAAAGTGCAAATGTGTGTTCAAATTTTGAACAAATACCAAAGACCCCTTCCACACATGTGTTCAAACAAAATTGTAATTGTTCAAATGTTTATGCTGTGCCGGGGTTATGCACATCTGCCCGCAAAATGCAGACGGTCTTATGTAGTGGAACCAATATCGGTATATTTTGAGATAAATGAAGCAAAAGGTGATTTGATCTTTACATTTCTGAGTGTATGGATCATTGAACAACGCAAGCGATCGGAAACTATTCAGCGATAACCCGACAGACCCCGTTTTAGAGGATAGCTATTTATTTTCTATTTCTTATAAAACGAATATCTACCTACTACTACTCAGCTGTATTTTTTTGATCTACTCCTACTGAGTACTTAGCCCACCAACCCGCATTAGAGCAGCGTCGCAGGTCTAAGCTCTTAATCCCTATATGAGAGAGGAGGCCTGTGCCCAGCAGTGAAGAGGCCATTCTAGGAGTCACTTGGAATCAATTAAACCTATTACTTAATCATTGTTGTTTCTTATACATATAGTACCTATAGCAAAAAGACTACTTCTGATTTTGTAATCACATTGTTTATCCTACAGCTGATATCCGAAAACGACAGAGAAAATTCGCATTCTGAATGGGTCCGAATTCTAATGACATGCATTGCTGTGAATACGTTGCAATTTCGTATAATTGTAACTATGCCAAATTCCGACGCAATTATACGATTCGGTATTGTGAAGCTAAATGTGCAGCTAAAATTCCACTAAAAACTAGGACAAATTTAGTTCTACAGAAAACTAAATTACGCTTAAGTATCGCAGAGAACCGACTGATGGTCGAACAAAAAACGGCGAAATTAGAGCGCAACATATTTAATACGTTTTACGAAAAAACATACCTACATCTGAGTTAAATGATAAATCCCCATAATATTATGTTTCTATATAAAATAGAGTGTAAGTAGTAATAAGTGTCGATATATTAATATGTACAGTGTATATTGTATAAAGTAGTAATTACATTTTTAACCCCCGACGAAAAAACGACGGGGTGTTATAAGTTTGACGTGTCTGTGTGTGTGTGTCTGTCTGTCTGTTCCCCTGTGGCGCTCAAACGGGAGGACCGATTTGAATGCGGTTTTTTTTGTTTGAAAGGTGAATTAGTCGAGAGTGTTGTTAGCTATGTTTGATGAAAATCAATCCAAGATGGCGGCCGGATTACATTTTTTTTCACAACTCCATTAATATGGGTATCAAATGAAAGGGCTTGACTAGTAGAATAGTACTATTGCAAATCCAAGATGGCCGCCGCCACAAAATGGCGAATGTCGGGGGTTTTTTAATTTTTATTTTGTACTTATTTGTCTAAAGACGACTTTTCAGTTTCAATAGGTGTTTATGTACACACAACGTAGCATCATTCAATTCAATTTATCTAATTGCATTTATTTATCTAATTAATTTGCTCGAAAATGCTTTGAGCAATGTGCTTACACTGAACGGATGAATTGGTAAGCATTCTAGATATTTGATTGAAATTCAAATGCAATTAGTTACCTGCTTAATAATGCCTTTCTATCAGGGCTTCTTAACGTTAATTTCAATATGATACTTTTCATATATCTCACATTCCAAAATACAACATGATCAACGGCATTTTATCGTATGCGAATTTTATCTATACAAATATGTATACAAACGCAAATCGAAATGTTAGTCATCATTTAGAACAGATTAAAAAGTGCTTCTATTAATTAGCTGAACCCTTTTGCCCTCAGCTCAATAATTAGCCCGCTTTATTTTATTTTAAACGAGGAAACTTCAGTCGTTTATTCTGTAATCATCAGCCGGAGTAGGTAGATAATCAAAGCATCAGCCCTTGGGCCATTGCTAAGTTCTTTTTTGGCATAATGAAATTGGCAAAGAAAAAAAATATAACTAGACTGTATGTTTTTGATGAGAGTAGGACTTTATCTTTTTTGTTCATTCCATAAACCCGCTGTAAAATATAACTATTTTTAGACCTGTTAATTTACTTAGCTTGGTTGTGTGTAACAGATTAACTTGAAATGTTGCTCTAGTCTAGAGCATCAAATGGTATCAATCATATTTTACTGTATAAAATGTATATATAAAATGTATACATGTCATCATCATCATCATCATGATCAACCCATTACCGGCTCACTACAGAGCACGGGTCTCCTCTCAGAGTGAGAAGGGTTTTGGACTTGGTCATAGTCTACCACGCTGGCCAAGCGGATTGGCAGACTTCACACACCTTTGAGAACGTTATGGAGAATTCTCAGGCATGCAGGATTCCTCACGATGTTTTCCTTCACCGTTAAAGCAAGTGATATTTAAATACTTAAAACGCACATAGCTCCGAAAAGTTAGAGGTGCGTGCCCGAGATCGAACCCACGACATCCGATAAGAAGTCGGTCGTCCTAACCACTAGGCTATCACAGCTTTTACACAGGTATTACATGTATACAAATAAAATGTAGTGTACTTCCTCCTTAGAATTGAAACTAAAAAAAAAAACAAAAAATGTTGCCATCGTTCGTATAGTGTCTTTACTACGTGAAAACAATAAGTCAGAATTCCATTCTTTAGAGCCCATAAAACCAAACTAAAACGGTTGCACTATTTTCTAACTTGAAAACTTATATTTTCCTCAACAATAGAGGAACGATTATGAAAAGTGGCAGTTTGGCCATTTCTCATTGTATTTTTATGGACCGGCAACTAGCAGCCGGAATTTTCTCATACTCCCCACAAAGCTTGTGATAAAAAGGGTTTATTTAATTTTATTTTAAGTTCCATTTAGGGGCGGGATAAACTAACTCAAGAGTCTATGGAGTCTATGAGGCCGTATGGTATGGTATCAAATAATGCAATATATGCAAAATTTGTTATAGTATAAGATCCCGCTATACTACGACCTTCACCGAGATGTTTATTTGATGAAACGTATTTTATATTTAATTTAATATATCAATAAATGTATTGCATATGGGTTGCCTAACAAATTTCAGTCCAGGATATGATTAATTAATAATTAAAAAAATCTTAGACCATTAATATTTGTAAACAAAGCAAACACATTTGAAAATTATTATTATGCCCACTTTTACGTTGTATGTTTCGCGTATTTAATGTTAGTTACATGTACTTTATTTACACGCGAAGTTTCCTAAATTAGACAGTGCCCCGTTAATCGTTCATTCTTGCGATGAACGATGCACGATACGTAATCTGATACGGCACAGTATCTGTGAACGATGAACGGTCTTTGTTTAGACGGTTCATTTTCGATGACTCATCCGATGAAGCCTCCAAAATGAAAACAAAAATACAGAAATTAAACTGTCTAATTTGGGCTTTATTTGCTCTAAAATAGAGAATATATCTTGCGAATTCTCCGCGTCGTGTCATTGTTAAAAATATATAAATGCGAAATAAATTAATCCGACTCTTGAACCATCTTCGTCAAGCGTTTAGACGTGTCTAATATCTTAATTACCATAAGTACAAAACTTCATCTCATACTTAGCTTAATGGTCACTTAATCGTACGGTTTGATAATGTAATCTTGCCTGAGAAACCCTGAGATCGCCGGCGTCTTAACTAGCTTAAGGGCTTCTGAAAAAATATATTAGGGTCGTAAAAATGTCCCAATTAATTTATTTTGGTTAAGGGTTGACTTTTTATATTTGCTTTGACCTTCTTTAGCATGTTTATTTTATAACATACCTATAATACTTAGTTTTCTCTGGTTACAAGATTTGTTCGCAGCTTGTTGGCAATGTTAGGTACCACAGAATCTACATCTATTCAAATAAAGATATTATGTCTGAGTGTCTGTGAATTTAATTATGTAACTGTGAGTTTAATGCATTCTATTAAATTCATAACCCGAAAAACACATTTTTAAATATGTGTGTGTGTTTGGCCGAGCTAATTTTTGGAATGGTGGAATCGAATTTAATGGGACTTTCACAAGTAGGTAGAGGCCACTTTTTGTCTCAAAAATATTTAGAGTTCCTGCGTACAATATAAAAACTATTGATATTAGGGACAATAATAATATGATATAGGTTAATAACGCTGACCAATCTTGACGTTTGGCACAAAGTTATATGCTTGCATCTCGGAGACGTACATATGATCCGTATACCGGGAAACCTTAGAAAAGCACTTGTGTCATCACTGTCAAAAATACATATAAGCATTTGCCACAAATCGACCCCAAATTATTATATTATTCTTGTTTCCTCATGAAACTATTATGAGTCTTAAGTATCTACATATTGGGTTGCTTCTTGCGGTTAAAGATCGCTCGGTTGTTGTCAAAAGTATCGTCCCTCCAAACAGATGTAGCGAATGTGATTCGATCAACATTCCTCGGAGGCGATGAACCAATCTCATTCAGTTCTCCCTGTGGTCTTATTACAACATGTCGAAATTGAGCGGAGAAAATTCGATTTTCAACTCCTGGATCTACGGCTTAGTATACGTTAGTATCTATAGGTATTTATCTCGCCTGGCTTATTTATTAATTTAATCCGTACCTATGCACTACAGTCAGCTTCGCAGGAGATCTGTGACTTCCCAGAATAAAAAGTAGCCTATGTGTAATCTACGTCCATTCCAAACAACCAAATCGATTCAGTAGTTGCAGCGTTAAATAGTAACAAACACACACATACACATACATACATATTACATACAATACATTGTGCTCTTATAAATGGGAGGTTCCGGGTTCGATTCCCGGCAGGGGTAATTTGGGATTTTATAATTTCTAAATTGTCTCTAGTCTGGTGGGAGACTTAACCGTGGTTGGTTACCACCCTACCGGCAAAGCCGTGCCGCCAAGCGATTTAGCGTTCCGGTACGATGCCGTGTAGAAACCGATCAAGGGGCATACATACCTCTTCCAAGTTTGCCCGCTTCCATCTTAGACTGCATCATCACTTACCATCAGGTGAGATTGCAGTCAAGGGCTAACTTGTAGTTGAATAAAAAAAAAAAACTTTCGCCTTTTTTTTATTTTTAGTGTGATGGCAGAGAACCGCAGCTGTATTGCACGAGCAAGAAAAAAAGAAGCCGACTATTTATTCCTTTGATATTTCTTCGTCTTTTCGACACATAAACCTGCGGGACACAAATAAATAAGGGCGAGCGCGTCAATTGAGCAGTTGAGTCGCAGCCTCCCATTGTATCGAGATCGCGTAGATTTCACTTCGCTTTTATGTCCCAACTCCCGTCGCCCTTCAAGATCTACAGGCGTTGAATTACTTGGGAATATATTTTGTTACTTTGTTTCGATGCATTTTTCTTCTCTGCTATCGTTGTTCTCATTGCTGACTAGTTTCGACCAGTTCCATTAATCTATCATGTAACGGTAGGTTTACTTGGGTTGGTCCTGGGTTCGATTCCCGAAGACATTAATCGAAGTTAAGAGTGAAGTATTTCAACTCAAATTAGTATAGGTTATCGATGCTGCTCGATCGATGCTCGATGCTCGTGAAGGTATTGCCGCGGAAATTTTTCACTCTCATGGACGAAACGCATGCATTCTAGTCTATAGTTTTTATGGCATTGAAGCTTGCATGGGGAGCGCTTCTAACTCTAGAACAGTGCTAAGACCAGGGACATCTCTAACATAAAAAATAACGTATTCAAAACCGGGGCAACTATCCCCCTGGGGCAACTATCCGGCTTTTACACTATAAGTAGATATATATACTTTCTTCAAGACATCATCATCATCATCATGATCAACCCATTACCGGCTCACTACAGAGCACGGGTCTCCTCTCAGAGTGAGAAGGGGTTTGGCCATAGTCTACCACGCTGGCCAAGCGGATTGGCAGACTTCACACACCTTTGAGAACGTTATGGAGAACTCTCAGGCATGCAGGTTTCCTCACGATGTTTTCCTTCACCGTTAAAGCAAGTGATATTTAAATACTTAAAACGCACATAACTCCGAAAAGTTAGAGGTGCGTGCCCGGGATCGAACCCACGACCTCCGATTAGAAGTCGGTCGTCCTAACCACTGGGCTATCACAGCTTTTTGTCTCTTCAAGACAAGTAAGTATAATCTAAAAAAAAGATTTTACACAAAGTAAATAGGTACATAAGATTAAATCGTTATTTTTATTTCGCAATGTTAATTTTGCAAAAAAATACACGTATAGATAACATAAACCTATGTACTTACCTACCGACCCAGCGAAACTAGCAGTTTACCAGTTATCGCAGTTTTTCCACCCTTTTGCCCTGCCCAATGACGCATAGAGGCATATCAAATGGTATTAGACGTACCTACTCCCTACGATCTAGATAACTGAATACATTTACTTTTTTACCTAATATTTTTCATCTCTTTTAGTTGTAAAGTTTTCAACCAAATTGATAAGTAACAATTACTTAACTCATAAAGAAAAAAAGTGTCTTTGCGCAATTATTCACATACGGCAGAAGTCAAACTTATCTACTATATAAAAATAAGTCGGGTTTTCCTTCCTGACGCTATAACTCCAGAACGCACGAACCAATTTCCACGGTTTTGCATTCGTTGGAAAGGTCTCGGGCTCCGTGAAGTTTATCAAAGAAAAACACGCGAACGAAGTCGCGGGGGTCAGCTAGCACCTATTAAAATTTTTCGAATGCTCCAAAATATCATGAATACCTACTACGTACCTATATCATAAAAACCTTGTTTTTTAGGTAAATAAAATTTGGGTTCAAGAACGGAACGTAGGTGGAGAGAGATTGTCATGGAAACCGACTCGTATTCTATCTCATTATCTCGCAAGCTAAACCTTATTTGAATATGTTTGTCTCTTTTTAGTGTCGCTTTTCCGTTTCATCGAATTTTCAAATCACAACGGTGCCAAAGAAGTTTCACTTTAAAAATTACTTAACCAGAGTGCGTTTTTATTAAAACGGAGCGAGTGAAATTTATTAAAATACGCAATATTCATGCAAATAAGGTATTACCTTATATAACCTTTACACGGGACGTAGATGCTCGTTATACGGCAGAGGCAATTTTGCATCTCATGCTTCCTACGCACATTATAATATTTCAGGAAAACTTCCTTGCTTGAGTCACAGCAAATAGAAAACAGTAATCCCAACTCAACGTGTATGGTTCAAAGTTTTCTTTTGAATCTGCTTTTTGAACCCTTCGCCATCATAGTCACTATAAACAGATGATGATTCTAAATTTAAATTTTTTTAATTTAACATTGTTAAAAAAAGGACGGAAATCAAATGTTAAAGTAACAACTTAAAATTTTAGTACTTAATTTAATAGTAGTAATTTTATTACAATTTTAATCGCTACGCTCAAAACTGCCATCTAAAGCATATTAATATTAAAGGAAAACATATTATTTTGATCTAAAGTTAAAATCAAATATACAGCATCTTTGACTGATTTGAATTGGTTTGTGTGACCTTATTTAGGTACCTAATCATAAATCAGTAAGAAAAAGATTCGGCACCAGTAAAGTTAAAAGTAAAACGCAGCGTTAAAACTTAACATATTACATATCTATATAATATATCAATGCCACTTTTCGTTGTAATTTTATAACTCAAGAACGGGTTCACCTATCCAAACCAAATGTTTAGACTTTGTTCGGACTAAATAGTAGATGGTTTATGTGATATTTGCACAAAATCGGTCGAGCGGTTCTTCATTTATCACATTTTTTGTAACAAATATAATTATACTATAGGTGTGTTTGTGTGTGTGTTTGTTATTACTGTGGGTGTGGCACACGGTAGGTGGCGCTGATGTCGGTATGTCACCGGGCAGGACGACGTCTGCCAGGTCCACTAGTACATTATATAATTTTTAAATGGTATGACTGATCTGTGTAGCATGTGGATTTTTAAGTGTAACCTGAAATTGCGAAAAACTCTCATTTTCCTTGAAATGTCACGCTTTTCCTGCAGAGATGGGTTGTAATAGGTTAGACCTTTTAACCGCGACAATTTGAAATTTCTTCTTATGCGACTATTTTCGGGTCTGTGATATTTACCATATAAAGGGAATTGTTTCCATTTTCCTCACCAATATTACTTAAGTAAGTATTTACAGAGGTTTTATTGTATTGAAGTTTGCTTTCAGAACGTTCAAACATTCCACGGATTTTTTGTACCTATACCTATTTTCGCTAGGTGAAAGCTAGGCTAGGCTAAAGGTGAAAGGGGGAATTAGCCACAATATTTTTTGTCCTTACAGTAGGTACATAACTAATTCAACTCTCTCATGCCCTTGAAAGAATATAATTATAGTATTTAGCTATTTTAAGAAGCGTTTAGGTACTCAAAACTCAATCATTCGTCCCCGCGGGGCGTAAAACGCGATTAAAACGACAAATTCATTATTATTCTCTCTGGTCTGAAACTCTGAACATTTTCAGAGCTAGTCTTGATTATTCCCATCTGCCATAGTGTATTTTACGAGTTCAACGTTTTTCATTTCATTTGTTCAAGCAACTCAAAATCGTTCTAAGCGAATAATTAGAATTTTTTTAATTTAATTTAAAAACAATTACTTACTACAATTAACGATTATTCCGTCAAACTGTAGAGCAGTTTTTTGACGGAATTAAGCTCCCTTACATGGTATAAGTAGATCGGTAGTAGCCTAGTGGTTAAAGCTACGGTCTCCCTTTCGGAAGAACCAAGTTGAATTCCTGGCACGCCTCTAACTTTTCGGAGTTATGAGCGTTTTAAGCAATTAAATATAACTCGCATCGAACTATCTGCACGCTTTATTCTAAGATACTCGCTTTAACGGTGAAGGAAAACATCGTGAGGAAACCTGCACGCCTGACAGTTCTCCATAATGTTCTCAATGGCGTGTGAAGTCTACTAATTCGCACTCGGCCAGCGTGGTGGACTACGGCCCTTCTCACTCTGAGAGGGCACCCGTGCCCTGTAGCGAGCCGGTAATCTATACATATAATAAAATCGTAGACTTGCCGTATCTATACATTAAAGATATTTGCAAAATAATGACTGGAGAATGTTAGGGACAAGTAATAGAACGTAACAAAGCTATTTTTCAAATTTTTGTCTGTCTGTTCATCTGTTTGTCTGTATGTTTGTGCGCGCATCACGCAAAAACTACTGAATGGATTGAAACGAAACTTGGTACGATTTAAGTTCATACTACGGAGTAACATGTAGGATACTTTTTATCCCGAAATTCAGCACGGTTCCCTAGGGAGAGGGGATGAAAGTCAAAACGTGTATTCAGCTGTAATTCAATAACGCGTGGTCCGATTTCATTCATTCTTTTTTTGTTATAAAGGAGATACTTTATAGATTACCGGCTAATCTCTAAAAGGCTGGATCGATTTTGATGGGACTTTCAGTGGCGGATGTTTACATTTTGATGTACGTAAACATCCGCCAGTAAACATTTAACAGTTTTTAGCATGATATGAGCTCAAAGGAGCTTAGGAATAACAAAATGATTCCTACAGGATTTTTAAAAACCAATATATATCCACGCGAACGAAGTCGCGGGTGTCCGCTTGTAATATCATATAGTTATATACAATTTTAACTATATACTTAGGTATTTTAATAAACACTTATTTATATCAGAAATTAAAGTTATTTTCAACTAGCTGATGCTTTAGTGGGTCTGCCTCGGTACTGCAGCGCGTCAGGTATGTTCGCCGATGCACATGTTGATTGTTTCTACACTCCCATGCGCAAACGGTGCACATCCCTGGTGCGCAGGGTCCGGGCTAGCTGCAATGGCATCCTGAAGGCATTTGCTGACAGGCTTGATTATCAGTACCTGAACCATTGTCATATGGTGCACGTGCTGACGAATCAGGCCTGTCTTAGGTTAGGTAGTGATAAGAAATATAAATAGGATAAGATTACTAACATTAGATTAATGTGTGTTTTTACTAACAACTTTTGTATGTCTTTGTCTGAATTATGACCAATAGGTCGAAATAAATGTTTTTTTTTTTTAGACTTTCCGTGCATTTAGGTTTTTTAAAATCCCGCGGCGACTATTTGTTTTCCGGGATCAAAGTTATAGTAAGCCCGTCTGTAGGGTGCAATGTATCTCTGTGCCCTTTATCAAGATCGTTGCAGCGGACGAGCCGTGCAAAGGTAGCAGACAAACAGACAAAACAAAACAAAGACTATAGAAATATATTATCAAGATTAGAACGGCGAAGTGGGAGGACAACGCGCGCCAAATTGATGCATATAGTTGTGCATCAATATCGACAGATGTGAAGTCTGGAAAATTCCAGACTTCACATCTGTCGATAAAAAAAATCACGCAAATCGGTTCAGAAATCCTTGAGAAATTGATATATGTATACATAAAGAAAAAAAATATGCGCCGAATTGAGAACCGCCTCCTTTTTGGAAGTCGCTTATAAATCAAGAGTCACGAACGCACTTCCAAGTCAACTTAAGTATATTCAACTTATCCAAAGTCCAATCACAAATCGTTAAGGTCACAAGAAAAATTGCGAGTAGGTAGAAAAGCTAAAGTACAATACTTGCGAGTATATAGATCTAAGTACCAATAAAAATAATGCGGCAGAAGGCTGCGATGCGTTTCGGCGGGAAAATTGCGTAATAAATTCCATTCTCCCAGCCATCGAAAACATTTAGGGGCGCTAAACGGAAAATATTTGGGCCATTTCCATGAGTGCAATCAACACTAATTGCGTGGCTTTGCAAAAAACACTTTTTCCCCCTTATTATTGTTTCCTCATTTCTTTTATTATTTGAATAAATAGTAGGTACACGTAAACAAATGTCTATATATACTTACCATATTCGTAGCCAGGAATTTAGTTAAAAGGAATTTAGGAAAAGGGAAATTAAGAACAACTTTATATTGTTTTAATTATTTTTAGTTATATGTATATTTTAATGTGTAAATATGGTATTTAATAATAAACTATCATATACTGTAAAAAAAATATATAGGACATAATCTAAAAAAAGGAACAACTTTTGGAAAATTGTTTTTTAAAGTTTGTATCACTTTATTTATTGACTAGATGATGCCCACGGCTTCGCCCGTGTGGATTTAGGTTTTTAAAAATCCCGTGGGAACTTTTGATTTTCCAGAACAAAAAGTAGCTTATCTGTAGAAACCCGTCCCCAAACTTATAATTCAATGTCCCCAAAACGGAAAAATCCCGTGAGATCCCCACGATTTCGGAATACAATTCCTTACAGCATCAGGGTTGAGGAGTTGGATATGTACCTACTCGAGTTCATTCAACGATAAAGTCTTTAATTGGTATCAATTTAAATAACCGAAAGTTTCTAAAACCCATTAGTTTTGGGGGTTATGTCCCCTACAGCATCAGGATTGAGGAGTTGGAATCCAAATTTTTTATAGAACAGGGTTGCAATGTTTCTCTATCGATTAAAAAAAAAATTACGCAAATCGGTTCAGAAATCTCGGAGATATCGGTGTACATAGGTAGAAAAACACAACTCCTCTTTTTTTGAAAGTCGGTTAAAAAAGTAGCCTATGTTACTCCCTGGTTAATTCTCTACTTATATGTGAAGGTCCCGTCAAAATCGGTTCAGCCGTTCCGAAGATTAGCCCGTTCAAACAGACAGACAGACAAAAATTTTAAAAACGTGTGATTCGGTTATGGTAGCGTTCAAATAACCATATAAGCTTAATATGAGGTAGTTATTTCGATATTACAGACAGACACTTCAATTTTATTTATTAGTATAGATAGATGAAAACATACCTGAGGAAACAATACAGTTGTCCAATTTGTCTCGTTCGTTAGAAAAGTAATTAATTAATATGTAATAATTAATATCTATCATCTATAACAAATCTAATAAACATACTTATAGCAAACATATACATATGTATAAGTATTTAGTATAATACTAATATCTTTGTAAAAAATTGGCCAATTGTGAGTCGGATCTCGGTCTTTTGGGGTTCCGTACCTACATAATTATGAATAACTAGATGATGCCCACGGCTTCGCCCGTGTGGATTTAGGTTTTTAAAAATCCCGTGGGAACTTTTGATTTTCCAGAACAAAAAGTAGCTTATCTGTAGAAACACGTCCCCAAAACGGAAAAATCCCGTGGGATCCCCACGATTTCGGAATACAATTCCTTACAGCATCAGGGTTGAGGAGTTGGATATGTACCTACTTGAGTTCATTCAACGATAAAGTCTTTAATTGGTACCCCCAATATCAATTTAAATAACCGAAAGTTTCTAAAACCCATTAGTTTTGGGGATTAGGTCCCCTACAGCATCAGGATTGAGGAGTTGGAATCCAAATTTTTTATAGAACAGGGTCGCAATGTTTCTCTATCGATTAAAAAAAAAATACGCAAATCGGTTCAGAATTCTCGAAGATATCGGTGTACATAGGTAGAAAAACACAACTCCTCCTTTTTTGAAAGTCGGTTAAAAAAGTAGCCTATGTTACTCCCTGGTTAATTCTCTACTTGTATGTGAAGGTCCCGTCAAAATCGGTTCAGCCGTTCCGAAGATTAGCCCGTTCAAACAGACAGACAGACAGACAGACAGACAGACAGACAGACAGACAAAGATTTTAAAAACGTGTGATTTGGTTATGGTTGCGTTCAAATAACCATTTGAGCTTAATATGAGGTAGTTATTTCGATATTACAGACAGACACTTCAATTTTATTTATTAGTATAGATATAATATTTTGCGGCATCATTTCATTTCCGAGCTAGACATCGCATCGCAGCAAACCGTGAAAGAAAAACCCAAAAAACGTTCGTTTATTTTGGTCACAGCTTACAAACTACTTTAATAATCGTTATTTTCAGTATTTGTTGTTTAAGTACAGTACATGGTACATAATATACCGAAATTTCATATTCCTAACTGGTTTAGTTTTTGAGATAGCCCCCGTCACAAAAATGGTCTAAAACTAACAATTTCGATTGCGCCCCCCCTTTTCTCTCTCTCTTTCCTTATTTTTTAAGCAAAAAATTAAAAGGATATATATTCGTACTTTACTTGATGAGCTCTAAACAATGATACCCCACAAGGATAAGAATTTTTTTCCGGCTCCTTTTTCATGTATGGGAGCTTCCCTGAAAAATAATTTAATTCAATTTGTAATTCAATATTTGGTTTTGAGTCAATGTTCTACACTAAATACCAAAATTTCAGGTTTGTAGCGCATTTCGTCTACGGAGCTAGAGACCTGTGATCGGCGGACAGACAGACAGACAGAGGGACAGACGGACGGACAGACAGATAGCAGAGTGACATCAATAGCGATCCCTTTTTACCCTTTAGGTACGGAACCCTAAAAACTATTTGGCAAAAGCGCGTGCAGAGCATCCTAGACACTTGGCAGTGTGTTCAGCCAAGTTCCAGCCAAGAAAAAGGGAACTGGTTTTACAAACAAAACCAAGTTGTTAACAGAGTAGGTAAGTAGTGTGAAATCTTCCTTACTCATGCTTCCTCATACGTGCTCTTCACCCAAACGCTTCTATGAAGCAGTAAAAAGTACCTACCTGAAATTCCCATAAAATAACATAACTCCATGTAATAAAGTCCCTAGCTCCACCTAGACGGCACGCAATGTACCTACAGATGTATCACGTAGGTGGGCAGAGAGTTGCACTCGTAATATTATTAGAGGCAGTAATGTTCCGCGAAATGGCATCAAAGTCAGAAGACAATGAATGACAGATTTACGCACAGTAGGCGTTAGCTTGAAAAGTTACACTCAGGCTCAGTAAAGAAATTAAATAAATAGAATAATTTAAGAAAAATTAAACAGACTTCAATATACCGAAATGATACACACTTATATCACACTTATACGTATTATCTAGTCCATATCTTGAAAACTATACCTACTTTAACTATTTTAATGAAACTTGCACTGTTACCTAAGTTGAAGTAAATGTAAGTAAATTAAAAAGAATGGTCACAATCCCACTATCCGATTCAGAGAAATTCCTGGACAAACACACATGTATATTGTACATACATCTACAAAATTTTGTGTATTTGTTTGGAAGTCCTAACAGGATTATTATTTGTGAATATATTATTTCAGTCCCAATAATATTACATACATACCAGTACGTGTCGAATTCATATCCTCCTTTTTTTGAAGTTGTTTAAAATTTTTTTTTAGTTCAAAACTTCTTTACGTCTGATGGATGGGTTTGGGGCGCCTTGTTCCTCTAAAGATGTAACATCTCTACGTAAGTAGGCAGTAGGTAACCATTTGTAATCTCAATTAGTAGCAAGGGTGCCGGGTTACGCGCAATTGCTCGCGCGGGAACTAATTTAAACCACCTGGAAGCCTTTCGGCACTAAAACGTTTACGGTGGATTCTTTTTGGTGAAATTACTTTTGTTTGAAAGCAGTAAGGCTTTTGTATCTTACAATTAGTGTAAAGAAAAAGAATTAAGGCCCTGGAAGAACTAAGACAGTTTAGAATTGTATGCCACAGTAATTGTAGGATACGGACTTACACATGCAGTATTCTGAGTTTGCTCACCTCCAAAACTTTACCAAATACTAAATATCGAAAACTGTAATATGTAATGCAAAATGAACCCAAAGACTCTTATTTTAAAGTCATAATTCAATACTCCGAATATTTATTTTTCAACATTTCTGCTTGGGGAAGGCGCTGGCTGTAGACGAATGCTGAATGTATTGGCGAACTCAAAACTTAAAATAAGCCAGTTAAGGTCCATTTCACTCTGAAGTCATTGTGTTTCCAAAAGTATTTAGTAAAGTATTCAAAGTGTGCAAACTGAGATTAACTATACTAAACAGACCTCGTCGTCGTCATCGTCGTCATCAACAGATACACGTCCACTGCTGGACATAAGTCTTTTGTAGAGACTTCCACGGTCTTGTGCCGCTTGTATCCACCGATTCCCTGCGACTCGTCTGAAGTCATCGGTCCACCTAGTGAAGAGTCTGCAAACACTGCGCTTCTAGTGGGATAGTAACCGTGCGAAGCCGGGCCGGATCACTAGTAATAAATAAATTAAAACTGGGCGATTATATTGCCAGGTCGTTATTCTAGAAACCTCACATCGTCTGGCTTTTTTTCCAAGAACTTTTTCATTGTACAAAAGCGACCTGAATTCAATAACTAATTACCCGATTAGGAAATCAATTATGTATGTTGATTTTCTTAGGGTTCCGTACCCAATGGGTGCAAAACGGGACCTTATTACTAAGGCTTCGCTGTTTATCCATCTGTCACGTTGGTTTATAATATTTCCTATATTTTTTAAAGTTCGCAATGTAAAGCAATCAGCTGCGGCTAGAGTTCAAAGAAAGTTAGATAATAGTACATTGTTCCTCGACGGGAGAAAGTGACCGATTACTACGAGGGTGTAGTTTGAGGCCCGAGGCCGTAGGCCGTAGGGCCGAAATACGCCCGAGCTAGGATACATAGTGCTATAAACTACGCCTACGAGGAAAATAATAAAATAATCAAAAATATTAAAATTATTACCAGAAATCAATCAGAAAAAGACGTTGGGTTTCCATTGTAAAAAATCTTCATATGTTTTGTTGTATCTATTTTTATCTATTTCTAGATATCTTGGTTAAGAGATTTTCAATATAACAATAACTGCTTGGCCACATATTTTTAATTCCGGCGGCGTTGGGCGGCTCACTACTTAGACACTTTGAGTTCCCTAAAGCTACTTACTTGTAATTTTATAAATTGAAATTTTGGATAGGTAAAACAAAAGAAAGCGACTCACAAAGTACAAAGAAAATAGCGCGAAAAATTTATATATTCTATTTTTTACTTTTATTTTATATTCATATTTAATTGTATTAATTAAAATTGAATATATTTAAAATAGCAGACCCCGGTCGTGCTCGGTGACATATCGACATCAGCGCCATCTACCGTGGCGGTTACTTATTTATTATAGGTGCTTTTTATGTCGTCTTTGTCGAAATAGGTTTTTTTTCATGTACTGATCGGATTTTATCAAAAATTAAAAAAAAAGCACGTTAGTAATGGAATATTATAAGTGGAATTTCCGCTCTCGCGCGTTAACAATGAATTCTCATACATCTTTTCAGCCCGCATATTTGTTTGACAGTAATGACGTACTTTTGACTTTCGATAGGAGAAAAACCAGAAGGTACTTTCCGAGCAGGTGTAGTATGGTGCCGCGGTTTCCACGCTGTACATTGGTAGTTTGAAAAATACTAAATACTAAACCACTAATACTACAATTATGACAAATGGATTGGTATTGGAATAATAATATAGCGGTCTCTTTATTGTATACTTATGTATATCTGCATATGTGGTGGTGCGGAATCCTTTTGCGCGATTCCGATATGGACTTGGTGGGCTTTTCAGTACGTTTTCATTAACAAGCTCAAGGTGCCAATTAGAAACTTTTGTTCACACGCAAGATCCTTTATCGCCCGGAATAGCCTGTTCACGCGACTTATCACGGAGGGTCTACCTACATAATATAGGTACTCTGCAGACTATAGCGGGATCAAGACAGCTCGGAGTATTTCTACGGAGTCAATTGATGAGATCCGTAGGAGAACCAGAGTTATAGACGTAGCTTAGATTAGAGTCGCGAAAGTGGCAATACGTGGAGCACAAAGTTCGGAGAACCAATAGACGTTGGGTTCCCAAGATGCTCAAATGACGACCCCATAGACGCAGCGTTGGAAGACCCTACTAAGTAGATGTACCATCTCAATAATTCTCAAGCGAGTTTCTGCTGGCTAGATACATACGGTACAAGATCGGGTGCTGTGGCGATTCTTGCAGAAGACTTATTTCCGACGTTTAACGTCGAGTCTGAGACGACGACGACTTATCTTTTACATCCTTTAGGTTAAGCAACGTTGACTCAAATCGCTGGCCCATCGGTCAAAGTTCTTTAACCAGAAAATTTGGCTAATAAACTGCGGAGCATATTGCAGCTGAAAACGCGCTTTATCAAGCTTTTACGAATTCAAACATGAAACATGTGCAAGTTGCAACTAACATTTGCATGTGCTTGTAATTAATGTTGCCGCTAAGCTGATCTATGCGCCATGTTATGTGTATTATATATTGTGTATTATCGCATTATTTATACTCCGACAAGACAAGCAATAAATCAGTCTTGAAAGGCTAAGGTTTATTTTTTTTAAGAGGACTGAGGAGTCAGTCTCAATTTTACTTATTAACTAGATGATGCCCACGGCTTCGCCCGTGTGGATTTAGGTTTTTAAAAATCCCGTGGGAACTTATGATTTTCCAGAACAAAGAGTAAGTAGCTTATCTGTAGAAACCCGTCCCCAAAACGGAAAAATCCCGTGGGATCCCCACGATTTCGGAATACAATTCCTTACAGCATCAGGGTTGAGGAGTTGGCTATGTACCTACTCGAGTTCATTCAACGATAAAGTCTTTAATTGGTACCCCCAGTATCAATTTAAATAACCGAAAGTTTCTAAAACCCATTAGTTTTGGGGATTAGGTCCCCTACAGCATCAGGATTGAAGAGTTGGAATCCAAATTTTTTACAGAACAGGGTCGCAATGTTTCTCTATCGATTAAAAAAAAAAATTACGCAAATCGGTTCAGAAATCTCGGAGATATCGGTGTACATAGGTAGAAAAACACAACTCCTCCTTTTTTGAAAGTCGGTTAAAAAAGTAGCCTATGTTACTCCCTGGTTAATTCTCTACTTGTATGTGAAGGTCCCGTCAAAATCGGTTCAGCCGTTCCGAAGATTAGCCCGTTCAAACAGACAGACAGACAGACAGACAGACAGACAGACAGACAGACAGACAGACAAAAATTTTAAAAACGTGTGGTTCGGTTATGGTAGCGTTCAAATAACCATATGAGCTTAATAAGAGGTAGTTATTTCGATATTACAGACAGACACTTCAATTTTATTTATTAGTATAGATTACGCAAATATTAAAAAACGTTAAAAATATTCCTACCTACTTCACAAAACATTGTGACCCCGTGTCATTTCTGATAGATTGAAATGAAATGAAATGAATGATGTGAAATGAGAAATTAAATTAAAGCATTTTGCTCAACATGGTAGGTACTACAGTAAGATTCAATGTTAAAAGTCGTTCATATTCTATTTTAAAGCATGCAAATATTTACAAAGCAAGTACTCATCAGGAACAATATAAAAAAAATTCAATACCACCTCGAACCCTTAAGTTGTTGAATTAATCATGTAAACCTAATAAACCTTACTTCATTATGTAAATTATACAAGTCATGCCCGCGTGGAATGGCGCCAAAAAGAACGGCTGCATTTCCGTCGACAACAGTCAGGAATATTACTTGTGAGTTGTGCATGAGCCAGACATTCTGTCACCAAAAGAGGCAGTTAGGTATAGACCTATCATTTAACTGAGACGGTTTCGATAACTGCGCATTTCAAAGTGATGACAGACTTAAATTTTTAACCCCCGACGCAAAAACGACGGGGTGTTATAAGTTTGACGTGTCTGTGTGTGTGTGTGTGTGTGTGTGTCTGTCTGTTCCCCTGTGGTGCTCAAACGGATGGACCGATTTGAATGCGGTTTTTTTTGTTTGAAAGGTGAATTAGTCGAGAGTGTTCTTAGCTATGTTTGATGAAAATCGGTCCAAGATGGCCGCCGCTACAAAATGGCGGATTATATATTTTTTCACAACTCCCTTGATATGGGTATCAAATGAAAGGGCTTGACTAGTAGAATAGCACTATTGCAAATTCAAGATGGCCGCCGCCACTAAATGGCGAATGTCGGGGGTTTTTTAAATTTTCAATTTACACTTGTACATCACCCCAACTGTTTCAGTTATCCGCTAGACCTACGGTTAGGCGTTATAGACGATATTAGACTGCCTATATTTAGTTACTTTGACAAAACTCTTACGTTTTTAATGGCCACTTGTTCATTTAAGAAATAAAATAAACCATGTTTTTAAAATGCAACTTTTCAACGTGAGATCAAAATAAGATGTCTTGAGTTGAGACTAAGCTCTCAGCAAAAAGAATCTTGTAGATTTCGTATTAAATATTAAGCTCGGGAATTCATTCCCAAGGGGTTTAGAGATTTATATGAGAATCTCAAAGACTGAGTTTATCAATTTTGTTAAACATGACTGCTGCTGCTATGTGGCTGCTATTACAGTTACAAATGTAAAATGCAGTCGATATAATATTATGTTGTACGAGCGGATACCCGCGACTTCGTTCGCGTGGATACCTATTGATTTTAATAATCCCGTGGGAATCAATTTGTTTTTTCTATGCTCCTTTGAGCTTAAACCTTGCTAAAAACTGTTAAAAGTTCACTGGCGGATGTTTAGGTACATCAAAATGTAAACATCCGCCAGTGAAAGTCCCATCAAAATCGGTCCAGCCTTTCGGAGATAAGGCAGTAGTCTATAAAGTATCTACTTTCTAACAAAAAAAGAATGAATGAAATCGGACCACCCGTTAACGAATTACAGCTAAGTACACATTTTGCCTTTCATCCCCTCTCCCAAGGGAACCGTGCTGAATTTCGGGATAAAAAGTATCCTATATGTTACTCCGTAGTATTAACTTAAATCATGCCGAGTTTCATTTCAATCCATTCAGTAGTTTTTACGTGATGCGCGCACAAACATACAGACAAACAGACAAACAGATAAACAGACAAACAGACAAACAGATAAACAGACAAACAGACAAACAGACAAACAGACAAAAATTTCAAAAATAGCTTTTTTACGATCTATTACTTATCCCTAACATCTCCCAGTTATTATTTTGCAAAAATCTTCAGTGTACAGATACGGCAATTCTACGATTTTATTATATGTATAGAATAGATATCATGGACTTCTAAAAGTAACTCCTGCTTCTATTCAACATTCAGAAGTATTTTAGGCTTACATCATATTATGCCTCATCACTTACAAGATGAGATCTTAGTCAAGAGCTTTAAATCAATAATTAAAAAAAACATCATCGGAGCTAGTATGAAATAGTTTATTTCAATTTACTGGCTTTCTAACCTACAGAATACGTACCTATACCTAGGTTTAATTAAGAATTCTCTTTCTATTTCTTCCTAGAATTTTCATTACCATTTGTACTGTAATTTCAGGTTCCATTTCGTAATTCGTGTGTGCGCATATTTCATGCATAAAGTTAACCGAGATTTTTAATAACATGAAATAAGGAAGGTTTCCGCTTAGGCGCATATTCTTTTTAATTACTTACCTAAGATCTTTTAAAAGAATCTCCACGTGTTGGGAATATACTTAGTATGAAAGTCGACATGCAGTTGCGATTCCATTCTACTTTAATATTATAAATGCGAAAGTAACTGTCTGTCTTTTACGCTTTCATGCCTAAACTGCTGAACCGATTTTGACGAGATTTATCCCGGAAAGTCATAAAGTTTTTTAAAAATCCACGCGGACGAACTCGCGGGCATCAGCTAGTAATATTGTATAGTTGCCCTGCCTACCGAGACAGGGTTGCTTTTCTATCATAATACACGATACCTCAAATTAAATGTATTCATGAGCTGTTGCCACTGAAAATGTAATTAACATTCAATTAAGCCCTGGAGCCCGGAGGGGTCCCCGATGATGTAAACTGCCGCAAACCCTGAGCGGGGCTTCGTCGTCTCGTCGGTGCGGAACAATTACTAATTGCGTACTTACTCGTTGTTCGTACAAAACAAGGTCCTTGTCCTGCATTCAAATCTGTATACAAAGTTTCATAATATTTTTGCTGTATTAGTTCATTTTAAAACAAATAAAAGGATGGAGAGATCTGGGCTCGAGTATCTATAAGTATAATAAGTACGTATTACCTACAAGCGGAAACCCGCGACTTCGTTCGCGTGGATATTGGTTTTTAAATATCCTGTGGGAATAATTTTGTCTTTCCTAAGCTCCTTTGAGCTCATACCTTGCTAAAAACTGTCAAAAGTTCACTGGCGGATGTTTAGGTAGATCAAAATGTAAACATCCGCCAGTGAAAGTCCCATCAAAATCAATCCAGCTTTTGAGAGATTAGCCAGTAATCTTTAAAGTATTTCCTTTCTAACAAAAAAAGAATGAATGAAATCGGACCACGCGTTAATGAATTACAGCTAAGTACACATTTTGATCATACATAACACATCCCCTCTCCCAAGGGAACCGTGCTGAATTTCGGGATAAAACGTATCCTATATGTTACTCCGTAGTACGAACTTAAATCATACCAAGTTTCATTTCAATCCATTCAGTAGTTTTTGCGTGATGCGCGCACAAACATACAGACAAACAGACAAACAGATAAACAGACAAAAATTTCAAAAATAGCTTTTTTACGTTCTATTACTTATCTGTAACATCCCCCAGTTATTATTTTGCAAAAATCTTCAATGTACAGATTCGGCAACTCTACGATTTTACATGTATAGATAGATGTATAGAAGATATCAGAAATAAGCTGATGTTTTTTTAAAAATTAGGAGAAAGAAGACTGAGATTTCCCGGGATAAGTGGCCTATGATTTTGAGATTTTAATCAAGACTGAGCAGTTAGGCCGTGAAATTACTCTAATATCAATAGTTTTTAGGGTTCCGTACCCGAAGGGTAAAAAACGGAGCCCTATTAATGTCACTCGGCTGTCTGTCTGTCTGTCTGTCTGTCTGTCTGTCTGTCTGTCCGTCTGTCCGCCGGTCACAGGTCTCTAGCTCGCAGACGAAATGAGTTACAAACCTGAAATTTTGGTATTTAGTGTAAAACGTTAACCCAAAATCAAATATTGAATTATAAATTGAATTAAATTATTTTTCAGGGGGGCTCCCATACATGAAAAAGGAGCCGAAAAAAAAAATTTTTCTTTACCCTAGCTTGTGGGGTATCATTGTTTAGAGCTCATTAAGTAGAGTACAAATATATATTTTTTTAATTTTTATCTCAAAAAATAAGGGAATGGGAGGCCATCAAAGTTGACAGTTTTAGACCATTTTTGTGACGGGGGCTATCTCAAAAACTAAACTAGTTGGGAATATGATATTTCAGTATATTATGTACTATATGCTCTATTTAAACAACAAATACTGAAAACAACGATTTATTAAATAGTTTATAAGCTGTGACCAAAATAAACGAACATTTTTTTGGGTTTTTCTTTCACGGTTTGTTGCGATGTCTAGCTCGGAAATTAAATATTTCTTAGACCCAATATATTATATTGTTCATAATTATGTACGGAACCCTGAAAGAGCGAGGCCCGACTCGCACTTGGCTGATTTTTTTAAGAAGATACTTTTCCTAAATATTTCCAAGATAAAAAGTGAAATTTTCACAGAAAATCTGCGTCATTACTCATCACTGTCTGTATTGTCCTCTACTTGCCTGTAAAAATTCCGGCGAAATCGGTGCAACCGTTCCGAAGATTAGCCTGAACAAACAGATATGACCACAAACATACATAAATTTTAACATGCGTTTTTTTTTAATTCATCGACAAGTTAGCCCTTGACTGCGATCTTACCTGATGGTAAGCGACGCGATGCAGTCTAAAATGGAAGCGGGCTAACTTGGAACGGGTGTTAAACCCAAGATCGGAACCCATGATCATTAACATAGAAGAACCTGAGTAACCGACGCACCTCGGCTAGTTACAAAGGTACAATGTCAAAGGGCAGGAAACAGAATACTGATGACCTATAGGCGTTGGGGTCCCAATTATTCTAAGTTGCTCGAATAGCGACCTCGCACCGGAAATTCAGAGAACTAGGCTTGCAGAAACTATATTCAACGAATCATTTGCAATGCACACTCCAATACAAACAATAACATAAACCTACTCCATCTTTCCGCTTTGACGTCTGTTTATACAACGTCGGACATTCAGTATGATATTTTCCTCCTATACATTTAAAAAAAAAGAAGTGTTTGTCTGTTCGTCCTCTACGTTCGCGCATCGTGCGTCTGATTAAGCTGAAACTTGGCACAGAGACGGCACGCATCCTGAGGACGGATCGTGGATACTTTTTATCCCGGGAAATAGGAAAATAGTTCCCCTGGGAAGTTATTATCTATCTAGACTTGTTATCTATGGCTATAATATACAAATAAATAAAATTGGTGGCTGTCTGTGATTTCATATCTAAAACAGAAGTAATGGCAATGAACACCGTGGGTTCGGTCGAAACTCCACAAAGGGTATTGTTTGAAGATACTGAGCTCAAGCAGGTTAACAAATTTAAATATCTTGGAAGCACCTTAACATCAAAAGGGGATATAGACTCGGAGGTAACAAGTAGAATCTGTGCTACATCAGCAGCATTTGGTAAACTCCGAGATAAGGTATTCCAATCACACGGAATCAAGCTAAGCACTAAAGTCAAAGTGTACATGGCGATTGTATTGCCGAATCTCCTTTATTCCGCTGAGACCTGGACGCTTTATCGCAAGCATATTCGTGTTCTGGACAGGTTCACCTCTAGTGTCTACGTGATATCCAGAACATCAGGTGGTCCGACCGTATTAGAAGCACCAGAGGTGTTGCGACGGGCTGAAGTCGGTGGCATTGAGACATACCTGATGCGGCGACAATTGCGATGGTGCGGACATGTTGTGAGAATGCCCAATGAAAGGCTAGCTAAGCGCATCTTTTATTCTGAACTTAGGGACGGTAAGCGGAAACAAGGCGGTCAGTTTCTTAGACACAAAGATGTGCAAAAGAGGCATATGACTAGGTGTAAGATCGACTCCTTTCGTTGGGAGAGTCTGGCTGAAAACCGAGGGGAATGGAGGCACTTGGTTCAGCAAAACATCACGGAATTTGAGGATAAAAGGAGGGTTGATCTGGACAATTACCGTGACCATAGTAGACCTCCCTCCAATATAACCTATAATTATGTCAATGGTACAATATCATGTCCTCACTGTGCACGTTTATTCAGTGCTAAAATAGGGTACATACTTAAGTCACATCAGGGCACATGAGCGAAGCCCTTATTCATATAATATAAACAATTAACAGAGATCCAGTCGCTATTGCCGAACCCGGCAATGGAATACATCATCATACAAATAAATAAAATTGGTGGCTGTGTGTGATTTCGAAATAACTGCCTCTTATGAAGCTCCTATAATTTTGTTATTATTTGAAAACTAAAAAGAGAAGTTTTTAATTTTATGTTTGTCTGAACTGAATCGATTTTGATGTAGTTTACAGACAGAGTAAAGTATTATAAGTAGGTACAAGAAGTAATTTCGGCTAATTATTGTCTAAAAAAATTTAGGACATCTGCGTAAGAAAATAAACACTGTTTATATTAGGGATAAGATTTATACTGGTGGGTTATTACCTTAGGTTATTACAAATGTAATACACGGCCTAATCTCTGAACAGTTCTTGATGTTTCGCACAGAGACAGCTTGCATCCCGGACACAATTAAAGGTTATTTTTCATCCTTAATCCTAAAATGCGGATGAAGTCGCAGGCATCACCACTAGCTAGTTAACAATATAATATAGTGTTTCACGCTAATGGCGGCCCGGGTTGATAAACACGACGTACGTATCCTTTGCGGTGCAACATGAAACCGCCAAATGGATTGCTTTTTCGATTCTGCCCTTTGTTTTTCTTAATTATTTTCCGTTTTCCGTGTACCTACTCAATTTTACTGATTAATTATTTTTGCTCTTCCGTTCTTATAATTGAAATTTTCAAGCGTGCTCGCTGCGATAATTGGGCATCTGTTTTTATAAATTTTCGTATTTTTTTCATTTTAATATTAATTCGGGAAAACGAGCAGACCTGTTAAGTGATTACCGCCACCCATGATTTGCAACACTACAGGAAACACTAATGCGTTGCCAGCTTTTAAGGAATTTGTTGATCCGCCCCTTGAATAACCCCATATCAAAGTTGCGTGGAAATACCACCGAAGGGGGATGGGTACACAATTTTTGCGTGCGGAATGTTCTCGCACAACGCTTGGTCGAAGTGTGCTGATGATCCAGGTGGTGAGGATGATAACATCAATATCCTGATGTCATCGGTCCAGCTACTGGAGTGTCCAGCACCTTAGAGCCCCGATGTCTATCGGTAAGAACATGAAGTGTCTACAGATCGCTTGATTTTTGACGATCAGTAAGATCTCCCAGCTTCCTCGGAACAGATTTGATTGATTTTATCGATGGTTACTGTCGAATGTTAACGATGAATAAATAATTAATATTAAGGTTATTCTCGAGCTCTTTGCCTAATTTATACATAACTTGTTGATTTATCAATTGACAAAAAAGATCAACTAAATTTGGTCGTATGTCACAGTCGACCAAAAATACGATGTCGATCGTCTTTCTTACACATTGAGGTCTAGCAATCTCAGAGAAATCGGTGTATCAAAAATATTAGTGACATGTTATGGGTGCATATATTCGTGTTACACACACATAAGATTGATAACATATCATACCAAAACCTTCCTGAAAGTATGTAGATTACGATAGTGAAAAAATCATAAAAATTGGTTTATTGATTTTTGAAATAATCGCGAACATACATACATATAGTTACACGGGTCGAATACAGAACCTTCTTTTTTGAAGTCAGTTAAAAATCTAGCAAAATATGTGTGGACACCTTATCTATTCAAATACCGTTCACAGGGCGCGTTCCGCACGATGTATGCACATGATGGCGTTAGGTTAGAGATAAGAAAGCTCACAAATTGGACGTGGCTCGCGGACTGAATTTGAAATCTCGCAGAGATTTATTACGTACTTAGATATATGCTTTAATATTAATATTCTTGGGACAGAAGATTAGGCCAGGAATATCTCATGAAACAACTTTTTGGGGATTTCCAAATAACTACCTCTTAGGAGTCTTAGGTATGATTTGGTATGCTCATTTATATGAATGATAGCATAAATCCCAAAAAAGGTTTTTTCTCTGTTTTTCTATCAGCCTTTGTGTGGTCAAATCAAGTGATCTAGGCTGGAATTTACCTATATAGTGTCATGGGATTTTTAGGTTTGCAAGTTTTTAATAAGTTAGACTTTGTGGTACGCTTTAATCGTAAACAGTAAACATGGGAAAGGGTTTTGGAAAGGGACAATTAGCTTTGAACCCACTGTGTGTCAGCTGACCCCGTCCTCGGGGTCATCAAAGGGGTCAGCATTAGGTACACATAATTACTTACTATTATTATGCCTTTGAAATATTAGGTGGAGTAATTAAAAAAACCGGAAAGCGCAGTGATGTTAGGCCTCCCATTAGGTGGACTGAGGACATCAAACGAATGCCAGGAGTCTCGGCGTATGTATTCTACAAGAGATCTATGTCCAGTCAGGCCAGGCGCACTCCGCATTGTAAGTATGAAGCTACAAGTACCCAGCGCGCTCCGGTTGGACGCGCTCACGATAGGAAGAGATGCAAAGTATAGGATAATATAACGGTAGGTAGTTAGCGCTACTGCGACGTAAATTCCACTTTATTGTGGCGTAAAAAGAGTAGCTATTTGTTTAAATGATTTTACGGAGTGAATCTTCTGTACCTTGTACTAATATATAATAAACTAGCTGACCCCCGCGACTTCGTTCGCGTGTTTTTCTTTGCTATAACCTCACGGAGCCCGAGACCTTTCCAACGAATGCAAAACCGTGGAAATCGATTCATGCGTTCTGGAGTTATAGCGTCAGGAAGGAAAACCCGACTTATTTTTATATAGTAGATAATCAATTATATAATGGGAATCAAAGCGGCTTTTAGAAATTCCACAGTTAAGTAGATAGCCTATGTTTTCGCGGAATGAAAAGTAGCCAAATGTATCTGGATTTTACTACGAGTAGGTATATGCATGCAATAAATCAGCCGGTCTTTGTTGCTACAATCTCAATTGTGGTGATTGGTTGAATTTATGGTATTCCCGCTGCAAAGATGCATTTCAGCCAATAGCGAGAGTGTGTCGGCCCATAAACCGTGAATGCGATTACCACACTGTATATTTTTAGACGATCGACAAATAGATCTGTACCTTCTATATATAAATCTATAGTGTACATAGTAGGTATACAAGTATAAATTTAAAATTTAAAAAACCCCCGACATTCACCATTTTGTGGCGGCGGCCATCTTGGATTTGCAATAATGCTATTCTACTAGTCAAGTCCTTTCATTTGATACCCATATTAACAAGACTCTCGACTAATTCAAATTTCAAACAAAAAACACCGCATTCAAATCGGTCCACCCGTTTGAGCGCTACAGGGGAACAGAGAGACACTGGACACACACACACACACCCCATCGTTTTTGCGTCGGGGGTTAAAAACAAAGTCGTTCCGGCTGTTTGTTAGCTTAGTTATATCTTTTAAACTACGCAACGTATTTTAATGCGATTTTCAGCAATAGATATAGAGTGATTCAAGACGAAGGTTTATAAGTAGAGAAAGCCGAGAAGTTCAAAGATTAATCAATGTATAGTAGCGGGTAATTAGTACCCGTGCGAAGCTCGAGTCGGGTCGTTAGTTCTAATAGGTATATAAAATTCTCGTGTCACAGTGTTTGTAACAAAACTCCTCTGAAACGGCTCGACCGATTCTTATATATTTATTGTGTTTAGGTAGGTCTGAAAATAGAGATCTATTTTTCATACCCCTATGTGATAAGGGTGGTTCACCCCAACAAATATTTTTTATTTTTTTGATACATTTTTTAATTTAATTTTTTTTATGATTCGGCTTTAAAAATACTTACCTACAACCCTAAATTTTCACCCTTCTACCACGAACCCCTATTTTTTAATAGCGATATTAGCACCTACTTTAATAATTTTCTACTCTCGGCAGTGGATAACTGATCAGTTACCACTCGACCAGTTATTCTCGCCAGGCGTCTACCGGCGTCACTTCTCAGTGTATAAATCCACGCGTACGAAGTCACCGGCATCAGCTAGTATTATTATACCTTGGACTAGTGGACCCGGCAGACGTCGTCCTGCCCGCTATTAGCGCCACCTACCGGGTCCAATTTTTCTACTTACAAACCTTCCTCTTGAATCACTCTATCTATTAAAAAAACCGCATCAAAATCCGTTACGTAGTTTTAAAGATTTAAGCATACATAGGGACATAGGGACATAGGGACAGAGAAAGCGACTTTGTTTTATACTATGTAGTGATTATACCTTGAAATTTTCCATGCGTCAGAAAGAGTCTCGGATTACAGGCCACACTTTCAGTGGGTATCTGGTAAATATAGACATAAACACTACTCCAATTACTAACACAACAAGGAAAAAACTTAAAAGGAATCTTCCAGCGTTTCCATTGCCGAATAAAAAAAGCAAATAAAAAAACATCATATTGACACTGTTCCCATCTCAGTTTTGTTAGTTTTTTACTGTGGCTATATTTTTCGCTGTAAAGTGAAATAGTTATTAATGCCCTAAATGCGAACAGAAAATAACCTAACCTAACAATAAGTACGGTAAGTAAGGTTTTTAAATAATGTCGCATTAAAAACAAATGAATCAATTTATTAAGCCAACACAATATAATTAGCAGCTCAATTAAGGTAAAATCTAAATAACGCAGAGAAAACGTTACTGCCTGCTTGTATGACCAACTATAGTTCCGTAATTTGAAGCAAGCGGGAAGAAAAGCATCACCAAGCTGATATTAAGTAGTCAAAGTCAACATTTTTATTTTAAAGTACTACTTACTTTAAAATAAAAATGTAATGTAAATGGTACACTTCTTGAATTTCAAAAAAAAATTACAAGTGGAAATGAGGTAATGGTGATAATTATTTACGATGACTTTAAAATAAGGCTACGAGGTTTCAAACGCGCCCTCGTCTGAGAAGAACACGAAACAAATTCAGCCAAATTTTATAAACAATAGATATCTACTATAACTCTTTTCTACGCTAACGGATAAAGTCAATGTAACTTATAAAAGTGGTCTTACAGTTGAGGCCGTTGGACTAAGGAAGCATCCAACTTACTCTACAGTTTATGGTAAAGAAACGGCGGAATGGGAAAGGTACCATCAATAAGATATATTTTAGAAAAAAATTAAATCGACTTCGGATCAGCAATCTCATATAAATCGATGTACTTAAATCAAAAATATCATCCATAAGGGTATATTTATACGTGTAACTTCGTACGTAAGAATGATATCTAAATAAACCTTCCACCTTCCTGAAAGTATGTAGATTACGTTAGTAAAAAAATATCAAAATAGGTTCATTGGTTTTTTAAATAATCGCGAACATACATACAAATACGGATCGAATACAGAACCTCCTTTTTGACATCGGTTAAAAAGGTAATATCACGAAGCCGTGATACTCAGCAATAATGGAAATAGGGGCGACAGGGTTAGGCAAAGAAGATCATACAAAATAAAACACATTTTCGTCTTGAGAGATTTATTTGTAAGTAGGTTTAGGTGGTTGTAATTTGTTTTCACTTAAAATAGAAATTAAACTAGCGTTTTTTACTCGTATAATATTGTACAATCTATTTTCCCTTGAATGACTAAAAAGATAAAAAAGCTTCTCGCAGAAACTCATTAGTGACCCGCTATTCCAGAGCATAAGTAGGATAGTCTGATCGCGAACAAACAATGAACTGAATGGACAAGTTTCCAATTTATTTTTTAAATAAATTATAAAATTGAAGTAAAATAAAACAAAAATCTAAAAGAATCATTAAATTATCTCAAAAACTGAAAAAGTTATCGAACTTTAAAGTTTCCTGAAAACGCGGCGCTCTAGCGTGTGACGTCATTCAAGGTACCAAAGTACGGTTTCAGAGTATTTTTTCTACGTAACACTTGTTTTACCAATTTCTCCGAGATTACTGAACCGATTTGCGTGATTCTTTTTTTAATCGACAGCTGAGGATATTTGCAAAATGGTCCCGTAGATTTTTCGATTTTTTTAAATCTTTTTTTTTTTTGAAATAATCTATAGGACCATTTTGAAAACAAAAATAAGTAAATTTACGTGGAAAATATACCTCCGAATAGACGCGGTGACGTCATACTCGAGTGAGAGGCGGCAATCATTTTGCGTAAACTGAAATAATTAATTTCTCCGTCATTTATTGATGGATTTCAAAATTTTTTTCACTGATTTATTAGTTTTAGTCTATATTTTAATTCCATTAACTACTTATATTAAATAATTTATTTTCAACATCAGGAAACTTCCTCATTAGGGAAAACCGAACTTAGTAGGTCTACAACTTACGCGTTACTTCGTCTAAATCGTCTACGCGTTCTTTGTCTACGCCGGGTTTCATGCGTACTTACGCGTATATTCGAGAAGTTTCTGTGATTTGTTTACCTTTTAAATCAGCTAAGAAAAAATAGATTGTTCCTACATAAACGTTTTGACGACCTCCCTGGCGCAGTGGTGAGCGCTGCGTGGTCTTATAAGTGGGAGGTCCTGGGTTCGATTCCCGGCAGGGGCGATTTGAAATTTTATAATTTCTAAATTGTCTCTGGTCTGGTCTGGTGGGAGGCTTAAGCCGTGGCTGGTTACCACCCTACCGGCAAAGCCGTGCCGCCAAGCGATTAAGCGTTCCGGTACGATGCCGTGTAGAAACCGATCAGGGGTATGCATACCTCTTCCAAGTTAGCCCGCTTCCATCTTAGACTGCATCATCAGTTACCATCAGGTGAGATTGCAGTCAAGGGCTAAATTGTAGTTGAATAAAAAAAAAAACATTTTTCTGTAGTCTGAATAAAAAACTTGCCTGTGTACCTGTCACGAAAGTTGGAGCTGTTGTAGGTATTAAAGAACAGCAGTAATGTTACCTTATTTATAGAATTCAGTAGTCCGAACCCTGCCATCTTTCGCAGCACAAAGATGCAATGTACCTACCAACCTCCTAAAATCTTCAACTTTCGTGAAGCGTACTACTACTATGCCTACAATATTAAGAATGGTTTTCTACATAATAACATAATTACACTTCTCTTGCTATACCTATTGACAGTACAATATTATCATAAAATAGAATTTACCTTGGTCAAAATTTGAGTAAGAATATGGACAATCCGATATTGATTTTTAATTAATAGATAATTAGTATCTTATAATTAATTTTATTTGTTTTACAATCTAACAATCGTAAAATAAAAATTTAAGTATGTTCATTTCTTTACATCCATCCACAATCCGTACTAGAATATATTATGGCTGGCTATAAATGCGAAAGTTTGTCTGTGTGTCCGTTACCTTTTCACGACTCGAACGTTTTGGCACAGAGACAGCTTGCTTCTAGGAGAAATTAGAATACATTATTTTTCTCCGTGAAATTACATTCCAATGAGTTCCTATGGATAAAAAATTAGTCGTCTGTAAAGTCGATTTAGGCCCGGCGCACACCGAGCGCAGAGCATTTTCTGAGATTACTGAATAATTAACTTTACGACTGTTACGACGACATACGGTCAATATTGCATTCCAAGAATAAAAACGCACGCACGAGTGCTCGTGCTCGCGCCTATCGTACCGCGCGACCGTATGTCAATAGTAAAGTTAATTATTCAGTGTTTTCAGAAAATGCTCTGCGTTGCGCTGCGCTCGGTGTGCGCCGGGCCTTACGGACGATAATTTTACTGTTCATCCACACGTTCGCCAACATGCTGGCCCATCTTATGGCCCAATATGTTGGCCCAACGTGTAGAGCGGGAGTTGGAAGGTGTTGGAACGATGGCCCGCAAGTTGGCGCGAGATCCATTTCGTGTCGGTACATCAAAGGGTTTGGGACAGAGTTTGGCCGCACCATCCACACGTTGGAAGCAAGTTCAGTTTGCTACGAGCTCTCAGAGTGATCGCACGCATGCACGTCTTTTAAATTTTATATTCACGCGTCGTAACTAGTATAATGTCCACAAAATGGCAGTGACAATGACCAATGAAGAAACTTTTTGCTTTATAGAGCCCTACTAAGCCGAAAATTGTTTGTGGAACCCAAGAAATAAAATCACAAAAATAAAAAAATACAATTTTCGTATACACATTCACGTAGTTGCGGTATGCAGTGAATAATTAAACCGCAGCAGCTGTTAACGTCTCAATATTCAATTTAGTAAATTCGCTTAAGTGAAAGTGTACACGTCCGCACATTGGCCCTAACCGGAGCATACTGAACGACCTTCCAACGTGTGGACGCTAACACCAACTCCTCGTCCAACACCTTCCAACATATCCGCCATCATGTTGGCCAACGTGTAGAGGCGCCTTTACGCGATAACATCATTAAGAAAACAAAGACACAGAGAGGGATAGATGTGTCACAACCGAACTCTTCCGCGCTACGTGCTACGTTCCGCGCTACGTGTCACGCTACGTGCTACGTGCCGTGCTACGTGCTACGCGCTACGTTCCGCGGTACGTGACAGAAGAGAGAATCAGCGAAGAATCTTACGTGACAATGAGTCATGCTTTTTCGTGCATTTCATCGATTTATAAGACGTCAAAAATAAGTTATGCAAATTACACTAAAAATAGTACCTTTTATCTAAATTAAGTAATTTAAGCCGACAATACATTTTTTTACAGAAATAAATAAGTATATTTTTAAAGACATTTTACATCATTCATCAAAAGAAACGAGATTTTTATTTTAATAGGAACATCAAATATAATTTTCATTTCAAAATTAGTAGGTACTCGTATGCTGAGCATTTAATATTGAAGTTCATTCTGTTATAACCTCTAAACTTTAATGATATTGTCACTTAAAGTGAACTTAAATTACTTGATCATTTACTTAATTAACTAACTTAACTACTTTAGTTTTATGTACAAAGATAGTATTATTTTGGCATTTAAATTATATTAGAGCTAGTCGATAGAGCTGAAAGAGAAAATCTAGGATCTAAGCTAGGATAAGATTTAGACACGTATACGCAAAGTTTTTGTGTGGTGTGCGTTAAAAATAAAACTGCCTGACTCTCGCGTATCGAGAGTTCCATCACAGATTATAATATAATATAATAGTTACTAATTCCGTACCTACTATCTTGGAAGAAAACGTATTTAATTAAGTAAACGTTATTTATTTGGTCCAATTATTATTATTCGACTATTAGTGATAATAAAAAAGAGAAAATGAGAAAACGAACTATAATCGCATGATATAATATTTGAAGCGAAATCAATCATAGTGAATATAAATGAATTCTATGAAATTCCTTTGCGTATGTGTGTTTCTATTCAAAATGAGATTATTGCTATCAACTAAATTCTTTAAAAAAATGGAAAATGGCGGCAACGGTCTGGCAGTTTTTTTTTTACGCAACCATACGTCTAATGTCGAATAGCCACTTTGATAGCCTCTATGACTGTTTCACGTCACGTCACGATTTAATGTGAAATAATAAAAAATATACTCAAAAAAACTGTAATGGGTCCAAAAACATTGCGTCCACACACCACACAAAACTTTGTCACCAGTAGGACTCTAGCAAATACATGTAATAGAGTTAGGACGAATTTGACAGGGCTAAATTATATTTAGGTCATAGATTAAGCTAAGGTAAGTTAATAATATCATACGAAAAGTAAAGTTAAATAAGTTATCTCAGTTCTAGCTCGGATATATGCTGCGATGTGAAATCATTATAGACACTTACATCTATAACTTTTATGAGGAGGAAGAAGGCTATTTTTATTCCAGCCAAAAAAGTGCTGTTATGGTTATGTTACCTGGTGGCAACCAACATGGGCAAGGAAATTTAAAACGTGGCGAGCACAATAGATTGGCGACAGTCAGCGTACTACAGGGGCTTAGTAACCCGCATAGTCGCAACAAGAAGTGTTGAATAGAAGCAGGCGTTACTTTGCGGAATTCCATGATATTATACAAAGAACACAAAATTACTTTGCTATAATCCACTAACAGTGACGAATTTGTAGGGCACAACACCACACAAATTCACCACAAATTTAACTCGACGATCGTTTCGCTCCGACACCGGAGCATCTTTAGGAGATGTCGACTTCACAACGGACGATTGCAAAGGATTGCAAAGATTTTCAAGTCTTATACTCTGAGTCGAATAGATGATTCGACTCAGAGTATAAGAGTCGATATCTCATCGAGTTGTAGGTATGCAGAGTGCTTAGTCTCAGTTTGGAGCGCTCCAAAACTTTATAGTATACTATAAGTATACTATTGATCGAATCACAGTGACTACAGAGTAAAATGGACCTAAAAAAAGAGTCTTAGGGTTCATTTTGCTCTGAAGTCATTTGTGATTCGAGTATACTTATAGTATACTTTTAGTTTTAGAGCGCTTCAAACTGAGACTAAGCACTCAAAAGAATCCGGGACATCTACTGCGTTGTTATATTGAGGAAACCCCGGTGTTTTTGTGGGTTGATAATTATGATATTTGAACGCGGTATGCTACGCTGGTTACTGTTGTGACAACACTGTTCTGTTGTAAGTAGCACGCGCAGTCAAGTAATGGCAGTACTATAATCTGTTCACTACCCTGCTTCGGTCGTCTGCCTCTGTCTGAAATGGTCATTAGTTATACAAAGGATAAGTCGTATTTAGAACAAGCGGAAACCCGCGACTTCGTTCGCGTGGATATTGGTTTTTAAACATGCCGTGGGAATAATTTTGTCTTTCCTAAACTCCTTTGAGCTCATACCTTGCTAAAAACTGTCAAAAGTTCACTGGCGGATGTTTAGGTAGATCAAAATGTAAACATCCGCCAGTGAAAGTCCCATCAAAATCGATCCAGCCTTTGAGAGATTAGCCAGTAATCTTTAAAGTATTTCCTTTCTAACAAAAAAAGAATGAATGAAATCGGACCACGCGTTAATGAATTACAGCTAAGTACACATTTTGACTTTTATCCCCTCTCCCAAGGGAACCGTGCTGAATTTCGGGATAAAAAGTATCCTATATGTTACTCCGTAGTATGAACTTAAATCATACCAAGTTTCATTTCAATCCATTCAGTAGTTTTTGCGTGATGCGCGCACAAACATACAGACAAACAGATAAACAGACAAACAGATAAACAGACAAACAGACAAACAGACAAAAATTTCAAAAATAGCTTTTTTACGTTCTATTACTTATCCCTAACATCCCCCAGTTATTATTTTGCAAAAATCTTCAATGTACAGATACGGCAAGTCTACGATTTTATTATATGTATAGATAGAAGATAGATGTATAGATGTATAGATGAGCAAGATTAAAAGGTTGCATTTTTTTACACAAAAAGAAAATGCTAATAACGATATTTAAGTAGAATATACCTATACTTGTAGATTTTTAAAGTAGCACCACACGTCTAGTTTTAATTAAAGGCAATTAAGGTAAAGGCACCCAATTCGGAGGTATTTTCATCAAAACTCGAAAGAACGTCAAAAAATAAGCATTTACTACACCTTTCTGAAGAACTGGCTATTTTTATCAGAAGCGTTATTTATTTAACTCTTGAAATATCCTAAAAGGACAACAATTATAACTTGATTTAAATGTAAAATTAAATAAAATATGAAAAAAGTCCGAATCCCCCAATTCGGAGGTAAAAATCCTAATTCGGAGGCAAATGGCCCCTAATTCGGAGGTACAAAATACAAAGGGAAATGAGTAGAATGAATTCTACATGGTGTTCAAAAATGAACTGTATTTATTAATATATGTCAAAATCAATTCGATACGTATGTAATTGTTTATATGTTTGTGTGTAAAATATTAATATTATATATTAATTTATATATAGCTGCTCGTGCTGATTCACTGACAGATTTATCACCTCTCCTGCAAAATTTTGTTTGATTTTTTTTTTCACAAATAGTTTCGTATAGAGGACAAAAATTAATTCGGAACAAAAATATGGAGAGAGCTGATGATTGAGGATTTCGGAGACGGTTGAAGAGCACGCTTAAGCTATTGAAGATAGGTGGAGGGTGCTCGAGCAAATGTCATTCGAAACGTCATCCAATTGGCAGTGAGCTGAAAAAAAATTCAAAATGGTGAAAAAAAGATGGCCGCCATACAAACTTCGGTCTCCATCTCAGAGGGTATAAAAGATGGAAGAGTGGTTTCTTAGCAAAAGATGATCAGAATCAGAAGGTCTTCTTGATGAATTGAAAAAAAATCAAAATGGCTGAATTTATTTTTCCATAGAAAATGTATGGCGAATATTGAAGAGACTACAAGTTGTAAACTATGCAAGGCTTTGACGCGGTTCTTTGGAGAACTCTCAAAGAAAAATATGGGAAGACATAATGATTGAGGGTTTGGAAGATGTTTGATGAGCCCGGGCAGGGTATTGTAGATAGATGTGGGCTGCTCAAACAAAAAATACTCAGAACCTCATCCAATTAGCACTGGTTGAAAAAAAACTCCAAAATTGCGGATTCCAGATGGCGGCCATACAAATTTCATCGGTGTCTATCGCACTAGGTAAGTATTAAAGATAGAAAAGTGTTGTTTGGAAAATGATGATCAAGACCTAAAAGGTCTACCTAATTGATGAACGGAAAAAAAATCAAGATGGCGGAATTCATTTTTTCCTACACAAATTTTTTTTTCATTTTGACATTATGACATTTTGACATTTTAACATTTGACATTTTGAAGTTTGACATTTTGATATTTTAACGTTTTGACATTTTGACATTTGACTTTGATATTGACTAAAAGAAGTTCCACTCCAATAAAAAATCCAGCTCTCCCTGAGGATGAGTTGATGAGAGGATGAATTGGATTAGGTTCTGAATATTTTTTGTTTGAGCAGCCCCCATCTATCTACAATACCCTGCCTGGGCTCCTCAGTTATCTTCCAAACCCTTAGTCATCATATTGTATCCCCATATTTTTTTTGAGAGTTCTCCAAAGAATCGCATCAAAGTGTCTTCAATATTCGGCATACATATTCTATGGAAAAACAAATTCCGCCATTTTGAATTTTTTTCTATTCATCGAGTAGACCTTCCGATCCTGATCATCTTTTGCGAAGAAACCACTCTTCCATCTTTTATACCCTCCGAGATGGACACCGACGAAATTTGTATGGCGGCCATCTTTTTTTCGCCATTTTGAATTTTTTTTAGCTCACTGCCAATTGGATGACGTTTTGAGTTACATTTGCTTGAGCACCCCCTACCTACATATCTTCAATACTTTAAGCGTGCTCCTCACCTGTCTCCGAAATCCTCAATCATCATCTCTTTCCATATTTTTCCTCTGAATGAATTTTTATCTTCCATACGAAACCATTTGTGAAAAAAAAATTATACAAAATTTAACAGGAGAGGTGATCAATGAGTGAGTGAGTGAGTGAGTGAGTCAGTCATCCAATCAGCACGAGCAGCTATACATATTATATTAAAATATATATTTCTATCCATACCACATAATTAGGGGCTCATAGAACCTAATTCGGAGGTAATACCTCGGAATTGGGTTTTGTAACAAAAAACACGTTTCCTAATTCTGAGTGTTAAAAAAGAAAAGATTTTTCCATAATAAAGAAATAATTTAAAGCTTAATTAGATTACCTTCGTAAATATGTACAATACTCTCTCAAAATTGCATCGAAATATGCATAAATTTAATTTTCTTTTTAATTAATTTTCTTTAGCTTCCCCATACAATCTATCAATAAATTACCTAAATAGGTAAACTTTGATCCGGTATAACTAGTGATTTAGAGGCCAAAGTGTACCTCATAATTAGGGCTCTTTAACCTAATAGCCTATTTAAATAATCAAAACTGAAACAAGACGTATTTAACATAAAACGACCCTAAAAATTGAAAAACTTATTAAGTCTATGAAATCGCAATTCTGCGGTATACCTCCGCGTTAGGAACCGGCTAAAATATTTGGCACCTAATGCGGAGGTATTTTCAAAACGTATTTTCACCTTAATTTCTTTACAAATATTCACAAAAGTTGATTGTTTTCGATTGCAAATATAGTCCTTCAAATATTCATATCTAAATAAAAACAAATAAAGCTCAAAATTAACGGATAAACACTGTTTAAAAAAACGTAGGTATTTCGTGCACAAGGTCCAAAATGTATGAAACATGCGTTCGGGCCGGCTGCTAGTGTAAAACTTGCCGGTTATTTTAAAACATATACATATAAAACCAATTATTTCGTCATTTATCTATGGAACGATAAACTATCAATTGATTAAGATATGTTGCAGTAAAAAAGAGCTTGGTGATCGGTTGAAAACGCTGTTTTTCTATATACCTCCGAATTGGGTGCCAATTTTAGAATACCTCCGAATTGGGCGACTTTACCTTAATTAGATATAATTAGTAATAAAGCTAAAACTAATTTCTTTATGAGATATGAAGGGAAAGTTATAAGGACGCTAGAGTTTTTTCTACTTGTTACATCGAAAAGGTTGAAATCTTACGATTAAACTTAATTTATTTAAAAGTATTAGGATTTAGGACAAAGGTATGATTAAGAATACTTAAATTGCAATGTGTAGGGACATGATATAGCAAGCATACGGCGTGCATCTTTTAGTCAAACACAGACTAAGTACTTTTTATTCTAGAAAATTAAAGAGTTCCCACGGGATTGTTAATGATCCTAATTCCACGGGAACAAAGTCACGGGAATCAGCTGGGTATTTATGTATGTATGTAGAGAGTCATGCATTCTGCAAAGGTTGCCTCAGGGGCCAAATGTACAGTGCTACATCACTGCGTGCTTGCTATATTAATTCCCTTGTTTAAAGTTCATTGCGTCTCCATTGAGAAAGATAATTTTTAGATCGACACCTACTAGGAAACTCGTTTCCAAAAAACTTAAATTCAAGGTAAAAATATTATATCCTTCAAACACCAAAACATCGACCGTTGCGATTTTGTAAATATAAATTTATAGTTGGTCCATCGAAGTAAATCATTCACACAAATTAAAATTAGAAATTAGTTCAACACAAATTTACACGTTAGTTATAGTCAATCGTCTAGGACTCCTGGGTCTATTCAAATTGGCCACTGATTCCCTGACATGGACTTGTACATTCATGTCGGCTGCTGAATGGATGCTCGCAGCTCTGGAAGTCCTCGGGGAGGGAGCGCGTACTCTCAGATCCACGGCACTGTGGAGGCTAGCCGCTCTTGAGGATCGCGGGGTGTGGCTGGCGTGGTCAGACGGAGTGACGAGGGCTGGCAGGTCGGCTACGGAGCGCGAGCGGCGAGGCGGGCTCTCTGGTATGAGTGCCATGCCGCCCATACTGCCGACGAAGACGGAGTTCTGGTGGGTGAAAAAGAAACTTTGTTGTATTATGTGGTTGAAGAGAATCTTAAGATTTTGATTCTTAGCTCCGTACTAGTCGCCACATGTAAAATCTGCTTAATGCATATTTAGATACTTTTAAGCATTTAGTTATTTTTGGAATAGTTATATCATTTAATTAGAATGTTTCTTCTGTATTTGATGCGTATAGCTCAGTGTATTACCGGGCTCTCGACGTTTTGTCGAAAGACGACGACAAAAAATTTAGCTTAAAAAAATAAACTAGAGCCTCAAAATATCAACTGCTTCATTAAAAACAGTTGCAAATAGTAGGTAAAACAGTCGCAGTAAATGAAGGTAGAAGAAGAAGATGAGGGAAGCTACACGTAACAGATTTAATGATAAACTTGAACAGTAACCCCTTGTCCTAGCTGAACAACGAACGTAACAATTTTATCTACATGACACGTGAAGGCTCAGCCACGTTGTTCAGCGCTGTTGCGTTTTCGCTTTTGTCGTTGACCTAGGACAACGGGTGAGGCGAGTTACCTGTCGCGTCCGATGCGCAAGATATCCACACGGCTGGTAAGCGGAGAACGAAACTCCACAGTCGTAAGACACGCAGCCTCGCGAGAGGGACGCACGATGCTGGACAACAGATGACAAGTTAGAACATCGTCATAATATGAGGGGTCATCCTAATTGGATAACGATCGTAAGATCAAACATTAAGGACCGCCGTATATTAATTAGTCTCCTTAATATTCTTGGATCAAACGATGCGATTTTGACGCGCGATCCAATCAAACAATATCATTTCCAAGTTGGCCTTTTATAAAACGCATACTCATATAGCTCGCGGCACGCCAGTTGTCCCTCGCTCCCTGTAAAGTACACTAGCCAGTCGTTATACTTAATTTTAATTAAAGCAGTAACTATGTGTGTGTGAACGCGTGTTATTTGATAACCTTGTAGTTCCAAGAACACGGCGCTACCTTTGTCTAAATAAGGAGACGTGAATATCAACTCCAAACTGGTGACGAAACATATTTCCCTAAACTGGCAACCACGTTCCCTAAAACAACCACCCACTGCACACAGGAATCCCCCCTCTCATAGGAGAGAAGGATTTAGAGCCCCACCACGCTGCTCCAATTCGGTTTGGCGGGCTTTAACGACTAATGTTACAATATAATAGTGATAATAACCGGAACCGATTGCTTATCGTGCTCTCCGAGGCACGGGGGGTGAAACACCGCAAACTATCAACTCCGGGCTGGTACTGAGAATTTCTTGACAAAAAAACCCACTACCTAACAATAATTTGGCCGACCCGAGAATCGAACATGGAATCTCTTGATCTGCAGTCGATTATGCAAACCACTAGACCAACGAGGCAGTTAAATCCCCTAAAGAGTGTTTTAATTGAAGCTTACAAGTGATCGCGCGATCACTGTATTCATTTTCATCGGGCGACGAAATCGCATCGTCTGATCTTACGATTGTTAACCAATGAGGACGACACCTGAAAGGTGCCACCGAACATAGATACTTCTTTTGTACGGTGACTTTTAGAGCGAGGCCGCACTGCGAAATTTATTCGCGCTGTTTATATTCCGCATTTTAATATATTTTTCTCGCGAATTTTAAATCGCATGTGCGCGCAGCTTCGCACATTTCCATGTGTCACAGATTTTGCGAAAAAAATCGCGCGAATAAATTTCACAGTGCGGGCCCGACCTTAAAACACAACCTAATATTGAGCCCTTTTTTCCTTCACTTTGCAAGATAAACTTAAGTAAATATATCTACTCAATAATAAGAATGAATACTGTTCCTCAATTATTATTTTTTAACTACAAATTAGAATGTAAAAAATTTATGAAAAATAATATAGACAATTAGTAATTAAGGCTTTCAAAACAACAAGAAATTAGAACAAATTAATATAGGTAATTACTAAAGACAATTACTATAAATGGATTGTAATAACAAAATTAGATAATTTCTGCCAAACACTACAATTTTCGTGATAAAATTAGGCTGAAATTGTTGTCACAAATGTTAATTTGATAGAAGACGCACGTATAATATTATATTTTCAGACAGAGCATATAGCTCTGTCTGAAAACTACTGGTACTGTTAATTTCAAGTTTTATGAAGTAAAAATAGATGATAAAAATAAAGAAATTAAATGCGCAATTAGTAAACGTGTCATTATCATTAAGAATTCATTATGTACCGTTTGACCTAGGTCAATTGTAATTTTGTTTGATAATCTTACAAAGACAGAGCAATTTAGTTTTTCATATCAAACGAAATTATCTTTGATTCCACAATTATGTTTTACGGGTACAATAATTCAGCTAATGGAGGATTCTATCGATAGTTGACTTTTATGACTTTTAAAACCAACCACCAACTTCTAAAATATGAAGGCATTAAAATTAGACAAATGTATTTTATAAACGGTAGTGATTTATTCGATTGATACGATTCATACAACGACTATTGCGGGATTTTATTGATATAGCTCTAAGGCACGAAACGACTGAAGTATGTAACTTGTAGTCACGCACACTTATAGGTACGTAGCTCCCAGACTTTTTGTATTTTATCTGCCTAGGTCTTCGATCAATAATACTTATATAATACTAGCTTTTGCCCGCGGCTTCGCCTGTGTGAATTTCGGTTTTTCACAAATCCTGAGGGAATCATGGATTTCTGGTTCCCGTTCCCGCTCCCTTTTCCAACCTTTATACTTACTTTCAAGGTAGTTTGCTATAGTGATCTACCTATAGCTGTAGCTGTGGGCTTTGGGTTTTTTCAAAATCCCGCGGGAACTTTGGATTTTTCCAGGATAAAAAGTAGCCTATGTTTTAAGTCAAGGCATAATCTACTTATATTTATTCAAAATTTCAGCCAAATCGGTTCAGTAGTTGCGACGTTATAGAGTAACAGACATCGAAACATCCAAACATCCACACTTTCACATTTAGGATAAGTAGAAAATACTAAAATTGTAAAAACTCCTTACAATTACGATTACCTTTGTTTATGACTCATTATCGTTTTGAAATAAAAATAGTACAGTTTAGACTTAGGCAGATGCTCTGAAAACTTACTATATCAAATCTAAATAGCTATCTAATCACTGGTTAAGCAATAATTTAAATCTACAATTATAAACAAGACAAGGAATACTTAATAAAAAAGAAAAACACGCGAACGAAGTCGCGGGGGTCAGCTAGTAATTAATGAAATAAAAAATTGTAAAATATAAATAGCTAACTCACATGAGGAGGCAGTGATACTGCATTCTCCGCGAGGACGCAGCTTTGTCGGTGTTGCTGTTGAAACTTCGGCTGATACGGTTCAAGCATCCTACGAACAAAATATTTCATACACATCAATCACTTAAGTAGGCATCAAAGATAGAAAATAAAATAAATATCGTAATTTGATCGTAATTTGTACAAAAATGCTAATAATATTTAATAAATTTATCGAAAAATATACTAAAGGAATTTGATCTCCAGGCAATGTTCGCTTTTTATATTTCTTTTAAGTATAATTTTATCCGGTCATTGGCATGTAACGAAATTCAATATGGCTGAGAAATCTGAAGCTTCTAAGAATCTGAACTTCTTTTCAGATTTTTGTTTCTTTACATTTTATTTACTTTTAGTAGAAAAACTTGATTTACTTTTAGTAAAAAAGTAAGACGTAGTAGTTAGTTATTTTATCATCTTTGGGATCATTGTAAAAAAGCTGCTGCATAAAATTAATAAGTAGTTTTCACGTGAATTGAACGAACGTTATGCTAAGGCTGCTTATAGAAATGGACAGATTAAAAACTCTGCACAAGCGAGTTTTGACGGCTACATTTAAGGCTGAGAACTTTATATATACGTAAAAGTAAGTATGTCTCTCGTAATCTGCCGCAAAGCATCCGATGTGTTCCGACAGCGAGCTGTAGAGCCAGTGCCCTTCCTCAAAAGCCGGCAACGCATTAGTGGTTCCTCAGGTGCTGCTAATGTTCATGAGCGGCAGTAATCACTTAACATCAGGTGACCCGCATGCTCGGTTGCCCGCTATACCTATAAATTAAAAAAAAATGTCTCGAAAAGGAAGCAATCGATAAAAAATATGAGAAAGCAGAAATCTACGTACAGCTTATAGACGCACCTGATCTTGCCCCAGCGGTTGAAGAACAGTGCTATGGCGGCGACCCAAAGCAAGAGCACGAACGTGACTATCAGAGCCTCTTCAGCGCGCACTACGATGCCGCTGCCATCTGTTGATTAAAAGTATCAATTAAATATCCAAAATAATAGGAGTTAAAAGCTGGATGCGATGATGAGAGATTATCTAGCGAACCCCGCAGACGTCCAACCAAATCGATCCGGTCGGTCCAGCCGTTTAGGAAGATTTAGGTGACAAACACACGTACAGAACAATTAAAATAATAAATCGACGAGTCCCACGTTGTTATGCATGTTAATACACACAGATGGTACAGTAGCTCAGAAAAATAAAAATAATAATTACGTATATTTTACATTATAATTATTTATGAATACTTTTGACCAGCAAGTGTAGCAAAACATTTTAGCACAAGCCCAGATTCTTTGAATGCTCTGATGATGTTGCGACTGTCATAGGCACTGCGACATCTGCAATACAAAGCTTATACTAACCAATATTAGTTAATGATAAATTGGCGATTGTTATAGCGGGATACGTAGAATTCAGTGTTGTATGTAGTCTGGATACTACTTCCGCGGGTGGGCAATCCGTGACTTTCGAGCGCTCTGCAATAAACAATAAAGATTGTTTCACAGTTACAAACATCGAGTGAGACGCATCTATAGCTATGAATAGATGCGTAATATATAATAGTAAGGTAGTAATAACCGAATAGTACTACTGACAACGCTTTCATGTCATGTCATGATCAACCCATTACCGGCTCACTGCAGAGCACGGGTCTCCTCTCAGAGTGAGAAGGGTTTTGACCATAGTCTACCACGCTGGCCAAGCGGATTGGCAGACTTCACACACCTTTGAGAACGTTATGTAGAACTCTCAGGCATGCAGGTTTCCTCACGATGTTTTCCTTCACCGTTAAAGCAAGTGATATTTTTAAATACTTAAAACGCACATAACTCCGAAAAGTTAGAGGTGCGTGCTCGGGATCGAACCCACGACCTCCGATTAGAAGTCGGTCGTCCTAACCACTAGGCTATCACAGCTCTACTGACAACGCTTTAAATACAACGTAAATCGAGCGGGAAAAGGACAACGGTAACACTGCTAGGCGTACTTCTATATTTCGGGTGATAACGGGTGACGATATAAGATGTAATAGTTAATCTACGCAATATTTATATTTACCATTTCATTTTTTTCATTTCATTTCATTTATTTCATACCGCCAAGCGATTTAGCGTTAAGTACTAAGTGGAAGCTGATGATGGGTGTAAGTTTTATAAAACCAAATAACCTATCCAGATACATCTAATCATAGCTAGATTGCGGTTAATCGCACACTTTCAGGATCAAAAGAAAATAATTAAATACATTTTAAGAAAACGTACAATATGAAGTGTAGTTAGAAAACTTGTGAAGCATTAATGAAACAGAAGAAGATATACTACGATGTCTCTGAATCGATGTTTGTAAATGCAAAACTATCTTCATACACATACAGACAACAACATTATATACAGACCGTGTGTGTGCGCAGAAGTGATGTAGAAACGAACATTCTTTATTCTGCTGAAGAAATGGATATGTAATGAATGAAAACTGGACTTACCAACGGGGAAGCTAACACGCTCTGTATAATTATGACGTATAACTTGAGTTTAGTATTATTTTTCACAAAAAAAAAAAATCGTAGATTTAGATGGTCCATCTACTTACGCTAAGACACCGTCCTACGTGAGCGAACACAACGATGCAATACGGTGCGATGGTCTCGCGAATATTACGGTGAAGATGGAATGAATGGACGCAAATGCAGGGGACAAAACTACATCGCAACTGTCAATCGCAAACACAAATATGTACGACAAGCGGACACCCGCGACTTCGTTCGCGTGGATATATAAAGCTACTTTGAGCTCCTATCATGCTAAAAACTGTTAAAAGCTCACTGGCGGATGTTTAGGTAGATCAAAAAATTCAATACCCACCCCTCTCCCCGCTATCTCTGTGTACCCATTGATATCTTCGTCAGTGGATCTTTCCGTCGATCTATCTATGTTTTACATATCCGATTGCTATTTAGGAAATGTATAGATTTCCTAGGAAATGTGTCTAATATAATTTATTTTACACTTTTCCGTGCGATTTTAGGAATTACATACATTTCCTAGGAATTGTATACAATGACGGATTACACACATTTCCGTTAACATATAGATAAACCAACTGATCATGTCTTCTTCCAGTACCGTCATAATCCGTGTATTACCGCAATTCACATCGTTCTTGTCTTCAATTGTTTGACACTTTCCCGAGAGTGCCTTATCGCAACGCATACGCGTTGAGTTCGCTCACGTAGGACTGAATACATGTTAGTTTTGTTATCTCACCAATGTCGGAGGTAGAATAGTTGGTGCGTGAGTTGTGCCCGGGATATGTAGCGGTGGAGGGATGCAGCCGTAGCACCACTTCAGCCGGTGGCCCTCCAGTCACTCCACTCCATTCTACAGAAAGAAATTCCTAAACTTAATATTTTTCTTGTTTAAGTTTATTTTGGATGAAATCACAATCAATTTTTATTTTTGTTTTTATATGCTAAAATATTATCTTTTATCGCAAAAATCCTCCAGAATCATTTTCATATAGTTATGTACTTATAACTACATTTATATGAATCATCGCATTGCAGGCAACGCACTGGAAGATCTGTGTATTTCGCATTTAGGTGTGTATTTCGCATTATATAGTTAGCTTAAGAGAGGGAATTAGGCTTAGTCCTAAGTGGCTAACGATGGTACAATTAAACAATTTCGACACACAATCGAATCAAACATAATATGGACCCCCTAAGAGTGTCCTAATTGAAGCAGGCAAGTCATCGCACGATCACAGTACTAAGTTTCATCGTACGACGAAATCGCATCATTTAATCGTACGATCGTTAACCAATTAGGACGACGCCTTAGTTTAATTTCATCATTCATTTCATAATCTTTACCAATCTCACCCGCGGAGATGCGGGGCGGGGGGGAGGCCTGTTTTCTCGGTCCAGCCTCAATTGTGCTCGCCTCCGTAGCATTCTCTGTAAAGGAAATTAAAAGTTTGCAAATGCTTTGAGCAATGAGAAATAAGAACGCTAGCTTATTCGCCGCCTTTGCAAGTTTAAATAATATGCCTACAGATGTGGACTTGTTTATTAATTTTTACTAGCTGATGCCCGTGTCTTCGTCTAAAGATATTGTCCAAGATAAAAAGTTAAACCCATGTCTTTATCCGGGATGAAAGCTATGTCTGTGGTAAACATCGTCATAATCGGTTCAGCGATTGAGCTTCGAGAAGATGAATCTTTCCCAATAGGGTATTTGACTAATTACACATCCTTGCTTCGTCCTTTGAGATTAGGTAAATATTGTAGTAATACGTCAAAGGTATCGCCTTTCTACCACTTATTTGAAAGCAGAGAAACTGCAGTATTTTTTTTTTCCATGTAGGTAGGTACAAATACCTTCCCGCTCCGGGCGCCCGTAGTGTTACTCATTCGCGTTTTTAGTGCCTCGCCGATCACCACGTTATTCAATTTTCTATCAAAAAATTTTTTCAACGATGCCGAAACGTAGTCACAATAACGACGAAGATTATTTGAGAAGAAAGTTACGAAAAATTGAAAAGAAGCTTGCCAAATATGATAAACGTTCGCACAATTGAGCTTCTTCCCATAGCAGTGTATCGACAAATGTCTCACCCGAACCCGTGCTACTGGATTTCGAACCGAACCAAGAAGGTATTTACAGTGAAACCAGTTATCTTTAAAAAGATATTGTGAATAGTTGCTAGGACTATTTCCGTATCTTTGTGATAATATGACGTCACCTTCCAACTAGTGTCGTGTACATCTCATGGGGATGTTACCTTCACGTTATATGGAATGGTTATAGATATTAGTGATTGTGTACATTTAAAAGGAATGTTACCTTCACTTTGATAATATCTTATTTTGTAAAATATATTAATCATACTTGTACCGTCGTAAAGTGTTGTGGATAGTTTTAAGGGACTATCGCCGCGCTATTATCGAATAACAATGACATTTTATTACGATGGTAAAATCCGCATACTAGATACCTACGTTTTTATGCACTTGGTTATGATCATCAAATAAAGATATGATCCTTCGCTGTTGATATTACACAAGTGTGGAAGGTTTTACATACCTACCTACACTTGTTTTTATATCAATTTTCAGACGAATCCCAACTCGAACCCGAGTTAGTGTCGACGATTATTGACGAGCCCCAGCCAGGTACGTCTATATCATCTGCGGCGGTCACCGCCAGCGACACACTGCAGGCAGAGATGTCCACTGAAACAGGACTTGCAGTTGACCCTCCTGAACTGGATGAAGAGATTCTAATTCTATTAGGAGAAGCGCCTTCGAAGGACAAAAAATATGGCCCAGAAATTCGAAGTGAGTTAGCTGTACGCTGGGAGCATATCCCTACAACGGGCTTATGCAAGGATTCAAGGAAAGCACTGTGTGAAAAACATCTTGTGCCAAAGAATTGCACAAAAATTGATGCACCAAAACTGAATCCTGAAATAAAAGCTGCTTTATCAGAAATGCTCTTTAAAAAAGATAAGGCAATAGAGAATAAGCAGAAACAGGTGGCAGCGAGTATATCCTGCATTAGTGAAGCCCTCACTCGGTTGTTCACTTTAGAACACCGAGACCAATCGGTAATAAAATTACTGGTCAAATCTGGCCAATTGATGTGCGATACTCAGCACAAAGAAGCGATGACCAGAAGAAGTTTCATATGCTCCTCAATTAAAAAAGATATAAAAGACCAGCTTTACAATACTGAAATAGACAGTTTCCTATTCGGGGAAATGTTGGCCGAAACCCTGAAGGCGGCCAAGGCCATATCAAAATCGGGAGCGGAATTAAAACCTAACCCACCTGTAAAAAAAAAAAAAAATCAGCACAAAAACCGAGACCGGCTCTTAATTTAAACCAGAAGCCTCCTTTCCCAGCAGCCCGGCAGGCGGGAGCAGCGAGGAGGTCCGAGCCGACACCGACGACGACATCGCGCTCTCGGCAGCCGCAGCAACAGCGACCGCCGCCGCGCTCGCAGCATCACCCGGGCCCGCGTCGCTACACCCGGTACGTTCTGCAGGTCGCTTATCTTATTTTTATGAACAGTGGCGTTTGTTAACTAACGACCCAATCATATTATCGTGGGTGAGAGGATACGAGATTCCTTTCTGTAATTTGGTTTCTCAATCTCACGAACCTCGTTCGCCTATATTATCATCGTCTGAATCCTTTAAATACAGAGTGGCCATCACTGATCTAATAGATACTGGAGCAATATCACAATGTGAACCCTGTGAAGGACAATTTCTTTCTAGTTATTTGCTCATTAAAAAACCAAATGGAAAGAATAGATTTAAATATTAAATTTAAAGTCCTTGAACAAGCACATCACAACGGATCACTTTAAAATAGAAGATTTGAGAACAACACTGAAGTTAATATCGAGGAATAGTTACATGGCCACTCTGGATTTAAAGAATGCCTATTTCTTAATAGCTATACATCCGAACTATAGAAAATACCTACGTTTTAAATTCGAGGGGAAAATGTACCAATTTAATGTTTTACCATTTGGTCTGAATACAGCACCCTTCATTTTTACTAAACTGCTAAACCGGTAAAAACTTACTCAGATCTTTAGGCTACTTGTTAACTATATATCTAGATGATATATGTATAATTTCAAAAAATTATCAAAGTTGTCTAAAAATCCTTTTGCATACTAAGATCATTTTAAAGTCCTTAGGATTTATTATCAATGAACAAAAGAGCTGTACAGTTCCAAGTACCGTATGTAAATACCTCGGTTTTCTTATAGATACGAAAAAATTTCATGTTAGTCTGACTGAAGAAAAACGATATTTAATTAAACAAGTGTTACAGTCATTTCAATCAAAATCTCGTTGTAAAATCAGACATTTTGCTCGCTTGGTAGGACTCCTCACTGCAGCTTGTCCCGCGATTCAGTATGGTTGGATGCATACCAAAAAGATGGAAAGATGTAAATACCTTGTCTTGTGTAATGATAATAATAATTACGATAGCTGCACGTCGTTACCACAGTCTTTGCAGGACGATTTTACATGGTGGTTAAAATCTATTGAAGTGTCAGTAAATCCTGTCAGACAGGACAGCTACTGTCTAGAAATTTTTTCTGATGCTAGCAAAAAAGGATGGGGGGCGGCATGCGGTGAAGAGACCGCCAGTGGGCAGTGGAGTAGTTCAGAATCTGCCGAACATATTAATTACCTAGAACTACTGGCAGCTTTTTTAGGTCTTCAGATATTCGCCAAAGAATTAAAGAATTGTCAGATTTTATTGCGTATCGACAACACAACTGCTATTTCATATATCAACCGTATGGGTGGAGTTAGATTTCCACACCTTACCGAAATAACAAGATCTATATGGCAGTGGTGTGAAGCTCGCGAGTTATTCGTGTTCGCTTCATATATAAATTCAAAAGATAACGAAATAGCAGATGCAGAGTCACGAAGAACCCATCCTGATACCGAATGGGAGCTAAAAGATCATGCTTTCGAAAAAATTGTACAAGCCTTAGGACAACCAGACGTGGACCTATTTGCATCTAGAATAAATAATAAATGTAAGAAACATGTTTCATGGAATAGAGACCCCGGAGCAATTGCCGTAAATGCATTTACATTAAATTGGAGAGATCTATCATTCTACGCTTTTCCTCCATTTGCAGTTATACTAAAAGTATTAAGAAAAATAATTACAGATCAGGCTGAGGGTATTGTCGTGGTTCCGTTTTGGCCGACGCAACCCTGGTTTCCACTATTTCAAGAACTTCTCTGTTCTGAACTAATTCAATTTAGACATAAGGATAATGTATTATTATCTGTTTTCAACAGCCACCCAAAACTCACGTTGATTGCAGGGAAGTTATCAGGACGGCACTACTGAAGAAGAGCGTACCACCGTCATCGTTAGATATTATGATAGCTTCCCTGTCAAAAAATTCAGTGAAACAGTATGACGTCGCAATAAGGCGCTGGGTCACTTTTTGTAAAAAACACAATATAGATATATATGAGGCGTCAACTCCGATGATGATTTATTTTCTAACTGAATTATTCTAGTCTGGCTTACAATATGGATCATTAAACTGTCATCGCTCCGCTCTGTCATTGATCCTAGGATCGAGAGTAGGGTCTGATGACCGTGTTACTAGGCTTTTCAGGGGTTTCTACAGACTTCGTCCTCCAGCTCCTAAATATAATGTAACATGGGATCCGTCCATAGTTTTAGAATTTTTGTCAAACTGGTATCCCAATAACACTTTTTTAGAATATTTGTCTAAAAAAGTCGTCACTTAGCTCATGCTGGTAACTGCACACAGAGTGCAGACTCTTGCAAAAATAAATTTGGCAAATATAACTTTTAATAATGAACAAATATCAATTAAAATACATGATGACTTAATTAAAACATCACGCCTAGGTTCCGCTCAACCTTATTTAAATATTCCTTTTTATAAAGGTCGACCGGAGATATGTCCAGCTGAAACGCTGGTAGCATACATAGATCGGACGAAACCCCTGAGAAATAATGAAAATGCCCTCTTAATCAGTTTTAAGAAACCGCACAAATCAGTATCTACTAATACTATCAGCCGGTGGATAAAAGATACGCTATCAACTAGCGGAGTTGACACTTCTATATTTTCCGCTCATTCGGTCAGACATGCAGCGACCTCCACAGCTCATAGAAAGGGTATTAATATTGATACAATACGAAATACAGCTGGGTGGAGTGGCAACTCTAGAATATTTGCCAGATTTTACTGTAGAGATATTCAATGTGGTCAATCTAATCAGTTTGCTCTATCGATCCTAAACACTGTAGCTGATTAATATGTGTTTAAACTTTATATTTAAAATATATATATTATATACAAATTACTATGTATTAACCTCGATACGGATAAAGTAACCGTAGTTTTGTTATATTAAGGATTTTTTATTTTATTTTTTGCTTGTTTTGTGATTGTTAGATAATTTAATTACAGTATTATCAAACAAAAATCTCCTCTCATATTTCACTATCTTTCAAAATCTACAATATTTACCTAATCTCAAAGGACGAAGCAAGGATGTGTAATTGGAGATTAAACGAACTTACCTGAAGTGAAGTTCTATCCCAATTATACGAGTTGCTTCGTCCGAAGAGATTAGGTCCCTCCCAACCCTAATATCCCCTGCTAAGTGAAATATTGAGATTCCAGGCTGGCTTTCAACTAAATGAGTAACACTACGGGCGCCCGGAGCGGGAAGGTATTTGTACCTACCTACATGGAAAAAAAAAATACTGCAGTTTCTCTGCTTTCAAATAAGTGGTAGAAAGGCGATACCTTTGACGTATTACTACAATATTTACCTAATCTCTTCGGACGAAGCAACTCGTATAATTGGGATAGAACTTCACTTCAGGTAAGTTCGTTTAATCTCCAATTTTTGGAAATTGTTTTAAATTATTCTTTATTATTTATTAAAACACACTACATTGATATTTTTCGGAATATCTAAAGTATTAAGAATTATATCAATGATAAAGTTTAAGTTTTGAAAACCACGCCAAAAACGACATTTCTGATCACATGATACGCGTGACGTCACGAATCGGTATGGAAGTCACTTCTCTCGCTCGCTCCTTATCGGAACTCGGTGCGTGCGACAGAGACGCTACGCAAGGTGAATGCTATATCGTAATGTTGTAAATTGTTATACCTACTCATTTTAATATCAATCATATTCTTTCAATTTTAAAGTTTAGTTTCCGTTGACTTGATAAACTTCAATTATAACAACCAAGTCAAGTGCAAATCAAGTGACGTCACAATTAATCCCAGAGCGTTCTGGTTACCGATAAAATTTCAAAAATTATTATGTTTTATTTCGTGCAAAATATCGCGTAAAATTACATAATTTAGTTTGATTGAGTGAAATATGTCTTTTTTAGGCTATTATCTGATAAGATGACCACAATCAATAGTATATTTTCAATGTTGTCAAATACCCTATTATAATATGGGTTTATGAATTTGAAATCAGTATTAAATTAAAGCGAAGTAGACATGTAGATGAGCGATTTCCAGTCAGAAGGCTAAAATGCATATTTCTTGTATGCGATCTTGTAAAATAAGAATAGACGAAGTTTAACGTGATTTCTTAAAATTAATTATATTATCATCTGGGTGAGGCCGCCAATTTTGCCACATTTGAATGATTTTCAAATAAATATGTGTTTTTCATAAAAAATTTCAAACATAGAGATTTTCTAGAATTTTATGTCAAACTATACTACTGTTTGTTTATAAACAGTATAGTTTGACAAAAAATTCTATTAAAAAAAAGCAGGGACAATAGCATCGACGTTATATCCCACGTCGATGCTATTGTCCCTGCTTTTTTTTAATAGAATTTTTTTGTCAAAATATAACGTCGATGGACAATAGTCAAAATTTCTAAGAGTATACCACGTAGTATAAGTAACTACTGCAACATTTGTAGCAAAATTGGCGGCCTCACCCATATATTAAAGAAACTTGCGTTGACTGGCAAGTTGGAAGTATAGAAGTTTTAATATTTTTAGCGTTGTTTCCATTTTCATAACCCACTAAGACCAGATTCGAATACAATTTGATCTCGGGACAGGCTTGAAATATGGATTACGTACAAAATTAATCTACAAATTCGATCGTAATTCGCCGTGAGTGAAACGTCGTGTGAAGTGTAAATTCAGAGTAATGTTTCAGAATCCGACCCTTTTACCGTTGGAATTTATTCAGTAATTAACCCATTTCAATAGCACATCAGTCCCCGAATTTGTTTTACCTGTCTATGGTAAACCAGAGCCTGTGTTCTCAATTTGAAAATCCGCCCGAATGCGAGTTGGACTCGCGCACAATTAGGGTTCCGTTCCACAATACACATATAAATTGTTCTGCTAAATAATGTCCGGCCAAGTGCGAGTGAGGCTCGCGCATAGAGGGTTCCGTACCAGCATACATATAAATTGTTCTATTAACTAACAAGATATAATAGATTCCATAGCAACATCAAAGCGACAAACATATTGTAACAATACGGCACCCCCTGAATATTTTTGTTCGTTCGTTTGTTATCAACCAGTAGACGTCCACAGCTGGACATAGGTCTCTTGTAGGGACTTCCACACGCCGCGGTCTTGTGCCGCTTGTATCCTTGCGATGTTCGGAGCCCTAATTTTCATTATTTGTCTTTTGCCTATGGAGTGTATAACCTATAAGTAATCTGACTTGAAACGTTCTAAAAATAGAGCTGAAATCAATATCTTTGAAAAAAAAAAGGATCATTTATTAAGCGACATACCTACCCCGACTTCCCTCGAATAGAATTACCAAACATCCTTTTTTAGTAGCCGTCATGAAAATCTAAATGCAAAATCTCAAATTCCTAGATTCAGTAGTAGGTAGGTAAAACCTTTATGTTGATTATATGTCATCAGATTTCTTGCAAAAATTGTATACCAATGGATCTAGGAGGTATGTTGGTGAAATAAAATTAGTGATGTAAGTACTGTAGGTACATTAGAGTAATGCTGATTGGGAGAATTGGGTAAATACCAGGAGAAGTAATTAAAACAGAAAATGTGACGACGTTATCAACTAAACTAACTTTAAATTTGATTTTGGGAACATCACACAAGTTAATCAGACCTTTCAGAGTGCTTAGTCTAAGATCGGAGCACTCGAAAACGAACTCGAAAACTATTGATCGATTTCAGAGTAAAATATACCTAAAATGGCTTGTATTAAGGTTTGAGTTCGCCAATACATTCAGCATTCGAACACAACGAGCGCCCCAAGCAGAAATGTTGTAAAATACATATTCGAACTATGAAATTACGACTTTAAAATACGAGTATTTGAGTTCATTTTGCTCTGAATTCACTTGTGATTCGATCAATAGTTTTCGAGTTCGTTTTCGAGTACTCCGATCTTAGACTAAGCACTCAGAACTAGTTTCAGAGTTGTTCTATTTTAAGAAGTCCATTAGTATTTCGTTAGTTTAGGAACACACTTAAAATAATTCATTTACAAATAACGTTAGTTATTATTCATATTACGTTAGTTTAGGAGCATTTTCAGTTTGGAATATTTGGGATAAGTAGTTAAAATAATAAATTCAAAGGATCTCGCTGGGAATGAGGGTTCAAAGTTTTCGTCAAACTAATTTGCCGTAAACGGGTGAGAGTAATCTTTCATAACGTGCTCAAACGTGTCCCTTTTTATGGACATACAAGGAACCGAATGGGTACCAGAATTAGTCAGTCTTAGAACCTAGATATTACGTCAATATAGACAATTTAAAATATACCTACTCATGTTTGCCTAGGTACATAACGATATTGTAAGGTATGTTTGATATATATATTATGGTCTAAGATCCCGCGATACAACGACCTTCACCGAGATGTTTATTTGATGAAACGTATTTTATATTTAATTTAACATGTCAATAAATATATTGCATATGGGTTGCCTAACAAATTTCAGTCCAGGATATGATTAATTAATAAATATTTTTTTTTATCATTTCACTGGTTTGATTATTTATTAGACAAATTCTATACCAATCGAAAGTATGATGCCCATAGAATATGCACACGTTAGGTTGCTTAATTCTTTTCCGGTCATAACTCTCGGGTAGCCAGGTGTAAACAGGTAAATCGATACTAGCATTTTGCACCGGTCTGATTATTGAATTAAAATTAAATGAAAATAAAGATGATTTCATTATGAATTTCTCTAATAATCAAACCAGTGAAATGTTTAAATTTTTTTTTTTTTTCATTTATTAATTAATCATATCCTGGACTGGAATTTGTTAGGCAACCCATATGCAATATATTTATTGACGTATTAAATTAAATATAAAATACGTTTCATCAAATAAGCATCTCGGTGAAAGTCGTTGTATGGCGGGATCCTATACTATTAGGTACAATGTTTAAGTATGTGTATTGTGTAAGCTTGGATCAATTTTGTTGTTACGAATATTGCCTTGGATTCTCTTAATCATGACATTCAATCGTTTTAGCCGATATATAACACGAAAAGGACACTCACTACAAGGATATCAGTATAATGTTTTGATTATTATGAGACTCCTACTAATCCTTGAAGATAATCTCGTCTTATTTATTAAAACGACGACGGTTTATTTTGTTTTGAATCTGATACTTCGTTCTTCAGCCTAAAGTGAGGCGATAAATCTCTTAGCCCTCATACGCATTAGCGGTTGCGGTAGCGGTGCGGCTAGCCGCTTTTATATTTTTTATATGCAACCGCTACCGCAACCGCTAATGCGTACGAGCGCTTAGTGCGTACAAAATGAGCGGTTGCGTATAAAAATATAAAAAGCTGCTAGCCGCACCGCTATCGCAACCGCTAATGCGTATGAGGGCTTACTGTTTGAATTTTTGTTGACAGATTTTGCGGTTAAGGTTGGCTCCACACGTTAGCTCTAAAGTTGGTCCTAACGAGTCCCAACGTGTGGATACATCATAATGGCGCGTATTTTTAACCCCCGACGCAAAAATTACGGGGTGTTATAAGTTTGACGTGTCTGTGTGTGTGTATGTGTGTGTGTGTCTGTCTGTTCCCCTGTGGCGCTCAAATGGGTGGACCGATTTGAATGCGGTTTTTTTGTTTGAAAGGTGAATTAGTCGAGAGTGTTGTTAGTTATGTTTGATGAAAATCGGTCCAAGATGGCCGCCGCTACAAAATGGCGGATTACATATTTTTTCACAACTCCCTTAATATGGGTATCAAATGAAAGGACTTGACTAGTAGAATAGCACTGTTGCAACTCCAAGATGGCCGCCGCCACAAAATGGCGAATGTCGGGGGTTTTTTAAATTTTTAATTTATACTTGTGTATAGAACAGCCTCTCCAGCGTATCTTTGATCGGTTTCTAAGCGACATCATATTATGTGAACGCTAAATCTCTTGGTGGCACAGCTTTGCCCGTAAACTGGTAACTAGCCACGGCTGACGCCTGACCAGACCAGCCCCCTGATTGTGTAACTTTTGACGATGAAATGGTATTCACTTGATGGCCTAAGGCCGTTAAAGTAAAATAAACCATAATATCATTGAAATAGAGCTCAATTTCGTGTATCCGTTCTTATACGTTTAGGTATGTTCGATACGATCCATAACGCTCCATGTTAAAATCAGTTGTAAGTACTGAATTTGTGACTTTAAGTTAATACATTCAAGGAATATTTTACTTTAATGGCCTTAGGCCATCAAGTAAATACCATTTCATCGTCAAAAGTTACACAATCAGGGGGCTGATCAGAGACAATTTAAAAATTATAAATTCTTAAATAACTAAAACGCCAACTCGGAGTTTTAGTTATTTACGCAAACTCGGCCAATATGATTAACCAGGAATCTAATCACAGGACTATAAAGTTAACAAGATTCTAGTAATCTAGTTTGTTGGTGGTAGTATCTTGATTTAATTAAGACAGCCGGGTTCAGCATAATTAGAATAACTGAGATTTATCTCCTTGATTGTCTTGATAGATGACAGGTTTATGTTTTACCACAATCTGGACTTAGCATGGTTTACTACTAATAAATTGATTACATGGTACATTGTGGTAGACTATGTAACAGAAGACCTACATGTATCATGCATAGGACCTCAAAGATTGTAAATTAGACCGCAGAAGACGTAAGCTATGATCTAATGAATATTTTATATCTCTATGCTTTTGTTATACCCCGGCGCAACACACAGACAAACATTTGAACACAGGTTTGCTTACCGGCCAGGCAGACTTTGCAAATATGTTCGCTTCGTTTGTATTTGAGCTTTAAACGCTTTGATGTGCGGTCGAAAAACTGATACCGAATGGCAAAGTGTAAAATGTGTGTTCAACAATGCATCACATGCCAAAGTCTTGAACACATGTCAAAAAACACAAACTTTGAACACATGTCACACATGTGTTCAAACAAGTGTTCAAATAAATGTTCTAATGTTTGTGCTATGTGTGGTACCCAGGTTATAATACCAATATCCCAGCTGCGCTGAGTGCCAACTCCAAATTACTCAATGAAAAAAAAACTGAAAAATTAGTAATTTGAAAAATTTGTAAAAAAAACTGAAAAACTCTCTGACCTAATGAAAGTCCGCTAACAATCCACTTTTACACTTATAATATAAATTTTGGCCACATCATAGATAATTCTTCCTAAGATAATGTTCATTTCTCTAGTCGATTCACTTCATTTTCCATTCTGTATCGTTCCTTTTTTCCATTTATACTTTCAGTAAGGAGGAGAATAAACGATAAGAGTAGCAGATCAGGAACTTTCTACAAAAGATTTCCTACATTTGTTCCCAAACTCCCCGGGGCAAATAATATTCGATCAAAGATATCAAAGTCCTCGCAAAAGTACAAATTGACCGTCTTTATGAAAAGCTCGTCAAGCCCGAAACAAAATTAAAACTTCATCAGAAAATAGGTACCGAAAGTTTCCATCAAATCAAACTTTTTGTCTTTGAGTTATTTTGCTTAACCGTTTTGTATTTCACCCTCCTATTAAATAGTTGTTTGTTTTACCAACAAATTGCTTTCTTTTTCGTTGAAATATTATACCAGGTGAAACATTCGTTGTATGAGGGGATATAAAAACAATGAAAAAATGTTGGTTGCGAAATTGCTTATATTTTCAAGTACCTATTAGTTATTATAATATGAATCGGCTATATTTACAGACTAGTCGATGCTCACGACTTCGTCCGCGTGGATAAAGGTTTTTGAAAATCCCGTGGGAACGCTTTGAATTTTTGGGATAAAAAGTAGCCTATGTCCTTCTTCAAGGTCGAATCTATCTCTGTTCCTTTCATTAAAATCGGTTCAGTGGTTTAGGAGTGAAAGTGTAACGTACAGACAGACAGAGACAGTACCAGACGAATCCGCACGGAATGTGTACACTTGGGATTTACAAGTATGAAGTATGTCACAAATTAAAACAAACGCCCTTACATTTATTCCAAGCAAAACCTAGGCGGTTTGCCGGCGGAATGTAAATTTGTTACACCATTTCCTGTACGCTTTGTAACACTTGCAAAAAAATACTATAATTATCTCATTGTAAGTATGTTAACTTTTGATGATTAATGATTACTTTTATAGCTGTGATAGCCTAGTGGTTAGGACAACTGACTTCTAATCGGAGGTCGTGAGTTCGATCCCGGGGCACGCACCTCTAACTTTTCGGAGTTATGTGCGTTTTAAGTATTTAAATATCACTTGCTTTAACGGTGAAGGAAGTATCGTGAGGAAACCTGCATGCCTGAGAGTTCTCCATAACGTTCTCAAAGGTGTGTGAAGTCTGCCAATCCGCTTGGCCAGCGTGGTAGACTATGGCCAAAACCCTTCTCACTCTGAGAGGAGACCCGTGCTCTGTAGTGAGCCGGTAATGGGTTGATCATGATGATGATGATGTTATCTTTTACGTTCCATTCGCCGTTACTCGTTAGTAAGGTGCTATTATTCTTACTAACGAGTAACGTGGCAAAGTTAAACGCATGTATAATGGAATGTAAAAGTTGTAGCAAACTTCATAATTAGTTTGTTGTACCGCAACCATAATTTCGCGTAAAGCGATTTGTAATACTCATACCCAAGGAACGTTAAGTAATTGATAAGGGAAGGGGTTGGATACTGTAAACGAGTGTGTAAAGGGGTCATTCTGATTCTATGTCACTCTATAATTATATGTCTATTAACTATACAGTGTATCCGGGATCGAACTAGCGATATTTTAAGGACATATTCTACAACTCATTACCTCTCTGAAAATACCACTTATTAGGGCCTGCTCCCCTCCCTCTCCCAGGGACAGCCATTTCAATTTGGTGTGCGTTAATGTGGGTATGTGCGCACAAAAAATGTAATAACTCGAAAGTCTGCTGATGCACAGATCTTCAAATGACCTTATTCGATTGGATACAATATTCTCCATCACTATATATCCATGCAAAAAATCATGCCAATCCTCTTTTGCTACTTGATTGAAGGTCAAATCAACCATCGATGAAACGATGAAACCAACAAACTAAAAACAATTTCGCAGGGATTTTTGAAAGATGTATTTTCAGCTTAATTACCTTTATGTATCAACGTGCCATTTTTTTCTAAACAAGGCCAAATAATTTAGACTTCGTGATTATTGGGAAAATAATTTTACTAAATACACAAAACTCTTTATTTACTTACTATGTACAAAAAATACATTTTGCAATGTATAATAATAAATGTTAAAATGTGTAAAAATCAATTCTATGGATAATTCAAATAAAAGTAATAATAATATGGTGAAACTTCATAGTGAACTTTGTGATCGATGGGGTGCCCAAAATATTATATTGCGTGCCATTGGTTCGCCATCGCTGACTTACACCATTGAGTCCATAACTAATATATATTCCTCTTGCTCTTCTTGTGTTAAGAGAGAGCATGACAAAGAGCAACGGGAGGGAATTAAACCGACGATCTTTCGGATATCAGTCCGCTAGTTAAACATTGAGCCATTGAGGGTTCTTCACTGACGGTATAAATACCTATTTAGTATTCTCAAAGGGGTGGAAACGAAATTTTCATTCATGGTAAAAGTAGGCGCGTACCGTATTATACAAATTGAAATGTCCCTTTTACGTCTATTGGTAAGTGAGTCCCCGTGGATTAATTAATGGGTAGTAGGTACGCTATGAAGAACAGCAATCAATCCTTCCATGTTTAAATTGAACGTAAAAATGTACGCTCTATGCATATAGGACGCGCAAAAAGTTTATTTTCCAGTCCTTGTATATTTATTTATGTTCTATAGATAAATTTGCTAAAAATCTTTTCTTGACTTGTCTTCTCTCTATTTAGTTTTCATTTATAACCATTGCATATAGTTTCGTCCTTGACTTCAACCATTTCAGGCTTCCTTGAAAACGTGAGATTGTCTTAAAATTCTGCCAACAATCTATATTATAAAACTAGTACGGCGCGTGGGTGCGCGGCCCGCAAGCGGACCGCGAGGATTCGAGTAGTTTTTGTTTGAGCACGTCCCACCTATCTTCAATACCCTCGCCGTGCTCTTCATCCGTCTCCAAAGTCTTCGATCATCAGCTCTTTCCGTATTTTTCCTCCGCATGAATTTTTGTTTTCTACACGAAACCATCAAAAATTTTTTTTGTGTAGAAAAATAAATTCCGCCATCTTGTTTTTTAGTTCTTGATCATATTTTTCAAAGAAACCACTCTTCCATCTTTTATACTTGGTGAGATAGACACCGACGAAATTTGTATAGCCGCCATCTTGAATCCGCCATTTTGGTTTTTTTTTTCACCTCAGTGCCAATTGGATGAGGTTCTGAGTATTTTTTGTTTGAGCAGCCCCCATCTATCTACAAAACTCTGCCCGGGCTCATCAATCATCTTCCAAACCCTCAATCATCATGTCTTCCCATATTTTTCTTTGAGATTTCTCCAAAGAACCGCATCAATCGCCTTGCATACCTAGTTCACAACTTTATACTCTCTCTCAATATTCGCCATACATTTTCTATGGAAAAATAAAGTCCGCCATTTTGAATTTTTTTTGTATTCATCGAGTAGACCTTTGGATCCTGATCATGTTTTGCTAAGAAACAACTCTTTCATCTTTTATACCCTTCGAGATGGACACCGACGAAATTTGTATGGCGGCCATCTTTTTTTCGCCATTTTGAATTTTTTTTCGGCTCACTGCCAATTGGATGACGTTTCGAGTGACATTTGTTCGAGCACCCCCCACCTATCTTCAATACCTTAAGCGTGCTCTTCAACCGTCTCCGAAATCCTCAATCATCAGCTCTCTCCATATTTTTCCTCTTAATGAATTTTTGTCCTCTATACGAAACCATTTGTGAAAAAAAAATTTTTCATACAAAATTTTACAGGAGAGGCGATGAATGAGTCAGTGAATCAGAACGAACAGCTATATATATATTAATATGTCTTTAATCTAAAAGTTTTCTGCTGGCTTTGGCAAACTTTAGTGTCTAGAACTTATTTTCTTGGCGTATACCTTTCCATTGGCCTAACTGGAAACTATTTTATCAAAGAGTGGTTCAAGTTACGTAAATGTTTTGGATTAAAATTGCGTGCCAAATCTTTAATCTTCAGAGCATTCCTCAAATATTAATTGTATATTTACCTTAAAATATTTCGCTCTATTTTCGTTTATGAGTAACACATCGTTATAGAATTTACTACTTCTAAGTTCTACATCAATGGAGTCGCATTGTCTTTGTGGTACCACGACCTTTATCCATAGTTGCCCATAGTCAGTTAAAGTCATATTAATCCTTTAATAATTCTATAAACTGCATAAAATTAATTTGTATACCTTACATTTTTTTAGAGCTACATTCTGCATCTTTTCACAACTTTTAACACTTCTTCTTTCACGATCCTAAAAGTTGAGGAAAAGCTCTCTCGACATAACGCTCCCTGTGTGATTTTAAGACATTTTTCTATTGGAGGTCATACGAATAGCGTTACAAATGAGTGCGTCTACTATATCTCTTACCTAGTCTATACCAACGTCTAATAACATTAGGGTGATACTGCTGTTAGCATTTTTAACACAAATGGTTGTTTATTTTTGATTTTTCTTTCTTCGTCTGATAAAATTTTAAATTATATTTCGATTATCGTGCAAGGCTGTACTGTCCATAAGCCCTTGAACTGCCATGGATCGATGGGAATAGACAATCGAAGATATTTTAAAGTTACATTGTGACAGATAAGATAACGTGATAAGTCAAGAAAAAGGGGTAATTTGGCTAGTTTTCCTATTTTTTTTATGCGACTGTGATAAAGTGTGAAGTTTTTTTGCAAATAACGATGGTGCACTATCTTATAGACTGTATAAGATAGCGCGTCTTTCATTTTCTATACTATCTAGAATGGTTTAATAATATTATGGATGTTCGAAATCGAGTTCTACAGAATGTATGCGATGACATTAATGCTTATCGACACACCTTTGCTAGTATGGCGGGAAGTAGCCACGATCATAAATACTCAAATAATTTAGAATCGAAACTGACCTCTTGCAGTAGCCTTAAGAGTCACCACTACGCTCAGATAAATTTTCTGACGTTCCTTCTGATTTCTTCTTCCAAAAACATTTCTTTTCAAAACAAAGATTTTTTCCTTTCCCATTTACCTACCAAATCAAATTCCTACCAGAATATGCTTAGTTGTGCGCCAGTTGCAAACTCCAATTGTTTTGCAGTCGGTTTGCAATTCAAATTCAATCCTAAATAGCCCTGAATTACGACTTCGTGCCATGTAATAGCCGCTCTTTGCTGTGAATAAATCTCTTCGTGGACAGTCAATTAATTTCATAACGACAGTGGTCGAAATGAAACGTGGCTTCCATGTGTTATTTACGAGCGCGGCGTTTATAAATCCACTCCGTAATGACAGCTAATAATAGTGTAATTAATCTGAAAATACGGTAACATATTGTCTTTATTTACGCTTTATTTGACGCTATTTGGTAATATTAATTACTAGCTTCTGCCCGAGGCTTCGCCCGCGTGAATTTCAGCTTTTCACAAATCCCGAGGGAATCGTGGATTTCCTGTTTTCGTTCCCGCTCCCTTTTCCAACCTTCTTACCTACTTTCAAGGAAGTTTGTTATAGTAATCTACCTATAGATGTAGTTATAGATTTCGGTTTTTTTAAAATCCCGTGGGACCTGTGGATTTTTTTAAGATAAAAAGTAGCTTATGTGTTAAGTCAGGGCATAGTCATCATCACACACACACACACAAACTTTCACCTTTATAATTATATAGGTATAGGTTGAAAGTAAGAGAAATAAGTTCGATCCATCACCGCCCGCGCAATAATGATCAGGGCATTTGGGATCGCTTCGTTTTATTGCTCTTTCGATAGTGACACTCAAGATCTATGCCTGGTGGGTGACTTGAATACTTAACGTAAATATCAGATCTTTATTTTTAGGGTTCCGTAGTAAAACAAGAAACCCTTCATTCAGTCCGTCTGTCTGTTTGTCACAACCATTTTATTCAGACACTAAGTAATATAGCTGCGAAGTTGAAATTTGATACAAAACTTGCTAACGCTACAAGAGACATGCAAAAAAAATTTTCAGGATACCTCTAGAATATGATGAATAAAAATTGCCGAAAAAAAAATGTTTGTCTGTAAAGTCGATTTACGAACGATAGTTTTACGTGATAATTAATTCAGAAAACAATAAATAATAGTTTAAAAAAACTAAAAAACACGCTTTTTATAGAAAACCAAACTAAAAAATAGAAAATAAATTTTAATAAATATAAATTAATAATAGTGTGCATATGAAAAAATGTATTTTATTAAAAAAAAAAACGTGGGGTGCATGGGTGTATAGAGGATTATCATTTCGATAATATCTTAAAAATTAAAATAACCCCACGCTTTTTTAAATAAAATACATTTTTTCATATGCACACTATTATTAATTTATATTTATTAAAATTTATTTTCTATTTTTTAGTTTGGTTTTCTATAAAAAGCGTGTTTTTTAGTTTTTTTAAACTATTATTTATTTTCTACTTTTTAGTTTGGTTGATTTATAAAACACTAAAAAAATCATGTCACTTAAAATACAACAGATATTAATTATTAATAAATTATTTTATTTGTTTTTTATTGTAAATCGTACATTAGGATTAAAGTAAATAAGTACTAATTAATAATATTATTATTTTGTTTTAATATTGTTTTATCTTCGCATTCGTGCGTTTTGTGCTTAGATTTTAGTTGTGTGTGACATCTATTTTGTTTACCTTAGTTACAGTTAGTTACCGTACGGTTAGTTATTTCAATGGGTTCCTGGATGGATTGAAAACACAATTACCGGGTAGGTAAAGGTAACCTACCGGGTCTCGGTAGGCGGCGCTGATGTTGGTATGTCACGGGGCAGGACGAAGTCTGCCGGGTCCACTAGTTCAATATAATAGTTAACTTATTCAAAGTTGGCAACGATGACAAAGGAGTATTATATAAAAATATCACGAGTAATATTTTCAAAACGCAAAAACTCTTCTAATACCTATAACGTGAAACAAAATTTGTAAACTACAGTCGACTTTCAATAATTTGAAACTCAAGGGACAAAGAAAAATATCACATTACCAAGAGTTCAAAATAAGAGTTAAGCCTTCAGTCTATCATTGTCCAATTAATTTTCGATAGTGGTGAGAGATGAGAAGTAGGTACCTAACCGTCACTTCTCACTCACTTTAACATTTGAAGAAAGACTGAAATATGAACTGCAAATGACTCTTGTCTCATTATCTCATTTATGTAAACAATCGATAGGTCTGTGCATGATAAACACTTCAAATTATAGAGAGTAGATACGGAAGCCCGGACTTCAAATTATTGAATGTTGGCGGGCAAGATTTAACTTCAAATTACCTAGTGGACCAATTAGTATTGATTTTATTCAATTTATCGAATGTTTTTCAAGGGACTGGGAAAAAAGTTTAAATTATCAAAAGATTTAAATTAACGAGTGTCAAATTATCGAGAGGACTGTAGGTACATCTATCGTAACCTCACGTAAAATTAGCAAATATTACTATTACCACTCGAAATACTAACCACTTTATTATAACGCACAGCCGGTAAGCTATGCGCAATACTTTCTTTAATGAGAGCGCAACTAACACCGGCCATTGGATCACACCACCGCCGACTCTGCTGTTGCCAACGCCGTCGATCAACGACGAAAACTGGGTCGATATGTGTGCCCGCTCACCACATCGGAAACACACAACCGATTTGCTTTATTGAGAAGTCTTGATATTTCCTAACCAGAAACTGCTTCAAGTTGGTCTGCCTGCCTGCAAAACCTGTTCTATAAGCGCACGACTCAAAGCCATTATGAGAAGCTCCTTGCAAATCTGGATCTGTGATGCACATATCCGCGGTCGTAACCCATGCGCGAGCGTCCACTTTGTTCTTATTCGGATTAAACTCAGGTAGCTGGATATCTTTGCTAGTAGACGGCGCTTTCATTGCCTCGACCAATGCCGCAGTTACGGTTTTGCTGTTCCATGAGTAAGCACCATTTTGTATTGTCATAGCCGATTAATTGATTCACACCGATTTTCATATCGGTTGCGTCCCACTTCTGTAACGGAGGGCCGAAGGTGTCATCTCGTTACCGTGGGCGATGATCATTGATGGTTGTATCAGCTCTTCGTCCATTGTAAATTACGGAAATAAGACTCGAGTTACGCTTGATAGATTTCATAGATTACAACGAATCACCGCATAATCACACTTAAATAAACACACGTAGTTCAGATATGAGCGGATTTCTTTCGAAACGTGTCGGATTTAGGTTGATTCAACGCCTGAGCGATATCTTTTGACAAGCTTTTTTTTCAAAAGTCCATGTCAATTCACCTCCGTGTGTCAATCCCCCGACAGTTGACACATTTATTCGAAAATCCCAACCAAACTCCGCCGAATACGCCCAAAACAACTCGTTCCGTTGCTTACTCAACGAAATAATAATTTAACAAAAATCTTATTTTGCAAATTGAATAATGGAATAATCTTATCAAATTAGTGTATTGTCATCGGTCCTCGATAAATCTACAAAGTTTGAATGAAATCTGACCGTTTAAAGTGGGTCAAAATCGCGTTCAAAGAAGTCGGTTACAAACATACATACCGGTGAAGCTAATATAAAGCGTGTAAAAAGAGATGGATCACAAGCCGAACGCTTATAGTTCCGCGCTACGTGCTACGTTCCGCGCTACGTGCTAAGTGCTACGCGCTACGTTCCACGGTACGAGACAATGAGTCATGCTTTTTCATGCATGTAGCCAATATGCTTTGTCTTCAATCAATAGTATTTAGTAAAGTTTTCGAGCTTTGCAGAGCTCGAAAACTTTACTAAATACTATTGATTGAATTACAATGACTTCAGAGTAAAATAGACCTAAAATGGCTAAATTAAGGTTTGAGTTCGCCAATACATTCAGCATTCGAAAACAGCCAGCGCCCCAAGCAGAAATGTTGTAAAATAAATATTTGAACTATTGAAATAAGACTTTAAAATAAGAGTTTTTGGGTTCATTTTGCTCTGAAGTCATTGTGTCTCGATACTCGAATTTCGATCATCGTTGCCACTATATACAAAATCGTTTATCGATTTATAATACGTTTTCACGTCAAAATATTTTATTTACTTACATCTGAACGATGTAAGTAAATAAAATATTTTGACATTTTTTATAATCATTTTGAGGTATTTTTTTACTTCTCAGTATGACTATAGAATCTTATTTTAATAAATAATTTATTATCTTTAATTGAATTTCAAGTCCAATGATTTAAATATACGAAAAGAAATAAACTCAGCTAAATGGTGTTGTTCTGGTTGAACTTTTAGCTAAGAGTATTTCATCTCTAACCTTTTCGATTTCCGCAGTCGTATCCATTAATTTTCGTATCGGAATATAAATGGGCGAGCTGCTGAAACTGTAACATCTCCCTAGAGTAACATTCTTTCCCTGAAAGCGGTTTAGGTATTGTTCGAGCCGAGTTTACTAAGTTCTACTGCTTGATATCATCTGGCATAGGCAACGTGATAATAAATAAAATACCGACGAAAATTTTACTTGTTTTGTTTTAATAAAACTTTACTAAGTAATACGAGTAAATATCGAAACACAATGACTTCAGAGTGAAATGGACCTAAACTGGCTTATTTTAAGGTTTGAGTTCACCAATACATTCAGTATTCGTCTACAGCCAGCCGGAAATGTTGTAAAATAAATATTCGAAGTACCTACTGAATTACGATTTTAAAATAAGAGTATTACATACTTATTACACGCTTTATATTAGCTTCACCTGTATGTATGTTTGTAACCGACTTCTTTGAACGCGATTTTGACCCACTTTAAACGGTCAGATTTCATTCAAACTTTGTATATTTATCGAGGACTGATGACAATACACTAATTTGATAAGATTATTTGATTATTCAATTTGGAAAATAAGATTTTGTGTTCATTTATCAAAAGGTAAGGAAAAACAATAAACATTCAAAATCGCATGGTAACTAACTGTAACTAGGGTAAACAGAATAGATGTCACACACAACTAAAATCTAAGCAGAAAACGCACGAATGCGAAGATAAACAATATTAAAACAAAATAATAATATTATTAATTAGGGTAAAACCCGGATAGATGCCGCAGTTGGATAGATGCCTCAGTGTCAAAAAACCTGACTTCCCAAACTCGCGACTAAAAATTGATAGTTTAAATAAGAAGCGCAGGCCCCCCAAACCTCAGGCCCCTACATACATTTGTATTAAAACAATTTGTTTCGCTTGTGCGTGTGATTATCTCCGCAGCGAACGCGGCAAATCCTTCAAAGTTTTAGACGCGAGTATTTGCCGTTGTATAACTTTTGAAGTAGTAGTAGATTCTGTTATATTTTTTATTATGTCAATACACTGGTTCAATAAGTGTACACCTAAGTGTAAATAATCGCTCTTTAGTTTTTAGTTTATTTAATAAATAAAAGGGCATCTATCCATATCAAAAAGGATAGTTGCCTCGATTTTTCGAGGTATAGGTGCCCTTAGAGGCATCTATCCCCTAATATACCTATAGATATATCAAGTATTTTTTTTAAATATTTTTAATGTTCTTTTATATTTTTATTTCTTTTTTCAATAAATTTCTAATAGTTTTAATATTCTTCGGGGCATCCATCTCTTTCAGCCCGATCTGTCCAGTGGTTTGAGCTGTGCGTTAATAGATCAGTCAGTCAGTCAGTCAGTCAGTCACCTTTTCCTTTTATATATTTAGATAATAAAACCTTATTAAACTATGTATTTTGCTTATTTTTTTCATAGGGCATCTATCCTTTTTAGTATTTTCATAGTGGGGCATCTATCCACACAGGTAGGCATCTATCCTCAAAAAAAAGGGTCTGCAAAAAGTTAAATTCTGCAAAATCTGTAATCGTTAGGACAACAAAAACAAGTCATAATGGAACCCAAAAGATTAAACTAGCTATATTCATAAATATTATTTGTGATAAATTAATATTTTAAAAGTTAGGAGGCCATTTCAAAAACTGGGGCGTCTATCCGGGTTTTACCCTACTACTTATTTACTTTAATCATATTGTACGATTTACAATAAAAAACAAATAAAATAATTTATTAATAATTAATATCTGTTGTATTTTAAGTGACATGATTTTTTTAGTGTTTTATAAATAAACCAAACTAAAAAGTAGAAAATAAATAATAGTTTAAAAAAACTAAAAAACACGCTTTTTATAGAAAACCAAACTAAAAAATAGAAAATAAATTTTAATAAATATAAATTAATAATAGTGTGCATATGAAAAAAATGTATTTTATTAAAAAAAAGCGTGGGGTGCTTTTAAGATATTATCGAAATGATAATCCTCTATACATCCATGCACCCCATGCTTCTTTTTTAGTAAAATAGATTTTTTTCATATGCACACTATTATTAATTTATATTTATTAAAATTTATTTTCTATTTTTTAGTTTGGTTTTCTATAAAAAGCGTGTTTTTTAGTTTTTTTAAACTATTATTTATATACATAAAAGGATGTATGGATTATCACTACATAGTATAAAACAAAGTCGCTTTCTCTGTCCCTATTATGCTTAAATCTTTAAAACTACGCAACGGATTTTGATGCGGTTTTTTTTAATAGATAGAGTGATTCAAGAGGAAGGTTTATAAGTAGAAAAATTGGACCCGGTAGGTGGCGCTAATAGCGGGCAGGACGACGTCTGCCGGGTCCGCTAGTAATAGTATAAAGTATAGTATATACATATAATAGTATAAACGATCCTCACACTGGAAAATGCAATGTTGGCAGGCCCCCCATTAGGTGGATATGACATCAAAAGAGTCGCAGGGAGTCGCTGGATACAGGCGGCACAAGACCGCGGCATGTGGAAGTCCCTACAAGAGACCTATGTCCAGCAGTGGACGTCTATCGGTTGGGGACGACGACGACTATTATAATATTCTTTATGCTTGAAGTAAAATAAATTACCATACAAAACCAAAATAAAGAAGTTACAACCAAATAAATAGCCAATTCCACATATCGCATGTAATAAATAGGCTCCCAAATTAGATAACGTTTTTCACAAGTCCCCATCAACGTTTCAATTAAATGAGAGTGAGATCCGTGTGATTGCCTCAATTGAGATAAATGACCACTCTTTTATTGTCACCGCCTACACAACGTACGAGTTTAGGGTACTCAATGATTTTGAGCGGTCCATTTATACTTTCATATGTCACACTAATATTACAAAGGCGAAAGTTTGTATATTTGTTACTCTTTCACGCAAAAACTACTGAACCGATTTGGGTGAAATTACAACATTGGAACATAATATATAAAGATATAGAACTAATACTAATCTATACTCTATAGGTACTAATAAATAAAATTGAAGTGTCTGTCTGTAATTTCGAAATAACTACCTCATATTAAGCTCATACGGTTATTTGAACTGTACCATAACCGAATCATACGTTTTTAAAATTTTTGTCTGTCTGTCTGTCTGTCTGTCTGTCTGTCTGTCTGTCTGTTTGAACGGGCTAATCTTCGGAACGGCTGAACCGATTTTGACGGGACTTTCACATACAAGTAGAGAATTAATCAGGGAGTAACATAGGCTACTTTTTTAACCGACTTTCAAAAAAGGAGGAGTTGTGTTTTTCTACCTATGTACACCGATATCTCCGAGATTTATGAACCGATTTGCGTAATTCTTTTTTTAATCGATAGAAAAACATTACGACCCTGTTCTATAAAAAATTTGGATTCCAAGTCCTCAATCCTGATGCTGTAAGGGACCTGATCCCCAAAACTAATGGGATTTAGAAACTTTCGGTTATTTAAATTGATATTGGGCATACCAATTAAAGACTTTATCGTTGAATGAACTCGAGTAGGTACATATATCCAACTCCTCAACCCTGATGCTGTAAGGAATTGCATTCCGAATCGTGGGGATCCCACGGGATTTTTCCGTTTTGGGGACGGGTGACTACAGATAAGCTCCTTTTTGTTCAGGAAAATCACAAGTTCCCATGGGATTTTTAAAAACCTAAATCCACACGGGCGAAGCCGTGGGCATTATCTAGTCCTTACTAATATTATAAATGCGAAAGTTTGTTAACATGGATGTATAGATGTATATTTGTTACTCTTTCACGCAAAAACTACTAAACCAATTTGGCTGGAATTTAAAAAATATTATACATAGCTTATAACCTGGAATAGGCTACTTTTTATCCTAGAAAAATCCAGTTCCTGTGGAATTTTGAAAACACCGAAATTTGTTATAGCAATCTACAGCTATAGGTATATAGGTTATAGCAATCTATAGCATATAACTTCCTTGAAAGTAGGTATAAAGGCAGGAAAAGGGAGCAGGAACGGGAAACGGAAATTCACGATTCCCTCGGGATTTGTGAAAACCCGAAAATCACGCTGACCATGCCGCGGGCAAAATCTAGTGGGAAATAATTTTATTCGACCTAAATGGATAATTCCGAGGACACTGGGCGAGCTGCGGTCGTATTGTTCGTCCAGTTGTAGTCGTGACGACTACGATTGGGCGAACAATGCGACCGCGCCCGGAATTACGGAATCTCATTCAAATCTACAGCGAACACTTTTCATGAATTTATCGGACTCTCCGTTTAAATATATTTTAATTCAGTTTGCATTACTTATTGTTTTTCAAACCGTTTTATATCGCCTCAGCGCAAGTCCTCATCTTATAAAATGAAGTATTTTCATTCCATAATATACGGTCTACTTACTTAATCATACAAACTACATAATCATGTAGCAGGTAGGTACATATCTACTTATTTTACGGATAAAGGTCATTGCATGGAAGCAATGTGGCCGATTCTGTTGTACACAATCTCTAAACTTAAACTAAATTGACAGGTTTAAAAATAGTGCTATCCTTTTCTGCAGGGAGCATTGTGATAGAGATAGGAATATATTTAGGCCTGTCATTTTAGTTTAGATTTGAGATTGTGTACAACAGAATCGGCCACAATATTTACCAATAATAGGTAAGATAGTAGGAAGTGTCACATGAATTATTATTAGTGCATCTTGAGTCCGATCTATTGCCGTCGCATAAAGCCCAATTCGCACATATCATTGAAGCATCAATGCCGGCACAGTTCCGGCACAGTGAAAAACATTCTTTCATACATTCTTTATGAACACGTTCACATCTGTCCGTAGACCGTAATCCGTATCAGTAACGACGCAGTATTTCAGTGTCAGTTCATAGAAAATGACATATTTTTCACTGTGCCGAAAGTGCGCCGGCCGCGACATGATGCTTCATTGATATGTCCGAATTGGGCATAAGACTATGAGGGTGAGGGAATATAGAGTGTACATGGGTTTACACACACTATCTCCTGCGTAACTGACTAGTCTTCGATGGGACTGACCGATGTAATGTAAAACTGTACTAAGTATATGGAATGAGAATAATATTATGTAGTTTTTTCTTCGTGTATCATCACTACATAGTATAAAACAAAGTCGCTTTCTCTGTCCCTATATCCCTATGTCCCTATGTCCCTATGTCCCTATGTCCCTATGCCCCTATGTATGCTTAAATCTTTAAAACTACGCAACGGATTTTGATGCGGTTTTTTTAATAGATAGAGTGATTCAAGAGGAAGGTTTATAAGTAGAAAAATTGGACCCGGTAGGTGGCGCTAATAGCGGGCAGGACGACGTCTGCCGGGTCCGCTAGTAAAATATATAACATTGTTGTTCACCTTTTTCCCTACAATTAAGCGCTATGCTTGTGCTAGGGAGTGAGTACGATAATAGTGGAACGGGTGGGATTTGAACCGTCGACCTTTCGGTCTTCAGTCCACACCGTGACCTCTGCGCTATTGTGGCTATAGTATTCTTCGTAATTGGATTTAACAGTAAATGCTATTCAATAAACATCTTACGTGTAAAGGGCCAGCGTGTAATCCCATAAGTCGTATAAACTCGATTGCGAATTGTGAAAACAAAAGAGGTAACAGGTTTTATATTATTCCCCGGTATGTTGTCCTAATTCTATTATGTGGGTATCTTTTATGTTTTTAAATTGTTTTTCAAATCCATACAAATAAATGAAACTTTTTTTATATTTAAGTACAAGTTAGACCTTGATTGCAATCTCACCTGATGGTAAGTGACGATTCCAGTGTAAGATGGAAGCGGGCTAACTTGGAAGAGGTATGCATACCCCTGATCGGTTTCTACGCGGCATCGTACAGGAACGCTAAATTGCTTGGCGGCACGATAGGTAGCCACAACTGAAGCCTCCCACAAGGTCAGACCAGAGATAATAATTTAGAAATTATTAAATCCCAAATTGCCCCTGCCGGAAATCGAACCCGGGACCTTCCTTAGACTTGTAAGACCTTGACCTTGATCTTATAAGTCAAGTATAGACTTATAAGATCACAGCGCTCACCACTGCGCCAGGGAGGTCGTCAGAAGTATCTTTTATCTTTTTATATTGTTTTTGAAATCCATACAAATCTATACTAATAAAATAAATCGGAAGAGTTTGTTTGTTTGAACGCGCTAATCTCAGGAACTACTTACTGGACCGATTTCAAAAATTCTTTCACCGTTGGATACCTATATACTTGATCCCTGAGTGCTATAGGCTATGTATTATGTACCACGGGCGAAGCCGGGGCGGACCGCTAGTATAATATGAAACTGAATCTAAGGCTGGTTTGTAAAAAAAAAACAGGGGCGTTTTTCGGTAACTGTAGTTAAAGTAAATTATTCACGTAATTAATCACATTAGATAACGCAATAAGTCAGTATTATGAATTTACCGCGACGCCTACGAGTAGAACATCGTTTGTCAACCACAAACAGTGAATAGGCGTATTTTGATATAATAAATAATTATTATTGAGAATATCTACTAGCTTTTGCCCGCGGTTTCGCCCGCGTGAGTTTCGGTTTTTCACAAATCCCGAGGCAATCGTGGATTTCCGATTTCCGTTCCCGTTCCCTTTTCCAACCTTTATACCTATTTTCAAGGAAGTTTGCTATAGTAATCCACTTATAGCTGCAGCTGTAGATTGTTATAGCAAATTTCTATTTTTTCAAAATCCCCGGGAACTGTGATTTTCTTTTTTTCAGGATAAAAAGTAGCCTATGTGTTATTTCAGAGCATAATCTATCTCCATTCTAAATTTCAGCCAAATTGGTTCAGTAGTTGTGGCGTTAAAAAGTAACAAATATACACAAATACACACATACATGCATACACAGTACAAACTTTCGCCTTTATAATATTAGTGTGACTAGCTGTAGGATACAGGCGGCACAAGACCGCAATGTGTGGACCGCAACTGAAAGCTGGTTCCATGCCACGCAAAGTATGGTTTGGGAACGTATAAAGGACAAACAAACATATTTATTTTTACATAGATTTTTTGAACCAGAAACCTTAGCAGGCGTATGCAGAACAATTCAACAAAGTTTCGTCATAATCGGATGAATAGTTTAGCAATGCACAAGGGAAATACAGACAAACATAGATTTTTTGTCATACACATAATAGAGCAAAACCCAAACACAGTTTTTAAAATTTTTGCCCGTCTGTCTTTCAAATCAAGCATTTAATGAGTAGTTTGGCATTTATGAGGGAGCCGACAAACATACACAGACTAACTAAACTTATATAACCCTGCCACACGAGTAGAAAATCTACAGAGAGGAAGCTTCCACAAGCGGCCCGCTGTAGGTACACTCACACAAACACACTCACCAACGGTTCACGGACGCCCGCTCGGTCCCCCAACCGGTACAGTTGGGTGACAAACGTGCGCATATGTGTGAGTGTACCTACAGCGGACCAGTTGTAGAAGCTTCCCTCTGTACTCTGTGACCCTGCCCTCCTTTAGTGCCGTATCAACTTACCGATCTGTCGTTTTGTTCTTTCTCTCCTTAAACTATTCTTATGATATTGTGTTGCTCTGCGCTCTCGTAGAGATTCCTTTCTCTTCAGCCATCTTCCACTGGCTGAAACAAAGAAATGACGGGTGTAAGGGGACCGCTCTCGTATACGGAGACAACTAATAGTAGTGGTGATTACTGACAAGACATCACACAAGAAAAGCGCGATTTTTTTTTAAATATTTCCCGTATTTTTTAAAAGTTCGCAATGTAATGCAATCGGCTGACGCTAGAGGTCAACGAACGTTGGGTGAATACCTAAAGTTGTTGCCGCGGTTTGCACGCACATTTCCGGTTTGAAAAATACTAAATACTAAACCACTACAACTAAACCTCGAAAGAACCTCGACCATGGAGGTACAAATACTGACTTTTGCATCCTACTTCGCTTGTTTTTTGTTGGGCAAGTTTAACCCTAACGGCAGCTTAACTTTAACCGCCTGATATCCAACGTTAAAGTTGACAAATCTCATTAATTCTTAATTAAGTCGGTATACCTAATTTCCGGAATAGCCCGAAGTGGTTTTCGATTATCGGAAACGGAAAATATTCCCTGCGTTTAATTTAAAGATTCCGGAGTGGAATGGGCTCAATAATTCTTGCTTTAAATGATAGCGAAAGCATTTTCTCAATGTTAAAGAGACTCATTGCAATGAAAATGGCTTTGTGCATTCGATCTCTTAAGAGCTCGGAATTGTGGGTAGCCTGTGAAGAGAGATTTAAGTTATACTTTATCCGACAACCAGCTGCGCCTGTAGCGGTGGGTGTAATAATTACAGTACCGATCTGAAGAGAGATCGAGAGAAGAGAGAGAATAACTTGCCCAAAACTATCATTTTCCAATTGAGTCTTGTTTACTCGACTAGGTTTTCTTTGAGTGAAAACTCAACTCGGACTGCCACTTAATTCAAAAACTTTCGGTTTTTAAAACTATCGTGAGAAGACGATACGCAAAACCATATTTTGGCGTAAACTTGGTAAGTATATTGATTCTATATAATATAATATAATATGTGAACGGTGTAAATAATCTATACTCTATACTAATAAATAAAATTGAAGTGTCTGTCTGTAATTTCGAAATAACTACCACATATTAAGCTCATATGGTTATTTGAACGATACCATAACCGAATCACACGTTTTTAAAATTTTTGTCTGTCTGTCTGTCTGTTTGAACGGGCTAATCTTCGGAACGGCTGAACCGATTTTGACGGGACATTCACAGACAAGTAGAGGATTAACCAAGGAGTAACATAGGCTACTTTTTTAACCGACTTTCAAAAAAGGAGTTGTGTTGAAATCGGTAAGTACCTATGTTAAAAAATGCCCTGATAGGTATTTTTGCTACGCGCCGCGCGCGGCCGACGCTCGCGCTGCACGCCCCGCGCCGCCCCGCGCCGCACGCCCCTACGCCTTGCGCCTGCCGTACGCGGTACCGCGGACCGCGGTACGCCGCGCCGCCGCGCGGCGGGCGGGTGCGGTGAAGAGGGTGCATGCTCCAATCCAATCTCCATTTCGAACGAGGGAGCTAATGCGTGCGGATGTGTCCTGCGTTTCTTGCGTGCGTTTTCGTAATTTTTATTTTGAATCGGAGATTTTGTTTTTATAAGGGGTTATGATGTTTTTTATTTCTTTAGTTTGTTTTAGTCGTATGTAGGTATGTCGAAGGCAGGCTCACTGCCAACCGCGAACGGGCCAGTCAAAACTACTGAACAGATTTGGCTGAAATTTTGAATGGAGATAAAAAATGCCCTAAGTAAGTATAAAGGTTGGAAAAGGGAGCGGGAACGGGAACCAGAAATCTACTTATCCCTCAGGATTTGTGAAAAATCGAAATTCACGCGGGCGAAGCCGCGGGCAAAAGCTAGTATAGAATAAGAAAAAGATAATCAGCTGTAATAGTGGTGAGTATTTATAACTTAGAAGAAATAAAAATTCTTTTCAAGAAACCGACTTCAACCGCCACTAAAAAGTATAAAAATAATTTTTGTTTGTACACGTATGTTGAAGTTGGTCGAGCATTGCGCGTCGGTTTCGTCATTTCTTCTTATGCCCGCCTGACTTGGAAGTCGGAAGACTTTGGAAGTCGGTTAAAAAGTACCTGCTTTGAAGGGACAAACTTTCTCTTCAAAGCATGTCCGTAAAAAATGATGATTTTTTGGCAGGTTGATAAAAAAAATATTAAAAAATATTAAATAGCAAAATAAAACATTTCTGCTAGTAGGTACGTATAGCTACATCGTACCTAATAAGCACAATGCGGTAAATATTTCCATTGTAATTAAAATGTACACATCGCATGGTAAACTATGGCGAGCGAGTAATTACAGCAGAGGTTATTAGGTGTACAAATATAATACGTTTAAGGCATACAATAATAAAGTTTAATTAAGCAGCTCTGTGGTTACAACCAGCTCAGTACGGTGCTAGGAAATTTGTAATTCTGTTGCTACTTGCTGCGGTAACGAGAGCCGTATTTCCGAAATATACAAGAAACCCATGTATGGGTTCTAGCATATTCTGGAATATATTATACAATTATTATATTCTGTGATGATGCCCGCAACTTCGTCCGCGTGGATTTAGGTTTTTTAAAAATCCCTTGAGATCTGTATGATTTTCCGAGATAAAAAATAGCCTATGTCCAAAGTCTACTCTATCTCTGTACCAAATTTCATCAAAATTGGTGCAGCGGCTTGGGCATGAAAGCGCAATAAAACAAACAAACTCACTTTCGCATTTATAATATTAAAGGCTAAAGATTGACCTCTTCTGACGGGTTCACACAAAGTGTGAACGTTCTCAGTGGCATATCTAAGCATCTGAGGCAATTAGTTAAAACGGTCTTCTCAGCAGAGCAGCCAGCTTTACGAGGGCAGTGTTGCATTTCTAATTAGTTCTCGTCTTTTGCGGCGTCGCGCGTCGTAACGGCTTGAATTGAAAGTGCACTATTTCCATGTTTACGGCCAGTAACTTTTTATTGTAAAGATAGGTTACTATAGTAACAAAGTGTAGTACCTATTATTAGCCTAAATCAATCTAGCCTATAGTTTAGATAAAGAAGCTTAGAAGTAGTTAGATACTCATTGTATAAAGTAATTGTATAATGTATAAAGTCAACATTATAATTATTTGAAAGTCCTTGCTAGTAAACTTTTTTTAAATAGGCATATTGGACTTGTAGAAAATAAAAAAAACTGGAAAGAAATTGCACTACTTGTGCTTAATTACTTTCTTTATAACAGCTTATTGGACGCGTTGGCGAAAACTAACTTTCGAGCCAGTTTCAGGGCCTGTTTCATCACCTGATAAGTGTTGGATAGCCTAAACATAAGTTATGTCACTTTCTTACTTTATGTAAAGTGACAAAGACAAAAAATGTGAACTGGTTGTGAATAAGCTATCCTTATCAGAAGGTGGTGAAACAGGCCCTTAGCCAAATTAATTTTCATTATAAGTGCAGTTTTCAAGTACTTGTAAAAGTTGTAACTGTAATGTTGTAATGTAAGTTGTAACTGTGTGTATTATTGTAAGTGTTGTAAGCACTTATAAAAGTTTATCTGAATAAAAAATTATGTCTATTCTATTCGGCTTTGCTTCAGCTATCCACAAGATAGTTAAACTACTTCTTGTAACATTTTGTTTTGAAAAGAGCAACTGCTGAGTTTCTTGCCGGCTCTTCTCAGCAGAACCAGCATTCCGAACCGGTGGTAGATTCTTGACATGTCATAAGAGCCACACGTTGGCCTAAGTGAAATAAACGATTTTGAATTTTGAATTTCTTATTGAAAACTAGCTGATCCCCGTGACTTCGTCCGCGTGGATATAAGAAGGGTGAAAATTTAGGATTGTATGTATTTTTGTATGTTGTATCATAAAAAAATAAAAACTAAAAATTTTGTCTAAAAAATAAAAATAAAAATTTAGGGGTGGACTACCCTTAACATTTAGGGAGATGAAAAATAGATGTTGGCCAATTCTCAGACCTACTCAATATGCCCACAAAATTTCATGAGAATCGGTCAAGCCGTTTCGGAGGAGTATGGGAACGAAAATTGTGACACGTTTTCCCGCTTTTCTGTTGAAATTTTTCCTAAATTTTCTCTGCTATAAACCTCACAGAGCCCGAGACCTTTCCAAAGAATGCAAAACCGTGGAAATCGGTTCGTGCATTCTGGAGTTATAGCGTCAGGAAGGAAAACCCGACTTATTTTTATATAGTAGACTAGATGATGCCCACGGCTTCGCCCGTGTGGATTTAGGTTTTTAAAAATCCCGTGGGAACTTTTGATTTTCCAAAACAAAAAGTAGTCCCCAAAACGGAAAAATCCCGTGGGATCCCCACGATTTCGGAATACAATTCCTTACAGCATCAGGGTTGAGGAGTTGGATATGTACCTACTCGAGTTCATTCAATGATAAAGTCTTTAATTGGTACCCCCAATATCAATTTAAATAACCGAAAGTTTCTAAAACCCATTAGTTTTGGGGATTAGGTCCCCTACAGCATCAGGATTGAGGAGTTGGAATCCAAATTTTTTATAGAACAGGGTCGCAATGTTTCTCTATCGATTAAAAAAAAAATTATGCAAATCGGTTCAGAAATCTCGGAGATATCGGTGTACATAGGTAGAAAAACACAACTCCTCCTTTTTTGAAAGTCGGTTAAAAAAGTAGCCTATGTTACTCCCTGCTTAATTCTCTACTTGTATGTGAAGGTCCCGTCAAAATCGGTTCAGCCGTTCCAAAGATTAGCCCGTTCAAACAGACAGACAGACAGACAGACAGACAGACAAAAATTTTAAAAACGTGTGATTCGGTTATGGTAGCGTTCAAATAACGATATGAGCTTAATATGAGGTAGTTATTTCGATATTACAGACAGACACTTCAATTTTATTTATTAGTATAGATTATATTACCTATCTACGCGTAGTTATAGGAAAAGTTTAGAAAATTTACAAAATGACATTCCAACGAAAGCGAACAAGGAGACAATCCAATTGACTTGAAAAAGTTAGTACGTGATCGAATATACACAATGGCAATCCAATATACATATAAAATTGGTTCGCAATACAATATTCTGATGGTGTTGCGATTATTGAGTTGTACGACACGTTTGTAGCATGTTCAATAAATATTAAAGTTTTCATGGAAAAAAACTAGAAAATATCAGTTTTCTAACTGTGAAGTATTCATATTAAATAAGTACAGTAAAAAGAATATGTATTCTCAGAGTTATAAATACTACCTACTCCAACTTTGGTCAAAATCGAGTACAACCTATATAGGATACATCTTAAACCGAATTTGATGCGGGCAAATCATACAACGAAGGCAGCGAAGCGGAGTAAGTATACAAATAAATAAAATTAGAAGTAGGTATGTCTGGGATTACAAAATAATTGGCTTTTATTTAGCTCTAATTCGCTAATGATATGATTATTTGAACGATAGCATAGACTAATAATACACATTTTTAGACGAAGACAAAATAATAAAGGCTACAGAATTCCCATGGGATTTTTAAAAATCTAAATTTCCGTAGATACAGTCGAGGGAATAAGCTAGTATTATAAACATTAAGTGCAGAAAAATACATTCATTAAGTGAGTATATTTCAAAGATTGCTTTATAGTGAGGAAAGCGGTTTCCGCCCTCTTTCAGTGCATTTGTTCACAGTTCAGTATAAATTATGCAAAAACTCGCATAGTCCAAGCGAGGCAAGTTGAGATTTCGCTTTACTATTCTGCTATATTATAGTACAGCATACTGCGATATCGCAAGCCACTGCCTCAGTGGTCTGGCGGTTGGCGTGCTCGACTGCGGGTCACAAGGCCTAGGTTCGATTTCCGAGTCGAGCCAAAAAATATCAGGTATTCGGTTTTCATGTCAAGAGAGTTAGCTCTCCGGTCTTGTCACATTTGCGTCCCATTGGACAATGAGAGTGAAGGAATATAGAGTATTCTCTCTCTATCTATAGAGGAGTCTATTTCCCCTTTTCTCGGTCTATCCGTCCGTCTATCACAATCTTTAAAATTAGGAGGAGGTATATAACAATGAAAGCAAAATAGTAGCAATAGTCTTCGGTTACGCAGGATAACATGGGCTGTCTCGAAGGTAAGGGTTGAATAGAATTTATGGTAAACGTTCCAGTGGATTTTTAGGGAAAATTGAGTGTAGTAATAGCCCGATAGCTACAGTTAATTCGAAACACTCCTTGTGAACGAGGGGCAAAATTGGTTGTCCAGGAAAGGTGTGAGATGATTGAAGTTAATGGAAAGACCTTTCGGATTTTATCCCTAGATAATTTGTTAGCTGCTGCTTTTTTCCACGGTGTTGGCAGGAACGTCGCGATTTCTGGCCACTAGGTATCAAAGTTTCATACCTGCAACTTGATGATGTGTGGCCTGCATAGCTCGAAAAACCTATAGACGTTAGGGTCCCAAGGTGCTTGAACAAGCAGCGTTGGAAGACCCTCCACTAAGAGAATAGATGATCTCAAGCGAGTCGCTGGACCCAAAGACGACCCAAGAAGGACCGGCACAAGATTATGTTATACATATATTTCACTTCTGATCAGCGCATCAAAATCTAGCCAGTTAAAACATAGTTATTAAAAAATCTCTCGCTCTGAGGTACCTAATACAAAATACCTAGGATATATCAAAATAGGCCCAGTAGTTTTTAGAAAAATGGTTACATCCACCACCACTACCACTATAGCCCTTTAACGTCCACTGCTGGGCACAGGCCTCTTCTCTCATAGGACAGAGGGATTTAGAGCTTAAACCCGCCACGCTGCTCCAATGCGGGTTGGCGGGCTTCATAAAATGTTTACATAAAAGCACATAATTATACACAATCTCTCACGTTAAGGGCAGATATACCCTCACCGTTCCGATAAAAACACACACACAAATCTTGTTATCCCAAACGTAATATTATACCGTCGTGGATAAAAATAACTACATTCCCGCAAGGGTTGGCTCACTGCTATTGCGACGTATTTTTCCAACAAACACTGATGTGTAAATAAGATTTCCTTCCGTTGTTTGGTTAAGAGATGTTTGCTTGAGACCAAGTAGTATTGTCATCGGTTTTATCTCGACGGAAGCATGGTTCAAAATTTATTTGATAAATTTATTTGATAAATTGTAAACAAGCTGGGTGTTGATCATCACTTAGAATTATTATTATCAATCCACACTTCACACGCCTTTGAGAACATTATGGAGAACTCTCAGTCGTGCAGGTGTCCTCAGAATGTTTTCCTTCATCGTTAAAAGCGAGTGATATTTAATTGCTTAAAACGCACGTAACGCACGTACAGAGGCCACGCACAACTTTCTCGCGCAGGGATGCTGGAGGAATGTAGAGCCAAACTTGTGTCTGAAATCGAGACTTCTCTAGAGCAGATCTCAGAATGGGGCACTCAAAATATAGTGCAATTCAACCCACAGAAAACACAAGTTTGCGCGTTTACCGCAAAGAAGACTCCTTTTTCCACCCCTCTTCTCTTCCAGAACACTCCCCTGACCCCTTCTAACAGCATTGGGATCCTCGGCGTCAACATCTCGAATGAAGTCCAATTCCGGGATCACTTGGAAGGTAAAGCTAAATTAGCTTCCAAAAAGCTTGGGGTGCTTTTCAGGGCAAAGCGTTACTTCACGCCTGAACACAGGCTCCTGCTTTATAAATCCCAAGTCCGGCCGCACATGGAGTACTGCTCACACTTGTGGGCCGGAGCACCCCAATACCAACTCCTTCCATTTGACCGAATTCAAAAGAGGGCAGTTCGACTTGTTGACTATCCCAAACTTACTAGCTCGTTGGAAAGCTTAGAGGTACGTAGGGATGTCAGCTCCCTATGCGTATTCTATCGCCTCTATAACGGGGAGTGTTCTGACGAGTTGTTTGACTTAATTCCGCCTTCTCTCTTTTATCACCGCACCGCACGCCACCGCAAATGTTACCATCCTCACCACCTGGATCATTGGCGGACCACAACCAAGCGATGTGCAAGGTCTTTCCTTCCGCGCACTTTAAAACTGTGGAACCAACTCCCTTCGGTGGTGTTTCCACATAACTACAATATGGGGCTATTCAAGGGGAGGATCAACAAATTCCTAAAAAGCCGGCAACGCATAAGTGGTTCCTCTGGTACTGCAAATGTTCATGGGCGGCGGTAATCCTTTAACGTGACCCGCCTGCTCGTTTGCCCGCAATCTTTATAAAAAAAAAAAAAAAAAAAAAAAAACTCTGAAAAGTTAGAGATGCGTGCCGGGGATTGAACTCGGACCCCTAAAGGAGGCCGAAATCTTAAACACTAGGCTATATCCTCTTCTTTATAGGTATAATAGTAAAATAGCCCTAGCTATTATGTAGCGTACCTGCTATACGAAGCGAAGTCCCTTGAGATCCATTCGCCTGTCAATACAAAGCCAAGTTCGCGGTTGTATGAAAATGGAACAAGGAAACTGTACTGCAGCGTAAGTTGTAAAGGCAGCCTTGATTTGATTCTCAGAGGAAAATACCCTGAGTAGATACTTAGGGCGTTTGTGCACTTATTCGTTTTCGATTCGTTTTCGTGTTTCGTGAAAACACGATTCGACATAGCCTTCCTTATAACTGTATGGGCGTTTGTGCACTTACTCGTTTTCGATTCGTTTTCGTGTTTATATATTCGTGAATTCTTCACATCGAATCGTTTTAATATAAGGACGCGAGTGGAATGGTGTGTGGAAAGAGGGCAGAGATGAGTCCTGATGTTGTGAGGTATTTGGAAAACATAGGTATTTGCATTTCTTGAATTCCAACAAAACATGATTCAACGCAGTTGATTATTATTAAAAATTAATACCTACTTAGTTTGGCATTAAAATAAATCGTTTGTTTCATTCAAATTAGTTTTACTTCGAGTAAAATACCTAAATATTGTAGTATAATCAAAATTTCCATACCTGTGGTTGGTAGTCAAAAACTATCAGCAAAATATGAACATTTCATAAAAAATATCATTTCTGATACTTAGTTGTTACTGTTTTCTTACAAGAGCGTAATGTCCACTTGGGATGTTCACAAAATATATGACGTATGCTTAGATAATTTTGATACTAACCGTACCGTGTGAAATATTCATAATCACTTACCTTAGTGTTACTGCCAGCATTTTTTCTGGAGTTATGCATTCTCTAAAACGTGTGTCTTGCCGAGGAATCTTTTTTTTATATGACACAATATGAAATCGAAAGTAGCAACATTCTTTCGATAGTAATTAAAAAAAGTTTTTTCATGATGTCATGTCATTGTCATTAAGTGATGATCGCCTACGAATGTATAAGAGAAGTGCGAAAAGCTGACGACGATTAAATGCAGCACACATTATGAACACGGTTTTATCTACGAAATGCTTAAAACGTATAGTGAAATCACGATTAAGTGCACAAATGTCATTCGTGAATTTCGTATACGTTTTTATGATGTTCATTAAAAAAACGAACACGAATCGAAAACGAATCGAAAACGAGTAAGTGCACAAACGCCCTTAGTTATTTTTATTTTTTTATTTTTCACCAGTTGATGCCCGCAATTTCATCTGCATACTTAGGTTTTGGTTTATAACAATCACATGTGACTCTTTCTCTAACCCTCGCGCGACGCAAAAGAGGAGTGTTAAAAATTTTACCGCTATGTATGTCTGACTGTGTCTGTTTGTCTCCCCGTAGCTCTTAAATGGGCGAACCGATTTGAATGCGGCTTTTTTTTATTTCAAAGCAGGTTTTCTGGCGATGGTTCTTAGATATGTTTTATCAAAATCGGTTCAAAGTTATCAGCTCTTTTGTTAGCTGCGGTAGGCATGAAAGACTCATAATGGGTATTTACATCGATTTGAATGCGGTTTTTTATAGTTTAGATTTGTCTCGACGAGTACATGGTAGACACATCATAGTGATAAAGGTTCATTCCATGGTTTGGAGTAGGAGGGTGGTGGGACGTCAAGTTTTCCCATAGGTCGGGGGATATTTTTTTAATTTACACTTATTTAAGTACAAGTATAAATTAAAAATTTAAAAAACCCCCGACATTCGCCATTTTGTGGCGGCAGCCATCTTGGATTTGCATAATTCTATTCTACTAGTCAAGCCCTTTCATTTGATACCCATATTAAGTGAGTTGTGAAAAAATATGTAATCCGCCATTTTGTAGCGGTGGCCATCTTGGACCGATTTTCATCAAACATAGCTAACAACACTCTCGACTAATTCACCTTTCAAACAAAAAAAACCGCATTCAAATCGGTCCACGCGTTTGAGCGCCACAGGGGAACAGACAGACACACACACACAGACACGTCAAACTTATAACACCCCGTCGTTTTTGCGTCAGGGGTTAAAAATACGAGTCCCGACTGCAGTAATGTCACACTGAGCGCGTGAAGAATTTCTAATTAAATTAGTTTTATAGTTTCGTAATGTGCAATAAAAAATGTCATCTTAAAGTGTAGTTAAAGGTCATTACTGCGCAAAAAATTCCATACTATAAATAAACTGGTCATTACGAGTTTTATTTCTCTAGTGTAGGAGCATCATAAAATATTCACTTCTTTATCATAAAATGTGATATAAATTGCTGTGCATTTCGTTAAATATTATACTTACCAAATAGGTTTTGGCACAACGTGTAATGTGTTTGGTAGTTAACTATTCATAAGTAAGTAGGTACTCTATAGTCGTTATTATAGTTAGTCTGCTTCTGCATAAAGAATATGACTCTAAAGTTGCGATAACTCATAATAAAATTCATTAGAAAAAAGTATAGAGATATTTCTTGTAGTAAAACGCTTTAAACTTTGTATAGATACAGTGTACGATAAAACATGCATTTTAAAATTTAAAATGACCAACAACCTTCAAACGGCAGCTTCTGTACATAATTCTGTACAACTTTTGTTCAACGACTTTTTACAAAAATAAATAAGTAGTTACATTCACAAAAAAAAAATAAGTTTTTGTTTTAGTGTCTGACAACTTTTATCTCCATAGTATTTTTCGTAATGGTTCTAAGTATCTACCTCCCGTTTATTTGAATTAAGCTTTTTAACCGCTAAGTTAACCGATAATCTCTCGCTATTGGCTAGAATGCATTGCTGCAGCAAGTATACCATAAATTCAGCCAATCACCACGATTCGACAATCGGGAGGCTACTTTGTGTCTGTGGTTAATTTGTTGAAGATATAGGCTGGTGTCAGGTTAATTTTAGTATCACGCTGATCGTCGGCGCTGACAGGCCAATATGCTACTGGTTGCTATAGAATCGTTTTATTTTACAATAACGCCGACCGCTCAGGGCTGACGCTCGTCAGCGCGACACTAAAACGCTCACTGAAGACAGAGGCGCGTGGGCGGCGGTCAGCGCCGACCACCTACGCGCCGACGATCAGCGTGACACTAAAACCAGTATGCTTAGTCTCACTTTGTAGTGCTCCAAAACTTTATAGTATACTATTGATCGAATCACAATGACTTCAGAGTAAAATGGACCTAAAATGGCTTACATTAAGGTTTGAGTCCGCCAACACATTCAGCATTCGAAAACAGCCAGCGCCCCAAGCAGAAATGTTGTAAAATAAATATTCGAACTATTGAATTACGACTATAAAATAAGAGTTTTTGGGTTCATTTTACCCTGAAGTCATTGTGTGTCGATACTCGAATTTCGATCATCGTTGCCACTATGTAAAAAGTGGCACTAAGCATACAGTCATAGATGTTCTCGTAGTAGAGTTGCTTTGACTGTAAGCTAATAAAAATCACGACAAAATGACCAATACCATGAATTACAGCAAAAAGGCGTGACACACAAATTGACCGCTGTTTCCGGATATCCGGCAATCAGGGTGCACAAAGACGACCGGCCGATGACCAAAACGTATCCTGCTCGCGACAAGTAACCGATATCAATATTTCTCACACCCGGAAATTGGGCTGACCATCGCAAAAAGCTTTTTTATTACTACCAAAAATACTTAAGATCCAGCTTCATATTATCTATACATATAATAAATCTATACATATAATAATCGTAGAATTGCCGTATCTATACATTAAAGATTTTTGCAAAATAATAACTGGGGGATGTTAGGGATAAGTAATAGAACGTAAAAAAGCTATTTTTGAAATTTTTGTCTGTTTGTCTGTATGTTTGTGCACGCATTACGCAAAAACTACTGAATGGATTGAAACAAAACTTGGTACGATTTAAGTTCATACTACGGAGTAACATATAGGATACTTTTTATCCAATAACTCAGCACGATTCCCTAGGGAGGGGGGATGAAAGTCAAAACGTGTATTTAGCTGTAATTCAATAACGCGTGGTCCGATTTCATTCATTCTTTTATTGTTAGAAAGTAGATACTTTAAAGATTACCGACTAATCTCTAAAAGGCTGGATCAATTTTGATAGGATTTTCACTGGCGGATGTTTACATTTTGATCTACCTAAACATCCGCCAGTAAACTTTTAACAGGTTTTAGCATGATATGAGCTTAAAGGACCTTAGGAAAAACAAAATGAATCCTACGGGATTTTTAAGAACCAATATTACTATATCCACGCGAACGAAGTCGCGGGTGTCCGCTTGTTATTATAATAAAATTAAACAACTAGCTGATACCTGTGAATTCATCCGCGTGGATTTTGACCGTTGATTTTTCCGGTATACAAAGTAGTCAAAATTCATCAAAATTGGTTCGGCGGTTTATGCCAGCGTAACAGAGTTACTTTCATAAGTTAATGTTATACAAAATTTTTGTTCGATTTATACTGTCGAGGTATGCAACCTCTGTTAATTCGTGTGCGCTGGCCAATTTCACCAGAAGAAAAGAGTTTGTCAATGAGAACATTTTAAGAATTCGAATTACGAAGCCGCAACCGAGAATTAGCTACGAGAGAAGACTTCAATTCTGTTCCTTGTACTGTGCATATACCTGAGTAATCTCCTGTCCGGACCGGAGCCCTAAAATCCTTTTGGTCCATTTATTGTTGTATTGTTTATCACAAAATATACGGAGTTATTGTATTCAAGATGTAGCCACTTGTTTCATTTCCGCTACATATTGGTGACGAATCCGACGTGATCATGATACACGGCTACGAATCCGACGTGATACGATTGTTTGGACCCACGGGCGATTTAATCCATGGAGACATAAATATTTGGAGATGTAACTAATTGGAGGAATTTTATTGGAATTATTTGGAGAACTTCATTACCTACGTACTTTGGAAGACGTGACTGAGGTTTTTCTTTTCCTTAACCAAGTGCCTCCGGAACATAACCAGTGCTAAAAAACATAAAAATCAAGAATTACGATAGTTATTGCATTGGAAAATAATTATTTTTTCGTTCGCTGAAAAGAACGTTGTGATTGACATCTGACACCGTCACGGAATTTATTTTTGAATTTTTTGGAATTCGTGTGAAAAAATAGAAGAACGTAAAGACATTAAGTGTCAAAGTGTAAACAAGAAATTTTTTATTATTTTGTAATTCTTATATTGTAAATATTTTTCCTTTTTTACCAGTTTATTTTCAGCATTTATTTTAAATTTTGCGGACACTCATTTTGACTATGGACATAAGGTTAAAGGAATTGGAGGATGAGAATGCAACTCTAAGTAAAAAGATTAAAGAGCTAGAGGAAATTATAAAGGAAAATGTAACCCTCCGTTCCATATTGGCCAAAGCTTCGGAAACCCCAACCTCAACCCCTACGGAGTATTGTAGTTTCGCAGTTTCGCAGGTTTCCCCAGGCAGCTTGGCACCTTCTGCCACTGATAGTTTGTTCGGTCTTTTAAATTCCCTTCTTGATGATTTATCAGAACAGGTTGCTGCACTAAGCAGAAATAATTATAAACGCAATAGGCGTAAAGGTCGAAATAATAATAATAAAACAAATTCTTACAGATCACAGAGCAATCACCAGCGGCAATCAGTGGGGGCGATGCCTGACTGCCCAGCTGATAGTCGCCGTTTATTCATTACGGAAGCAAAATCTAAATTGCGTTTTTTAATAGATACTGGCTCTGATCTGTCTTGCTATCCGGTAACGTGGATTGATCGACCACCTAAGGTAACTGAGTTTACCATGCGCGCCACAAACGGCAGCGACATCAAAACGTACGGTACGATTACCTTATTACTAGATTTAGGTCTTCGACGTGCCTTCAAATGGAACTTTATAATATGCGACGTTACTACCGCTATTATAGGGGCCGATTTCTTATCTTATTTTAATTTAATGCCAAATTGCAGGAGCGGCCGGTTGTTCGATAACACGACTGGTCTGTCCAACGTGGCGTCCGTGTCTTCAGAAGGACACGTTAGTGTAAAGTCTATTGACACTAAAAATGAAATACTATGTAAGTATCCTGCTATTTTAAGGCCACCAGGTCCTGTGCGCGAGATTAAACACAACACGGTGCACTACATCCGAACAACGGATGGTCCGCCGGTTGCTTGTCGCCCGCGCCGCCTGGGCCCACAGAAGTTAGCCATCGCAAAGAAGGAGTTCGCAAGTATGGTTGAATGCGGCTCCGCCAGACCTTCCGATAGTCCTTGGTCTTCAGCTTTGCATCTGGCTCCAAAAGGTGAATCTGATTGGCGTCCGTGCGGTGATTATCGCGCTTTAAACGCGCGGACGATTCCCGATAGGTATCCTGTGCGTCACATAGGCGATTTTAATCAAGATCTAATTGGTTCAACAGTTTTCAGCACGATCGACCTTGTAAAAGCCTATCAGCAGATTCCCGTAGCAAAAGACGACATTTGTAAGACTGCAATTATTACACCTTTTGGTTTATTTGAATTTCCATACATGACTTTCGGACTCCGTAATGCTGGTCAAACATTCCAGCGCTTCATTGACGAAGTCGTTCGGGGTCTTAATTTCTGTTTTGCTTACGTTGATGATATTTTAGTTTTTTCTAAAGATCCGCAACAACATGCGGAGCACTTAAATATTTTATTTAAACGCTTAGAACAATACGGCGTTGTTATAAATGAAAATAAATGCAATTTTAATGTTTCAGAAGTTCGATTTCTGGGTTACAAAATCAACGCCGCCGGCATAAGTCCGCCGGTTGAACGCATTAAGGATCTTCAGGAGTTTCCCTTGCCGAAGACGGTACAAGGTGTTCGAAGATTCCTTGGTATGGTGAACTTTTATCGTAAGTTTTTACCTGGTATAGCCCGGTACCAGGCCCCACTCATAGATGCTCTGTCGGTCATTCAAGGTAAAGGCGCTAAGCCGTTTACTTGGACGCCTGACTTAGAGCGTTCTTTTAACTCGTGTAAAGAGAGTTTAGCTAATGCTACTTTATTAGCTCACCCAGTCGCCGACGCTCGACTCGGGTTGTTTACCGACGCGTCTAATACGCATGTCGGCGCGTGTTTACAACAATTAGTTGATAAGGGGTGGCAACCAATCGCATTTTTTAGCAAAAAGCTAACTGCAAAGCAATCCGAATGGCCTGCTTATTACAGAGAGCTTCTGGCAGTCTATGAGAGCGTGCAACATTTCAAGCACATTCTGGAAGGTCAACATGCCACTATATTCAGTGATCATAAGCCACTCTTATTCGTTTTTACTCAACGGCGTGAAAAACTTCCGCCTGTACAGTTAAATCAAATAATATTTATTTCACAGTTCACTACGGACATTCAGCACGTCAAGGGTGCTGACAACCTGGTCGCTGATGCTTTCTCACGCGTAGAGAGCATCTCGCTAGAAGACCATCTCGCTGCACTGGCGCACTCACAAGCTTCAGATGAAGAGTTAAAGCGCCTGCGCAATGAAACATCCATGAAGTTGGACTTCATTACGGTACCTGGTACAACAATTAAGTTGGTATGTGATGTTTCTACGGGTAAACCCCGTCCGTACGTAACTCCACAGTTCAGGAGGAGCATTTTCGAAAAACTTCATAACCTCAGCCATCCAGGTATTCGTGCAACCGCTCGTTTAATTATGGATCGCTACGTATGGCCATCGATTCAACAAGATTGTCATATGTGGGCGCGAGCGTGTGAAGCGTGTCAACGTTCGAAAATTTCTCGTCATACAATTGCTCCGTTTACATCTTTCTCTTTGCCATCTGGGCGTTTTTCTGTAGTGCATGTAGACATTATAGGTCCTTTACCCTATTCCTCTGGCTCTAAATATTGCCTCACAGCCATTGATCGTTTTACACGTTGGCCTGAAGCATTTCCAATGCCAGATATAACTGCGGAAACGTGTGCCAGAGTCTTCTTAGATGGCTGGGTGGCGAGATTTGGGTGCCCTTCTTCTATCATTTCAGACCGAGGTTCCCAGTTCAGTTCGCATCTCTTCGCGAAAATCGTTGAGTTGACTGGTGCGCAGCATCGCATGACGACAGCTTATCACCCGCAATGCAACGGTATGGTGGAGCGTTTTCACCGACAGCTCAAGGCAGCCATTGCGTGCCACGCAAATCCGCAATGGACCGAGGTATTACCATTGGTACTCCTAGGTATCAGGAGCGCATGGAAAGAAGACCTCGGTGCGTCAAGTGCTGAACTTGTTTTCGGAGAACCTTTGCGATTACCAGGTGCGTTTTTTAACCCGCCTGCTAACGATCGCGTTTCGGACCCGGCGTATTTTGCCGATAGACTTCGCGCGCATATGGCCGAGTTAGTTCCGACTCCTTCTTCGAAACATGGTAAAACAATTTTTTACATTCCGAAGGACTTAGCCTCTGCAGATCATGTTTTCTTGCGTCGAGGGGCAGCTAAAAAACCTTTTGAACAGCCATACACTGGCCCGTTCAAGGTATTAGAGCGTAATGAAAAATTTTTTAAACTTAGTATAAAAGGCAAACAAGTAAATGTAGCAATAGATCGCCTTAAGCCGGCTTATATTTTACAGCCTCATCAAGACGATTCGCCCTTGCAATCGTCCCGTCCTGCTGTCACTACTCGCTCCGGTCGTAGAGTTCGTTTTTGTATTCCCTATCAAGCAGCTTAATGATTAACAAATTATTAATTTTTCTTTTTTCTCTTTTTTACTCCGTAGGGGGGTGATGTCGAGGTATGCAACCTCTGTTAATTCGTGTGCGCTGGCCAATTTCACCAGAAGAAAAGAGTTTGTCAATGAGAACATTTTAAGAATTCGAATTACGAAGCCGCAACCGAGAATTAGCTACGAGAGAAGACTTCAATTCTGTTCCTTGTACTGTGCATATACCTGAGTAATCTCCTGTCCGGACCGGAGCCCTAAAATCCTTTTGGTCCATTTATTGTTGTATTGTTTATCACAAAATATACGGAGTTATTGTATTCAAGATGTAGCCACTTGTTTCATTTCCGCTACAATACCACTATAGAACAAATAGGTAACATAGAAGTTTCACGACTTTGATTTTACATTTTCCCCGGCATTTGAGGCCTCGTTCGCACTTCTCATTTGGAACTTATAATAAGTTTCCGAGGCTCAGCAATGAGTAAGCTCTTGCGCTGCGGTCTCCGAACTAGGTCTATAAAGTTTGATTCATTAATTCTTTCATTGATTCATTTAGTTGGGAAAAATGTTTGTTTGCTCTCTCCGGCCTCTTCAGCCACGGGAGCCAATCTCAACGGAGACCTCGCAGGAGATATTATAGTGCTTAAGTGGGTGCTCAATCCGATGGCATGGTAATCCGATACGTCCGGAGAGATTAGTCTCGGGACCGATAGCTTTGCATGTTCTCCGAGGAATTGTGTAACTACGCAGCTCTGCCTACTGCAATTTTCTTGACAGAAAAAATCGATATTACTTACCTTTTGTTATCCGGAACTAGGAATCAAACGCGGGGGGATCTCTCGATTCACAGCCGAATAAGCTAGCCACTAAGGTCTAGACAAACGAGGCGCGTACAACGCATATCTCTAGCTGTATAAGCAGCTTTGTGTGCAAACACAGCGGGAGCGGCGCGGCGCGTCAGGCGGCATCTGCGAGCGGGTTTCATAAACACATAATTGATTTTGCGATTTGTTGCCCGTGGTCCCATCGCGTAGTCCCTCGAAGGGACCACGGGCAATTTTTTTTACCCGTGGTCCCTGCGGAAAATATAATGCGACCGAATTTAAAATGTAATAGTCTGATACTTTACATCACTACCAAGAAGGTTATAAGTATAATTATATTCTATCACTGTATATGAACAAAGTGAAGTACATATGAACATACTGACATAGTTAGTCGAAAATTCGTGTTCGTAGTTTCTAACAAATTTTTAACCGACTTCATAAAAAGGAGGAAGTTCTCAATTCGACGCGTATTTTGTTTTTGGCGATGTTTCTCCATAACTCCATCAAATCTGAACCGATTTCATAATAATTTTTTTATTTGCAAGAACGTCCAGCAAATATTCTTATTTTTAACCGACTTCCAAAATGGAGGAGGTTCTCAATTCGATGCGTATTTTTGGGGAAGGGCCCGTGGTCCCACCGATTTGACCTACCAGTGGGTCAAACGCTATACTACCTATACTACTGAAGGGCCCGTGGTCCCACCGGGCTAGGCGCGAATGCGATATAGTGTTATCGATGTAGTTATTTTTACTAATGAAATATTTAAAATTACAATATTTTTAACCGACTTTAAAAAAGGAAGTTCTGTATTCGACACGTATGTGTGTGTTAGTATGTATGTATGTATGTTTGCGATGATTTCAAGAACCAATGAAACGATTTTGATGATCACTAGATATACTATATAAACCCTCCTGAAAGTATGTAGATTACGATAGTGTAAAAATCATCAATATCAGTTCATTGGTTTTTGAAATCATCGCAAACATACATACATACATACTAACACACACATACGTGTCGAATACAGAACCTTCTTTTTTGAAGTCGGTTAAAAATATTGTAATTTTGAATATTTCATTAGTAAAAATAACTACATCGATAACACTATATCGCATTCGCACCTAGCCCGGTGGGACCACGGGCCCTTCAGTAGTATAGGTAGTATGGCGTTTGACCCACCGGTAGGTCTAATCGGTGGGACCACGGGCCCTTCTCCAAAAATACGCATCGAATTGAGAACCTCCTCCATTTTGGAAGTCGGTTAAAAATAAGAATATTTGCTGGACGTTCTTGCAAATAAAAAAATAATTATGAAATCGGTTCAGATTTGATGGAGTTATGGAGAAACATCGCCAAAAACAAAATACGCGTCGAATTGAGAACTTCCTCCTTTTTATGAAGTCGGTTAAAAATTTGTTAGAAACTACGAACACGAATTTTCGACTAACTATGTCAGTATGTTCATATGTACTTCACTTTGTTCATATACAGTGATAGAATATAATTATACTTATAACCTTCTTGGTAGTGATGTAAAGTATCAGACTATTACATTTTAAATTCGGTCGCATTATATTTCCCGCAGGGACCACGGGTAAAAAAAATTGCCCGTGGTCCCTTCGAGGGACTACGCGATGGGACCACGGGCAACAAATCGATTTTGCATATAAACATTGCAAGTAACGGAACGAGTGCGTGGAATCCGCCGCAGTCCGCGAGAACAGAGAGATCGGCTGAACAAAAATGCAAACAATTTTGCGTTTTCCGCTCGTCCGTGCAATTATTCCACGGCTTCGCTCTCGTGGAATTAGAAATTCCCTAGTAGTTTCGAATAATCCGGCCATATTCCTTATCCACGTTATAAGGGGAACCTCTATGCAAAATTGCAGCTTCCTAAGTCCAAGGGTTTGTGCAGAACGTTGATAAATGACTCAGTGAGTGAGTGAGTTAGTACTTTTCTTTTATGTGAGTATACATATATAAGACTAGTATGGCGCGTGGGTGCGCGGCCCGCTAAAGCGGACCGCGAGGTTTCGGTTTTGGGTATTTTGGTTTGAACAGCCTCCACCTATCTCTCCCATATTCCTAACCCTCGATCATTATCACTCTCCATATTTTTTCTCCGAATCATTTGTCAGAATGAGAGTTCTTCCTTAAAAACAGATTTTGAAAAGGAACTGTATCAAAGTCTTGCATAGTTCCCATTTTGTATTCTCTTCAACATTCGCCATATATTTTGTATGGAAAAATAAATTTCGCCATCTTGTTTTTTTCTGTTCATCAAGTAAACCACGTCTTGATCATCTTTTGCCAAAAAACCACTCTTCCATCTTTTATACTCAGTGAGATAGACACCGACGAAATTTGTAAGGCCACTATCTTGAATCCGCCATTTAGGATTTTTTTCAGCTCACTGCCAATTGGATGAGGTTTCGAGTGACTTTTGTTTGAGCACCTTACACCTATATTCAATACCCTGGCTGTGCTCGTCACCCGCCTCTGAAATCTTCAATCATCAGCTCTCTCCATATTTTTTCTCCACATAAATTTTTGTCTTCTATACGAAACCATCAATGAAAAAAATTATTTGTGTGGAAAAATAAATTCCGCCATATTGATTTTTTTTCTGTTCATCAAGTAGATCTTTAGGTCTTGATCATATTTTTCCAAGAAACCACTCTTCCATCTTGTATACTTGGTAAGATAGACATCGACGAAATTTGTATAGCCGCCATCTTGAATCCGCCATTTTGGGGTTTTTTTCAGCTCAGTGCCAATTGGATGAGGTTTCAAGTAATTTTTGTTTGAGCACCTCCCACCTATCTACAATACCCTGCCCGGGCTGCTCAACCGTCTTCCAAACCCTCAATCATCATGTTTTCCCATATTTTTCTTTGAGAGTTCTCCAAAAAACCGGATCACAGCCTTGCATAGTTCACAACTTGTAGTCTTTTTCAATATTCGCCGTACATTTTGTATGGAAAAATAAATTCCGCCATTTTGAATTTTTTTTCTATTCTTTGAGTAGACCTTCAGATCCTGATCATCTTTTGCCAAGAAATCACTCTTCCATCTTTTATACCCTCCGAGATGGAGACTGACGAAATTTGTATGGCGGCCATCTTTTTTTCGCCATTTTGAATTTTTTTTCAGCTGACTGCCAATTGGATGACGTTTCGAGTGACATTTGCTCGAGCACCCCCCACCTATCTTCAATACCTTAAGCGTGCCCGTCGCTCGTCTCTGAAATCCTCAATCATCAGCTCTCTCCATATTTTTCCTCTAAATGAATTTTTGTCCTCTATACGACACCATTATTGAAAAAAAAAATTTTCATACAAAATTGTTCAGGAGAGGTGATCAATCAGTCAGTCAGTCAGTCAGTCAGTGAATGAATCAGCACGAGCAGCTATATATATATTAAAGATCAACGATGCGCGTTAAGCTGTGAATCATCATGATCAACCCATTACCGGCTCACTACAGAGCACGGGTCTCCTCTCAGTGTGAGAAGGGTTTTGGCCATAGTCTACCACGCTGGCCAAGCGGATTGGCAGACTTCACACACCTTTGAGAACGTTATGGAGAACTCTCAGGCATGCAGGTTTCCTTCACCGTTAAAGCAAGTGATATTTTAAATACTTAAAACGCACATAACTTCGAAAAGTTAGAGGTGCGTGCCCGGGATCGAACCCACGACCTCCGATTAGAAGTCGGTCGTCCTAACCACTAGGCTATCACAGCTTATATATCACAGCTAAGCTGTGAATGTGGAAGAAAAATATCTCTAGTAGAGGTAAGTTGTCCTTCACGTCCTTTTTATTGTGCATATATTTTAGACTAGCTTTTGCCCGCGGCTTCGCCCGCGAAAATTTCGGTTTTTTAAATGCAAGCTTAAAAAAGAGTAAGTACCTACCTAGATAAGTATCTAGGTTTACTTAAGTTGGAATTAACGCCAGTACCTACCTACTAAAAATAAAAATAAACTTGGGTAGGTAGGTAGTAGGTACTACCTATATACTACCAGTACTCTGTGCCGCGGTGCCGCGTGTGGCGGGCGCAGGGGCGCGCGGCGCGGCGCGGCGCGGGGAGTTCCGTGCAGCGCGAGCGTCGGCCGTCGCGCGCAATAACTACAGGGCGTTTTTTAACATAGGTACTTACCGATTTCAACACAACTCCTTTTTTGAAAGTCGGTTAAAAAAGTAGCCTATGTTACTCCTTGGTTAATCCTCTACTTGTCTGTGAAAGTCCCGTCAAAATCGGTTCAGCCGTTCCAAAGATTAGCCCGTTCAAACAGACAGACAGACCGACAAAAATTTTAAAAACGTGTGATTCGGTTATGGTACCGTTCAAATAACCATATGAGCTTAATATGTGGTAGTTATTTCGAAATTACAGACAGACACTTCAATTTTATTTATTAGTAAGTATAGATTTAATTGTTGGTACATATTATCTATCTATATCTATCTATAAGTACATATAATAAAATCGTAGACTTGGCGTATCTGTAATTCTGTACATTAAAGATTTTTGAAAAATAATAACTGGGGGATGTTAGGGATAAGCTGTAGTAGAACGTAAAAAAGCTATTTTTGAAATTTTTGTCTGTTTGTCTGTTTATCTGTTTGTCTGTATGTTTGTGCGCGCATCACGCAAGAACTACTGAATGGATTGAAATGAAACTTGGCATGATTTAAGTTCATACTACGGAGTAACATACAGGATACTTTTTATCCCGAAATTCAGCATGGTTCCCTTAGGAGATGGGATGAAAGTTAAAATGTATACCTACTTAGCTGTAGTTCATTAACGCGTGGTCCGATTTTATTCATTCTTTCTTTGTTAGAAAGTAGATACTTTAAAGACTACTGGCTAATCTCCGAAAGGCTGGACCGATTTTGATGGGACTTTCACTGGCGGATGTTTACATTTTGATGTACCTAAACATCCGCCAGTGAACTTTTAACAGTTTTTAGCAAGGTTTAAGCTCAAAGGAGCATAGGAAAAACAAAATGATTCCCACGGGATTATTAAAATCAATATCCACGCGAACGAAGTCGCGGGTATCCGCTCGTAAATAAATATAATATTGATTTTTCGCCCGTACCAAATCCGCTCCGTTCCCACTCTGCGCTCACGCTTTGTTTAGCTGCGTAATCTTCGTCATGAATTCATAATATTTACTCATTTTCAAAATACATTTACATATTTCATGACCTAACACAGGCATGCTTATATTAGTTACGCGTTAATTATATTGGTTCAACCGATAGCTGAGCGTGAATCATGCTATTATATTCATAACAAATGGTACGGCAACAAGCAATCGTACGTTATTACCCGAACGCTTAGCAATCAATAACGTTTTCCCCTAATGATTAAAGTAATAATTTACTATATTATAGTAATATTTTACTGACTAATTGTTGTTCGAGCGGCTAGTTTGTTAGGCGGTGGAACATGTGGTCCTGGATTCGAGTCCCGGGTCGGACTAATAAGATGTTATTGGGTTTATCTGTCAAGGAATTCAGAGTTGAATACAGGAATAAAAAACCGGCCAAGTGCGAGTCGGACTCGCGCACGAAGTGTTCCATACCATTATCTATAAAAAATGGCAAAAAAAAAATCATGTCTGTTGCAGGGAGCCCCCCTGAAATACTTATTTGTTTTGTTTTAATTTAATTATTTATTTTTAAAGTGAATATAATATAACTAAATATTTTGTGAATATTTCAAGAGTCTATCTGTTGCCGTTATTAATATCGAGCAAAAACAAGTAAAAAAATCACGTTTGTTATATGAGAGCCCCCTTAAATATTTATTTTATTCTGTTTTTAGTATTTGTTGTTATAGCGGCAACAGAAATACATCATCTGTGAAAATTTCAACTGTCTCACTATTACGGTTCATGAGATACAGCCTGGTGACAGACGGACAGACAGACAGGCAGATGGACAGCAGAGTCTTAGTGATATAGGGTCCCGTTATACCGTAAGATGGTGATAGTAAAAAAATTAAATCCGGCTGAGTTTGTTGTGGGCTCTTCTCAGACCAGGGCGCGTTTGGAACCCTCGTAGTTTTAGTTTTAAGTTTTCGTAAGTAATTATCACCATTACCTGTTCCTAAATTGACGTTCAAAAAGTGTACAGTGTACCAATTTTGAATAAAGTTTATTTGATTTGATTTGATACCCTTTGGGTACGGAACCTTAAAAATAGAAGACCTGTATATTAAGTGGTCAGTATGTACTTTGTAGATTGAATTTGGGCAAAATTATTCTTGTGCCTATCTATTAAGTTGTCGAACGCAATAACAAGAGGCCCGCGGGTTGGATAGGCCTGCTCTGTTTCAGGCCATCCGTTAATTGAATACCCTTGTTCTTGTACCTACATATTGTTACAGACTCAATGTCGATCGTAGTAGCTGCTATGTAAATTACATTGTAGCTAATTCTGTTGTTCACAGCCTCTAAATTAAAACTAAAATGACGGGTCTAAATCTAATGTTATCCTTTTCCGCAGAGAGCGTTGTAAAGGAGATAAGAATAGATTTAGACCTGTCATTTTAGTTTACTTTAGAGATCGTGTAAAACAGAATCAGGCCCATTGTTATCGTAAAACGCTAAGGCCCTGTTCCACCACCTTCTGATAAGTGTTAGATAGCCAAAACGTAAGCTTTGTCACTTTCTTACTTATGTAAATTGACAAAGACATAAGTTGTGAATAAGCTATCCGACACTTATCAGAAGGTGGTGAAACAGGCCCTCAAACACCACAGTGATACTGATTTTTAGCAATCATGCATAATTCTTCTCAAAGAATCCACTATATTATATTGAAACCTTGACCTGACTTGAAACCGATTAGATTTTCAGCAAAATCGGTACAGCCATTTTATTTTCCCCTCTGAGAAGTTAGTCGCATGGACCTCGAGGGTCGCACCCGGACCACTTCATTATTGAAGAATCTAGCGATCTGCCCTGGCCTCGAGCGAGGCGAGATATTATTATTATTACAAGTGGAAACCCGCGACTTCGTTCGCGTGGATATTGATTTTTAAAACTCCCGTGAGAATCATTTTGTCTTTGCTAAGCTCTTTTGAGCTCATATCTTGCTAAAAACTGTTAAAAGTTTACTGGTGGATGTTTAGGTAGATCAAAATGTAAACATCCACCAGTGAAAGTCCCATCAAAATCGGTCCAGCCTTTCAGAGATTAGCCAGTAATCTTTGAAGTATTTCCTTTCTAACAAAAAAAGAATGAATGAAATCGGACCACCCGTTAACGAATTACAGCTAAGTACACATTTTGACTTTCATCCCCTCTCCCAAGGGAACCGTGCTGAATTTCGGGATAAAAAGTATCCTATATGTTACTCCGTAGTATGAACTTAAAGTGTGCCGAGTTTCATTTCAATCCATTCAGTAGTTTTTACGTGATGCGCGCACAAACATACAGACAAACAGACAAACAGATAAACAGACAAACAGACAAACAGACAAACAGACAAACAGACAAACCGACAAACAGACAAAAATTTCAAAAATAGCTTTTTTATGTTCCATTACTTATCCCTAACACCCCCCCAGTTATTATTTTGCAAAAATCTTTAATGTACAGATACGGCAATTCTACAATTTTATTATATGTATAGATATAGAATAGATAGATAGAAGATTAGCGAGATATTATATCAAAGGGATTAGGCAGTGTTTTAGATGAAATCTCCCTCAGGCGGCTTGACTTTATGCGACATTTTTTTATATTTCAACCAATTTACACGAAACCTAAACAATTTATAAGTCTAAACTTTCCTCATGAATCACTGTGTCTATTGGTGAAAACCGCGTGAAAATCTGTTCTGTAATTTTTGAGTTTATCGAGAACAGACAGACAGACAGCCATACGCGGCGGCGGTGATATTGTTGTCATTTTATATTACACGATCTCTTGTGACCATTTGCTATATCTACCAGCATACGAGTATATACGTATATGAGAGATTTACAAACGCCAAGCTCGTTTACCACATACTTTGCGCCAAGTAAGAAAGAATGCAAGGGATCTCGTAATGAAGGTCCACGACAAATGTTTGCTACTCTACTATACTATGCTACAGAGAGATTCCGGTGGAATTTATCCCGTGTAGAACACAAAGCGATAGTCATCTGTTTACCGCGAAACTATGTGAACACGTGGAGTTAGTTATTGTGCACTAGCTCTTATACCCGCGACTTCGACCGCGTTGATTATAAAATTTTTCGACGTGATGAACGCCGGCTGCACGCACAAAAAAGTGTCACGTTCCGCTTAAGACTAGCGTGCAAGCGAGAGTACGGAGCAAGCGATAGAAAGGCACGATCGCCCTATATGTGTGTTCTATAATTTTTTTCTTATGACGTTATCACGTAAAATTAGCGTCTGTAAACCGATTTTACAGAAAACCATTTTTTTTATTATTCAACTACAAGTTAGCCCTCGACTGCAATCTCACCTGATAGTAAGTGACGATTCAGTCTAAGATGGAAGCGGGCTAACTTAGAAGGGGTATGCATACCCCTGATAGATTTCTACACGCCATCGTACCGGAACGCTAAATCAGAGACATTCTTTGTTAAGTACCTATTATCAACACTATTACAACGCCCGGTTCCTATATATAGCAAAGCAAACAGACACGTAATATTGATTTTACGTGAATTAAATATCAGGTTCCTATGATTGACGTGACAGCTGGACAACGAAAAATACATGAGAAATACTTTTCACATAAATCCACATGTTTCTATTGTGTACCTATTTGTATATTGTATATTGAAAAACTGTGTATTGAAAGTTGAAACCCAATTGTATATTGAAAAATATATTTTTCTATAGAAAAGGATTCGCCTTTCCCCTGCAAATAACTAATGATCAATGATCATGATCAATCATCATGAATGTATTGAAGTTTGCGTGAATCGTTTATGTATTCCGTCGTAGTCACACATCATATTTCTGTTTGTTCGTATGAATTGCGTGTATGGGTGGCGGGGGGGACCTTGAGATTTGGTAGTTCATTTTTTTGCATCCATATATCTAGCGCTAAATGGTACTCTATAGCCTATGCCAATACCTAATAAATATTTTAATTTGTAAAATAATGTGCAGTGCTCAGACAAGCTGGCAAGAGCCTACAACTTCTTATCATTAGGTAGATATTACTATATTAGTAGTAGTAAGTAAAAAATTATCCGTGTAATTTTAACTCCACTTGTAAGTACTTACAAGTTATATTAGGTAAATGAGTATAAAAAGTTAGGATATTTTGCTCCAACTTCAATCACGGAAATAATATTTTTGTGATAAAAAATGCTATTACAAAAAAAAACTACAAAAAACATAAAATTATGAAACAGAGTGTTGTGATAAAAATATAAAATCCGTATATCATCAATATCTATCGCGCTATCCGGGTGTCCGTCTGTTCAACTGTCAGGTTAGTCATACTTGATGTTTAATTCATTGGAATCGTAGTACGCCCGGCGTCAGTTGCTAGCAAAAAATACAGAGTTTTTTACATTTTTTTTTGTAGAAATAAAATCTACCACAGCTTTTTAACGTCCCACTGCTGGGCACAGGCCAGTTTTATTTTCTTTTTCTATTTCCAGCCACTTTAAATCCCTCTCTCGTGAGAGAAAGGAATTTAAAGCTTAGACTCGCCACGCTGCTCCAATACGGTTTGGCGGGTTTTAACGACTATTGTCACATAATAGTGATAATAGTCGGGACCGCCTGCTTAACACGTGTTCTCCGAGGCACGGGGGTGAAACACCGCCAACTACCAACTCCGGACTTGTAACGGAACGCTAAATCACTTGGCAGCCCGGCTTTGCCGATAGGGTGGTAACCAACCGCAGCTGAAGCGTCCCACAAGACCAAACCTGGTTTACAATTTAGAAATTATAAAATCCCAAATTGCCCCTGCCAGGAATCGAACCCGGGATATCCGGATTTAAGACCACAGCTGCGCCATATACTCGTATATACCTATACTTTGTTACACACTTTAATTGATTGCACACAAGACCGTTTAATTTTCTGCAACGGTCAAATTCATCAATCCTGAGTGATGAATGACTAATGGAGCAAAGATCTCTGCTCCATTAGTCATACCATCAATATATTCATACCAGATTTTGTTATGCAATATCCGTCGTCTTATTACACGTTAGGTTATCTTTTAGACACTCTCTATTCCTGTCATAATCCGATGAGACGCCAATGCGTCACGACCGGAGAGAGATCACGCGCACAACCTACGACCTGCTTTTACTTGAGGTGCTTTACTCGGGGTGTATCTAACACCGCCAAACCAACCACGGGCTGCTATCGAAAATTTCTTTTTTTTACAGTAGGAGAGAGAAATCCTCATGATGCCTACTAGCTAAAACCCCTCCTACCCTCCCAGAAGGCAGAAAAAAAGCAAATTTTTTGACAAGAAAAATTCAGTATTTTTGACGTGATAACGTCTTATAAATCGATGAACGCCCGCTGTACGCACGAAAAAGCATGACTCATTGTCACGTTCCGAGCGTGCAAGCGAGAGCGCGAAACAAGCGATAGAGAGGCACGATCTGCCTAAGCGTTCGGTTTGTGACGCATATAAGTACCTACCTATCTCTCTTTATTTTCTTATGACGTTATCACGTAATATTTTCGTTCGAAAACAGACTTTACAGAGTGCTTAGTCTAAGATCGGAGCACTCGAAAACGAACTCGAAAACTATTGATCGATTTCAGAGTAAAATAGACCTAAAATGGCTTGTATTAAGGTTTGAGTTCGCCAATACATTCAGCATTCGAACACAACGAGCGCCCCAAGCAGAAATGTTGTAAAATAATATTCGAACTATGGAATTACGACTTTAAAATACGAGTATTTAAGTTCATTTTGCTCTGAATTCACTTGTGATTCGATCAATAGTTTTCGAGTTCGTTTTCGAGTGCTCCGATCTTAGACTAAGCACACTGATAACCAATTTTTTGCCCGACCAGTAAGGTATTTAAATGTAAGGTTGATACCTGCCTGAGGCACCTAATATTGACATTCATATCAATACGAGCTCTGAATATTAGATGTGAGGTAAAGGTCATCTCCACTGTTGCGTGACTCTATGACAAGGCCTCATGAGGCCTCATCGATTTCGTTGTCTGTGTAATTATGTAACGTTTTTGTAATTAAACTTTTGGGCATTAGATTGATGGAGGAATTGGATAAAAAAGCATATATTAAACAATTAAGCGGCGGATTCCTGCGACTTGTTTGATCTGTCCACTTATTATTAGAGGTCTGCCTGGGTGCCTCCCAATGTTTATCATTTGGATCCCTCATGCCTCCAATGCCTCATGGTCCAATGTGCATTTAAATAGCCTTAAAACATCAGGAAATATACAATGCATGAGAAACCCATCCATAGGATCGCTTGCTCTTCTATAAAAATAAAGATATTCTATTCATGGACTTCAGGTTACTTGCTACATCTTTTGTTATGCTCATCTTCCTTGATGCAATCTCGCACATACCTACGGCTTAGGAGTGCAGTAATCTGCAGCATCAGGATTGAAGAGTTGGAACCCGTAGTTCAGTGATGTAGTTTATGCTATTTAACCGATTTCCAAAAAGGAGGAAGTTCTCAATTCGGCGCGTAATTTTTTTTAATCAACAATACATGGTGAAATGCTAACTTTAATGTCTAACTTTTCGGAGTTATGTGCGTTTTAAGTATTTAAATATCACTTGCTTTAACGGTGAAGGAAAACATCGTGAGGAAACCTGCATGCCTGAGAGTTCTCCATAACGTTCTCAAAGGTGTGTGAAGTCTGCCAATCCGCTTGGCCAGCGTGGTAGACTATGGCCAAAACCCTTCTCACTCTGAGAGGAGACTCGTGCTCTGTAGTGAGCCGGTAATGGGTTGATCATGATGATGATGATGACATGGTGAAATGGCAGCATTACTGTTGGTGTAAAAAATTAATCAACGTATTTCAATATAAATATTATGCGCCAGGCTGTGAAAGAAGCAAGCTGGGAAATTGTTTCTTATGCAAATCAGTTGAGTTTATGTAAATAGGCGCAGTCATTGGAGAAATTTAAATATATTTCTCCTCTATCATTTACATGCCTCGAATGCTATTTGCTTGATAAATATTTTTGCATAGTTAATATACTGCAGTTTTGAGTTTACTTAAATATAAAATGTAGCCTTATCACTTCTGCCTAGATGACTCCAGGTCCTAACTGCCTGTGTAAATCCCGTCAAAATTGGTTCAGCCTTTAGACTCATTAGCCCGGACATACGGACACACAGACAGACAGCATAAAACGTGTGTTCGAGTTATGGTATCGTTCAAATAAACATAATATGAGCTTAATTTATTTCTAAATCACTTCAATTTTATTTATTTGTATACTTAAATCTCTTTGCTCCGACATTGTGATCCTTAGTGCGTGATCATTTCTGATTTGGTCAATTATTCTGTGGTTGCTTCAATCCACTCCACGAGGAAATATTTTTATGCTTAAATAGTCACGTACCATTTGTACTATGTTTTAAATTCACTTTTTATTCACAAAACAAAATTCTTCATACAAACTTTTTTTTTTTAAACTTTCTTATTCCAAAAAAATACCTTTATAAAAAATCCTCCTTAATGCACCTCTTGCGGAAATTCTCAAGGAATAACTCTCAAAACTCAAGGAATATTTCTTCCAAATTTCAGTCAGTCAGTCTGTCACGGTACTGTTTTTTAGTCATAATTGAAAATAAATTACCAAATTACTTACTTTTGTTCTCAATTGCATAATGTTTAGCTTCATTCTTCAATATGCGCAACAGTTCCACACTCATTTTAACTCAAAACATAAATTAATTTATTTCCGAAGTTCTCAAGTAACTTCACAACTTTATACAAACCAAATAAGTAACTTCACATTTGTTTAAAAAAAAAAAAGAATTGAATATATTTTTCAAAAAGAATAAAAAAAGTAAAAGTTTATTTCAATTAATGAAATAGTTCACGAGCATTTCGAGCATGAATACGAAATTATCGTAGTATGCGCGCAGTCTACGCGACGTGTGGCTACGCCGCACTACGACGTAGCACTGGCTAAGTTCTACGAGTTTTTCTACTGGCTGAAAAACCGTGGTAGCGTAGTAGTTAAAAAGTACTTATAATGAAAGCCTTATGTGTTTGATTCTTAGTTCTGATTTTCCATGATTTTGAAATTTATGTATTTTATATTTAGGCGAATATATTTTCACATAAGTACATTACGTGCGATGGCTGCAACGCGGCGCAATGGCTACGTTTTCTGGGAGTTGTAAAACAAGGAACTGTATGAAGGTTCTCACAATGTAAAGCGCGCGTTCATCGCACTATGGTAAAATGGGATATATACAAGTCTCATAGCTCAACGAGCAAGGAAAGTCAACGGTTCAAACCCTACAACAATTTTTCCGCTTAGGAAATGGGACTATTAGTCATTTAACAGTGCAAATTTATTTTAATAAAAGAACACGCTTATACACTTATGCCTATGATATTTAAGACCTTTTAGCAAACGAAAATTAATATACGACAAATTATGCAATATTGAGTATTTATGTGTTTTCTAAAGTAACAAAGTACGTACGTTTATGAAATTTGAAGGCAGCAAAGTTTTAAGTTCATAGCGCTGAAGAATTACTCTCCCAACTTGTGAACAACTTTAACAGCTTGTCTTAAGGAGTTAGGAGTTTGTGACAAACTAACGAAACTAAGTTTGTCATCAGATACATGTTGTAAATTTTAGGGACACTTAATTGCTATCATGAGACCAATCATTTAGGAAGCTCATATCCTTTCAAGCCAAACGCACACAGCTCCAAAAACGGGACATAATGCTTTCGTACTAAGTAGCTAACGTATTGTGTTTAAAAAAGGCTAAAAAATATGATAGATAAGATTTCTCTTTACAGAATGTGTATGTATTATCGTGCCCAAATTATGCACATATTTTTTATGATCTAAGTTAGGACCAGCGCATCCGAATGGCGCCGAGGCGGATAATGATAGTATAAAGAAGCTTGTCCTGACTGACTGACTGATCATCAACGCACAGCCTAAACCACTGAAGTTAGAAACTTGAAATTTACAATTTACACAGTAGCTTCCTTTTATGACATATAGGGTTAAATAGGGGATACAATTTATTAAATTTTATCCCCTATTTAAATATTAAATTTAAGTATGAAAGTTCCTAATTTTCAAGTTATATCCATGAAAATTGGTATTCAGGATTTCCGTTAAAAATAAAGAGTATACGTAAAATTACAATATGTTTAAAGAATTTTAGAAAAACTACCCCCAAGTGGGTTAAATAAAAGTTTGTATGAGAGTCCATCATTTTTAAAGTTATATATCAATGAAAATCGGGATATGTGTTGTCGGTTAAAAATAAAGAATTAGTTAGTTACGTGTTTCAGGAATTTTGGTAATTCCATCCTGCTTTACAATGAATATCCTGAAGTGGGTTAAAATAGGGGATGAGATTTATAAGAATCCAAGCGGACGAAGTCGTTGGCATCAGCTAGGCTATTAATAACAGCTTTGTCCACATGGAAATGTGGTTGAAATCATTATAATGAAAACAACACACGTACCGCGTTCCAGCACACTCGAACGTGGTTCGTATTTTTTTTTTCAACCGTATGTCCAATTGAATAAAGATGAGTTTAACTTGTTACCATTAAAAGAAACTGCGCCATGGCCCCACTTTACTCGGTGTACGTTGTGTCTTTTCTACTAGTACTTATTTTTTTTATTGGATTCGTAAAATAATATTAGTTATTATGACATAAAAACCTCATACTTTCGCGCTAATCTGGAAAAGTATATCAGAGTTAAAAATGATAATTCAATAAAATGCGCTGACTCACCATACAAATTAAAAATTTTAAAATCATAAAAAATGTTCCAAATAAATATAACTTGTGCCTAGTTCTGGCAACACAATAGCAAAATAATGTTGGCATCTAGCGGGATTCGATTCGGAAGCGTTTTTCTTTTTCTTTTATTTTGCGGCCGGATTCTTGTATGAAGTTTACGACTTGACCTTAAATTACGCGACCTTTCGAAATTCTTTCTCTTCTTGTTTCTAAAAAGACAAAAACATTACAAAAGTTGTTTTTCTTTAGCCGACTTAAAAGGTAGAAACTTCTCAAAGAACTTTTTTACAGGTTTCCCATTTGATTTTTCACTTGTATCACGGTTACGCTGTTAGTTAAGTAAAAACGCGGTGAGAACCTCATTATGCGCCGTGAGTAGCGCGTCGTCAGCCTAGGAATAATAAGGGTACCGCTATTGAAAACTTAGCGCTATTATTATACTACCTAAAGTAAGTACCTAAGGTGGTGGGACTCATAACAGGGCACAGTCCACTAAACAAACACCTTCTCATTATAGGTGTCACAGACAGTCCTCTATGCAGAGCATGCATGGAGACAGAAGAAACACCAGCGCACGTGCTCCTAGAGTGCACGGGCGTGACCGAACAACGCAGGATTCATCTAGGCTCCCCAGCCTCACTCCAAGAAGTCCTCGGCAACCTGGGCGGCCTGCTAGGCTTCTGGAGCGACCTCGGATGGCTGGAGTGAAGACTTCAACGCAAGAGGCACATCACGCACAACAGACCTGTATAGTTTACGTGCGGACACCTGCCCAGAATGAAGATGAAGATGAAGATACTACCTAAACATAATCCAATGCCAATAACCATTCGTCTTATACGTCTTGTAATATTAGTGGTTTAGTAATTAGTATTTTTCAAACCAGCAATGAACAGCGTACAAACCTCGGCGACAACTTTATAGGTAGGTATTTACCCAATGTTCATTGAACTCTAGCGTCAGCTCATTGATTTACATTGCGAACTTTAAAAAAATCCAAGAAATATCTGAATTTTTTCGCGGTTTTTGTGTGATATCTTGTCAGTAATCAACACTACTACTTATTACATGTCTTCGTTTCCGAAAATGGTCTCGTTACACCGGTTAGATTATATAAAAATCACAAACGGGAAACTAAGATTGACTGATGAAAAAGTATTAAAGTTAATACGCCGAAATCGTAGGTTTATATTAGGAAGTTTTATAGTAAGATCCTGATCTCGGACCGCCTTTTAATACACTGTAAAAGGTTTTATGCCTTCAGGATATAATATGTGCGTTTGCTCGTTGCCAGTGAAATATTTCACATCAGCGCTATTTATACGGCTTCCTTTATAAAGGAAGGGTTTTTATTGCAGTGTCATCGTAAATCTACTCGTGGCATATTAAGTTTATTTTTATTTTTATTACCATGAACCTCTGCTACGAACTACTGTCGTAAAGTAGTGTATTAGATGCGACTAAAAACCTCACATATACGGAGGTATGAATCATCATTATCAACCTATTACCGGCTCACTACTGACAGGCAGTGGTGTGCACTTCATAGAGGCAGAAAAGCACTGCATACCCTGAGAAAAGCAATGTTTAGGTAAAACGATAAGAAAAGGAGCAGTAGTAATTTTTATTCTACCGATGGCGTAACCTGGCTTCAAACCTAGTGCACGCCACTGCTGACAGAGCACTGGTCTCCTCTCAGAGTGAGAAGGGTTCAGGCCGTAGTCCACCACGCTGGCCAAGTGCGGTGCGGTACACTTCACACGCCTTTGATAACATCATGGAGTACTCTCAGGCGTACAGCAAGTTTCCTCACGATGTTTTCCTTCACCATTAAAGCGAGTGATATTTTAATAGCTTACATAACTCCGAAAAAAAAAATGAAGTATTGGGTTTTTCTGTCAGAAGAAATTCTCAGTGCCAGCCCGAAGTTGGAAGTTGGCGGTGTTAGATACACCCCCGTGCCTCGGAGAGCGCGTAAAGCCCTCGGTCCTGCGCCTAATTTCTCTCCGGTCGTGTCGCATTGGCGTCCCATCGGACTATGAGAGTGAGGGAATAGAGAGTGCACCTGTGTATGCGCACACACTTGTGCACTATAATATCTCCTGCGCAGATGGCTAGTCTCTGCCTCGGTTGAGATTGGCCGCCGTGGGCGAAATTCGGTCAGGAGGACATTATTATTATTATTATTAACTCCAAAAAGTTGAGGTGCGTGCTGGGGGTTGAACCCGGTCCCCCGAAAGAGAGGCCGAAGTCTTAACCACTGGGCCATCACTGCTACAAGTTTGAATAGTAGATATTAACTCAGCAACTTCGAGTGAAACCAGTGCATTGTGTCAATTCACTCGTATTAGAAATAACTAGACTAGGTTTCCATAGCCCTGTATAAGTTATTCTGAGTTTGCGCACCTCCAAAATTTTACCAAATACTGAATATCAAAAAACTGTAATATGTAATGCAAAATGAACCCAAACACTCTTATTTTAAAGTCGTAATTCAATACTTCGAATATTTATTTTACAAAATTTCTGCTTGGAGCACTGGCTGTAGACGAATGCTGAATGTGTTGACGAACTCAAACCTTAAAATAAGTCGGTTTAGGTCCATACTCTGAAAACACCTTCGAGGTGTGCAAACTGAGACTAACCATACAGGAGTCAACGACCGGAGCACAATCAACCGAATGGTAAGCACGCTACTAGACTTTATACCTAGCGTGACAATTAAACATTTAAAAAGTTTCGTAGCTGGTACCGCAGAACAAAAAAAAAATTCTTTTAAAAAGTGGATTAGCCCTGGACTACGTGTAAGGTACTGGCACATAGGAAGGCCCACCTTATTTAAAATCTCAATAAAAAATAATATTTTAAAGATTTGACAAAAACAACTATATGTAATATTGCAATGTTTCATTGCCCTTCTAAAAATAATCAAAAAACTATAATTTAATTACTCAAAGTTATATTAAAGAGTGTTTTTCAAAAACACTATAGTGGGCCTTGTTAAAGGCACTGTCCCTTACTAAGGCCCGTTTATAACTTATAACTGTTACTTAACATCAACTTAATATTTCTACAAAATAATTCACAAATCACGTTTAACAGTTTAAGATATAAGTTATTTAAGCAATACTTTAGAGATATAATGAAAAAATTGCACACTGGGCCTTGACCCATGTATGAACAACAAAAATAGTCATAAAAGTAAAATTCTACTTTAAATCAATAAAAAAACAATTATTTCTAATGACAAATTCGTAACTCTAGACAGTATTAATTTAAGAATCAAAATATTCAGTTCTCATTTTCCACTTAAATTTTAAGTGGGCAAACTAGGGCTATTGAATATTTTTTATTTTATTTTCACAAGCTATGTAGCTTTATCAACAACTTTTTAATAAAAAAAACTAATAAATTGAAAATGTATACAAACATACAAAAATCAGTACAAATATTACAAAAATAAAGTATTGAGAACTATCAATAATTTAACAAATTATCAATGAAAATTATGATTAACTGCTAAAAAAATCGTAAAAAAATTGTAAACTAAACAAACTAAATTCGTTTTATTTATACTTTAGTACCTACTTAAGTATTTACAATCCAAGTGCATTTGACATTTTCATAGATGTAGTAAAGCCCATAGGCCTCTACGTAGGCCCGGGCCATACTACGGATTTTTCATAGTGGCGGAAAAATTAACTTATAATCACAAATATCTAAATAATCGGTTAACTTAGCATCGCATTCTAGTCTCCAATGATTATTTTACAATATGATGATAGAATCACTCGAAAACTGACGCTATTTGTGGAAAAATTGGCAAAAACAATTACAGCGAGATTATAATCACGCGATATCGACAGCGTTCAGAGAGAAATGAACGAAATGTAACAAAATGGCGGCGCGGAAATGATTTGGCGCCATTCAACATTCAATGTGGGGTCAAGGTGAATATGGGCCCGAAATTTCGAATGCTTTAGGCAGTGGCAAGTGCGTTTTTTCAATGTGGGCTTTCGTAGAGGCCGGGCCTTCGTATGTGCCAGTACCTTATTTCTGGCGGATATTATTGATCAATGATCATGAGTTTATTGAATAATTGTTCAAATTGTATTCCATCTTAGTGATATTTACTTAGTTTTCCGTCAGTGTATCTACAATATTTGATTGCGCATGTGGGCGGCTCGGGAGAATCTCAAACTTCACAGAATTTTCTTTTGCGTCTCCATAAGTCTAGAGATGAATGGCGATTCCATTTACTCTATGGCTGGTACAGGCACTATTCTGTACTTATTTTTAGGTACATTGCGTTGTAAAGTGCAGTTTTACTTAAAATTATTCAGATCATAAAGAACTAATCTAATCAAAACATAAGTCTGCGTGCATTTAGAATATTAAAAAATCCCGTGATAACTATGATTTTGCGAGAAGAAAAGAAGCCTAGATCACAGCTTGTATAATCTTCTACCTGCTTATTAAAGTTCCGTCAAAATAGGCTCAGTCGTTTCGAAAATTAACTCGAAAAAATAGACTTGTCTGTCTGTTTGTCCGAGCTGTGTATCATTAAATCTCTAAATGAGCTGTCATTTGACTCTACTAATGCAGCGTTAACAGCCTCTGAGAGTGTTTTTTTTAATTTCAATACTAAGGAGTTCTTTAAATAACCATAAAGAGAATCTTAGCGTGGTACTAAAAGTTTATTTTGGTCACAGCTTATAAACTATTTAATAAATCGTTGTTTTCAGTATTTGTTGTTTAAATAGAGCATATAGTACATAATATACTGAAATATCATATTCCCAACTAGTTTAGTTTTTGAGATAGCCCCCGTCACAAAAATGGTCTAAAACTGACAACTTTGATGGCCTCCCATTCCCTTATTTTTTGAGATAAAAATTAAAAAAATATATATTTGTACTCTACTTAATGAGCTCTAAACAATGATACCCCACAAGCTAGGGTAAAGAAAAATTTTTTTTTTCCGGCTCCTTTTTCATGTATGGGAGCCCCCCTGAAAAATAATTTAATTCAATTTCTAATTCAATATTTGATTTTGGGTTAACGTTTTACACTAAATACCAAAATTTCAGGTTTGTAACTCATTTCGTCTGCGAGCTAGAGACCTGTGACCGGCGGACAGACGGACAGACAGCCGAGTGACATTAATAGGGCTCCGTTTTTTACCCTTCGGGTACGGAACCCTAAAAACTATACCCTAGCTCTTTCTGATAAATTGAACATTAACGTGTATGTATACACTAAGGCAATAATAGCTTCGCAAAGGCGAAATTGCATTTTAATAGACAATATCAAGGTCTATTGCTTTCTTGATGCAATTCCGATGAAATGCTCTAATACCTTTCAGAGTGAAATGATGAAAGGGAAAAAGTGCAAAATCCCCGCGAAGCTACAAAATAATTGCTTTAACGTAGGAAATTCCTTTTTTCTAATAGGCACCTACCTACCTATTCGTGGTTCGATAGATTGTAACATTGTTTTTTATGATTTTTACGTTTTTGCAAGGAATCTGTTTATTTTTCTTGGTTCTGTACATCATAATTTTTTTAGGACCAGCGCAGACGAGGGATATATTGTCCACGGAGGACAATACTCCATTGTTCTATTGCAACTACGTAGTCGTTTTACTATTGGTCCATCTTTTTTATATAAAAAAGAGTTTTAACCCATTGCAGTACAATATAATTCAATGTTTTAACCATGCTGAATAGGTATATCCTACTTTCCCCTCCAATTAAGCGTAAAGCTTATGCTTAGAGTACTAGTAGATATTATTGCAACAAGTGGGATTTAAACTGTCGAGCTTTTTGAGTCCACGTCGAAGCTTCTACATCTGTTTGTTAATGCAGATAACAGACAGGACTATTCTATAATTATTTATAGCGAATACATTTATAATATGAAGTAGGTAAACAGATCAATTTAGTTCAGACTGAACGTCGCTAAACTGAATTAGTCACAAAGTTATTAGCCATATCCAACCATCCACTTTGCATAAAGCTCTTTTGACACTTTAGTTATCAAGGGCCGTCTTTACCAACTTTGAAACCTAATTATGGCCCTATACCTATATTATGGCCTATAGTATGTACAAGCTATGTACCTACATTTAAGTGTAGGTATATCTTCTATACATATAATAAAATTGTAGACTTGCCGTATCTGTACATTAAAGATTTTTGCAAAATAATAACTGGGGGATGTTAGGGATAAGTAATAGAACGTAAAAAAGCTATTTTTGAAATTTTTGTCTGTTTGTCTGTTTGTCTGTTTGTCTGTTTATCTGTTTGTCTGTTTATCTGTTTGTCTGTTTGTCTGTATGTTTGTGCGCGTGTGATGGTACGGTGTGATCGTCTATGCTTGTGATTTATAACTAGCTATAATAAGAGAATCTTTAAAAAATGTTTGGCAGAATATAGAGACACTTTGATATCTGGGCTGGCATGTTATTACTGGTACATTCCGTTGGGTGAACGTGTGGACCTCTCAATCCATCTACCAGATTTCGCGGATTTAATTATAGAATTTATATGAAAGATTAACCAATTAATTTTATTCGATTACTCGTAGAGAAGAAACCTCTGAAGACAAAATGGCAAGATTATACGTTCTGGTTAGTGTGGAAGATCGGTTGACACACGCATTTGCCGGTTTTGGCCATCTTCTACCCGACCGTCGTCCCTACTAGCACGGGGACATCCCTACGCTGGTATCCAGCCTTTAAACATTGTTATTTGGGGCACAGATTGACCTTCCTTTTTGCGCTGCGAAGCGATCAATTGCCTGTTGCGGAAAACAGGTTCTTTTATTGAGCTCGTAGGCTCGCCCCTTACCATGGTATTTAATAATTTATATATGTATTTGTTCAGTTAGGGTCTGAATTGGCCAATTCAGTTTCGGAAGGTCAACTGTATAAGACATGGCGTGTTTAGTTGTGCCGGGACGGCGCTGCCGGGGCGTCACCTGATTTCAACCGTGTACCAATTTTCATTAAAACTTGACTCGATAAGTCAAAGGTATCAAACTTTATATTTCCCAATTAAAAATATCAGTGTCTCACAATTTTGCCGAAAACAAATGCGCCGCTCTCTCCCGTCCCAAGGTCTGGCTATAAAGACACACAAAGGAGATATGTCCTACCTGAACCCTTTTGTTCGCTGGCTGTACCCGTTGCTCGGATGATGCTCGCCTCGTTCGTAATGTAATAATAGAAAGCCGTGGTGGTTCGTTTGTCAGAACGATTGTTTTCAACCCAGAGGCCGGGGTTCGAACCCGGACAAACACCTTTAGCCATTTGAAGTTGTATGTATCTCAATTAATTGAATATTACTTGTTTTGCCGATGAATGATAACACCACGATATTAATGACAGTACTGCGGTAGTTAATGATCTAACTTACATAGCTTTAGTCCTACTTTTATGATTTTGGCCTATCAAAACAGTATTAGCAAGAGTCAGGTTCCATTAGACTGCATTAGTTCGTTAACATCCTATTCGTTGATTTACTGAGGAAAGCTGTAGCTAACAATGTAGATTGGTGCCATACTGAATACTAGCCTAATTTTGACTTTAATGTAGAATTCGTGATTTAGGTTAGTTATATGAGAGAATTTTAATACTGGAGTATTTCAAGTTATTTCGACACACAGATGTTCTCAACCTTATGTTAAACTAAAATTATAGTATGACTGACTGACTCTTAACTTGATTGGGTCTCCACTATTCAAGTTCTAGGAAAGGTATTCTAAATATAATAATGAAAGAAAGTAAAGTATACTCAAATGCCTTTTATTTCACGGTAAGTGTTATTTAATCACTCATACATTTGAGTATTTGAGAAAAAAAGAAACTGTTTGATTATTTAGACGGAATTTCGAATCTGGTCAGATATTTCGAAATTCTGTCGAGGCTCACTTCCTATGCCATGCTAAGCTCTCGAGAGGAAAAGGAGACCTCAGATGAAAAACCTCTCGCGGCAATGTATTTCTATATGTATAGCTTATGTCTAATACACACATGCTCACAGGAAAACAAGAAACATCATTATTTATAAGCCTACTTTTTACACGTGAATACATGAGGTTAAGGACACACATTAATGCATATTTTATATATAATTAAACTAAACCAATTTTCGAAAATACAAGAACCTAGCTTCACAACTTTTATTTTAATTTAGACCCCTTGATATATATATCGTCTAACTGTATGTCTTGGGATCTGTTCATTCCGTAGCCTGTACAAGGTGATCCCCGTCCCTTACAGTACCGTATACAAAATACGATAATCAGATATAGAATTACAACTCCAACAACAGTTACCAAACCCCATTCTATTATAATATTCAATAATAATCTAAATAATTAGAGTTGTGGAGCTATTTTCGAAGATATAAATAATAATAACAAAATTATAGTAGGTACGTCACCGTATAACTCCCGTCTGCTTACCACACACTTTAATTATATTTAGGTTTTAGAATTTAATTACAATTCACAAATATTAAGTCTACTAAACTTCGTCACTGAAAGCTAGTGCTTGGACTTCGAACTCTGACGAACTGCCCCTTTCTCCACCGGGCATCAGTTTAAAAGCTCCCCTCCATTCCCTCTCATCTTCGTATCTGAAACATTAAAAAAATCCCCCGGGAGAAACTCGTTTTCTGATTTGCTCGACTCTCGCGCAGCCCATTTCTCATTTGCGGATTCAGGTAGGGTGCTATAGGCCCCTCCCCGTGACGTCATCCTGGAAGTCCCGGTTGGCTAATTTGTTTTAACGCCCCCGCCTTTCCCATCTCGTGACTTCGCTTTTGTATATTTTTTGTTTCACTTACGTAGAATTCCTAAGAATCCCTTGCCTTGCGTGCAGTTTTTCTCTTCCCACATGTGTTTGCAATTTTACGCAGTCCCTTGCATTTGTGTAAAGGTTTTAAAATACACTTTACGGCTTTTAGCGAGATTTATGGCGGTTTCGAGAAATATGCACTTCGTATAAGCTATTGATTCCCTGTTTTTAAAGATTTCTCTTATCTTTTGTTTTAGTTCTAAGTTCCTTTTAATTTTTTTTTATTATTCCTGGCTTAAATTTCACACAACTTGTGTAACTTTATTTGAGATTTATGAGGCCCTTTCGTACCCGTCTCTGTTCTAAGAACGAAGTTTCTAATTTTTTATGGAACATAAAATCGTGGGTAAATGTGACCATCTCACACTCCCCCGAAAAAGATTTTTAATACACGTAGTATTTTCTATGTCTACGTCTCTATACTAGTCGTTTCAAAATCTATTTCCTTATTCAAATTCTGTATTCACACGCCACCCCTAAATTTCCCACGTCTAATCTTTTATGTTTCCAAGTATTTGAAATAATCCTACTCGACTCGGTTATCTCTTTGTTTGAATGGCTTAAGCTACCTGTTTTATGACCGTGGCGTCAACATTCCGCGTCTCCTTTAAATATCCTAATATTCCCTATTCTTCTAATTGTTTACATAATAACGAAACAGATGAATGGCATTGTAATTCCCTTTGACCTTATCAGTATGTACGTCAACTAATGTATATACATTGTTGTATGGGACTGCCCCTATTACGTACGGTCCTTCATATAAGCGCATGAATTTCTTCGTCAACTTTTTGTCCGCATCTGACTTCGCAAAAGTCTTAAGCTTCACCAAATCTCCTATTTCGAACTGTATTAATTTATGGTTTTTATTATAATGAATTTCCCTACTTTTGGCCGCCTTAGCTATGTTCTGTCGCGCCCGTTGTCGAATCTGTTCTAATGTCTCTCTTTGTGAATTTTGTCCTTCAGCTATTTCAACGTCGAAATCGGTTGATAACTGAGTCCGTTTTCCCCATACTATCTCGTTTGGTGAATACCCCGTCGTAGTATGTACTACCTGATTGTAACAATCCTCTATATCCGATAATAGATCTACCCATGAACGATGCGATTTGTCGCAATACGTCCTGAATAACCTTCCTAACTCTTTGTTAACTCTCTCTGTTGAATTTGGCCGCGGATTTCTAACGGAAGTATGCGTTATTTCGATACCTAGTTGACGGATACCTGTCTCGAAAACCCTTGAAGTAAAGTTCGCACCTCGGTCTGAGCATAATGTCTTAATCATGACCTGCCTATGGAACTTCTTTATACAAGTTAATGTAGCTTTCCCACTAGCCTGACGTAGCGGGTATAACCTGATCAATTTACTATAAGCGTCCTGTATCACGAATATGTATTTAAAACCAAACCGCCCCGCTGGTAACGGCCCAAAAATATCGCAAAAGACTCGTTCCCCTATTTCCTTCGCTATTACAGTTTTAATCGGTCCCGTGTGCGTCTCTAAAACATGTTTTGATTTTTGACATGTCTCGCAAGCTCTTACAACCTGACCTATTATACGTGACATGTTCGAAAAATAATACCGGCGCTTCATCAGAGCATAGACCTTGTAACGTCCAAAATGACCTACTTCTTCATGTATGCTAACGATTAAGTCCTTCTGTAATTCCTCGGGGACATATAACTTTAACGTATCCCCTTTTTTGTCTGTCCTATAAAGAATCTCCCCTTTAAGTACATAGTACTTTGATTCTGGTGTACCTGTTGTTTGTATGCGTCTAATTATTTCGCTGGCGATCCGGTCGCGTTTTTGATAACTACCTATTTCTCCCCATCGCTCCCGTACTAATCGTCCTAATGATGTTTTGAATAGATTCATCTCAGGTCCCGTTGCCTTGTTAGTCAATACATCGGTGGTTCCCTTTATATGTCGGGACAACACGTCCGCTACAGTGTTTAGTTTACCTTTCACATGCTCAACTGTATAGTTAAACTGCCCTATATAGTGTACCCAACGTATCATTCTAGCGCTCAATAATTTACATGTCTGCAAGAATATCAGACTCTTATGATCAGTCCTTATAACTAAACGTGCTCCTCTCAAGTACGTTTCGAACTTTGATAAACTGAAGATGATTGCCCACAACTCTTGTTCAGTAACAGTCCACTTACGTTCCGTCTCTGTCAATGCTTTACTACAGAACCCTAGTATTTGTTCCTCACCTACATCATTCAGTTGGTAGACATACCCTGAAATTCCTAGATTACTACTATCCGTTTGTAAATAATAAGTTCCCTTCGGGTCTGGGTGTACGAGGAGTATTGTGTCTATAAATAATTTCTTGACTCTTTCGAAACAATCGTTAATTTCTTGTGTCCATGACCATTTTGTATTTTGTTTTAATAGGTCGCACAATGGCCTAACCTCCTCGCTATATTTCGAGATAAACTTTCTAAAATAATTTATTAACCCCAGAAACCCTCGTAATTGTTTTATAGTTCGAGGTATGGGGAAGTCTAAAATGGCCTCTACCCGTTCAGGATCCATACGCACCCCGTTTGTATTCACTATGTGCCCTAACAATTTTACTTCTACACATAAGAATCGGCACTTCTCCAATCTCCCGGTTAAACCTGCGGTTTCTAAGCTTTCTAATACCCGATCTAAATGTTCTAAATGTAGTCTCATGTCCCCTGTGGTGAATATGACAATGTCATCTAGATAGTTTACGCAGAATTCACGTACTTCTTTTAAAATATAATCCATGGCCCTTGAGAAACCTGCTACCGAAGTCTTTAATCCTTGAGGTAAAACACGGTAAGTATACGTTCTTCCCATGAACGAGAACCCCGTATATTTCCTAGAATCTTTATGCAAAGGTATTTGAAAATAGGCATTGTTCAAATCAATTAAACTGATATAATTTACTCCATGGAAGGATTGTAAAATCTCAGAGGTGAGTGGCGGTGACCCTGCGTCGCCTAACATCTTTTTATTTAGTTCGCGTGCGTCTAATAAGAGTCTTATTGACCCATCTCGTTTCTTAGTGAACGTGAGCGGGCTGCAGTATGGAGTAATCTCTTGTCTGATCACGCCTAATTTCTCTAACTCTCTTAATTCGTCCTTAACCTGTTCTCTATATGCTAAAGGTACCGGATAACTGTGTTTTACGAAAGGAGTTTCGTCTACTAGCTCAATAACGTGTTCGTACTTGTTAGTCAAGCCTAACCCTTCCGTAAATACCTTACAATGCTTGTTTAGCACAGGTAATAATAATTCCTTTTGTTTACTACTTAAGTTCGAATTGTCTAATTGGAATTCCTTAACTTTCTCACTATCTGATTCTTTACTTAATACACTCTGCCCTACTGTCCTAGAGTTTTGGTTTAATATCAAATTAATAGTGGCTGCATTCGTCTCTCCCCCTAACCTTTCGATTCTGCAATCTGAGTTCAGTCTAACACAAGCTCTAACTCCCATATGTTCGATAGTCAAAGTGTGTTCACCACTACAGTTTACTATCCCTTTCACTCGTTCTAGCCAATCGTATCCTAGTATCAATGACCTAGGTAAACGCCGCATAATTAGTACAGGTGCTTCAACTAAAGTACTACCTAATTGAAACTCTATTAATACCAATCTATTTGTGCTCTCACTCCGAGAACCGAATGCTCCTTGTATCTGAATTGCTGGAATAGCGATTTCTGGCAATGTTCTATTCTCCTTTAGGATAGAATCGTATAATTCCCTAGTTATCCCGCTAATTTGACTCCCTGTATCTATAAGAGCATTTATACTTCTTCCGTACAATCTCACACATACTTCAGGTAACCTAGGTAAGGAATAATCAATACCTACGTCAACTTGTTCATCTAATTCATGAAACATCGTATACACGTTCAAATCTCTCCTCGCACATGTTTCACACGAAATGCCTATCTCGTTGCATTCTGCTACATTATCGAACTGATTTTCCAATAAGATTCCTATACTCCTAATTTCCCATTGACAACTAGACTCGTCGCTATTTGTTTTGCCCCTTAATAACCTCTTGAGACCCCTCTCACCGATACCTAGACTCTGTCCCGGTTTCCATCCACTATTAGTTAAAATCCTATAGATAGTACCTGCCTTCCCGTATTCGGAGGTCTTTCTGTTCCCCGTACTACACAACATTGACTGATTTGACCTCGTTTGTGTGGGGAGACCTAGTTTTTTGAAGGTCCCTCCCCCACATGTTTAGACAAAGTAGGGCCTTCGCCCTCCTTCACAAATGTAATAGCTGGTCTGACCTGTTTAGTTTCGGGTACTGTAGGTCTGTTAAAGTTTGTCCTAGAACTCAACCGACGATAACCCCGACCTCTCGTCGAGTTCCCTCTAGCCCTCCAATTTTTAGTTGACATTGTCGCAACAATAGTACGCCTCGACGGATATTCATTGTATCTCCTACCTCTGTAACTTCCGCTACCACTACCTCTCGCAACCGCCCTATGTTTCTCAACTATATTTTGCTCTATATTTCTAAGAAATTTTGCCCCGTTCATGATGTTAACTTCCTCTGTTCTAGTAAACCATAATCGCTGTATATCTATCGTATAATGTCGCATAATAGAATTCACTAAATCTCGCTCGCTAAATGCGATAGTTAGAGACTGCATTGATTCGGCCTGTTCGGCGAAATGCTCAGACATCGTCATTCCGGAATCGCTTGAATAAACTGCATTAATCAATCTATATCTTACAGATTCCTGAATCTGCTCGGTCCAATAGTTTCGTCTAAAATCAGCCTCGAAGTCGGCGAACGTGACCCAACCCTTGGAATATAATTCCATGACCTTTCTGGCACTTCCGGAAATGCATCCTAACGCTATGTCGATTTCGCGATCTGACCCATTGACTGCCTTTATATATTTCTTTAATCGTTTTAGGAAAGAGATAGGATTAGTGAGTGGTTTCCCGTCGAAATTTGGTTTAGTCACCGATGGTTGTATGACATATAAATTTCGAGTATCGGAAAGCGCTGTACTCGAACTCGCGGTTTCAAGATAAGATCCTTGTCTATCAACCCTCTCACTTTCGTTTATTACCGTCGTCTCGTGCGAAGAGACACTTGCATTTTCGTTCGAACTAGCGTTTGAATTTAGCTGTTGTAATTTTACTTCGAACTCATTAATCTTTTTCAAAATCAACTCTAAAGTCGCATTCCCTAAGGTTGCCGTTTGCTCACCCAATTCTATTGTATTAACGTCGCCCTGACTCGTACCTACTTGTTTCGTTTTACGTCCCTTCCTACCTGGAGCCATTTTTTTTTTGTTTTGTTTTGTATTTGTGCAACTTTCGTAAGACGCCAAGCCGTATTTTAAATAATAGTGTTATACTGATGCAAAACTGCTAACACATGTGGGTATATGAATTCTCTGAGTTAAAAATTATTAAGCTCAAGAAATAAGCAAGGAGTAATATCTCGTTATCTGCAATATCCTCTTTGAAAACCTGTAAATTGTACATTTATTAGACATACAGCTTATTTCTTCTCCCCCTATACATAAAGTAAATGTAAATGTACAACATATATATATATATATATATTAACATGCACAATGTGTCCCTCAACCTCTTTTTATTTTATTTTTAAATTTTTCCTCTCATATAACTAATCACGGTTCCTACGTTGTGTTTATTTTTTTTTTGTTAATATAAATCTAGTCATATCGTTATTTCGAATATGTACGTAGATTCTGGTCACTCGGCACCAAAATTCTGTGATGGTACGGTGTGATCGTCTATGCTTGTGATTTATAACTAGCTATAATAAGAGAATCTTTAAAAAATGTTTGGCAGAATATAGAGACACTTTGATATCTGGGCTGGCATGTTATTACTGGTACATTCCGTTGGGTGAACGTGTGGACCTCTCAATCCATCTACCAGATTTCGCGGATTTAATTATAGAATTTATATGAAAGATTAACCAATTAATTTTATTCGATTACTCGTAGAGAAGAAACCTCTGAAGACAAAATGGCAAGATTATACGTTCTGGTTAGTGTGGAAGATCGGTTGACACACGCATTTGCCGGTTTTGGCCATCTTCTACCCGACCGTCGTCCCTACTAGCACGGGGACATCCCTACGCTGGTATCCAGCCTTTAAACATTGTTATTTGGGGCACAGATTGACCTTCCTTTTTGCGCTGCGAAGCGATCAATTGCCTGTTGCGGAAAACAGGTTCTTTTATTGAGCTCGTAGGCTCGCCCCTTACCATGGTATTTAATAATTTATATATGTATTTGTTCAGTTAGGGTCTGAATTGGCCAATTCAGTTTCGGAAGGTCAACTGTATAAGACATGGCGTGTTTAGTTGTGCCGGGACGGCGCTGCCGGGGCGTCACCTGATTTCAACCGTGTACCAATTTTCATTAAAACTTGACTCGATAAGTCAAAGGTATCAAACTTTATATTTCCCAATTAAAAATATCAGTGTCTCACAATTTTGCCGAAAACAAATGCGCCGCTCTCTCCCGTCCCAAGGTCTGGCTATAAAGACACACAAAGGAGATATGTCCTACCTGAACCCTTTTGTTCGCTGGCTGTACCCGTTGCTCGGATGATGCTCGCCTCGTTCGTAATGTAATAATAGAAAGCCGTGGTGGTTCGTTTGTCAGAACGATTGTTTTCAACCCAGAGGCCGGGGTTCGAACCCGGACAAACACCTTTAGCCATTTGAAGTTGTATGTATCTCAATTAATTGAATATTACTTGTTTTGCCGATGAATGATAACACCACGATATTAATGACAGTACTGCGGTAGTTAATGATCTAACTTACATAGCTTTAGTCCTACTTTTATGATTTTGGCCTATCAAAACAGTATTAGCAAGAGTCAGGTTCCATTAGACTGCATTAGTTCGTTAACATCCTATTCGTTGATTTACTGAGGAAAGCTGTAGCTAACAATGTAGATTGGTGCCATACTGAATACTAGCCTAATTTTGACTTTAATGTAGAATTCGTGATTTAGGTTAGTTATATGAGAGAATTTTAATACTGGAGTATTTCAAGTTATTTCGACACACAGATGTTCTCAACCTTATGTTAAACTAAAATTATAGTATGACTGACTGACTCTTAACTTGATTGGGTCTCCACTATTCAAGTTCTAGGAAAGGTATTCTAAATATAATAATGAAAGAAAGTAAAGTATACTCAAATGCCTTTTATTTCACGGTAAGTGTTATTTAATCACTCATACATTTGAGTATTTGAGAAAAAAAGAAACTGTTTGATTATTTAGACGGAATTTCGAATCTGGTCAGATATTTCGAAATTCTGTCGAGGCTCACTTCCTATGCCATGCTAAGCTCTCGAGAGGAAAAGGAGACCTCAGATGAAAAACCTCTCGCGGCAATGTATTTCTATATGTATAGCTTATGTCTAATACACACATGCTCACAGGAAAACAAGAAACATCATTATTTATAAGCCTACTTTTTACACGTGAATACATGAGGTTAAGGACACACATTAATGCATATTTTATATATAATTAAACTAAACCAATTTTCGAAAATACAAGAACCTAGCTTCACAACTTTTATTTTAATTTAGACCCCTTGATATATATATCGTCTAACTGTATGTCTTGGGATCTGTTCATTCCGTAGCCTGTACAAGGTGATCCCCGTCCCTTACAGTACCGTATACAAAATACGATAATCAGATATAGAATTACAACTCCAACAACAGTTACCAAACCCCATTCTATTATAATATTCAATAATAATCTAAATAATTAGAGTTGTGGAGCTATTTTCGAAGATATAAATAATAATAACAAAATTATAGTAGGTACGTCACCGTATAACTCCCGTCTGCTTACCACACACTTTAATTATATTTAGGTTTTAGAATTTAATTACAATTCACAAATATTAAGTCTACTAAACTTCGTCACTGAAAGCTAGTGCTTGGACTTCGAACTCTGACGAACTGCCCCTTTCTCCACCGGGCATCAGTTTAAAAGCTCCCCTCCATTCCCTCTCATCTTCGTATCTGAAACATTAAAAAAATCCCCCGGGAGAAACTCGTTTTCTGATTTGCTCGACTCTCGCGCAGCCCATTTCTCATTTGCGGATTCAGGTAGGGTGCTATAGGCCCCTCCCCGTGACGTCATCCTGGAAGTCCCGGTTGGCTAATTTGTTTTAACGCCCCCGCCTTTCCCATCTCGTGACTTCGCTTTTGTATATTTTTTGTTTCACTTACGTAGAATTCCTAAGAATCCCTTGCCTTGCGTGCAGTTTTTCTCTTCCCACATGTGTTTGCAATTTTACGCAGTCCCTTGCATTTGTGTAAAGGTTTTAAAATACACTTTACGGCTTTTAGCGAGATTTATGGCGGTTTCGAGAAATATGCACTTCGTATAAGCTATTGATTCCCTGTTTTTAAAGATTTCTCTTATCTTTTGTTTTAGTTCTAAGTTCCTTTTAATTTTTTTTTATTATTCCTGGCTTAAATTTCACACAACTTGTGTAACTTTATTTGAGATTTATGAGGCCCTTTCGTACCCGTCTCTGTTCTAAGAACGAAGTTTCTAATTTTTTATGGAACATAAAATCGTGGGTAAATGTGACCATCTCACGCGCATCACGCGAAAACTACTGAATGGATTGAAACGAAACTTGGTACGATTTAAGTTCATACTAAGGAGTAACATATAGGATACTTTTTATCCCGAAATCTAGCACGGTTCCCAAGGGAGAGGGGATGAAAGTCAAAACGTGTATTTAGCTGTAATTCAATAACGCGTGGTCCGATTTTATTCATTCTTTTTTTGTTAGAAAGTAGAAATACTTTAAAGATTATCTTCTTCTATATCTATCTATATCTATCTATACATATAATAAAATCGTAGACTTGCCGTATCTGTACATTAAAGATTTTTGCAAAATAATAACTGGGGGATGTTAGGGATAAGTAATAGAACGTAAAAAAGCTATTTTTGAAATTTTTGTCTGTTTGTCTGTTTGTCTGTTTATCTGTTTGTCTGTTTATCTGTTTGTCTGTTTGTCTGTATGTTTGTGCGCGCATCACGCGAAAACTACTGAATGGATTGAAACGAAACTTGGTACGATTTAAGTTCATACTAAGGAGTAACATATAGGATACTTTTTATCTCGAAATCTAGCACGGTTCCCAAGGGAGAGGGGATGAAATTCAAAACGTGTATTTAGCTGTAATTCAATAACGCGTGGTCCGATTTTATTCATTCTTTTTTTGTTAGAAAGTAGATACTTTAAAGATTATCTTCTTCTTCTATCCTCACTATCCTCACTAATATTATAAATGCGAAAGTAACTCTGTCTGTCTATCTGTCTGTCTGTAACGCTTTCACGCCATGAATGAAATTTGGTACACAGATACTCTAGAGCCTGAGAAAGGACATAAATTACTTTTTGATGTGAAAAAAGTGCAGTAAATGGTTAAAAAGGGGGTTGAAATGTTGTATGGAAGTATCGTCTTTTTAAAGCTAAAAGCTTGAAATTTATTTTTAGGCTGCTAATCCTTATCCTTATCCTTACTTCCTTTCCTTACTTATATCCTTATTTCCTTATCCTTACTTCCTTACTCCTTACTAATATTATAAATGCGAAAGTAACTCTGTCTGTCTGTCTGTCTGTCTGTCACGCTTTCACGCCAAAACTACTGAACCGATTTGAACGAAATTTGGTACACAGATACTCTAGAGCCTGAGAAAGGACATAGGCTACTTTTTGATGCGAAAAAAGGGCTGTAAAGGGTTAAAAAGGGGTTGAAATGTTGTATGGAAGTATCGTCATTTTAAAGCTAAAAGTGAAATTTGTGAAAAATCTAAATTCACGCGGGCGAAGCCGCGGGGAGAAGCTAGTCTGGTATAAGTTAACCAGCATTAGTTGTTTTTCGCGATCGCTTCACTTGGCATCTTCTATAAAATGGTTCTTGGTTTTTAAGTATATTTTATAAGTAGGTATATATTTTTTTAGTCATTTTAGTTTAAGTTTATATTTTACGCACGAAGTTTCTTTAAAAGTTGCTCTAAAATAGAGACGTTTGAAGAGTCACAACTTTCGATATAAAATTTTTAATCATATTGTTTGCGGTAACTCTTAGATAATGGATTTCTGCCTCATTTTTTAGAACTAGAACATTAAAACTGTAGTCATATCAGCTTATTATATTTATAGGTAGAAGTAAGTGTGCGACTAACTTAACCTTACCTTAACTAAACTTAGTTAACACTGCTATTAGTGAACTTCAACCTAAGATAACGCCTTTATTAATATGTAGCTAACTTTAAAGTCTTAACTCATAAGTTCTTACATCATGAAGCAATTAGGCTTCACTCAAGGTACTTGACTTAGTAGGTAAGCTTATTGATTATTTAAACGACAGCATTACGCATGTTTTTAGGGTTCCATATAGAAAGGGTAAAACGGAGCCGTATTAATGTCACTCTGCTGTCTATCTGTCTGTCCGTCCGTATAATTATCACGGATCTCATCTCGTAGACGGAACGAGTTACAGGCTACAACCCTGAGATTTGAATATTTAGTGAACGATGTTGATCCAAAACCGAATACTGGATTAGAATGTATAATTAATTTGTAAGCTCTCAATAACTACAAAAGAACTTTTTTTTTTCTGGTGGTTATTGCAATAACCCGTCAAGATCGGAAACGAAATATTTCATGAACCAAAAATTTCATAAATTAAATAAGTAGTTATATCTATATTAAAAAAAAAATTATATTATTCTTTTGTTAATTGAATTATTATTTGCCTAAACCGTTAGAAGCATTATGTTATGGAAACAATTTTCTCAAAGTTCGCTATATTATGGTAGACATAAATAGCGAACTGTTTGAGAAAATTTTGTCTAACGTTAGGTTACTGCAATATAATATACCTACACCGAATCAAAAATTCTTAAAGTCTAAATCTAATTCTATTCTAAAATCTAAATCCCCTATTTTTGCTTCGGGGTTTAATGAAATACAACCGAAAATCAAACTACATACTGTTGTATAGTCTATCTTTGAAACTAACTCTAAGTTCTAACTGTCAATGTCATGTAAATGTCAAAACGTCAAATGTCAATGTCAATAGCATTAAGCATTCGTCTTTGGTCTCTGAATAAAGTAATATTACAACATGGTGTCAGAAGTTTAAAATAAAATTAATAATTTAATTAAAGTCATAAATAACCATCAAAACAGTCTTAAATACATTTAATATTAAATGCCGAGTCGAAATATACTTAAAATATATTACACAATATGTCAAATCCGGAAAAGAGTCGAGGCACGCCGGGAGCCGACACGTGGTCGCAATCTGTGTCGCAACCAAACCTTTTTACAAATATCACGCAATTAAACATTTCTAAAGCGGATAGTCAAAACAATGCCGCGGAGTGGAAGAAGTGGTGGCAGAACTTCCAAATGTTCCTGCTTGCTACTAACTTGGAGGCTACGTCGGAGAAACGTAAGGTCGCCATATTTTTACACACAGTCGGCGAAAAAGGTATGGAAATTTATAACTCATTCAATTTGGATTTAGAAAAAGTAACATTGAACGAACTAAAAACAAAATTCGATAATTATTTTGAACCACAAAAAAGTCTCACCATACTACGTCATACATTTTTCACGAGGCACATGAAACCAGAGGAAACAATTGATAACTTTATCACCGACTTACAAAATTTGTCCAATAAGTGCGAATTCGGAGAACTAAAAGATTCATTGATAAGAGACATTTTCATAGCTAATATGAGTCCCAAATTCATCAACGTAAGACAGAGACTGCTTCAAGAGAGCAATCCAACGTTGGATAGAACAATTTCACTTGCTAAAACTGTCATTATGGCACAGGAAAATGCACAAAAAATTGACAAAGCACAGTGCTCTGATAACGTTATGCATCTACGGTCAAGGTCAAGATCCAGAGGTTCTACAAATAAAAATGTGTCAAATCATCAACGCAGTGTGAATAATAAATGTGGTCGGTGTGGGCAGCATCACCGGTTCAGATGCCCAGCTCAAGGAGTCAAGTGCAGTTCATGCAAGCGCCTCAACCATTTTGCTAAATTTTGTTTCTTTAATAAAAACAATGTCAGAAATTTAGAGTCAAAGAACAATTCTGAGGAACAAATATCCAACGCAGAAAATTATTTCATAGGAATGGTGAAAAATAACAGCGATTCTTCAAATCATAACAAGTCTTGGTATCTTAGCATGTTTATAAACAATGTAGAAGTCAAATGTATATTAGATTCTGGTGCTGATATTAATATTATGTCATATAATACATTTAATAAATTAAATTTGTCAAAATCAATAATTAAAAAGTCTCAAGCCAATGTAAAAAGCTTTGATGGTTCGTCGATAGAAATTTTAGGTCAATGTAATTTAATATGTCACTTCAACAGTTGTCAACAAAGTATATCCTTTTTTATAGCAAATATTAATTGCACTACAGTCTTAGGTTTACCTACATGTGTCGAGATAGGTATTTTAAAGAGAGTCTTTGCAATTAACAATAATAATATGTCTCAAAGTCAAATATTAAACGAATTTAATGATGTATTTCAGGGTTTTGGATGTCTACCACCTGTCTGTCACTTAAAGCTCCAGAAAAATGCAATACCTTGTATAGATCCACCCAGAAAAGTTCCATTTGGATTATATAACAAACTAGAGAATACCCGCGGCTTCGCCCGCGAGAATTTTGGTTTTTCACAAATCCCGAGGGAGTCGTGGATTTCCGGTTCCCATTCCCGCTCCCTTTTCTAACCTTTACACCTACTTTCAAGGAAGTTTGCTATAGTAATCTACCTATAGTTGTAGCTAGAGATTTCGGTTTTTTTCAAAATCCCGTGGGAACTGTAGATTTTTCCGGGATAAAAAGTAGCCTATGTTTTAAGTCAGGGTATAATCTATCTCCTTTCAAAATTTCAGCCAAATCGGTTTAGTAATTGCGGCGTGATTGAGTAACAAACATCCAAACATCCAAACATCCAAACATCTAAACATCCAAACATCCACACTTTCACATTTATGATATTAGTAGGATAGTAGGAGGATTAGTAGGATAGTAGGATTAGTAGGATTGGTATTGTGATTATGTGTGATAGCTTCTGCCCGCAGCTTCGCTCGCGTAAATTTCGGTTTTGAACAAATCCCGAGGGAATCGTTGATTCCCGGTTCCCGTTCCCGATCCCTTTTCCAACCTTTATACTTTCTATCAAGGAAGTTCGCTATAATAATCTACCTATAGTTGTAGATATAGACTTCGGGTTTTTCAAAATCCCATGGGAACTGTGCATTTTTTCCAGGATAAAAAGTAGCCTATGTGTTGCCAATGCATGCAACACAGCAAACTATTGCAATAATGTGTTATGTGAACGTGATTTACCTAAGAACAGTCAGCGCCCTCTATGGCGTTTTTGGAAGATTATATCTATTTTAGTCCCACAGGAATACTTTTCCGGGATAAAAAGTAGCCTATGTTTTAAGTCAGGGCATAAGCTATCTCCATTCAAAATTTCAGCCAAATCGGTTCAGTAGTTGCGGCGTGATTGAGTAACAAACATCCAAACATCCAAACATACAAACATACAAACATCTAAACATCCAAACATCCACACTTTCACATTTATAATATTAGTAGGAAGTAGGATTAGTAGGATAGTAGGAGGATTAGTAGGATTAGTAGGATAGTAGGATTAGTAGGATTGGTATTGTGATTATGTGTGATAGCTTCTGCCCGCAGCTTCGCTCGCGTAAATTTCGGTTTTGAACAAATCCCGAGGGAATCGTTGATTCCCGGTTCCCGTTCCCGATCCCTTTTCCAACCTTTATACTTTCTATCAAGGAAGTTCGCTATAATAATCTACCTATAGTTGTAGATATAGACTTCGGGTTTTTCAAAATCCCATGGGAACTGTGCATTTTTTCCAGGATAAAAAGTAGCCTATGTGTTGCCAATGCATGCAACACAGCAAACTATTGCAATAATGTGTTATGTGAACGTGATTTACCTAAGAACAGTCAGCGCCCTCTATGGCGTTTTTGGAAGATTATATCTATTTTAGTCCCACAGGAATACTTTTCCGGGATAAAAAGTAGCCTATGTTTTAAGTCAGGGCATAAGCTATCTCCATTCAAAATTTCAGCCAAATCGGTTCAGTAGTTGCGGCGTGATTGAGTAACAAACATCCAAACATCCAAACATACAAACATACAAACATCTAAACATCCAAACATCCACACTTTCACATTTATAATATTAGTAGGATTAATATAACAAATTAAAAGATGAATTGGATCGCATGTCGAAGATGAATGTCATTGAAAAAGTTACACATCCTACCGAGTGGGTAAATTCTGTCGTTGTCACTGTCAAAAAGTCAGGTCAGTTAAGAATATGTCTAGATCCTAGGAATCTCAATAAATATATAATAAGAGAACATTATCCTCTTAAAAGTATAGATGAAATTAGGTCAATTTTAAAAGGTGCTTCTTATTTTTCACATCTTGATGCTTTTTCTGGCTTTTGGATGTTGAAATTGGATAATGCGAGCTCAGATCTTTGCACATTCCAAACACCTTTTGGTCGTTATCGTTATTTAAGACTACCTTATGGTATTAATGCTGCGTCAGAGATTTTTCATAGAGTAATGACAGATATTTTTGCTGATCTCGAAGGGGTCTTAGTTTTTGTCGATGATATTTTAATCTACGGAGAAACTGAAGAAATTCATAATGAAAGATTGTATAAAGTCATGCAAAGAGCAAGAGAAGTAAATTTAAAATTAAACAAAGATAAATGCAAATTTTCAGTCAAAGAAGTATGTTTTTTAGGTTATGTTTTTAGTAAGGAAGGTGCTAAAGTTGATCAAGAAAAAGTCAAGGCTATTGTCAATATGCCAACACCAACAAATGTCAAAGAACTGCAAAGAATCTTAGGCATGATAAATTATTTAGGTCCTTTTATTCAAAATTTGTCAGAAAAAACTCAAGTTTTAAGAAATCTTCTAAAGAAAGACTCAGTATGGGTCTGGGACGAAAACTGTGAGAAGAGCTTCCAATCTTTAAAAAAGTCTATTACAAGTGCGCCTGTCTTAGCACATTATAACCCAAATATACCTATAGTTTTGTCAGTAGATTCGTCAAAGTCAGCATTAGGAGCAGTGCTCATGCAAAATAAACAGCCTATAGCTTACAGTTCTAAAACTTTAACTACTACTCAAGAAAGATATGCTCAGATAGAAAAAGAATTATTTGCAATTCAATATGGTTGTGAAAAGTTTCACCAGTATGTCTATGGTAACCAAGTCACTGTACAAACAGACCATAAGCCCCTGGTCTATTTATTTAAAAAACCTTTGCATGATGTACCAGCACGTTTACAAAGAATGATGCTTGCGTTACAGGCTTATGATATAAATGTAATTCATGTACCTGGTAAAGAAATGTTTATATCAGATACATTGTCTAGGGCAGCTTTAAAAGAAACTTATATTCCAAACTATGAGTCAGACTTGTCATATCATGTGAATGCTTTATATTCTAACTTAGCCATAAGCGAAGAATACAAAAATAAAATTTTACAGGCTACTAATTTAGATAGTCAGTTACAAATATTGAAAAAATATTGTCAAGATGGATGGCCTACTAGTAAAAATAAAGTTGATCCATTATTGAAGTCATATTGGAATATTCAGGCTGAAATTCATGTCATCAACAATTTAGTGTTTAAAAATGATAAATTAATTATTCCAAAGTCAATGCAAAGTGAAATGTTAAGGAAAATTCATGAAGGTCATCAAGGCATTAACAAGTGTCTAAACTTAGCTAGAAATATTATTTTTTGGCCAAACATGAGTGCAGATATAAAAAATCTAGTTGATCAATGTATAATTTGTGCTAAATTTAAGCCAAATAATCAACCTGAACCGCTGCAAAGCTACAGTATGAGTAAATTCCCATGGCAGCGAGTAGGTATCGATTTAATGCATTTTAACAACAAAATTTATCTAGTAGTCACTGATTATTATTCAAAATTTATAGAATTGGCAATATTAAACAGTAAATATACAGCGTCTAACATAATAATACAATTAAAATCTATTTTTGCACGTCATGGCATCCCAGTCACATTAATTTCTGATGGAGGTCCCCCGTTCAATTCAGCAGAATTCAAATCATTTTTGTATAACTGGGACATTGAACACATACTTACCAGTCCATATCACCCAAAGTCTAACGGACAAGCTGAAAGTTCTGTCAAAATTATGAAAAACCTACTAAAAAAATGCTTAGAATCCAATAAAGATCCATACATGGCTTTATTACAGTATAGGAATACACCTAAAGCTAATTTTCCATCTCCAGCTCAGTTATTAATGTCAAGGAATTTAAGGATGCATATACCAGTTACTAATACAAAGCTTAAACCTAAAGTAGTTACATTCAATGAATACAAAAAAGGTTTTGAGAAAGACCGTTCACATAGTAAACATTATTATAATAGAAATAAAAAACCATTACCACTTTTACAACCTGGTGATTATGTTAGTTTTAAAAAGATGCCTAATTCAGACTGGCTTCCAGCTGTTGTCAAAGAGAGATTAAAATGTCAAAGGTCATACATAATTGAGGATAGTAAGGGAAATAGATATAGAAGAAATAGAGTACATATTAGGTTTAGATCCAATGAGAGTTGTCACAAGTTTGATTCTGACGATATGCAATCCAATGATTCTCCTAAAAAACAAAGTTTGGAAAGGGATGATGAGCCAAGGGATAGACAGATGGAATCAGACAGAGATTCTTTTATGGATTCATTTGGTAAAGAACAGCAATATTATAAATATGTAAATAAGTCTGGAAGAGAAGTAAAATTGCCTACACGAATAGATTAATGTTTGAATATGTGTTTATATGGTTTGTATAAGTAAAAAACTAATATAATTTTTGTAAATCTTTATTTATAAACTTGTCAATGTAAAACTTGGTCACTATATTTGTAACACTAACATGTATCTTGTAAACTTTAAAAAAATATTGTAATCTCATAATTCATAATGTATAATGTCAACTAAATCTTGAAATTGTAAATTTCTTTTTATTTAAAAAGGGAGATGTTGTATAGTCTATCTTTGAAACTAACTCTAAGTTCTAACTGTCAATGTCATGTAAATGTCAAAACGTCAAATGTCAATGTCAATAGCATTAAGCATTCGTCTTTGGTCTCTGAATAAAGTAATATTACAACACATACGTGCGACACTGGGATGGCTAATTTCATATACATAAAAGTTTGAGGGATTAGATACCTACGTTAGGGTTGCCATCATTTTTTCGGCTGATTAAAATATTTTTAGCAAAATATCGTAATTTTTTTAAAAATATAGTATAGTACACTTCAAGATAAATATACCTAGTATTTTATGGAGAGCATTAAAAAAAAAAGAATAAGAAAAAGATGAAGGAGGTATGTTTGTTACTTAGGTAAATATTTACTTTTTCTGAAAACCACTTTTTTGTACTTCTTGCCTCTTTAACATTTCTGTCGATAATACTCAATAAGTAATTACATAGAATATATATTTGTAATTAATGTAATGTGTTCATATAATTTGTTCATGGAAAGGTAATCACAATGGTAATGCATTCATTTTTACAAAGTGAGGGATTTGTGTGTTGCGTACTTTATTATATTTCTTTAAAAATATAACTAGTTCTATAATAGTATAGTATATATATATGTACGATAGTACAATAGTGTATAGATATGTCCATTACTTATTTTCTTAGTTTCTTCCATATTCCACATGATTTAATACATGCTGCATATTAACATAATTAATTTGTACTAAGTGTATGACAGGTATATAATACTATATAAGATGGACAACCCTAACCAACCTGTCTCGAACTTTATCAGATGACAATATCATGCCAGGTGCGAGGCGACGTTCACCTCTATCAAAATTTAATTTGTATTCTCGCCGGGGCGGCACTGTGTGAATGCGAATTGAAACATTTTGCGGACCAACACCCGGGGACACCTTCTTAATTAACACAGTTTATAGCTCATCCAATTCTGTACATCCTCATAGGGGAGTAGAGGGTTGCTTGTTGTGTGGATCTTGTGATCCACACAACAAGGATTCGAGACCAAAAAAAAGTTATTGGTACTAATTCTGTTGTACCACCACCACATCAGACTTTTAAAGTCCCCAGGCCTTCTCTCATAGGAGAGAGGGATTTAGAGCTTGGACCTGTCACGCTGCTCCAATCCGGTTTGGCGGGGCTTAACGACTATTGTCACATGATATAACAATTTATTGGCAGTTAAATAAACTTTTATCGCTTTTGAATCAACGATATTAAAACTATTATAAACTCGTATATATCTAGTAGTACGTTAATAAATCCTATCCTACGAAGCATTTTTTATATGCCCTACAAATGCAATCCATTTGCAACGCTATTAGCTGACCGACTATTAGTCGTTTAATGTTAACGACTATTTTAGTGCCGTAAAACAAGCGGTTTCCGCCACAAACTTTCAGTAGGTAGGGTAAGGGGAGGTTATTTCGTGATAGATTTGATATTTTAAGTAAATTCTCGAATTGTGCTTAAGAAATCTGTAAAATAAGTAGTCATGTGTTCTGGGCATATATTTTACTATATATATTTTGAAACAATGTTTGATATGCACATTTGGCTACTAAACATATATTAAATTACATTCTGGCATAGTATATGTAGGTAAATTCGTGAGTTATACAGGTAAAGTAGTGATAGTAGGAAGGCAATATCGTGATAGGAAAAAAATATACTAGTTAAATGAAACGCTTATAAAATAACATGAAAATCTATTTTTAACCCCCGACGAAAAAACGACGGGGTGTTATAAGTTTCACGTGTCTGTGTGTGTGTGTGTGTGTGTGTGTGTGTGTGTGTCTGTCTGTTCCCCTGTGGCGCTCAAACGCGTGGACCGATTTGAATGCGGTTTTTTTTGTTTGAAAGGTGAATTAGTCGAGAGTGTTGTTAGCTATGTTTGATGAAAATCGATCCAAGATGGCCGCCGCTACAAAATGGCGGATTACATATTTTATCACAACACCCTCAATATGGGTATCAAATGAAAGGGCTTGACTAGCAGAATAGCACTATTGCAAATTCAAGATGGCCGCCGCCACAAAATGGCGAATGTCGGGGGTTTTTTAAATTTTCAATTTATACTTGTATTGATCAATTTCTGCACATATATCACATTGAACATATACCTCATCGTCATCAGGAGCAATATTTAAGCATACATTATGATAAGGACGGAAACAATAAGAACATTGTACCCATTTCTTACCATTTTTCATTTTGACATCGAAAGAGTATGCTGTATCACAGACGAAACATACCCAATCATCATCATCGGCTCTATTTTCTTTATTCTTTCCTGTTTTTCTTTTCTTTTCTCCAGCAACTGGTCTATCTTGTTGCGAAGATGGACCCGCAATAGCATCATCATTTGAAAACATGGGATTTTTAAATAATGATGCAATTGCCGGTTCATTCACAGTTTCCTCAACCTCTGATAATACAACAGGTATTGTATCATAATTTAGACATCTTGATTTAGAATCCAATTGTCGCTTTACTCTGGTAGTTGCCACTTTTCACTGCATAGTTGGAGCAGGAATTTTCAATATGCTGTTGTCTTCGGATGGACAGAGTGCTCCATCAACACTCACTTCAGTGAGTCTTGATGGAGTTAATGCCTCTGGGCATAAGGCATCCCTATTCAGTGGGTATATGCCACATTTTCTAAAGGCATTTTTAATTGTATTTGAAGAGAAAGCTTTAATAAAAGCAGGATTCAATATTTGATGAAAATTTGAACGATCAGGCTTCTGAGTAGGGTTCTTTTTCATAAAATCCTTAACGCTGTCGCTCCAGTAACTCTTTAATGCTTTGTAAACGCCGACATCTAGCGGCTGCAGAATATGGGTATTATGAGCAGGAAAAGTGAGAAGATATATTTGGTTCTCACGTGCAAGCTGAATCACCTCTGGCTTAATGTGCGAAGCGTGAGAGTCCATTAATAACACCACAGGACGAGCGTCTGGAATAGCATTTACAAAGAACTGGAACCATTCCAAAAATATCTCGCTATTAATCCAACCTTTTGGAGATAACCTCACCATTGCATTCGGCAAAGCATCCTGTTTTAAAGTGTCTGACCATCTTACTCCTTTGAATATTACCAGTGGAGGTAGCCATGTGCCATCTGCACATATGCAGCCCATGACCGTTGTAGTAGTTCCTTTTTCAGCATATGTTCTGTTATATATGTAGCGTCTTCCAATTGCTGTGACCACTCTACCTTTATTGGTTACATAGGTTAATCCTGTTTCATCACAATTCCAAATTTGGTCTGTGCAGCCTTTGATACCCAGGTTGTTCAATAAAGTCTCTAACTTATCAAAGAAATCGGCAATTAAGACCGGGTTAGCCATCGAAGCTCTGCAAGCAGACAGGTTTTCTGCCACACGAAGTGTTAGATTATATCTCTTTTTAAAATTATCCCACCACCACTTACTAGCTGCCTCGGAGTTGGGATTAAGCAAAGCATCTCTGTTTTTAGTCTTCGCTAAATCATATGCTATGTGCCGGATTTGGTTAACTGTTAGCCCAAAACCTAATTCCTGCATTGTAATTATATAATTATATAGCTTTACCTCTAAATCAGCAGTTAAAGCAAAGGGTCTGCCTAGTTTAGCCAACGATTTGTCTTCTTTTCTGAGATAGTCCTTTAAAGTGCTCCATGGCACACCTGTCGCTTTGCTTGTCGCATACAACGATTTATGTTGGTTTTCTACTAGATCCAAGGCAAGCCGTAGGTCCTGGGCGGTATACTGTCTATTCTTTGTACGTATGTTTGACGATAGTGACATGATTTCTGTAAAAAAATTATACACCGGTAATTTCGTGATAGTATAGGTAATGTCGTGACAAAAAAAAAATAATGCAATTAATGCATTGGAACAGACACAACGTATTCCCAAGAATATATATTTAAACATATAAAAATAAAAATCCTATGAAATTGCCGATAAGATGACTAAAATCAGTCACAAAAACACCTCACTCAAATCACTTAGAAAAATTTCGAAAATAACCTTAATATTCTGGCCACAAACTTAAGTATTTTTGAATGAAAAATCATATAAATTCAGATAAATATTTCATTCATTAGGTTTGTTAATTAATACTCTAACGCGTCGTGCAAAATTGTCCGGATATTTACCTTAGTTTCCAGTATAAAATCCTTTTTTTCACTAACGAGTCAATCTAAAGTCAGCTGATCGAGATCCGCGTCCGCGCGCGACTAAAAATTCTACCTGAAGCTAGCTTCAAACGCTATGTGACTGCGCGTCATACTGCCATCTCGCTTACTCTTTAGTGCACCCGTATGCGTGTATTCGCCCCGTTTCTGTCACAGGCAAAGCAGTGGCATACGTCTAAAAAATTATCACGGCATAACCTGTATCACGGAATAACCTCCCCTTACCCTATCTACCGATGGTGATTCCACCCGCCTTAAAAAACTATATTATACTCACTACTACTACTACTCTAGACTAGACTAGTTACTCAATAATGAATTTGCGAATAACTAATAATTTCTGACAGATTGTGAGATCATACAGACGTAACTGACAGACAATCCCCACAATACCATACAATTAGCAATGCAATACCAATATTCATAAAATCAGAGTCACAGGCAGAACCATACAGAGTAGTTACTAAGGTAATAGTAAAAAATTTGAAACTTTCAATTTATCATCACATCTACGAGCTTAACTTATATATCAAATTTCGTAAGATTACTATCACGCGAACCAGAGTTATGAGGGGGGTCAAAACAGCTTGAAATGGTTCGTGTAAACTGTAAATAGACACACTGGCATGCTTTACGGCCGGAGGAACTTGCCGGCCGCGCTGCCGCGCGTCTAGATTGTACTTGCTGTACGTACAGCTCGATGATTACACAAGCGTGGTGATAACAGCGTGGTGATACTATACGCAGTAAGTAACGATATCTAGATGCAGTAACGAGTAATCGAATACTTTCAAATATACCAACTAAAGTGGCGCGCGATTTAGATTGACGGAGTTTCGAAAATAAAGGTAATTGGCAAACTGCCTTGTTAGTCTAGTTTTTAGCATATTCGAATGAAGATCACGAGGTCCAGGGTTCGATTCCCGGGTCGGGCAAATAATTGTTAGGTAATGGGGTTTTTCTGTCAAGAAATTCTCTGTATACCAGCCCGGAGTTGGTATTTAGCGGTGTCTGACCCCCGTGCCTCGGAGAGCACGTTAAGCAGTCGGTCCCGGATAATATCACTATGGCGGACTATCATTTGTGACAATAGTCGTTAAAGCCCGCCAACCGGCATTGGAGCAGCGTGGCGGTAGCTCTAAATCGCTCTCTCCTATTAGAGAGGAGGACTTTGCCCAGCAGTGAGACGTAATAAGGCTGTAGTGGTGGGAGATGGTGTATTTTATTTTCATTTGTGACAATATTGTGTACAAATGTACAATATGTGCGGCGGAATCGGCTAAGTTATAGCCGACCCCGGCCTTCAGATCAGCTCGTCGGTCTGCGTATTCGAAGGACGAACTCGTGTTTAAGTTTTATTGCAAACACTTCGCCGCCCTCGCTCTGCGAAGACATTTAATAATGCACATTATTTATTTTAATGCGTATCATCTTCTGTATATCTACTGTTATAAAATTGTAATGGTTTCGAATAAATGAATAGATACTTACTTGACATATAAAAAACTGCAGAACCGCCGGGAATTGAACTCTGGGTTAACCGAACACCACGGTATCACGGCTCACGTGCCGAAATTTTTGATAGTATCTGTTTGCCAGTCTAAGGATCAGTTACACCCCAGGCGGCTAAAATAAATTAAGAGCCCTCTCCATGGGAGTGACAAATCGTTGGTGAGTGGAGTCTAAAACAGTGATTTCTGCATTTAGAGAGCGAGACGTCTTCAGTATAGAAGAGTACTAAAAATATATACATAAATAAATAATAAATTAATTAAATAAATAAATTTTGCTTGAGATATCATGATTTTTAGTGAAAAACGGCAAAGTAAAAAGTTGCAAATCAAGGTTTGGAATTTCGCCTATTTTAGCAAATATTTGGCAATTTTTTACATGAACTAAAGACATTTGTAATTATTATGAAGTAATATAATTTTACTAATATTTTTATTTTATGGCATAGGTAATGGAGATATAAATTGATATCTGGCTTAACTTTAGACCTATTGCGACAAATATTACAATAATAGGCGTAATACGCGCGCATGGAAAAGCGCGTGAATAGAGCGGCCTTAAGTGTAAAATTAAACAAAAGGTTAAAGTTAAATTTGGCCTCGGAAAAAGCTACTTTGGGTTGCACAAGTCAGGATTCTTACATAATATGACCCTTAACCCTAACTATCGAGGTACAAATGCAGTCTTGCGGCTAATCTCTCTCCGGTTGCATCGGTTTTCCATTCTTCTTCTTCCAGTCTTTGAACATACTTGGGCACACACTTGGGCACTATAATATCTCTTGCGTTATTGTCTACTCTCCACCTCCTTGGTAATTGGCCACCGTGGCTGAGATTCAATCGGGGTACACTATTAATGTATGCTTTTTAACCCCCGACGCAAAAACGACGGGGTGTTATAAGTTTGACGTGTCTGTGTGTGTGTGTGTGTGTGTGTGTGTGTGTGTCTGTCTGTTCCCCTGTAGCACTCAAACGGGTGGACCGATTTGAGTGCGGTTTTTTTTTGTTTGAAAGGAGAATTAGTCGAGAGTGTTGTTAGCTATGTTTGATCAAAATCGATCCAAGAAGGCCGCCGCTACAAAATGGCTGATTACATATTTTTTCACCACTCCCTTAATATAGGTATCAAATGAAAGAGCTTGACTAGTAGAATAGGACTATTGCAAATCTAAGATGGCCGCCGCTACAAAATGGCGAATGTCGGGGGTTTTTTAAATTTTTAATTTATGTAATTAACAAACATTGATTCAAACATGGGTATAACTCATTCATTGTCCGTCCAGTTTCAACACAAAATTCGTTACGGATTTTGTATATTTACTTTACAATGCGAACGATGAATAAAAGCTTCGAAAATGGTCCATTATTTTCCATAAACAACGGTCTCTACGGCCACACACAATAGTGAACACAAAGGTTATATTTTGTAAAGCTAATTCTGTGTACCTATACGTACTCACTATAACTTGGGCACCTTTAAATTCAGAATGTATAGGCATATTCTAGATCTAGGCAACAAACTCCATCTTAGGTTGTACCTTCAGTTACCATCAGACAATTCTCAGAAATGCCGAGAGCGCTTAGTCAAAAGTCGAAACTTCGGCTTCTGTTTACCGAGTTTTCGGTCTAACCGCGGATTGCGAGTGCCTAAACTCATAACATTTATCTGACTTCCAAAAAAGGATGATGGTCTCGATTCGGCGGGAATATTTTATTCTGTATGTACTCCGATTTCTCCGAGATTTCTGGATCGATTTGAGTGTTTTTTTTAAATCGACAGAGGAAGTTTGTCAGATAGACCCATAAAAAATGGTACTAAGTATTTAATCCTTAAGCCACAGGTCTATTCTTCTTAGTCGTACACTCCTGACGGAGCGGTCGTGGTCATGGATCGTCTGATGTGCTGGTTGCAGCTTTTGCGAGACTTCTCCATCTCTCTCTGTTAATGGCACTGCGCGAACATTCAGTGAGAGTACACTGCGTTGATCTTGAGATAAGGTCTGTCCATCTTGTGGGTGATCGGCCGCGAGATCGTTGACCTTCCACTCTTCCTTGTACCACTAACCTTTCTAAAGAGCTTTCATTGCGGATAATATGGCCAAACAACTTGAGGATTCGCACTTGCACAATCGACGAAAGTCTTTGTTTGATTTGAAGCTCTTTTAGGATGGAAACAGGTCTATACTTACTACCTTCCTAAATTATGGGGATTATTTAGGAACTGTCAACTGTGAATATGTACAATAGAAAGCAATCAGTACTACAGCTAGGTACACTATTGAACCCCAGAACCCAACTCCTCAATCGTGATGCTCAATCAGATTCAGGAACTGAATATAAATTCATATAATTTAACTTACACTAAGAAAACTTAAAAGGAAACAACGAAACGACGCTCGCTGCTAATAAACAGATTGACGCGCGGATAACGTCGATTTCAAAAGTTCTACTCCTAGTCCCTAGGCTCGAACTAAACAAACTTCTGCAGTTATTTGCTTTTTCAATTACAAAAATAAAAATTTACGACCCTAAGGGCCTGTTTCACCACCTTCTAATAAGAATCAGATAGCTATCTACGACTTTTGTCTTTGTCACTTGACATAAAGTAAGAAACTGACAAAACTTACGTTTAGGCTATCCGACACTTAACAGAAGTTGGTGAAACAGGCCGTAACTCTACTGAAAAAACGGCAAAATGACATTGGCCACTATAATTCCTCAGGCAGGCAGTAGTTATACAGGGGCCCGTCACTGCGTCGAACGGACGGAAGTGAAACATTTTGGCGACGGGAAGCTGTAGCTTTTGGCAAAGCGCCGTCGAGCTCAATAAAGCTTTTGTTTTATTGTAAAAGCCTCCTTCTGACCCACTGCATTGGGACACGCTCTGCAGTTTAGGCGCTGACCCGTTATCGTATTAATTTGCTGAAAAAGTAGTTACATAGAAGTGTTATTTATTATTACATAGAGATATGGATTCCTCGCCGTAGACCAAAATAATATGTTCTCTTAGGACTCGTAATAGGCAACGGAAATGTTTGGCGTATTCATGATTAATGATCATGAATTTATTGAAGTGAGTGTGGAGTGTTTATGTATTCCGTCATTGTGACACATTTTTTTCCGTCAGTGTACCTGCTACATATTTATCCCATGTGTGGGCCTTTGGCCTTACAAAATATTTCTCGCGCATTCCTACATCAAACGTGGAATATCCATTCCAAGAAGATACTACGATTCTCGCATTGTTTTCTGCTGAAAACTAAACGCGAAAGTTATCCGTCTGTTTATCTGCCTGCCTACCTACCTACCCGTCTAACATTTAACGACTGAATCGTTTAACTAATCTTGATGAAAATTGGAACGGAGATAGTTTGCATCCTGGAGATGTACACATAGGATACTTTTTATGCCGAGAAATCAGAGTTCACATTTTCAATAACCTAAATCGTCGCGCCCGAAGTCGCGGGCATCAGATAGTTGTCAGTAAAAATTTGCGATACCTACGCTGTTCAAATAATGACACAGTCAATCATGTCAAGGCGGCACTAAAATATAGCGAGTAGGTAAACACTGAACGTGGAAAATCAATAGGCATCTTTAAATCATAAATCAGGGACGAGGTTTCATACGAGTACTGTGACTCCAGCACATGCAATGGCCAACACAATCGGCAAGTGCCGGCCAAGTCAGTGGGTAACTGCTGTTTGCGAGCGATATTCGTCAACATCCTTTGAAGTTTGGATAAAATGCACAGGAGTTGGCAAGCCGGCCAGCGATGGTCGCACGTGGCATACTCATATTTAACTTAAATGCTTTGTACCACCACCACCACCCACCACAGCCTTTTAACATACATAAACATATCATAATATCATCATAAACATAACATAAATAAAATAAAAAAAATAAAAACATCCCACTGGTAGGCACAGGCCTCCTCTCATAGAAAAGAGGGATTTAGAGCTTAGACCCGCGTAGACAATAACCGGGACCGACTGCTTAACGTGCTCTCCGAGGCACAGGGGTGAAACACTGTCAACTGCCATCTCCGGGTTGGCACTGAGAATTTCTTGACAGAAAAACCCAATATCTAACAATTATTTGCCCGACCCGGGAATCGAACCCAGGACCTCGTGATCTGCAGTCGAATATGCTAACCACTAGACGAACGACGCAGTTATCTAAAACCTGTGACATAAAATTACGAACTTTAACCTATTCGACTGCATATTAAGTTATTGAATATTTGTTTAGGTTTACATCGCAAGCGTTGAAACTAAAGTTACAGTTAAAGTTTGACCACCGTAGGTTTTGGTAACTTTAACCGCTTAGTATTTGGCTAGGTATATTTTTTGACATTTCGACGTCCCTGGTGTACGATTTGCTGTATTCTCATGGTCGAATTTATCGCCGAAACATATTTTATACAAAACGATTCTTCGTCAACAAGAAAGGTTAAAAAATAAATAACACATTGTTTGAAAAGAGAAATATCTCTTAAACATATAAATAATACGTGTTTCAGGATGTTTTGAAATTTTACCCCCAAGAGGATTAAATAGGGGATGAAGATTTGCATGAGATATCTGTGACGCGGTCGAAGTCACGGGCATTAGCTAGTTGAAGAATAATAATTATCCCAAAGCGGTTAAAAACTATTCTACTATAACTTTCAGGTCCTAAATAAATCTCAGCGTTTAAACCACATCAAATTTGATAAAACCAATTTTGCACGGGACTTTGCGGGAATAAGTTAAATCAAATTCAACCAAGCTTAACTTTGAGAAATTTTATTTTCTTAAAGGAAAACCAGACAATATTGAAGTGGGTAATGTTTGTATCAGGCTTTAGAGTAAAATTGCATTGTGATTGCAGCTTCAGATCGTTTATTTTTAGATTTAGAAAAGATCGTAAAAGATCACGAAATGTTGGATTGCTATTGCCTTAAAAGTCAAAGAAAATATATTTGAGACGATAATTCGAGACTTGGCTTATTAAATACAGCAATTTACAGCAGGCATGTGACGTTGGCAGACCGCCAAAAAGAAATCCGCATTATATGAGGAGTGTTTTGTTATAAATCGCTCTGTGTTAAATTACTTATGATTTATTTTGGCCATTTTTAACTACATTCGAAACAATATGCGGGTGAAAAGGGGTTTTGAATGGGTGAAAAGAAACTTAACACTCCAAGTGCTCAAACAGATAGTTTAAAGAACAATTAGATGTAAAGATCGCTACTTAGGACCATTCACAATGCTCGACATTCAGCACCCCGGGAGTCCCAAGGTACTCGAATGGCGAAATGCAGGGTGCATTTGAAAACGGAATGTTAGAAGACCTCTACTAGATGGACGGCCGATTTCAACCGTTTTGCTGGGAGCTGTTGGATATAAGCCACAGAAGACCGTGCTTTGTGCCATTTTCTATTTCTGTCTTACTCAGTGTAAAACACAAAAGTATGACAGAAATAGAAAATGGTGACTTCATATTCCTATTCTTATTTCGATCGTATAATGCACATAATATTATACGCGGGGAGCTCTTGGACATACGCAGCACATGATTGTGTTTTGTGGCGCAGCCATTTTTCATTTCTTTTTTACTAAGTGTCAGACACAAAAGCATGACAGAAATAGAAAATGGCTTCATATTCCATTTTTAATTTGATCGATTATAGAGCGTCTTTTGCACAAGTTACCAAACTAAGTATAGCTGTTTGAAAGTCCTATAACAAAAATACCTGTCTAAATCGATATGAGCAAAGTCTGGTAATTACGGTCTACAAAGCGCTTCTCTTTCAAATATTCAACAGTTATTGATTGATTAACAAGGAGTTGCTATCCTACTGCGAAGGTGAGGGTGTGAACAAATAAAATTGACGGTTTTGTGCATTTATAATAGAGATTAAGATAAAGATTTTGCGATTTTGCGATGCAAAGGAGGGTTATGTGTTTATTAGCCTACATACTATATGTATGTTTGTTCCTTTGTGGTGCTCTAGAGATAAAACGTGTGTACCGATTTTGATGATTCTTACGCCAATCGATTTGTCATAATCTTGCTAGTAAGAAAGACATGACAGTAATCAAAATTCAATATGTCGACAACCAGAAGCCATATTGTGAAAAAGAAACAAATTATATTTTTTTTATACAACCAGATACGCGTGAAAAATATAAACTGTATTTGTTGCACCTTAGCGTAGTTGGAAAAAAGGGTAGGTTTATAACCCTTTTTCAAGATATATTAACAAGGGCTCTTGTAGTAATTTGGGATAGAAATTGTACCTGAATTTTAAATAAACATGAATATGTTATAAAGATATATTTCTTATTCATTTCTACGTACCACCCTTGCTCCCATATTGTCTCTCATTTCTTCACACGTATAAAATATTTATACATATTTGGATGATAAAACGGTGTGTTTGGACTTTGGACCCTACCAAAATACCCCGGAGACTATTACGTTCCTATATAACTATATAAGATACTATATAGCACTTTGTTTAGCACCATGCAATACAAGATCTTATTTGTATCGTTGTAAGGACCTTCTTGCTGTGACATAATATCACAATCACATAACTATCTACATATGTCTCACAGAACGTTTGTACTGAAATCTTTTACTAGGTGAGTCTTGTAGTATTTCAAAAATTACATAATTTTTGCTGGCATTGATATCTAGAAAACGCCCAATACACCAAAGGCCCTTGAAAATAAACAAGTTAGTCTAAATAAATCCCAGTAGACTTTCCGAAACGGATTCCAATTGCGGTTTTTCGTTTGATAGCATGAATCGCCGGCTTTTAACTTTTCAAATCGTAGACCGCAAAATCTGAAAACTGGTTATTTCTCCATACAAAAGAAGAAGGAACGTGATCCACTATTTCATATTTTACATCCAAAACTAACCACGATATCGTTCAATTTTGATTTTTGAAATTCCTTTTTTAACCCCCGACGCAAAAACGACGGGGTGTTATAAGTTTGACGTGTCTGTGTGTGTGTGTGTGTGTGTGTGTGTGTGTGTGTCTGTCTGTTCCCCTGTGGCGCTCAAACGGGTGGACCGATTTGAATGCGGTTTTTTTTGTTTGAAAGGTGAATTAGTCGAGAGTGTTCTTAGCTATGTTTGATGAAAATCGGTCCAAGATGGCCGCCGCTACAAAATGGCGGATGATATATTTTTTCACAACTCCCTTGATATGGGTATCAAATGAAAGGGCTTGACTAGTAGAATAGCACTATTGCAAATTCAAGATGGCCGCCGCCACTAAATGGCGAATGTCGGGGGTTTTTTAAATTTTCAATTTACACTTGTTACGTTATAATTTTTTTTTAATTTACTTTCCATTTATTGAGTAAAGATAGACGGAAAGAGTATTCTTTATTTGCAAGTACAAAACAGATTTAAGCCAAATGTTAGACTTCAGTATAATTTAATGGAAGTCAAAATAATCAGAGCTGAAAGCAGTTGGGATAAGGAAAGAAAATCCGCTGTAGCAAAGTGCTCTGCGTTATATCAAATTAATTCTAATCATAGCTCCTTTCTGCTTTCTCAGATTACTGAACGATTACTTACCCAATAGAAGCCTTTGATGTTTACGAGAAAAACTACGAAGCAAAAAATTTACCTTTTCTTGTTGGTGTGAAAAGATTTATAAATCCCCTGAAAAGGTAAAAACGACGGACTAATCTGATTCTAAAATAAATACTCTAAGTTATTATAGGCTGATTTTTACTTTGCTTTTACAGTTAACATTATTTTTATATTAAGTATTTGGTATATTTTAAGAAAATCGGCAGTTTTCTTATCTGCTTATGTAACGTACCTACTTGTCTAATTAAACAATGTATAGGTAATGTTGTTTTACAAATAAAATCACTCTAATTATAATGACTAATCTGTATTTGTTGTGTGGGGCGTGCGGCTTAATTGGGACATTGAATAATAATTTCGATTGTGCTAATAAAGCAACCAATGAAATAAAACACAGTAAAACTCAACTGGAGGTTAAATATACATGGAATCGAACGTTAGTACGAAAGTACAAACCCAATGCCATTAATTTTTTCAGCAAATTCAACAACTGGCTGTGACCGTGCATTCATATGGAAATGCGAGCACGAAACAAAGTGCACCAATGCAGTTATTGTGCTAGATAACGATTTTTCATTGTAACAAAGGTTAAATGGAAATACATAACTGTGATGGCAAATTGGTGAGAATTCCATATAAATAGATCGAGTTTTATACTAAATTTTCCTAATTATAATAATGACCGACCGAATCGGTTATCATCATCATCATCATCATGATCAACCCATTACCGGCTCACTACAGAGCACGGGTCTCCTCTCAGAGTGAGAAGGGTTTTGGCCATAGCCTACCACGCTGGCCAAGCGGCCTGGCAGACTTGTGTGAAGTCTGCCACAGCTTCACACCGAATCGGTCACGATGGCCAAACTCAACGGAGCCTGAGACTAGCGCACTCCGTAGGAGATTATAATGCACAGTTTGTGCGCAAACATATGTGCTCTATTCCTTCACTCTAATAGACCGATGGGCTGCAAATGCAACAAGACCGGACATAGATCAGACTTTACGTGTTCTCCGAAGCGTGGGATTGTGTCCAACGCCAACTTCCCAACTTCGGGTTGCTACTGAAAATTTCTTATTTATTTTTCTTTATTTTTGACATGAAACTTATTATTTTGGCCGTTGCTAGCTGGCTACTTAACCTATGAGGCAGTTGAGGTAGTTTTCTTAACTGCAAGATCAAAATATGTAGGTATCTGGAGGATCAAAATACTCGTCCCTAATACGTAGGTATAACCTTACGTTTATTTTAAGTATTCAGTCAAGTTTGCCTTACATTGTTTACAGTCCAGTTTGCCTATTTACAGTGACTCTACCACCGGTTTGGAAAATAGATTCTACTAATGCTGGAGCCGGTTACTCTTCTCAAAAATCATAGTAAGTAACTATTATTTTCTTTCTACTGTAGAACTATTTTTAAATATTACCTACTTACCGAATAATTGCTTTATAAAACACAAGCATACTTATAAACATTCTTCGAAACAAAGAGCATCTGCGTAGCATTTCTATAAATCTTCGCTTCCACGGCTTTATCGTTGTTGATTTATGTTAAACGCGCTAAGAAAGAGGCGACGCCGGTGTAAGGGCCGCCGCACACACGATACTTTTAGTGCCCGCGATCGGTGCTAAAGGTGGATGCTAATAAAATAAAACCGGCCAAGGGCGTGGCGGGCCACGCGCAGTGTAGGGTTCCGTAGTCACAATCCTCGAAAAACAGATTTAAAACATCATATTTTACAAACGGATCTAGAAATCGAAAAATAATGTTCCCACACCCACAGTATTTTTAAAAGACCTATTCAACGATACCCCACACTATGGGGTAGACGAGAAAAAAAAAATCATCACCACTTTACAATATGTAGGGGAGCTACCCTAAAAAAAATATTTATCAAAATTTTATTTTACCACTTTGTTGGCATGATTAATATTTATACCCATGCCAAATTACAGATTTGTAGCACTAATAGTCTCTGAGATTAACCGAGGACGGACGGACGGACAAACAGACGGACGGACATGGCGAAACTATAAGGGTTCCTTGTTTACTACGGAACCCTAAAAATGGATATAGCATTATTCGACTGCGCATTATTGTTTTAAGAAAATCGGTAGTTTTCTCTCTTTAGGTCTTACTCCTAAACTCTAAGGTCGGGCTAACGAAAGATATATAGGGTTTTTATTTACAAGAACTTCTCAATGGGAAGTTGACGGTATTAGCGGTGCCTCAGATAGCATGTAAAACCGTCGGACCCTGTGCGGTGCGCCTGATCTAGATCCGGTCATGTCGAATCGTTTCAATCTAACTCTACTATGAGAGTTAGAGACAAAGAGAGTGCACACGCTGTATTTGTAAGCTCTGCATTTGCACTATAATATCTTCTATTTAGTTGGCTATTCTCCGCCTTCGTTGAAACTGACCACTGTGACTGAAATTTGGTCAGGAGGACAGTATTATTATTAATCGTTGGTATCGAAAACTATGCAGCGACTGGCTTTTCACTCCGCGCACATTTTGCCATTTGTAGCAATGAGAATTTGGTACATAGAGGTCGTTAATTTAACATCTGTCATTGCAACTCTCAAACAAAACAAGGACGACGAAACGAAACGAGGACGCAACATCAAATTAATCGACATATCAGGCTATATACGTATTGATAGATAGATCAATGTAGTTTTCAAAGTTTCTGATCGCCGATACAAAAGTATCGCGTGTGCTTTGGCTCTAAGTTCGGCGCGGCGTGGGTGCAAGAAATGAAAAGTAAAACCATAAATCATACACGCCCTTAGATATCTTCGGACTTTCCTGAGAATTTTTCGGCGCGACTAAGCTTTAACCTCGCAAATAATATTTTACACTGCCAGATGCAGTGTCCGTTTTTTAAAACTAAAAGAAATATATGCCTTATTTTGCGACTTTTAAGTTCAATGAATTTTTGCCCTGCTCGATCTTTGAACTCTAGAAAAGTCCTATTAGCAAGAATGCGAAGAACAATAACATTTTATTGAAGAACTTTATTGAGAAACAAAATTAGAGTAGAATTTACCGAAAATAAAATATTGTGATCAACGTCGTTGCTGTATACATTTCAATTAAGTAAGTACTTAACTACCTATTAAATAAAACATGTATCTGCCTGTAAAAACAGAGTTTACATCAATCATCATTTTTTTCTTAACTAGGTACTTGTACTTATTCGCCAAATGAAATGGTAAAATGACTATTCTAATTAATCGCAAACGCAAATATGTAGGTACTTAAGAGCCCTCTCCATGGGCGCGATAAATCGTTGGTGAGTGGAGTCTAAAACAGTGATTTCTGCATTTAGAGAGCAAGACGTCTTCAGTATAGAAGAGTACTAAAAATATATCCATAAATAAATAATTAATTAATTAAATAAATAAATTTTGCTTGAGATATCATGATTTTTAGTGAAAAACGGCAAAGTAAAAAGATGCAAATCAAGGTTTGGAATTTCGCCTATTTTAGCAAATATTTGGCAATTTTTTACATGAACTAAAGACATTTGTAATTAATAAGAAGTAACCTATGATAAGACTTCAGTCGTTTTTCAATTTTCTAGTTTCTTATATACATAGTTTATTTACGCACGAAGTTGCCCTAAAATTTGCCCAAAAATAGTGATTTTTCAAGCGTCATAACTTTCAAAATAAATTTAATTTTACTAATATTTTTATTTTATGGCATAGGTAATGGAGATATAAATTGATATCTGGCTTAACTTTAGACCTATTGCGACAAATATTAGAATAATAGGCGTAATACGTTTGTATGGAAAAGCGCGTGAAGAGAGCGGCCTTAAGTAAGTACCTATTAAATAAAACAGGCAGATTACTACCTATTAAATAAAACATGTAACTGCCTATAAAAACAGAGTTTACATCAATCATCATTTTTTCTTAACTAGGTACTTGTACTTATTCGCCAAATGAAATGGTAAAATGACTATTCTAGTTAATCGCAAACGCAAATATGTAGGTAATGTCAAATAATAACACATACCTATAGTAGGAAAACTGTGAATAAAATTATATATAGTAGATCTTTTAATCTTATAAACAAATTCAATAGAGGTAGAGTCCGACGACCTATTTCACCTTTACATCCCAAGTTTAAGTCGTCAATAATTCTATGATCCTTCAATTCGGCCCGTGACCGGTCGCCGAGAATGGCGGTGGGATCTTTGATAAATGGGTCTCTTTCGTACCTATCTCAAATGTCCATGTGATCGCTTAACGCCCAACAACTTACTGCATAGCTCATCGAGTCGCGAAACTGAAGTAAGATCGTGTTCTGTGGTGGTCTTTGCAAGAGACGGGTTTGTCCATTGTGCAGCAATGGATGTCCATCGGTTGAGACTACAACGTTGACGACCGCTTACTCTACCTGTAGCACAAGCTATACTATAAGTTGAAGGGGAAAGTGGAAAAAACTTTTTTTTTAGTCATCTACACGTTAACACTTGACTGCAATCTCACCTGATGGGAACTGACGAATGACGATGCAGTCTTAGGTGAAAGCGGGCCACCCTGAAAGAGGTAGGTATGGCAGTTTTTATTCTCATTAAATTCTGATGCTATGTGTGTGTACCTATGTTTGTTACTCTTTAACACCGCAACTAATACTGAACCGATTTGGCTGAAATTTTGAATGGACATAGATTATGCCATGACTTAACACATAGGCTACTTTTTATCCTGGAAAAACCACAGTTCCCACGGGATTTTGAAAAAAACCGAAAGCTACAGCTATAGGTAGATTACTATAGAAAACTTCCTTGAAAGTAGGTATAAGGGTTAGAAAAGGGAGCAGTAACGGGAACCGGAAATCCACGTATCAAAACTCGAAATTCACGCGGGTGAAGACGCGGGTAGAAGCTAGTCTCGCAATAAAAAAGACTGAGCTTTGAGGCATCTTAACTTGTCTTATTTATAATAGGCTGATTTTGTCTTTTAACAAAGCCCTTGGCTCTTGCGTCCATCTTCATCCCGCGTCACCCCAACGCTCTTCCGGGAGTCTGATTAATGGATCGTGCTTCGAGAGGTCTCGACTGTCGAACTAATGATTTAACGCTTAGTAGATTTCGCTTTAGGTCAGTAGAGCTATTTCTACCTATCTATATACAGCAGAGTTCCAGATCTTGCTTTTCCAGTAAACTGACTTTTGACCTTTCTAGGCTTTGGAAGGATTAGATTTGTAACTTAATTTTAACGGATAGCATTCTTACCGTTAATCCGAGTTAGTAACCGTGTGGTTTATGAACTTAATTATCACTAACCTGCAGACTGCAGTGGAAATAATTCTAATAGTTGAACTATTATTATATAGCCTCATATAAAAAAGAAGTTTATCTTTAACCTATTAATGTATAAATTACATAATAATGACCTATCGTTATCATAATTCTCCAGTATCGTATTTCTGCTAAGGCAGCCAATCCCAACAGGGACTAGCCAACAACATAGGAGATATTATAGTGAGTAAGTGCATAGTGCTTTCGCAAACACACACTTGATCCCACTCTAACACATGCACTTTCTGATCCCTCACTCTCATAGTCAGATGGGATCATGGGACGGCGATCTGACACGATGGAAAGATATCAGTCGCAGGACCGACAGCTTTAGGTGTCCTTCGAAGCACGGGGTTGTAACAACTAACACAGTCACATTATACTGAGAGTGGTCACAATCTACCGATAATTCCTTGGCAGAAAACACCAAGAAACTTTACTTCACCAGGCTGGTTATTCTGTAACTTAGTTAGCAACTGAAAATAGTTGCCAACGAATAAATTTGATATACATTGCTGCTTTACTGTGTGAAATTATGAAAACACTTTATATTTCCCACAGTAAAGCAGCAATGTATATCAAACTAATTCGTTGGCAACTATTTTCAGTTGCTAACTAACTTACAGAATAACCCAGCAGAACAGGGATTCGAACCCAGGACCTCCGAAGCCATATAAGCTAGACGATACACAAACGCGCTGTCACAATACAATGACGCTGTATGTGAGACACTCGTAGTTAACTTAGGTCACATCATCACTTTCCATGTGTGATTTTGGTCAAGCGTGTGTCTGTAATGGATTATACAAAATAATTAAAAAAAGTATTCCCAATATAAGTAGGTTTAGATTTTATATTCTTCGTTATTTTAGTAGTTAGTTATATTTAAAATCTTAAATTATTTAAAAAGCCTTGTCCTCAAATTTACGCCTCAAAACGCCTGAAACCGCAAACTGTGTAACTTCTCGGAGATATCCCACAGGCACTGAGCGAACTTAAATGGCAATTCGATAACTTTGAATCTTTCCGGAGTATCTACCAATCACTTCTAGATAGTAGTATTCCAGATGTACCTTTTCTACCCAATAAAATTAATGTCCAGTTACTGGTATAGATACCTACCTTTATTTAGCGGTATTGAAGATAATTGATACTAAAGATATTGGAAAGGATAACTTGAAAAAACTTAAAACTTGAAAAAACTATTTTTTTTTTTTCAAATTTCATTCAACTTCACTTTCTCTTAATTGATTCGAATCTTTCAATTTCTCAACGACTTCTATACTAAATTAACTCCTATGGAACTTCTAATAAGAATTTCAATATGAAAATACAACATAGAATTATGAGGCTCCAGTCCCTCAACTCTGATGTTGCAAAATTACTGCCCTAGGTAGACTCCGCGTAGATTATGGATTGGTGAACTAATATAGTGGTAAGTTGGTGAGATTGTAGTCAAGGGCAAACTTGTAGTTGAATAATATAAAATAAATCAGCCAAGCGCGAGTCGGGCCTCGCTCTTTCAGGATTCCGTACATAATTATGAACAATGAAGTAATATATAAGTCAATGTGAACAATATAATATTTTGGGTCTAAGAAATATTTAATTACCAAGCTAGACATCGCAACAAACCGTGAAAGAAAAACCCAAAAAAATGTTCGTTTATTTTGGTCACAGCTTATAAACTATTTAATAAATCGTTGTTTTCAGTATTTGTTGTTTAAATAGAGCATATAGTACATAATATACTGAAATATCATATTCCCAACTAGTTTAGTTTTTGAGATAGCCCCCGTCACAAAAATGGTCTAAAACTGACAACTTTGATGGCCTCCCATTCCCTTATTTTTTGAGATAAAAATTAAAAATATATATATTTGTACTCTACTTAATGAGCTCTAAACAATGATACCCCACAAGCTAGGGTAAAGAAAAAAATTTTTTTTCCGGCTCCTTTTTCATGTATGGGAGCCCCCCTGAAAAATAATTTAATTCAATTTCTAATTCAATATTTGATTTTGGGTTAACGTTTTACACTAAATACCAAAATTTCAGGTTTGTAACTCATTTCGTCTGCGAGCTAGAGACCTGTGACCGGCGGACAGACGGACAGACAGACAGCCGAGTGACATTAATAGGGCTCCGTTTTTTACCCTTCGGGTACGGAACCCTAAAAAGTGGCTAATAAAACATAGAGACTGTGAATCACAGGGCTCAACTCTTCAAGCCTGAATCTGCAGGGGCGATGTCCGCAGATAGCGTAAGAACGGATGATCTGTTGATTGCTGCTTAAAGCCGAATGTGAAGGTATATCTATAATATAATAAAACTGTAACAGATCCAATTCTGTACATTGAAGATATTTTGAAATTTTTTATTGGAAGGCACTCTATAATCGATACTGAAGTCAAAACTTCAATTTGTTTTATTTTTGTCTGTCTGTCTGTCTGTCTGTCTGTCTGTCTGTCTGTATCTTGGGGCCGCGCATCACGCCGAAACTACTGAATGGATTCAAATGAAACTTGGCACTATTTGAGTTACTTTTTATCCCGAAATTCAGCACGGTTCCCTTGGGAGAGAGGATGAAAGTTAAAACGTATATTTAGCTGTAATTCATTAACGCGTTGTTCGATTTCACTCATTCTTTTTTTGTCAGAAAGGTAGTACTTTAAGTATTGTCCCGTAAATATTTCAAGGTCATAGGTTTTTTAGTTTAGAAATGACAGACATTTATTGGGTTCCAATAACTTGGGACCCGGATCTTTGTACGTACCTACGCTTATTTTAAACTGGCGTGCGTTTAAATTTATGTTTGTCGTTCTGTCTATTTGTTGCAGCTAATCTCCAAAACGGCTGGATCGATTTTAATGGAACTTTCAATGTTATAAGGAGTAACAGGCTACATTTAGTTTAGGTACATAAAAGAATTATGGGATCCGATCCGATCCTATATAAAACCTATAAACACGCGAACGAAGTCGCGGGGGTCATCTAGTCTAGATAATATTATTAATCTGCAAATATATCTTTAATCTGCAAACTCCGAGCCAGAAGTCGCATTACGCGATATTTCTAATTACGGACGCTAAAACAAAAAGTGTTTTCGGCAAGTTTCCGGAAACACGAATTTTGCGATAAGAATTTCGCAACGCAGTCTTCTGTGTGCTTAGTCTAAAGCGGAGCACTCGAAAACGAACTCGAAAACTATTGATCGACTTCAGAGTAAAATAGACCTAAAATGGATTGTATTAAGGTTTGAGTTCGCCAATACATTCAGCATTCGAACAATGCTGAATGTATTGGCGAACTCAAACCTTAATACAATCCATTTTAGGTCTATTTTACTCTGAAATCGATCAATAGTTTTCGAGTTCGTTTTCGAGTGCTCCGCTTTAGACTAAGCACACTGAATAATATAATTTTCTTGTTTTTAGCATAGTGGTGAGTATACTCGCTTGGTAAGTAAAAGGTTCGTTCCTGGTTTGTTTCCCGGTTATGTTATTCTCTATGTGATCGCTATGGGACTATGGCTAATGCATTATGTTACAGCTTAGGTACGCCGTATCGTAAATTGCCAGAATTACTGGGCTTGTAACATAACTTCAAGCAGTGGCGTAACTATAATATGGTGGCATTTCGGGAAAATGCCACGGGCCCAGGCCTTTAACTTTAACGTTGGCCGAGCGTCTTTAAAATCAGGCAGAAGAGGCCCCATTCGATTAATTTTCTACGGGCCTCAAACGTTATAGTTACGCCACTGACTTCAAGCTTCCTCAGGAGATATTAAATGCACCATCGCTAAAGGATAGGTACTCCGGTTTCGGAGTGAAACGTGTATTTTGGAGGGTTTGTGTTGAGTTGCGTGGTGGTGGTGAGTATTGCTTGCTTGATTTTCCTGCATATTTATTCGTGGGAAGGCGGGCGGCGCATAGCGCTTACTATGCATTGTACCTACCATACCTACTTACAGATTTTTCTTGTTTGGCGTATAATACACTTCTAAAAGTTTGTTGTTCCTCGTGTAAAGATAAAATTAAACAGACACTACCATTACACTTAAAAGGCAACCGCGCCAAAGGAATATTATCTTTCGCGAAACACATCCCATAAAACAATAGCAAGAATTCATTGGCGGCACATCACGGCGCAAGGGACTCTAAATGAGGGTAGTTGTGCGTAATTTCGCACCGAGCGCCGCGATTTCCCCGCTTTGTTATCTTTGTTTTACTCTGTGGTCCATATAAACTACGCGTTTTCATACCCGGCGACATTTTTTCCATTGCGGTGTGATATCAAAAGGAACTTAGGGGCCGCGCTACAATCACAGCCATGCGTGACGTGCCCGAGTGTTTTCATATTTGAATTTGTTGAAAGGAAAGGTTACTTTTGTCTTATATACCCAAGCAAAAAATGACCGCATTTAAAGTCGCAAATAGGTTACGCTATCTACGAATATTTATATTTTACAAACTAAGACATACCGACTATTTACGTACGTACTAAAATCGGTAACAGGTAACAAACAACTGCTCTTGTCGAAATGCCGCCACGAAAGAATGATTAATTTTCTCCTACTTATAATTTTAATAGGTTTCAGTTTCTTTTAAAATCAGCATAGTGGGCGGGGATCTTAAAAATTTCATTTTTTTTATTATATATTATGATCTAACAACTATGTATTTAGGTAAGTAGGTACTTACTTTCTGTAGATTGTTTACGTACTTACTTGAGGGTTTTGTAGTTTCTTTACCCATGTGCTTGAGTGAAATTCAATTTAAGCTGAAATAACAATTGAATGTATGAAATTCATACGCTTCTCGCGGTATGATAATGGCATCACTTAAACTTGCTAATACTTGATGAACAATTTGCTGTTGTAACTCGAGTGGTTCTCAAACAGCAGGGCTATTCTGTAAAGCCATTTTCGAATTATAGAGAGTGAAATCGAGATGAGTTTGCTAATTTGTACTCTGTAAAACTCGAGTCTTCTCACTCAAACTCACTTCACTTCGCAAGTGCGTAGCAGATGTTTACAGAATGTCAAACCAAGGTGAAGTGAGTTCGCTTTCGAAGCGAGTTATCTCACTTGAGTGAGCTTCGATATCGAGATAGTAGGTATTTTAGAGAATAGCCCTACAGGCTTCGGGCTAAGTAAAGTTGAATGTTATCCGATCAGAGACAGACGTCTATTTCGTCAAGTCGATAACAAGTTATTGAGTGTTTAATACAATTCAATGGGATTATAATTAGATTGTTCAATGATACAATCGTATTCCTCTTGTTAGTTGAAATGATTTCGAACTTTGAAGATCTCTGTGTCGTATAATGCCCTGCGAGATACGAATTTAATTTCTCAAAGTGATATTAATTTGTGTAGACTCCAGAATCTATACAAAATAATACCTACCTAAATCATTTTTTTATGTTTATTAAAAATACATACAATGTAACCTACAATCGTTGCATTAAAATGAAAATTAATAAATTGAAATTGAGAAATCATGAGTTTCTAAATTGTAATGAGAATCGAACGGCGAACCCGAGAACTTCTACTTACAAAAATCACCGCAGTGCTTACTAACTTATTATAACGATACTATAGCTGATTGACGCCCGCCACTTCGTCTGCGTGGATTAAGATTTTTTTATATCCCTTGGGAAGTCTATAATTTTCTGGGATAAAAACTAGCCTATATCCTTCTCCACGGTCTAATCTATCTCTGTACCAAATTTCGTTAAAATCGGGTCAGCGGTTTAGGCGTGAAAGCGTAACAATCAGATAGAGTTAAATTCGCATTTATAATATTTGTGTGCATAATATGGATTATCACATTGCCTTACTGTGATCCCACGCCTGTTCTAACTTCGCATGCGTCCTAGTAATAAATGGATAAATAAATGGAGACACATAAAAACAGATATCAAACGCGGCTGTGTGGGGGAGGCTTTAGAATTACATATTAGTAGTCCAAACATCATCATTAAAAAAAGCAAATAAAAAAAACCATTAATGGGAGCAACGACAAGAGAAAAACGGTCGGAAATGGGTGGGAAAGTGCGGAAATGGAGCCCTCAGTTAGTCAGCCTTTCCTTACCCTCAATCCTCACTAACTATATACTTGCTCACTTGCTTCGCTGCTGTGCGAATGCATACTTCCCTCAAAGCCGGGATAAGGCCTCGGATTCGATTTTTGATCAGGTAAGTAAGTACATTTCATTTTTATTTTCAAAATGGGGGTGGTTTTCAAGGATTTTTTTAACTTCTTTAGATACGGTGGTGGTTAGATCTCTTGATCGCAGTTATGTTAACACCGTGGCATAGCTCTGGCTTCGAATTAATTCATACTCTGATACAATAATACTGTTGTCCCGTCAGAATTTTGACCACGGCAGCCAAACGCGACAAGCCAATGCACAATAACGAAGGAGACAGCTGTCAGCGCCTCACGCATGCGAAATCGGCAAATCAAAGTTTTCCCGTAGCGTTGGAAAATTAGTGGTGCGACGGTGTCGCACCCCCTTGCCTCGGAGAGCACGTTAAGCCGTCCTGCATGCAGCACATGATCTCTCTTCGGTCGTATCGGATTGCCGTCCCATCGGTCATGAGAGTGAGGGAATAAAGTGCACCTGTGTTTACACACTCACTTGTGCACTATAATACCTATGCCTTGAGAAGTTATTATTTGGCTATATTCGTGTAGTGTGATAAGACGCACGCGGCTCAAACCGATTCCGCCTCGATAAATGTGGAGAGACCCTGATACAGCAATCTAAATAAGTATCATTTGAAGAGTACATTTTCGTAAATAACATACTACCACATGAGTAGATATTCGTACAAAGAGGAAGCTTCATACAAGCGGCCCGCTGTAGGTACACTCACACATAGCACACGTTTGTCATCCAACTGAGCCGGCAGGAGGTCAGACGCGGGCGCCCGTGAACCGTTGGTGAGAGCGGATGTGTGAGTGTACCTACAGCGGGCCGTTTGTATGAAGCTTCCTCTCTGTACGTATATCTACTCATGTGATACTACGCGTAACTCGCAAGGAAATCTTTCAAGGCCTCCGGATGCGAGCTTGTATTCATTACTAGAGAGAGAGTCGAGACAAATTTGAAACGGAGAAAAGGACGTTCAATTTAAACAGAATGACTGAATGTTTGGGAATGACTGCGATTAGATATAAGTAATATTATAGTATCTTCAATGCATTTTGTAAAAGCTTTTCTGTGTCACTTTAATGTTATTAGAATTTCCTTATAAATACGTAGAAATTATAATTAAGATAGATTTTGCTATTAGTTTAACTACAGGCATTGCTGTGACATACGGAATCATAACAAAAGAGCCTGGCCCTATTACAGAAAATGTTGTTTTTTTATAATTTTGTTTTTTTTTTATATAAACAACTAGATACAAATTATATCTGTGCAAAATTTCGTCAAGATCCATTTATTGTCGTATTTTTAATATCAGTAAAAATCGTACAAACTAATAAGATGTTGTTTGCAAACTAGTTATTCCGGAGGCTATACGAATTTTCCGGAAATCTATTCTATTCTTCTATTCTATTCTATATATTCTATCTATCTATCTATACATCTATGCGTGAGACGGCATTTCAATCATGTACATAAATAATAATTGTTATATTGTTATTTTTAAAAAAAGAGCAACCGCCGAGTTTCTTACAGGTTCTTCTCGGCTGGAACTGCATTCCGAACCTGTGGTAGACTCAAATTGACGATTCAAAAGTACTTGTAAAAGTTTATTTGAATAAAAAAATTTTCTATTCTATTTCTATTCTATTCTATTCTATACATATAATAAAATCGTAGACTTGCCGTATCTGTACATTGAAGATTTTTGCAAAATAATAACTGGGGGATGTTAGGGATAAGTAATAAAACGTAAAAAAGCTATTTTTGAAATTTTTGTCTATTTGACTGGTTATCTGTTTGTCTGTTTATCTGGTTGTCTGTTTATCTGTTTGTCTGTATGTTTGTGCGCGCATCACGCAAAAACTACTTACTGAATGGATTGAAACGAAACTTGGTACGATTTAAGTTCATACTACGGAGTAACATATAGGATACTTTTTATCCCGAAATTCAGCACGGTTCCCTAGGGAGAGGGGATGAAAGCTAAAACGTGTATTTAGCTGTAATTCAATAACGCGTGGTCCGATTTCATTCATTCCTTTTTTGTTAGAAAGAAGATACCTTAAAGATTACCGACTAATCTCTAAAAGACTGGATCGATTTTGATGGGACTTTCACTGGTGGATGTTTACATTTTGATCTACCTAAACATCCACCAGTGAACTTTTTACAGTTTTTAGCATGATATGAGATCAAAGGAGTATAGGAAATACAAAATGATTCCTACGGGATTTTTAAAAACCAATATATATCCACGCGAACAAAGACGCGGGTGTCCGCTTGTACATAATATAATAAAATCGTAGACTTGCCGTATCTGTACATTAAAGATTTTTGCAAAATAATAACTGAGGGATGTTAGGGATAAGCAATAGAACGTAACAAGCTATAATTTAAAAATTAAAAAAAGCCGACTGCCATGCTAAAAAACGAACTAAAAAATTAATAAACTACCACCGTACCACTTACAGTGTACTTAGTTGTTATTTATTTTGTTTTTCATGATTTGTCACTCCAAATTGATTTAAAACATATAGATTGTATACATTTTCGTACTCGCCTTTTAAAGCCCTTTATTTTGATACCCCACTCGAGGGTCTTGAAGAAAAATTTTTTTTTCAGCTCGCACATTAAAGCGCATAAAGTCCGCCATTTTGATTTTTTTTCAAATTTAGGTACCCTATAACACTCGCGTCATTGAGACAAATCTAATGACGTATCATTTATCAAAATCCGTTGAGCCGTTGATTAGTTACAAGCGGACATAGGAATGGACATACATACACACAGGTGAAACACATATACCCAGTCGGGTAAATAAAAAAAGCTATTTTTGAAATTTTTGTCTGTTTGTCTGTATGTTTGTGCACGCATCACGCAAAACTACTGAATGGATTGAAATGAAACTTGGTATGATTTAAGTTCATACTACGGAGTAACATATAGGATACTTTTTATCCCGATATTCAGCACGGTTCCCTTGTTTTCATAACCACAGACACATAACTTTATGAATAAAATATATACGGAGCACATTAGCAATTCTGCTTTACCCGCTAAACTTTGTTGCTTCGTTTAGCCAAAAATAATTCAGACTGTTTTACCAAGAGATTAAAGTAGCTGCTTTGATTCAAGATAATATTAGGTACCACGCTCTCAAGCATGTTCCCTGAGATAAGAACAAAATGAATCGGTCGTGGGCTCTAAGGAGGTTTAAATCTTAATGTTGAGATTGTTACATTTAGTCTCCGAGTTAGGAGGCTTCGGCCGTGGCTAGTTACGCCGCTAAGTACCTACAAAAACCGTACCGCCAAGCGATTAAGCGTTCAGGTGCGATACCGCATAGAAACCGATTCGAGTGTACCTACCAACTATGAATAAAGAATTTTCTTTTGAAAGAAAAGGCTTTTAGGAGAAGAAAATCAGATGAAGCGATAGTTAGGTACCTACTACCTACCTAAGTTTCTCTCATTTTCGATTTTACAAAAAGTATTGTAAGTAATTTTCTCATTTTATTGTCAAAAAGGCAGGACTTTCCAAAATATGTAATGCTTTTATTATCCCTACTAGACAGACCTAGTCACTAGTGAATTAGTGATTCCTTACTGCATCTTATTATTGCTTACCGCTTTGAATTTCAATATACCTAATCCACTGCACATCTTATCAAGCAGGTAGGTTCCTACCTATCTAGTTATCATTATCAGTCATACTCTAGGTAAATTTTAATATATGTGAAAAACAGCTGATTACGAGAAGACGGTCGCAATCTATCTATCTATAATATAATAAAACTGTAACAGATCCAATTCTGTACATTGAAGATATTTTAAAAAATTTTATTGGAGGGCACTCTATAATCGATACTGAAGCCAAAACTGCAATTTGTTTCATTTTTGTCTGTCTGTCTGTCTGTCTGTCTGTCTGTCTGTCTGTCTGTCTGTCTGTCTGTATCTTGGCCGCGCATCACGCCGAAACTACTGAATGGATTCAAATGAAACTTAGTACGATTTGAGTTTATACTCCGAGGTAGGACATAGGATACTTTTTATCCCGAAATTCAGCACGGTTCCCTTGGGAGAGAGGATGAAAGTTAAAACGTGTATTTAGCTGTAATTCATTAACGCGTTGTTCGATTTCACTGATTCTTTTTTTGTTAGAAAGGTAATACTTTATATATTGTCCCGTAAATATTTCAAGGTCATAGGTGTTTTAGTTCAGAAATTACAGACATTTATTGGGTTCAAATAACTTGGGACACGGATGTTTGTACGTACGGCTTATTTTAAACTGGCGTGCGTTTAAATTTATGTTTGTCGGCCTGTTTATTTGTTCCAGCTAATCTCCGAAACGGCTGGATCAATTTTGATGGAACTTTCAATGGCAGATAGGTGATGTTAAGGAGTAACTTAGGATACATTTAGTTTAGGTACAAAAAAGAATTATGGGGTCCGATCCGATTCTATATAAAAACCTATATCCATGCGAACGAAGTCGCGGGGGTCAGCTAGTTCCAAATAAAGCAATGTTATTGTTACCGAGGTTATTGGTTCTTAAATTAAAGTAGGGTAGGCCGGTGGTACATGCGCCGGCGCACGTCTGTTGCCTACTCTACGTGTTTCATTGTCCGTCTTTGTTTTGCGACCCCGATTAGCGAATTCAAGAGTAATTCATAGGTAAGTACGTACACATACCCAAGTCAAAAAGTTAAAATTCTTACTGTACGGCCTGTTTCCCCACCTTCTGATAAGTGTCCGATAGCCTTAACCTGTTAAACGTAAGTTTTGTCACTTTCTTACTTTATGTCAAGTGACAAAGACCAAAGTTGTAGATAGCTATCTGATACTTATCAGAAGGTGGTGAAACCGGGGCCTTTATAAACACTTTTTGAATGTCAAATCATTTACAAGAACTATAGGTAGGTACTAATATTCTACAAGTAACATGATGAGGATAATATTAATTGTAATTATTAACATCTTAAACCACCATTGTCACCATTTGTGTCACCATTTTATAAAAAATCTATTGTTAGAACTAAAAAAATTACCTACTTTACTTCTTTCTACTCTAGTTTGCATCTTCCTTTCTTTAAGATCATTAATATATATATAGCTGTTCGTTCTGATTCACTGACTCATTCATCGCCTCTCCTGTAAAATTTTGTATGAAAAATTTTTTTTTCACAAATGGTTTCGTATAGAGGACAAAAATTCATTAAGAGGAAAAATATGGAGAGAGCTGATGATTGAGGATTTCGGAGACGGTTGAAGAGCACGCTTAAGGTATTGAAGATAGGTGGGGGGTGCTCGAACAAATGTCACTCGAAACGTCATCCAATTGGCAGTGAGCCGAAAAAAAATTCAAAATGGCGAAAAAAAGATGGCCGCCATACAAATTTCGTCGGTGTCCATCTCGAAGGGTATAAAAGATGAAAGAGTTGTTTCTTAGCAAAACATGATCAGGATCCAAAGGTCTACTCGATGAATACAAAAAAAATTCAAAATGGCGGACTTTATTTTTCCATAGAAAATGTATGGCGAATATTGAGAGAGAGTATAAAGTTGTGAACTAGGTATGCAAGGCGATTGATGCGGTTCTTTGGAGAAATCTCAAAGAAAAATATGGGAAGACATGATGATTGAGGGTTTGGAAGATGATTGATGAGCCCGGGCAGAGTTTTGTAGATAGATGGGGGCTGCTCAAACAAAAAATACTCAGAACCTCATCCAATTGGCACTGAGGTGAAAAAAAAAACCAAAATGGCGGATTCAAGATGGCGGCTATACAAATTTCGTCGGTGTCTATCTCACCAAGTATAAAAGATGGAAGAGTGGTTTCTTTGAAAAATATGATCAAGAACTAAAAAACAAGATGGCGGAATTTATTTTTCTACACAAAAAAAATTTTTGATGGTTTCGTGTAGAAAACAAAAATTCATGCGGAGGAAAAATACGGAAAGAGCTGATGATCGAAGACTTTGGAGACGGATGAAGAGCACGGCGAGGGTATTGAAGATAGGTGGGACGTGCTCAAACAAAAACTACTCGAATCCTCGCGGTCCGCTTGCGGGCCGCGCACCCACGCGCCGTACTAGTATTATCTATACCTAGGTATACTGTAAAAACAACAATGTTTGATTTGGACATTTCTCAAAAGTATTACTTAAATTCATGTGATTAACCACTAAATCAAAGCAGTAAATAGCATTAATATTTATTGAAACGAATCAATGCGAGGCCACAGGTCGCATGCGCCAGCGCACGTCTCGCCCGCGTCTGTAGGGCTATTCTCTAAAATACCATCTCGATATCGAAGCTCACTCAAGTGAAATAACTCGCTTCGAAAGCAAACTCACTTCACCTTGGTTTGATATTCTGTAAACATCTGCTACGCACTTGCGAAGTGAAGTGAGTTTGAGTGAGAAGACCTGCAGGGCTATTCTGTAAAGCCATTTTCGAATTATAGCGAGTGAATTCGAGATGAGTTTGCTAATTTGTACTCTGTAAAACTCGATAGTACAGGTCTTCTCACTCAAACTCACTTCACTTCGCAAGTGCGTAGCAAATGTTTACAGAATATCAAAGCAAGGTGAAGTGAGTTTGCTTTCGAAGCGAGTTATCTCACTTGAGTGAGCTTCGATATCGAGATGGTATTTTAGAGAATAGCCCTACTGTACTATCGAGTTTTACAAATTAGCAAACTCATCTCGAATTCACTCTCTATAATTCGAAAATGGCTTTACAGAATAGCCCTGCTGCACAGCATTCCTAAGCAGGATACAAAATAAACAAACCTAGCTAGGCCCGAATAAGTAAGTAAATACTTGCCAGTATGTTTAGTCCCACTTTGCAGAGCTCCAAAACTTTATAGTATACTATTGATAGAATCATAATGACTTCAGAGTAAAATGGACCTAAAATGGCTTAAATTAAGGTTTGAGTTCGACAATACATTCAGCATTCGAAAACAGCCAGCGTCCCAAGCAGAAATGTTGTAAAATAATTATTCGACCTATTGAATACGACTTTAAAATAAGAGCTTTTGGGTACATTTTGCTCTGAAGTAATTGTGTGTCGATACTCGAATTGCGATCATCGTTGCCACTATTGAACAAACTGTGACTACCAGCACAGGTGTCTCGATTTCCAGGTATCCGTGGCGAGTCCCGATTTACCTATTTTCGGAAGTCGGGACTCCAAATCCGATTTTGGGCGATTCAGACTTCAATCATCAAAAAATAAAAACTCCATGCGCCATAAATGATGTGGACTCATTCAAATTTTAATTAAATTGATGATTATAAAAATGTTGAATAAAACCTGTTATTTTTTTAGTTGCCTCGTGAGATACATCTTCATACCGTCCTTTCTGAAATTCGGCATACCGGATCTGGCAACACCATTTTACAGATAAAATGCAAACAAGTACCTACGTAATCTCACCATAACGGTCCTCAGCGGAAAATAAACTAAGGCTAATAGGTATTATTCGTTTATTATGCAAAAAAATTTAATTGTTACAAAAAAATACCTATCTAACTATAGGTACACACATGGTCAAAGTTGGGCCGTAAATCCAATCAAAATAAAAACAACAATCTTTATCTCTATTATACGCTACTACGCCATTCTTCGAATATAACTAATTCAAGCAAAGCTCCCTGTGCCCAAAAGCTGGTCAACGACCGTAGGTAGGGCCTGTTGCTTACATGCGGTTTCTCACGTCGACCCGGCAGTCCCCCATTCATCAAATGCGCTATGCTATTCGTAGAAAGTGAAGTTAAAATTAATATTTTGGGAGCGCGAACGTGACTGGCTGCACGCATCACGCTCTTTACCAAGCGAAGGTAAAAATCCCTCGGCTTACGCGTCACTTCTTTGTATGGAGAAAAATCCCTCGGCTTGGTGCTTCTGGGACTATAGCTATCTGGGAGTGAATCAAAGGACTATGTCTGCAAAAGAAAGCGTGCAACGTAGTGAGAAGGACAATCTACTAGGGCTAGGCTTCGGAATTCGGAAAATATCGGAACGTAAACAACTACTAATACATAATAAATAACTGAAAACTATATTACGTATTACCGGTTAAGAGGTCGTGTAAAACAGAATTAGCATCGTTTATTTATTTAATACTAGTTGATGCCTGCGACGTCATCCGAGTGGACTTACATTTACATAAATCCCGTGGGAACTCTTAGAATAACCTAAATCACGCCTGTGAAGTTCCGTCGAAATCGGTTCAGCCGTTACGCAGAATGGCCCGAGCAAACATCAGATGGGCAGTTTTTTTTTATTATCTGTATTTTTACAGCGCATTTTAAAAACGTGTTAAGTTATGTTATCGTTCAAATACATAATTTTATGAGCACTTATTTAGAAATCGACACAGACAGACATTTCAAATTTATTTATTTGTACAGAGTATAAAATTTGATAAGCACAATAATTTTATTATTGTTTGAGATTGTTTGTTATACTTAATACATTATAAAATAATATTTTTATCTTAAGGTGGGTCCAGATATGTATCACTTGCCCGATCCGATCACCGTATCCGTATCGCCGACGCCTGTCATGATCGCATATGCGGACATGTCATGGATATGTCGATCTCGATACGCCGGTATGATACGGCCCGACCCATTTCGTGTCGGTTTTTTTTCGATCATCAAAGGTGTTACTACTGTAAACTGTACTATTGTAAAGATACGGATACGGAGCAAATCGAGGCGTCCACAACTTGTACGGGGCTTGATACGTAATACGCTGATACGGATACGATGTATCCGTATCAGCGTATTACGGATTGGGCAAGGGTCAAGGATCGGATCGGGCAAGGGATACATATTTGGACCCACCTTTTTTTGCGTGGCGGCGCGGCGCGGTAGCCCCATAATAATACTTATTTACAAATTAGTAATTTGCAAATATTAACTTTTAATATTAATAATAAAGGTTACCGTTCAGTATCATAAATCGTTTTTTAACGTTAAATATTTTACACTTAAACATGTTGGTATTTTGTAAACATGAATAAATACTAGGTATAGGTGGTATACTTTATAGATAGCGCGTTGTAGAGGAAACATTAAAAAATTAGAAATTCAACCTCCATAAATTTGCAAAAAAATTAATTACCTTTTTTATTGAAAAAGATTTTAATAAAAAAGATTTTTATTAACTTTGTTTCAAACCATAGGTAGGTCGGTACATTTACTATCATAAGTACTATCTGTATTTCGTAAGTAATTTTTCCGAGTAATTGTTACCGAGTTAAGTACTTACATACTAGCTTATCCAGAAAAAAATGACAATAAATAATTGGAATACTATTTATTTTATTCGTAACTTTTTTCTGATCTTTGTTTTCTTGTCGATATTAGCTTATGTTTTGCGCTGTTTACAAGGTTTAATTAATTATTATTAACAATTATTTTCGCGGACATTAATTAATGTGCCAGAGATAACAACGCAAAGTAATAATAAGCGGCCAAGTGCGAGTTGGACTCGCGCACTAAGGGTTCCGTACCATTATCTATAATAATGGCAAAATAATCATGTCTGTTGTATGGGAGCCCCTTAAATAGTTATTATATTCTGCTTTTTAGTATTTGTTGTTATAGCGGACGCGCGGCAACAGAAAGACATCATCTGTGAAAATTTTGAGCTGTCTAACTATCGAAGGACAAACGGACAGCGAGGTTTTAGTAATAGGGTCCCACTTTACTCTTTGGGTACGGAACCCTAATAAAGAATACAAAGTAATAATAACTACATAGTGATGGCGGCATAATATTATAATCTACGAGGAAATAGGGTTGCGCACTCAGAAGTAGCGATAAGTCACGATCGTTCTTTACAACTATGTAATATTTATATTAGCAATAATTCTTGAGATATTATTATTAATTTACTAGCTACTTCCCTTAGATTTACTCGCGTAGGTATAGTTCGGGTACGGAGGATGCTGTATGCTCGGAAATCGGAATATAGTTACTTACTCGACCAAGGAAGCATTTCAATTTACACATACATAACTATGTACATACAAACAAATAAACAGACAATCTAGAAGAACAATTTTATAATGAAGGAAATATTATAGCTTTGGTTGAGGTCTCAAATCAATTCATCTCAATCAAAAACAAACACAAAGGGCAATTACTATCAGTATACTTCCTGTATAGACGAGTCGTAGGGAGCTGCTAAATAACATAACTAGCGACCAGCCCCGGCTTCGCATGGGCAGTAATTACTCGCTACTATCCCACCATACATACATTGTTTTGTTAAATCTGCATAGAATTGTCCGTTTAGTAGTTTTTGAGTTTCACATCATCATCGCGAACAGACAGACAAACAGACAGACATACCTAAGTGGCGGGGACTTTCTTTTATAATAGTGATAGTGATGTGGCATAAGCCCATAGGGTGGTGGTAAAAACAAGAGTCCAGCTATAAAAAAACGTCCGATTGTGGACGTTCATCGATTGAGACAACGGTGTCGAGGGCAGATATACATAAAACAGTTATTTTTAGATACGTACAAAATGTACTTAATTACCTATAGCCATTGATTTTTACAAAGACACCTAACTACATACTTTTAATTAAAGTTTGACCCTTTGTTAATATTTATATCCATTTCCGGTGACTTTGATACTGCTCTGTATTATCCTTGAAAGCAACTCATATGAAATCTCAATTGTAAACAAAGACTGGTAGGTACAAAGTTCGTTAAGTGATGTTATTGTAATGTTCATCGCTTTACATCGATCTTTTATCAGAAATTATAAGCACTATTTTTCCTGTACAAAATAACTGGAAGAAAAATACCTAGCCCAGTGTCATTATACCCAAAGCGTATTTGTTTTTACTTATAGTTTTACAAAAATCTGAAATAGGTATGATATTTCATGGATTATATGCAAAAGTAAGTACCTATACCTACTTAGTTTAAACCTATTTCCGCAATTACGAACACAAAAAAATTACGAGTTTCGTGTTTTGTGTTTTTTTTTATTACATTTTATTACAAAAATAAAAAAGTGTTTCAATCTAACATGATAATTATATTCAATTCGTAATAATATTTTTTAAATATAATTATTAGGTACAATAGGGTACCTATTTAAATTAATAAACTTATCACCTACCGAATACTGTTTAATATTTTGCAAAACGTTTTGAGTTAGATTAAACTATAAGGCTAATTTAATTTTTTTTTCATTCAGTATAAATTAACTTAACTAAATTAACTAACTTAAAGATTGGTAGACCGTAGTTAATTAAGTTCAATTAAATTAAAGCTTCAATAGCTCAAAATTGAAAAAAATGGCTGTGTTTCTTGAGGTACCTTTACTAGCGATTTTCTATTTGGAATACTAATGAATAACAATTCCCTAATCTTCGGTTCATCACTGCAACACTAGAGTTCACAGCAAAGTCACTCCCACTACAACAGTACGTGTTATAAATAAATATAGTCGACGCATACAAACGACATCCCCTTCCCATTCATCGATAACTTAAAGTTGTTCAATACTTAGCCAACACTACTTTTATACGCGCGGTATTGGGAGCACGCATTGAGAATTCGCACGGTAGGAGCACCGGTCATCGTGAATAAATAAAATTACTAAATAAATAAAATAAAAACTTTAGTCAATAAAATAAATAAATAAAACTAAGTGAAATGTGTAAGCCTTAAGTAGTGAAGTGTGAACTTTTGTGCATTGTGCATTAGTGGATTGAACTTCGGTGAAAATGTCCAAAACGGTGTTGGCTCGTCATTGCCTGTGAGTATTTTTTTTTTAATTTAAAGTAGGTCGATGTTTAAAAATTAATAAAAAAGGAAATAATTGATCCGCTATGTGTGAAAAACTTTTATGCAAATAAAATTTAAATTTAAGAACATGAGAAAAATATATAATTTTTTTTTATCTGAGTTTAGGGTATATTTGAATTCTAAGATTCAAAATTAAAATTGCAACAAATAGGTACTACTTACGAACGGTTTTGTTTACAAAATTGAATATTTTTATTAATCTAAGCTTTTTAATTTTTTTTTTAATGTACCTACCTACCTAAGGTTACATACCTCAATTTGCATTTTTATTTATTTAATTGTTCAATATTAAAGAATATTCAGTAAATTATAACTATGTAGTTAATCAATTTTAATTTTATTGTGAATTCAAATTTTAACCTATTAGATCGGCCTAACAAAATAGTGACGCATGCGCAACCAGTTTTTTTGTGACCTTAAAATTAAAATTCGCACCGTTCCTACTCAAGCAGACGGTGGTAGCTCGCATTATAAAACCTCTATGTGAATAAATTAGCATTTTTATTGTTTAGTAGGTAGGCGTTGTAGGTAGATCGTAGGTACCAGTTGTGGTTTGTTTTTTACTTACGCGAATTCCTTTCGAAGTTTGCCACTCGATTCTCGAGTTAATATTTTTTACAAATTAATGGAACATATTTAAGAAGAGCATTCAGAACATTTCGCGGTCATTTGATATTCATAACTGTGTGTTGCGTAGGTAGGGAGGTATTCAATGATGATTGAAAGAAGAACTACAAAATTTTCACACAAAACTACAAAATCTTCACACTATTGAACAAGCTGTATGGCCGTGAACCTTTGCCTGTTCCGAAGGGGAATAATTAAAAAATGGAGCACATAAGTAACTCAATTTTAAAGCGACTCGATCGATCCAAACAAACTTTTTATGTATGAAAAAGGTTACGTAAGCGCTGCCAAAACAAATTGATCGATCAATGAACTGAGATAGGTACCAATGGAGACACTGCGGAAACAGACCGCAAAATGACGTAAAACATTTGTTTATTTATGTATTTTTTCATTTTAGTGCAAAATTATCATGAAAGTTTCCGCGTCGCGGTTGTTTGTCTGTGCGCGTTAATCTCAGAAACTAGTGATGCATGGGATTTCAGATTGATTCACGAGGTGATACAGACCTACCTATCTACTTTATTTTGCTTTATTTTAAGTGTAAATGTAAATTATAGGCCGGTAAGTAGGTATAACGTGCTCATACACACAATAAAGTAACCAGCATTAGGCATACCTTCCTATTTACCATGTTGGTTTGGTTACGTTACATAGCCTGTACGATTCGTTATCTAAAAACGACAAATCAAACAAAAAAATTGCTACAATATACTTGTTACAATTAAAACAACTTTTATAAAAAAAAAATAGTTCGCAAAAATCGTTACAACTAAAATTTTACTTTAATTGCATAGAAATAGAATACCACTTCGAGTAGGTACCTAGTAACTACTTAAGCTTTTAAAAATAAAATTATAAATAGCTTTCAGCTCTATAGTTTAAGAGCAAGATACATAAGTAATTGACTGCACTAATAATTCTAAAGAAAAAACAAAACATTGAATAATTATTATTATTCTTATGTCCTTGAACTTGGCTGCAGCAAGCCTCGTATGGAGCTGTTGGCATTCATTATGGACCACATTCTACGCAGTATTCATTTTACAGCAACAGCTCGAAGGAAATGAAACTTTATTGCGTTGCAGTTAGGTGCAATTCCAAGGTTGTTATTGCAAATTATCGCGACTTCGAGACTGGCGGATCGGCTTCCGAATTAAGAACATACCTACTGACTACTGTGTAGGTAGGTAGATAGGTACACTTTTATACATATAGGTAGGTACTTATGTCCTAAATAATTTTACAGCAGTTGGTAGACTTTGGTTTTTTATCTTAGGAATAACTTATTAAATTAACGTTCATTGTGCATAAATCTGTCATTTACTATGCTAACAAATTTTTGGAAAACGTCATGATTTCTCCATACTAAATGACAGATCAAATCAAAATTATAATGTGAATATATAAATCTTGAAAGTCAAAATCTTGAAAGTCTCAGAGCCGATCGTAACTTCTCATGTAATCTGATTTTTAATTCCGTGGAATTCTGACGTTTCGTAATGTTAATTACAAAACGTCAGAATTCCACGGAATTAAAAATCAGTATAAGTATGTAAATTATTTTTTTGGGAAAAAATCGTGATTTCAATCATAATATATAAGTAAATGACAGATTAACAAACAGTTAAAGATAATTTGGCGAGTTTGAAAATTATGTGTAATTGATATTGAGCTTGATATTGAGATAATGAGCTTGATATTATTAGATACTCTTCGCGTACTGTGTTATTTTTTTTAATTTTTTTTTAGGTTATTCATAGTTCATACGGCTCTCATGAGCTCATGATTATTTTGCGACAATGCACGATGTGATGCGCTAAACTCGATACAAAAATATTGTATTGTACAAGTATTGAAAGTAATGTTGATTAATGTATATTTTTGGCTTCCGTGTGAATTAGGGTTGGTAACCGTAATAAAACACATGTAAAAACACTATATGAATCTCAGTTGGACAGGTCAATCTCATTTAACAACTCCGAAACTAATTAGAATAATAAGTATTAATTAAGCTTTTGATAATATCGCATTAAGTTTTTATATTTTCGCTTTAAAGTTTTTTATAAAAGTGTTGATTAAGCTTTTTTTTAAATCTATAGCTTATGCTACTTTTATTGCAGACAAAATATTATTTAACGATGCAAGATTTGATTTTTTTTTAAGTATAACTATAAAAACAAAAGTAACAAAATACAGACATAGGTATTTATTTTTCTTTTTTACTCATTCCATAAAGCATTACTATTTTTTAAGGTGCACTTTGTACTTACTTTATGGATTATTCAGAAATAGTTAATACTGCATTGAGCCGAAAAATGATGGCAACCCTAGTGTAAAGCCTGATTAAAATACCACATGCCTCAACCATACCTGTTTTGCTTGTGTAAACGTGTTCGCAATGTTTATTATTGTATTATCAATGTTATTATTTACCACACAATACAACAATTTGTATAGCTACCTAATAAATTCACATTACAATTTATATCAATATAATTATGTGTTTATTCTTATACTACCTACCTTTCATATTCATATATTGGACTACATATTTGGTTGGTAGCTCAAGGCTTCAAGGTTTTTATTAGATTCTAGATGATGCCCGCGACTTCGTCCGCGTGGATTGAATTTTCGGTTCCCGCGGGAATTCTTTAATTTTCCGGTATAAAATGTAGCCCATGTGTTAATCCAGGGTATAATCTATGTTCTTTCCAAATTTCAGCCAAATTCATTCAGTAGTTTTGCGTGAAAGAGTCACAAATATCCATACATCCATATAAATATAATAAACTTTCGCAACATGCATTTTACAAGCATCTCTAAAAGCACCTTGTACTTTGTACGTATGTAGTTACTTAGCGGTATGATACAAAGTTACCTATGTGTGTTTTTGTTTATAAATTTCTTAACTTATTGTTTGAATTCAAGCGGTTATCACCATCATTTAGTGTTGATTAAAAAATCCACCAGCTCTGAGATCATAGCTTCCTGTTCTAAATCCCAAACAAATATTTTCCAATGAGTCTATTAGATATGTACTAATACGCTATTTGACAACATTGAAAATATACTATTGATTGTGGTCATCTTATCAGATAATAGCATAAAAAAGACATATTTCACTTATTCAAACTAAATTATGTAATTTAACGCGATATTTTGCACGAAATAAAACATAATAATTTTTGAAATTTTATCAGAGACGTGAACGCCCTGTGATTGGTTGCTACTCTGGTGACGTCACGTCGAGAGTACACTTTACTTGTTCCATATAATTGAAGTTTATCAACCAACCGAAAGTAAACTTTAAACTTGAAACAATAAGATTGATATTAAAATAGCATTATTAACCTCTTAATTTCACTTTTTTGTTGGGATTTTCTAGGGCATATACTCTACAATACACAATTGTTTTCATTCCAATAATTAGATAAACTCTTCTATTCCTAAATTATCACAAGATAAACTCATAACTTTTCTTTATTTCCTCACAAAAACGAAAGATTTGTACCTAAATACACAAGTATTTTTCGCGTCATCCATTGTAACTAATTGCGCAGCGCGCTCTGTCGCACGCACCGAGAGCGAGCGAGAAAAGTGATGATGCTAATATTTTTCTATGCATTTATTACTTAATTAAAGTTTGTTATTTTTCTTGTTTCCTCTCCCGCATTCCATTTATTGCATTTAACTTTGTATTTATTGTATTTAACCTATTTAATTACTTTTAATTTGTATTTAACTATTTAATTATTGTTACTGGATAGCTGCGCTGTTTTGTTGTGGTTTGGTTATGTAGCCCATACTCTGTGTGAACCAGCTGAACCTGTAAACTTGCTCGTGACGTCACGCGTATCATATGATCAGCGCCATTACAGAAAAGTCGTTTTTGGCGCGGTTTTCAAAACTTAAACTTTATCATTGATTTAATTCTTAATACTGTAGATATTCCGAAAAATATCAATGTAGTGTGTTTTAATAAGTTATAAAGAATAGTTTAAAACAATTTCCAAAAATTAGTCAAATAGCCTATTATGTAGGTAGCTGGTACACAAGATTACAATAGACACAAGTTATTAAAAGGTCATGTACGAATTACGATCCATAGTGCTGTAAAGTGCAGTAAGATTAAATGTTATCGATAATTAAGTTACACCGGCTTTCAAATATCTAGATTAAAGGGGGCAGTGATAGTGACCCATTTATCGTTCACGCGATACCTATTATGTAATTTTCTGATAACGCACAAAATTGTTAGGTACTTATAAGTAGATATATAAGTAATAAGTATGTCAGTAAGTGCCATCCGTCACGACTGCCATATTAAATATACAGGGTGTTAGGGGACCGCTCTCGGTAACAAAGACAGGTACTGATGATTACTGATAAGATGTCACTAAAAAAAAACGTGAAAAAAAAATTTTTTCCAAAAAAAAAAAAATTGCGCTTTTTATGCAATACCTACCCGTTTTGGAGGGTTAAACAGAACTGTAATTGCAAAAAACTTATTTGCTGTATTTTGTAAAAGTTTGTTACGTAATTCTTGCGTGATTAAAATAAAATCAGCTGACGCTGGAGGTCAACGAACTTTGTGTGACCTATTTACGTATCTTTAGGTACCTACGAAACCGCGCTCGCGCCGACGCCGATGCCTACTCTGTAAGATTGTGTTTAGGTAGTATAACAATAGCGCTAAGTTTTCGAGAGCGGTCTCCTTATACCGTATGTTTACGATTTTAAACAGAATTTGAGGACCTACGGTTTATCCTTAGATAAACAATAAAGAAAGAACTTATCTAGATAAAATACCGTTTTTTATATAAGTAGGTAGGTAAGTATATATGAACAAAAATCTGCTTTATATTTTACCGTTTTATGGTCTAACTGTACTAAGTATTATTTACATACCAACTTTGTTGGATGTAGGTTGTTAGGTATAGCTGATGAAGGTATAAATATTATGTTGTGTTCATTAAATATTTGCATATAACGTAAAGAACTCGGAGTGGTTTCTTGGTACGTAGGTAGTAGTTGACAATTTTATGGCAAAAAATCTAATCTAAATTCCAGTAGCGTCGTGCGAGACCTCAAAGCATCCACGATGTCTTAAAGGCATCCTGCGCGTGTTGTAAATACACTGAATCACGAGCTATAAATAGACTGATAAGTAGTATGCTTTAATAGCATGCATGCAGTCGTAAGTAGATACGTTGCTACTTACCTTTTTCAATACTCTAGAGCTTAGACTGTAATGATTTAGTCTACTTCGATTTATTTAATCTATTTTCAATTATTTAACTAAAAAACATCACATAAACTCTATAATAGGCCTAAACATTGAAGATAAAAAATATAGTACTAAGTAGGTAATTAGCTAATTACCTATGTTATTTTTAGTAAAGTTAAAAATAAATCGAATAGGTAGGTATCGATACTTGTTATTTTTAACCCCCGACGCAAAAACGACGGGGTGTTATAAGTTTGACGTGTCTGTGTGTGTGTGTGTGTGTGTGTGTGTGTGTGTGTGTGTGTGTGTGTGTGTCTGTCTGTTCCCCTGTGGCGCTCAAACGGGTGGACCGATTTGAATGCGGTTTTTTTTGTTTGAAAGGTGAATTAGTCGAGAGTGTTCTTAGCTATGTTTGATGAAAATCGGTCCAAGATGGCCGCCGCTACAAAATGGCGGATGATATATTTTTTCACAACTCCCTTGATATGGGTATCAAATGAAAGGGATTGACTAGTAGAATAGCACTATTGCAAATTCAAGATGGCCGCCGCCACTAAATGGCGAATGTCGGGGGTTTTTTAAATTTTCAATTTACACTTGTATTTTTGTATTTTTGAACATCACTTCCTATAAATCCACTCCAATGCAGTAACAAACGCGGTTACACTTTTGACTACTAACTTCATTCAAAAGTGTAAGTAATCATGTTGATTACAACCATACTGAAGTTTCGCGTTAAGTTCGCAAAGCGCTTGTTATTTTTTAAATGGAGTAATAATCTAAATCCTTTTATTTTTAAAGAATATTAGCCATGCTGAACATGAGTAATATTCGCTTTTCCTCTCCAAATAAGCTTATGTTAGGAGTGGGTACGAAAATAGTGCAACGGTTGAGAATTGAACCGTCGAGCATGCCTAACGACCGTTGCGCTATAGAGACTTTCGATCCACGCCTAACGACCGTTGCGCTATAGAGACTGAATCCTGCTTAATATCCTAATATCTTTCTTCTTCCAGACTCTCCCGTCCGTCCAGACGGCAGCTGTCAACTTCAACAGTGCGGCGGACATCCACCTCGCCTCAGAGATGCTCTGTGGCGGCGCCGGCTCCGAGCGCGAGCCATAAGAAGTTCACAGACATACCCGGCCCCATCGCCTTGCCCATGCTGCGGCACCATGCGCATGTCTTGCCGAGGATAGGTAAGACTGACCAAAAAACTACACCACATGGTCGGAGGAACATCCACCTGGCCTCAGAGATGCTCTGTGGCGGCGCCGGCGCCGAGCGCGAGCCACAAGAAGTTCACCGACATACCCGGCCCCATCGCCTTGCCCATGCTGCGGCACCATGCGCATGTCTTGCCGAGGATAGGTAAGACTGACCAAAAAACTACACCACATGGTCGGAGAAACATCCACCTCGCCTCAGAGATGCTCTGTGGCGGCGCCGGCGCCGAGCGCTAGCCACAAGAAGTTCGCCGACATACCCGGCCCCATCGCCTTGCCCATGCTGCGGCACCATGCGCATGTCTTGCCGAGGATAGGTAAGACTGACCAAAAAACTACACCACATGGTCGGAGGAACATCCACCTCGCCTCAGAGATGCTCTGTGGCGGCGCCGGCGCCGAGCGCGAGCCACAAGAAGTTCACCGACATACCCGGCCCCATCGCCTTGCCCATGCTGCGGCACCATGCGCATGTTTTGCCGAGGATAGGTAAGACTGACCGATAGATTACACAGACTATACAGATGCGAGGTGTAAGTTCATCCTTCCTGGTTTCTGACACGCTGAACAAAGAAGATAAGCAACAAAGACGCTCGCTACGCTCACGTTTTGCTTCAGAGATTGAATAGGTAAAAAAACTGAAGAAGACAAAAATGCCTTTGCAAGCATGCAAAGAAGAATAATAGCTAGTAGTACCACTGAAGCGCCTTGGTAAACCTCGATTGTTACATTAATACTACTATAGGTAGGCCCATATCTTCTAAATTGTATAATATACAATTATGTATAAAAGGCAATGCTCAAAGAGGACTGACTGATCTATCAACACAAAACTCAAAGCGCTGGACGGATTGGGCTGTTTGGCATGCAGATAGCTATTATGATGTAGACATCCGCTAAGAAAGGATTTCTGTAAATAATTCAACCCCTAAAGGTTAAATAGGTAGTTGAAAATTTGTATGAGATTTATATGAATCCACGTACGTTGACATATTATTATTATACTAACTGCAGGACATGAGTAGGTAGGTGCATGAGCATGACTCATCTTTGTTTTTGCAGCTTATAAAGTTTCGCAGACTATTTGCATCTGTTGTTATTAATAACATTCGACACTCGACCCGCTTGCAGTGCTTTCGAAAATTAAAAATTTTAGAGCTTCATCGCCTTCTGGTGGCCTGAAGTTTGTGTTACGTCTTCATGATACTTATGTAGTACATAAATAAATACTGGAATAACCCAAAATCGGATAGGCCTAATAGGTACCTACTAAGAGTATTCCTAGGTACCTATTATGTAGCCTCTGGCTTTTGTACAAATGAAGAGAAAGTTGCACCAATAACCGGAGTTCTATTTATAACCAACTGGTTCTATCTGTAAGTAATCTAGTCTTCCCACATACCCTGGACATACTGATAGATTTGAACTGACCAGTTTATATTTTTTCAACGACGAGATTATAGTAGGTACTCATAGACATGAGTAGGTTGGCACCTACCTATTAAACAAATTATGGGTCGTTTCAATAACCGTTTGAGACAGTTAGAAAAAGTATTTCCGTTATTTATTTATTTAATATTTTTATCTTATAAAGAGAGTAAAGTAATGTAGATGATTTTCCATCGTGCATCAGTGAGTTAAAGTAAACTTGGTCGACTGTTAGATAACGATACCTAGGTTTGCAATTTCTAAGCAAAAACTTGTCTATTCTGAAATGAGAATTTACCTTCCTTAATGTTACTGGTTTCTCAATTGTATCTATTTAGGTACAGACCTAAGTAGATTCCTGAGTCTGGGAATGCAGCAAATTGGTATAACATCCTGTTTCACTTGTCGGTACAGTTGACGGTGGTTTTAAAGAAACTTTTTACGAAAATGTCAATATTACTGGAGGCACAAAAAGTGGAAATTTTAACAATTCGCCAAGTTTGTTTTAAAAAAAGGTATTGAAATTTAATTTTTCCCTTAGAAAAAGTATCCCGTGTCCTGTGTAATAACAACACTATGAAACTCCTCCATGATTGAGGACTTTTACAGTTCCCCATGGAACATATGGGGTGGCAGCAGTAGATAAGTTTTGGCTACTGTTCTTTGGTTACTGACTTTATATGGTTCCACGAGTGCTTCACTCTAGTCAATGGACCTCTTCCTCTTGTCAATGGATCGTTGGTCGATCCGGATTTCCTTCGATCGACAGGTTACCATGCCAATTGATTGAAAAGTGATAAGTAATAATAATATCTTTTAAGAATTTATATATTTTATTTTTCAAACGTTTACACGTAGGAAGGGTACCCATTTTAAAAAGAAGCTAGGTACCGTACCATGTTCAATGTAATGTAACGGCGAGTGGCGAGCGGATGGGAGCGTTTACTGCCGATAAAGAGGATTTGTTGCGTATCAGGAATGCAATTTAGCTATAGGTAAGTAGGTACCATATTTTATCAATTAAACTTTATAAAATAAAGTTTAAATTAAATTATGTACTTACTTACCTACCTTACCTATATGAAGTAGATATGAGCGCCGCGCCGGCGCGCCGTCGTCGCCGTGAGTTCACACGGCGCGCCGCCGCCGATTGAAACATGCGGCGCGCCGTCGTGCCAAGTTGCAACTTGCTTTCCCGCTCGCACGCACTTATTTATTAGGTACACAGGGTTCAGAACCGGGAAATCCCGATCTTGAAAGTACCGGTTCTTTTGTCAGTAAAAAAGAACCGGGAAATCAAATTTGATTCCCAGTTCTTTCGGTACTTTCCACTCCCACTCCCACTGTCCACTGATCTCTCGCTTACTCAGTTTTCGGATAGCAGTGCGCGCAATATTTAACCCACTTTGGGATAGAATTTTCAAAAATGTTGAAATTTATATTTTTTGTTTTTTATCGAAAGCTCAAATACCAATTTTCATGGATATAACTTGAAAAATGACAGACTGTCATACAAACTTTCATCCCTTATTTAACAGTATTTTTTCACAGTAGCTTTCTTTTATGATGTAGGCGCACACTCCTCCTTGCGTCAATCCCCCAATACTGTCGTGGCTCGTGACCCATCAGGGAATTAATTTCCCACGAACAAAGTTGCGCTATCTGTTCCGGCTTTCAGCGACGTGAACCGCTTCGGCAACTTTCATGTTGAGAGTGGTCAGATGTGGTCAGTCCAGTGAATTGGACTCCTCTACCTACCTCTCGATCACTTGCTGTTTATTTTCCCGGTAACTATAAGTTTTGTAGGTTATCGCCGGATTTACGAGCGATATAGCCGAAGAAATCAAAGAAGTCGTCGCAGGTCCGGCGTATGATGCTCTCTCCGTAGATGTTAAACAGAATAGGAGATACGATGGCTCCTTGATGAACTCCTTTACCAAACGGGAAAAGTGTTGATATCGTCTTGTTGGTTTTTACTACCCCCTGACTATCTGAGTATACGCCTTGAAGCACTTCTACCAGATGTTTTGGGACTCCCATTTCCTGGAGAACTGTACATAAGTAGGAGCTTCCAGTTCACACAGTCAAAGGCCTTACTGTAGTCGACGAAACACATAATTACAGAGGTACATTGAATTCGGAAGGTTTTTCAACGTAGGCGCATACTAAGAATGGATTATTGGAAATTCCACCCCTATGGGGGTTAAATAGAGCATGTAAGTTTGTATGAAAGTCGGTCATTTTTCAAGAGATAGCCATGAAAATTGGTATTTGAGCTTTCGATAAAAAATAAAAAATATGAATTTCAGGATTTTTGGAAATTCTATCCGCAAGTGGGTTAAATAGGGGATGAAGGTTTAAATGACAGTCCGTCATCAATTATGACAGATTCAAACTAAGCGGGTTGATTTGATTTTGAAACTTTGATTAAGATTTATGTTATGTTATGATAGAGAATTTTGCTCGCTTGTATTGTGTTTTTCAACTTTATCAAAGAAAAACTAAGTATTTTTTCTTCGTGATTGTGATGTATAAATTTTGTTTTTTATATATTTTTAAATTTAAGACAGATTCAAGCAAAGCGCTCCTATTTAAATTAACGATATGTTATTATGGATAATTGTAACTGCTTATAAAAGTAGTTAATAATTAAATGCAGGTAAAGAATATACTTAACTGTTTACAAAAATAAAACTTTTGATTAAAAGTGTGATTTGTTGTTGCTAAGAAAGTAAAATGTAAGAATTAACGATTACCTACATTGTTTTTGTACCACGTACCTGTATAAGAAGAATATAACGCCTTTTTTAAACCTATAATATGGGTTTTTTAATATAATTTAATATTATATTTAAAAAAATCGATCCCTGATAAAAACTTTAAGGCCCACGACCACGCCGCCGCGACGCCGCCGCCGCCGTGAAAATTTTCAGATCACGCCGCCGCCGTAGAATTGGCCATCGGCGCTCATATCTAATATGAAGTACGGTCACACGAGTAGTAAATCTACAGAGGGGAAGCTTCCACAAGCGGCCCGCTGTAGGTATACAAACACACTCACCAACGGTTCACGGACGCCCGCTCGTTCCACTAACCGGTACAGTTGGTGACAAACATGCGCATATGTGTGAGTGTACCTACAGCGGGCCGCTTACTAGAAGCTTCCCCTCTGTAGGTACTCTGTGGTACGGTCGATAATATTCTGAACTCCACACGATTCGTGAGTAAGGTTTCAAACGGTATATTTTCTAGAAATACCAATGATCGATGCTTAAATCTACATAGATCAAGGGCTTACCATTTGAATACTCCCTGAATGCGATTATAAAGACGACGCGACGTGATAAATTATCTCGTAAGTACCTACTTTTATCGTTCATCCATTTCGCGAATGCATCTTTATCTTCAGACATTCGGAAATAAGAAATTGATAACTTTAATTCTTGTTATCTATATTGTAGGTAAATACATACTTACTATCACAATTTACAACTAAATAGGGCTGTCAGTCATTAAAATTCATAATACTATTTACCTAACGTTTAATTGAGACGGTTCTAGATGTGGGGGTGGATATGGGGTGGATTGAGGGTAAGGTAGTGGGAGGGGTGACAGTCGACAGTTAACATAAAAGGTAAATTTCGTCTCTATTGGTAGGTCTCTAAAGGTACGTAGGATATAGGTAAGTAATATTCAAAAAATACGCTTACTATGTTTACAAAGCTTGCATATAAATCTAATCATAAACAGACTGAGCCGAAGTTAGAACGTTATCACCAATTATGCAACGTCGACGACGCGTCGCCAGTCACACACCGCCGCGATTTTATCAGCCCAATTGGCATATATGTATATGGATGTTTCGCGATATAAGGCTGCTCGATCACGAGGCAAAAAAAACTCAAATCACTATAGGTAAACCACCGTAAGCTTGGTCTCCCTAATGGTTTCGGAGCACGGGGCGGGTGATGGCTATACTCGATGCCTACTACGTAGGTAATTATCGATGCTCTTTATGTATGTGGATTAAATTGTCGACTTTAACTCGAAATAAAACAAAAACAAATTTGGAGCAGCGTGAAAAGATGATTTCCAATAATTTTTCTATTTCAAAGCGAATTTTGATTTTATTTGTCCTCTTATTTTGCAAGTTGTTGCTTTTCAAGTTGGAAACTCGTTTCCAAAAATCGCTTAATATATTCTGAATATTAGTGTCTCCTTAGCAACTTTTACGCTCTAAAAACAGTAGCCGCCAACCACACTTATAGATAAGATAATCGAAATCGAAATTCGAATACATAGAGATAAATATTCCAGATAGATAATCTTGGCCACCTGTACCCGCGTGAAAAACGCCTATGATCACGAGACGACCGCGTGGGACCTCAACTGCGTTCACGTGACTGCCAAGTGCTCCTTTTTATTATTCCGTATATTGCATAATTATGTTTATTTTGCATACTTAATTTCAAAGTTAATCGCTTTTAGGGTTACTTCTGCTGTCTGCATCATTAAGATTTAAGATAACTTGTTTCTTTTCTGATACTTACCTGTGACAGATGCGAAATTAAAAAGTTCTAAATAGGCCTGACAATTTGCCGAGAGGATTATAAGTTTGTATATTAATTATGTTATGTATTATTATTTATATCTTAATAATTAATCTTCGATGTGTAAAGGGTAGGTTAAGGTTCCTACATTGAATAAAATTCAATTGAAACTCATTGCATTGCAACGCCCAGCACCGAGCTCAAGTCATTTATAATGTGGATATTTCGAAATCCCTACGGGATATGTAATTTTTGAATCCGGGCGAGCAAAGCTGCGGGTGGTTGCACTTGCTAGTGTTACTAGTTAGGTAAAAAGTTTGACGATTTTATAAAGCAGGTATCAGCTAATTCAATTAATTTGTATTTTTATTTTTGGTTAAATGTTAGTGTTTAAACATACCTTAGGTATGTGTGTATATTCGACGATTGTTATTCAAAATACTTGAGTGAAAAACCCTTGAAAAAATTAAATAGCAAATATGGTCCTATTTCGGTCACTATTTTCGTATTTATAAATAAACAAAAGGTTAAATACAAACATCAAACTATAGCTAGGTACGTAGATAGGTATGACAGTGTTGTTTGCGAGTGTCAAAGCACTTGAATGTAACGTTAATTTAATTGTGAGAGATATTTTCGTCGTGTTCGTCCTTGTTTCATGCTAATAAAACTTATCTGTTTGAGAATATAATTTGCAGAGGCCCGGGCGCCGGTTTAAATTCTTAATCCGGCTGACAACGCACACTGAAAGCAATGAACGCTGAAACAAAGTTTTTGAGTCAATTTAATTTAGCCAGAAGTATTATTTTTTTTTTATTGATTTTCTTTCTGTATCTTATTTCGAACATTTTATTATAATATTAAGGCACGACCTAAAAATGCGGAAAAACTTCAGTCTTTAAAACTTGTATTCGTTTGTAATTGCCCTTTTTATTTCGCTCTGAAAACTAATTGAAACATGTACCCAAAATGTTAGACTACAAAATTTTGAATGTACCCATTTATAAGCAATTGGACGCTATAATTTCCAGGTTAATGATTTGAATTACAGACATTGGTCCCAGTTTGGTGGTGCACAAATCTCTTATGTAAATTTAAAAAAAAAAATTCGACAAGCATCAATTTACAAAAATGTTTAAAAAGTTAACAAGCTATAATTTAATAATTAAAAAAATCCGACTGCCATGCTAAAAAACGAACTAAAAAATTAATAAACTATCACCGTAAACAAAATAAATAACAACTACACTGTAAGTGGTTACAGTGTAGTTGTTATTTATTTTGTTTTTCATGATTTGTCACGCCAAATTGATTTAAAACATAATATAGATTGTATACATTTTCATACTCGCCTTTTAAAGCCCTTTATTTTTTGATACCCCACTCGAGGGTCTTGAAGAAAAAAATTTTTTTCAACCCGCACATTATAGTGCATAACATTCGCCATTTTGATTTTTTATGAATTTTATGTATCCAGTAACATTTGCGCCGTCAAGACAAATCTAATGACGTATAATTTATCAAAATAGGTTGAGCCGTTAAGTAGTTACGAACTGACATAGGAAACGGTCATTTTCTACGATTTATCACTCCAAATTGTTTCCAAATATATAAATTTATACATTTTCGTATTTGCCTTTTAAATCCCTTTATTTTGATACCCCACTCGAGGGTCTTGAAGAAAAAATTTTTTTTCAGCTCGCACATTAAAGCGCATAAAGTCCGCCATTTTGATTTTTTTTTAAATTTAGGTACCTCGCGTCATTGAGACAAATCTAATGACGTATCATTTATCAAAATCCGTTGAGCCGTTGATTAGTTACAAGCGGACATAGGAATGGACATACATACACACAGGTGAAACACATAATGTCGGGTAAAAAGAGAAAATTCTAATAACGAGATTGAGGATATCTACGACATCCCTGCTACAATCATTTGACGTTGAAACTTGAAACCATGTTAATCCTTCTGTTTCTCCGCCAGGTTGTTTCCACCACACAGTCGGCCTGGGTCTGCTGGAAGGGCTGCGTGAACGGTACGGCGACCTGGTGCGCCTCGCGAAAGCTTCCAGGTCTCGCCCGGCGCTGTACGTCTTCGACCCTGAGCTTATGAAAGAAGTGAGTAAGAGAAGTTATATTGTTAGATGACAAAGTTAGCTTGGTTGCGGTCTTGATGCGACCACGGTACAGCCACAAGGTACCTACCCTCATGAAACAAGATTTTGTCGTTTTTAGGATTCCGTACCTACCCGAAGGGTAAAACGGGATCCTATTACTAAGACTCCGCTGTCCGTTTGTCTGTCTGTTCATCTGTCTGTCACCAGGATGTTTGTCAAATTTTCACAGATTTCACAGAACAACAAATACCTACTATAAAACAGATAAAATAAATATTTAAGGGGGCTCCCATACAACAAACGTAATTTTTTTTGCTCGTTTTAATAGATAAGGTGCGTTAGGGTAAGATCGGAGGTGGGTTAAGACCGTATGACTCAAATTTCGGACGAATTAGGGCATATTTTTAAATGCGGGCAATATTGTGTATTAGGCCATTTAATTGGGCCCCGGCCCGTGGTTCCCGCAAATCGCTCCATCAAGTCAGACGTGTGCTATGCGCCATTAAACAAAACAAGGTAATTTTCGTAATTTTTTCGTCAATCCGGTCTTCAACTTTTATTTTTATTTGTCTTTTTTATCGAAGATATAGCTTTTTTTGTAATTATTTTGCCTGGATAGTTAGTTTTATGATGCCACAAAGAGATTAATTTGATCCAAATAGAGCTAACATTGATGTTGGCGAAGATCCGGTGTACCCCCTCGCAAGTGAAGATCGGATGAAAATTTTCCGATCTTTGCAAATTTCAAATAAGGCAGTGATAGTCAAACTTTTATTAAGTAATCATAAATGTTTCTGCCGTACGAGGTTTCTTTCGCTATTGCTTTTACTGAGTAATAGTAAGATTCCAAACCGGATTAACAGTAAGATTAATTAATCGGAGTAATAGTAAGATTCCAAAGTAGAGTTAAACCACAAATTTTGCGCCTTAATAGCTCAATCTGGTACGAGTACTTTTCATAGATCGTTAATAACAAGATATATTATGTGACAATTTAAAAAAAAAGTTTATTGAAAGTTGGTTACTATAATTACTTATCTTACAAGCATGAACTAGGCTAATAAGTACTTACCATTAATGAAAAAAAAATGAATTTTACATTGCTAATCATTTCTTAGTTTTTATAGTTGCCTAAAGTTTTATCCAAAGACAAACCAGGGACCTTACGTAGTAATTAGTAATTCAGTTTACTTTTCCAAATATCTGATATCCTGGTCCACTTAGTCACATTTGCTTTACTTCATCAAGTTCTATACCTTTATTCCGATTCTAATCGACTCTTTTATGCCTATTCTCTTCCTGTTTATAATAAGACACGCGCCTGCTACACGTACATGAACTACAATAAAAACAATTGAGTAGGTATTTACTACACCAGGCTTCCCCACTGGGCACCGGCAAATGCATCCGATCTTTACCGTTTTACTTACTTTGTGGCATGCCAAAGTTTGAGAACCACAAAATCACAATTTTTTTACATCAGGGGTAAGTTCGAATGGCATAAAACCAAAAATGAAAGAATCGATTGGAACATTTTTGTTTCTAGTCATTTATAATTCATATTCAAATATGTTTTAGAATAGGAAAGACCGAATGTATTCCTTATTAAGACTTTGTTCTCCAAGCACTAGAAGTGACTTTAAATTTATGTCCGGTCATACCCCTTGGTGGCCAATTCTTAATCATGGTCATAAAAAAAATTGTGTTGACTTTGCGTACGTAAAAAACAAAAACCTTTGAGTTTACATTAACAAACTATTTTCAGAGCTAAACTACGTTTAACCATTAACCGTTTACGATATATTACATTAATATAAGATGTATGGATTTCGAGAAAAAAAATTTTTTGCGACACTCTTCCAACTAGTCGAAAATCCGTCCGGTATTACCCCAACGCACCTTAATGGTACGGAACCCTTCGTGCGCGAGTCCGACTCGGGCTTGGTCGGTTTTTTTTTATAAAATGAATGCCACATGAATATGATAATATTCTTTCCCTCAAAATTAAGCATACAACTTGTTTCAGGAGTTGATACGATAAAATAAAACTATAAGTAGGTAGGTATTATCAATTTATTATTTATGTAAAATCTATGAATAAACAATGACATTGAATCTATTCGTCCGATAGAAGAATATCAACGTTAGAAAGTAGTGCGTAAAGTTAATTTTTCTTTGTGTCTAGATAAATACGAGATTATGCCTCTAACCTCATAACAAGGTCACTTTCACCGGGAAATCATACCTAAACCTAGATTATTCTCCTATGTAAATAAATAATAGTTTATTGTGGGACAGTTTCTACTTGTAAATGTCATTGTGTGTCGATAACCTTTGTGGTGCATTGTTCCTTATCAGTTATCATAAGTATATGTTAATAATACAGATTTATACTAATAATATTGTTTTCACACAATACAATAACATTTTTGTAGGTAGGTACGTAAATAACAAAAATATATGCATTTATTAGTTTATTTCATCATAATTATTCGAAATGAATATGCGAAAATAGAAAACAAATATTTACCTAAAAAAATTCGATATTGAGGTCACATTTGGCAAACTCTAACAAGTAAAGCTAATGATATAAACACACATGTACTCAATTCGTATAGTCTGAGAGCTTATTTATAAAATCAGTAGATATTCTTCTTCGTAACACTCGTGGTTACGTCACATAATGATGATCATCTCACCTCATAAGCCACTTCTCTCTGCTGAGTGCTGACTGACAGTCTGGTACATTCATGCAAGGACCGCACACAGCAGAATTTATTTGGTTGGTCCATTGAATAGGCTACCTTCCTCAGATGCCTTCCACTTTGTCCTGTGTGCTTAGTCTAAAGCGGAGCACAGATACATTCAGCATTCGAACAATGCTGAATGTATTGGCGAACTCAAACTTTAATACAAGCCATTTTAGGTCTATTTTACTCTGAAATCGATCAATAGTTTTCGAGTTCGTTTTCGAGTGCTCCGCTTTAGACTAAGCACACTGTACAACAAAATGCTCGTTAGAAGTATTCTCACGCCGAGATATGCTGGGGACCGATTTTGCACTAAAGAAGAAAAAATATCCGTAATATCCACTTAACATATAAATAGATATCCACATAAATATATCATAGTATAACGTCGAAAGATGTTGCTTCATGCCTAGTTCTAGGAATATAGAGACGTACGGATTTCAGCCCGCGAGACTCCTGGCACTTGCATATTAAGTTACCGCTATAATACGGTACAAAATAGTAATAAAATCAAGACTTTCTATTTTACTGTATCCATGATGACATGGCATATATTTGGCTTATAAATCCCGTTAAATGTGAATCCGTCTTAAAGCGTGCATAATATAGCTAACTTATCTGGACTGCCATTATTGCTATCTTCCATGCATTGACGTAACAACAGTGTGCTTAGTCTAAATCGGAGCACTCGAAAACGAACTCGAAAACTATTGATCGATTTCAGAGTAAAATAGACCTAAAAAGGCTTGTATTAAGGTTTGAGTTCGCCAATACATTCAGCATTCGAACAATGCCGACCGTCGTTTTGACCTGGCTTTGGATTTCAAATATTGATACTGCATTACTGTTGACCCTTGCTCGTTAATTTGGACTCTGTTCAAGCCCTTTGTTGTGGATTTCGTCGATATGACCGAACGTACGCAGAGAACTGTTCTAAATAGTCAGACACGTGAGTTCGTAATACGCCTTCGTAACTATTTCGATCGTGAAGATCAAAATGGAGGGCCAATTTTACCTATAACGTCAGTGGTTGAACGCGTAGCTGATGCGCTTAATATTGGACAACGAACTGTTAGACGGATAACTAAAAAAAAATATGGCGAGACTGGCACAGAAGAAAATAAACTTCACACACCAAAAAAGAGAAAACGAGCAAAACCAGTCGTAGGCATCGATAGCTTTGATGCCGATGCTATCCGAAGACATGTTTACGGCTACTATTTACAGAAGGAGTATCCAACAAGAAAAAAGTTGGTGCATTCACTGAAGGAAGCTGGATTATTCTTCGGTGGGGAAAGTTCTTTAACGAAGATTTTGAAGACCAATTTCGATACAAAAAATGTAACAAACGCAAAATATTGATGGAAAGATTTGATATAGCGATGGCAAGGTATACTTTTTTACGGCAAGTGAAAGAAATCAAAAATTGGCAAAATGTTGTGTTCTTGGATGAAACATGGCTTAATGCTAACCATACTGTAGGCCGTTCTTGGAACGATGACACAGCAGCATCTACTTCCAAAGTTCCTGTAGGAAAAGGATCGCGACTTATAATTTGTCACGCCGGAACCATCAACGGGTTTGTCGAAGGTTCTCTCATGGCTTTTGCGTCAAAAACCACGGGAGACTATCATGAAGACATGAATGGAGAAAAGTTTACTGAATGGTTTACCTCAATGTTGTGTAGCCTCCCTGAACCATCTATTATAATTATGGACAACGCCCCATACCACTCGATGCAAATTGACAAGCCACCTGCCCAATCCCAAAAGAAAGCTGATATCGTCGCATGGCTTCGTAAAAATGGCGTAGATGCAAACATGAATATGTTAAAAGCGGAATTAGTACGTCTTTTAAAAGAAAACAAACCAACCAAGATCCGATACGTCATTGACGAAATAGCATTAGAACATGGGCACAGAGTTATACGGTTACCGCCTTACCATTGTGAGTATAATGCGATTGAGTTGGTGTGGGCTCAAATTAAGGGATATGCTGCAAGACACAATACAGAACCCCCATTTACCACAAAAAAAATGCTAAAATTATTAGAAGAAGCTTGTGAACATGTGACTAAAGGAGACTGGGAAAAGGTTGTGAATAGAACTGTTAAATTAATAAGGGAAGATTATGAAAGAGATGTGAAAATAGATAATATTATAGAAAACGAACATATAATTATTAATGTATGTGATGATAGCAGTGACGACAGTGAAAATAGTAGTATGGACGAATCTGATTAATTATGGCCTTTTGTGGCACCTTTTTTGGTATCTTTTGTATTCATATGTTTCTTGTGTGCATATAAAGTATGTATATTCATTTTCGTTCAAATATTCAGTTCGTTCAAATAAATTAAATAAACATATACATTTTTGTTTTATTAAACCTATTTAATCAGGTACAAAAACAAAACTTAATTGTTTTTTGTTCGAGAATAAATTGACATTCCACATCACTATTGTAATGTGTCAAACCGGCCATCATAGCGTGCCGCTAATATAGTTATATTTATCTCGGTATTGTCAAACAAATGCTACAAGTAGAATATAGTGAGATAAGTTTTACGAGTTTTAATCGCAGAACTGCGATTAAAACTCGTAAAACTTATCTCACTATATTCTACTTGTAGCATTTGTTTGACAATACCGAGATAAATATGTATCCACGAATACAATAAATAATATGTGAGTATGTGACTGATAAGTGACCTTATCATTCGCATTACAATATCGTTAATCTTTTATTTGCGATATTTTTATACTAAGACTTTTTTTACTTTTGTCTAGACAGATTCATCTTTTCTAGTACCTAATTATACGATAAGAGGACCAAATATCGTTGTGTTGAGATTTTAATACATATAATACTTACCTAAACTTTTTTATCAAATGAATGATTAATTAAGTAACTGATTCATAAATACCTACTTATTGTGTTTAATTATAAGGTCAACGTATTATTAGGAAAATTATTTTCAATAATATTAATAAAATATGGTGAATACTTACTTGTTATGTGAATATAGTTCCGTAAATAAATTACAATTATTATTAACTAGCGGTCCGCCCCGGCTTCGCCCGTGGTACATATTATATAGCCTATAGCACTCAAGGATCACGTACATAATATCCAACGGTGAAAGAATTTTTGAAATCGGTCCAGTAGTTCCTGAGATTAGCGCGTTCAAACAAACAAACTCTTCCGCTTTATTATATTAGTATAGATTATAAATACCTACCTAGCTGTAAACAGAATAGGTACGTACTATTAACAAGCAAAAAAGGAAGCAAACCATCCATCGTATATCCATTAAAATTGAATTTGCAAGTAAAACAAAAATCTAGAGCATGAGAATCTATCAATATGCGTTGCGTCTTATTCATTTAGGCCTAGCCCGCACTGCGAAATTTATTCGCGCGGTTTATTTTCCGTATTTTAATATATTTTTTTCACGAACTTTAAATCGCAAGTGCGTGTAGCTTCATACATTTCCATAATATGCCACAGAATTCTGCGAAAAAAAATCGCGGGAATAAATTTCGCAATGCGGGCTATAGGCCTAAATATTGTAGTTTGTGGTGACTTTAAAAAAGTAAAGCGTGAATCTGTTTCGTTGAATTCGTTGAAGTCGTATTCGAATTGAATGCCTCGAGCTTTAAACTTTTTCTAAAAATAAAACCTATCACAATAATGTGCTATGTGAGTGTGATTTACCTAAGAAGAGTCAGCGCCATCTATCGCGTTTTTGGAAATCTATAATCTAATATCTATTGACTATTTTAGTGTTATAATATGTTTGAAAACTTAACATACTCCAAAAAATATATCTACCCAATATTCACTTTGGAGTGGACTACGTAGTAGACCTACGTAAACGTTAATTTTTAAGTCAAAGTTTACATCGCTCATCACGATTAACACCTAAGATTCGCGCCGCACCCAAAAGATAGGTACCTACTTACTAATTGTTTTGTTTATTATTTACAATTTAGGTTAGTTCGTATTTTGCCGGCATAGTTTGCTCGTTCCTAGCATCCTCCACTCACACCGTCGTATGTGCATTCACATAGAACACAAGTACTACGGGTGCGGTATTTTCTGCACTAAACTGGCGTCGCATAATAATATCATCAGAGAACATTCTGTCTCCGTTTGACGTTTGCCGGATGCAATAAATACTATCCGGTAAAATTTTGATTGGATTGCTGTGTCTAGTACAAAATGATTAAGCACTAGCAGAGTGCCTCGTATGTAATTTTTTTTCTTACAGACAATATCGGCTAATATGCGATCCGTTTTAGAAAAACACTCCCTTATTTACCCCATACGTTTGATAATTCGCAGACACGCATGTCACCGCGCCCACAAATTAACCTAAACATGTTCTAGTAGCTAGACTAACTGGAAGCTATCTTGTGAAATAATTTTGAATCATATTTGAAATTTGTATCTCTACGCGGGTGAACTGACAAGTAATCAAAATAGTACATTATTAGTATTAAATTAATTATAGATGAGCGTCAGATAAACCTTATGTTTGTACTAATTATGTGATAATCAACCCTTGTACTGACGGAGCTTTTAGGCTTTTTAACCCCCGACGCAAAAACGACGGGGTGTTATAAATTTGACGTGTCTGTGTGTGTGTGTGTGAATCTGTCTGTTCCCCTGTAGCGCTCAAACGGGTGAACCGAGTTGAATGCGGTTTTTTTTGTTTAAAAGGTGAATTAGTCGAGTATTGTTAGCTGTGTTTGATGAAAATCGATCCAAGATGGCCGCCGCTACAAAATAGCGGATTACATATTTTTTCACAACTCCCTTAATATGGGTATCAAATGAAAGGGCTTGACGAGTAGAATAGCACTATTGCAAATCCAAGATGGCCGCCACCACAAAATGGCGAATGTCGGGGGTTTTTAAAATTATTAATTTATAAGTACTTGTTACATTGTTTGTTACACCGCGGTGTGACTGGTGGTAGGGAGTAATCTCTCGTATCGTAATTGTGGAGCTATCTCTGTGATTCATGTGCCATTGTTCGCGCCCGAAACTGTATATCGTAGCTTTTGACACCGCGATAGCTTGAACTACATAATTTTGTTACACAAAAAAAATCTTATATTTTCGTTATATTCTGGTGAATTTGATGTTTAGCATATTAGGAGAGTATACGCACTGCGTAAAACATCACGCGTCTTAACTATTTCGTGCGAATTTGTCTATCTGGGTATATCATCAAAACAATATTTAATCAAACAAACCAAAATTAACTTGGTATTGTTTGAATCTCATTCGCGTCCAAGTTTGATTAAATTTCAGATTTTCACTGTATTCATCACTGTAAATCAAATAAGGTTTTATAAAGACTAGCCGCTCGTATAACTTTTATGAGCCCAAAAACCTGTGAAAGTCATAATTAATATGTTTAGATAGTTATTTGCGTTGAATCATGATTCTCTTAGGAACAGTGGCATGTACATAAATCAGAGGCAATAGGTATCCAAAGTAGATGCGTTGAGCTCTTTTTAGTTACCTACCTACGTTATGTGAATAAATAATGCTGACTGCTGTACCTATTGTTTCGCAAAACAAAAGTCTTTTTATGTGATCGTACATTGTATTCTAATGAACCTTATTGTGTACATATAATACTCGTATCAATGACTCTAATTCTTATAATACGGACTGAATTGTATGCTTTGTAGGCTAGATACGCACTGTACTGAGTAGATAAATACTAATTCGTGTAAATATCCACACTGCATGCAAGGCCGGAACTTACCCTGACGCACTCCGTGCGTCCCGATAAGATTTAAAAACACTCCAAAAAGTTTTTCTAACGCTTTATTTTAAAAAACCAAACCGACAGCATTCAACGTAACACCTCTCTGGCTATCGTACCGGAATCCTAAATCTCTTGGTGGCATGTCTTTGTTCTTACGGTGGTAATTGGCCATGGCGGAAGCTTTTTTTTTACGTGGGGAAATCCGTCATGGATACCACCGTGCCCGGGGAAGCGCGGTGGTTATGTTGGACTTTACCAACTAAAATCCCACGGTGTTCCGTCTCGTTTTTTGGTTTGCTGGGTGCAGGAACATTTTCGTACACTACTGCACCCAGCCGAGAATCGAATTCGGGAATTCCCACTTCCGTATAGCACCACTGTACTTATATCTACATAGTAATTTTATATGAGTTATTTTTAATTTTTCTCAGGTATATGACAGCAACCAGACTGAATCGCCCCAGTGGGTGCGATCACCCTTGGCTGAACAAAGGCAAAACGCAGACACCCAATGCCCTATGCATAAGTGAGTAGATACATAGTAGAATAAATTACTTAGTAATAGGCATCGTAATAGGTACATGAACTTTATGAGTAACATACAAATTATGCTGGAAACGTTATAATATTCAAAATATGATTTATTTCTAGACTCTAGTAGGGCAATTTGCGGATCTTATGATAAAGTCAAGAGTCTCAAAAAAAAGCTTTGATATTCAACCTGGATTATTTAAATAGAAGAAGAATTTATTTTTTCTTAGCCATTTTAAAAGGTTATTTAGCCACTAATCACATAAATTATTGGAGAAAAGTGTATTTCACAAATTAGGTAAGTATGTATATTAAAGGACCTAACAGCTGAACTGATCTTGAAAAAAGGCACAGAAATAGATTGCATACGTACTGGAGACGGACGCAGGCTAGGTAGGTACTGTTTATCCCGAAGGTTTTCACGGAATTGAAAAAATCTAATATTATTAACTATATTCTAAACAATGATGTGCAATATACCTACTAAGCTTTGACCACTGTCGCTTAGCTTAGCCAAGTTATGCTTGTAACACTGTACATATTCATAGTATGCACATATAACTACTCTGTATGGATGGGTAATTAATAACAATTACGTTGTTGCAGCGATGAGATCAAGGCCATTTGGCCGGCGATGAGGACTTTGCTCCAAGATGGCGCGCTGCTCAGAAATTACGATCAAGTGTTTGATAAAATTGCTTCTGACGTTACACGGAGGTAGGTACATAATATGTTCCTAGATACCTAAGTATACCTTATTATGGAGTTAATTACAAGTTTTTCCTCTCATATGTACATACTTAGTTCTCAGTTAGTGATCAGTTTCTATTTTTCTACTTTAGTTAGCGATCATTTTCTAGAAAAATAAGATTTTTTCATCACGTTCCGTGATTCTTTAAACTGATACTTACCACTTATTCATAATGTTCCCCGCAAAAAAAGAATGCATATAACGTTATAGTCTAGTTTACAGACAATGTACATGTAACCACACTACTTAACATCGTTATTTTTAGAACGAAGTCTTTAATTTTGGATAGCTAAGCCCTGTCCATATTTATATCATCCAACTACATTCTTCGTGCCTCGGAGAGCACGTTAAACCGTTGGCTTCAGATTTATCATTATCATATAAAATTGACGTCAAAGTTCGCCAACTCGATCGGAGTAGGTAGGTAAACTCTAAATTCCTCTCCCTACCTAGGACGTTGCCTATCGAATGCCTGAGTGTTTTTCATAATGTTCTCAAAGGCGTGTGAAGTTTACCAATCCACACTTGGCTCGTAGACTACGGCCCTTCTCCTGCAAGGAGACCCTTCCCTTAACCTGCAGTGGACCGATGATGATGAATAAGGACATTAAGGAGCTGTAGTGATAACGTTAGAGGGTTCTTTCTTCTACCGGCGTCGTGTTAAAGTCCATTGTGTTCTACCCAGGCTCGCCGAGCTCCGGCACGCGGAGAACGCTCTGAATGAAGAAGTGGAGACGGAGGTGTACCGGTGGGCGATAGAGACCATCGGCGTCGTGATGTTCGGCATCCGGCTCGGCTGCCTGGATGGCGCTGTGCATGTTCCCACTGAGGATAACAGGTAAGGAGTAAGGACAACCAAGCGATCATAGCCTACTGGTTAAGACTTCGGCTTCCCTTTCTCTCTCGGAACCGAAAACCAAAATCCCGGCACGCACTTTCGGAGTTATGTGCGTTTTAATCGATTAAATAGGTATAATTTGCTTTAACGGCGAAGGAGAAATCCGTGAGGAAACATTCACGCTTGAGAGTCTTCCATGATGTTGTCAAAGGCGTGTGAATTCTTCCGATCCGCACTCGGCCAGCGTGATGGATTACAGCCTAAACCTTTCTCACTCTGAGAGGAGATCCGTGCCCTGTACCGTGCCCGTACTAGGCCGATAATGGGTTGATACTTGATAATTATGATCATGAAGGACACCCAAATAGCAAATTTTAAGTACGAAAGTACTTAAGTATTTTGAGACAGGAGGAATACAAATATTTATTGTTTTTTTAATTCAGTGATACAAGAAATGACAAGGGTGGCACTCCAATTATAGATATAACTTGCACAGACTACAATCTCAATACATAGACTGATTGTAGGCACGTATGTAGGTAGGTACATAAAAAAAATCTTATGCGCGGCGGCTAAGGAATGCAGGTATACCCCGCCGGAATAATTTAGTCGACCCTGCAAACCATCAGAATTTTGCCGGATCGTACGTACCCTTTACCTTTGTAACAGAAAGTTAGACTTTCAAATATTCCACCCGAAAAGATAGTTCCAAAACTTTTTAGTTAAACATTGTTGCTTAATGTTTCTACAGTGGATATCAATAAAATTGTGTTAGTTTATCTAAGTTAAAATATCTTGATTTACACAGGCTTTCTGAAAATTATGTGCCTATAAAGCCTATTTTATTTTATCCTTGCAAATTTCTTAAAGGAAACCAGAAAAAACCTCAATGGACGACCACATCCAGGACCTGTGCTCTCTCTCGAAGCGATCCCTTGAAGGGATGACTCCGGCGGAAAGATTCGTCCGGTGCTCACTGGAGATATCCAACGAGAGCTATCTAGTCCGAAGTGAGAACACCTTGAAACCCGATTCGCGCTCCTTCAATGATGCTTTAAAAGCTTTTGACAAGCAGTTTAGGTAAGTTTAGTTTGACAAACTTTAACTTTAGTTTGACAAGTAGTTTACTTTCGAGTAAAAACGAAACATACTTATTTAAGTTAGTACTCCTTAGTCTTCTTATCTTTTGTTCACAGAGAACTTTGCTAGTTTAGTCCAAGGAACCATTTCATTAATAATTATTAAAAATATTCTATTACTAAGTAGATGTAAGTCTAGGTAATTTCGATTTTAGATCGCATTGCTATTTTATCAAAATGTTTCTTTTCTTTTAAATCGATGTCATTGTTCAATAATCTTCATAATATTATGGTTCCTAAAAATACTTATGTTCAGTTTTCAATTCTAAGAGATCATATAGTTATTAAATTATATTAGCAAATAGAAAAACCTTATCGCATTTTTTTAAAGTACCTATATAATGCAATATTGATATTCTCTGAAGTTATCACTATAGTATCATTGATAATGTCAATGAGGTCAATTGACTGAATTACAACACAATATAATAGGCATAGATAAATTATACCTAGGTACTCTCAAGTACATTAGCGGATAGATCATATTAAGAAAGTTGAGAGTCACTCAGCGGGCGATAAAGAGAGTTCGCTCGGAATTTCTCTTCGTGATCAGTTCAGAAATGAGGGATCCATAGAAGAATCAGAGTCACCGACTAAGCTCTATGGTTCGCGGAGCTGAATGGGCGGGGTGTAGTGTATGCAGGTCACGACAGAGGGCAGTGGCATACCGGCCATAGACGGACGCGGACGCGCTCTGTCTTGCGTGCATCAATACCACAGACGTATAAAGAGAAGATCAATACCCTACCTGAGTACAAGAAAGAGTACAAGAAAAATGTGTTTTATTGGATCCTGAAACATTACACGGGGTACATACTTCGAAAAGTTGATGAATGTTGGGGTTCCAAGACTCCCAAGGTTGGGAATTCCAAACCTTGGGAATGGCGACCTCACACTAAAAAGCGCAGTGTTGGCAGACCTCCTATTAGTTGACCGACGACATCACATGAGTAACAGCGAGCAAGCGGTACAAGACCGCAGTATAGGAAAGTCCCTCCAAGATACCTATGTCCAGCAGTGGACGTCAACGACATCAACGAGTAGTTCAATAAAATCACACAATCATTTAATGCATTCATATCTTCTCTGAAATTCGAGCTTAACAATGTTCGCCGACCTTCGACTTTGTTTTTCTGACGAGAAAGGTACACTTTAGTAGACTCCGCCTTAAATGTTATTTCGTTTTCAGCTTGACCGACCACTTCCTCATGAAAGCTCTGAACGAGCTCAACAACGAAGAGTTAAGGCCAGAACAATTTCTGTTGGACAAACTGAGGCCTTTGGAGAGGCGGATACTGCCGTTGGCGGCCGATGTATTCCTGGCTGGAGTGGATCCTGTAAGTTTCTTTAGTTACTTCATTAAGTACTCCTAACTATACATAATGTACTATCGTTTGTGGTATGGTTTTATCGGTTTATCGGTGTCTTCTGATGGTACACCTTGTACTAATCTATCACTTAAAATTGCCAATAAACCGATACTAGCGAAGTATCCCGCTTGAGTAAAAGGGCTTAAGATAAGTCATTAATTCGTCGACAAGTCAGTGCTGACTTGACACTGCTATCGAGTAAATTGTTTTTAAGTCAGTACAGCTGATTCAATTTATATCCGCCCTGAAATTTATTAAAGAAATGGAAGAAGTAACATATTTTCTCTTATTGTTTTACTTTCCTGAACTCATTCTGGAAAGGTAGGAACGATATAATTTGCTACTACTTAGTTTAGATATCGCCGACGTGGTTTTATAATAAACTAGGTATATCCTAACTTTACTTTTATGAAAACTTTCATCGATAAAATGACTTTGTTAAAACCACATTGTGCGAAGTATACCAATCCGCACTTGGCCAGCGTGGTGGACTGCAACCTATACCCTTCTCATTATGAGAGGAGACCCGTGTCCTGTAGTGGGTTCATACTTGATAAGGTTGATGATAATTTAAACCATACTTCCAGCTAGCACAAACAGCCATCAGCATGTTCTACCAGTTGTCCTTGAACGCTGCGAGGCAGCAGAAAGCTCACGACGAAGTGATCTGGGCGAAAGCGTCCAGGGAAGAAGGGCTAGATGTCCAGGAACTGCCTTACATATCGGCGTGCGCCAGGGAGGCGCTGCGGCTCTTCCCCGCCACCGGGGGAGTTGTGAGGAGGAGCAAGGAGGACTTGGTCGTTGGAGGCTACGAAGTTCCAGCTGGGGTAAGATAGAACACATACATTTTTCACCACCTTTTTTCTCGTTTTGTGTAAAGAAATAGTACCGAATTCGACCGTTTTATTCTGGTAAATTGATACTCGAGTCAATTTCTTGTATTGAGAGAAATACCACGTCTTTCTTATTTAAATGAGATCGTGGGGAACGACAGTCACAAAACATCAGTGCCTTGGAAAGCATCAATTAAACGGTTACTTTCCAGATAATGTATGTCTGCTAAAAATATAATCTTGAAGGAAGATTATTCTAAACCTAGCTAGTTAAAATCTGACTCAGATAACTATGTAACTTCATATCGATATAGAAACTTGATATAGAAAAAAGGTTGATAAGTAGCGATTTATAAAGTATATTCATTCAACTTTTGTCCACCAGGTCGACATAATCCTCGCACACGGAGTCTCTAGCAAAGTGGAGAAAGAGTGGGGACGCGCCAAATCCTTCATACCAGAGCGTTGGTGCAACGAGGGTTGGGGGTCCCTGAACGCCTCCAGGGCACGTCCCACCTCATCCATGCCCTTCGGGCAGTCTTGCCCGGCGGCCGGCATCGTGGGCAAGATGCTGTCCAGTCTGGCGAACAGGGTGTTGGATAAGTATAGGTTAGAGTGGCACGGACCAACGCCTAATATCGTGACGAACGGAGTGAACAAAATACAACCGCCTTACTATTTCGTGCTGCAGAATGCTGGGTGATTATTTTTTCGGGTTGCATTTATGTTGCAGCGCTCGTTATGTATTGTTATCAATAGAAATCGTCTTAGAATCAACTGCTTTTGGTTTTTTTTTAACTTGGGTAAGTAGGTATATCTATCTATAAAAATATAAAGAAGCTTGTCCTGACTGACTGACTGACTCACTGACTGACTGATCATCAACGCACAGCCTAAGCCACTGAAGCTAGAAACTTGAAATTTTTACAGTAGCTTCCTTTTATGACGTAGGCGCACACTAAGAAAGGATTATTGTGAATTCCACCCCTAAGGGGGTTAAATAGGGGATGAAAGTTTGTATGAAATTCCGTAATTTTTCAAGTTATATCCATGAAAACTGGTACTTGAGTTTTCGGTTAAAAATAATGAATTACGTTTTTTAGGAATTTTGGAAAAACTACCCCCAAGTGGGTTAAATGGGGGATGAAAGTTTGTATGAAAGTCCGTCGTTTTTAAAGTTATATCAACGAAAATCGGTATTTGTGTTGTCAGTTAAAAATAAAGAATTACGTGTTTCTGGAATTTTGAAAATTCCACCCCTAAGTTTATAAGAATCCAAGCGGACGAAGTCGCTGGCATCAACTAGTAGGTACATAAAAACCGAAACTCACGCGGGCGAAGCCGCGGGCAGAAGATAGTACATAGTAATCCAATAACCACAAAACAAGTGCGCATTTTAAATGCGCAATTACACGCAACTCTCAATTTGAACCCAATAATTGTAATATTAATAAGTAAACCTAGGTACTACTTATGTATAATAATCATATTATGATTGTTCTCAGTTCATAATTACAAAAAAAAAATGCCTATTCTACGCTTGTGCATTTGTCGAAACATTATTTTATTTTAGTAGGTATTACATATACTTAATATGTATTTGAATATTAAAAATTATATATTTAACTTATAAGAATATAAATATAAGTGCTATTATCATCAACTTGTTTTTTTAGTATCCTAGCCGTAACTATCATTAAAAATGCAGGATATTAAGAAATTGAACGTGACTTATTCATGTTTTTGTTATTATATAACAATAGGAAATATTTGGCTTTTTATATTAAATTAATAACCATTACATTGTACAAAAATATGAATAAAAATAAAGTGAAATATGAGAAAATTGTTTCTCCTCATTTTCGTCCCCTTTCCACTAACCCATTCCTTTGTTATGAGTTAGGACTATCTGAATCACTAAGCGATTTTGAATTAAGTTGAGAACTTGAAATTTTGACAGTAGATTCCTTTTATGATACACTAAAAAAGGATGATTGGAAATTCCGCCCGAAATTAAGGGGTTAAATAGAGGGTAATAATTAAATATGAAAGTCCGTCATTTTCAAGTAATATCCATGGAAATCGGACTTTCGGTTAGATAATAGAGGAATACGCTTACGTGTTTTAGGATTTTAGGAAATTTCACCCCCAGGAAATAGGGGATGAAAGTTTGTATGAGAAGAATCCACGCGGAAGAAGTTATATACTTAGCGGGCCTCAGCTACTTAGTTTAACTTTCTCTCTCAAGGTCATAACAATAGGAAACTTAAGAAAATATCGCTAGCAATAGAAAATGGAGGCCGCCGAGAATCCGATAGCTCTCCTCCGCGCTGAGATCCATTATCTGTGACACAAAATAATATTACACAAACTTTACCTACTTAGCTACATTGCACACTTGTGACTTTGACCTAAATATAATGTTTCCAGGAAGACATCTCGCGGTCACGTCTTCTGTATGAATTTATATGCCGATTTGTATTTGTTTGTAGTTTGTATCTATATATATATAATATTCTGTGCATTATACTGCATCACATAAAAACCGGCTAAGTGCAAGTCGGACTCGCGCACTAAGGGTTCCGTACCATTATATATAAAAACGGCAAAAAATCATGCCTGTTATATGGGGCCCTTATTTCAATTTTATTATTTATTTATTTTTAAAGTTAACTTAATATACTTAACTAAATATTCTGTAAATGTTTCAAGCGTAAACCTGTTGCCGTTATCAAAATCTAGCAGAAACGAGCAAAAAAATCACGTTTAGTTGTATGGGAGCCCCCTTAAATATTTATTTTATTCAGTTTTTTGTATTTGTTGTTATAGCGGCAAGAGAAATACATCATCTGTGAAAATTTCAATTGTCTAGCTATCACGGTTCATGAGATACATCCTGGTGACAGACGGACAGACGTATAGCGGAGTCTTAGTAGGTAATACTGGGTCCCGTTTTACCCCTTGGGTGCGAAACCCTAAAAATCACTGATCCAATTTTTTTATTATTTTTTATTCAATGACATATTTTCTGACATAGGTACTTAACCTTTGACTGCGATTTCTGCGTATCGATGAATAATGATGCAGTCTGCATCGTACCGGAACGCTAACCGCTTGGCAGAACATTTGCCGCTATTGTGGTTACTAGCCACGGCCGAAGCCTCCCACCGGAGCCGACAAGGAATTATAAATTCCTAAGAATCGATCCCGAACTCCAACTCAAAGACCAGCAGACCTAGGTATTCTGTAACTTAGTTACCAACTGAAAATAGTTGCCAATGAATTAGTTCGATATACACTGCTGTTTTAATGTGTGAAAATTATATCACTGTTTATATATCACACAGTAAAGCAGCAATGTATATCGAACTAATTCGTTGGAAAAAAAAAATTAAAACGTCGTTGGTTCTGGTAACTAAGTTACAGAATAACCCGGCAGGCATGATACACTCACCGCTACGCCAAAGAGGTCGTCAAATAAATACCTACCTGCCTATAGAATCGTGTTTTAAGAAAAATCTTGAAAAATCCTCAGACCCTTCAAAGCAAGTGCCTCTCTGCGAAAATGAGCTTTCGAGCTTAAAAAGTAAAACGAAGAGCTTTTCAACGTTCAAATGCTGAAAGTTTTCACTTTGGACTTTTGATTTAGGTAAAAGTTAAATTAATTATTTTGTACTTACTGTGAAGAAACGGAGAAAATGTTTCACAAACTATTCAAATTCAAAACGAATGAAAGCTTGAGACCGTTTTAGTTTTAATTAATAAGTAATAACCTATACTTATCTATGTTCATTATTAGGTACACATACCTAACAGGCCATACCTACACAACCATAAAAACCAGCTAGACAAACACACTTGCCTATAAAACCACGCACATAGACTTAGGTCTCTTGCAAAGATCACCATAGAACACCCCATCATCATGTAGGTCTTGCATCCAGCTCTCAGCGATTCACTTGTCGTCGTCCGTCCATCTATTGGGAGCAAAATGTCTGAAATGAGAATTCCTTCTTGTTAACCCCCGACGCAAAAACGACGGGGTGTTATTTATAAGTTTGACGTGTCTGTGTGTGTGTGTGTGTTTGTCTGTTCCCCTGTAGCGCTCAAACGGGTGAACCGATTTGAATGCGGTTTTTTTTTGTTTGACAAGTGAATTAGTCGAGAGTGTTGTTAGCTATGTTTGATGAAAATTGATTCAAGATGGCCGCCGCTACAAAATGGCGGATTACATATTTTTTCACAACTCCCTTAATATGGGTATCAAATGAAAGGGCTTGACTAATGACTAGTAGAATGGCACTATGCAAGTCCAAGATGGCCGCCGATACAAAATGGCGAATGTCGGTGGTTTTTTAAATTTTTAATTTATACTTGTTCGTTCTCATTCAACAATCATAACGGAGATGCAGGTAACAGTACTTAATTGTAGACGTATTGCGATTTGCGTAGTGCATATTCACATCTGTGACTTCAACCACGGGCTCCCATGAAAACCAGCGCTGCAGCGTGATGCTGAATGAAACACGTATTTGGTCAAAGTTTTAATTTATCTAGTTTAATTAATTTTTTATCTTAAATAATAATTAATAGTATTTTCGAACAAGTAAAATTATTTCTTTCTTTCTTTCTTAATTCAATACCTACACTTTCTACTAATTCACACACAATCTAATTATACATATGTAAGTACCTACCTATTTAATTACCTTTTCTTAATCACGAAGCTGTGATAGCCTAGTGGTTAGGACGACCGACTTCTAATCGGAGGTCGTGGGTTCGATCCCGGGCACGCACCTCTAACTTTTCGGAGTTATGTGCGTTTTAAGTATTTAAATATCACGTGCTTTAACGGTGAAGGAAAACATCGTGAGGAAACCTGCATGCCTGAGAATTCTCCATAACGTTCTCAAAGGTGTGTGAAGTCTGCCAATCCGCTTGGCCAGCGTGGTAGACTATGGCCAAAACCCTTCTCACTCTGAGAGGAGACCCGTGCTCTGTATTAGTGAGCCGGTAATGGGTTGATCATGATGATGATGATGAATTAGGTAGGTACAGTACATACCTATTTATTTTTGTCTTGCAACAAACATTGCAATCTTTTAGGTACATATCCGCGTGACTACCTACCTATTACTTATGTACATTTATGCCACTCCTTTTTAGGGTTCCGTAGTAAACAAGGAACCCTTATAGTTTCGGCATGTCCGTCTGTCCGTCCGTCCTCGGTTAATCTCAGAGATTATTAGTACTAGAAATCTGTAATTTGGCATGAGTATAAATGTTAATCACGCCAACAAAGCGGTGAAATAAAATTTTGGTAAATATTTTTTTTAGGGTAGCTCCACTACATGTAAAGTGGGGATGAATATTTTTTTTCTCGTCTACCCCCTAGGGTGGGGTATCGTCCCGTGTGGGGTTGCTGGTCCCCCATCGGGCGCGTCCCCCGGTGGCGGATAGGGGAACGCCTCCCAGATATGGGAGGTACCGGGGAAACCCGGCGCGGACCAAAACCAGCAGGGGGTTGCCGCTTGGATGCTCCTGGTACTTCTCTGTTCATCAGAGTGGACTGTGAAGACTCCGGGCGGCGACAATTGGGGGGAAGGCTTTCGGGTCATGAGGAAGAAAACCTCGTTAAAAAATTACAGGAGGGGGTGGCAACGCCCTGCGCGGCGGGTCCGCCGGTCTTGGCCGGTGGGCGCTGGCTTCGGCCACCGTCGGGCAACCCGTAATCCGCACTGAGCGGAACCGGGGGCCCCACGCACTGAGCGAGGGGCCGCGAGGAAGAAAACCTCTATAAAAAATTACACGAGGGGTGAACCTCTCGAGGGTTGCCTCTAGCGAGGAACTCCGGGCGATGGAATGGCGTATCCGTCGCCCGTTGAGACGCCTCGGGTCGGGAGGCGCACCATTATGTTCCTGGTGCGCCTCAGACGGTGTTAGGGGGCCTTTAGGTCCCCCGGTGGAGGGTCTGCCTCGGCGGACGGCGCCGGCTGGGTCGCGGATGATTGCGCAAGTGTACCCGTAACCCAGCGGCAACCAGCGGCAACCAGGCGACACGGAGGAACATCGCTGGGTTTTAGTGGGTATTCTGGCCAACGGCCTGCTTGAGTCCCACACTACCTTCCGGAAGCATTGCAGTCCGCTGTAAGGCTTCCGGAGGGTGTGCGTAAATGCATTTCCCAGCGTAAAAAAAAAAAAAAAAAAAAAGTGGGGTATCGTTGAATAGGTCTTGTAAAAATACTGTGGGTGTGGGAACATCCCGTGTGGGGTTGCTGGTCCCCCATCGGGCGCGTCCCCCCGGTGGCGGATGGGGGAACGCCTCCCAGATATGGGAGGTACCGGGGAAACCCGGCGCGGACCAAAACCAGCAGGGGGTTGCCGCTTGGAGGATCCTGGTACTTCTCTGTTCATCAGAGTGGACTGTGGAGACTCCGGGCGGCGACAATTGGGGGGGGAGGCTTTCGGGCCGTGAGGAAGAAAACCTCGTTAAAAAATTACAGGAGAGGGTGGAAACGCCCTGCGCGGCGGGTCCGCTGGTCTTTTTGGCCGGTGGGCGCTGGCTTCGGCCACCGTCGGGCAACCCGTAATCCGCACTGAGCGGAACCGGGGGCCCCACGCACTGAGCGAGGGGCCGCGAGGAAGAAAACCTCTATAAAAAATTACACGAGGGGTGAACCTCTTGAGGGTCGCCTGCGGGTGTGGCCCTCTTGAGGGTTGCCTCTAGCGAGGAACTCCGGGTGATGGAATGGTGTATCCGTCGCCCGTTGAGACGCCTCGGGTCGGGAGGCGCACCATTATGTTCCTGGTGCGCCTCAGACGGTGTTAGGGGGCCTTTAGGTCCCCCGGTGGAGGGTCTGCCTCAGCGGACGGCGCCGGCTGGGTCGCGGATGATTGCGCAAGTGTACCCGTAACCCAGCCACCAGGCGACACGGAGGAACATCGCTGGGTTTTAGTGGGTATTCTGGCCACTTCTTGGCCTGCTTGAGTCCCACACTACCTTCCGGAAGCGTCGCAGTCCGCTGCGCTGCTTCCGAAAGGTGTGCGTAAATGCATTTACCAGCGTAAAAAAAAAAAAAAAAAAAAGGGTGTGGGAACATCATTTTTCGATTTCTAGATCCGTTTGTAAAATATGATGTTTTAAAGTGCTAATTTTTATTAGAGTCAAGTGTCCCCCACCCTCTATCAGCCAAATGGCAGTATGTAGGAACTTGAAAAAATTCACAGCAGTAGTATATATAATCAATTTTAAAGGAAAACTATCACGGCTAGGATTGTGACTACGGAACCCTACACGCGTGGCCCGCCACGCACTTGGCCGATTTTATGAGATTCCTATTCCCCCCATATGAACTCGTTTATGAAGATGTTTTTGACATAATGTATGAATCGTTTTACGTTTCATACATTTACATCATCCCTCATCCCCCAAACATCGTTTTTACTGCAGAATGATACATTATGGACTACCAAATAAGCTCTTGCCATTATTAATGGTACATCATGTGCGTGGTTTGGAATACAAATCTGTAGTAATGTCGTAAAATTCCAGTAATTACCTATCCACTTATTTCGTATGCTCCGTTTATTCGCTTTCATTAGGCCCTATGTACATTCATTAGGCCTACAGATAGAACAGCTAAGGCATATGAAGGCAAAATGTGGGTGTTTATCATTAGCTTTCCACCCTTTCCACATTGTGTCCACAAAAACTGAACGGGCCAAAGCGAATGATGGCAAGCGAGTAGCGACCATGGGGCTAGCGAGCGTGCAGGACTCGCCCAAAACTAGTCCTTGCTGTCCTTCGCTGCTCTGTCTCGTTGGTCTAGTGGTTAACATATTTGACTATGGATCACGAGGTCCTGGGTTCGAACATTGTTGTTCGAATATAAAAATGATAGAAGTCCACCGCTGGACCTTGTAAGGACTTCCACACGCCACGGTGTTACTTCCGCTCAGTGGCATAGCGTACCTTGGCGGAGCCCCGTATAAAAATTTGTTTGGGGGCCCTTGGGTGAAGGGTGAATGAAGGGTAAAGATTTCTCACACAAGAAAAAAATATGTTTGCATAAAATTAAAAGCAATATTTATTCATCATAATTATTTAGATATCTGTCACTTTCTCTAAAAATTTACAAACAATTCAAATTAAATAAACTCGTATACTCTCCTTGCTTTTTTTTGGCAAACTGATTTATTAAATCATTTATAGCTGATGATAACTTTAATTTTTCTAAAGATTCTGCCTCTATGGACATTGAACGCACGCTTTACGCGGGAAAAAAACGAAATTGTTTTTTTTTTGACTTTTGTCATTTCTGAAATAAACAAAAATTTGGGAAGTTTAAGTTAATTTTTGCTTACGCACGTCGGGAGCTCCCATGGTTTGGGGGTCCCGTATAATTGATACGGCAGATACGGCGGTAGCTACGGCCCTGCTTCCGCTCCATGCGACCTAATCCTCACCATGGCTCCACACCAGTTATAGGATAAGAAACGCATTTCTCTTTACAAATAAAAAGTTCTTATTCGGCCCGTTTATTGTGATTGCCCCCAGAGTAAATATCGTAAAAAGGGCTTTGGTTAAAATCCTACCAATTCTCTTCTGGATCTAATTTCCAGTGAAGAGCAGAGTTGTTGACTTAAAAAAATGCAAAATACTTATGTATTTTTTTTAGAAGAGAAAATCTTCAATTTGCTATTGTCTTGTCGCATATCAAAGCTTATCAAGTACAGGGCTCCGCTATATTTTATGTGACACACTGTCAGATTTCCCCCGGGCCCGAGGTCGTTTTCGTGAATTGGTGTCGATATCCCCGGGTAAGTGAGCTCCGATTTGTTCCCCGCTACATCGAATCTGATCAAAAGGGCGCTGACCCACGAATTTGAGGACTTTATTTACACGGTTTGTATTAGACGTTTTGAATAAGATTTCCATATACCTACCTACCAACTCTACCGTACATATTTCGAGGAACCAACAAGCAATGCCAAGGTAGATATAGCTATGCCTATGTGGATAGAACTATGTATATAGACGACATCAAACGAGTTGCAGAAAGCAGATAGATGCATCATGCAAGCGTCATAGGACGACGACATGTGGAGGTCTCTACTAGGTAGACTGTACCATTACCAAACAAGAGAGTAGAGGCACAGAGTACCTACAGAGGGGAAGCTTCTACAAGCGGCCCGCTGTAGGTACACTCACACATATGCGCACGTTTGTCACCAACTGTACCGGTTAGTGGAACGAGCGGGCGTCCGTGAACCGTTGGTGAGTGTGTTTGTGTGAGTATACCTACAGCGGGCCGCTTGTGGAAGCTTCCTCTCTGTAGATTTACTACTCGTGTGGTAGAGGCAAGCCGTAGCTAGTAGATACCTACGCAGGCCACCCTACCACAAAGTCTATTTTGATAATACCGTTTTACGATTTGGATCATAAAAACTAGACTACCCACTAACTATTAAATAGGTAGTTTATCCTTGTTAAAACCCTACAACAGAATCCTATACGCATGCCGTACATATTTAATTCACTCAATCCATTCGAAGCACGTATGCCTGGTCTATCTAAATCAAGATAAATAGAAGCCATAATCTGGAATTGCTGCGAGATAAAACGGCTCATGACAGACGGACCGTCATTTTTCCACCCTTCGGGCTAATAAGTGATGCGTCTAGGAGAAGACAGGAGCGGAATCGTGTTGACTGATGGCAAAGAAATTAACGCACCAGCCCGCCGATTGTCTAAGAGCTGCATCAATAATAATATGTGATTTATTTCAGGCATATAAAACCCATTAGGTAGGGTTTTCTTACCGGTTATCGTCCATTTAGTGGAGTTACTGAGTTTGAGAGGGTGAAAATATATGTTCTATAAAAAAAATTAAACAAAAACTTGTTAAAATATACTTCTAGTATAGTCTATTTTCATTGCGTGTTAGTATTTTTTTAGTCAGATAACTAGTTTTTTTTTAATCCTAATAAAAAGCTGAATATGCCGATTTCACCGGTTATCGTCCACTAAATCTAGTTATCGTCCACCCTTGTACCTGTTATCCGTCCACTAATTTCTATGAGAAATTTACTATGAAAAAGTATGCATATAATGAGTAAGTAATTGAATATGTAATATTAACACCACTTTAATATGTATTTAATATCTATACCAATTAAAATTAACTTCCTGTCCGTCTTTTCGAAATATATGGGTTTTTATTAGTGAACTTATGTTTACTTATACATTACTAAAAAGCCACATAACCGTTTATAAAAAAATTGTTTTCCGTTTTTCGTCTATTCGTAATATGTACTTACTTTTCAAAACAGCTGAACCTATTTTGACAGAACTTTCACAGGGTGATAAAGAACTTTATACAAAGTGATGTGGTCTTTCTACGCATACGCAATAGCGGTCAACTGCTTGTTTTAAAATAAAACAGATAAAAAAACTATTGCCTTGTTAACGCGGTTTATAGAGTCTACAATATGACATAATATCTTTACCAACTTTGCGCCTATCTATCTTGCATCGTCTTTTACCACATCGCACTTACATTATATAAAAGTAGGTAGGTACATATAATTTGGCAGCCTCCCTGGCATAGCGCAGGGGCAAGTCTTATTAGTGGAAGGTCTTCTACTTGATTCTCGGCAGACCAATTTGGTAAATTCAATTTAATAATTTCAAAATTGTCTCTAGTCTAGTATGCCTTACTTCCAAGTCATTTAGCGTTTAAGGGTACGGATTCTGCTGTACCTCTTTCAGGTTATCCCGCATCCATCTTAGACTGCATCGTCACTTAACATCAGATGAGATCGCAGTCAAGGACTAACTTGTAGATGAATAATAAATAAATTATAGATATGAGTAATAATCAAAATTCGCCTAAATAATAACATAATATTAAAAAATATATGTTTCTCATACAGTTTAAAATATAGGTGGACGGATAACCGGTGCACTTCAGGTTCTCTATTTTAAATTTCGTCCACAAATTATAATGATCGACAATACTATCTTAACTTATAAATATATCAAAGTTCCAAGGAGAAACACATAAAATATAAGGTAATTCTTTTGTCAAACATGTTTAATTATTTATATTTTTACTAAATATATTTATTTTCAAATAATAGCTTGGTGGTCGAAACTTAGAATATTTATTCAGTGCAAATTTAGATATCGTCCACGCGTGATTTTGAAGACCCATAGTTTTATATACAATGAGAAAAAAGTGGACGAAGACTAGTCACTAACTAGTGTATGTGTGTAGGATTCGAATTAATAAACTTAATTCCAATTTTGTGCACACCTCGATTGATAACAAGACTACCTAAAATTAAGACGCTAAACCTGTGTTTGACCGCCCGGACGATAACAGGTTTTCTTAAGAAAATAGTGAACTAGTTGTCGTCCACCCCTTTTATTTGTATTCTAATGTAATAAAAAGTAGAAAAACACGTTCACAGTATTTTATGAAACATAAGTAAGTGCTACAAAGAAGAATCAAACTAAATCTTATAGTAAAATGATTAATAACTTCCCGCGATAGTTGAAGCATGCCACTAATTTTTTTGCTCCACACGGCTCATTTTCATTCCTTAATTGCATACTCAAAATTCGATCGCTTTGTTTTCAAAGAAACTTAAGTGAAATAGACTTTTTTCTTTCTCTGTGTCTTGATAAGACATTCAAGTTGGCATAGAGATGCATTATTTTTATGTAAGTCTTATAATGTTTCTATTTTTAAGCGTTTCTTAAGAGTGATCCGCTCGGTGGACGATAACAGGTGCGTGTCCGGAAACCGGTGTTCCTACCCTACAATAAATTAGCTAATCTTCTTGCAACAATGCATTTGAACCAATAGCAAGAGAGTGTATAGTCCGTTTCAATAGAGTTGAGCTAAAATGTAAACTAACACACCTTTTTGCTAAAAAAACTTCAGAATGGATTGAAATGAAACTTGGCACGATTTAAGTTTATACTACAAACTTTAATCGTGCCAAGTTTCATTTCAATCCATTCTGTAGTTTTTTAGCAAAAAGGTGTGTTAGTTTACATTTTAGCTCAACTCTATTGAAACGGACCATAGGCCAATCAGAACCATGCCAAAATCCAGAAATGTAGGATAAGCGGTTTCTGCCGATTTACAGATATCTACGACCTGTACCACTCATTGAATACAAAAAGTAAATAAGTAGGTAAATTCTAAGGATAATGATTATTTCTAATGATAAATTATTAGACCCAGCGGTTTGGTAGGTACTTCAGTAGTTGCGTAAAGCGTCTCCGACTCAAATAGAGGTCGCTTTTTATTTTAGTCCTTCGCAGTTCAAACGCCTAACGCCACGCATACAGAACGCATGGAGAAGCCACGCATAATCACTAATCCGGGAAAAATAGCCCATCTTATCATGGAAATTACACAGATTTCAATCTAAGTCTACTTATCTAAGTAGGTAGACAGCTCGCGTAGACAAGTAGATTTTATTTTCCCAAACAATGTACCTACCTAAAGTGTAACGATGTATTTTTCTGCACTACAGCTGTTGCCTTTTGACTATTAACAATCTATGTAACTACCTATTTCAATGGAGTTAAGGGTTGACAAGATGGAACCAACCAAGTTTAAATTCTGGAGTTTTTTTACCTACTAGAGGCAGCCCTCGATCCGCGGCAGCTGCCCGAATATTGCCGTGCCATCGGAAAAAATCCATTCAAGCAGCCTCAGTTTGCCTCAAGTTAAGACAAAGTATAAGGGACCGTTCAGATAGACCGGCGCGGAGAGCATCGGAGAGCATTTCTTTTTTCACACAGACCGAGCGCGAAAGGGCACGGGCATGGAGCAGCCGACCGGCTCGACGAGTAGCCGACCGGCTGCTCTCATATATTTCACACAGAGCGTATTGGGAGCATGCTCGAGCATCCTCTTATCATAAAAGAGTTAACATGTAAAAATAAAGCCTATTTCAATGTCTTAAGATTCTATTTTAAATGCGATTAAAATTTGCTCTGCTCTCCGCGCCGGTCTGTCTGAAAGGTCCCTTAATATTTCACACCGAGCGTATTGGGAGCATCCTCGGGCATCCTCTTATCATAAAAGAGATAAAATGTAAAAATAAAGCTTATTTCAATGTCTTAAGATTCTATTTTAAATGCGATTAAAATCTGCTCTGCTCTCCGCGCCGGTCTATCTGAAAGGTCCCTAAGACGTGTTCTGTGAGACAAACTGTCAAAAAAAAACCGGCCAAGTGCGTGGCGGGCCACGCGCAGTGTAGGGTTCCGTAGTCACAATCCTCGAAAAACAGATATAACTCCTTAACCTGTGAACCCTACTTAGCCGTGATAGTTTTCCTTTAAAATTGATTATATACCCTACTGCTGTGAATTTTTTCAAGTTCCTATATACTGCCATTTGGCTGATAGAGGGGGGGACACTTGACTCTAATAAAAATTTGCACTTTAAAACATCATATTTTACAAACGGATCTAGAAATCGAAAAATGATGTTCCCACACCCACAGTATTTTTAAAAGACCTATTCAACGATACCCCACACTATGGGGTAGACGAGAAAAAAAATATTCATCCCCAATTTACATGTAGGGGAGCTACCCTAAAAAAAAATATTTATCAAAATTTTATTTCACCACTTTGTCGGCGTGATTAATATTTATACTCATGCCAAATTACGGATTTCTAGCACTAATAGTCTCTGAGATTAACCGAGGACGGACAGACGGACAGACGGACGGACATGGCGAAACTATAAGGGTTCCTTGTTTACTACGGAACCCTAAAAATTGGAGTCCAAATGTTTATTTTCTGTATACATATTTCTGGGAAACATTTTCCGTCGTTAGGCGTGTGGGTAGTTGAGTTTAGATTTATGGCAGACTCAATAAAGTGCGTGGAGCGAATAAACGGGCGCTCTTCGCGAGAGCGATCCGCCCTCGCGCACTTTACATTCACATTGCAAATACCTACGTTCCCCGGGGAACTATTTTATTCGTGTATCTTCTGTGCTTTTATGTGATGCGATTATCTACGTGTAGTAAAGTACTTATAAGATTAACGGTCTCAGATAAAACCACCCATTCTATAACTATTCATAGTTATGTAGTTTTATTAGTACACGGTTGAAGTAAGATTACGGTTTAAGTTAAATTAGAACACCTTACACCGCCACATTGGAGAATTCATCAAAGAATCGTAATTTGACGTAGGTCTATTTAGGTAGATATTTCAATAGGTCTACTCTGAAACTCAGTAGGAAATTACTTAGTGTTGAACAAGAAACTGTCAAACACCTACCTATTTTGAACTTCTTTAGGATCTTTATGTATTTATACTTGATAAATTAAAAAATTTAAAAACCCCCGACATTCGCCATTTTGTGGTGGCGGCCATCTTGAATTTACATAGTGCTACGAGGGGTGGCTGAAAAGTTCTGAGCCTAGGGCATTAAAAGTCTAGATAAAAATCTAAATAAAATTTATTTTTCAATATAGTCCCCATGGACTTCAATGCACTTTTGACATCTTTTATAGAGGGCTTGTATCCCTGAAAAAAAATAAGCCGCGTCTTTGGCTTGAAAATGTTCATTTACGGCCGCCTTCATCTCTTCATCATCTCCAAATCTTCGTCCCCGAAGGTCCTTTTTCAAATTTTTAAATAGAAAATAGTCGCTAGGGGCCAGATCTGGACTATAGGGAGGGTGGTTCACTTCATCGAATCCAGTTTCTCGCAAGGCTTGCCTCGCAATGCGCGCTGTGTGAACCGGCGCATTGTCTTGCAGAAACAAAATTCCTTTGCTGATTTTGCCTCTTCTTTTTTCAACAATGGCTTCGCGAACTTTTTTCAAAAGCCCTGCATAATACTCTGCATTCATCGTAGTTTTTTTTGGGAGGTACCTAATCTATGAGTAAAACTCCTTTGCAATCCCAAAAAATGGTGGCCATGAGTTTGGAAGCCGATTTTTCCACCTTGAACTTCTTCGGCGGCTTTTCCCCCTTCTCTATCCATTGCATTGACTCTTGTTTCGACTCCGGGTCGTATTGTCGGATCCACGTTTCATCAACTGTGACAATACGAGTGCAAATTTCCTCCAAATTGTCCTTGCACAGGTCTATAAATTCTTCGGAAGTTTCAACTCGTCGCTGCTTGTCCAGTGGCGTGAGCATTTTAGGCACCCAACGCGCACTGACTTTATTCATATGCAAATGATTATGCATAATGTCTCCAACTCGTTCCTTACTGATGCTCAGCTCTTCTGCTATCTGCCACAATTTTACTCGCCGATCGTCCAGTACAATTTTTTTTACTTTTTCGATGTTTTCATCAGTGACTGCGGTGTTCGGCCGGCCCGAGCGGGGGTCGTCTTCCAGAGTCTCTCGGCCTTGTTGGAATAGGCGTGTCCATCGTTTAACCGTGGCTGACGACGGTCCAGATTCTCCGTATACACTAGACATTTCTTCAAAAATTTCTTTTGCTGTTTTCCCCTTTTTTACGAGGAATTTTATGACGGCGCGATGTTCCAATTTCGTTAACTGCAGCGATGACTCAGACATGTTGATGTTCACGGTTCAATTACTCAAAGCTTAATGAAGCTAATGACATGAAACTTTTCTTATATAGTGGGTAGATGTCGCTCAACTAGTGACCCGCCGGGTGAGTAATTAGCACGAATGCAAATGCCTTAGGCTCAGAACTTTTCAGCCACCCCTCGTATATTCTATTATACTAGTCAAGCCCTTTCATTTGATACCCATATTGAGGGAGTTGTGATAAAATATGTTATCCGCTATTTTGCGGCGGCGGTCATCTTGGATCGATTTTCATCAAATATAGCTAACACTTTCTACTAATTCACCTTTCTAACAAAACAAACCGCATTCAAATCGGTTACCCGTCTGAGCGCTACAGGGGAACAGACAGACACACACACACACAGAGACACGTCAAACTTATAACACCCCGTCGTTTTTGCGTCGGTGGTTAAAAATTAGATGAAACGAAAAAGCGACACTATTTTATCCTGCAGAGTCAAAGCCAAAGTTAATGTTAATAAAGTTAGGTTATCTAAGGTTACTTTTCTGAAGTTTCACTTTTGCCGTGTGAATTGCACAATATAAAAAAAATACACACACACTTTTTTATTGGGTAGGTAGGTAACTAATAACTGTCCAATTCCTATTTTTTACCCGACTGGGTATATGTCTTTCACCTGTGTGTATGTATGTCCATTCCTATGTCCGCTTGTAACTAATAAACGGCTCAACGGATTTTGATAAATGATACGTCATTAGATTTGTCTCAATGACGCGAGTGTTATAGGGTACCTAAATTTAAAAAAAAATCAAAATGGCGGACTTTATGCGCTTTAATGTGCGAGCTGAAAAAAAATTTTTTCTTCAAGACCCTCGAGTGGGGTATCAAAATAAAGGGATTCAAAAGGCAAATACGAAAATGTATAAATTTATATATTTGGAAACAATTTGGAGTGATAAATCGTAGAAAATGACCGTTTCCTATGTCAGTTCGTAACTACTTAACGGCTCAACCTATTTTGATAAATTATACGTCATTAGATTTGTCTTGACGGCGCAAATGTTACTGGGTACATAAAATTCATAAAAAATCAAAATGGCGAATGTTATGCACTTTAATGTGCGGGCTGAAAAAAAATTTTTTCTTCAAGACCCTCGAGTGGGGTATCAAAATAAAGGGCTTTAAAAGGCGAGTACGAAAATGTATACAATCTATATGTTTTAAATCAATTTGGAGTGACAATCATGAAAAACAAAATAAATAACAACTATACTGTAAGTGGTACGGTGGTAGTTTATTAATTTTTAGTTCGTTTTTTAGCATGGCAGTCGGGTTTTTTTAATTTTTAAATTATAGCTTGTTTATTGACCCAATCGAAATAACGTCTACGATACTAGCGGACCCGGCAGACGTCGTCCTGCCCGGTATTAGCGCCACGTACCGGGTCCAATTTTTCTACTTAAAAACCTTTCTCTTGAATCACTCTATCTATTAAAAAAAAACTGCATCAAAATCCGTTGCGTAGTTTTAAAGATTTAAGCATAGATATAGGGACTTTGTTTTTAACCCCCCGACGCAAAGTGTGTGCGCGTGCGTGTGTGTGTTTCCCTGTGGCGCTCAAACGGGTGGACCGATTTGAATGCGGTTTTTTTCGTTTGAAAGGTGAATTAGTCGAGTGTTGTTAGCTATGTTTGATGAAAATCGATCCAAGATGGCCGCCGCTACAAAATGGCGGATTACATATTTTTTCACAACTCCCTTAATATGGGTATCAAATGAAAGGGCTTGACTAGTAGAATAGCACTATGCAAATCCAAGATGGCCACCACCACAAAATGGCGAATGTCGGGGGTTTTTTAAATTTTCAATTTATACTTGTATGTGATTCCGTGATAGTCATCGATAGGATGGCTTGGACACCGCGCGTGACGTAGAACGTTATTTGTAACACATTCTGTGGTACAAGTCACGGCAAATAAGTCTAGCGTTGACCTTCAATGCGCAGAAGTCGAAAAAGAGGTATCTCGGGGCGTGAGGGGGTCGCGGGGAGGGCGTGGAGATCGTTCTTAAGCACTGATTAGCTCTCGCGGATCCCTCGTAAGCGCTGATTGGCTCTCCAATCGTATTGTGTCCCGCTCACTCGTACGACGCTGCGCGCACTTGAAGGTCACCGCTCGACTTACGTGCCGGGGGTTATACACAACTAAATAAATTGCATAGCCACTGACACACAGAGTAGGCCTACAGGTTCAACAAATTAGACACACAACTGGCTATAGTATGTATATTTTCATTTAATATAAAAATTATAGATATCCACTATAAATATTTACAGATAAGTAAAATGGCAAAACAACTTTAAAAAAATCCAACATAGTAATAAAATATCGTTTAGTAGAACACGGTACGAAACGGCAAAGTCTCGTATTCTATGTTTTGTAGTCAATGATAACATTTTTAGTTTTCTTTTAACAAATAAAACGTAATACTGTGTGCAGGAAACATGGGGGCATTTAGTAATAAAATTAATTTATAACCCGAGCCCATAAAGAAATCTTAGGTTAAAGGCACATTGCGGGAGAGTAAAAGCGGCAGACTAAAATGTTGCAACTTGTAAACTGAATTTTATCTTCACCATACAATGCACCTAAATGATAATAGGTATAAACCAAAACAAATCGATCATTTTGGCTCTTTCATTTTACTTCACACACAATGAATCTTTCCTAAAATGTTACAAAATAAACTGAAATTTGTCTCAAACTGAATTTTATCTGGTTGAGACAAAATTCAGTTTATTTTGTAACATTTTAGACAAAATTCGTTAATTCACTTCCGACTCTGCCGCAATTTGCCTCGTCTCTGAAACGGCCGCGCTCATCATGCCTTCTCACTCGCACACTATATCTGTCTTTACCGTACAGAAGCAGGCGGAAGTCCATGGTAAACACGAAAAAGCAAAATATTTTGCTAAAATCCGCTTAAAACAGACAAATATGTGTGTTGTAGATTCGATTTTAGTAGATGCTATTCGACTTTAGTTGATCTTGTTATTCGTATAACACGTAAAAAAATAATGTCTAATACACAAGCCACCATTTTTGAAGCGTTTCTTTATTGACGCGGGTGTTAAAAACAGTGTTTTTAAGGTACGGAAGCACTTCGCATTATTTGCAATAATTATATCCTTGATTTTATTTGTCACCGATTTTACATTAAGGGCCTGTTTCATCACGTAATAAGTGTTGAATAGCTTCATCACAACTTTTGTCTTTGTCACTTGACATAAAGTAAGAAAGTGACAAAACTTACGTTGACACCTTCTGATAAGTGTCGAATATACTAAATATTCGACACTTATCAGAAGGTGGTGAAACAGGCCCTAAAAGTTTTAGTTTTCAATACAAAAATTAGGCAGATCTCCGCCCTTCCTAAGTATTTGACAGTATTGTCGGTTGTGACACGCGCGAGTAACTACGTATTTTTCTCTCTAGAGTGTGCAAAATATTCGATTGAATAGTTAAGCCATATCACAGACTAGACACGAAATCTTCTATAATAGGGTATTTGACTAATTTTTGGAAATTGTTTTAAATTATTCTTTTTTACTTATTAAAACACACTACATTGATATTTTTCGGAATATCTAAAGTATTAAGAATTATATCAATGATAAAGTTTAAGTTTTGAAAACCACGCCAAAAACGACATTTCTGATCACATGATACGCGTGACGTCACGAATCGGTATGAAAGTCACTTCTCTCGCTCGCTCCTTATCGGAACTCGGTGCGTGCGACAGAGACGCTACGCAAGGTGAATGCTATATCGTAATGTTGTAAATTGTTATACCTACTCATTTTAATATCAATCATATTCTTTCAATTTTAAAGTTTAGTTTCCGTTGACTTGATAAACTTCAATTATAACAACCAAGTCAAGTGCAAATCAAGTGACGTCACAATTAATCCCAGAGCGTTCTGGTTACCGATAAAATTTCAAAAATTATTATGTTTTATTTCGTGCAAAATATCGCGTAAAATTACATAATTTAGTTTGATTGAGTGAAATATGTCTTTTTTAGGCTATTATCTGATAAGATGACCACAATCAATAGTATATTTTCAATGTTGTCAAATACCCTATTTTAAAACAGTTTCGTGACTGACTGACAGCCAACTTAAAGATTATTTCTTGAGAACCCCAGAGATGCACTATGATTTTTTGAAATTCGAAAAAGTTTAGTTAACGAGCATGAGCTCATTCGCTAAACCTTTTCAAACATTACACACAAAACTTGTAGATATCTAATTTAACAAGCTTTTGGTAGACTGGGATTTTTGAAATAAATAAATAAGTAATATGATTCAAGATTTGTAGAATGTGTTATAATTATATTTCATTTCTCTGTTTGGCATGTATGTACTTCGCCAAATAAAACGTTTTATTCCAAATTACCGTTACCGAATGCTTGTCAAATTAGATTTATATGTGTTAAATGAACTAAATACGTATAATTATTTCACATAACTATCTCTCAAGTCTGTGGTGCGAAAAAATGTGGCTAAAATGTCGGATATAATGAATAATACATATATATATATACATACATAAATAAAGTCAGATCTTTAAAATCTTGAATTTCGATTGCACATCACATAAATCCGTTACCTGCCATACAAGGCAAAGCAAACGCTTTGGCCCTTAATGATGAGTTGCATAGAAATTCTGGGCTTGGTGTAGAAACATCTTTGATTTGTATGAAACATGTTATATTTCATGTTTCATGCAGAATCAAAGGTGCAGCCCCACTCTCCAATTCCTGTGCCACTAGTGTTTTATTTTCTATGACATTCAAATTGTAGGACTCTTTTAAGAGCAATTTCTGATGTCAAAACTAACACCTGGAGGTGTGATTGACATGTGACATCACAAATTGTTTTATTTACAACTGAATACTGATACATAATATCTATACAAGATTAAGAGCATTAAAAATACTGTTTTAACAGTTGTGTGGACAAAATGACAAAAATCAGACACTTTATAGAATAGAATAGAATTCTGAACTTCACAAGCATTAAAATATGTTTCAGTGTCCAGCCGTTAGCCTTAGTGCCATAGTCAAAGAAAACCAGTGCTGCTGTATGTACAATAATAAAACTCATTCAAAGAGGCCATTAAATTAAAAAAAAAAACAAATCTATGAAACTTAAATGCGTAAACTAAGCGTGAACCAATTGGACTTTTGAATTCATTTAACTTTTTTTTAATCCATGAATGCAATAGTTTAAAACGTGCTCAGTCTAATTGGTTGTACATTCCATTGCATAAAAACTTTTTCCGAGCCATTACAAAATTTTCTTTTTGATATGTACAATAGATTACACTAGTAACTAGATACCTACATAGGCGCTAATGTACATCGAAAAACTACCATATCTTTTTACACACTCCAAACGTCCGTAAATGCTCTAAATTTTAGAGCATCCATTGATCACTCTAATATTATATTATTATTTACACACTGCACGATTTTTATTACTCTCTTTTCATTATACTACTTTCTGTTTGATAGAATGGTTAATTGTGGACAGAATTGCTTTTTAGTGATTAAATGTTTTATTGATACAAATTTTATTGTAGTTTACTAACTCTTTTACTGCAAGCATGCATTATACACATTGTATATGTATGCAGTATCAACACCCCTATGGTATTGATTGATACAGTATCAATACAAAAGAATCTGTAAAAAAAAAAATAAAAAAATCTCAATGTTTAAAGTAATGTGCAACTGTTATGAATGACATTCTACTTTAACCTAAGGCTGAGATCTATATAGATTACTCTGACTCTAGTCAGTCAGAGACAGAGACAAAACGAGATAGATTTAAGTCAGTTGCATAGAATAGAATAGAATAGATTATTGAGATGAGAATTATCTCATTTTATCTCTATCTCTAGTCTGAGTAGTCAGTGTACACTCTATAGATCTCAGTCTAACGGCCTGTTTCACCACTTACTGTTAAACTCTCTGTTATATATCTAACAAATAAAATATCTGTTGTATAAATCTGTTTGATATATTTTTTCTGTTTCACCGCTCAAGTCTCTGTTAAAATATCTACCATGTAACTATCTCTGAGTTTATCTAAAGCACGGAGCGGCAACGTCGCATATGTGAGTGCTATATTCCTGTTTAAGCAGTATGAAGATGACGTTCCCTTCTCAAATTAGACGGAATCTTAATTTTTTAATATTTGTATATGCGTAATAACGTATATACAAATATTAAAAAATTAAGATTGTAAAATGTATTGGTTGCGCCAACATGCATTACATGTTTTTATTGTTGAAAAACTTTGATTTTTATTTTATTTCTATTTTCTTTGAAATAATTTGTTAAAACTAAAAATAAAAATAAAAATTACGTAAAACGAACCGCAGATTGCCGCCAAGCGCCAAGTCACTTGAAAATAGACATTTAACTTGATGTTTACCTTATTTATTTTGTGTGGTCTGTTATGTTTATGTCTGTTGTATGTTGTAATTCAGTTTTGAGATACCTATACAAATGGCTACAAGCAAAATAGATCTGGTTGCATAGTAGCGCAGCGTTAACAATAATCTGTTTGCTGGAACGCAAATAATAATTATTACTTACTTACATTCAGTTACTATTAATTATAGGTAGGTAACTACTTAAATTCAAATTCAAAATAACTTTATTCAAAATTGGTAGGTACACTTTTTAGACACTAGGCACACTGTACACTTTTCGAATGTCATAATATTATTATCTCCTGCGTAGTTGGCTAGTCCTCGCCTCTGTTGAGATTGGCCGCCGTGGACGTGAGCGTTCTAGAAAATCGTCAAACTCGTCTTCTAAAAACTCAAAAAGATCCATATCTACCTATTCACAACTAGCAACAAGTAGGTATCTCGATCAAAACCTTGAAGAAAATTCTAAAATACTGCAACACCTTCGCGGGTCATTTTGAAAAGAGAAATTGTACCTATTTGACAGATAAAAAATAACAACCACTTGATCTACTTGATAAATTATCACAGAGTTTATGTGCTAGATTGACTTATCGGACACTTGTGAAACAAAAATTTGAAAGCTATCTCTCTGGTAAGTTAAGGATAGTCTATCAAACACTTTATCTATTAATGGTGAAACAGGCCCTAAGAGTCCTAACATTTTTATTAAGTCTTATGCAGAAGAATTTGGAAGCCCACTGCATCATTATCTTAAGAAAAACTTGAATCATTATAGGTGTCACAGCCCCTCAGTTCAGCAGAAGAAATACAACACACAATGAAATTCTAAAATTTAATTTAATGTATCAATAAAACAAGAAACCTGACAGTCAAAAGTTGAATAGAAAGTAGTATGATAAATATAATACACCACTGTTATTAAGTAGAACCATTCACCTTTTAACTCCTAAACATGAACTACAATGAATCAGGAAAAAACAAAATATAAGGCTCTATTTTAAGGCTGATCTACTCAAATAAAGCTTGACAATCTATTGGTATTGAAATCTAGTTTAGGGTTACCAATTCACCATATTTTGGTCTATTGATTTTTTTATTCCATGTTGGGGATTTTTGGGAAACTTTCAATTATTATTAATATTGTATTCAGAGCTCGAAATGACGTATGTCTTCCATAAACAAAGCTCATCAATCGAAGAAAATAATATTCTGAAATTTATTGAACGAGATTTCTTTACTCCGAAGGCGACTCTCGAACAACATATTGTTTTCTTATTGCTGAATGAAACTAGATCCAAAATTATTCTATTATTCGCAGAGTAGTAGTTTTTTAATGGTAATTATCCATTTTGAATTAATTGACAGAACGATTAGGCAACATTTACAATTAAATCTGTTTGATTCTCACAGCCTATTTTTTAGAATTGGCTTGTTTGTGCTGGACTGTCTCATGACTTAGCATCTATTTTCTACAGTTAATCAATCTGTAATCTATAGATTTATTAGGTGCTAAGCAACTTATCGACAGCTTACAGATTGAATATAGAAAACATGTGATTGAATATAGAAACAAAATACATGGATTTATTTTAAGGAAGAATTTCATTAATACCCTAGATTTATTAATTATTGTATTTATCTGTCAACTCGATAAGCTCATTTCAGAGTCTCAATTACCAACTACAAGTTGTGGATGAGGCTCTTGTATCGAATCACTTCACTTCTCGTGTGGTTCTCTTTGTATCGCATCACTTCACTCTTGTATCATTTCACTTCACTTCTTGTGTGGTTCACTCTTGCATCACTTCACTTTTCGTGTGGTTCACTCTTGCATCACTTCATTTCACTTCTCTCGTGGTTCGCACATCACTTCTGCCAGGCGAGCGGGTCGCCTGGCTCGGGCTTGGCTCAGTCCAGCTGCTGCACTTGCACCACGGAGGTGGGGGGCGGGAGGGAGATCTCGTACTTGATGATGCCCGCGCCTCGCCCCGTCGACAGCACGAGACCGCCCACCTCCTTCACGTCACCGCTGCAAATCAAATATAAAATATTAATTACATTAATTAAATATTAAAAAAAAGGATTTCCAGTCTGTGACTAAATGACGCGACGACACGCGTATTATTACTATAATCATTAAATTATGTCACCCACACTCCAGCCTTACAGCGTACGTGTGTGCGCATTTATGTGAGAGAGAAGAGAGAGAGAGAGGATATAGGAGAGAGGAGAGAGAGAGAGGAGAGAGAGAGGAGAGATAGAGAGATAGAGAGGAGAGAGAGGAGAGAGAGGAGAGAGAGGAGAGGAGAGAGAGGAGAGAGAGGAGAGAGAGGAGAGAGAGGAGAGAGAGGAGAGAGAGGAGAGAGAGAGGAGAGAGAGGAGAGAGAGAGGAGAGAGAGAGAGGAGAGAGAGGAGAGGAGAGAGAGAGAGGAGAGAGAGAGGAGAGAAGAGAGGAGAGGAGAGAGGAGAGGAGTGAGAGAAGAGAGGAGAGGAGAGAAGAGAGGAGTGAGAGGGAAGAAGGATAGAGGGGGAAGGAGAGAGCGTGTGAGTGAGGAGGGGAAAGAGGGAGGGGTAAGAGAGAGGGGAAAGAGAAGGAGGGGGAGAGAATGAAAGGGAGAGAGCTATAATTGAGTGTGAGTAGTACACACCCGTGATGTCGCTTGTGCGCGATTTGTGCGTTGATAGGTTTTCCGTCGCGCGTCACGATCTGCAGCGGCGTGCCGAGCAGCGTCCGGCGGCCGCCCACAGTGCCCACCACTATCTGGTTACCGATCACTTGACCCGATCTATTCGTTACCTGGAACAAATCATTTGAATCAGCGTAAAGACTCAATTTAATCGTCACGTTTCTATATAGTGAACGCCGCAAATACCTGGGAATGGTACCCGGGACGTGATCTGCAATCGAATATGATAACCACTACTAGACCAACGAGACAGTTTAGTGGCAAGACCCACTTAACGTACTGAAAAATTGTGTATCAATTCAATTTATCTCACCACTTGTATATGCGTGGGTTGTTGGTGATCCTGCTCCAACTCTAATGTGTTCTGATGTTGCACTTGTTGCTGCTGCTGCTGCTGCTGTTGTTGTTGTTGTTGTTGCTGCTGCTGCTGTTGCTGCTGTTGCTGCTGTTGTTGTTGTTGTTGTTGTTGTTGTTGTTGCTGCTGCTGCTGTTGCTGTTGCTGTTGAACTTGTTGTTGGACTTGTTGTTGGACCTGTTGTTGGACCTGTTGCTGGACTTGTTGCGCGACCTGTTGCGCCGCTTGTTGCGCAGCCTGCTGTTGCGCTTGTTGCGACGCTAACGACTGTAACAAATGTATGATATAATGTAACTTTATTTAAAAAAATATTATATTAAAAAACAGCCACCAAACCAGCAGTCGGATCACCCAATGTCAAGTTAATTCCACTGCCCAGAAACAGTATACAATATGTTATTTTGAGTATTTTTTTAAGATGATCGCATATTATTATTAGACTTCACAGTTCACACATGAGTCGCAAAAGCCGCACGTAACGTATTTTTGGATCCGCTGCTGACGTCATTCCCATGTTTTCATGGGACGCTTCATGCTGATGCGTCTGGTTAACCTGCTTCTATCTTAACCTGCATCGTCACTCACCATCAGGTGAGATCGCAGTAAAGAGCTGACTTGACTAGATGAATAAAAACAAAACAGTCGGTAAAAATTAAGTAAGTATGGACTCTCCTCGGTCTGAAATAAATGATTATTAGTTTTATTTTTTTTTGTTTACTAGGTGTTCCTGGCATGCGTTGTAATTCCAGGTAAAGTATGGTTTGGGAACGCATAGAGAACAAACATGCAATTCATTTTTATATAGATTTTTTGCACCAGAAACCTTCGTGGACGTATGCAGAACAATTCACCAAAATTTCACCATAATAGTTTAGCAGTGCATAGTGGACATACAGACACATTAATTTTTATTTATATAGATTTAACACGCACGTTTCTGGGCGGCAGGTCCATGTGCTGCCGCTGGTGCAGCATGAGGTGGTTCTTCTGGAAGAACGCCTTGCCGCACTGGTCGCACACGTGCGTGCGCACCGTGCAGCTGCCGTCCGGGTGTCTGCGACACACAAACATACATTTTGTTGAAAGGGTACAATAAAATCTAAAGTTTTACTACTTTAAAATCCTGAATTACGCCTCAAGAAGGTCCGAAGGTCGTTTGTGGGAATGGGCGTAATGTTCTATAATAAAATTCCACAAGGAATCTTAGACTTGCCTTTACACAATTTTAAGAACTCTATTAAAGGTATACTCTTAAAAAAAGCATATTATACAATTGAAGATTATATATATAATGTGGCCAATTCTGTTGTACACAATCTCTAAACCTAAACTAAAATGACAGGTCTAAATTTATTCCTATCTCTTTCACAGTGCTCACTGCAGAAAAGGATAGCAATAGATTTAGGCCTGTCATTTTAGTTTAGGTTTAGAGATTGTGTACAACAGAATTAGCCACAATATCTTACCTCCTATGATGTGCTAATAGACCGTGCTTAGCCGCAAATCCCTTGCCGCAATCGACGCAAAAGTGTAACTTTGGCCGAGGGGCTACGTGATGGTGATTCTGTAAACAACGATACAATCATTGTATTATCTGTCCATCATAATATAAGGTCGCCCATAAACAGTCCATGTGAATGGTGATCCATGAACACATTTGAATTCATTATCATTAAGTACATGACTACAAGACTTTGGTGGGGCCCATTTTAGCAGGATGCCCTTCAACCCTTATGAATCTTTTGTATTCGCCCCTTCCACTCCCCCTAGACTCCCCCAAACACCCACTCCAAGAGCATGATGATCGCCTTCAGGTTCAAGAGACCGTAATCTACCGGTTGCGCATAAGCTACCCCCAGAAGATCCATTCGCTTTATAGCCAGTCCGTCGCACTCACACAATAGACTCATTGTCTTCATTACAAGACTTACAAGTAGGGTCCTCTGTAATGTCCATCTTGCATAACATAGCCTTTGTATAGTACAAAGTAGTAGTGGCCTGTGTATGCCGCTATAGCATATCTTAGCTGTTTCCTGTTTTTTCAAGGAAACCAGCCTTTAAAGTACTCATAAACTCAGATTATATAGAGATGCGTGTGCGAAGTGGACAACCTAAATGAGCAGAATAAATTAGATTATAAAAAAAAAAACTCACCGTGGCTATGACTTGTGTGTGAACTACATTGTTGGGGTTGCTCGATAAGATCTGTATGGGCTGACCTGAACAGAAAAACACTTTGCTGAAAAATTATATTCAAAAGAAATGATGCTTATAAAAACATACCTATCAAGTGAGATTGTTGGTAATAAATTTCCGTCACAAACCCCATACACCAAGAATCTTATCCCTAATCTGTTATGCTTTCACGCCTAAACCACTGAACCGATTTTGGTGAAATTTGGTACAGACATAGATGAGACCTTGGAGAAGGCATAAGTCACTGGCTACGCAATCACAAGTAACTGACATAGTCTTCTTGGAGAAAAAAATATTGCCTATTTCTCGACGGCATAAAATTGGCAATGCATAGGTAATTCAGTATGTGTGTGTTGGTCTGGTGGTTAGCATATTCGACTGCAGATCACGAGGCCCTGGGTTCGATTCCCGGCTCGGGCAAATAATTGTTAGGCATAGGGTTTTTCTGTCAAGAAATTGAGAGAGTTGGCGGTATTTCACCCCATGCCTCGAAGAGCACGTTATGCAGTCGGTCTCGGTTATTATCACTATCATTTGACAATAGTCATTAAAGCCCGTCAACCCGTATTGGAGCAGCGTGGTGGGTGTAAGCTCTAAATTCCTCTCTCCTGTGAAAGAGGAGGCCTGTGGTGTGGATCTACCATCAACTATAATCGCGACTCAATTAAAGACCTAAACTGAACTGAATCGCTATTTCGTACCATGAATTCTTTTATCCGACCAATAGACGTCATGACGTCATGGACGAAACAAAAACCTAGTATAAAAATATAGAAACCAAAAGATACTTCATGGTACGAATTCAATGCGATTTATTTTAAGCGCCGATATTGAATAGCATCAGAATTGGATCGTTAGATTAAAGATTGTAGTAGGCCTCCTGTGCCCAGCAGTGGTGGCTGTTAAAAGTGGTGTGTGTGTGTATGTGCGTGTGTTTATGTGCGTGTGTGTGCGTGCGTGTGTGTGCGTGCGTGTGTGTGCGTGCGTGTGTGTACTGTGTACTCGGTATATGATACTGACTGTGGGCGTTGTGCGTCGCGGCGACGCTGGCAGCGACGAGGCCCGGCTGCAGCGCGGCGGTGAGCGCGCACAGGTCCGTCACGCACGTGCGGTCGCCGGCGTGCAGCCGCACGTGCAGCGACAGCGCCTCCTGACCGAGTACAAACAAACAAACAAACATGTACAATGTGCATACAAACCAATCAGGGGCATACCACACACATGGTTGTGTGTTGAACCATGTACAAACCGAACAAAGGTATACCACATACAACCATGTACAAACCGAACAAAGGTATACCACGAATAAACAACCATGTACAAACCGATGGATGTACCATGTACAAAAGTATGGGTTTAATAGAAACTGATATACATTTTCCAGGTTAGCCCGCTTCCATCTTAGACTGCATCGTTACTTAACATCGGGCGAGATCGTAATAAAGGGCTACTTGTAATTAAAAAAATGGGTTGTTGCAAGTTGTTGTCGTCAGTCGATAGAAAGAATGAAAGAAAACTATTTTATTTGATCACACAATTGAAAAAAAAAAAAAAATAAACAGAAAATATAAATAAAACATCTATAGTTATGTTTCTACTAAAATAAAAAGAACAACTGTATGTGATCAAATACAGGTCTCCCACTCAGAATTGTGCTGCAGCAAGCTGCAGCGTTCATTTTCAGTGGGAACCTTACGTCCACTGCTGGACATAAGTCTCTTATAAGGATTCACACGCCGCGGCCATTCGACACTAACTATTACTATGTAAAGAAGTATGCTTAGCAGTATTATAAAATAAGTTGTGTTGTCCTTGTTTCGCTTGATTTAAGTAATTCCTTGTCAGTAGTGGGTTCGCTCAATTATGAAGTGTTGGGGGTGTGCTAAAAGTAATAAAAACACACCTTTGTATTGAAACACGAGCCGCACTCAGGACAGACATAGCCCGGAGTTGTCTTCTCAGTTAATATTTGACCGTCAGCACCGAGAACCTGTAAAAGATACCATAATGATTGTTCACTGTGCACAAAATATGTAAAATTAGTTGGTGTCCGATGTCCACGTGCAGTTAGTTCTTTTCGAAATCCCGTAGGAACTCTAATTTTTTCGGGATAAAAGTATCCTAAGTAAGTCGGTTAATTCAAATTTTTTCAGCGACTGCAAGCTGTGAAAAGGTACCAGCCAGACAGACACACTTTCACATTTATTTATGATATGTATTATTGTGGATGTTATTGTTGTTTATTTCTACTGTTGTTTTTTAAGTTTTGTTGTTATACATTTTCTCAAAATTTGGTAAAAGATAAAACAAACACTCACATGCACAATATGCGGTTTGAAGTCATCCTGTTTTATAACAGTCGCTTGTTGCTGAGCCTGTTGTTGCGCTTGTTGTTGCGCCTGTTGTTGCGCCTGCTGCTGCGCTTGCTGCTGCGCCTGTTGCTGCGCTTGCTGCTGTGCTTGTTGCTGGGCTTGCTGTTGTTGCTGCTGTTGTTGTTGCGTGTGCGATGTGGTGAGGCAATGCCTCGTTATTTTACAGTGTTGTTGTAGCTCTGATTTGCATTTGAATGCCTCGCCGCATTCTAAGCACGCAACCGCACCTTCACCGGTATGGATTCTGAAAATAAATAATTATTCAATCTGTGTAATATTTTCGTAGGTATAGCCAAGAATGTATAGTAGAGGTTAGATTCTGTACAATTTTAATAAGGAAAAGTTATAAAGTTTTTGCTTCATAAACAAATTTCTGAATTAATTGATCCTCCAATATCAAATCTATGTGTGTAATCGTTCAGTAGTTTACTTCCACTCGTTTCGCTTTGCTTTAACTTTTCTTTGACTGTTTCTTTATCAAGCCAAGTTATGAATGTTCATTTTTATAAAAAAAAAAAAAATTATAATGTCATGTAATCCCTGTATGGAGATGTTGATTTCTTCACTTTCATTTTTTCACTTTGTCTTCACTTTTGTTCCACTATACTTTCACTTCAGCTCTGTGAAAAAACGTAGGCTGACGATGAAAATAATTTTATGCTCACATTTATTTTCATTCTTGTTTCACTTTGACTTCACTTTAGTTTTATTTTGACTTCACTTTTGTTTCACTATTCTTTCACTTCAGCCATGTGAAAGAACATAGTAGTTGATCTTATTATGATACTCACTTCATATGAGCGACCAGCGTCCTCTTCTGCAGGAACTCCTTCCCGCATACGGGGCACGCGTGCGGCACCCTGCCGTGAATACGTCCGTGGTTCACCAGCTGGAACTTCCTAGCGAACGCCACGCCGCAGTCGGGGCACACGAACGGCGACAGCGAGCCGTGGAAACGGCTGTGCATCACCAAGTGCTCCTGAAAATAGGGGAAGGGTGATAAAACACTCAGACCAGGGCGCGTTTGGAACCCTCGTTTTAGTTTTAAGTTTTCGTAAGTAATTATCACCATTACTTCACTTTTATGTACTTGTAAAATTGAAGTTCAAAAAGTGTAAAGTGCAAGAAATTTTTTTAACTTTTAACTTTGAACAGTGTATTGGCTGTAAATTGTAAAGGCTGTATGGTTTATACTGTTTTATTATTGTTTTATTAAGTACATACCCCCAACTCTTATGTTAAATTTTTCTTATTATAATTACTTCTAACAGTATAAATAAGCCGTAAAATAAAAAAGTAGGTAATAATTATTAAGAGCCTAGGATTATTATTATAATATGATTATTACAAGTCACGGCAAATAAGTCTACCATTGACCTTCAATGCGCAGAAGTCGAAAATGAGGTATCTCGGGGTGTGAGTGGGTCGCGGGAAGGGCGTGGGGATCGTTCGTAAGCACTGATTAGCTCTCGCGGATCCCTCGTAAGCGCTGATTGGCTCTCCAATCGTACTGTGTCCCGCTCAGTCGTACGACGCTGCGCGCACTTGAAGGTCACCGGTCGACTTACGTGCCGGGGGTTATAATAACCTAGTTAACCTAGATTATTATAAAATACCTTCTGCGCGAAACTCTCCCCGCAATCGGTGCACACGTACGGCCGCTCGCCCGCGTGGTACTTGCTGTGGGTGACGAGGTGTCTCTTCAGCGGGAAGCCGCGCCCGCACTCGCCGCACACGAACGGACGGTCGCGACTGTGCACCTGCCAACAGAAACATTACTAGAGCCTAGAGTCAAGCAAGGAGAGGCCAATATTTCACTATAGTCGGGACATTACAAACGTGCGAAGTGAGTCATAAATTATTATTTTTATCTGACTTCACGCTCGCTCGCTCTCTGTTAGAACGGCATTCCGAACCAGTGTTAGATTCAAAAGTACTTGTAAAAGTTTATTTGAATAAAAAACTTTTCTATTCTATTTATTTATAGGTCTCATTGAACTGGAACTTGTTTCTCTGGTGTTGTGTAACAGTAAAAAAAAAATTGGTTGTCTGTAGAGTCAGTTTAAAGACCGTAATTTTATGTGATAACGTCATAAGAAAGCAAAGATGCGTCACAATCCGAACGCTTAGGCCAATTGTGCCTCCTTTATCGCTTGTTCCGCGCTCTCGTTTGCGCGCAGTACATCACAATGAGTCTTGATTTTTCTTGCGTGTAGCCGGCGTTCATCGATTTATAAGACGTTAATCACATCCAACACTTATCAGACAATGGTGTTAAGTACAGATATGTTGACAATGGTGTTAAGTACAGATATGTTATATGCCTACTAAACTATCCCATAAAAACGTTCCGAACGCCCTTCCTCCTCCGCACACATACACATTTTAATGTTTTACTTACATTTCACTACAATGCCACTACCACACACTACGGACTGAGGAGCGGCGAATTACACTGCATTCGTCTCTTCAGGACGGAGTTCTAGTAACCAATCTACGTCACTTTAATATAAACATTGTTATCAGAAGGTGGTGAAGCAGGCCCTTAGTGTTGTTTGACACTTACCCTAGAGTGTGTGACAAGATGGTGTTTCAGTGTAAAGGCCATCTTGCACTCGTGGCAGCGGTAAGGGCGCTCCGCTGAATGCAGCAACAGATGCGTGTTGAGGCAGTGCTTGCGAGCGAACGCTTTGCCGCAGTGGCCGCAAACATGAGGTCTCTCGCCTGCAAAACATTTTGAATGTTTTACATTGTGCGTTATTAGAAGAAGACACAGCATATTATTCCACATTTGGCCTAGACTGGGTTATATAGAACACATCACACTGCATAAACTGTGAGAGAAATCTTTGTGTATTTGAATATTATACGATACGAATATGTTAACCCAATCTGACCCAAGTTATCGCGATGCTACGCCAGCAAGAAACTCAGCAGTTGTTATTTTTAACCCCCGACGCAAAAACGACGGGGGTTATTATAAGGGGTTGTTATAAGTTTGACATGCTGTGTGTGTCTGTCTGTTCCCCCGTAGCGCTCAAACGGGTGAATCGATTTGAATGCGGTTTTTTTTGTTTGAAAGGTGAATTAGTCGAGAGTTAGTCGAGAGTGTTGTTAGCTATGTTTAATGAAAATCGGTCCAAGATGTCCGCCGCCACAAAATGGCGGATTAGATATTTTTTCACAACTCCCTCAATATGGGTATCAAATGAAAGGGCTTGACTAGTAGAATAGCACTACGCTAATCCAAGATGGCCGCCACCACAAAATGGCGAATATCGGGGGTTTTTTAATTTATACTTGTTAAAACACCAAAGTACCATATTATGTATGTAGCTATGTATATCAATATAACAAATTACACTATCCTTTGGCTGGTTTTGGTGTCACGCTGACAGGCGTGCATGCATGCATGCTTGTATGCATGGTTGCTATAGAAGCGTATTAGAATAACGCCGACCACTCAGCTGGCGCTCGTCAGCGCGCGCGACGGACTACGTGGACGATCAGGTGGGTTATTCTGTAACTTGGTTGCCAACTGAAAATAGTTGCCAACGAATTAGTTCGATATACAATATACATTGCTGCTTTACTGTGGGAAATATAAAGTGTTTTCATGAACTCACACAGTAAAGCAGCAATGTATATCGAACTTATTCGTTGGCAACTATTTTCAGTTGGTAACTAAGTTACAGAATAATCCTTCCAGAATGACACTAAAACCAGCCTTTGAGCAGTAGTTACAAATTCGATTCTTCCATGCAACTTAATCATTAAAGTTTATCAGACTGGATCAAAGTGTTTCCTGACTGTTAGGCCACATCATCACTTTCCATCAGGTGTGAATGTGGCCAAGCGTGTATCTATAATGAATTAAAAACAAAAATAAAAATTGATTGATTAAATTGGGTCAAATTGAGTTAAATTCGGTGAGATTGAGTAACACTGGGCCAGACTCGTTCAGATTAATAAACAGTTCAATCAATTGAAATCTGAAGCAATCTGGTGCTATCTGACATAACCCAACAGAGTGCTTAGTCTCAGTTTGAAGCGCTCCAAAACTAAAAGTGTACTATAAGTATACTATTGATCGAATAACAAATGACTTCAGAGCAAAGTGAACCCAAAGACTCTTACTTTAGGTCCATTTTACTCTGAAGTCATTGTGATTAGATCAATAGTATACTTATAGTATACTATAAAGTTTTGGAGCGCTCCAAACTGAGACTAAGCACTCAGAGCTTGAAAGTAATACACACCAGTATGCACTCTCGCGTGCGTAGTGAGATGATGCTTCAGCAAGAAGGACTTGCCGCACTCGTCGCACGAATAAGGCCGCTCCTTCACCGGCGTGGGCACGGCCGTCATCACCGTGTTCGACATCATGTCCGTCTGTGAGTATACAGCCTAAAACAAGGTAATAGAATCGCCCATGTTTTGTAGCGTACTGGAAATATCTCATTTTAGTGTTACAGTTGGGACATTACAAACGTGCGAACTGAGCCATAAAAAATTACGATCATAGGGTTGTGAGGGCTCTCTCTCGCTCTTTATAACCTGTTATCGACTATCGACAAATCCTTTTTTACTGTTACACACAGCGGCAGAAACATTTTCCAGTTCCATAAGGCCTATAAGTGTGAGCGAAAAGTCTGATAAAAACGATTTATAACTCGTTTCGCACGTTTGTAATAACCTAAGATAGTTGATAGAACGAAGAAGAAGTAGATAGAAGAATTCAAATCTCATGGAACAAATTTTGGTCTCAGAAAGAAATTCTAAAAGGAAAGTATGAACTGCACCTGAAAAAAACGATTATGGACACTTGTATCTTGCCAAGTCTCACATATGGATGCCAAACATGGATATTTACCAAAAAAACAAAAAACAAGATAACAACATGGCAACGCACCATGGAAAGGATCCCATGTATCCTAAAACTAAGAAAAATTCAGAAGATTAGAAGTACAGACATCAGAAAAAAGACGAAACTAACTGATGCCCTGGAACATGCCTTAAAACTAAAGTGGCAATGGGCTGGACATATATCTAGGTGCAGAGATGGAAGGTGGACGGAAACAGTGACGAAATGGACAGGACCACACGGCAAGCGGAAAGTGGGCAGGCCCAAGAAACGGTGGTCTCAAGACATTGTAGAAGTGGCTGGAAGAGATTGGATGTATGCTGCCCAAAATAGGAAAAAGTGGAAAGAAATGGAGGAGGCTTTCACCCAGACTTTGGGATCCATCAAAGACTAACACACTAACAAACTAACACTAACTTTTTTAAATCTATTTACTAAAACGACTAAAAAAAATAACCACATGAAGTTTGTTTTATACACATACTATTAAGGAAATGATGGAAATAAAAAAAAGCTTAATTATTATTATAGTTGATATTCAAAGCGTGATCATGCCCTTATTAGATTATTTTGTCGATATACAGGGTATAAGGGGACCGCTATTTAGGTATTTACCAACGTTCATTGAATACTGGCGTCAGCTGATTGCATTACATCACATGACATACAAAAGTTGGCAACTTTTAAAAAATACATGAAATATTAATTTTTTTTTTTTTTGTTGTAAGTATATTGTGAGTAATCATCACCTGTCTTTGTTTACACCCGTTATATGGGATAATATGCGACACGCCGATATAATACCGCTCAACTTACTCGTATCACCTAAACTAATTAACACCCTTTTCTTAATCCTTGGTCGACTTTAAAGTTAAGCAAGTCACTTTTCACATAATATACGATATGATGTACGGCGCATATGATGTTCTTACTGCGAAGGTAAAAACGCATAACAAATGGTGCTCACACACTATCATGACCTGATTTTATTCAATGTGTAAGAGGCTTTGCTAATGACGCTTTCGCCAGATGCTGAAATAATATGCGGAATAGATAGAAAAGACTTACCTTTGGCGAGTTGTTGGTCGTGCCCGGCTCCTGCTTGGCGTGCAGTAGATGGTGCTGATGCACCGTCGTCGTCTGTATTGTATCCGCCTGGCTCTGCTGCTGAGTGGCCTCCGCTAGACTCTTCAGACTACCGTTCAACAATGTGTGGTTCAACTGTGAGGCGTCTATGACTGGTGTTGCGATTCCTTGAGCTTGCAGTGCACGTTTCATTAGTATCTCGTTGCATTCTTCCGCTGTTAATTGTATGGGGCCGATTGGTGTCATGAAGGGTTTTGAAGTTAGATTTGCTGCTGAAATATAATATATAATTGTTGAAGTACTTTTTACTGCAATTCTTTGTTTTTAACCAAGTAAGAAATTTTTTTTTCATTACAATAAATTTTCAATAATATCTCACTTTAGTAAAGTATAAACTTTGTTTCTTTTATTAAAATTTTAACATTGTAAAATTTAACTTTTCAATTAATGTGTTGACTTGCTTCAGATAACAATTGATTATAGCCCAGAACAGTATTCAGTTTATTAAAGACATATCTTTACTCACTTTGTATAGTAGCAGTCTGATTTTGCTGTGACACCCTGTTTATAGTATGTGTTGGAGCTTCGTTCAGGACAAACATAGCTCGCCGTCCCGGCACAGGCGTCCCTGTGAGGACTCTGGTGACTTGCGTTGCAGCGTTTGTGACCGCTACAGCTACTGTACCAACTTTTTCCTGGACTTGTGGTGTCTTGTGCGACATTACAGTCAATGTTGTTTCTGGCGACACCTAAAATAAATACTTAAACAAATTAGACAACTATTTATATAAAAAAAGAACTCATTTGATATAGACGCATCAGTGAAAGCTGGTATTCTTATGAACTATCTATCTATAGTAATATATAGAGGCTTGTCCTGACTGACTGATCATCAATGCACAGCCTAAACCACTGAAGCTAGAAACTTGAAATTTTCACAGTAGCTTTCTTTTAAGATGTAGGTGCACACTAAGAAAGCATTATTGCAAATTCCACCCCTAAGGGGGTTAAATAAATGGGGGGGGATAAAAGTTTATATAAAAGTCTGTCATTTTTCAAGTTATATTCATGAAAATCAGTACTTGTACTGTTTCTTTATGATTTTTATATGAAAAAATTCGTACAGAGACAAAAAATATATCCAATAAGATTAGAAAAGCAAATTATTCGTAGTTTTAAAATAATTTTCAGAGGTATGGTGCGATGTAAACAAGACATACCGTGCTTCCCAGCGTATAGCTCAAGCTGCTAGGGGTGTCAACTTCACATTTGGTCAGTTCCGAGGCACTTGTGAAGCCCCAGTACCCAAAGCCCGAGACGTTGCTCGGCGTTGGCATACACATTTTCACCGATTTTAATAAACTACATTAAAAAAAGTTTAACCAACTACTTCTTTTTGCACACATCCAGAGTACGATAGTAAACACACCAAAACACACTACTCATGTCATGACAGATTTGCCATTACGACCATACATGTACGCTTTCACAACTACTAACGCAATACGCACTCATGAAACCGCTACCGCCGAAACAAATAACTAAGTTTAAACATCGCATAATACATTTAGACAAAGATTCCAAGATATTTATTACAATAGATCCACCTATGCCCGTGAATTATACTCTTCAGCTTATTGAAAAAGGCGGCATAGGACGCGGGATACTACATCGACACGCACGTAATCAGAGTTCAAAGGCGCACAGAACAAACTTATATACATAAAATTTAACTTCACGTTCATAATTACTGTAAATATAAAACATTAAATCTAAAATTATCAATTAAGTTCGATGATTTCATGAAAACAATTATTTTATCGCACACACAAAAAACCGGACGCCATTTATTTTATTTTATTTTTTTTTTTTTTGTTTATCCCTTCTGGGAAAGGCAAAGGTCGTAGACCATACAGCCTGTTCAATTGTATAATCTTATTAACATATTCCAGTTTTCTATAAAGGCCTAAAGCCTATTCAAACGTATTTTCTTTGTTCTATTTTTGTTTTATTTATTAATCTTTAAAGATTCATCTGATTGTTTTCCTATGTTCATCTTCATATAAGAGGTCAAATCCAGGTTTATATGTCTTGCTATAAATAAAGTCCATGAATTCCAGTTCCTATTTTTCAGATTAGTCTTAATTCTATATTTTCTTCTTCAAACTTCTTGTACAGTATTGGAAATATATTCATATAAGTATTTATAAGTTTGTGGATTTTTTAGTAACTCTTTTAAAGAGCGCGGCACGTCTTCAACTTTTTTATAAATACTAATTAAGCCATCAATTAGCACAAGGCGCTGAATGCCAAACGATGAGCAAGTAAAGAAAACGTGGTCGAGTGTTTGAGGTTCATTATTGTTGCAGAAATTACATGAAGAAGAGTTTATTATTTTCATTCTGTGTAAATGCGAGTTGAGGCGACAATGTCCAAATCTAAGGCGACAAATTATTGTATAATATTTTCTATTATTATGAATTTTTCCTTTACAAAACCATGGTTTTTTATTCAGTGAATCATTTAAATATTTGTACCATAAACCTTTTTGCTCATGTACCGGGGAGTTCCTCAGTTCTAACCAGTCATTTACCATCATATCTATTAGATTCTTATTGATATCTGTGTAAGGTAGGTGGGCAATACTGAAAAATCTTTGACTTTGACAGTTTTGTATAAAATTATTGACGTTGGCATTTGTTATTGTTTTTGCTAAAAAATCTGCATTTTCATTGCCTTTTACTTCTGAATGTGCAGGAACCCAAATAAAAGCAATTTCAAAACCATCTAAGTAAAGTTGATAAGTTTTCTTCTTGATTTCATAAATTATATAATTAGTTTTAACATTCATCTTGTAATTGGATAAAGCTAAAAGTACACTCATGCTATCAGTTGCAATCACCCATTTTAAAGTTTCAGTTTTTCTATTTTCTATAAAATGTAAGGCTGACAGAATAGCCAATGCTTCCGCCGAAAAAACACTCGCATTTGGGTCAATCTTTTCACCAGTACCCAGATTTATTTGACTATCATAAACAGCTATTGAAGTACTAGTTTCATTTTTTGCAGCATCAGTATATACGACTCGGTAGTTTGACCAGTTGGAAAGCTTTTCATAAAATAATTCTTTCGATGTAATGGAAGAATCTATTTCAGCTATAATATTTACATAGAAGCTTTCATAAGCTCCTTCAAAACACGACCAATTAGTCTCTGTTCTATGAATGTTTAAAGATTCAAGCAGCTGTAAATACTCAGAGAAATTATGTAGCAAAAATATGGAATTTGTGTTTACTAACATTGATTGGGCATTCACAAGATTATTGAACAATTTATTACTTTTTAGTGCAAATAATTTCAATAAAAATTTATTTTTTAAATAATTGAATCGTACACTGAGCGGTGGAATATTGCATTCAATTTGCAGAACATTAATTGGAGTTGTTTTAAAGGCCCCTGTTATAAGGCGTAAATTAGAATTTTGTACAACTTCAAGTTTATTCAATAGGGATTTATTGGATGCATAACATAAATAAGCATATTCAAAATGACTTCGTACCAATGATTTGTAAAGTAATAGTAAAATTTTGGGATCAGCTCCCCAATAAGTCTTAGCTAATGATTTCAAAATATTGGAGGCTCGAGAAGCCCTAGCTACTATGCAATCAACATATTTACTCCATGACATATTACTAGTAAACAATACACCTAAAAATTTTACTTCTGCTGCCTCTGCTAATCTTGTTTTATTATAATAAATTTGTGCTGGTGGAGGGCATCTTTTTCCAAAGACCACAACTTTAGATTTATTTGCATTAATATTTAAATCTAAATAATTAAAATATCTTTGTAAACTTTTCAAGCTTTGATTAATTCTGTTTGTTATTTGACTTATACAATTTCCTGATAAGTAAATAACCAAATCATCAGCATACTGTAAATTTTTTGTATAGGGACCTAAATTTAAATTAAGTTTATGTATGTACAATAAAAATATCAACGGACTCAATATTCCTCCCTGGCAAACGCCTTTAGAAGAATACCTGGGGCCATAGAGATTGCCATTCCATTTTACAAATACTTGTCTTTCATATAGGAAGCTATATATCCATTTGATAAATGTTACAGGTAATCCTATACTGGAAAGTTCATTACAAAGTATTTTCAAATTAACATTATTGAAAGCACTCTCTATGTCACGAAAAACAGATACAAGAAGATTTTTTTGAACCATTGACTTCTGGATATCAAGTTGTAACATACTAATGCTCTCCTGAGCAGATTTTCCTTTACGGAAGCCATATTGATTATTTGGTAAGATATTGTTTTTTTCTATATAAAATTCCAGACATTGTTTTAGAAGCTGCTCAAAAATTTTACCCATACAAGAAGTCAAAGTTATTGGACGATATGAGTCTTCATGAAACTCTTTTTTGTCCGGTTTTAAAACTGGTATTAAGCAATCTACCTTCCATCCTTCCGGAATATAATTACCTGTCCATAGGTTATTAAAAATATGACACAGAATTTTAAGACCGTTATCATCCAATTTTTTTAGTAAAATATAGGGTATACCATCTAAACCGAATGCTGTATCTTTTCTGCTGTGTATTGCTGTTTTTAACTCATTAATTGTGAATGGATTTGAAAGAAATCTATTAGTAGAATTAATTGTGTTCTCTACGAATTGTAACTTATCTATATTTACATAATCAGGGGTATATTTTTTTAAAAAATTTCCAACCCATTCCTCATCATTTTTTATGTATTTTTTTTTTAAAGTATATGTTTTATTAAACTTTCTCATGTATGTCCATATTATAGAGATAGGAGTGTTACGATTAAAAGATTGACATAACTGACACCAACTATTGTCTCTTTCCCTTTTTAAAGTTAATTTTTTAAGAGCTTGTAATTTTTTAAAACTTATATAATTATCCTGGTTTGGGTCATGTTTAAATTGTATATATGCCTGCTTGCAGTTATAAACTGCATCAGTACATTTACTGTTCCACCAGGGAAGATGCAGCCTTTTCTTAGATCCACCTTTTGAATTACTATTACGACAAGCTTTTAACTGGGGGACTGATTTTTGCACAGCTTTATATAAAATGTCTATAAAACTATTATAAGATTCTAATGGTGAATTCTTGTCCAATATAAAACCTGATAATAATTCTTCTATTTCCTTTTTAAAAATATCCCAATTAACACACCTATAGTTGGGAAATTTTGGGAAGTTATTACCTACATTAGCATCTTGCAAACAGTTTTGACTTACTTGTATTCTTAAAATTACAGGTAAATGATAACTACCAAGGGGATCATCATGTACTGACCAGTCACAAGCTAATGCAAGAGATGGAGAAACAAAAGTCAAATCCAAGACATTAGGTCGCCAAGTGAGCGAGCCAACAGTTGTTGGTTCTCCGCTGTTCAATTGAACTAAATTATTGTCATCAATGATTTCAAGAAGATTTCTACCTCGACAATTTATATTATTACTTCCCCAAACTGTATGATTGGCATTAAAGTCACCCCCAAGAATAAGAGGCTTTGGAGTATTCTTAATTATCAAATCCAAAATGTTTTTATTAAAATTTGCATTAGGTGGACTATAAAAACTTATAATACTAATTTCTTGGTCATATATTTTAATCCTTATAGAAATAATTTGATGATCATTATCACAATATGAATCTATTTTTGTGTATGATATACTGTTATGTACAATGAGAGCAACACCATTATGATTGCTGCCTAAATCTTTTCTTTCAATTTTATAGCCTCTTATATTAAGTTTCTGTTCAGGTTTTAACCATGTTTCACAAATTATTGCAATATGTATATTATTCTCATATAAAAACTGAGTTAAAATATGTCGATTACATAGTAAGCTCTGAGCATTCCATTGAATTATATTAATAAAGTCCATTATTTATTAAAGTGAGGAGTTTTTTTGCTGAAAGTTTCGAGGAGAATATTTTTAATATTATTAGAGCTTACAGGATTGTCACCTGTTTTTGACGATATAATTTTAACAATAGATTCTACTATTAAATTAATAAAAATATCAGATTTAAGTACATTTTGTAGTTGCTTGTAAGGATCATTTGTTATTAATTTTGGGAAAGATTTTTCATTAAACAACTCTGCATATTTAACAGCTCTTGCCTTTGTTTTATTTTCATTAATTTTCTGTTTTTTTATAGGACATTCTATTGAAACTGCTATATGATTGCCTTCACAGTTGATACACTTTGCATTTATCCTTTCAATGGTGCAGCTTTTAAAATTGTGATTATCGGAGCATACTGAACATTTAACTGAGTTCTTACAAAATTTCGCAATGTGACCATATTTCAAGCATTGTAGACACTGCTTAACTGGAGGAATATACGGACTCACCTCGTGTCTCCACGAATCTAAGTGGACATGTTCTGGTAGTTGTGTAGCTGCAAATGTCACAGCCACTGTTCCTGTTGGTTTGTATTCAACATTTTCATTTTCTCTTACTCTTGTCATAAGACGCCTTACTTGAATTATATTACTGGTACTGGCTAGTAGAGAAAAGATGGTTTTGTTAGACAGTCCAAGAGGAACTCCCCTTAAGACACCTGTGATCTCTGTTGCAGCTGCCGGAATACTAGTTTTCATGTTGACATTTTTATGGAATTTGTCATTGTTTAGAAACACGTTAGCATTATTTGCCAAGTCAAAAACAATGCCAACTTTATATTTATTAATAGGTTTAAGGTACTTTACCCCATTGATGCAATACTGTCTTATCGCCGAGGAAATAGCTAATTTCTCCTTCTCTCCAATCGGCTTATCAGGGATGTTGTTGGAGAGAAATACAATGAATTCTTCTCCACGACTATTTTCTGAATATTTTCGTGAGTAATTACTGATTTTATAGGGAGTATACTTCTCTAAATCTTCATCAGTTGAGGACGTGGAATCGCGACTCGGCGATGCCTCTTTTTTTCTTTTTACCTTGGCGCCCCTCATAATGGGGGCACCGAAATGAAATTCTACGTATTTAAAATGTAGAAAACTAGTTAAAATGTATTTTTGTAAAAATTAGTTATACGAAAACGCGCCTTTTCCTTTCGATCGTTCCCGCCTTTTTTTCCTTCTTCTTCTTCTTCTTCCCCATTTATTTTATTGTTTATGGTCAATTTTTTTATTATCTTTATCACAGACTATATACATACTATATATACATCAAATGAATTTATTTGTACCTATATACATAAGTTGATAATTAAAAAGCCCGATCTGCAGGGCGATTCAGAATATTTCGATTTGGTTCCGGTTTTGACTACTACCCTGTGGATACGGTCGCGGTTATTCTGAATTGAAAATACACTTAGATTAGGTATATAGGAGAGGATATGTTGCATTTTACTCAATTATAGTTATATGATGTATTTTTCGAATAAAACAAATTAAACTATTTCTAAGCCTTTCTTATTTATGGAAAGCTACATTATTAGAAAGAGACAGGTCGTTTATGTTATTGCGTAAACGCGTCACGCAAATGTCGAATGACGTCATAAAATTTACCTACTGAAGCCACTTTTTTGTCCCTTAAAAATGGCGTTTGTTGTTGTTCCGGTGTGTCAGTTCTAAGTTTTTACTTATTTTGCACTGTTTTCATGCGTTTCAGCAGTTGTTTTAAGCAATAAACAATGGTGAAGTGTTCAATTGTGAGTTGTGATCGTAAAAGCAATGTAAAACGCCCAGGAATTTCATTTCATAGGTAACTAATAAATTCTTCTATTTTCTCTTTTTGTAGCGAGTATTTTGAGTTTTTTCGATTAAGTAAAGCTCAGCTTCTTCTTTATTTAATTCAAAACGCGTAAATTTATGCGGTATCGTCAAAAACTTCGATTATTTCACGAGAATAAGTTTGATTGTATGTATAGTGATTGATTGTATTGTTTACAATAAAACTAGGGGGGTAAGGGAGTGCACCTCCAGGGGGGTAAGGGAGTGCACCTCCATCTCAGCACTCCAATTGTCAACCTCACCTGCACGTGGTGCCCCCTGCTAATCAACAGACGAGGCTCTGACGACCGACAAATGGCGGTATAACCATTCCATATCGGCTAGACTACAAAAATGACAAGGGCCGATGTCGGGCAGCAGCGACATCGGTACAATAGTCTAGCCCTGCGATCGCCAACCCGCCTGCCCAGCGTGGCGATTAAGGGCATATCCTTGCACATGGATTTAAAAATGAAGCCACAGCCCCCAGTCCCCGGCAGCCCCGCTATTCCTAGCTCTGGCAGCGGTTACGGTAACGGCGGGGCAGGGGGTGTCAAGAATCTCCGGAAGAGATTCCGCTGCCAACCCCAACGACTGGACCTGGCAACGTATAACGCACGCACTTTGAGGACCGACGAAAAGATCATCGAGCTGGAAGAAGCAGTGAGCAAGTTGAAATGGGGTGTCATAGGGTTATCTGAAGTCCGAAGAGAGGGGGAGGACTCGATAATCCTTAAATCCGGCAACTTGCTTTACTACCGGGAGGGAGATCAACAATCCCAGGGTGGTGTTGGGTTCATCGTCCACAGGTCCCTCGTTAACAACATTGTGCAAGTCGAAAGTGTGTCGAGCAGGGTAGCGTACCTTATACTCAGAATAACCAAACGGTATTCGCTGAAGGTCATACAGGTCTACGCACCGACATCGACACACCCCGACGAGGAGGTAGAGGTCATGTATGAGGATATATCAAAAGCCATGCATGCCTCTAATACCTACTACAATGTTGTGATGGGGGATTTCAATGCAAGGCTGGGTAAGCGAAGCGGTATAGAGTTGAAAGTGGGACAATTTGGCTATGGGCGACGGAACCAGAGGGGCCAAATGTTGGCCGACTTCATGGAGAAAGAGGGCCTCTATATGATGAACTCTTTCTTCGAGAAGCGGCCACACAGGAAGTGGACCTGGATGAGCCCCGACGGTTCTACGAGAAATGAGATCGACTTCATCATGTCTACCAAACGGCACGTATTCAATGATGTCTCTGTGATCAACAGGGTGAAAACCGGCAGCGATCACCGTATGGTAAGAGGCACATTGAATCTCAACATAAAGCTTGAAAGGGCCAGACTGATGAAGTCAACGCTCCGACCTTCTCGTGTCCATATCCTGAATCCCGAGAGCTTTCAACTCGAATTGCAAAACCGATTCGCTTGCCTGGCAGATTGCGATTCTGTGGACGAACTGAACAACAGGCTGGTGGAAACTGTCCATGCGGTCGGGTCTAAGTTCTTTAAGACCCACCGTAGAAATAGAACCAAAAAATTCTCAGCCCATACTCTCAATCTCATGGAACAGAGACATGAAATGAGACTGCAGTCTTCAGGAGACGCCCTTGCTTATCGGCAGATCAATAGACAGATCTCTAAATCACAGACACGCGATCTGCGATACTTTAACACCGAACGTATCAAAGAAACCATTGAGCGGAACAAAGGCTCAAAGGTGTTCGCGAGAGATCTGTCTATCGGTCAGAGCCAGTTGACGCGACTGAAGACCGACAGCGGTAGTCTCATTTCGTCTAAGCCTGAGATTTTGAGAGAGGTCGAGAAGTTCTACGGACAGCTGTACACGTCAACACAGAAGCCTGTTGAAGATTTGGCTAAAGATCCCAGAGCCAAATTGACCCGACACTATACCGAAGATATCCCGGACGTCAGTCTATACGAGATTAGTATGGCTCTCAAACAACTTAAGGACAACAAGGCGCCAGGTGATGACGGAATCACAGCAGAACTCCTGAAAGCAGGTGGAAAACCGGTTCTTAAAGTCTTTCAGCGATTGTTCAATTCCGTCATCGACAAGGGCATAACGCCAGAGGCATAGCACAGAAGCGTGGTGGTTCTTTTCTTCAAAAAGGGCGATAATACCCTGCTGAAGAATTATAGACCCATCTCGCTGCTGAGCCATGTCTATAAGTTGTTCTCAAGAGTCATTACGAATCGTCTCGCTCGTAGGTTTGACGACTTCCAGCCTCCCGAACAGGCCGGGTTCCGAAAAGGCTTCAGTACCATAGACCACATTCATACGCTGCGGCAGGTTATACAGAAGACCGAAGAGTATAACCGGCCACTTTGCTTAGCGTTTGTGGACTATGAGAAAGCCTTTGATTCGGTGGAAACTTGGGCTGTATTGAGATCACTGCAGAGATGCCGGATCGACTATCGGTACATCCAAGCGCTGAAGTGCTTGTACGAAAACGCCACTATGTCAGTTCGTATACAGGACCAGACTACGAGGCCAATCCAATTGCAGCGAGGAGTGCGTCAGGGAGATGTTATCTCCCCGAAGCTATTTACCGCTGCGTTGGAAGACGTCTTTAAGCTTCTGGACTGGAGTGGACTTGGCATCAACATAAATGGCGAGTACATCACTCACCTACGGTTTGCCGATGATATAGTCGTGATGGCAGAGACTCTGGGAGACCTCAATACAATGCTCAATGATCTCAGCAGAGTTTCTCAACAGGTGGGCCTAAAAATGAACATGAGTAAGACGAAGATCATGTCTAATGCTCATGTTCCGCTCCACCCGGTAATTGTTGAGAACTCAGCACTCGAAATTGTAGACGAGTACATATACCTGGGACACACGGTCCAGCTAGGTAGGTCCAATTTTGAGAAAGAGATCAACCGCCGAATCCAACTCGGCTGGGCAGCGTTCGGGAAACTTCGAGATGTCTTTTCGTCCAATATCCCTCAGTGTCTGAAGACGAAAGTCTTCGAACAGTGCGTGTTGCCAGTGATGACTTACGGATCTGAGACATGGTCGCTAACAATGGGCCTCATAAGAAGGCTCAGGGTCACTCAGCGGGCGATGGAGAGAGCTATGCTCGGAGTATCCCTGCGGGATCAAATCAGAAATGAGGAGATCCGCAGGAGAACCAGAGTCACCGACATAGCTCATCGAGTCGCGAAGCTGAAGTGGCAATGGGCGGGGCACATTGCACGAAGAACCGATGGACGTTGGGGTCCCAAGGTGCTTGAATGGCGACCTCGCACCAGCAAACGAAGCGTAGGTAGACCCCCCACTCGATGGACAGACGATCTCAAGCGAGTCGCTGGTAGCCGCTGGAATCAGGCGGCACAAGATCGTGTGCTGTGGCGATCCTTGCAAGAGACCTATGTCCAGCAGTGGACGTCCATTGGTTGAAACGAACAATAAAACTGAATGTCGATAAAAATAAAACTTACCGCACCTGCCACCTACTGTTTGTCTCTCAGTGGTAGAGAGAGATGAAATTGAAACAGTAAGTTTCTTCTTAGTGATATTGCCAATCTAATTTTTTGCCGACTTAAAAAAAAAGAGGTTATGTATGTAATATTGGAACTGCAATATATTCACATATGATAGTATATTATTAATTAGGGCTTCCAAAAAATGTTAAATAGCCCTTAACCTTCCTCAGAAATTGGGCTATCAAACGCAAAAAGGATTTTTCAAATCCGACAGGTATTTCCATAGCATCCATTATATCCATCAATTCCATTATAAGTAGCGCGTTCAAACAAACAAACTCTTCCGCTTTAATAGATTAGTATAGATTATTGTCATACTGATTTTCAAAATAAAATATGTAAATAATGTGGCTGATAATTTTATATCGAGTATTTAAGTATCGATAGCACCAGCCCTAAAAGTCATTTAGGCTCCGCCCATACGCCATTTTTAAGGTTCCGGAAGCTTCAATTTAAATTTGATGTTTCATATCCTCTCCTATATACCTAATCTAAGAAAATACATCTTATCGTACGATAACTTACCGAATCGATCAATAATTACGTTATCGAAGTATTCTGAATTAGGTACTTGTCGTACGATAAGTAATAACTCAAAAAACTCGTATCGACAGGGTACCTAGTTGTCGAAACCGAATCAAAGTGTTCTGAATCGTCCTGCTGATCTGGAGCTCTGAATGGGTTGACTCCAATCCATCTCCAATCCCATTCTATAGACAAACAATTTTTTGTCTACGTTCTCTCAACGATGTCTCAACGTTATGTTTCTGTGTCGTTGTAATTATGTCAAAATCACAGACCAATAACATTTGTCTGTTTACTTTATGACATAGCCTCATAGGTCAAAATGAAAATCTTATTTTTTCGTGGTCTGTGGTCAAAATCTTAAGCCTGTCACAAACAGACGCGACCTGCGGTGGCGGCCTACCGTGGGCCGCGACTCTAGCCGCAACAAACACACACCACCGCGGTCGCGGTTGCGGCTTGGAGCGCCATTCGCTGCCCGCTCTTCATAATGTCATCACGTCAAAGTGAGTTGGAAGACGAAGCTTTGCTTTTGTTGGCACTTTGTGAAGATGAGCAAAAAAGGTAAAAAAGGTGTAATGAAAAAGATGCTTATATCCTAACATAGCTTGAGAGTATGTTAATTGAAAGATTATTGAAAATATAATTTTTAAATAAACTTCTTGTCATTTTCAGGCGAAGAGAAGTATGGATTCATGAAATTAACCAAGAACGAAAAAAACATGGTGAATATTGGACATTATATCCGCAATTGAGAAAAAATGAAGACAGATTTTACGTGTATTTCAGAATGTGCACAACATGTTTTGATTATATTTTAAAAATGATAGAATGTGACATACGAAAGCAACATACTAACTGGAGAGAATCTATATGTCCAGAAGAGCGACTGGTGGTTACTTTAAGGTTTGTATTAACAAAAACACAAGTTTATTATTCCTCAAGTTGTATTAATCAAAAATAGTTGTAATCGACAAGTATTTTAATTATCTTTTGTTGTTCTATTTAAAACACTTATAATTAAATTAGAAGCATTTAGGACTTCTTTCCAAATTGTTCATAATAAAACTTAGTAGGTTGAATTGTGTACTGGTGTGGATCAACATACGTAGGCTGCTGGTTTTGAGTACATATTACATATGATGCGCTGGTTGTTTCTTGTCTGGGAAGTGATAATGCATTGTGTGGCTCGTCTTCTTCTTGAGGTGAGAAGGAAGTGGCTGGTTCTGGTGGTGAAGAAACAATGTACTCGTGATCTTGGGACGAATTATTATTAGTAAAAACTATGTCGTTTCCTGAGCCCTGTAATGTACTTGAATCTGTTGTCAAACTGGCTTCTTCTTCTTGTTCAAGTTCCGATTCCATAATTATTTTTGCAATCTGGAATTTGACTCTTGCCTGCCTGCTATTCGACATTTTTTTTATTGTTTGAGCATACCCCAAAAAAACTAAATCTATATCATCGAAATCTCCTGTGTTCCTCCTTTTATTGAGAAAATTAATGACTTTATCTACTTGCGTCTCATTTTGTTGAGATTTTCTGCAACGAGAGTGTTGATGTGGCGAAGGTGGCGATTGCACATCAGTCATGGGTGGTTCTTGATGAGATGTACTTGCTTGTTCATTGTTACCTTGAATATTTGAATGGGTAATGGCAAATTCCAAATATGGACGCAAAAAAGACATTTGTTGAACCCATGGCCAAGTTTTATATCGTTCTACAAGCTTAGCTGCTTGACCAGTATGCGTTTTATTTGATCTCAGATGTTTGCTATAGGCATCCCTCAAGTTCTTCCACTTATTTTTAAAATTGTCACCTGTAAATAATGAAAAAATTTTTTTTTAGATATCTTGCATCTGGCGACAGCTTTAGCAGCATTGGACACAGCTATCGAATGGGGTTTTCTACTGTTAGCGCCATCGTCGAAGAAGTGTGTGAAGCTGTATGGAAAAAGTTGCAGCCTGTATATATGCGCGAGCCTACAGTAGAAGATTGGGAAGCCTCTATTTCTGGATATAATGAAAAATGGCAATTTCCTATAATGGATATATAAGAAGTATTGATGGGAAACATATAATAGTCAAATGTCCAGATAAGACTGGGTCAAACTATTTTTCGTACTTAAAAAGATTTTCCTTTGTTTTACTAGCAATAGTCGATCCAGATTATAAATTCACTTGTATAGATGTTGGAGGCTATGGGAGAAACAGCGATGGTGGTATATTTGAGGAATCCATAATGGGAAGAAAATTTGCGAATGATTCATTTCAAATACCAGCCAACAGACCATTGCCAGGTCAAAATGATAGCGCACCGTGTGTTCTTATTGGAGATCAGGCTTTTGCACTGAGTTCGTACATGATGCGACCATATCCAGAAACACAGTCACGACGAGATAGAAGAAAAGAAACATTTAACTCTAACTTAGGAAGAGCACGGCGGGTAGTTGAAAATGCATTTGGTATTCTAAGTGCTAAATGGTATATATTCCACAGACCCATGGAAACTAAAATAGAAACATCAATCATTGTTGTAAAAGCTGCCTGTGTCTTACATAATTTTTTGCGTGATAGACAAGCAGAACATCTCAATCATCTCACTGAGACCGCCCAAGAACACGCATTCCAAGATATACCCCCTAACCCAAGAAGATCGACAAACTATGCACTTTCAGTACGAGAAAAATTTGCTGATTACTTTTATTCTCTAATTTAAAATAAAATGGTTCGCTTATTAATTGTTATGTATTTATGATTTTTATTTGCGTACTTACCATCACTTTCGCCAACTATTTCGGCAATGTTGTCCCATATTTTGTTTTTAATTCGATTATTTTTATAATCAGCGTGAGCTGTATCATACAACACTGGATAATTCCGCACAGTGTCTATTAAAATTTCAATAAAGTTTTCTGACGACGCGGACGTCATTTTGCTTAAAACCAACTATTGTCTATTACAGGCCGCGCGGCTTCTTGTAAAAACTTGCAACTGACCGCTTGGTGGCCGCGTGACTACCGCGCGAGAACACACACCGACGCGGTGGGAAGTGGGCGGGGCTTGCGGTCGCGGCCGGCCGCGCTTTCTTAACGTCACAGGCCGCGTTGATTTGAATACTTCTATAGATTTCGATACTACAAAACAAGCCGCTACCGCGGCCGCCACCGCAGACCGCGTCTGTTTGTGACAGGCTTTATCCAGGGGTATGACAGCTGTAGTTCCTTTTTCTGCGTTTTGGCGCTACAATCGTTCGCACACCACAGACGTAATCACAGAAAATAACAGGTCCATAGATTAATGAAAGGTTTTCCACAGATTAATGATAAGTATCTAGTTATTTTCTGTGTTTAGGTCTGTGATTTAGGTTTCAGTGATAAGTCTGAGGTCTGTCATTATTATGAAATCACAGAGTACATTATATATACTTTATTAGAGATTGCACTCGCCTGTTCACCTAAAGCGACCTCCACAGGGAAGTGGCTAAACTAAAATATATATAACTACAACGCTATAGTACTATATATATAGGTACTACTGGTACTATAATATATATACTATACTATTGTCCTTGTGTATCGTATAAAATAATTTATCTTAATTATTACAAGATCACTAAAGAATGATGTGACCTTGTAATAATTAAGATAAATTATTATTATACAATACTTACATTAAAATTGTAAGAGGTGGTCTCCAGATGTTAGGAAATGAAACGCATGTTGATAATTTTCTGCTTTTTAATCGAGTCTTTTTTACATGCGTGGGTCACTGTTATTTATGCAAAGATAATCGGAGTCGATCACGTCCACGATCACGAGATGAAATGCACAGATAATTGGAGTCCAAGAATGGCGAAATAGTAATAAAATAAGAAAAAACTAACGAAGCACCATTAACACAATAATTATCCAACTGTCTTATTAGAAAAACTTCAATGTCAAACTAATTATTGTTGTCAATGTTGGTCAAACTGAAATGGCCGTTCGCTACGTTTAGAAATTAAATCATAAATGTTTCATTAAACTTCCAACTTATATAGAAATATTTACAATGACTGTTATGTGAGTTTTAACTTAGAAATTTATCCTACTAACTCATATTACTCTCAAAAAAATATTTTACATATTATTAGCTGAACTGTTTAATTAAATGGCATTAAAATAAATTAGACTAAAACTTAAACTTCTGAACGAACACTTACTTCAGAGGCATCATAGATAAAGAGGCACAGATTATAAATACAAGATAAGCGCCATCTTTAGGGAAGTGGTAACCGGGGTAATTTTCATACAATGAAAAAATGTTTGAAGTGCAAAGGCCCTGTATGAAATTTTCGAAACTTCGCGAAATTTACATTTTTCATTTCCACCACTTTTCTTTACTTTTCGTTGTTCTCATCACAGGTTCTCAATTATTATGGTGTTTTTTGTGATATTTCGTGACGACTTGGCTTTGTTAAATGGATTTTGGTGATCATATTGACTTGTACTTTGTTTTGGACTCCGAGAACTCTGTTTTACATTTGACTCCGGCTACGTTATAAGGACTACGATTTGCTATATTAGCAGCAGAAAAAAAGTGTTGAATTTTGTGTAAGTATTTTGCTGATTTGAAATCCAAATTCTCTGCTGTTGTTTGATAGAAGACAAACTGTGCTACTTTAGAGATTACGAGACGAATACGATACGATACGAATACGATATTTGAATCGATCGTCATGGGACTATTTAAGTGTTGTGTCGGTACTTGCTACTCAACACCTAAGACTTTTAAGTTTGCCCAAGAACGACAGTGTAAGGTGGATGTCCTACGTAGTACCTACCAACTCTCTCCCCATCGAACTGCAGCTTTGTGTGTGGATATGCCTGTCACTCTGTAGCTCTTAAACGAGTGAACCGATTTGAATGCAGGTTTTTTATAGTTAGATTTGTCTCAATGAGTAGGTACTTGGTAGACACTTCATAGTGTTAAAGGCCTTATTTTTTGATCGAAGGTTATAGGTTGAAAGGAAGGAAGGTGATGTTTAGAGCTTTAGAAGGTGTTTTTAAGAGAGTTGGGATGTCTTGATTTCCCACAGGTTGGGGAATATTAAAATTTTGAATTTACAGTTCTATCATAAAAAATACATGTACCATAAACCTACGTACTTTACTCACCTGTCTATATTTAATAATTTTCAGATAATTTTCACACTGGAAACATAAGCAGTATGGAGGCTACAGCAAGCAGAAAGACGAAGGGGTGGAACATGCACAAGTCGGGACTTGTTTTCAATCACAATCCCATCTACTTCATAGGAATGAGAATGTCTCAAGTAGCCTATATTTAGAGATCAGGTTTTATTTCAAAAAATTAAAGTGCAATGCTCGGCATGTACACATATTTACATCATCAATGCAAATTCGCGGCATGAACTGTTGGATTCATATGTCTAACAAAAAAACCAATGTAAGAGTTGTATAAAGACAAACAGCTCTATGGATGCCAATACTTATTCATTAAAAAAAATATATAGAGAATATGAAATGTTAAAAAATAATAATTTAGTATATTATCCTAATGAAAATTTTCTAATTACATACATACTATTGTATACAGGGATGCAAGCACTTTTATGCACAATTACCATAGTGAAAATGGTTATAAAAAAAATATTGGTAGCAATTTAAACACTGTAGGTTTTCTTGGGGTGTTTTCCTACCCAGAGTTTTTGAAAAAATTGTTTTTAATATTAATAAATGTGTATTTGAAAAATAAGTAATTTAGATTAAGAAAGAAAGATTTGAATAAATAAGTTTGAAATAAATTTATCTTGTTTGAATTTAATTATGAGGTCTCTTGTTAACACGCCGTGAAAACTCACGTTTTGTACGGATATCCATACAAAACGTGAGTTTTCACGGCGTGTTAACAAGAGGCCTTAGTAAGAAAACCCTGTTATTTGGTTATCGATAAAACGAGTACATCACTAGTATCGATAACAAATCATCGACTGGCAAGCCCTAGCCGCAAATCTACAGTGGCGCCAAAACGCAGAAAATGGCGTAAATGGAAATGGCCCCGAAGAAAAGTCACTGTCGCATCTGTTACGTAGTAACTAATACCTAATCTGTATCTTATCAAGAAAGACTCAAATTGTGAATTTTTGATTTTTGCAAAAAAACTAGAAACCAGAAGGAAATTAAAAAGATTGTTTAAGATAAAAAGAAAAACTGCTTAAAAATAATTAGTTTGTAGCGTCCCTGACCCAACTTATTCACCATGAATCCTATATCAATGGACAGAGACGAACCATCATCACTAACCTCGGTCTCAACAAATCATCCGCTGGAACAATTCATATTGCTCGCAAAGGGAGCCAAAGGTTCAGCATGTGCGGAGCTCATCAAACAAGTTCTGGAAGCGCCAGGTGTACATGTTTTTGGAGAACTACTTGAAATGCCAAATATAAAAGAGGTCAGATATCCTATCCTACTATCCTACTAATATTATAAATGTGAAAGTGTGGATGTTTGGATGTTTGGATGTTTAGATGTTTGTATGTTTGGATGTTTGTTACTCAATCACGCTGCAACTACTGAACCGATTTGGCTGAAATTTTGAATGGAGATAGATTATGCCCTGACTTAAAACATAGGCTACATTTTGCCCGTTCCCGTGGGAACTATGCCTGGAAAATGCATAGTTCCCACGGGATTTTGAAAAACCCGAAATTTATAGCTACAGCTATAGGTAGATTACTATAGCGAACTTCCTTGATAGTAGGTATAAAGGTTGGAAAAGGGAGCGGGAAAGGGAACCGGAAATCCATGATTCCTTGGATTTCTTTAAAACCGAAATTCACGCGGGCGAAGCCGCGGGCATCCTCTAGTTTATCAATATATTTTGTGCGAGTATCAAGTCACAAAGACTTGTTACTTATTTAATATTGTTTTAAGCATCATTTTTATAATGTAATAGGTACTATACATCATGTTTATAATGTAAGTGGTACCAATACTATGCAAACAAAGTCGCAGACATCAGTTATATACCTGTGAATTTGTATTTTGTTTTTGTTTTTTTAATTTCCCGGTTTCAGTGTGGGACTTACATATTTTCTAGGATAAAATTAGCCTATGGCTATCTACCAGGATGCATGCTAACTGTGTGCTGAATTTAAAATAATCAAAATACATAAATATAATAACTCTATCAATAATTATATCTTTCAGTTAGAAACTGGACAGTATGCCACACATTTCAAAACACTCAATCTGTTCGCGTACGGCACATACAAAGATTATCTGGAAAATAAATCTGATTACCTAGAACTTACCCCTGTACAATGCAAGAAGCTACAACATTTGACCATTGCAACATTGGCCACACAAGAGAAATGCATCCCATATAGTGTGCTACTCAAAGAATTGGATATTAAAAATGTTAGAGATCTGGAGGATTTGATCATTGAAGCTATTTATGCAGGTATTAATATATTTTTAAGATGAATGGTCTTTATTGGAAAAGTAAGTTATATTGATAAATTATTTGATATCATAGAAAGGAATAATTTTGCTGACTCAACATTATTATAAACACCTATATATTATAAACACACCTATATTATTATAAACACACACAGAACTAAATTACAAAACTACAAAAGGTGGGTTGCGTATCACAAAATTGAGATTAAAGTATGGTTGCAGTTAATGTCTTTTACAACCTGCTACAAGTATAAGCTGTGATAGCCTAGTGGTTAGGACGACCGACTTCAAAGGTGTGTGAAGTCTGCCAATCCGCTTGGCCAGCGTGGTAGACTATGGCCAAAACCCTTCTCACTCTGAGAGGAGACCCGTGCTCTGTAGTGAGCCGGTAATGGGTTGATCATGATGATGATGATGATGATGACAAGTATAAATTGAAAATAAAAAAAACCCCGACATTCGCCATTTTGTGGCGGCGGCCATTTTGGATTCGCATAGTGCTATTCTACTAGTCAAGCCCTTTCATTTGATACCCATATTAAGGGAGTTGTGAAAAAATATGTAATCCGCCATTTTATAGCGGCGGCCATATTGGATCGATTTTCATCAAACATAGCTATAGATCGACCAGAATCTCATGAAAAATAGGGAAATGAAATTCCAAGGTTAGCAACATTACGGCCGCCCTAGCGATAAACAAAGCAACTGACATTTTTTGTGAAATTGACTTTTTGCATTAACAAAAGTTTTATGTCGAGTAGTTTTTTACCACAGTTTAATATTTCAAATAACTTGAACCGTTTACTGAAATTTAAATTGCCCAAACAAAGTAACTGCACTCACTAACCCGGAATATAAATGCAAAAACCAAGTAAACAACAAGCACAACACAAAAACAAAGTAATTGGATGTTGATTACTTTGTTTTTGTATTTAAAATGCAGTTGTTGGATTTTTCGTTTCGTGAAACGATCCCAGGTAAGGTGTTCTGAATGTAATTACTTTGTTTATCACTAGGGCAGCCGAGTTAACCTAGTGTTGCTTACTACAAAATTTAACTTCCCCATTTTTCATGAGATTCTGGTCGATCTATAACAACACTCTTGACTAATTCACCTTCCAAACAAAAAAAACCGTATTCAAATCCACCCGTTTGAGCGCTACAGGGGAACAGACAAACACACACACAGACACGTCAAACTTATAACACCCCGTAGTTTTTGCGTTGGGGGTTAAAAATACAGACAATATTTTTTTATATAGGTAACCATAGTTTATTTTTTTTAATTAACATTTTTTTTAATTCAAATTATAATTCCAGATATAATCCATGGCAAACTAGACCAAGAGTGCAAGCGTGTAGAGGTAGATGTAGCGCTCGGCCGCGACGCCAGACTGGAAGATGCAGCGGCCATAGCGGATGTGTTAGCAGACTGGTGCAACGCGTGTGAAGCAGTCCTCAGCTCAGTAGACAGACACATACAGCGCGCCAACCACAGGAAACAGTGCGCCATCAGACACCAGCAGGCGATTGATCAGGAGGTGAGTATGTAGCATATGTGTTGCCATACTGCTAAACTCAACTTACAGTGTGTCAATAATAATAATAATAATAAGTTTTATTTCGGATAACAGGACCCATAGTAATACATTTTCTTTATAATCTAATCTTAAATAAAGATCAAAAATATATTAAGTCAAATGATATTAAAAAAAAAATTAATATATTGTAAACTAAAATCAATTGTCAATCACAGAAAAAAATATTTATCTGTTAAATCTTGTCCCCCACAGATAATGTACATAAAGAAGAATCAAAAGACTCAAGGCGAGAATGAGGATTCAGCATCGGGCGGCGGCAGTGAGTCCCACTCTGCGCCCAAGAAGAACTCCAGCAAAGGCAAGGCGCCGCGCGGCGGGAAGTTCTGGCAGAAAACCACATGACTCTGTACACCTACCTTGTGATGTTTTAATGATAAAGTAATAAATGCTTAGGTACTACCCATCAACTTGCTTATTAGTATTATTCATAAATATCCAGGATGAGATTGGCTAATATAGCTAACAATAATAATGTAGTTGTGTTGACTACAAACCATGCTGACTAATAAATTCCCGAATGCCTAGTCGTCTTAATTGTTATCTAGTTTTTCCTGTCTGTGGACTGTGGTTATTTTATTTTTCGTGGTCTGTGCTTGCTATGTGATCCTGTGGATCCAGCGAAAGAAATAATTACCATATACATGAAATTTGTACCAATTTAGTAGTTCTAACTTCTATTTCAAAGTACATTTTAACAAACCAATCTATGCTCAATATTAACTGTTAATAAAATACACCGAGTTCGATCGTCTTAAAATGACAGCTGTCTACAATATGACGATGGCATTTACCTCTGGCTGACTATCGGCTTAAATGCTTGGATGCTCATGCAACAACTAACAAGAATATCATAATTTCAGCCAATCACCACAATAATTAAGTTTGTAGCAATGATTAATGCTGCTTTTAGACAATCGACGCATTAATACTCATATGCAAAGAAGATTTAAATACCTCACTACTAGGTTGTAAAAAGTATGTAAGTAGGTATAGTCAGAGGGCTTTGTATAATTATTAGATACCTATTATAGAAAGGTAGTACAGGCATATTATCGTGTATTGCCCTATTAAGTGCACAACTAAATAAATACTTTTGATCATAACATACTTAATTGTTTCAATAGGTATCACTCTACAACTATATTTTACAATACTCACCATTTTTAACGGACTTCCAAAAAGGAGGAGGTTCTCAATTCGGTGCGTATTTTTTTTGTATGTATTCTACTAATAACTTAGCATAAAATGGGAGTTTTTATAGAAGTCAATCTGGTAACATTGAGTGTAAACTGTCAGAGGCGCGAGTGAAACAAAATAGAATGTCTAGGCTAGAAATTGAGATAGAGAACAACTACGAAACAAGGTCGACAGCTTGCCGACGACGTCGTTCGGGCGAGTTTTGGCAGCCGAGCAGAGACGAATTACGAAAGGTTTGTTTTTGACGCAGCAGCGCAAACAAAGTGCGCAGGCAGTGCAACGATTTACGTTCGCAGGCCCCCGAGAAGTGATGTAAATAATATAATAAACCCACGTAACATTGTAAACAAAGACTATTTAGTACATATACATGCATATTTACCCGAAAACTAACGTGTCGTGAAAGTTACAACAGCAAAAAATTACGTCCAGTGCAAACTACGACATCACACAAGTGACAAATTGACTATAGAAAAAAACAACGTAAAAAATAATGTAATAATGTATCCGTGATTTTGTAGACTGTAAACAAAACTCTAGTTTTGTAAAGAGACTATAGTTTTTCGGAGTAAAGTAATCAATAGGAGCTCCGTGTATTGGATGAACAGAAAGGCAAGTATGCCCTTTGTTGTGGTCGACTTCACATCTAGAATTCACGATCATTTCATGTTTAGCACTCATTTTCACTATTATCTACAATAAACATCTTCAAAAAAAATATGTTACGAAACGCAGCACCAACAAACCTATTTTATGTAGGTAATTAGGTATTATTTGCGTCATAGTCATATGTGAAAACCTTATAAATTTACCTATTTACTACGTATCACTATGTGCATATAATAGTATGTACAAATGTAGAAAAACAACAACCAGTCTTAGGTACTATTTGTATTCTATTACATTGTTAAATCGATATCGATAGTGTGAAGAGATTGTAATTGTTTGTTTGTTGTATATAAACGACAAACTAGGTAGGAACTGTACACTTACCTAGTATTTATAATGCATAAAGGTGCATTAAGGCAGGTACATTGTAAGGGCGTTTATGCACGGCACGATTTGCAGTCACGACAACCTTGCACACGATCTGTGGTTAATACGTTTTCCTACTTGTGAGGATTCTGCTACACGGCATGCGGTAAACTCCGGCTCCAAAATCCTATCCCTACGTGCCTACATAGGTAGCTAATAATCACGCCACGCATTTATTCTCAAAATATCTTCATCATGTCGATGATCCTAAATCTAATTCCTATCCCATAGACAGGTCAGATACCACCACCACTACCAATTATCACTACAGCCTTTTAACGTCCCAATGTTGGGACCAGGCCTCCTTTCTCATAGGAGAGAGAGATTAGAGCTTAGACCCGCCACGCTGCTCCAATGCGGGTTGGCGGGCTTTAACGACTAGGTATTGTCACAATATGATAATGATATAATGTCGGTTTACGGACGATAATTTTACGTCATAACGTCATAAGAAAACAAAGATAGATGCGTCACAAGCCGATCGCTTAGGCCTATCGTGCCTTCTCTATCGCTTGTTCCACGCTCTCGCTTGCACGCGGTACGTGACAATGAGTCATGCTTTTCCGTGCGTGTAGCCGGCGTTCATCGATTATAAGACGTTATAACGTCAAAAACAATCATGATTAAAACATACAATACCTACTCGTAAAGCGATTGCCGAGTGACAAAAGAGTAAAATGTTGTGAATCGTGCGTTGTTCTCACTTAATTGTTTCGAAAAGTCACACACAAGAGGGTAGGTATCTCTTAGTCAAAAAAAAACAGCATCATCATCATGATCAACCCATTACCGGCTCACTACAGAGCACGGGTCTCCTCTCAGAGTGAGAAGGGTCTTGGCCATAGTCTGCCACGCTGGCCAAGCGGATTGGCAGACTTCACACACCTTTGAGAACGTTATGGAGAACTCTCAGGCATGCAGGTTTCCTCACGATGTTTTCCTTCACCGTTAAAGCAAGTGATATTTAAATACTTAAAACGCACATAACTCCGAAAAGTTAGAGGTGCGTGCCCGGGATCGAACCCACGACCTCCGATTAGAAGTCGGTCGTCCTAACCACTAGGCTATCACAGCTTCTTAAAAAAAAAACAGCGGCACCCGGGAATTGACAACATAGTCAAAAAGTCGTTTGCAAAACGTGCGTGCTGCTATTGTATGGACGGTTTATAAAAATACTACCTATAATTATGGTGCTCCGAGTCGTCATACATTTTATCGTGTCGACTGTCGTTCGCTGGCTCGTGTGTAGCCGCCCTAATTACGTAGTTTTCTTTGTTGTTGAGGCAGTCAGCTGTTTTGTCACACGGCTCGGAGTGGGGAGCAAGTGAACTCCAGAACTGGTCTGACCAGTAGGTATGTCTACACTACACAGTGTGGCAGTCGCCGATAACTAACACGACTTAAGTTCTTAAGTACCTATTTATGTATAGCTTCTACATGTACTAATATTGCGATTTGCGAAGTAGGTACCAGTGGCGTAACTTTAGATGGTGGCATTTCGGCTAAATGCCACGGGCCCTCAGCCGGAAGGGGCCCCCCTTATTTATTTTAAAATAAAAACTTTAACTTTGGTTGAGATTTATATTGGGCAAGATAGGCCTCATCCGATTAATTTGCCATGGGGCTCAAGCCTCAAACGGTTTACGGTCTTAGAATAAATAGGTAAAGAAAGGCAGTCGTCGACGCGGCGATAAGCCATTTTTAACGGGCCTTAACAGGCTCGATACGTCTATCGTCGCGTCAGTGCTCAAGGTACTCATGCGCTTGTGTGCGTGTCGGCAAATGTAATTACAGGGCACACATGGGTTGGTTTATAGCTTACGTTTCGAGCGGAAATTTGTTAGAAACTTCCATTCTAAGCGTAATAGTTCGATGTTTACGGTATAGTAACGCCACTGGTAGGTAGAGGTATCTAGGTAGGTAGTTATCATAACGTGTTATAACTATATTTTGTTGCGAACATATCGGTAGGTAGAGGTAAGTTGTCAGAGGTTCTACGATCTTCAAGCACACGAGTAGATAAGTACAGAGAGGAAGCTTCATACAAACGGCCCGCTGTAGGTACACTCACACAAACACACTCACCAACGGTTCACGGACGCCCGCTCTGTCCACCAACCGGTACAGTTGGGTGACAAACGTGCGCATATGTGTGAGTGTACCTACAGCGGGCCGCTTGTAGAAGCTTCCCCTCTGATCTATAGTTCGTTCGGTAACTTAGTGTCGGTACAGGCGCAGGTGCTCTTAGTATTCTGCTTTTATTTTTATTACTTTTTTTCTGTTTGTATTTTTTTTTCTATTATAACAGAATCTCCGAATAGTCTGCCAATCCGCACTTGGCCAACGTGGTAGACTATGGTTAAAATCCTTCTCATTTTGAGAGAAGACCCGTGTTCATGAAAATATTATATTTTATGTTTATGGTTATATTGTAATAAAATACGAATATAAAAAATATAAAAAGAAAAGAGAATTTTAATGAAAAAATATGAGTAGATATAAAACGCCAAAACCCCTTGTGCCTGTACACTCCGCGCGGCATGCTTTGAAGTCACGGCGGTGTCTTTGGCAAAACACCGCGCGGCGGAGGCGGCTAGACACAAAAGGCGACCGTAAGAAAACGAACAGACTATACTCGTGTGCTTCAAGCATTTCTGGCTCTCATAATATTGTTCTTTAGTTACAGTAGTGTGCTACCTAGGTATATACCTAGTTTAGGTACTTACTCTTCTGTCCGTGAGTTCTTCGGCAAGAGGTCGCGGGTTCAAATCTATTGATTTGATTGCATTTCGTTCATCGCAGTTGTTGTTATTAGCTGAATTTATGGTAGGCAGTTGGGCTAAAAAAAAGTTATTGGTGTTTTCTGATCGGCGACAAGCTCACGCAAGCCAAGCCAAACACCCTGTTTACACGCTTGTGTTTGTGAACGGTTGCCGGGCTTGCAAGCGTGTAAACGTACAGTAAGATTTCTATTCACTTTTATTTTTTTTCTTTATTCTAAACATGAAAAGGACGTGCACAAAGGCAGCTTATCTCTGCAGGAAGTGAAATGAAATGGAAAGGAAAATAAAAATAAAATGAGAAATTGCGAGTTGCAAGGACTTGTGCAAGCAAGCCAATACCTAATTATGTCTGTTGACTATTCCATAGCCTTGTATAGCGGATAGACAGGCGATCGATTACTGACTTTTCAAAGGCATTTACGCCATACGTTGTTGTCCACAACCGATAGATGTCCACTGCAGGACCATGGACATTAGATCTCTTGTAGGGGGTAGATAAAGGATTTCCAAAAACCGCAGTTCTGAGCGGTTTGTATCCAGCGATTTCCCGAGACGGCATTGATATCGTCTGTCCACGCCAGCTTTATAAGGTCAGGTGTGCGTTTAAATTTATGTTTGTCGATCTGTATATTTGTTCCAGCTAATTGCCGAAACGGCTGAATCGATTTTGACCGAACTTTCAATGGCAGATAGGTGATGTTTTAAGGAGTAACTTAGGCTACCTTTAGTTTAGGTACAAAAAAGGATTATGGGATCCAATCCGAACCTATATAAAAACCTATATCCACGCGGACGAAGTCGCGGGGATCAGCTATGTACATAATAAATGAGACATAGAAATCTTATTAGTCCTTTTGAATGCGGAATACGGCCAAAAATACGAGATTCAACACCTTAATTAGGTACTTAACCTTTTTTACTTATAATTGAGCAGAACTAAGAATAGGTTCTCATCACGGTTCTCATTGTATAAGCATCTATATCAGGAAGAATACACGCTCGCCGCTCGGCAATCTTTCAATGCCACGTACCGATATACCGATACCACGCCGCTATCGTACATCAGGTAACTCTCTTAGATTCTGTTAAGCTATCCGACACTTATCAGAAGGTGTCGGATACCTTATTTACATATTTTGTCTTTGTCACTTGACATAAAATAAGAAAGTGACAAAACTTACGCTTAGACTATCCGACACTTATCAGGTGGTGAAACAGACCCTAACAATGGTAAAATCGGTTGCTAGATATTAATTAATTTAATCTGTGCCTCTGCCCACATACTGTTACCTTGTGGGGAATCCTGTTACACTCGTGCGCGACGTATAATCCTTTAAGACTGCGCCACATACGTTTATGTATAGAAGCCACAACCACAAGCATGTGCATCTACGGATTCCCCTAAGCCTCTTCTAACGTGTGAATCCGTAAGATATGTGCCACTGTCTCAGTAACGACATATTTACTATCGTAATAGAAAAGCGAGCAGGGGTGTTTTACAACCACAGCGGAAATGAAACTGTGGACTAAATTCATTTTATCTACACCCATGCTTTAAATCCTCTATAAAAGATTCTGAAACAGTTAGCTTATTGCCAACTTTAGAACACCCAATGTTGTAACAACCATTACATCATCCAAACGAGTGATGTAATGAAATTTGGTACAATATTACACCATCCGTTTTTAACCCCGACGCAATTTATACGACGGGGTGTTAAGTTTGACGTGTCTGTGTGTGTGTGTCTATTCCCCCGTAGCGCTTAAACAGGTGAACCGGTTTGAATGCGGAGGTGGGAATGGTGGTGTGGGCGTGGGCGTGGGCGTGGGTTGGGCGTGAGTTGGGCGTGAGTTGGGTGTGGATGCGTTTGTGGGTGTGTGTGTGTGCGTGTGTGTGTGTTGTGTGTGTGTGTGTGTTGTGTGTGTGTGTTTGTCTGTTCCCCCGTAGCGCTCAAACGGGTGAACCGGTTTGAATGCGGGGGTGAGGATGGAGTGTGGGTGTGAGGGGTGGGTGTGTCTGTGTGTCTGTTTGTCTGTTCCACCGTAGTGCTCAAACGGGTAAACCGATTTGAATGCGTTTTTTTTTTGTTTGAAAGGTGAATTAGTCGGGAGTGTTCTTAGCTATGTTTCATGAAAATTGGACCGCCACAAAATGGCGGATTACATATTTTTTCACAACTCCCTCAATATGGGTATCAAATGAAAGGGCTTGACTAGTAGAATAGCACAATGCAAATTCAAGATGGCTTCAACACAAAATGGCGAATGTCGGGGGTTTAGCAGTAAGCTAACTGTTTTAGAATCTTATAGAGGATTCATATTATGGGTGTAGATAAAGTCTTGTATGCAACTGTTGATAATTAGGTATTAAAACATAACAGTTGCATAAATAACTATTACAATCTCACATTGTACAGTATCATGAAGGTACATTAAGTTGGTAAACTATAATGATAATTTTTCCCATCTATTTCAACGGAGGTTGGCCATATCCTATACTTGAACTTCATAATACTTTGACTGGCCCGTTGGCGCGGTTGGCAGTGATCCTGCCTACCTCTCCCGGATCGCGGGTTTGATTCCCGTCCCGAGTCGGTGTATTTATGTAAGTATATAAGTATGTATTATGTATTTATACATTTATTAAATATTTATATGTGTAATATATGTAAATATGTATATCAGTCGGTTGTTACTTGTTACCTATAACACAGGCATTAAGTTGCCTACTTTAGGAAGAGCCGACCGTGTGTGTATGTGTGTATATTTATTTATATTATTTATTTATATATAACTAGCGACCCGCCCCGACTTCGCACGGGTAGTAGAGCATATTATGCGTAGGTACTACCCGCTCTGGGATTAGGCAGCGTCGATGAAAGCTTCCAGGCGGCTTGACTTTTTACGATATTTTCCACAATGAACTTACTATATCTCACCTTTTACCCGAATTACTAATTCCGTGGAATTCTGACGTTTCATAATGTTACCAGAGATAAAACAATTCCCACAAAAAAGATAAAAAATTCAAAACTTATGCAAATACAAATCAACTGCTGCAAGTAGATATGACAAATGCCTGACAGACACTTCATGGTGATAATGTCATTCGACTTCCATTTTTGAATAAATTTTTTCAATGTGCTTCTTTTGTTTTCTATTGCTGTTAGTGTGCACTTTCTAGTTTCCATTCTTAGCAATTTCTATTTTAGGGCGAAACAATTAATATTATTAAGCGGCTTAGAGCTTTATATTATGTTGACAGATAATTAAAGTAGTTTGGGGTAAAATCGTACTTCGTAGATGTTAACCCTGTTCTCCATATAAATAACTCATCTGTAAATGACAATGACTGCTGTCAGAATTAAGTCGATACTAAATATTTCAAATCAAATAAATTACAGTGTATTTGGGACATAAAAAGGTAAGTTTTCACCAGATTCCGTGAAAAAAAAAATATTTTAAAAGATAAAAATAAAAAACCAAAAACTTGGTTTTTTGAACTTTTCACATAAATTTTGAGGTTATGTGAAAAAAGTGTAAATACAAAAGTTGTAGATCTTTTTATTACCTACAACTTTGCCATTTGATTTTTTTCCATAGGACTTCTAGTTTTGCCGGAAATCGAGATAAACCGTTTTTTACCCTTAAAACTCCCCCCCTTTTTTCCCGAACTCAGATCGCCCGTAAATTATTTTTCCTTGTATTTTTATAATATTCTCTTCCTTTTCCAATGGGTTTCATCCTACGTACTGTGATTTTTTTTTTTGGTTTCAAAATAGGAATTTTGGGCTGGGCGGTGGGAAAACCGCGGCCACCGACGCGCTTATAGGCACGCTCCCGCCGCCGCAATTTTTAAATCTGTAATATCTTCGAAAGTATTCATTTAAATCATATGCTGTAAAGGGCCATATGGATTTATATCAAATCAACAATGTATTTAAGGTATTTAATTAGATAAGGATTAATGCTGTATTGGTTGAAATCGCTTCTAAAATTAGCCATTATTTGTCGTAAAAAGTAAATGACAAAAAAATGTTATTGTGGGATATCCATAAGAGATAGACATATACCATCGCGGACTTTTCTGTAGACCTTTTCAATGTGTACAATACTTAGTACATTATTTTGATAAATCTCGTAGGGTTCAGCCTGCGTTTGCAATGTAAGCGGAAAAAATGTAATTATTTACGACATCACATTAGAAATCTCAAAAATAACAGTATTTCTCCACTATTTAATGGATGTTATTATACATATAAACCTTCCTCTTGAACCACTCTATCTATTAAAAAAAACCGCATCAAAATCCGTTGCGTAGTTTTAAAGATTTAAGCATACAAAGGGACATAGGGATATAGGGACATAGGGATATAGGGACGGAGAAAGCGACTTTGTTTTATACTATGTTAGTGATACGCAATCGACAAATCTAGTTACGCTAGTTTAACTACCACTAATTAAGCTAGCGTAAGACCAATGTGGTAGACCACGTTGGAATCTAAACCGTCTTAAGAAGCATCATCATGATGGACACTTTTGTTCATATTAAATTTAAAAAAGCCTTTATTTTCTATTACGTTGTTACGATCCACTCATAATTTTTACTCTATATTGTGTCAATAAATTAAGTTAAAATTCACATTTTAAATCTCAAAAATAAAATAAGTACAGGCTACATTTAAAATATTTTTGTCACATAAAATTCTCGCCTACAGCGTAGACCTCCCCCAAATCCTATCTCAAGCCTCGAGACTGTTGTTCATAAGTCTCTTGTAAAGATTTCCATACTGCGGACCCCACCATGGTTCTGCGAGCAATGAGGCCTCGCCAAGTGCCACTTCAGGGTCACAACTCAATTCACAGCTATGTCTGTTACCAAGCCTATGCTACGTAGAATATATTTTTAATTCTGCGGTTACTAAAGGTGCGTCCAAACTTGTAACATTTCATCGTGACATGCCCCGTGACCGTCAACACCGCGCAACAGTATAACCCGCGGCACGTACATTGAACACTGAAGCAAACGTGGAGGGGATAGCTGCGTATGGGAACTGTCACGCACGTAATACAATAGCTTACCCCTTCCACTTTCCTTCAGTGTCCAATGTACGTGCCGCGGTTTATACCGGTAGTGTGGACGGCATTTGTCACGCGCACAATTTTCACGATGTACTGTTACGCAGTGACCCATCTCAAGCGCTCGAACAAACGACCGTACATGGCATAGCGGGCGAATATTGTACGGTGCGGAGACCCCGTGTAAAGCGTATTCCACATTGGGAGCGAAGCGAATCGAAACGAGCTTCCTTTCGCTTTGCTCATGTCGCTACCGCGTCTTTTCCTACTTCGGTTCACATCGCAAACTACAGGGTTCAACGAAGCCCAGCGATGCAAATTTGCGAGCTCTCATAGTCTAGCGACATGAGCGAGCCTCGTTTCGTTTCGCTTCGCTCCGGATGTGGCCTGCGCTTTAAGCGTGTATAAATGAACTAGTCCACACTCCACATTGTTGTGGTTTCCATTGGATGCTCAACGGGTAGCGCTCTTTGAGCACGCACGCCAGCCCACTACGGCCCGGTCTCACGTTACATCCACTTGTATTATTCTCTAATCTGTGTGTTTACTGTTTAGAAAGCGAGGTGCAACGAACTTTACTTTGTTCGTGTGATATATTATACCTGGTCCATATTATAAAAAAGATTGTATTACTTGCTTTTGAATTTAAATTAAAACGAGAATTTGATACTTTTTTTCGCGTTTCGCATATATATATTTGGTAAAGCAAATCAGCATTATCATTATAAATTCATAACCGACCCACTAGAGAGCACGGATCTCCTCTTATCTCAGATTAGAACAGCTAGTCCTAGCTAATAATTAGAATGCAATCAATTTGTGTTAGCCCAAAGGCACACCCTCGACACTTTATGTAAGCGAACCCACTATTAACAAGGACGACGCTATACGTAAATCGAGTGAGACTACGACAAAGTTAAAGTATACGTCTTACGTAATACTACTATGCATGCTACTATACTACGTTGCGGTCGCTGATTGGCCAAGGGATTCCCTCAATTGAGTAGAAGGTGTCATTTTCTTAAGGGGCTCATTAAACGATAGGTTCTGCATTAGATAATTGCTCAATGCCGTCAATCGTCAGTGACTGATGAAGCAGAGAGCTGAGAATGTTCCTTTTTTGACATTTGCCATCCAAACATCATCCTATCGGACGATAAGTTTTTAGTACGTAGGTGATCCTAATTTTCGTGCACAGGAAGTTTAATATCTGCCTAATATCCTTTCACAAATAAACTTTCTCTATCCTAATGGAAAAGGAAAAACTATTTTTACCTCAATATCATTTCACAATTATTGACATAGGCACATTTACATATTTTTTTACGTCATCTGTTATTATCATCATGTCGGGTACGCCACCCTGCCTGTCCGGAACGAACCTTTGTCAGTTTCAGAAGGACTCTACTCTACAGTCTACCCTCGTGGAATATTTACAACACAAATGTATTCTGTGTGCCTAGTCTAAATCGGAGCACTCGAAAACGAACTCGAAAACTATTGATCGATTTCAGAGTAAAATAGACCTAAAATGGCTTGTATTAAGGTTTGAGTTCGCCAATACATTCAGCATTGTTCGAATGCTGAATGTATTGGCGAACTCAAACCTTAATACAAGCCATTTTAGGTCTATTTTACTCTGAAATCGATCAATAGTTTTCGAGTTCGTTTTCGAGTGCTCCGATTTAGACTAAGCACAAGAGAAATGTATTCGAAATATCTTTATTCGAAAAGTCTATTTTACTTTATTCATAAAAGCTCTTGTTAGGAAGGTGCATATTTAGATACATAAAAATTCAGCTTCCGTATATTTGTGTCGGCAAAACTCGGAAAAGTAGCCGATGGATTGGCTTGAAATTTTTATACAATGTCGCATTTTAGTAGAAGAGTGTTTTTGTAACTTTTTATTCCGAAGTTTCCACGGAAACATGGAAATTCCAAGCGATTTGCGAGGTTTACATAATAACAATTTAATACCTTAGTTCACATTAGACTAACTCACAGCGAAGAATGAACTCATTTAGTCAGTTGGAAACTGTAAACCAATTTCGCCATCTTGTCTTCATGAGATATGTAACCGACGACGGTATGTAGACACACCCCAACATCATCCTAAGCTGAAATCCGAGCATTTCAAGAGGCACCCCTAGGAAGACTTAGACTCCAAACTTTTCGAGCTCTAGGGCCTCACATCTCTACCCAAGCAGAGCTTACCATTACCATCGGTGACGCTGAAACGGTCTTTCTGACCGCCGAGTTTCTTGCTGGTTCTTCGCGGTAAGACCGGCGTTCCGAACAAGTGGTAGATTCAATTGACGATTCAAAAGCACTTGTAAAAGTTTATATGAATAAAAAACTTTTCTATTCTATTGTGGCCAACGATATATAAATTAATTCGAAGTATAAACTGGTGTAATACAAGCAGACGCATCCCGGTAACGAGGTCTATTTATTTTTCGGCTACGTAAACGTTTAGTATAAACATTAGAAACGGCTGGTCGGTGGGTCTACTAGTAGACTAGTACTAGATACCACTAGTAGACTAGACCAAATCAATTAAAACGATAAAGAGTTCATAGTGGTCAACATACAATGCTGCTGATAGTAATGTAAGTGTAACATTAATAAATAATGTACCCACATTAAGATTAGTCGGAATACGACGCAGTATTTCATAAAATATTGCTATTGGGTGCGCGTTTTGATGAGCTATTAACCGATAAACGAGTTCAGTAAATGTCTAATAAATTGATAATAGTCATACGGGATACCTACTTGCTACCACTATAAAGCTATAAACAACTTTGCTCTATATTACTATATCCAAATGATATAAGTCGCAAAACCGAGTCTATTAGCATTTGAAAATGCCAATATCATCCTAATCCTATGGCACTACAAATCTTTTGGTCCTGGCCTTCATCAAAATGTTCTTCAGTCCATTTATCGCAGTCTTTCGTCGGCCTTTATATCCAGCAACTTGCGACTTATCGTCGGTGCAGTTCGCCATTCCTGCACGGTGCACCTTAGGATCACCAGAAACAGCTCTATTGGTTTGATGATGTCTATTGGTTCTTCAGACTATGTGCCCCGATCATTGCCACTTCAACTTTGCAACCCGTTGGGCGTCGCCCGCAGAGTAACTCTGAGCCCGCAGAGTAACTCAGAGTAAGTAGTTAGCGACCATGTCTTGACTCGTTTGTCGTTTGAATGTTACGTGTTGAAGCAAAGCAGAGGATTGCTGTGCTTGCTCAGAATATATTCAGCTCACAGTCACCTATTACAACACTTGAAATCCAAATTCCCTTTTAAACTTTCAATAAAGTTCAGTCTTTTGATCTCTTGTAGCCGAGTAATTTGCATAAATTACTAGTATATTCTAACAAACAGTATGGAAAGGCTTAGCCTTTATAGAACAATGTACGATTAAGGCTGGACGCCTAGCACTTTGTATTTCAAATAAGTTGCACAACGGTCTTATGTAACGGCCGCCGATGCAAACGTTCACCTGCTGTTTTTATATAGCACCCATTGTTCTTTAAAAATGTTTTGTCGCATGTAACTCCTGAGGTCGCGACTTGTGGGAAAACATTGATGAATATGGACCATTATTGTGCCACCGCGCAAAGTTATGAATAATGCAGTATGCAACCTATAAATGTTTTTCTTGCGAAATTTTCACTGAATAGCAATTTTCAATCGAGTAATACCGGTAAAATTTGGTTTGGTTTTCTAAAAACGTCGCTCCCTTACTGGCGTACCTAACTACTGCTTCTAAAACGTTTACTAAATATGACGTACTTGATAAGAACATGGTAATCTCATTGGTCTTTACTCTTTCCGTACACATTCCACACCAAAAATCATTTTTTATAGGTGTAATAAATTATGTAAGTGCAAAATAGACTTCACTAATTCCTTTGCCCTAGCAAAAGCCTTTTGTGAGTGTCTGTGTGTGTGAGAGATTCATAATAATATGACTATAATGAAAGTATGAGGTCTACATCATTGTACCCAGTTTTTGGAGTCATGGCACTAACGTGAACGTGTTAACTAAATAATTGATACTTATAAATTTTTACTCGTTTTTTTTAAGAAGCACTGCCGTTTTTACACACTAATGCGCCTGAGTGTGTATATCGTCTCCAATAAATATCCATATTTCAGCGATGGATCAGCAAAAATAAGTTCAAACTCTTTCCCGCAACTCACTCATCGTTTGGCATTTCCGCAAATACATTAGCTGGTATCTTACTACTTCGGTATTTGCTACGTGCGTCATCCGTGTGAGTGAGTGTGACAAACGATCCAAACAATTTTTGTTGGCTTTTGCATGCAGTTCCACCCCCGTAATAATATAGTTAGGTTATCGGAGCGGACCCAGCGTCCCACACCCACAATCGGTTTCTACGCGGCACCGGCTATTGAAATCGCTTGGCCGCTTTGTAGGTAGTGTGGTAGCCACGGCCAAAGCCTTCCATCAGACCATATCATCGATAATTTAGAAATAATAAATTCCTAAATTGCCCTGCTAGGAATCGGAGACCGAAACCTCACATTTGTAACAGAATAGAAAAGTTTTTTATTCAAATAAACCTTTACAAGTACTTTTGAATCGTCAATGAATCTACCACTGGAACCACTGGGTGTAAGATACTGCGCCAAGGAGGTCGACAAAATGGCCTAACTTTGCATAAACTTTGCTTTGCATAACTTCTAGACATTACAAGTTAGCATTGTTTCTTCAAACTCCATTGGCTATTCATGCCGGCTTCGTCGCTTGGACGAACTCCGCCCGGACGTAGTTTCCGGCAAGTGGGTCAAGGCATAGCAACAGTACCTGAGGCTTACTTTTAACTGCTATGACCGAGTCCTTTATAGCAAACGATACCTATTAGCTGGGGAGTTAAACGACTTTTATTGATTCATTATGTATTCCCAGTTTTATAGAGCTTAGCTACAAGTATCTATGCTCTTTGTTTTAAATATCAGTTTTACTCACGACTGAACAGAGGCGGTATATGCGTTTGGCGTAAGAGCTTGTGTGTTTGATTATGCATTTTTTCCCTTCCCCCTCATCGAGCCACCAACTTGTTTTACTAGTGGCACGAGAAGGAATTGTCGTTCCTTGTCGTACCACTGAATACCATTGCTCCTCGTCGTGCCACCAATTCGTTGCTCTAGAGTCTAGTGGCACGAGAACGAATTGTCATTCCTCGTCGTACCACTCAATACCCTTCCTCCTCGTCGTGCCACCAAATCGTTTGACTAGTGGCACGAGAAGGAAATGTCATTCCTCGTCGGTAACCAACTCGTTCCACCAGTGGCATGAGAAGTAAATGTAATTCCTCGTGCTGCCATTGACTGCGAATGATTGCTCTACATAATTTCTGAGATGTCTGGTCTGATATGCACAATTTTTCGTCGATAGAGAAAGTTTGCGAGATGGTCCCTTGAAAATTTCTGCCTTCCATTCTTCCGTTCCAGTGCTGCAGGGTACTTGTACTCCTAAGTCGTCGTGATTTAGGAACTGTTGCCCCTGAATTAATATTGTAGATACCAAGCATAGACATCATTGAACTCCGGGTCCCTGCAGCTCCTAACTCTTGATGCTGCAGGCATATTGCATATTGCATATTACACTCCTTAACCTAAGAATCTAGGATAGGAATCAATCTAGGCAGACACTAGATTGTTGAACCAACCACTAAGCACTGCGACAACTCACAACCCGAACGCTAGAAATAGTCGCTGTTAAAACGAGCTACTGATTACATTTTTATTACTTGAAAACCCTACGGAACATAGGAACATCACGTCATTTGTTAAATTATTTTAGTAAATTAATTATGCAACACACGGTAACGTCCGGTTAAGTGGAGTGCAACTTAAATAAATAATAATTAATGGAGACCAAGACGTCTGGAGCAACAACCTCATAAGCAAAGGTTAACGGATGGACGTGAGTCATGACTCACCTTTAACTAACTTCACCTGCCCGATTAATTATTCTATTCTCAGAACTCAGTGTAGCGGAATTCACCGGAACATATTCGTAATATTGTTCAGTTAACTATGGTTAACTTGGATCTCTCGTTTAAAAATTGTGCTGAATAGTGTTCAATACGGCGTTGTAGTAGAGATGAGATGCATTTTTTGTGTGCTTTTCTTTTTTAACCCCCGACGCAAAAATGACGGGGTGTTATAAGTTTGACGTGTGTGTGTGTGTGTGTGTGTGTGTGTGTGTGTGTGTGTGTGTGTGTGTGTGTGTCTGTCTGTTCCCCTGTGGCGCTCGAACGGGTGGACCGATTTGAATGCGGTTTTTTTTGTTTGAAAGGTGAATTAGTCGAGAATGTTGTTAGCTATGTTTGATAAAAATTGGTCCAAGATGGCCGCCGCTACAAAATTGCGGAGAACATATTTTTTCAGAACTTCCTTAATATGGGTATCAAATGAAAGGGCTTGACTATTAGAATAGCATGGACCAGAACTTTTATCAGACGCTTTAAAGCTCCACAAAAATTAAATGAACTTAGTTATTTTTAGATGTCTGATTTTTAACCCCCGACGCAAAAACGACGAGGTGTTATAAGTTTGACGAGCCTGTGTGTTTATGTGTCTGTTCCCAAGTAGCGCTCAAACGGGTGAACCAATTTGAATGCGGTTTTTTTTGTTTGAAAGGTAAATTAGTCGAGAGTATTCTTAGCTATGTTTGATGAAAATCGATCCAAGATGGCCGCCGCTACAATATGGCGGATTTCATATTTTTTAACAAATCCCTCAATATGGGTATCAAATGAAAGGGCTTGACTAGTAAAATAGCACTATGAAAATCCAAGATGGCCGCCGCCACAAAATGGCGAATTTCGGGGGTTTTTTAAATTTTTAATTTATACTTGTATAAAGATCAATATGGTACGGAATCCAAGATAGTCTGAACCTGAATGACTTTGTGCTCAAACTGGCTTTGGCAATGCCGATGGATGACATAAGTTTCAGAATTCAGAAAGCAATCCTAATTTCAGTCCTCCCTTTAGCTGTTAAATCTGTCTTTGCAGATTTACCTAAATAGAACATTTCCAAAATGAACTTAATATTAAAACTATCTAAGATTTTATCTACATAATTTTCCAATTGCCTGTTTATACGAAAGTCATAACGATGACAATATTATTTTTTAACTATCTACAACCTAAAATAGAAAGCCGATGGCTGCTAATCTACTTCTGCATTAATCCTTGCAGGCTTCAATCGCAATAATGCTGCAATATTCTTACTATCACACATATTTTAGTCGAGTCACGGTTGTAGACATGAATAAAATCGTTCAAAGTTAACCTCTGGGGGGCAATTATGGAACTCTGTCGTTCGCTACCCTCCTTTAATTGCGTAATTTTCCATGTAATTTTCCTAGGAAGATTTCAAGCGTCCTAAGGGCTGTCTCGAGATTACATACGTACTTGCCGTAGAAATTCAATATGTATAAAATCGCACGATCCAGAGAAGATACAGAGTTATTAAGTTTTTTTAACATTCGAAAGTTCGAAACTTTTGATTGGATGGATTTACCAGTGATTGGATGAATCGAATGCGAAAGGCCGATGACCAAACACTGACATCCATTTTGTCCTTTGGCATTCTGATAAACCTTTCTCCATCAATGCTAATAATGATGAATGAAGTTACAGTACTCTGTTCTATGTGGCTTCAGAAGTTAATGGATTGGTACCATGTAACTATCCGCTACAATATATTGTCTTGATGCTTTTAATTCTCGATAATACTGAAGCCTTAAATATGAACTTCCGCAATTTGAGTATTCTGAGAATCAGATCTATTGATGTGGACAGAATTAGAAGAATTACAGAGGAGTGCTCTACTCTTCGTTTTCGGAAGTACCATTACTGCACATCAAAGCCAAACAAAAGTGATATCTTTTCATTGCCCCGGTTACTCAAGAGAGGATTTTCTTTTCATACAAGGTTGAAAATTGGGCGCTGTAACCTACATACGAGTTGTAACGTACATTCAGGTACAAATAACACTATCAGGACAGATTTTGCATTGATATTTTTGTTGATAGTTTTAAACACTTAAGACATATCAACTATTTATAGGGTTAGCAGAGTGCAGACCCTTTCGTAAGAGACCATGTCCACTGGAGTGGAGTGGAGTGGAGTGACGATGAGTTCAGCAAACCAATCGGATTATTGATAGGTAGTTAATTTTAGCGCGCCATCTATCTATCTATCTATCTATAATAATATAAAGTAGCTTGTCCTGACTGACAATCAACGCACAGCCAAAACCACTGAAGCTAGAAACTTGAAATTTTCATAGCAGCTTCCTTTTATAACGTAGGCGCACACTAAGAAAGGATTTTTGCAAATTCCACCCCTAAAGTGGTTAAATAGGGGATGAAAGTTTGTATGAAAGTCCGTCATTTTTCAAATTATATCCATGAAAATTGGTATTAAGGTTTTAGTTTAAAAATAAAGAGTAACGTTATTAAAGAATTTCGGAAAAACTACCCCCAGGTGGGTTAAATGGGGGATGAAAGTTTGTATGAAAGTCGGTCATTTTTAAAGTTATATCAATGAAAATCGGTATTTGTACTGTCGGTTAAAAATAAAGAATTACGTGTTTCAGGAATTTTCGAAATTCCACCCCCAAGTGAGATTTATAAGAATCCAAGCGGGCGAAGTCGCTGGCATCTGCTAGTCTTTCCATAATTTGGTTGGTCGAAGCACACACATCTCCGCTCCGTTCCTCTCCTCGCCGCTCCAGTAGACAGGCACTATAAGTGAATACAAACAATAGGAAGAAGAAGAACATTGGTTAGGATTAAAATAAAACTTTTAACTAACGTTTTATATTCTAAAGTTTTCAAGTTAATTTGCTTGTTTAATTGCTGAAATACTTTTTAAGTTTATAGCTTTGATTTTGCTTAGGATTCAAGTGGGCGTATTTGTAGAGCCAGTAGTTAGTACCAACGGACCTTTGACGATTCAAAAGTGCTTGAAATGCTCGCTTTGAATAAAATATTTTTCAGTTTGAATTTATAAAATAGAGAGAAAAGTTATAGCCAGTCTAAACGGGCGGAAACATTAAGATAATTTATGCAAGCATCAATGTTCATCTTATTTTTTCATCGTCTCTGGATTTCCGTTATGCCAAGGAACGTACTGAAAGTATAAAATGTAAAAAAAAACCCGATTACGTTCGAGTCAGACTTGCGCACAAAGGTTTTCGGACCACCACACATAGGTACCTATAAATTCTTGTAAAGTTTTACCACTGAAAAGGACAAAATCGAGGCGGGACAAAGACAAGGTGTAAGTCTACGTAATACTACTAGGGATACTTCTACGTTAACGACGACGGTTTGCGGATTGCAGTGTCGGTTTTTCACGCAGTAAGAGTACCTATTCTTTGCTGGGGAGGTCACATTATAAAGAAAACGGTTATAAAGCAGAGCGCATACTTTACCTACATTGTGGAGAAGTGTTTGTGTTGTAGGTCTTTATGGTGACGTTTTTCAAACCACAGCTTTCGGCGTGTCAAGGGCCGTGCACTGTGCAGGGCTGAAACTGGGGCAGATGCGACGTCACTATGCGGATGCATGCGGGGATCAGTGAGATGATACCTATGGAGGAGCAAACCTCAAACTTGTAGACTGCAAGTCTAGCAGTCAAAGTTTGACAGCTTAAATGTGATGATTGAAACCACATGGTTCCGCCGTAGTTTACGATTGCAGTCACCTTTGATTGGCTGACAGATGGTGACGCTTTCTAACTATTGACAACAAAGCAAAGATACCATACGGCATGCGGCAAGAATACCATAGATTTAATCAATTACAACAATTTTGCGATTATAGCAGTTTGATAAATACAACATTCGTGTTAAGAGCGCCGATTTCAAATTTGCTAAGCCTGACTTTCCCACTATTGGCTAAAATGCACAATTTTAGCCAATAACAAGAATACTTGGAAGAATGATTACAAAGTGGTGAACTACCAGATATTCTATATTACGTTACCATAAGTTGCGTCATATGGAAGCGAAAAGCATAAAGATACCAATATTATTTATAAAAAAGAGAAAACGGAGGTCCTTCGCTAATTTATCTAATGAATGACAATATAGAACACGCCTGGAGCACCAATCAAGTTGAGGCCATTAAGTGGGACATTTCACGCTCTAGTAACAGATATAACACCTCACTGGCAGTAATAGAGCAACTCTTGGTGCCTACCTACTAATGATGATTGAGGTCGACGCTAATATAATTATGCTGTCTAGTAATGCGACTGCATACTGCAATTAGGTCGATCTTTAATGCTAAGGAGCTTATGGTGTTTATGTAACAATAGTGTCGTTTGGACATCTTTAAGGAGTGTGAGAGGGTGTCCTCATTTTTTGATCTAGTTCCTTCCTCACGTCGTTACCTGTCGCAAAGCGTGCCTGTTCTGCCTAGACAACGAGAAAGCGATAACGAGAAAGCGATAAATTCGACAGTTCCACACCGCTCTGCTTGGTCTCGATTCCTCGTTCTTCAATTCAGCTTCGCAACCTCGCTCCGCAAACTCACTCCGCAACCTCGATCCGCAAACTCAATCTGCAACCTCGCTCCAGAATCTCATTTCGCAAACTAACTCCGCAAACTCACTCCTCAAATTCGATCTGCATACATTTCACGGTTGAAATCGTATGAGACTATTATCCACGGAAGCCATGTTCACCAAAGCTGGGCGGAGCGCAAACCTGGAATTTTCGTAATTTTATTGGTTACTATTTTCCTAACTCCTCACCGCTACTGTCCTCTTCGCTCCGCTCCGTTCCGTTAACGTTAGATGTTCATTAGACGATAGGTTCTACATTAGTCAATTCCATTATTCATGAATATGAGACACACAATTTTCCTATGAATATTTTTCATGTAAGACGTTCTATATTTTCGGCACCAATGTTGAAGTTGTTATTATTTATGATGTTGAAATTAAACGAAGATTACTAAATTATATATATATTTATTATTTAGCACCGAAGGGACATTTTACAAGTTAAAGATTTTAGATCAAGAGAAATAGACAGTGACAGCAGCTGTCAAACACAATAAAAAGACAGTTAATACAGAATGGCTGTCACAGATAATAAACTGCCTTAGACTATGTTATGTGTCTCATACAAGATTATATAGGTACGTCAGTCAAGCAGTGACTGTGGCAAAACTGATGGCAAAATCTATGATGTTAATGGAACTCTTCAAGCAGGTACCCGTACTACATTTCAATCAACAACTACAAAGTAAAACATTCAACACCGAACAATCAGTGTTGGCAACAAACTCAATTTAAATAATAATCACACTTGTTTACTCTACGCAAAAGTTCTTGTTTACACTCGTATATCTAAATATAGTAGTTTAGATGTTGGCACACTTTTGGTTTTCGCGTTGGATATAATATTGTTGTTGAGATTTACCCAATTTAATACATGAATTTGTTAAATTGCCATACCTCTTTTCGAGTTTGCTTTGAGAATTCAAGTCTCTATTTCTTATTCTCTATTCAAGGTGCTTCTATTGCTTCTATCTTAGTATTGAGACAAATCCCTTTGCTCTAAACTTTGCATGATGCATTAGTCTTCATCCATTGGTGGCCGAGAGTGAGAACAAAATCTAGCGCTTAGTTGTCATCGAAAAAAAAAATGCCTTAAAAAAATTTTAATCTATAATTTTTATACGATTTTCATCAACAAGTTTAACTAGAATTTGGGGCACGCGTGCGACAGCGACTCACCGGTTTATATAGAAAAGTTAACGCGACCGCAACGTAAGCTCCTTAATCTCCATACTTTTCACAACGGTCGCGTGTCGCGTGTCCCACATTGCGGTTGCGTGCTCCAAATTTTAGCTAAGGTGACGTCCTACGTGAGCGAAAACGACGCGAACGCGATAGGTTGCGATTACATCGGTGTCAGACTGACGTTTTTTACGCGTATGTGATCATTTTTGTATGTATGCGTGCCTTTGCCAAACGCGTGTCTCGTACGAGCTTAGACGCGCTTCTAAGCTCACATTATACGCGAGAAACGCGTGCGTGCTAAACAAGCCGAAATAACCTCAGCACGCGCATTCGCGTACTTGAAGCGCGGAATGTATGAAACCGAGAAACCATCTTTAGGTATATTTATTGAGAATCTCACTATTTGTATCTACGAAGAATTAAAGAATCTTTTATATTTAAATGTGTTCTTATACATATACCTACTTGTAACAAAGTACCAATTATTTTGACAAATTATTCTACATAATATTTTGTTTGTTCCACAATACAGGACGTTTCGTAGGACGTCAGCAATTATCAAAATTTTGGACATTGCGATATAATCTACCCAAACAATACTTTTCATAATGTTACGCATCAAAATTACGCGAAAACATCAAACTAAATGATCGCATTCGCTTTGTCCAATTTTGTACTAATTCTCGTAGCACCGCACTTCACTCAGCTGCGAGTGTTTGTTATTTAAGCGCAGGCAATTGAGAGCGAAGCTACGCTCGTTCGCCGTGTGAACCGTAGTAGGTATGAAAAGACGAGCTAGCGGCGCGGCGTGAACGAAAGCAAACGCTCTTCGTTTCGCTCCCAATGGGGCTTGCGCTTTACACGTCGCAATCGCATCGAGTTCGCTTACTTTGGATACCATGTAAGTCATGAATCTGGAAGATGTTTCTTACCCCACATTTGAAGCCGCCAAAGCCTTTATTACATAGTTGTAGAGTTGTATAGTAATTTAGTTGTTGTCATACAAGTCTGTTGACAGACACTCAAAACCCGCTTTTAATACAAAGGGATTATATCAGCTGGTATCATTAAGTGCTCCTAATCTAATCGCACTCACTCACTCCGTCGCACATGTTGCCCGTTATAATGAAATCAACGGTTTTGGAGAAAGGTATATAATTTGCGATGCGTTTTCAAGTCTTCAACTAATCTTTACTTATAAAAGACTTGCCTTATGAGTATGACTGACCTTTTAATGTAGAGTCCAAAAGGGTTGACTCGTGAGCTCGTGTAATCACAATGAAAGAAATAAAAACGTCTTCTAGCAAGACAGACCGATGATATAATGAAGGTGGCGGGAAGAGATTAAAGTGTGTGTGTGTGATGGTTTCACTCATCGGGAAAGATCTATGTTCTGAAGTTGACGTCCATTAGCTGAAGTGATTATGATGATGACATTGAAAAATTAAAAAGAAATCACGCATGAAATAAATTGAAGAAGGAAGCAAACACAAGTGTAAATTGAAAATTTTGAAAACCCCCGACATTCGCCATTTAGTGGCGGCGGCCATCTTGAATTTGCAATAGTGTTATTCTACTAGTCAAGCCCTTTCATTTGATACCCATATCAAGGGAGTTGTGAAAAAATATATCATCCGCCATTTTGTAGCGGCGGCCATCTTGGACCGATTTTCATCAAACATAGCTAAGAACACTCTCGACTAATTCACCTTTCAAACAAAAAAAACCGCATTCAAATCGGTCCACCCGTTTGAGCGCCACAGGGGAACAGACAGACACACACACACAGACACACACACACACACACACACACACACACACACACACACACACACAGACACACAGACACACACACGCACACGCACACGCACACGCGCACACACACACACACACACACACACACACACACACACACACACACACACACACACACACACACACACAGACACGTCAAACTTATAACACCCCGTCGTTTTTGCGTCGGGGGTTAAAAAACGAGCTATGGATTAATGCATTCCTAATTGTGAAATTTATTGTGGGGCCTACTTAATCTTTTGTGTCTGAAACGGAACTGACCTTAATTGTATTTTAATGTAAGTGCCCCAAACAAATTCCTCACGACAATATTATTTACGAGGTGTAGGTTCCGAAATGCTTAAAAACTTCGTCTTGCTTACGCCAACTTGGCATGGTTCAACTTCGAATTTCTTAATTGGTCAGAGTTGGTGGACTTAGGTCATATTATCTGGTACATACCTACACTTTTTTTATAAGTATATTGAAGTCGGTTTAATTTTCCCTAAAACATAGTTTGTTTTTGTTTCAAAACAAATTATATTATAATTATATTAACTACTAGCGGTCCGCCCCGGCTTCGCCCGTGGTACATATATAGCCTATAGCACTCAAGTATCACGTACATATCCAACGGTGAAAGAATTTTTGAAATCGGTCCAGTAGTTCCTGAGATTAGCGCGTTCAAACAAACAAACTCTTCCGCTTTATTATATTATAAGTATAGATTAACAAATTATATAATATAAGTAACTACAAAGTACAAAAGATTCACTCCGTAAAATAATTTAAATAAATAGCGACTCTTGTTACGACATAATAAAGTGCAATTCAGGTCGCAGTAGCGTTAACTACCTACCGTTATATTAACTTAAATTTTGCCTCTCTTTCTATCGCGTAACTGTTATCCCTTCCGACTAAGTAAGGGTTGTTGAATGGGCTCGATCAACCTGAGCGCGCTAGGTACTTATAGCGGCATATCTAGAATGCGGAGTGCGCCTGGCCTGATACTGCGTAGGCCCTATTGGTCGAGCGTCCATGTCCATGTCTAGTTGTCCATGAAATGGGGATAATGTAAATTGAGGAAATTATTGCACTGGCCATCATTATCTGAGGAATTCGCCTCATTGTGTAGCTTGTTGGCGTCCGTTTTCTCTTGTTACTTGCACGCGTTATTTATAGGGCTGTATGACGCACGCTGCACTCCGTAAGACATGTTTGACGCTTCACTTTATTGTAAAATGCAACTCTATACACTAACTCGGGCACAAAGTATTCTCCACCAAGTACTAGAATTTTCAAAATTCTTTTTAGTCATGAAATTTCTATTCCGAAATGAAAATTATCGCATGAAAAAACGACCACTTCTACTTCTTCCCAAACTAAAGGTTTACATTTTGTTGTAATTTTCATTAGGCTAAATTTTGTTGTAACTGTACTTGTAAGAAAGCGTTATTTTCCATTGAATTATATTGTACTTCATATAGTACCTCAATGTTCTTTTCCCTCACATTTTGCTTTGCGTAATTAGTTGAAAGATACATATCTCTTGCTGTTAAACATGACAATAATATCATAAGTTTCTCTCTTTGTTAAACACAAATATCTCTAAGCCTTCCACAGTCTCAGTCAACTTTATAACCCATAACTCAAACTCGCAGTATTCAAGTCGCTGACATACAACAACATGAATAGATTAGTCACATTTACCTCTTTTGATACACATGTAACTCTGGCCTGCCTGCCTGCCCTAGTCTGTATCAACAAATATCCATCCATTGTCATCCATCAAATACACCCAGATTTTCCATAGATGGATATTGATAGCTCTTGAAACTTGTGCCTGATTAATGGATAGAGTTTCAAGTTTCGACGTCCTTTGTCCTGTGGGCTGTGGCATAAAAGAGAGATTAGTCATATTCTCACAGCTTGATCATGACGCATACCAATCGAATCTGTTCACATATTTTCTCATACTCCGCTGTCTGTGTCAAGCATCAAGAATTTGTTGCGTATGATCTGTCAAACAGAAATAACACCTTACAGGCTGCAGTTGCAAATGAGCGCTGAGCGAAAATCATACACTTTCCTGATATTGTAAAAATTTATATTCACTAGAGGCATTGTAACCACTAGAAGCAGCCTTCGAAGTGCTACCTCGACCAATGGCAGCTCAAATAAAGATGGCTTTCATCAAGCCATAATCAGTTGATTTACTCAAAGGAGCCTCAGTTTGAATCGTTCGTTTAATGAGCTCAAAGTTGCAGTACAATGCAGGTCAAAATATACACTTGCGTTAATTGGGTCACAGGTTACCAACGCTCCGCGTATCAGCTATCCAGTGCAGGTCGACGATCCCAGTACAACTGCGTCTGTGTATCTCGACTTTGCTAAAAGAGCTGACGGTGATTTTGTAAGAAGTAAATACCAGCTGGTTGTTTTAATTCGCGTGCTGTCTTCAAAAAGTTAATTAAGTGATTAGTTCATTAAGTGATCATTAAAAAGTCCATTTAAGTTGAACCGGCTAAGCAGGAACGCGGCGTGACATTATCCAGTTTTCTGAGAGTTTCGAGTTAATCTGATTCTAGTGATGCTACCTCAGAGGTAAAGTCACTACAACGGGCGAACTTAAATTTACTTAAACACTTAGCCTGAGATTTGTAAGATCTTACTTTTACTTTAGTCTGAGCGGTATCAAATGTATTCTCTACAAATCTCAGCGTTAGAATTAGTTGACCTACTCAATATAAAAATAAGTTTTTATATGTATAATTTGAAGAAACTCGGGTTTGAGTATGGTGACGTAGATTTGCGAGATGGTACATGGTTTATTTATGATTTCGAGGTTAATTTCTTGTTTTTAGCGTTCCTTGCGTACCTACTGGTAACAAACGGAAATTTTATGAAATCACTTGGGTGGCCGCACGTCCGTCCGTCTGTCAAAGCTGTTTTTTTTTTGATGAATTATAGTTCGACCTTTACTAAATAATAAGCTTTTATTAAGTCATCATCATTATCAACCCATTACAAGTTTACTACAGGGTACGGGTCTCCTCTCAGAATGAGAAGGGTTATAGCCGTAGTCCACGACGGTGGCGAAGTGCGGATTGGTAGACTTAACACGCCTTTGACAACATTATGGAGAACTCAGGAGACTTACATCAGTCATGCAGAAGTTTTCCTTCACCGTTAAAGCAAGTGATATTTAATTTGTCAAGTAGCTTCCATGAACTATCTATCAGCTCTCCGGCTGTTTAATAAGTCAAGATTTATAGCCCGTTATATCAATTACCAAGATTGCAGGATCTGTACATCCACAGTGGGTCCAATCGGTCGGCCAATCAATGCTCATGTTTGCGCTAGTTAGCGGTGCAGGAAACTGGAAATAGCCCGTTTTTAGCGCGTAGCACCAACGCAGCGTGCAGCGTTGCAATTCGGGACACGGTAATTTTACTCTGTTGCTAAGTGGAGCGAATGGACTTTGTTATTCAACATGATTTGGTTTTTAACCCCCGACGCAAAAACGACGGGGTGTTATAAGTTTGACGTGTCTGTGTGTGTGTGTGTGTGTGTGTGTGTGTCTGTCTGTTCCCCTGTAGCGCTCAAACGGGTGAACCGATTTGAATGCGTTTTTTTTGCTTGAAAGGTGAATTAGTCGAGAGTGTTGTTAGCTATGTTTGGTAAAAATCGATCCAAGCCGCCGCTACAAAATGGCGGATTACATATTTTTTCACAACTCCGTTAATATGCGTATCAAATGAAAGGGCTTGAATAGTGGAATAGCACTATGCAAATCCAAGATGGCTGCGACCACAAAATGGCGAATGTCGGGGGGTTTTTTAATTTTTAATTTATACTTGTATAACGACGTATTACATATAAAATATTGTCTGCTGAAATATTTACCAATTTTAAGAAGAGCAGCAGCAAACATTATCATAACAGCCTTGAATATGCCATGTTTCGATCAAGCTTTATCCGTGGGAGACTTTATTAATAAGAAGCGGCTTTTATTTCATCTCTTAACTCCCAAAAGTCCATACTCTATGAATCTATTCAGCACCTCAGTATCTCAAATCTTCCACAGAATCTGTGACTTCCCGGCACTCCCAACAAAATTTTATAATAATATGTAAAGCAGAGAATATGAGATTTTTCCAAAGACTATTTTAATCTTTGAATTCTCGCGTGAAAACGAAACATATACAGATCAAAGAACCTGTGACCTAATTTCCCCGGGGAAAATTCTTCTTTGACCTACTTTTTTTGAACTCCCATTGATTTTAAAATAAAATTAAAAAAATTAAAAATTATTCTCAAGGGAAATATAATTTAACTGTAATCTCTGTTTATTTTTATTTTGAGTAAAATTAACTTTTTTTGCATGACGCACCACAACAAAAATTTACCAAAATTTAAGATAAGTAGCTCAAGGTATCAGATTGCACTTTCACTTAAGCGGTATTATGATCTACCAGGATAACATGTCTAAACTGAGATTTCAACGAAATCCGATAGGTAACACGAGGGATGCGGGCGACGCCGACCTAGGTCGCGGGGTCAACACGCGCCGGAATCTAGGTCACAGGTCACATCCTCGTCGTTGCGTACAAAAATAAACGCTTTGAATTATAAACAGTGACAACAGACATGTTGCTAATTAATTGTAAACAATTGTACTAAATATAGCTGGGCCCAGACATGAGGTGATTGTCCGAACTTTATATTGTTAAGTGCAGCGTCGTTTTAGCCAAGATTTCTTCAAATATTATTAGTTATTAATTATTGTCGTCTATTTTATTTTTTAATCTATATAATTCGGGTTATTCGGCATCATATTTTGGTGGAAATTCAATACTGTTTTCGCCCTTTGTTCCGGACAAAATTTTCTCATAAAAGGTAGTTTCCGCTATTAATTTAGAGCTTCATAGAAGGGGCTCAACTCAACTTCACAAGCCTTTTGTGTTTCAGAATAGAAGCAAAAGTTTTTTTTTTACTATCTATTCTCACAAGTTAGTCCTTTGTATAGCCTCCTTCTCAATCATTGGTAGATATGTAGAGTAAAAATTGATTGACTTACTTCAGTCACATTTCTCAAATTCCCGCACTCCACTAATTTTATTATACTTAACGCTTAATTAAAAGGTGGTTTTACTTGATTGTGATCTGAACTTGTTATTATACTGCTGTCAATCAATTAACTGCAATTTATTATAGTCCTACAAACTTATCTGACCCGGTGGAATGACACGCCACTGTGAAATTGGCAACATTTTAATATGGGGTAAGTGACACTGACACTGGGTCAGATATGTTTGTAGGACTATTTATGATCCTAGACCTCCATCTGCCAGTATATAAAAACAGTTTCTATTTCTTTGTCTTTTTAACCCCCGACGCAAAAACGACGGGGTGTTATAAGTTTCACGTGTCTGTGTGTGTGTGTGTGTGTGTGTCTGTCTGTTCCCCTGTGGCGCTCAAACGTATGGACCGATTTGAATGCGGTTTTTTTTGTTTGAAAGGTGATTTAGTCGAGAGTGTTGTTAGCTATGTTTGATGAAAATCGGTCCAATATGGCCGCCGCTACAAAATGGCGGATTACATATTTTTTCACAACTCCCTTAATATGGGTATCAAATGAAAGGGCTTGACTAGTAGAATAGCACTATTACAAATCCAAGATGGCCGCCGCCACAAAATGGCAAATGTCGGGGGTTTTTTAAATTTTCAATTTACACTTGTAAAACGTGTCTCTACACTTTTTACTGTCAGTCTATTATTCAAATATTTGTGTTTGCCTCCACTATTCTTTTCATCGTTTCGTGATAATGTGAACCGTCGAGTACATATACCTCCTATATTTCGTACTGCTATAAAACAATGAATTTAATATTTTAACACTTCATTTGACCCCGTTCTAAATTCGCAACGAGTTTGTAACAAACTGCAGATGTAAATCGTGAATCGCGAGTTCGGCGTACCGATTTGAGGCAATGCATTTGTTTGTTTGTGAATCCGCCTTTGTGTGAGGATCGACTTTATACACTCGTATAAAGGTAGGTATTCAACTGAACTGGCATTGGTAGGAATTGGGAACTGGGGAATGTATAAATATCAAAAACAAGGAATATTTCTTGTCAGGGAAGATTTTAATATGGTATAGAAATGGGGCGGAGAGGTCCATAAAAGAAGCAAACTGAAACATCCTGTGTTTCAGTTTCTTTCATGCTTCTGAAGAAGACGGAAGTACTATATAATAATTGCAGGACTCATGATGTACAGACTGGACATAACTAAAAAGATTCCTTGTTTGACTATGGAACCGTAAAAAAAGATATCACTGTAAAAATACCTGTACCCAATCTCAATAGAATACGACTGAAAAATATCCCGTTCAAACTTTTGATCTTTCTGTTTTTTTTTAGAATTGTTAATCGTTTTCGGTCTAAGGTTGAAAAACTTTGAAAATTCTTAGTAAAAGCCAACGATCACTGCGTATTCAGCACGATAGCACATGCTTGTGGAAAGGAAAAAAGAAAAGGAAATTATCAGATTTCGAATTTCCTTTTTGTATCGCCGTTTGCAACTTGCAACTTGCAGACGAAAGTTAGGGGAAAGGGGCCCAAAGCGGTTATGGTGCCCAAAGCGGATTTGTCTTTTTAAATGAACGCGCCAATAGTTAGGTGTATAAAAAGCGCGCGGGTACGATGCGCTCCCCCCGCTCCCCTTGGGGCATTCGTCCGACTCAGCAAGAACGTTTACACGAGTAGGTGCAGTAAAAAATCAAAATTGGGTGCATTTCGAAAAAAAACCGCGGTAAGTGTAGAGCGTTTTTTTTTAATTTACAGTTAAAATAAGCCCTGATCAATAAATTGATCTTGACTTTTGTGTATTTGACTATGATATGAAAGTGCCGACTTGTATGTACTCGTCTGATTTTGAAGTTATTTTTGATTGTGAAAATGAACAGTCTAAAAAGGCAAAGCGGTTCGGGCAAAGAGGTTACCTAACCGCTTTGCCCACGACTAGGGTGAAATGAGATCTGTTATATCAATTGTATGTATCCTTTTAGATGGTGAATAAATACTAACGAAAAACTGCTCAAGCTGCGTGGGACGAAAAGTCCATGACCAGTGCTTTAAAGGAAGGCCATATTTTCATCATCATTATTAATTTTGAAGATTTCTTTTATTTTGCTGAAAGGAGAGATTGAATTTGCTCTTTTTTAAATTAAAATATTTAAATTGTGCGTTTTTTATTAAAACAATAAAGATTATATGACTTATTTTGCATTTCTTTGGTATGTCCGCTTTGCCCGATACCAAAAACCGCTTTAGGCCCCCCCTGAGGGCAAAGTGGTTTTTCTTTAAGTTTTATAAATTTCCTTGTAACTTTATTATTTATCAACCGATCTTTATCTGTTTTAACGACTTTGTGCGCCATGAGACACACTATTCGTTTGTGTAAAAGTTAATATTAACATCGATTAACAAACTACTGATTTTCAAACTCAATCTTAACGTATCCGCTTTGGGCCCCTTTCCCCTATACGTCAATGCTTATATTATCAAAGTCAGCATTACCCTCAATTCCTCAATAAGTTATTGTATTTTGGTCTAGGATCCCACCTTAGAAATTTCTACCCTCATCTGTTATTTAAACGAATTATATGTCAAATGAAAGATTATTTTATTCTTAATCGAACCGTATTTGGTTGCCTGGTCAAAAGTGGTGCTAAATCATGGTTGCCTGGATTTTAAGATATAAAATGTTCGGTGCGAGTGTTGAAAGTGACAGAAAAGTGTTGCGCGCGCAATTTCATTTGACAGACAAAGATGCAGTGAGGCAGGCGTGCACTCGGCAGGTGCTTAGTCTATACATAGATTAAAACCATAGACTTTCTGTGCCTGTCCATTAAAGATATTTACAAAAAAATAAGTGAGTGACGTAAGGGATAAGTAATAAAACGTAAAAAAGCTGTTTTTGAAAATTTTGTCTGTTTGTCTGTATGTTTGTGCATGTATTACGCAAAAACTACTGAATGGATTGAAATGAAACTTGGCATGATTTAAGTTCATACTACATAATAGCATATAGGATACCTTTTATCCCGAAATTCAGCAGAGTTCCCTTGGGAGAGAGGATGAAAGTCAAAATACACATTTTGACTTTCATCCCCTCTTCCAAGGGAACTGTGCTGAATTTCGGGATAAGAAGTATCCTATATGCTATTATGTAGTATGAACTTAAATCATGCCAAGTTTCATTTCAATCCATTCAGTAGTTTTTGCGTAATACATGCACAAACATACAGACAAACAGACAAAATTTTCAAAAACAGCTTTTTTACGTTTTATTACTTATCCCTTACGTCACTCACTTATTTTTTTGTAAATATCTTTAATGGACAGGCACAGAAAGTCTATGGTTTTAATCTATGTATAGACTAAGCACCTGCCGAGTGCACGCCTGCCTCACTGCATCTTTGTCTGTCAAATGAAATTGCGCGCGCAACACTTTTCTGTCACTTTCAACACTCGCACCGAACATTTTATATCTTAAAATCCAGGCAACCATGATTTAGCACCACTTTTGACCAGGCAACCAAATACGGTTCGATTAAGAATAAAATAATCTTTCATTTGACATATAATTCGTTTAAATAACAGATGAGGGTAGAAATTTCTAAGGTGGGATCTCCTACTATTTGTTTCACACACTTGTCCTTGTATCGCAAATCATGTAGATTTGTAGGCCATGAGGTCGGTGCGGGCAATCATGTGGAATTTTAAGTCCAACTGCATACAAACGTTTACGTTTTATTCTGTACTTTGACACACGATGATTTTTACACGCTTTATATTAGCTTCACCTGTATGTATGTTTGTAACCGACTTCTTTGAACGCGATTTTGACCCAATTTAAACGGTTAGATTTCATTTAAACTTTGTAGATTTATCGAGGACCGATGACAATACACTAATTTGATAAGATTATTTCATTATTCAATTTGGAAAATAAGATTTTGTGTTCATTTATCAAAAGTCGTCGGTAAGGAAAAACAATAAACATTCAAAATCGCACGGTAACTAACTGTAACTAGGGTAAACAGAATAGATGTCACACACAACTAAAATCTAAGCACAAAACGCACGAATGCGAAGGTAAAACAATATTAAAACAAAATAATAATATCATTAATTAGTGCTTATTTACTTTAATCATATTGTACGATTTACAATAAAAAACAAATAAAATAATTTATTAATAATTAATATCTGTTGTATTTTAAGTGACATGATTTTTTTAGTGTTTTATAAATAAACCAAACTAAAAAGTAGAAAATAAATAATAGTTTAAAAAAACTAAAAAACACGCTTTTTATAGAAAACCAAACTAAAAAATAGAAAATAAACTTTAATAAATATAAATTAATAATAGTGTGCATATGAAAAAAATGTATTTTATTTAAAAAAAAGCGTGGGGTGCTTTTAAGATATTATCGAAATGATAATCTCTATACACCCATGCACCCCACGCTTTTTTTTAATAAAATACATTTTTTTCATAATATGCACACTATTATTAATTTATATTTATTAAAGTTTATTTTCTATTTTTTAGTTTGGTTTTCTATAAAAAGCGTGTTTTTTAGTTTTTTAAACTATTATTTATTTATATTATGTTCCTTTAAAATTTTGGTAGGACAAAATATAAGAGAAATACAGTCATTGAATGGATGACATTTTAAACTATGAGTAAAAGCGGTAAAGAGTAAAGCGCTCTTGAAAAACTCGGAAATTTCTCTCGATATTTTAAATCCCTATAAAGTTTATTCAAGTATTCTGTAGGACAAAATCACCACACAACTCTGCAAAAATAATAGAAAAGTACAAAAGCAAACATGTTGCGTGCAAAACGTTGATCCTCTCAAAAATAATTGGCTCACGACAGACACTTCCCTCGAAATCCCACAGGAAGGGGCCACCCCCCCACAGTTTCCCCACGGTCTGCACTTGTTGAGTCCTTTGTTGTCTGCCAGTCTGTTTATACTTAACGATATGTCATGTCATATCAACGGAGTTTGCGGAAATGTACAATAGTTATAAGGGCGTATGTGGTACATTTCTGGTCTGGTGGGAGGATTCGGCCGTAGCTAGTTTTTAATAATAATAGCGGGCAAACGAGCAAGCGGGTCACCTGATGTTAAGTGATTACTGCCGCCCATGAACACTAGCAGCACCTGAGGAGCAACTATTATTATTATAATTAAACTGTCATACTCCTTCCAAGTTAGCTAGCTTCAATCAAGTTGCATCGTCATTTACCACCAAGTGTGATCGCAGTCGAGAGTATGAAAGAGTACTGAAATAGTTTAATGACTGAAGTTGTCTTTTCAATGAATTGATAAGAAAATATAGCAACTCGCAAGTGTGTATTCCTAAAAACCCTTATACATACAGTCAAGTGGCGACGAGGACGCGATAAAGACAAATTCAGTCAATATGCTATTTCTGTACTCTTTCACATTCTATGACAAACAGCCAGTGTTAATATTATAATAATGTCCTCCTGACCGAATTTCGGCCACGGCGGCCAATCTCAACCGAGGCAGAGACTAGCCATCTGCGCAGGAGATATTATAGTGCACAAGTGTGTGCGCATACACAGGTGCACTCTTTATTCCCTCACTCTCATAGTCCGATGGGACGCCAATGCGACACGACCGGAGAGAGATTAGGCGCAGGACCGACGGCTTTACGTGCTCTCCGAGGCACGGGGGTGTATCTAACACCGCCAACTTCCAGCTCCGGGCTCGCACTGAGAATTTCTTGACAGAAAAACCCAATACCTCATTTTTTTTTTTTGGCCCGACCCGGGAATCGAACCCAGGACCTCGTGATCCACAGTTGAACGTGCTAACCGCTAGACCAACTAGGAATATTATAATAGCCAGTATACTACACCCAATCTTCCCGGTTAACTGGTCTGCACCAGTCCTTTGTTGTCTGCAGCCTGGACCCGCCTCGCTCACTCAACTATACGACCTAATGTAATTTCGACGTCAATACCGGATTTTGTCGGTTGACTGATACATACTTGTCCACAATATTTATGCTACCATAATTCCAATAAATATAATCCCTTACAAAAAATATAAGGGTGTTTTTGGGCTCAACGAGTTGTGAAGTTGAAGTGGCAATGGGTGGAGTAAGTAGTTCGAAGAACTAATAGATGTTGGGGTCCCAAGATGCTGAAATGGCGACGTTCTGATTTAGTTTCAAAATTGCGAAATATTAAGAATCTATGAAAATTATAATATTTGTAATTGAATTTTGATTTAAGTTTGCTCCCCCACCACCGCCACTATTTTTTCACGAGTACACGATTTTTTCCACCACCACCACTACAGCCTTTTAACGTGCCACTGCTGGGCACAGGCGTCTCTCATAGGAGAGAGGGATTTAGAGGTAAGACCCACCACGCTGCTCCAGTGCGGGTTGGCGAGCTTTAACGACTCACATGATAGTGATAATAACCGGAACTGACTGATTAACGTGCTCTCCGAGGCACGGGGGTGAAACACCACCTCCGGGCTGGCACTGAGAATTTCTTGACAGAAAAACCCAACCTAACAATTATTTGCCTTACCCGGGAATCGAACCCGGGACCTCGTGATCTGCAGTCGAATACGCTAACCACTAGACCAGCCCGCCAACCCGCATTTGGAGCAGGGTCGCGGGTCTAAGTTCTAATTCCTCTCTCCTATGAGAGAGGAGGTCTGTGCCCAGCAGTGGGACGTTAAAAGGCTGTAGTGGTGGTGGTGGGAAAAATCGAACGCTCTCAGGAAACTTGACATTAAAAAAACCTCGAAGAAACCTTTTCCAATATCCTAGTTATAGACAAGTAGATATAAATTAAAAATTTAAAAAACCCCTGACATTCGCCATTTATGTGGCGGCGGCCATCTTGGATTTGCAATAGTGCTATTCTACTAATCAAGCCCTTTCATTTGATACCCATATTAAGGGAGTTGTGAAAAAATTAAACACGCACGCACGCACACATACACACACAGACATGTCAAAATAACACCCCGTCGTTTTTGCATCGTCGGACTCGGGGGTAACAAAAAGATATGGATTTGTTTTGATTCAAAATGATCCCACAGGAAGGAGATTACCGATTTCCCCGTGAACTGGTGTGCACTTGTTGATTTCCTTTGTTGTCTGCAGTCGCCGCTCCGGCACCGCCTCGTTCGTAAACGTCTGAACTAACTTCCACATCGATACCGGATTACGTCGGTTCTTGGATGCGAGAATCACGAGAACTTTGACAATCGTTTTTGTCAACGCATCCTCCGAGCCTTCAATTTCGCCTTTAACAACTTTATCCTCTAGTCGAGCTTTATGCGACTGAATGTTTTTAACCCCCGACGCAAAAACGACGGGCCGTAATAAGTTTGCCGTGTGTGTGTGTGTGTGTTAAGTAATTTGTTTAATTATGATCTAAAGTATCAGATATGCAAAATTTCCAACTGTAATATCACCGTTTACCTTTGAAAGGTAGGTTAAAGGTAGGGTTAGGTAAATGAAAATGCTGAAATACTTGTTTATTTTTCGTGCAGACATTTCGCTACCTTTTGTTCGGCAGTATTTTTAAATTGCGCTCAGTGTCCGGCGATTAACTTGTCTCTACGAACAGCAGTCTAAAGTCTTTCTCTATATTGACCATAATGAAACGACTTGCTCCATACGGAAGGCAATCTAATGCTGTAGATCGTCAATAAATACGTAGATGTTATACAACTATACGTGGCATAATGGGCGTTAAATCACTCTATTATTACTTTAATGTTTCCTTCAGAAATGGTACAAAATAACCATAATTTCTCCTAAGTGTATTTGCATTTATTATTTTTGTTCAAGGGTGAACTAAAGTTAAATATCTGATACTGAAATCTTTAGTTCTTATATCTACCATCATTATTAGGTATAGGTACTCTTCAATCTTTATGCCCCAATGAAGACAAAGTGCTTACACGATTACCAAATGTGAATAAACTTGGCTGAAGCCCAGATTTCTATATCTTAAGGTCTAGATAGACAGACTGCATTTGAACTGCAAAATTGCATTTTGGATGCAGTTTTATTGCAGTTCTAGACACTCGCCTGACCAGAAAATTAAAAAACCTCCTCTAGGCGCGCCACTTTTCCTTTTTCATTTTAACAGCTTACAAGCACAGCCAAGTAGGTACAGAAAAGTCTTATAACGCTTATGAACATTAAGTGCTCAGCGCAGTAATATTAAGTGTCTGATATTTTACATTTTGTCCTTACGACAAATGTCAAGAAACGCGCTTAGCAATTCAGCCGTAAGCTAGCCGTAAGTATAGTCAACTCATGCCCATGTGACATTTAACTTTCTTTACACTTATCTACGTGAATTTAGGACTTTGGATGTATTTGGCTATATTTTTCAAACCCCCTGCCAAATCCCTTTGGCGACGCAATGGTTAGTGGGTAAGTTCAGCCACCGGTTACACAGTGGTCCATCACTGCATCTAATCGCGGGATAATTGATACGGGCGTGGGCCGGCGCGGCGCGGCGCTGCGCTCAGCAGCTGCTAACAGTGCATTATAATGGACCACACAAGATGTGTGAATTGTCTTTATAATGCACGAAAAGCACAGATAGGTATAGCTTGCATTCTGAATACGTACACAGGCTATTTGTTATCCCGGAAAATCACGGGATTTTTAAAAGACCTATACCCATTACCCATACGTGTATCAAGTCTTTTATACAGGTACATAGGTTATATAATATTACGCAATATTAGGTATATACCTAACCTATGTATCTGTATAAAAGACGAAATACGTATACTTTATACCTACGAATGCTTATTCCGCATCATATTATCTCGTACTATTTATTGTTTTATTATGTAGAGCAACTGGAAAAGCATTGAATGGATAAAGATTCCTAGATACACCTTTTTTTCATGTCAATACAAGTGGCACATACAAAAGAGCTAATACAAATATATTTTAGGAAAAACTAAACCAACATCAATGTACCATAAAACAAGAGTTCCCTCGATTTCTCCAGGACACCATCCCAGATCCTGACTGGATGACCTAGACTACCTGGGAAGTATACCCTTTCATCGGGGGACATGCATAAAAAATGATTCCGACGAATTAAGAACCTCCTCCTTTTTTGAAGTCGGTTAAAAATAAATACAAATGCAGGCTCCATTGCCTGCGCAGGACACAGTTATTAATATTCAGCAAAAGTGCGATACGTCAAACGTTGAAGAGTGTGCGATGTAGAAGCTTGAATAGCACGTCGTCCTCGGTGGAAAACCCGATTCACAAAATGCATGAGCTTGACGAAGCATAATCTTTTATTTATACCCGAGCCTCGACTCTTAATGCGTAAAGAAAACTCACGAGCGTAAGCGTTAAATGTGAAATATATGTATGAAAAATTAACAATAGGAGCGTTGTTACAAAAGCTATGATTTGTTGTCAAAATTAACAGAATGATGATGGACAAGCTGATATTCACTAAAAACGTACATCAAACTCTGTATAAAGATTTTTAACGAATAAATAAACACTAATCTACCTAATGAACTAAGTTTTGTGAATCAAATTTAAAAATAAATAATAGTTTAAAAAACTAAAAAACACGCTTTTTATAGAAAACCAAACTAAAAAATAGAAAATAAATTTTAATAAATATAAATTAATAATAGTGTGCATATGAAAATAATGTATTTTATTTAAAAAAAACCGTGGGGTGCATGGGTGTATAGAGGATTATCATTTCGATAATATCTTAAAAGCACCCACGCTTTTTTTAAATAAAATACATTTTTTTCATATGCACACTATTATTAATTTATATTTATTAAAATTTATTTTCTATTTTTTAGTTTGGTTTTCTATAAAAAGCGTGTTTTTTTTAGTTTTTTTAAACTATTTTTTATTTTCTATTTTTTAGTTTGGTTTATTTATAAAACACTAAAAAAATAATGTCAATTAAAATACAACAGATATTAATTATTAATAAATTATTTTATTTGTTTTTTATTGTAAATCGTAAAATATGATTAAAGTAAATAAGTACTAATTAATAATATTATTATTTTGTTATTTAATATTGTTTTATCTTCGCATTCGTGCGTTTTGTGCTTAGATTTTAGTTGTGTGTGACATCTATTCTGTTTACCCTAGTTACAGTTAGTTACCGTGCGATTTTGAATGTTTATTGTTTTTCCTTACCGACGACTTTTGATAAATTAAAACAAAATCTTATTTTCCAAATTGTATAATGAAATAATCTTATCAAATTAGTGTATTGTCATCGGTCCTCGATAAATCTACAAAGTTTGAATGAAATCTGACCGTTTAAAGTGGGTCAAAATCGTGTTCAAAGAAGTCGGTTACAAACATACATACAGGTGAAGCTAATATAAAGCGTGTAAAAAGAGGCGCGCTCGTCGACGCGGGTCGCGGGCTTAAGTTCACTTTTCTTTGTAACATTTAAGAAAAGTTTCATCTCAAGAATGCTCTGAATATAGCTGCAGTTCAATGCGCAGAACGCGAACTTTACTATGCGCAGTGGCGTAAAACTATAGGGTGGCATTTCGGCAAAAAGCCACGGGCCTCCAGCCGGAAGGGGCCCCCAGGCCGACAGGACCGCGCACACAGTGAGTGAGCACAGGAGCATCCTAACAAAACAGATTTTCAATTTCATCCCCTCTGCCAAGGGAACCGTGCTGAATTTCGGGATGAAAAGAAAGACAGACAATTTAAAAAATTGTTGATAGTTTTAGCTTTAGTAGGTAGGTATATCGATTTAGTGCCCGCCAAAAAATTTTTCAAAATATCTTCAATGTACAGAATTGAACCTGTTACAGTTCTAAAATAGGTGTAGGTACCTAGATAACAAAAACTTTGACGTTGTGCTTCTATAAATTTGGGAGGCCGGAGGAGGCCCCATCCGCTAATTTGCCACGGGCCTCAAGCGGTGTAGTTACGCCACTAACTATGCGCAAGTTCGTGTGAGGATTATACCATAGATTATATTATTCTGAAGGTAGTTATGGTTATGCTGTGCACATTCTCGATCTCTTATCTATTCTTTATAATATGACACACTAGCAGAGCGGAAACAATTTTCTCTTGTGTAGGTAGTCTTACTCCTAGTATAAAATACTATACAAACTGTTCAGTGTCCGTTTATTTACCATCCGCTAGTCTGTCTGCCCGTCATATGCTTGATTTATGTAAATGCGGCCATAGATGGCGCGCACGATTGCTTGTAATCAACTTGCGACAGGTTCGCTGATGCTATATGAATAGTAAAGTACTTTATGTTTGGACAGTTCGAGTAATGATCAAAGGCGCCGCGCTTGCGGTTATTCCGCCCAAAGAAGCAGTCTTTACATAATAATTAAGAATTCCAGACATGCGTCTTCAGGGCGGCTCATGTTGGGTGCCAAGTTCTCTTTGACTAACTGATAACTCAAGTTCTTTATCAAATTATCTGTTAGGGAACTGTGCAACAAAGAGTACTATTCCTCAAGTTTTATCTAATTCTCTCGTTTGAGTTAGGGCCAAACTAATAAAGCCAGGAAGTCATGTGAGCCGTCATCGTAACTGCTACGGCAACCCTAATAGTTAGCACGAGTTTATACATTTCGACAACGTTAATAGATCTCGAGTATCGATACGCTCTAATCTCAAAGTGAAACGAATCTTAGCTGGCTTGTTTTAAGACTAAGTTCGATATATACAGCCGAACCAACTCCCCAAATCGATACTTTGCCAAATTAAAATAGAAAGGTGCGATGGACTCCACGTAAAAACTATTATGGGCATAGAATTTATTAAATACCATAACCTCTCCAAGTTAGAGTTAGCTTCCATTTTTATAAGAATTATCGTTAAAAGATCACTTCAAGCGTGAAAAGTTAATCATCACCTAATATTTAAAACAAAACTAGATTATGAAATACCACTTTGATTTAAGACAGTTAGTCGCCCCACGTTGGGCGCCGTGTTAGCGCTGATTGGATGCTTAATATTATAATTCGCTTATCAGACTCTGACCAGCTAGAAAATGTATGGAATAGTCAAACAAACTAGACGACGCTTTGATGCTGTTCATTCATAACAGCTAAGCTTTTAATTCACAAAGTTGAACGCCGCTCTCAAATGCACTGTAAAGGAACTTTGGCTACAACTCTAGAAAGTTCAATATCCTGTATATTTATCAACAAAGTTGGATCACCCAGCGATTAAACGTCTCGCTCTTGCGCCTCATAGCGCCTCGGTAGAGTGTTTAGAGTAGGAAGTACTGCCTCGTAGATCTAAAGGCAAGCTTTATAATGAGGGTCCGGTCCTGCGCTTGGTCTCGTTCCGGTCGTGTCGGATTGCCATCCCATCGGACTACGAGAGTGAGGGAATAGTGAGCTCATCTGAATTTGCGCGCAGATTTGTGTACTATAACATCTCTAAGTAAGTAGGCCAGAATTGCAAATCCAGCGTACAATGCGCTGAAAACCAGAGTTCATCGAGTCGCGAAGCTGAAGTGGTAATTAGCGGGGCACATTGCTCGAGAAACTTTCTATCCCGATTCCCGGTAGATCATAGAATTCCCACAGGATTTTTAAAAACATGTATTAACGCCAAACTTGCGGTTAGTCCACCATCACCATTATACCCCGTTAACTTCCCACTGTTGGGTACACGAGTCCTCTTATAGAAGAGAGGGAAAAACTAATACTCGCCACGCTGCTCCCATGCGGGTTGACGGGCTTTAAACCACTAGCCATTGTCACATGATAGTGATAATAAGAGACCAACGACTTAAACCTGCTCTCCGAGGCACGGGGGCACACCGCCAACTACCGACTCCAGGCTGGCACTGAAAATTTTTTCACAATTTTTGCACTGAGAATTTCTTCATGGAAAATCTAACAATTTTTGCCCCGACCCGGGAATCGAAACCAGCACCCCGTAACACGCAGTCGAACACGCTAACCGCTCGATCTACGAGTCAGTCATTATTAGCTAGTCACGAATATATTAATATCATGAAAAATTATGCTAATTAAATCGACTCATTATATTGAATGTGCCACACTATTATTACTCCAAGCTTATAAATTGCACCACAGCAGCACCGCCCAAGGACAGCGGGACATCGCCTTTGCACAATTATTGTACTTGCAAGAGTTTTATCTTTTGTCTGATTAATCATCATAAGATAAGATAGAGCTTCATTCGTGTTGTGAACTATTTATATTTTTTTAGCTTTCAGATTCATTGTGTTCGTTATAAGTTTGACTTGAAGATATTTCAAGGTCATTGGTCTTCACAACCATTCGGTCATCACAACCCTCAATATTCCATATAACTTGGAATCCGGATTGTACAGGAACCTTTGAACGTCCGGATTATCATTTAGGGTACATCACTGTCTCCGAAATGCTGGACCGATTTTGATGGGACTTTCATTGCGAAAATTTTAGTGATGGGAAAGAGCTATTAAAAATTAATACTCATTACTGTAATTCCATTTTAACACGCCAGTTTTAACAGTATGAGTTCAAAGGAGCTTAGGAAAAACAAAGAGTTCCCGCGGGATTTTTAAAAATCTATATCCACGCGAAGTCGCGTGCTTCCTCTATTATAAAATAAAGATCTACATACGTGTACATAGCACTAAAAGCACTTGGCATACAAGCAGTACTTACTTCTGTTCAGATTCAACGAGCGCAGGAGAATTAGTGCGGATCCAGTGTTTCGTGTGAGATATGTTAATTCAATGCAATACGTGTAGAAAATGTACTGGCATTAGATTCAATGTACCTCAACTAGGACAGAAGTGTATTCTCTACGATTAAAAAAAAGTCATATATACACGGTCAAAAGAAAAAAGTTTGTTTTGTTATTGCAGAGCGGACGTATGCAGGTGAAAATAAAATACAGGTCATACTGCTGAGTCTAGGCGAAGCTTTTATGCTGGTAAATAAAGGCTAAGTTTTTGTACCTTGCACAGGGGATGACACACTATGAAAATTTAAATGTTTTTTTTTTAATGGCACTTTAATAATTAATAGTTTAATTAGCATCTTAAGAAGCCTCATGATCATCATGATCATCCCATTACCAGCTCACTACAGAGCACGGGTCTCCTCTCAGAGTGAGAAGGGTTTTGGCCATAGTCTACCACGCTGGCCAAGCGGATTGGCAGACTTCACACACCTTTGAGAACGTTATGGAGAACTCTCAGGCATGCAGGTTTCCTCACGATGTTTTCCTTCACCGTTAAAGCAAGTGATATTTAAATACTTAAAACGCACATAACTCCGAATAGTTAGAGGTGCGTGCCCGGGATCGAACCCACGACCTCCGATTAGAAGTCGGTCGTCCTAACCACTAGGCTATCACAGCAAGAAGCCTCACCTCACCGCAAATGGGAATTTACTTTTCGACAATTACTTGACAACCCTTGCATATAATATACACTTTCATACTCATGATCTTTATTATTTAAAAAAATTACGCTACATATTATTACCAGCAGTTCATGAAATATTTGGCGTTTCCAACGCTGCGTTAACTAATGCGGTTAACAGTTGAGTTTAATTTGCCATTAAAAAAGTCGCTGCGTCTCGGCTGCCCTCCACTCTGTAGGTGTGCGTTGTGCCTCAGTATGTAATTAGTATTGGTAGATAATATAATGAAAATTCTTTTTAGGATCACAGTACAGTCCAAACACCAATTTTAACTTGATAAATGATGTAAATAAAGACGGACTCTCATATAAACTTTCATCCCCTATTTAGACCACTTGGGGGATGAAGTTTCCAAAAATCCTGAAATACGCCTTTACTTTTAATCGAAAGCCCAAATACCGATTTTCATGGATATACCTAACTTGAAAAACGGGGGACTTTTATACAAACTTTCATTCCATATTTAACCCCCTTTTGCAATAATATTTAACGTGCGCTTACGTTATAAAAGGAACGAGTTTGAAATTTTCACAGATTTCAAGAGGTTTAGGCTGTGCGTTGATAATCAGTCAGTCAGTCAGGATAAACCTTTTTATAATAGTATAGATAGATGATAGATTAACGCAAAATTAATCCTAACTTGACACTACAGCCTATGCACCTGTGCTCGCCACACCTAACTTTCAAAACGTCGAGCAATCAGCTGTGAAGTAACCAGACACCTCGCCTACACAAGTAAACGCATAATTTGTTTCACGTTAACTTGGTTTTCATTTCGTTATCCTATATCGGTGTCAGGGCAGCACCGTGCTCTTGGCGAGGCTGTGGTTATAGGCGTTATAGCATGTCCCAAGGTCCTTTACGACTATCAGCAGTTTGCGTTTCAGTCCCTTTAATGTTTCATACGATGTTGAATTTATTATTACTGATATTTGTCTAATCTTCCTGCTTCTCTTCTTCTCAATCGTGCACTCTTGACAGAGTGGTCGTGGCTGCTATGATGATAGGCACATCAGTCGTCATCGGTCTTCTTGGCTTTGGGGCGCAGAAGACCGAGAATCTTCCTGCTAAAAATCATATTTATTTGTCTTCTCTTCCTGCTAAAAATCTTATAAATCCGGGTCTCATAGGACTCGGGTTCGAGTCCGGGTACGGGCAAAGTACCTACGGCTTCTGTCGAGAAATTCTTTTCTCGAAAATTTCTTTCTTTCTTTTTTTTTTGCCCGCACCCGGCCTCAAACCCGAGTCCTATGAGAACAGTAACAGACCGGAGATAGGAAGTCGGCGGTGGTTAGATACCCCTCCGCGACTTGGAGAGCATGTCAAGCCGGCGGTATTGCGAAGTGAGGAGATTCTCAATTCGTCGGAATCCTTTTATGTGTGTTCCCCAGTTACTCAAAGATCCCTGGACTGATTTGGAAAATTCTTCCTTTGTTTGAAAGGGTGTATACTTCCCAGGTGGTCCTATAGTCATTCCACGATCTGATGATGGAATCCTGGAGAAATTGAGGGAACTCTTCAAATTTTATGCTATATTGAAGTCGGTTTAATTTTTCCTAAAATATAATTTATTATTTTATCGGTATCAGGGTGTAACATGTGCCAAGGCTGTGTTAGCTGTACAGCTGATAGCATGACCCAAGGTTGGTTACCTTTAAGACTTTCAGCAGTTTTCATTTAATTTCCTTTGAGGCTACACACGTTAGTCCTATAAGTAACATTATTACCTACTATTTAGATTAAACCCTCAAGGTTTTAACTAATTGTTTGTACATTTGACCTTCTGATTAAATTGAAATTTTATTAAATTCAAATTTGATACAAAAATTAAAGTGTCTCTATAATAATAAGTTAATCTTCTGCTATTTTAAATAAATTATATTTTTAAATGTATTTTCTTCATTTCAGGTACGCAACAAACGGATCAATGTTGAAAAATGTTACCTATTTGGTAAGGCATGACATACATGATGCAGTGAAATTAACTTGCATAGTTTACGTGAGTTCAGTTAATGTGACATAAGCATTAAGGCGAATCTGTCATTCAGTAACATGTCCATGATCAGATCAAATAGAACTTAATACAGAACACGGCCTGCGACTCCAGTTAGGTTTACACGAAGCCAGCACTGAGTGCCAGTCCCACTGGCAACCAGAGTTGGTTAATATTAACCTCGTGTAAACATTTTTTCAAGTCAGGCCAGCGCTGGCTTAAATAGAGCGCCCGTGGGGAGGTCGCTGGCATGAATTTTCCATGCCATTTCTCTGCCCGCGTCGGACCGAGCCAGCGCTGGCTTATCTGAAAAACTGACGCCAGCGCATTGGCTTTATATAAACCTGGCTTCAAGTGAAGACAGCCATGTTCCTACTGTCAAGTAAATACACGGACTCACACACAAACAATGCTCAGCACTTATGTTAGTATGTTCGAACTTCGAACAGCACGCACGTATAAAAACAGGCTTCAGTTTAATAATGTTCTTTCTCAACTTCTTTATTGGTTTTTCATTGGTTTGAGTCTCCATGTTGCCAGATTAACCTGAGTTAAGTAGGTGTCACGTTTTTAAGTCGCAGGCTTTCTCTTAGGGCAAAAATAAATAAATGATGGGGATTCAACGCCGTCCATCAAAATCTGATCTGATGATAAATCAGAAATCATGTCACCAAATTGCTCCGGCTGTGCATCGAAACCAATAGTCTGAGTAAAATACCTACTTACTATTTGAACTGTAATTTGTAACTAAGGTTAACTACCTTAGTAAAAAATTATATTCGCATTAAATTCTGAAATGGATTTAAAAGAAGACGTATCTATTCGATAAATCACTTCAAGAGGACCAATCTCTAATCTTCAAATCTAATATCAATCTTTTCAATCAATTTTCATTTGTAAGAGTGCAGACACTGCAGACTGTAATTTTCCATTGTACTTTTAAATTGTATTTCTCACCGAATCGATAACTTATTGAATTCCATATCACGTTCCTATGTAATATTCAACAGCACCAAATAGCTGGTGCTTCGTTCGCGATCAGTTGCATTTCCGTCAGCAGCGGTCAACGCCTGGACTGGTGGGGCGTTGACACCGGTTTGTCACAACGCCTGGCATGGACAAACCCTTGGGATATCCAAATTATTTATCGACGCGGATATTCGGCTATCGGCACTTATATAGACGGCCGATTAAAGCCGATCGGCCGTCTATATAACATGGGGGATGCGCCGTATAGATTCGATCGGCAAATCTCCGTTTTCCCGTCGGCCGGCCGCCGACCGTCGCGTCGCATCGTCCAAGCTGATGCGAGCGACGTCATTTTTACCCTTAATCCCATGGACATAAAGCTTTTTCCGATCGACGCGGATTCCGCGTCGATATATATAGGGAGACTTCGCAGGGTGATGTGTGACAATGGACAAAGGGTGGGCGTGGAAGTTTCTTGTACACGTCACGTCTAGTTGTGCTCTTCGCAGTGTTCCGCTTAATACAAGTTTTTTTGTGTTGTATCTTCTATAGGAGCGACGACCAATAGAAGATGCAATATAAATACTTACAAAAAAACTTTTATAAAGAAATTTGGACGTTCTTCCCTGCGTAGTGACGAGTCTTATGAGTGGGAGGTCCGAGACTCGATTTCCGGCTGGGGCAATAATTTGTCAATGGTTTCTGGTCTGGTCTGGTGGGCTTCAGCCGTGGCTAGTTACCACTCTACCGGCCTAAACGTGCTGCCAAGAGATTTAGCGTTCCGGTACAGTGTAAGTAGAAACCGGTTAAGCGTTTAATTAAAATTGCTATACACCTTCCAGGTTAGTCCGTTTTGCATCTTAGACTGTATGAATGAACGTTTGACACAATTCCATCGTGTGTTTTCTATCCGTGGCCAATCCACAGTAAGTACGGAACTTCTCATACCTACTTCGTTCGCCGATCGGTTGCACTTCCGCCAGCGGTCATCGCCTGGGCTGGCGGCGCGGGGCGTTGACACCGCTTTGTCTTTACCTCTCAGTGTGGACAGACCTTTACGCCCACACTCGTCACAAGACCACTCATTGCACTTTTGTGTTTTGATTAACAACGTACGAGATGTTAATTGAATTCGTCACCAGAGTCCTTTCTTTGAATTAATCAAACCCAAGGGACACTGATGTTATGATGTTAGGAGTTGTTACTTGGATCCTAATCTGACTTTAACCGCCTCATGTGGAACTCGCCCTAACACTATTTCAGCCTTCAGCCACCTCCTGTTTTACATCCTTCGTGTAAACTTTGACATCTAGCAAGGTGTGTGAGTGTCGTAGATATATGCGCTATAAATTGCAAGGAGTGAAAAATAAAAGGATATTGCAATTTTATGTGTCTGCACCGTCTCCGGTATATACCACATACAGATGTGCCGACAAGACGGTCCGACTGTAGTCGGATTTGTCCAACCCACGATTCAATCCAACCAGTGGCCCGCCAATCCGGATTGGTGCAGCGTGGCGGGTCTATGCTCTAAATCCCTCTCTCCTATAAGAGGGGAGACCTGTGCCCAGCTGTGGGACGTTAAAAGGCTGTAGTGGTAGTGGTGGTGGATGCATCAAAAAAGTATAATGTCTTAATACACCAGCGGCTCAAATCGATAACGTCCTTCTTTTTGAAGTCGACTTTATGAAAAAAAAATTATAGAAGACCAAATGTTCTTTACCCCTTCATTAGGTGAACAACTTCTCATTTGTTTACGTTTGTTCTCAAGTCCGGTTAGCCTTTTGCTGTTACCGATCTAAGTTGGAATTGTAAGTTGGCAATTGGCATGTGTGTTAAATTGTTAATGGAATTGCATTAGGTACACCTTTGTCGCAGCACGGAATGCTATCATCTTAATGGTCAAAGGGAAAGAACTACAGGTGTCTTTGTTGTTTAGCGCTCAAGTACTAGAACTACCCGGTGTTGTATCGATGTAGATACCTACTCTAAGGGCATGTTCTACTCTAAAATTATTATAATTATTTACGTTATTTTTGCGAGAGACCTAAAAATAGTTTTTTTTTATAATCAGTATCATAGGATTGCCGTCCTATCTGAGTATGAGAGTTGGGGATTAGAGAGTACACATGTGTTTGCGTACACATTTGTGCAGTTAATATCTCCGTGTGGTTTATTGACCACCATGGCCGAAATTCGGTCAGGGGATCATTATTAGGTACACTTTATCTTTCGTACATCTTTTTTAAAGTGGGTGTCTTCATCACTGTCTACACCCAGGTTGGCATTCAAGACATCACCATTTCATAAGCTGAGTCGCCACTAAAGAAAAATTGCCAACTTTTATGTTGGTGACAAAACTTAGCAATTTTTCTTTGATGGAGACCCTGCTGAACGGATAAGACCCTACGATTTTCCTTTACAGAGTAATACAGTATAAGGCTCGTTTTCCATACTACATGAACAGAAACGTTCGCTTGACGTTACGATTTTGTCGGTAAACAACGCTTCTAATCCGGCGTAAATGACAAATTGAATCGGACGGTTAACATGTGTATCTAAGTGTATGCAGCCTTATTCCTCCTGTGACCAATGCACTGTGCAGGTTGCACGAGCATTCAGCTCCTTAGTCCTCTGCCAGTTGAACTGACGCGCCGCTGTGCCGCGGTCTTTCTAGCAAGGGTGTGAGCTTTCACATCTAGCAAGGGAGTGAAAATTAAAAGCATATTGCAGTTTTATTTGTCTGCACCGTCTCCGGCATATAATACAGATATATGCCAATTGAATTTTTAAATGAGTAAATTGAATCGAATGGTTAACATGTGTATGCAGCCTTATTCCTCCCGTGACCAGTGTACTGTGCAGGTTGCACTGAGCATTCAGCTCCTCAGTCCTCTGCCAGTTGAGCTGACGCACCGCTGTGCCGCGGTCGCTCGCGCCGAGCGCTCTCCCTCTGCAACCCCGCGAAAGTTAGCTCGCGGTGACTTGTTTGTGTTTTTGTTTTACGTTGTCCGGATTGCGTGGTGCATCGCCTCTATAAATAGAAAGGTTTGTATTTGTCCTTAGAATATTTTCTTGACAACTCTATTTCAACAATAAAACGATTCGCCTCTATAAAAAGTATAAGAAGAAGGTTTGTTCCAAGAATTTATGTTCTTGACAACTTTATTCCAGCAATACATTTATATTGATCTGTTGACTGTTGTTGATAGAGACATTATTTATTGCGGCATCTAAAACAATGTTATATTTTCTTTATTAGAATAGGTGTATAATTTATAGCTTTATCGACAACATGAATATTTCTATCGAAAACTCTACTATGCTAAGCTGTTTTTGTGTTTTTATCGTTTCTTAGTTTTATTATTGTTATCAGATAGCACGTCTTCTATAAATCGCACTAGAACAGTGTTATGCGTTGCAAATAAGAAGACCATCGGGCAATATCACTTCGTAATTTGCGTTGTATAAATATTTTCGTTTGTTGTTATTATTGTTAAAGAAAACGTAGAAAGGCATAAAATTAAAAAACAATATTTCGTTCGCGGTAAGACACAATAAATAAGTTTTTCATTTGAGAAATGTATCTTCATCTTTCACAGTATTATTGACAAGACGAATGGTTTTCCTTCATTCATAAACCCTTGAAGTTTAGCTTGCGACCCGCGTTGACTCTCCTGCAACTTTTGTTTATGTTTGTAACTTTTCTTGTTTTATTATTTCGCCGGATTGCGGTGCGTCGTCGGTATAAAGAAGCTTTGTATTTCGTTTAGACAACTTTATTAAAAGAATAAAATGATATTGTCAATGTTATTTGAATTTTGATGCGAGATACGATACCGAGTTGCGTGTTTACAAATGCTATCTTGAGTGTTAAGTTAAATCTTTTTTTTTTAATTAGGTATGTTTTGGCAATAAAAAGGCACGTCGAATATTTACTATTTAGAGTTTAGAGAGGGGGGTTTGTCGTTAAACTTCTTAATTTAGCAAGAAAACAGAAGATTGCTAAGTGGTTTGACTAACGCTCTGGACAATTAAGATTATAGGCGGTGTAAACAAAAATATCACACTAATATTATAAAGACGAAAGTTTGTGTGTATGTATGTTTGTTACTCTTTAACGTTCAACTACTGAACCGATTTGGCTGTTTAGTGAAATGGAGATAGATTATGCCTTCAGTTAACACATAGGCTACTTTTTATCCTGGAAAATCCACAGTTCCTACTTCTTTAGACACCTGATATTTCTTTTGTTCTGAGCATAATCGACTCTTTAAAACTTTCGGACGTCCTTTGACTTTGTGACTGAGTCCGTTTATTGATTTCTGACGTATATTCATAATGAGACTTTACTGTAGCTAGGTGTACGTATGTAGCTACTGTGTCCAATCGATACTATAACGTAAATCAAGCCGATCGCCATGATAACTGTGGTTGTGTGTTGACTCGTTCCACGGCAGTAATGACATGTTTTAATCCTATTTAGAAAGCGACACTAATGCCCACAGTATAGCCACAGAGCCTTCTAGGTATTTTCTATTTAGATATTATAATAATACACCTGTATATTTATTCAATAGTCTGCATATTCTAGTAGGTACGCTGGACTGGTAATTGACTGAAGCAGCTTGATCATCATTCATCACCGTTTTGGCGAATCAATGGTGATCGTGGTGATGTGTATTGTGATGAATTGAATTGTGAAATGTCAAAAGTTCCCAGCACTATAAGTTTTTGAATTGACACAAGAATCGGCTCATTTTGTACGGCCACAGCCTGTCCATCGTACTTGTATTATAAGAAGTCAGTGCCACTAAGCGTTTTCCCACTCAGTGGGATCCGCTTTAAAGCCTGTTCTACATTCGCTCGTGAACCACAGCTGTGTAACTTGCTCCGTCGCGCACGATCTCTACGTAACATATAACATTGTCATGCCCTTTACATTTCCAAGTTTCGCAACTATGTACCTATTTGCACTCTAGATGCAGTCCCTTATAGTCACGGACAACAAAACCGACTCGATTGAACGGGCTTGAGAGTCACGCCTATCCATATCTTATCCTTTGGTATATTATTCCTAAAAGAATAAGATGGCGAACAATTCTCAAAATTTATCAATTCCCACTAGTATCCCTACTACTGTATACTTCCTACTAATTTATGTTAATCCCTATTAATATTATAATGCGAAAGGGTGTTTGTTTATTGGTGTCTTTGTTTGTTGGTTTGTCCTTCAATCACGCCTCAACAGAGATACGGATGTGTTTTTGCATGGGTGTAGTCAACTCTAGATCTGAACACTTTTGATTTTCAGAGTTCTCTCGGGATTTAAAAAATTTACCGCTAAACGGGTGGACGAAATTTGGCACGAAGATACCCTGCATCCTAAAGAAGGACACGGACACACTGATTATACTGAAAAATCAAAAAGTTCCCACTTTGTTCTTCGGCATTAAATACAACGATTTGGAAAATTGGAACCCCTTTCCATATACATAATACTATTATACGAGGAAAGCCTTGACACGGCTACGCTAATCTTGGCAGCAGTTCACGGTGAACTTTTAAGTTAAACACTCAGACACAAGAGAATATCGTTTGAAATTAAAGGTCATAGATCCTGCAGGTCTAGACAATTACTGAGAAAATTTTCAAGTTGCGAGCTCTTGAAAATTTTCTCAGGAATGTTATTTCTTTAATCTAAACCTCACTCCCAATTGTCGTATAACTTTATAATTTAGTATGGCAACGATTTAAGGCTCCCACTAGACGACTCGTTTCTAGTCTCTAGCTCTACTCGCTTCTCGTTCATCGTCGCCGGTGGGTCAACTGCCTAAATACGACTTATAGACATAGGTAGGTACCACTTCTATATTGCGTGCAACGATTGGAGTAGGGAAGTGAGTGCCATTTCTTTACACAGTAATTTTTCCGATGTTATCATAATTTTTCACGTGCTCAGAATTATTATTGCACACGATTCTCCGAGCATAAATAAATCGATTTAATTAGCCGATTCCCCCACGACGAGCGCTCAATTTAATCCATTTCGATGGCTATCGATACACTCTCTCATTAGCAATATTGCTTGTTTACTTTGCATTTGAGTGCAATATGGAAAATACGCTGTAAAAATGTATTTTTTTAATCATCATAAAGCATCGGTGGCATTACGGCCTTCGATGTAATTAATGATCTTCGATTATTTTTTTTAAAACATTCGGTCTTACTGACGTTATTTTGAAGTCGTGGATGCCACACGTTTGTGCTTGAAGCTTCGACCGAGGTTTGCACAATGGATGATCTCAAGGGAGTTGTTCGCAGTCGCTGGATACAAACGGTACAAGATCATTTTGATTGTGTGTCGATTGTGTGGCGATCCTTACAAGAGACATACGTCCAGCAGTGGATATCTATCAGTTGAGACCACGACGAAAGTCTAGTTCTCCTGCGAAAAAATGAAATAAAAGGTTAACATCCCAGAGCATATATAGGTATATTATACGCTTTATACTTATATATTTCTCGCACTAAACGCGTATGCTACGTACGTATTATATTGTAATGTATTCCATTAGTCATATTATGCTGCACGCACGCGCTTTGTTATATATCGCGAATAAACAATTAAATACATATATAAATGTATGTATTTACTTTACCTGTTTACAGTTCAAGTTGTTTGAAACATTTATATGTATAATATCAAATATGAAGGAACACCTCACCCCAGATTCCGTGGATCAAAGTAAGTTCTCGTATATATCCTGATTTATTCGCAACTCCCCTGGCATTAAGTGTACAGAAAGATTGAACGATCACTGAATATTTTATACGACAAATGTGCCGCCTCAGCAACATATCACTGACAGTTTTCACGTTCACCTCTTACTCGTACCTGCTATTTTAATATACCTACCAGACATGTAAATGTGAATTTATACAGCTCCAAGAACCATACTTTTTCTTGCCTACCTTATACATCACTACATAGTATAAAACAAAGTCGCTTTCTCCGTCCCTATATCCCTATGTCCCTATGTATGCTTAAATCTTTAAAACTACGCAACGGATTTTGATGCGGTTTTTTTTAATAGATAGAGTGATTCAAGAGGAAGGTTTATATGTATAACGAGCGGATACCCGCGACTTCGTTCGCGTGGATATTGATTTTAATAATCCCGTGGGAATCATTTTGTTTTTCCTATGCTCCTTTGAGCTTAAACCTTGCTAAAAACTGTTAAAAGTTCACTGGCGGATGTTTAGGTACATCAAAATGTAAACATCCGCCAGTGAAAGTCCCATCAAAATCGGTCCAGCCTTTCGGAGATTAGCCAGTAGTCTTTAAAGTATCTACTTTCTAACAAAAAAAGAATGAATGAAATCGGACCACCCGTTAACGAATTACAGCTACTTACACATTTTGCCTTTCATCCCCTCTCCCAAGGGAACCGTGCTGAATTTCGGGATAAAAAGTATCCTATATGTTACTCCATAGTACTAACTTAAATCATGCCGAGTTTCATTTCAATCCATTCAGTAGTTTTTACGTGATGCGCGCACAAACATACAGACAAACAGACAAACAGATAAACAGACAAACAGACAAAAATTTCAAAAATAGCTTTTTTACGTTCTATTACTTATCCCTAACATCCCCCAGTTATTATTTTGCAAAAATCTTCAATGTACAGATACGCCAATTCTACGATTTTATTATATGTATAGATAACATCCATTAAATAGTGGAGAAATACTGTTATTTTTGAGGTTTCTAATGTGATGTCGTAAATAATTACATTTTTTCCGCTTACATTGCAAACGCAGGCTGAACCCTACGAGATTTATGGTACACATTGAAAAGGTCTACAGAAAAGTCCGCGATGGTATATGTCTATCTCTTATGGATATCCCACAATAACATTTTTCTGTCATTTACTTTTTACGACAAATAATGGCTAATTTTCGAAGCGATTTCAACCAATACAGCATTAATCCTTATCTAATTAAATGAAAAGGTCTACAGAAAAGTCCGCGATGGTATATGTCTATCTCTTATGGATATCCCACAATAACATTTTTCTGTCATTTACTTTTTACGACAAATAATGGCTAATTTTCGAAGCGATTTCAACCAATACAGCATTAATCCTTATCTAATTAAATACCTTAAATACATTGTTGATTATATATATAAAGCTACTTGAAGTTACGTACTGATCACCTCTCCTGAACAATTTTGTATGGGACTTTTTCACCATATTTTCCGTGTGTGTAAAACTCAAAAATATAAGGTCTACAAAATTATAGAGAGAGCTGGACGTGGAAAACTGACTAGGGTGCCCTTAGGGATCTCGAAAACTATCAGTCGGAAAGGTACCGTCCCGAAACAAAAAATGTTCAAAACCTTGGGCAATTGGGTGAACCGGTGAAAAAAATATGGCCACCATACAAAAAAAATTTCGTCTCCATACAAAAAATTCCTAATTTTCAAGAGGCTCTCCAGAACAATTTTGTATGGAACTTTTTTCCCTTCACTACTTATGTGCGTAGAACTTATGGGTCTTCCTTCAGAAAATTATGAAACGTCATGAATGTGGAAAATTTACCAGAGTACCTCATGGGTCCTCCAAAACTACCAGTCATACAGACATGGTCCCAAACAAATGTTATTAAAGACCTTGGGCCATTAGGTGAACCGGTAAAAAAAAGATGGCCGCCGAACAAAAAAAAATTTTCTCCATACAAATTTTTTGGGTAATTTTCAAGAGGCTCTCCAGAACAATTTTGTATGGAACTTTTTTCCCTTCACTATTTATGTGCGTAGAACTTATGGGTCTTCCTTCAGAAAATTATGAAACGTCATGAATGTGGAAAATTTACCAGAGTACCTCATGGGTCCTCCAAAACTACCAGTCATACAGACATGGTCCCAAACAAATGTTATTAAAGACCTTGGGCCATTAGGTGAACCGGTGAAAAAAAGATGGCCGCCGAACAAAAAAAAATTCTCTCCATACAAATTTTTTGGGTTCTTTTCAAGAGGCTTCTCAGAACAATTTTGTATGGAACCTTTTCCCTTAACTATTTATATATGTCGTACTTATGGGTCTTCCTTCAGGAAAATTCTGAAACATCATGATTGTGGAAAATTTACCAGAGTACCTCATGGGTCCTCCAAAACTACCAGTCATACAGACATGGTCCCAAACAAATGTTATTAAAGACCTTGGGCTATTAGGTGAACCGGTGAAAAAAAAATGGCCGCCGAACAAAAAAAAATTCTCTCCATACAAATTTTTTGGGTTCTTTTCAAGAGGCTTCTCAGAACAATATTGTATGGAACCTTTTCCCTTAACTATTTATATATGTCGTACTTATGGGTCTTCCTTCAGGAAAATTCTGAAACATCATGATTGTGGAAAATTTACCAGAGTACCTCATGGGTCCTCGAAAACTACCAGTCATACAGGCATGGTCCCAAACAGATGTTGTTAAAGACCTTGGGCCATTGGGTGAACAGGTAAAAAAAGATGGCCGCCGAACAAAAAAAAATTATCTCTATACAAATTTTTGGGTTCTTTTTAAGAGGCTCTCTTAGACATTTTTGTATGAAACTTTTTCCCCTCAATACACGTATAAGTAAATAGAACTTAAGGATTTTTTTTTCACAAAAAATACAAAACGTAGTGAATGAGGAAAAATTACCAGAGTACCCTAACGGCCCTCAAAAACTATCAATCATAGAGGCATGGTCCTGAAACTAAAAATGTTCAAGACCTTAGGCCCTTTGGTGAGCCAGTAAAAAAAAGATAGCTACGGAACAAAAAAAATTCGTGTCATTTCTTTTTAATTTTCAAGTGGCTCTCCAGAACATTTTTGTATAGATCTTTTTTTTTCCACTAAACGCATGCATAGAACTCATTAGGTCCTTTCAGAAAAGATACAAAACGTGATACCAATATTTCTTTCTATCTTTCAAGAGACTCTCCCGAATATTCTGGTATTTGGTATGGCCTCCCATTTCTTTATTTTACGAATATTGAAGAGACTACAAGGCCCGCGAGCTGCTTGCAGCTCGCGCACCGAGCGCAACACTAGTTTAATATAAATCTATATGGCCCTTTACAGCATATGATTGAAATGAATACTTTCGAAGATATTACAGATTTAAAAATTGCGGCGGCGGGAGCGTGCCTATAAGCGCGTCGGTGGCCGCGGTTCTCCCTATAGCCCAGTGTCGATAATTTTTGAAACCAAAAAAAAAATCACAGTACGTAGGATGAAACCCATTGGAAAAGGAGGAGAATATTATAAAAATATAAGGAAAAATAATTTACGGGCGATCTGAGCTCGGGGAAAAAAGGGGGGGAGTTTTAAGGGTAAAAAACGGTTTATCTCGATTTCCGGCAAAACTAGAAGTCCTATGGAAAAAAATCAAATGGCAAAGTTGTAGGTAATAAAAAGATCTACAGCTTTTGTATTTACACTTTTTTCACATAACCTCAAAATTTATGTGAAAAGTTCAAAAAACCAAGTTTTTGGTTTTTTATTTTTATCTTTTAAAATAAATTTTTTTTCACGTAATCTGGTGAAAACTCACCTTTTTATGTCCCAAATACACTGTAATTTATTTGATTTGAAAAATTTAGTTTTTCTCCTTATTTTTGACTTAATATCGACTTAATTCTGACAGCTGTCACTGTCATTTACAGATGAGTTATGATTTTACCCCAAATTACTTTAATTCCCTGTCAACATAATATAAAGCTCTAAGCCGCTTAATAATATTAATTGTTTCGCCCTAAAATAGAAATTGCTAAGAATGGAAACTAGAAAGTGCACACTAACAGCAATAGAAAACAAAAGAAGCATATTGAAATTTATTCAAAAATGGAAGTCGAATGACATTATCACCATGAAGTGTCTGTCAGGCATTTGTCATATCTACATGCAGCAGTTGATTTGTATTTGCATAAGTTTTGAATTTTTTTTTGTGGGAATTGTTTTATCTCTGGTAACATTATGAAACGTCAGAATTCCACGGAATTAGTAATTCGGGTATAAGGTGAGATATAGTAAGTTCTTTGTGGAAAATATCGTAAAAAGTCAAGCCGCCTGGGAGCTTTCATTGAAAACGCTGCCTAATCCCTGAGCGGGTAGTACCTACGCATAATATGCTCTACTACCCGTGCGAAGCCGGGGCGGGTCGCTAGTAAATTAATATAATTTACATTGTGTATTAAATAAGTTATCGTCATCTCACCCTGGACGGTCTTCACTGCTGGACGAAGGTCTCTTGCGAAGATCGCCACAGAGCATGATCTTGTGCACAACTGCAAACTGTTTGCAGTTGTGCATTGTAGAGTCTACATCTCCTGAGGATGCACCGGTGTCGGAGCGAAACGATCGTCGAGTTTATTTCGGTGTTGGATTTGTGTGGTGTTACTTGGTGGTGGTGCTTGGGGTCCGCTTGGTTGCTTATTTTTCCTGCTTATTTAACAGCAGGAAGGCTGACAGGGCATAGCACATGCTGCTTGTTGTACCATACAAATTTGACTCTTTTGCGGATCATAGCAAAATAATTTTGACTTTTCATCATATATTATGGATTTCCGCAAAGTAACGCCTGCTTCTATTCAATATTGTGCCGTTTTTATCCAGCGGCTGGCAGCGACTCGCTTTAAACGCCTCCCGGTGCAAGGTCGCCACTCGAGCACCTTGGGACACCAAGGTTTATCGTATTTTCGAGCTATGTACCTACGTAAGTTTGCAGTGCCACTGCAGTTTCGCGATTTGATAAGCTATCTTGGTAACCGTGTCACAGAGTACCTACAGAGGGGAAGCTTCTACAAGCGGCCCGCTGTAAGTACACTCACACATATGCGCATTGTTTGTCACCAACTGTACCGGTTAGTTGAACGAGCGTGTGTCCGTGAACCGTTGGTGAGTGTGTTTGTGTGAGTATACCTACAGCGGGCCGCTTGTGGAAGCTTCCCCTCTGTAGATTTACTACTCGTGTGACCGTGTCCTCCACCTCCTTACATCAGATTTGATATCCCGCTGGGATATTGTGAGCAGCTCTCTTCATCTCTTCATCTCTTCATCTCTTCATCTCTTCATCGCCCGCTGAGCGACTCTTGAGCCTTATTAGAGATCATCAAATCGGTATATTATATTATGTCATCATCATCATCATCATGATCAACCCATTACCGGCTCACTGCAGAGCACGGGTCTCCTCTCAGAGTGAGAAGGGTTTTGGCCATAGTCTACCACGCTGGCCAAGCGGATTGGCAGACTTCACACACCTTTGAGAACGTTATGGAGAACTCTCAGGCATGCAGGTTTCCTCACGATGTTTTCCTTCACCGTTAAAGCAAGTGATATTTAAATACTTAAAACGCACATAACTCCGAAAAGTTAGAGGTGCGTGCCCGGGATCGGACCCACGATCTTCGATTAGAAGTCGGTCGTCCTAACCACTAGGCTATCACAGCTTATATTATCCTTAGCTTAGCTTATATTATGTATTTTACCATAGTACCTATGTACTTGTATCAAACTGTCTCGTCTAGTGGCTAGCTTTTGGCCGCGGATCGCGAAGGTCGAGCCAAAAAGTTATTAAGTCCAGACTCGAGTGTAAAGACGATATCAATCGAGTCGCTGGACACTGGCGGCACAAGATCGTGTTCTGTGGCGATCATGCTTTCAAGTAGCTTATGCCCATCAGTGGACTCTATTTGTTCAGACGACGACGACATGTCGTGTTTGTTTACTTCGTTTGATTGCAGTTTGAGAAACGAAAACACAAGTCCGGGTGAATATAATAAGTAATGTTCTTTTAACAGAACAGAATTTCTGTCGCGGCGGCCATGTCTCGACAGAGACTAGACATCTACGCAGCAGATATTACAGTGCACATGTATTTGCGCAAACAAAGGTGCACGCCAGTTCCCTCACTCTCATAGTCCGATGGGACGGCAGTTCCCTGCGACCGGAGAGATATCACGCACACAGAAGAGCTATAACGGCTTTACGTGCACTCCAGTTGTGCAAAATTATCCATATGTCCACAAAATTATGTGTACTCATTTTCTCGCCGAAGATAACAAAGATAAATAATAAAATGAGTAGACATAATTTTCTCGTTGGTCACATGTTAGCGCAACAGGATGTGTGTTACTCTTTCGACATCTCTACTCCAGGCTGAGTAAGTGAAAGTCCCATCAAAATAGATCCAGCCTTTCAGAGATTAGCCGGTAATCTTTATAGTATCTCCTTTCTAACAAAAAAAAGAATGAATGAAATCGGACGACGCGTTAATGAATTACAGCTAAGTACACATTTTGACTTTCATCCCCTCTTCCAGGGGAACCGTGCTCAATTTCGGGATAAAAAGTATCCTATATGTTATCTACACCGTAGTATGAACTTAAATAGTGCCAATTTTCATTTCAATCCATTCAGTAGTTATTGCGTGATGCGCGCACATATACATACAGACAAACATAAACAGACAAAAATTTCAAAAATAGCTTTTTTACGTTCTATTACTTATCACTAACATCCTCCAGTTATTATTTTGCAAAAATCTTTAATGTAGATACGGCAAGTCTACGATTTTATTATATGTATGTATAGATTAAGAAGCATTGTTGTCATCCACGTTGTACAAAATAGTGCAAAAAATACCGATATAATACTGATATAAATTATACGCCCAATCACATCGGGGAAACCACAAAAAGGTGTAGGTAATTGAATCCTTGGCAACGACTAACAAGTTAAATAACCGCACATTGTGATAATACAGACGAAAAATAAACCTCAGTTACCAATTAAAGATTGCCTTCAGATTTGGCTGAATTCAGTGCACTAAATTCAGACAGTGCGTTAATAAGTATTGCCTTTCCTGTGAAATATTTACTTTATCCCTATTTCTCGGTAATGAGCAACTAAACAAATACTTAGACATTGCAAAGCTTCATTTACGCTCGGATTTGTTATTCTAGGAAGCCTTTGCGAATCAGAACATTGTATTACAGTATATGATTAATACAGCATATTCTGAGGAACTCCATACTTCAGTCTTTATTATCGATACAGACTAGAACTATGGCGGGTCTAAGCTCTTTATCCCTCTCTCCTGAGAGAGGAGGCCTGTGCCCAGCAGTGGGACGTTAAAAGGCTGTAGGTGGTGGTGGAAGTCTTAGTTCGAAGCGAATATTTGTTGGAGACGGCAACCAAGAGTAGCCTCAAGTCGAGGCTGATCAAATGGATACGAAGCTTAATATAATACTTTGTATTGAGTTAAGCGAGCATGTCTATCCATTTTAATAACGCGCAACCAGTAAGTGGAAACCAATAATAAATTCAAGGCCGTTTCGCTGCAGGTATCGCGTATTGTGTCGTTTCGACACTAACTTAATATCGATTGTCATTAATAACGGACAACTGGTGACGCGTTTAACTGTCCCTTTTAATAAACCGAGTGAAAGTTTTCAAGTTAATTATACGAGTACACGTGTAAATTAATTTAAATCAACCCCGCATGTGGGTTGTTTATCTAGTGGTTGGATGTAGCACGTATGAGCTTTCATTTTTAACCCCCGACGCAAAAACGACGGGGTGTTATAAGTTTGACGTGTCTGTGTGTGTGTGTGTGTGTGTGTGTGTCTGTCTGTTCCCCTGTGGCGCTCAAACGGGTGGACCGATTTGAATGCGGTTTTTTTGTTTGAAAGGTGAATTAGTCGAGAGTGTTGTTAGCTATGTTTGATGAAAATCGGTCTAAGATGGCCGCCGCTACAAAATGGCGGATTACATATTTTATCACAACACCCTCAATATGGGTATCAAATGAAAGGGCTTGACTAGTAGAATAACACTATGCAAATCCAAGATGGCCGCCACCACAAAATGGCGAATGTCGGGGGTTTTTTAAATTTTTAATTTATACTTGTGTATGACACAGTCAGTCCAAAATACTAGTATTATGGAGATTAGTGCAATAGCCCCAACTTAAATTAATGCAACTGCAGCAAGTGCTTCTGGGTATTCTTCTGTTTTATACTAATTCATCATCATTTTAGATGCACTTTTCTTTAGATCGATTAATAATACTTATTATATGAAACAAATCGGTACTATGCAATTCCGTTGTAACTTGTGCACAATCTTTAAACTTAACTAAAATTTCCTTCTTTTCCTCATAATATTGTTTTGTACAAAAATATGTACATTGTTTGGTACATAATAAATTGACTGATTTAAATATAGTGCTATCTTTTTCACAATGCTTCCAGCAGGAAAAGGATAGCGTTAGAATGAAATAGTTCACTTGTGAGTTTCTATGGATAGACTCTTATCTCGAAAATCATAATTGCTTCCAGTCTGTACCTGTATAGATGTAGGTGGATGTAATATGATAATTGTCTCGGTTGCTTGCCGAGTGCAGGACATTGTCCGATTGGAAGGTCGTGTATCGCTCGTATAATGTCCCACTCCTACGACCATTGTTAGCCGCGTCACTTAGCGCGTTCTCGTGAGCATGATCTTTAAAAATATGCGCCTTATCTTTTACTAGATGACCGACGAAGGTGACAACATTATCTGCGTTGTGCAATTTAAACTTGACCTTCTTGTTCCGTATACCTATATCAATTATTATTGTTTTGACTCGCGAACGTCATGTATCCACGCAAATTTTAGACCGGTGAAAGAAACAAAGAAAAGTCTCAACTTCGCAAAGCGCATGCTGGTCTATTTGTTGCAGTAATAATATCTGTTGCAGCACAGTGGACGCATGCTGGCGAATCGATGGATGATAGAGTTTTTGTGTAGACAGTAAACCTACGAAAAGAAAACCAATTCTTCTTTAAATACTGAAAAATTATCAACTACTTCAGTGCCCGACCTAATTCTTCTTGATATTAACCTAAAACTATAGATAGATAAAATCAATAAGACGCAGTGTTTTTAAATGATCAAACGAACTTCCAAGTGAAGTTCGATCATTATTATATGAGTTGCTTCATTAGAATATATGATTTTATACACTGTAGTTTCCCTATTTACTTGGTAGCCTCGCACAATTTTTAAAGATTTTTTAAAATAATTCAAAACGTATTTCCGGTCTACTCGCCCCCGCTACGACGTCTCGGCATTAGCTCATTATTTTAGAGTAAATATGTAGTGTAACTTGTACAAAACTTTCTATTATTCGGGATAAGCCATGCATCGGGGAGGGAGGGAGATCATATATTCTAATGAAGCAACTCATATAATAATGATCGAACTTCACTTGGAAGTTCGTTTGATCATTTATTATATATTCTTTGCTTCATTATTCATATATGATTTTATACACTGTAGATGTTAAGAGAGGAAAGTTTTGGATTTAAAAGCATAAGCTTTTATTGTTATAGTTTTATTTTTAATCAGGTTACAAATCAGCTTATCTAGTATGTATTTAATAATTATATGTACCTAGTTCTTACTAATCTAAGTAACTAGTTTACTATCCTAATCAACTATTAATAAACTAATCTTAACGTCGTTATGATATTAATTAAGACTTAATTAAGGTTTATTGATTTTGTAAACAAACTGATCGGGCGAATTCCCCTTCGTCCAGGATAACTCTGTTGTAGAATCGGGCAAATGAGTCAGAGGAGCTAGTCCAGCCTGCGGTCTTACGAATAGTTTCGATATTTACGCCAGCAGCGCTCGCGGCCGAGGTAGACGCGTGGCGCGTGCTGTGTGCACCGAATACACCGATATCTACACCGCTCTCTGACAGGACTTGTTTTATCCATCTACTGATAGACTGCGTCGTAGCAGCTTTATGTGGTCGCTTGTGTGTTAACAGTAGTGTATCTGTTCCCTCAGGTCTTATATTTCTAGTTTTAGAAATGTAATCTGAGAGAACAGTAGCTGGACAAATACTTACATTTTGTCTAAAGTATGGCAGAAACAAAACTGGTTGATCCCTACCAGGTGCAGACGTTTTAATAACGTCTGTTATCATTATCTTAACGCCGTTCTCGGAAAACTTGACATTGTCGAGCTTAATAAGAGACAGCGTCTGTACCCTGTGAGCGGTACAGAGTGCTAAAGAAACAACAAGTTTTTTCGTTATTTTTTCGAGGGAAAGCTCGGTATTAGGGAACCATGTCGAAATAAGGTTTAAAACCACTTGAGGATCCCAAGTGCTCGAGTATTTGGGTTTTATAGGCCTCGATTTGTATGCGCCTTTAAGAAGGCGCTTCACACACTCATCTGAGCCGATGTTATTGCCTATGAATGCTGATAAAGCAGAACGGTGAGAATTTAGACTGCCATACGCACAACCGGTATTAAATTGTGTTGTTAGGAATGTAAGTATGGCTTTTTTGGAGGGTTCGAATATGTCAATGTTGTTCTCTATACAATATTGCCACCACAGCTTGAGCGACGTGTTGTACTGTTTCACAGTACTGTCAGAGAGCGACGCTAACATCAGCGTAGATGATGCTGGACAAGCGCCTTTCCTGATGAACGATTGCCGCAGAGCCTCGCGACAGCCAGGGTAAGACGCTTGTACAAGGGATGATGATCTCTGAAATGAGATTGCAGGAGGTTTTTATTGGGATTAAGATAATACACATCTGAGACTATTAAGTTCTGCAGTAGTGGGAACCACGGCTGCGACGGCCAGTGGGGATATACCAGTATACCATCTGCTTTGTCATCAATGATTTTCCTAAGGCATTTAAGTATTAGCGAAAAAGGTGGAAAGGCGTAAAAATATTCTGCATGCCAGTTCACCGTAAATGCGTCGACGAATACCGCATCAGGGTCTGGTTTCCATGAAATAAATCTGGGGCACTTCGCATTCTCACGTGATGCGAATAAGTCTATTTCTGGTTGGCCGAAATATTGTGTGATATCATGGAAAGCCTTATCAGAAAGTGACCACTCTGTATCAGGATTGATCACTCTGGAGGCGGCGTCTGCGCGGTTTTCTTTGGTATTCACATATGACGCGAATATCCAAAGTCCGCGTTGTTCACACCATTTCCAAATTGCTCTAGCTAAATTGTTAAGGTGGGGATATTGTATGCCCCCCATACGGTTCACATAGCTTATCGCAGTCGTGTTATCTATGCGTAGTAATATTGCACAGTCGTATACATCGCTAGCGAACGACTTCAAGCCCAGAAAAGCGGCCATTAGTTCCAAGTAATTGATGTGGTTCACTTTTTCTGTGGTTTTCCATTTGCCACTAACTTGGTTATTTTTACATACCGCCCCCCAGCCTGTTCTAGACGCGTCGGTATAGATCTCGAGTTTGAAGTGAGGTTGTCTCATAAAATTGGATGTAGTTTCGATATTTGAAGACCACCAGTTTAGATCATCTAATATAACATTTGACAGCTTGATTTTTGCTTCGTAATTACCGTGCTTTAGCAGGGCTAAGTATTTTTGCCGCTCTAAAATTTTGGTATACATCCATGCGTACTTAGCTGCTGGACAGGCCGCAACTAAAACTCCGATAAGTTGAGCAAATTCGCGAATAGAACAGGCTGGCAGTTTAGTAAACTTTGTAACCGACTCGGCAATTTTAAAACGCTTATCAGGGGGAAGATGCATGCTTAGACTTTTGGTGTCATATACGAACCCTAGGAACTTGCAAGATTGTCGCGGCGTTAAATTACTCTTTTCGTAATTGACGACGAATCCTAGACAATGCAATATCTTTAACGTTTCGTTAACATTATCTAAGCACTGATCATATGTATCGCTGATACACAAAATGTCATCTAAGTAACATACCGACTGAAAGCCACGATTTCTTAGATGAGCCAACACTTCCCTCATGATTTTAGTGAACACCCGTGGGGCCACTGATAAGCCAAACGGGAGGCCATTAAAGCCGTACGTATACATTTTAAATGAATTATGGGGCTGAAAATGGAATCTTAAGTACTTGCGGTCGGAAGGCCGGACAGGTACGAGAAAATATGCATCTTTAAGATCGATGGTGGCTAGGTATCCACCACGTGGAATTAATTTACAAGCAGTTCGGTAATCCTCCATTTTGAAGTGCTCCTTACCTATGAATTTATTTAGGGGTCTTAAATTTAATATAAAACGTTTATCACCGTTAGGTTTCGGAGTGAGAAATATCTTAGATATGAATTGATCTTTTGTCTCCTTGCACTCAGATATAGCCCCTATTGCTATTAATTTATTAATTGCTTCGAGCATTTCTAAATTTTCAGAATGTGAAAAACTATTTTGAGGTATTATAGACTGGTTTACTACAGTTCGAAATGTTAAGGTATAACCATGTTTAATCCAATCTAGTACAACGCCATTATTTGTTATTTCTGACCAACAGTCATAAAAATGTCTGAGTCGACCTGTATGTACCTGTGCTAGTGATGATTCTGCGCAGGGGCAGGGGGCTTCCCGTGATTCGCAGCTCGCTGCGGCTGCTGCCCTGACGTTGTGTAAGGGCGGCGAGCTCCTGAGGTCGTCGGCCTCCGGCTGTAACCTCCGCGCCCCCCCCTGTTCGCCGGGTATCGAGGCGGCGCGTGCCAGTTTCCCTGGTAGGAAGTTGATCGAGAGCTGGACGGCTGGGCTGTGGTTTTTTGGGGTTTAGCAGGTTTTTTGATGGAAAGACCCTGCTTCTCTATAGCTTTAGCGGCCTTTATCTTCTCGGATAACGTTGAGCCAAACAATGAATCGTCTCGCTCGGATTCATTAATCATGTGTAAAAACGATTTATCTAAACTGGGACTTATCAGTTTAATTCTGCTTTGAGTCGCTAAGTGATGTGAATCACAAAGCAATCTACAACCGTTGCTGAAGTGTTTCATTGCTTGGACCTTGTTATCGCTCGTTAAGAGCAAATTAAGTCCTCGGTTGATGGCGGTGATTCCCGAACCCAACTGTTGTTGCGATGCAGTGAGGGATTTATCGCGATTTCGAACCATGTCCGGTATCGCGGCTGAAATCTCTGCGTTTAGTTTAGGCGCCTGCAGGAGCCTACAGTTGTCCGGAATTAGGTATTCTTTTATTAATTTATCCTTGTTTTCTTTGGGCATACCTTTCCGTAGTAAAGGAAGCCACAATTGTGATAAATTGTCATGAATTTTTTCTCCATAGTCGGGTGAGTCGGACGTAGACTCGCCGAGGGCATCCAGGATTTCTGGGTCCAAATCTGGCAAATTACTAGCGGCGGCTTCCTCGTGAAGTTCAGGCCCAGCCACGCCCTTATTTTGGTCGGGGCTATCACTAGATATCGGCCCCGCCTCTTGAGTGATTTCTGGATCAGCTAGTGCTGATTCGGGGATCGTGTCACTGTTGTGTCCATGGTCTCCGTTATCTAAAATTACAATTTGTAATTTTATTTGTGAAAAAATAAAAACTTGAGGGTAGGTTGAAAAAAGAATATTTCTTTTTAGCAGGTCGCAGAGGAACGATACATCTATTTCAGATTGTACGTATTTTCTGCTTAGGTCATCGTTGGAGACTCGCAGTCAACCCCGATGCCTTAGTGGTCGTACCTATTTGTATAATAATTTGTTTTGAGATATGTCAAAGTTATTGACTCGCAGTCAATCCCAGTGCATTCCAAAACTTACTTCACTTTCACTTCACTAAAAGGTACTTTATAACGACCAAATAATAACAAAAAAAAAAAAAAAAAACACTTTACTAACCTTCTTCGTCCGATGACGATTCAATCGGAAAAATAATTCTCCGCCTTCTATTCTCTTTTTCTTCAATTCTCCTTATTTTCCTTTCGTATTTCTCAATTTGAGATTGCGCACTTCGTTTCGGCATGGTGCTTGGAAGGCGCGTGCGATCGCTACCGCGCACAAAAAAGGAATGAGCTAATGCCGAGACGTCGTAGCGGGGGCGAGTAGACCGGAAATACGTTTTGAATTATTTTAAAAAATCTTTAAAAATTGTGCGAGGCTACCAAGTAAATAGGGAAACTACAGTGTATAAAATCATATATGAATAATGAAGCAAAGAATATATAATCCCAAGTGGTCAATCATCGATTGGTGCCGAATGCCGAGTGTCAATGGCTTAGACAAGTAAAAAGCAATCTATTTCTGACTCACGGTAGGACAAAGAACTTTTTGCGTCTCTGATACTGAACTGAAACTCTACGACCGTGACCATGCACGTGAGCTAGATTAGAAAAACATCGAAGGTGAAGATGTTTGCTAATCTTGTTTGCTAATGTAGTTATGTGCGAATCGAAAGTAATAAGACATGAGGTCTGGAGTTCGTAGCGAATCGTTTTAAGGGTAATTCACTGCCTGGTAGTCCTGGAACACAGTATTTACATTTGAGCTCCGGGCTCCTGACGCTGAATACAACCACTTACGACATAAAGCTTTTACTTACGACATTCAAAGATTGTTTATTCGTATTATGTCACTTCCTTGGCTCATCACTTCAGTCATCAAATAACAAAGCGCGTACACACACGCGTGGACCGGATTTTTTTCTACGCGTGTCAAGTTCACGGCTAATTGCTGCCAATGTGGTGCGTGCCAACATTTTTGAACACGAAAGGGTGACCTTTCACGAGCGCAGTAGGTACGGGAAATGCGACATGAATATTCAATCAGTTGTGCCGATTAGACTCATGTGAGCTGGATTTAATTGAATTTTAATTAAATTAATTTTGTGTTGTGCCAATTTTTAATTTTATCGGTCCGATCAAGTCTGTAAGCTGGTTACCATTTTTAACCCCGACGCAAAAACGACGGTGTCTTATAAGTTTGACGTGTCTGTGTGTCTGTCTGTTCCACCGTAGCGCTCAAACGGGGGAACCGATTTGAATGCGATTTTTTTGTTTGAAAGGCGAATTAGTCGGGAGTGTGTTTGATGAAAGTCGGTCCATGATGGCCGTCGCCACAAAATGGCGGATTACATATTTTTTCACAACGCCCTCTATATGGGTATCAAATGAAAGGACTTGACTAATGGAATAGCACTATGCAAATCCAAGATGGCCACTACCACAATATGGCGAATGTCGGGGGTTTTTTAAATTCTTAATTTATACTTTTGTCATGTGAACTTGACAAAAATTACCATTATGCTATGTAGTCCAGTAACTTTAATAATCCGACCTTGCGTTAAATCGGGTAGTTCTGATTTTTTGCAGACTTATTTATGATGTTAGCCCAATGATTAATCCAAGTTTGTGACCTCGAGCGACGAACGCAACTTTGTCAAAAATCTAAAAAAAAAATCAGCCAAGTGCGAGTCGGGCCTCGCTCTTTCAGGGTTCCGTACATAATTATGAACAATATAATATTTTGGGTCTAAGAAATATTTAATTTCCGAGCTAGACATCGCAACAAACCGTGAAAGAAAAACCCAAAAAAATGTTCGTTTATTTTGGTCACAGCTTATAAACTATTTAATAAATCGTTGTTTTCAGTATTTGTTGTTTAAATAGAGCATATAGTACATAATATACTGAAATATCATATTCCCAACTAGTTTAGTTTTTGAGATAGCCCCCGTCACAAAAATGGTCTAAAACTGACAACTTTGATGGCCTCCCATTCCCTTATTTTTTGAGATAAAAATTAAAAATATATATATTTGTACTCTACTTAATGAGCTCTAAACAATGATACCCCACAAGCTAGGGTAAAGAAAAAATTTTTTTTTCCGGCTCCTTTTTCATGTATGGGAGCCCCCCTGAAAAATAATTTAATTCAATTTCTAATTCAATATTTGATTTTGGGTTAACGTTTTACACTAAATACCAAAATTTCAGGTTTGTAACTCATTTCGTCTGCGAGCTAGAGACCTGTGACCGGCGGACAGACGGACAGACAGCCGAGTGACATTAATAGGGCTCCGTTTTTTACCCTTCGGGTACGGAACTCTAAAAACCGCGAAAATTTCGGATTTTTTTCAGATTTTGGCGATTATAACCCAAAAGGACTAGTTCTTGACACTAGCTTTTCAGGGCGTTTTTAAAGTAGAATAAAATTGCTACAATTTAAGACCAGAACCAGCTCTGTAGGTACATTACTTACTGAGATGCTCGCGACTTCACTTGCGTGAATTCTTAATCTCATACAAACTTCCATCTCCCATTATACCAACTTAGGGGTAGTTTTTCCAAAATTCCTTCAACATGTAATTTTTATTTTTAACCGAAAATCTAAATACCAATTTTTATGGATATAACTCGATAAATGACGAAAACGTGACGGGGTCACGTTTTCGTCATTTTTTCAAATTTTCACAGTAGCTTCCTTTTATGATATAGGTGTACACTAGGAAAGGATTATTGGAAATTCCACCACTAAGGGGGTTAAATAGGGGATGAAAGTTTGTATGAAAGTCTGTCATTTTTCAAGTTACATCCATGAAAATTGGTATTTGGGGTTTCGATAAAAAATAAAAAATATGAATTTCAGGATTTTTCAAAATTCTATCCGCAAGTGGGTTAAGTAGGGGATGAAAGCTTTAATGAGACCCCGTCATGTTTTCGTCATTGATCAAGTTATATCCATAAAAATTGGTAGGGATTTAGATTTTGGTTCAAAATTAAGAATTACGTGTTGAAGGAATTTTGGAAAACTACTCCCAAATTGGTACAATGGGAGATGAATGTTTGTATGAGATTAAGAATTCATGCGAGTGAAGTCACGAGCATCTCAGTAAGTAATGTACCTACAGAGCTGGTTCTGGTTTTAAATTGTAGCAATTTTATTGTACTTTAAAAACACTCTGAAAACGTAGTGTCAAGAACTAGTCCTTTTGGGTTATAATTGCCAAAATCTGAAAACAATCTGAAATTTTCGCGGTTTTTTTGATTTTTGACAAAGTTGCGTTCGTCGCTCGAGGTCACAAACTTGGATTATTCATTAGGCAAATATCATAAACGAGTCTACAAAAAATCAGAACTACCCGATTTAACGCAAGGTACCCCATACTAGCAAATCCTAAAGTTACTGGACTAATGTTCATCGTCAGTTGTTTAGCGCAAACCAAGTTGAGACGTCTGTTAACTTACAGATAGAGCCCGTTACTGTATAAAAAGTACAGTTTAAACCACACTGTGATAGCCTAGTGGTTAGGACGACCGACTTCTAATCGGAGGTCGTGGGTTCGATCCCGGGCACACACCTCTAACTTTTCGGAGTTATGTGCGTTTTAAGTATTTAAATATCACTTGCTTTAACGGTGAAGGAAAACATCGTGAGGAAACCTGCATGCCTGAGAGTTCTCCATAACGTTCTCAAAGGTGTGTGAAGTCTGTCAATCCGCTTGGCCAGCGTGGTAGACTATGGCCAAAACCCTTCTCACTCTGAGAGGAGACTCGTGCTCTGTAGTGAGCCGGTAATGGGTTGATCATGATGAAATACATACATACAGCACAGCTGTCCGATAAGAGGCTCGCGATAAGCGTTGTTATTGTTTTGATGCGCTACATCGATACATGCTGTGTTGTGGTGTACTGTGACTGACGTCACTGATTACAATTTACTTATGCGCAGTTAGTTAATAACTTGTGCTTAATTTAAATCTTTCTACTTCCTCTACAGATCTAAGAAGTTAGAAAGAATGTGAGGAGTTGGATTCAAAATATAAGAAACATCATAAAAACTGTACAACTCTTAAATTTTCCATACCCAGTACAAATATTCCATGCTAGCCACTGGCGACGACTAGTGGCCACCACAAGTCGCGGAAGAAATTTTTCATACATTTTATATGATACCACCGCACACTGAACGCTCGAGTGGCCGCGTTCGAGCCAGTGGCGTAACTACACCGATGGGGGCCCGTGGCAAATTAATCAGATGGGGCCCCTTCGGCTCAATATAAAGAAGCTCAACTAACGATAAATTATTCATTTTATTTTAAAATAAATCATGTAAGTACGTAAAGAAGGTACATAAAACACTATTAAAATTAGTTGTTTTTCTAGTAACTTTCAATTTAAAGAGCATGGACGAACATTTTGCTTAGTTTATGAACATTTTGTTCTGAAACAAAAAATGTGATGCAATTTTCGTCTTATGGTGCTGCCACACCGCCCACACCGCCGCGCAGTTACAAAATATGTTAGTTAACATTTTGTCACAAATGTTAGCAAAGTTCTAAATGTTTTTATGTTTATGAAACATTTTTAACAAGTTTTTATTAAATACTAGCTTTTGCCCGCGGGTTCGCCCGCGTGAATTTCGATTTTTCACAAATCCTAAGGGAATCGTGGATATCTGCTTTCCGTTTTCGCTCCCTTTTCCAACCTTTATGCCTAGTTTCAAGGAAGTTTGCTATAGAATACCTATAGCTATAGATATGGATTTCGGGTTTTTCAAAATCCCGCGGGAACTGTGGATTTTTCCAAAATAAAAAGTAGTCTATGTTTTAAGTCAGAGCATAATCTATCTCCATTCAAAATTTCAGCCAACTCGGTTCAGTAGTTGCGACGTTATAGAGTAACAAACAAAGTGTACAGTGTACCAATTTTGAATAAAGTTTATTTGATTTGATTTGATTTGAAACATCCAAACATCCACACTTTCACTTTTATAATATTAGTAGGATTTACACTATTATAAATACTAGTATAACAATTTATAACATTTGTTAAACAACATTAACCTGGGTGACTGCGGGACGTGCGGAATGCGGGAGAGGGAAGACGCCCGCGCAACATGCAACAATGTTAAACGTGTTTTATGTTGCGGCTACATTATGGTTAATGTTAATGCTCAAAAATGCTTTAAACTACGCGATAATTATCACCGGTAAAAAACGCAAAGAACTGAGTGGCCACACTGTGTGGCCACTCAGTTCTACAAATTTTTTAACCGCCAATAAATGGCGGTATAATATGCCGTATATGCCCGTATATTTATTTGTCAAAAACCTAAATCGCGGACGAAGTCAACTTCGTCCGCGATTTAGGTTTTTGAAAATGCCATGGAAACTCTTTATTTTCGGAGACAGACAAACACAAATTGCAATGCACCCCATACCAGATGATACCAGATAGATAATCCAGATGCCCAAAGGTTTCTGTGCGATCCGGGTTCCAAGTTATATGGAATACTGAGAGTTATGATGACTGTAATTTCTGAACTACAAAACCTATAACCTTGAAATATTTACGAAATAATTTCTTAAGTATTTCCTTTCTAACGAAATAAAAACGAGTGAAATCGGACTACCCGTGAATGAATTACAGCTAAGTACAAATTTTAACTTTCCGTTAACCTTTAACGTTTCCCCTTTCCCAAGGGAACCGTGCAGAATTTCGAGATGAAAATTATTCTATATGCTACTTCGTAGTATGAACTGTGCGTGATGCACGCACAAACATACAGACAAACAGATTTTTTCACAACAGAAATTGCTTTTTTACGTTCTATTACTTATCCTTAACGTCTTCCAGTTATTTTTTTTTTGCAAATATTTTTAATGTACACACACGGCAACTCTACGATTTTATTATATGTATAGAATATATTTATATTATAGACCCATCTCGCTGCTGAGCCATGTCTATAAGTTGTTCTCGAGAGTCATTACGAATCATCTCGCACGTAGGTTCGACGACTTCCAGCCTTCCGAACAAGCCGGGTTCCGAAAAGGCTTCAGTACCATAGACCACATCCATACGCTGCGGCAGGTTATACAGAAGACCGAAGAGTATAACCGGCAACTTTGCTTAGCGTTTGTGGACTATGAGAAAGCCTTTGATTCAGTGGAAACTTGGGCTGTATTGAGATCACTGCAGAGATGCCGGATCGACTATCGGTACATCCAAGTGCTGAAGTGTTTGTACGAAAACGCCACTATGTCAGTCCGTATACAGGACCAGAATACGAGGCCAATCCAATTACAGCGAGGAGTGCGTCAGGGCGATGTTATCTCCCCGAAGCTATTTACCGCTGCGTTGGAAGACGTCTTTAAGCTTCTGGACTGGAGCGGACTTGGCATCAACATAAACGGCGAGTACATCACTCACCTACGGTTTGCCGATGATATAGTCGTGATGGCAGAGACTCTGGGAGACCTCAATACAATGCTCAACGATCTCAGCAGAGTTTCTCAACAGGTGGGCCTAAAAATGAACATGAGTAAGACGAAGGTCATGTCTAATGCTCATGTTCCGCTCCATCCGGTAATCGTTGAGAACTCTGCACTCGAAATTGTAGACGAGTACATATACCTGGGACATACGGTCCAGGTAGGTAGGTCTTTGAGAAAGAGATCAACCGCCGAATCCAACTCGGCTGGGCAGCGTTTGGGAAACTTCGAGATGTATTTTCGTCCAATATCCCACAGTGTCTGAAGACGAAAGTCTTCGAACATTCGTGTTGCCAGTGATGACTTACGGATCTGAGACGTGGTCGCTGACAATGGGCCTCATAAGAAGGCTCAGGGTCACTCAGCGGGCGATGGAGAGAGCTATGCTCGGAGTTTCCCTGCGGGATCAAATCAGAAATGAGGAGATCCGCAGGAGAACCAGAGTTACCGACATAGCTCATCGAGTCGCGAAGCTGAAGTGGCAATGGGCGGGGCACATTGCTCGAAGAACCGATGGACGTTGGGGTCCCAAGGTGCTTGAATGGCGACCTCGCACCAGTAAACGAAGCGCAGGTAAACCCCCCACTCGTTGGATAGACGATCTCAAGCCGAGTCGCTGGCAGCCGCTGCAGTCAGGTGGCACAAGATCGTGTGCTGTGGCGATCCTTGCAAGAGACCTATGTCCAGCAGTGGACGTCTATTGGTTGAAACGAACGAACGAACGATAGAATATATTTAAATTATCATTATCGAAAGAAGAAAAAAAGGTTACAAAGAAAGAGAAGATTTGACGGTATCTCTCCCGTATCAACGTGCCTTCCCGTCGAGCTCGCGGCGCACACTGGCGAACGTAGATGTGGCCACTTTAACGCTATGATTCTCCCGTTAAATCTCTTTGATGTGCCAAAATTTACCGCCACCTGACTTAACGCCAAATGCTACGGTGGTATACGGCTATTGACAATACCATTTCTAGTTAATCGTGGCTACACCTACGGTATACATGCCGTATATGCCCGTATATGTGGCCGCTACATTACCAGTGTGGGAGCATTGAAAACATCTAACAAATATCACAAATGTTGTAAATGTTATATAAATGTTAGCAATGTTAAATAATGTTTATGCAACATTCTAAAACCAGTGTAGCAGTACCATTAGAACGTAATAAAATAAATAAATGTTAACTGCTATTAAAAACTTCTGACTTGTACAATTTTCGAAATAAGTTTTTATCAATTTCAATTTTGAAAATGATCGCTTGGCACTAGCCGTAGTCACATGTAAAAATGATAAAAAAATAGCAGAAAAGCAGTGCACACGTCTTCAGGAAAGCTTCAAGAAATAAAATTACTTTTTATCTATCTACATAGTTTTATAATATTATGACAAAACTGTAATAGGTCCAATTCTGTCCATTGAAGATTATATTAATATATTTTTTAAAGGGCTCTATATAATTGATACTTAAGCCAAAACTGTAAATTTTCACGTTGGCAACTTAAATTAATTAAAGATCATTGATGATAAATTAATGTAATTAATATATTAAATGTTAGGATACTCCGGTGCTCACGGCCCTCTTGGGTCGGGGGCCCCTTTCGGCTCGGGGCCCGTGGCATTTTGCCGAAATGCCACCCTGTAGTTACGCCACTGGTTCGAGCCACAAGAAAATGTATGAAAAATCTCTTCCGCGACTTGTGGCTGCCACTAGTCGTCGCCACTAGTGGCACAGTGTGCGGGGGCTGTTAGAGTTGCATAATTAGATCATCTCTACAATGTTTAAAGTTCGCCGGATTATAAAATCAATAAACTAAACACACGAGGCAAAGTTGAAATAGGTCGCAACTCGCGAGGGTCTTATTGCGTTTGTAACAACGAAGGCCTGAAAGGGCTTAACTGTAGTGAGCTCATGCTGCAATTTGCACGCTAGTACCAAGAACAACATTCATAATGAACATATCAATGTTAATGGGTCATAATGTTTCGTACAGTTTCATATTAATACTTATTATGTATTTTTTGCGTAGAAATATTTCCCGGAATATGAATAGTTACTCCAGTACAAGTAGGTACCTAGGTACTACAAGTAAATGCCTCAATTTTGCATTCAAACTTCCAGATTCTTTTTTATTGTAATGAAAGTCAGAATATCATCTTTTTAAAATCTATACATCTGTCTATACCTACATATAATAAAATCGTAGAATTGCCGTATCTGTACATTGAAGATTTTTGCAAAATAATAACTGGGGGATGTTAGGGATAAGTAGTAGAACGTAAAAAAGCTATTTTTGAAATTTTTGTCTGTTTGTCTGTATGTTTGTGCGCGCATCACGTAAAAACTACTGAATGAATTGGAATGAAACTCGGCATGATTTAAGTTCATACTATGGAGTAATAATATATATAGGATACTTTTTATCCCGAAATTCAGCACGGTTCCCTTGGGAGAAGGGATGAAAGTCAAAATGTGTACTTAGCTGTAATTCGTTAACGGGTGGTCCGATTTCATTCATTTTTTTTTTTGTTAGAAAGGAAATACTTTAAAGATTACTGGCTTATCTCTGAAAGGCTGGACCCATTTTGATGGGACTTTCACTGGCGGATGTTTACATTTTGATCTACCTAACATCCGCCAGTGAATTTTTAACAGTTTTTAGCAAGGTATGAGCTCAAAGGAGCTTAGGAAAAACAAAATGATTCTCACGGAATTTTTAATAACCAATATCCACGCGAACGAAGGCGCGGGTGTCCGCTTGTCTATACTAACTAATAAATAAAATTGAAGTGTCTGTCTGTAATATCGAAATAACTACCTCATATTAAGCTCATATGGTTATTTGAACGATACTATAACCGAATCACACGTTTTTAAAATTTTTGTCTGTCTGTCTGTCTGTCTGTCTGTTTGAACGGGCTAATCTTTGGAACGGCTGAACCGATTTTGATGGGACTTTCACATACAAGTAGAGAATTAACCAGGGAGTAACATAGGCTACTTTTTTAACCGACTTTCAAAAAAGGAGGAGTTGTGTTTTTCTACCTATGTACACCGATATCTCCGAGATTTCTGAACCGATTTGCGTAATTTTTTTTTTAATCAATAGAGAAACATTGCGACACTGTCCTACAAAAAATTTGGATTCCAACTCCTCAATCCTGATGCTGTAGGGGATCTGATCCCCAAAACTAATGGGATTTAGCCACTGTCGGTTATTTAAATTGATATTGGGGATACCAATTAAAGACTTTATTGTTGAATGACCTCGAGTAGGTACATGTCCAAATCCTCAACCCTGATGCTGTAAGGAATTGCATTCCGAAATCGTAAGGATCCCACGGAATTTTTCCGTTTTGTGGACGGGTTACTACTTAGTACAGATAGGCTACTTTTTGTTCTGGAAAATCAAAGTTCCCACGAGATTTTTACAAACCTAAATACACACGGGCGAAGCCGTGGGCATCATCTAGTCTCCAATAAAAATACGAGAGGTCTCGTGTGGGATTCTAGTTGAAACGAAGTTTCTTTCGCTATATATATATTAATTATGTATTAAATAACAGGCACAATTAAGTAATTAAATGAAAACTTAAAAAAATATTAATTATTTTAAAAATATAAACGAATTGTAAACTTAATCAATTGGTTCGTGGTAACTAAACTAGGGCACATATATGTATATTTATTTTTATCTGTACTATCTATAGCAAAAATGTCGGACGATTGAAGATTCACGCGTTTTTCATCGTAACTCTCATTCACCGAGTGTAACGTGCGAAAAGGAACTTCGTTCCAAAAAATAAATAAAGAAATTATAAAAAATAAACGAAAAAATTCAGTAGCCATTTGTATTAACTAGTTTCTTTTCAAATAAATGTCAGCAAACTAATTTACGACAAAAATTTATTAATATACTGTAGAACATAATACATATTAGTACAAGTATATGTTGCACCTACCATTCAAACGACGAATCATTTCTCGTAAAAACTTGTAGAGGAGTTTATAAGACGATCGGTTTTGCTGTCAGTTCTACCACAGTCACTGCTATGTCTTTACGGATAACCTACCTACCTACCGTTTTATCCGCTCATAATAAATGGAATTGACTCCTGCAGAACCTATCACCTAATGGACCCCAAATGTGTTATGTTTAGAATAGTAAGAAGATCCCCGTTATATACCGGGAACATGGTAGGACGGCGAAAGACTTTTGCAATCAATGTCCAAATCGGTGTTAGTTAAAAAATATACGTATATTACAGAAAAATAGACATTATGATTCAAGAGCTTATATGTATCCAACTATATTTAGGTCAAGACCTGATGCTGCAACCTGAAAGGCCACTGTAGAAAGCAAAGAAGTTTATGCTGCGGTAGAATTCTGGTTTAGGAAAACATCTTAGTTTATTATTGAAAGTGTGTTCTTTGCACCGTATTTTACTTATAATGCTGAAGCGATTTGATTTTCAATGTGTTTTTCAACCTTGATATGGTGTCAAAATACACAGATACAGATAATATAATATGATGTATTTCATCTATTTAAAACGTTTGCTTTTTGCGAAACTGCGACGTTACTCGCTACACTGTCTGCGCGGAAATTATGATAGGTATGTATGTCCGTGAAAATGTAAATTAGCAATAGGAAAGTTTGAATCACAGAATACATGTCCAGTTTTTAAGCGAGCAAGCTCTGACCTTTACTATGTAGATTTGGCGTGAATCTGTCAAGTGTCAAATGTTATGGATGTGTCAAATGTTACATTTCTCAATTTCACAATTCCATAAAAATCGCTGTCTTAGCTGCATGAAATTAGGTCAAGTTAATTCTCCATATTTTAACTGTATCTCATTGCTGCTACTAGGCTGATTTTGATCAAAGTTGAAGTCTTTTGAAACTGCCTATCGAACTGCAAAACTTTTGTCCCAATTGGTCCAGTAGTTTTTGCATATAATGCGCACGAAGGAAGTTCGCAGACAAGCTCTTATTTTTATTACAGATTTACTAGTACGTAACGTAATTCATAGTTTCTTTCTATTTACAAATACATTGCGGCGAACTATACTCGAATATTTACGTGTTCATTCACACGTGTGATTTAGTGTGCGTGTGGTGGCGTTGCGCCTGCGCAGACGACTAGCACCGACCGAGTCCTCTTTGTTTGTTGACAAGCGGCGTTGAAACCGCGAACGCGCCGTGTTTTGTTTTGTTGTTTTGCTGTATTTCTCTTTTACTCCGAGAGTCGAGACTTCGTGCGCGCACTCCGTCCGCGTCGGACGTTCCCACCGTTCGAATTTCGAACGAATCAAATGAACTTTCGTTTTTGTTGTTTTTTTTTTCATCTTTTTACACACGTTGAACTCTACATCTCTCTAGTGCAGTTCATGTTAGGCTTGAACCTTCTTCGTGTTCAACCTGCTCAGTGAATGGTGAAGTTTTGTGCCTTGGTCTGCGATTGTTTATGTTTGTTTCGACGTTAACTAAAATTACTCTCTCACCGCTGTGCCAAAAGGTAGGATTACTTACTATATTCTTTTCTTCTATTTATAAGAGTGTATTTGCGTTTATAAAAATAAAACTTTTGTTATTTTTATCAAAGTTTATGATACTTTTGATAGCTTTGTTATTTACCCTTCTGGGTGTTATTATTGTGATTAAGATTTTTTTAAGACCCATTTCTGCTTTCTAGTCATGATGCTTATAATGAACATTTGGGTCTTTTATTCTTTCGTTTAACATAGGGCTGCAACAATAGTTTTCCTCGTGTCTTTGATTACACTAGATTTCACTCTTTAAATTGAGGCACAATAAACCTCCTGCATGTACTGACTAGTCCTTCTATAATAGTATCATTGTATCATAGTATCAATTAATTAACGACTAAAATAACTATTTACTGTTATGCCAACAGAGTTTACTTTTTTATTCGTGTATTGATATCTATCTATAATAATACTTATCTATCTATAATAATATAAAGTAGCTTATCCTGACTGATTATCAACGCACAGCCTAAACCCCTGAAGCTAGAAACTTGAAATTTTCACAGTAGCTTTTATGACGTAGGCGCACACTAAGAAACGATTATTGCGAATTTCATCCCTAAGGGAGTTAAATAGGGGATGAAAGTTTGTATGAAAGTCTGTCATTTTTCAAGTTAGGTATATCCATGAAAATTGGTATTTAGGTTTTCGGTTAAAAATAAAGAGTTAAATGTTTAAGGAATTTTGGAAAAATTACCTCCAAGTGGGTTAAATGGGGGATGAAACTTTGTATGAAAGTCCGTCATTTTTAAAGTTATATCAATGAAAATCGGTATTTATATTGTCGGTTAAAAATAAAGAATTAACTTGTTTCTGTAATTTTGGAAACATCCCCAAGTAAGATTTATTAGAATGCACGCGGGCGAAGTCGCGAGCATCAGCTAGTTATTTATATGCTATAAATTTTTAATTGAACCTCTTCAAATATTGGAAGTAAATATTTAATCATAGGTTTGACGTGTTTTAGGAAGTGCATCGATACTTATGGATTTATGATAAATAAATAATCTACTTAAGTATTATAAAAGCACTTGTATCAATATTAGTTATGTACAGTACCTACCTTATCAGTCTTGTTTCTATTGATAGATAGATAAGTAGGTATGTATATTGTTGTTAATGATGCAGATAGATAGATGTCTGGTAGATTTTGTACATAGGTAGTTATTTTTTTTTACCTAAGACTAAAGGCGTTTGTGCACTCACTCGTATTCAATTCATGTTTGTTTTTTTTTTTTTTTAATTTTGTCATTCCTAGCTCATTCTTTAAAATTTTAGATTTAGATGTGGTTTTCTTTATTTACTAGAAAGGTTTACGCATTGGACAAAGATTTTTATAGAGCTGACAAGGATCTTCACAGAATACGATCTTTAGCGACTCGCTTGAGATCGTACGTCCATGTTATGTCTGTTTTAGTCATTATTAATTCCAAGTTAAGATTGTTAATTAAATGTTAATAATGCTCTCTCTTAGCTGCCTCGTTGGTCTAGTGGTTAGCATATTCGAACGCAGATCACGAGGTCCCGGGTTCGATTCCCGGGTCGGTCAAATAATTCTTAGGTATTGGGTTTGTCTGTCTGAGAAATTCTCATTGGGAGCCTGGAGTTGGAAGCTCGCGATGTTTCACCCCCGTGCTTTCGGGATCGGGATCGACTGCTTAACGTGCTCTCCGAGAGAGCACGTTAAGCAGTCGATCCCGATTATTATCCCTATCATGTGACAATAGTCGTTAAAGCCCATCAACCCGCATTGGAGCAGCGTGGCAGGTCTAAGCTCTAAAGATCTGCTCAGATTCAAGACAGAAATAAAACGGGAGATAGATTTATGTCAGGAGTGTGATATGTGTATCACACTCCTGACATAAATCTATCTCGTTTTGACTCTGTCTTGAGTCTAAGTAAAGTCAGAGTACACACTACATATCTCACTCTTAATCCCTCTCTCGTACGAGAGAGCAGGCCTGTGTCCAACTGTGGGACGCTGTCGTGGAGGTGGTGGTGGAGTGCTCTCTTATTCTAAAAATTAATTTCCAGTCGATTTATTTCACCCTTCGCACTTATGCCACTTCATTCCACAAATCGTATAAATGTAAAGAAATCAAATAATTACTATTGCCTATGTTGAACAAGTAGACTTGATGTTTGATCCGTTTATGCAATAACACCTATTCAATTAGGCCTATTGTAGGATTTCACTTATCAGTTATCATCACTAATGAGATTCATGCTGTATTACGTATACACTGCGCATACCTATACCACAATCTCATACATGCACACGCACACGCACGCACACACACGCACACACGCACGTACACCCACGCACACACACACACACACAAACACACACACACACACACACACACACACACGCACACGTTTTAGTCGCATGTTTTTGTTAGTTAAATTTATTTTTATAAGTGTGTTTCATTATGTATGTTTCATAAGTCACGGAAGGAAGTGGTTTCCACGACACAGGGAATCCTAGTGTGGAAATCACTATTCCACTGTATTTTTTGTATTTTGTACTTTTTATGTGATTTGAAAAAAAAATAAAAAAAAAAAAAAAAAATACCTAGTTAATGAAATATAGATTGTCTCACGAGACAGCTGTGAAATCAACATGACTAAGGAAATGTTGAAACTCAACCATTAATTAATTAGTGATTTAAGGCTTATTTCGTGGTTTATCGACATATTCTAATGTAAAAATTACGGGTCATAATTATTAAATTATGAGTCTCGTCGCGACCACGATCCATGTAACTGGATCGAAATATCGACAAAAACAGATATTTTATCGTGGTATGTACCCGTAATTTTTACATTAGAATATTAATTAATTAATTAATTAACGATTATTGTTACTATTCTCATTGATTTTTGGATTGATATGATTAATTGTGAGTGATAAATAATAATGATAACAAACAAGAGGAATATTAGGTGACACGGTTACTTAATTAATTTAAAGATGTACAACCAAAACCGTCGCGTCGTCAACAAAATAATAGTCTGATTTGGAGGCGCTAGAACAGTCCTACAGGGTTCAGAACCATCCAGGAACCCATTGAAATATACACACAAAATTTCATCCAAATCGGTCCAACCGTTTAGGAGGAGTTAGATGACAAACACACGTACCTACGGAAGAATTATATAGGTACAGGTGAGAGAGTTTACCGTATCCACGCGACGGGATGTTTGACAGTTACGAAACCCGTGAACATTTTATATGGGAAAATGTTTTTTCTTTTATTTTATTTTTTCGTCAATTTTCCAATGTTTTAATAGTTATTCTGCTATTGGGGACGGAGACAAATACAACAAATCAATAACCATGAAAATCGCTCCAGCCGTTCTCGACTTATAAGTGTTCGAACTAACACTAAAACACTAAAACTTTGTTTTATATATAATTTATAATATATATAGATTTAAATACATATACAAATATATAAAAGAAAAGAAATATAAAAAAGTATAAAAGGAAAAAGTGACTGACTGACCTATCAATGCACAGCCCAGACCACTGAACGGATCGGGCTGAAAGTTTGGCATGCAGATACCTATTATAACGTAGGCATCCGCTAAGAGTTTTGAAAATTCAACCCCTAAGGGGATTAAATAAGGGTTGAAAATTTGTATGAAATTTATATATGAATCGAGTCATGAGAATCGGCTTCAGCTACCTAATTTTAAACTTAATCACTTTTTATGTTGTGTTTTTTTTTTATTGATCAAAGAAAATTTAATTTTTCCTTACATATATATAGCTTGTGTGCACTATAGTTGAGTATTGAAGCTGTTTTTCTTCGCCTCATTTTAGATACAGTTATTTTGGCCCGTCCGCGTCGTCACCGTACAAGGCGCCTTACGGTACTCCATAATATGGCGGCTGTGGTTGAGACCACACGAAGCTTATTACACACGATGCAAGTCAAGTGCAATTATATTAAAAGTTAAAACCGTATCCTACACATAAATCCATTTAACCATTGCAAGCGTCAAATGTGATATTACAAAAATCTATCAATTGCATTGCCAATATTTCAAATAAATGATTATGTGTTTGAGTGCTTCGGAAATGTCCAAATAATAGTTCATTTTATACTAGTAGATGACTAGATTCATATATAAATCTCATACAAACTTTCATCCCTGTTTAACCCCTTTAGGGGTTGAATTTTCAAAAATCCTTAGAGGACGTCTACGTCATAATAGCTAGGTATCTGCATGCCAAAGTAGTTTGAGCTGTGCGTTGATAGATCAGTCAGTCAGTCACCTTTTTTTTATATATTTAAATTTAGATTACAGACGTTGCAATTCATCGGCAATTATTTTAAAATCGTATTAAATATTAAATCTATTTAAAATTGCAAGCGTCAAACGTGATTTACAAAAATCTATCATTGCATCGGCAACATTTCAGATAACTGATTATGTTTTTAAGTGCATTGGAAATGTCCAAATAACAGCTGATTTTATATCTAAATCGATAAATCAATCAAGATAAGCTAATGCAGACTAGGTAGTTGGTTACTTTATAATTAAGGCCAGTGCTCAGTAACAATAATGTAAATTACTTCCATTTGTCAAGAGGTTTCTGACTATTTAAATAATGTCATAACATAATATAACCTTTGGTTTGTATAAGTAAAAGTTTTGGTTTAAAGATTCCGTCGATAATTAATTATATTAAACTCGAATAGATTTTCAAAGAAAAATTGGCAAAGAAAAAATATTTAAAACTCATTGAAAAAACATAACAATAATAAAGTCAGTTAAGGAAAGTTTACACAATTATATTCTATACATGTAAATATGTTACTATATAGTCGCGCACAATACGGTATACAATTAGTATTGAACTAAAAATGCTAACCGAACGCACAATGCTTTGTGTATCACCTATAAACCGCTTAGCATTCAAAAGAATTATATCGATCGGTAGTGCACAACAGCCATGGCTTGTACCTCATCCGTAACAAAAGAGCTTAAGTATTTAAACATGAAACTGGGAAAAAAACGGCTTTAAATTCTCCCTCTTGATTGCAAATGCTTGATTTTGAGAAAAGTTTTCTTCGTTGCAATGAACGCGAGACAAAAAATCCCTACTAAAAGATTTTCTGTCTCGCGGTCATCTCTACATTGCTGAAGGTCCGAAAAGATCAAGTGTTCATTGGCTTCTGGTGGTGGCCATCTTGGCGGTCGTGTGGATTTTACACGAATCGACTGAGCGGTCCATTTAAAATAATCTGATTCTCATCGAACTATTACGCTTAGAATGGAAGTTTCTAACAAATTTCCGCTCGAAACGTAAGCTATAAACCAACCCATGTGTGCCCTGTAATTACATTTGCCGACACGCACACAAGCGCATAAGTACCTTGAGCACTGATGCGACGATAGCCTTTTTAGGCTTGCTAAAAACGGCTTATCGCCGCGTCGACGACTGCCTTTCTTTACCTATTTATTCTAAGCTGATTCCTTTTACTGAGCAGTGCTTGAGACCATCCAGTTTGCAATGAACTACTTCTGCTCCTTTTTGTGGTTTGCCCTTCCTATTGCGATAATAAAGTTGTTATTTATTATATAGTCAATTCTTATTGATAAAGTCAATATTATCGTTGCACACATCATACAGTAGCTTATGTGGGAGAAATGTATGAAAAATGTATGAAGGATAGATTTATATTCACTGTTGTGTACCAAAAAAAGATGACACTATTGTCGATGTCGTCTTGAGAAAAAACTACGATAATTAACCAAAAAAATCATGCTGATTTTGGAAATTTTAATTATCTACATAAAAATATTATAATTACCGTTTCCAATTAAAACAAAAAAAAAACAAGATTATTCAATCGTCGATTAAAGTGGAAATTCTCAGATTATCGAAAAAATGATTTCCAATAATTTTTCTATTCAATAGTGAATTAAAATTAAATACCCTAAAAACATACATGTATTATTTTAATATGAAAGTATATTTTGTCGTAATAGATTTCAATTTACGTCCTAACAAATAGATGTACATTCCCAATAGGTAATATGTCCCCTCAAGTAAAATGTAACAAGTAAAATCTAAAGCACATACTCGTATGTGTGTTAACAGCTTAAGAATAACGGCGCATGTATCGATGTAACATCATGTCCACGCTCATTACTGGTCACTCACGGCGAGATGAATCACCTTTTGACCGATTTACTGTCCGTACCGTACTGTGCGTTTGCGTTACTTAAACGGTAAACGAAAACGTTGCTGATTTTCGCAGAATCGTGTGACATTGGCAAAATCCTCATAGCCGATAATCCTTTATAGCCTCAATAGCGCAACGGCGGTCGGGCGATCGAAAACCGAAAAATGCGACGGTTCAAACCCCACTCGTTACACTATTGTCGTACCAACAATACTCCTCTCCTAGCACAAGCTATACGCTTATTTGAAAGGGAAACGGGAATATTAGTCATGTTCATCATGGCTATTAATATCTACTATATAAAAATAAGTCGGGTTTTCCTTCCTGACGCTATAACTCCAGAACGCACGAACCGATTTCCACGGTTTTGCATTCGTTGGAAAGGTCTCGGGCTCCGTGAGGTTTATAGCAAAGAAAAACACGCGAACGAAGTCGCGGGGGTCAGCTAGTTATTTAAAAAAATCTTATTATAGAATAACTGTTTGCTAATTGACGGCTGCGTATGGCATAGGTTCAACTTCGTGAGAGATTAGAGAATCTGTTAAAAAATCTGCTGAGTCCCAATTTATAATCCACGAGCGTTAAGCCGCCTCTTTCGATGCTGAAATTGCTTAAATGACTCAGAGAAAATTTTGAATGTATTACATAGATATGCTACTTCCTCCTTGTTCTTTTGGTTTTGTCCAACATATGACAGTAAATGCTGAATTGGGGTGCATACTTATATTCCATCAATCCTCAGATTTCTTATGGACGTAGTTAAAAAGATCAATAAAGCGGATCCTTACAAGGCGGAATAAACGTGATGAAGAAGAACAAAACTAACTATGAAGGATCTCAGCGTAAAAATCGGATTTGTATTTAAACATCGAATTTCACCAAACAGCTGACCTTAGAATAGTTTCACTAAATCACTTTGGGGTCTTTACTGGTCCCGCTCACCTAAACTTTCACTATGGCACAAATTGTAGTCAGATCGACCGGAGATATGGTAACCGGTCGTGGGTGAAACAGAACTAGGCGTGGGTTAGGAAATACAGTGTGTTCGAAGGATCCAAAGCGCATTTTGGAAAGTATATAGACGTCATTAAAATGAAAGGTGGTTGGAAGCAATTTGAGATTAGAACAATGAAAAATATGATATTATAGTGAAATCATTTTTATCCATGACGTCGTTCGCGGATATAAAGTTTATTGGTAATCACGTAGAAATCTAGATTTTTAAATACCTAACTCCACGCGGACGAAGTCGCAGACAAAAGCTAGTTGTCGCATATAATTACTCGTCAAACAATAATCATATGAATAAATGATATGTACATTATTAATTATTATGTTTTCAAGCGAGAACTCCATTGTGATAATGAGTAGGGTAGGAACACCGGTTACCGGACACGCACCTGTTATCGTCCACTGAGCGGATCACTCTTAAGAAATGCTTAAAAATAGAAACATTATAAGACTTACATAAAAATAATGCATCTCTATGCCAACTTGAATGTCTTATCAACACACAGAGAAAGAAAAAAGTCTGTTTCTTTGAAAACAAAGCGATCGAATTTTGAGTATGCAATTAAGGAATGAAAACGAGCCGTGTAGAGCAAAAAAATTAGTGGCATACGTCAACTATCACGGGAAGTTATTAATCATTTAACTATAAGATTTAGTTTGATTCTTCTTTGTAGCACTTACTTATGTTTCATAAAATACTATGAACGTGTTTTTTTACTTTTGATTACATTAGAATACAAATAAAAGGGGTGGACGACAACTAGTTCACAATTTTCTTAAGAAAACCTGTTATCGTCCGGGCGGTCAAACACAGGTTTAGCGTCTTAATTTTAGGTAGTCTTGTTATCAATCGAGGTGTGCACAAAATTGGAATTAAGTTTATTAATTCGAATCCTATACACATACACTAGTTAGTGACTAGTCTTCGTCCACTTTTTTCTCATTGTATATAAAATTATGGGTCTTCAAAATCACGCGTGGACGATATCTAAATTTGCACTGAATAAATATTCTAAGTTTCGACCACCAAGCTATTATTTGAAAATAAATAGATTTAGTAAAAATATAAATAATTAAACTTGTTTGACAAAAAAATTAACTTATATTTTATGTGTTTCTCATTGGAACTTTGATATATTTATAAGTTAAGATAGTATTGTCGATCATTAAAATTTGTGGACGAAATTTAAAATAGAGAATCTGAAATGCACCGGTTATCCGTCCACCTATATTTTAAACTGTATGAAAAACATATATTTTTTAATATTATGTTATTATTTAGGTGAATTTTGATTATTACTCATATCTATAATTTATTTTTTATTCATCTACAAGTTAGTCCTTGACTGCGATCTCATCTGATGTTAAGTGACGATGCAGTCTAAGATGGATGCGGGATAACCTGAAAGAGGTACGGCAGAATCCGTACCCTTAAACGCTAAATGACTTGGAAGTAAGGCATACTAGACTAGAGACAATTTTGAAATTATTAAATTAAATTTACCAAATTGCTCTGCCGAGAATCAAGTAGAGGACCTTCCACTAATAAGACTTACCCTTGCGCCATGCCAGGGAGGCTGCCAAATGATATGTACCTACTTTTATATAATGTAAGTGCGATGTGGTAAAAGACGATGCAAGATAGATAGGCGCAAAGTTGGTAAAGATATTATGTCATATTGTAGACTCTATAAACCGCGTTAACAAGGCAATAGTTTTTTTATCTGTTTTATTTTAAAACAAGCAGTTGACCGCTATTGCGTATGCGTAGAAAGACCACATTACTTTGTATTTAAAGTTATTTATCACCCTGTGAAAGTTCTGTCAAAATAGGTTCAGCTGTTTTGAAAAGTAAGTATTACGAATAGACGAAAAACAGAAAACAATTTTTTTATAAACGGCTATGTGGCTTTTTAATAATGTATAAGTAAACATAAGTTCACTAATAAAAACCCATATATTTCGAAAAGACGGACAGGAAGTTAATTTTAATTGGTATAGATATTAAATACATATTAAAGTGGTGTTAATATTACATATTCAATTACTTACTCATTACATGCATACTTTTTCATAGTAAATTTCTCATAGAAATCAGTGGACGGACAACAGGTACAAGGGTGGACGATAACTAGATTTAGTGGACGATAACCGGTGAAATCGGCATTTTCAGCTTTTTATTAGGATTAAAAAAAACCTAGTTATCTGACTAAAAAAATACTAACATGCAATGAAAATAGACTATACTAGAAGTATATTTTAACAAGTTTTTGTTTAATTTTTTTTATAGAACATATATTTTCACCCTCTCAAACTCAGTAACTCCACTAAATGGACGATAACCGGTAAGAAAACCCTATTGTAACAAACATAATAAGCTACGTTCGAATGTAACAATTACTGTACAGCGTGTAAACATTTTATTACATTCACATACAACTCACGAGGAAGTCGCAAAAGGCGATAAGAGAAATTGCGCCGTTGGCCACTACATATTGTTATTATAATATGTTAGGCTTAACCCACACGACCGCTTTTATATGATACTGGAACTGCAGAAAAACAAATTTTCAGACCTACCTAGTACCTACTATACTACATTCAAATTCGATGTTGGAATCTTTGTAAACAAACCATAAATCATCATGTAAGGGCTACTATCCCACTTTTAATAAAGAAAAATTGTAATGATATCATTGTTTTCTACTTATGCATTAAAATTTTACTTTAACACTGTTTTCTGCAATTTGACCGGCCAATTCGTTCAAACATTAGCTTAAAAGACAAATTACCAAGTTTTTAATTTTTACTCCTTACCTAACAACCCTATATTTTACTGCCTACCAATCCTACCATTGGATGCTACTCGGTTGCTAAGCAACGGTTTGTTGGTAAACATTCCACATCTAATTTGGCTATAGTATAGATACTTTCAAATCTTATAAAAATACAGTGTTAGAATTAGAACTGCAAACATCGTCGTCGTCGTTATCAACCGATCGACGTCCACTGCTGGACATAGGTCTCTTGAAGCGACTTCCATATGCCACGGTCTTGTGCCGCCTGTATCCAGCGGCTCCCTGCGACTCGTTTGATGTCGTCGGTCCACCGAGTGGGGGGTCTACCAACACTGCGCTTCCCAGTGCGAGGTCGCCACACCAGCACCTTGGGACCCCAACGTCCATCGGTTCTCCGAACTATGTGCCCCGCCCATTGCCACTTCAGTTTCGCAACCCACTGAGCTATGTCGTTAACTTTGGTTCTTCTACGGATCTCCTCATTTCTGATTTGATCGCGCAGAGAAACTCCGAGCATAGCTCTCTCCATCGCTCTCTGAGTGACTCTGACCTTTCAGGGGGGCTCTGGGGGGGACAGATAAAATCCATTTCCTTATGTAGATATGACAAATGCCTGACGGATACTTCATGTATGGGGTAAAATCGAACTTCAGGTGGTAATCCTGTTTAACATACAAATAACTAATTCATGTCAGAATTCCACCGGATTAAAAATCAGACTATACAGAATTTGTCTTTGATTCGTCAGTGTTGTCGTAGAACATGTAGCTAAGATCCATTAAGCGCATTTTGATTTCCTCATATTTCACTTGCGCGTTGAAACGAGAAAGTTCCATGTTACAATATTCTTTGTCTCGTTTTAGATCGATTGTAAAATCTGAGCAAAGTCAAAGTACGTTAATTTGTAGCACGTTTTGTAATATTATGATATCAGGTGCGTGTGAATTAACCTTTACTGACCGTTACGTCCTCCTGACATTGATTTTGCATCATTAATTTACAGCTATTCAAATTTTTTGTCGTACTCTATTATATTTGTTCACGACTCGCGTACTAGTAGATTATATTATGTAGAATAAATACTTCTGAACATGATTTTGACATGTACTTAGATCTCCATTAATGACAAATGGTGTTCTCAAATGAATTGTATAAGATGGCATGAAAGTTAAGATAGTTGGTTTCAAATCTGTATGTACCTACGTGACTCCTTTCACGAACTGCGCAGCGACGAGTGAACTAAGAATTGGTGACGCATTATTTCATACTTACTAACACTTTGAATATTCTATTAGCTTTAATACAAAATGTATTAATAAATATAGATATAGGAAGAGAAAACATTGGGTAGGTAGTTGCTATATAGTGTATTTGATATCGTATTTAACTGTTAATGCGATTTAATCGTCTACAATGCATATTTGCGTTGTAAATCTTAAATTACTGCACGTGCACACGTATGATCTATACGATTCTTTGGTTTATTAGATAAGCCTTTTACAGCTACTCTATTATTATAATTGAATGGAATTTTCTGTAAGACAAATATTATGGTCTAGCTTGACTACGTTTAGGAGGTATTTAAAATGTAGTTATTTCCTTATCCTATTTACAGTACAGTTCTCGTACAGTGTTTTGCAAGTTCGTAGAGATCAATAAAGCTCACATCATCACAAACATTCAAGTTCGTTCAAGATCAACCCTGTAATTGTAAACAGAAAAAAAAAAAAGAATCTTTGTCTATTATTTTTTCGGTGTGAAATTCCCGATAAAATGAGTGACTGCAGTAAAATTACGTAGGTCATGAAACGTACAGCACCTACGTAGGTTTATCGTGAAATCCTACTAATATTATAAATGTGAAAGTGTGGATGTTTGGATGTTTAGATGTTTGTATGTTTGTATGTTTGGATGTTTGTTACTCAATCACGCCGCAACTACTGAACCGATTTGGCTGAAATTTTGAATGGAGATAGCTTATGCCCTGACTTAAAACATAGGCTACTTTTTATCCCGGAAAAGTATTCCTGTGGGACTAAAATAGATATAATCTTCCAAAAACGCCATAGAGGGCGCTGACTGTTCTTAGGTAAATCACGTTCACGTAACACATTATTGCAATAGTTTGCTGTTTTGCATGCATTGGCAACACATAGGCTACTTTTTATCCTGGAAAAAATGCACAGTTCCCATGGGATTTTGAAAAACCCGAAGTCTATATCTACAACTATAGGTAGATTATTATAGCGAACTTCCTTGATAGAAAGTATAAAGGTTGGAAAAGGGATCGGGAACGGGAACCGGGAATCAACGATTCCCTCGGGATTTGTTCAAAACCGAAATTTACGCGAGCGAAGCTGCGGGCAGAAGCTATCACACATAATCACAATACAAATCCTACTAATCCTACTATCCTACTAATCCTACTAATCCTCCTACTATCCTACTTAATATTATAAATGTGAAAGTGTGGATGTTTGGATGTTTAGATGTTTGTATGTTTGTATGTTTGGATGTTTGTTACTCAATCACGCCGCAACTACTGAACCGATTTGGCTGAAATTTTGAATGGAGATAGCTTATGCCCTGACTTAAAACATAGGCTACTTTTTATCCCGGAAAAGTATTCCTGTGGGACTAAAATAGATATAATCTTCCAAAAACGCCATAGAGGGCGCTGACTGTTCTTAGGTAAATCACGTTCACATAACACATTATTGCAATAGTTTGCTGTGTTGCATGCATTGGCAACACATAGGCTACTTTTTATCCTGGAAAAAATGCACAGTTCCCATGGGATTTTGAAAAACCCGAAGTCTATATCTACAACTATAGGTAGATTATTATAGCGAACTTCCTTGATAGAAAGTATAAAGGTTGGAAAAGGGATCGGGAACGGGAACCGGGAATCAACGATTCCCTCGGGATTTGTTCAAAACCGAAATTTACGCGAGCGAAGCTGCGGGCAGAAGCTATCACACATAATCACAATACCAATCCTACTAATCCTACTATCCTACTAATCCTACTAATCCTCCTACTATCCTACTAATCCTACTAATATTATAAATGTGAAAGTGTGGATGTTTGGATGTTTAGATGTTTGTATGTTTGTATGTTTGGATGTTTGGATGTTTGTTACTCAATCACGCCGCAACTACTGAACCGATTTGGCTGAAATTTTGAATGGAGATAGCTTATGCCCTGACTTAAAACATAGGCTACTTTTTATCCCGGAAAAGTATTCCTGTGGGACTAAAATAGATATAATCTTCCAAAAACGCCATAGAGGGCGCTGACTGTTCTTAGGTAAATCACGTTCACATAACACATTATTGCAATAGTTTGCTGTGTTGCATGCATTGGCAACACATAGGCTACTTTTTATCCTGGAAAAAATGCACAGTTCCCATGGGATTTTGAAAAACCCGAAGTCTATATCTACAACTATAGGTAGATTATTATAGCGAACTTCCTTGATAGAAAGTATAAAGGTTGGAAAAGGGATCGGGAACGGGAACCGGGAATCAACGATTCCCTCGGGATTTGTTCAAAACCGAAATTTACGCGAGCGAAGCTGCGGGCAGAAGCTATCACACATAATCACAATACAAATCCTACTAATCCTACTATCCTACTAATCCTACTAATCCTCCTACTATCCTACTAATATTATAAATGTGAAAGTGTGGATGTTTGGATGTTTAGATGTTTGTATGTTTGTATGTTTGTATGTTTGTTACTCAATCACGCCGCAACTACTGAACCGATTTGGCTGAAATTTTGAATGGAGATAGCTTATGCCCTGACTTAAAACATAGGCTACTTTTTATCCCGGAAAAGTATTCCTGTGGGACTAAAATAGATATAATCTTCCAAAAACGCCATAGAGGGCGCTGACTGTTCTTAGGTAAATCACGTTCACATAACACATTATTGCAATAGTTTGCTGTTTTGCATGCATTGGCAACACATAGGCTACTTTTTATCCTGGAAAAAATGCACAGTTCCCATGGGATTTTGAAAAACCCGAAGTCTATATCTACAACTATAGGTAGATTATTATAGCGAACTTCCTTGATAGAAAGTATAAAGGTTGGAAAAGGGATCGGGAACGGGAACCGGGAATCAACGATTCCCTCGGGATTTGTTCAAAACCGAAATTTACGCGAGCGAAGCTGCGGGCAGAAGCTATCACACATAATCACAATACAAATCCTACTAATCCTACTATCCTACTAATCCTACTAATCCTCCTACTATCCTACTAATATTATAAATGTGAAAGTGTGGATGTTTGGATGTTTAGATGTTTGTATGTTTGTATGTTTGTATGTTTGGATGTTTGTTACTCAATCACGCCGCAACTACTGAACCGATTTGGCTGAAATTTTGAATGGAGATAGCTTATGCCCTGACTTAAAACATAGGCTACTTTTTATCCCGGAAAAGTATTCCTGTGGGACTAAAATAGATATAATCTTCCAAAAACGCCATAGAGGGTGCTGACTGTTCTTAGGTAAATCACGTTCACATAACACATTATTGCAATAGTTTGCTGTGTTGCATGCATTGGCAACACATAGGCTACTTTTTATCCTGGAAAAAATGCACAGTTCCCATGGGATTTTGAAAAACCCGAAGTCTATATCTACAACTATAGGTAGATTATTATAGCGAACTTCCTTGATAGAAAGTATAAAGGTTGGAAAAGGGATCGGGAACGGGAACCGGGAATCAACGATTCCCTCGGGATTTGTTCAAAACCGAAATTTACGCGAGCGAAGCTGCGGGCAGAAGCTATCACACATAATCACAATACCAATCCTACTAATCCTACTATCCTACTAATCCTACTAATCCTCCTACTATCCTACTAATCCTACTAATATTATAAATGTGAAAGTGTGGATGTTTGGATGTTTAGATGTTTGTATGTTTGTATGTTTGGATGTTTGGATGTTTGTTACTCAATCACGCCGCAACTACTGAACCGATTTGGCTGAAATTTTGAATGGAGATAGCTTATGCCCTGACTTAAAACATAGGCTACTTTTTATCCCGGAAAAGTATTCCTGTGGGACTAAAATAGATATAATCTTCCAAAAACGCCATAGAGGGCGCTGACTGTTCTTAGGTAAATCACGTTCACATAACACATTATTGCAATAGTTTGCTGTGTTGCATGCATTGGCAACACATAGGCTACTTTTTATCCTGGAAAAAATGCACAGTTCCCATGGGATTTTGAAAAACCCGAAGTCTATATCTACAACTATAGGTAGATTATTATAGCGAACTTCCTTGATAGAAAGTATAAAGGTTGGAAAAGGGATTGGGAACGGGAACCGGGAATCAACGATTCCCTCGGGATTTGTTCAAAACCGAAATTTACGCGAGCGAAGCTGCGGGCAGAAGCTATCACACATAATCACAATACCAATCCTACTAATCCTACTATCCTACTAATCCTACTAATCCTCCTACTATCCTACTAATATTATAAATGTGAAAGTGTGGATGTTTGGATGTTTAGATGTTTGTATGTTTGTATGTTTGGATGTTTGTTACTCAATCACGCCGCAACTACTGAACCGATTTGGCTGAAATTTTGAATGGAGATAGCTTATGCCCTGACTTAAAACATAGGCTACTTTTTATCCCGGAAAAGTATTCCTGTGGGACTAAAATAGATATAATCTTCCAAAAACGCCATAGAGGGCGCTGACTGTTCTTAGGTAAATCACGTTCACATAACACATTATTGCAATAGTTTGCTGTGTTGCATGCATTGGCAACACATAGGCTACTTTTTATCCTGGAAAAAATGCACAGTTCCCATGGGATTTTGAAAAACCCGAAGTCTATATCTACAACTATAGGTAGATTATTATAGCGAACTTCCTTGATAGAAAGTATAAAGGTTGGAAAAGGGATCGGGAACGGGAACCGGGAATCAACGATTCCCTCGGGATTTGTTCAAAACCGAAATTTACGCGAGCGAAGCTGCGGGCAGAAGCTATCACACATAATCACAATACAAATCCTACTAATCCTACTATCCTACTAATCCTACTAATCCTCCTACTATCCTACTAATATTATAAATGTGAAAGTGTGGATGTTTGGATGTTTAGATGTTTGTATGTTTGTATGTTTGTATGTTTGTTACTCAATCACGCCGCAACTACTGAACCGATTTGGCTGAAATTTTGAATGGAGATAGCTTATGCCCTGACTTAAAACATAGGCTACTTTTTATCCCGGAAAAGTATTCCTGTGGGACTAAAATAGATATAATCTTCCAAAAACGCCATAGAGGGCGCTGACTGTTCTTAGGTAAATCACGTTCACATAACACATTATTGCAATAGTTTGCTGTTTTGCATGCATTGGCAACACATAGGCTACTTTTTATCCTGGAAAAAATGCACAGTTCCCATGGGATTTTGAAAAACCCGAAGTCTATATCTACAACTATAGGTAGATTATTATAGCGAACTTCCTTGATAGAAAGTATAAAGGTTGGAAAAGGGATCGGGAACGGGAACCGGGAATCAACGATTCCCTCGGGATTTGTTCAAAACCGAAATTTACGCGAGCGAAGCTGCGGGCAGAAGCTATCACACATAATCACAATACCAATCCTACTAATCCTACTATCCTACTAATCCTACTAATCCTCCTACTATCCTACTAATCCTACTATTAATATTATAAATGTGAAAGTGTGGATGTTTGGAGGTTTGGATGTTTGGATGTTTAGATGTTTGGATGTTTGGATGTTTGTTACTCAATCACGCCGCAACTACTGAACCGATTTGGCTGAAATTTTGAATGGAGATAGCTTATGCCCTGACTTAAAACATAGGCTACTTTTTATCCCGGAAAAGTATTCCTGTGGGACTAAAATAGATATAATCTTCCAAAAACGCCATAGAGGGCGCTGACTGTTCTTAGGTAAATCACGTTCACATAACACATTATTGCAATAGTTTGCTGTGTTGCATGCATTGGCAACACATAGGCTACTTTTTATCCTGGAAAAAATGCACAGTTCCCATGGGATTTTGAAAAACCCGAAGTCTATATCTACAACTATAGGTAGATTATTATAGCGAACTTCCTTGATAGAAAGTATAAAGGTTGGAAAAGGGATCGGGAACGGGAACCGGGAATCAACGATTCCCTCGGGATTTGTTCAAAACCGAAATTTACGCGAGCGAAGCTGCGGGCAGAAGCTATCACACATAATCACAATACCAATCCTACTAATCCTACTATCCTACTAATCCTACTAATCCTCCTACTATCCTACTAATCCTACTAATATTATAAATGTGAAAGTGTGGATGTTTGGATGTTTAGATGTTTGTATGTTTGTATGTTTGGATGTTTGGATGTTTGTTACTCAATCACGCCGCAACTACTGAACCGATTTGGCTGAAATTTTGAATGGAGATAGCTTATGCCCTGACTTAAAACATAGGCTACTTTTTATCCCGGAAAAGTATTCCTGTGGGACTAAAATAGATATAATCTTCCAAAAACGCCATAGAGGGCGCTGACTGTTCTTAGGTAAATCACGTTCACATAACACATTATTGCAATAGTTTGCTGTTTTGCATGCATTGGCAACACATAGGCTACTTTTTATCCTGGAAAAAATGCACAGTTCCCATGGGATTTTGAAAAACCCGAAGTCTATATCTACAACTATAGGTAGATTATTATAGCGAACTTCCTTGATAGAAAGTATAAAGGTTGGAAAAGGGATCGGGAACGGGAACCGGGAATCAACGATTCCCTCGGGATTTGTTCAAAACCGAAATTTACGTGAGCGAAGCTGCGGGCAGAAGCTATCACACATAATCACAATACCAATCCTACTAATCCTACTATCCTACTAATCCTCCTACTATCCTACTAATATCATAAATGTGAAAGTGTGGATGTTTGGATGTTTAGATGTTTGGATGTTTGGATGTTTGGATGTTTGTTACTCAATCACGCCGCAATTACTAAACCGATTTAGCTGAAATTTTGAAAGGAGATAGATTATACCCTGACTTAAAACATAGGCTACTTTTTATCCCGGAAAAATCTACAGTTCCCACGGGATTTTGAAAAAAACCGAAATCTCTAGCTACAACTATAGGTAGATTACTATAGCAAACTTCCTTGAAAGTAGGTGTAAAGGTTAGAAAAGGGAGCGGGAATGGGAACCGGAAATCCACGACTCCCTCGGGATTTGTGAAAAACCAAAATTCTCGCGGGCGAAGCCGCGGGTATTCTCTAGTTATTTCATGATAAATAGCAAGATAACCAAGTTTGTAATATAACATAGCTGCAATATTGCAACTTACTAAGCACATAAGAGCACGAATAACCCAATATTATATTAAAAAAACTTTGTTATTAAATAAAATAAAATTAAAAAAATGCATTAAAAAATGTTGAATTTTAAATTATATACGTTATCTTTAATCATCATTAATTTTTATTAATTTAAACATCTTGCGTGTTTACAATAAATAATTAATGCTTACATTTTATCATAATGTTCATCATGACAGAATAATACCTAACTTCTAGATAAATGATTCACAGGCAACAGCTTACTGTAACGGACGAACTGTTATAGAAACAATGGATTTAAGAAAAACAGTATTTTACATTTTCCCAGAACATCTTATGTATGCTACTAGGTTAGGTTTGGCTTGACCAAATTATGAAGATATTCGAAACAACAGTTAGTCAAAATGAAAATATTATCAATTCTAGACGCATATGTTTTAAGTTGCATTAGTTAAATGCTACCCTTGTTTTGTCAGAGATTTAGTTTTTACCCGAATGCGGCAAAGCCAAAAGGAAGGCTTATGATTTTAGCAGACTATGTAGTATGTATGTGTCCGATTTTTGTATGAGATTATGTGTGTTCCACCGTAGCGCCTAAACTATTGGGCTGATTTTGATGAATGAAGTGTCGATTGATTCGTTGTTATAGTCCGGATGACATAGGCTACATTTTATATATTTACGAAAAAAGTCGAAAGTAAAAAGTACGAAAGAAGTGACCTTTGCGCGGCTAAACTTGAATAGTAAATTAGTTTCGGATCGCTTATATCTGCTTATTCGAGTTTTAGTTTACGAACTTTATCTCTTGTTAGTATATCTATTTTCTTGAACTAGTCATCTGGCCACACTTCCTCAAGTGCAAGTGTAGATATTTACAGTGGTACCTAGAATAGAAAATAACAAATTCGTTCAGCATTATAGACAAGACCGTCTAGACGGGGTTGTTTTAAATTCTACTGCAGACTGCTGCAACACCTTCCCGCCCCTCGCTGTCTAGCCGTGGTGTCTTTATTTCCTCAAATCTAACTTGTCTGCAGTCTGATAGCTCAATTTTATAGCCTTAACGTTGTTCTTTGTCGCTTTGTTTTCTTGTCTCTCTTTTGTTTGGTTTTTTTCGTACCGTATAATGTTGCGAATTGTGATATCAGCTAATAGTTAATACCGTTACTTTTTTAAATATCTTCTTTAGCTATCATCTGGTAGCTTAAAATCACAAACTCAGTTTAATACAACTAGGTAATCTCTAGTTCAGTGTGTTAGATATACTAATTTTATATTGTCTGAAACTTTGAAACTTCCCAGTCAATATTGCGCTTTTACTTAACCATAGTTGTGTAACAAATGATTTTCTACTACACCGTCTCCCCGTCTAGACATGCGTGCCATAAAGTCTAGAACTATTAAACTCTCTGCCACCTTCAAGTCTATCCGTTTTCCATCGGTTCTGGTAATAAACATTATATAATATTTGCAGTATTACTTAAGTTCTCTTCAATAATAGTTCTTTGTTCAGATGTACCTACCAAGTTTATGTATCTGAGACTTTCTAGACGATTTTCTATATAGTAATTAATTGGATTTTTTACACGACAAGTCACACAACCAGCAAAATCACTGCGAACAATGCAGCTTGAGATTAAATTATCTAATTCGGTATCCTTTGTGCGCGCACCTGACCTGACTTCTTAGTTATTATTATACGTATAGTTTTTTAGATGTTAAGATTCTGCGAAGTTGCCTGCGGAGTTAAGTTGTGCCAACTGCGTAACGACAGTGACTCAAGCCCGAAGCTTTGTTTGAAATGCGAACAAAAACAACCTTGACAAACATAAAAGATAAAACGAACTGGACCATACGCTCCTGGATCCTGTTATGTAAAAGGTGCACTTTGCGAGATGTCTTTTGACACGCGAATTTTTCAAACTTAAGTTGATTAAAACAACAAACTCTATTTGAATGTTAAGTAAAGCCTTCTAATTGTTTCAATATTGTTGATTAATAAAGATATCCTGCAGCACTACAGTTTTTTTATGTCCCACTGCAGGGCTCAGGCATCCTGTCTCATAGGAGAGAGGGATTTAGAGTTCAGACCCGCCACGCTGCTCCAATGCGGGTAGGCGGACTATAAATATATCCATTGTAATATATATTTCGATAACTGATATTTTTGTATAAAACATTTTAGTAATATTTGTTTAGCGTTTGCGACTCTTCAAGTTCTTATAAGAAAAAAGATCAATCGATTGATGCCGTAAAAACACATGAGAACAGTCCTTATTCTTCCAGTTGCAATTTGATGGCAATAATTCACAAAGTTATGGACGGTTTCTTAAAATAACTAAATACAATAACCCCTGATTGAACTTTAAATAACCACGGCTGACCCATTTTGAATTCCTTTCCTGTTAGTACCTACTTCGCTCGGTGCGTCAGAATCATAAAAAATCATTTCGAGAAAATTAATCTTCCCAGCATCAATATCTCAGGTTATTGCTATTAGGAGCTGGGCGACCGTGCTGCGCTGTGCCATTGTTGGGTGGCAGCAGAAAGATTTCGACCTTTGAGGAATTAGTACCTACATAATAATTCAATGGTTTCGACTTTATCAATGCTTTATAGTTACTCGATGATTTCTCTTTGTTCCTTGGCCCCTTCGCAGTAGAAGCCTTTTCTACCTATTGGAGTTTATTCAAATCCTCAATTTATCTAATTCTATAGTAAGCTCGCTTTGAGCGGCAGTATTTTTTAACCCCCTTCGCAAAAACGACGGGGTGTTATAAGTTTGACGTGTCTGTATGTGTGTGTGTGTGTGAGTATGTGTGTGTGTCTGTCTGTTTCCCTGTAGCGCTCAAACGGGTGGACCGATTTGAATGCGGGTTTTTTTTTGAAAGGTGAATTAGTCGAGAGTGTTGTTAGCTATGTTTGATAATGAAAATTCAAATTGATCCAAGATGGCCAACGCTACAAACTGACGGATTACATATTTTTTCACAACTGCCTTAATATGGGTATCAAATGAAAGGGCTTGACTAGTAGAATAGCATTATTGCAAATCCAAGATGGCCGCCGCCACAAAATGGTGGATGTCGGAGGTTTTTTAAATTTTTAATTTATACTTGTTTAAGTAGTTCGTAGTGGTTCTCAGTATTTGTATAGACTCTTTACTTTTGTTGACTTTCTTTGTTTTCGTCTCCGCTTTTTATGTTTGGTCTTTATTTAAATTAATTTTGATGATAACTACGTAGATCAAAGAAAGACGTGTTTTTTTTAGATTGTGACGTGCACGAGAAAGGACCTTTGAAAATCAAATATCAACACAGGTATCGTTTGGTTTAATTCAGAGAGGTAAATTTCTAAACAAGCATCCATCTCAATTCATCTTACTCGGTAAATGTTGCTTTATATTCGCAGTTCTCGGAAATCGGGCCGTCTGTCCATACGCTCGGGAGTTGGAGGATATCTCTTTATTCCACTGTTTTGACGGCGGACTTGAAATTCCACTGTAGCCAGTCCAGACTTTGTGATGTTGGAATTTCCAAATTTCACTAGTATTTTCACTAGTATTAAGAGCGTAAACTTTTTATAGATTTTGTTTTGTATTTCAAATGCCGGCTCCACATAGAGACAGAATATGAACTATTACAACAAAATAAAAATGTTACGTTAACGTTACTGCTACGACGTAAAACACTTCACAAGAACACTCACTGCCTCCCGCCAATAATTATCCTCGCTCGCAACGTAAAAGTGCGACTAGAAGTACCTTATAGCTGTATAGTGATTGGGTAGATTGAACTCACAATGCGTGTGGTGCGATCAGGTTGTTGCTCCGGTAGAAACTATCTAATAGGTAATTAAATTAGTTTGCTTGTATGGAGTGTCAGAAGTGTGAGTATTACACCTATACAATATACATATAGGGCATGATTTGGATTGAGGCTCCTGTGAGACCAACAAAATACCTGTAGAATATGGTGTGGCGAAATGTATTTACTTCATACCACCTTGTGCCTCGCGTTGAGACTTGAGGCAAATGGCAAAGGCAACCAACTTTGAACTTTATGAACTCCACTGAGTTAAAGGACTGTGTGTGTGTGTGTGTGTGTGTGTGTGTGTGTGTGTGCGTGCGTGCGTGCGTGCGTGCGTGCGTGCGTGCGTGCGTGCGTGCGTGCGTGCGTGCGTGCGTGCGTGCGTGCGTGCGTGCGTGCGTGCGTGCGTGCGTGCGTCTGTGCGTCTGTGTGTGTGTGTCTGTGTGTGTGTGTCTCTGTGTGTGTGTGTCTCTGTGTGTATGTTAGACGTGTGCGCCGCGCCGATCCGCCGCCGCCGCCGTCATTTTTTCGACGCCGCCGCCGCCGATCTGCGTGTCGGCGTAAAATCGGCGCGAGTTTTAAATATTTTAGAACACCCTCCAACATCATTTACCCTCTTCTATACCAAATAACCTTACGATTACACCATTCCATATTCCATATTTCTATACAATAAATTACAAATAATTTCGATCGATATGAAGTTACACCTTCCTATTCATAATAAAACTTAACTAACAAACTTACCTAACTAAAAAACTTACTCCGACAACATCTGCTTCATCATCTTGTAAAAGCCAAAATAAATATCCATTTAGTTTGGCTTTCCAAGAATCCTCTCGCAAGGGATGTTTGTCGATTTGTAGATCACTCATGCATTTCGATAGTGTATCTAACGAGGGGTTAGAAGACTTATTAGAATAGAATAGAATAGAAAAGTTTTTTATTCAAATAAACTTTTACAAGTACTTTTGAATCTGAGTTTCTTTTTGATTGGCAGTTGATCTCTTTCTCAAAATTGGACCTACCTAGCTGGACCGTGTGTCCCAGGTATATATACTAGTCAACAATTTCGAGTGCCGAGTTCTCAACGATCACCGGGTGGAGCGGAACATTAGCATTAGACATGACCTTCGCCTTACTCATGTTCATTTTTAAGCCCACCTGTTGAGAAACTCTGCTGAGATCATTGAGCTTTGTACTGAGGTCTTCCAGAGTCTCTGCCATCACGACTATATCATCGGTAGTCCGTTCCAGTCCAGAAGCTTAAAGACCTCTTCCAACGCAGCGGTAAATAGCTTCGGGGAGATAACATCTCCCTGACGCACTCCTCGCTGCAACTGGATTGGCCTCGTAGTCTGTTCCTGTTCCTATACGGACTAACATAGTGGCGTTTTCGTAAAAACACTTCAACGCTTGGATGTACCGATAGTTGATCCGGCATCTCTGCAGTGATCTCAATACAGTCCAAGTTTCCACCAAATCAAAGGCTTTCTCATAGTCCACAAACGCTTAGCAAAGTGGCCGGTTATACTCTTCAGTCTTCTGTATAATCTGCCGCAGCGTATGGATGTGGTCTATGGTACTGACGCCTTTTCGGATCCCGGCCTGTTCGGAAGGCTGGAAGTCGTCGAACCTACGAGCGAGACGATTCGTAATGAGAACAACTTATAGACATGGCTCAGCAGCGAGATGGCTCTATAATTCTTCAGCAGAGTGTTATCGCCCTTTTTGAAGAAAAGAACCACCACGCTTCTGTGCCATGCCTCTGGCGTTATGCCCTCGTCGATGACGGAATTGAACAGTCGCTGAAAAACTTTAAGAACCGGTTTTTTACCTGCTTTCACGAGTTCTGCTGTGATTCCGTCATCACCAGAGAATAAAATTGCTATAATTTAAGACCAAAACCAGCTCTGTAGATACATTACTTACTGAGATGCTCGTGACTTCGCCCGCGTAGATTCTTAATGTTATACAAACTTCCATCTCCTATTTAACCAACTTGGGGGTAGTTTTTATTAAATTTCTTAAACACGTAATTCTTTATTTTTAACCGAAAATCTAAATACCAATTTTCATGGATATAACTTGATAAATGATGTGAAAACGTGACGGGGTCTCATTTAAAATTTTAATCCCCTATTTAACGTTAGTTAGGTTTAATTTTATTTTATATCGCAAGCCCAAATACCAATTTTCATGGATATAACTTAAAAAATGATAGATTTTCATACAAACTTTCATCCCCTATTTAACCCCTTTAGGGGTAGAATTTCCAATAATCCTTTTTTAGTGGGCCCCTACATCATAATCATAATCATTTACTTATTTATCATAAACGGAAGTTATTGTAAATGTCCTGAAAATGTACTATCAAAAACTAGTCCTTTACGGTTCGCCAAAATCGCCAAAATCTGAACGCAAGGTACCCCATACTTGCAAACGTTAAAGTTACTGGACTATTTGGCAAGTTGTTTTTATTGCAAAAATTTTATTTAATTGTATCAATCTGATTTTCAGTAAAAATAATTCTATAAGTTAGACAGTTTTACTAAAATTATCCGCGCCGAAATTACGCCGAAAACACGCCGCCGCCGCCGATTTTTGACCGGCGTGCGCCGCCGGAGATTTTAGCATCGGCGCACACGTCTAGTGTATGTGTGTCTGTGTGTGTGTGTGTATGTTTATTACTCTGTAACGCCGCAACTACTGAACCGATTTAGCTAAAATTTTGAATGGAGATAGATTATGCCCTGACTTAACAGATAGGCTACTTTTTATCCCGGAAAAGTATTCTTGTGGGACTAAAATAGATATAGACTTCCAAAGACGCGATAGATGGCGCTGACTGTTCTTAGGTAAATGACGCTCACATAGCACACTATTACAATATTTGCATGCATCTGTATGCGTTTGCACTTATGCAACTGCTTTTTATCCTGGAAAAATCCAAAGTTCCCACGGGATTTTGAAAAAAACCGAAATCTATAGCTAAAGCTATAGGTAGATTACTATAGCAGACTTCCTTGAACGTAGGTATAAACTAGGTTGGAAAAGGGAGCGGGAACGAGAACCGGAAATCCACGATTGCCTCGGGATTTATGAAAAACCGAAATTCACGCGGGCGAAGCCACGGGCAGAAGCTAGTATTACATATTTTTCTATCGCACAGCGAATTTAGGTTTCCAATCATCTACATATTTTTCTATTTCATAGCGAATTTAAATTAAAGACCCGAAAAAAATGTAAATGTATCTTGAATATGAAAATCGTTGTTTTTAACCCCCGACGCAAAAACGACGGGGTGTTATAAGTTTGACGTGTCTGTGTGTGTGTGTGTGTGTGTGTGTCTGTCTGTTCCCCTGTGGCGCTCAAACGCGTGGACCGATTTGAATGCGGTTTTTTTTGTTTGAAAGGTGAATTAGTCGAGAGTGTTGTTAGCTATGTTTGATGAAAATCGATCCAAGATGGCCGCCGCTACAAAATGGCGGATTACATATTTTATCACAACGCCCTCAATATGGGCATCAAATGAAAGGGCTTGACTAGCAGAATAGCACTATTGCAAATCCAAGATGGCCGCTGCCACAAAATGGCGAATGTCGGGGGTTTTTTAAATTTTCAATTTATACTTGTTATGGTTTTTAATATTATGTTACGGCTTACCAAAGTTCGCATAAAAATTCTCATTACTTCCCGTTAAAGATCTGTTTTATAACTGTTACTAGCAGTGGCGTAGCGTACCTTAGCGGGGCCCCGTATAAAAATTTGTTTGGGGCCCTTGTGAAGGGTAAGGATTTCTCGCAAAAGAAAAAAAAATGTTTGCATAAAATTAAAAGCAATATTTATTCATCATAATTATTTATCTGTCACTTTTTCTAAAATTTTTTTGACTTGGACTTTGAAATGGACAACATTTTTTTGACTTTTGTCATTTCTGAAATAAACAAAAACTTGGGAAGTTTTTGTTAATTTTTGCTTACACACATCGGGGGCCCCCGTGGCATGGGGGCCCCGTATAATTGATACGGCATATACGGCGGTAGCTACGCCCCTGGTTACTAGGTAGGTAGGTAGGTACTTTATAACGGAGAAGACGCGTCGCTACGCTTCCACTCTGCCGCAATCTGTTTTCAGACTTATAATCATCATCATCATCATGATCAACCCATTACCGGCTCACTACAGAGCACGGGTCTCCTCTCAGAGTGAGAAGGGTTTTGGCCATAGTCTACCACGCTGGCCAAGCGGATTGGCAGACTTCACACACCTTTGAGAACGTTATGGAGAACTCTCAGGCATGCAGGTTTCCTCACGATGTTTTCCTTCACCGTTAAAGCAAGTGATATTTAAATACTTAAAACGCACATAACTCCGAAAAGTTAGAGGTGCTTGCCCGGGATGAGGATCGAACCCACGACCTCCGATTAGAAGTCGGTCGTCCTAACCACTAGGCTATCACAGCTTTTTACGTACGTACCTACGTACAGACTTATAATACGTCATATAAAAAATTAAAAATATCCATCAAATCGGATTAGGGTTTTACAAGCAAAAGTGAGATTATTAAAACCGAAACCAGCTATGCGATTCCCTAAGGAAAAATAAAATTTACCGCAGTTGCACCATCGGCTGTTTGGTTGACGAAGTAAATTTGGTATTCTCTTGTGTAACTGCGACTCGCCTTTGTGACACTAGCGCTTCATGAGCGAATGTGCTAGATGTGGGAAACTTGATTTTGACATTTATGTATGAAAATTGGTATTCCGCAAGCAATTTTACCGCGGCTGCGACTACATCGTACGCCTTCGCCTTCGATTTTAAGTGTCAAAATGAAAAGCGTTTTGATTTTAGCTTTTTCCTACGATGTAAATACGATCACGAGTAAAAATTGGTTCATAAACTTAAAGAAATCTTTGAATAAATTAAAAAATGTGAGTTTTCTTTTACCACAAAAAGTTATAGCTGAGATGGAAATGAGTTGAAATGTAAAAAAGGTAAGCAACTCCGTGGTAACATGCCTGTTTCTTAATCACGTAGATTAATTGAAACCTTTTCATATCTTAGAACAAACTTGGTTTTTTTCTCTCAGATTTACCTAAAAAGTTTCAAAACTTAACAGTGTTGATGGATTATAATCATTTTAGAAACCCACATTAGAAATGTAACATTTACTTACTAATTAGGTAGATTTAAATCTAATCAACAAGGGTGTAATTTAATCATTTGAATGTCATAGTACAATAAGGTTAATAAGAGGTACCTAAGTAAATAGTCTTGCGTTAAGGCTGTAGGTAGGTATGTTAGATTGTTTAATATACCTACCCTAAGTTGATAAGCACATTATAGATCTTGACTGTCACATAACCATACCTTACCTTCTTAGTTTTTTATGGTTCTTGTTAGATTTAACTTACTTAGGTAGTTTTAATATTCTCTGCACTATTTTTAATATATTATTATTTAAATGCTTAAATCAATTTTCAGATATATTCACATAGAGTCCACCTCACTTACAACTAAGTACCTAAGTACATATCTATTTCATGAAGCAATTCAGCAGATTCATCAAAAGAACTTGATAATGTTACTTTTACAAAAGGGATGGTAACATAAGGAATAGTATACTGTATAAATTAGCAGCTAAAAGAATATTTGGCACAATTCTACATAGCATATTTTTTGCCAACTATTTAATTAGCCAACACCAAAGAAAATAATTATGAGTGAGAAAAAATAAAAATATTTTTCAAGAAAACTGATTTTTATTTTACAATTTCACATTTGTTAGCATTGCAACGAGTTAGCTAGGTTAGCGATTATTCTTACACATTGTTATGTTTTGTATTAAATAATAACAGTATTTATTTACATTCATAGAAATTACCATTACCACAGGTATCTTACATATTGAAATTGACTTATTTTTCTCTGATATTTAAAAAGTTTCAAAACTTATAAGATTTACTGTATTGAGGGGACTATTCATAGTCTTAATAACTATGTAAGTACCTATAGTATCATAGATATTAGAAATAAAACATTTGCAGATGACACAAATTAGGAACAATCATAAATTAATATTCAACAAGTTCAATAACTGCCTCGTTGGTCTAGTGGTTAGCATATTTGACTGCAGATCACGAGGTCCCGAGTTTGATTTCCAGGTTGGGCAAATGATTGTTAGGTATTGGGTTTTTCTGTCAAGAAATTCTCAGTGCCAGCCCGAAGTTGGTAGTTGGCGGTGGTTCACTCCCGTGCCTCGGAGAGCACGTTAAGCAGTCGGTCACGGTTATTATCACTATTATGTGGCAATATTCGTTAAAGCCCGCTAATCCGTATTGGAGCAGCGTGGCGGGTCTAAGGTCTAAATCCCTCTCTCCTAAATCCTAGAAGAGAGGAGGTCTGTGCCCAGCAGTGGGACGTCAATAGGCTGTAGTGGTGTCATACAATATGGTTATTGAGGGATAGATAAATGAGGCCTTGGGTTATCACTATGTATGTGTAGTAGCTGATGCCACGACTTCGTCCGCGTGGATTTGAGTGAATTTAGATTTTTCACAAATCCCGAGGGAATCGTGGATTTTCCTTTCCCGTTTCCGCTCCCTTTTCCAACCTTTATACCTACTTTCAAGGAAGTTTAGTAATCTGCCTATAGCTGTAGCTGTAGATTGCTATAGCAAATTTCGGTTTTTTCGAAATCCAGCGGGAACTGTAGATGTTTCCAGGATAATAATAATAGCCTATGTGTTATTCCAGGTTTATAAGCTATGTATGTTTTAAATTTCAAATCGGTTCTGTAGTTGCGGCGTGAAAGAGTAACAAACATACACACAAACTTTCGCCTTTATAATATTAGAAGTGTGATAAGTTAAGAATAGGATCATACAATATTTAGGTAGGTATAGGCTGAGTTATTATGCACTTCCAATCTTTGTCTCATTAAGGTCTAATTACGAGGAAGTTTTAAGAGGTTTTACAGTAGATTTGCTACTTATAACTTTGCCCCTATCAATTTTCTGATAATTTATTGTAAACTGGATGATGCCCGCGACTTCATCCGCGTGGATTTAGGTTTTTGAAATCCTGTGAGAACCACTTGCTTTTCCGGGATAAAATTTGCCTATATCCGTCCCCAGGATGTAAGCTACCTCTGTACAAAATTTCATCAAAATCGGTTAAACTGTTGGGCCGTGAAAAGCTAGCAGATAGACAGACAGACAGACAGACTTTCGCATTTTTAATATTGTAATATGAATTCTTGAAGGAATTCTGCAGATTATATTTTTCATACCTTCTTCTAAAAAATGGATATAAGTTGTATAATAAATAGTGGTAGATTTAATTGACGATTCAAAAGTACCTACTTGTAAAAATTAATTTGCATAAAAAAACTTTTCTATTCTATTCTATAGCAATAAATAAAAGAAAGTAAGTTAATCTAATAGATTGAAAGTTAAACCGACTTCACCACTTAACAGTTCATATCTTGACAATTACTGAACCAATTTTGATAAAACTTACACCGTTCCCTAAATTGAAGTTTTAAGCTAATAAAAATAAATAAAGAGAAAGAAGAATGGTCAGAATACGATCAATAGTTTCTGAGAAATGCGTGAACAAACATACATACATTGATGAAATGTATATATATTTTTGTTTAGAAGCCCTTATAGATATGAATTATCATATGTGAATATTTTGCAGTTTCAATAACATTAACATCAATTCGAACGTATAATATGTATGTAACATATTATACGTTCGAATTGATAACCTCCTTTATCTCAAGTTGGTTAGTAAAAGTACATTTTTCTAGCCAACTATGATACTATAGTATACCAATCTCATAGACAGACTAGGTAGTAAAAAAATAAGAGATTTAAAAAGTGATTTTTATTTTACGATTTTCATGTTGCTATTATAATGTGTTGTGTAATACATTAAATAATATTATAGGGGCTTGAATCATGATTCATCATGTGCCCTACGCGCTGCTGATCGATACATTTTGATTCCTTCAAAATCCTTCCTGAAAGTTACGTCCATCTCTTCCATCCATTCCAGCTGAAACATTTAAATTTAATATTAAATAAAACATTAAGTACAGCAAACTTAAAATATATGTAAGTAGTATAATTAGACAAAATAAATAAACAAGACAGACACTTCAAACTTCCACATTATCAAGCTGCTATAGTTATTTGAAGGATAACTAAAACAATATGAAAATTTTTAGAATAGGTACCTACTCTGACTAGAATAGAATGTCTGTCAGGCTAATCTTTTGAATGAACCGATTTTGATATGATTTTTACAGACTTAAAGAGGACTAATAATAGTACAAAGAATGATGTAGGCTAGGTACTCTTTAACCCAGGAATATTTAAAAAATTAAAATTCTTTACATGCAACAATATAATATAGATTTTTAAAACTAAATCCTTGCAAATGAAGTCGTGGAAATCAATTAGTATTTGATGAAATAACACTGTCCTAATTCCGGCTATAGAATTCAACTGATTTATACTGAGCGAGCATATAGTACCTAGGTTATAAGTAATGAGTAAGTATCACCTTGTTACGAACCTTTTGCGGATATCTTCTGTCGATGCTCATAACTGTAGAATTTCAACTTCCTCATCATTATATTATTGTCTTGTGTCAATTATTCAAGTTTGACTGGTCACCAATATCGCCACTGAACTCCTATAGTTTCTACCAACTTTAAAGCATTTAGTGCATGTAGTATTATTCCCAGGGACTGAAATGATTGTCGGTCTCACGAAATTTAGCACAATAATTCATATTTACATTTACGAGTAAGTTTAAATTTGTTTAAAGTAATTATTGCTGAGGTCTGACTTGTCACCAACACAGAACACCAACTTATGGTACTCAGAAGTAGTCCGAACACTATAACTGTAGGTCGCCATAGCACTGCAGTATTGCGAGAATTAAAGTGGAATTTTAAGTGTTTCGCTTTGTTTCTCTTTTTTATAGTTTCTCAAGAGTTCCTTCCCAAGTTTCAAGTGTTTACATACATGATGTCATCCTGCCGGTACCCCAACGTTATTTTTTATATCGTGACGACAAAGGTCAACAAGCATTCTGCCTGAGTCGAAGATAAAAGTCCTAAACAATGTTCATTTTCATAGTATTTTGTATTTCTTTATGTAATTTTGTCATAAAACAATAAAATGTATCATAAAATAATTTAAAAGCCATTAAAAAGGCTGAATTTCTGAATCGTAAACTTTTTCCGATACTAAAATGAAAATAGCATGACATCACTGGGTCGCCCGGTTGAACATCGTAGGGTTCGTCTCGACAATAAGATCGCCGGATATGTTAATGCTACTCCAGAATACCAAATTTAACAACCGCTGTAGGTCTAGTCGATGTGTACGATGTTACATCGTAGACTACATCGATTCTAGCAACGTATAAACGTTTTTAAGAGAATCACACTGCAGGCCGATACTCGATAAGGCGACGAGTTTTTTTATTTTCAACCGGAGGGTTCTTGACCCGAATCGAAGGTACCGTAATAAACGTACCTGTTACAACAATAATAATTATACTTTTATCTTTACATCGTTCTGGTTGTTATCTTTCGAAATCAGTAAAACATTACTCTTTTAAGGTTTCGTAGGAAATATGTCTTGTTATAAAACTTTCTATATTATTTAGTGCATTGCCGCTCTGCAATGCGTTGCAAGTTGCAACAGATCTGAATCGTACGTCAGTCGACAGTCACCAGTTATAAGTATTGCCAAACAAATATTCGCCTCTGAATATAACCAGGTGTCGCAATGGCATATTTTAGGTATATCAGTGGGCGAATAGAAAGGGACGTAGAAGGGACGCGCGTGAACCTGCGCGAGTTCGCTCTCGCACGAAGTTCAGAGACGAATATTTGTTTGGCGAGACCTATACCAGTTGCCAGATACCCGTCAACAAATCACGTCGATCAACAGTCGAAGTCGCGTCCCAGGCTACAGACTTATCGATCTACAAAGTAGTCAATTAGCTTGTTACGTTGACCCGAGAACACCTATGAATCGATATTTCTACACCGTAAGGTTACGTTCACCTGCGCGACTTTTTGTTTTAAAAACATTTTTGTTTTTTCGCCTTTCAAGTGGTAGTTTTCGCTTAAACAAATTCGATCGAGCATCAATGTGATACAGCGCTTCTATAATTGGCCATCAGAAAGTTCTAAACTCTTGGGTCTATTTTAAAGTAATCGTTAACTGTGCGTAAATCTGTCACTTAGTATGGAAATTAACTTTAAGGAAAACATAATGATTTGACATCGTCACACGTTTTAAATGACAGATTTATGCACAGTTAACGTTATCTAAAAAAGTAACACTAGAGCCTCTGTTCGTCAAACCAATTCATAGTAAATAACGTCGACTCACGTGAACGAATTTTGTAGGATAAACCTTCAACTGTATCGAAGGTACGATGACTTCGCACGATGGACACAGACAGGTATGAAGGACAGAGGTAAAAGTGGAAAGTGATACAAATTGGACGTTTTACTGCTCAAATTTTTTGTGCATCGCTTGTTTGATGACTTTTTTTTTTTTGACGTGGTGGAAACCTTTTATAGGTACCCCCGTTCTGCGGCCGAATGCGGCAGAACGAAGGTTATGTGGGACTCCAACCGGGTATACCCACTAAAACCACCACGGCATGACCCTCATGCTGTCTGTGCTGGACGCCTGGGGAACCCAAAGTATGCATCCCAGGTGTCCGGCAGCCGCCCCAGCTGGGGCTCCCGCTCGCCTCTGGGCTGTCCCTCCAGAGGCTCGCGCCCTCCCGTAATTTTTTAACGAGGTTTTCTTCCTCCCGCGATAGGCATCGCTGCCCCCCGCCCCGGGGTGTCTCACCCCCAGTTTCATCCGCAGTGCCCTCTGCTAATCAGAGGGACACGCGGAGAAACCTCCCTCCGCCAGGTCATTGGCCATGGCTAACAATATCCCCGAAATTATTAACCATGTTACCGGGGCGCACCGGCCCGAATACTGCTCTTCCCCTCGGACGTATCCAAGAGGACCAGCAGCACCCAGGCACACTTGGAGGTTACCTGGCTAGCACCCCCGCTTGTTTGATGACCTCCCTGGCGCAGTGGTGAGCGCTGTGGTCTCATAAGAGGGAGGCTCCGGGTCACTTACCATCAGGTGAGATCGCAGTCAAGGACTAACTTATAGGTGAATTAAATAGAAGGCTGTTTTGGATGTTTTGTTACTAACCTAAATTCATGTTTTTATCACAAAAACGAATTAAAAAAAACCTGTGGCAACTTTTTATCGACCGATGTGTCGCGAGTGTGTTTAATAATGGTTCAAATAACGTTCACCCCTTTTAACTCTAGGTTCCTTTGATAATACGGGTGAACGACTCGAGAGCACTCCACTGAGATCTGAGGGCTTCGGTTCATATGCTTGTGACGAGGCTTATCTATCAGTCTACATGGAAAGATATAAGTAGTTAATTAGGTAGTTCTCTTTGAGAGTTTATGCAGTCTGTTGTGAATAGATAGATAGATGTAGAGTAGCTAGAGAGGTGTATGCATTTGATTTTTCTTTACATGTATTCAGTTTTACCGCCCTCTTGAATTGTCGCTTTCGAAATTTTTGTTTTAATTATTTGAAAATTTTTATTCGAAGAAACTGCACGAATCACGCGTGCTTTTTCATATAAACGTACGGTTGATAAGTCTATTTTTTATTGTTCTAGATCTGAAATTAAGCCAGATATCGATTTAACTCCCTATTATTCGGCTCAGTGGGGAGTTGGGGACCGCCTCTATAGTGTGATGGTTCAATATAAAGTTGGTAATGTGACAATAGTAATTTTATTGTTGAAGCCGCCGCATTAGAGCAGGTAGCGTGGCGGGCCTAAGCTCTAAATCTCGCTCTCCTATTAAGAAAGCAGGCCTGTGTCCAGCTTTTGGACGTTAAAGAGTTGTAGTTATGGTGGAATAGAAAATTTTACTTATAACTAATAACAGGAAACGCGAGCAGCATGCATGTATGTATGTTAGCATGCATTGTATGTTACGCGTAGCCAATTAAAACAACAAATGGCGCTATTTTTAAAAACAAATTACCTACCTACCTATTGCGAGAAATAACAAAGCCTTGCAAATGGTATGGAATTTTAAAATTTTAAGGCAATATTTCCCGGAATTCGTAAACGCTTTACATAAAGTTTCGTACAAAATGTCAACGGCTTATGTCGTTCTACAACAAAGCAATTTATGTAGGGCTTTTAGTTCCAAATCGCGATAACTTATACTTAGTAAACAATATTTTGTACGACTGTAGGTACCGTAAGTTCCATTAGGAAAAGTTGCACTCCCCATATAAATGAAGTTTAATTCTTATTAAATATTATCCAATCAAAGTCAATGAAATCTATACTAATATAATAAAGCGGAAGAGTTTGTTTGTTTGAACGCGCTAATCTCAGGAACTACGGACCGATTTCAAAAATTCTTTCACCGTTGGATATGTACGTGATCCCCGAGTGCTATAGGCTATAATACAGGATGTAAATGACATCTTAATGAAAACTTTGAGGTAAGGTTGCATTTAATGTGTTATGTGAAAATACTGAATTCATTTATGTCAGAAATGATTGGTTTCAAATATTGCCATTTTTGAGCGCGCAATGTATTGCATACAACGCGATTACAACGCACGCAACGCTCCGCGCAAAATTCACAATATGAGACTTTTATGAGTTAAAGCGTGGCCTTGACGTCGCGCGCCCGGCACTTCTTTTGACTGTGCCGCGAGCCTCATTATAAATTCAAGGCCAGTACGAATGTAGGTTAACGACCTGTATTCACACTAGTTCACTATCAGCTGTTCGACGAAAATCTTAAATTTGATAACATTACCGTTTTAAGTGAAAATAATGAAATAATTACTTTTTCATTTATAATTGCGTTGAGACAGATAGTAATAATGATTTTATACAGTATTCAGTTAAAAAAATAGGTAAAAAATATCGGAAATTTCATGGAAAATTCGACGAAAAATTTCACCACAGGGGAACCTAGAATCATGTACTGAATCCGTGGGACGCGTTTTGGAAAACATGTCTGAATACACCCTTTATATTATGTACCACGGGCGAAGCCGGGCGGTCCGCTAGTGTTATATATACACGCTAAAGAAACTAAATCTACCTAATGTTTTTCTGAATTAGAATAAGTAAAATTAGTGAAGCCGTTATTGGTATATAAATACATATTATCCAGAAATATAATATTAAATGTATATTATATTTACTTACAGTTATTAATATCCACTATTTGAATATGGAAAATGATATCGTACATAGAGCTACGAATACTTTATTTGATTTAAAATTCAAAATAAGTGCACCATAGAGTAAATGGAAAGAACGTTCGGAATTCATTATCATACAAATTGTTATTTCACCCCTCGGGTCCCACACAATATCTTCATCTGTATTCAATGCAAGGAAAGAAACAACATTTATTTTGTTTACTCTACAAATCTGTATTTAACTTTGTCAAATTTTCTTGTTATTATATTATGAAACCAAGGTTTCAAAATATCCGATATTTAAAATATACAACTTTGTTGATCATGTACATATACCTACTTAAATATCAAAAAAGTTATACATAGTTACCTATCCGATATATTAATTGAACTTTAAATATTTTTAGTTTTTAATTTCAATTATAAGAAAAGGTAATCAAATTTTCTTAATTTAATTTTCAAAGCAAATTGAAATATTATGTTTTTTTAGGGTTTTCAGCTTGACAGATTGCTATAATATAGCAAATAAAATTTTGCAAATTTGCGCAAACATGGCTCGATTTTGCGCTTCCTTCTAACTTCATTTACTGCACTACTCTACTCACTACACATCCTTCTAACTTCATTTACTGCACTACTCTACTCACTACACATCCTTCTAACTTCATTCACTGCACTACTCTACTCACTGCACATCCTTCTAACTTCATTTACTGCACTACTCTACTCACTACACATCCTTCTAACTTCATTCACTGCACTACTCTACTCACTGCACATCCTTCTAACTTCATTTACTGCACTACTCTACTCACTACACATCCTTCTAACTTCATTTACTGCACTACTCTACTCACTACACATCCTTCTAACTTCATTCACTGCACTACTCTACTCACTACACATCCTTCTAACTTCATTTACTGCACTACTCTACTCACTACACATCCTTCTAACTTCATTTACTGCACTACTCTACTCACTACACATCCTTCTAACTTCATTCACTGCACTACAGCTCTACTCACTACACATCCTTCTAACTTCATTTACTGCACTACTCTACTCACTACACACGTCGTTACTTTCAGATAGGTACTTCACCACACACAGTCACACTTCGTTAAGTTGACAAAAGATTTGTGAGTGAAGTTACCGATAGGTGTCAAGCCGTACCTTTTAGCATTTGAATAGGTTAATAAGGGCCTGTTTCACCACTTTCTGTTATGTGTCTGATAGCTTATTCACAGCTTTTGGCTTTGTCATTTGACATAAAGTATGAAAGTGACAAAACTTACATTTAGGCTATCTGACACTTATCATAAGGTGGTGAAACAGGCCATAAGTGTACATACGTAAAATATACACGCCGTACCGTAAGCCAACAAAGTTTCCGGATTTCGATCGGCCTCCTAAATAAAGAAAGCATTTTATTTGAGACATAAAAATTTATCTATAAACTAGCGGTCCGCCCCGGCTTCGCCCGTGGTAGGTACATATTATATAGCCTATAGCACTCAAGGATCACGTACATATCCAACGGTGAAATAATTTTAGAAATCGGTCCAGTAGTTCCTGAGATTAGCGCGTTCAAACAAACATACTCTTCAGCTTTATAATATTAGTATAGATTAAGAACCGACAATTGGATTTATAAATGATTCTGACACTAAATAATCTATCAATAAAATAATAGAAAAAAGTCAGTGAACTAAATAGAAATAATTGCCTGTATAGCCTTATCGGTCATACTGAGCACTTGATCGCAAATTACGTCGTTATAGTTTTTGTTCGAATCGTCTTAGCAAATACGTATGTTCAATAGTCTACAAAGTCTAGAAATACCTACACAAACATTCGTGGCACGCGTCTAGATAAGCTAAACTATATTGTTTTCGAGTTCATTAACACGGGCATTCAATACGCATTTGCGCTCATTGCGGAAATTGCGCGTGAGTACATACGGATTTGCGCATTTACTGAACGTATTTGTTTCGGCCGCATGTTTTTACCCTGTTGTAGTAGGTTTGTAGTATGTATTTTCTATTGGTACCTACATGCTACATCCAACTCGAGACAGATTAGCTTGAAACAGTGACCGAAATAAATAAAACATTAGGTAAACATCATGGCATTTAACCCGGGACCTCGTGATCTGCAGTCGAATACGCTAACCACTAGACCAACGAGGCAGTTTCCAACCTTCACACGATGACCCGCATTTTTATTATTTCTAAATTATTAGGTGAAAAAGCATTAATTATCTCGCAGAAGGCTCGGGCTGCGCGGCTCTCGCTCCAAACCAGTTCCATTAAAAAAGCTAGATTTAATTTTGTGCGTGTCGACCTCACGTTACGGTTCCATAAGCCAAGCCTTCTCCGGTTATATGGTATATTTTTCTGTACTTATTGTATATCATACCGGAACTGCAGGGCTATTCTGTAAAGCCATTTTCGAATTATAGCGAGTGAATTCGAGATGAGTTTGCTAATTTGTACTCTGTAAAACTCGATAGTACAGGTCTTCTCACTCAAACTCACTTCACTTCGCAAGTGCGTAGCAAATGTTTACAGTAGGGCTATTCTCTAAAATACCATCGATATCGAATCTCGATATCGAAGCTCACTCAAGTGAGATAACTCGCTTCGAAAGCAAACTCACTTCACCTTGGTTTGATATTCTGTAAACATCTGCTACGCACTTGCGAAGTGAAGTGAGTTTGAGTGAGAAGACCTGTACTATCGAGTTTTACAGAGTACAAATTAGCAAACTCATCTCGAATTCACTCTCGATAATTCGAAAATGGCTTTACAGAATAGCCCTGCTGAATATCAAACCAAGGTGAAGTGAGTTTGCTTTCGAAGCGAGTTATCTCACTTGAGTGAGCTTCGATATCGAGATAGTAGGTATTTTAGAGAATAGCCCTACAGTAGGGCTATTCTCTAAAATACCATCTCGATATCGAAGCTCACTCAAGTGACATAACTCGCTTCGAAAGCAAACTCACTTCACCTTGGTTTGATATTCTGTAAACATCTGCTACACACTTGCGAAGTGAAGTGAGTTTGAGTGAGAAGACCTGTACTATCGAGTTTTACAGAGTACAAATTAGCAAACTCATCTCGAATTCACTCTCGATAATTCGAAAATGGCTTTACAGAATAGCCCTGGAGTGGAATGGGTCTCGTGTAAACAAAGCTGTATCTAAACACGCTTTTCTCGATTATTTTATTTTATTTATGTCACTTTTAATTCAATTTGTTTTATTCACTACTAGATGATGCCCACGGCTTCGCCCGTGTGTATTTAGGTTTGTAAAAATCTCGTGGGAACTTTGATTTTCCAGAACAAAAAGTAGCCTATCTGTAGTAAGTAGTAACCCGTCCACAAAACGGAAAAATTCCGTGGGATCCTTACGATTTCGGAATGCAATTCCTTACAGCATCAGGGTTGAGGAGTTGGACATGTACCTACTCGAGGTCATTCAACAATAAAGTCTTTAATTGGTATCCCCAATATCAATTTAAATAACCGACAGTGCCTAAATCCCATTAGTTTTGGGGATCAGATCCCCTACAGCATCAGGATTGAGGAGTTGGAATCCAAATTTTTTTGCGACAGTGTCGCAATGTTTCTCTATCGATTAAAAAAAAAATTACGCAAATCGGTTCAGAAATCTCGGAGATATCGGTGTACATAGGTAGAAAAACACAACTCCTCCTTTTTTGAAAGTCGGTTAAAAAAGTAGCCTATGTTACTCCCTGGTTAATTCTCTACTTGTATGTGAAAGTCCCGTCAAAATCGGTTCAGCCGTTCCAAAGATTAGCCCGTTCAAACAGACAGACAGACAGACAGACAGACAGACAGACAAAAATTTTAAAAACGTGTGATTCGGTTATAGTATCGTTCAAATAACCATATGAGCTTAATATGAGGTAGTTATTTCGATATTACAGACAGACACTTCAATTTTATTTATTAGTATAGATAAAATGAAGTACAATAGACGGCTTTATGCTAATAACATTTTTTACCAGTGTACCATTAGACGTGCAACGAAAAGTAAGTATGGCCAAAAAATATTTTTCGCAACATATTATGCAAAACTATAAATAGAATAAATATATTAAACAACATAGGTATAATATACAAATATAGGGATACAAAAATGTGTACATAATATGTAGCAATAATTAGCAATGTATTTAAAGTGACCTAAAATACCGTAAGGCGTAGATGATAGCAATAATAAGAAAAATTAACTTTTTGAATTTAAAACATAAAATTTAGTATCTTCACTTCTATCGAAACGCGGTTAATTACAATAATTAATTAATTAATTAAAATGAATTTACCTTCCTTTCCGTATTTAAAACAAGTTTTCACGAGTCGATTTCTAATTATATTATTTAAAAAAAAATTAAGACAGTAAACAAACATAATTTTATTATGAAAAAGGTCACTTGTTGAATAGCTTGCGCTAATTTATGTTGAGTATTTTTAATCGTTTGACGTCAATTATTTATTTTTGTGTTTTTAAATTCCGGTCGGTAACTATTCAAGCTTAGTATGCAATATGCATGAGGAACTCCTGCGGTATCTTGCGGAATGTAGGTACCAATATTTTAATAATAATAATTTATACAGAGTTAATGGCAGCTTGCGTTCCAGAAGTAGATTTTAGTGAAGCCTTGATTAAGTTGATTATAAAAAGAAAAAGTTCGTAAACTAAAACCCGACTACGTTTAATAATTTAATAATTATTTAGTGTAAAGCGCGGGGCAAGCAGCTAGTAGCGCCATCTGTTATGTCTATCCGAAACTAATTATTAAATCTAGAAAGCCGCGCGAAGATCACACGATTTTTTTCGTATACTTATAAAATGTAGCCTATATTACCCGGACCATAACAACAAATCAATAGACACCTCATTCATCAAAATAGGTTCAGTAGTTTAGGCGCTACGGTGGTACACAGAATCTCATACAAAAATCGGCCACAAACATACATACATACATACATACATACATACATACATACATACATAGACTGCTAAAATCATAACCCTTCCTTTTGGCTTTGCCGTAGTCGGGTAAAAATGACTGGTATATTACTATCGCTAGGTTTTCACGTAAATAGAAAATAAATAAAGCCAGTTGACCTCTACATCATTTGCTCGCGTCTGGCACAATGCTCTTTGACAAGGTTTCCATGTCTCTTCGCCAGATTTGCACGTCTCTGCATTAATTAGTAATTAACTGTTGTGTTTGAATTTCATTAGATCATAATTATTTCAAGGACAAGCGGACACCCGCGACTTTGTTCGCGTGGATATTGGTTTTTAAAAATCCCGTGAGAATCATTTTGTTTTTCCTAAGCTCCTTTGAGCTCGAATACCTTGCTAAAAACTGTTAAAAGTTCACTGGCGGATGTTTAGGTAGATCAAAATGTAAACATCTGCCAGTGAAAGTCCCATCAAAATCGGTCCAGCCTTTCAGATATTAGCCAGTAATCTTTAAAGTATTTCCTTTCTAACAAAAAAAGAATTAATGAAATCGGACCACCCGTTAACGAATTACAGCTAAGTACACATTTTGACTTTCATCCCCTCTCCCAAGGGAACCGTGCTGAATTTCGGGATAAAAAGTATCCTATATGTTACTCCATAATCCATTGAGTAGTTTTTACGATATGCGCGCACAAACATACAGACAAACAGACAAAAATTTCAAAAATAGCTTTTTTACGTTCTATTACTTATCCCTAACATCCCCCAGTTATTATTTTGCAAAAATCTTCAATTTACAGATACGGCAATTCTACGATTTTATTATATGTATAGATAGAATAGATATAGATTTGACGTTTAGTGAATGGTTTTTTGTATAATATATCTGCTTAAACTAAAATAAAAACTAAATAACACGTATAGGTACGAGTTAAAATGCAAAAGTTGTACATTTAGGACAACTTTTGCATTTCAGAAATACTTTTTCGAAAAAATCAGCGGCACCTGACTTTGCCAACATGTTTACCTTATTTTACAACCTTCAATACACAATTTTTTAATCTCATCGATGAGCTAATGATTTACCAAATTTTTTTTTTTCATCTATGAATTGCCACTAACTCCGTAACTAATATATCGTACGTAGTAGGGTACGTACATATATTGCGAAAATTATTAAGATTAAGATCCTATTTGCTTGCTGTATAATAAGACCTGATTTACATCCATGATACCAATCTCTGTTACAATAACCCAGTTTCAAAAATGTTTTTCTACAATGGATCATCATTTTTCGCTTCTCACATTATTTTGTGATTCGCAAGTCGCCGGTACAGTTAAGTCATACAGTTATAATAATTAGGCCTATAAAACTCTCTGTTGTGGAAACATTTTTAGTGTTTCACTCAAGTACCGTTTTGCTCTTAAGTACCTATTAAAAACCTGAATAATGCGGTTAACAGAGTATCCAACTTTGTAGGCGCCAACCGTTCGATCGACAAATCAGAATTTTATTCAAATAAACAGTGCTTTGCGTCGTGTGATAATCGTCGACATCCAAAAAAAAAGAAGAAATTCTCACTACGATGCGTTTGTTTTTCTGTTGAAGTACGCCGATTTCTCTGAGATTGCTGCATTGATTTGCGTGATTTTTTTATTAATAGGCAGCGGAAAATTGTGATATGGTGCCATAAAAATTTTTCGTTCCAAGTTCTTAAACCTGATGCTGCATTCCTATGCTGTAGGGATTTATGATTGTGATTTCATATCATAGACACCAAGAATAGTCTTCATCATTGGACTCTAGATCCCCGCTTCTTAATCCTGACAATGAAGGTACCGCACTTCTAAGTCGTAAGGATTTAGGAACTGTCGATTGCAATATTATAAACTCACACTAAAAAGCTTAAAATAAAAATACACGCAAATCGCGCATGGGTTTCGTCGTTTCTTTTTATGCCCGCGCAACTTCATCATACGTGTTAAACAAAAAAAAATATTAGGTAGGTGTTTTTATACTTCGTAGTGGCGTTTGGAGTCAGTTTTTTGATAAGGATTTTTTTCTTTTATTATGCATATTTTAGGGTTTATCGGATATTCTATACCTACAGTGTTCGGAGTTTGGAAAAACAAAAATTTATAATGTAGATACTTTTTCCGAACTCCGAACTCATTAATTTGATTTGTGTGCCCATATTAATGTAACTGACTTCAAGTTGGTTCGTCTGTTAGCAGCATAAATCCGTCTATGAATGATCTTCATTTCTCATCACGGTTTGACGTGCGATTATATAAACCGTGGGACAGACTAAACAATGTGTTCTGTTTATAAAATTGCGATCGCCAAAAACGATATACAGACTATACTTACTGCTGAGAATTATTGCAATTTTAATGTACAGTAATATAATTACCTACTCTGTAGTAATCAGCAATAATAGTGTAAATGTAGCTGATTCCCACGACTTCGTCCGCGTGGAATTAGGTTTTCAAAAAATGTTTCTTCATACAAACCTTTTAACCCCTTATTCACACTCTAGATGGTGGAATTTGAAAAATACATCCTCATTGCACCTCTAGGGCACAGATCTAGGGTACTCGAGGAATATTTCCCTCCCCTTTAAAACGTCTAAGGCCCCTGTGCGTTGTCTGTCAGTCAGTCTAGGTACTGTTTTGTTGGTAATATAGATTCATTATTATGGCAATGCAAATAATAAGTCAGAATATCTATACATATAATAAAATCGTAGACTTGCCGTATCTGTACATTAAAGATTTTTGCAAAATAATAACTGGCGGATGTTAGGCATAAGTAATAGAAAGTAAAAAAAGTTATTTTTGAAATTTTTGTCTGATTGTCTGTTTATCTGTGTCTGTATGTTTGTGCGCGCATCACGCAAAAACTACTGAATGGATTAAAATGAAACTTGGCATGATTTAAGTTCTGAATACTAAGGAGTAACATATAGGACACTTTTTATCCCGAAATTCAGCACGGTTCTCTTGGGAGAAAGGATGAAAGTCAAAATATGTACTTAGCTGTAATTCATTAACGCGTGATCCGATTTCATTCATTCTTTTTTGTTAGAAAGGAGACACTTTAAAGATTACCCGGGTAATTTCTGAAAGGCTGGATTGATTTTGATGGGTCTTTCACTGGCGGGTGTTTACATTTTGATCTACCTAAACATCCGCCAGTGAACTTTTAACAGTTTTTAGCAAGGTATAATAAATAAAAACTTGTTCCAATTGTTATGGCGGGCTATTAATAAACCCCACTAGATAAGTATGGTATTTCGCTAGCGCCGTGTTTTTTTTTAAATTGACTGCCCAAAATAAAAGAATTTTGTGTAACAAATCGTTTAGAAAATAGAACCTGTAATTTATCTATATAATTTATTTATAATCGTTCTGCGGTAGTACTCCGCTCTCATCAGTGCTCTGACCGTTATTTTCGTTTCATTTAATTACGTAATTCGACCCGTGAATGGTCGCCATACTTGTATCAACTGACTGGAAAAACTCTCACCATCTCCCGGTTTATAAGGTCATGTTCAAAAACCAAGTCGCGAGGACGTCTCTATCCTTAATGTTATTCACCTTGCAATAAAATCTTAAATTATAATAATGAAAAGTACTGGATTAAGTTCGTATATAATTATTCTCTTATCGAAAAACCGTTTTACCTAAAATAGTCAGTTTTAAGCATATTAAATAAAGTGTTTATTATGTTTCGAACGTAGACCATTGTGAATGTTTCGGGACCGCTATTTTGGTCTTTAAAGTGTGTAAGGTTGATTTTATCCTATCCTGAAAATATCCTAATTCTGCCTCCCTTGAAAATACGCACTGTAGATACACATTTGTTAATCACTGAAGAGAAATAAGACCATCATGTTTTGTTACAAACATGCAAATAAAGAATTTCTATATATCTATTTCTAAGAATTTATTTTTCTGTTAAATCCCAAATAAATGATTATTTATTTATTTTTTATTATTAAGAAAAGATTTACTTATAAAGAATTTCTAATAATATTGCAACATTCAGACGAATTAAATCGATATGATTCCGCCGGTAATGTTGGTCGATATTTCTAACGCCATTTCACCACCTGTTTAGTAGGTGGGTTAGTGTTTCGTGTCTATTTCTATCGGCAACCGAGCCTGCCTAGACCGATAAATAGTAACAACACAATAAAATAAATAAGATTAGATAAGTTTTTTTATTTGCTCGAATATGGTAAACTAACGCCACGTGGAAACCATGCAGAGACAAGGCGGAAGGCTCGAGACCTATTTACATGACCGGTTTGACAACTGTTCGGGGTATTTCGCAACACTTTGCCTAGACTAGACACCGACTGTACCAATGATGTTAAGGTTATGTGCCTACTAAACCATCCGATAAAAAAATTACGAACTTGTCCGATCCCTGCACCGCGCGCGCCCTCCCAGCGGCCGCACACATTTATACATTTTAATGTTTCACTTACATTTCACTACAATGCCACTATCACATACTAAGGATGGAGGAGCGGCGAATTACACTCCATTCGACGCTTCACTTTCGGAGCTCTAGTAACTAATCTACAGACTACAGAATCCCTACTTTGAATAGATACAGCCCGTCAAAACATTTAACCTAATGGAAAAAGTTCTACTGAAAGAGAAAAGACGTGTCAAGGCGATCTTGTTATCATAAATCGGCAAGACATTTAGCAAGTGTAGTACAGTTAACATATTTTGTTTCAAGGAAAGTGGCTCCACTTTCTTACTATACTTATTATACATATTCCAAGTAGATAAGTAATAAGCAAGATCTTGTTTAATTCTAACCCAAAGATTGCCACTAGTTTTTACACAAATCGCCATATTATATTAATTTTTTCTTATTTTTATTGTTTTGGGGGTTAAAATTACCTAAAACGGTAACACATGGGTGGTCGAACGACTGTTCGACCACCCATGTGTTACCGTTGAGGAACTCCTCTTAAGAGGGACTCCTCTTTCCTACGATTTGAAACTCTGTGGGAGGTATGCACGGGTACATAACTCCGGACAATCTTTTTTCTTCGCATACCTAATTTATGTACCTATATATCCCATCCCATCCCATATATATATCCCAAAGCGGATAAATACATCACTCCTCTTTCCAAAAAAAATAACCATATCCGATAATTGAGAAACTCCGAAATATCACCGACTCTACCGTGTATTTTTTTAAAATATTATTTACCATACTAGATGATGCCCACGGCTTCGCCCGTGTGGATTTAGGTTTTTAAAGATCCCGTGGGAACGTTTGATTTTCCAGAACAAAAAGTAGCTAATCTGTAGAAACCCGTCCCCAAAACGGAAAAATCTCGTGGGATCCCCACGATTTCGGAATACAATTCCTTACAGCATCAGGGTTGAGGAGTTGGATATGTACCTACTCGAGTTCATTCAACGATAAAGTCTTTAATTGGAACCCCCAAACCCAATATCAATTTAAATAACCGAAAGTTTCTAAAACCCATTAGTTTTGGGGATTAGGTCCCCTACAGCATCAGGATTGAGGAGTTGGAATCCAAATTTTTTATAGAACAGGGTCGCAATGTTTCTCTATCGATTAAAAAAAAATTACGCAAATCGGTTCAGAAATCTCGGAGATATCGGTGTACATAGGTAGAAAAACACAACTCCTCATTTTTTGAAAGTCGGTTAAAAAAGTAGCCTATGTTACTCCCTGGTTAATTCTCTACTTGTATGTGAAGGTCCCGTCAAAATCGGTTCAGCCGTTCCGAAGATTAGCCCGTTCAAACAGACAGACAGACAGACAGACAGACAGACAGACAGACAGACAGACAGACAGACAAAAATTTTAAAAACGTGTGATTCGGTTATGGTAGCGTTCAAATAACCATATGAGCTTAATATGAGGTAGTTATTTCGATATTACAGACAGACACTTCAATTTTATTTATTAGTATAGATTAAGTAACAAGCTATAATTTAAAAATTAAAAAACCCGACTGCCTGCATGCTATAAAACGAACTAACAAATTAATAAACTACCACCGTAGGTACCACTTACAGTGTAGTTGTTATTTATTTTGTTTTTCATGATTTGTCACTCCAAACTGATTTAAAACATATAGATTGTATACATTTTCGTACTGGCCTTTTAAAGCCCTTTATTTTGATACTCCACTCGAGGTCTTGAAGAAAATATTTTTTCAGCCCGCACATTTAAGTGCATAAAATCCGCCATTTTGATTTTTATGATTGTTATGTACCCAGTAACATTTGCGCCATCAAGACAAATCTAATGACGTATAATTTATCAAAATTGGTTGAGCCGTTAAGTAGTTACGAACTGACATAGGAAACGGTCATTTTATACGATTTATCACTCCAAATGGTTTCCAAATATATAAATTGTATACATTTTCGTATTCGCCTTTTGAATCCCTTTATTTTGATACCCCACTCGAGGGTCTTGAAGAAATTTTTTTTTTCAGCTCGCACAATAAAGCGCATAAAGTCCGCCATTTTAATTTTTTTTAGGTACCCATTGACACTCGCGTCATCGAGCCAAATCTAATGACGTATCCAAGACGTATCATTTATCAAAATCCGTTGAGCCGTTGATTAGTTACAAGCGGACTTAGGAATGGACATTGGACATACATACACACAGGTGAAACACATATACCCAGAGGGGAAAAAAAATGGATCTTAGATAATATTCATTGTACGTAATATTATTTTGATTTCTAAATACTCCTAATTATTCCGATAGACAGTCCTCTTACTCCTAAGCCTGTAAAGTATGACATGAAATTATAAATTACTAGCGACCCGCCCCGGCTTCGCACGGGTAGTAGAGCATTTTATGCGTAGGTACTACCCGCTCAGGGATTAGGCAGCGTTATCGATGAAAGCTCCCAGGCGGCTTTTACGACTTTTTACGATATTTTCCACAATGAACTTACTATATCTCACCTTATACCCGAATTACTAATTCCGTGGAATTCTGACGTTTCATAATGTTACCAGAGATAAAACAATTCCCACAAAAAAGATGAAAAATTCAAAACTTATGCAAATACAAATCAACTGCTGCATGTAGATATGACTTTCTAGTTTCCATTCTTAGCAATTTCTATTTTAGGGCGAAACAATTAATATTATTAAGCGGCTTAGAGCTTTATATGTTGACAGGGAATTAAAGTAGTTTGGGGTAAAATCGTACTTCGTAGATGTTAACCCTGTTCTCCATATAAATAACTCATCTGTAAATGAAAATGACAGCTGTCAGAATTAAGTCGATATTAAGTCAAAAATAAGGAGAAAAACTAAATATTTCAAATCAAATAAATTAGTGTATTTGGGACATAAGAAAGTAAGTTTTCACCAGATTCCGTGAAAAAAAAAATTATTTTAAAAGATAAAAATAAAGAACTTGGTTTTTTGAACTTTTCACATAAATTTTGAGGTTATGTGAAAAAAGTGTAAATATAAAAGTTGTAGATCTTTTTATTACCTACAACTTTGCCATTTAATTTTTTTCCATAGGACTTCTAGTTTTGCCGGAAATCGAGATAAACCGTTTTTTACCCTTAAAACTCCCCCCCTTTTTTCCCGAGCTCAGATCGCCCGTAAATTATTTTTCCATGTATTTTATAATATTCTCCTCCTTTTCCAATGGGTTTCATCCTACGTACTGTGATTTTTTTTTTGGTTTCAAAAATTATCGACAATAGGCTATAGGGAGAACCGCGGCCGCCGACGCGCTTATAGGCACGCTCCCGCGCCGCCGCAATTTTTAAATCTGTAATATCTTCGAAAGTATTCATTTAAATCATATGCTGTAAAGGACCATATGGATTTATATAAAATCAACAATGCATTTAAGGTATTTAATTAGATAAGGATTAATGCTGTATTGGTTGAAATCGCTTCGAAAATTAGCCATTATTTGTCGTAAAAAGTAAATGACAAAAAAATGTTATTGTGGGATATCCATAAGAGATAGACATATACCATCGCGGACTTTTCTGTAGACCTTTTCAATGTGTACAATACTTAGTACATTATTTTGATAAATCTCGTAGGGTTCAGCCTGCGTTTGCAATGTAAGCGGAAAAAATGTAATTATTTACGACATCACATTAGAAACCTCAAAAATAACAGTATTTCTCCACAATTTAATGGATGTTATTATACATATAAACCTTCCTCTTGAATCACTCTATCTATTAAAAAAAACCGCATCAAAATCCGTTGCGTAGTTTTAAAGATTTAAGCGTACAAAGGGATATAGGGACAGAGAAAACGACTTTGTTTTATACTATGTAGTGATTGCATTAACATTTCGCTTAAGTAATCGGTTCCGCGGATTTTCAAATCCGAGATATAGCAGATATCGCGCCTCACTCCGGAATTCTGACAGTTGTCATTTAAAAATAGAATGAGTTATTTGTATGAAAAACAGGGTTCCTGAAGTTCGATTTTACCCCGAACTAAAGTACCTGAAGTATAGTCACAGAGGACGGAATATAGTCAGGCATTTGTTATATCTACATATACATCTATATGAGGCAATTAATTTTTAATTTATTATCTTTTTTGTGGGAATTGTTTTCTCTCTGGTAACATTAAGAAACGTCAGAATTCCACGGAATTAAAAATCAGAGTATAGTCCACGCCTCGTGGGAGGTACCCGCATGTATCGATAACCGCTCGGCGCGTCGCGTCAGCGCTCGCTCAGCTGTTCCATGTGTAAACAAACAAAGCAATCGCTGGAAACGTGTGCGTTGATATTGAAGACTCGTCAGTCTTGTTATTGCTAGTACAATACAAGTATGCGGTAGGTAATATTTATTTATTATTAGATAAGACAGGTTGACATTTGTTATTATGGTATAATTATTTTATTATTACTGTGAGATAATATTTTATGTATCATTAGTTAAGCTATTATTTTTCATTTATTTATTTGATTGCACTGTGGCGGCAATTTTGTTGTACACGAAGTTATAACTAAAATAAATAGACAGCTATCCAACACTTATCAGTTATCAAATGTGGTGAAACAGGGCCTAAAAGTAGTAAAATATTACACAATGATAGAAAATGAAAGCGATGATGGTAACAAGAAAACGCACAAACAATCAACAGTTCCTAAATCCCTACGGCTTGTAATTGCAGTAACCAGCAACAGCAGGATTGAAGAGTTGGGATCTCAAACGCATTAAATACCTAACGGGAAAAATACGAGTAAAACGTTTCCAGAATAAAATGAAAAAGGATTCAACCGCTCTTATACTAGTGACGAGTAGGTACGAGTATATTTTTAGTTTGCAAATTCCGGCCATTTCTGAGTTCTTTCGAGGACTTGTAACAAAGTAAACGTTGAGTGCGGTTTGAACATAGAACTACGAAATGTTCCCTTTATTTATTAACTCTGTGACATTTTTGTTTGTTTACCAGTGTACCTTGCCGTGTTTACCAGGTAAAACTCGTTTGGACTTCTGGAATTCCTTGTTAACAACTACGTACATATCGTCATATTTGTAAGTAAAAATTATACGAGAAAGAGTTTACCGTCCAATCCAACTCGGGTGTTCGTTCGTCTTCTCGTCCAAGATCCGCCAGTGCTTGAAGACGAAACTCTTCTAACAATTTGTTACTTGCTAGTGATGATAGTGATGACTGATGAGAGATGACATAGGTTTGGAGACATGTTCCTAACTATGGGTCTCATGAGAAAGCTCAGAGTCACTCAATGGGAGACAGAGTGAGCTATACAAAAAACCTATGCCGGGCAGTGGACGTCTATCGATTGCCCAAGAAAAGGAAAAAGAAGAACAATAAAATTTATAGACAAAATTCGGTACAATACCGCCAAGAAAATTCATCCCGATTCCTTCTCAACTAAGAAAAATAGTACAGCGTTTACCTAATTAAAAAGTAAATTAAAAGACCTCTTACGAAGAATATTGGAGCGAAACCCTAGTCAAACTTGTAAACATCATCTTTACAGAAGCAGGATTTAATATTTTAACTAAATCAAACTATTATTAAAATATCTGCATTTATCACCCGCACAAACTTAATTAATAGCGAATCACAGATTAGTTTAACTGAAATCTCTTTTCAAATCTATTTTATACTAATTAATTAATTACACTCAGCTAAGTCAAAAATGGCAGCATTTATTCGATTAGGGTGTGATTTTGGTGTGATTGCTATCGCAACCCTCAATCAAATATCACGACCTAGACGCTGAAGCATCTACTAGTCGGTTGAGTCTCTGGAGAGTGGAGGAGACTGAATTCATGGGTTCGAAGTGCCCGTATTTATACCAATAATTCAAGATGGCGGTTCGGCGCCACTGAATGAATCAAATGTCAGTTCATTCTAACCTGAAATTAATAACCTGTACCTAAAACATTTCTAAAAATTTACATTAATTTTCAGCAATAATCTGACCAAATTTTGTGTTTGTGGCAAAATTCTGTAAGTTACCTCGTAATGGTTTTTGCAATTAAATTTAAATGAGTAACTGTAAACTCTTGAAAGGCACCTTCACCGAGGCATAGGGATGCACTGAGTGAGTGAGAACTCTCAGGCATGCAGGTTTCCTCACGATGTTTTCCTTCACCGTTAAAGCAAGTGATATTTAAATATTTAAAACGCACATATGTAACTCCGAAAAGTTAGAGATGCGTGCCCGGGATCGAACCCACGACCTCCGATTAGAAGTCGGTCGTTAGTCGGTCGGTTAGTTAATCGAAGAATGATATTTTTAACTGCTTGTTGACCTAAATTTTCCGATAAATTGAAACCTTTACCAAGCTCTGGTGATAGGTTAGACTCCTTTATCTATCGGTGTATCTGTGTGTAAGTAGCGTAGAGCTACAACGGATGGACCAATTTCAATGCGGTTTTTATCCGAAAGCGGGTTTAATCGTGATGGTTCTTACGAGCTATGTTTGATGAAAATCTGCTCAGCCATTTAACTATTATCACGTTGCAATTTTTCCAGGTTCTAAATTTTATGAACTGTGATAAAGGACTTAACGTTATTATTGCAAGCATTTAAGCTACATCTCCACTAACTTATATCAATGTTGTTGCAAACTTTAAACTCCTTCCTGAATATATTAAACTTAACTCGGTTACTCGGGAACGTGCGGAGTTTGAGTTCCTTTTCTACTCGTGTGGTTTGAGTGCGCTCGGAGTTCCGGCTGGTTTGGTAACAAAATGAGGGTATTTCGACATTACTTCCTCCGCTTTATCGTAGAGAATATATGAATTATGAGCGTCTCGTCGCGCTTTGCCGTGTCGTGTGACGTGCCCTTTACCCGGGCTCCAAACATAGACGAACATTTGCACAAAGACTTTGAAGGACTTTGCTCACAGGTTTGCTTAACGGCCAGACAGACTTTACAACTACGTTCGCTTCATTTGAATTTGAATTTTAAACGCTTTGATGTGCGCTTGAAAAACTGATACCGAATGTGCAAATTGCAAATTTGTGCAAATTTCAAACTTTGAACAAATACCAAAGACCTCTGCCATGGCATGTGTTCAAATAAGTGTTCAAATGTTTAAGCTATGTATGGCGCCAGGGTTTATAACCAACTTAAAATGCTTGGCTACATCAATGCTTGGCAAGCTTTGAAAAAATATGTAAGCAGTTGTAGGTAAAATGGAAAAGTTCCAATACAATCGATCCTGTCGCACTGACGCTAGGGCCAAAGTCCAAACCCACCCCCCAAAATAACGTAATGGAAACCCACGAAAAAGGTTTTACTCACAAAGCAGAATCTCGCCTTTTTGTTGTTGATAATTTTTGTAGTAGCCCGATTTTTCGACTTATTATTGCTGGATCTCTAAGGAACCCTATAGGTACTTGTTTTCAATCTGGATTTTGATAATTTCGACATTTGTCCCACTTCGGTTGTATATTTTACACAACCTGCCAATTTGAGACATTTTTTCTCAATTACATTTTGAGACATTTTGTCTCAATTAAATTTTGAGACATTTTGTCTCAATTAAATTGGCAGGTACAAAACTGCCGTCATTTTTTCCACAATTTTCCCTTTGGAAAAGGAAGGCAGTTAATCAATTTAGTTTTTGCGTACTTACAAACAAAAAAATATTATAATAGGGATGGATAACCTCCCGTATATGGAACCTGCGTTCAAATTTTTAATATCTCTTAAAAACATCTAAAGCCTATGTCGAAAATAAGCTCTCTCTACAAACTTTTCCGTGTAGTGGCGGATATAATATTCAAAGTTGTTCTTTGACGAGTTAGCAAATGAATTAGCAATTAGCGAAGTCGGACCGCTCAACCCCGCCGCGTCCCATTCACGGCTGATTGCCGTCAAATTAGATGAGAGATGACGTTAATCGCCTTCACTTCAATGTGATATGAGAAATAGTACATTGTTCCACGACGGGAGAAAGTGACCGATTACTACGAGGGTGTAGTTTGAGGCCCGAGGCCGTAGACCGTAGGGCCGCAATACACCCGAGAGGAATCGCACTTTCTCCCGAAGGGATACATAGTGTTTTATACTAAACCTACGAGGAAAATAATAAAATAATCAAAAATATTAAAATTATTACCGGAAATCAATCAGAAAAAGACATTGGGTTTCCATTGTAAAAAATCTTGTTGTATCTATTTCTATTTATTTCTAGATATCTTGGTTAACAGATTTTCAATACAACAATAGCTGCTTGGCCACATATTTTTAATTCCGCCGGCGTTGGGCGGCTCACTACTAGACACTTTGAATTCCCTAAAGCTATTTGTAATTTTATAAATTAAAAACTTGGATAGGTAAAACAAAAGAAAGCGACTCGCAAAATACAAAGAAAATAGCGCGAAAAAATATTAACGAGTAACCCCGCACTGGATACCATGTCGGTTTTCCAAGATGAATGAGGTGTCAATTGATTCGTATTTCGTTTTTATAGTCCCGGTGACATAGGCTACATTTTATATACCTACGAAAAAATCGAAAAGTGACATTCGTGGCTTAAACTAGAATATTAAATTAGTTTCGACTAGCTGCTTGCCCCGCGCTTTCTTCCGTTCGAGTTTATTTCTGGCATTCATCTTTCAGTACTTTAATCTCTTTTCACTCTATTTGCTAAGACTCTAGAAGCCTTGCTATGCTAGTGCCAACAGCAACACCTAAACAACAGTTAAAATTAAGTAGGTACCTAATCTCTTTTCTAATTTTGTTCATCTAAATAAGTGTCTACGAAGTATTTTATGAAAAAGCAAAAACTGAGCGTTATACAAATGATCACGTAGTAGGTGCTTATACAAAGACAGCAATTCTGCTTTATTAGCTAACGGATACATCGACGTCAAAGCAATAATAGAAGCTATTATAAATACATACTAGTTTAAAGACATCGTTAAATAAATGGTCTGAGGATTTTCTACGAGTTATAATTAGCCCACGATACAGAGCTTGGTATAAATAAATATGTTTTGAAGTAAACAAACTCATCACTTGAGCTGGCATAATTTATTCAATGGAGCCGCGCGTCGGGTTGTCAAATCACCATCCTACCGTGAAAATTGACTTTACGCCAATTCGAGCAATGTTACTCTAATGAGTAAAATTACTCGAATTGGCAAAAATATTATTATTAGAATAACAGAAAAAAAAATTTTTTTTTTGACGTGATAACGTCTTATAAAAGCATGACTCATTGCCGTGTACTTGACATGACATGACTTCAAAAAAAGGAGTAGATTCTCAATGTATTTTTTTTATGAATTTTCGCCGATTACTCAAATAGGTACGTCGTGCAAATATTATCGTGAACATAATGCCCTTTCGATCTGTGTATATCAGCAGATCATACAAATAGATTGTATAAAATATCGAAAGTTCCCTCAACGATTTGGGTCGATACTACGCCGCGTCGTCACGTCCTACTCACGCCTATTACCAATAGGATCGTATATTGTGAAAGGATCAGCCGGTCTTTTATATCGGCCGTCACAATTTGTGCCGCGACCGTGTTGTGTTGTGACACGCCGCCGGTACCGTTCGTTCCGTGACGTCGCACAAACTCATATAATAGACCGGTCAAATTAGACTAAAAAATAGGGGTGAGGTTACAATAATTCACACCTGGCTTAAAATTGATAGTATTGTTCAAAACACTATTATAAATGAAATGTGAAAAGTCCTCATCGATCCGACACCTGCAAAAAATGTACTCCTGGACACGCACAGTTTATTCACACTTGGCTAAAAATTGGTAGGATTGTTCGGAACACTATTATAAATGAAATATAAAAAGTCCTCATCGATCCGACACCTGAAAAAAAAATTACTCGGGGTCAAAGTTTTAACGGGAAGTTTTCAGAAAAACGGTAATTCTTATCATAAAATTATCTTGGACAAAATTGAAGATCAGATAATTATCTATAAAAAATGTCTAAATCCTTTTTTTCCTAAGAGCCACCGTTTTTGAGATATAACGATTCAAAAAGATAAATCTATACTAATAAATAAAATTGAAGTGTCTGTCTGTAATATCGAAATAACTACCTCATATTAAGCTCATATGGTTATTTGAACGATACTATAACCGAATCACACGTTTTTAAAATTTTTGTCTGTCTGTCTGTCTGTCTGTCTGTCTGTCTGTCTGTCTGTCTGTCTGTCTGTCTGTCTGTTTGAACGGGCTAATCTTTGGAACGGCTGAACTGATTTTGACGGGACTTTCACATACAAGTAGAGAATTAACCAGGGAGTGACATAGGCTACTTTTTTAACCGACTTTCAAAAAAGGAGGAGTTGTGTTTTTCTACCTATGTACACCGATATCTCCGAGATTTCTGAACCGATTTGCGTAATTTTTTTTTAATCAACAGAGAAACATTGCGACACTGTTCTACGAAAAATTTGGATTCCAACTCCTCAATCCTGATGCTGTAGGGGATCTGATCCCCAAAACTAATGGGATTTAGGCACTGTCGGTTATTTAAATTGATATTGGGGATACCAATTAAAGACTTTATTGTTGAATGACCTCGAGTAGGTACATGTCCAACTCCTCAACCCTGATGCTGTAAGGAATTGCATTCCGAAATCGTAAGGATCCCACGGAATTTTTCCGTTTTGTGGACGGGTTACTACTTACTACAGATAGGCTACTTTTTGTTCTGGAAAATCAAAGTTCCCACGAGATTTTTACAAACCTAAATACACACGGGCGAAGCCGTGGGCATCATCTAGTTTCAAAATAAAAATGAGGGACTGGGTTTCTTTTTACCCGAAATTCTGATATTTATAATATTTTATATGTGTAAGTGTGTAACTTACACATAACTTACACATATAAGTTACATACTTACACACATAAAATATTGGAAAATTGGGGTGAATTATTGTAACCTTAGAAGTCTAAATTGACTGGATTATAAATTATCCCTTCGGCGATATTATGATATATGACACATAATTTATAGAGCATTTATAACTGTCATCGTTTTCAGGCCGTGTTGATTAATTTTCTATTGTGGGGAGAGGTTTAAGACATATAGTTCGTTCCACCACTACCATATAACTGCCTTTTAACGTCCTACTGCTGGGTACAGGCCTCCTCTCTCATAGGAGAGATGGATTTAGAGCTTAAACGCCCCACGCTGCTCCAATGCGGGTTGGCGGGCGGTTAATATTTTGAATCGTGCCGCCCCGATAGGGGGTAGGTGAGGGTGGGGGAGGGGGGAGGCGGGGAAGGTAAGTCATCCCCCCCTCAAACCCTTTGCCGGAAACGCATACTTTTTTTTTAATAAATTTTTTAATATTGATGAAACTGACATTGGTAAAACATTTAAAACGAGTCGTCTCGTTAAGTGAAGGGAGAGGGGAGGGGGGAAGAAGGGAGTACGTCATCAAGATAAGACTGCTTGGGGTTGGGGTGCTCAGATTTCGATTTGGACCACATTCGACCAAGGATCCAATAGAACCTAAGTGCCCGGCCTGCGGCCGGGCACATGAATATTTATGTTCTAACCTAACCTAACCTACCCTAGCTTCTTCCCACCCCAACTTGTTAATGGGGATTTACCAAAAGTGTGGTTAAAAAAAACAAAACCTTTTTATAAACATTTATAAATAAATCCAATAAATTCCCAATCTATTTCAAATCTCCCCGCAGGTTGGGAAACTTCCCACAAAATGGCCACCCTGCGCTTGTCGTGTCAAACAACGTTTCATTTCACGCAAATTTTTATCAAAAATTTACGTTTCTAACCTAAAAATATACGTATTTTTTGTAAAAAAAAAATCGCGTGTCCGGCAAAAAAAATTTGTTCCGGGGGCATCGACAGACCCTCTAAGACACCCCTATAAACTCACTTTTGCTCTATCAGGGCGGCACGTTTCAAAAGCCAACCCTGGCGGGCTTTAACGACTATTGTCACATGATAGTGACAATAACCGGGACCTACTGCTTAACGGGCTCTCCGAAGCACGGGGGCGAAACACCGCCAACTATACTTACCTAATACTTAGGTACCAACTCCGGGCTGGCACTGAGAATTTCTTGACATAAAAACCCGATACCTAACAATTAAGTGCCCGACCCGGGAATCGAACCCGGGACCTCGGGATGTACAGTCGAATATGCTAACCACTAGACCAACGAGGCAGTTAAAATAGTTCGTTCACGCTTTGGATATTTCCATGTACAGAGCCTAGGTCATATTAAGGCCACAATTCATAATGGCCCACCCAACGCGCTCAGCTTACGTGTAAAGAACAGCGTGAACGTTGGCCGGTTTGCCGACCGTTGTGGGTTTTCATACAAACATAATACATTATACATACATCAAGTTGCTGAGGATTTTCCGAAGTGAGGCGGGCATCCCAGGTAGATCTCGCTTTTAAGAGACCACATCCCTCACCATTGCTCCAGGGATGTCGTCAACCTACAACGAAAAGTTGTTTGTTAAATGGGTTTTGCCCTGTTATGAGTCAATGTAAAGCAGAATTTTGGTTCGGATTCGTCGCTTGGTGTTTATAGCGGAATTAGCCTCAAAAATCCGCGCGCAGAATTTCCGCTAGATTTGTTAGTAGCCTTTGCGGGAAACCTCAAAAGGATAGTGTATCCACCGTCTTCATCGCTGAAAACATACAATATTACTCCGAATATAACAAGCCTGTCTATTAACATATCCCACTTGGAAGGCTTCGCATCTAGAATTTCCCGCGAGGCATAGTGATTTGCGCGAGTTTTTCTTTATAGAAAAAAAAACCATAAAAGGATACCCATCTAGTTATTTTGCGCTTGCGATTCGCTACTATTTTACCTAAATGATATATCTATTACCTATTGATAAAAGTCAACACTCTACTTAAATCATATTGAGCTCACGCAAACATTGTGAAGCACTGAAGAATTATTAATATTTTTAACCCCCGACGCAAAAACGACGGGGTGTTATAAGTTTGACGTGTCTGTGTGTGTGTGTGTGTGTGTGTGTGTGTCTGTCTGTTCCCCTGTGGCGCTCAAACGGGTGGACCGATTTGAATGCGGTTTTTTTTGTTTGAAAGGTGAATTAGTCGAGAGTGTTGTTAGCTATGTTTGATGAAAATCGATCCAAGATGGCCGCCGCTACAAAATGGCGGATTACCAATTTTTTCACAACTCCCTTAATATGGGTATCAAATGAAAGGGCTTGACTAGTAGAATAGCATTATGCAAATCCAAGATGGCCGCCGCCACAAAATGGCGAATGTCGGGGGTTTTTTAAATTTTCAATTTATACTTGTGTTAATAAATAAATACTAATATTTAAACTATTTTTTTTTCCTCACTTAAATAAGTGAGGGTGCATTTTCGGCGCCTGACGTTATGAGGTCTGCATTACCCACCATGATTTAAAACTCAATGCCTATATGGACGTACATATTACGTCAACGTAAGCTAACTGATGTGGGACACGGCTATGATTCTTGGCAGATGAGATAAAGTTCACAGTTAAAAGCTTCCGTCCACTTTGAAAAGGTCGACACGTGGGAGTTGTACAGTAGGTATCTGCCGAGATGTAGTCACAGCTATACAGTGTGCTTAGTCTAAATCGGAGCACTCGAAAACGAACTCGAAAACTATTGATCGATTTCAGAGTAAAATAGAACTAAAATGGCTTGTATTAAGGTTTGAGTTCGCCAATACATTCAGCATTCGAACAATGCTGAATGTATTGTAGTTCGTTAGTTAGTGTATCGAGTTCGTTTTCGAGTGCTCCGATTTAGACTAAGCACACAGTACATCTACATACAAATAAATTAAATCCATACTATTCACATTTTAGCCATTCACTGCCTCGTTTTTGTCACTGAACTACTATAGATTCTAGTTGCTAACTTATTCGACATCGGATGACGAGATCCCGAGTAGATACCGGGCCGGGCTAAAGGCCGGTTCATAAATAATAATAATCGATGGCCACAAGTATACAGTTCGTAAACTAAAACCCGAATACGCTTAATAATTTAATCAGTGGCGCCATCTGTTATGCCTTAGATCCGAAACTAATTTTAAAATTTAGAAAGCCGCGCAAGGTGACTTCTCGATTTTTTTCGTAAATAAAATGTAGTCTAAGTCACCCGGAGCATAACACCGAATCAATAGACACCTGATTCATCAAAATCGGTCCAGTAGTTTAGGCGCTACGGTGGTACACACAAAATCTCATACGAAAATCGGCCACATACATACATACATACATACATAGACTGCTAAAATCATAACCCTTCCTTTTGGCTTTGCCGTAGTCGGGTAAAAAAAGTTATTGGCCATCGATTGTTATTTGTGAATTTAAGGCAATTTAAATATTAATTCGTTCAGAAGTTATTTAAAGTCAAATGAACAGAACAGAAGAAAAAGTGCAAATTCACGTAAGTAGACTCGAAAATCTCGCTTCGCGTGGTCAATAAAACATTTACTTAAACTAGTTCCAGCGGATAGAACTGTAGAGTAGAAATAAAAGACGCGAGTAAAACGTGACCGTTTCACGTGATGTCGATATTACGACTGATTTGTTTGACGTAGAGTGTAGACAATTAGAAATAGATCGCACTAGCAATGTCGTCTGCGTTGTTTTATGTTTTTTGATCATCCCATTGATCCCAATTTCTCAAAATCGTCTCTTATGAGGACCTAAGAGTAGGTACATGCAAAATCTAGTGTGTTTGGAGTCTAGACGTAGCAGTTTGAGCTACACCTACATTGTTAGATTTCAGGGATTTTAGATTTATTTATACCATCCAAATTGAAACACTGTACACTTTTTTGATGTCAAACAATTTTAAAATTGTTTGACATAAGATACTTATATGGAAGTGAGGTAATAATGATAGTTATATTTACGACAGCTCAACACTAAAGCTAAATATTACAGATAATGGGGAAGGTCACTGCAGAGATATTTAAGTCTACTAAAAAGCAAAGATTAGAATATTTTGGGCATGTAATGTGTGATACCAAAAAGTATGAACTCCTTCAACTGATCATGCAAGGGAAAGTGGCAGGCAGAGTTAGGCCTGGCCGCAGAAGGATAATCGTGGCTTAAAACTTGCACCAATGGTTTGGATAGAGCACCAGAATCGTGGCTTAAAACTTGCACCAATGGTTTGGATAGAGCACCAGAATCGTGGCTTAAAACTTGCACCAATGGTTTGGATAGAGCACCAGAATCGTGGCTTAAAACTTGCATCAATGTGCAATGGTTTGTATAGAGCACCAGATCCTTATTAAGAGCAGCGGTCTCGAAAGTTGAAATTGCCGTATTTGATACCTTTGTAAAGAGACGGCGCGTTAATAAGAAGAAGAACACTAAAACTACGAGAATGATTGAGGATGAGAAGTGGTCGAGAAGAGGTTGGGTACTATGCAGAGAAACAGGGACGATCATTTCAGTGTCACGGCAAAGTTCGTAAAAATGATTCTACCGAAAAGAATTCGGCCAGAAACTCCACAGTATCCACGGCATTGAGTCATGCGACAACGAATTTTTCCGGAAATTGCTAGTGACAAAGAAAAAGGAAAACGGTTTGCATGCATTCCTTTAAACAAAAGCAATAATTAGGTACGTAGTTGACTAATAATTTCGAAACAAAGCTTTTCCACTTCCATTGAATTACTCAAGTAGTAAAAAATAATCTACCGTGAAAGATTTCGCTTCCTGCGTAACAGAGAAGGGGAAGGGGATTCCACACATCGCGATCTCGCACCGCTTATATCCAGCGGCTCCCTGCGTGTGCCATTTTTTCAGTGTAACCAATCACGAATGGTTATTATTAAGTTACTATTAAATATTCCGTGGTTATATTACCATTAATTGTCGGTCGTTGGACTCTAGTTTGTAGAGCAGCAGGAAGTACCGCGTCAGTGGCGGGGCAAGACCTAAATTTTATGTGGGCAAGATATATTTTGCGAGGCCCTTTGAAATTTTTATTCATACAAAATCATAGCAGGCACCTACTATACTATGTAAGTAAACTCCGGGGCGCGAGGCCCTTCGGAGTGCGAGGCCGTGGGCCTGGGCCCACGTCGCCCACGCCTTCCGCCGCCTCTGTACCGCGTGTAGGTAAGGTTAACTTTTGGAGCGCTTGACTACCTCCACCTCCAGTGCACTCTCTAACGTCCACAATTATTACAAGAACCTAATGATTACAAAAATTTAACGTAGTGACCATATATACGAGTATCTATCTGTTTTACTGTTGTTGCATTATCGTAAGAGTTTATGATAAAGAGAGATATCGGGCAGAGTTAAAACATCACCAATTCACTGTATGACAAAAATCACTTGTACACCATGAGTCAGTTTGAATAAATTTTGCGGAACATTGTTGCTCTATTCATTTGTTAACTCGATGTCGGAAGCGATAAAATTCTCAGAAAATAACGTTCCATACGATAAACGTTAAAGCAAATAAATGCAGCACGTGGGAAACTTCTCAATAAGGATAGACATTTGAAACGGCAACAACAGCAATTCATCGATGATAATAAACAGATGGACTGTGTGTAAGATAGTGAAAATGCAAGTTACATTAATTACGACGTAAAATGTTTAGAAGTGTGTTGTGAAACAGGTTTACTTATAGGGAATACTAAATAATAGTTGATACACTCATAAGCCAAAACACTGCCACTTATAGATTTGCCTAGGCAAACCTCAGGAGTGCTGAGTTGAATCAAAAACTAAAACGACTTTTGCCTAACGAATATTTTCAGGATTGCCTTTTGTTGTCATTAGCAGAATCTATTTTATCGAATCGGCTTTTGACTAGGCAAATCTGAATTAAGTTTGTGAATCCGTATATTGTTTAACTACCTATGTTTTCTGCACATGCTAAGTACGCCAAAAGATTTGCTTTGTTGTCCTTTCAGTCAGCCTCATGTATCTTCATGACCTTCCTTTCCTTCCCGAACTATTCTAGGAGATGCCATATTATGGTACGACCTCTATAAACTTTGAATATCACGAATTAACACCATCAAAATAATGCACTTTGGAGACCAGGAAATCAAGGTTGCTATTACCACGATCGCTGCCGTTATCGGGAATAGTGGAGCTACTGAAAACTGGGGGCCTTTGTTGCTGCGTTTTATCCATGGGAGGTTTTGCCCTTAATCACCCCGCTGAACAGGCGGGTTGGTGATCGCAGTTTTTCATTGAATCTCAGGAAAACGCTGCTGCCCGTCTCCTGGTGATGATTTCCCTTAGTCGCATTTTACGACATCCACGGGAAGAGCCATCTCTCTCTCCCATGGATGTCGTATAGAATATAACGCAGAAGGAAGTTTGTTTAGATACCTGACTCTCTCACCCCTGGAGTTGGACCTACAACTTGAGTGTGAAGCGTTAAGTCAGAAGTTCGAGAAGGTCTTAAATGAAGCAAGTCTACGAGGCGATTGTTTTCGATATCGATATTCGACTGTTTTCGATCGACCAAATGTTCGTTAGGCGAAGGTTGGTTTAGGGATCTCGTCTGAACATTCCTGACTATATGGCTTGCGTGATCCTGTTTTGACTTGCTGCAGTTTTTTGACTTTTGAATAAAACAGATTCATCTATTTATTTCTTCGCGTATGCATAGCTACGACAAGATCGTGACCGGTTAGATACGGTTTATGATAAAAACAAACGTGTAGGTGCTCCTAGCAGGTAGGTACCCGTTCCCACTGCCCGACTGCAACAAAAACATAATAAGATAAAGTTCTTCACGTGTCTCTGTAACTCGTTCTAATCGCGGAAGTTTCTGCGCGGCGAGCTATTGCGAATCGGATAATATCAAAGTCAATAAACTTGTCTACTTACGCAATCGAGACTAATCCTTAGGTTATAAGTCCTTGTGGCTCAATATGGCTTGCTGGTGTATGCAGCTGTTGCGCTTATGTAAATGTACTAGTGATGTCAGTAACTACTAACTAGTACTGATGTTGCGCTGTTAGGGAATACCTACGAATGCGAATGACTAGTAAACCAAATGAAAATTCAATAAAAAATTATGTTTTTAAAATATGAGCAGGTAAATATAATAGCTACAAAGAACCCCTTATATTAATTAGAGTATTAAAGTTTAAACTCGATAGATTTATCTCCACTTTTTATTGATGTATTTTTCTGGTCATATCCGCCATATTGAATTTTTCATAACGTCATAATACAAGGAATGACATTCAGACCGAATTATTACTTATGTAAGTATACTGTGTGTTTGTTTGACAGTTCACCGGCTCTATTATAATTAAATTCCTCAGTTCCGCAGAATTACACTAATTTTGATAAATAAGATATTATTAGGCTTTGTCTTAGCGCGCTAATAATTTAATTATAATAGAGCCGTTGAACTGTCAAACAAATAAACACACAGTATACTTACATAAGTAATAATTGCCAAATAATATAACCCTACCGTATTCGGGTAATGAAGCTATCAAGCTTATCACTTATGTTCCCAGCTGTCATATTGTCTTAGAGCTGCATCAATCATTGCTACAATCTTAATTATGGTGATTGGCTAAAATGCTGCAAGAATGCACTTTAGCCAATAGTGACAGCACCACAGCGTAGGCTAATCAGAGGTGAATGCGACTGTCGCACTTTACCTGCCATTTTTAGACAATCGACATACTTAACAGCTGATGTTCAAAATACGATAATAACATCATTACATCACTATGCCGTGTACACAGCTGCACGACAGTTTCCCATCTATTTCGCATTAGCTTTAACCGAATATAACTATCCCGTGTTGTTTGCGGGTTAACGCATAATATAATTGTAGGTAGAACTGGTAGATATTAATTATCTCCGTTATCTAGTTGCATAACAGTTGCATTTATATATGGCCTATACGACCTGAACCCAAATTGAATTCGACAAAGCCCGATCGACCTATATATTATTTGAAAATATGTACCTTATCGCCTTTTATCAGAGGTTGATAACGCGTTGTTTACCAGACACTACGCCTGTCCAATAATGTTTTCTTTCCGTATTCTCTTCGTAATTTATTGATAAGTATAGTTGGCATTATACTTATCACTCTGATAAAAAAATATTTTTTTACAAAACATAATACAATAATAAAATGACGTCGATCACTACGTAGATTATAGCTACTTTTTGAATTATATTTTTCTGCAATGTATGCTGAAAAATGTTTATATATGTATATATTTTTCATTTGATAGCGAATTTATGGCATAAAATATGGCATAATTTCAAGGATTATGGCAAATGTGGCAAATAAATTTTTATATAGACTGTACTTGTATGTATATCTACTGGAACTAATATAAAAACTAAATACAGTATAAAACAAGAAAATAGAATAGCTTTGACTGTTCAAACGAGCACGAATGATATACAATACAATTATATATATATATATATATATATATATATATATTATAACACGAATATATATAACACGAATTATATATATATATACAGTATGTCATGTCATCATCAAAACAACTATACACTATAATATAACTATACAATACAATATAATAAATATACAATACATTATGTGAATGATATACAATCATATATATAAATACAAAACCTGTATGATTTTTGTTTTATTATAAAATAAAATAAAAACGTAAAATAAAATAAAATATAAACTTCCGAACGTAGTCTCGTAGTAGGTAAATGTAATAACCAAATAGTTATTGATCTTGAAATTGAATTCGAGGCAAGGTTATTGCAGACGATCCCGTCTAATAATAAAGAGCCCAAAATATACAAGACGTTGTTGGCGAGAGCATACGCGTCCAAATGCAGAGCTCAGTTTGACTGCACTTCCTCATACTTATATCTCTACATATAGAGAGTACTATGAGTTCACTTAAACTTTACTATCGAGTTGAAACGAGACAAAAATGTCAGGACATGAAGCCTGTCCCGTTTTAAACTAAAGTCAAAAATAAAGTCTCAGCAAAATCAAAGTACGCTGTGTAGATATTGAAGCTTACAAATTGTAACCAACGATTCAGTCGGTATAACCCCCGTCACGTAAGTCGACCGGTGAACTTCAAGTGCGCGCAGCGTCGTGCGAGTGAGCGGGACACAATACGATTGGAGAGCCAATCAGCGCTTACGAGGTATCCGCGAGAGCTAATCAGTGCTTACGAACGATCGCCACGCCCTCCCCTTGACCCCCTCACACCTCGAGATACCTCATTTTCTGCGCATTGAAGGTCACCGGTCGACTTATATTACGCGGGTTATACCTCCAACCTTATTTCTACATTTTTCTACAAGTTCGTTGCCAGCACTTATTTACCTTCGCCCACACAACTCGCACACCCATTACCTATACTACCTACCTGTAATTTATACCTATCTATACAATCGCAAACAAACAACTGTGAAACACTGTTTATGCAATATACTCATTGGCTTGAGCCTCGAGTATCGAACGGGCGGGTGGTCCGAAGGCCAAGAGTTCTCGCTCCAAGAAGCCGCACGCTAAAGTGTCAAGTGCTGGTAGAACGAGGGATAAAAATAAAAGGGCTATTTCAGTAACACTGGTACTCTACTCTAACCTATTATAATATTCTTCCGGTATTTAACTTGATACACAAGATAGAGTTCAATAAATAAAACCCGACTAGGTACTAGGTACTCTTTGGACCTAAGACTGTGCCTAAGATATGGTCGCTAACTATGGGCCTCATAAGAAGGCTCAGCGGGCCATGAAGAGTGCTATGCTCGGAGTATTCCAGCGGGATTAAAAAGAACTATGGAGATTCACAGGAGAACCAGAATTACCGACATAGCTCATCGAGTCGCGAAACTAAAGTGGCAATGGGCGGGGTACACTACTCGAAGAATCGATGAATACTGGCGTAGCAAGGTGCTTGAGTGGCAACCTCGCACTGGCAAACCAAGCGTGGGAAAACCCACCGCTGAGGAGGACAGACGATCTCAAGCGAGTAGCTGGCAGCCGCTGGAAACTAGCGGCACAAAATCGTGTTGTGTGGCGATCCTTGCAAGAGACCTATGTCCAACAGTGGACGTCTATTGGTTGACACGACGACGATGACGACTAGGTACTTTGAAAATACCCCCACTAAGGAAGTTTTCAGAAAAGCGTTGCGATCTCTTGCCGATCGTATCGGGTTGCTTTTAGCTTCCATTACATTCTGATCAAAGGTTCCAGTGAAACTTTTAAAGAGATATCAAATCACTAGTTAACGAAATTTTCCCAAAAGTTAATTTCCATAATAAGAGCCAGTAGCGGCGTCACTATAAAGCGGTTTAATGTAAGATTACCGTCCGATAAGTAGTAAAGTAATCTTGGCTATACCCTTGCCAAAACATGTCTTAACCCAAATGTGTAGACCAAGCGAATGGAATTGCAAAAACTTAGTTGCTCAGCAGTTGGCTGTTGACAACTCGCAGGGTGGGCGAGGCAGGTAAGAGTAAACAAGGGCGACACTCGCACGTGTAACGAATGTATTGCAACAAGCCCTAGAAGTACGTACCTTAATTGGGTCAGGTATTTTATAAAGGCTGAAATATACCGGGTTACAGTTGAGTGTTAATAGCTCAAAGAACCGATAGACGTAAACTATATCCCACTGTCCACTTGTTTTGGTATACCGATTACTTTACAGGGATTACAGAAAGCTCGCCCTTAAAAAGCGTTTCTTATGTTTCATTTATGAAAGACACGTTAAACACGTAATGACCTTACGGTATTTTATAAGTTGCAAACTCCGGTTAAACTAAAGTTTCATTTAGGTGAATGGCGCGGCGTATAATTTTTCTTGACCATATTGCTGAGTAACCAGTGTGAGACTACACACCTTAATGAATATTCATGAGACGGTTTCATTATTTCACAACGACTTCAATTGAACGATTTAGCGGTAAAGGAGATTAGAATATGTGTCACCGCTGCGGCGAGGCGAGGTGAACGAACTCTGAAACGCGAAATATTAATAGATAGTGAATCTGAAGAGTTATTTATTAGGTAGGTATGTCTGGACCGGTATTTTAATGACCATGGGAAGAATAAACATTTCGTGCAATGAAATCTTTTTCTGAGAGCTCTTTGGTTCTTTAATCTTTCCTATACGGAACGAAAATTCATCGGTAGTTACAAGACATATTATCTTTGCATACCAACCTATTTATGTAAAAAAAACTTAATATTATGTTTCATCAGCTTGATGATTCTTTTGAAAATATTTAAAAACAATTCACACCTGAATGTGTATACGGGAAGTAATTAAAATGGTACGCTAGATAAATATTTGGTTCCTAAGATTTATATCAGTAAATTAATTATTTATTCATGTACCGAAAACTAATCAGCCGCAACACTTTGTCAGCTAACAAACTATGTATTATGAGTATTATGAGATTTACACTTATGGGTCAGAAAAAGAAATAATAATTTTTCAGCAACACTGAACTATGTTAGCGTAGCTCCCGTCAGAGCCTTCATGGTTATTCTTTATAAACTATCCAGAAACTCTATCGCACCTAAAAATCTTTACCTACTGTTGGTTACATTAGAAGGCTGTTCAAACCCTTCACTAAATGTATCTCTATCACTTTCTTCTTGATTAATAATAAACATAGCTGCAATAGTATTAATCAGCTAAACTAAAAACATTACATTTATATGGAAAATTTTCGGAGTAGGACATTTTATTATCCTCATTCTTATTCCTACAGTTTTTTTTTAAGATTTTCTATTCCTACAGTGTTTCAAGTATAAAACGAAGTAGAAAAGGATTAAGATAGTACCATTTGAAGCTATCGTTCTACTCAATAAGTGATTGCAGTCCGAGCTGGGGATCAATAACAACTTCTCAGTTCTCGGTTCGCTTTTATAATGCGACTCTGTAAACCTTGGCTTTATAACGAAGAAGTAACGTTAAAATAACGAAGAAATAACCTCACTGCAGTTTCCTTTGTCTACATTGCTTTGTAATCAAATCGAATACCTTTATCTCTATCAGACAAAAGTGTTTTATGGCCAAGATGATATGAAAAATAGTTTGTGTTATAAATTTAATTTACTGCCTCATTTCTCTGGTGGCTTGCTTATACGAATGCGAATCCCTGATGATCCTTGGTTCGACTTCCATGACTAGAAAAGGGCTATCTTGTCATCGAACAAACGTGCAATAATATACTGCTGGCTATATTTTATTTAGATCACATCAGAATCTGCATTTATTTGTTGCTTGCGTATCACTTGCTCTGACATAAAACTTATCTTTTTGATTTACATTTTTACAATTGTACGTCCGTCCTATAATTGAGTATTGTTCCATAGGCTCGCCGACCAACTTCTAATTCCGTACACAGTCCGCGATAACATCAGACGGTTTATCAAATTTTGTGACTCAATTTACGTGCTTGCCTCCCACCTTGCCTACCTATTTCTCAAAAGCAAAACGTGCACCGGTTTTTTTTCATCCTGTCTGAGTTGGTAACTCAATGAAAAATTTTATCGCACTGTCCAAAACGGCTTTGTAAAGAGTACTCTCACTAACCCCGGCAATTTATCGTGTGCGCCTAAAAATAAAACTATGCCGTGATTGGCTTAGATAAAACTACCCACACACAGAGAACGTGTGGTGACAGGCCTGTGCTCCGGCAGTAGTAATCATCATTAGCCAATGTGCATCCACTGTTGGACATAGGCCTCTTGCAAGCAGCGCCAACCCGCTCTATCCTCGGCTATATTCTCATCCAATCGATGCCATCCGGATATCGTCGCTTACCGGCAGTAGTAGTAATGGGTAATTATCAGTACGCTTCTATGGAGTGTCGAGGGTGTGAGATACCTACTATACCACTCCGAGAATGGTGGTGTAAAATATGCTACCGGCTTTTGCCAACGCGGCACACCAGCAACTGCCGCCACGAGAATGGTGCAAGTAGTAGCTACAATATCCTCTGCCAAACATGCTCACAAGCCCGGCGGCGATCATGATCCTCAATCTTTGGAGGACTGACTAGATTGTGACCAATCATCCACCAGTTCTCAAGGGAGTTGACATGACTATGGTCATGGCGGTAACGCTTTCGCTGTGAAAAGAGATAGCACACAAAATGTTGACTTCAAATTGTGGACTTATTTGTAGGGAAAGGCAAAATTTTGTAATTTACCTAGATATCATTTAGGATCTCCTTAGTGAATTCTCGTTGTAAAGTATAATAATAATAATCATCCGCTTCGTTTGAAATATGCTTAGTATGCTAATTGAGAGACGCTGAGACCACCCGCCGGCTACTTGAAATTAATTTCACGTAGATAATGTATACTTTACACCGTAATAACATTTAAACTATGATAGAAAACTAAGAAGTGGTCAAGAGCATCATCAAGCCGGTTTGCTTATGAAAAAACGGATGACTTTTATGCCATTACAAGTACGAGGACGTCACTCCTTTTGGAGGGGTAAGGTCTAACAGTGAGGAGTGAACTTACAGTTATTTATTAAGCATCAGGTAGTAAAGGACATGTATACCATTAGAACATGTCTTGCTCCTTGACAAGACATGGCTCTGAATTCCAACAGCAATATGTCTTCCCATAAAATCTTTATAGGTTAGAGATCCATCAGACGAAGTAAATAAAAACTAAAAACAAGTATAAATTAAAAATTTAAAAAACCCCCGACATTCGCCATTTTGTGGTGGCAGCCATCTTGGATTTGCATAATTCTAATCTACTAGTCAAGCCCTTTCTTTTGATACCCATATTAAGGGAGTTGTGGAAAAATATGTAATCCGCCATTTTGTAGCGGCGGCCATCTTGGACCGATTTTCATCAAACATAGCTTATGATGAAAAGTCAAAATTATTTTGCTATGATCCGCAAAACAGTCAAATTTGTATGGTACAACAAGCAGTATGTGCTATGCCCTGTCAGCCTTCCTGCTGTTAAATAAGCAGGAAAAATAAGCAACCAAGCGGACCCCAAGCACCACCACCAAGTAACACCACACAAATCCACCACCGAAATAAACTCGACGATCGTTTCGCTCCGACACCGGAGCATCCTCAGGAGATGTAGACTCTACATCTCCTGAGCTTGGTTGCTTATTTTTCCTGCTTATTTAACAGCAGGAAGGCTGACAGGGCATAGCACATGCTGCTTGTTGTACCATACAAATTTGACTGTTTTGCGGATCATAGCAAAATAATTTTGACTTTTCATCATATATTATGGATTTCCGCAAAGTAACGCCTGCTTCTATTCAATATTCAAACATAGCTAACAACACTCTCGACTAATTAAGCTTTCAAACAAAAAAAACCGCATTCAAATCGGTCCACCCGTTTGAGCGCCACAGGGGAACAGACAGACACACACACACACACACACACACACACACACACAGACACGTCAAACTTATAACACCCCGTCGTTTTTCGTCGGGGGTTAAAAAAAACTAAAACTAAAATCTTTAAAACGATGACATTACTTTTATGCGACATTAGACACGACACTCGTTTACCTAATGGATCGACTTCTCAGTCGACCTTTGAGATTTGAACTATTTGGAATAAATCCAGCAAACTGAAAACTAGGTGAAGGTTTAATCAATATTTTCTGAATTTCTTTACACCATTATTTTTTGGAATTCTCATAAGCTCAAGGGTTAAAAGAGCGCCTGAAACTTCAAATTGAGGTCCCAAGCTGTTAGAATGGCGATCCTGCACCGGAAAACGTAGGGTCGAGAGGCCACCTTACTAAGAGCGTCTCGGAGCCTTTGGACACAAGCGACACAAGACCATGTTCTGTGAAAATCTCCTCATATTTAATATCCCGATAGATAAGTGATGATAAATAGGAATGTAAACATTATAGTAGCCAACTATTACATAAATACTATATTATGAATACGTCTTGTAAGCAAATATGTATAACAAATACCTACTTGATTAGCCTTTTAATAAAATTGATCGTTATTTCCTGTTTACTAGTATTTAATTTGAGCGATACTTGTTGGATAACTATCGTTTATGGATAGGTATTATGCTAAAATAAAAAAATAAAGACACGTGTGTTTGTCAATGATTGATCAGTTAGTTGATCACTTAAAAATCATTAAGAAAGGATTTTCAATTTAAATATATTATGTAAAGTTTGAAGTCGCGTCGTCGCATCGTCTTTTCAACTGACAAAAGTCCATTGCTGAACAAAATTATCTTTTCTGTCTTGACTGTAAGAATAAGAGGTTTCTTGCAAGATCTATTCTTATCTACCTCTGCATTCTTGCCTCCGTTGCAACCGCCCCGCAACTTCCTTAGATTTGTTCCCATCTGCTCCCAGCTCGAATTTTTTTACCGATTCAGAGGCTTATGGAATAAAATTTTTATTATATTAAGTAAGGGCAAGTGAGAACTATAATTATGTCTGGGGCTAATGGGACGGAAAATATTCGGCCGGTGGGAATTCTTGAGTGAATTAATATGTGAAAAAAACGTTAAAGAAATAATATCGAAGATTATTTAGTATAATAAAATTCACTTTTCAACTCGAAATATCTTGAAAAATTATTTTCGGCGCGACCTGCGGGATCGATAAGCACCTTGGAACTGATTTACATATCAGTTCTTCGAACTAGGTGAAACTGTGGTAGGAGATAGTAATATACCTATACTTCGACTTTTAATTGTATGCACTAATGTGAAGTTTCGTGGGTTGTCACTTTTTAACGAAAATAAAATAGGGATGGGGTACAGGTGATTGATTTGAATCATTCAATTATTTTATTCAAATTAAAGTTTATATTTTAAGTAATTATTATATTTTATGTACAAAGTGTATAGTTCGTTCGGTAACTTAGTGTCGGTACAGGCGCAGGTGCTCTTAGTATTCTGCTTTTATTTTTATTACTTTTTTTCTGTTTGTAATTTTTTTTCTATTCTAACAGAATCTCCGAATAGTCTGCCAATCCACACTTGGCCAGCGTGGTAGACTACGGTTAAAATCCTTCTCATTTTGAGAGAAGACCCGTGTTCATGATAATATTATATTTTATGTTTATGGTTATATTGTAATAAAATACGAATATAAAAAAATATAAAAAGGAAAGAGAATTTTAATATAAAAATATGAGTAAGTATAAAACGCCAAAACCCCTTGTACCTGTACACCCCACGCGGCATCTTTTGAAGTCGCAGGCGGTCCCTTTGACAAGACGCCGCGCGTGCCGAGGCGGCGCGATCAAAGGTGACCGTAAGAAAACGAACAGACTATACCTATATATATGTATATATATAAATACATATATCTTTAATATATAAAACAAGTCTGGTTTATTCGAACACTTATAACTCGAGAACGGCTGGACCGATTTTCATGGTTTTTGATTTGTTGTATTTGTCTCCGTCCCGAATAGCAGAATAACTGTTAAAATATTGGAAAATTGACGAAAAAATAAAAGAAAAAACATTTTCCCATACAAAATGTTCATGGGTTTCCTAACTGTCAAACATTGAATATTCATCCCGTCGATTCGGAACTCTCTCACCCGTATGATGGGGTAACCATGGTCCCGCATTAAAGACTAAAGTTGAAAAAAAATAATCAAAAATCAGATTAAGTTCATAATCATCATCTATTTTTTTTATTGAACTACAAGTTAGCCCTTGACTGCAATTTCACCTGATGGTAAGTAATGATGCAGTCGAATACGGAAGTGGGCAAACTTGAAAGAGGTATGCATACCCCTGATCGGTTTCTACACGGCATCGTACCGGAACGCTAAATCGCTTGGCGGCAGGCCGGCACAGCATTGCCGGTAGGGTGCTAACCAGCCATGGCTAAAACCACCAGACCGAACAAAAGACAATTTAGAAATTATAAAATCCCAAATTGCCCCTGCCGGGAATCGAACTCGGGATCTCCCACTTATAAGACCAAAGCGCTCACCACTGCGCTAGGGAGGTCAAAATCGTCTAGAAAAATATAAGTAGATTCCAAAAGTATGTAACACTGTTCAATTTTTTTTTTCTGAATAACTAGTAGGTATTCTTTTAAAAATATCATTTTCTTTTTAAATAAAGGGGCAGCAGCAACTTAGCATGTTAATTATGACAGATGTCGTCCTTATTTACAACAAAGTGTTATATTTGTATATATTTTAGTTTTTCCTTTACTGCACTTTGGCCCTTGTACATTAGTTTTTATTATTATATTTATTTTACTCCAAAAACAACCTAATAAGGCCAATGTGCCAAAGTGGCCGCAATATGTATTTTTTTTATATTTTTACTCATCTAATTTAGTGAAAGTTAAATTAAGTTGTTAACTCACACAATAAATATAAATTATTTACATATTTTGATAAATATGTCATATTGATACTTCACTATATGATCTGTTTTAAGTTCTATAGTCTTCATTCTTCAAAACTTATAGTTATGGACCCGTATTTAAAACGTATTGTGTTTTCTTAAGAAATACCTAGTTAACAATAGCAAGTTTTTTTAAAGATCACAGTTTAATCAATAAAATTACCTAAAGTTATACAAAAAGTCTTTCACATTGTTTGTTAGTAAAATCACAAATTAACAAAAAAAAAATCGTAACTGGCGTAAAAAAAGCATCTCAAGAAACCAGTACACTAACGCTGAGTTGTCAAGTACACTAATGCTGAGTTGCACAAAATAAACTTCTATCCCCTCTTCCAAGGAAATCGTGCTGAACAAGATACAGACAAACAAGATTCAAAACAAGTAGTTAAGGCTTAAGTATCGATTATAATATATTAATTGGAAGTTTTAGTTATTTATGTAATAACTAAAAGATGACTTCGATGATAATAAACGTAACAACAACACGATAAAAAAATTGTGCAGATTGGCCGGAAGCATAAACAAGTGTAAGTCTAAAATTACCATTTGTACGTTTATTTTTACGACACATAGGCTGTTATACTGCAATAGAAAATCGTACTTCTTCCCTTTTTTTCAATTATAGCTCATATTATTAATTGTACCAATAGGATGCATTTGCCACAAAAAAAGTCAAGACGACAAAATTGTTAATTTGGCTTTTATACGTTCCTACGTATAAAAGTCATCGAATTACTAAGTAGATAAATAAAATTATAATGATATTGAAAGAGTAACTTTGAACAAAACTTTTGTGAATGAAATTGAATGAATTGAACGTATCACATCACTATAGAAATGGGGTTGGCAACATTATTTTACGGAATGACATTAGGAAACGTCAGATTACTGCAGATAATTAAAAGTCGAACTATAGTCATCGGAACCTATACCTAAAAATTATTATTTCGGTACCTTGGTTAGAAACAATGCGGACCATAAGCCATTGTTGAAAAAAACAGCTGTATCAGAAAAAATATAAAATTATATAATACGAGTAACTTTACGAGCAAGTTAAATAAATTGAACTGAACGTGACCGGCTCACCAAATAGCGTTCTTTGAAACGCTATCCTTGACATTAAGCCTTCAACAGTCGACACGTTAGCTAATTTACTTTATTTACCCTCCGTTTTTGTCAGATGACAGAATATACTTTGAAGTACCCAATTTGAAGGGATCATGTTTTATTAAGGCTGAAATTACAATCCTTATGTCAGTGAAGATACAACAGTAGATATAAATGAAGGCCGCCGCTTGATAAAATAGAGCTTTGACGCGACCACATACTTAGTTGAAATTCTAATTTTTGTTTTTAACCCCCGACGCAAAAACGACGGGTGTTATAAGTTTGACGTGTCTGTGTGTGTGTGTGTGTGTGTGTGTGTGTGTGTGTGTGGGTGTGTGTGTGTGTGTGTGTGTGTGTGTGTGTGTGTGTGTGTGTGTGTGTGTGTGTGTGTGTGTGTGTGTGTGTGTGTGTGTGTGTGTGTGTGTGTGTGTGTGTGTGTGTGTGTGTGTGTGTGTGTGTGTGTGTGTGTGTGTGTGTGTGTGTGTGTGTGTGTGTGTGTGTGTGTGTGTGTGTGTGTGTGTGTGTGTGTGTGTGTGTGTGTGTGTGTGTGTGTGTGTGTGTGTGTGTGTGTGTGTGTGTGTGTGTGTGTGTGTGTGTGTGTGTGTGTGTGTGTGTGTGTGTGTGTGTGTGTGTGTGTGTGTGTGTGTGTGTGTGTGTGTGTGTGTGTGTGTGTGTGTGTGTGTGTGTGTGTGTGTGTGTGTGTGTGTGTGTGTGTGTGTGTGTGTGTGTGTGTGTGTGTGTGTGTGTGTGTGTGTGTGTGTGTGTGTCTGTCTGTCTGTTCCCCTGTGGCGCTCAAACGGGTGGACCGATTTGAATGCGGTTTTTTTTGTTTGAAAGGTGAATTAGTCGAGAGTGTTCTTAGCTATGTTTGATGAAAATCGGTCCAAGATGGCCGCCGCTACAAAATGGCGGATGATATATTTTTTCACAACTCCCTTGATATGGGTATCAAATGAAAGGGCTTGACTAGTAGAATAGCACTATTGCAAATTCAAGATGGCCGCCGCCACTAAATGGCGAATGTCGGGGGTTTTTTAAATTTTCAATTTACACTTGTTCCTTAAAAGTTTACCAAATCAAGGTATTTTAACTAACCTCGACTGAAGATTGTAAACTCCAACAAATAACTACATATTACAAAAAACCGGATGATACGTCTCGAGTCCCATCGGGATAACGGAATCTGAGCCAATATTTAAAATATCGTTTTCTATAAATTGACTCTAAATCGGAAATCCAACGTAAAGCTTCTGAAGGACGAATATTCGTTGCATTTCGTCAAATAACCAAATTGGTTTCATCGCAAATCGAACTAGAGAGTTCGTGCTTGGTTGAATATTGGCTACGTTTATCCTGAAGCCACCATACTATGAGATTGGGTAATTGAGATAATAAATGAAAAACTTAATAAGTGCCTGTAAAATTTGAGGGTTGCCCTCGATTTTCCTGGGATTCCATCATCAGATCCTGACTTGGTGACAATGGGACCAAATTGGAGGTATACCCTTTCAAACAAAAAAAGAATTTTCCAAATCGGTGCAGTCGCCTTTGAGTAGTCAGGGATCATACCTACATAAAAAATAAGAAAAGATTCCGACGAATTGAGAACCTCCTCCTCTTTTGAAGTCGGTGAATAAACAGACTTTCAGGATTATTTTAAAAGTATGTAAGAGTATGATACATTGTTTGCATGTAGGTACACCAATCCCTACCCGTATTCCGTAATATCCACAACAATAGTAGCCGTCTATTTGCACATCGGCTAACTAGATCCACATGCAATGTTATCACATCAGCAATTTCCCTAACGAACCTATTTGCCATGAGGAATATCCGCTCCTATTCACTATATTATGTACTCCTTCATTTGCTCTCTTTTCTTTTAATTAATAATTGTTCTAGCGTTATTGTCGTCGTCGTCGTCGTCCTCAACCGATAGACGTCCACTGCTGGACATAGGTCTCTTGTAAGGACTTCCACACGGCGCGGTCTTGTGCCGCCTGTATCCAGCGACTCCCTGCGACTCTTTTTATGTCGTCGGTCCACCTAGTGGGGGGTCTACCAACACTGCGTTTTCCGGTGCGAGGTCGCCATTCTAGCACCTTGGGACCCCAACGTCTATCGGTTCTTCGGACTATGTGCCCCGCCCATTGCCACTTCAGTTTTGCGATTCGTTGAGCTATGTCGGTGACTTTGGTTCTTCTACGGATCTCCTCATTTCTGATTTGATTGCGTAGAGAAACTCCGAGCATAGCTCTCTCCATCGCTCTCTGAGTGACTCTGAGCTTTCTTATGAGGCCCATAGTTAGCGATGCGTTATGTATAGCGTTGATGTCATTTACAATGGTAAATGACATCAACGCTATACATAACGCATCGCTAATCCTTCATTAACTAACCACTAGAAAGTTGGTTTTGGACTTTGATACATCTACCCAAATTAGACAGAATAAAGCTCAACATCAACAAGACTGACCCGTTGCGATGGCGCGGTTGGCAGTGACCCTGCCTTCCACTCCGGGGTTGCGGGTTCGATTGCTGCCCTGAGTCTGGGCGTATTTATATATAAGTATGTCTTTATGGGTGTATTTATACATACAATATGTTTTAGTTGGAGCAAAATGGAGTACCTATAAGCTTTTTGTCATTTTTTGCGAACTTTTCGGTAGTCTACCGTCTCGGTTCATGTCCCGGTGACAGGGCGTCCTTGCCGCTCCGCTGATTGGTTCGTACTTCGTAGACTTTTGAACCCAATATTTCCTCCTTTCGTGCGATGAACTTGTTAGATACTGCCTAATGAGTTTGAGTCATCGTTAATAATGAAAAAAAAATATTTAATAACACTAATCGTTAATCTATCATAGAATTAAAAATTTTTTGCTCTCTTGTGGATGGTCATTGAGCCCAATTTCGACATGGCTAACTATAATGGCATAAATGCTTTGTACGCGCTATCTTGACTTATCATGATTTATATCACGTAGGCCACAAGTTGGCTTAAGGCCGGTCCGCATTACAGCGGCGATGCGCTGCGCTGCACAAGCCGTCAGAATATTATTTCTATCATTTTGTATGGTGTGGGTATTGTCACACTAGAGCGGTGCGTTGCTGCGCGTCGCTGTATCGTTGCTCCAAGAGAATAGTGTGACGTGCAGCGACGCGCCGCGCAGCGCCGCGCCTTTCGTACCTATTAGTATTCCGGCCTAGTAGTAGTACATGAAATAAATAGTTATGTGAATCAAAGTCTGGCGCTAGGGTCTCAACATAATGTTTACTAGTAATTGGCCTTTGTTCATTGGAGTTGTTGTTTGTCAACAGAGGGTGGCGGGCGGTAGGAGAGAGCGCGCGGCGCGGGGCGAGGCCGCGCGCGGCAGGTGACCGGCGCTCCGCGCGGCTCATGTGGGCGGCGGGCGTGTGCTGCTCGCGCCAGGCAGGTCTGTATACGCCTTTATACTGTCATGTCATACCTTTATGGCAATCCACATAATATTATATAAGGTATAAAGGGACCGTTATCGAAATCTTGCGCTATTATTATGCTACCTAAACACAATCCAATACCAATAACCATTTGTCTTACACTTGTAGTATTAATGGTTTAATATTTAGTATTTACTATTTTTCAAACTGGCAATGTATAGCATGCAAAACGCGTGGACAACTTTAGATATTTACCCAAAGTTTGTTGAGCTCTAGCGTCGGCTGACTGCATTAGATACATTTAGAAGTTTAAAAAAATACTTACAGAATTTTTTTTAATTTTTTCTCGCGTTGTTTTTGTGGTATCTTTTCAGTATAATCATCACTATTATTAACCGTCTTAGTTTCCGATACCAGTCCCCTTACACCCGTTATTGTCATGTCATACCTTTATGACAGCCAATCTGGATCGTGATCCGCGATCAAATTCGTAAGATTATAAGTCCTATAAACATATCTGACCCGGGGACGGCGTCGCTCACCGCATATTACTTAAATGTTGTCAATTTCACAGTGGCGTCTGTCATTCCACCGGTTCAGATAAGCTTGTTTGACTATACATAATATACGAACACTTCACAGACCACAATATGCCCTAGAACAAATCGCACCGCACGATTATAGCCTGGCCGTTTCATATTGATATATACATGATACATGATATAAGCATGATACATGAAACGAAGATGATATACATATTGTATAAATATTGTGTAAATACCAGGGAAAAAATGCGTTTTGGAAAATACATAATACATATAAATAACTATTTTTTTTAATATGTACCTAGTTACATCACGTTGTGCAAACAAGAGAACAAATCGTATAAGTAGATCAATTAATAGCTTCCAAGATATTTTTTGTTATTTTATTTTTGGTAGGTACATAATAATATGCCAGACCATTCAGCATATAAAATTTCCGTGGTGAAATATCTAGACAGAATATATGAAATATCTAGATAGAAATTTCCGTGGTGAAATATCTACATGAATAGAGATTAGTTAGATACAGAAACAAGACATTTGCATTTAGCAATTGCCAAAATAGCTAAAGACAACATAAAATACAATTTTTCTCTCTAAAATATTTTGCGATTGAATCGCTGTATTGTTTCCATGCAAACTAATTAAATGAAGTAGATACCTACCAAGGAAAATGGTACAGTGATTCTAATTGCTACAATTGATGGCAATTTGAGGACTTCATAGTCAACTGATGATATTTGTCTATTGCTGCCTCGAATGCATATTAATTGAGTAATCAGAGAGTACGTCACTAAGTAATATCACTAAGGGCCTGTTTCACCACCTTCTGATAAGTGTCGGATAGCCTAAACGTAAGTTTTTAACCGACTTCAAAAAAGGAGGAGGTTTCTCAATTCGACCGTATATGAACCGATTTTGATAATTCTTTTTTTTTTTTTTGTTGGAAAGGAGATATCCCAAGGGTAGTACCATGATAAGGAAACCAGGATCTGATGATGGAATCCCAGAGAAATCGAGGGGAACTTTTGAAAATCGTACTGACGACTAGTGCGTTTGTTAATTTTTTTCGTCCACCTTAAGTTGTATTACTTGTCGATATAATTGAAGTCGGTTTTTTTCGTTTGCTAGCAAACACAATTATGTCACTTTCTTACTTTATGCCATGTGACAAAGACAAAAGTTGTGAATAAGCTATTCGACACTTATCAGAAGGTGGTGAAACAGCCCCAGTATCTTAACATCCGGATTAGTTTTTACACAAATTTTTTTAGTTAGAATAAAAAAAGTTATAGGACTTTTGACACTAGTCAATAAACTAAAAGGAATGTAAGAAAATTTTGCGAACTAGTTTTAGATAAGATTTTTTTTAGACTTTTTTCTATAGCTCTTAGCTATCGTAAGGATTTTTTTTTTAATAATTTTTACTATATCGTGCAATTTGTCAGTTTTATTACCTATTCAAGAATAAATAAACTTTAATTATTCATTAATTTTACGAACTTACTAGTAGTTCTGCTCAAGATTCTTTTTAATACACATTTCACCTCAGACATTTTACTAATTGTGAATTTAAAGATATATTTTGTTAGAATTAGTTTTTTAAGTTCGTTGTGTTTAGTTATGTTAGGTTGCTTTTGTTATGTTTACCGCATGAGTGCTGTTACTTTTAATGCCCCACGTGCACTACTGAAGGGCAAAACTGCGATTGGGATTATGTTGTTGAAAATCCAATGAAGTCTCCACGAGCATTTGATTTGGCTCACTTAAAGAGGGCGGGCAATAGGTATGTCTCTTTCAAGAAGACTTAAATAATATACTAGGTACGTGCAATCGCTGTAAACTTTATTGAGCACTGGTGAGACATGAAAAGCTAGTGCAGTAGATCGATTTTAGGACTCTTTGGCGATTTTTGCTGTCACTACGCAGGTTTGGCTTTCTAGGTTCCAGGTGATTCGCCAGGTTTATTCCCATCTACCCCTAAGTCGATTTTTTTCCGAATAAGTTTCGAAATCATAATGATTTTTAGTTCTTAATTCTTTTACTCATCAGCATAATTTTTCTGCAAACTTTTCCACTATTTAGATTTAACACTAACTATCCGTAGTAGGCTAGAGGCTCTTTTAAATTGTCAAGTCTGTTTGTTGGAAGTTCAAATGTTGACTGACAGATTGCCGTGTGGGTATTGAATCTTGATTTATAATTGAAAACGCAATTCCAATGGCGGTTGTATGTAGTGCACTTGGGGCAAACTCTAGTTTGGAGGCGGGGGTTGTTGGGCGAGTTTGTTGATTTGAGCTGCCCCTGGGATTACCAAACATTGTTGATTTGAGCTGCCCCTGGGATTACCAAACATTGTTGATTTGAGCTGCCCCTGGGATTACCAAACATTGTTGATTTGAGCTGCCCCTGGGATTACCAAACATTGTTGATTTGAGCTGCCCCTGGGATTACCAAACATTGTTGATTTGAGCTGCCCCTGGGATTACCAAACATTGTTGATTTGAGCTGCCCCTGGGATTACCAAACATTTTTGATTTGAGCTGCCCCTGGGATTACCAAACATTGGTGATTTGAGCTGCCCCTGGGATTACCAAACATTAGTGATTTGAGCTGCCCCTGGGATTACCAAACATTGGTGCATTGATTGCACCAATCTGCTGTTGACGCAATCCTTTCTATCGGCTGACTTTCTTGCACTATTAGCTTTTAGTATGTACTGACCTACATAAAATATAGCTTTATACCCGGGATCAAAGATAATATAGCCCGGGATAGCTGTCATCGGATTCACTGTAAAAATGTTACATGCGTGTAATATAGTGAGTTCCTTGCGTCATATATTAACCACAGAGTACGAGCTATTGATCTTGCAAATAAAATAAATCGAAAAATTGTTTCTATTTAAATTCAAAATCCAAATTTTAAACATTTTAGTATTATTATTTAAATAGCAAAAAAATCTGGAAATGTATTTTTTTAATTAAAAATGTGCCTAATCTTTTCGAATCCGGTTTCCGAATCAGATACACCACTAAACTAGGTGTTGACGATGATTTGGGTTTTAGATAGACAAAAATGTAACTTCTTATTCCTCTTATTTGAATTCATTATAGTAACTATATATTAACTTACAAAATCGATCGCAATATCCATGAAAACATTGTATTTAATATGTAACAATAATAATTAATACTTAATCGATAATAATTATGATCAATTAATTATTTATCAACATCGCCTCCCAGCTCTAGACATGTTACTGTAGTAGCTGTCTCGGGAATTAAGCTATATTTTATGAACTATCAATTATGACCAGTTTTCGTCACGATATTCAGCCAATATCAAAGATTGCGACAGCTGTAGTGCGTCACGATGTTGCATCCACAAGTTTGGTAACACGGGACCCTGATTCTCTATGACATTGGAATCGCAACTATTACGCGAAATGCACTTTGTGACGACTAACTTGACGCCTTTCTCTACAAGAACTGACCTTGCTGACGAAATCCATTTTCAATTCTTAAACGTTGAGATTAAATTGCATGGAAATGACATGGCTTGCAGCTAGCAAGCAACCGATTTGAATTAACCGAAAAATTTTGGTTAGTAACCGGTAATATTGTTCTTCGATTTACCGGTTAATTCATTTATTATAGGTACCAATCGAAATCATATCGGTTACCGTTAAACGGTGACATTAGCGGTCACTGTTAGCGGTGAACGATTTCATCATGTTCGACTACCACCACTACAGCCTTTTTACGTCCCACTGCTGGGCACAGGCCTCTTCTCTCATAGGAGAGAGGGAATTAGAGCTAAGAGCCGTCACGCTGCTCCAATACAGGTTGGCGGGCTTTAACGACTATTGTCACATGATAGTGATAATAACCAGGACCGACTGCTTAACGTGCTCTTCGGGCTGGCACTAAGAATTTCTTGACATAAAAACTCAATAGTTACCTAACAATAATTTGCCCGACTCGGGAATCGAACCCGTGAATTCGTGATCTGCAGTCGAATATACTAACCACTAGAACAACGAGGCAGTTCATCATGTTCAATAAACCTAAATGAAGTAGTTTATGCGAGACGGCCGCGGCAGCGTTGCGAGCCAGTTCTTTTCGCTTGTGCTTCTTGTTTGATATTGGGCCCTTTGAAAAAAGGAAAATTGCTGACGGAACAAGAGCTGAATTTTAAGTTTGGAAAACCGTTTAAACGCGGTATATTGCGCGAAATCGAATCAGAAACGAGTTCACTGTTTATCAGAGGAAACCGAACCAAAACCGAATCCGCAAACGTAACCGAAATTATTTCAATATTGAAACTCAGTCAAAACTCTGAACCCAAACTGGCCCCAAAAAATTTGCCAGGACTTTGAATACGGCGTATATAAGCGGAAAATGGATTTCGGCTGCGCCTGCAAGACAAGTTCGACGTCACAAACCGTAGTCGCGTGCGAGTTACGATTCGAATGTACGGGGCGTGAGGGCTCGGAGGGTCGGAGGGGCGGAGCGGCTTTGAGCGGGTTCTGACGGGGTGTGTGTTGGTAGCTAGCAGGCACTCATGCGTGAGGGGGTGACTAACCGTGGCGGGGTGGCAGGCGAGGGCGCGGCGGTCGCGCGCACGCCCGTCAAGACGTTCCAGGCGTACCTGCCGCCGGCGCACCGCACCTACAGCTGCATCCACTGCCGCGCGCACCTGGCCAGCCATGACGAGCTCATATCCAAGGTGAGACACATCCCAGCTTGTTTGTTCCAACCGGTTGAAGCATTGCGCGGCTTGGGGACGGGCCCCACGGAGCCCTTCGGAGGCCCGGGGCAGCGTCGCTGAATGAGGTCGCCCTACCCCCAGTCTCTCTCTTAACAGCCCACTAGTGGCGACGACTAGTGGCCGGCCACAAGTCGCGGAAGAGATTTTTCATACATTTTCTATGGTACCACCGCACACTGAACGCTCTATTGGCCGCGTTCGAGCCACAAGGATATGTATGAAAAATCTCTTCCGCGACTTGTGGCGGCCAGTAGTCGCCACCACTAGTGGCCCAGTGTGCGGGTGCTGTAAGGGGGGTCCGAACAGATTTACAATGCTTATAGCTTACTCCATACCTATTAAGATTTTCCTAAAGGTTTGGAAGCTTCGCTTCGCTTCCGAGACCGAGTTTTTTTTTGTTAATTTTCCAATTGACCAGACTGACGCTCGCTACGGGCGCACGTCACTAAAGACTGGCGGAATGGGCCTTGCGCAAGCCGAACACTCGAAGCCTGCTTTAAGCCTAAATTAGACAGTTCATTTTTCGGGATTTTTGCTTTCATTTCCGAGGCTCCATCAATCGAAAATGAACCGTCTGAACCCACCGTTCATCGTTCACAGGCACTGTGCCATAGCAAATATCGTATCTTGGATCGTTCATCTCAAAAATGAACGACGAACGGGGCACCGCCTAATTTGGGCTTTAGGCATGCTAATCGAAGCTCCGACCAGCTACGACCCTACGCAACGCTTTGTTTATCTCGTGTTCGACTCGCCTTTTCTAGACGTAGTTTTAGTTGCAACAAAGTTGCAAGAAATCCCCTTCACAGACTGACCGCAGTTCGTGATGGTTCCGAATTAATTCATTAACAGTTTGTGCAGTTGTTTTGCACAGTGGTTTAAGATTGACTCTTATTGTTTTCCAGTCGTTCCAAGGCAGCCAGGGGCGCGCGTATCTCTTCAATTCAGTGTGAGTTCATCATTACTTTACATACTTACCTACCTACTTATCTAGTATTTTTTTATATACGATGCTATATAATACAGATAATAATTTCTTGTTAGTTCTGTGGGAGAGTAGAGAGAGTTTTATAGAAACCAGTAAATTTTGTGGCACACCTCCGTCGCGAAACAAATATAGCGAAACAGTATGCGGAGAATAATGTGATGACTTCTAAATCGTGTGAGAAAGAGATAGACTCATATTCAACCATGACTGCGTTAGAACAGTCAGTTTCGCTTCTATTTCGAATGTCATATAACGGCCAAGGTCCTGGTTCGAAGAAACACTTCCGCGGCTTAGTTGGTTCTAAAAGTATTGGTATCTTTCTTTACAATGTTCCGCGTGAAAAAGGATAAATTTCCTACATTTATATTTATTATTTATATAATAAAATTGTTCGGTTAACAGCCTGACAATTTTATTTGGCTTAGTTTAACGATTTTCATAAAGGTACACACACACACACACCTATACTCTGATTTTTAATTCCGTGGAATTCTGACGTTTCTTAATGTTACCAGAGATAAAACAGTTCCCACAAAAAAGACAATGAATTCAAAACTTACGTAAATAAAAATCAATTGCTTCATGTAGATATGACAAATGTCTGACAGAACTGATACTTCAGGCACTTTAGTAAAATCTTAATACTTAAGTAAAATCGAACTACAGGTGGTAACCCTATTTTTCTTACAATTAACTCATTCTATTTTTAAATGACAACTGTCAGAATTCCACCGAATTAAAAATCAGACTATACACTGGAATGGCGACGTGTAAACGAAGCTTGAAAGAATAACATTAATTTCTAATGTCGTACATAAAAATATATGTACGCTTGTGAAAGTAGGTATAACCTATTTACACAACACTTGACTGTAAAATCGAATTAAAGTAAAGTAGGTGGAATTGTCTCAATATTGTAAGTTATTCGTAACTCGACCTATTTCTTCACAACATTGGGTTAGTTTCATGCATATTTCATGTATGATGAGCCCGTATTATGCACAATCCTTGAGCGAGCCAATATTCTATTCAGACTTGCGTTACCTACCGGCATTTTTATTCACGCGGTAATGTGGAATATTTTACAAAGAATGCAGCACTCGGCATGTGAACAGATCTCCGATTCGTGCATGTTTATTTGTGTGAGGTGCCTTCAAAATTGTCGCTTCGCGTAACTGACTTCAAATGCCACTACTAAAATATATACTTACATGAATATAATTTTGCTTTCCATATTTTGAAGTTGGATGGACATCAGAAACGATCGGATAAGTAGCCAATGTGGCATAATCGCTCCCAAAATGGCCTGCTTTTCACTCACCCAAAAAAAAAATTGGTGCTGTTGGTGCCTTTCCTTTCCCTCAATCGTGCTGTCTCTAGTCGTGTCGAATTATCGTCCCCCGTCCGATTGCTGGCCGCCATGACCGAAATTCGGTCGAAATATTGAGTACATAATTGCAGGAGCTTTCAAAATACATAACAAGCGTTACATAAGTAACTTCTATTATTATAGTTATAGTAGTATATTATTATAGCGCATTATGAGGGCTTCCTCTATTGGATGAGGACACAATAACGCAAATAGGTCCAAAAATCTCTGAGAAATCAGTATATAGGTACCTACGTAAAGCGCAGGCCACATTAGGAGCGAAGCGAAATGTAACTGTTATAAGTTGGATTCGCTTCACTCATGCGCTACCACGTCTGTTCATACTTCGGATCACACCGCGAACTACAGAGCTAAATTAAGACATATCTACGCATGTAATTTCTCCTTCTGTTTGGAGCTGTCCATTAATCACGTGAGGTTCGGCAAAAATCACGAAATATCACAAGGGGGAGGGGGGGGGGGTATAGTAAGATATCACGTGTACTTATTTTTTCGTCAAACGCGTGATTTCTATACCGAATTAATTTTCTAGAATTAAGGATTACATTATATACTTTATGCCGGTACTTAAAAATAATATAATAATTTGAGATTCTTTGTAGGTACTAAAAAATACACGTGATTTTTGGTGGGGGGTGGGGGGTAGTCTTAAACCTCACCACGTATCACCACGGGGGAGGGAGGGGTTAAAAATGTTAAAAAAAAACATCACGTGATCAATGGACAACCCTTTGAAGTGTGTCAACTGTGGATAATTATGATGTAGGCGTTATGTGATTGCAGTGTGAACGTGGGCTGCGGGCCCGCGGAGGAGCGCGTGCTGCTGACGGGGCTGCACGCCGTCGCCGACATCTACTGCGAGTGCTGCAAGACCATGTTGGGGTGGAAATATGTGAGCACTACACCTGACCTAACTAAACTAACAAGTAACAAGTATAAAGTTCGTAAACTAAAACCCGACTACGCTTAATAATCACTATCACTACATAGTATAAATCAAAGTCGCTTTCTCTGTCCCTATATCCCTATGTATGCTTAAATCTTTAAAACTACGCAACGGATTTTGATGCGGTTTTTTTTAATAGACAGAGTGATTCAAGAGGAAGGTTTATAAGTAGAATAATTGGACCCGGTAGGTGGCGCTAATAGCGGGCAGGACGACGTCTGCCGGGTCCGCTAGTTTAACAATAATTTAGTGTGTAAAAGCGCGGGGCAAGCAGCTAGTGGCGCCATCTGTTATGTGATTACCGAAACTAATTTATTAATCTAGAAAGCCGCGCAAAGGTGACTTCTCGATTTTTTCATAAATAAAATGTAGCCTATGTCACCCGGACCATAACAATGAATCAATAGACACCTCATTCATCAAAATCGGTCCAGTAGTTTAGGCGTTACAGTGGTACACACAGAATCTCATACAAAAATCGGACACAAACATACATACATACATACATAGACTGCTAAAATCATAACCCTTCCTTTTGGCTTTGCCGTAGTCGGGTAAAAAGAAAGTCGGTGATTTCTACCAAAATCGCCAAAAAATCATAGTTTTGAAAACTGGCCAAAATTCTCTTTGGGGTTTTCCTTTTGAACATATCCAAAAATAACTGGCAGAAGGCTTTTTTCGGTATTTTCTCAATATTTCGCAAACTATCAACTTTTTTCACAATCACTTACTACCTACCTTTACAAAAGGAGAATGCCCAAAAATCTACGGGCGTGTAACCCAGTCGTTTACAAGCGTGTTGTATGCAGCATTTATTGCAGGTTTATTCCTGATAACCAAACACACCATTTTAATACCTCTAGGACTTGTAGTTTTAAATAAATCTAAGTTTAAGTTTGAAAATGATTCTAGGTTATGTGTAGTTTATAATTGTTAAAGTAGTAAGGAAAGCCGTGTATCTTTCCTGCCGATTTGAACTATTTGTTTGGCGCGCACTATACTTAACATACCTGTCCAACGATATCCAATACAAAAACAATAAACCAAATTAATATTGGTCTCCGCTGTGCTACAATAAACATTCAAAATGTAAACAGAGTAGACGTCACTAGCGTCACACACAACTAAAACAATGACATGTCACATTGACATCTTGAAATAAGTTTCGTTACACAAAATCAAAAAGGTTGTAGTTATATTATATTCCATTGCACAAAACGCAACGAAGTTAAAACAATATTATAAAAAAAATACACTAATTATTACTTATTTACTTTAAGCATATATTGTACGATTTACAACAAATAACACATAAAATAATTTAAATAATTAATAAAAGTATTTAAATAATTAATATCCGTTTTATATTTTAAATGAAATTATTTTCAAAAAAATAACAAACCTCTTTTTATTTGGGCATGTACCTATGCGTAGAATGTAATGCAAATGGCCGTCAGACTTAAACGGGAAGTAGAAAAGACGGTTTAATTCCTTTTTTATTACATTTTTTTATCGTGAAGTGTAGCATTAATAATTATTAATTTTCAAATTGTCATATATTCGTAAGATAATTTTTAATAAATTACATTTTGTGTAAATGTTTGGGTCAGGGGTGGACATTCTCCTTTAAACATACAAAAAATTATCTCATAAATAGCTCATCAAACGTACAAACAACGTACATAATTATGTAAAGTTTTTTCTAGCTTTAACCGTTTGCGAGATATATGTATTTACATAATAGATGCATAAGTAAATGAAGTCCAGAATGTCTAGTTTCAGAGGGGAAAAAAATCACTTCTGAATTTATTTTTTAGTTCCAATGTTTTTATCAGTAACTTTTTCGGTTGCAGGAATACGCGTTCGAGTCGAGTCAGAAATACAAGGAGGGCAAGTTCATAATCGAGCTCGCTCACATGGTGAAAGAGAACGGGTGGGACTGAGCCGGACTGTGTGGCGCGTGCTCGGACTATAGTGCTGTGACGTGACCGGGCCCGGCCCGGGATGTGACCGGTCGCGGCCGGGACATGGACGCGCCGCGCCGGCGTGAGCCCTCGTGATGACGTCACGGGCGAGGCCGACTCGCCTGCCGACCTACTACGGACAAGCTTTGTACGAGTTTACACGTCTCGATAACGTTAAAAAAAACTATAGCTTCAAAGTAAAATGGACCTTACGTCCTTGTGTTTAGGTTCATGTTCGTCGATCTGCAGCTAGCGGAAGCATTGTTAAACAAAAATCGCTTGTACTGGATTTGAAACAACGTCCATTTTACTCTGACTTAGTAGTGTTTCGATATGAACTATGAGCGTTGTCGTGATTTGCAGACTCGTGCTAAGGGTACAGAGTGAAACAAATCCCGCGAATCGGTCGTCGTTGAAAAAGAGATTATTTTTGTCACACTATAAACATTATTATTGGGATATCGGCGAGGACCGATTCGCGCGACTTGAAAACCGATTTGTAATCACGTGGGAATGGATTCGATGGACTCTTAGGTTGCGGAATCGACCGATTGTCATAAGCTTCAGCGCTTGAGCACCGCCAATGGTTACATATACATAAGTAATCGATCTCAGCCGCCCAGCGTTGGGCAAGTGGGCTTACAATTTATACTAATTTTAGTTTATTATAATAATACTTCAGAACGATTTCAGTTCCGCCGCCGACGCGCGGACCCACTGTTAAGTTGTATTAGGTTTATTTTACACGTAGGTATAATACTTTATTATGTAATCGCTGTATTGAGAGAACACTAATACTTTCTCTTGTCCCCTTAACCTGTGATAAGTATGTTAGTATGTAGTTAATGGATTTCTTGGACGATTTTTTTTTCTCGAAAGAGTTGCTCAGAGATGTCAGACGTAATGTTCCTAATGATTTTCAGCTGTACAAGATTGCTTTTAATTTGTTTTTTTTTGACGAAACTAGTCCGAACAGAGGATATAAATGCGGAGTTCAAAATCCGCATTTGATTAGCGCCCCAATTAATATGATTTATGTTTAGTTAGGACAACTATTTGATTGTTCATCTTTATGTGATTTTCATTTGGAGGAATACTTACGGAGTTTAATGTTAATTTGATCTATTTTTGTTTAGTTATGTGATAGTCGGGTATATATGGAGAGGATTTGATGCGATCAATTTTTATATAGACGAGAAGGTTTAGGGAGCGACGAGTTTTATTATTCATTTATTGTTTCCATTAAAATGTAATAATATATTTAATTAGTAGCGACATATTTTAACCCCGTATATTTTTATTCTTAATACGCATATGGTACTTCATTTAATCATTAATAATAATGATGTTATTATCCGTGTAAGAGGAATGCATGAGCTTCGATTATTAATGACTGTGTATCGATATCGATACATCGACGCTGGAAATTCCCACAACCCTATACCTAGTTACGAAATTTGCGAAGGTGACTTGTGGCGTGTTCTGTGAACGATTACGACAATGCACGAAGTAGGTTTGTATCGATGTTAGTTTACGAGCAATTGACGGGTTACGAAGATTCTAAGGCTGGTTTTAGTGTCACGCTGATCGTCGGCGCTGACAGGCCACTACGTATGGTTGCTTTAAATGCGTTTTAGTACAACGCCGACCGCTCAGCTCAGCGCTGACGCTCGTCAGCGCGACACTAAAACGCTCACTGAAGACAGACGCGTGGGCGGCGGTCGGCGCCGACTAACTACGCGCCAAACTCTCAGCGCTGACGATCAGCGTGACACTAAAACCAGCCTTAAAATGTCGCCATTGCAAGTAGTCAAATCAAAACACTATAAGAGCGTTTCCACAGTATCCGATCCGATTTCAGTCAAGATGAAATATGTAATTAATCTTTCGCGCGTCCCTAAAGTTAACGCGTGTCAATTAAATAGATATTATCGAAAGTATCGATAATACAAAACGTGCAATAATATTTTTGACGACGATACTATCGACAATAACAACTGAATCAATGCTATCGATAGTGCTTTCGATATTGTACCTAATTTATAGATTGCGACAGTATCGAAAAACTATCGATAAACTATCTATTCACTCCAATCGCACCACTAGTACACATTTCATATAATATTTAAGATTCTCATCTATCAGATTGGATAATGTGGTAGCACTAAAGCGTTTTAAATATAATAACGTCCGATAAAAATAGAAAATAAATAAATACATATACAAAAGTTCAACCCGACTGCGCGCGTGTTGAAGGGACTTAAAGAAAGATATAAATTATATTGATTGTATTTACTCGTAATTATAATATGGGAAAATGTACTTTAATAAGCATCGAATTTGGGAACATAATAGTTGTTTTAGCAGCTATCATAGTGACATATTATGTGACACGATATGACATAAATGAGTAAGTATAAACGTCAAGAAGAATAATATTTTGCTCATTGTTTAGTGATGTCATATATCATTGTGACTAATTGCACGAGGTGTCATATACCTTAATATTACCACCTACACACAGACACCCTGCACTTACACAAACAAACTACCTATACTTAGTTGAGACATTACAAACGTGCAAAGTGGGCTATAAAATATTACGATCATAGGGTTCGCTCTTTATAACCTGTTATCGACTATCGACAAATATTTTTTTACTGTTACACACATCACCAGTTCCATAAAGCTTGTAAGTGCGAGCGAGAAGTCCGATAAAATTATGACTCAGTTCGCACGTTTGTAATGTCCCAACTATAGATAATAGCCGATACATCGGCGGTAGCTCATAATTGACAAATACATCACTTAAAACTGTTAAATGAAAGCGACCTAGGCTGGTTTTTTCGCCCTAGAGCTGCGTTCGCACCTGTAAAACTTCAAAGGACTTTAATCAGTGTCTGGATGTCTTTATATGATTTGAAAACGCGACGCAAATTTTTATTGGTGTGGACGCGCATTATATTTTATATACCTTTAACGTTTGTTGTTTTGTATGTATTTGTAGAATACAATAAAATATGTATAAAATGGCAGCGTAGTCGGGTTTAGATGAACAACCATTTGTACTGAGTTAATTCCAGTTCGCACATAGAGATTCACATCTAAAATCGGGACATCCTAAAAAATTGGGACGTATGACATCTCAACTAACCTTAACTTTAAATAATCATAATGCGAAAAAAATGCGACATATTAGGCCTATCATGCACGGTTTTTTTTAATAAAGAAAGAATCGGAACTTCCCAAACGTTCACAACCAATTATTACAATTAGAGAATTAACTCGATACAAAGTATAGTATACATTGCAATACTGCCGTCAGCTGACTAGAAGACGTAGATATTAAGGGAAATTATTACCAATTTTGAGTTTTTTTTTATAAAGACTCGAATTCAACACAGTAATATTTTTTCACGTTGTCCTAGAATTATCTAACTACTAAGTATTAATAACGAACAAGCATGTAACGAACACAATTTGAAGATGAAACACGTGTTCTCAGCAACCCGTATACGCTACGCGAATTTTGTTCGCTACGTGCTCCGTGCTCGGTTCGCCACGCGTAGACTCGTATGGCGCTTGCTCATCGAGCATTGCATAGTAGGGACTCGGCATAAAATAATGATAATAAGAAAATCAAGTTCAAATGGATATTATTTTTAATACTTAATATCCATTTGAACTTATCCGTCTTTTAGTCGTCGGACGGCAGAATTGAATCTGTCATCGCCTTTGATAAAAATAAAGAGAGGAAGCAACGTTACGCTGCTACATTGCGTCAACGAAAAACAAACGAACGACAGAGACAGACATACGTTTACGCACTGAAGTGCGAGCGAGACAGGCAGCAGTTTCTCGGTCGCGCGCTGCGTTGAATGTGTCACGTATCTTCCTCTTTTTCTTTTTAAATCAAAGGTCATCGCCTATACGTTTTTCCGTATAATAATTAATTAAAATAATTTATAAGGCGGCACCAACACACGGCTGTTAGTGTTTGCGACGTAGGTATTTCGCCTTATGAATTCCACCATTGCCGTTTTATCGGAGCGTTGAAACTGCCACTAGAGTATACACTTGTATTATACAAACTAATATAAATAAAGGATTCAACATAAGTAACGCTCGTTTGTCGATAATATAATAATAGATAATGATAATCATAAATGTTTATTTTTACAATAGGTAATGTAAAATTACTACCTACAATAGTTGTACTCCGTAGGCCGTGCGTTATGTTATTTTCTATGGACACCACATTCTTATATTTTTTGATAAGTACTTCACTGTCAATATGTAATATCTAGAATGAGGAAGTTTCCTGAAGTTGAAAATATCATTTTGAATACAATGGTATTAAAATATAGATTAAAACTAATAATAATTCAGTGAAAAAATTTTGAAATCCATCAATAAATGAAGGAGATATTAATTATTTAGGTTCATGTATTTTAACGCAAATTTCTCACTCGAGTATGACGTCACAGTGTCTATTCGGAGGTATTTTTTCCATATAAATTTACTTGTTTTACCCATTTCTCCGAGATTACTGAACCGATTTGCGTTATTCTTTTTTTAATCGACAGCTGAGTATGGTTGCAAAATGATCCCATAGATTTTTTCGAAAAAAGATTAACTAAAATATTTTTTTTGTCTTGTCCATGTGGACATAGTGCGGTAGTAGAGACAGAAAAAGATAAACTAAAAAATAAAAAGTAAAATTTAAATATGTGATAATAATTGTTATCGAGAAAATAACATGACGGATGGAGTATGACATCTAGTTTACACCAGGCGAGTAACTTGACCGAGAGAAAAATTAGATGTTGAATAATGAACAACTCGATCGAGTTTACTTTTTCGGTCGAGACGTTAATATATTATCTATATTTCTCTATTATTATATATCTATATATTATCTATATTTCTCTATCTTATATCATCTATATTTCTCTATATATTACCTCGGTCGGTATGCCGGCTTTGTACGTTGCGGCAATGATCGAATTCGAGTATCGAAATACAATAACTTCAAAGTGAAATAGACCTAAAGTGGCTTATTTTAGGTTTGAGTTCGTCTATACATCTACAGACAAGCTGAAATTTTTCAAAATAAAAATTGGAAGTATGAATGTACGACTTTAAAATAACAAGCTTAGGGTCCATTCTGCTCTGATAGTGTAGTTTTTCGATATTAGAACTCTAGTAGCGTGGTCGAGGTGTAATTTCTTGGTCGAGCGCTGGTCGGGTGTGAAGTAGACGACGGATCCTTTACGTGTATAGATGTGACACAGTTGTCTAATTTGTTAAGATGAAAGACGTATTTGTGATGACATTATACAGCGTTATAATTTTATGTTTGTAAAAAAATCTGAAATTAGTTTGTTCAGAATCACTATTTTATCCCAAACATGTATTAAAAAACCTATGCAGTGGGATAGGTAGCTAGCTCGTAACTTTCAGTCAGTTTTCATATTATTATATTTTGAAAAAAAAAAAAATAGACATTCTTTGAGCGAAAATATTTTATACGTGTTTCGGATTTTCTACTCACATAAAATTATAACCTTGTAAGTACAAAAAGTAAGTCAAAAGTTGTAAGAATATGCTCTAAATCTTCATTCACAACGGACCTAAGACTAACGGCCGAAATTAATTACTTGTCTCATTCAAAGTTTAGAGATTGAAGATCGAAAATTTCATCCAGATATTTATTATGTAGTAGTACGTGTCGATAAATAAATAATAATTAATCTGTCCATATATTGATATACTTAAATGGAAATTAAGACTTTGGACTTTGAATAGAAATTGTTTATGTGAGTTTTAAGCAATTTAAAGTTAAGAGCATTTACTTGCTTTAACGATGAAGGAAAACATTGTGAGGAAACCTGCATGCCTGAGAAACTCCATGATGTTGTCAAAGGCGTGTGAAGTCTACTGTCTAAGTCTCTGATAGGAGACCCGAGCCCTGTAGTAGGCCGGTAATGGGTTGATGATGATGATGATGATGATTCAGATTATGATGATGGTGGTGATGACTATGATGATGATGATGACATTGATGTTGATGATGATGATGATGATGATGATAAAACAGTTGACATTTTACCACATATTATCTGGATTACATTTTTGTTCTTCACTCTATAGATTTTGGATTATATAGGTTATTAATTTAAGCCGTAAGCTGAAGTGAAAACTATGTGTGAAGCGAATTGTACTTTTTCTCTACATTTACGATTTGGATATAATCGTATTTACCTTCACCTGCAAAAATTAATGCCCCTGTTTAATAGTATAAAAGCTGGTCAATGATTTTTGACCGAATTGTGCAAAATTTTTCGAACTTTTAACGAAAACAAAAATAAATTAAACATTAAAATTCTTCGATCAATAGTATATGTTTATATATACGGAGTAAGATGTGTTGTCGATCGTAAAAAAGTGTCAGTGAAAAATAAGTTCCCAAGTTCCCAGTTCCCACCCACCTGTGAACCTGTAAACTGTAAATAAATATATTTACAGTGAGTAAACCAACGCGAACAGGTCTGACGATGCCGCAGTATGTTTTTACAAAGTTTTAAGGAAAAATTATTTATTTCTCGTAGGTGAGAACTTATTTTTTTCTCGAACATTTTCTCAATCGGATTGTTATAGGATTGCATATCTTGTACACTATTGATCGATTGAATCAGTTTGAAAACAAAAATAAACTTCTTACAATTTAATAAAAAACAATACATGTCGCATAGAATAAGGATAGTCTTAGAGTGTCTATCCACTGAAGCGTAGCAGAGACGTTTTCAGCGCGCCAATCACATTATTGTGATTGATCTGATTGGTCTCCGGAGCACATCTCCGCTCAGTGGACAGGCACCTTTAGGCCCTGGCAGGTAGATAGTCCAATATGTAACTACGTACGTTGTTTTAAGAACGATTCGATTGACAAGCTCTTAGACTATTAGGTATTATTCCCTCAGTGTCTTTGACGTCACCTGTGCTTTTCCCTACAGCTCACATTGAAAAGCGCTCGTTGAAATGAATAATTAACGAAAACGTTATTTGTGTAACGTTACTCGTTTAGGGTTCCAATTAATACCGATAAGTACCGATTCCTCTCCGGTTCGGTTCGGTGTCAACCGTACGGTTTACTCTTGTTATAGGAATAATGTTCGTTACACACTTCCCGGTTTAACAACCGAACGTTAATTTTTGTATGAAACCGAAATCGGAGCGATATCGGATCTAATCGTGCATTTCTATAACAGCATAAGAATATGTTTTTAGACGCTTTAAACAAAACTGTTGGTGTTCAATAAATAATGGGTATTATGTATTTTGTGATAACTGAGATCAGATACGTCTTTTTGGTAAATAAATAATCATAAGGTTTATTCATTCGGTAAACGCGTTGCAATTTTCACGAATATTGTCTGTTTTTTGTGTAATCGTATTTGTATCTGTTATCATAGGGTTAAAATGTTAAGAGTACACACACGTGCACAATGTTCTATGAAAATCCAAGAATAAAGCTGATCGCATATTGTAGCACACACGAACGCATTTTTTATTAGGTGAAAATGCAAATGGCGAAATGACGTGTTAATGATGATAACGTTATAAGCAAGCACCTAATTCCTCATTACTAAGGTTGCCTTTACCATTAATAACATAATGGTGGGAGTTTTGTCCAATCCATTCTCGCAAGATCAATACGCACAGAAGTCGATGAAGAGAAACATTTCGAAGCTTAGATTTTAATGATTATATTGTCAGTTAGCGATAATAACCGGAACCGACAGCTTAACGTGTGCTCAGCAGTGCGGTAGCTAAAAAGTCAAATTCAGTCCTCAAAAGTCAGTTACCCATCCAGTAACAGACTCAGCGTTGCTTAACAGGAACAATCGATAGTCTCAACTAGGCACCACCACCAACACCATACGTGCTCGTGTGTGTGTGTTTATTCCACTCGTGGCGGGCGTAATTACGACGTCATTCGCATTTTCAATATTGTAGAATTAAGTAGCTGGGCGCTGTGCGGTAGACGCGCGTACTATAATGTGCGATCAGTATAAAGACAATGTCATTGGCCCGTGCTTGAAACTTGAAAAAAAACTTGAAAATAACCAAAAAATACAGATGCTATAAAATATAAATAGTAAATAGAATATAGGACTGTTAGCGTTAAATTGAGCTGTCAAATTAATTTGACGGATATAGATCTCTGGTACAATTTTGTGGTGTTCACTCTTCATGCAATCAACGCGTCAAAGCCGTGTCAATATAAATAATTATGACGAAAACACATTCACAATATGCCACGCTTGTCAAGTCACATCACATGGTCAGTACGGTATTATACATGTTTCTCATAATGTCAAAGTAAAATGAACCTTATCTGCCTTGCGTTAAGGCTAATTTTGTCTATACATTAATAACCAGCGCCTTATGTAGAAACTTTGCTAAGTAAAAATCAGTAATACTGAAATCTGAATGCACGATCCATTTTAGTCAAGACGTGATTATGCTTCGATAACCGAAATTCTATCAACGTTGTCGAGATGTATCAACATTACGCGGCGCGGCGTGTTACAAGTGTGTTTCCGGCATAATAATTTTCATGAACATTATGCAATACTAATCAAACTCATTGATGAGATTGTCACAGTAGTTTATAAATAACACTCTTAGACCTAATATTGTATCTTTGCCGTACATACGACCCGACACAAAAATAATATCATGGCGGACGTATAAAGTGAGAATTTAAAAAAAAAGCTAGATTTCTGTGAGTAAAGTATTTTTCTACTCGATCGTTTAGGGATGCTATTAGATATTTTTGGACCATTGTTAAGATTGCGATCAGTATTGGAGGTATAAAAAAATAAAAGTTAGTTTTTCGCGGATGTTGGCCGGAGTTTAGAGATAAATACTTACGCGCTTAACATCTGAAAAAAAAAAAAATGGCGTGTGCACCCGTTTTATTAACGTCTTGGTATTTTTAAGAACTCAATTACTAAAAACACAAAGACTTTCATTTAGGATTAGACGCACACGATCGAATGTTCTAGATTAATTTTTATGTTATGTTGTAAGTACACAACAAATTGAACGAATGCAGTAAAAGTACAAGAATATTTTACAAAATATATCTACTGATTTGTATTTTCAAGGGTTTATGTAACAAGGCTTTCAATATCCTATAAAATGCAATGCTAATCAGTAGTCAAAGTTATTTTAAAAATATTGTTATTTAACGTTATTTCTGTTTTATTTCGGTAAAATAACGTTATATCATGTAACGTTAAAAAAAATAAAAGGAGAGCAAATAATATGGTACAGTTACAAGTGTGGAGGGTAAAGTATTGTCTCTTAGAAATACCAATTCACCCTGGTCTTGGAGTGTTAACTGATGACCAGGATGTCGGTAAAGTGTCAGCGCAGACCGAGCGTAAAACTGCATGCACGAGTATCGTCTTTATCCAATTGCAATAGAGCTTTAAATAGTAAGACATACAATTTTTTTACTCCTCCTACTCCATTTGGATTAGGTAAGGATGATCTGTAGAAATCCGTAAAGCGCCCTGTTAACATTGTTTGTCACGTTTTCATTAAACAATAGCGAAAACGATCAAACAAATTCTACCTAACTTGTAGTTGTAACGTGACGTTAGCGTGTCGTAAAACAATGAGTAATAAACATAGACACTTTTGGCCATTTAATGACTACAGACAGATACCTACGCGACGACTGAAGTTTTTTTGTCAAACACAAACTAGGAACTAGGAAAAAACTATGTACATAGTTCCTTTCCAGCAAATCATAAAACTTATTTGTCAAATATGTCGTGGAGGTATCAAGATTTGAAATAAACACATCAAACACGTCTATTGTTTGTCAAACGCATCAAACAAAGGTATCATTCTCGATAAAGAAGCACGTCAAGCACGTAGATTTGACAAACAAAGATCGTTTACAGGGCGCTTCTTCCCGAACATGCTCGAGCAGTTTTACGCACGTTTGTGACCTAAAGGCGGTGCAACATTACGTCGTTTGAGTCTGCGGATTGTGCGAGTCCACCGCACACGTTCCGGTTTCATAAACCGCACCTGTACCGGTTCTAGTCTGTTCAAACCGGAACGGAGCCGTAGGTTAAACCGTAAACTACACTGCATATTAGTTATAAATGAAAAAAATATTTTTACGTGAGTCAACTCAATTCTAATTAGTTTTCTATACTCGTATAAACTGATGACTCTGAACGACTACGATGAAACATTATGCCGTGTAGTTTCATAAACGATGATCTGCAACTCGCGTGTAAAAACTGGGCGTTTTAGCACATAATACGATTACTTTACCGTCGACGATTAGCAATTTTGCGATACCGATGTTAAAATCTCGCCTAGGTGGCGAAGCGAAGCATGCGCAGGCTATATTGGGAGCGAAGCGAAGCGAAACGAACCTCGTTTCGTTTCGCTTCGCTCATGTCGCTAGACTATGAGGGCTCGCAAGTTCGCATCGCTGGCTTCGTTTAGCTCTGTAGTTCGCGGTGTGAACCGAAGCATGAAAAGACGCGGTAGCGACACGAGCGAAGCGAAACTAACCTCGTTTCGTTTCGCTTCGCTTCGCTCCAAATGTGGCCTGCGCTTTAATGTTTTGCTTCGCCACCTAGGCGAGATTTTGACATCGGTATCGCGTGACTAAGTTTTCGAGATATCAATAATTTAATAATCATTGCGAAGTTCACTTCAAATCGGAAACTATCAAAACGCGATAATCGCCGAATGCAAAAATTATCGAGTGTGTTAAAGCCCCAGTTTCTTAGGATAGTGGCGCCGTCACATAGCGGCCGCTATCGAATGACGTCACATAAACGTTGCCTATTGAAACGAGACGGCGTGGTTTCGTAGTTTTTTGACACCGCAGAGGCCGCTACGTGAGGGCGCCGCTATCCGGGGAACCAGACGCTTCAGGCCCTAAGAACAAAGGTATCCCGGTAGTTGTCAAGGAAACCGCTTAATATTTTTGTATTTTCCTAGTGTGTAAAACGACGAAGCATTGTAACATAACGCGGTGTCTTCTATGATTGTACGCATTATGCTATAGATGAGTATTTCGTAAACATTTTGTTGAAATAATAAGTGCGTAATAAAACACTTTTTCGTATTAAAAAATAGAAATGTTTTTTATTTTGAAATCACCTACTTAAAATAATAATTAAAAATCCTATCTAAAAGCACTGACCTCTTAAATGCCAAGTACGCTGCTGCCTAGACTTACTTATTGACTACCTCCTTTTGGTCAAGTGAGAGTGAAGGTACTTACTCGGAACTAATGTGAATTGTGATAAATTGTATTGGGAAATGTCTTTAGTTTCCAGAGTGCTTAGTCTAAGATCGGAGCACTCGAAAACTATTGATCGATTTCAGAGTAAAATAGACCTAAAATGGCTTGTATTAAGGTTTGAGTTCGCCAATACATTCAGCATTCGAACACAACGAGCGCCCCAAGAAGAAATGTTGTAAAATACATATTCGAACTATGGAATTACGACTTTAAAATAAGAGTATTTGAGTTCATTTTGCTCTGAATTCACAAGTGAATTCAGAGCAAAATGAACTCAAATACTCGTGATGATTCGATCAATAGTTTTCGAGTTCGTTTTCGAGTGCTCCGATCTTAGACTAAGCACTCAGTAGGTACCTTCGTTGCGGCGCTTTGAATCTGCCCTTTCTGTTCGAACACATCCTTTCCAGCGTACTTACTTTATTTAATAGAGGCATAGAAGTCAGTGTTTAAAACTAGTCTGATTTTTAATTCGGTGGAATTCTGACAGTTGTCATTTTATAAATACAATGAGTTATTTTTGTATGAAAAACAGAGTTACCACCTGAAGTTCGATTTTACCCTAAACTAATGTACCTGAAGTATCTGTCAGGCATTTTTCATATCTACATGAGGGAGGAAAATTGATTTTTATTTATATGTAAGTTTTGAATTTAGTATCTTTTTTGTGGAAACTGTTTTATTTCTGGTAACATTAAGAAACGTCAGAATTCCACGGAATAAACAATCAGAGTATATGAGTGGAATATTAGAACAATAGACTGTCAAGTCTCAAGGAGAATAGAGAAATGCTTTATTAAATAAGCAACACTATGGGCCTGCGCACACGGGGGTCTTGTCACACATGAGGGACCTGGTGTGTGCGCATTAAGGTGCTCTGTTCTGTGTACTGTGCTCTGTTCTATCGCACCTCTAACATAAAGAAGCAACAAACAAGCCCTGCTGCGCTGCGCTGCGCTGCGCTTTGTACGGCCGTGCTTTGTTTAGAACATGGCGAGGATCGCGGGATACGCGCCGGCTCGCTCGGCGTCGCATCGCCCGATCCGCTTAGTCTGTCATGTTGTTTGTTGAAAAAACATCCCTTGGACATTATGTATGTGCACCATTGAGAAATTAATAATATAGAGGCGCCCTAATGTCCTATAGAAAATAGTGGATTGGAAAATAGCTAAAGCTTATCAAAATTTTCATAAGTGTGTAAGAGACAACACTACATTTTTAACATAACAAACAGTTTGCGGCAGACTCAAGGCAAAAGATGACCTCCCTAAAATGTATACATAAACACTCACATACGCACAACTTGAGACATCACAATGAACACACGCCATTTTGTCTTCGGACTGTGCGTGTATGAGTGTATTTTTGATACGTTTTTAAAGTAGGTATGGCGCCTCCATATTATTAATTTCTCAATGATGTGCACGTTAAGCCATGTGTGCACTAAAATTGATGGGCTCTGTTTCGACGGGGAGCGGGCTCCGCGTCCACCGCGCTCTTCATGACCAGCACGGCGGGCTGCGCGCGCGTCTCGCCCAGCGTCGGCAGCGCCTTGAAGTACATCTATGACAATTACACAATAAATAATAAATCTTTTTGACATGACAACGTCTTATAAATCGATGAACGCCGGCTACACGCACGGAAAAGACTCATTGTCACGTACCACGTGCAAGCGAGAGCGTTTAAAGGGAAGCGATAGAGAAGGCACCATCGGCCTACCTACTATAACTCCCGGCATGTAAATCTAGCGCTGAACTTCAAGTGCGCGCAGCGTCGCACGAGTGAACGGGACACAATACGATTGGAGAGCCAATCAGTGCTTACGAACGATCCCCACGCACTCCCCGCGACCCCCTCACACCCCGAGATACCTCTTTTTCGACATCTGCGCATTGAAGGTCAACGCTAAACTTACTTGCCGTAACTTGTACTTACTACCTACGGTCGCGGCTCAACTGCTGAGCCGATCTTGCCTAAACACAGAGACATCTTTCATCCTGGAACCGTGAAAATCAAAGAAACAGGATTAAAAAAAATCCGTACAGATGAAGTCACGAACATCAGCTACTTATTAACCAATTTGATAAAAATAACTAAGTAGGTAAGTACTTATATCTTAAATTTTTTGGGAAAAAAAGATCAAATTAATTTTGCTATTTGCTATTGTGCTCGAACATGGGTGTATATATATGCAGTAATATAACTCACATTTCTAGTCATGAGCAGCATGCCGTGCTCTTTTCTCATGTGTTCCTTGAGCACCGACATCCGAGGATACCTGCCAACGATACAAGCGTTTAAAGTTTTGGGTAGGCTATTAAAAGGTAGTAGACCGTAACCGTATTAAAGGTGGCTTGTGTTACCCACAAGCGAATGACTCGTGTTACCCACGAGCGAATGGCTTGTGTTACCCATGAGTGATTGGCTATTAACCGACGAGCGAATGACTCGTGCTATCCACGAGCGAATGACTCGTGACCGTGAGGCGTTGTCTCTGATTATTCTTTAACTAGCTTTTGCCAGCGGCTTCGCCCGCGTGAATTTCGGTTTTTCACAAATACTGAGGGATAAGTAGATTTCTGGTTCCCGTTCCCGCTCCCTTTTCCAACCTTTATACTTACTTAGGGAATTTTTATCTCCATTCAAAATTGCAGCCAAATCCGTTCAGTAGTTTTGACTGGCCCGTTGGCGCAGTTGGCAGTGACCCTACCTTCGACATACATACGAATAAAACAAACTAAAGAAATAAAAAACATCATAACCCCCAATAAAAACAAAATCTCCGATTCAAAATAAAAATTACGAAAACGCACGCAACAAACGCAGTGCACATCCGCACGCATCCGGTTAGGACGACCGACTTCTAATTGGAGGTCGTGGGTTCGATCCCGGGGCACGCACCACTAACTTTTCGGAGTTATGTGCGTTTTAAAGTATTTAAATATCACTTGCTTTAACGGTGAAGGAAAACATCGTGAGGAAACCTGCATGCCTGAGAGTTCTCCATAACGTTCTCAAAGGTGTGTGAAGTCTGCCAATCCGCTTGGCCAGCGTGGTAGACTATGGCCAAAACCCTTCTCACTCTGAGAGGAGACCCGTGCTCTGTAGTGAGCCGGTAATGGGTTGATCATGTGTGTATGTGTGTGTGTATGCACCCTCTTCACCGCACCCGCCCGCCGCGCGGCGGCGTACCGCCGCACCGCGTACGCGGCCGTCGCGCGCAGCGAAAATACCTATCAGGGCGTTTTTTAACATAGGTACTTACCGATTTCAACACAACTCCTTTTTTGAAAGTCGGTTAAAAAAGTAGCCTATGTTACTCCTTGGTTAATCCTCTACTTGTCTGTGAAAGTCCCGTCAAAATCGGTTCAGCCGTTCCGAAGATTAGCCCGTTCAAACAGACAGACAGACAGACAAAAACTTTAAAAACGTGTGATTCGGTTATGGTATCGTTCAAATAACCATATGAGCTTAATATGTGGTAGTTATTTCGAAATTACAGACAGACACTTCAATTTTATTTATTAGTATAGATTTATTGTTTTATATCTAAATCTGTCCATTAACATCGGTCAATCTCTTCGAAAAGGATTATGAAAAGTAGTTATGAGCTTTGTGGATTGCAGTGATAAAGTTCAGTATCCGGTTTAAAGTTTTTAATAACCCAAAGTGTCAAAGCAACAAAATTATACAAAATTCTAAAAGCGTCTATTCACGTTCGCGTATGGTAGCAGACTCTCCTGTACAGAGGCGTGCAGATAACAAAACTCCAACGCATATTATTTAGGCAACTTACACACTGAGCACGTAGATAAAGGTAAGCTCACATGCTATAAAAGTTAAATAATACACGCTTAATACCTCTTAGGGCACGCTCATTCATTTATTACCTCTTAGGGCACGCTTATTACCTATTGGGGCATGTCAATCATCTCTTAGGACACGCTTATTACCTCTCAGGGCACTTTTATTACCTCTTAGGGCACGCTTATTCATTTATTACCTCTTAGGGTTACTTTTATTACCTCTTAGGGCACCCTTATTACTTCTTAGGGTACGTTTATTACCTCTTAGGGCACGCTTATTCATTTATTACCTCTTAGGGTTACTTTTATTACCTCTTAGGGCACGCTTATTCATTTATTACCTCTAAGGGTTACTTTTATTACCTCTTGGGGCACGCTTATTACCTGTTGGGGCATGCCTATCATCTCTTAGAACACGCTTATTAGTTATTACCTCTTAGGGCACATTTGGCACGCGCACGGCGGCGGCAGGCCGCGGTGCTGGCGGTCCACGTGGCGCACGAGCGCGGCGCGCTGCGCGAACCGCTTGTCGCACTCCGCGCACGCGAACCGCTTCAGCGCTGCCGACACACACACAGACAACGCTTCCATCAACAAGGCATAGGCATGTACAGTTAACGCCAAACAAATACCACCACTGATCACCTCTGAACATAAGGCGCAATAGCATATTTTAGATATCAGTGGGCGGACAGAAAGAGAGGGAGATAGCACGAACCTGCGCGAGTTCGCTCTCGCACGAAACTCACTGGCGAATATTTGTTTGGCGTCAACTATACCAAGATACGCAGTCCCATAATTATGTTTTAGCAGGTAAAATATACAGGGTATACTTAAGTCACGGAAAATAAGTCGAGCGGTGACCTTCAATGCGCAGAAGTCGAAAATGAGATAACTCGGGGTGTGAGGGGGTCGCGGGGAGGGCGTGGGGATTGTTCGTAAGCACTGATTAGCTCTCGCGGATCCCTCGTAAGCGCAATCGTATTGTGTCCCGCTCACTCGTACAACGCTGCGCGCACTTAAAGGTCACCGGTCGACTTACGTGACGGGGGTTATATAAGGGAATCGCTACCGAAAATTTAGCGCTATTATTATACTACTTAAGTACCTAAACATAGTTCAATTTGAAATTGAGTTGACAACATTATTTTACGGAATGACATTTAGAAACGTCAGTTTACTGCATCGATTTAAAAGTACGAGTATAGTTTAGTTACTGGCTTGTTATGCTAAAATAGCGCTGTTGTCGCTGTTAGTGCCGCCCTCTACAGTTTCAGCTAAGGGGCTGTATATTAATCACGTAAGGTTCGAAAGGGCTCCCCCCCTTTCGAACCTTACGTGATTAATATACAGCACGGGTTCGGCAAAAATCACAAAAAATCACAAGTGGGAGGGGGGGTATAGTAAGATATCACGTGTACTCATTTTTTCGTCAAACTCGTAATTTCTAAACCGAATTAATTTTCTAGAATTAAGGATTGGATCACTCTAGGCCGGTACTTAAAAATAATATTATAAAAATTTTAAGATTCTTTGGTGGGGGGTAGTCTTAAACCTCACCACGTATCACCATGGGGGAGGGAGGGGTTAAAAATGTAAAAAAAAAACATCACGTGATTAATGGTATGGTAAACCCCTAAGTCCCCATACACCAACAAACGATAACTCACGTTGGTGCGTGTCCAAGTGCACCACGAGCGTGGCTCTCGTTGCGAAGCTCCTCTGGCAGTGGTCGCACACGAAGCGCTCCGCCGCGTCGTGCCTCCTCACGTGCCGCTGAAAAAACATCTGTATAAATCTTTTTTTTTTTTTTTTCAAAGAAAAAAGAACCTACTACAATCGATTCCAACTAAAAAGTTCAACTTCAGCAACAGGTCTGGCAATCTCAGAGAACACATTAGTGACATATGTGTACATTTAATTATGCTCATAACTTCGTACGTAAGAATGATGATAGCTCGATGAGTTATACACTAAAACCTTCTTGAAAGTATGTAGATTACTATAGTGAAAAAATTATCAAAATCGGTTCATTAGTTGCGGAGATAATCGCGAACATCCGTACATACGCAAATACATACATACGGGTCGAATACAGAACTTCCTTTTTTGAAGTCGGTTAAAAAAATAATAATAATAATTTGACGAACCTGGCGCAGTGGCGAAATACATACATACGGGTCGAATACAGAACTTCCTTTTTTTGAAGTCGGTTAAAAAATAATAATAATAATTTGACGAACCTGGCGCAGTGGCGAAATACATACATATGGGTCGAATACACAACTTCCTTTTTTGAAGTCGGTTAACAAAAAAACAAAAATAATTTGACGGCCTCCCTGGCGCAGTGGTTTTATAAGCGGGAGGTCCCGGGTTCGATTCCCGGCAGAGGCAGTCTATGAACGTGTGCAGTGTGTACGCACGGTCAGCGTGATGCTGCAGGTGTAGCCGCGGCCGCAGACCGCGCACACGTAGGGCCGCACGCCGGCGTGCGAGTGCGCGTGCGCCTTCAGGCTGTAGTTCGACTTGAAGCTCGCCGAGCATTCCGTGCAGTCGTACCTGGAACACACGAGTAGTAAATCTACAGAGGGGAAGCTTCCACAAGCGGCCCGCTGTAGGTATACTCACACAAACACACTCACCAACGGTTCACGGACGCGCGCTCGTTCCACTAACCGGTACAGTTGGTGACAAACTGTGCGCATATGTGTGAGTGTACCTACAGCGGGCCGCTTGTAAAAGCTTCCCCTCTGTAGGTACTCTGTGGCCATGTTGAACCAATTTTCATCAAGAATATCTAATTCACCTTTCAAACAAAAAAAACCCGCATTCAAATCGGTCCACCCGAGTCCTACGAGGGAACAGACAGACACACACGCACACACACAGACACGTCAAACTTATAACACCCCGTCGTTTTGTGTCGGGGGTTAAAAACATGAAGCTGCAGACACATTGCCGAGTGTTTGGCCTTTGAATGCGATCTCCACCACTACCTACTACTACAGCCTTTTAACGTCGCACTTGCTGGGCACAGGCCTCTTATACAGGCCTTTAAATACACAGGCCTGTAAATCCCTCTCTCATAGGGGTGAGTTTACGCCGTACTCCGGTTAGCCGGATCGTTCGGAGATGCGGCACACCGGAATATTCAACCTTACGGTACGCCGCAGTCTCAAATCAACTGGAGCGGTTGACGCAAGCCGCAGGTCAGTGCGTTGAAATTATACCTACGATTTCATAATAAAATAGACAGAGCTTATGAGCCTAACGGCGCGCCGCATTGCGGCTAGTGGCAACTGGCAGGCAGTGCGTTGTGGGCCTTTTTATACGATAAACTCCCTATAACGTAACGCTTGGCCACAGAGTACCTACAGAGGGGAAGCTTCTAGTAAGCGGCCCGACCAACTGTACCGGTTAGTGGAACGAGCGCGCGTCCGTGAACCGTTGGTGAGTGTGTTTGTGTGAGTATACCTACAGCGCGAGCGGGCCGCTTGTGGAAGCTTCCCCTCTGTAGATTTACTACTCGTGTGGCTTGGCTTTAAGAAGGCTCGCGCAAAATTTTTATGCTTTCAGAATTTGTAAGATAAACCAGGGATCGCTGCAGACTATCGTGGTTTTAAATTTTTTTGTCGTCTGACAATCAACAGGTACCTACTTACCTATTTAAGGGATTACCGCCGCCTTTAGGCATTGAAGTTTGCGGAAGACAGGTTATAGCACCTAATTGTAACAAGAGAATATTAGCCATGCTGAACATGACTAATTCCCCTTTCCTCTCCAAATAACCGTGAAGCTTGTGTTAGAAGTAGGTAAGTACGAAAAGCAACGGATGGGATATGAACCGTCGACCTTTCGGTTTTCAGTCCACGCCACACGTCGCTTGCGCTATTGAGGCTATAAAACTTGCCCAAACGATGACATAATTTTATGCAGTCCCGAATCTCATCTTTCAAGGATTGCTCGGCCTATACTCCGCTCTGATTTTTAATTTCGTGGAATTCTGACGTCTTTTAGGGTTCCGTAGTAAACAAGGAACCCTTATAGTTTCGCCATGTCCGTCCGTCTGTCCGTCTGTCCGTCCGTCCTCGGTTAATCTCAGAGACTATTAGTGCTAGAAATCCGTAATTTGGCATGAGTATAAATATTAATCACGCCGACAAAGTGGTGAAATAAAATTTTGATAAATATTTTTTTTAGGGTAGCTCCCCTACATTGTAAAGTGGGGATGAATATTTTTTTTCTCGTCTACCCCATAATGTGGGGTATCGTTGAATAGGTCTTTTAAAAATACTGTGGGTGTGGGAACATCATTTTTCGATTTCTAGATCCGTTTGTAAAATATGATGTTTTAAAGTGCAAATTTTTATTAGAGTCAAGTGTCCCCCCCTCTATCAGCCAAATGGCAGTATATAGGAACTTGAAAAAATTCACAGCAGTAGGGTATATAATCATTTTTAAAGGAAAACTATCCCGGCTAAGTAGGGTTCACAGGTTAAGGAGTTATATCTGTTTTTCGAGGATTGTGACTACGGAACCCTACACTGCGCGTGGCCCGCCACGCACTTGGCCGGTTTTTTTAATGTTACCAGGTATAAATTACCAGAGAAAAAAGTACGTAAAAAAAGATACTAAATTCAAAACTTGTATAAATAAAAATCAATTGCCACATGTAGATATAGCAATTGCCTGACAGACATTTCAACCGATTATGATGAAATTTGGTACAAAGGTAGCTTACATCCCGGGGATGGACATAGGCAACTCTTATCCCGAAAAAGCAAATAGTTCCCACAGGATTTTAAAAAACCTAAATCAACACGGACGAAGTTGCGGGCATCTTCTAGTGACAAATAAAACACATTTTTTTTTTTAAGTTTTTAATTATTTATATATTTCAATTGATTTTATTACATTCGTCGTATCTTAAAAATAATAAAAAACAAATAATAATAATCTAAAACATTGAAAGTTAAACAGACTTCACCACACACTTAACAGTCCATATTTTAAAAACTACTGCAGCGATTTTAATGAAACTTGCACTTTGCCCTAAGTTGAAGTAAATGTTAGCCAATAAACAAGAATAGTCACAATCCGATCAATAGTTTCGGAGAAATCCGCGAACAAACATACAAACATACAAACATACACCTATGAAATTTTGTATATTTGTTTAGCAGCTTTTACAAATTATCATATTACTAGCTTCTGCCCGCGGCTTCGCCCGCGTGAATTTCGGTTTTGAACAAATCCCGAAGGAATCGTGGAGTTTCGGTTTCCGTTCCCGCTCCCTTTTCCTACCTTTATACTTAAAATATCAAGCAAGGTCGGTATAGTAATCTACCTATAGCTGTAGATATAGATTTCGGGTTTTTCAAAATCCCGTGGGAACTGTGCATTTTTCCAGGATAAAAAGTAGCCGATGTGTTGCCAATGCATGCTACACAGCAAAGTATTGCAATGTGTTATGTGAGCGTGACATACGTACTGTTACAGCCCTACCTTAAGCATGTATCGCTGACATCGCTTAACACCAATTTAATTCATGTCACGACTCAGCAATATATGCCTATAAATACCGAATATCGAATAGAAATAGTCAGTCCTCATAAATAATTCTATATCGTCATTCTGCAGATACTCAGTCTCTAGGACTCCGACTCGACGGTGTTGAAATAGTCCAAGTAAGAATTTTGTTAAGTGTGTAGCATTAATTAATAAATATACTATAGATGACATAAGTGGTGTTTTTCTATAAGACATCCACCTATCGTCTATAACATTATTGGTGTCAGAAGAAAGGGGATTTTTTATCCTCCCTGGTCGCCTACTCCTGACGACGACCTGTTGCCACACACTACCCGAAGAGCCAAGTTGCCGCCTGCCTGCCGAGTTAGTCACCTGCTGCCCGTAACGTTTCACTGACGATTTACGAGGTCGCCACCAAACATCGCCAGGACGCCGCAAACATCGTGTCGCCTGTCTGCTCAGTTGGTAACCTGCCGCCTCACCTCATCGTTTCACTGACGGTCTGAGAGGCCGCCGCCAGCAACATCGTGGACATCGTGTCACCGGGCTCGATAAATTCACACAAAGTTCTACACGCGACGCTGACCTACATCGCACCGAGTCGTAAAAATCGCAACGCTGCATTTCGCCGAGGCCGCATCGCCGCTGTATCTATGTCATCATATTGCATATTCAGCATCTTGTGAGTGTATTTTTTCAATTTATTAACTTATTTTGTATTGACCTGATTTTACGCGTGGGTTATTCACTTCATATCACGTTATAATTTTATTTCAAACATATTAATTAGTTATATTATTTTTATATCAAAATGGAAAACAAAAATGTCCAGGCACCTTCTCGATCTTCTATTTTACAGGAAGTAGATTTTTCGGTCTTAGCTAAATTCATAAAACCTTTCGACGGTGACAGAAATAAACTGTCCCCTTTTTTAAGAAATTGTGAGAATGCAATGAGCTTAGCTTCCCCATCTCAAATCAGTATTTTATTAAATTATATAATTTCACAACTAGAAGGCAAAGCGGAAACCGCTTGCTCTTTAAAAATATTCGATAACTGGCTCGAGTTGAAACAGTTCCTAAGAACTACATTTGGTGAAACTAAACACCGAGATCACTTGCTATTAGATTTATTAAGCTGTAAGCAAAAACATAACGAAACAGTATCCGAATTCAGTCTCCGTATAGAAACATATCTGACGCAACTACAGACAGACATATCGCTCTCTACTAGAGACTCCTCAGAGATCAAAGGACGGATTGCCAGCACTGAAGACCTAGCGCTGCATACCTTTTTAATAGGGTTACCTAGTCATATTTCTAATATATTAAGAAGTCGTAATCCTACTACGCTATCTGAAGCTATCAAACCTAGCTATTCAGGAAGAAAAATTTCAAAACTATGTTCAATCTTCAAAACCTATAGAGCCGAGGTTTAAATGTAAATTATGTGGAAAAAATAACCACCTAGAAAAAAACTGTTTCTTTGCTCACAAACGTCCCGTTCATTCTACGAATTTAAGTAATCAAGCTCAGCCCTCTAAATCCTTAAATCCAGTGAATAATAATACGTCTATCATATGTAGGTATTGCTGGAATCGGGGTCACGAAATTAGTCAATGTCGAAAACGTCAATACAATAACTCGCGAAAAGATTTTTCCACCACGCAAATACATAACTCTGACTCACATAATAATAATTTAAACTAGCTTGCATTCCGGTTTTACGTCGTACGGAATGGTCGAATCAAACCGACGTATTAAAAAATCAAGTTTCTAAATCCGTGTCACGCGTCAACAACCAGGGTAACCAGCCCCAAATTCATGACCGTGTACAAAGTCCCACTGAATCCGTGTCACAGGTCAACCAACAGGGTAACCAGCCCGAAATGCATGGCCGTGAACACATTACTAAATCAAAATCCACTGTATCTTTTCCAGCCAACCGACAGGGTAACCCAAATGCATGGCTGCCATAAAAATAAAAATAACACTACTACATCTACTAAATCTAACAACTTTACTAATCCTACCAATTCCAATATTACTAATTCTACTAAATCTACTAACTCTACTAAATCTCCTTTATCCCATCCTCCTGTGCGTAGTATAAATAACATAAATCCTAGAAATGATCTGACATATAGCGATTTTCTTAAATCTCGATCCAAACCAACAGCCTTTACCACTCAAATCCATGAATTTAACCAAAATCTTTTAAAAACTTCATGTTTAACAATAGCTTACTCGACATCAATTGACCTAGACTCATCAAATCCCTATTGCGAAGATATTCTCGATTCTTTAGAAAACAAAGATACTTTTATAAGTTCTGAGAAAGAATTATATACTGTAAGACATACAAAATTCAAGAATAAATTATGTTTTCACATGTTTACTAAAGTACACCACTTTGACTCTAGTACCTACCAAGGAATATTCAAAACCTTAAATTCTCTTCGCAATGAACTAATTATGCTTCATCCGAATGTAAAAGAAATTTCTATGTCCGATTTTTCTAATCCATTTGATAAACTCAATTTTACAATTATATACGAAATAATCTGTTATCTTTTCCATAACACGCATATCAAGATAAACATTTACCATAATAAAATTATATATCCAAAGCCCAACGAAATTCCTACAATATTAAAGGATAATCATGATTCTCCTATCGGTTGACACATCGGTTCCACGCGCTTGTATAATAAAATTAAAGGTATTTACTATTGGAAAAGTATGAAAAAGGACATCAAAACCTATGTAAGTCATTGTCCAAAGTGTCAACAAAACAAAGCTTTACGACAATGTAATAAAGCTCCAATGGAAATAACTTCTACATCTCATGAACCACTTCAAAAAATATTCACTGACATAGTAGGTCCCTTACCAGAATCTGGGCAAGAGAAATTTAGGTACATAGTCACTTTTCAAGATGATCTAACAAAATACTCTATGGCTTATCCAATTACTAATTCGACAGCTGAACAAACAGCTGATGCACTAATTAAATTCATCTGTCATTTTGGAATCCCTAAGACTTTGCTTTCGGACCAAGGGGTCCATTTTATCGCTGAAGTATATAAACGAATAACATCCTTATTCAAAATTAAACACCTGTTTTCTACCCCGTATCATCCTCAAACAAACGGCGCTCTTGAACGAAGTCACAGCACCTTAAAAGAATATTTAAAATCCTATGTCAGTAATGAACAAAACAATTGGCATAAATACCTTCCCACTGCACTCATATCATATAATTCGACTATTCACTCCTCCACCAATTTCTCACCCCATGAATTATTATTTGGCTGCAAACCACATCTACCAAGTTCCCTATACGAAATTGATCCGACAATCACTTACCCTGATTATATAAAAACATTGAAACAAAAGTTGATCAATACACGTAACATAGCCAGAGAAAATATCCTGCGTCACAAGGAACATTCAAAGGCGTATTACGATAAAAATGTCAGAACTACATCTTACAATGTCGGAGATATGGTATACTTAAAACAACACCATAGATTACGTAAGGCTCTTTCTAGCATTTGGAAAGGCCCTTACAAAGTCGTTGAAGTCCATAATAATAATAATGTCACGCTCTTAGTAAATCGCAGACATATAAGGTATCATTTTGATCAAATCAAGCCAGCTCATAATAGTTAATTCTTATCGTTTAATAATAACATTCAAAATCTCAGTAAAATCTTAGACACTGTTTCAGCCATTGCCAATATCGATTAAAAAATAATTTTTCACTTATCAATTTATTTTAAAGAATTCTTTTATTTTTAATCGACTCTATTCTATTTCCTTCATAATCCAGATAGCTCTATATTAATTAACCCAGCCGTAAAATTCATGGCAATAACACAAAATAAGTTAATAATATATTCCGTGTTACAAAACTTAAGTGAGTGTAAAGTGATAAATAAATAACTTGTGCAAAATAATACATATACAATCTCGTTCCGGAAATCCGATATGTGAAGTGATCATATTACCCAAACATGTAAAATGTATCCATGAATCATGTACTTAATCATAAAATACTTATAAGCAATTTTTATAATAATAATCGAATATGTATTCAAGAAATTTCACAGTTAGCCAAATATTGTAAAAGCTATCATAAGTTATTTTTATTATGTCTCAAGAACTTGAAACCAAAATCTATGTTCTATTATCCTACTTTTAATATAATCACTACTATTTCGGAATAATTACTACTATATTACCTGTGTCTGTATTTTCTTTTTATATAAATTAAATTGTATTATTGTAATAAACATAGAAATATGAATCCTTAGTCCTTAATTCATGTTTTTGTATAAAATTTATAAATACTGTATAACTAAGTCTAAAACTGAAACACTGACTCTAATACTAGTTCTCCAAGAAGAAATCTTGAATTAATGTAGAATAATAATTGTAATCTTTATGAAATAATTCTTCGGATAAAATTTACCATTTCTTTGTAATTCAAATCACAATGTTCTTTTTACTATTTCATTGTAATGTTACTATATCTTGTGTATTTAAATAAGTTATTTTACTAGTAAGTTATATTAAGCTAAACTAATTTTATGATGTACAATCCGAAGTTATTTTTCCATGTCTTATTCTCCAATTCTGTTTCAATTTCTTTGTAATACTTGGACTATACTCACATCCTGGTTTATCCTGGGATGTTCCGTTTTAAAGGGGGAGGTGTTACAGCCCTACCTTAAGCATGTATCGCTGACATCGCTTAACACCAATTTAATTCATGTCACGACTCAGCAATATATGCCTATAAATACCGAATATCGAATAGAAATAGTCAGTCCTCATAAATAATTCTATATCGTCATTCTGCAGATACTCAGTCTCTAGGACTCCGACTCGACGGTGTTGAAATAGTCCAAGTAAGAATTTTGTTAAGTGTGTAGCATTAATTAATAAATATACTATAGATGACATAAGTGGTGTTTTTCTATAAGACATCCACCTATCGTCTATAACAGTACCTATAATAACGTACGTACGTACCATATGTTCCTAATAACAGTCAGCGCCCTCTATGGCGTTTTTGGAGGTCTATATCTATTTTAGTCCTACAGGAATACTTTTACGGGATAAAAAGTTATACTTTATGTGTTAAGTCAGGACATAAGCTATCTCCATTCAAAATTTCAGCCAAATCGAATCAGTAATTGCGGCGGAGAAGAGGAACAAACATACACACAAACTATTTTTATAATACCTATTACTGTGATTGTTATTTTCCTCGCTAGAGAGCTGCGATAGCATACGCGTCCGATCGCTGCTAAATTCAATGTGCTATAGGGAGAACTTTACGAGCCGCCCCGGCCGGCTGGAACCGCCGCGCGCAAAGGCTACGTCCCGCAATTTTTAAATCTATACTCTATACTAATAAATAAAATTGAAGTGTCTGTCTGTAATATCGAAATAACTACCTCATATTAAGCTCATGTGGTTATTTGAACAATACTATAACCGAATCACACGTTTTTAAAATTTTTGTCTGTCTGTCTGTCTGTTTGAACGGGCTAATCTTTGGAACGGCTGAACCGATTTTGACGGGACTTTCACATACAAGTAGAGAATTAACCAAGGAGTAACATAGGCTACTTTTTTAACCGACTTTCAAAAAAGGAGGAGTTGTGTTATTCTACCTATGTACACCGATATCTCCGAGATTTCTGAACCGATTTGCGTAATTTTTTTTTAATCGATAGAGAAACATTGCGACACTGTCCTACAAAAAATTTGGATTCCAACTCCTCAATCCTGATGCTGCAGGGGATCTGATCCCCAACACTAATGGGATTTAGGCACTGTCGGTTATTTAAATTGATATTGGGGATACCAATTAAATACTTTATTGTTGAATGACCTCGAGTAGGTACATGTCCAACTCCTCAACCCTGATGCTGTAAGGAATTGCATTCCGAAATCGTAAGGATCCCACGGAATTTTTCCGTTTTGTGGACGGGTTACTACTTACTACAGATAGGCTACTTTTTGTTCTGGAAAATCAAAGTTCCCACGAGATTTTTACAAACCACACGGGCGAAGCCGTGGGCATCATCTAGTCTGTAATATCTTCGAAAATATTCATTTAAATCATATGCTGTAAAGGGTCATATAGATCTATAATAAATCAACAATGTAATTAAGGTATTTAATTAGATAAGGATTAATGCTGTATTGGTTAAAATCGCTTCGAAAATTAGCCATTATTTGTCGTAAAAAGTAAATGACAAAAAAATGTTATTGTGGGATATCCATAAGAGATAGACATATACCATCGCGGAGTTTTCTGTAGATCTTTTCAATGTGTACAATACTTAGTACATTATTATATTCATAAATCTCGTAAGGTTCAGCCTGCGTTTGCAATGTAAGCGGAAAAAATGTAATTATTTACGACATCACAATAGAAACCTCAAAAATAACAGTATTTCTCCACTATTTAATGGATGTTATTATACATATAAACCTTCCTCTTGAATCACTCTATCTATTAAAAAAACCGCATCAAAATCCGTTGCGTAGTTTTAAAGATTTAAGCATACAAAGGGACATAGGGATATAGGGACAGAGAAAGCGATTTTGTTTTATACTATGTAGTGATGTGAATATACGTGTCGAATTGATAAATACTTTTCTTTGAAGTCGGTTAAACAGAATGATACAGATATTATTATATAAAGTTAGTAAAAATTGGTTAAATTGTGCTAATTTATATGTATTTATGTAATAATGTCGACCCTCTTTCGACAATAAACTTTTCGGGGAAATTGCGGTAGCTCACAAACCAAATATTATATGTAATACAATTAACTAATGGAAAATAATAAAATAGAAGCGTTTTGAAACATTGTCAAAATATCTGTACACTGTCCACTCTAGTATATATCTTTCTTTATACTGTCCAGTCTAGTACCTCCTCCGATACGGAAGAGGCAGTCTTTTCAACACCTCCCTCCTATCGACGGGGTGGATCCCGCACGCCTTGAACCCGGCGCTAAGACTCCTCGCCACGAGCCCGGCGTCCAGCGCCACGGTCCGCGCGATGAGGTGAACCACGCCCTGCTCCGGCAGCGAAGACAACGGCCTCTCAGCCGCCGAGTCCGCGACCTCGTCCCTCCAACTCGTCTCCAGCAAGTCCAAGAAACCGCTCAGCGGCGCGAGCAGGGCACCCGAGTTCGGCACCGAGCATATAAACTTAACGTCGTTCTCGTCGCACGAATCCATCGTGCTCATCGACAGGTGCGAGCTGAGACTGTCGCCTATCAAAATCTTCTTCCCCCTTTTTTTAGCCACCGCGGGCAGGAAGTGGTCCTCGAACCAGACGTCGAAGCTTTCGAGGTCGAGCCACCCGCTGTCCGTCCAAGTCATACCCGAGCCACGAGGCGCGCGCTCGAGCCACGCGTCCTCCGTGCGATTCCCCTGGAATATGAAGAACGGGGGCAACATTTCCCCCGCCGCGTTCCCGCAGAACACGACCGTGTAACGGGACTTCGTCGAGGTGCGCGTCGGGTGGCGGAGGTCCCTCTGGAATATGACCCGCTTCTTCATCAGGTCGTCGTCGAAGCCGACCTCGCTGAAGGCGTACACGTTCGCGGCGGACGCGCCGCCGAGCTTGTCCTCGAGCCTGTCGAAGAACTCGTTCGCGTACCGCGAATTGATCTTGTCGCGTTTATTTATAAAGTTCCAATCGAGCCGCCGCTTCAGATCGGGATGCCGGAGCAGGAAGGACTGGCTCCAATCCTTTCCGGGCAGGTTGTTGTTGAAGACGGCGACAGTTCGCCGGTGGCGGTCGAGGTGCGCGCGGATCATCTTGCGCACGTCGGCGGCGCGCACGGGCACGCCGCAGTCGGCCAGCGCGCTGACGTGCGCGTGGATGGCGCGCTCGTCGGCGGCGCTGAACACGGCGGGTCGGCCGACGGTCTTGCAGTGCGCGTTCCTCAGCTTGTTGGTGAGCGTGCTCATGGGCACCTTGTATTTGATGCTGGCGGCGCGGACGGAGCTGCCGCCGTGGCGCACCGTCATCAGAGCTCTCTCCAGGGTCTCGGGCGTGTAGTTGTTCTTCGTGCCGTATTTCCGTATGATGGGCTCTTTCTTCACCGTCTTGTTACCTCTGAAAGTATACAGGGTGGTGATATTAAGTATGCGCCGGTGGCGATATTTTTCCCAATATCAGAGATTTATAATGTTCAAAAAAACATGACACCAATGTTGACCCTACGTCGACTGGTGAATAAAATATTATGTTATCTGACGAAGAAAATGACCAAAGAATAAATGTGATATTTAATAGTTGTACTTTAAAGCCCAAATTAGACGGTGCCCCGTTCATCGTTTATTTTTGCGATGGACGATGCACGATACGATATTTGCTATGGCACAGTGCCTGTGAACGATGAACGGTCAGGATTTAGACGGTTTATTTTCGATGACTCATCGATAAAGTCTCGAAAATGAATGCAAAAACCCCGAAAAATGAATCGTCTAATTTGGGCTTAAGACAAGACATCGATCCTACAAATTACAAATACAATTCACTCGACCGATCGAATGCACCTCCTTGTTAAAGTTTATTCGAATAATAAACTTACTTGAAATTCTTTTCTACATGGAATACAAATCCCATATATTTTAGCACTCGTAAAAAATTGACCAACATCGATTTGTCAAATCTTACTTCAAATAAATCATTAACTTTTCATCAACTTTTCAATCAACAACATCAAAAGTAAAATATGTAAATAGAAGCGGGAAATATTTTTTTCTTTAAAGTTACTGTTATGGGGCGGTCGCGAAACAAGCAGCGAAATGAAAGAGCATAAATGACATTGACATGCGAAACTGCCTGTACCATAGAGATAATAATAATATAGAGGTGCCATAATGTCCTATAGAAAATAGTGGATCGGAAAATAGCTCAAGCTTATCAAAATTTTCATAAGTGTGTAAGAAACAACATTACATTTTTGACATAATAATAAAACAGTTTGCGGCAGAATTAAAACAAAAAATGGCCTCCCTAAAATGTATACAGGAACACTCACACACGCACAACTTGAGACATCACAATGAACACGCGCCATTTTATGTTTTCGGATTGTGCGTGTATGATACCTAATCTAAGCGTGTGTGAGTGTATTTTTGACACGTTTTTTAAAGTAGGTATGGCTCCTCAACTACCATTACTTTCTCAGTGGCCTGTACACATAACTTTGCATCTATCTCTTTCGTTTCACTTCTATGTTTTCGCGGTGAAGATGTGTCAACACCATTAAAATAAAAAATTAATGAATCTAGACAAAATACAGAAACAGAATGACGAATTAAAATATCATTATCACAGATTTATAGGAGCAATAATGTAGATATTCGAAGATTTATTCACGTCAATTTCTTCACCAGGCGACTTGATTGTTTCAATACCGGTTGCAAGTATAATAATATCTCTTATATTGAGAAAATGATCGCCTGCGCTTATCCTTATACACTTATCCTTTCCACCCTGTATACTAACTATTCCATAAAATGAATATTATTGAGTTGCAAGGATTTTTTTGTTGCACAATCACTACATAGTATAAAACAAAGTCGCTTTCTCTGTCCCTATATCCCTATGTCCCTATGTATGCTTAAATCTTTAAAACTACGCAACGGATTTTGATGCGGTTTTTTTTAGTAGATAGAGTGATTCAAGAGGAAGGTTTATAAGTAGAAAAATTGGACCCGGTAGGTGGCGCTAATAGCGGGCAGGACGACGTCTGCCGGGTCCGCTAGTACTATATAAATATGCCTCCGGTCATAGCCTCAATAAACCTCAATAGCGCAACGGTTTTCGGGCATGGATCAAAAACCGCAAGGTCGACGATTCAAACTCCACCCGTTACACTATAAACAGTCGTATCCACTCCCAGCACAAGTTTCATGTTGTTCGTCGTGGCTAATATTCTTTTTTAACCCCCGACGCAAAAACGACGGGGTGTTAAGTAAGTTTAAGTTTGACGAGTCTGTGTGTGCGTGTGCGTGTGTGTCTGTGTGTGTGTGTGTGTGTGTGCGTGTGTGTGTGTGTGCGTGCGTGTGTGTGTGTGTGTGTCTTTCTGTTCCCCTGTGGCGCTCAAACGGGTGGGCCGATTTGAATGCAGTTTTTTTTTTTGTTTGAAAGGTGAATTAGTCGAGAGTGTTGTTAGTTATTTTAATACAATAGCAGAATAATGACGAGTGTACGGGGAACGCTGTCGGATAGTACTGAAGATTACTGATACGATACTATTAAAAAAAAACGTGAAAGAAAATCATTTTTACAAAAAAAAATCACTTTTTGTGCAATACTCGTTTTGGGGATTAAAAAGAACTGAAATTTGCAAAAAAAAAATATTTCCGGTGTTTTTTTAGGGTTCCGTACCTCAAAAGGTAAAAAAAGGAACCCTTATAAGATCACTTTCTTGTCCGTCTGTCCGTGTGTCACCACCGATTTTCTCAGGAACGAGTGGACCTAGCAAGTTGAAATTTATATCAGATACTAAGCTCTATAGTCCTTATTAGGTGTATAAAAATTAAGGTCCTGAGTCCACACAATAAAAAGATATAGGCAAAGGACATGACCAGTGGCACTATGGGCACTTGCCTAGGTGTCAAAAATCAATGTGCAGCAAAGATTGTTTTATTTTTGGAATTCTTATATTCTATAGTTTTCAGATAAAAAACTTTCAGGGATCTAAAGGCTCAGAAAACTGAGAAAAATAAAGAAAAGTTTTACGAAGAACTCTGCCTTTCGATGCTAGATGGCGCTAAACATTATGGAATATCAAGTATAAATGTAAAAAAAAAATGGTTTTCTACTATTCAACTTCATCTATATAGGCGGAACTTTGCTATAAAAAGTAAAGCTTTCTATTATTTGTTCAGAATAATTTAAATTATTGAGATTTGCTTGAAACGCCTAGCGCCATCTAGTATCGAGGGGCAGAGTTATTTCATAAAACTTTAAAACGAAATAACTCTGCTTTTCGATACTAGATGGCGCTAGGCGTTTCAAGCAAATCTGAATAATTTAAATTATTCTGAACAAATAATAAATAGCTTTACTTTTTATAGCAAAGTTCCACCTATATAGATGACGTTGAATAGTAGAAAATCTTTTTTTTTACATTTTGGACTTGATTAGACATTGCCTAGCGCCATCTAGTATCGAATAGCAGAGTTATTTCGTAAAACTTTCATGAATGATTATGAGGCCAAGCCTCCTTACCCCACCCGGGTAAGGAGGCTTGGCCTCGACGCCCGTACCTCCGTGGCCTCACGGCCACGAAGAAGACCCTGTCATCATCATGAATGATTATTATTTGTATAAATGGTGTAGTGTTGCCAGATGGTATGTCGTGAATCCTACAAACGAGACCCTGAAAAAGTTCGAAAGCTAGATAAAGTACGAAGCTGTAGTGCCACTAACTTTCGTAACAAAAAGTCAATATTCTCGGAACGAAAGAGAACGTCAGGAGTCAGAGGTCGTCATTCATTATGGGACTTCCAGGTACAAAATCCAATACTAAGTTTTTATTCTGTTAATAATAATGGTTTGTTGTTGTTTGCTCGCTATTTTTATTAAAAAAAAAGACTCATAATATTTGACACCTTTCTAAAGTTACTCATATAGCTACTGTAGCAACCGAGCTAGTGATTCATACCAATCTCTTTTTGTCCCCAGCAATTTATTATAAAAAAAAATATTTTTATAAAAATCTGGTAGCAATGGAAACGTCAAAGAATGTATAAATAAAAGTTAAATTGAAAATAAGACCGAAGGTCACCTAAAAAGTACCAATTTCGTACATTTCATACCTTTCTGGCAATTCTGATGGAGTAGTAAATAAAAGGAAAAAGCGGAATCAATAAACATACTGTTTTTTTAGATATTTTAAACCATGGCCTTTTTCGAAATAATAAATCCATATTAAATTAAGCTTTAATTTTTGAATCTTACTGTAAAAGCAGAAATCCTGCACATTTTTCCTAATCGGTAGGCAGGCACTGGTCATGTCATTTAGATTTTCACGAAAACTTGTAAGTACCATAATTTACCTTAATTTTCAACTTTTTTTATTTTTTCGGAATTTTCCCTTTATTTGATCTGTAAGACCTTGCTTTTAACCAAAATTGACAAATCTAGGTCAACCGGAAGTACCCTATAGGTTTTGGGTCAAAAACCTAAATGGTAGTTCCAGTTGACCTAGAATTACGAAATTTGGCAAAAAACCAGGTCTTACAGCACAAATAAACGAAAAATTCCAAAAACTAAAAAAAGTTGGAAATTAAAGGGTGTCCCCATACATACATAGTTGAGCCAATTAAGACAGACCTTTGAGTTGTATGAGCGCTCATACAATTTAGAGGCCTAGCTTTTGCCCCCGGCTTCGCCCGCGTGAATTTCGGCTTTTCGCAAATCCCGAGGGAATCGTGGATTCCCCGTTCCCGTCCCGTTCCCGTTCCGTTGTGTGGTATTGTGCCTACAAATTTGTCACTGTTAGCGGATTATAGCAAAGTAGTTTTATTTTCATTGTGTAACAAACATACATCATGTTTACAAACTTTTGCGTTCATAATTTTAGTAAAGGTATGTAGTATGTACTCACGTCTTGGGCTTGGCCTTGGCTTCGTCGGCGAAGGGTCTGGAGCGGCCCTTGTGTCCGAGGAACAGGGCGCGCGCGCGCAGCACGGTCAGCGCATCGGGCGCGTCGCACATCTTCTCGTGCTTGTACAGGTTCGTTTTACTGGAACATTACCAATAATCACTTCAGTAGGCACTTGTCTCACCGCCGGCGAGAAAGCGGCTAACTATAGGCTAGTTTCTCGCTCAAGAAACGTACAATAGATGTACAATCTGTGTAAACAAAAAAGATGCATATTATATTAATAGTTGATCGCTGACTGTTCACACTGCCGGCGAGGACTCGCTCCACTAGTTTGTCGATGAGCGACAAGAGCTATCAAAGATAAAAGACGCTCAGCGATGCTCGCTTGGTCAGAACTCACACCGAGAGACCAAAAGACCTGCGGACTGCCGCCGCGAGCGAGTGCGCGAGTAATCGCCCGTCGCACTCGCACACTCGCTTATAGCCCGGCGACAAAACTATCGGAACTACACACTCGCTTCCCGCTGCTCGCCAACGCGTTTCTATTTCTAGCTTTACTCGCTTCTCGTTCATCGCCACCGGTGGGACATGTTCCTTAGTGTTTAAAATAGGCTATTTGACTAATTTTTGGAAATTGTGTTAAATTATTCTTTATTACTTATTAAAACACACTACATTGACATTTTTCGGAATATCTACAGTATTAAGAATTAAAATCTATACTAATAAATAAAATTGAAGTGTCTGTCTGTAATTTCGAAATAACTACCACATATTAAGCTCATATGGTTATTTGAACGATACCATAACCGAATCACACGTTTTTAAAATTTTTGTCTGTCTGTCTGTCTGTTTGAACGGGCTAATCTTCGGAACGGCTGAACCGATTTTGACGGGACTTTCACAGACAAGTAGAGGATTAACCAAGGAGTAACATAGGCTACTTTTTTAACCGACTTTCAAAAAAGGAGTTGTGTTGAAATCGGTAAGTACCTATGTTAAAAAACGCCCTGATAGGTATTGTCGCTGCGCGCGACGGCCGACGCGACGCTCGCGCTGCGGAACTCCCCGCGCCGCACCGCGCACCCCTGCGCCCGCCACACGTACGCCGCCGCGCGGCGGGCGGGTGCGGTGAAGAGGGTGCATGCTCCAATCTCCATTTCGAACGAGGGAGCTAATGCGTGCGGATGTGTCCTGCGTTTTCGTAATTTTTATTTTGAATCGGAGATTTTGGGATTTGTGAAAAACCGAAATTCACGCGGGCGAAGCCGCGGGCAAAAGCTAGTCAATGATAAAGTTTAAGTTTTGAAATACGCGCCAAAAACAACGTTTCTGTAATGGCGCTGATCACAGGATACGCGTGACGTCACAAATCGGTATGCAAGTCACTTTTCTCGCTCGCTCCTTATCGGAACTCGGTGCGTGTGACAGAGCACGCTGCGCGATTAGTTACGACGCTACAGCTTGGCGAATGTTGTAGTCGCTTAAATGCGCTTAATATCGTAATGTTGTAAATTGTTATACCTACTCATTTTAATATCAATCTTATTCTTTCACGATTAAAGTTTAGTTTCGGTTGACTTGATAAACTTCAATTATAAAAACCAAGTCAAGTGTGCCATCCAGTGACGTCACAACCAATCCCAGAGCGTTCACGTTACTGATAAAATTTCAAAAATTATTGTTTTATTTCGTGCAAAATATCGCGTAAAATTACATAATTTAGTTTGATTGAGTGAAATATGTTTTTTTTAGTCTATTATCTGATAAGATGACCACAATCCATAGTATATTTTCAATGTTGTCAAATAGCCTATTGCACAGAAAAACAATGCAAAGAGTTCCAGAATGTTCAACTCACCTCCTGAAGTTGACTCCGCAGGCTAAGCAGTACAGGTACCGCTTCCCGTGCTTCTCCTGGTAGTGCCGACTCGCCGCCGGCATGCTCACCGACTGATGACCGCATTCTACACACCTGTATATACCAAACGGTAAAAATTCATTATCAGCATCCACCCATTCACCCATGGTAGATTCAATTGACAATTCAAAAGTACTTTTAAAAGTTTATTTGAATAAAAACTTTTCTATTCTATTCCATTACCAGCCCATTATATGGCACGGAAGAATCCTCAGAATGTCCTCTCAGAATGAGAGGGTATAAGAAAAAACTACTTAGTTTAAGAAAAATGTTTTGCAATGCCCTGACGGGGCCTTATGTTGTCATAACATGAATGCAAATAAATTAATTAATAAAGGTTTAGGCCATAGTCCACCACACTGAGTGTGGATCGGTATATTTCACACACCTTCGAGAACATTATGGAGAACTTCTTTTTTTTCAGCGCTTTAAAAAAAATAATTTGATTGAATTTGTAATTAAATATTTGGAGAGAGACATACAGACGGCCAGACAGACAGAGAGCAGAGTAACATTAGATAGGGCTACTTTTTGCCCTATAAAGTTCATAAACTAAAACCAGACTTTAGTATTTTCTGCAGACTTTAGTATGCAGAAAGTGCAGGGCAAGCAGCTAGTGGCGCCATCTGTTATGCCTATCCGAAACTAATTTAATAATCCAGAAAGCCATGCGACACTTCTCGATATTTTTCGATATTTTTCATAAATAAAATGTAGCCTATGTCACCCGGACTTTAACAACGAATCAATAGACACCTCATTCATCAAAATCGGTTCAGTAGTTTAGGCGTTAAGGTGGTCACACACAGAATCTCATACAAAAATCGGATACAAACATACATGGACTGCTAAAATCACGACCCTTCCTTTTCACTTTGCCGTAGTCGGGTAAAAAAGGTACCATACTCACTTTAACTTAGCCCCCTTCATCACATAGTAGTCTGAGGGCGGCGGCGGCGGCTTGGTCTCCTTCATGATGGCCACCAAACTGTCCACAAGCAACTTTTCATCTTTCCTCAGCTCTGGATAGCGATTCTTTATGCTTTGCACATAAGAGTGTCTGAAAATGTTAAATTAACTATTTCAACTGACATCATAAAAAAAGTTGCATATGGATGAAACTGCGGCAAAAATGGAAGAGGTTAGATGAGGCCTATGTCTACAGGACACACCGATTAGAACTGGACACTGATGTGAATATAATTTTAATTTTTGTTTTTAATTGTAAAAATCAGTAATAAATGCTATTTATTTATTTAGTTGATGCTCGAGACTTTGCCAGCGTGGATTCATACAAATCTCATACAAACCCCTGTAGTAAATTGTAAAATCCCCTGTAGTAATTTCCCTGTAGTAAATTGTGTCAAGTTTCATTTTAATCCATTCAGTAGTTTTTGCGTGATGCATGTCGGCACAAACACGGCATGTCTACGATTTTATTATATGTATAGATAGACCACTGATTTCATGGAGACCCATCATTATGACAAGTGAATATACTAATACAACAATTCAAAATATAGTTTACCTTTCAGCAGGTGCAAGCTTTCTGTTCCTCTTTCTTAGCACCCTCTTGGTTGTTGGTACCCTCACATCATCTTCACTCAGTTCCGCACCATCAGGTGAATACTCCTCGTCACTTTCTGGTTTTTTTGGCAATTCCTCTAATAAACTATTTTCATCACTTTCTTGTTCTCTTGGCAATTTTTCTAATAAACTATTTTCCTCATCATCTGGTTCATTCTTGATTGAAGCTTCAATCCAAATTTTTGAATCTTCATCCTCAAGATATTCTATTGAACACTGAAAGTTACAGTATAAGTTTAGTGTATGTACTAAAAATGCTGACTTTTTGCTACAGCAAGCGCTAACATAGTAAGAGCTTGTTCCTACTTTGTCGTGACTGTTAATTTGTCGTTGGACAACTATCGTCTCTAGCTGTTCCCATATACCTATGTATGTTGTCGAAATTTTTGTTTGCACAGTCGACAACGACGAGACGATATTTTTATCGTAGCTACGATAGATAGTCGCAACAACGACACACGATTTGTCGTGCTAGTCTTTCCCATTGACAATCTACAATCACGACAATCTGTCGTCACAGCAAAAAAAAGTAATGGACGCCAGTTAACCATGTCGTGCTTTAAGTGAAAACTGAAAACCTCCATTTAAATATACAACCGACACTCTAAACTACATGACTGTCTGTCGTCAAGACAAAGTGCGGACACGCCCTTAAACGTACGTCGGATGGGCCCAGAGCATGTCTTTGGTGTACCAAAAAGTCTGGTTCAACTGTTCCTGCTAACCTATTGCTACACTTAAATTCGCTGGTGTAACTTATCAAGTTTAAACCACTTCAAAGTGTCTTCAACAAAAAGACTGCCCTATGGGGTGGTAGGATTATAGGAATTTATGCATTCAAGTATAGTTTGAATAGGTCACTGTGGATTAAAATGACATGCAACATCGCTTATTGGCCCACTCTAGTGCATAAATAAAGTGCCCATCTAGGGAAATATATTTTACATCCTGAGGAGGCCAACATTGATCCCAGTCAGGAAAATGCACAGTGGCAACGAGTTTTGATAAAGAAATTAAAGATGGTGAAGAGCAAAATAGTTCAGCGACAGTAGATCACAGGGATGTAGGGACCTCCATAGGAACATCACAAAGATGAAGGTGATTTTAATTGCACCTGGTTGTAAGTGACAATGCAATCTAAGATAGGAACAGACTAACCTGCAAGAGATTTGGCAGTATAACATACCTATACTACTGATTGGTTTCAATGACACATAGAACATATCATACTGGAAGAATTAATCACTTACGGCAAACTAGCTTCTACCCACAGATTTGCCTTCCAGTTTGCCATAGTAATCTACCTATAGCTGGAGCTATAGATTTTGGTTTTTTCAAAACTTGTGGGAACTATGGATTTTTTCCAGGATAAAAGCCTATGTGTTAAGTCAGAGCATAATCTATTTCCATTCAAAATTTCAGCCAAATCGGTTCAGTAGTTGCTGTGTTAAAGAGTAGCAAAAATACACACATACACATACACATTCACAAACTTTTGCCTTCATAATATTAGTGTGATATTTGCAGCTATACCAGACAAAAAATATGAAACCAGCTACTCCCGTTTATAAGACCAAGAGGTTGTCAAAAGATTACCTCAGATATTGGATAATCCTCATTTTCTGATTTTATGCATGTGGGAAATGATTTATCAGTGTCATCGCCAACCACAACCAGGAATGTTTCATCCTCATCACTCTCCATTTTATTTGTACTTTGATCACTTTAACTCCTTCATCTGAAATGCAAAGGAACTAAGATAAAAATGGAATACACCAACCAATGGGTTAAAATGATGAAATTTATGTTAAAAACAATCTCTAAACTAAAATGACAGGGCTAAATATACACGGTGTTTTTTCCATCGTCGATCAAGAGCGGCCCCAGTTAGGTATCCGATGTAAGAAATCTTTAGGTAATATTCAAAATTAGTTCCGGACACATATTAGTGATAAAAAATTATTAAAATTTAAAGCATTTATGAAACAGCCTGTTTAATGTTTTAGAAACTAGGTCAAGCCATTGAACTTGGATACAAGTTCAAGGAAAGATTTATCATACAAGTGAAATTATAGCCAACCAATAGCGAAGCGTATTTTGTAAAAGTCCACGTGGACCGTCAACCAATGTCGACGCTCGCGCTTTTCTTTGATGGAAACCGACAGCCAACGATGCGCACGCGGTGTTCTTTGTTATGTAATATGCCCCGCCCCGTCTAGCCGGCCGCTTTATGCCGCTTATAAGTTATAGTGATGTCCTAAAGGACCTAATAATTGATATCGATATCGGTATGTGATCGATGAAATGGCAGCATAATATGGTCATATCGTGCTTAGGATTCCTCCATATCACTGACAATACAACGCCATAGAACTTATATGGGCACAAGTAAAAAGGCATGCTGCAAGAAACAATACAAGCCCCCGGTTCACAGCGAATAAAATGTTGCAATTAGGTACTCAAAAATGCTTGTGACGTGACGTGACGGCTGAGAACTGGGCAAGTGTGGTGGAGAGAACTAAAAGAGTCATAAAGTTTGATTTGAACCGTGATATTGCATTTGATAATTTATGCACACAAGAGCTAATCATTAATTACTGAAGACTCCTCATCGGACGAATCTAGTATAGGTAAATGACGATTCTGACGACTCGTGTGATAAAAAAATTTAAGCTATTTTACTTAGTTATTTTATTTGTATGCCTTATACTAAGAAGAAAAACTTTAATAAAACTGTAGTAAGTATGTTATCTAGTCAAGAAGACTTTTTGCTGTCTTCCTGATTAAATAACATATTATTACACCTTACTTACATCTTAGCATTTACTTATTTCTACCAATTATTTGTAATCTGTGGCACAACCGTAGTAATCTTTATGTGTGGCACATCACTAAGGGGGCGGTACCCGTCCATGAAGTACAATATTATTTGTATGAAATTTTAACTTAAACAATACGAAACTTTATGGGCGTGAGCTGTTAAAAACTAATAATAAAATAGACAGTCTATAGGTAGGTATACTTGATGTGAATGACCTCAAATATCGGAGTCGCCGCGCCGCGGTCTGTAGTTATTATGTTCGCCATAGGGTGTTTTTAAATGAAACGTTTTCGTTTATTTTTTTTGAATATTAGTCATTCGAATGTTATTTATTTTTTATTATTATTATACTAATAGATAGTAGGCACTGGATATAATAACTGGTTTGCTTGTGGAAGACGATAAAAATTGCACCGTGTATATCTACTTCTTTCACAATGCTGCAGAATCTGAAGATTTCAGATTCTAAATTCAGAGAGGCATTCCGGCTGTGTGAGGCCGGCCTTACACTAGTTTTTATTCCAGTTTATTATACAGTCATTAATAGTAAAGTTATGACTGTGACACATTTTTACTTACTTTTTCAATTTCCGAATATACACACTCTTGCTGTGTTTAGATTCAGTAAACGAAAAATCAGTCAAACTATGAGTACAAAATTATAGAGTTTTAATGCATTTAATTATTTATGCTTATTATTATTACGGCCACTCCGCAGACTCGTTTTCTCGCGAATAATAAACGGATTTTTTTTCCAAAAAGGACACTATGCGATGTTATGAAACTCATTACGAGAGTAAGTACTAAGAATAATTCACTTTTTTTTTGAGTAAATAATTGTTAGAGAACGAAATTGTTTTACTTTGTTTCTGTATTCGAAGGACATACATTGAAATCAAAATAGGTTGTCGTTACATTGATAAATAGAATCGCAACAGCATCAACAAATCGTTAATTATAAGGGATGAGAAGTTACGATCGATAGATTGGATTTAAAAAGTCTTCAATACTTACGTAAGTATAAATTGTATGTTGTTTTCAATTAATTGATTTTTATAAAACACGCGTTTCACAATCACTTAATATTTCAGAAACAATTCAGAAATAATTTATTTTTTTTAGCTTTTGCTTTGGTACCTGTGTTTGCTACTTGGTACAAATAATGTACTCTGTGGTACAAATAGGTTGTCAGTGTCAGTGTCAACCATAGAGATAATAATAATTATCTCTATGGTGTCAACCCATAGAGATAATAATAATAAATAGAGTTGGCATACCTACCTTAAAAACGTGCCAAAAATACACTCACACACGCACAATCCGAAGACATAAAATGGCGCGTGTTCATTGTGATGTCTCAAGTTGTGCGTTGTGAGTGTTGTCGCGGCTACCTCCTTTTTTGTCTCAAGTTTTACACGTTTAACAATCTGCCTGGATTCGGGTGACTAGACCAGAGGTACCGTGAATGATTATTGTGAGCATGTGGCTTATGCACTTACCCAAGTTCCTAGTGGAGTCTGTTCATCCGCCCAGCACCCCGGCGTGGGTCTTAGTTGACGCCATGGTTATCACTCAAGTGGGGGGGCCGCAACCTTGCCTGTAATACAAATTATGCCCGGGCAGAACTCGTCTCAGGACGAGTTCAGCCCAGGAGTAGGGGTTCTCTCTCACAGGTCACTGCAGTCGCTCTTCATAGCGAGTGGAACACATATCGGGTTCGTATCGAACCTTCTGGAAGCCGTTTGCCGCCGCGACAGCAAGCAGCCTTCCAGTCTATCTCTTATCGGGTTTCTAATCTGGGAACCCTCGGATGCGACCCGCTAAGACCACGTCACCAGGGGGGCGCTCCGCAAATCTATCATAGAGTGACCTGAGGGGAAACATGAATCGGGTCTGCTTTCTTGGACCCCTTCTGGCCAGAAGTCAACACTTAAATCTATCTATCTAAAGTAATCTAATCTCTCATAATCCATAATCTCTATCCTCTATCACTAACCTTAGTTTCCAGGGGCGTGGACGCCAGTCGCCACGCCACCAGCTATCCAATCTCGAACCATACGCGCCGCCGCCACGTTGCAAATTGGCGGTACCGCGGAGATGTATTTAAACCATAGATAACTAGACCATAGATCTCCTACGGATATAGAGGCGGGTTAACTCGCCATAGAATCTAAGTTTAAGACTGGACAATTAAGAGCCTCGGTGTTGCTAGCTTTAATGATTAAGTGATTTATATTTTTACACCCATATTCTTAGTTCTAAACTCATGATTTACTCGACTCGACTCAACCTCACCGAGGTGTTTTGATATTCATAGTTGTAATTTTTGTCCTCACCTCAAACACCTTCCTCACTCGAGGTGAGTTTGAGTAGAGTAACCAACTGTCAAATGTAAGGTTGATCGGCATCTACCTTGAGGAAGTTATTTAGGTGATTGTTAGCTAGAAAAGAAGTATTTCATTAATTTTTTATAATGTCTTTCGATAGTTTTATTGAATACTAGCCGACCCCCGCGACTTCGTTCGCCTGGATATTGGTTTTTATATAGAATCAGATCGGACCCCATAATTCTTTTTTGTACCTAAACTAAATGTATCCTAAGTTACTCCTTAACATCACCTATCGGCTATCTGCCATTGAAAGTTCCATCAAAATCGATCCAGCCGTTTCGGAGATTAGCTGGAACAAATAGACAGGCCAACAAACATAAATTTAAACGCACGCCAGTTTAAAATAAGCCGTACGTACAAACATCCGCGTCCCAAGTTATTGGAACCCACTAAATGCCCGTCATTTCTGAACTAAAAATCTATGACCTTGAAATATTTACGGGACAATATATAAAGTACTACCTTTCTAACAAAAAAAGAATGAGTGAAATCGAACAACGCGTTAATGAATTACAGCTAAATACACGTTTTAACTTTCATCCCTTCTCCCAAGGAAACCATGCTGAATTTCGGGATAAAAAGTATCCTATAACCTACCTCGGAGTATAAACTCAAATCGTACCAAGTTTCATTCGAATCCATTCTGTAGTTTCGGCGTGATGCGCGGCCAAGATACAGACAGACAGACAGACAGACAGACAGACAGACAGACAGACAGACAGACAGACAGACAGACAAAAATGAAATAAATTGCAGTTTTGGCTTCAGTATCGATTATAGAGTGCCCTCCAATAAAAATTTTCAAAATATCTTCAATGTACAGAATTGGATCTGTTACAGTTTTATTATATATTGAATATGAATATATGTACGATAATCCTTACGACTACTTATCGCGACGATATTTACGAGATGCAGAAAATCCGATGGAAATTTATGATGAAAATGAATTTCAAATAAGATTCCGCTTTACCAAAAATATTGTGGCAAGCTTTTTGTTACCTCTGTTGTTCCAAAATACCAGGGACAGTAATCGTGGATTGCCAATTCCACCCGTGATCCAAATGCTAGCAGCCTTACGATTTTACGCAACTGGAAACTTTCAAGTAAGTATTCTAATAACGTGTGTGCATTTAAAAGATTGCGATAACAGGGCTTTGTATGGATACATTTAACTTTAATTGGTATTTTTTACAGATTGTTTGCGGTGACTTGCACCAAATAAGTCAATCAGTCGTTTCAAAGATTGTGGCTAATATATCGAAAGCTTTAGCTTTAAAAATAAGGCACTTCATCAAATTTCCTGATGTCCCTGAGCGATCCAATGTGAAGGTACAATTTCATCGTGTTGCCGGATTTCCTGGGGTTATTGGATGCATTGATTGTACCCATATACCAATAAAAAATCCAAACCGAGAAAACGGCGAAGTATTTCGCAATCGAAAAGGTTGGTTTTCAATTAATGTGCAAATAGTATGTGGCCCTCGGATGGAGATATATGATATTGTAGCACGCTGGCCTGAATCTGTTCATGACTCGAGAATATTTACCAATAGCAGGTGTTGCATGAGATTTGAAGAAGGGGAAATTGCAGGTTTACTGATTGGTGATAGTGGTTATGCCCAGTCGTCATATATGTATACACCAGTACCTAATCCACAATCCCAACCTGAATTCAGATATAACAGGGCCCATATAAGTACTAGAAATATTATAGAAAGATTTAATGGTGTATGGAAAAGAAAATTTGCATGTTTGAATAGAAAATTGCAGAATAATCTTTCAAATACGTGTAATATTATAGTAGCATGTGCTGTGCTACATAATATTAGTATTCTGACCCATCAAGAAATGATTGAACCCTTAACTGATCTTGCTGTAGTTCCAGTCTCTCACACTAGGGATACAGCACGAGGTAGTGTTATTAGAGCTACATTTATAGCAAGACATTTTAGTTAAATGTCTTATTATTTTTTATACTTTTTTTATACTATGTTACTTTAAAATTTTCACTTTTACTATTATTGTTTTATTTATAAGTTTTTTAATATACTGCTTACAACTTTTATGGATGATGTATAAATAAATGAATATTAAACCATAAAGTTTATTATTACACACAAATAAATGGAAATAAACACATATTTACAACCTAGTATAATACTAAATTAATTTTCAAAATTTTTATTTTTAAATATTCTCAAACTTAATTCAGCCTCTTCTCTCTTGGCTCTATTGCAGTGGAGAAGCTCCTCTGCAGCTTCTCTCTCAATTTTAGCTTTTAAGAAAATCTCCTCCGCTGCCTTCACCATCCACTCCTTCTCAGCTATTCTGAGCTTATGTAGCTCCTCTTCCCTTTTTTGAGATTTTTCATATGTTTGTTGACGGATACAAAATTCCTCTTGAATTACTCTGGTCCGTATATTTCTTGATCCTGAAATGTAAATCATATTATAAGACCCATCTTGTAAATGTTAAATATTTCAGTCATTTGTTTAAATTTTTTAAATAATAACAATAGGCCTGTGGTGTCTCTCTAGACCATACCAACAATAGGGAACATGTTACGCTGTCCGTTCAAGAGTTGGAATAAGTTACCTAAGCCCATCAACCAGAGTCAAAGTAGCATGGTGAGTTCAAGCTCTATATCTGTCTTCTATGAGAGAAGACACTTGTGAGCAACATTCGGACAAAAGTTAGGCTGATGATGATTATGGTGACTATTTTACCTATTATAATGTGTTCAGGTATAAAAATTATTTTTAATTAATTGAATGTATATATTCATTTTAAACTTAAATGGTTTTTATAATTACCTTGTGATGGAGCTGCTCTATAATCAGTCAACTGGGACTCTGACGGACGACGAGGAGGTGACGGACGACGAGGAGGAGTGTTTATTATGTTTTCTGTAAAAAATATTATATATGTAATTATAATATTGCTGCTTTACAATAAACATAATACTTAACTACATAAGTTTAACATAGCATTTTTTATAATTTTAAAAGGGTTGGTTATTTTACCTCTTCCTGGGACCTCAACCTCAATACTAGCTGCTGGTACTTGAGATGTGTCTAACTGCATCACATCATCTATTTGAATTTCTGCCAAACAAAACAATTTGTCAAAAAAAATCATAAAAGGCAACAAACTTAAAGCAGTAAGTACCAGTAGTACTTTAATGCTATTTACCTGCATTGTAATCACTGTCGATTACATCTGTTAACTCCACATCTGTCTGCTCAGCTAAAGCATCCTCTAAAAGTACTGGGACTTGGCTAGAGGTACTAGGTATGTTGTTAGGGTTAAAGGAACCACCACCAGTCCTCATCCTTTCCCGTTTTTCTTGAGCCAACATACTTTTTCGCCTGGTTTTCAAGTTGTCCCAACATTTTTTAAGTTGAGCTGTAGTCCTCTGAAAATAAAGTTATAAAGAAATAATTGCTCAAGTGTTTTGTTAAGTTTTCCTTAGGTGTAAGGAAAAAACATATTTTCAACTAAAGTAGATACTTACCTTTGAATTTGTTTCTATGGCATTGTACTCCTCTGTTAAGCGAACCCAGGCATTTTTTTTAGCCACTGCGTTCCCCATAGTCGTGGCCATTGTGTTTAATTTATATTTTATTACTAATTCTTGAAGACAAATCTTTTCTGTTTCATTGAAAAGCTGTCTTCCAGTTCCAGCCATTTTAAACCAGTAAAGCTATACCTAATTACAGTAACACTATGAAACAACAACTCACCATTGAATATACTTGTATACTGCCAACGAAATATTTTCTTCTCCAAGCCACCTACTTCATAACTATCACAAATATTTTTAGGGTTCCGTACCTCAAAAAGAAAAAAGGAACCCTTATAGGATCACTTTGTTGTCTGTCTGTCGTGTCTGTCAAGAAAACCTATAGGGTATCATGAAATATTATGGTTCATTACAAAAAAAAATTAAAATGTGTTCATGAAGTGTGTCGGGCACTATCATGTGACAATAGTCGTTAAAGTCCGCCAACCCGCATTGGAGCAGCGGGGCGGGTCTTGCTCAAATCCCTCTCTCCTATGAGAGGAGGCCTGTGCCCAGCAGTGGGACGTTAAGAAGCTGTAGTGGTGGTGGTGGATAACAACTATATTATACCAAATACTAAATAGGGTATTATAGGAAAGAGTTTTACTTGCACATTCTAAAATCAACACTGTCATAGTTTTTTTTGATATTAACAATAAACCTCTACAAACAAAGTTAGTTTTGCGGTTCATTATAAAAGGATTTGTGATAACATAATTACGTTAAATACTTTTACTTCTAGAGTACGGAACCCTCGGTGCGCGAATCTGACTCGCACTTGGCCGGTCTTTTTTGCATAAAACATGGGTTTTGGTTTCAAGTGGATTTATGGAATTCGAGTAGGTACCGATTAGGTACTTTAAAGTTTGTATTTATGTGTTCGCTTTCGTTTGACACTTCACTAATCACTTGACACCATTGAGATCCATTTTAGGTCAATGCTTGACACACGAAGTTGAAAGCCACAGATAAAAAAATCGTTCATTATTAAGGTTAGCTAACATAACAAACGAAACATTCCTCCAAAAGATGACGTAATTCCTTGAGTTTTACCTTGACTCCACTCATTCGAGGAACCTCGAGAATTCCTCAACCTTACAACTATGAATACCAATCTTGAGGTTCTTTCAAGTCACTCCTTGAGGCTTCCTCGAGTGAGTTGGAGTCGAGGGGCTTTTCGAGTTACGACTTAGAATATGGGTGTTAGTCTTTGTTGTCAATATCTACATTTATCGCGATTCGCGACCGTTTGTCGCGACAAGTGTTCATGTATACATTTTAGGGAGGCCATCTTAAGTCACGAGTCTGCCGCAAACTGTTTTATTATTATGTCAAAAATGTAATGTTGTCTCTTTCACACTTATGAAAATTTTGATAAGCTTGAGCTATTTTCCGATCCACTAATTTCTATAAGACATTATGCCAACTCTATTTATTATTATTATCTCTATGTGTCTACCAGTCAACTGTCAGTTGTCACCGTCGGCGTCTAAGATATTGTAATATATACTCTAAAATAGATCAATGGTCGGCGTCATGTCCACAGACCAATAACATAGGTCATGTTGGCGTCACTATAATTGAATTCTGTGGTCACAGCCATTGAGAAATTAATAATATAGAGGCGCCATACCTACTTTAAAAAAGTGTCAAAAATACACTCATACACGCTTAGATTAGGTATCATACACGCACAATCCGAAGACACAAAATGGCATGTGTTTATTGTAATGTCTCAAGTTGCGTGTGTGTGTGTGTTTATGTATACATTTTAGGGAGGCCATCTTTTGCCTTGAGTCTGCCGCAAACTGTTTTAATTTTATGTGAAAAATGTAGTATTGTCTCTTACACACTTATGAATGATGAATAATCCAACCTTAACTATATTATATTATTATCTGTTCTACATTTGTTAGTAGTCTATGACATGTATCATTGTCTACTGTAGTTTTTGTTAGCGTTTATTGTTGAAGAAAAATATGGCTGCGTTTAAACTATTGTAAAATGTGATTGCTAAGTAAAATAAAAGAAGTGTGTATTAAAATGATTTATTATTTAAACATTATAACCTAAGGTGAGTACCTTGTGATTCTAACAATGAAAAAGGTTTGAGCTATTTTCCGATCCACTATTTTCTATAAGACATTAGGGCGCCTCTATATTATTAATTTCTCAATGGTAATTGGTAGGTACCCACTACATGCCTATGCCATGCCAATCTCTATATCATTTTTTTACCATAGAGATAATAATAATAAATAGAGTTGGCATAATGTCTTATAGAAATTAGTGGATCGGAAAATAGCTCAAGCTTATCAAAATTTTCATAAGTGTGAAAGAGACCACATTACATTTTTGACATAATAATAAAACAGTTTGCGGCAGACTCGTGACTTAAGATGGCCTCCCTAAAATGTATACATGAACACTCACAACGCACAACTTGAGACATCACAATGAACACGCGCCATTTTATGTTACAGGATTGTGCGTGTGTGAGTGTATTTTTGGCACGTTTTTAAGGTAGTTATGCCAACTCTATTTATTATTATTATCTCTATAGATCGACCAGAATCTCATGAAAAATAGGGAAATGAAATTCCAAGGTTAGCAACACTACGGCTGCCCTAGCAATAAACAAAGTAACTGACATTTTTTGTGAAATTGACTTTTTGCATTAACAAAAATTTTATGTCGAGTAGTTTTTTAACGTCGTCGTCGTCGTAATCAACCGATTGACGTCCACTGCTGGACATAGGTCTCTTGAAGGGACTTCCACATGCCACGGTCTTGTGCCGCTTGTATCCAGCGGCTCCCTGCGACTCGACTTGTTCGAGGTGCGAACAGTCTAGCCCTGCGATGACCAACACGCCTGCCCAACGCGGTCATTATCGGGCAAATCCTTGTATGGAGTTTTTTAACACAGTTTAATATTTCAAATAACTTTTGGCTGGCTGTTGCGCGGTTGGCAGTGATCCTGCCTACCTCTCCCGGGTCGCGAGTTCGATTCCCGTCCCGAGTCTGGGTGTATTTATGTAAGTATATAAGTATGTATTATGTATTTATACATTTATTAAATATTTATATGTGTAATATATGTAAATATGTATATCAGTCGGTTGTGACCTATAACACAGGCATTAAGTTGCCTACTTTAGGAACAGCCGACCGTGTGTGTATGTGTGTATATTTAAAAAAAAAAAACTTGAACCGTTTACTGAAAGGGTCTAGCTGGTTAACCATATGAAAAGTGCACTCGTGTCTGATGAAGGATTCTTACCTTGTTTTTATTGTTTTTCAACTAAAATAGCCATACACTTAATCTCACACCCCTAACCCTTATAGTAACGGAATAATGGGGGTGACCCTTAACGAAAAAAAATTTTTTCTCAGTACCTATTCATGATATTTTTATGAAATTGAAACCATACATGACTATCTCTAAACTAATCATAATATATTTTTTTAGGGTTCCGTACCCAAAGGGTAAAAACGGAGCCCTATTAATGTCACTCGGCTGTCTGTCTGTCTGTCTGTCTGTCTGTCCGTCTGTCCGCCGGTCACAGGTCTCTAGCTCGCAGACGAAATGAGTTACAAACCTGAAATTTTGGTATTTGGTGTAAAACGTTGACACAAAATCAAATATTGAATTAAAAATTGAATTAAATTATTTTTCAGGGGGGCTCCCGTACATGAGAAAGGAGCCGGAAAAAAAATTTTTTTTCTTACCCTAGCTTGTGGGGTATCATTGTTTAGAGCTCATTGAGTAGAGTAAGAATATATATTTTTTTAATTTTTTGCTTAAAAAGTAAGGAAATGGGGGGTCATCAAAATTGTCAGTTTTAGACCATTTTTGTGACGGGGGCTATCTAAAAAACTAAACTAGTTAGGAATATGATATTTCGGTATATTATGTACTATATGCTCTATTTGTACAACAAATACTGAAAACAACGATTTATAAAATAGTTTATAAGGTGTGACCAAACGAACTTATTTTGCGTTTTTCTATCACGGTTTCTTGCGATGTCTAACTCGGAAATTAAATATTTCTTAGACCCAAAATATTATATTGTTCATAATTATGTACGGAACCCTGAAAGAGCGAGGCCCGACTCGCACTTGGCTGATTTTTTATAATTTTTGCAATATTAGAAACTGTAAAAAACGAGAAGTATATTTTTTCGGGGTGGTTTTTTATACCAACCCCTAAAGTGACCCCTACCAAAAAAATATATCTCATTTGTTACTTAGTTAGTTATTACTTGTCAAAGTTACAAAAGGGTCGAATTGGTGGAACATAGCTTAAAAAATAAAAATCTGTTATGGAAACGTACCTGCATATATATTAATTTTTATCAAAAACTATATAAACACCTGTGCACTATCTTTATATCTATACTATCATCATAAATAGGTTCTTATAACTTTTTAATGTCAACAAATATGTATACTTACAAATAAACTATGAACAATAAACGTTACACAATAATTGATTTGATGGCATTCAACTGCACGAATTTTGAACACCGTGTTGTAGAGTCCGTAGAATGTTATTTATATTGCGTAACAAAGAACATGTAGTGACCTGTTCATTTTCATTTGAGTTTTGTTAAGTTAAAAGAAGTTACCTAGCGAGTCAAAACATAATTAGCAGGTGACGTATACTTTTGCGGGAGTTTCGAATATTAATTGTGTATTAAGTGCGGTTCAGTTTTTCAGTGTAACATTTGTGATCAGAAAAAATGGAGAAAACAAGTGAACGTCATAAAGATGATAAATGTGTTAATTGTAAAATAAGTCTCAGAAAAACCAGTGGAAAGTTCTTATAACTTGACAAAGCTTCTTCTTTGTGGTAGGATTTTATCCCAAATCCGCCTGGCTATCGACCACAGTTCAGCCGTAATCTGCCGCAAAGCATTCACGATGCGTTCCGGCAGCGAGCTGAATAGCCAGTCCCCTTCCTCAAAAGCCGGTAACGCATTAGTGGTTCCTCAGGTGCTGCTAATGTTCATGGGTGGTGGTAATCACTTAACATCAGGTGACCCGCTTGCTCGTATGTCTGCTATTATTATAAAAAAAAAGCTTAAATGAAAATGAACAGCACTACATCTTCTTTGTTACGCAATCTAAATAACATTGTACCGAGTCTACAACACGGTGTTCGAAATTCGTGCAGTCGAATGCCCTCAAATCGAATATTGTTTATCGTTGATTATTCATAGTTTATTTGTAAGTATACACTATACATATTTGTTGACATTAAAAAGTTATAAGAACGTATTTATGATGATAGTATAGATATAAAGATAGTGCACAGGTGTTCATATAATTTTTGATAAAAATTGATATATATGCATGTACGTATCCATAACAGATTTTTATTTTTTAAGCTATGTTGCACCAATTCGATCCTTCTGTAACTTTAAAGTGTAATAACTAACTAAGTAACAAATGAGATATATTGGAAGGGGTCACTTTAGGGGTTGGTATAAAAGCCACCCCGAAAAAATATACTTCTCGTTTTTTACAGTTTCTAATATTGCAAAACTTATAAAAAATATATATAATGATTAGTTTATAGATAGTCATGTATGGTTTCAATTTCAAAAAAATATCTTGAATAAGTACTGAGAAAAATTTTTTTTTCGTTAAGGGTTGTCATCCCCATTATTCCGTTACTATAAGGGTTAGGGGCATGAGATTAAGTCTATTTTAGATGAAAAACAATAAAAACAAGGTAAGAATGCTTCATTAGACGCGAGTGCACTTTTCATATGGTTAACCCGCTAGACCCTTTAAATTGCCCAAACAAAGTAACTGCACTCACTAACCCGGAATATAAATGCAAAAACCAAGTAAACAACAAGCACAACACAAAAACAAAGTAATTGGAAGTTGCTTGATTTTTCGTTTCGTGAAACGATCCCAGGTAAGGTGTTCTGAATGTAATTACTTTGTTTATTACTAGGACAGCCGAGTTAATCTAGTGTTGCTTACTACAAAATTTAATTTCCCTATTTTTCATGAGATTCTGGTCGATCTTTATGTTTTTTACACTCAGTTGACAGCACGTTGGTCCTCTCGTTACTTAGAGAGTATTTTTGTTCTGTGACGTTGGTCGTTGACAGTTGACACCAGGGGTATGACAGCTGTAGTTCCTTTTTCCTCGTTTTGGCGCTACAATCGTTCGCACACCACAGACTTCAACACAGAAAATAACAGGTCCACAGATTAATGATAGGTTTTCCACCGATTAATGATAAGTATCTAGTATTTTCTGTGTTTAGGTCTGTGGTTTAGGTTTAAGTGATAAGTCTGAGGTCTGTCATTGTCATGAAATTTTCGAACTTTCGCGAAATTTAAAGTTTTCTTTTTCCATTTTCACCACTTTTCTTTGCTTTTCGTTGTTCTCATCAGAGGTTCTTAATTCTCATGGAGTTTTTGTGATATGTCCCGATGACTTGGCTTTGTTAAATGGATTTTGGTGGCGATCATATAGTATTGACTTGTGCTTTGTTTTGGACTCCGAGAACTCTGTTTTACATTTGACTCCGGCTACGTTTTATGGACTACGATTTGCTATAGGTAAGTATTTTGCTGAGTTGAAATCCAAATTCTCTGTTATAAGACAAACTGTGCTACTTTAGAGATTACGATACGAATACGATACGATACGAATACGATATACGAATCGATCGTCATGGGACTATTTAAGTGTTGTGTCGGTACTTGTTACTCAACATATAAGACGTTTAAGTTTCCCCAAGAACGATAGTGTACGGTGGATGTCCTACCTAGTACCTACCAACTCTCCCAATCGAACTGCTGTGTGTGGATATGTCTGTCTCACTGTAGCTCTTAAACGGGTGAACCGATTTGAATGCAGGTTTTTTACAGATAAAGCCCTATCATAAAAAAATATCAGTACCATCAACCTACATACTTTACTCACCTGTCTATATTTAATTATTTTCAGATAATTTTCACACTGGAAACATAAGCAGTATGGAGACTACAGCAAGCAGGAAGACGAAGGGATGGAACATGCACAAGTTGGGACTTGTTTTCAATCACAATCCCATGTACTTCATAGGAATGAGAATGTCACAAGTAGTCCAAGTGGGTCTATATAGATCTAGAGATCAGGTTTTATATCAAAAAATTAAAGTGCAATGCTCGGAATGTAGGTACACATATTTACATTGTATACATAGCCAGAATGCACCCATAGGATTCTGCTTATGTATACATTGTAATGCTATGTGTGTGGATATGTCTGTCAACTGTAGCTCTAAAACGGGTGAACCGATTTGAATGCGGGTTCTTTATATGTAGTTAGATTTGTCTCAAGGAGTAGGTACTTGGTAGACACTTCATAGTGATAAAGATTCTGATGTTTAGAGCAGGACGTTGGGATGTCATGATTTCCCGCAGGATATTACAGTATGCACGAGTATTTGCATACTACTCTTGTATACATTGTAATCACAAATTGAAAAATTGGCTTACAATGTATACATAAGCAGAATCCTATGGTTGCATTCTGGCTATATATAGAATGTAAATTCACGGCATGTACTGTTGGATTCATATGTCTAACAAAACAACCAATATAAGAGTTGCATAAAGCTCTATAAATGCCGATATTTATTCATTTAAAAATATATACAGAGAATATGAAATGTTAAAAAATAATAATTTAGTATATTATCCTAATGAAAATTTTCTAATTACATAGGTACTATTGTATACAGGGAAGCACTTTTATGCACAATTACCTTAATGAAAATGGTTATAAGAAAAATATTGGTAGCAATTTAAACACTGTTTAAGGTTTTCTTGGTTGGGGTGTTGTCCCACCCAGTATTTTTGAAAAAATTGTTTTTGTTATTAAATAATTACTAAATGTAAAATAAATATTTTAGATTAAGAAAGATTTGAATAAATAAGTTTGAAATTAATTTATCTTGTTTGAATTTGAATTTAATTATAAGGTCTCTTGTTAACACGTCGTGAAAACTCACGTTTTGTATGGATATCAATACAAAACGTGAGTTTTCACGGCGTGTTAACAAGAGTCCTTAGTAAGAAAACCCTGTTATTTGGTTATCGATAAACCGAGTACATCACTAGTATCGATAACAAATCATCGACTGGTAAGCCCTAGCCGCAAATCTACAGTGGCGCCAAAACGAGGTAAATGGAACTAGCCCGAAGAAAAGTCACTGTCGCATCTGTTACGTAGTAACTAATACCCATGAACTTATTATTATTATCTCTATGCTAATACCTAATCTGTGGTTGACACTGTTATGATTTGAAGCTTCTTTGATTTTTGCAATTTTTGTAGTTTTTACGGAAGTTTTGTTAGTGATAAAGAGATTATTAGAAATAAATTAGGTCAATGGTTTTGTGTGGTGTATACCACAGAACAATAATTACTCTAGGCGGGAGGCGGGGTGTTTACTGTTTTATTGGATTTTTACTGGTTGGTTCTTTTAATTTTTCAATTTATGTTTAAGTTATCGGACAAACCCGATTTCAGCACAAAGTTTTGCCTAGGCTAAACTAGTTCTTCCTATACGCGATAGGATTAACTAGTTTATCCTAGTCCAAACTAATTTTTCCTAAGCCTCATAGGATAAACCAGTTTAGCCTAGGCCAAACTAGTTGATCCTGATATAAATACGCACACTCTAGGATAAACTAGTACGGCCTGGTCTAAACCAATTTAGCTGAGTTGAAATTGATCAAATGTGTCAGGACTTGCACATGCGGGAGTTCCCAAATCCCAATAGAACCTATTCCCAAGAATCCCAAGACCCAAAAGAACCTAAGTGCACATGAATGTTTGTTCTAACCTAACCTATATATCAGGATCAACTAGTTTGGCCTAGGCTAAACTGGTTTATCCTATGAGGCTTCAGTGTTCAGCCGGTAACATATACAATTTAATATCTCTACCAAATACCAAATAATAAAGGATGAAATTTTGTAATTGTGTATTCCTCTCTCGTTATTACTTTTTTATGAGAAAATCTAAGGAAAATTGACTTTTGTTATCAACTTGAGGAAGATAATTTGTATTTTTGTTTTCCGATTATTGAAGCAGTTAATCTAATCAGAATCTTTAGTCTTAGAATATGGGAGCCTCTCACGAAAGCAGTAGTGCTCTCTCTGAAGCATTTCCTACCGTGAAAGTCACAGCAATGGAAGAAACTTTAACACAAGCTGTAGTAAACTTCAGAGGTGAGTTGCTTTAATTTTTTTGGCGCGCAATTTTTATTTAATACCAGTGACCCACCGTGGCATCGTACGGGTAATAATAACCCGTTATTATCCCAGTATACATATAATTGAGTAAATAAAGGCTTTTATTATTATTATAAACAATTCAATCATTTTAACAGTTGAAAACACAGAATTTTGCTCTAAGGCTAAAATATTTAATTAAGATATAATAAGGTAGTCATACCAGTCCATGACTCAAAAATCAGAAAAATGTTCAAACCGGTTTTGGCCATTAACTCCAGTATCATTTTGGTCACAATTTAAGAATTTGCCATTAATTATGTTTAATTAACTGAAATTACTCAAAAAGGCTTAATTCATAGTTTAACGACATAATATACTTAATGTAAAACAGGTACATAAAAAACCATTGTTTTTGTTATTGGCATTATTTTAATCCAGTCATAGATCATGGTCACAACAGGACTGGATCGAAATATTTTCAACGAAAAGAATAGTTTTTTCGTGGTATACATATTCATGTTTTACATGCCCGTGGTTATAATATCACACAAGAAGTACAAGAATGGAACTGACATGCATGTGTTAGCATGGTTGTTTCGTATGAAGCCGTTAATTTAAGTTCCAGTTATTAGAACATTACAAAATCATTCTTTCTAATATAATGGTAACCAGAATGATTTCAATTTTTCCAATTAATTAACTGGTAAATTGAAGAACAATATTTTTAAAAACAAACAACATATTGACAAACTAGACAACGAAAATACAATATGTTTCTGGATGAATAGTGTGATATGAAATAAAAAGGTTACAACCTCTTTTCAGACCTTGTAATGGAATTTGAACAGTTACATTTAGAGAATGTGAATTATAAGAAACTTTTGCATGAACAAAAGAAAAAATTGGAAAGGTATGTACATATTATGGTTTTTATCTTTTTAATGCTTTTATTTAATTTACAGAAAATCATAAAATATTAACCACAACTGATATTTTACTTTTATCCTTTTCTCCTCTAATTAAATATCAGGTGGAAGAAGGTTTAAAAATCAGCCAAGTGCGAGTCGGGCCTCGCTCTTTCAGGGTTCCGTACATAATTATGAACAATATAATATTTTGGGTCTAAGAAATATTTAATTTCCGAGCTAGACATCGCAACAAACCGTGAAAGAAAAACCCAAAAAAAATGTTCGTTTATTTTGGTCACAGCTTATAAACTATTTAATAAATCGTTGTTTTTAGTATTTGTTGTTTAAATAGAGCATATAGTACATAATATACTGAAATATCATATTCCCAACTAGTTTAGTTTTTGAGATAGCCCCCGTCACAAAAATGGTCTAAAACTGACAACTTTGATGGCCTCCCATACCCTTATTTTTTGAGATAAAAATTAAAAAAATATATATTTGTACTTTACTTAATGAGCTCTAAACAATGATACCCCACAAGCTAGGGTAAAGAAAAATTTTTTTTTTCCAGCTCCTTTTTCATGTATGGGAGCCCCCCCTGAAAAATAATTTAATTCAATTTCTAATTCAATATTTGATTTTGGGTTAACGTTTTACACTAAATACCAAAATTTCAGGTTTGTAACTCATTTCGTCTGCGAGCTAGAGACCTGTGACCGGCGGACAGACGGACAGACAGACAGACAGACAGACAGACAGACAGCCGAGTGACATTAATAGGGCTCCGTTTTTTACCCTTCGGGTACGGAACCCTAACAGTATGTACTGTAAAGTAAATTGTTTTCTTATTCAATTTGGCTACAGGAAAAAGTCTTCTGCAGGGTTCTCCATAACTCTTCCTTCCATGAGGTGGACAATCTCTTTAACCTTTTTCCCATCCTTGGGTACCATTCTATAGAATAGAAACTATGGAGCTCTTTTAAGGCCTAGTCTACACGAAATTTATTCCGGTGGTTTATTTTATTGCGTGAAGCTTCATACATTTCGATATGTCACAAAATTCTGCGAAAAATTGCGCAAACAAATTTCTCAAGGCCGGCTAGGCCTTATATATTATATTATTATTTTCTTTTCTCATAATGTACGAAGGGCACATGTCTGGCCCAGTATAATATGAATTATTATTTCTGACCTGATGAGTGTGATTTCAATCCAACACCTTTTGGGATGAAATCATTAAGGGCTAAGGCCCTAAGGTCCTATATGTGAATTGATGAATCGTAAGTTTTGATGAGGTCTTTAACATTTTTAGCCAAAACTGTAGTCGCTGTGATGAACTAAAGAAGATTGTGGCAGCAAAGGAACAAATTTTAGACTCTATAAGTGAGTAAATAAATAAATTATCTCTTATTTAGAAATAACTTAATAAAATTAATTTAAATTACCTACATTAGAATTGAAACTAAAGAGCTCACACATAATGTCATAACTAAGGGTGCATCCTCACAGTTGAAATAGTATAATCATCTCTTAGGTTTTTTGTATAGTGATCTTTAAAACCTAGGAGTTGAAATCATACCATATACATTCAAAGCAAACTACTTTATTTATTTAACTTCCAGCCTCAATATTAAACAAATTAGCTCGAACAAAAGATTTTAATCTAATAGAAGTAATACTCAATCAAGTAAACGGAGGGACAAATATATTGACGCCGCCTAAAAGCGTGTCGCCTCAAAAAGAAAACGACCCAAACTTAATTGCAAAGGAAAATATAAAAGTAAAGAAATCAGAGAATAGCCCAAAGGATGGATTGGAAGATGAAATGATATGTAAAGATGAATCCGTGTCAGATATTGAAGGGACCCCCACCGGTCGAAAAAGTCCGATATTCCAAAGAAGAAAAACTAAAACTAATAGCAGCTTGAGTTTGAAAGATAAGAAAAAATGTCCTGATTCATGGTAAGACAATTTTTATTTCTCTGTATAGTCTTGATTCTCCATCAGAAAACTCACTGAGTCACTCAGAGAGCGATGGAGGTAGCCATGCTCGGGGTTTCTCTATGCGATCAAATCAGAAATGAGGAGATCCATAGAAGTACCAGAGTCACCGACATAGCTCAACAGGTTGCAAAACTAAAGTGGCAATGGGCGAGGCACTCAGTTCGAAGACTCGATTGTTTATTATAAAAACATAACAACGTAAAAAACATTTTTGCAGCATAGTAGGGAGCAATGCAAGTTGTATGGTAATTTCTGAGATTAAGATTATAACAGTTACTTATCAGGGACTAACTCATCAAAGAAAAAATAAAAAAGTGTCTGTGCGCAATTCACACACGGAAGAAGTGAAACTTAGGTATATTCTAATTTTTCGAATGCTCCAAACATTGGGCACAGTAAACAGATTAGAACCAGTAGTGAAACTACCTACAAACGTTCGAAACGGCTCACTCACACAAACACGCGCATCGACGAGACCATTTAGCAGCAGTCACTACTGACATTCACGCGAAAACTCGGTAGGGTTGTATCTGTGTACTGTGCATTGGGTCTATGATTAGGGTTCAAAAACGGAACGTAGACGAGAAGCGGTCGTCATAGTTACCGACTGTATTCTATCTCATTCTCTCGCAGGCTAAATCCTATTTAAAATTTAAATATGTAGGTACATAATATGTTTGTCTCTCTCTGTCACTTATGCAACGCCTGGGCACTCAAACGACCTGTCACCTTATGGACTCCTGGTACCTACGCAAAAGAGGATTTTGCAGTCGCTTTTTCGTTTCATCGATTTTCAAATGCACAACTATAGTAAACAAGTTTCACATCAAAAAAAAAATGAAATGAGAAAAAGTTTAACACCCGTACACCATAGGTCAAGTCCGGATCACAAGGCGATAAAGCTAATCTTCCCCACTCCAATGCAAAGCAAGCCGGGCGGCCGGCTGCGGCAGGCCAGGCTGGGCTTCGTCAAGGCGAGGAGCTGCAACGTGGTCGACCTCACGTGCTCGCCCGAGAACAGCGGCGGAACGGCCCCAAGCGACAATAACATACAGGTGTGTGTGCCCGCCAACCCGCGTTGCAGCTTGGCGGGTGTAAGCTCTAATCCCTCTCTCCTATGAGAGAGGAGGCCTGTGTCGAGCAGTGGGACGTTAAAAAGGCTGTAATGGTGGTGGATGTGTTCTTGAAAAAAAAAAAGCGTCTGTGTGCAGTTCATTCGCTTCATTCGCCATATTGTGGTGGTGGCCATCTTGAATTTGCATAGTGCTATTCTACTAGTCAAGCCCTTTCATTTGATATCCATATTGACGGGGTTGTGAAAAAAAAATCCGCCATTTTGTAGCGGCGGCCATCTTGGATCGATTTTCGTCAAACATAGCTAACAACACTCGTCTCATTCACCTTTCAAACAAAAAAAACCGCATTCAAATCGGATCACCCGTTTGAGGGCTACAGGGGAACCGACAAACACGCACACACAGACACGTCAATTTACAACACTCCGTCGTTTTTGCGTCGGGGGTTAAAAACGATGCAAACGATGTTACTAATTCTGAACAAATGAAAAGGGCCAAATTTGGACTTCTAAAGTCAACATCCCAATCACCAGGCTACACATCGTCCGAGGGCATTGCTCTAAACCGAATTTTGTGCTAACATAGGTATTTTAATTTTAATAGTAATCTAAAACTTGATTTTTTAATTTTTAGTGTGATGTGAAGAGAGAATTAATAGATAACGACGAAACAATACTGCCATCGCCCACAAGTGGACCCGTCAACTTTCCACCGCTGTAAGTATTACAATTATTTATTGAACAACAAACAAACTTTTACAATAAATTCATATGAACATAAAAAAATTAGTTGAAGATTTTTCTTCTCAATACTTAATACTTCAATAGTATTGGGAAATAAAGAGTAACTGAAAAGGAAAAGCATCCATAATGTTTAGAAAATTATTATATTAGATTACATCAACTTCAACTTAGACAACAGTGCAAGTTTCATCAAAATCGATTTGGTAGTTTCCGAAATATGGACGGTGGTGGACGATGGATGGTGGTGAAGTCAGTTCAACTTTCAATCTTCTAAATTTTATCACTTGTTTGAAGTCGGTTAATGAAAGCTTGTCTTTTAAAAAGATTTTTTAAGTTTAATTTATTTCAGACATAAATCAATGGTAAAAAACAGTCCATCTAAATTCAAAAAGCCGCTGCCTACTACAAAACTCAAAATAGAAGCAGAAACGAGTGATCATAATGTTGAACAGATACTCGTGATCAATCAGAATGGGAAAAAAAACATCGATGATTCCATTAACCTTTTGAACCAGTTTTCAAATAGGCAAGTATAAAAAACTCATGAATTCCGTTAATCTTTTAAATCTAATATGTAAGTATATAAAACCAATAATATTATAATGTCGGATAGCTTATTCCAAGAAGATTATTACTATATTATCTAGACACTGGAGACTGTACCTAAAAAATTTTAATGAAGACAAGGCCATTCAACTTAGTGATGTTTTTCTGTACCTCACACACTCTATTTAAGTAGGAATAGAACAAAACAAAAAACAGACCTGTTCAAGGCCAGATTTCTTTGCTTCAACGTTTTGTTTGAATTTCATTCTCCAGTGTTTACACTTTAACCTTCTTGGCTTATTCACATATTTTGTCTTTGTCACTTGACATAATATAGTAAGAAAGTGACAAAACATACGTTTAAGCTATGCGACACTTATCAAAAGGTGAAGATCACAGGCCCTACAACTACAGAAAGGCTTTAACTTACGCGGGTAGCCATGTTGGTAAACTTTACGGATCTCCTCATTTCTGATTTGATCCGTCTGGTGAGTCCATCTTACCGCAAAAACCTACGGGATGTTGATAGAACCTAAATAATAGAAACAAATATTTGATTCAGATTTAAATCGCCAACGAAACAAGACATGAACGATGAAACGCACTGCGGCGATGAGAGCATATCACTGTTGCAAAACAACATGAAGAAGGTCGACTCGAGAAATAATAAGCAAGTTAATAGGTGAGACTACTATTTTTATCCCCCGACGCAAAAACGACGGGGTGTTATAAGTTTGACGTGTCTGTGTGTGTGTGTGTCTGTCTGTTCCCCTGTGGCGCTCAAACGGGTGAACCGAGTTGAATGCGGTTTTTTTTTGTTTGAAAGGTGAATTTGTCGAGAGTGTTGTTAGCTATGTTTGATGAAAATCAGACCAAGATGGCCGCCGCTACAAAATGGCGGATTACATATTTTTTCACAACTCACTTAATATGGGTATCAAATGAAAGGGCTTGACGAGTAGAATAGCACTATTGCAAATCCAAGATGGCCGCCGCCACAAAATGGCGAATGTCGGGGTTTTTTTAAATTTTTAATTTATACTTGTAATATGGGCAAAACAAGAAAAAAAAAATAACCTGTCAAGTGTGGCCTATTTACTTTGCTGTGTACAGGTCACGGCAAATAAGTCGAGCGGTGACCTTCAATGCGCAGAAGTCGAAAATGAGGTATCTCGGGGTGTGAGGGGGTCGCGGGGAGGGCGTGGGGATCGCTCGTAAGCACTGATTAGCTCTCGCGGATCCCTCGTAAGCGCTAATTGGCGTCCCGCTCACTCGTACGACGCTGCGCGCACTTGACGGTCACCGATCGACTTACGTGCCGGAGGTTATAATCAGTACGGAGCAGTATACAAACAGAAAGAGAGGAAAAGCGATGTTCTTCATAGGTGAATATGATGTTTAAGCGCTGTGCAAGCTAAACTATCGAATCAAAGGTCGCGTTATATTTGTCGAGTTTCTTCTCTGTAGGAAAGGCATTCTGAACCAAGTAAAAGTTTATTTGAATAAAAAACTTTTGTATTCTATTCTATTTCTATGTCTGTGTGGAGTGAGCTATAAGTATTGTGACCAAATGCAAGTTTTTCTTGCATTGTGCAAAGAAATCTTGCATTTGTCTGATTTTTAACCCCCGAAGCAAAAACGACGGGGTGTTATAAGTTTGACGTGTCTGTGTGTGTGTGCCTGTCTGTTCCCCTGTAGCGCTCAAACGGGTGAACCGAGTTGAATGCGGTTTTTTTTTTGTTTGAAAGGTGAATTAGTCGAGAGTGTTGTTAGCTATTTTTGATGAAAATCGATCCAAGATGGCTGCCGCTACAAAATGGCGGATTACATATTTTTTCATAACTCCCTTAATATGGGTATCAAATGAAAGGGCTTGACTAGTAGAATAGCACTATGCAAATCCAAGATGGCTGCTTTATTACAAAATGAATGTCCACCATCCTTCTTTCACTCAATTTATTTCTTCTCTTTTAGTCCAAGCAAACGTCCGTTGGGCGAGAACGTGAATATAACGAACATGCGGAATCACGAAAACGAGTCCAGCGTGTCCGCACTGCAGCGGGAACCGGCGAAGGCGAACGACGATGTTGTGAAAAGGTAATACTTTTTAAATATCTTTTACAAACTAACTCCAAAACAAGATATAGTTTGAAAACTGAATCTCTAACTCTAGTGCTAGTTTAACTCTAATGCCCGTTTTCACTAAACGTAGGAGACGCCTAAATCGGATGCTTAGATATTTAAGACATGCCTAGGGGGAAAAAACGTTTCACCAACCCTTAGGTGATGCCTAACGACGTTAGGCGCCAACTAAAGTTACGACACCGATTGGGCGGTGCGTAATGCTAGGCAACCCATAAAATGACAGTTAGGTATGACATCTGCCGCTCAGATTCATATTTGTTTTCTATTTTTGTGGTCATTTGTGTTTGCTATCGTATATTATTGTCTTTTTAATTAAATTAACTTTTAATATGAGTTCAGAAAATATATTAAAATTTTTGGAGTTTTTAAATAATGTAAATGATCTGGACATCCGTTCTTATGCTAGACCAAGAATGATTGGACGAAGAATGAATAACATCCAACATTATGATGATGTAAACTTTTTCAAAAGATACAGAATGTTCAAAAACACAGTGTTGTTAATATTATATCTTATGTTATTAATAAGTAAAATTGAGAAATAAACGATCGATATTCGGTTGTTTTTTAATTCAATTTCAAAGTTTTATCCGACTACAGCACAGCCAAAAATTAAATTAGAAATCGAACTTCAGGTGGTAACCCTGTTTATCATACAAATAACTCATTCTATTTTTAAATGCCAACTGTCAGAATTCCACCGAATTAAAAATCAGTCTATAGAATGAGTTATTTGTTTCATACAAATAACTCATTCTCTAGTCTGATTTTACTCAGGGTTTTAAACAGGGTTACCACCTCAAATTCCATTTTACAGGATTTTACCCCAAACTAAAGTACCTGACGTATCTGTCAGGCATCTGTCATATCTACAGAAACTTCAGAATTCCATGCAATTAAAAATCAGACTATAAGTATTCTTGTGGTATAGACCACAAGGGGGGGGGGGCGTAGCCGCGGGTGTTTCAATCTTTAACTTGTCTTCCTTTGTACCATTTGTACCAGGGTGAAGACAACTGTGGCCCCGGTGTACAGGGAGCCCACGGTGCGCAAGAAGGCGGAGCGGCGAGCCCTGCCCGGCTGGAACTGCGACCAGTGCAGGATCGTGAGTGTGAACACTGTCTACCAATCGTACAGTAGGGGCAATACAAAAATTTTTTTTGACGTGATGTCTTATAAACCGATGAACGCCGATCGCATGCACGAAAAAGCATGACTCATTGGCACGTACCGCCTAGATGAGCGTGCAAGCGAGAGCGCGGAACAAGAGATAGAGAGGCAATGTTTTCTTATGGCGTTATCACGTATTATCGTCCGTAAACCGACTTTACAGACAAACAATTTTTTTTTATTGTTACCCACGACGGAACGGATATAACCCGGTGTATTGCGTTTGGGACGAGATGTTGTTTGTGTGTTAAAATGTATTGGACCGATTTTGTTATTTTGATTGATTTTGTGTGCTTTGCGGCAGATTACGGCTGAAGTGTGGTCGCTAGTGTGGCGGATTCGGGATTGAATCCTACCACAAAGCGGTGATACCATCCAAATTAAGTTTTGTAGTACCTATCAGTATCAGGCCCAACGACCCGTAGAGGGGACTGAGAGCGTCAGGGCCTCGTTAGCGTATCGGCAGGGTGCACCGCGTGCAGGTGAGGTCGACTTTGGCCACATAGAAGGAATTTGGGCCACCCCGTTGTTGCCGAGAATTTCTTGACAGAAAAGCCCCATAACTTTTACGTAACCGGGGATCCCATAATTCGCAGCTAAATAAACTAACCACTAGACCAACTCTCGAAGAGTCATCAGATGAGTCGCACGTAGCCGCTGTATCTTGTATACAGCGGCTTCGTGCGACTCATCTCAACACAAGGTAACACAGGCACAAGACCGCGTCGTGTGGGAAGTCCCTACAAGAGACCAATGTCCAGCAGTGGACGTCTATCGGTTGATATACGAGACCAACGATGCAGCCAACTCAAGTTTACACTAGAAAAGCAACTTTTAATTTTTCACGTGCTTTTAACCGTTAAATCGGAGGTTCTCAATTCGTCAGAATCTTTTTATACATGCTCCCCGATTACTCGAAGAGTCCGGACCGATTTGGAAAATTCCTCTTTTGTTTGAAAGGTTTGAAGGTGGTCCCATGGTCATCAGGTCAGAATCTGATGATTGGATCCTGGAGAAATCGAGGGAATCTTAAATTTTTTTTGGTATATTAAAGTCAGTTTAATTTTTCGTAAATTATAGCTTGTTCATTATTTAACAGTTCTACGACGAACTATACAAGGACGACCCGGAGATGCTCGCGCAGAAAATGGAGGAGTGCTCCAAACACCGCGGACGCACCAACCCGGCGCGGCCGAAGACACCCGACGGGTTCTGGAACCCGCGCTGGGACGTGCCGCAAGACACCGAGGAGTTCAACCGAAGAAATAACGCTATTTGATACAACCTGTAGAATAGGAGAAACACTATTTGATACACCCTGTATATGTAAACACTGCCTGTATATTATGTGAACATAATTTTCCATCATCGATCAGTGATGATCAACTGCAATTATAATAATTACGAGTTTGTGTAATTTTAAGAGGTGTCAAATATGTCTGAAAATACTTTTTATGTACCTAAATAAATAAATAAAAGCTGGTTGTCCTACAGCTCTGCTCTCTATATGTCACGTCATAGTTTAAAAGTCGTAAAATTGTGGTGACGATCGCCGCCATATTGGTTTTTAAACATTCAAAAAGATACTTTCCGGTTTTCTCGATTCTTTTGACTTTAAATAGACCTATTTTACCGGCTCTTGAAAAGCCAAGTTAATCCGTTTGTAGCAATCCATAAACATTAGTTCGGAAAGCAGGTTCTATAGGGACAAAGAAGATAGAAAAAACACAAAAGTTGATATTTTCAATAAGCAACTTTACACTGAATTTTTGTGGTACATACTTAACATATTTGAAGTCCCAGCAAAGTCTAACGGGTCTGTTGGATAATTCAGCTGTGATTTATTGTAATACCCTATTCAAAAGCTACCAGGCTAACAGCTTGACATCTTCCAGTAACTGCACTCACAAAATGTAAAAATATTGGTAACTTAAGCTTGATTTACACACATTTAGTTGTCAAGTAGATAACTAAATTTTAATTTAATTTTAAGCGACTTAATTTTAAGTAAGCGTTTTCACCAATCCAGCCAAGTAATTTAGTAAAGTTCTAACTTCTTATTCTAGCCACCGGCGCGGCGGGGGTTGCGCGGCTACTTAACCGAAAAATAAATAAAATTCTATTCTACTTGTTTACTTGCTCACTAAATTTTAACTTGCAACTTATTACTAAATTCACTGTTTACATGTATCATTTCACTTAAAATTAAGTTAAAATTTAGTTAACTACTTGACAACTTAATGTGTGTAAATCAAGCTTTAGTGAAGTTAGCAGGAGGTGCACAAAACCGCGCTTTTTGAATAGCATAATTACTATAGGATTTAGAATTAGAATAGGATATTTAATATTTTTTTAATATTCCTGCCATTATTAATTCAATAAATAATTATTGTAAGAATGTCTCTAATGAATATGTAATTTTGAATTTTTTGCTATAAAAATTTCTTACAAAAATAATGTTGTATTTTATTTTCATAAATGAGTAAATACCTTGGGTACTTTTGCTGGTCAAATAAAATAGTTTCATGAACTAGTAATATAATGATATTTAACAGATCTTATTTACTCTAGTCCATATCTGATATGCTACAAGTATGTAACCCTGTACAAATGGTGATCTGACCTCCATGACCAGTAAAGGATAAACGAATGGCACAGGTTTACAGTAAATTCCATATAAGGGTACCAATAAGCATCAAATGCAATAATGACAAATGAGTATAAAAAATTACAGCCTTTGTTCGAGTGGTTTAAGGGTTTTTAAAAATCCTGTAGGAATCTATAGTTTTCTTATTCCTTGTATAACACTCTATCTGCTGGTTAAACTTCTGTCAAAATGGTGCAGCTGTTCTGAAGATGGACAACAATTATTAAAAAAGGTTGATTTTTCTATCATTCAAATAATCATGAGCTCAATAAAATATCAAAATCGGTTCAGCAGTTTAGGCATGAAAGCGTAACAGACAGAGTTACTTTCGCATTTATAATATTAGGAGGAATAATCCAGCTCTTCATTACTACTTGTTAAAAGTGACAGGTCATATTTCCAGCTGGGCAAAGCCCTCTAATAATAATATAGAGCCTTGACCTTCCATTCAAGATTTGAATGACTTGCTTTTCTAGGATGTTTACATAACTTCAGAACATATAAAACTGCTTATAGTATATTATTCTGACCCAAAAGCTCTGCAGTTTCTACAAAGTAAACCATATACCTGGAAAAAGTATATACTTAATTAGAATCCTAAGGTCAACCTGTGTTTATAAGTACAGTGTACTCAATGAGTCACACATAATTTGGGATGTGTTGCATGTGCCAACACAGCCAAATCTCAAAATAAAATGATACCCATATGTAAAAGTAGGTGGGCGTGTGAAGAAAACAACAATGTTTGGAGAACACTTTAATCCTCAATAAAACAGAATATTACAATTTGTCACTAGCTTAAGTTAAAAAAAAGAAAGTAAAAATCAAATTAAACATTAGTACATTACACATTATTTCAAATAAGTAACAGTTTTAGGGTTTAATAAAAAAAAAGGCAATAGTGAGAACTATCTGTTATATAAATCTATGGTTATTCCAAACGTATACTGAAAATTATTAAGTAGTTTAGTATAATGATTTTGTAAATGAAATTTAGAAATTCATTTATAAAATAGCATTAATTTACAAATTATGTACTTCAACTGAAAAATTTAAGGTTATTTGATATATATTTTATAGTTTTAATGCTACAACAATTTACACGGGGCCTATGAGAGTTTTTTAGCTTTCTGGTAGAGGGTGTCGACAACCTTGCTCATATGGTGGATGGTTTCTAAGACGGTCTCATATGTCTTCTCCAGGGGTGACTCATCAAAAACAATCAACACACCTTCGCCCTGATCCAATATGCCATTCAGTTTTTTGTCAAGAATCATTTGTGATAATTTTTTCTCTACTTGAACAACTGGGAGGCGGATGCATTTAGCTACATGATCGACCTGAACCTGCATGTAAGGTTCCACAATGCGACATAGGTTCTGTTCCAACATTGTGTCATAGAGAGCGCCGAGGTGAGCTCGGACTACTGCATCTTCTTCCAGCTCCCGTTTGTAAGTTTTTAATGCTGCCTGAAAATCTGCGAGAGATCTTTTGTGCGAGGCAGTGGCGACTGCACGCATCGCTTCCAGCTCTTTTCCCGCATACTTTAGAGCTGTTTTACTACTGCACACAGTATTTACCTCTTCTGCCTGATTGAGCATAATTTTGGACAACAGCATGTATTTCAATGCAGTTAGGGCTTTGGGGCTGTCTGCTCCGTCGTAGCCCTCGAAGGCTTCATAGAAGTATGAGTAAGCGGTTTTGAAATCCCTCTCATCTGCCGCATGCAGTATGCCAGACTGTAAGTCGAGGGCGGCCTGCATCTTGGGCGGACAGTAGATCGCGTTCGCAGTGGTTCTCGCTGACGTCAGAGATGCCCGCGCCTTAGGTAAATTACTGAGGGCATGGTAAGTTTTGCTCTCTAAAAGGAGCACTTCGACAAGCAAATTTTTGTCATCTAACTTCTTTAGTTCTTTCAAAAGCGCAGTGGCTAAATCTAGGGCTTCTGTGTACATACCAGTGTCAAAGTAGAGCGCGATGAGTCTCGCCTCGAGGGACTGTCTCAGGAACGTGCGCCGTTCTTCTTTTGCCCATTCTATACACTCTTTGCACAACTGAACCTCTATGCCGATGCCGGCTTCCAAGTCCAGGAAGAAATCAACGAGAGAACGCACCAACTTGGCCGCCTTAGCCTTACTTATCAGACTGAGGAACGGCCTCGTAGCTTTGATCAGTTCCGCCAGTTCTTTAGCCTTGCCTTCCTTCTTGTACTTCTCGCCGAGATTAAGGATGCCTTGCTCCTTCGCTCTGATGTTTTCCTCGTCATCTTCGGGCAATTCGCCTGTGCTAACCATTTTATCAGTCATGCGGACGTCTTCGTCTCTGTTCGACGATGAAACGCGTGATCTCTCGAATAACATTGCCCCGGCCATTGTGTATATGTTTACTATTTAAATAACTTGATATAAAATTACACAAACAGCTACACTTTTCTTTGTAATTTTGTATAATCGCAAAGTCATTGACGACCTTTTCGGAAACAAATCGTCAAAATCGTACTTCGTAGACGCGTATGGTGTTGCTAGTTTAGATAACATAAGAAACTACCCAAAGAGTGTTTTGGTAGGTATAGATCGACCAGAATCTCATGAAAAATAGGGAAATTAAATTCCAAGGTTAGCAACACTACGGCTGCCCTAGCGATAAAAAAAGTAACTGACATTTTTTGTGAAATTGACTTTTTGCATTAACAAAAGTTTTATGTCGAGTAGTTTTTTACCACAGTTTAATATTTCAAATAACTTGAACCGTTTACTGAAATTTAAATTGCCCAAACAAAGTAACTGCACTCACTTACCCGGAATATAAATGCAAAAACCAAGTAAACAACAAGCACAACACAAAAACAAAGTAATTGTATGTTGATTACTTTGTTTTTGTATTTAAAATGCAGTTGCTTGATTTTTCGTTTCGTGAAACGATCCCAGGTAAGGTGTTCTGAATGTAATTACTTTGTTTATCACTAGGGCAGCCGAGTTAACCTAGTAATGCTTACTACAAAATTTAATTTCCCTATTTTTCATGAGATTCTGGTGGATCTATACCTATATCCTAGAATCATATAACTTATGGATTCTGAGCTCCAAACAACATGCTGAAGCAAAGGGCCTTGAACAGGTCTGGAATTGCTTTGTCTCGTTCTCACCTACTTAAATTGAGTGTGTGAGGTATAGAAAAACTAAAGAAAAAAAATAGCACAGGTGAATGACGTCAATGATTATACAATTATTTATTTATTATTATTATTTTTTTATTTATTTATTATTATTTCTTTTACAATATGAACTTATAACTAACTTAATTCCTACAAAACCGATTAATTCGGTTTGACTGTAGTAGTCTCTTATATAACAACTACTTGTAATTAGTAATAACTAGTGATATATAAATTATGAATACAAAATATAATTAAAGAGTGGAGAGCAGGTACTCTTTCAACTTTGTTTTAAATTTATGTAGCCTGCCTTCACTTTTGACGTGTGCTGACAAGCTGTTTAACAAATATGGGATTCGCTTCTGGAGGGTACGATCGCCGTAGTAGTTCCTTAACATTGGCACTATGTACTTGCCTGCAGCTATAGTCTTAGTGCAATAACCGTGGCTAGGAGTGACTAGTGAGTAACGGTCTCAGCTGCTGTAGTTGTTTACTAGTATTAAGTATTTGTGTTTTAAGCTGATTGGTAAAATTTTGCATATTTTAAATAATTTTCTATAGTCGTCGTTACATTTATATTTGGTTTTTTTTTTGACAATAAGTTTTAAAAATCTAATTTGTAGTGCTTCTAATTTTTCAATATTAGTTTTAAAAGTAAGACCATAGCAGTCGAGAGCGTAACTTAGTATAGAATCAACAAGACTATGATATAGGCATTTTAGGGTTTCAGAGGGAACTTTAAATTTTAAATGGTAAAACTTTCCTAATAATATCCTAAGTTTAGAACATAAGTAATCTATATGAACTGTCCAAGAGAAGTTCTCGTCTACTCTCATTCCTAGATACGTGACTGACTTATTTCTTTCGATGGGCTTACAGCGACAACCGATTAAATTATTATGCATACATTCAAAACTATGAGTGTATATGTATGAATTTGTTTCGGGCAGTCTAAGATAAGGTGAGCGTATGATTAAGAAGTTTGTTTAAGTTAGGCGTAGTCTCCAGTGTATACATAGAATACATACTTATAACCTTCTTGCCTACATCTCTTTCTATATTATAGTTAACCAATAATATGTATACTAGAGGTCGACCAGACTCTCATGAAAAATACGGAAATGAAATTCCAAAGTTAGCAACACTACGGCTGCCCTAGCGATAAACAAAGTAACTGTCATTTTTTGTTAAATTGACTTTTTTGCATTAACAAAAGTTTTATGTCACGCAGTTTTTAACCACAGTTTAATATTTCAAATAACTTGAACCGTTTACTGAAATTTGAATTGCCCAAACAAAGTAACTGCACACACTAACCTGGAATATAAATGCAAAACCAAGTAAACAACAACAACAACACAAAAACAAAGTAATTGGATGTTGATTACTTTGTTTTTGTATTTAAAATGCAGTTGCTTGATTTTTCGTTTCGAGAAACGATCCCAGGTAAAGTGTTCTAAATGTAATTACTTTGTTTATCACTAGGGCAGCCGAGTTAACCTAGTGTTGCTTACTACAAAATTTAATTTCCCTATTTTTCATGAGATTCTGGTCGACTTTACCTTTAAAAATAATTAAAGTTCGACCAGAATCTCATGAAAAATAGGGAAATAAAATTTTGTAGTTAGCAACACTAGGTTAACTCGACCCTAGTGATAAACAAAGTAACTACATTCAGAACACCTTACCTGGGATCGTTTCTCGAAACGAAAAATCAAGCAACTGCATTTTAAATACAAAAACAAAGTAATCAACATCCAATTACTTTGTTTTTGTGTTGTTCTTGTTGTTTACTTGGTTTTGCATTTATATTCCAGGTTAGTGTGTGCAGTTACTTTGTTTGGGCAATTCAAATTTCAGTAAATGGTTCAAGTTATTTGAAATATTAAACTGTGGTTAAAAACTGCGTGACATAAAACTTTTGTTAATGCAAAAAAGTCAATTTAACAAAAAATGACAGTTACTTTGTTTATCGCTAGGGCAGCCGTAGTGTTGCTAACTTTGAAATTTCATTTCCATATTTTTCATGAGATTCTGGTCGATCTATATTTTCTATCAATATTAAAATTTAATACTTATTCTGTGATAATAAAAAATTAAAAACTTTTTTGTTTTCGGAGTAAGTTTCAGACGATAAAAAAATTGTTGGTTGTCATTAATTTAAAAAAATATTTCATATCTTCTCTCCTGTGCATCACAGATATAGTATCTGCTGTGCATAAAACTTACAATTTACAATACTCAAATGACTTAAAGTTTTTGAAAAATAATGTATTAAACTCACGAGACGAACAAATTGTGCAAACAGTTTTGCTGATATTTTATGGATCTCTGAAAATATCAACGATGACCAAACAATTAAGTAAGTTCATGATGAATACAGAAACAAATGTTGAATATCTTTTTGACATGTCCAATGAAATGAAATATTTTTATGAAATTCCAGTAATCTTTTTGACTAAAAAAGATTACTCTGATAATATATTTAATACCATGTGCTCCATGCGGACAGCACTTGAAGAAGGCTCAAAAAGTCAAATTATCGATATTATTGTTGATTTTCACTTACAATGGCTACACGCGATAAAAGATTTAGAAAGTTTTTCAAACAGATTACAAGTACTACCTCGAGAAGAAGTTTACGAAGCTATAACTTACACAATAGATGCTATTTGCAATCGCTTAAAATATTATCAGAAATATATCTCAAAATATAGACCATCACTTTCAAATGATAACCAAGCCAATGTGTTAGCTGATCTAGGAATAATAGAAGAAATGCATAAGGATGTTGCTCACATACTTTTGGAGAAATTAAAGTGTTTTAGGAATTTTGATACCGATGATGAATTTAAAATAAAAGTAAGAGATGCAACAGAAGAACTTGTTTCATGGATTGATATGATACATGATGCATATGCAGTATACTTAACAAAATATATACATGGTAATGTACCTGATCATGGCAAAGATTCACTGACTAAAACTTTACGACAAATTGTCGGTGATCTGCAACACTCAAAGTCTCCTAGTATTCAAGCATTATTAGAAAACCTAAAAGAAATTGGAAATGATATAGACTCTATGGTACGGTGTACTGCAGTTCATGATTTAGAAATGAATAAATTAACAGAAAAAATTAACATGTTGGAGAGTCGTATTTCTAATCTAGGTGGGGAACCAACTGCAGCTGTATTGGATCTGCAATGTAAGAAAGTATTCTTTGAGAAAAGACTTAACTATTTAGAAAATTCTAAAATTACTTTAAAACATTTTTTGGAACTAAACGATTTGCAAATAGAACATAATATGGATGAGGGACAAATATGTATTTGTAAAGATTTTTATCAATTGCGAATATTTAATCATGTCTTACCGCCTCAAGAACGAGAACGTTTAGTTACTGAATTATGTCGTACATGGGATTTAGTCATTTTTGGAGAGCATAGTCATAAATCTATTATTTCGATACTTAGTGCAGCAGATATAAGAGAGGAGTTTACAGATGATCTTGGTACTTATTATATTGATCAACATAGCAGAAAAATTTATAAAGTGGCAGATGATGTAACTCTCTACCAGCCAAATGAACACAATAAACTAGTACCTTTAACTGATGACGCAAACTATATCTATTTTTATGATGAGTGTGGAAGATATTTTTTTGATCCTAAAACACGTCAGAGGGTGTACAAAGCTCATGAAACTGCTAGTGAATATATGATGGATAGTTCTGGTATTTTATTAAAAGTAAAGGAAGATCGCGACGGTGTTACTTATTATTATGACAATTATGGTCGATATTATATTAATTCTGAAGGCAAGCATATTTATCGAGAAGCAGATTCTTCCAGTGAATATGAAAATGATGGCTTGGGAAATCTAGTTCGTATCAGAAGTAATTTAGATATATTTAAGCTTTGTCCGGGTGATGTCAATGTCACCGAAGATTTTAAATATCTTAAAAATACTGTAGGTAAAGCATTACGCGAATGTATAGCTGACGTTATCGTACATCAACCAGCTGATCCTATAAAATATTTGTCAGTGCGGCTAATCAAGTACAGAGAAAATATGGAACTAAAAGAAAGACGCTCTAAAGAAAAAGAAGAGTTACAAGTTGAAAGAGAAATAAGGATCGCTGAAGAACGCGCTGCAGTAAAGCGTGCTGCTCTGGAAGCCGCACGTCTTGCTCAAGGGGGAAGTGAAGCAAGCTACGACTCCAATCTTATGAAATATGCTTATATGCCAGATGATGTTGGGTCAGCCACTGCCAGTTCAGTGCATTGATGAATTATTACTGACAGTTGAAATTGTTTTTTCTTCTTTTGGGGTTATTGAAAAACTGACAAAAACAGATGAGAAGTTAATTTTGTTTGTTAATATTTATCATCTATTACACTAATATTTCGTTCTTATGGTTATCCATGTGTTTCAATACGACTACTGTAGGTACTATTCACTGAACATCACAAAATCGTTTGATTAATCGGTTTCGTAAAATATATTTTTTTTTTAATTTTGACGTGATGACGTCTTATAAATCGATGAACACCGGCTGGCTCGTTCCCACTAGTTCAACCGAGTAGTTCAACCGTTGAACTAGTGAGACTTTTTTGTCCCAGTAGTTCAACTGCATCTATTTTGTTAAGAGTTGAACTAATGGGACAATATAGTTGAACTGATACTTTGTAGTGCGGGAAATTCATCTGATTAAATTAAATAAAAATTGAAATTAATTAATTTATCTTCTATCTATACATATAATAAAATCGTAGAATTGCCGTATCTGTACATATATATACAACGTTAGTTTTATTTTACGCAAAACCTGAAAGGAGTTTGTTCAGAATCAGTAACAAAATCGAATCCAACCATTTTTATATAGTATTATATTTTTGTCCAAAAATATTTTGAAATTCTACAAGCTTAGACACAATGATTTACCTCGCATCAGCTGACGGTCGGCACACAGCGGCGGTCATTCAACTCGCGTCGATCGCAAGTCGCTGCGGGCGACGGCTTGCGGTGACCATTTTTTTCGAGGACAACGTCGAAACATAACAAGCTTATAACTTCGTTACTTTTCATTATATTTTTTTGAAATTTTGTATAAATATTTTTAATGTAAAAATATTTGATACGTGTTTCGGTTTTTGCGCAAAATAAAACTAACGTTGTATAAACATCCACCACTGAAAGTCCCATCAAAATCGATCCAGCCTTTCAGAGATTACCCGGTAACTGTTAAACTATCTACTTTCTAACAAAAAAAGAATGAATGAAATCGGACCACGGGTTAATGATTTACAGTTAGTAAACATTTTAACTTTCATCCCCTCTCCCAAGGGAACCGTGCTGAATTTCGGGATAAAAAGTATCCTATATGTTACTCCGTAGTATGAACTTAAATCATGCCAAGTTTTATTTCAATCCGTTCAGTAGTTTTTGCGTAATGCGCGCACAAACATACAGACAAACAGACAAACAGATAAACAGACAAAAATTTCAAAAATAGCTTTTTTACGTTCTATTACTTATCCATAACAATTAACATCCCGCAGTTATTATTTTGCAAAAATATTTAATGTACAGATACGGCAAGTTTACGATTTTATTATATGTATAGATTAATATATTATATTAATACAGAAAACATACCAGCGGCGGACACAAAGGAAATTAAAAGTATGTATTCAAATATGACAATGATCTACAATAACATAGGTCGTATTGGTGTGGGCCTTGTGAATCTCGAAAAAATTGAAAAAGTTTCGGTATATGAAAATTGCTTAGTAAAATAGACAGCGTATAAATACTTATGATCACGTAGCTCACCCGTGTACTGTCTGCTGTATGTAATATGTATACTGTTTTTGTAATATTTAATAACTTTTTTTCACATCGATTTGGAATCAAACACTTATATACAGTGTGTCTAGGACCAAACTAGCGATATTTTAGGGGCTTATTCTACTACTCATTAGTCCACTCTAAATACCAAGTAGAAAAGTAGAGGTCGACCAGAATCTCATGAAAAATACGGAAATGAAATCCAAAGTTAGCAACACTACGGCTGCCCTAGTGATAAACAAAGTAACTGTCATTTTTTGTGAAATTGACTTTTTTGCAATATCAAAAGTTATATGTCGAGTAGTTTTTTACCACAGTTTAATATTTCAAATAACTTGAACCGTTTACTGAAATTTGAATTGCCTAAACAAAGTGACTGCACACACTATTACACTAACCCGGAATGTAAATGCAAAACCAAGTAAACAACAAGCACAACACAAAAACAAAGTAATTGGATGTTGATTACTTTGTTTTTGTATTTAAAATGCAGTTGCTTGATTTTTCGTTTCGTGAAACGATCCCAGGTAAGGTGTTCTGAATGTAATTACTTTGTTTATCACTAGGGCAGCCGAGTAAACCTAGTGTTGCTTACTACAAAATTTAATTTCCCCATTTTTCATGAGATTCTGGTCGATCTATACCTAATTCTATCTATACCTTAGTCTATGGAAATCCTAATTTTGGTTGCGTCTGGCAATCTTTCCCAACCTACAGAATTTAACTTTTTATGACTCCAATGTTAAAAAAACTACCATTCAAATTTATTTTATTAGTTGGTAACATTATCAGTGACAGCTGGTGTCGGCCATATTGAATTTGACGGCCAACCTGAATCTGACGAACTTTGTACAATCTTCAATCAATTCTTTAAAAAGAATAAGGATAACTAGTAGTGCAGTGCATTTAAAAATTTAAACGAACTACTCAATTATCACTATTTTTTAATAGTCATAAGCGAGCATACGGTGTGATAGATGTGTTCTTCAAAACATATTCTATGTGAAACAAAAATGAGGTGATACGAGTCAAAAACAATTTCAGTGCCTACGTACTTCCTACAATGATTAATGTTTTGGGGCAAGGCTCTTAGTATTTTATGTAAATTAGCATGGGTCAGTGTGGAGTGACGTGCCGCCTATTGAATGTTGTTATCACGCGTCAGTTTCAACTAACGTGACTTGCGAACACCGAGGTTCGAACTTAGTCGAAAGTGAAAAGTTAAGCTTATGGCATATTGTGTGTAGTAAATAGCATTCAGTGTAGAGACATGGCGCCGCCTAGACCTCCGCCGCCTCCTGGGCCTCCTCCGCCGCCCGGGCCGCCGCCTCCACCAATTTTCGGTGGATCTAAAAGCAGTGGTTCGCCTGACAATAGAAACGCTTTACTGAGCTCAATAAGACAAGGAGCTAAGTTAAAAAAGACTGTTACAGTAGACAAAAGTGGACCTTACATACCGGGGAAGGCTTCAAATGTGTCTAACAGTGGTTCCCCGGTTGGGAATGGAGTTAGGAGTGCGGCTCCTTTGCCTAACGGAGGAGCAGGGGCAATGCCTGGACTGGGAGGGCTCTTTGCGGGAGGCATGCCAAAGTTAAGGCCGACTGGGAAATTGGCTGGTAAGACTTAACATAAATATCTATTCATCATCATCATCATCATCATGATCAACCCATTACCGGCTCACTACAGAGCACGGGTCTCCTCTCAGAGTGAGAAGGGTTTTGGCCATAGTCTACCACGCTGGCCAAGCGGATTGGCAGACTTCACACACCTTTGAGAACGTTATGGAGAGCTCTCAGGAATGCAGGTTTCCTCACGATGTTTTCCTTCACCGTTAAAGCAAGTGATATTTAAATACTTAAAACGCACATAACTCCGAAAAGTTAGAGGTGCGTGCCCGGGATCGAACCCACAACCTCCGATTAGAAGTCGGTCGTCCTAACCACTAGGCTATCACAGCTTAAATATATATCAAATATCTATTAAACTTCTTTTAATCAGGTTAAATATTCAATGAATTGAATGAATTTTAAACTTTATCATCAAAGTTTTTAATTATAGTGTCTTTTGACTTTTCCTACTTCTAATTAGAAGCTCCTATTTAATTTCTTTGTATTAATTAACATTCACTTTCATCTCTTCAATCTTTGGCTTTAAATTACATGCTACAAATAAATAGGAGTGTCAGTTTGATTATTTGAACAATTATAGCCCTAACACATTTCTAACTTATCTATCTCACTGTCTATCAGTCTGTACGTCTGGGCATACTCTGAACCAATTTGATGGAACTTCCCCTAGCAGTTAAAAGATGATACAAGAAGTGATCTATGCTAAATATTATCCTGGAAAATTCCCACAGGGTTTAAAAAACTTAATTACCAAGACTAAGTGCCTGTTTCACCACCTTCTGATATGTATTAGATAGCTATCTACAACTTTTGTCTTTGTTACTTGACATAAAGTAAGAAAGTGACAAAACTTACGTTTAGGCTATCCAACACTTATCAGAAGGTGGTGAAACAGGCCGTAAGTTGCCAGCACTAACTAGTACTAAATAAAACATTCCGTTATGAAGTTGGCAATTAATTATACTAAGTGCCTGTTTCACCACCTTCTGATATGTATTAGATAGCTATCTACAACTTTTGTCTTTGTCACTCGACATAAAGTAAGAAAGTGACAAAACATATGTTTAGGTTATCAGACACTTATCAGAAGGTGGTGAAACAGGCCGTAAGTGAATTAAAATATACTATACTAATGATGACAGTCCATAATAGATAAAATGATAACCTTATCTCTAACCAGTACTTTTGCATTATCAAGTGTTATCAAAATCTTGCATTTTATCAATACAATATTGATTACCTCTATGCCTATAGGAACTAGAATTATTATCTTATTTATTTATGTACAAAACATTGAAATAAAATAAACTAGTTTTTAACCCCCGACGCAAAAACGACGGGGTGTTATAAGTTTGACGTGTCTGTGTGTGTGTGTGTGTGTGTGTGTGTGTCTGTCTGTTCCCCTGTGGCGCTCAAACGGGTGGACCGATTTGAATGCGGTTTTTTTTGTTTGAAAGGTGAATTAGTCGAGAGTGTTCTTAGCTATGTTTGATGAAAATCGGTCCAAGATGGCCGCCGCTACAAAATGGCGGATGATATATTTTTTCACAACTCCCTTGATATGGGTATCAAATGAAAGGGCTTGACTAGTAGAATAGCACTATTGCAAATTCAAGATGGCCGCCGCCACTAAATGGCGAATGTCGGGGGTTTTTTAAATTTTCAATTTACACTTGTATTATATTAATTAATAGCTTAAGCCTGCTACATCTGGGTTTATTTAAGTTTTTTAAAACCCTCTTTAAATAAGGGATAAAAAGTAGCCCAGATTATTCCTCATGTAATCAAATCAGTTTTGATTATCCAAAGATTAGTAACAAACAAACAAACAAAAATTCAAAACAAAATCACAGACACATTTCAATTTTATTCACTAAAAGAAGAGTATAGATCTGAAAAGTTTTTTATTAAAATAAATTTTTAACCCCCGACGCAAAAACGACGGGGTGTTATAAGTTTGACGTGTCTGTGTGTGTGTGTGTGTGTGTGTGTGTGTGTGTGTGTGTGTCTGTCTGTTCCCCTGTGGCGCTCAAACGGATGGACCGATTTGAATGCGGTTTTTTTTGTTTGAAAGGTGAATTAGTCGAGAGTGTTCTTAGCTATGTTTGATGAAAATCGGTCCAAGATGGCCGCCGCTACAAAATGGCGGATGATATATTTTTTCACAACTCCCTTGATATGGGTATCAAATGAAAGGGCTTGACTAGTAGAATAGCACTATTGCAAATTCAAGATGGCCGCCGCCACTAAATGGCGAATGTCGGGGGTTTTTTAAATTTTCAATTTACACTTGTTACAAGTGCTTTCGATTCGTGTGACACGTCTGGCACTGGCGCTGAATACAATTCTAACTGAGAAAATTTCCAGCAAGAACTGAACTGCAAGCTGATGCTCTTTAAAAAAATAAATAAACTCAAATAACAATATAATGTTGTGTACATGATAATTAAATTGCAGTCTCATGCATTGCTGGAGCAAATCAAATCCACACTTTTTTATCATGTACATAAGCTTCAGCTGTATTTGTATACAAGTAATTATTGTACTGTTAAAATATACAAATAAATATAATTGAAATGTGATAGACAAGTAGATAGGTGCAAGGAGTAATCTGGAAAATCAAAATTCCCACAGGATTTTTGCGAACCTAAATCTCCAATCTAAACCTAAATCCAATATAAAATCCATAATCATTATATTGTGGTATGATACTATGATACTATATGTATGTAGTATATAATGTATCTTAACTATTTGTTGCTCTGCTTTGTTTATTTTATATGATGATGATATAATATTATATGAATGATTTATGAGATTTGTTTAGTTTATAGAATTACTTTTAAAGCAATAGGCTGCCTTTGTGCACTTTCTTGTTTCTTTTAATTGTAATTCTCTATATCTAATCTGTATATATCTATCTCTATGTAAGCATGTTTTGTTATTATTTAAAAATTTTTCATGGTCACAAGAATAATTATGTTTCTTAGTTTCAGTTAGTAACTCCTATACATGGTTTATCTTTGCTTTGGAGTAATATTGATCAACTACTTATTTTATGTAATTCCAAAAACTTATATATTTTTTTATAACACAGGCACAACACCCAACGGTCAAATCAAAATGGACGCGCCGCGATTTCCACCGGCACAACAAACACAAGCTCAGAGATCACCAGAGAAGACGCGACCAACACCTGCCGGTGGAAACTTAATAGCTGCCATATCAGAAGCTTTGGCGTCCAGGGAAAATTCTAGAGATTCGCCACGGGAGCCGCCGAGGGAGGCTCCATCGAGACACATGGTCAGGAGGCAGCCCAGCGAGGCGAAGGCGAGAGGCCCACCTCCGGAACCGCCCGTACAAAAACCCCTGATGCCTTTGGTGAGTACCTATCCAATAAAAATTTTAATGTAAATATTCTTGAAAGAAATTGAGAGTGCAATTGTCTACAAAAATAAAAACTGCTCTGTGGGTGCCATATTTGCTTTAATTCATTGCAACACTAAGCGCCTGTTTCACCACCTTCTGATATGTATCAGATAGCTACAACTTTTGTCTTTGTCACTTGACATAAAGTAAGAAAGTGACAAAACTTACGTTTAGGCTATCCGACACTTATCAGAAGGTGGTGAAACAGGCTGTTAGTATGTTATCATCTTCAAATGATATAATTTACCGAATCCGACAGGACAACTAGTCGCCACATATTATAAAACAAAGTCCCCCGCCGCGTCTGTCTGTTCGCGATAAACCCGAAAACTACTGAACGGATTTTTATGCAGTTTTAACCAATAAATAGAGCAATTCATGAGAAAGGTTTAGGCGTATAATTTGTTAAGATTTTGTGTAAATTGGTTGAAATATGACGATATTGTTAAAAATGTCGGAATCTAGGATTTGGCATCGAAAACGATGCCTTCCCTTAGATATATCAAAACAATAGGTGGGATAGTAGCGGGTAATTACGAGCGGAGCCGGGACGGGTCGCTTGTTTATAATAATGATCCACTTATGATTTTAATTTTTCTCTCTTTATTTGTTTGACAAGGGTAATGCCTAGGTTCAGACTTCAGATTGTAAATTATTGTAAAAATTCTAAACCAGCCAATACATACATTACTTGTAGTAACAAACAGATACTAATTCCTTAACCCTAGATTACTAAACTATCCTGCGAGTGACGTTATTACTAAACATTCGTAAAAATTACGACAGAAATGAAACGGGAATAAATAAGATAATCAAAAACTTTTATTATTTAAGAATTAATAGTAACATTCTTGGGGTTTTAGAGATCACGTAATAATGAAAAAAAATTTAAAAAAAAATTACACAAACGGGACACATGTTTATATTAAGTATGTGCTCTACGTATGGCTCTGTAACGTTTCATGTAAAAGTTTCTTGTCATTTTTCTTAACTTGGATGGATAAAAGTCACATATTTTTCTAGAATTTCGTTCTTGAATAGTTACTGCTCCAGGAACAGAATCAAAGAATAAGATAATTTTTATGAGCTCTTTTATTTCACGCCGCAATCTTGTAATATTTATTCGCTCTTTCATGTGAGGCTCCATAAGATCATCAGCCATTTCCAAAACAAATTCGCACCTGGATTTGCTTTTTTTACTGTTTCTCTATGAGCTCTCTCTATATCTCTTGCTGTTATGTGCTTTTATCATCATCTTCATGAATATCCATGTACAACAATAACCGGCTAATTTCATCGACTGAAAGTCTTCGAGACATCTAAAACAAAGTACTTGAAACAAAATAATCAAATATAAGTTAGAAATAGTGGTGAATATATATATAAAACACAAAATAAACTGTAATCAATATAAAATCTTTATAAATAAGTGTTAAAAACCAGTGCACTCACCTTTGTTCAAAAGTCACGTAAACACTAAACTTTCGTAAATTTTACGACACTCTTGCTTTAAGTCAATAAATAAATGACACTTGACCACAATCACAGCACGAAGCACACGGACGGAACAAATTAGGAAGGTACTGTGAAGCGGGGGACGCGGGAACAATGCGAACATTGTTTTTTACAGGAATCGTCATTTTGCCGTCGTAATTTTTACGATAGTTTAGTATTCTAGGGTTAAAGGCCATAAAAATCGAAATCAGACTATTCTCAACGAATCGCCCACACGCTCTCGTTAAGGCGAAAATAACCCCAGCGTGTGATAATCTAAATATCGCTCGTAGGTGTGGTCGGTTTGGTAACGCCGGTTTATTTATATTCAAAACCTCGCCGCCGCGGGTGCAATCCTTTTTTCGCAATACGTCCATACTGAATGGTGTACCTACACGTAGCTTTTATTCGGTGCACATATAAATTATAAAATTATCGATATCCCAATATGGAATCGATTTATGCTATCTAGGACAACGGTTCCTAAACTTTTAAAGTAACGGAACACTCAATTAACGCGTTTATTATATACTAGCGGTCCGCCCCGGCTTCGCCCGTGGTACATATATAGCCTATAGCACTCAGGGATCACGTGCATATACAACGGTGAAAGAATTTTTGAAATCGGCCCAGTAAGTTCCTGAGATTAGCGCGTTCAAACAAACAAACAAACTCTTCCGCTTTATTATATTAGTATAGATAGTATAGATAAATGATTCTGTCATTTGAAAAAAGAATAAAGGTCTTTTTTGCTGTATTAAATGAACATCATGTATATGTACATACATATACTGAAAGATTTAAAAACAATCACAATAATATTATTATAAAGGCGAAAGTTTGTGTGTGTGTATGTTTGTTCCTCTTCTTCGCCGCAACTACTGAACCGATTTGACCAAAAACCAAACGCCATAGAGGGCGTTGATTGTTCTTAGGTAAATCACGCTCACATAACACATTATTGCATTAGTTTGCTGTGTTGCATGCATTGGCAACACATAGGCTACTTTTTATCCTGGAAAAATGCACAGTTCCCACGGGATTTTGAAAAACTCGAAATCTATAGCTACAATTATTGGTAGATTACTATAGCGAACTTCCTTGGTAGTAGGTATAAAGGTTGGAAAAGGGAGCGAGAACGGGAACCGGAAATCCACGATTCCCTCGGGATTTGTTTAAAACCGAAATTCACGCGGGCGAAGCCGCGGGTAGATGCTAGTAATAAATAATTATAAACAGAAGGGCGAAAACAACGAGCGTGAGTAAACAATAGTGTGAGCGAAGCGAGTGCAAAATACAATCTATACTTCTATACTAATATAATAAAGCGGAAGAGTTTGTTTGTTTGAACGCGCTAATCTCAGGAACTACTGGACCGATTTCAAAAATTATTTCACCGTTGGATTTGCACGTGATCCCTGAGTGCTATAGGCTATATATTATGTACCACGGGCGAAGCCGGGGCGGACCGCTAGTAGTTTATAAATGGTTTATTAAGACTCTTGGACAAACATGTCACTGGTCAGCGGAATGTTGTGCGCTTTTCCAAGAAACCGAAGCTTGGTTCCGCTAACCCGTTTTGGGAATCGCTGACCAAATAGGTACTTACGTTAACAAATACTTGTACTTATTTGAAAGCTTATAATTATTTGCTTCTTGTATTGTAGTTGAACATAATAACTGCGCCTACCTCATTTGGTCTTCACAGTAGTCACACTAGTATTTTATAGGCGAAAATTTGTGTGTATGTATGTAGGTGTGTATGTTTGTTACTCTTTAACGCCGCAACTACTGAACCGATTTGGCTGAAATTTAAAACATACATACTACATAGCTTATAACCTGGAATAACACATAGGCTACTTTTATCCTGGAAAAATCCACAGTTCCCGCGGGATTATGAAAAAACCGAAATTTGTTATAGCAATCTACAGCTACAGTACAGCTATAGGTAGATTACTATAACTTCCTTGTAAATAAAAGTAAGTATATAAAGGTTAGAAAAGGGAGCGGGAACGGGAACCGGAAATCCACAATTCCCTCGGGATTTGTGAAAAACCGAAATTCACGCAGGCGAAGCCGCGGGCGAAAGCTAGTTTAAAATATAAATTAAAATTATGTCTCCATAAAGAATCGTTTTTCGTCTAGGACGTTCTGAATATTCAAAGCTTTGTGCATCTCTCGAGTCATTGCGTTATAAATTAGCGAATAATAAATTACAGCCTCTTATTATTTGAATACAAGTACTATGTATATTATAAATTATTATACTTCATTAAAATGGAGTGGTATTTTAAGGAACATTTTAAAAACTTTTGTTTAACTAAAATACCGCGTTTCAATTATTGTATTTTAATAATACTCAAAATGGAATTTTCGGAAATGTTCAAAATATTTTAGATAGTGCATAATTCAGTAAATAGGTATAGCAAAACCATTATATACTTGGCTCTCCCATGGTCTGCGGGACGCGGGACGGGAGGAAATTCTCATTGATAAATTAATAATCAATGGATGTGCTCGTACTATAATGTATGACAAGCATTTTTGGCGCGGCTTTGCGCCACTGTGAGTGTGTGTGTGTGTATTGCTACTGTAAGGACATGACACTAAATTAGGGAAAAAGAAATTTTATAATTATAATAATTTTAATTATCATAATTATTCTATTATTTGTGTAATCGCAATTTAGTCTTTCATCTTGATCTCTTTAAGTTTGCTCAATACTTTTCTATAGTTAGTACTATACATTTAAAGTTAAGTAGGTACGTTTCAGGATATGGAAAAAAGATTTTCCATAACCAAGAAAGAAGAAGATACGTTATTAAATATAATTTATACCCCATTTTTTAAATTTTATACATATTATACTCATAATAAAATAATTTATTTAATACATCTACTAAATACAAGTAAAGTTCGTGAACCCGACTACGCTTAATAATTTAATAATAATTTAGTGGGCAAAAGCGCGGGGCAAGCAGCTAGTGGTGCCATCTGTTATTCCTATCCGAAACTAATTTTACAAGTATAAATTAAAAATTAAAAAAACCCCCGACATTCGCCATTTTGTGGCGGCAGCCATCTTGGATTTGTATAATGCTATTCTACTAGTCAAGCCCTTTCATTTGATACCCATATTAAGGGAGTTGTGAAAAAATATGTATGCCACCATTTTGTAGCGGCGGCCATCTTGGATCGATTTTCATCAAACATAGCTAACAACACTCTCGATTAATTCACCTTTCAAACAAAAAAACCGCATTCAAATCAGTTCACCCGTTTGAGCTGAGTGCTACAGGGGAACAGACAGACAGACAGACAGACACACACACACACACACACACACACACACACACACACACACAGACACGTCAAACTTATAACACCCCGTCGTTTTTGCGTCGGGGGTTAAAAATCTAGAAAGCCGCGCAAAGCTGACTTCTCCATTTATCTATACTAATAAATAAAATTGAAGTGTCTGTCTGTAATATCGAAATAACTACCTCATATTAAGCTCATATGGTTATTTGAACGCTACCATAACCGAATCACACGTTTTTAAAATTTTTGTCTGTCTGTCTGTCTGTCTGTCTGTCTGTCTGTCTGTTTGAACGGGCTAATCTTCGGAACGGCTGAACCGATTTTGACGGGACTTTCACATACAAGTAGAGAATTAACCAGGGAGTAACATAGGCTACTTTTTTAACCGACTTTCAAAAAAGGAGGAGTTGTGTTTTTCTACCTATGTACACCGATATCTCCGAGATTTCTGAACCGATTTGCGTAAATTTTTTTTTAATCGATAGAGAAATATTGCGACACTGTCCTACAAAAAACTTGGATTCCAACTCCTCAATCCTGATGCTGTAGGGGAACTGATCCCCAAAACTAATGGGATTTAGGAACTGTCGGTTATTTAAATTGATATTGGGGGTGCCAATTAAAGAATTTATCGTTGAATGAACTCGAGTAGGTACATATTCAACTCCTCAACCCTGATGCTGTAAGGAATTGCATTCCGAAATCGTGGGGATCCCACGGAATTTTTCCGTTTTGGTGACGGGTTACTACAGATAGGCTACTTTTTGTTCTGGAAAATCAAAAGTTCCCACGGGATTTTAAACCTAAATCCACACGGGCGAAGCCGTGGGCATCATCTAGTTTCGTAAATAAAATGTAGCCTATGTCACCCTGATCATAACAACGAATCAATAGACACCTCATTCATCAAAATGGGTCCAGCAGTTTAGGTGCTACATTAGTATACACAGAATCTCATACAAAAATCGGCCACAAGCATACATACATACATATATAAATTATATATACGTAAATACATAGACTGCTAAAAGTAAAATCATAACCCTTCCTTTTGGCTTTGCCGTAGTCGGGTAAAAAAAAACCAGACGTTTAGATTAGTACGGCATGGAGATGTTAGGAGATGGAATAAAACAAAGATAATAAAACAATTAGAATTGATAGGTTTATTATTCACATCTCGAATAAGAGTGATCTAACAAGACGTGTTCTTGTATATCTTAAAATTTCAATGCATTGCTGTCAGATGATGTGTCACTATCGCTATCAATAACAGCTATATTATAATTCACTAATTCATCGTCGTCATTCTGCAATCTCTCAACGTGAACTTACAATGTGATTTCACGTAGCCTCCGTTACAGCTTGAAAAGCATCTTGCACCAGATTTAATATTTTTGTTTCGAAACGCCAACGAAATAATTTAAAATGTTGTCTTGAAATTATTGGTCCACATTATAGTTTTTTTTATAATAATTGAGAGGCCATTTTAACCAATATCTGACGATGCGTGATGGCTTCAATGGGTATGGAAATTTTTCACATGAAGCTGACAACACTTACTTGACACAGTCGTCAGCCTCATATTTATTATTATGATATTTATTTTAGAGATATTTGTTGTTTTCCCTCACATTCTTGAGCACAAAACGAACGTACTACCATAACAATTTTTCTAGCACTACTTTTTATCACAATAAAGATGATTACTGCTATGTATTTCACAAAATTTTCGTAACGATGTAAACAATGAACTTTGAAGTTTCAAAGTGACTTTTCAATATGACAGATTTCGACTGCCCTAGTGATAAACAAAGTAACTGACATTTTTTGTGAAATTGACTTTTTTGCATTAACAAAAGTTTTATGTCGAGTAGTTTTTTACCACAGTGTCCACAGTTTAATATTTCAAATAACTTGAACCGTTTACTGAAATTTGAATTGCCCAAACAAATAACTGCACACACTGACCCGGAATATAAATGCAAAAACCAAGTAATTAACAAGCACAACACAAAAACAAAGTAATTTGATGTTGATCACTTTGTTTTTGTATTTAAAATGCAGTTGCTTGATTTTTCGTTTCGTGGAACGATCCCAGGTAAAACTTGTCTATGTTTGAGATCACCTTTACTTTCTTTATGTTTAATGTTAACAAATTAAACACTCTGTCATCTGTCAGTTTTGCTGCACGCTTGTGTCAAAAGTTTTCAAACGGTTGACGAAAACATAGATCAAACATAGAAACTGGAATTTAGGGTATTACTTTATGTACTTATAAATAATCGTTTTAATTGTTACCGGCTACTTACTATTTTAAAATATTTCTACTGAAGATAGGTGCAGAATTTTAGATACCTACGTACATAATTAACTAATAGGGACATTACTTTACAGGAATATAACTAAAAATAGACACAATACTGTAAATTATAACTTTACAAGATCAACATAGTTGATTGATGACCACGACTCCGTCCGCGTGTATTTAGGTTTTTGAAATTCTAGTTTAAGCTCTGTAATTTACCAGGAAAAAAAATAGCTTATGTCATTCTCAAAAATACAACTTATCTGTATACCTCGTTAAGATCAGCTGAACAGAATAGACAGACATACTTTCGCATTTATAATATTAGTAGGTAAGTATAGATTCTTGAGTTGTTGTAATAAGCTCTAACTTACCGTCTCTAAGTTAACTAAGTTGGATATGCTTTGTCCGTCTGACTGTCACAGCCTTATAACTTCTGATTTAATTAAAAGAATTACTTCAAATTCACTGATAACATGTAGAATAACATGTAGAATAACGGCCTAATGCCGGTGGTGGGTCCATATTGGCTCACATAAAATTCCAAATCCTATTCGTTGTCTTACTACCGTTCTGTGGTCATAATAAATAATAATCGTTCTTCATAATTTTGTTTTTCATAATTTTTTATTCATACATTTTTTATCCCTACCAACGGATTTCATAACCGTTAGTGATCATATTTAGAAATATTTTCGGACATCCGATGATAGGAGTTGAAATATGTAAGACAATGCGCTCCCGCCGGTGATTACATAAAAAATAATAAAAATAGTTATTTGAGTTATTTGGGAGGGGCGCGGGTGCCCATTAAAGCAAATGGGGGGGAGGGGGCAATATTTTTTTATTCACAATATCACAATCACAATATCACACACACACACGCACACGCACACACACATTTGAACATTAATTTTTGGGGTAACTATTTGTATCTGAATAACAAAGTAAACTCTTTGTAATAAATTGAAAAATATTTTTGGAAGAAATTGACTTGACTTAACATCTTTTTAAAGATAAATAAGTAGGTATTTTGTAGAAAGGTTGCCTTTAAATAAGAGTTTTCAATGTTTATGCTTGTTCTGTAAAATTATTCTGAATGTAGTTACTTTGTTTATCACTAGGGCAGCCGATTTATCAATGAATAATGGACGTAGTTCAGCAAAAGGGATTCAACCCACACAACTTGTCATACAAATATATACCTAAATATTGCTGAATTAAAATTAACTTTGCTATGATGAGTCGTGTGAGTTGAATCCTTTTTGCTGAACTACGTCAATTTATCAATGAACTTATGAATGAACACATCTTCCCCTCGTACTCCACCAACCCCCGCAGAAGGGCCAACTATATCGCGGTCGGATTATAAATACCTTCATTACTTACACTGATAAGTGATAACATATCACAAGAATTTATTAATAGTGCTTTTTCTGTTTTGGTCCTCTGTTTCGATGATTTAGTAGGTACATTTATAATTTTATTATTAGTTAATAATAATTATGAATAGAAAGTGCCTCAAACGAGTAGCATTCTCAGGGTTTACAATGTGTTATTATTATTCCCTAAGCGGATGCTACGTTTTAATCCATCTAGGGGCAATAGCAGATGACAATAATATATACAGGGTGTTAGGAGACCGCTCTCGGAAACGAAGACAGGTGATAGTACTGATGATTACTGATAAGATATCACTAAAAAAAACGTGAAAAAAAAAATTTTTTTACAAAAAAAAAATTGCACTTTTTATGCAATACCTGTTTTGGAGGGTTAAACAGCCCTGTAATTGCAAAAAACTTATTTGCTGTATTTTGTAAAAGTTTGTTACGTAATTCTTGCGTGATTAAAATAAAATCAGCTGACGCTGGAGGTCAACGAACTTGATGTGACCTATTTACGTATCGTTAGATACCTACGAAACCGCGGTCGCGCCGACGCCGATACCTACCCTATACGATTATGTTTAGGTAGTATAACAATAGCGCTAAGTTTTCGGTAGCGGTCTCCTTATACCCTGTATAATATAGGCCTAAAAGGCGGGAACACTATTGCTTGCTCGGTAGGAGGGGTTTTTAGCCGGTAGGAGTCCGGCACTATCCTGTACTGGATGTCCATGAGGATTTGCCCTCCTACATGGGAAAAAAAAAAGATGATAATATGCATCGATATTTTGGCTGACTCCTGACAAAGCGTGCATATAGTATACTGTGCCCTGAAGCTCACTGCTTGAGTTTGTACTGTGTCATTTAATCCCTAGTGAAATCACCCTATCCCAGATACGCAGGGTATGCCTTTCATCGCGACAGACGCCTCGTTCCAGATAATTTGAGACTTTTGTGAGTTTGTAGCAGGTAAATGGCAGGTGTCGCGGGTGCCGTTAACCTCTGGTTGACCTATAGGGGTTAGGTTAAGACCCCTCTCCCAGTTTGACGCTATGGAAGTTTAGGTATCTAACGGCAGGTAGGCTGGCGGCCAGTTACACGGACGACTACTTGGATATAGCGCGACTATGACTATGGTTTTGGTACTTGTATTAAAAAGGTTACTTGTATGTAAATAAAATTTATAAATTATTTATTTGATATTGTAGTATTATATATTATATATTTACTATAAAATATTTTTAAAATGACTTCGCGTGGGACTTTATCGAATAAGTATTTCATTAATCTACGTTCAACTTACAAAACAAAAGCGACCAGGATAATATTATGATGTTCTTCTCTATAATGACATGTAGGGTTCCGTATTTATATCATAGGTATCACGCATATTTAGCCTTCAACCATTTTTTTCTAAACTAACTAATAAAAGAAACAATCACCTTTTTAATTATTTAACAATTACCAATTATTATTATTATTATACATATTTCAAATCATCTGTCTGAAAATAACATTACAGAGCTGTTGCATTGCACCTGTTGAAGTTCTTGGATACATTTTCTGATAAGAGTACAATTATTTAAAGTTTACCAATAGAACAATAAAAAGTATGCAATCTTTGTTTACTGCTAAAATGTCGGTTTAGTCAGAAGTGCAAGTGCGACTTTTATTACAGTAATTAGTAATAAACAACAGGTGTTTGTAGTCATTAGGTAGGTACCTAGTATATTTTTTTGGGAGGAGGGGGCGAATTTTGCTATTTCGTATATTTTTTTTTTTCTTCTTCTTTTGATTTCTTCCTTAAAAAAATACAACGGCCATTTTGGATTCCAAAATGAACATCATTTTTTATGTTCAGTCCCACCAAAAAACTTCGGAAATGAAATGACACCCATATTATAAACAAGTGGATAAACCCGCGACTTCGTTCGCATGGATATTGGTTTTTAAAAATCCCTCTCATTGAGAACTCTTTGTTTTTCCTAAGCTCCTTTGAGCTTATACCTTGCTAAAAACTGTTGAAATTTCACTGGCGGATGTTTAGGTACATCAAAATGTAAACATCCGCCAGTGAAAGTCCTATCAAAATCGGTCCAGCCTTTCAGAGATTGGCCGGTAATTTATAAAGTATCTCCTTTCTAACAAAAAAAGAATGAATGAAATCGGACCACCCGTTAACGAATTACAGCTAAGTACACATTTTGACTTTCATCCCCTCTCCCAAGGGAACCGTGCTGAATTTTGGGATAAAAAGTATCCTATATATTACTCCGTAGTATGAACTTAAATCATGCCGAGTTTCATTTCAATCCATTTAGTAGTTTTTACGTGATGCGCGCACAAACATACAGACAAACAGATAAACAGACAAAAATTTCAAAAATAGCTTTTTTATGTTCTATTACTTATCCCTAACATCCACCAGTTATTATTTTGCACAAATCTTCAATGTACACATATGGCAATTCTACGATTTTATTATATTATGTATAGATATGTATAGAAGATAATTTCTTAAAAAAAAAATACGACGGCCATCTTGGATTTCAAAATGGAATATTAGTTTATAATATTATATTTCCGTGACTGTCCTAGGTGCTATGCTGTAATTTCACTTATTTAAAAAAATACGCACTATTACTTACTACTCACGCATATTTTTTAGAAAAATATTCATGCTCAAAACTTTGCAGTCGTTGTATAAATTAGTGTTTACACGACTCTCGTACGTGCATCTGGATGGTGGCAAAATTTGCACAGGTCCTTCCCCAACGAGCGCCGGGCGCATACTAAATAAGCTAAGACAATGCGTAGCTATTTATTGTAATTTAGGGTGATGTTTAATAAGTTTTTATGTTTGATCAAATAAATGGATTGTTAATTAAACTATATACATAGATTCGTTAAAGAACATAATTTATTTCTACATAAATATTTTATTGAATTTATGCTTTTTTCAATACAAAAAATCGTGTTAAAGTAACCGTATAATTCGGGAAATTAGGCGGAAGTTCATTTTTTTTTACCCATTAATTTGATAAAAAATCTATATTCTGGTCTGTAATATGTCAATAGGACTATATGTCTGATATTTAAGTATTTTTTTCAAGTAAATCAGATGACTTTAAAGGACAGATATAGAGCTTCAAAGTTGAGTCTGTTATTTATTTTATTAAAACGAGGTGTGGGAAATTGATCATTACAAAATAAATAAAATAGTTTTTGTAAATATGGTCTGACAAATGTCAATATGAAGGATTAGTTTATTTAAAACATGTATTGAAATATGTGAAAGTCTCTCCTACGATGCTAAATTTGGAGCTTGAAATCTCAGATTTTTCAGAGAAAAGGTAAAACTGCTCTTAATAAACTTGTCCCTATTTTGTACGAAGCAACCCTCGTTTAGCGTCGGGGGTTAAAAACAGATCAAAAAATATTTTTTAAAAGTAGAAAAAAAAATTACGTTTACTTTACCTATAATAATAATCACTATAATATTATGATGTTGAATATAAAATTCAACATTATTTCTGCAAAGTAAGGTTCAAATTTGCTATTCAAATAATGCCATTATCGAATGATAAGCTATCAGAATTTGTACCACACAGCGTGATTCATGTTATTATTATCGAATTTATAAAGTTACTTCTAAAATATATATTATGTTGAGTTGAACGTTAATCTATGTTATGGCTCGGAAATAGTTAATTCAATAAACAAGCAAAATATTGAAAAAAAAAACGAACTGTGAAAAAAGCGAACTAAAAAACATCAAACCCTAGCCATTGCATGGTTTAGAGTCTAAACTCTAAACCATGCAATGGCTAGGATTTAATATTATTTTTGCCTTTTTTGGTGTTTATCAAATTATTCGTCTAAACTTTAGACGAATAAAATTGATAGACACCTCATTGATTAAAACCCAACCAGCCGTTGGATTGCTTCGAGGTTATGAAGACTACCATAGGACGTAAATGATGCGCGTAAAAAACATAAACCTTGTTGTCGTTTCAGTTAAGTAAATAAAATGTAGATTTTTTATGAAGTTTAAATCGATTTTGTAATAATTTCACTCCAAAATTCATTTCAACTTGATTATCATATCATATCATATCATTTATATATATAGATTTTATATGATACTAGATGATGCCCACGGCTTCGCCCGTGTGGATTTAGGTTTTTAAAAATCCCGTGGGAACTTTTGATTTTCCAGAACAAAAAGTAGCTTATCTGTAGAAACCCGTCCCCAAAACGGAAAAATCCCGTGGGATCCCCACGATTTCGGAATACAATTCCTTACAGCATCAGGGTTGAGGAGTTGGATATGTACTTACTCGAGTTCATTCAACGATAAAGTCTTTAATTGGTACCCCTAATATCAATTTAAATAACCGAAAGTTTCTAAAACCCATTAGTTTTGGGGATTAGGTCCCCTGCAGCATCAGGATTGAGGAGTTGGAATCCAAATTTTTTATAGAACAGGGTCGCAATGTTTCTCTATCGATTAAAAAAAAAATTACGCAAATCGGTTCAGAAATCTCGGAGATATTGGTGTACATAGGTAGAAAAACACAATTCCTCCTTTTTTGAAAGTCGGTTAAAAAAGTAGCCTATGTTACTCCCTGGTTAATTCTCTACTTGTATGTGAAGGTCCCGTCAAAATCGGTTCAGCCGTTCCGAAGATTAGCCCGTTCAAACAGACAGACAGACAGACAGACAGACAAAAATTTTAAAAACGTGTGATTCGGTTATGGTAGCGTTCAAATAACCATATGAGCTTAATATGAGGTAGTTATTTCGATATTACAGACAGACACTTCAATTTTATTTATTAGTATAGATATATCATATCATATAAAATCGATTTGTCTGTCGTGATCTTGACAAAAGTCTTCGCAAATCGTGAATCCGAGTCTCAAGTGGGAGTCAAGACGCCAAGGGCGCATGTACATATGTATAGTACTGAGCAAATCCTCCTCTCAGATGCTGGTCTATTGTTCTATTGTGTACCCTTATTAGAAAAACTATAACAACAACAAAAAACATTAAATAAGCACTAGCTATGGTGGAAATTACTAACGCAGATGAGTTTTATTTTTATTTTTATTTTATTTTCTATCCGCGTTGTACTCGAGAGTACATTTTTTAAATTCTTCTACGAGTTGGCCCTTGACTGCGATCTCACCTGGCGGTAAGTGAGGATGCCTCTTAACAAAGGGGTACGGCAGTTTAATTAAACCCATACTCATAATCGGTTTCTAAGCAGCATTGTACAGGTACGCTAAATATCTTGGCGGCACGTCTTTGCTGGTAGGGTGGTAACTACACTGACCATGACTGAAACCTCCCACCGGACCAAACCTAACAATTAATTAAGAAATTTAAATTAAGAAATTTAAATTTCCAAATTGCCCCTGCCAAGAATCGAACACGGGACCTCCAACTTGTAAATTCACAACTGCGCCAGTTAATTAGCCTTACACATATGTATAGACGAAGCAAGTAATAGAAGACGAAGAAGAATATACGACTTCTATTAGAAACTTCAGATTTCGTTGAAAGGCTTGGCTGATGTCGTCGATGTACATACTTGTACGTCCGCTACTCGAGAATGGACGGTGAGGTCTATAGAGCGTACTCTGGACTCTACTCAGATTCAAGACAGAGTTAAAACGGGACATATATATGTCCCTGACATGAATCTGTCTCGTTTTAACTGTCTTGAGACTGAGTAGAGTCGTAGTATACCCTCTATAGATTTCACCTATAGATCTCTTGTAATTGTAAAGCCCGATTCGTATATATATCAGTGAAGCATCAGTGCCGCGGCCGGCGCACTTTAGCTACAGTGAAAAATATGTCATTATCTATGAACTGACATTGACACACTGCGTCGTCACTGATACGGACACTGGACAGATGTGAACGCGTTCATAGAGAATGTATGAAAGAATATTTTTCATTGTGCCGGAACTGTGCCGGCACTGATGCTCCACTGATATGTGCGAATCGGGCTTAAGGATTTCTAGAGAACCACGGCCTTGTGCCGCTTATGTCCAGCGGTGCTGCGCAGCATTTTGATTGAGATAGATTGGATAGTAAAACAAGCGGAACCTAGGTTATCAATGTTTTTTAAACATAATAATAATGTACTGCAGTTTATCGTGACTCCGCGTCTTGTTCAAGTTTCAATTGGTGATTACTTTTCAGGATGCGACCGTTTGGCCTCGTTTCGCGATACCTAATATTATATTATTGCAATTCAAATGTGTTAAATTTTTTTAAATATATGTATAGCAAAAGTTCTGCAAAACCAATTAATTGTATGTGCGAGTATTTTTTAGACATGTATTGTACAAAATTATTCGATTTACTTAAGATGATCGGAATCGTAATGACATTTCAAATACAAGTTTTCACAATCAAAAATTAAATATTCTTTGTACGAACATGTTAACTTAACAGTATTATCATGTATCAGTTGAGTTTTTAGCTTATAAATTAATTATTAATTGGCAGCTTGGCGTATGTTTTGCTTTTTACCTTTGTATATTTTATAACTTTTTAACTTTGTATAGTTTTTCTCAGTAGGAACAAAATTATGAATCCAATAATGATATATAAGAAATTCAGTAACAACAAACCTCATAACAATACAACATTAAAAACATGCTGCCAGCTTCACGTACTAAGAATTAAAACTCAGCATGAGAATCGATATAGAAAAAGTCATGAAACGATGAAAGATATCAAAATCTATTTCAATGAAGAATATTTTTAGTTCGAATCTGACGAAACAATTCTACAAGTTGAATTCTCAATCGAAGGTTAAGTGATAACATTGATAAACGTCGGAAAAACTGAAGATAATACGCACGATTCAATATCACTTGGACATTTTGACACAAATGTTTGTGTTCTTTATTTGTGTTCATTGAATCTCACATTTGATCTTAAGAAGTTAATATTTAATATTATTACATAAATGTAATAATAAATTATTTCTTTGCCGTTGAATGCGACCAAAGAAGTATAATTGAAATCGTTTATGAAAAAAAACTGATTGAATTTTGAAATTCGTCAAATTACAGCTAAAAACATATTAATTGAGATTTATGGACACTTACCGCCCTGATTTTTTAAAACGGAAATTAAATTTCAGTTGAACGGATTTTTTTTTCTGTAAATGTCCTATTTATTGTTTCCTTTGAAAAAGTAAAATAAAATGAGAGATTTATATTACCGAGAGACGTCCAATTTGCCGTAAACTCAACTTCAACTAAATGGTAACGGACAAGAGAAAAATTCAAATCAAAAACAGATAAAACGAATATGCCGAAACAAAAAATGTGTTTTGTTGAATGTTTATTAACACTAGTTAGTAGTGCAGTTGGGACTTAGTAAACATGTGTTCTGGGTTATATAAATAGTTCTATTAATACCTTTCGATTTGGGTTAAATTTATCTTCAGAGACCTACGTGATGGTGATGGTAAAGGTACTGCTCGGGTTTATTGTACCTATTTTTAACTGCTATATGCAGAAAACTCCCACGATTTTGTGTCAGTACTAAATTCTGTTTTTATTATAAGCCCGAGAACATTTTTATGATGTTCCTAACTTAAATGGAGGATATCATAATCACAAAAGATTCCAACATCGATTGTGTGGGAGGCTGGGAGCTTGGCGAAGTAGATTCAAGAAATAAAAACATTAAAATAGTTGCGTGCGTAAATACTTGGATATATACTCGGAGATTATGTATATCTATGCCAGTTAATCATTTTATCATGCGTTAGGCGTGAATCATGATGTAAAGCTAACGATTACTTAATAGTAGGTTGTGGTATTCTTAAGCACATAAAAATTTACCGCCTCGCCTTTTATAAAGATTAGTCACAAGGCCCGCGCGGCGGCCGCGAATATTAATTAGATTTGGGAGCTCGTTGTATTTCGTTTTATTTCTCCAATTCTACTCTATTTGGTATCAACTTTTACTTTATTTGTACGTTCACTACGACAATAACTGTCGGGCAGTTACAGACTGCGTCCGTTTTGATTTTAAGTGTTTAGTCTTAAGTCATTGATAGACTTTCTACAGGAAACATTTTGGAGTGTGCACAGGAACTACACGATATTATTTTACCATCGAACCGTAAGCGCAGTGAGGGTTTGCAACCCTACGTTATTGATATCCCTACGATGTATTACATTTCCTTGTTATTAATTGGTCCTGCCAAAGTGTAGAATATAGAATTTTCTGCGCCCATTTTTACTGCCAGTTGCCACACTGCAACTTTTATCTGTTTTTCTTCAAAGCAAGAGTGAATTGGTTAATTTAATTTTACATCAATTACTTCCTCTTTTCTTCCTAGGTGTACTCTGGTTTCAACTTGCTTGCTTTTTTAACCGACTTCAAAAAAAGGAGGTTCTGTATTCGACCCGTATGTATGTATGTAAGTATGTATGTAAGTATGTATGTATGTATGTATGTATGTATGTTCGCGATTATCTCCGCAACTAATGAACCGATTTTAATGATTGTTTCACTATCGTTATCTACATACTTTCAAGAAGGTTTTAGTATATAACACATCGAGTTATCATTCTTACGTACGAAGTTATAAGTATAAATGTACACATATGTCACTAATATGTTCTCTGAGATTGCCAGACCTATTGCTGAAGTCTGATATAGCTATTCTATCCAAAGACTTCACTCTGCTACGCCTACGTAACATTGACCTTTTGCAAAAAGTTTTGGGCCGAAGTCTGTACAGTTGCATATAGAGTGATTCCTTGGAGTTTGTGCATGGTTACGTGTATTTCCATTCTATACAAAGCCAAACCGCAAGGGTGTGAAACTAGTCGCGTATAGATTGTAAATTACGGTCTATCCAAATTATACAAGAGTTGTACGCATACAAACTAATCTTGTATAGATCAGAAGTTAGGTTAGGTTGGGTTAGAACATAATAAAACCACTCACCTATAGTATGACACATAAAATGTATATGTCACAGGATATTTAATAATAATTAATAATATATCAATCTATTTTACATATTTCTCATTTATATTATTATTATTATTACCTAATATAAAGAAAACAAATCACTAAAAAGCAAAAAATAATTTTTTTCAAAGAAAAATGAACCGACTTCAAACGAATCGAACTAAAAAGTTAAAAATAATTTTTTATTCATTTAGATTGATGATTAAACTACCTAACTCAAATGATATATAATTTTTTGAAGTCGGCGCCAAACCACATTCAATTCGTGTAAGAAAAATCAGAATATCCACTTTTGAATGCGATCGCGGTGAACCTAGTCGCGGAGGGTGAGTCTGGGACCCGGGGGGCACATTTTCGACTTGAAGTGAACTTGAAGTCATTTGGCGCCGACTTCAAAAAATTATATATCATTTGAGTTAGGTAGTTTAATCATCAATCTAAATGAATAAAAAATTATTTTTAACTTTTTAGTTCGATTCGTTTGAAGTCGGTTCATTTTTCTTTGAAAAAAATTATTATTTCACATCATGTAATAGAAAAAATATTGCACATATTCCGTTATTTTGTCGTGGACTAATCAAATTAATTTCTTTATATTGTCATATAGGTCAATTTTGAATAAAGTAAACTTTATTCAAAATTGGTACACTGTACACTTTTTGAACGTCAATTTAAGAACAGGTAATGGCGATCTTACGGAAACTTTAAATCTACGAGGGTTTCAAACAAACTCAGCCGGGTTTTTTTTTTTTTTTTATTATCATCATCTTACAATATGGTATAGCCATAAAAATGATTTGAACTGTTGGCTTGTAGAGCAATCTATGTCCATGGATTTTTGTCATTAACAAAATCGGTATGGGAAATAGGAACATATATAGTTTTTCTTTTACCAGTCTCGAGAGATTCCCTGTATTTGTGTAGTCTGGTTTGTGTCCGGCCGCCCTCGGGCGTACGATCGTCGCGGCAGACAGTTCATACGAAACCTTTGTTAGGGCGTGGGTGCACTTATTCGTTTTCGATTCGTTTTCGTGTTTCGTGAAAACACGATTCGACATAGCCTTCCATATAACTGTATGGGCGCTTGTGCACTTACTCGTTTTCGATTCGTTTTCGTGTTTTTAAATTCGTGAATTTTTCACATCGAATCGTTTTAAATAAGGACGCGTGCGGAAAGGTGTGTGCGATATTCATAATAACTAACCTTAGTGTTACTGCCAGTATTTCTTCACAGAGTACATTGAATATAATTTTTTCTGCAGTTATGCATTCTCTAAAACGTTTGTATGGCCGAGTAATCTGTTCTTTTACTTATATGGCACAATATGATATCGAAAGTAGCAACATTCATTCGATTGTAATTATTAAAAAAAGATTTTTCATGATATCTCAATAAGTGATGATCGATAAATGCTCCTAGAATAGAAAAGAATAGAAAAGTTTTTTTATTCAAATAAACTTTTACAAGTTCTTTTGAATCGTCAATTGAATACTTCTGTTTATAGGATGTATCCAGAATTTTTTCATTCTCCGGCGCCTACGAATGTATAAGAAAAGGGCAAAAAGCTGACGACGATTAAATGCAGCACACATTATGAACACGGTTTTATCTACGAAATGCTTAAAACGTATAGTGAAATCACGATTAAGTGCACAAATGTCATTCGTGAATTTCGTATCCGTTTTTATGATGTACATTAAAAAAACGAACATGAATCGAAAACGAATCGAAAACGAGTAAGTGCACAAACGCCCTTACTGTAGACTTAGTTCGTACGCATGTCTGCTTCAAAGTTTATCTGAGCATTTCAAATCAGTCTGCTAGTAAATGTCTATAGGGAATAATAGGGATATTGAATTTGTCTGCCCTCGTAAATTCTTGTACGGCAAGTTGAAAATTTCTATTTGTTTTGAAAGCCGCCGGTAGAAAGTAAGCTTTGAATTCCTAATTATAATAATTTGTCTTTGCATAAATGTTAAATGCAAAGACGCGTAGGTAGGTACCTACTACCGTTATAATATAGCGGGCAAATATTTTAGTTATTAAATATTATAGATTTTGTTGTATTTGTGTGTATTAATGAGTAATTATGCGTATGCATACTTCAAATTAGAATGAACGATATTTTTTGGGATTTGAAGTAACAAGTACTTTGGCCTTAGGTAATACAGATTCTACATTCTCAATTTACTTCACATAAAAATTATTTCCAGGAAAAGTGAAGTCTTTGTATGAATTGCAATTATTAAACCGAGATCGGAATGTAATGAAAGGAGAATATTATGAAAAGGATATTGCTGGATTCATTTTTTTAGTTCATATTATTCTGTCGAATATAGAATGGTGGAAATCAGATATTTTAAGCCTCGGTACAAAATAAAATGCAGTCTACGATATTCTTATTACGTGATAAAAATCTCATAATTGATATTGAAACGATTTGAAAAAAGGTGAAAACGCACTGAAAGGCGTCCTTGCTGCCAGTTTTATCAACTTAAAATTAATGTCCTTCCGATCGAATTTCTCAAGAGGCTCAACTAGTCAACTACGTAAGAGATAAGTGCACTCTCTATTCCCTCACTCTCATAGTCCGATGGAACGCCAATGCGACACGACCGGACAGAGATCAGACGCAGGACCGACTGTTTTAATGTGACGTCATAACAAATCTAACATGGCGACATGACAAATACTATTTATTGAATTAATCATGGAAATATTTGAATTAAGTGAACAGTGAACAAATTCAGAATATATTATGAACAATGTATCCACAATATAATAAATGGTAAGGCGTGGTTTTACCGTGAAAGCTTGCCAAGTAATTTGCAGAATAACAGTGCCAAGTACTGGATAGTACCCACATTGTACAACTCGGCAACCCCTTGTATGAGGGCAAGTTTTCTTTTGCGCTAACTCGAGAGGTCGAATGCTATGAATTTATGATTGTGTTTACTCCAAGAGTTTGGTCAATGGGCTATAAAAGTTAGAGATATGGCCGGTTCACATTGCTGTAGTCACTGGATCGAGTAATTTCGATCCAGTCGAAAAATCAAGGGCCCGTGGTCCCACTGGGCTAGGCGCGAGTGATAGTATCGATATATCTATTCACTGGCATGTTAACGTTACGTACTGGAATAATGTGAAACAGGCAGAAAAATGTGTGTGCTTCATATTTTATTATATTACAAAGCCATTAAGGCATACATTAGTTTGCCATGAAATGGATAAAAAAGCTGTCCGCAATGGATCGTGAAGCCGTAAATTCAGTAAACGTTTATTAGTTAGATGATGGACATAACTTATTCGATATCTAGGAAAGAACATTATACCAATTTAGATAAAACACTAATTGCCTCTATAGTCGACCGTGTTCCACTTTCTCTAATGACTCTCAATTAAGATTATTATAATGAATCAATTATCACCAGTGCTGCCAGCCCACAGCACAGTAGTTGTGATTGGCTTAATTTATTGTAATCATGCTGCAACCTTGAATTTCAGCCAATAGTGAAAGAGTGTCAGCCAATCTATTATAGTGTCAGACTTTGATATAAGTGCATCTTATCTGAACGATAGCATAACCCAAACACACGTTTTTAAAAAAAAATTATCTGTATTTTTTCTGTTAGTCCGGCCGTCTTTGAAATGGCTGAACCGACTTTGACGTGACTTTCAGAGGCAGGTAGAGAATATATACAAGGACTGATTCAAGCTAATTTTGAAGCTAAAGTTCAAGAGTTCTCACGGGATTAAAAAAAAATCTAAATCGCGGGCACCAGCTAGTTCTCAAATTCTCAAATTAATATAAACTGCGCAAACAACAGTAAACTGACGTATGTTTTGTCAAGAGTCTATTATTGCTGTGCTATATTTAAACTTTCATACCGTTATCCCAGGAAGGAAAATGTACATAATTCATAAAATAATGCAATTCCAATTTACTTTAGTTTACAGATTGTGTACAACTGAATTAGTACGTACCAATGTATCTATCGCTTTCATTCGGTGCGCCAACAGACATAATCGCCTATGCCCAAGGTAATAAAGCTGAGTTTCAATTGTTACCGAAAAACCGTTGCGCCTTAATTACAATCGGTTATTGTAATTAAAGCACAACGATTTGATGCTTCTGTAAACAGGAAAAATTAATATCCGTCTAAGTCACGTCAATACTGCACCAAGGATACCAATTATATTTATTTACCCGCGATGCTATTGTTTTATGAATCACGTTACCGCACAAAGCGTGAGGTTGCCCTTTAGTTTTCTCTGCGAGCCACATAATAAGTGATCATTTTGAGTCATCACAATGACTCAATGCCGCTTACTCATTCATCTAACCGCGAAACGCGTGCGATACGACTCTGGGCCAAAAATCAAAATGAACACCTCTTACTTCTCTTTGCTTTTCTCAATGAATGACGGTATGGTCCGTTTCAATAGAGTTGAGCTAAAATGTAAACTAACACACCTTTTTGCTAAAAAACTACAGAATGGATTAAAATGAAACTTGGTACGATACGTACTTAAATCGTACTTAAATCGTGCCAAGTTTCATTTCAATCCATTCAGTAGTTTTTTAGCAAAAAGGTGTGTTGGTTTACATTTTAGCTCAACTCTATTGAAACGGACTATACGTTGAGTTATTATCTGATGGTATATTGAGAAGCTAATGGAGAAGTGATGATGCCGTTTTTAACCCCCGGCGCAAAAATGACGGGGATTTATAAGTTTGACGTGTGTGTGTGTGTGTGTGTGTGTGTGCGTGCGTGCGTGCGTACGTGCGTGTATCTGTCTATTCCACCGTAGCGATCAAACGGGTGAACCGATTGAATGCGGTTTTTTTGGTTTGAAAGGTGAATAAGTCGGGAGAGTTCTTAGCTACGTTTGATGAAAATCAGTCCAAGATGGCCGTCGCCACAAAATGACGGATAAAATATTTTTTCACAACTTCCTTGATATAGGTATCAAATGAAATGGCTTGACTAGTAGAATAGCAATATGCAAATCCAAGATGGCCGCCACCACAAAATGGCGAATGTCGTGGGGTTTTTTAATTTTTAATTTATACTTGTTAAATGAGTTTTTATTTAATACTAGCTATTGCCCGCGGCTTCGCCCGCGTGAATTTCGGTTTTTCACAAATCCCAAAATCTCTGATTCAAAATAAACACACACACACACACACACACACACACACACACACACACACACACACACACACACACACACACACACACACACACACACACACACACACACACACACACACACACACACACACACACACACACACACACACACACACACACACACACACAAACACACACACACACACACACACACACACACACACACACAAACACACACACACACACACACACACACACACACACACACACACACACACACACACACACACACACACACACACACACAGAGACACGTGAAACTTATAACACCCCGTCGTTTTTGCATCGGGGGTTAAAAAATATATTTCTTAAGTATTAAAAACTCGTTTAAAAAGATGATTCAATGGAATTTACGTCTTGATTCGATATATCTTATACATATTCCTGTGGTTTGTTTCTTGAACTTGAATACGCATGCAACGCTATCGCATCGTACACTTTGCGTCACTTGTAAAGGGAACACTTGTTTCAACAGAATAGCGGAACTGTGTTTTATTATATTTCCGAACATTATGATTCAAGGGAAACCGCGCCTCGTATACGCAATAGCGATGCGTGATTTGACCTCTTGCTGTGAACCATAATATTATAATTGATTTTTGTTTATAGACATTTCCATTTGTACCTACTACATACCTACGATGTGTTGTTCCGGCACGTAGTGACTGACCTTTTTTTATTTATGAATGAAATGAAATGAATCATCGAAATAAAATACGATTGTGTCTAGATACTTAAATGATTCGATAGGAAAGTATAAATACCTCTAAAGGCAGAATTTATTAGGAAATAATAGGCACAATTAATTTAACGCTTCATCAGAGACCCGAAACTATAATATCTGTGGTTATCAGATAATCGTAAAAATATGTAATTTCAAAGTTAAACGCGCTCAAGAGATTTGTATTTTTAACCCCCGACGCAAAAACGACGGGGTGTTATAAGTTTGACGTGTCTGTGTGTGTGTGTGTGTGTGTTTGTGTGTGTGTGCGTGCGTGCGTGCGTGCGTGCGTGCGCGTGTGTGTGTGTCTGTCTGTCTGTCTGTCCCCCTGTAGCGCTCAAACGGGTGGACCGATTTGAATGCGGTTTTTTTTTGTTTAAAAGGTGAATTAGTCGAGAGTGTTGTTAGCTATGTTTGATGAAAATCGAACCAAGATGGCCGCCGCTACAAAATGGCAGATTATATTTTTTTTCACAACTCCCTTAATATGGGTATCAAATGAAAGGGCTTGACTAGTAGAATAACACTATGCAAATCCAAGATGGCCGCGACCACAAAATGGCGAATGTCGGGGGTTTTTTAAATTTTCAATTTATACTTGTTGATCAAAAAGCGTGGGGCGGGTCTATTCTTTAAATCCCTCCTTTTATAAGAGAGGAGGCCTGTGTCCAACAGTGGCACGTTAAAGGGCTGTAGTGATCTTCACCATCGCCGATAAAATCGTCGTCAATCATCGTGCAAGCATCCACACGATCGTCCGCGATAGTTTATTGAGCGGCTAGCGGCGCGAATTTCCTTTGATGCGTGCCCAAAAACCGACAAGTCGATTGCCACGATTGTTGACGATTGTGACGGCCTTGGTCGGCGACTACAGGCGATAAGCCCTCCACACGATCGTGCACGCGTATAGTCGTCTACAGTCGTCGATTGTAACCTCTTTACAGGCTTTATAGGCACATAATTCTGTACTGCAGTATAAGAGCCTGATAACTATGTAAATGTTTCTAAATATCCTTTCTTCATTTGTTCCAGAGTTCATCGGACTCTGTGCTGACGACGAGTACCATCACCGAACGCATCACCAACTTGCAGCAGACCTCGGAACAAGGCCTGCAGCCCCATGTCGCTACCACGCTGCAACGGAACAGGAGCTCCTTGCATTCCGGCTCACAGACTTCTTTGGGTATGTTTCTTATAGTTTTTGAGTATGAGATGACTTGAACATCCTGCTATCTATATATAAATTAATGAAATTGACGTGTCTGATAACTGCCTCTGTCTGTTTGTATGTCCCGGAATAGATAACCAGTCGGGTAAAAAAGGCACGTTCATTGTTCACCTCCATCAAAAAACTTCAGCCGTTCCGAAGTCTAGACTTCGGAATGATATGGGCTGAAGTGATTTTGATGAAACTTTCTCAGACAGGCGTCCAGTAGAGCATTACGAGGAGTGATCGAAAAATCAAATTAAATTTTTAATGAATTGGAGATACTTTGCCACTTTTCCTATTTATGAGAACCAAAACGTAAACGGACATAGACAATTAATGATCGTCGTTGTCAATAGATAGGTACATACGTCCACTGCTGGACGTAGGTTTCTCGTAGGGACTCCCACATTCCTTGTAACAGCATAGACAAATACATAAACTCATGCAAATTTGTATTTGATCATAATATGATTTTTGTTGAATGTAGGTAAGTTTCTCGTTAAGTATATGCTAATTCTTGATTTACTACTGTCAAAGACGCTGACACTCAAGAGTGTAGACAGTCAGATCGACTCTAGACTCTAGACTCTAGACCGTACCTACATACACGTTTAATCGTGATTCCAACAATGTTGCAGGCGGTTCCATGACCTCCCTCTCATCAGCGCCCCCGACCCCCGCGCCCGCCGCCTCGCTGTCTACGTCGGATCTGACGGAGAGGCCGCGCGTGAGCCACGGGAAGCCCAACCTGGCGCCCAAGCCGCCGACGATGTCGCCCGCGCCCGACAGGCCTTCGCCCCCGCCCAAGAAGCTCATCGTCAACGGCAAGCTGGCGGCGCGAGCGCAGAGCATGAGGATGCCCAGGTAAGATAATACTCTCGCCTGGGACGTATACAACGGGTTCCCCAGGCGTCCAGTACAGCCAGCAAGAGGGATATGCCGTGGTGGTTTTTAGTGCGATATACCCCCACATAACTCCCATAATTTTTTTCCCCCCTTTCCGCCCAAGGAACGGAAAAAAAAAGATAAGATACTACTCTCTTATCTCTCTATATCCTTAGCAGGTGGTGGACCGTCAGTCATGTGGCAGATGTTTAATTTTTTGGTAGATTTTCCTTTTCTCTTCTTTTGGTAGATTTTGGATCTAGTATATGGCAACCCTGTAATTGCTAGGATTTTCGGGTTTCCCCTTCCACATAGTCCTGTCATGTTGTTTATCGTTATTAGTTTAATTTAATCTATTTTTTACCACTTGTGAAAGTTTTGATTTAATCTGGTAGATTTTGACTGTTATAGTAGATATTTCTGTTTCGTTAATAGATTCTGTCTATGGACCGATGGCCTCTAGGGGACCAGTTTTCTAGTAAACGTAGCGTGGGAAAACTTTTAGCACTACAGATCACCGATTTTAGTCATTTGGTTCTCATTTTATTAGTCGTAATCTTTTTTATCTACATATGACTCGATTATTCAAAGACGCCTGGATTGATTTCGGAAATAGGGTATTTGACAACATTGAAAATATACTATTGATTGTGGTCATCTTATCAGATAATAGCCTAAAAAAGACATATTTCACTCAATCACACTAAATTATGTAATTTTACGCAATATTTTGCACGAAATAAAACATTATAATTTTTGAAATTTTATCAGACACGTGAACGCTCTGTGATTGGTTGCTACTCTGGTGACGTCACTTGAAATTATTATACTTGAGAGTACACTTTACTTGGTCGATATAATTGAAGTTTATCAACCAATCGAAAGTAAACTTTAAATTTGAAACAATAAGATTGATATTAAAATAGCATTATTAACCTCTTAATTTCACTTATTTGGTGTGACTTTCTAGCGCATATACTCTACAATACACAATTGTTTTCATACCAATAATTAGATAAACTCTTCCACTAATAAATTATCACTAGATAAACTCATAACTTTTCTTTATTTCCTCACAAAAACAAAAGATTTGTACCTAAATACACAAGTGTTTTTCGCGCCATCCGTCGTAACTAATCACGCAGCGTGCTCTGTCGCACGCACCGAGAGCGAGCGAGAAAAGTGATGATGCTAATATTTTTGCTATGTATTTATTACATAATTAAAGATTGTTATTTTTCTTGTTTCCTCTCCCGCATTCCATTTATTGCATTTAACTTTGTATTTATTGTATTTACCTATTTAATTACTTTTAATTTGTATTTAACTATTTAATTATTGTTACTGGATAGCTACGCTGTTTTGTTGTGGTTTCTGGTTATGTAACCCATACTGTGCCCATACATACTCTGACCTCTGTGTGTGAACCTATAAACTTGCTCATTGGTTTGTGACGTCACGCGTATCATGTGATCAGCGCTATTACAGAAATGTCGTTTTTGGCGCGGTTTTCAAAACTTAAACTTTATCATTGATTTAATTCTTAATACTGTAGATATTCCGAAAAATATCAATGTAGTGTGTTTTAATAAGTAATAAAGAATAATTTAAAACAAATTCCAAAAATTAGTCAAATAGCCTATTCTTCTTTTGTTTTTCCCACTTCCTTGGTCATCAGGTCCAGTATTCATTGATGATGGGATTCTAGAGAAAATGAGGGAAATCTTCAAATTTTGTTGAATAGAAGCAGGCGTTACTTTGCGAAATTCCATGATATACAATAAAAACAAAATTACTCCGACACCGGAGTAGCTTCAGAAAATGTCGACTTCACAAACTTTGCAATTGTGTGTTGTGAAGTCGACATCTGAAGATGCTCCGGTGTCGGAGCGAAACGATAGTCGAGTTTATTTTGTGGTGAATTTGTGTGGTCAAATGTGTCACTGTTAGCGGATTATAGCAAAGTAATTTTGTTTTCATTGTATTCAAATTTTGTGGTATATTGAAGTTGGTTTCATTTTTCCTAGAATATAGCTTGTTATAGGAGCTTCATTTAATATCTGTAACGGCGAGCTAATGAAGTAAAATGGCTATTTGTGTGACAACTCGCAGATCGCCGCCGGTGTCGCCGCCGTCGCCCGCGGGCGCGCCGGGCTCGCGGCCGCCGCCCTGCGCGCCGCCCGTCGTAGCCACCAAGAACCCCGCCTCGCACTTTGGTATGGTCTTTAACTTATTTTTTTTTAACCTCAAAAATTATATTATATTAAAAACTAACATTACCTGTATTTTATAGCAGTGTGACTAATTTGAATCTAGATTTCGAACGCGCTGCCTGCGCGTTCAAAATCTTATGCCATGAGTTGGAAAAAAATTCTAACAAAAGTTTGAAATTAAAGTTAAGTTACTTTTATAAATATTGAAACTTGCAAGACCACCGTTCTCCTTAAAAGCCGGCAACGCATTAGTGGTTCCTCTGGTGCTGCAAATGTTCATTGGCGGCGGTAATCACTTAACCGAGACGAAACTAGCTGCGCGGTGCGAGAGGGGCGACGAACTTAACTCCTACGATAGATGTAACCCCTTCCGCTGATCATCGACTCTCCCCTCTTGTCAAAATCCCGGGCAAACAGTTTCCCCTACGACCGTCCCTAGAGTGCGTTCAGGTTGAGCTGTGAAAAAAGGTAACACAGACAGAATGTTGGATAAAAGAAAGAGACAAATTTTCACAATAATAATATTAGTATGGTCGACATGCAGGCACTCTCCGCGCGTCGCGCGGGCTTCGCCCTCCGGGCGTGTGTCCGCCGCCGCCGCCGGGCGCTCCGCCCCCGCCGCCCGCGCGCGCCGCGTCCCTGGCGCAGCCCCCGCCGCCGCCGCCTCCGCACTTCCGACTACAAGTGAGTACCTACCCATCCCAGTGTGAGCTGGTCAAACTGCGGGCGGCGCGGGCCCCTGCCTGCCGCAGCCCGCACCGCCACACTTTCTATTAGAAGTGAATATGCGTTTCCTTTTATTCATTTGTACGACCTTGATGAAGGCAAAAATCGTACAAACATCGGTGGTCAGGTGGCCTGGTAATTCTAGAGTGCTCCGGCTCGGAGCCTTACGCAATGTCGGGAAGAAGTATGCTAACCTAGGGGGATAGTCATAGCGAGGCGCTTATTCGCTTGGCTATCCATAGCGATTCTGAGCTTTATTGAGGAGGTATTAAAACACGTTTTTCAGAACAACCGCCAGGAGGCGGGCTCGGAGGAGGCGGGCGCGCCCTTGCCGCCCGTGCGCGGCTCGTCGCGCGTCGCGGAGCTGGAGGCGCGGTTCGCGGAGCTGTTCCGGCCCGCCGCCGCCTTCCCGCTGCCCGACCCCTTCCTGCGCATCGCCAAGGGCTACAGCAGCACCACCGTCGCCGGTAAGTACGCGTGACCCGCCCGTGTTACATTCGGCCCGCCGAGCTGCTCCGATGCAGGCTACGGTATCTCCTTGCCGGTCCGACCTTTGTGAGAGAGAAGGCCTACGCCCAGCTGTGGGACGTTGAAAGGCTGTAGTGATATTACATTTATGACGAATATTTCGTCGCTATTATTACTGATTATATTTGCAATTTTATTTATCATTTTGATTTTGAAGCGCGAGTTGATGACGTTTCCGTATAACAAACGACAATTACATTACGCGCTTCTGGACTGGTGAAAAAATGACACACGCGACCGACGATCGCGGCTGCGAAAGTGTTGTCTCAAACTATTTTCAAAAGTAAAGTACGAATAATATTCGACGATATAGACGAATAGGAAGTTACCGACGCAACGGCGTTTTCGTGACGATATATTCGTAAATGTAATATCGGCTTTAAAAGCTAAACCGTCTGTAGCTACTCCATTCTAAATTGATAATTAGATATTATAAAACAAATTATTTAAAAATTTATTTTAATAATCTTCAATGAGGTAAGTACGTAAAAAATATTTTTATTTTCAGTTAAATTAAACATTTATAATATGGAGTAGCTGTGGCGAATTGCAATAGAGTATGTTATAGTTTACAAGCGATTTGTGGCTCAACGGCTTGCTTGTGGAGTTATTTTCGTATTTCGGATTTATATTTTTGTTGGATTAAATCAGTAGCAGCCTAAGTTAACAATCTGTCAATAATTCGTATACGAATGTATTTTAAAATACCTATCTATCACAACATCTAAAGTCATTTAAATAATGAGGGTAATTTCCTTAAACAATATAAGTTATAATAGACAGATTGTTATCACCAGGCTTTCTAGTTGTTATAACAATAAATTGTAGACTAGAATGTGAGATTCTTCAAATTCCCGAAATGTGACCTTATTTATGATAAAATTATATTAAGGAACGCGCCTTAAAAAGTAAAAAAAAATAGATGCCGAAAAAAGCTCTTTATAAAATTGAGAAAATTTTTAAGAGACTTACAAACTCCCTATAATAAAAGGCATATTTAGACTTCATTCGATTTATTAAGCTTGCATAAATAAACAAGAAGAATGCAATAAAACACGATTGGGATGTAACTAAAATTTGTAGTGGAAGTAAATTTTCGCGACGTTAAAAATATTTTTCAGTAAATTTGTAATTAATTCTATACCATTTATAAGAGCGAAACGCACATAATCTTTGCTCTTCGTAAATAGTCATAAACAGTATACAAGTAATATAGTATTTTTGTATATATAGATAAATAGTTATTTAAGTGTGATAGGTACAAGTCAGGACAAGGGTTGCATAATAATATTATATTTCATAGGAAATTATATATTTGGGTAACCAATATTGGAGAATATGTTATTTGTTTACATAAAGGAGTATATTTACTGTTTGGTGCATGATCGTATGCATGTGTGATGTTTAAATTGTTTTGTCATAAAATGGTACAACTTGTCGTAAAATGCAGCCGCCATCTTGTCACGTAAAGTACATTTCAAGATGGCGCTGACTTTGACTCTGTTTAGTAACAAATTAATATTAATTAATAAATTGGGCCAAGTTGCATCACTAGAAATGGCAATGAATAAATGTCTCGATTAAAAAGAATGGTATGCTAGATTTAGAATTACAATTTATTAAATGAAGTCATTTATATTTAATTATAATATTAATTTTCTTTTAGTATATTTTTCTTATTGTATGTTGCTCACTTTTCTTATATATTTTAGTACATTTGGTTCTATTTATTATTGATATATTGCGTATTTAATTTAATATATTATAAAGAGTGAATAGTAACTCCCTGAAGTAACTTAATTGCATTTGAAATTATTTAAAAGACTGTTATTTTGAAAAGATGACCGTTTTGGTCCGAAAAATGGCAATATGTGTTTTACCACTATCATTCACATTAATCCATAAATCATACACTTCATTTTGGTGAAATTAAAAAAATAATAATGGGAGATTTTCATGACCATTGTTTGTCATTCAATTTGAGTCATCCAAGACCAAAATAATTATAATAATGTTTATTTTATTTTTTAAGGATATTATTTTTTAATCGTTTACTTAATGTTAGTGACGTTGGTGTGTAGGGTGTAGACTGTAGAGTATGTTTATGTTGAGTCATTATACTAATCATAATAATTATATTATTTTGGTAGTAAAATATAGTTTAAAATATTGGTGTATTAACTTTTAGAGAGGCTAGAGCGGTGGTTATACGTATCGAATGTTTTTTTTTTTTTTACTTTTCTTTTCAAGACATTAACGGCCGAACTGCCGAAATGTTCTAAGATGCGTTTCAGTGTTTGACCGTTAGTGCCATAACCCATTGGCGCGACACGTCGCGCGCGGCAAGCCGCGGGTTGTCGCGCGCGATTTTATTTTCTAAACAAACTTTATGTAAAACTGACGTGCAAAACCCACTGGCGCGGCACGAAATCGCGCCGCGCCAGTGGGTTTTGCGCCAAGCGTTTGCATAGAGTTTATATAGAAAATAAAAACGCGCGCGACAACCCGCGGCTTGCCGCGCGCGACGTGTCGCGCCAGTGGGTTATGGCACTTAATGTCCCATTTTTAAGATGTACTATTATTTTTCGCGAAAATAGGTCATTAAAACAATGTTTTTCTCGGTCGCTCGCTTTTTAAATATTTTGTCCTTTTGCTCGCACATTTCGAATTCCAATCTATGCTTTATGATAATCACAGCTGGAGTGATAAAAACGCTTACGATAATCTGAAAATTGGTGCAAATAACGTAGACAGTATTTAAAACAAGCAAAAATCTACACTAATATAACATCTATATTCACGCGAAATATGATGCGAGTTTGCTGACGCTACGGCTGTCGGGCGAACAGCGCATTCCTCAGATATGTATTTTTTCTTTGATACGTATAATTTGCGCCTGAAGCCTTGTACGTAGGAGTGATCCTCTGAATACTGAAATGCTCCATAAAGTTTATGAGCACACTAAACATCTGTCGAATAGAAGTAGGCGTTACTTTGCGGAATTCCATGATATTATACAATGAACACAAAATTACTTTGGTATAATCCGCTAACAGTGTCGTAGGCACAACACCACACAAATTCACTACAAAAACTCGACGATCGTTTCGCTCCGACATCGGAGCATCTTCAGGAGATGTCGACTTCACAACGGACGATAAAGTCGTTGTGAAGTCGACATCTCCTGAAGGTGTTGTGCCTACAAATTTGTCGCTGTTAGCGGATTAAAGCAAAGTAATTTTGTGTTCATTGTATAAACATTTGTCATCATCATTCTGTCAATTTGGCTTCCTTAAAGCAATGTCTGATGCTCTTAAATTTTAAGCGGTTCCAGTATTCGGCAGTAAAACGCCTATTTTAAAAGTTATGTAGCTAAAAAGATCCTGTTGTGATGATTCTTTTGGTTAATTTAGTGAGGTGCCATTATTGCAAAATGTTTTGTAACCTGCTTGAGAAAATTATTTTGTTTTCGTTTACAAATATAATTCAATAATTTATAATTCAATCATCGATTCCCACTCGTTCTTCTTGACTGTTTAAATTTATTGACACCGTTGTCCGCCATTTTGTTAACAGACAGTGTTAGATAAGTTTTTGTGTGTATTGTTAAACAGTCAAGAAATTCGGTGCAAGCTTTTTGCATTGAGCAATGCAACTGGTATTTGTGATACAGTGATGTATGATGCTTAATATTTATAATTATTATTTTTATGAACAATAAAAAGAGGAAATATTATCGAAGCGGTGGCCAACATTTCATTTCTAATATACCTAACATTTGTTGTGGTCGCTTATGTGGGCGTCATACGCTTTGCAGGCATTTTATATCAATTTTTGGAAAAGTTTACTTTGATATTTAATAAAAGGGCTTACATCACGTGATTTCAATTAAATAGAGAACAAATGTTAATATAAATATATAAAAATAATTTAATTTTGAAATATAACTTGTAGATATATCATAATTATGCGTTAACGCCCTGTAAGTTAGGTTTTCATGAATAAAAAGAGATACTAAACTATTTAAGATATAAACTTGGTATTATGTAGATATCATTAGATTAGTTAGAGAAAAATAGTCGTTTTATTCACTTTTTTCAATATTGATTTAAATTTCATAGTTGTTTAAGTCCTTTGAAATATATAGATTTGCATAGTTTATTGTTATTTATCAGTGAAAATAGTACAATCTTTTTTTGCAAATGAACTTTTGGTAACTTGGTCATTATGCACAGTGCATTTACCAGAATCTGCATGCTAAACGGGTAAGTTTTTGTCATGATACTTGTAGCATGTCTTCATCAGGAATTGCTATATTCAAGAGCATGTTTGCACGACTTCTTAATGGAATATTTATCATCCAAATAATGCTTGTCATGGTAATTTTGTGGTCAATCCAGGGGCGTAGCTACAGCCGTATTTGCCGTATCAATTATACGGGGCCCCCAAGCCACGGGGGCCCCCGACGTGCGTAAGCAAAAATTAACAAAAACTTCCCAAATTTTTGTTTATTTCAGAAATGACAAAAGTCAAAAAAAAAAGCAATTTCGTTTTTTTTCCGCGTAAAGCGTGCGTTCAAGAGTTGGCAATACTCTACATCGGTTATCGCGGGCTGTGGGATTTCCCCGTTTGTCATTTACTTCAAGGGGGAATCCCACAATAATCGATGTACATACCATGATAAACCACAGAGAGCACTTCGATGGGAAATGAACGCCTATCAGACGTGTCATTATTGTCCATAGAGGCAGAATCTTTAGAAAAACTTAAGTCCAGCTAAAGTCATCATCATAAATGATTTAATAAATCAGTTTGCCGAAAAAAAGGCAAGGAGAGTATATATTTAATTTGAATTGTTTGTAAAAATTTTAGAAAAAAGTGACAGATAAATAATTAGGTATGATGAATAAATATTGCTTTTAATTTTATGAAAACATTTTTTTTTTGTGAGAAATCTTTACCTTTCATAAGGGCCCCCAAACAAATTTTTATACGGGGCCCCGCCAAGGTATGCTACGCCACTGGGTCAATCAAACATTAATTGATAAATAAATTATTGCAAGGGTTAACTACAACTACGATAATGGTTATTACACCAACTTTAACAGGTGTTTATACGTTTCGCGCTTGTTTTTGTAGTTTATCATTTAGTTTCCGTTGTGAAAGCTTGCTAGTGCTAAGAATCGGTATGTCATTTTGTTTATTGCACTATCACGATGCACCTAACCACACCACCTACTGTAAAAACACCGATTGCCAGACGCCAAGATGTGAAATTAATTTATCATTATAGTAAAATTCGAGCTAATGTTTAATATTAATATGTAAATAACCTAATTAAAATGCAATAATACCTCCCTCCTATGGAGTGGGAAGAAATTTTTGGTCGTCGAAGGGACCTTTATATTTGGTGTGTCATAAAATCCCAATACTTACAGTCCGCGCTAATCTTTTTGAATGCATGAACATAGCCGTATTCCCAGAAAGCGAATTTCAAGCTCGAGGTCATTTATTTGTCGTGATCATCTCGCCGCATGATTCAGAATATTCAAAAATATATTTTATTTACAGCTAGAATAACTATTATTCTAGCTGTAAATAAAATATATTGCTGCAAATCCGTCCGGCAACTGTAGTTCAGCAATGAAACTTTAATCGAAGCCGCAATAGCGCAACGGTCAGGTAGTGAACTGAAAACCGAAAGGCCTACGGTTCAAATCCCACTCGTTGCACGTCTGAGAAGGTACGAAAATAGTATCGTATCTACTAGATCAATCTTTACCCTTAGTTGGGAGGTAAAGGGTATATTAATATGAAAGGTAAAGGGTGTAATTGGTAGATTCAATTGACAATTCAGAAATACCTACTTGTAAAAGTTTATTTGAATAAAAAACTTTTCTATTCTATTCTATTAGTGGATTGAGGGTATATTTGAAGGGTTATAATAGTCAAGTTCAGCTGGGCTAATATTTTTTTAAAGAAAAAATGCAATGATATACAGCCTATCTAGAGTGTGTAGTACTGACGCGTACCTACGTGTTGTAAATAGCGAGCAAGGCGCCCGCGCCGGCGCCGCCGCTGCGGCTGCCGCTGGCGGGCTGGTCGGGCACGTCGAGCGCGTGCTAGCGAGCGCGGGGGGCGCCCGCGCCTCCCGCCGCGCCTCCCCCCGCGCCCCTCGCCGCCGCGCACCACCTCGCGCACATCGCGCACCCCGCGCACGCGCTGCTCTCCGTCGCGCACGCGCTGCTCGGCCCCGCCAGCACTATCGCCAAACAGGACGCTCCGTCGCTGCCCGCCGAGCGAGCTTCCAACACGACCGCAAACGATGACATCGGCCAAGGACAGGACCCGTCCCTCTTGCCCATCGAACAAGTGGCCATGCCGGAGGATGACGTCAGCGACCTCAGAGACGTCGTCGACGCTATCAACAAACTGTGCGAAACGATGAAGACCTCTTACGACGAATACGAAGACTGCGAGGATGTTGAGATTGTTAATACCGAACTGGTAGAACCGAACACAGTAGTAGATGAGTACATGGAGACTCACGTAGCGGATTATTGGAGTGACACGGTACCAGGTGTATCGTCTCCGGAACGTGTAATATCCGAACCTGCACCACTAAAAGGAGAAACTAAGAGTTATACAGTTATGGAACCCGTTGGTTCGTCACCAGAATTAATAGTAGCTGAGCCTGTAATATTTGAGATGTGTAAAACAGATAGGTTAAGGGATACGGTTGTAGATCCAATAGAAGTAGCTCCGGAACAGATGACCGTTGAATCAGTACCGCAAAATGTAGAAGAGTATAAAGATGGTTGGAATGAAGCAGTCAACGAACCAGTGATGTTAGCTTCGGAACCGATATTCGAGAAAGTAAGGACACACAAATCGGAACGGAGCGATACAATCGAACTTCAGAGACTAGTGGTAGCTAAAACAGACGTCGATGTTTCTAGAAATATTTTCACGGAAGATATAGAACCGATTGCCTCGGATGTAGAAACAGTTCAGTGCGAGCCAATGAGTGAAATGTACTATACGGCGTCGTCTGAAGTGAGTCTACTATCGGATGTAGATTTCCAAGATAAAGCTCAAACCGAGGATTCTGATAAGGAAAAAGATGATAGGAACAGTGTGATGGCGGGCCACGTTGCCGCCATGAGGGAACGGTTCGAGAGTATGACGAGAACCAACACGCCTTGTCCGGATCTGATGCGATCCACTTCGCCTTCCTTCGAACTATTTAGAAACCTTAGCGCCTCTCCGGATGCACTATTAGAATAAATTGTATTAGACTGTTTCGGTTCATTTATAATCATATATAATATTATGAGCATTTACAGACATGCCAACTTCTCTTCTAATTTAGGCACGCACGAGTAACTTTTCAAAGCGTTCAACTAACCAACATTCAAAAATCATCACTCGAAGGTGGTAAAATTATTAAAAATTCAGTATACCACCGAATACTTGTATTTGATTTGTTCACATGTTTGTTGGATAATTTATTGAAACCTGGTACCAACTTATTTTTTACTTTGTTGGCAAATCTGCAGATAGCTGAAGGAAATAATAAAATTGTGGTATGATTGTAGGTTCCTAGTTATTGTAATAAGTAGATTGAAGTATAATTGTATACAGTGATACTGATATTCGTATTTAGGTCCATAGGAGTGCTAATTCTATTTTACACACTAAATAATATCATCATCACTATCACACAATATCACACTAAATATAATATCTAAAAATAGTGCTATCCTTTTCATAACATTCTCTGTGGAAAAGGTTGCATTACGTTTAGACTTGTCGATTTAGTTCTAGAGATTTTGTACAAACAAATTAGCACCTTTGTAGTATTCCTGCTGTTTAGAAAAATAACTTTTATTGACAGGATTTAAAGTGTCATTTTGTACGTGTCAAAATGAACTCTTAATTTCTCTAACAACCGCCTAACTCAATTATTATCATCTTAGCTTCTCCGTATATCTAACAAAATATCTGTCTTTCTCATTTCTCCTATCTATCCAATACTGTACATTATGATGGACCTAAATCGAATAACTCTTATTAACTAATTATAAGGTGGTTGGGCGTTTTTGCATACTTACTGCGTCGATAAACTTACCTTTTTAGCGAGTCCACACTCTTCATATATGGTGCCATAGATTTAAGTTTTCTAGATAAATTAATATTCCTATAACTTCTTAATTGAGTATAATATATCAGTATTGTAACCTTGAGCCATTGCTAGTCCTACTGTATTAGTTAAAACCAACCATAATTACCCAATGAACGTGCCAACCGATGTTCATACTTAGAAAGGGTTGTGACTTAGATATTATAGCCAGATAATTCTCTACCATCAAACCTTGCGTTGATTTGTGGTGATCGTAGATCGAAAAAGTTTTGTTGTAAATGGATTCGCCTAATGCAAAGGAAATTTCAGGCATCAGTGCATCCATAATCTATTTTTTCTGTCAGTATACATATAAAATACGTGAGCGGCGGGATATCTACATAAATTGTCAAAATTCGCTCTTCCACAATACGTAAAGGCTATTTACCCATTCGCATTAATTGTACCTTTCGTAGGAGACAACATGCATTTCTCAACAACGTTGGCAGATATCGAAACTTCAGTACTGGCAATTTTTATTTTACATCTTTTAGGGCACTTGACTCTTAATAGTTTAAATATTCGAAATCTATCAACGTTGTCGAGATTTGCAAACTCGTACTAAGCCTACAGTTTGCTTGTCTCGCCATGTACGATCAGCTATTTTGAAAGGATTGCAACACATGGCATCTGATGACACATGAAACAACTCAACATTTGGTGCGAGGGTGTTGCTAGTTAGAAATAGTCTGGACGTATTTGATATAAGCTGAAAGTCTGTAATGTTAATACCTTACCTGGGAATAGGTATACCTTAACTTACCAAGTCCCGTTAAGCCATTTCGTGGTTGATTCAGGATTTGTCTTGCCTATGTTCCATTACATAACAACTACCATTGTTATAATGTTGTGAACAATTTCTAAGTTTAGCATTGCTTTTAGAACTGTTGTAAGTTGTTCTTTTTGCAGGAAGTATTGTGAAAAGGATAACACTATTCTTATACTTGTCAATCACATTTACAGATTGTGTACAACATAATTACTACCATTAACGCTACTTTTAGATGTCAGGAAGTTTAGGATTAAAGACCGGTTCTACGTCAGGCGGCTAAACTTGCCCTAAGGCATCTCCATAGACGAGAGAATCGCGAGTCTCGCCGAGCCACCAAATTCTATACAAACTCTATGGGCCAATCTCTTAGTATCGCCGATGATAGTATGAGCTCGTTGAAATTCTCTCGTCCATGAAGATGGCGCCCAACCAACCATAACCAATGTCACATGTTAATATTTGTACCTCCGTGATTAAGGTTAGGGGGTCAACCTTTGGTAAAAACAAGAACCCTTCCTCAACCAACTGGATTTTTTGGTAAAATTTTTAACGGTAGCCTTATTTTGGTACCGCCGTCTGATCAACTGCTGCTTGGTAAGTTTTAACATTTATTTTGTGTGCTAGTCTTAGCACTTTTTAAATGACGTGTCAATTCACAACCTTTCAGCTTGTATGCCCATCCTCAAAACTCGCCAGTTTTTAGACCACTTTATTTAAAACGTGGCAGTCAAACGAACAGTACATATCGATAAAGATTGGTTAGCTTTAGTTAAGATTTAGCCATAGTTTTATAGGCAATAAATAATACTATAAGGACTAGTGAATGTGTTTAACCGTTCGTTGTGGAAAGTGTATTCTTTGTTGTATTGTGATGTTGGAAGCGCTCAAATTTTGTAGTTTTATAACAATAATAATGTTTACAATTTGTATTTGGTATTCAGACCAAAATAGCGCATTTTATTATTCGCTTAGCTGATAACTGCAATTTTCTAAGCGGTATACACACAAGTATTTATGAATTATATTAAACTTTAAACACAATTATAACAAGTTGCCATTATATAATCTAGAATTTAATTAATTTGTTGATATACCTATTAGTTTTATAGCAACATTTGTTTACTACTTATGAAATTATCTGTTGTAAATTTTCTACTCTGAATGTTTAATTCGGTTGTCGTTGGTTTTTTGATGGTGATACTAGTTGTTTAGAACTATATAGTAATCCTGTTATTCTCGGGTTTTGGTATCAGTACTCTGGAAAGACTAGCGAGTAGATGTGTATTATAGATGTTATGTATACAATCGAGACCTTTTATTGTAATAATTAAATATACGACACTATTAAGTAAATATGGTGTTTTATTAAGTATATTATTCAAGGTGATACTGGTAAAATCTAATTTGGTATATGTATACAAAAAGTAAGTAAATCATACTCTAAAACTAGATCCGTCATCGACAACATTAGCTTGTGTATGGGGTCCGCGGACGTATGTCGTTGTGTCGGACGACGGATCAGAGGAAGCGCTAGGTGCCTAAGGTGCAGTACAACGTACAATTAGCCGGACGGCTAACGAATAAAAAGCGTACACATTCAGGTCGAGAGCATTTATTGAGTAAAACGGTCAAAATTCTACAAAGAATAGGCAAACGTCACAACTTTCACGTGGAACGCTTAAGAAAAAAATTTCAAGGCAAATATAATATACACGAAGTGGTGGTCGTCACGGAAGGTCGCGGAGCGGGGGCCGCCAATCCAACAACGCTCGTTGTGACGGCGCGCGCCCTCGCCTGCCTCGCAGGGAACTGCCGGCCCGGGCCCCGCGCTTACCTGGACGGAGGCTACCGGTAGCGCGGCTGCATCACCATGCCGCCCATGCCGCCCATCCCGCCCATCCCGCCGGGGAACATGCCCATGGGCATCATCCCGCCCGGCAGCAGCATCCCTGCGCACGCGAGACTGTGAGCGCGGGCGGCGGCGGCGCAACAGGGGACCCGCGGTCCAACGCGCGGCGCCAGCGCGCCGGCGCCGCGGTGACTGAACACAATCGCCTGTCGCGTCGCGCCGCCCACCCACCGCGCGCCGCCCGCGCGTGCGCCCCGCACCCACACCCGCCTGCACCCGCCGGGGCGCGGGCGCGGGCGGCGCGCTCAAGCGAGGAACACAGGAGGTAGGATCGATAGTTCACATAAAAGTCACACGTCTGAAAGTAGTCGGCGATGCGATAGATCGCCCGCTCATGCACGGTCCGTGCGCCGCTCCTGACTCATGCACATCTCAAAGCGACAAACTACTGTACGTAAATAGAATATTATTAGTGTGGTACCCACCGGTGAACCGTGAACCGTGAACCGAGACACTACGAGATCGAGACGGTGACGAGCGAGAGCTACTATTGTAAGCGAGTCCAGTGAGGAATGTGACAGTTACCGCTCGCATCCGGCGCCGCGCTCGATGCGGTTAGTGGGTTAGGGTGTGGGAGAAGCGTTATTTATCGTTTCTGAGGGATTAACAATACGAGCGGCGCCTCCGGACGTCGCAGCTGGCGAGCTACTAACATACGCCGCCGCGCGCCGCGGCGCTAGCGTCGCGCGGCAACCGGCGTTGCGCTTTACATGGCAAAAATACGTTTTACACTGTCGCAGCTGTCGTGGAAAACATAAATAAAATTACACCGAGTGGTACGAGTTTATTTTTGATGTCTTAATGCAATAATATCACTCCATTTTCCACGCACGATATGTCATATTACAGTTGCAATTAATTCTGATTTGTGTAGAATCTGAAGCGACTCGAGTAATGCAATGTCTCACTGACGTATAACCTAAACAGAACACGCGCTACAAAACGTTAAAACTAATAAATGCCTAATCTCGATCGAGAACAATTCGGGTACAATTACAGTAAAGGGTAGATTCGATATAAAAATATGAATTTTTGTTTAGAAATGTGCCAATTTGCAGTCTTCATAATCTTATTAGAATTCAAAGTGACACAAAAGGTAAAAAATACTTTTGGCTAAATACAACTATAAAAACATGTCCATGATTAATTTCATTTACATACATTCACATCGAAGTTTTAATTAGAATTTGAATTTTAATAAAATCACATTGAAATTTTTAGAATATATTAAATGCTGTATATCATATAAATGCATTATTATTTGAAACCTAGTTTACCCTAGTTTATCCTATCCAACCTTCTCTATCACAAAATCTCGGGGTACAGTATGTCTTGTATATTATGTAGTGTTGATACATTGGTAGGAATTCGCTAATCGTCCTGACTTTCTTTGTATTGCAATATAGTAATCATCCTTGTCTTAACCAGTATTTTGGAATTGGAATTAACCCGTAATTTGGAATGTCACGAAATTGGAATCAAAATTTTTATATATTAAAAAGACGATTTGATATAATCCATTGTGGGTAGTAGAAAATATTTCTAGAACTTGACTTATCTGGCTATAAAACTTATATAATATTATGTTAAACTTGTATAAGTTGTTATTAAGAATGAAAAATCTTTGGTTGATGAAAATTATTATTAAAATTCCCTTTCTTCTTCATTTAATGTTGTGCCTTCAGTCCCAAAATAAAACAAATGCTTATATAAGTATCTATGGATAACTCATCCCTTTTAGCAAATGATTGAACAGTGTTAACGAATAATTTTTTTCAAGTCTAGATTGTATTATTTTGTTTTAAGGTTACTTATAACTCTCCTCACGCGCTTCTCCATACGTATTACGCCTATTATTCTAATATTTGTCGCAATAGATCTAAAGTTAAGCCAGATATCAATTTATATCTCGATTATCTATGCCATAAAATAAAAAAAATAGTAAAATTATATTTATTTTGGAAGTTATGACGCTTGAAAAATCACTATTTTTGGGCAAATTTTGAGGCAACTTCGTGCGTAAATAAACTAAATAAGAAACTAGAAAATTGAAAAACGACCAGTCATATCATACGTTACTTCATAATAATTTCAAATGTCTTTAGTTTATGTAAAAACTTGCCAAATATTTGCTAAAATAGGCGTAATTCCAAACCTAGATTTGCATCTTTTTACTTTACCGTTTTTCACTAAAAATCATGATATCTCAAGCATTTATTTATTTAATTAATTTATTATTTATTTATTTATATATTTTTAGTACTCTTCTTTACTGAAGACGTCTCGCTCTCTAAATGCAGAAATCACTGTTTTAGACTCCACCCACCAACGATTTGTCGCTCCCATGTAGAGGGCTCTTAACTTTTAATATTATTATTATATCGGTACTAATTAAGAACATTATTTTTCAGAAATTCTTAGAAAGCTCTTAGGAAGGAAAATATATCCTAATCTGATCGCTACCCACATTGGGCGAGATGAACGGATCAAAGCGAACGATTAGCGAACCCCGGTCGTGTGTGTGTGTGTTGTGGGCAGTGGGCAGTCAGCGACGGAGAGCGTACTGACCGGGCTGCAGCGGGCGCACGAGGTTGAACTGCGGCATGACGGGCAGCATGCCCATGACGGGCGACACGGGCACGCCCACGCGCATCTGCGGCAGCACCATGCCGGGCAGCATGGGCCGGCGCATGGCCGCCTGCGCCTGCGCCTGCGCCGCCTGGGCCTGCGCCTGCGCCTGCGCCGCGTGCGCGTGCTGCTGGCGCGCCGCCGCCACCGCGGCCGACATGTGCGCCGCCACCTGCGCGTACATCACCTGCTCGCGTTATAGGGCCACGCCCACACTCATTGAAGCTCATCGAGCGGGATAATATCACTTTTGATACACGTCCAAAGTGACTCATTTCTTATTTTTAATCTCTTTGGTCTGCATTTTTCAATGCATCCTTCATACTGGATGAATCGTCGGTTCAGTGATTGATTCATTGATTCATTTATTTATATTTTACAATTCACCTTCACTCTGGACGAATCATTGGTTTGTTGTACACTCTTTCATAAAGGTGGTAGGGGATCAATATGGTTTGACCCAAAAATGAAATCACTTTGGATGTATCCTTTTAATTATAAGCATTCAAAGTAATGTGTAAATGTGTCTCCGATAATCCCTTTATTCCATACCTATAAAATGAGTTGGTCAGTCAGTCCATACTTCTTTTTCACAGTTCGGCCACTGAACCAATCTGATGAAATTTGGTAGTACAGTACAGTACAGTATATTGAAACCTTTTTCTAAAGTACTACAACTTAAGAAAAAAAACATAAACACACACATACATACAACCTTCAGCTACATTATTCATATATTATTCTCATTCTGTTATTCTGTTATCAAATGTATTATCCGCATGATACAATTTACATAATGACACAGACTGAACTGTGCTCATTATACTGAAGCACCATAAAGCCTACCTAACCTTGGAACCATTATGTACAGAATGATGTAATTATAGGATTTGATAATAATCGCTACTAGTGACATCATCCCTGAGCTGAAAATCTGTATTTTTTATTGTGAAAGGTTTACACGCTTGTATATGATCTGTTTTAAGTTTTCATGCAATCTAAACCACAACACTGTGAAACATAAGATGTTTTTAATACATCTACAACTTTGGACTGCAACAAAAATCTACTAAGTGTTAGTGAATTATTATAATTATTTTCATGCCTATATGTGTCTCTAATGATTTTAATAGTATTCAGGCATACAATATGGCTAATTCTGTTGTACACAATCTCTAAACCTAAACTAAAATGACAGGTCTAAATCTATTGCTATCCTTTTCCGCAATGAGCACTGTGAAAGAAATAGCAATCAATTTAGACCTGTCATTTTAGTTTAGGTTTAGAGATTGTGTACAACAGAATCGGCCACATTATTTGATTTGATTAGAAATGCTCCAAATCAATCAATATTTATGAGTGAAGTTAGCAGCAGGTGTCATACTGCACCTCTTAGCATTTGAAGAGGGTAATAAAAAGTGTTAGCTTAGATAGGAGAAAAAGTTATGAAAGAATCTAATCTCTCAGTAGCGTTCAATTGATTAACAGCCGTTTTTCGCCTCAGGCCATAACATCTTGGGACATCAATCTGGGTGCTTGGAACGGAAGTAGCACTTAATATTACAACTATTTTACTCTCTGAGTTTCACCTGTATTTAAAGAGCAAGGATATTTCTTTTTAGGTGGATATTAAAAAAGAGAAATAAAATACATACCTCGGCCTGGCTTGTGCTAGGTGTCACCATAGTGGGCGCGACCGACAGAGTGGGTGCATCAGGTTTGGGCTTCGGTCTGTACTTGGAGTTCCGAGCCCTGAAAATAATTATTTCAATATACCAAATTTTCATATTCCTAACTGGTTTAGTTTTTGAGATAGCCCCCAGTCACAAAAATGTTTGATGGCCCCCCATTTCCTTATTTTTTAAGCAAAAAATTAAAGAAAAATGTATTCGTACTCTACTCAATAAGCTCTAAACAATGATACTCCACAAGTTAGGGTAAGAAAAAAATTTTTTTTCCCCCTTGAAAAATAATTTAATTCAATTTCGAATTCAATATTTAGTTTTGGGTTAACGTTCTACACCAAATACCTAAATTTTAGGTTTGTTACTCATTTAGTCTACGAGCTAAAGAGCTGTGACCGACGGACAGACAGACAGACAGCCGAGTGACATTAATACGGCTCCGTTTTTACCCTTTGGGTACAGAACCATAAAAAGTGTCTATGTGCGATTCGCACACAGCGGAAGTGAAACTTATATTCTAATTTTTCCAATGCTACAAAATATTATGTATTATATTAAACATTAAAACCTCATTCTCTCGAAGACCAAATCCTATTTGAATATATTATGTTTGTCGCTCTCTGTCACTCGAGCAGCGCTTGGGAACCTCCATCCTGTCACCTTATGAACTCCTGGTACACAAGAGTGGATTTTGATGTCGCTTTTTCGTTTCATCGAATTTTCAAATATACCTATCAAGTATATTTGAAAATTCGATGAGTAAGTAAGGTACCTATCAAGTACCTTATCTCCTCGAGCGAGACGTCCTCGGGAGGGTGTATGATCTTGGAGCCGGCGCCGGTGGCGGTGATGAGCGGGCACGCGTTGGCGGCGGGCGGCTTCACCTCGCCATTCTCCTTGGGCTCCGAGGACGGCGCGCCCGACGTCGTCGGCGGCGCGCTTATTGTGGCATTGCTGTGTGGATTCAAACAAATCTATTACAAACTAGAAAAATATACTGATATAAATGATATATCAGTATATTTTAGTACCAGGTGGAACGGGACCACTTCCGGAAACGAAGACAGGTAATAGTGATGAAATTGATGATCACTGACAAGATATCACAAAAAGAAAGCGCGAAATAAAAATTAAAATATTTCCTATTCATTATTATTATCAAAGTGGACTTAAAACCCCTTATATCGGAGTTGAAAATTCAGTACTACCGATTTTTATTTCACTAATTTTCCACTTGGGCCGCTGGCTGTAGAACAGCTGTAGATGTATGGACAAACTCGAGCCTTTGTCGTTGTCTCAACCATACTTCGTAGGCGTCCACGGCTGGACATAGGTCTCTTGCAAGGATCGCCACAGAACACAATCTTGCGCCGTCTGTTTCCAGCGCTGCCAGTGACTCGCTTGAGATCGTCCGTCCATCTAGTGGGAGGTCTACGTACACTTGGTTTACTGGTACAAGGTTGCTACTCAAGCACCTTGGGACCCCAACATCCATCGGTTCTTCGAGCAATGTGCCCCACCCATTGCCACTTCAGTTTTGCGACTCAATGAGCTATGTCGGTAGCTCTGGGTCTCATGCAGATCTCCTCATATCTGATTCCCCGCAGGGATACTCAGAGTATATCTCTCTCTCCATCGCCCGCTGAGTGAACCTGAACCTTCAAACAATGTATTTAAGATCCAGGTGATTTAATTTGTCCAATTCGGTAGCTCACCTATAAGCAGGGAAGGTAGGCTTACTGGGCGTAGAGCTGGGCGCGCTCGCCGCGGGGAACAGGGGCCGCATGCCCTGCATCATCATTCTGTAACAAAGCATATGCATATATGCATAGGGTGGTAACATCATATTTTTTGTTTTGTTCGCTCTATTGCACAAGCATTTTAAGAACAAAATGATATAAACTAGATGATAACGATCCAGTCTATTTGTTCATGGAGACAAGCTAACACAGGGCACACAAATGTATTAAAGTGAAAAGGTTACATTATCAGTGTGATTGTTCAATGAGTGACCATTCTCTAAAAATGTAAGGGCATGTTTATATTGTAACAATAAAATACCTTAAAGATCTACTAGCTCCTGCCCGTGCCAATCATCCAGGGCAACATCACAAGAATTTTTCAGAACAATATGGTAAGTTAGGTCAATAGAATATAGTCCAATGAGCTATATTCAATTGACCGCTCAGCTGAGCCAGGTCAATGTGAAATCAGAATATAAATGCATGTAAAATCGAGAGTTGCGCGCTAGGATACAAATAAATTTGTTGATATCAGGCAACCTATGTATATTTTAGGAAAAATAAAACCGACTCCAATATACCAAAAAACTTTACCAGTTGTTCAAACACCAGAAGCATTACTAAATGTATCTCACCTAGGTGCCTGCATAAAGTGCTGCATCATAGGGTTCATCTGCATGTGGCCGGGATACATGCCCGGAGGCACTGGCCCCATCGGCGTGGGCAGGATGCCCGGGGATGCACTCGATGGGCCGGCACCCAGCTGTTGCAATACAAACGCACATTGTCACAACTTATACACTGAACATGTTTGTATACAGGTAAAATGTTTGATTATTGATTCTGATGTTGCTTTATTATGAAAATCCTGTCGCAATACAACCGTACATTGTCATAACTTATAGTTTGAACACATTTGTGGACAGGTAAAACATTTGCTTGTTGATTCTGATGTTGCTTTATTCTATAAAGTTAACTATAAAGTAATATGTAATGTATTACTTTATAGAAACTGCCTTAACAACTTTGTTGTACAAATTAAAAAGTGCAAAAGGCATACATTTTCTTATGAGTTAATCTATGTTCATAAAATGACTCTTCACCTATGTTTACCACATAACAGAAAACAAATCATTCCGATTCATTTTCAATCATCTTGTTGATATTTTGCCAGCTCAAACCACTCGCATGTTTCAGCATATTATGTCAATACACTATTTTTATATTATCATAATAGTGCTAATATTTTTATACCCAATTTTGAAACTAAACTAAATTGACAAGTCTAAAAATAGTGCTATCTTTTTCACAATGTTTCTTGAGGAAAAGGATAGCATTAATTTTAGATCTGTCAATTTAGTTTGGTTAAGTAATTTCTCCATTCATATAATTATTTTCTTTGATGACAAGTACAATCTCACCTGGTGATAAGTGACAATGTAGTCTTAGATGGAAGTGGGCTAACCTGGAAGGAGTATGGCCATTTTTATAAACCATACCATACCTAATTGGTTTGTATTAGAATATTGTCGCTTGGCAGCTCAGCTTTGCTATAGTCATATTCATGTTTATGTTTAATTGAAACAAGGTATACTCAACTAGCCACAATTTAAGTATCTTACCAGACAAGACATATACAAATAATTATATGTATTTGGCAGTTAACTTGAAGGCACTATAGTTTGTTCGTGTTAAGAATGCAGTGAGTGATTCAAATCAACCAATCAAATCTTTTCAAATTACCCTTTTGCGTTCGAAGCTATGCCTTCAACTGGTCACTGTGAACTTGACTGTGTAATTTGAAAAGATTTGATTGGTTGATTTGTAATGACCCACTGCATTCTTAACTCGAACAAACTATATATATATTTAACTTTTGCATATTATGTTTAAAGACTTCTGATTCAAAGATAAAAAGAAAAAAAAAACAATGTTTTCATGTCAAAGTGATATTAAAAGTGCAGTACATAAGCAGTGGTCCACTTTTAAAACTTGTATTGTGTCGATCAACAGAAATCATTTTATGCAGAAAGAAGTAAATCCATAGAAGTTTGTTAAAGTTTGATTGAACTGAGAGTAACACAAAGTCTGATATGTCCTATAACATAAATTTTAAATCGGTTCATTGGTAAAATTTGATTGGGCAAATGTGGTTTGATAGACTTTATCTTAATTAAACATACTTACTTTCAATAACTAAAATTCATAGTTATAAAGGTAACACTATATACAAAGTGATAAATAAAAGATAATTGATACAAACTCAATGCAATTACTTACTGGTCTCAGTTTGCCCTGTAATCCAATTATCTCATAGTTAATTGTTGTGTATTTAGAATGTAAAGTAGGTAAATAAGGAAATGGTCTTACCAATGCAGGAGTAGCTTTTTTCTTAGCCGCCGGCTCATCGTCATCACTGTCTGAACCTTTCCCCCCACCTAAAGGATTGACTTTCGGTATAATTTGCACAGGAACATACTGTCAACAAACCTACCTTGTGGGAACACTAACGCTACACATCAATTTACATCTATGGCTACAAGTGTCCCAAGCAAAAGAAATTCAAGATAAAACATGATTGTACATACTTTATGGTCCAAAAACAGCCAAAGTCCATAAAAAAGTTTTTATACCTGTCTTTTGTTTCTCATGCTCCTTCACATCTTCAGCGGGTATACCTTCCATTCCATATATTTCTATTTCTATATTTGACCTATTTGGTAACGAATTTGGAACTTTGTCTATGGCTTCTTTGTGAACCTGGAAGAACGGCGAGAATGAATACATCGCGACTAAAAACAACTAGCGAAAACCGAATTATAAGGATAGTTATTTACGTTTTAGTGTTATATGCGCGCAATATGGCGCACGGACGTGCCAAAATATCTCAACCTATAAGCAGACGAGTTAAAAAAATACTGCAGTAAAGGCGTGGGCGGGCGGGGCCGTTGCCAAGAATATAGGGCGGGCTTACCTGCATGCAGTGTATCGACAGGCCGGGGCCCGTGTACAATTTCTTGTGGCAAATGTGGCATTTGAAATGCTTCGCTTTTTGATGTTGTATCAGAATCTTTTCGTCGTCAAATTCCCTATTGCAATACCTGAAGCGTGTGCTAAGAAAATTATCTACACAAAAATAATATCAAATACCTCGAACATTATTAAGACACGCGAAGGTCATATAGGCAACGTATGTTGCAATCGGATTAAAAGGTATTTTTTAAAAGGATACCAGCACCACGGTTTAGATGCCTTCTTCTTCTTCCTGCCCATTATCAAACTATGTACAGAAAGTCACAAAACGCTACAAATAGTACTTATCTACACAACACTACTTTAATTCCTAAGTATCACAGTTAATAATAAAGTAATTTAAATTCAATATTTATTCTAATAACTACAAATTACAAATGTGTAGCGACGCAAAACGTTTAAGCAATGCAAAATGGCGGCTGCAAAGAATTTTTTTTTATTTTTTTGGTTGACGTTTTAAAGATTGTCGTTGATCGACATTCTCCATAGAGTAAAACATTTTCATAGACATTATAGAGTCTAGAGAGAACGGATCAAACATAGAGGTAATAATAATAAGTAGAGTTGGCATACCTACCTTAAAAACGTGCCAAAAATACACTCACACACGCACAATCCTGTAACATAAAATGGCGCGTGTTCATTGTGATGTCTCAAGTTGTGCGTGTGTGAGTGTTCATGTATACATTTTAGGGAGGCCATCTTAAGTCACGAGTCTGCCACGATCTGTTTTATTGTTATGTTTAAAAATGTAGTGTTGTCTCTTACACACTTATGAAAATTTTGATAAGCTTGAGCTATTTTCCGATCCACTATTTTCTATAGAACATTATGCCAAGTCCTCTTCCTATAGAGTCAATGGGATCAAAGAGATAGGTCTACCTACGTCCAAGAAGCTTATAAGTATATATTTTCTATATAGGTAGAATAGAATAGAAAAGTTTTTTATTCAAATAAACTTTTACAAGTACTTTTGAATCGTCAATGGAGTCTACCACAGGTTCGGAATGCAGTTCCAGCCGAGAAGAACCTGCAAGAAACTCGGCGGTTGCTCTTTTTTTTTAAATAACATTAAAACAATTATTATTATTAATGTACATGATTGAAATGCCGTCTCGCGCATTGCTGGAACGAGTTAAATCCAAGCTTTTTTATCGTTTATATAATCTTCAATTGTATAATAAGCTTTTTTTATGAGCATACTTTTAATAAAGTTCTTAAACTTGTGTAAAGGCAAGTCTAAGACATATTTTTTATTCAGATAAACTTTTACAAGTGCTTTTGAATCGACAAATGAATCTACCACTGGTTCGGAATGGTGCTTACAATTCTACACGTTAAGAAGGGCAGACAAAAGTAGCCCCATTTCGGACACTGTAGACTGTATAGACACTGGAGACTGCGCCTAAAACATTGTATTGAAGACGAGGTATGTAATTCACCTGGGCTATAATATTTTCTCTAGTTTTTCTATACCTCACACACTATTTAAGTGGGTGAGTACGAGACAAAAATAGTCAGACCTGTTCAAAAGCAACCTTGTTCCAACGTTTTGTTTGGAGCGCAAATTCCAGTGATTCTATGTTCGGATACTTACGTCATTTTACTCTTCGATAGAGAGACAGTGGAAATGGGTTCCTAACCAAGAAGCTTATAAATATATAATATTCTATATCGACACTGAAAACTGCGCCTAAAACATTAAAGACAAGGTTATTTACCTGGGCTATCTCTCTAGTTTTTGTATACCTCACAAGTCACATACCTACTCTATTTAAGTAGGTGAGATCGAGACAAAAAATTGCCAGACCTGTAGTGTTCAAGGCTAAATTTCTTTGCTTCAACGTTTTGTTTAGAGCGCAAATTCCATTGGTTCCATGTTTCTAGTGAGTAACAATAGTTATTGTTATTGGGTTTATAGAATAATTATTATTATTATGGTTTATTTTAATATATCAGTAGCGTAGATTTTATATAGGATCTTATTTTTTTAGGTTTGCTAAGTTTTGCGATATTATAAAGTATGTAGAACTGCTTAATATAGCAGGCCTTGTTAACGTTACCAAGTAACGATATATATAAAGTAAATTAACGTTAATTTCAATCAGGGCTTGCTAACGTTACTTTAGGCACGACTAACCACAGCGACTAACGAACTAACGAACGGTTACTAACGAACGTTTCAGATTATTATTACGTTTTAGGTAATAATTACCGACTTCCTTTTTTTATTGAAGTATTTTAAATAATTTTGGGAAAAGCTAAAAGTATTGCTTTTCAGCTTTTCCCAATATTATATTTGAACGATATTATAAGCTCTGACTTGGATTTCTACCAATGAAATTGACCTTTACCGTTTAAAAAACGTTGCTGCATTCTATTAAAGCTGGGTTCGTTATTTCCATAGACATTTTGTTGTTAAAAAATGTTTTTGATTTTGCAACATTTTCAGCGCGCGAAATTTGAATGTCAAAGGCTAGGTTACTTTTTTAATTGTTATTAAATTAATAATTTATTATGTATGTAGTCTATTATTAAAAATTACTAGCAAACTTAATAAATCTACTATATAAAAATAAGTCGGGTTTTCCTTCCTGGCGCTATAACTCCAGAACGCACGAACCGATTTCCACGGTTTTGCATTCGTTGGAAAGGTCTCGGGCTCCGTGAGGTTTATAGCAAAGAAAAACACGCGAACGAAGTCGCGGGGGTCAGCTAGTAATAACTAAATAATATGATTAAACACGTTTGATTTAACTATGACAGACTGATTACACAAACCGTAACGTAACTTATTGCAGTTCATTCTCCTATTGTACGTGCTAGTTCATGATTTATTAATGCTTAAAATTAGGCAATACTTATAAATTTAATATGAATAGGTACTAGTACTTAACTATTAATATCAAAAAACTCAAAACTTATCTTAAAAACAAAAGATTTCCTGAAAATTCTCAAGTACTTATAGATAGGTTTTTTTTTACTAGATAAGTATGTAGATTTGCTATCAAAGGGTCGAGATACGACAAGTTGGACATGATCTATGATAACTTATCGGAGAACTGAAGCGTCTGAAACTAGGCATCATCTTTTGTACTTTCTTAATATACCTACCTAATATCACAAAAGTAAGTAGCTAGGTACATATCCACCATCACTACAGTCCTTTAACGTCCCACAGTTGGGCACAGGCTTCCTCTCTCATAGGAGAGAGGGATTTAGAGCTTAGATCTGCCACGCTGCTCCAATGCAGATTGGCGGGCTTTAACGACTATTGTCACATGGTAGTAATAATATCCGGGACCGACTGCTTAACGTGCTCTCCGAGGCACGGGGGTAAAATACCGCCAACTACCAACTCTGGGTTGGCACTGAGAATAATTTCTTGACAGAAAAGCTCAATACCTAACAATTATTTGCCCGACCCGGGAGTCGAACCCGGGACCTCGTGATCTGCAGTCGAATACGCTAACCACTAGACGTGACTAGACCAACGATGCAGTCTGTACCGTGTACAATAGGATGTAAAGAGGAAAATACAATCGTGTTGGGTATTTTTAACCCCCGACACAAAAACGACGGGGTGTTAAGTTTGACGTGTCTGTGTGTGTGTGTGTGTGTGTATGTCTGTCTGTTCCCCTGTAACACTGAAACGGGTGATTCGATTTGAATGCGGTTTTTTTTTGTTTGAAAGGTGAATTTGTCGAGAGTGTTAGAAGAATTTTTTACTATAGATACACGACTACTAGAAGAAGACGATGCAATCGATTAGTGCAAAGAAAAATTTTCGTCATCATCATTTTTAACCCCGACGCAAAAACGACGGTGTGTTATAAGTTTGACGTGTCTGTGTGTGTGTGTGTGTGTGTGTGTGTGTGTGTGTGTGTGTGTGTATGTCTGTCTGTTCTGTAGCGCTGAAACGGGTGATTCGATTTGAATGCGGTTTTTTTTTTGTTTGAAAGGAGAATTAGTCGAGAGTGTTGTTAGCTATGTTTGATGAAAATCGATCCAAGATGGCCGGCGCTACAGCGCCGTACATATGGCGGAGTGCATAAATTTTTTCATAACTCCCTTAATATGGGTATCAAATGAAAGGGCTTGACTAGTAGAATATCACTATTGCAAATCCAAGATGGCCGCTGCCACAAAATGGCGAATGTAGGGTTTTTAAATTTTTAATTTATACTTGTATTTTCAGGTGTAAAAAAACTTTTAAGAAAGAAAGTAGGTTTTGGCACTTATGCGTGTGCATTGCAAATATCCCAGGCCGGGACGTACCTCGCCAGAAGACAAAAAGAAAGTCTTCAAAGTGCGTGTTGTCAGTGGATCCGAAACATGGTCAGTAACTATGGCTATATAGGCTCTAAGGTCACTTAGCGGGCAGTGGTCGTTTTTGCGTCGGGGGTTAAAAACAGCGCGCGACAACCCGTGACTGGCTGCGCAAGTGGGTTTTGGCACTTAGGTATACACACGTTTTCTCCCCCCCTACAAAGGATTCTTGTGTTTGCGGCACACTGTGTGCAGATGGCGGTAACCAATGCGCGAAGCAGATTATGACGTGGTACGATAACGAACCAATCAGTAGGTAATCAACGACGCTGCGCCTGTCGCACCCCTCTTCGTCCCGCCAAACAGACCCAATAAATGACTTCTACACATCCAAGGTCATGCCTATATCCTGCCGATAACAGCACTGCAAGAAGAGAAGAAGACAGAGATTTCAATTTAAAAATTTACTAGAAAACTAAGAAGATAGTTGCGCAACTCTATCGCTCACTAATAAACAAGTTATCTATAACCAGGAGGCGTGGCTGGCGGATTTACTGGCGCGTATTTGCGTACTTACGTATTTGTTCATCTTAAAAGGATTTTCTATCGTTTTATCTCTTGTCAAGTGGAGTCTGTTAGCCGCATGCGCCGCGCATGGTGCTCAGCATGACACACATGAGACGGGGGCGTGATCAATACAGCCTCCCGATTGGCTGATGAGTTTTCGCGCGTTATAATAATCGTACGTTGTCACGTCTGTGCATGGATTAGTTTTATCGTAGTTTGAAGTGCTCTGAAGTCTTGGGTAATGCGGAGATGAACAGCCTCCCTAAGGCCCAGTGTCCACCGAAGCGGAGATGGGCGGAGAGGAGAGATGTTTCATAATTTTTATTTTATTCGACTACAAGTTAGCCCTTGACTGCAATCTCACCCGATGGTAGGTACCTCGATGCAGTGTAAGATGGAAGCTCAAACGGGCTAACTTGGAAGAGGTATGCATACCCCTGATTTTGTACATGTTTGAAAATGATACATACCTAGATATTATAATAAGTATATTATAACTTTCGAAACAAACATAATTTTACTATTTTGTTTGCGATCCCTAGTAGCAATTTTCGTTGGGGGTTTGTTGCCAACGGTAGCCAACGGTTGGTAACATGTTGGGAGATGGTGGTTGAGATGCCAACTAAGTCCCTCTGTAAGGCCAACTGCATGAAATGTTACGTTACGTCATGCAGTATTGCCAACAATCTTGTAACGTTGGGCCAACGTTCGCTATAGTTGGTTAAACAACAAGGTATAATCATACTGTTGGTCCAACGTTGGCCTAACTACAGACTACAGCGTTGTAATATATGCAAAATATGTAACGTTGGGCCAACGTTCGCTATAGTTGGTTGGACAACAAGGTATAATCATACTGTTGGTCCAACGTTGGCCTAACTACAGACTACAGCGTTGTAATATATGCAAATTATGTAACGTTGGGCCAACGTTCGCTATAGTTGGTTGAACAACAAGGTATAATCATACTGTTGGTGCAACGTTGGCCTAACTACAGACTATAGCGTTGTAATATATGCAAAATATGTATCGTTGGGCCAACCTTCGCTATAGTTGGTTGAACAACAAGGTATAATCATACTGTTGGTCCAACGTTGGCCTAACTACAGACTACAGCGTTGTAATATATGCAAATTATGTAACGTTGGGCCAACCTTCGCTATAGTTGGTTGAACAACAAGGTATAATCATACTGTTGGTGCAACGTTGGCCTAACTACAGACTACAGCGTTGTAATATATGCAAAATATGTAACGTTGGGCCAACGTTCGCTATAGTTGGTTGAACAACAAGGTATAATCATACTGTTGGTCCAACGTTGGCCTAACTACAGACTACAGCGTTGTAATATATGCAAAATATGTAACGTTGGGCCAACGTTCGCTATAGTTGGTTGATCAACAAGGTATAATCATACTGTTGGTGCAACGTTGGCCTAACTACAGACTACAGCGTTGTAATAATAGCAAAATATGTAACGTTGGGCCAATGTTCGCTATAGTTGGTTGAACAACAAGGTATAATCATACTGTTGGTCCAACGTTGGCCTAACTACAGACTACAGCGTTGTAATATATGCAAAATATGTAACGTTGGGGCAACCTTCGCTATAGTTGGTTGAACAACAAGATATAATCATACTGTTGGTCCAACGTTGGCCTAACTACAGACTACAGCGTTGTAATATATGCAAAATATGTAACGTTGGGCCAACGTTCGCTATAGTTGGTTGAACAACAGGGTATAATCATACTGTTGGTCCAACGTTGGCCTAACTACAGACTACAGCGTTGTAATATATGCAAAATATGTAACGTTGGGCCAACGTTCGCTATAGTTGGTTGAACAACAAGGTATAATCATACTGTTGGTGCAACGTTGGCCTAACTACAGACTACAGCGTTGTAATATATGCAAAATATGTAACGTTGGGGCAACCTTCGCTATAGTTGGTTGAACAACAAGGTATAATCATACTGTTGGTCCAACGTTGGCCTAACTACAGACTACAGCGTTGTAATATATGCAAAATATGTAACGTTGGGCCAACGTTCGATATAGTTGGTTGAACAACAAGGTATAATCATACTGTTGGTGCAACGTTGGCCTAACTACAGACTACAGCGTTGTAATAATAGCAAAATATTTAACGTTGGGCCAATGTTCGCTATAGTTGGTTGAACAACAAGGTATAATAATATTGTTGGTCCAACGTTGGCCTAACTACAGACTACAGCGTTGTAATATATGCAAAATATGTAACGTTGGGGCAACCTTCGCTATAGTTGGTTGAACAACAAGGTATAATCATACTGTTGGTCCAACGTTGGCCTAACTACAGACTACAGCGTTGTAATATATGCAAAATATGTAACGTTGGGCCAACGTTCAATATAGTTGGTTGAACAACAAGGTATAATCATACTGTTGGTGCAACGTTGGCCTAACTACAGACTACAGCGTTGTAATATATGCAAAATATGTAACGTTGGGCCAATGTTCGCTATAGTTGGTTAAATAACAGGGTATAATCATACTGTTGGTCCAACGTTGGCCTAACTACAGACTACAGCGTTGTAATATATGCAAAATATGTAACGTTGGGCCAACGTTCGCTATAGTTGGTTGAACAACAAGGTATAATTATACTGTTGGTGCAACGTTGGCCTAACTACAGACTACAGCGTTGTAATATATGCAATATACAGGGTATAAGGAGACCGCTACCGAAAACTTAGCGCTATTGTTATACTACCTAAACATAATCTTATAGGGTAGGTATCGGCGTCGGCGCGACCGCGGTTTCGTAGGTATCTAACAATACGTAAATAGGTCACATCAAGTTCGTTGACCTCCAGCGTCAGCTGATTTTATTTTAATCACGCAAGAATTACGTAACAAACTTTTACAAAATACAGCAAATAAGTTTTTTGCAATTACAGGGCTGTTTAACCCTCCAAAACAGGTATTGCATAAAAAGTGCAATTTTTTTTTGTAAAAAAAAAATTTTTTTTCACGTTTTTTTTAGTGATATCTTATCAGTAATCATCAGTACTATCACCTGTCTTCGTTTCCGAGAGTGGTCTCCTAACACCCTGTATGCATCGTTGGGCCAATGTTCGCTATAGTTGGTTGAACAACAAGGTATAATCATACTGTTGGTCCAACGTTGGCCTAACTACAGACTACAGCGTTGTAATATATGCAAAATATGTAATGTTGGGCCAACGTTCGCTATAGTTGGTTGAACAACAAGGTATAATCATACTGTTGGTGCAACGTTGGCCTAACTACAGACTACAGCGTTGTAATATATGCAAAATATGTAACGTTGGGCCAATGTTCGCTATAGTTGGTTGAACAACAAGGTATAATCATACTGTTGGTCCAACGTTGGCCTAACTACAGACTACAGCGTTGTAATATATGCAAAATATGTAACGTTGGGCCAACGTTCGCTATAGTGGTTGAACAACAAGGTATAATCATACTGTTGGTGCAACGTTGGCCTAACTACAGACTACAGCGTTGTAACTTGTAATATATGCAAAATGTGTAACGTTCGGCCAACCTTCGCTATAGTTGGTTGAACAACAAGGTATAATCCTTCTTTTGGTGCAACGTTGGCCTAACTACAGACTACAGCGTTGTAATATATGCAAAATGTGTAACGTTCGGCCAACCTTCGCTATAGTTGGTTGAACAACAAGGTATAATCCTTTTTTTGGTGCTACGTTGGCCTAACTACAGACTACAGCTTTGTAATATATGCAACATGTGTAAACGTTGGGCCAACCTTCGCTATAGTTGGTTGAATAGCAAGGTATAATAATACTGTGGGTGCTATGTTGGCCTAACTACAGACTACAGCGTTGTAATATATGCAAAATGTGTAACGTGAGCACATAGACATTGTGAAAATAAGAAGTTTGAGTACAACAACATGGGGCTGCACCTTATAGTTTCGGAGATATAAGCTTTTAAAAATCTGACAACGGGAGCACATTGACATCGCAAAAATAAGAAGTTTGAGTACCAACAACATGGGGCTGCACCTTATAGCTTCGGAGATATAAGCTTTTAACAATATGACCACGGAAGCATATAGACATCGCGTAAATAAGAAGTTTGAGTACCAGCAACATGGGGCTGTACCCTATAGTTTCGGAAATATAAGCTTTTAAAAATCTGACCACGTGAGCACTTAGACATCGCGAAAATAAGAAGTTTGAGTACCAACAACATGGGGCTGTACCCTATAGTTTCGGAAATATAAGCTTTTAAAAATCTGACCACGGGAGCACATAGACATCGCAAAAATAAGAAGTTTGAGTACCAACAACATGGGGCTGCACCTTATAGTTTCGGAGATATAAGCTTTTAAAAATCTGACCACGTTAGCATATAGACATCGCGAAAATAAGAAGTTTGAGTACCAACAACATGGGGCTGCACCCTATAGTTTCGGAGATATAAGCTTTTAAAAATTTTACCACGGGAGCATATAGACATCGCGAAAATAATAAGTTTGAGTACCAACAACATGGGGCTGTACCCTATAGTTTCGGAAATATATGCTTTTAAAAATCTGACCACGGAAGCATATAGACATCGCGAAAATAAGAAGTTTGAGTACCAACAACATGGGGCTGTACCCTATAGTTTCGGAAATATAAGCTTTTAAAAATCTGACCACGTGAGCACTTAGACATCGCGAAAATAAGAAGTTTGAGTACCAACAACATGGGGCTGTACCCTATAGTTTCGGAAATATAAGCTTTTAAAAATCTGACCACGGGAGCACATAGACATCGCAAAAATAAGAAGTTTGAGTACCAACAACATGGGGCTGCACCTTATAGTTTCGGAGATATAAGCTTTTAAAAATCTGACCACGTTAGCATATAGACATCGCGAAAATAAGAAGTTTGAGTACCAACAACATGGGGCTGTACCCTATAGTTTCGGAAATATATGCTTTTAAAAATCTGACCACGGAAGCATATAGACATCGCGAAAATAAGAAGTTTGAGTACCAACAACATGGGGCTGTACCCTATAGTTTCGGAAATATAAGCTTTTAAAAATCTGACCACGGGAGCACACAGACATCGCAAAAATAAGAAGTTTGAGTACCAACAACATGGGGCTGCACCTTATAGTTTCGAAGATAAAAGCTTTTAAAAATCTGACCACGTTAGCATATAGACATCGCGAAAATAAGAAGTTTGAGTACCAACAACATGGGGCTGCACCTTATAGTTTCGGAGATATAAGCTTTTAAAAATCTGACCACGTTAGCATATAGACATCGCGAAAATAAGAAGTTTGAGTACCAACAACATGGGGCTGCACCTTATGGTTTCGGAGATATAAGCTTTTAAAAATTTGACCACGGGAGCATATAGACATCGCGAAAATAAGAAGTTTAGAGTACCAACAACATGGGGCTGTACCCTATAGTTTCGGAGATATAAGCTTTTAAAAATTTTACCACGGGAGCATATAGACATCGCGAAAATAATAAGTTTGAGTACCAACAACATGGGGCTGTACCCTATAGTTTCGGAAATATATGCTTTTAAAAATCTGACCACGGAAGCATATAGACATCGCGAAAATAAGAAGTTTGAGTACCAACAACATGGGGTTGTACCCTATAGTTTCGGAAATATAAGCTTTTAAAAATCTGACCACGTGAGCACTTAGACATCGCGAAAATAAGAAGTTTGAGTACCAACAACATGGGGCTGTACCCTATAGTTTCGGAAATATAAGCTGTTAAAAATCTGACCACGGGAGCACATAGACATCGCAAAAATAAGAAGTTTGAGTACCAACAACATGGGGCTGCACCTTATAGTTTCGGAGATATAAGCTTTTAAAAATCTGACCACGTTAGCATATAGACATCGCGAAAATAAGAAGTTTGAGTACCAACAACATGGGGCTGCACCTTATGGTTTCGGAGATATAAGCTTTTAAAAATTTGACCACGGGAGCATATAGACATCGCGAAAATAAGAAGTTTGAGTACCAACAACATGGGGCTGTACCCTATAGTTTCGGAGATATAAGCTTTTAACAATTTTACCACGGGAGCATATAGACATCGCGAAAATAATAAGTTTGAGTACCAACAACATGGGGCTGTACCCTATAGTTTCGGAAATATATGCTTTTAAAAATCTGACCACGGAAGCATATAGACATCGCGAAAATAAGAAGTTTGAGTACCAACAACATGGGGCTGTACCCTATAGTTTCGGAAATATAAGCTTTTAAAAATCTGACCACGGGAGCACATAGACATCGCGAAAATAAGAAGTTTGAGTACCAACAGCATGGGGCTGCACCTTATGGTTTCGGAAATATAAGCTTTTAAAAATTTGACCACGGGAGCATATAGACATCGCGAAAATAAGAAGTTTGAGTACCAACAACATAGGGCTGTACCCTATAGTTTCGGAAATATAAGCTTTGAAAAATCAGACCACGTCAGCACATCTACGCGAAAATAAGATGTTTGTGTAACAACATCATGGATCTGCACCTTATAGTTTCGGTAGATTAGCAAAGTACGGCACCGTAACAACAGGCTTACATGGTCACGTGACGAAATACAACTGTGGACGTCTCGTAGTTACGTAGGTATTAGCGGGCATCCTTTGAAAAAGACCGACTTTGAATGGATCGGCCCGTAACACGTGTCTTTACTCCGAACAGTACAGAAATCACGTCCACACTTGTAACTAGCCGCACCGAACATGTTCGCGAACTATGCCATGTACGGTCGTTTCTTCGAGCGCTTGAGATGGGTTACTGCATAACAGTTCGGCGTAACAAATGCCGTCCACACTATCGTAACTACTACGCGGTGTTGACACGGTTACGCAGTTCGGTTCGATGAAATGTTACAAGTTTGGACGGACCTTTAAATGTGAATATCTTGCAGTTCCAATAATATTACATACCTACATATACAGTCGAATTGATACTTAACCTCTTTTGAAGTCGGTTAAAAACGTATCTGAGTTAATTCCGATCACAATAATGCTGCAGATGTCAGAATCTCTACGGCTTAGGAGCTCAGTATTTTGCAGCATCAACATCATCATCGTTGGCCCAATGTTAAAAGATTGTAAGCAATACTGCATGACGTAACTTATCATTTCATGTAATTGGCCTTACAGAGGGACTTAGTTGGCATCTCAACCACCATCTTCCTAAATGCTACCAACCGATGACTACCGTTGGCATAAAACCCCGACAGAAATTGCTAATAAGGGGTGCTACAGTACACTGCATTACCTGGGATAAGACTTGGAGTCTAATCATAAAGTTGTTGCTTGGTACCTACAATATTAATTCACTATGAACACTTCCTGAATCTTCATAACTTAGGTGGGCATTAAGTAATTATTCTACAGTGTCAGGACTCAGGATTAAGGATTAGCAATAGGAGCCTACTATAACCTGCCCCCTGATTGTGTAACTTTTGACGATGAAATGGTATTCATTTGATGGCCTAAGGCATCAAAGTAAAATAAACCATAACATCATTGAAATAGCGCTCAATTTCGTCTATCCATTCTTATACGTTTAGGTATGTACGATACGATCCATAACGCTCCATGTTGAAATCAGTTGTACTGAATTTGTGACTTTAAATTAATACATTCAAGGTATATTTTACTTTAATGGTCTTAGGCCATCAAATGAATACCATTTCATCGTCAAAAGTTACACAATCAGGGGGCAGAACCACTATTAGTTTTTTACCTAAAAAATATGTGATGACTTGTCCGTGACTTTCTTTAGGTCTTAATATTGATCTCCAATAAACAAAAATCGATAAATATGGGAAAAAGTGCTTGATTTCGTTTAATAATTTAATCATGAAGGAATAAAACAAACCTAAAACATATTTTTTGAAATGAATAATATGTGATATGATATGATAAAAATTTGCGTGAAATGAAACGTTGTTTGACACG